>OY997266.1:497878226-500378226 GCA_963921465.1 Triticum timopheevii | reverse complement strand
TACATGCTGATGTAAAAATATAGTGATATACAACAGGTACTTACATCTACATTGGAGCACAGAGAATTCCTGCAAGAATCTTTCCTCATAAACGATACCATTGCAGAAATTCTTCTATCTGTTAAGCTTATTTTCTAAAAGAGAGATGGGTAAGAAACATGTAGAAAATATGATCAGCATGCTATAAAATTTCATGATGCAAGGATACGCACACGCTTCTTAGAATTGAGTTGACATATTTTTGCTCGACTGGAGCGGACTAGTTCTTTGGCCACTGGAATCTGCTTATTATCAGTAGGAGTTGGGTTTCTCTGTGCTGGAGCAGTATCTATAAAAACTGGAGTTGGTTTATTATCTCCTGGCGTTTGGATCTTTTGCAAAGGCCTTGTTTGTAACCCTTCAGATTCTAACATAGTCGTCTTCCCCTTGCATGCCTTGTATAGAAGAATGGTGCTTTAATTATAAAACATGCGACAGCAGAGAGATGGAATAGGTACTGAAGAATAGAAAGGCATGACATATTGACATGTATTCCCTCCATCCGGAAAAAAATGGATGGGTCTAGGCGTATTTCAGTTCTAGATACATCCTTTTTTATCCATTTCGGCAACATGTAATCCGGACAGAGGGAGTATGGTGTAAGAGCTAGGGATACGACAGGACAACACAGCAAAAAAACTAGTTGAATGTAAAACTATATGCTAGCGGAATACATACAGAAATAACTAAGGCAACATACACATGTATGATTGGGAAAATAAGATGGCATTGCAACAGAGCACTAGAACAACACTTCAATGTAAAAAAACATGGTATGGCAGACAGATGAAGTACATACTGATGAATAACAATGCATAAGATATTCAGAAGCATGATGTCCAAATTTCGCAAAAGAAACGTTCCCCCTGCTGTCAGCTTGGACCCACCGGAAGTGCCTCCTTATTACGCACAAAAAATGAATACCCCCCCAGCTAGCTAGGACCCACCTTGGTGGGAGGCTGACTTGTGGGCCTACTAAGTTGATGGGGAAGGAGGGCTTTGTCAACTTAGTCAATATAAACGATTCTAGCTCCAGTGACCGTATGATGTCCATCCAACGGCCGTAGTGCTTCTTCAACCTCTGGTCTTCTTGCTCCAGCCACCCAAAGCAGCGCCGGTCCTGCTGCATGCTCCTGCCTCCCGTGGCCGGATGTGCTGCCGCGGAGACCTCACCGCCCCTACTATTCCCACCACTGGCAAGGCCCTGCGGCGACGGCAGCCTCACACCGCAGCCGAACCAGTGAACCCTCATACTCCTCTCGGCGCGGGCTTCCACTGCCGCGTCTTCCCCGGCTCCCCGTCATCCCCTTCCTAGGCCTCGCCGTCGTCCACCGCCCTGGTGCTCTCGGCGCGGCATGGTCAACGTGGTCAACGAACGATTTCCATCGGACGTCTATATGTGGAGAGGCTAACAGCTGGGTCCACGGCCGCAGCAAGGAAGTGCCTCCTTATTACGCGGAAAATAATATTCCTCCACCTGACAGCGGGGACCCATCAGACGGGCCACCGTATTTCGCGAAAAAAACGTTTCCCCCCTGACTGCTGGGACCCACCAGCTACACCTTCGCACGCAAGGAAGTGCGTCCGGGCAAAAAAAATGATTCGCCCCTCTGACTTCTAGGACCCACCAGCTACATTTTCGCACGCAAGGAAGTGCCTGATAGTCGGGACCCACCTGGTCGAAGCATACGTAGCATTGTCATTCTGGTCGCGAACATGTACGTACATACTGGTCGTTGTAGAGGCGCGCACGTGTCGTAGTAGAGGCGCACACGTAGCATGTACATGTACGTATAGCGCCCAGGGTGCAAGAAAGAAAATACGGCCACGTATGTGTACATACGGGCGGGGTCTCGAACGCCTAGTCGCGCATACGTACGGCGAGGGCTCGTGTTCATGGGGAGGCAACGGAATGCGTCCTGTTCATGGGGAGGCAACGGAATGCGTCGTGTTCATCGGGAGGCAACAGAATGCGTCGTGTTCATGGGGAGGCAACGGAATGTGTCATGTTCATTAGGAGGCAACGGAACGCGTGGGAGCCAACCGGCTTGGATGGAACATGCGATGGAAACGAGGCCTGGCGTACCACAGAACGGAGGAAACGGACCTCCTACAGTCGAAACGGGGGTCCTGTTGATCAGGAAGGGTGTGGCGTACCGCAAAACGGAGGAAACGGACCTCCTACGGTCGAAACGGGGGTCCTGTTGATCGGGAGGGGTGTGGCGTACCGCAAAACGGACGAAACGGACTTGTGTTGGAGCGCTACGGTCGAAATGGGGGGGGGGGGAGGGGTGTGGCGTACCGCAAAACAGGACTCCACGGGATACTGTTCATCTCCACCGTCGACCTCCTCCAGCCTCCATGGGCTACCGTCGACCTCCTCCTGCCTCCACGGGCTCTTGTTCATCCAGCCTCCACTGCGCGCTACTCCACCGGCTACTATTCAACCACCCCTCCATGGGCACCCCTCCACCGTCTACTGTTCATCTAGCCCTCCACACCACGGGGTCCTGTTGAACCACCCCTCCACGGCCACCCCTCCACCGTCTACTGTTCATCCAACCCTCCACACCACGGGGTCCTGTTCATCCAGAGGCAATGCCACCGCTCACTGTTTATCCAACCCCCCCCCCCCCCCCCCCCGCGCGCAACACTCACTATTCATCCAATCGATCGGCTTCAGTTAGCAGCAATAGCAAAGGAATCCCTCCATCGGGTTCAGTTAACAGCCATCGATCGATCGCTCAGGTTCACTAACGCGTAGCCTGCAGTGCAATCGCTCGGGTTCAGTTAGAGCCAACGCCTCGCACACACGCGCGTACCTGTACGAGAGAAATGCGCATCGCTCTCCCATCGTAACCGGCAACTCCCCAAAATTTTCCTCCCCCTCGCTTCTACCACGGTTTTTTCCGTCATGAACGGCCCAAAGAATGTCATGCAGCTGCGTCTCCGGCCCGCCAAGGACGAAAAGCCCATTTTCTGTCATGATTTTTTGTCATGGAAGTAGGAGCCCACCACATCTATGATGATACCGGGTTTTGTCAGAATTATCGTCATAGAAGTGTCATATGTATGACAGAAAAAAATTCGTTTGGCCCAAAATGTCACGGATGTGTCTTTTTTTGTAGTGAGAGGTTGGTCCTTAGAAGGCCGATCACAATTACAATCATAATCATCATAGGCTAGCTCCTAGGGTTTAGCCTCTACGATCTCGTGGTAGATCTACTCTTGTACTACTCATATCTTCAATATTAATCAAGCAGGAAGTAGGGTTTTACCTCCATCGAGAGGGCCCGAACCTGGGTAAACATTGTGTCCCTCGCTTCCTTTTACCATCAGCCTAAGACGCACAGATCGGGACCCCCTACCCGAGATCCGCCGGTTTTGACACCGACAGTGATGACCATGCTTGTGTTCTGTTATGTTTACATTTGAGTACTTATTCCGCTGCTAGTAGTTCTTCATTTAGGAATTTCCTCACCAGCAAATTCCTCAGTGAGGAATTCATAAAAATTGCCTATTCAACCCCCCCCCCTCTAGTCGATATAACGCACTTTCAATTGGTATCACAGCGAGGTACTCCCTTGTTCTGTGTGATTTTGGTTTAACCGCCTGGAGTTTTAGTTATGTCGACTACATGATTGAGGAACGTATCCTGCCCCATCTTTGACGGTCATGAGTATCCTCGGTGGAAGGCCATGATGAAGAAGCGACTCATGGCTATGGAACCGAACTGTGGACCATCACTGAGATTGGTCTTACCGATCTATGGAAGATGGCGGAGGCTGGTGACATTTGCAAGTACACTCTACTCAACCTCATAGCAAAGGATGTCATTTGCTCCTGTTTGTCCCGAAATCAATTCAGGAACGTCATGCATCTCAATCATGCGAAGCTAATCTGAGACCGGCTCTCTGAGGTCTACGAAGGTCATCGAACCCGTCATGATCCTTGGTTTGAGGATTACAAGGATTCTCTCAAGGAGATGACTTTTGCACCTGAATCGTCATCCTCTTCACCGTGCCTTATGGCAGAGGGTGACAAGGTAACTGAATGCTACCTTTCCAAATCTAGTGATGATGAATCAGGTGATGAATTTGGCCCCAGCCATGTCAAACTTGCTTCCCTTGCCACTAAACAACAAAGAGCTTTGGAAAAAGTTCAATACATGCTAAATAAGAGCGATGATATGTTGGGTGAAGAAATGGATCAATCAAAAGCTTTGGCTGAAAGTCTTCAGAGACTTCAGTCCAAGTTTGACAACCTTCAAGGTCATCATAACACTCTCTTATCTGATCACGAGAAGCTTTCTTATGAATTTCTTCAAAGAAAGCAAGATCTTGAAAAGCTAAGAGTGGATTATGAAGATCTTCAGAAGGAGCGCGATTCATTACTTGCTCAACAAATCAGCGCTGCTTAGGAAGAATTTGTTCCTCCATATCTGAAGTGCATTGAACGTGAAACTGCTAATTCTTCACCTGAATGTTCAAATGCTTCTAATGCTACAAATTCTTCATCTGTCTCTGCTATCACTAATTCCTCATCTGAGGACAATGCTAGTATCATTGATGATGCAGGGTTGAAGGAATTGTACATGACATGCATGTACAAAAGCCTCAAAGGGCATCAGACTCTTTGTGATGTGCTCAAAAAGCAGATCCTCAAAATAAACCCTAGGAAAGAGGGTATTGCCTTTGAGAGGAAACTCAATGTTGATGGGACATATTGGAAGCCTGAGTAGTACCCCAAAACCTCATGGGTTGCTGCAAAGGGACCTCCAGTTGATCTATCCAATTTATCTGGCTTTACATGTGAATCTCCTCATTCTTCTATGAGTCATTTGACTCCAACTATAAACTGTTCAAAAATCGGAATGGTGAAGTATTTGCTAGATATGTTGGCACTAACTGCAGGAACGGTTCCCCTATGAAAAAAATCTGGGTTCCCAAAAGTTGCCTTGAAAGTCTTCAGGTGAATGTCCTCATGACACCACCTGTGAAGAATAGGAACTCCAGATCAAATTCTTCATATGGATCCAAGTCCTCATATGGACCAAATTCCTCACGTGGATCAAATTCCTCAAAAGGATCAAAGTCCTCATATGATCATCATCGTGCTAACCCCTCTGTTTCGCAGGGTAGAGCTAAGGGCTATGAATATGAGAATTATTCTTCTAATCATTATGTTCATAAGTCCTCGAAGAATTTCTCTGCTTATTCATATGCTTACCCTAACCCCTCTTATGTGAAACGAAATGGACTGGCTTCTATGCCACCTTTCTCATATGGTGCTCGCAGAGTGATGAATTCTTTGCCACCCATTCAGATGTGGGTGGTGAAGAAAAATAACTAATCTCTTATGCAGGGTCAGGTCTCCAGACATTCTTAAAACGTCTGAAGAATTTGTTGGAGACCTGAACAGTGCCTGAAAGGACACAGGCTAATCATGATGAAATGAACTTTCATTTCACACATCCTCATACTGTTTATCTGTTCTATTGTTTGATGAAATTGATCTGATGATATTGATGTCATATTCTTCACTGATGAAGTATATGAGTTCGTAAGTTGCACTAAATCATCTATAGGATGATCAACCCAAAGCCAATGAGTGGGTCCTCGATAGTGGATGTACGAATCACATGACTGGTGACAAGAATCTATTGATGGATGCTCCTTTATCACCGTCGCATCTGAAGCATATCATCTTCACTGACAAAGGCAAAAGTCAGTCTTTGAAGGCTTTAGGAGAGGAGATTTGTACATTGTTGATTTCTCTACAGGACCACAACCGGCCGTATGCCTACTTGCAAAAGCTTCAGAAGGCTGGCTATGGCATCAACGACTTGGTCATGCTGGCATGAGGAATTTGCACACACTTGCGAAGAAGAAGCATGTCATTGGCATTAAGAATGTCAAATTCCTCAAGGATCACTTGTGCGGAGCCTGTGAAGCTGGAAAGATGACAAAGGCCAAGCATCCAGCAAAGACTATCATGACTACCACTCGACCTTTTGAATTGCTTCACATGGATCTCTTCGGTCCTAATCATTATTCTACTGTTACAAATGATGCATCTCTATATGGATTTGTTATTGTTGATGATTATTCTCGTTACACATGGATGCACATTGTCACTCACAAACATGAGGTGCAGGAAGTCTTCAAACGATTTTCCTCGAGGGCTTCAACCAACTTTGGTGTGAAGATCAAGCACATTAGAATGGGACTGAGTTCAAGAATTCCGGTCTTGATGACTATCTTGATGAACTTGGTATTACTCATGAGTTATCTGCTCCTTATACTCCTCAGCAGAATGGCGTCGTGGAGCGCAAGAACTGAACTCTTGTTGAGATGGCCTGCACTATGCTTGATGAATACAAGACACCTCGTCGTTTCTGGATTGAGGCTATTGATACCACGTGCCACATCACCAACAGAGTATATCTTCACAAATTCTTCAAGAAGACTATTTATGAACTCCTCACTGACAAGAAACCCAATGTGAGTTACTTCAAAGTCTTCGGTGCTAAATGTTTGATTAGAGATCCTCATCACAATTCTAAATTTGCACCGAAAGCACATGAGGGTTTTATGCTTGGTTACGGAAAGGACTCGCACACCTACAAAGTCTTCAACAAGGTTCTTCACAAGGTTGTTCAAACTGTAGATGTGCGGTTCGATGAAACTAATGGCTCGCAAAGATAGCACCTACCTTCTGTGTTAGATGAACCGGCACCTGAGGAATTTATCAAGTTCAAGGCTACTGAGGATGTCATTCCCACCAAAGAATCTGCTGAAGAATTCATTCTAGAACGTGATGAACGTCGAGCTGGCGCACCTGAAGAAAATGGTGCTGAGGAAAATGCTCCTGAAGAAAATGTGGATCAAATTCCTCGAAGACAACCCGCTCATCCTCGCATTGCAAACGAAGTGCAAATAGAGAAGATCATCGATGACATTGAAGCACCAGGTCCTCTCACACGCTCGAAATCATCACATTTATCTAACTTTTGTGGGCACTTTGCCTTTGTCTCTATTACAGAGCCCACTAAGGTAGATGAAGCATTTCTAGAGCCTGAGTGGATTCAAGTTATGCAAGAAGAATTACATCAGTTCGAGTTTAACAACGTCTGGGAACTGGTCAAATGTCCAGATCCTCGCAAGCACAACATTATTGGCACAAAGTGGATCTACCGCAATAAGCAAGATAAAATGGCCTTGTGGTGAGGAATAAGGTACGACTTGTAGCTCAAGGCTACACACAGGTTGAAGGAATTGACTTCGATGAAACTTTTGCACCTGTTGCTAGACTTGAGGCTATTCGCATATTACTTGCTTATGCTAACCATCATGATATTATCTTACAACAAATGGATGTGAAAAGTGCATTCCTCAATGGTAAGCTTGAGGAAGAAGTATATGTTGCTCAACTCCCAGGTTTTGAAGATCCAAAGCATCCTGACAAAGTCTTCAGACTCAATAAGGCCCTGTATGGCCTCAAGCAGGCCCCTCGGGCGTGGTATGATACTTTGAAGGAATTCCTCATGAAGAAAGGCTTCAAACCCGGTTCACTCGACCCAACTCTTTTCTAAATCTTATGATGGTGAATTGTTTGTGTGCCAAATTTATGTTGATGATATCATTTTTGGCTGTACTGACCAACGATACAGTGATGAATTTGCCTATATGATGAGTGAAGAATATCAAATGTCTATGATGGGAGAATTGAAATTCTTTTTAGGTCTTCAAATTCGTCAACAGCGCAATGGCATATTCATATCTCAGGAGAAATACCTCAAGGACATACTGAGGAAATCCAGCATGCAAGATTGCAAAGGAGTCAAAATTCCAATGCCCACAAATGGCCATCTATGCACTGATGAAAATGGTAAAGACTTCGATCAAAAGGTATACCGCTCCATGATTGGCTCTTTATTGTACCTATGTGCATCTAGGCCGGATATTATGCTTAGTGTTTGCATGTGAGCCCGATTTCAAGCTACACCGAAGGAATCACACCATAAGGTTGTGAAGCATATTCTTTGATATCTAGCTCACACACCAACACTTGGATTATGGTATCCCAAGGGCTCTTCGTTTGATCTCATTGGATATTCAGACTCTGACTATGCTGGAGATCGTGTGGACCGCAAGTCAACGTCGGGCACATGCCATTTCCTCGGACGATCTTTGGTCTATTGGTCCTCGAAGAAACAGAACTGCGTATCACTCTCCACTGCAGAAGCTGAGTACATTGCTGCTGGATTGTGTTGTGCTCAACTACTATGGATGAAGCAAACACTCAAGGACTATGGCGTCAACGTGAAGAATGTGCCTCTCTACTACGACAATGAGAGTGCTATCAAGATTGCTCATAACCCAGTTCAGCACTCGAAGACCAAGCACATCCAGATTCGTCATCATTTTCTTCGTGATCATGTGTTGAAGGGCGACATCTCCATCGACCATGTTAGCACTGAAGACCAGCTGGCTGATATCTTCACTAAGCCCTTGGATGCGAAGAGATTTAGCAAGTTGCAGTGTGAGCTAAATATCCTAGAATCTTCGAATGTTCCCTGAAATGGACACACATCCTAACACTTATGCTGACTTGATGACTTAGATGCGCAACACACGAAGTAACATTTTTCTTCAATCAATGAAGACTAACCCTCTAAGTGTGAAGAAATTAATGAATAAATTGATTCTCAGAGCCCTACGACAATTGTACGTGGTGTCTGAAATCAACTTTCTTATACGGTGGGTTACGCCACCAACCAAAGTTGAAATTCTTCAATTTGAGTTTTTCTTCGTTTTTGAAATTCCTCAGTTTTTCAAATTCTTCACTTTGCTTTCTCTTCACTATTTCCATGGTTGTTCTTCATTTGAATATATATATATATATATATATATATATATATATATATATGAGTTTATGTCCTCTACAACATTCACTTATTGCTATTTCTTCAAGTTGATTTCTTCTGCTAAGTGAATGTGGTCGGACCCTTCCCCCTCTCTGCTAAGCTCAACCCAGTCTGTTCACAAATTCTTCTTGTGCGTTCTATTTGGAACTCGTTCAAATCTTCACTGTGTCCTTGACAGCTGAAGAAATTGCAAACAGAACTTTTAACTTATCTTATCTGAATTTTCGGCTTTGCTGCTCAAACTGTTCCGCATCCCACGACAATACTTATCTACTCACCCACGATCCTATACGATCGTCACCTCTCAGTACGTGGGTGACACATGTCAAGCGAATGAGAAGGGCTAGGGGCACGTTTACAGTTTTTCACTCCCACTATAAATACCCCTGCCTCTTCCTCACTTCATTTTTACTCCGCTTGCTCTCACTCCCGCTCGAGCTCCCCAAACACTAGCGCCGACGCTACTTCATCATCGCTGGTGAGGAAGAGCTTCACTGCCTTGACCTCCTCGTCGTCGTACTCGTGCCGGTTGCGGATTTATTCACCCTGCCGCTATCGTAGCCGTCTTCCTCTGCCGAGTTAGGGCGTGGAAGATCTGAACTAACGAACTTCACATCTACACTTCCCAGTTCGTCGTGTTCTTCAACTGGGTAATAAAAAGTTACTTTTACTGCCCTCTTTGATTCATATATTTTCTTGAAAATCTTCAAAGGTGTTTATTCTTCAAATCTTCACACACATGAACACCTCACATGTCATCTGCTCTTGATTCTTACTCTAAGCAATGATTTTCTTCAAGATTCCTCAATTGTGTGGATTTTCAATCTATACAACTCTGGAACCTAAGACAAAGAACGCTTAGTGAAATTCCTCAAGACTCATCTGGCCAAATTCCTCAAACCTATTCTTTTTGAAAAACCTTCTGAGAACGCATATGACCTCTCCAAATTCCTCGCAACCATACTCTATTCACAGGTACAAATGTCCGTTGCTGAATCACTAGGTTCTCATCAACTTAACTCATTTGCAGCGTTCCTCGAAGAAAAGTTGCACACCTCTTCAGAAACTTCAGTTGTTCATATTCCTCAGCTGAAGAAAATGGCTGAAGGTAAGAAGCCAGAAGGGTGGAAAGAGGCCTGAGGTCAATACTGCTTTCGAAATCCCTGAGGACATTTATGCTAGATACTGCACTCCTGATGAGGCCAAATTTGGCAAGGAGGACAAAAATCAGCGCAAGGTGCGCATACAAAGGATAGAGAGGAGATGGGCACGGGAATGGAGGGAGTACAGGTATGTTACTCCCAAGTATATGAAGAAATTCGCACTCAATCATCCATGCTCAAAACCTCCATTGGCAACTGTAAGTGCATCTAGTGCCACCCCTAGTTGGTTTTGGAGTATTGACGACAAAGTTGGTTGAGGGACTAATGCGCTTGTGAGAATTGCAGGATAACGCAGGTAGTGTCCCTCATTGATTCGGTTTACCTACCGGAGATGACCCCTAAAAATGTATGAAGACATTGAAGACAATGGTGGTAAGAGAAGATATTCATATTGAAGACTATGACATGAGAAGACATTGTGTGAAGACTTTGGAGCGCGAAGACTGTGTGGTTTCGTCGTTTCCTTTTCTTCTTTGTTGAGTCATACGAACCACCGTACTGTTACGTGGGGTCCAAGTGAACTAAGTCAGAGTGACTGAAGTGATGCTCAACTCAAATCCTATGTCTTCGAGCGAAGACAATGAGAGCAAATCTTATCCAGAGCTGGATGAGTCAGCTTTGCTTGTAGCCCAAGTAAAGTTGCTGCATGTGTTTGAAATCTGACCATTGGAACACGTGTCAGTTCCTTAGTGACCCAGGGTCATTTTGGACAAATCAGGTCGGGTTGCCTAGTGAATATAAATATCCCACCCCCTACACCATAAATTGGTGGCTGCTCAGAGTTTGTGCATGGCTTTTGTCGTTTGAGAGCAACCCACCTCGAAGCATTTGAGAGAGAGAAATCCTTGCGAGGACAAAGCCCAAACACCCAGAGCCAAAGAGTTTTAGGCATCACTGAAGTCTTTCTATCTGTGTGACCTGAAGACTTATTACACTTGAGGACTGTGAATCCTCCAGCCGGTTAGGCGTCGCGTTCTGAGCATCCAAGAGTCATTGTGGATTGCCGGTGAACGAAGTCTGTGAAGGTTTGGAAGTCTCCCTTGAAGACTTACCAGAGTGATTGGGCGAGGACTGGGTGTCCTTAGCTCAAGGGGAATAAGGTGAAGACACGGTCTTCTGAGTTAAATCTCAGCCTCCCTAACCAGACGTACAGTTGTCACAGCAACTGGAACTGGTCCAACAAATCCTGTGTCTTCAACAAGCAACTGGTTCTATCCCTTCCAACCTTACTTAAGTTTGTCTTCATGAAGTCATTGCTTGTCTGTGTATCTGTTTGACTTCATTGCTTGACTACTATTATCGATTGGCTTCATACTATCTTCCATATTGATCCTTACTACCCAACTGCTATTAGTCATGTACTTTCACATCATGACATGCTTGACTATGGCTTGTTTAGGGTAGTTCATCTTCCGCTGCATATCAATTAGGTTGTTTCTGTTGTTTGTCTTCGAAACTTCCAAGTTTGGAAGACTTTCATAAAAATCGCCTATTCACCCCCCCTCTAGTCGATACAAGCACTTTCAGCAACAGGCCAACTGGAAGATCCCACCAGCCTCAAGCGCGGTGAGGACTATGCTGATGAATGGGCAAAGCGCCAGGCCAAACTGGCCAAGCAAGCAAAGGAAGCAGTGAGGAAATTCAATGCAGACTCTGTTGCTACTGCTACCGCTGCTGAGGCCTCTGCTAGTAAGCCGAGGAAGGCGATGCCTAAGAAGCCTGTGCATAAGTCAAGTGCTTCTCCCTTAATGCCCTCACGGCCAAGTTCCTTAGCAATGCCCTCAAGGCCAGATTCTTCAAAGCCCTCACGGCCAATTCCTCAAACTGCTCCCCCTCCTTCAAAGTCCTCAGCTCCTCTGACAAAGTCTTCAGCTGCTCCGACCAAATCCTCTGCACCTGTGCATCTCGCCACGTGCCAAAGGACTATAGGCATCTCAATTGCCTCAGGAGCATCTGCAAGTTCCTTAGCTGGCCCCTCTCTGCTGAAGGCAAAGGCCACTGCTGGACTAGGCCTTCGACCAAGTCCTCACAAGAAGCAGGTCGCCTTCCAAGTGCCCTCTAATGACGATGAGGCTGATGATGAAGAACTTGCCGAAATCATCAAAGACAGGCAGGCCAGGGCCGCTAGAGCCAAAGGCAGCAATGTGCCACTGCTATTGGATCCAAAGTTGATCCTCGACTTCATTGACCTATGGCACAAGGACCCTAACATGTCTTTGCCGGAGATTAACCTTACTCTTGGTCAAAGTCATGTTCTGACTGCCTTCATTGAAGAAGAGAAGTGGAAATTTGAAGAAGGCAGAAGACTAAAGAAAGTGCAGTACAAGAAGCAGCGCTACCTCAAGGACAATGTCCTCACTCTTACCCCTGATCAACTTGTTGCCTTGCAAGCTGAAATCAAGCAACTGAGTGATGAATTCAATCGCTACTATGCTGATTGGAAGGGCGCCAAGGTCCGGTTCGTCAATCTGATGAAGAAATTCACTTCAAGTGTTGCTGCTCCTGTGCACATTGAAGTTACACCGGCTGAAGCATCTGCTCAGCCCACTGAAGAACATGCCGGCACCGCTGATGACATTTAGGCTGCTGAAGAAAATGAAAGTACCAGGGCTGATGACTCCATTCCAGCCAATGAAGAAATTGCCAGGGCATCCACTAGTGGTGCGCCTGCAGAAAATGAAGAAGTCAGGGCAACTGCATCAGTTGCGCTTGAAGAAACTGAACCAAAGTCCTCTGCACCTCCTGCGCCTACACCAACTCCGATCCTTCCATCTGCATCAGATGCGAAGAAGACCAAGACTACAGAGCATGCAGCTGTGAAGAAAAGGAAGGCATCAAATTCTTCAGCTCCAAAGAAGATGAAGCCTTTGACAAGCTCATTTCACAACCCAATTGATGTTGTTCCTGTCTCTTTCATGCCATCAAAGGACCTTGTTCCTTTTGGTGAAGATTATGTGATTCCAAGCAAATCCGATGAAGAGAATCCTTCTGCTGCTTTGTCAGGGCAGTTGGATGAAGAAATTGAAGTGGATGAAATCCCTTCAACACTAGTTGTCTCCTCGCCTATGCCTCAGTTCACTGCTGAAGAGGCTGGGGTTGAAGAAATGGAAGATGAGGATGTGGACATTGGCTGTACCACACCTGTGTTAAATGATGACTTTTCGGAAAGTCAGCACCCCAACTCTCCAATGTTCACTCCACTTCAAGCAATTCCTCAGTCTCCAGCTGCTACTGAAGTACAAATGGGATCTGAAGAACCTCATGCAACCCCGTCTGTCCATGAAGAAGTTCCAGCCACTAGTGCTGAAGAAATTGTAAATGAAGAATAGAAGACCCAGGCTGCAGCTGAAGAAGAGCCAGAAATTCCTCAGTCTGTGGATCCTGAGATTTTGATTCCTGAGGTGGTGATGCAACTAACTGACACTCCTCAGCCCAAGCCAAAGGATCCCTTCTCAAAGAAGCAAAAATTCAAGGTTGATGATTTCTTCGGCGAGCGTGTGTTCTTCACTGACTTCAACCCTTATGACAATGCCCGTCTTAGAAGGAAGCGGTTCTGGAATGCCAGCCAGGCCAACTTCCATTCTTCATTGCTGTTTAATAAGTACAAAGTCTTCGACCACGAGCATATTCCTCACGTGGACCAAGTCTTCAGTATGCTTCATGATGCAGGCTTGCTCAACTTTTGCTCATACATAGTTGACTAGAATGAAGAGCTCATTCTTCAGTTCTATGCAACGCTGCATATCACAGGTGATGCTGATGACATCAACTCTTGGGTGTTGGACTAGATGACCGAAAACACTCACTACAAGGCACCGGCCTCTGAATTGCTTCGTGCCCTGCCAATCAGTCCTCCACCTGACGGTGCTCGTTGTCTGTACGAAGAGCCTTAACTCACTGCTCATTACATGCAAGTGCTCATGAAGCCTCTGGAGCCTGGTCAAGCCCCAAGGACCAAATTCCTCATGAAGGAATTGTTGTATGTCCCAAGAACCATCTATCGCATTCTGACGAAGACTATGAGTCCTATCAAAGGCCATGACTCATCCGATGAGGAAATTATTGGGATGATGAAGAATATGTTATTCAACATCATGCATGGCATCCCTATCAATTATCATGATTTCTTCATGAGGACTTTGGCAAATGTTGCACTTTCACCGTTTGAGTTGAATCCTTATGCTCCTTGGATTATGAGATTCCACAGAACAAGGTTTTCACTCAACTACAAAGCTGACTTTCAGAATCGTCTCAGCTACTTGCCCCCGATTGAAGTCCTCAAGCGGACATATTCCTAAGCTGATGAGAAGGGAAAGGCACCAGCTGTTATCAATGAAGGTATTCGTCCATTGGATGGTCAGTTTCGCAAAGCTGCATCTTATTCCACCAATGATGACTCTGCCACTCATGATTCTGCTGCTAATGCATCCAAGCCAAATCCTCAAGCTACAGCTCCTCGTGTGATGACTGACCGTGAGCTGCTTCTTAGTCTTCACCAGAAGGTGGATCGAAACCACAAATGGGTTAAGCGTCAGTTTGGCTCTATTATTCACAACATGACTTCTACACATAATGAAGTGAAGAAAAACCATTACTACCTCCATGAAGTTTTTGATCGCACCTGGGCTATTCCGTCACATCTCTATGGTAAAGAAGATCTGAAGCAAATGGGCTTCAAGGAAGATTTTGACTGGTCTTCTCCTCCACCAAAGAAATACAAGAAGGTTAAGGTTCCTTCCTTGGTTGCCAGTTCATATTCCTCATAACGCGACACGGACGAGTTCGAAGACTTGGACGACATTGCGGCAAGCCCTACAACGACTCAAGACCCCAAGAACGCTGGCGCTCCTCCATCATCATGATATTCTTCAGGGGCATTAGTCCTCATTTTTTCAACCCTTTTGGTCATTCGATGACAAAGGAGGAGAAATTTGAGTTAGTCTTCAAGCGGGTCTACCTTATATGGACGTTTTTTCTACGTTACAATTCTCGTTCTTTTGATGACTTTGCTGGATCGAGTTGTAATCTTAAACTCTATGGTGGTCTGATACTTTTGCGAGTTCTTCTGCATGCTTATTCCTCATTAATATTAATGCTCGCATGCTGAATTACATCAGTCACCATATTTCATCATGCATTTCAAATTCTTCATATTATATGTCAATGCGTGTATGAATTACAAGATATAGGGGGAGATCTCCATGATTATACTCTTCAAGTGTGCATTGCTTCGAAAGAAAAATTCCTCACTATGCACATCTTTAGGGGGAGTTCTTCTATATCTTGCAATCAAATTCCTCAACATCAGTACTTACACTTCATATATTTATCCCCGTTGAAAACTTAACCTATGTTGTCATCAATCACCAAAAAGGGGGAGATTGTAAGTGCATCTAGTGCCCCTTAGTGATTTTGGTGTATTGAAGACTTATAGGTTAAGGGACTGATGCGTTTGTGAGTGTACACAGGTCTATAAGTCTATGAGGAGTTTGATATTTACAGAGAAAGTCGACCCCTAAAAATGAAGTTCTTCAACTGATGACTTTGGATTTCTGAAGACTTTCTGAAGACTTTGAAAGTGAAGAAATTGGTATGACCTTGAAGACTTGGCAATCATTCGAGGAACATGAAGCGTGAAGACTTTTGTTTTTATAGTTTCATTTTCTCTTTCTTGATTCATAGGAAACACCGTACTGTTAAAGGGGGTCGAGGAAATACTAAGGACAATTTTCCAAGTGATGCTCAACTCAAAATCCTACACCTACCAATCCCTTCGAGTGAAGCCATTGGAAGTCTCATACAGTTCAGTCATATTCTTCAGTGACAGAGACGAAGCTCTTCTGGTCTCTGAGGAATTTGTTCTGACTGAGGAGTTAGGAAATCGCCAGTGCGGATTGCCTACACAGTGAGGAACATGATAGCCCTGAGGAATTTGAGAGTCAAAATTCCGACCGTTGTTGTGCTATGCGCCAGCTGTCCCAAAATATCTACCCACCTAACGGTCATATCATTAAAGAGCATTTATGTCTTATCATGTCGGGCTACTCCCTAGGCTATAAATAGCCGCCCCCTACAACCACTAGCTGATTTGCTGCTCCGAGAGAAACTTTCACTTGTCATTTGAGAGCATCCCATCCTCCGAGGACTTTGAGCAAAAATCATCAAGTGAGGAAAACTCAAACCCAACACACCTACAAACCCAAAGTGATTGAGCATCACTGAAAAGATGGATCCTGCATGGATCTGACGCTTGTTACCTTTGAAGATTGTGCTTCTTCCAGACGGTTAGGCATCATGGTCTAGAGCATCCAAGAGGAATTGTGGATCGATGAGTGACCTAGTCTGTGAAGGTTTGGAAGTCACCTCAAGACTTACCACGAGTGTTTGGCGAGGTCTGTGTGACCTTAGCTCAAGGAGAATACGGTGAGGACTGTGTGTCTGGGACGTTTCATCTTCTTCCCCCAGTCTCTGTACCTCACAAGCTTGTCATGGGAGGAGATGTTGGTGAAGCTCTCTGGATGATCAAGGTCATCCTCCAAGAATGCTTTGGCCTTCTTTAATGGGGCACTATGGGCCATGGCATATAGGTCGTATAGCGATGGCACCTCCTTCTTGTTGTGTCGCGCCTGAAAGAGAGGAACATGGTAAATTAGTAATTAAAGGGCTGAAGCTAGCATGAAGAATGAAATTGCATGAATCTTTAAGGGCTCGAACCACATACACAATGATCCCCATACTCAAACACGTTGGATCTCCCTTGATGGTGCGACACACCTTGCATCTAGGCATGCTTGTCCCTGGCCTTGTTGTGGACGGCTAGCCATTGAGGAGAGCACCACTCATCCACCAACCTCTCCCAATAGTCCATCTTATCCGCACACCATCTCGGGGGCACCTAAGTTAGACAAAGAGAAATTTCAGCGCTAAGCCTATGAATCAAATCAAGGAAACTAGTACAAGGAGGCCTTAAGAATAGGTAATTACCTTGATGTACTTGTCCTTACTCAGGTAGTTGACGCGACACTTTTTCTTCTATCTCCTGATGTTAGTCGAGGCATTGTAGTCTCGGACAGCCTACACCCAAGCCTCGTGCGGTAAGTTCTGAAGTAGGCGCTTGCACTTGGCTTCGAGAACCATAGCCGCGTCCGCCTCGTGTTCCTCAAGACACCTGTAGAAGGTCTGCAATCAAACAAGACAACACTGGTCATTAGTACAATCACTAGGTATTGTTGATTTTTAATTCTGTAAAGGAGAAATTACCCAAAACCATCATCTCACAATGTCCTCCACCGTCTTGCACACGACACCGTCGACCATCTCCCCCGGCGGGGCTGGGGAAGCCTCGTACAGCTCCCAGGTTAGTGTTAGATGTGGAAGCTCACCCTCACCGGGCAATGTGACCCACCTCGGGAAGTGGTGCCGGCAAACAGTACCAAGGAGCTGGTTGGGCCTACGGAACCATCTGCGTGTATCCAACCCCTGCAGTATAACAAGGCCAACACATTAGATATTAATTTGAACAAACATGAAGGGAAAAGGTTAAAAAAGAGTAAATGCACTTGCTTCTCCCCGTTAGGCTGAATCAACCACCTCTAGTCGCGGGTCGCCATCACGGACGGTAGCTTAGTACCACCACGCTGGTAGACCTTCTTGCCCTCCTCAACCAGCTTGCCCTCGCTGTAGCTATCCTCAGAAAAGGTCTCCTCGACACCATCAGCATGGCCGCTAGTCTTCGGAGTCACGTGGGACGAAGACTCTGGGACCCGAGTCTCCTGGGAGGAAGACTCTGGGACCCGAGTATCCAGAGAGGAAGACTCTAGGACCCGACGGCTCGGCGACCAGAGGCTCGGCGACCAAAGGCTCGGCGACCTGAGGCTTGTGGACCAGAGTCCAAGACAGGTCTAGGTCAGATGGGTCCACCTGAGACGGAGCACTCCGGTGGTCCGGAGAATCAACGGGGGGTGGCGGCGAGGAAGGCACAACAACCTTCCTACCTCTCCTAGTGCCATGTCCACGCCTACCTGTACCCCTCTTCTTCCCCCTACATCCTCTCCCGGCCGAAGAAGAAGCGCCCGCCGAAGGTGTTGGGGGTGTCTGCATGCTGTCTACCAGCGCTCTCCGAAGGTTCTGGGGTGCAATAACAACACCCCTCCCACGCGTCGAGGAAGGAGGCTTGGAGCGCTCACGACTCAAGCCCACCATATGTCAACACCTGCAATGACAAAGAGTAAATGAAATTAGTACAACATAAACATAATAAAAAAATTAAGTCTGTATCATCATCATGAACATAATAAAAAATTGAATACCTAATAACATAAAAATTTAGGTGTTGGGGGTCGGGGTGTCGGTGCTATCTTGTCGGGATGTCAAGGCGGTCTTGGGGTGTCGTGTCGGGGGTCGGGCTGTCGGTGATATCGGGGTTGGGGTGTAGGTGGTGTCATGTCGGGGGTCAAGATGTCGGTGGTGTCGGGGACTGGCGATCTTCTTCTTCTTCTTCTTCTTCTTCTTCTTCTTCTTCTTATCATTATTATTATTATTATTATTATTATTATTATTATTATTATTATTATTATTATTATTATTATTATTATTATTATTATTATTATTATTATTATTATTATTATTATTATTACTACTACTACTACTACTACTATTATTATTATTATTATTATTATTATTATTATTATTATTATTATTATTATTCTCTTCTTCTTCTTCTTCTTCTTCTTCTTCTTATTATTATTATTATTATTATTATTATTATTATTATTATTATTATTATTATTATTATTATTCTCTTCTTCTTCTTCTTCTTCTTCTTCTTCTTCTTCTTCCTCTTCTTCTTCATCTTCTCCTTCTTCTTCTTCTTCTTCTTCTTCTTCCTCTTCTTCTTCTTCTTCTCCTTATTCTTCTTCTTTTCTTCTCCTGACCCTTTTCTTCTCCTCCTCCTCCTCCTCCTCCTCCTCCTCCTCCTCCTCTTCTTCTTCTTCTTCTTCTTCTTCTTCTTCTTCTTCTTCTTCTTCTTCTTCTTCTTCTTCTTCTTCTTCTTCTTCTTCTTCTTCTTCTTCTTCTTCTTCTTCTTCTCCTCCTCCTCCTCCTCCTCCTCCTCCTCCTCCTCCTCCTCCTCCTCCTCCTCCCCTTCTTCTTCTTCTTCTCCTCCTCCTCCTCCCCTTCTTCTTCTTCTCCTCCCCCTCCTCCTCCTCCTCCTCCTCCTCCTCTTCTTCTTCTTCTTCTTCTTCTTCTTCTTCTTCTTCTTCTTCTTCTTCTTCTTCTTCTTCTTCTTCTTCTTCTTCTTCTTCTTCTTCTTCTTCTTCTTCTTCTTCTTCTTCTTCTTCTCCTAATAAATTTTTCCAAGAACTAACCTAGAAACTAACCTAACTAACCTAGCAACTAACCGAACTAACCTAACTAACCTAAAATCAACTAAAATCTAATTAACCTAAATCTCATTTTTATGACTAGGTCGGGTGAGGCAGGGGCGGTGGGGGCCAGGGGCGTTGGGGGAGGTGGGGGTCGGCAGCGGGGTCCGCGGCCATGGGGACAGCGAGCACGGGGGCGGCGCGGGTGAGGTGAGGGAGAGAGAGGGTGGGGTGCAGGGAAACAGCCGTTTTTTGGTTAGGTTTAATTTCTTTGCCGTCTGCTAGCAGACGGCAAAGAGCGTAGCTAGTGGGATGGGGCCGAGGGGAAATGGCCGTTAGTTGTGTATTCTCTTTACCGTCCGCTTGCAGACGGTAAAGAAGCTTTGCCGTCTGCTAGCGGATAGCAAAGAAGATGGTTGTTAGGTGGTCTCGTACGTGGGCCACCCTCCCTCTTTGCCGTCTACTAGCAGACGACAAAGCTTCTTTACCGTCAGTTAGCATACGACAAAGAGCAGGCTGATGGCAAACATAATCTTTGTCATCCGCTCGTTCTTTGCCGTCGACTTTCCGTAAGCTGATGGCAAAGACCTTCTTCGTCGTCAGCTAGCAGACGGCAAAGAGCTAGCTGACTGCAAAGATCCTGATTCCAGTAGTGTACCCGGACATTCTGAGTATGTGTTCATTGACAGAACTATTCTCCTCCATCTTGCGCTATATAACTTGTTGGAGACTTCATATCTCTCAACTCGGGCATTTTCTTGAAATATTAACTACAACTCTTGGAACATCTCATATGCTCCATGACGTTCAAAACATCTTTGAAGTCCCAATTCTAAGCCGTAAAGCATGGCACACTGAACTATCGAGTAGTCATCAGATCGAGTCTGCCAGACGTTCATAACATCAGCATATGCTCCTGCAGCAGGCTTTGCACCTAGCGGTGCTTCCAGGACATAATTCTTTTGTGCAGCAATGAGGATAATCCTCAAGTTATGGACCCAATCCGTGTAATTGCTGCCATCATCTTTCAACTTAGATTTCTCTAGGAACGCATTAAAATTCAAAGGAACGGTGGCACGGGCCATTGATCTACAACAACATAGATATGCAAAAGAAACTATCAGGACTAAGTTCATGATAAATTAAAGTTCAATTAATCGTATTACTAAAGAACTCCCACTTAGATAGACATCCCTCTAGTCACTAAATGATCACGTGATCCATATCAACTAAACCATGTCTGATCATCACGTGAGATGCAGTAGTTTTCAATGGTGAGCATCTCTATGTTGATCATATCTACTATATGATTCACATTCGACCTTTCAGTCTCAGTGTTCCAATGCCATATCTGCATATGCTAAGCTCGTCAAGTTTAACCAGAGTATTCTGCACATGCAAAACTAGCTTACACCTGTTGT
The DNA here is from genome assembly GCA_963921465.1 of Triticum timopheevii. NCBI lineage: Eukaryota > Viridiplantae > Streptophyta > Magnoliopsida > Poales > Poaceae > Triticum > Triticum timopheevii. Next base: position 500,357,312 of record OY997266.1, on the reverse strand, counting down.
ATGTGAACGTAGAGCTTATCACACCCGATCATCACGTGGTGTCTCGGCACGACGAGCTGTAGCAACGGTGCATACTCAGGGAGAACACTTATACCTTGAAATTTAGTAAGGGATCGTCTTATAATGCTACCGCCGTACTAAGCAAAATAAGATGCATAAAAGATAAACATCACATGCAATCAAAATATGTGACATGATATGGCCATCATCATCTTGTGCCTTTGATCACCATCTCCAAAGCACCGTCATGATCTACATCGTCACCGGCTTGACACCTTGATCTCCATCGTAGCATTGTTGTCGTCTCGCCAACTATTGCTACTACGACTATCACTACCGCTTAGTGATAAATAAAAGCAATTACATGGCGATTTCATTTCATACAATAAAGCGACAACCATATGGCTCCTAGCAGTTGCCGATAACTCTGCTACAAAACATGATCATCTCATACAATAATTTATATCACATCATGTCTTGACCATATCACATCACAACAAGCCCTACAAAAACAAGTTAGGCGTCCTCTACTTTGTTGTTGCAAGTTTTACGTGGCTGCTACGGGCTTCTAGCAAGAACCGTTCTTACCTACGCATCAAAACCACAATGATTTTTCGTCAAGTGTGTTGTTTTAACCTTCAACAAGGACCGACCGTAGTCAAACTCGATTTAACTAAAGTTGAAGAAATAGACACCCGCCAGCCACCTATGTGCAAAGCACGTCGGTAGAACCAGTCTCATGAACGTGGTCATGTAATGTCAGTTCGGGCTGCTTCATCCAACAATACCGCCGAAACAAAGTAAGACGTTGGTAGTAAGCATTATGCCTATTATCGCCCACAACTCTTTGTGTTCTACTCGTGCATATCATCTACGCATAGACCTGGCTCGGATGCCACTGTCAGGAACGTAGCATGCAATTTCAAAAAAAATCCTACATTCACGCAAGATCTATCTAGGAGATGCATAGCAACAAGAGGGGAAGAGTGTGTCCACGTACCCTCGTAAACCAAAAGCGGAAGCGTTGGTTAACACGTTTTATGTAGTCGAACGTCTTCACGATCCAACCGATCCAAGTACCTAACGTACGGCACCTTCGTGTTCAGCACACATTCATCTCGATGACGTCCCTCAAACTCGTGATCCAGTAGAGGGTCGAGGGAGAGTTCCATCAGTACAACGGCGTAGTGACAATGTTGATGATGTGATCCATGCAGGGCTTCGCCTAAGCACTACGATGCTATGACCAAAGGAGTAAACTGTGGAGGGGGGCACCACACACGGCAAAGAGAACAATGATGTGCCTATGGGGTGCCCCCTGCCCACGTATATAAAGGAGGAGGGGAGGAGGCGGCCGACCTAGGGGGTGCGCCAAGTGTGGGGAGTCCTACTAGGACTCCCTAGTCCTAGTAGGATTCCCCTTTCCTTTTCCGGAGAGGGGAGAAGGGGAAAGGTGGAGAGGGAGAAGGAAAGAGAGGGGTCGCCCCCCACCCCTTGTCCAATTCGGACTGGGCTTGGGGGGCGCGCGCCACCTCCTAGCCGCTGCCTCCTCTTCTCCACTAAGGTCCATGTAGGCCCATTAACTCCTCGGGGGGTTCCGGTAACCTCCCGGTACTCAAAAAAATGTCCGAACCTTTCCAAAACCATTCAAGTGTCCAAACATAACCTTCCAATATATCAATATTTACCTCTCGACCATTTCGAGACTCCTCGTCATGTCTGTGATCTCATCCGGGACTCCTAACAAACTTCGGTCATCAAAAACACATAACTTATAATACAAATCGTCATCGAACGTTAAGCGTACGGACCCTACGGGTTCGAGAACTATGTAGACATGATCGAGACACATCTCCAATCAATAACCAATAGCGGAACCTGGATGCTCATATTGGATCCTACATATTATATGAAGATCTTTATCGGTCAAACCGCACAACAACATACGTTGTTCCCTTTGTCATCAATATGTTACTTGCCCGAGATTTGGTTGTCGGTATCATCATACCTAGTTCAATCTCGTTACTAGCAAGTCTCTTTACTCGTTTCGTAATTCTTCATCCCGCAACTAACTCATTAGTCACATTGCTTGCAAGGCTTATAGTGATGATAATTACCGAGAGGGCCCAGAGATACCTCTCTAATACACGGAGTGACAAATCCTATTCTCGATCTATGACAACCCAACAAACACCTTCGGAGACACCTGTAGAGCATCTTTATAATCACCCAGTTACGTTGTGACGTTTGATAGCACACAAGGTGTTCCTCCGGTATTCGGGAGTTGCATAATCTCATAGTCAGAGGAACATGTATAAGTCATGAAGAAAGCAATAGCAATAAAACTTAATGATCATTACGCTAAGCTAACGGATGGGTCTTGTCGATCACATCATTCTCTAATGATGTGATCATGTTCATCAAATGACAACACATGCCTATGGTCAGGAAACATAGCCATCTTTGATTAACGAGCTAGTCAAGTAGAGGCATACTAGGAACACTTCGTTTTGTCTATGTATTCACACATGTACTAAGTTTCCGATTAATACAATTCTAGCATGAATAATAAACATTTATCATGATATAAGGAAATATAAATAAGTGCTTTATTATTTCCTCTAGGGCATATTTCCTTCACGAGCCGCCCCCTTCCCTAGTACAATTCAGTTTCCCCCTGGTGGGGGGCACGCCAGCCCCTTGCGGGCTGATGTGCCTCCCTCCTACGGCCCATATGGCCCATATCTTCCACTGGGGGGTTCTGGTAACCCCTCCGATACTCCAGTATGTACCCGATACACTTCGGAACCCTTCCGGTGTCCGAATACCACCTTACAATATATCAATCTTCACCTCTCAACCATTTCAAGACTCCTCGTCATGTCCGTGTTCTCATCCGGGACTCCGAACAACCTTCGGTCACCAAAACACATAACTATTATAATACATATCATCATCGAACGTTAAGCGTGCGGACCCTAGGGTCAATAACCAACAGCGGAACCTGGATGCTCATATTTGTTCCTACATATTCTACGAAGATCTTTATCGGTCAAACCGCTATATCAACATACGTTATTCCCTTTGTCATTGGTATGTTACTTGCCCGAGATTCGATCGTCGGTATCTACATACCTAGTTCAATCTTGTTACCGGCAAGTCTCTTTACTCGTTCCATAATGCATCATCCCGTAACTAACTCATTAGTCGCATTGCTTGCAAGGCTTCATATGATGTGCATTACCGAGAGGGCCCAGAGATACCTCTCTGATACTCGGAGTGACAAATCCTAATTTCGATCTATGCCAACCCAAAAAATACCTTCGGAGATACCTGTAGAGCATCATTATAATCGCCCAGTTACATTGTGACATTTGATAGCACATAAGGTATTCCTTCGGTGTCCGGGAATTGCATAACTCATAGTCGGAGGAATATATATATGACATGAAGAAAGCAATAGCAATAAAACTAAACGATCATAATGCTAAGCTAACGAATGGATCTTGTCCATCACATCATTCTCCTAATGATGTGATCCCGTTCATCAATGATAACACATGTCTATGGTTAGGAAACTTAACCATCTCCGATTAATGAGCTAGTCAAGTAGAGGCCTAATAGGGACACGATGTTTTGTCTATGTAACCATACATGTATCAATTTTCTGGTTAATACAATTCTAGCATGAATAATAGACATTTATCAGAAATATAAAATAAAAACTTTATTATTGCCTCTTGGGCATATTTCCTTCACCCCCAGTACTATCTAAGCTTAGAGCAACTCCACTCGTTCGGCCCCCAAGTGCAGCTGCCGGCGCTATTTCGGGCCATCACCCGGAGCTTTTTAGGCACTGGGGGCGATCTAGGTCCCAGTCACGGCCCCAGGGGCCGGCCTCAAGCCGTTTAAATTCAAACATGACATTTCCCGCTACAAAAACATGCCACAAGTCTGAACGATTAGCGCCACAAAGCTTGGCGATCACCATGCCACAGGTCAGCGACCAAATAACTTGAAAGATCGGTGTTCAAAAAGAAGGACGCGTAGGCAATGCATCAAACGGTGGCGACATCCTCCAGCATCAGACTGGCGGGAGTTAGTGTGCGCGGAATGGTTGGCGTCGACGCGGCTTCTGTGTTGGGTGTCGTGGAGGCGCTGTTCGGCGTCGGCGCGGCTTCGCTGGGTGTCGTGGAGGCGTTGGTCGGTGTCGGCGCGGTTTCTGTATTAGGCGTCGTGGAGGCGTCGCTCGGGCTTGGCGTGGTCGGCGTGGGAGTTGGCGCTGCCATCGATGGGATCTGGTTCAGGATGAGGCCACACTCCACCATGAACCACGCCTTAACCTGCTCGTCCATTGCCGCCATGTTCGCCCCCCATCAGGAAAGCGAGGTCGGTGTTCCTCTTCTTCGCGGCGACATTGGTCCGGAGCAGGTCGAGCTTGACGGTGCTGTACGCCATCAACACCGACATCGAGCCGCGGTTTTCTCTTCCCTTTGGGCACGCGGGTCGTGGCATCGGTGATGCAGTGTTCGATGGACTCTTGCAGATGTGCGGTAGTCGGCACCGTGGCCTTGGCCACCTTGGCTCCTTTGTTGCCGTCTAGGCGGCCTTCTGCCACGCTGGGCATGGGTGTGTCCGGCTTGCACGTCTCCTTGGACTTGGCGAGGGAGCGCTGCACATTCGACCACTTCTTGCACTTCTCGATCCGGGAAAACACATGGAGATACTTGAAATATTGGTCGGTGCTGCTGTCCTGGCGATACATGGCGAACATCAGGACCATCTGTGCCGAGGAACAGGTGAGGCCGGCGATGCACACGGTGAAAAGTGGCGCGAGAGACAGGCGTCATACCTGACTCTCATAGCTGGCACCGCTCTCCGGGTGAGCCGCGACCTCCTCGACGATCCCATGCCACTTGTTGCATGTCGTTTGGATGAGCGCCCAATGGATGGACATGGCCTTGGAGCCGCGGTCCATGTGGACGCCGGAGAAGTACTGGTCGACCAGTTTGTGCTCATCGAACTCTGCCTTGATGCGCTCCCAATATGTGTCGACATTCTGGTTCGTGTCGGTGATTGGGTCGAGGAACACGAGCTTCCACGCTTCATCGAGGCACTCGTCTTCTTTGGCCGCTCACTTGACACGCGGTTCGCTGGTCCTGGCCGCCCCTCCTCTTATTTTCCCTTGTGTCACCGGAGCAGGCGTCGGCTCATCCTTGTCCTCCTCCTCCTCCTCCTCTGGCTCCCCCTCACCATACTCGAGCCCGTCGTCCATGCCGCTATCAAGGTCGACTGTATCTTCTTGGGTGTAGAACCCGGGGGAGGCAGCGGCGACCGAGCCGGTCGCGATGATGTCGTCCATGTTGGCCTCCGTGTCGTCGGTGTTGCCAAGATGCCACGATGATGCTTGCGAGAAGGGCAGCGCGCCACGACGCAGAGGTGGCATCAGGGAGAACGTGTAAGTTGGCGATGAGTAGGTGTACGGGGGGTACTCTGCTGGCTCCAAGGAACGTGCGAGCCGTGGCTGCCGGGCGGATTCACATCCCCGCGCGAGACACCTCTGCTTGCTTTGCCGCAGTCGTAGCCGCCGCCGCTCAACCTGGCAATCGGGTCGGGTTTGGATGGGTCAACCTGAGACAGACCCACGCCCGAACCCTTTAATGGGTTAAGCTTGCGCCCGCGACCCTACCCATGGGTCTCAAAGCAGACCCATGGCCGAACCCATTGGGTTACCCGACCTAATCGGGCACTCGTCGGGCATGACTAAAATTATCATTAGTTTTAATTTTTTGCTCATAATACTATTTTTGTAGCGGCGGAGCAAGCTCGCATACAGTACTGCATTTATATGGGCAAGCGTAAGGTAACTGATCGTCCACCTACTACCTTTATAGTGTTGTCGAAGCTGCACTTCTCGTCAGCTAGTCGAGGTGGTACTAAAACTACCTTGCCACTGCCTCGTGCGGCTGCATATCTACCATGGGTTGATAATGGCTGAATAATGCTTAGAGCATCTCCACTCGTTCGGCCCCCCAGCGCATAGGCCAGTGCATTTTCGAGCGTTCACCCAGTGATTTTTAGGCCCTGGGGGCAACCAAGGCCCCAGCCACGCCCCCATTTCAAACTTGATCCATTCCTGCTCCAAAAGAACGCCATAAGCCGACGATCGGTGCAATAGTTCGGCGATCATCACCATGCCACAGTTCGGTGATCAAATGAAAAGTTCAGCACACAAAAAGAAAGTATACGCAAGGAATGCATCAAACATCGGGGTCGGCCTCCGGCGTCGTTGTCGGCGTGCGCGGGCTGGGAGACGTCGGCGCGGCTTCTGTGCTGCTGGGCATCGCGAAGGCATCATCACCCGGGCTGGCTGTGGCATTGGCGTCAGTGTGGGAGTTGGTGTAGGCTTTGCCGGTATCTGGTTCAGGATGAGGCCGTGCTCCGCAAGGTACCACACCTTGAGCTTCTCGTCGCCGCTCTGGAGCATGTCAGCGCCGCCCATCAAGAAAGATAGGTCGGTGTTCCTCTTCTTCGCGCCGACGTTGGTCCGGAGCAAGTCGAGTTTGACGGTGCTGTTCGTCATCAAAGCAGCCCACCGCGCCTCAGTTTCCTCTTCTCGCAGGGCAGCCCTAGTCTTGGCGTCGGCGAGGCAATGCTCGATTGACTATTGCACGCGTGCGGCAGCTGACTTGGCGTGTTTCGCCTTCTTGGCCCCTTTGTTGCCGTCCGGGCGCCCGTCGGCCGCGCCTGGGGTCGGCACGTCCGGCTTGTATGTCTCCTTGGCCTTGGCGAGGGTGCCTGATATCTGCCCAATTCTCGCACTTGTCGATCATCTTGAAGACGTGGAGGTACTTGAACTCTTGGTCACTGCTCACTACAAAAAAAATACACTTCCATTGTCGGAGTAATGGGCCACGGGTAGCCTCACCCGAGTCCCTGGATTTATCAAGACTTTGGGCCAGCTTCGCCTTGCTGTGCCCCAAGCTGAAGCTCCGCCCTCCGGGGGCCTGCTAGCTTAACAACCGGCCGCCAGAGGACGACCTATCACTAACAGACGGCACCACGAGCGGCCGGCTCCAGCCAGCTGGCCTCTAGAGAGGACGACATCAAGCAGGCGGCCACCTCGCGCCCTCAGAGTTTGTGCCCCCATCAAGAGGACGAGATGGGGCGTGGCTACAATGAAGCCCTCACCCTCGAATCTTGGGTTTAGTGTGGCCACAGTGCCCCGTACAGGCGGAGATCTCCACACGGCGTGGCACTGTTGCCACCTTCCCTTCACGTCACTCCGGACAGGCGGAGCCCTGTTCCCCACGATGGCCTATCGGTACGGCCAGCGGGCTGTGGGCCCTACCGGGTAGTGACACCCCAGAAGACGGCGCACACCGAACCAGTCGGACCAGGGGAGGGCCGGCCTCCAGCAGGCGTCCGTCCCCTCCCTCGAAGCAAGTGCACCATTAACCTGATGAGACCAGGTGTGGCTACAGTGACCTCCTGCCAGGCGGCGGGACTGTAGCCACGCTGAGCTGACCAAACCTGCATCATTAGTAGCACGACTATAGTAAGCAGCCACCAACCAGACCCGCCAGCGGCGGGAGCAGCCTGTCGGCTCCGTACCAGACCAGTCGGCCGGGCCCACCAAGCGGCGGGCCCCAGTAGTCAATGGAGAAGTCGGAGGCCGAAGACACTGACAGCCGGGCCCAGCAGCCGGCCAGATTACCATTGTACCCCTGGGGGGTAGGCCTATATAAACCCCCCAAGGCACCCATGCAAAGGGTTCCCACCCCATTAGACCTAACCACATTCCTAGAGCAGGAGAGAGCTAGCCTTGCCTTCTCCTACCTCTAACATACAGCTCAAGGAGCAACTTTGTATCACTTGTGCCTTTAGTGATTGGGGGAGTCCCGGACTAGGGGGTGTTCGGATAGCCGAACTATCATCTTCGGCCGGACTCCTGGACTGTGAAGATACAAGATTGAAGACTTCGTCCCATGTCCGGATGGGACTTTCCTTGGCATGGAAGGCAAGCTTGGCAATACGGATATGTAGATCTCCTACCATTGTAACCGACTCTATGTAACCCTAACCCTCTTTGGTGCCTATATAAACCGGAGGGTTTTAGTCTGTAGGACAAACAACAATCATACCATAGGCTAGCTTCTAGGGTTTAGCCTCTCTGATCTCCTGGTAGATCTACTCTTGTACTACCCATATCATCAATATCAATCAAGCAGGAGTAGGGTTTTACATCCATCGAGAGGGCCCGAACCTGGGTAAAAACATCATGTCCCTTGTCTCCTATTACCATCCGCCTAGATGCACAGTTCGGGACCCCCTACCCGAGATCCGCCGGTTCTGACACCGACATTGGTGCTTTCATTGAGAGTTTCTCTGTGTCATCGCCATCAGGAAGGATGCCCTGTCCCGTCTTTAAAGACGGCACGGTGGCTAAAAGAGCTTTGGCTATCGGCCAAACTCTCTGGACAGGCGGTTTCCTTATGACCGCCTGTTCGGCCGCCGCGCCGACGACGACTTCTCGGGTCATCAAAAGCAATCTCCATGTCAACTCGGAACTCGCCGAGCAGTTAGATCCGATGGAGCTCTCTTCCTTAAACGAGCTCTTGGATCACATCGCCGCCCTGGGAGTCGCTACAGACTACGATCAGATTGGGCTTAAACCCGATCTGAGAAAGGTTAGCTCTCCCTAGGTTACCCACCACGTTGCTGTGGTAGAGGAACAATGCGGCAACCCTTCTTATATCTTAAGGACTAGTTACGTCCGGATTCCTGATCCCTCCATGCCGGATTCCCGCGGAGGGGAGGACGTCACTCAAGCCCTGAACCTAAAGTCAGGCAGTGGGCTAGATTCATTGGACAACATCCAAGAACCCAAGTTGCCAAGTTCAGAAACTACTTGGCCCCTGAGTTTTAAAGTGAACGGGGTTCCGAATTTAATTCCACCCGCCCACCCAAACATAAGCGATCTATCCCAAATCCGGCAAGAGCCCACAGAAACAGTACACCATTACTGGGCCTGATTCCTCCTGGTCATAAACAGGATAAAGGATTGCCATGAGGAGGACGCAATTTCATTCTTCTGCAATAATTGCACGGACAAGGGAATCCTCAACGCCGTAAGTCGCTGTAAAATCACATGCTTCACTGACTTGGCATCCATAGTACGAAAGTACTGTGCGATGGAAAGCGCCTGGAAAACCAAAATCAATTTTTGGGACAATCCGGCCCTGAATACAATCCCAGTCCAAAATAAAAAGGTGCATTATCGCCAGGCACCTGGGTTAAATACCAAAAAGCAAAAACCCTCTATAGGGCATGGAACCGTATTGGAAGGATGGCTCAATGGACCCTGCAAAATTCATAGTATAGAGGGCGCTACTCCAACTCATAGCCTTAGAGCATGTTGGATACTACGGCAGGTGGCCAAAAGCGGCGAAGAGCTTCTAACTCCAGAGCACCAGCCCAAGGATACCACTACGATATTAACAGTCTTTGAGACTTTTGCATCACATAATATGCAGAAGCGAACACTCCGCAGCCTTGCCGCAGTCTACCAAGTAGCAACAATAAACCCATGGAGTGACACCGCAATTACCTTTAATGCCAGTGACGAACCTAAATTCCGAATAGCCCGAGCACTAGCCGCATTGGTTCTTAGTCCAATAGTGGACGGCTTTCGCCTTACCAAGGTACTCATGGATGGTGGCAGTGGATTGAACATCATTTACGAGGAAACCCTCAGAAAAATGGAAATAGACTGGAGCCGCATTGAGCGAAGCAGCACAACCTTTAGAGGAATAATCCCTAGTCGGGAAGCATGCTGTACAGGAATAACCACGCTGGATGTGGTGTTCGGCACGCCGGATAATTACAGGTCCGAGGAGGTCACGTTCCAAGTGGCCCCGTTCAGTAGCAGATATCACGCTCTATTAGGGCGAGAAGCATTCACAATTTTCCAAGCTATACCCCATTACGGGTACATGAAGCTCAAAATGCCCGGGCCCAACGGGAATCATCACTCTTGCTAGTGACCCGGACATAGCACTCTGCGCCGAAAACAAGATAGTCGCACTGGCCCTCGAGGCACTATCCGAAGCCCTAGCGGCCGAGAAACTCAGTACGCTGCGCTCCACGGTAAATAGGGACGATGTGATACTCGATAAGAGATCCAAGTCCACCTCCTTTAAACCAGCGGATGAAATAGTCAAATTCCAAGTCCATCCAACGGACCCTACAAAAATGGCCTCCATTGGGGCACAATTAAACCCTGATGTAGATGCCGCAGTACGAGAATTCCTACGCGAAAATTGGGACATCTTTTCCTGGCACCCTTCAGACATGCCAGGAATCCCACGCCGGCTGGCCGAGCATAGCCTAAACATCATAAAAGGATTCAAGCCAGTCAAACAGGCTCTTCGGCGTTTCTCCGAACCCAAGAGATAGGCCATGGGAGAGGAGCTAGCCAAATTATTGGAGGCCGGATTCATCAGAGATATAAAACATCCGGACTGGCTAGCAAACCTGGTGATGGTACCAAAGAAGGACAAATCCTGGCGCCTATGCGTCGATTTTAAAGACCTCAACAAGGCTTGCCCAAAGGATCCCTTCCCACTCCCCCGCATCGATCAAATTATCGATGCTACCGCAGGACACGATTCATTGTGTTTCCTCGATGCATACTCCGGCTACCACCAAATTAAGATGGCAGAGCCCGACTAGGCCGCAACGGCATTCATCACCCCATACGGCCCATTCTGCTTCAACACAATGTCCTTTGGGCTCAAAAACGCCGGCACAACATATCAGCGCATGATTCAGACATGTCTGGCAAACCAGATCGGCAAAATAGTGGAGGCATACGTAGACGATGCGGTCGTCAAAACCAAGCACATCGAAACTCTTGTAGATGATTTGAGGCTCACGTTCGATAATCTCCGAACATATGACATTAAGCTTAACCCGGAAAAATGTGTTTTCGGCATACCAGCCGGAAAGCTCTTGGGCTTCATTGTATCCGGTAGAGGAATTGAAGCAAACCCAGCCAAGATCCGAGCTCTGTCACAATTGGACATCCCAAAGGACCTCAAACAAATACAAAAATTGATGGGATGCGTGGCGGCTTTAAGCCGCTTTATCTCCCGTTTAGGAGAAAAGGCATTACCCCATTATCGCCTTCTCCGACGCACCGAACACTTCGAGTGGACGGATGCCGCCAGGCCGGACTCGAAGAAATAAAAGCCATATTGGCAACAAATCTGGTCCTGGCCGCGCCCAACATGGGCGAGCCAATGCTATTATATATCGCGGCAACTCATCAAGTTGTAAGCGTGGTACTCGTTGTCGAACAAGAAACGGACGGACACAAGTTCCCCCTTCAAAAACCAGTTTACTACGTATCCACTATCCTGACTCCATGCAAGTCACGATACCCGCATTATCAGAAGATAGCGTACGCGGTGTTCATGGAATCCCGGAAGCTGCGACACAACTTTCAAGAGTGTTCGATAACAGTAGCCTCCGGAGTACCTCTTAATGACATTATAAACAACCGCGGCACGACGGGCCGGATCGCCAAATGGGCCATTGAGCTCCTGCCATTCGACATAACCTATAAGCCACGGCGAGCTATTAAGTCGCAAATTTTGGCTGACTTCATTGCCGAATGGACTGAAGCCGAACTCCCTAAAGAGTACGGCGCATATTACAACTGGATCATGCACTTCGACGGCTCAAAAATGTTGGCTGGTCTGGAGGCTGGCGTCGTCCTGACATCCCCAACCGGAGATACGGTTCAATACGTACTCCAGATAATGTATACGGACTCCAGCAACGCAGCCGAATACGAGGCCCTTCTACATGGCCTCCGGATGGCAATCTCCATGGGCATTCAATGCCTAGAGGTGCGCGGGGATTCGAACCTCGCGATATCCCAAATAAATGGAGACTTCGATGCCAAGGATCCGAAAATGGTAGCTTATCGCAACGCCGTCCTAAAAATGTCAGCTCGGTTTGAGGGGCTCGAATTTCACCATATAGCCCGGGATAACAACCAGGCAGCAGACGTATTGGCACGCATTGGCGCAAAGCACGATGTCGTCCCTCCCAACATCTTCCTAGAGAGGCTGTTCAAGCCATCCGTACTATGGGAGGGGGAATCCGGAAATAATAAGCCGGACCCAACCGCACTGCCCGACACCGAACATTCTGACACAATTGGCGGTTCTGCCAACAAAGTAACATCCTCAGCCCACGTAATAATGGCAGTCATTGCCCCGTGGATGGAACCATTCCTAGCCTACCTAACCAGGCAGGAACTTCCCGAGGACCAAAACGAGGCCCGCTGCATAGTGCGGCGATCTAAAGCCTATAAGGTCCATGAGGGAGAACTTTACAAGAAAAGCACAACCGGAGTCCTTCAAAGGTGTATCTCCGAAGAGGAAGGGCGGAACCTTCTGGCTGAAATTCATGCCGGACTCGGCGGGCACCATGCCGCAGCCCGGGCCCTTGTAGGCAAGGCCTTCCGTATAGGATTTTATTGGCCGACGGCCCGGGAAGATGCTTAGGACTTAGTCCAACGATGCGTCGGTTGCCAGCTCTTTGCTAATCAAAGCCACATGCCACCCACCACCCTCAAAACTATACCCATAACATGGCCCTTCGTGGTCTGAGGGCTTGACATGGTTGGACCCCTTAAAGGAGGAACCCACAAGCAAAAATACCTACTGGTCATGGTGGATAAATTCACCAAATGGATAGAGGCCAAACCTGTTAAGACGGCCTAATCCGGACCGGTGATAGACTTCATATCAGGGGTTGTACACCGTTACGGCGTCCCTCATAGCATCATCACTGATAACGGCACGAACTTTACGGCCGACGAGGTTAAACTCTGGTGCAAAAACATGGGCATCAAACTCGACTATGCTTCAGTCTATCACCCTCAAACTAACGGTCAAGTCGAGCAAGCAAATGGTCTAATCATGGGTGGCATCAAACCCCGATTAGTGCGGTCCCTTAAGGAATCTAACACGCACTGGGTAGAGGAGCTCGACTCCGTACTCTGGGGGCTGCGGACCACTCCGAATCGTACCACCGGATTTACACCATTCTTTATGGTATACTGCGTAGACGTAGTTCTGCCCTATGACATAATTCATGACTCACCTCGCATCCGCATGTATGAAGAAATAGAAGCTGAGCTCGATCGGCAGGATAGTTTGGACGCATTGGAGGAGGAGCGTGACGTGGCAAAAGCCCGTTCCGCATTCTATCAACAGCAAGCTCGAAGATATCAAAGCAGAGAAGTACGGGCCAAAACTTGCAATGTTGGCGAGTTAGTTCTACGCTTGCCGGACAAGAAAAAGGACAAACTTAAGCCCAAATGGGAAGGTCCCTTTATCGTCGACCAAGTCCTGACTGGTGGAGCATACCGTCTGCGAGATGCATCGGATAACCGACTCGAGCCGAACCCATGGATGCAGCCCGTCTCCGAAGATTCTACGCCTAGCGCCGGATTCTGAGTTCGTCTCCTTCCTCCGTCTATACTTTACATATTAGCTGTCTTCTGTTTCTCTCCTTCTCCCCCCTTTCCTATTACAGCCTTTTAAAAGCTTGTTCGCGCATTGTTCGCACACACTTGACGCATTATCCGCGCTCATTATACTGGGGGCTTCTTTAACAGAAGCTTATTTATACGGGCTTCATGCCCAACATATGTGTCACACTTCCACATGTACCTTTTATTCACCATTATATGCATCGATATGACTTAAGTTTTGGCCAAGCTGGGTTGCTTGGCTCCTGTGCTTACCCCTATTTCCCGATTGTTCGGCTAGGCGGTAAAGGGAGCACCTCTGCGATTGTTACTGCTGGGTCAGCCGGATGTGTACCTCAGACTAGGTGAAGCCGAAAGCTAGCATTCTTAAGGGAATATTAGGTCGATGAACTAAAAGATGATTTCTTACCAATTTATTTACCTGCCCCCAGATGTTTTTCTGCTTTTTTCGCAGTCCGGACATGCACTTTAGGGCATGCCCCCCAGGGAAAGGAACCCCTAACGGAACTATTCCCCCTGGAAGATGTTTCTTACTAACCATGTAATATAACATAACTAGTTGGGCACTTGTCTGATAAAGCACTAATGACCCCTACGCCTGGTCTCCACGCATGCCCCAGTTCTTATATAACCGCGAGGGTATTCGGACACACTCCGGACTATTGGGTCCCGAGGTTGAAGCGAAAAGGTACGCTATGACAAACGATCTACAATCCGGCTAGAAGGCATTTTACATGTCATCTTAAATTACATAGTCAACTGACTGGGCATATTCCTCTTCAATGCCATCCAGCAAGCTGTCTAGTTTACAGTCCTGTTGGGAATACTTTGCGGCCAATTCTACTTGGTCGTACACTAAGCTCACAGGGATCTCCTTCCCATCGGGTCCCGCAGGTCCGACCTCGGCCATGTGGTTTGGGTCAGCCTTCGTGTACCACGTCTTCACCATGGCCCAGGCCTCCCTAGCGCCTTGACGGCAGGCCGATATCTTCCATAAGCGGAAGCGCTGCCGTGCTCCCTGAAGCCTCTCTGCAAGTGCCCCAAGGCCTTCGGGTAGGGAGACAGATGACCACAAGGCCTGGGCGATGCCTTTCATCACCTGCCGAACTCGTTCGTGCAGTTGCAAGAGCTCGGGAAGAAGGTCACCCGTAGAACCGGACATTTCCTCTGCAGGACGGCCTGTGAGCATACCTACAGACATAACTCTGTTAGTCGACTTCCTCGCCGAACTCTTTTTCAAAGTTCGTTCAAGCACTTACTAAAAATGCCGCGTCGAAGCCGCCGATTCTCCTTAACGGAGTCAGATAGCTGGGAACGAACATCCTTTAGTTCCTCACCCAGCTGGGTGTTGGCATCTTGGAGATTATTTTTCTCCTGCCTCACCCTTGTAAGCACATTCTTGCCGGCCTTTAACCAGCGCATGAGCTGTTGCTTGTCCGGATCTATCCCGACACCATCTGCAATATTATTGTCATACTTATACACATGCCGCACATCACATATTACTTATCTTTTGAAGCATATATTACCAGAGGGGGTCTCTTTGGCTTCCCCCGCTGCGGCTAGTGCGGCCTCAAGTTAGGCTTTGCACTCCTCCAGCTCCTGGGAAAGTTGGGTAATCTTTTCTGTAAGATCCTGCACAATAGATGATCCTTAAATCAGTTATTCTAACTATTTCAAGTCTCGGGGGCTACTGGCATATATAACTGTCAAATTTTCTCACTCGTATGTCTTTTACATACTGCTCTGTGGCTCTGGCTAGACCATTTTGAGCGGCACGGAGGTGCGCATCTCCCGAATTAAAGGCATCCAATGCCTCTGGGGAGAAACACGCGTCACGAAGAACCGTCCGGCGGCGTTGTGATTCATGGCACTCTCCACCTCGGAATTGGTGGCAGATAACCTGTCAGCATCCTCTGTCGGAGGAACATCCGACGCACGCCCCGTGTTCACCTCCTCTTTTGGACCTGGCTTTGGAGCCTGGCGAGCGTAGGATTGATTGGCAACCTCTCCGGATACAGTCCGGCGAGCGCCCTTCTTCCTGAAAAGGCACGAGCATTAGTATGCCTCCCGGGAATAAAGCCGGGGAGTAAGGTGACGCGCCATACCGTTGCGCCGGAGTTTCGAACCGGACCGCACTTCTTTTTAGCCTGCTGGGCCGTGCTGCCCCTTGTTGGCCAGCCGCCGTGGGCTCAGCCTTCCGCCTCAAGGGCGCCTCCTGCGAAACACCATTGGTATACAGTGATAAAAAACACGCATGGATGGGTCATTTTCAAAGTATTGGGACTTCGGTCTCAGTTACCTGCGAAGCGGGAAGTATTCCGGGGTAATCGGCCATAATGGCGACCAAGGCATTATCGATGCTCAGTTGGTGAAATACCCCGTGGATCAGCTCCACCGATATGTCCGGATCCTCTTGGGAGGTTGGATCGAGGAACCGTTCCGGATCCTCGGGTTGTGGAGGCGGGCTGTTTATATCCTTTACGGCCCGGTGCAGTTCCTGCGCCGAAATCACAAAATGAGATACTTGAATATGGGAATATGGATCGGATGGGAAAAAAGAAATGTCCGCTTACCCAGCTTCGAGGATTGTACATAAAAATCCGCCCTGCGGATTGAAGCGGAGGAACTCCTCCTCTTCTCCCTTGTACAATGCCGACAAGATCTTCATCAGATCGGCGACCGATCCCGGCCCCTTACGGCCGCAGCGGGTGGCATCATCCTCCCCGTTGAAATCCCACATAGGGTGGCCTCTATACTGGAGCGGCTGCACCCCCCGCATAATGCATGTGGCCATGACCCCGATCATGGTCAGTCCGGAATGAGCTAACAACCTTATCCGGCTCATCAGGTAAATGACGTCCCTGTCATTTTCCCTCTGAGGGCTCCGTGGACGCCAGCTTAGGCGTTTCTTCAAAGGAGCGTTATTGAACTCAGGGAGGCCGATCCGAATAGGGTCCGGCAGGGGAACATCTTCTATATAAAACCATTCCGAAGGCTAGTCTTCGGACGCCTTCTTCGGGGTTCCGGATAGATATCCGGTCCCAGCGATGCGCCATAGTTCGGCTCCGCCCACTTGATATATTGACCCCTCTTGAGAACGGGGCACAAGGCAGAATAGCTTCTTCCACCGTGCAAAATGAGGCTCGATGCCCAAAAACAGCTCGCCAAGGGCCATGAAGCCCGCAATATGCAAAATGGAGGTAGGCGTAAGGTTGTGCAACTGGAGGCCATAGAACTCCAGGAGCCCCCGGAGAAATAGATGAATTGGAAATCCGAGCCCTCTTATCAAATAAGAGACAAAGCATACCCGCTCTCCTTTGGAGGGGCTGGGGACGCTCTCCGCTTGCTTTCCACCCTTATAGGTGGCGAGTCCGGCTCGAACCGGGACCATGAAGGCTGGGGGAAGAAATCCCTTGGTTTGGAGCGCCACTAGCTCAATATGCGGGACGGAGCATCTTTCCCAATCTCCAGGCTGAGGGCTGGGAGGGCGAGAGGAGGAGCCGCGTCGACTGTCCATGAAGGAATGGATTTCTGTCAGATGCGCTCTGATGAATGCTCGCGAAGGGAGGATGGTGTGATTTGGATCTAGATCCTCGTCTCTTTTATAGGCAGCTTATTTGCGCAGCTAGGGGGATAAATGTAAAAATACCCTGGCTTTTCGCATTCGTTCGACACGTGGAAGATGGACATTATTGGGCGTGGAAGCCGAGGAGTGCAATATTTCCAAGAAGCCGGACGCTATTCAACAGGTGCACAGGATTTGGAGAAGAACCCGCCTTGCAATGCCGAAGACAATCTACACGCCGGACTCATCGCCATTGAAGCCTGGTTCGGGGGCTACTGAGGGAGTCCCGGACTAGGGGGTGTCCGGATAGCCGAACTATCATCTTCGGCCGGACTCCTGGACTGTGAAGATACAAGATTGAAGACTTTGTCCCGTGTCCGGATGGGACTTTCCTTGGCGTGGAAGGCAAGCTTGGCAATACGGATATGTAGATCTCCTACCATTGTAAACGACTCTGTGTAACCCTAACCCTCTTCGGTGCCTATATAAACCGGAGGGTTTTAGTCCGTAGGACGAACAACAATCATACCATAGGCTAGCTTCTAGGGTTTAGCCTCTCTAATCTCGTGGTAGATCTACTCTTGTACTACCCATATCATCAATATCAATCAAGCAGGAGTAGGGTTTTACCTCCATCGAGAGGGCCCGAACCTGGGTAAAAACATCGTGTCCCTTGTCTCCTGTTACCATCCGCCTAGATGCACAGTCGGGACCCCCTACCCGAGATCCGCCGGTTTTGACACCGACAGTGATCATGCGGAGACCCCGGAGAGCAAGACTAGGGGTGTTATCTCCTAGGAGAGCCCCAGACCTGGGTAAAGTACGCCGGCGTTCGTGTCTACGCCTCATCCCGCTTCCAGGCACCGGGGATGTTCAACTTTCCCTCACCATGATAAGCCATCCTTTGGCATATGTCGCACCCAACCCCCGACATCCGTGATGATAC
This sequence comes from Triticum timopheevii, assembly GCA_963921465.1. Lineage (NCBI taxonomy): Eukaryota > Viridiplantae > Streptophyta > Magnoliopsida > Poales > Poaceae > Triticum > Triticum timopheevii. The sequence continues at coordinate 500,339,228 of OY997266.1, read as the reverse complement.
GTGTTTGTCACAGTAGGTCACGTTTTCTGTCATGCATGTACAAACGTGACGATTTTATGACAGAATCAAGATAGTCATACCTGTGATCTCGTAGAAGTGTTCCATGACATTACCAAAATTATCATCATGGAAGTGTCCACTTCCATGATGATAAATCGTGCGTTACAAAAGTGCTTTTGTCAAGGGTGACCGACACGTGGCATCCACCATAACGGAACGCCGTTAAGCTATCGGGTCCAGTTTTGGATCCGATAACCCGTTAACAGCCCCGACCAATGGGGATTTTCCACGTGTAAAATCATCATTGGCTGGAGGAAACACGTGTCGGCTCACCGTTGGAACAGATGTCATCTACTCATTGGACCGAAGGCGCCTATGATACGTCGACACGTGGCACAGCCCAACAGAGCTCTATTCCTGTGAAAAGGCCGGCCCATTTGACTTGGTCAAAAGGTGGCGGGTCGGCCCATGAAAAGCCTGTTAACGACCCGTTCGCATATAGCTCATTTACAGCCCGCTAACCCAGGGCCCGTTACGACCTATCCGAATTAGGCCCAGTAGCATCATCTGGGCAGTCCAATATGATTCCAGCCCATTTTAACTTCCGGCCCATGTATGGCCCATGACGTCTTTCAGCCCATATGAGGCCCTTTGTAACTCTTGGCCCATTAATGTCTGTTGGTGTACTAAAGTAGGGGCACCCCTTTGTACCCCTTACTTGTGCGTGGGCAGTCAGAGCCACGGGTCGAAGCCACACTTAGCAGGGCAAAGGAGGGGAGCTGGAGATAAGCCGAAGGCACAAGACAATCAGTGCAACGCCAGAGACCGAGAGCACAGAGAGCAGATGGACAAAGCAGGTTTCCCCGGCAAGACCCTTGCCGGGGCAGTCTCAGCGGCCCCGTCAAGACCCTTGCCGGGGAGGCTCGCCACCAACGAAGTGAGCCACCCTTGAACCCACGGTCTCCAACACCATCAACTATGTTGGGCCAGGGCTCGGGAGGCACCCCCATGGTGGCATGCAGATCTTTGTGAATACAAAGAATATTCAAGATCAGATGAGGATTGGAAGGCAACGATCCTCGACAAGATTCTTGCCGAGGAAACCCACAAGACCCACAGCAAGATCCTTGCCGGGGACGACAGCGTGCCACGGCAAGACCCTTGCCGGGCCACCCGGCAAGACTCTTGCCAAGGGCTTCAGCGGGGCTACTGCCATGCCCGCACCAACCAAATCCCCACTGCCATTCACATGCAGCTCCCAGCCCAACCAGCTGGGCAGGCACCTACGTGGAAACATGCAGCTTCCAGGCCAACTCAGCACACGCCTGCGTGGCGGCACGCAGATCTTCGTGGAAGCTCCACCACCGCGCCACCTTAGTTGCTTGCCTGCCTACATGGCGCCGCATGCATCACTGGCCAAGGCGCATGTCGAAGCAAGGAGGAGCGGCGACGGACGGGACGGGCCTTGCTCCCATCCCCGATAAAGCAAGAGGACACCTAAACTACGCATTAAATGCGTCTTATCCTATAACGCGAGCGATAAGCTCATAGCACTGTAGGCCTTTCCACCTCATGTGTGCCACTGTGGCAGCCCCTTTCAACTACAAAAGGAGGCCCATGGCATGCTGGAGAGGGATTCGGCTCTTTTGAACCACGCAGCCATTGTAGCTAGATCAAGAGCTCAAGAACACTCAATACATCCACCAAAGCAGGACTAGGGTTATACACATCCTCGCGGCCCGAACCTGGGTAAACGATCCTTGTGCTGGTTACTAATCCTGCTCTTCTCACAACCCCGCGCCCCGCAACCGTAGTAGGGATCCTCGTGGTCCCATAGGTGTCGTTTCCCACCAACATCTTTGGCGCACCAGGTAGGGGCGCAATTGTGAGAATCTGGTCTAGTAGTTGATCTAGCAGTTCTTCGTCGCCATGGCTCCTAAGAAGAAGACGACCACGCCGATCGGTTCGTCCGGGACCGGACTGCTAGTACCAGTGCGGACCTGTAGCGGGCCAGTCGCGGAGAGAACCCGTGGCACGACCCGCGAACATCCACATCACCCTGGCAGTCCAGGCCTGGTGAGCGGCGTCGTTCATACGCCAAGCGATGAGCCACACATCACGGGCTCCAGAGATGGAGTCGGGCCCCCCGCAGGCGGCGCGGGGCCCTCCAGGGGCATCGTCGTGCCGCCAGATGGCGGCGCGGCGACCTCCAAGATGCCGACACCGGCGCCCATGGCGTGCTCTTCTCAGGTCGTGCGCGATGAGCAGCGCCGCCCTGCTGGTGACCCTGGGCGCTGCCCTGGGAAGAGTCCCATGCGCCCTTCACATGATGAGGAGGGCCAGGATGCACGCCGAGGTGCTGGCGAAGGTGGTTGAGGGAGTCCTGGATTAGGGGGTGTCCGGATGGCCGGACTATAACCTTTGACCGGACTCCTGGACTATGAAGATACAAGATTGAAGACTTCGTCCCGTGTCCGGATGGGACTTTCCTTGGCGTGGAAGGCAAGCTTGGCGGTACGGATATGTAGATCTCCTACCATTGTAACCGACTCTGTGTAACCCTAACCCTCTTCGATGCCTATATAAACCGGAGGGTTTTAGTCCATAGGACGAACAACAATCATACCATAGGCTAGCTTCTAGGGTTTAGCCTCTCTGATCTCGTGGTTGAACTACTCTTGTACTACCCATATCATCAATATTAATCAAGCAGGAGTAGGGTTTTACCTCCATCGAGAGGGCCCGAACCTGGGTAAAAACATCGTGTCCCTTGTCTCTTGTTACCATCCGCCTAGACGCACAGTTCGGGACCCCCTACCCGAGATCCGCCGGTTTTGACACCGACATTGGTGCTTTCATTGAGAGTTCCTCCGTGTCGTCATCTTTAGGCCCGATGGCTCCTCCGATCATCAACAACGATGCGGTCCAGGGTGAGACTTTTCTCCCCGGACAGATCTTCGTATTCGGCGACTTTGCACTGCAGGCCAATTTGCTTGGCCATCTGCAGCAGATTGAAAGCTACGCCCCTGGCCATCAGGTAAGATTTGGAAGTTTGAACTATACAGCTGATGTCCGTGGAGAATTGATCTTCGACGGGTTCGGGCCACAGCCAAGCGCGCTGCACTGTCACGATGGGCATGATCTAGCTCTGCCGCCGAAAAGTGCCCTGGGGGCTGCACAAGTGTCCGCTCCGACCCTTAGCTTAGAGCCGACTGCGCCGATCGAGGACGGGTGGCTGGACACCGCCTCGGGGGCTGCGATCTCTATGGTGATTGAGCCGAACACCAACCTTGTCCTTTGCGAAGCTCATGACTCCAAAGTGCCGGACTCCCCTCCGGACTCTGAACCTTCAGTGCCCCTCCCAATCGAATCCGATTGAGCGCCGATCATGGAGTTCACCACCACGGACATCTTTCGGCACTCGCCCTTTGGCGACATCCTGAATTCACTAAAGTCTCTCTCTCTATCAGGAGAGCCTTAGCCGGACTATGGTCAGCAAGGTTGGGGTGCGGAGGACGAAGAAATTCGACTCCCACCCACCACCCACTTTGTAGCCACAGTCGAAAGTTTAAACGACGTGCTCGACTTCGACTCCGAAGACATCGACGGTATGGACACGATATAGGAGACAAACATGAACCAGCACCTATAGGGCACTGGACAGCCACCTCATCTCACGATGTATACATGGTGGACACACCTAAAGGAAGCAACAACGAGGAACAACAGGATGCCACGAGGGATTATTCCCTCAAAAAGCAGTCAAAACAGCAACGTAAGTGCCGCTCAAAGTCCCACCTCGACAAAGACCCAGCCATAGAGCAGGGCGAACCGATGGACGACGAACATGCTATCGAGCAACCATCCGAATAGGACAATCTGGATAAACAAGCCGTCCCCGGTGAAAATAACAGTCCGGACAATCTCATGCCAGACAAGTTGCTGGAGCAGAAGAACCTCCACAAAAGGCTCGTCGCCACTGCGCGTAGCCTGAAAAAGCAGAAGCGAAAGCTCAAAACAGCGGAAGATGCGCTCAGAATAAGATGGAGCAAAGTACTCAACACCGCAGACAAATACGGTGATAGTCGCCGAACAAAGAGCTACCCGAGGCGAAAACTACTGCCCGAGTTTGATGAGGAGGCCGTAGAGCCCCCGCAATCAAAGAACAAAGAGACCACCCGGTCGGATAGACGACCCCATGGCAAACATAGAGCGGCAAACGGCGCCGCACACAAGCCGGCACGCAATCCACACACAGATTCGCATCAAAAAGATGGCCCAGTTAGATCTATCTACGGGCCAAGAAAGCAAGCTCTAGTAAGCAATGCAACACATCAAGTATCCGAATATTATGGTACACCTAAATATAGGGGTGCCGCACACCCTCTATGTTTCACCGATGAGGTTCTGGATTATGAATTTCCAGCGGGATTCAAGCCCGTACACATAGAGGCATATGACGGAACAACAGACCCTGGAGTCTGGATTGAGGATTACATCCTTCACATACACATGGCTAGAGGAGATGACCTCCAAGCCATAAAATACTTACCCCTCAAGCTCAAAGGGCCAGCCCGGCATTGGCTCAAAAGCCTCCCCGAAAACACCATTGGAAGTTGGGAAGAGCTCGAGAATGCTTTTCGGGCAAATTTTCAAGGGACCTATGTCCGACCTCCGGAAGCAGACGATTTAAGTCACATAACTTAACAACCCAGAGAGTCAGCCGAAAATTCTGGAACAGATTCCTTACCAAAAAGAACCAAATAGTCGACTGTCCGGACGCCGAAGCCTTAGCAGCTTTCAAACACAATGTCCGAGATGAATGGCTCGCCAGACACCTCGGCTAAGAAAAGCCAAGAACAATGGCCGCATTAACAAGCCTCATGACCCGCTTTTGCGCGGGAGAGGATAGCTAGCTGGCAAGATGCAGTACCAGCGACCCAAGTACATCCGAAATCAGGGATGGAAATGGGAAACCGCGACGCAGCAAGGACCAGCACCGGACAAAGTGAAACAGCCTGAAGAGCACGGCAGTCAACGCCGGATTCAAAAGCTCATGGCAGAATCATAAAAAACTGCCCCTTAAGGATAACAGGGACGAGCTATCTAACTTAAACAAAATCTTGGACAAGATATACCAAATCCACAGTACTCCCGGGAAGCCTGTAAACCATACCCACAGAGATTGTTGGGTCTTCAAGCAGTCCGGCAAACTCAACGCCGAACACAAGGGGCTCGACACACCAAGCGAGGATGATGACGAACCCCACAAGAAGAGCACCGGAAAACAAAAGAATTTCCCACAAGAAGTCAAAACAGTAAACTCACTTTACATGACAAAAGGGAAAAACAGAATGGCGCCCATAGAGATGTGTGCCATACGGCCTATCCCAGAGGAGTCCCGCCACTGGTTGTTAAAACCAATCATCTTTGACCATCAGGATTACTCTAGAAGTATCCGGAATGCAGGATGGACTGCCTTGATATTAGATCCGATAATCGACGGACTCCAATTTACACAAGTCCTAATGGACGGCGGCAGTGATCTAAACCTGCTATATCAGGACACAATCCACAAAATGGGGATAGACCCAACCAAAATTCGCCATAGCAACACTTCCTTTCAAGGAGTAATGTCAGGCCCATATGCCCATTGTACGGGCTCTCTACTGTTAGAAGTTGTGTTCGGCTCACCCGACAACTTCCACCGCGAAAAGTTAACCTTCCACCTCGCCCCATTCACAAGTAGCTACCAAGCACTACTGGGACGCGAAGCTTTCGCCCGCTTTAACGCAATATCGCATTATGCATTCCTTACACTTAAAATGCCCGGTCCGCGAGGCATCATCTCCTTAAATGGAAATACCGAGTGTTCCTCGAGCACGGAAGATTGTGTGACTGCCTTGACAGCCACACACTAAACCGGCTTCACCAATCAAAGCACCTAAGCAGATCGTTCAGACCCCGGACACGGCTAGACGAGTCTGGTGTAAACATACAAGGGATTACTAGCCGCATACCCCTGTACAAGGGGCTCCGCGCATGTACAACAAGAGACAATAAAGCTCAATTTTATTCATTTTTTGAATCGTACTTTGTTTATTTAATATAACGTACATTTTTGCACGATCTTTTTCAACTAAGTTCCTCTCTTTTACAGATGAACACCGTGCTACACCCGTCCAGGATACGGCACAATGGAAACACAGGCGCAGACGTGCAGTAGGGACCCGTGACAAGGATTCTTTTCAGATTAAGACCCTGCGTAAACCTTTTTTACTGTCTCTTGTTGATACACATCCCCTGGTTTCTTGCTATAACCAAGGAGGAGGCTGGCGTTTTGGCATGGGCCACGTCAGAATTTTGCGCGTACCTGGACATCAGGGGCTTATTACCAAGGGTGTTGTTCGGCCCGTTTTCATAAAGACCGAATACCTTAGGGAGTGTTCGGCGTCTCGAGTTAGGCCTTATATGCATCAGCTCTGAATCATGTCTTTGGTTAAATGTTGGGTTTGCCCGGCTCCTGTGTTTTGCTGCCTTACGTTCCGCTCTATCGGCTAAGGCGGCACCAGGAGAACTACTGCGATTGTGCCCCGGTTCGGCCAGGCGAGCACCTCAGTAGAGAAAGCCGAAAACTGGCTGTCATGATATAGCGTGAGACTGGTCAACCACTCGATGACCCGCCGGAATCTTTAGGATTCCTCCGCCTTGACGAAGGGCCGTTTCCCGGTCAGGCACATACGCGCCCCAAATTTGGGTGAGCGCGGTGCCCCTAGGGGCTATATAGTAGCCCCACTGTCAAACTCCTATGGCTAAGTGAAAGTGATAAAGCATTATAGTCCGGTTACCTAGTTTGTTGCGCTACCACCTCCTTCATAGGACCAAGACGTTGGATCAAGTGTGAAAATGCGCCTTTTTGCAAACACCCCCGCATTATATGCGTGGGGGCTGAAGCCGAAGACTGCCATCTTTCAGGTTATATATACATATACATTAACGGCCGCAGAGGAGGCATTTTAATTCTTGAAGGCACAAGTATAAAAAGCTTTTATATTTCATTGAAACATTGTTTCACAATAGTACATGTTATCCGAACATAATATCCTTCGAGCACTGCGTCTCTATTAAATGAGCGCCCTGCAGAACTTCCTGAAAATATTGCTCGATAGGTACTCGGCTTCCGGCCGAATCTTGGGATGCAACATCGGTGGCCTTCATCTCCGCCCAGTATGTCTTGACACGGGCAAGAGCCATCCGTGCACCCTCTATGCATGCTGACCTCCTCATTGCATTGATATGCGGCACCGCACCAAGGAACTGCTGCACCAAGCCAAAATAACTCTTCGGCTCGGGCCTTTTCGGCCACAAAAGACTCACGACATCCTTCATGGCAAGTCCGGATAACCTATTCAGCTCCACCCATTCGGCCAAGCGATCGGTTAATGGAAGAGGGCGCTCTGGATTATGGAACTGCGACCAAAAAACCTTTTCCATTTCGTGATCCTTCTGATCTCGGAAGTATTCGGCCGCGTCCGCGGCACTTGCCGCCAAGTCCAGATAAGCATCCTCCGCACTCCACGGCCGGTCCAACTGAGCATATTTAGGATCCATGAACTTCCTCCGCAGCAGAAAGGGCTTTCCAGCCGCGATATCTCCTGCCTGACATAGCTCCTCCTTCATAGCTATCATCGCAGAGCGAGCATCCTTGGCCTCGGTAGTGGCCTTTTTCGGGTCCTCTTGCACCGCTCGATCTTCCTTTTCAAGAAGCTTGCAGCGGTCGGCAGCATTCTTCCACTTCACGGCCATCTCGGCCATTTCCTTCTTGCTTCGGCAGTGAGCAGCATGTTCGGCTTTTAGCTCTTCGGCCGCCTTTAAGGCAGCCGCATCACTTTTCCTGGCCTGCTCCTTGGCCCGGGCGAGCTCCGCCCGAAGGTTCTCCATGGCAGCGGCACCATCTGCATCAAGCATACATATTGTAAGGCACGGGCATCAAGCTCCCTTACCAGGTGTCCGCGGAGAAATCGCATACCTTGTGACTCGTCAAGCCGCTTATTGACAAGCGCGATGTCGGCATCCGCCACGTCAAGTTGCCGCTTTAGTTTGGCAAATTCATCAGTCTGGGTAGCCACCGGACACTTCGCCACCTACATAGGAAGGGCGACATGTTATACCTGAGATTTTGATCCTCGGTGTGCTGTCATTTTTGACAACACACCGAGCCTCAGGGGCTACTATCTACATAGGGCGCATTCTATATGCGGAACTGTCAGAAGGTACATCGCTTTGCGTATCTCAAAACCTGTCAGTAAACTTCTGACGGCTTTGTGCAAACCGCTCTCAGCGGATGAAATCCTTTCAATCACCATACCCATTAACGCACGGTGATCTTCTGAGATAGACGCTCGCCCGAGCAGATCCTTCAGCTCCTCCGACCATACACCAGGTGGTGCCAGACTTGTCCGACAGCCTTTTTCGAAGGCCGGACGCGGAGGGCTTTGGGGGGGGCATATGAATGCCTTCCGGCCCCGCCAGACTCAGAGAAACCCTCCGCGACGACACCTCAGGGTCGCCCGCCTCGCAAGATGGTACGGCAGGGGGAGGCGTTTCGCTCTCTATCATCTCCGGACGAAGATCCCCCGAAGATGAGCTCTGCTGAGAAGGGCTGAGATCCGAACTACAAGGTAAAATTTCGGTTATCTTCATCAGAAATAAGGCAGGGATATCCTTTATTTAAAAAAAAACTCCCCTTTTTACTCACGGTTTGGTGGAGGGCCGAACCCCTTGGGGGCACAATGCGGCCAAGGCATCTCTCGGCGCAGGACCCTCTGACGAAGATTTCTTCCCCTGCTTTGAGACCATGGTCTCCGGGTCTTCAGAGGCTGTCCTCTTCTTCCCTTGGATGGAGGGATTCTCGATCCCTCCTTTCCTGGCAGCCTCCTTCGTGGAGGCGGTAGCTTCCTTGTTCCCCCCTTCACCTTCTTCCGAAGGCGCAACCTCCAGCATCCTGGTTAACAAGGGATCCGGCATGGTCTCAGGGAGGGGACGGACACCTGATTAACTTTGCTTTCCCTATCCACTCCTGTTCATGGGACAGCTCTTTTGAGGGAAAATTCATGATAAATATGGGATAGCGTGTCCGGGTACAGGGCCACTTACTTGAGTATCCGGGCGTTTCAGCTCAGACTTGCGTCCTCGGTCAAGTCCGGACACATAGATTGTGATCCGAAGAAAAGCTTATACATATCCAGGGGCGTTGCGCCCATAAAATGTTGGAGAGCTCGTGGTCCCTCCGGGTTAAATTCCCACAGGCGGAGGAGGCGATGTTTGCAGGGCAAGGTGCGGCGAATCAGCATGACCTGCGCTACTACGACCAGAGTGATCTCTCTCTAGGAGGTCTTGAATGCGGCCCTGCAACAAGGGCACGTCCTTGGACAGCCCCCAGCCAAGTCCTTTATTGACCCATGATGCCAGCGATGGTGGAGGACCCGAGTGAAAGGCAGGTGGCGCCACCCATTTGGTGCCCCTGGGAGCTGTGATATAAAACCATTCTTGTTGCCATAGGCTGAGCTCCTCTTGGAAAGAGCCCTCGGGCCACGGAGCATCAGCATTCCTGCTTATAACAGCCCCTCCGCACTCTACCTGCTGCCCCTTGATCATCTTCAGCTCCACTTTGAAGGTCTTGAGCCACAATCCGAAGTGAGGGGTAATGCGGAGGAAGGCTTCGCATATGACAATGAACGATGAGATGTGGAGGATGGACTCCGGATCCAAGTCGTGAAATTCCAACCAATAATAAAACATGAGCCCCCTCACGAAGGGGTCCGTCGGGAAGCCTATCCCCCGAAGGAAGTGAGACGCGAACACCACGCTTTCACCAAGCTTGGGAGTGGGAATAACCTGCCCTTGGGCAGGCAACCTATGCGAAATTTCACTAGTTAGATACCTGGCATATCTTAGCTTTAGCACGTCTTCTTCCGTAACGGAGGAAGGCATCCACCGGCCTTGCAGGTCGGAGCCGGACATCATCGAAGGTCCGAAGCGCCTGAATCTGAAGCTTTGGGTGTTGGAACTCGAGGCGAGGGGCGGATTCAATTGAGATTGAAAGAAAGGAGTGGAGCCTTGGTCTCTTTATAAAGAGGTTGAATACCAAGAGCCTTCCCCGTGACCGTTCGGGACCCGCCTTCGATAGAGGAGACGTGCCAACGGGCACGGTTGGGTTACCCATGCCCGTATTGATGAGAATCCCGGAATAAGGGGACACGATCTCTGCTTTGACAAGACGTGCCAAGGAAACTGCCTCGCTAAACGCGCTAAGGTGGAACAGTAAAAACGATTCGAATAAAGGCTTGGTCATGGTGTGATGCCACGCCACGGGATACGTCAGCAGATTGAATTTGTATAAATATTATTCTCTCTACGGTGGTATATGGAACTTATTTTGCAGAGCTGGACACTACCCTTGTGTTCAAAATCTTCTATGAAGTATTCGGAGGAGGAACCCGCCTTGCAATGCCGAAGACAACATGCGAGCCGGACTTGTCGTCATTGAAGCCTGGTTCAGGGGCTAATGAGGGAGTCCTGGATTAGGGGGTGTCCGGATGGCCGGACTATAGCCTTTGACCAGACTCCTGGACTATGAAGATACAAGATTGAAGACTTCGTCCCGTGTCCGGATGGGACTTTCCTTGGCATGGAAGGCAAGCTTGGCGGTACGGATATGTAGATCTCCTACCATTGTAACTGACTCTGTGTAACCCTAACCCTCTTCGGTGCCTATATAAACCGGAGGGTTTTAGTCCGTAGGACAAACAACAATCATACCATAGGCTAGCTTCTAGGGTTTAGCCTCACTGATCTCGTGGTAGATCTACTCTTGTACTACCCATATCATCAATATTAATCAAGCAGGAGTAGGGTTTTACCTCCATCGAGAGGGCCCGAACCTGGGTAAAAACATCGTGTCCCTTGTCTCCTGTTACCATCCGCCTAGACGCACAGTTCGGGACCCCCTACCCGAGATCCGCCGGTTTAGACACCGACAGTGGTGGACGGCTGCGGGGTCGTGATGGGGCTCCTTCTAACGCGGTTAGAAGTCGAAGTGCATCGTGGTCCACACAGCTTTCGCCGCCGCCCACGCCAGCAGAAGCCCTAGCACGCACGCAGCTGCTCCTCGACTTTCCTCCCGCTGCGGAGAAGATTGACGAATGAAGGGCCACCATCCGGAGCCACATCAGCATCGCCAACAATGATGAGTTGGGACCGGCGGGACCCATAGGTCGTTGCTCCGTCGAGCCACCGCATGCCAGCGGAGGTCGGGCCGGAGGCGATGCGGCCACGGTGCACTCCCCTCCTCCATCCCGGCCACCATGGGTGCCGGTCCGTCGCGACGACGCTCGTGATGATATTTCCATAGCGTCATCCGACCTGCAAACCCACCGCGACCAGCGTCAAGTTCTTTGGGAGTGAGCTCATGAAGACGCTCGAACTATCATCGAGCATCGGCGTGACGCGCGCCACCAGTCGGACAGGTGGGCAGGGGCCACTACGGACCACCTAGCACCGGGAGGCTACGGTGGCCTACCCTACGAGGTGGGTTGTCCGGCCTTCACCCGTGAGCTGCAACAGTTCCAGTGGCCCTCCCACCGCACGTTCAAACCCGACGTTGGCGAGAAGTATAATGGCAAGACTCACCCGTCGGAGTTCCTCAGCATCTACACCATCGCGATGCAAGCTGCTGGGGCTCGCGACGATAAGGTGCTCGCCAACTATTTTTCGTTGGCCCTCAAGCCCAATGTTATGTCATGGTTGATGCACTTGCCGGTGGACTCCATTTCTTCTTGGGCGGATATGTGTCATGAGTTTGTTGGCGCCTTTACCGGAGGCCACCAAGCTCATGGCCAGGCGAGTGATTTGCATATAATCCCCTAGAAGGAAGGAGAAAACTTGCGCAAGTACATCCAAAGGTTCAGCCGAGTGCAGTACAACATTCTCGATGTTCATCCTGCCGCCGTGATCAGTGCATTCCATCAGAATGTGGGCAATTGCAAGATGCATGAGGAGCTGGCGATGAACAAGGTCAAGGATGTGGCCGAACTTTATGTTCTGGCCGATCGGTGCGCTCGGGCTGAGGAGGGAAGGAAGTACCCCGGCAAAGACGCCGGGGCGGAAACCGACTCCATGAATGATACCGCCACCCCGGTGAAGAAGGGCCGGTGCCGTAATAGGAAGCGCAAGGGCAAGACTGTGCTTGTCGTCGAGGGGTCCGACGATACCGGCGCCACCAAGAAACCCAAGGCGAGTGACCCCGGCAAGGAGGTTGCCGGGTGTGTCGCTTGCCGAGCCTTGGCGGCTGCCGATAAGCTAGGGGGCTCCGACAAGCAGTATTGCAAGATCCACCGCACCAAGGGCCATGACCTCCAGAACTGCCGGCAAGTGGAGCTGCTCGCTGAGAAGCAGAAAGCCGAGTATGAGCGGCGGGACAAGGAGAAGGGCCAAGAGGGTGCCGAGGGATCCGGCAAGAAGCGTGGCGGCCAAGGAGGCCGCCGCAGCAAAGACAATCAGCAGGAGAGGCCTGCCCGGGGCCGCAACAAGAAGCCGGAAGGCGATGATCATGACGAGGACGATGAGTCCGGCGACCATGAGTTCCAGAAAGCCACAGAAGCCATGTGTGTTGATGGTGGCGCCTCGCTGCATACATCCCACCGCCAGCTCAAGCAGTGGGCGCGTGAGATCACAGCGGTGGAGCCGTCGTTCGACGCACGGAAGCTGCTGAAGTGGTCCAGCACGCCTATCATCTTCGACACCGAGGACCATCTTGACCGCACTACTGCGATCGGGTGCTTGTCATTGTTGGTTTCACCAACAATCCGCAACCTCAAGGTGACGAAGATGCTGGTTGACGGCGGGGCCGGTCTGAACTTGATCTCGCCTGTTGTGATCAAGAGGCTGCAGATCCCTGATGGAGACCTCGAGGATACGGGCACATTCCAAGGGGTCAACCCGGGGAGGAGCCAGCCAAAGGGAAAGGTCACGCTGCCCGTGACGTTCGGAGGTGAGCTGAACTACAGGACGGAGAGGATTGTCTTTGATGTAGCCAAAATCCCCTTGCCCTACAACGGGATTCTCAGCCGCCCGGCACTAGCCAAGTTCATGGTGGCTTCACATTACGCCTACAACACGCTGAAGATACCGGGGCCGATGAACATCATCACCGTCCCCTCCGACAAGAAAGACGTGTTGATTTGCACCGACAACCTCTACCGGGAAGCAGTTGCAGCAGCTGCCGCCAAGGCACCTGCTCCTGCCGACGGAGTCCCGGGAGGGAAAAAGACCGGCGAGACCCCTCGCACCCACTCCGGCAAGCGCACCTCTTCGGGGTGTTGCGCTCCTGTTGAGGACGTGCTAGAGAGCTCCACTAGCAAGAGCAAGAAGTCCAGGGCTGCACCACCAGAGACCAAGAAGGTGCCCGTCAAGGAGGACGGCACGGGGGGGAGCTTTTACCATAAGCTCCACCCTCGACAGCAAATAGGAAAGCGAGCTCGTCACATTCCTGTGGGCGAATGTCGATGTGTTTGCATGGCAAGCCTCCGACATCCCCGGCGTTCCCACGGAAGTGATTGAGCACCATCTTGCTGTCTGTCCTCATGCACGGCCCGTCAAGCAGAAGGTCAGGAAGCAAGCTCCGTTAAGGCAGGAGTTCATCACGGAGGAGATCAGAAAACTAGAGGCGGCAGGCTTGGTGAGGGGAGTGCTCCATCCGACGTGGTTGGCCAACCCGGTAGTGCTGTGCAAGGCAAACGGGAAGTGGAGACTATGTATTGATTACACAGACATCAATAAAGCTTGTCCAAAGGATCCCTTCCCGTTACCGCGCATCGACCAGATTGTCGACTCCACAGCTGGGTGTGACCTGTTATCATTCCTTGACGCCTACTCAGGGTACCACCAGATCTTCATGACGAAAGAAGACAAGGAGAAGATAGCATTCATCACCCCATGTGGTACGTATTGCTTTTTACGGATGCCTTTCGGGTTGAAGAGTGCTGGCTCAACCTTTGCAAGAGCAGTCCAAATTGGTTTTGAGCCCCAACTACATAGAAATGTGGAAGCTTATATGAATGACATAGTGGTCAAAACCAAGGACAAAGCAACACTTGTGCAAGATCCGGAGGAAACATTTGCGAACCTGCACAAGATCAAACTCAAGTTGAACCCTTAGAAGTGTGTCTTCGGTGTCGCGTCCGGCAAGCTTCTCGGGTTCTTTGTGTTGCAGCGTGGGATTGAGGCAAACCCAGACAAGATCAAGGCTATCGAGCAGATTAAGGCACCTAAACGGATCAAAGACGTGCGTCGGCTCACTGGTTGCGTTGCCACCATGAGCAGATTCATCTCCAAGTCCGTGGAGCGTGCCCTTCCCTTTTTCAAGATCTTGAAGAAACGGGCCCAATGGAGTGGACCCCGGAGGCTGAGGCAGCGCTGCAAGATGTGAAGAAGTACCTCTCCTCTACCCCAGTGCTGGTTGTGCCCAAACCACAAGAACCATTGCTGATGTACCTAGCGGCAACGAATCAGGTGGTTAGCGCCGCACTAGTGGCGCAGAGAGAGGTCGACAAAGAGGCAACGGCAGCGGCAGAGTCAACGGATGGCAAACTGGAACCCTCCCCGGCAGGGTTCGGTCCCGGCAAGACCGAGTCCCCGGCAGAGGCTGACGCCAGTGCGACAAGGCCCGCGCGGCCGGGTTAAGTGGCGCAGAAGAAGAAAATGGTGCAGCACCCAGTTTACTTCGTCAGCTCCCTCTTGCAGGGGGCTAGGTCGAGGTACTCAGGTGTGCAAAAATTGCTCTTCGGCCTCCTTATGGCCTCGAGGAAGCTGCGTCATTACTTCGAAGCGCACGAAATCACCATGGTCACCCGCCACCCGTTGCAACAAATACTGCATAACCCAGATGCAACGGGGAGGATCCTGGAATGGGCCCTGGAGCTGTCGAGTTTCGATTTAAAGTTCAAAATCACCTCGACGATTCAGAGCAGAGTCTTGGCGGAGTTTGTTGCAGAATGGACCTCGACGCCCGACGAAGAGGTACAGGAGACCGCTCTCCCCGGCAAGGAAACAAGCCACAACTAGATCATGTACTTCGATGAGGCTTTTTCGCTGCAAGGCGCCGGTGCTGGTGTGCTGCTTGTCGCACCCACCGGAGAGCACCTCAAGTATGTCGTCCAAATGCACTTTCCCCGGGAGATGTCAACTAACAACACCGCCGAGTACGAGGGCTTGCTTGCCGGTCTCAGGATCGCGGTGGACCTCGGAGTCAAAAAGCTCAGCGTCGGGGGCGACTCGCAGCTCGTCGTCAGGCAGATCAACAAAGATTATCAAAGCCCTTTGATGGAAGCTTACGTGGATGAAGTGAGGAATCTGGAGGAGCACTTTGACGGTATACGAGCAGAGCACGTCCCTCAGACGGAAAACGACATCGCCGACTACCTGTCAAAGCGCGCTGCCCTCAAGCTACATGTGGAACTAGGTACTTTTGTGCTTCGGTTAACTCAACCATCCTTCGAACCATCAACCGGGCAGAACAAGCGGAGGAAGCTAGGCCCCGGCAAGTAGTTCTCCACCAAGCTCCCCAAAGCCGCTGGCAAAGATGCTGCCGTGGATGCCGATCCTGCTGCGGGGCAATCGACTCCAGCAGGGCCTCAGGCCATAGCCGTAGAGACGGCCACTCCCGTGGCAGAAGAGATGCCTTTGGTCCTTGTCATCGAGCCACGGGCTCCGGCATGGGCACAACACACCATTCGATTCCTCCAAAAAGGAGAGCTTCCTGAGGAGCAGGAAGAAGCAGAGAGAGTAGCCCGCCGGTCTGCTCTGTACCAATTCGTTGACAACGTCTTGTACAGAAAAAGACCGAATGGGGTGAAATTGAAGTGCATCTCCAGGGAGGAAGGACTAGAGCTGTTGGCAGAGATACATGGAGGCATATGTGGCTCCCACATAGGGTCGAGGGCCCTTGCTGGCAAGGCTTTCCGGCAAGGTTTCTTCTGGCCCACTGCCCTCCAAGATGCGATGGCACTAGTAACCAAGTGTGAAGCATTCCAGCTCCATTCAAAGAAGCTTCATCAACCAGCCCAAGCCCTTCAAACCATCCCTCTCTCCTGGCCCTTCTCGGTCTGGGGGCTCGACATATTGGGCCCTTTACCTCGTGCTGTCGGGGGCTTTGAGTACTTGTACGTTACAATTGACAAGTTCACAAAGTGGCTAGAGGTGGAAGAGGTGAGGAAGGTGACAGCGCAGTCGGCCATCGAGTTCTTCAAGGGGCTAGTTTGCCATTTTGGGGTACCCAACAGGGTCATCACCGACAACGGCACACAGTTCACAAGTCACGCCTTTTCATGCAGTACATTGAGGATCTCGGCAGCAAGGTCTGTTTTGCTTCCGTGGCACACCCACGAAGCAACGGCCAAGCAGAGAGATCAAATGCTGAAGTTTTGCGAGGCTTAAGAACGAAGACTTTTGACAGGCTGCGCAAGAGTGGAAGGCGCTGGATTGACGAGTTGCCGGTGGTTCTTTGGTCGATCGAAACGACGCCAAATTGAGCCACCGGCCAGACACCCTTTGCCCTGGTCTACGGGGAAGAAGCAGTTCTCCCCACGGAACTCATATACGGGTCACCTTGAGTGCTCGCTTATGATGAGCTTGAACAAGAGCGATTGCGGCAAGATGACGCAACGCTCCTTGAGGAAGATTATCTCCGGGCGGCTGTGAGAGTAGCACGCTACCAGCTAGCCTTGCGCCGCTACCATAGCCGCAAGGTTCATGCCCGGAGCTTTGAGGAAGGCGACCTTGTTCTTTGGCACGTTCAGTCGGCCAAGAATTCCAACAAGTTGACGCCAAAGTGGGAAGGCCCTTATCGGGTAACACGAGTCACCAGGCCCGGTGCAGTCCGCCTGGAGACCGAAGATGCCATTCCAGTGAGCAACTCCTGGAACATCGAGCATCTTCGCAAGTTTTACCCATAAGGCTCGGCTGCCGGGCCTCCTGGCAAGCCATCTTTTGTACAAGCCTTGCCGGCAAGGCATGTAACCCTCTGTACAAAGCCAGGCGCAGACCCTGATCATAAATGAACAAAGCGCCGGCGCCCTAAGTTATAGCATGCATGCTAGGTCGAGTCTCTTCCTCGGTTAGGCTTGATAGTGCTTAGCAGCGGCTAACCCCTAGCTTAGAGGTAGAGTGCACGTCTCTTTGTTCTTTTCTGTCCTCTTTGGTTCGTAGGGCACATGAGCACTTCTACCGAGCTATTTGGAAGAAAGGGAACAAACCGGCATCCCGACCCCGGCAAACCAAAGTTGCCGGGGGCTGCAAGTACAAGGATCCAACCGCGGCAAGCCAAGGTTGCTGGGGGCTGCAGACCCAGATAAGTCTTGTATCCTCTATCATGCATTTCGATATGGAACTGGGATATGTGAAACCTCGTTTTATTTCTAGGCTACCGTGCTCCCCTTTTTCTATACCCAAGGATTATCTCCTGGGTCTGGATTTGGTTGTAGTCGCGGCAGCAAGGAAATGGAACGAGGAGCTTAAGCCCACTTCATCCCTGCCTCCGCCAAGGGCGCGAGAAAGGTCGAGCAAAGTGGGGGGGCGGCAAGGCCTGTTGCCGGGCGAAAAACGTTTATCTTAAATAATAATGAGGATTCGTTCCTTGTCGTGGGTTTCACCCACGAACGAAAAACTCGGCAAACCTCCCTTTTTCATTAAGAACATCCCGTACAGGTACAGTTCATACGGAGTGAAAAACATGAGCAAGAGGATTACAAGTTCTAAATTTAACAAAGGCCTGAAGGCTTACAGACTAAAAAGAGATAAGATGCACGTAATCCCTTTCTTGTCCCTGTCCTCAGGAAGTGAAACAAGAAAGCAAAAGGGGAAAAGGGGTGCCTAGGCGAGGTACGAGCAGTAGAAGGCGCCAAGAGAACATGCCGGCGGTCACCTAGGAGAGGGTTGGCGGTGGTGGCGCCGGGGGAAGAGCTGGAAGATGAGGCAGCGGTCCGTCAATACGCTATGAAGGCGCTGGTGCCATCATACTCTCACTTGACGGCCCGCCACCCGCCTTCTTCGCCTTCTCCGGCCTCCCTATGCGAGCTGCCCAAGGCGGCGACACCGAGAAGTTCAAGGAGCCGGCAACACGGATGATGGGGTCGCCGATGTCGCCCGGAGCGGCGCCCGACGCTTAGTCGGACCCGTCATCCTGCCGCCCGCTACCCGCATTGTCGCTACCGTTGTCCTCCCGCCACTCTCGCTCGAGGAGGAATCTTCATCATCGGAAGAGCTCTCCACGTAGCACTTCAGACGAGTTCCAAGATCTCCAAAAACCTTGACGGAGAGCTCTCCATTAATTTGAAGTAGAGAATGAGCCCCGCCGTCAAGCTGTGGATGCGAGCGAACGTCTTCCATCCGCGACGGAGGTACATGACGTGAGGGGCGAGGAACTCGATGTCGGCCCATGTGCCGCTGTTCCCACAGCCCCTCATATGCAGCCGCAGCGCCTGCGGCGGGTCCAGCTCCATCTCCCGCACAAATGGAGTCGGGAGGCAAAGACGACGGCGCGGCGGCTGGCACAGCCTGATGAAGAACTCGTAAGGGTTGTCCCCGACATGGCCCTCCACCGGGGGAGGCACCGCTGGCGGAGGCGAGGCCGATGCACCGCCCCGCCCTCCTCTTCCCCGGGCACCGCGACGGCCTCGACCACGCTCCTCCCCCTTCCTCTAATGGCTTGCTCTGCCGCCACGAGCTCTTGGGGAGGAGCGATGCGTTGTCTAGCCGAGACCCTCGCCGCCACCGATGAAGCGTCGCCACGCCCCCTCGCCATGGCAGAAGGAAGGAGGGAGCAGGAATGAGGAGAAATGGATGACGAAGGATTGAGAGGCGCCGTTCCTCCCGCTCCCCTCTTTATAAAGGGGCGGGGGCGGGGCTCAGCCAATCCGTCCCATTGAGGTGACAACGGGCGGGTCCGTCGACCGTCCTCCCAGCTCAATTGAAGGCGCATGGGAATCGACCCATGCGTGCACGACTTCTCGTATCCCGCACACCTGTCATTCGCTCTGCGTCATGCATGCAGCAAACGTGGCGCAAGAGACGGGCGCAATGGGACGCATGGAGCGACGGTTCCCAAGTGAGGGCAGTAAATGAGCAGTGGCCCTGCGGTCTCAAGGGGACACGCAAGCCGCCTCTTTTCTATCCACCGCAAGATGCGTGCTTCGGTCACGCACGCGCACGCGACCCCCACGTTGCGCATTCAACGCGGGTCATGGGGAAGCGCAGTAGACAGAAAGTTTTACTGCGGTAAAAACTGCCTCGCCTGCCCGCGCACCGTTTTGGGCCTGGCCCAACAACGCGTTGTGCCTATGTGTGGCCCAGGCCCGGGGGCTCCTGTCGGTGTACTAAAGTAGGGGCACTCCTTTGTACCCCTTACTTGTGCGCGGGCAGTCAGAGCCATGGGCCGAAGCCACACTTAGCAGGGCAAAGGAGGGGAGCCGGAGTGAAGCCGAAGGCACAAGACAATCAGCGCAACGCCAGAGACCGAGACCACAGAGAGTAGATGGACGAAGCAGGTTTCCCCAGCAAAGCAGCCTCAGCAGCCCCGGCAAGACCCTTGCCGGGGCGGCTCGCCCACACCAACGGAGTGAGCCACCGTCGAACCCACGGTCTCCAACACCATCAACTACGTTGGCCAGGGCTCCGGAGGCACCCCCATGGTGGCATGCAGATCTTTGTGAAGACAAAGAATATTCAAGATCAGATGAGGATTGGAAGGCAACGATCCTCAAAAAGATTATTGCTGAGGAAACCCACAAGACCCCCGGCAAGATCCTTGCCGGGGACGACAGCGCGCCACGGCAAGACCCTTGTCGGGCCACCCGGCAAGACTCTTGCCAAGGGCGTCAGTGGGACCACTGCCAGGCCCGCACCAACCAAATCTCCACCGCCGTTCACATGCAGCTGCCAGCCCAACCAGCTGGGTAGGCACCTGCATGGCAACATGCAGCTTCCAGGCCAACTCAGCACACGCCTGCGTGGCGGCAAGCAGATCTTCGTGGAAGCTCCACCACCGTGCCACCTCAGCTGCTTGCCTGCCTACATGGCGCCGCATGCATCGCTGGCCAGGGCGCGTGTCGAAGCGAGGAGGAGCAGCCACGGACGGGACGGGCCTCGCTCCCATCCCCGATAAAGCAAGAGGACACCTAAGCTATGCATTAAATGCGTCTTGTCCTGTAATGCGAGCAATAAGCTCATAGCACTGTAGGCCTTTCCACCTCCTCTGTGCCACTGTGGCAGCCCCTTTCAACTATAAAAGGAGGCCCATGGCATACTGGAGAGGGATTCGGCTCTTTTGAACCATGCAGCCACCGTAGCTAGTTCAAGAGCTCAAGAACACTCAATACATCCACCAAAGCAGGACTAGGGTTTTACGCATCCTCGCGGCCCAAACCTAGGTAAACGATCCTTGTGCTGGTTACTAATCTTTCTCTTCTCACAACCCTGCGCCCCGCAACCTTAGTAGGGATCCTCGTGGTCCCATAGGTGTCATTTCCCACTGACAACGTTCCTTGGTGAAACTGGCCCGTAATGAACAGTGTATCACTTTATACCCATTAACGACCCATTATTCCATTGGGCCGTTTCTAGCCCATGTTATCTTTCGACCTTCTCAAGGCCCATTTATTCTTGGGCTCATTTCCAGCATTTGGTTACTTACGGCCCGTTACTGTCATTTTCTGCTTGTGGGCCAAATTCAGCTTGTTGTTACAGTCGGCCCATTTGTGGCCCGTTAATACGTTGAGCCGTTTTCATGTCAAAAAACCGTTGGGCTGTTTTCGTAGAGTTATCAAATATGGCCTATTAACTGCCCGTTGTGGTCCACGAATATTACGGCTCATGATTGGCGAAACGATTATACGCCCCGTAGAAGGCCCATGGATCCTACGGCCCGTAGAAGACCAATGGATCCTATGACCCATAGAAGGCCCATGGGTCGTACGGCCCATACAAGTCCCATGAATCCTACGACCCATAGAAGGCCCATGGATCCTACGGCCTGTAGAAGGACCATGGATCCTACGGCCCATATAGAAGACCAATGGATCATACGGCCCGCAGGAGGCCCATGGATCATACGGCCCGTAGGAGGCCCATGGTTACAATAGTCCGTGTGTTGCCATGATTATTGTGGCCTAGTTACCAAAAATAGGTTATTATGGCCACTAGAAAAAACGGGAAAAGAACTGAAGTGACTACAAGCAAACAACTAAACAAGACAATAAGGAGATAAATAAGCAAGCAACTAACACTAGCCTATTACCGCTATTACACATATTACATCCACTGGGCATCAAAGTTCGCCACCAGTGCAAATATAGGGAACAAAGCAGCATATTACATACAATGGCCGTCAAAATTGACCACCGGTGCAAATAAATGCAGCAACAAAACAAGAGCATAACTGAAACAACTTCAGAAGAGCTCAAGAAACGTTATCCTGGGTATCCACCATGCTGGCGATAAGCTTAGCAAGCTTATTAGCTTTGTCCTGTTTGGCGCTAAAATCCTCCAATGCTTGTTGTAGCACCAGAAAGTATGCATCTGAATGCTCCAGGGACTTCCACAGTCCTTCCGCTTCTTGTCGCAACACAGCTGATCGATGTCTTTCAGCTTGTAGTTGAGACTCAAGAAACCGAACAGATTCGGACAGTGAGTTTGAATAGCATGTGCAAGCGGTAGTGAAAGTGCGTTATATCGACTAGAGCGGGGTGAATAGGCGATTTTTATGAATTCTTCACTGAGGAATTTGCTGGTGAGGAAATTCCTTAGCGAAGAACTACTTGCAGCGGAATGAGTACTCAGAAGTAAACACAATAGAACACTAGCATAGTCATCATGATGAAATGAAGACAAGCACAGAGTACAGAAAGCGCAAACACAGGATAACACAGGATGAAGACGGACAGACTGAAGAAATTGAACTGAGGAAATTGAGAAAGTCTTCAGTCAAAGTATTCAAACAGATATGAACAAGCACACAACAACTGAAATGAGGAAATGAAAGAGTTGAGGAAATAGAACCAGTAAGCTTGGTGAAGACAATGATTTGGTAGACCATTTCCAACTGTTGTCTTAGTTGTACGTCTGGTTGGAGCGGCTAGGTATTTAAACCTGAGGACACACAGTCCCGAACACACAGTCCTCATTGTATTCTCCTTGAGATAAGATCACACAGACCTCACACAATCACTCGTGGTAAGTCTTCAGGTGACTTCCAAACCTTCACAGACCCGGTCACTCGGCGATCCACAATTCCTCTTGGATGCTCTAGAACATGACACCTAACCGTCTGGAAGAAGCATAGTCTTTAAAGGTAACAAGCGTCGGATCCACGCAGGATCAATCTCTTCAGTGATGCTCAATCACTTTGGGTTTGTAGGTGTGTTGGGTTTGGGTTTTCCTCACTCGATGATTTTCGCTCAAAGTCCTCGGAGGATGGGATGCTCTCAAATGACAAGTGTTAGTTTCTCTCGGAGCAGCCAACTAGCTAGTGGTTGTAGGGGGCGGCTATTTATAGCCTAGGGAGCAGCCCGACATGATAAGACATAAATGCCCTTCAATGATATGACCGTTAGGTGGGTAGATATTTTGGGACAGCTGGCGCATAGCACAGCAATGGTCGGAAGTTTGACTCTCAAATTCCTCAGGTCTATCATGTTCCTCACTGTGTAGGCAATCCATACTGGCGAATTCCTAACTCCTCAGTCAGAACAAATTCCTCAGCAACCAGAAGAACTTCGTCTCTATTACTGAAGAAATTGACTGAATTGTATGAGATTTCCAATGGCTTCACTCGAAGGGATTGGTAGGTGTAGGATTTTGAGTTGAGCATCACATGGAAAATTTTCCTTAGTATTTCCTCGACCCCCTTTAACAGTATGGTGTTTCCTATCACTCAAGAAAGAGAAAATGAAAGTATGAAAACAAAAGTCTTCACGCTTCATGTTCCTCGAATGATTGCCAAGTCTTCAAGGTCACACCAATTTCTTCACTTTCAAAGTCTTCAGAAAGTCTTCTGAAATCCAAAGTCTTCAGTTGAAGAACTTTATTTTTAGGGGTCGACTCCTCATAGACTTATAGACCTATGTACACTCACAAACGCATCAGTCCCTTGACCTATAAGTCTTCAATACACCAAAATCACTAAGGGGCACTAGATGCACTTACAATCTCCCCCTTTTTGGTGATTGATGACAATATAGGTTAAGTTTTCAACGGGGATAAACATATGAAGTGTAAATACTGATATTGAAGAATTTGATTGCAAGATATAGAAGAACTCCCCCTGAAGATGTGCATAGTGAGGAATTTGCTTTTGAAGCAATGCACACTTGAAGAGTATAATCATGGAGATCTCCCCCTATATATTGTAATTCATGCACGCATTTGACATATAATATGAAGAATTTGAAATGCATGATGAAATATGGTGAATGATGTAATTCAGCATGCGTGCATTGACATTAATGACGAATAAGCATGTAGAAGAACTCAGCAAAAGTGTCAGGTCACCATAGAGTTTAAGTTTACAACTCGATAGAGCAGAGTCATGAAAAGAACAAGAGTTGTAACTTAGCAAAACAATGCCCATATAAGATAGACCCGCTTGAAGACTAACTCAAATTTCTCCCCCTTTGTCATCGAATGACCAAAAGGGTTGAAAATGAGGACTAACGCCCCTAAAGAATATCATGATGATGGAGGAGCGCCAATGTTGTTGGGGTCGTGTGTCGTTGTAGGGCCTGCCGCAGTGTCGTCCAAATCTTCATACTCGTCCGTGTTGCGTGATGAAGAAAACGAACTGGCTACCAAGGAAGGAACCTTGACCTTCTTGTATTTCTTCGGTGGAGGAGCAGACCAGTCAAAAAATCTTCCTTGAAACCCATTTGCTTCAGATCTTCTTCACCATAGAGATGTGACAGAATAGCCCAGGTGCGATCGAAGACTTCATGGAGGTAGTAATGGTTTTTATTCACTTCATTATGTGTAGCAGTCATGTTGTGAAGAATATAACCAAACTGATGCTTAACCCATATGTGGTTTCGATCCACCTTCTGGTGAAGACTAAGAAGAAGCTCATGGTCAGTCATCACACGAGGAGCAGTGGCTTGAGGATTTGGCTTGGATGCATTGGCAGCAGAATCATGAGTGGCAGAGTCATCATTGGTGGAATAAGATGAAGCTTTGCGAAACTGACCATCCAATGGACGAATGCCTTCATCAATAACAGCTGGTGCCTTGCCCTTTTCATCAGCTAAGGAATATGTCCGCTTGAGGACTTCAATCGGGGGCAAGTAGCTGAGGTGATTCTGAAAATCAGCTTTGTAGTTGAGTGAAGACCTAGTTCTGAGGAATCTCATAATCCAAGGAGCATAAGGCTTCAGCTCAAACGGAGAAAGTGCAACATTTGCTAGAGTCCTTATGAAGAAATCATGATAATTGACAGGGATGCCATGCATGATGTAGAATAGCAGATTCTTCATGATGCCAACAATGTCCTCATCAGATGAGTCGTGGCCTTTGATAGGACTCAAAGTCTTTGTCAGAATGCGATAGACTGTTCTTGGCACATACAACAATTCCTTCACGAGGAATTTGGTCCTTGGGGCTTGACCAGGCTTCAGAGGCTTCATTAGCACTTGCATGTAATGAGCAGTGAGTTCAGGTTCTTGGTACATACAACGAGCACCTTTAGGTGGAGGACTGATTGGCAGGGCATGAAGTAATTCAGAGGCCGGTGCCTTATAATGAGTGTTTTCGGTCATCCAGTCCAAAACCCAAGTGTTGATATCATCAGCATCACCTGTGATGTGCAGAGTTGTGTAGAACTGTAGAATAAGCTCTTCATTCCAATCAACAATGTCAGAGCAAAAGTTGAGCAGTCCTGCATCATGAAGCACACTGAGGACTTGAGAGAAGCAAGGCATTGATTCCATATCCATGTGAGGAATATGCTCGTGGTCGAAGACTTTGTCTTTGTTGAATAGCAGTGAAGACTAGAAGTTTGCCTGGCTGGCAGTCCAGGCTTCCTTCTAAGACGAGCAGAGTCATATGGGTTGAATTCAGTGAAGAAAACATGCTTGCCGAAGAAATCATCAGCCTTGAATTTATGCTTCTTTGAGAAGGAACGACATCAATTGGGTTGTCAATTGAGCTTGTCTAAGGCTTCATCTTCTTCGGAGCTGAAGAATCTGATGAAGTTGGTGCCTTCCTTTTCTTCACAACGGCACGCTCTGTAGCCTTGGTCTTCTTCACATCTGATGCAGATGGAAGTATTGGAGTTGGTGTAGGCGCAGGAGGAGCAGAGGAATTTGGTTCATTTTCTTCAGGCACAACTCATGCAGTTGCCCTGACTTCTTCATTTTCTTCAGGCACACCTCTAGTGGATGCCCTGGCAATTTCTTCAGCGGCTGGAATGCAGTCATCAGCTCTGGTACTTTCATTTTCTTCAGCAGCCTGATTTTCATCAGCGGTGCTGGCATGTTCTTCAGTAGGCTGTGTAGATGCTTCAGCCTGAGGATTTGCTTGTTGCGTTGGGGCTGCAACATTTGAAGTGAATTTATCAGTCATCTTCACAAATCTGACTTTGGATCCAAGCTAGTCAGCATAGTAGCGATCAAATTCATCACTCTGTTGCTTGATCTCAGCTTGTAAGGCAACGAGTTTTTTAGGGGAAAGATTGAGGACGTTTTCCTATAGGTAGCGCTGCTTCTTGTACTGCGCTTTCTTCACCCTTCTTCCTTCTTCAAATTTCCATTTTTCTTCTTCATTGAAGGCAGTCAAAACATGACTTTGACCAGGAGTGAGGTTCATCTCCGGCAAAGGCGTGTTTGGGTACTTGTGCCATAGATCGATGAAATCTAGGATCAACTTCGGATCCAGTAACATTGGCACATTGCTGCCTTTGGCTCTAGCGGCCCTGGCATGCCTGTCTCTGATGATTTCGGCAAGTTCTTCATCATTAGCCTCATCATCATCAGAGGGCACTTGAAAGGCGACCTGCTTCTTGTAAGGACTTGGTCGAGGGCCTCGTCCAGCAGCGGCCTTTTTCTTCAGCAGAGAAGGGCCAGTTGAGGAATTTGGTGCAGCTGAGGAACTTGCAGAAACTCCTGAGGCAATTGAGATGCATGTAGTCCTTTGGCACGCGGCGAGATGCACAGGTGCAGAGGATTTAGTTGGAGCAGTTGAGGACTTTGAAGGAGGAGGAGCAGTTTGAGGAGTTGACCATGAGGGCTTTGAAGAATCTGGCTGTGAGGGCATTGCTGAGGAACTTGGCCGTGAGGGCATTGAGGGAGAAGCACTTGGCTTGTGAGCTGGCTTCTTAGGCATGGCCTTCTTCGGCTTGCTTGTAGAGGCCACAGCAGTGGTAGCAGCAGCAGCAGAGTCTTCATTGAATTTGCTCACTGCTTCTTTTGCTTGTTTGGCCAGTTTGGCCTAGCGCTTTGCCCATTCATTAGGATAATCCTCACCGCGCTTGAGGCTGGTGGGATCTGCCAATTGGCCAGGTGCCAATGGAGGTCTTGGGCATGGAGGGTTGAGAGCGAATTTCTTCATATACTTGGGAGTAACATGTTTGTACTCCCTCCATTCCGTGCCCATCTCCTCTCAATATTTTGAATGTGCACCTTGCGCTGATTTTTATCTTCCTCAGGGGGTGTGTAGTATCCAGCATAAATATCATCAGGGATCTCAAATGTTGTGTTGACCTTAGGACTCTTTCCACCCTTCTGTGGCTTCTTACCGTCAGCCATTTTCTTCAGCTGAGAAATATGAACAACTGAAGTTTCTGAAGACGTGTGCAACTTTTCTTTGAGGAACGCTGCAAATGAGTTAAGTTGATGAGAACCTAGTGATTCAGTAGTGGACATGTGTACCTGTGAATAGAGTATAGTTGCGAGGAATTTGGAGAGGTCATATGCGTTCTCAGAAGGTTTTTCAAAAAGAATAAGTTTGAGGAATTCGACCAGATGAGTCTTGAAGAATTTCACTAAGCGTTCTTTGTCTTAGGTTCCAGAGTTGTATAGATCGAAGATCCACACAATTGAGGAATCTTGAAGAAAAATTATTGCTTAGAGAAACGAATCAAGAGCAGATGACATGTGAGGTTTTCAGTGCGTGAAAATTTGAAGAATAAACACCTTTGAAGATTTTCAAGAAAACATTTGAATCAAAGAGGGTAGTAAAAGTAACTTTTAATTACCCATGATGAAGAACACGACGAACTGGGAAGTGTAGATGTGAAGTTCATCAGTTCAGATCTTCCACACCCTAACTCGGCAGAGGAAGACAGCTACGGCGGCGAAGGAGTGAAGAAATCCGCAGCCAGCGCAAGTACGACGGTGACGAGGTCGAGGCAGTGAAGCTCTTCCTCACCGGCGACGATGAAGTAGCGGCGATGCTAGGGTTTGAGAAGCTCGAGCGGGAGTGAGAATGAGCGGAGTAAAAAAATGAAGTGAGGAAGGGGAGGGGGTATTTATAGTCGAAGTGAAAAACTGTACGCCCGAGGAAATTGGACGAGCGTGCCCCTGACCCTTCTCATTCGCTTGACATGTGTCACCGACGTACTGAGAGGTAGCGATCGTGTAAGATCGTGGGTGAATAGATAAGTATTATCGTGGGATGCGGAACGATTTGAGCGGCAAAGCCGAAAATTAGATAAGATAAGTTAAAAGTTTCATTTGCAAATTCTTCAGTTGTCAAGGACACAGTGACGATTTTGAACGAGTTTCAAATAGAATGCACATGAAGAATTTGTGAACAGACTGGGTTGAGTTTAGCATAGAGGGGGAAGGGTCCGATCACATTCACTTAGCAGAAAAATCAACTTGAAGAATTAGCAATAAGTGAATGTTATAGAGGACATAAACTCGCATATTATATATAGCCAATGAAGAAAAACGACAGGGATAGTGAAGACAATGCAAAGTTGAAGAATTTGAAAAACTGAGGAATTTCCAAAACGAAGAAAAACTCGAATTGAAGATTTTCAACTTTGGTTGGTGGCGTAATCCACCGTATAAGAAAGCTGATTTCAGACACCATGTACAATTGTCGTAGGGCTCTGAGAATCAATTTCTTCATTAATTTCTTCACACTTAGAGGGTTAGACTTCATTGATTGAAGAAAAACGTTACTTTGTGTCTCGCATATCTAACTCATCAATTTTGCATGAGAGTTAGGATGTGTGTCCTTTTCAGAGAACATTCGAAGATTCTAGGATATTTAGCTCACACCGCAACTTGCTAAATCTCTTCTCCTCCAAGGGCTTAGTGAAGATATCGGTCAGCTGGTCTTCAGTGCTTGCGTGCTCGATGGAGATGTCGCCCTTCAACACATGACCACGAAGAAAATGATGACGGATCTGGATGTGCTTTGTCTTCAAGTGTTGAACTGGGTTATGAGCAATCTTGATAGCGCTCTCATTGTCACAGTAGAGAGGCACATTCTTCACGTTGATGCCATAGTCCTTGAGTGTTTGCTTCATCCATAGTAATTGAGCACAGCACGATCCAGCAGCAATGTACTCAGCTTCTGCAGTAGATAGTGATACGTAGTTCTGTTTCTTCGAGGACCAACAGACCAAAGATCGTCCGCGGAAATGGCATGTGCCTGACGTTGACTTGTGGTACACACGATCACCAGCATAGTCGGAGTCTGAATATCCAATGAGATCAAAGGAAGAGCCCTTGGGATACCATAATCCAAGTGTTGGTGTGTGCGCTAGATATCTAAGAATATGCTTCACAGCCTTATAGTGTGATTCCTTCGGTGTAGCTTGAAATCGGGCACACATGCAAACATAAGCATAATATCTGGCCTAGATGCACATAGGTACAATAAAGTGCCAATCATGGAACGGTATACCTTTTGATCGAAGGCTTTACCATTTTCATCAATGCATAGATGGCCATTCGTGGGCATAGGAATTTTGACCCCTTTGCGATCTTGCATGCCGAATTTCCTCAATACATCTTTGAGGTATTTCTCCTGAGATATGAATATGCCATTGCTTTATTGATGAATTTGAAGACCTAAAAAGAATTTCAATTCTCCCATCATAGACATTTGATATTCTTCACTCATCATATAGGCAAATTCATCACATAACATTGGTCAGTACAGCCAAAAATGATATCATCAACATAAATTTGGCACACAAACAATTCACCATCATAAGATTTAGTGAAAAGAGTTGGGTCGAGTGAACTGGTTTGAAGCCTTTCTTCATGAGGAATTCCTTCAAAGTATCATACCACGCCCAAGGGGCCTACTTGAGGCCATACAGGGCCTTATTGAGTCTGAAGACTTTGTCAGGATTCTTTGGATCTTCAAAACCTGGGGGTTGAGCAACATATACTTCTTCCTCAAGCTTACCATTGAGGAATGCACTTTTCACATCCATTTGATATAAAGTGATATCATGATGGTTAGCATAAGCAAGTAATATGCGAATAGCCTCAAGTCTAGCAACAGGTGCAAAAGTTTCATCAAAAGCAATTCCTTCAACCTGTGTGTAGCCTTGAGCTACAAGCCGTGCCTTATTCCTCACCACAAGGCCATTTTCATCTTGCTTGTTGCGGTAGATCCACTTTGTGCCAATGATATTGTGCTTGCGAGGATCCGGACGTTTGACCAGTTCCCAGACGTTGTTTAGCTCGAACTGATGTAATTCTTCTTGCATAGCTTGAATCCACTCAGGCTCTAGAAATGCTTCATCTACCTTAGTAGGCTCTGTGATAGAGACAAAAGCAAAGTGCCCACAAAAGTTAGACAAATGTGAAGCTTTTGAGCGTGTGAGAGGACCTGGTGCTTCAATGTCATCAATGATTCTCTCAATTTGCACTTCGTTTGCAACGCGAGGATGAGCGGGTTTTCATCGAGGAATTTTATCCGCATTTTCTTCAGGACCATTTTCCTCAGCACCATTTTCTTCAGGTGCACCAGCTCGACGTTCTTCACGTTCTAGAATGAATTCTTCAGCAGATTCTTCAGTAGGAATGACATCCTCAGTAGCCTTGAACTTGATAGATTCCTCATGTGTTGGTTCATCTATCACAGAAGGTAGGTGCTCTCTTTGCGAGCCATTAGTTTCATCAAACCGCACATCTACAGTTTAAACAACTTTGTGATGAACGTTGTTGAAGAATTTGTAGGTGTGCGAGTCCTTTCCGTAACCAAGCATAAAACCCTCATGTGCTTTCGGTGCGAATTTAGAATTGTGATGGGGATCTCTAATCCAACATTTAGCACCGAAGGCTTTGAAATAACTTGCATTGGGCTTTTTGTGAGTGAGGAATTCATAAGCAGTCTTCTTGAAGAATTTGTGAAGATATACTCTGTTAATGATGTGGCACGCAGTATTAATTGCCTCAATCTAGAAACGACGAGGCGTCTTGTATTCATCAAGCATAGTGTGGGTCATCTCAACAAGAGTTCTGTTCTTGCGCTCCATGATGCCATTCTGTTGTGGAGTATAAGGAGCAGATAACTCATGAGTAATACCAAGTTCATCAAGATAGTCATCAAGACCGGAATTCTTGAACTCGGTCCCATTGTCACTTCTGATGTGCTTGATCTTCACACCAAAGTTGGTTGAAGCCCTCGAGGAAAATCGTTTGATGACTTCCTGCACCTCATGTTTGTAAGTGGCAATGTGCACCTATGTGTAACGAGAATAATCATCAACGATAACAAAGCCCATATAGAGATGCATCATTTGTAACTGCAGAATAATGATTAGGACCAAAGAGATCCATGTGAAGCAGTTCAAATGGTTGAGTGGTAGTCATGATCGTCATTGCTGGATGCTTGGCCTTTGTCATCTTTCCAGCTTCACAGGCTCCGCATAAGTGATCCTTGAGGAATTTGACATTCTCAATGCCAATGACATGCTTCTTCTTCGCGAGCGTGTGCAAATTCCTCATGCCAGCATGACCAAGTCGTCGATGCCATAGCCAGCCTTCTGAAGCTTTTGCAAGTAGGCATACGGCCGGTTGTGGTCCTGTAGAGAAATCAACAATATACAGGTCTCCTCTCCTAAAGCCTTTGAAGACTTTGGAATTATCAGCTTCCACAACACAACGATATTTGCCAAAGACAACAACCATACCGAGATCACAAAGCATCGAGACAGACATGAGGTTGTATCCTAAGGACTCGACAAGCATGACTTTGTCCATGTGTCGATCCTTTGAGATCGCAACCTTACCTAGACCCAATACCTGACTTTTGCCTTTGTCAGCGAAGATGATATGCTTCAGATGCGACGGTGATAAAGGAGCATCCATCAATAGATTCTTGTCACCAGTCATGTGATTTGTACATCCACTATCGAGGACCCACTCATTGGCTTTGGGTTGATCATCCTGCAGATGAATTAGTGCAGCTTACAAACTCATATACTTCATCAATGAAGAATATGACATCAATATCATCAGATCAATTTCATCAAGCAATAGAACAGATAAAGCAGTATGAGGACGTGAGAAATGAAAGTTCATTTCTTCATGATTAGCATGCGTCCTTTCAGGCATTCTTCAGGTGTCCAGCAAATTCTTCAAACGTTTTAAGCACGTCTGGAGACCTGACCCTGCATAAGAGATTAGTTCTTTTTCTTCACCACCCACATCTGAAGGGGTGGCAAAGAATTCATCACTCTGCGAGCACCATATGAGAAAGGTGGCATAGAAGCCAGTCCACTTCGTTTCACATAAGAGGGGTTAGGATAAGCATATGAATAAGAAGAGAAATTCTTCGAGGACTTATGAACATAATAGTTAGAATAATAATGCTCATATTCATCGCCCTTAGCTCTTCCCTGCGAAATAGAGGGGTTAGCACGATGATGATCACATGAGGACTTTGATCCTTTCGAGGAATTTGATCCACGTGAGGAATTTGGTCCGTATGAGGATTTGGATCCATATGAAGAATCCAGTCCATATGAAGAATTTGATTCGGAGTTCCTATTCTTCACGGGTGGTGTCATGAGGACATTCACCTGAAGACTTTCAAGTCAACTTTTGGGAACCCAGATTTTCTTCATAGGGGAACCGTTCCTGCAGTTAGTGCCAACATATCTAGCAAATACTTCACCATTCTGATTTTTGAACAATTTATAGTTGGAGTCAAATGACTCATCAAAAGAATGAGGAGATTCACATGTAAAGCCAGATAAATTAGATGGATCAACTGGAGGTCCCTTTGCAGCAACCCATGAGGTTTTGGGGTACTGCTCAGGCTTCCAATATGTTCCATCAGCATTGAGTTTCCTCTCAAAGGCAATACCCTCTTTCCTAGGGTTCCTGTTGAGGATCTGCTTTTTAAGCACATCACAAAGAGTCTGATGCCCTTTGAGGCTTTCGTACATGCCTGTCATGTACAATTCCTTCAGCCCTGCATCATCAGTGATACTAGCAATGTCCTCAGATGAGGAATTAGTGATAGCAGAGACAGATGAAGAATTTGTAGCATTAGAAGCATTTGAACATTCAGGTGAGGAATTAGCAGATTCACGTTCAATGCACTTCAAACATGGAGGAACAAATTCTTCCTGAGTAGTGCTGATTTGTTGAGCAAGTAATGAATCGTGCTCCTTCTGAAGATCTTCATAACTCACCCTTAGCTTCTCAAGATCTTGCTTTCTTTGAATAAATTCATAAGAAAGCTTCTCGTGATCAGATAAGTGAGTGTTATGATGACCTTGAAGGTTGTCAAACCGAGACTGAAGTCTCTGAAGATTTTCAGTCAAGGTTTTAGTGCGATCCATTTCTTCACCCAACATATCATCACTTTTGTGTAGCATGTTTTGAACCTTTTCAATAGCCTTTTGTTGTTTCACAGCAATCTTAGCAAGTTTAGAGTAGCTGGGCTTGAGGTTTTCATCAGATTCATCCTCACTAGATTCAGAGGAGGCGTATTTAGTTACCTTGGCACCCTTTGCCATGAAGCAATAGGTGGGAGCATAGTCATCATTGCTTTCATCAGCCTTGTTGGTGATGCCATTTTCTTCAGACTTGAAGATAGACTTGCTGACAAATGCAGTAGCGAGAGCTAGGCTCGCCACACCAGACTCGGACTCCTCAGATGCCTCCTCGTCCTAATGTTCCTCGGATTCAGCCTCAGAGTCCATTTCCTTGCCAATGAATGCTCGAGCCTTCTTGGAGCTGCTCTTCTTGTGAGATGAAGTTTTTGTGAATTTTGATGATGAAGACTTTGAGGATTTCTTCTTCTTCTTCGCATCATCAGAACTGTAATCCTTGTACTTCTTCTTCTTTGATTCCTTATCCCATTGAGGACAATCTTGGATGTAGTGACCAGGTTTCTTGCATTTGTGGCATAGCCTCTTCTTGTAGTCACTAGATGAGGAATCATTACTCCTTGAGGATTTTCCAAAGCGACCACGTCTTGAGAACTTCTGAAATTTCTTCATGAGTAGTGCTAGTTCCTGGCTCAGTTCATCAGGATCACCCAGGCTGCTACCAGAGTCTTCATCTTCAGACTCAGATACTGCCTTGGCCTTTAGAATACGTGATCTGCCATAGCTCGAACCATAGAGATCTCTCTTCTCAGCAAGCTGGAACTCATGAGTGTTTAGCCTCTCGAGGATATCAGCGGGATCAAGTGACTTGTAGTCAGCACGTTTGTCAGCGTCAAAACCGGCGGATCTCGGGTAGGGGGTCCCGAACTGTGCGTCTAGGCGGATGGTAACAGGAGACGAGGGACACGATGTTTTACCCAGGTTCGGGCCCTCTCGATGGAGGTAAAACCCTACGTCCTGCTTGATTAATATTGATGATATGGGTAGTACAAGAGTAGATCTACCATGAGATCAAGGAGGCTAAACCCTAAAGCTAGCCTATGGTATGATTGTTGTAATGTATATTGTCCTACGGACTAAAGCCCTCCGGTTTATATAGACACCAGAGGAGGCTAGGGTTACACAGAGTCGGTTACAATGGTAGGAGATCTACATATCCGTATCGCCAAGCTTGCCCTCCATGCCAAGGAAAGTCCCATCCGGACACGGGACGGAGTCTTCAATCTTGTATCTTCGTAGTCTTGGAGTCCGGCGAACGATGATAGTCCGGCTGTCCGGACACCCTCTAGTCCAGGACTCCCTCAGTAGCCCCTGAACCAGGCTTCAATGACGATAAGTCCGGCGCGCATAATGTTCGGCATTGCAAGGCGGGTTCCTTCCTCGAATAATCCAGAGAAGATCATGATCACCAGGATAGTGTCCGGCTCTGCAAAATAAATTCCACATTCCAACGTAGAGAGAATAATGCACATAAATCCAATCTGCTGACGTATTTTGCGGCGTGACATCACACCGCTACCAGGCTTTTACTTGAATCGTTTTTTATTATACCACCTCCGCACGTTTAGCGAAGCGGTTTCCTTGGCACGTCTTGTCGAAGCAGAGATCGTGTTCCCCTTATTCCAAGATTCTCATCAATACGTGCGTGGGTAACCCAACCGTGCCCGTCGCCACGCCTCCTCTATCGAAGGTGAATCCTGAACGGTCAGGGAGACGACTCTTGGTATTTTTCCCCTTTATAAGAGGGCCAAGGCTTGTTTCTTTTCTTCAATCTCACATCGAATCTCCTCCTTGCTCCCAGTTCCAACACCCAGAGCCCCAGATTCGAGTGCTTCGGATTCTCAACCATGTCCGGCTCCAACCTCCAGGGTCGGTGGATGCCCTCCTCCGTCACGGAGGAGGACGTGTTAAAGCTGCATGAGGCCAAATACCTGTCCTACGAGATTTCGCACAGGTTGCCTGCCCAAGGGTAGGCCGTGCCCGCCCCCGAGCCCGGTGAGTTCGTTGTCTTCGTATCCCACCTCCGTCGGGGTTTAGGCTTCCCGACGGACCCCTTCATGAGAGGGCTCATGTTCTACTACGGGCTGGATTTTCATGACTTGGCTCCGGAGTCCATCCTCCATGTCTCCGCATTCATTATCGTCTGTGAAGCCTTCCTCCGCGTCACTCCCCACTTCGGCCTGTGGCTGAAGACCTTTAATGTGGAGCCAAAGATGATCGAGGGGCGTCAAGCGGAGTGCGGCGGGGCGGCCATAAGCAGAAGGGCCGATGCCCCGTGGCCCGAGGGCTCCTTCCAAGAGGAGCTCGGACTGTGGCAGCATGAGTGGTTCTATATCACCGCTCCGAAGGGCAGCAAGCAAAAGCCGCCGCCTTCATTCCGCCCGGGACCTCCACGTCGACTGATGTCGTGGGTCAACCAAGGGCTCAATTGGGGGCCGTCCGAAGACGTGCCCTCCTTGCAGGGCCGGATTCGAGACCTCCAGGCGAGGGAGATCAATCTGGTCATCGTGATGCAGGTTATGCTAGTCAGGCGTCTTCTGCCCTGCAAACGCCGCCCTCTCCGTCTATGGGAGTTCAATCCGGAGGGACCTCGAATTCTCCAACACTTCATGGGTGCAACACCCGCGGAGATGTACAAGTTGTTCTTCGGACCGCGGATAGCGTGTCCGGAATTGACCTAGGACGCAGGCCTAAGCTGCAATCGCCCGGATACTCAGGTAAATAGCTCAGAATCCTGACGTTCTATTTATCTGCTTTTCTAGAGTTCGCCTCCTGACCCGTTACTCTTCACCAGGAGTGGGTAGCGCGATCGAAGCTGATAAGGTGTCCGTCTCCCCTCCCAGAGACCGCACTGGAGCCCGTGCTGGTCAGAATGTTGGAGGTCGCGCCCGTAGAAGGGAGCGATGGGGAAAATAGGGGAGCTATTATTTCGTCCAAAGGGGCGTCTGAAGAGCGGGGATCAAGAACCCCTCCTTCCAGGGGGAGAAGAGGACCGCCTCCAAAGATCCGGAGGCCAAAGCCCCTAAACGGGGGAAGAGATCTTCACCGGGGGGTCCGGCGTCCGGGGAGAACCCGGACGTACAATCGTCTCTGAAGGATCAGCCCTCCAGCGAGCCGTGAGTAGAAAAAGAGGAGTTCATTAGTAAGAAAATACCTTCATTTGTGCTTCTGTGGATAACCGAAATTTTTATCTTGCAGTTCGGATTTGCAGCCTTCTCAGATGAGTTCACCTTCGGGGGATCTTCTTCCGGAGATGATGGAGAGCGAAACGGCTCCGGCTGCTGCGTCGCCGGACAGGGCAAGCGAGCCTGAAGTATCGTCATGGAGGGTGTCCCCGAGTCCGGAGGGGCCGGAGAGTTCGGCGCCCACTAGTATCCGGCCGGGAGAACTGAAGAATCTGCTTGAGAGGGCGTCCATCTCAGAAGATCACCGCGCTTTGATGCGTATGGTGATTGGAAGGATTTCGTCCGCCGAGAGCGGATTGCGTAATGCCGCTACAAGTTTGCTGGCGGGATTTGAGGTACGCAAGAATGACGCACCTTTTTTTGACAGTTTTTCACGTAAAAGTGCGCCCTGTATAGGTAGTAGCCCCTGAGACTCGGTAGGTTGTCGAAAAACGACAGCGTGCCGAGGATCAAAATTGCAAGTAATGAATGTCGCCGTTCCTATGCAGGTGGCGGATAGTCCGAGGGCTAGCCGGACTAGTGGAGTTGCCGAGTTAATGCGGCAACTTGACGTGGAGGATGCGGACATTGCACTTGTCAACCGGCGACTTGACGAGTCACAAGGTAAATGAGTTCTCCACAGTTGCTTTATTAAGGGGGTCAAAGCCCTCCTCTGATAAATTATATGCTGTGATACAGACGGTGCAGCTGCTGTGGAGAGCGTTCGGGCCGAACTTGCTCAAGCTAAAGAGCAAGCCTGAAGGAGTGATGCGGCTGCCTCGAGGGCGGCCGAGGAGTTGAAAGCCGAAAAGGCTGCACACTGCCTAAGCAGGGAGAAGATGGCCGAATTGGCCGTGAAATTAAAAGATGCTGCCGACCGCAATGAGGCTCTTGAAAAGGAGCGCTTATCGGAGCGGGAAGACCTGGGGAAGGCCACCGCCGAGGCCAAGGATGCCCGTTCTGCAATGCGGGCTATGAAAGAGGAGCTGCGCCAGGCCGGAGATATTGCGGCTGGCAAGCCTTTTCTGTTGTGTCGCCGGTTTACGGATCAAAAGTATGCTCAACTTGGCCAGTTGTGGGGTCCGGAGGATCCGTATATGGACTTAGCGGCAAGTGCGGCTGATGCCGTTGAGCACTTCCGGAGCCAGAAGGATCACAAGACGGAAGAGCTATTTTGGTCTCAATTCCATAGTCCGGATTGTTCACTTCCGCTGACCGGTCGGTTGGCAGAATGGGCCGAGCTAAATAGATTGTCCGGACTTGCCATGACTGACATCGTGGCTCATGTCTGGCCAGAAAGGCCCAAGGCGACGAGCTATTTTGGCTTATTGCAGCAGTTTCTTGGAGCGGTGCCGCATATCAAGGATATGAAGCGGTCAGCCTGCATCGAAGGCGCGCGGATGGCTCTTGCCCGTGTGAAGACACATTGGACAAAGATGGATGCCACCGCTATTGCCGCCTAGGGTTCGGACGAAAGCTGGTTACCCGCCGAGCACTATTTTGGGGAAGTTATGTGTGGCGCTCGTGTAATAGAGTCGCAGTGCTCGAAAAATGTCACGTTCAAATGAACGTTTTATCTTGTAAAATGATGATTATGCTATAACTGCTTTTTATACTTGTGCGTCCCAAGTAGTAAAATATCTCCTATGCGGCCGTTTACGTATACATTTGTATAACCTGAAAGATTGCAGTCTTCGGCTTCAGCCCCCACGCACAAGGTGCGGGGGTGTTCGCAAAAATAGCGTGTTTTCACACTTAATCCGACGTCTCGGTCCTGTTAAGGAGGTGATAGCGTAGCAAACGAGGCAATCCGGACTATAATGCTTTATCACTTTAACTTAGCCAGTGGAGTTCGAGGGTGGGGCTACGATATAGCCCCTTGGGGCACCGCGCTTCTCCGACTTCGGTGCGCGTGTGTGCCTGACCGGGAAACGGTCCTTCGTTAATGCGGGGAATTCTAAACATTCCTATTGTCAATCGAGTGGTTGACCAGTCTCTCGCTATATCATGACAGTCAGTTTTCGGCTTTCTCTACTGAGGTGCTCGCCCAGCCGAACTGGGGCACAATCGCAGTAGTTCTCCTGGTGCCGCGTTAGCCGATGATACGGAACGTAAGGCAGCAAAACACAGGAGCCGGGCAAACCCAACATTTGACCAAAGACATGATTCAGAGCTAATGCATATAATGCCTAACTCGAGACGCTGAACACTCCCTAAGGTGTTCGGACTTTATAATAATGGGCAGAACAATGCCCTAAGCCCCTAGTGTCCAGGTACGGGCATGATCCTCTGACGCGGCCGATGCCAAAACGTCAGGCTCCACTTTGGTTATAAGAAGAAACCAAGGGAGAATAACAACAAGAGACAGTAAAAAAGGTTTACGCAGGGTCTTAATCTGAAAAGAATCCTCGCAACGGGTCCCTACTACACGTCTGCGCCTGTGTCTCCATTGTGCCGTTATCCTGGAAGGGCGTGCACATCGTTCATCTGTAAAAAGAGAGGAACTTAGTTTGAAAAGAACTCGTGCGAAAAAAAGTATATGTGAAAGAAATATTATAAATAAGTAAAGCGGGGTTTGTATGGACTCGCTGTTGTTTGTGCGCGCAGCCCCTTGTGAAGGGATGTGCGGCTAGGGAGCCCCTAGCCTACTTATGCCGGACTCGTCTGTCCGTGTCCGGGGTCTTTAAGTGACCCTCGCACTGAAATGATGCCGCGTGGACCGGGCATCTTGAGTGTAAGAGACGCGTAATGTGGTATGGCGTTGAAACGGACAAAAGCCTCTCGTCCCAAGAGTGCTTGATATCCACTTTTAAATGGGACGATATGAAAGATTAGTTTTTCGCGTCAGAAGTTGTTCGGTGATCCGAACACAACTTCTAGTAATAGGGAGCCTGTGCACTTGGCGTAAGGGCCTGGCGTCACTCCTTTAAAGGAAGTGCGGCTGTGTCGAATTTTAGTAGGGTCTATCCCTAACTTGCGGATTGTATTTAGATACAGCAGGTTTAAGTCGCTGCCTCCGTCCATCAGGACTTGAGTAAATTGTAGTCCGTCGATTATAGGATCCAATATTAGGGCAGTCCGTCCTGCGTTTCGAACACTTCTGGAATAATCCAGGTGGTCGAAAGTTATTGGTATTGATATCCAATCTCTATGGTCTGCTGGATTGGACCGTGCGAGGCTCTTTTTAGAGGGTGCCGCACTATTTTTCCGTATTATCACATGAAGTGAGTTTACTGCTTTGACCTCTTGTGGGAAAGTTTTTTGCTTTCCGGTGCTCTGCTGGTGGGGTTTATCGTCTTCGCTTGACGCGTCGAGCCCCTTGTGTTCAGCGTTTAGTCGGCCGGACTGTTTGAAAACCCAGCAATCTCGATGGGTGTGGTTTGCAGGCCTTCCGGGGGTACTGCGGATTTGACATATCCGACCCAAAATCTTGTTTAAGTTGGATAGCTCGTCGCTGTCATCCTTAAGAGGCGGTGTTTTGTTGTTTGGCCGCGAGCTTTTGAATCCGGCGTTGACTGCCGTGCTCTTTGGGCTTTTCTCTTTGTTCCGGCGCTGCTCTTTTCTGCGCTGTGATTTTCCACTTCCATCTCTTATCTCGGATGTACTTTGGTCGCTGGTGCTGCATCTTGCTAGCCAGCTATCCTCTCCCGCACAAAAGCGGGTCATGAGGCTTGTTAGTGCGGACATTGTCCTCGGTTTCTCTTGGCCGAGGTGTCTGGCAAGCCATTCGTCTCGGACGTTTTGTTTAAAAGCTGCTAAGGCTTCGGCGTCCAGACAGTCGACTATTTGGTTCTTTTTGGTGAGGAACCTGTTCCAGAATTTGCGCGCTGACTCTCCGGGCTGTTGAGTTATGTGACTTAGATCATCTGCATCCGGAGGGCGGACATAAGTCCCTTGAAAATTTGCTCTAAACGCGTCCTCGAGCTCTTCCCAACTTCCAACAGTGTTTTCTGGGAGGCTTTTAAGCCAATGACGGGCTGGCCCTTTGAGCTTGAGGGGTAGGTATTTTATGGCGTGGAGATCGTCTCCTCTGGCCATGTGTATGTGTAGTATATAATCTTCTATCCAGACTCCCGGGTCTGTTGTTCCATCGTAGGCCTCTATGTTTATGGGTTTAAATCCTGCTGGGAATTCATGGTCCAGCACCTCATTGGTGAAACATAGTGGGTGTGCGGCGCCCCTATATTTGGGTGTGCCACTATCTTCGGACACTTGACGTGTTGCATTGCTTCCTGGGGCCTTCTTCTTTGGCCCGTAAATGGACCTGACTGGGCCATCTGTCTTTCCAGGTTTGTTAGTCGGTTTATGTGCGGCGCCGCTTTCAGAATTTGGCCTATCATCTGGCCGTCTATCCGGCCAGGCAGCCTCTTTATTTTTTGACTGTGGGGGCTCTATGGCCTCCTTGTCAAATTCTGGTAGCAGTTTGCGCTTCGGGTAGCTCTTTTATTGTTGGCCATTGCCATATTTATCCGCGGTTTTGAGCATGTTGCTCCACCTCATTCTGAGTGTGTCTTCCGCTGTTTTGAGATTCCGTTTTTCCTTCTTCAAGCTGCTTGCATTGGTGACGAGTCTTTTTCGAAGGTTTTTACTCTCCGGCGGCGTGTCCGGCATGAGGTCGTCCGGACTGTTGTTTTCGCCGGGCCTGTACTGATTTCTGACTCGTCCTGTTCGGACGGTTGCTTATCTGCATGTTCGTCGTCCACTAGTGTGCCCTGCTATATTGCGGGGTCTTTAGGAGCGCTGTTGTTGTCGAGGCGAGACTTAGGGCGGCGTCTGCGCCGCCGTTTTGGCTGTTTGTCGGCGGGGTTATCTTCTGCCGCGGCCCGTTGGTCCTCGTTATCGCTCTCTTTTGGGGTATCCACCATATATACATCGCATGACGAGGTGGTCCTCCCATGCCTTGTAGGCGCTGGTTCTTGTTCGTCTCCGGCGTCGTCGTCTATAGCGTCGATGTCTTTGGAGTCGTAGTCTAGCATGTCGGTTAGATCTTCGACAGTGGCTACAAAGTGGGTGGTGGGTAGGCTCTGAATTTCTTCGTCGTCCGTTTCCCAACCATCCTGGCCATAGTCCAGCCAGGACTCTCCTGATAGCGAGAGATGCTTTAATGAATTTAGGATGTCGCCAAAGGGCGAGTGTTGGAAGATATCGGTGGCGGTGAATTTCATAACCGGCGCCCAATCAGATTCGATTGGCAGGGGCGCGGGAGGTTTGGAGTCCGGCAAGGAGTCCGGCACCTCGGAGTCACGAGCTTCGCGAGGGACAAGGGTAGTGTTCGGCTCCATCGTCGTGGAAGTTGAAGCCCCTGAGGCGGTGTCTAACCACCGGTCCTCAATCTGGGCGATCGGCTCCGGTCTAAGGGCCAGAGCGGATTGTTGTGCGGCCACCAAGGCACTGTTCGGTGATAGAGCTAGATCATGCCCATCGCAATAGTGCGGCACGCCTGGCTGTGGCTCGAGCCCGTCGAAGATCAAGTCCCCACGGATGTCGGCCGTGAAGTTTAGGCTTCCGAATCTGACCTGACGGCCAGGGGCGTAGCTTTCGATCTGCTCCAGATGGCCAAGTGAATTAGCCCGCAGTGCGAAGCCGCCGAATACGAAGATCTGTCGGGGGAGAAAAGTCTCACCCTGGACCGCATCATTGGTTGAAGATGCCATCGAACCTATCGGTGACGACACAGAGGAACTCTCAATGAAAGCACCAATGTCGGTATCAAAACCGGCGGATCTCGGGTAGGGGGTCCCGAACTATGCGTCTAGGCGGATGGTAACAGGAGACGAGGGACAAGATGTTTTACCCAGGTTCGGGCCCTCTTGATGGATGTAAAACCCTACGTCCTGCTTGATTAATATTGATGATATGGGTAGTACAAGAGTAGATCTACCACGAGATCAAGGAGGCTAAACCCTAAAGCTAGCCTATGGTATGATTGTTGTAATGTATATTGTCCTACGGACTAAAGCCCTCTGGTTTATATAGACACCGGAGGAGGCTAGGGTTACACAGAGTCGGTTACAATGGTAGGAGATCTACATATCCGTATCGCCAAGCTTGCCCTCCACGCCAAGGAAAGTCCCATCCGGACACGGGACGGAGTCTTCAATCTTGTATCTTCGTAGTCTTGGAGTCCGGCGGACGATGATAGTCCGGCTATCCGGACACCCCCTAGTCCAGGACTCCCTCAACGTTCTTGTATCATCAGTGCCAGAGTATCAAATGAAGAATCAAGCAATCTCAGCAATTTCTTCACCACCTCATGGTCGGTGATGTCAATGGCACCAAGTGCTTGAAGCTCATTTGAGATGTCAGTGAGGCGATCGAAGGATTGCTGAACATTTTCATTGTCGAGTATTTTGAAGCGGTTGAAGAGATTGCGAAGAACGTCAACACGAGAGTCACATTGAGTTGAGACTCCTTCATTCACTTTGGACAGCCTATCCCAGATAAGCTTAGTAGTTTCCAAAGCACTCACTCTTCCATACTGCCCTTTACTCAGATGGCCACATATGATGTTCTTCGTTTGAGAATCGAGTTGCTTGAATCTCTTCACATCAGTAGCGTTCAGAGAAGGTGTGACTGAGGGAACACCATTTTCCACAACATACCAGAGATCGTTATCAATTGCCACAAGATGCATTCGCATCTTATTCTTCCAGTGGGGGTAGTCCGTCCCATCAAAGGGAGGACACCCAGCAGAGACCTTAATCATACCTGCGGTCGACATAACTAAAACTCCAGGCGGTTAAACCAAAATCACACAGAACAAGGGAGTACCTTGCTCTGATACCATCTGAAAGTGCGTTATATCGACTAGAGGGGGGTGAATAGGAGATTTTTATGAATTCTTCACTGAGGAATTTGCCGGTGAGGAAATTCCTTAGCGAAGAACTACTTGCAGCGGAATAAGTACTCAGAAGTAAACACAGCAGAACACTAGCATAGTCATCATGATGAAATGAAGACAAGCACAGAGTACAAAAAGCGTAAACACAGGATAACGCAGGATGAAGACGGACAGACTGAAGAAATTGAACTGAGGAAATTAGGAAAGTCTTTAGTCAAAGTCTTCAAACAGATATGAACAAGCACACAACAACTTAAATGAGGAAATGAAAGATTGAGGAAATAGAACCAGTAAGCTTGGTGAAGACAATGATTTGGTAGACCAGTTCCAACTGCTGTCTCAGTTGTACGTCTGGTTGGAGCGGCTAGGTATTTAAACCTGAGGACACACAGTCCGCACCATATTCTCCTTGAGCTAAGATCACACAGACCTCGCCCAATCACTCGTGGTAAGTCTTCAGGTGACTTCCAAACCTTCACAGACTCGGTCACTTGGAGATCCACAATTCCTCTTGGATGCTCTAGACCATGATGCCTAACCGTCTGGAAGAAGCACAGTCTTCAAAGGTAACAAGTGTCGGAGCCACGCAGGATCAATCTCTTCAGTGATGCTCAATCGCTTTGGGTTTGTAGGTGTGTTGGGTTTGGGTTTTCCTCACTCGATGATTTTCGCTCAAAGTCCTCGGAGGATGGGATGGTCTCAAATGACAAGTGTTAGTTTCTCTCGGAGCAGCCAACCAGCTAGTGGTTGTAGGGGGCGGCTATTTATAGCCTAGGGAGCAGCCCGACATCATAAGACATAAATGCCCTTCAATGATATGACCGTTAGGTGGGTAGATATTTCGGGACAGCTGGCACATAGCACAGCAACGGTCGGAACTTTGACTCTCAAATTCCACAGGGCTATCATGCTCCTCACTGTGTAGGCAATCCGTACTGGCGAATTCCTAACTCCTAAGTCAGAACAAATTCCTCAGCAACTAGAAGAACTTCGTCTCTGTTACTGAAGAAATTGACTGAACTGTATGAGATTTCCAATGGCTTCACTCGAAGGATTGGTAGGTGTAGGATTTTGAGTTGAGCATCACATGAAAAATTTTCCTTAGTATTTCCTCGACTCCCTTTAACAGTATGGTGTTTCCTATGACTCAAGAAAGAGAAAATGAAACTATGAAAACAAAAGTCTTCACGCTTCATGCTCCTCGAATGATTGCCAAGTCTTCAACGTCACACCAATTTCTTCACTTTCAAAGTCTTCAGAAAGTCTTCAGAAATCCAAAGTCTTTAGTTGAAGAACTTCATTTTTAGGGGTCGACTTTCTCTGTAAATATCAAACTCCTCATAGACTTATAGACCTATGTACACTCACAAACTCATCAATCCCTTAACCTATAAGTCTTCAATACACCAAAATCACTAAGGGCACTAGATGCACTTATAGGTAGTGGCCAGTAACTCGAACACTAAACCAAGACAGGACTTTGGGGTTGTCTCACTGTATTCAAGATAGTCTTCCTTAGCTGTTTTATCAGCTTTGTTGGAGACCAACAAGGATGTCTCACTATCCTAAACCTTATCTGCATTACTTCCTTTACCATTGCTTAATAAGGCACTCTTCCCCATTATTCTGTCAGCATTCTAAAAGAAGAAACAAGCAGACACATAACAGGTTTAGCATGTACTAGTATATGAAACTCATTTCGGTGAACCAGTTCATTAGTAAGGTGGACAGGATTAAACTACCAAGTCTTCTATTGTCAAGTACTAGTACATAATAAAAGCAT
The DNA here is from genome assembly GCA_963921465.1 of Triticum timopheevii. Classification (NCBI taxonomy): domain Eukaryota; kingdom Viridiplantae; phylum Streptophyta; class Magnoliopsida; order Poales; family Poaceae; genus Triticum; species Triticum timopheevii. Next base: position 500,294,532 of record OY997266.1, on the reverse strand, counting down.
CAAACAAACATATATCTATGTCCTATGGTCACTGCATTGTCTTGCCAAATCAAAGCAGAGACACAGTTCAAATCATATCAGTTCAAGACAAAGCAGCAATGAAAGAATACAAAGCGTGGGAAACTACACGACACAACAAGATTCCAGATGGGTACCACGGGTCTACATGTACAACAATACTATTGGCTCTGTTGTGATGCTAGTAATGTGCATAATATGAGAAGTCAACTGTATACACAATTGAAATTGAAATCAACAGAGCTATTGATAAGAGCAAACCTGTTAAAGAAACATGCATGAACATACCTACTGTGCCATTGGAGTTTCGATTGGATCCTTCAATTTAAAAATAAGTCTGTATGAGTAAATACAGTGATACAAGAGCAAAGCAGTATGCACGATAGCAATCATAGTTAAAAAAGGTGCCCCTAGGCTCTAGGTGTTGGCAAAACGCATTGCGCATAACTACGCCTAATCTGTGCATAACTACGCATAAGCATGCACTTTGGTCAGTAAAGCGCAAGGCGGTGGCAAAACGCACAATTAATGCCTAGCGCTTTTTTGAACTATGGTAGCAATAGAATCTTAAATTAGAACAGTTGTTCTTCAGGTTTAGGCACTTGTTCTACATGAACAGAGTACAGTAAGACGCAAGAATATAGTACTTAAAAATAGAAAATGAGCTCATAGACCTTACCACATTCTTGGTTCGGGACCAGTACAGAACAAGGCGTTCCCAGTCATCGTCCAGTAAATGCGTCTCGGGAGAACGTAAGGGAATTTGATGAGTTTCTTTGCCGATGAAATACGTTTTCTTTAGGTAATTCTGATACTGCCACCAAGAATTCTTGAAGATAGCAGAGGTATTAGCATAGGTTACCTCATCCTAAGTTTCCAAATCGATCCTTCTCTATAGAGAAAAATGGGAAAAATTGTTGTATTATAACCATCATCGAGGTAGGATGTATGGGACAAAGCAAAGTAATTGTCATGAAACTGGAATTTTCCTCATCTTCAGTATAATATTTCCAAGATGGGAAGATACGCACATAGGTTTTAATAACATCATATGCGATAGATGCTAAACTACGACTAGTTGGTTGTGCTTCCTCCACAGGAATAGGCATACTAACTGGTGGAGTTGGGGTTCGCCGTGGTAGTATTGGCCCTTTGGGCACTGGAGCTGCCTTACTAACTGCTCTTGTTTGGGAGCTCTATGGTGGAGACGGTGATGTGTCAACAGGAACTGGGTTACTATCTGCTGGGGTTGGGGTTAGATTGGGTGAAGCTGGTTCTTTGTCCATCGCAGTAGGGGTACAATCTGCAAGATTTTGGGTTATGTGTGGTAGGGCTGGTTCTCGTGCATATACAACCGGGGTGCTATCTCCACCAAGAGGTAGCGCTGTTTTATTTGAAGACCGTGTTTTTACTTTGCTAGATACTGGCATCACCCGCTCCAATTCAAATGGCTAATAAACAGGAAACATAGTTGAATGTACAGACATTGTGTGAGAGACAGATGCAATAGATAGTGTGGAAAAAAGAAGGCATGAAATAGTTGGCATGTATATTGTTTAACTGAAACGGATAGCATGACATAATTTCACATATATGATGTCTATCTAAACTGGATAGCATAGCATAACATAATTCAAAGATATGATGAATAACTAAACAAGATCACATGACATAATTCACCTACATGTTATCTAAGTAATCAGGATCGCATGATTTTAATCACATATGTGATTTATATGCTAAACAGAGGGCATTCGATATGATGTCTGAACTAAGAACATGGTGTTGAATATTGTGTATATGATGTCTAAACTATGCAATGCAAGACACCATATGCATGATATGAGCAGTATAACCATGCCAAGTTATAGCATACACCTCGGTGGGGGAATAGGACTGGTCATCTGTCTTTGAATCCATCTCTGAGGAGCTATCGGGACCCAAGAAGAGATCTGCTTCGACAGGTAGTGTTGTCTGCTCTGAAGGCCTTGTTTTCACTCCATATTTTTCCATCTCCCACCCAAATGGCCGATTCACAGGAAGAGTAGTTTAATGTATAAACATTGTCGACAAATGAAAATGTAATGAAGAAAAGGATGTGCAAGGTATCATTCAAATATACGATGCCTGGTTAAACAGGATGGCATTGCACATTTCACATATATTATGGCTGGCTAAAAGACATGAGACTGCATAATTCCCATATATGATATAGAAACTAAACAGGTGGCATTACAGAACATGTCTAAACTAAGAAGATGACATATATGATGTCAAAAGTAGGCACTGCAAGGCAACATATGCATGATATGACTAACATCATCTTGCCAAGGTAGAGCAAACACCTTGGGGGGTAAATAGGAGTGGTCAGCTGCGTTTGAATCCACCTCAGAACAAATATCATCCTCTAGGTTACAATCTGGAGAGGGGGGAGGTTTTGCCATTGAACCCACCATGGAGCGATGTCTGCATGACATTGTATTGCCGCGCAAAACTCTTCTCTTTTTCTCTACATGTTCAGCATGACTGTGTACAATATCTGACATGCATACGAAAAAATATGGTGAGATTATGTAAGGAGAGCATGCAGAAATTTAGAGTGATGGTAACAACCAGTGGATGGATCCAAAAATAATGATAGCAATCTGATGATTGCTTTAAATTAATAAAAAGACAGATGATGATTGCTTTACTATTTGTTTCCCACCCAAGATGAACAACATAGGCATACCCTAGGTGAACCAGATATTAGACAGACATACTATTCATTGTTGCCTCGATATGTGCCCCACAACTAATTTAGAACTCAAGTTTGAACATTAATTTGGACCTGACTTGGGAGTCCAAGAGCTGAACAGGACGATAAAGTAGCAGGTAAGTTTAAGCAATGCATAACATAAGCAGAAACAAAAGAGTGCGACCTCTCTTGTGGACTCGTGTACTCCTCAGGTTCATCTGCTGAGTTGATGATGGTGATGCTGTTGCGGTGGGTGCCCGCGGCAGGGAAGGAGATCTGAGGTGGCGAAAGATGGTCAGGAGTCGTGATGTCTGTTTGGTGGATGCTTCTGTCGATGGAGCAGCTCAGGTGAGGTGGACGACGTCGCGGCTGGAGCAGGACAAACCACACAAAGTTCCCTTCGACACCTACCTGTAACAGAAGTAATTCTGTACGGTCTCATTTGGCTTGCATGATTCTAAAAACGCAGGGAGAGGAGAAACACCGGAATAGGATAGGAATGCACATGGTAAACAGAACATTTGTAAACATAGGATTTCTATCAACTTGGGTGTTGTGGTTCACAGGAATTAGAAGAGTAGAGGAATGCAAAGAAACATAGCCAAAATAAAGTGAAACCATATGAAAGCGTGTACAGTTAGAATGTTATTCTGCCATTGATGCACTTGGTCTTGTTTTCATGCATAGGATTTTGGAAAGTAGGTCTAGGTGGATGTTTTGCTTCATTCCTTTCAACAAAATGCATGCATAATTGAATAGTAGAGTGCCATAGGATAATTCCCTATTGCTATGTTTTTCCGTTGAACCAAAATAGCCCTAATGGATCGACATGAATGTATAGTAATAAGTGATGCAACAAGTGTACAACCTCTTTGCCGTAGCCGTGTCGACTGAGGGAGTCCTGGACTAAGGGGTCCTCGGATAGCCGGACTATATACTTTGGCCAGACTGTTGGGCCATGAAGATACAAGATAGAAGACTTCGTCCCGTGTCCGGATGGGACTCTCCTTGGTGTGGAAGGCAAGCTTGGCGATTCGGATATGTAGATTCTTTTCTCTGTAACCGACTTTGTACAACCCTAGCCCCCTCTGGTGTCTATATAAACCGAAGGGTTTAGACTTCTAGGGTTTAGCCACAACAACCATAATCTCATAGGCTAGACTTCTAGGGTTTAGCCATTACGATCTCGTGGTAGATCAACTCTTGTAATACTCATATTCATCAAGATCAATCAAGCAGGAAGTAGGGTATTACCTCCATAGAGAAGGTCCGAACCTGGGTAAACATTGTGTCCCCCTCCTCCTGTTACCACTAGCCTTAGACGCACAGTTCGGGACCCCCTACCCAAGATCCACCGGTTTTGATACCGACATTGGTGCTTTCATTGAGAGTTCCGCTGTGACGTCGAAGATAGGCTTGATGGCTCCATCAATCATCTACAACAACACAGTCTAGGGGGAGATCTTCCTCCCTAGTCAGATCTTCGTATTCGGCGGCTTCGCACCGTGGGCCAACTCGCTTGGCCATCTAGAGCAGATCGATAGCTATGCCCCTGGCCATCAGGTCAGATTTGCAAGCCTGAATTTTGTGGCCGATATCAGTGGAGACTTGATCTTCGACGGGTTCGAGCCCATGACGGCTGTCCCCGACCACTGCGATGAACATGACCGAGATCTGTCATTTGGCCGCGCGCAGGAGATAGCGCCTATGACTGCCCTGACCCTAGAACCAGAGCAGACTGTGTCGTCCGAAGAGGGAAGTTTAACCCCACCACGGAGGCCGCAGATCGGGTTGGGCTTGTGTCACTGGAACCTCGGACTCGTCTCCGGCCATGGGTTCCGGACCGCGTGCATCCCCATCCATCGAACCTGATTGGGCGCCGATCTTGGAGTTCAGCTCTGCGGACATCCTCCAACACTCGCCTTTTGACGACATGTTAAAGTCATTAAAATCCCTCTCCTTGTTAGGGGACTCTCGGCCGAACTATTTTCGGCTCGAATGGGAAGCGGACGGCGAAGCACTTTGTTTCCCACCCACCGCCCACTTCATCGTCACTATCGAGGACTTAACCGACACGCTCAATTACGACTCCGAAGACATCGACGGTATGGACGACGATGCCGGAGAAGAGCAGGCACGAAAACCACCAGCCTTAGGGCGGTGGATAGCTACATCCTCATATGATATCTACATGGTGGACACACCTAAGGAGAAGGAGGCCGACGGTGATAACAGCATGCCTGTCGATGAACCTACCAAGCGCCGGCGTCAGAAGCGCCGACCTTGATCCGTCAAAAGGAAAAACAGCAACATTGTCATGGACGACGATGATAATCTGAACCAAGCCGAGGAGCCCATAGACCCAGCATTGGAGCAGGGCGTGCGAGAGGATGGTGAACACAGTCCGGAGATGTTGTCTAACCACAGCAATGCCGACGATAGCAATTATCAACCCTTCTCTGAAGAGGAGATCAGCCTGGGCGACGACGAATTCGTCATCCCAGAAGAACCATTAGAACAAGAACGCCTCCATCAAAGGCTTATCGCCACTGCAAGGAGCCTGAAGAAGCAGAAGCAGCGGCTTAAAGCCACATAGGATACACTCAATGACAGATGGAACGGAGTGCTAGATGCTGAGGAAAAATACGGTGGTAATCGCCAAACAAAGAGCTATCCTAAACGTAAGCTGCTGCCCGAATTCGATGACAAGGCTATTGTGCCTATACCGCCAAAAAACAATATGGCCGACAGGCCGGACTGACCACCTCGCGGTCGAGATAGAGTGGCTTAGAAATGTCGTACACAAGCCCGCACCCCCTCCCCGTAATGGAGGGAAGGTTGCAGCCAAGGACCAGAAACACGATCTATGTGAAGACCTGGACAAAAAAGCTGGCAAAACAAGGTCCATCTACGGATCCAGGGAACGTGCTCCTACACGGGACCACCAGTATAAACCAAATATGCCGGTCATTTACCAGTTCGGAACCAATACCGAACATTACAACCGTCGAACCCTTGCCATGACACAGCCAGATACGAGGGTGCCGCACACCCCTTGTGCTTCACCGATGAGGTACTAGAAGAGTTTAAACCTGTAAATATCGAGGATACGATGGAACGGCGGACCCTGTGGTTAGGATATAAGACTTTATTCTTCACATCCACATGGCTCGCGGAGATGATCTCAACACCATCAAATACTGACCCCTCAAGCTAAAAGGACCAGCTTGGCACTGGCTAAAAAGCCTCCCTGAAAATTCCATCGGAAGCTGGGAAGAACTTGAGGATGCTTTTCGGGCCAATTTCCAAGAGACCTATGTTCGGCCCCCGGATGCAGACTATCTAAGTCACATAATCCAACAACGCGGGGAATCAGCCCGTAAGCTTTGGAACCGGTTTCTCACTAAGAAGAACCAAATTGTCGATTGTCCGGACGCTGAAGCCCTAGCGGCCTTCAAACACAGTGTCCGGGACGAATGGCTAGCCAGACACCTCGGCCAGGAAAAGCCAAGGACAATGGCAGCCTTAACTACACTAATGACCCGCTTTTGTGCGGGCGAGGACAGCTGGTTAGTCCGTAGCAACACCAGTGACCCCGGCACATCCGAAGTCAGGGATGGCAATGGAAAACCACGATGCAACAAAAACAAACGTCGAAACAATGAAGAAAGCCCAGACAATATAGCGGTAAACGCCGGATTCAGGGGATCCAGACCCGGTCAACGGAAGAAGCCATTTAAAGGCAAGAAATACGCCCCATCCAACCTAGATAAAATTTTAGACAGGCCCTGCCAGATATACGGCACTCCTGATAAACCAGCCAATCATACCAACAGAGAATGTTGGGTCTTCGAGCAGGCCTGCAAACTCAACACCGAACACAAAGGGAAGGAACATCATAGTGAAGACGAGGACGAACCTCGCCAGCCGAACACGGGGGGACAGAAGAAATTTCCATCGAAGATCAAAACAGTGAACATGATCTATGTCACTCATATCCCAAAGTGGGAGGGCAAACGCGCACTCCGAGATGTATATGCCGTTAAGCCCATTGCCCCCAAATTCAACCCATGGTCGGCATGTCCGATCACCTTTGATCGCAGGGATCATCCGACTAGTATCTATCATGGGGGTTTGGCTGCCCTAGTGCTCGACCTCATAATCGATGGATACCACCTCACTCGAGTCCTCATGGACGGCGGCAGCAGCCTCAATCTGATATATCAGGACACTGTCCACAAGATGGGGATAGACCCATCAAGAATCAAGGCAAGCAGCACTACCTTTAAAGGAGTTATACCGGGCGTGGAAGCCCGCTGCATGGGCTCTCTAACATTGGATGTTGTATTCGGCTCCCACGACAACTTTCGAAGCGAAGAACTAATCTTCGACATAGCTCCGTTTTGAAGTGGCTATCATGCACTACTCGGAAGAACGGCCTTCGCCCGTTTTAACGCAGTCCCGCATTATGCTTATCTAAAACTCAAAATGCCTGGACCACGGGGCATCATTAATGTCAGCGAAAATACGAAGCACTCCCTTCGTACAGAAGAATACATGCCGGCTCTAGCAGTCGAAGCACAAAACGGCCTATTCAAGCCGAGCAGCTCATCATTCGTTAAGACTGCAGACACAGCTAAACACGTCCGGCGCACGCCTCAGTGTGGCAGCTCAGATAAAACTGAGCTCAGTTAGCAGCAACGCCCCCACCGATTGCCCCATAAGGAGATGGCACATGAGCCATGTATACATAAATATACAATCAAAATTCCTTCGATGGCACCGGGGGCACACTGCACACAAAGGGTCCATAGTTTGGCTCGACCCTATTTGGACTCCAGAAGCTATACTTCACGGTTCATTAAAACGAACGAGCTTTACTTACGGCCACACCAGCTTCTTTTACCTGGTTTTTCCTTTTTTTTACAGATGACCATCACACTATACCCTTCAAGGACACTTCACAATGGAGACAAAGGCACAGACGTGCAGCAGGGCCCCGCATTATGGTTTCTTTTTTAGATTAAGACCCTGCGTAAACCTTTTTTATCTCTTTTTGTTTTATACTTCCCTGGCATGTAAAATGTCCAAGAAAGATATCGGCATATACGGCTCGCCGTACTAAAGTGGATGTTATAGAAGCAGCGTGGTTCGTATTGTGTTTTGAGATTTATGCTCTCACCACCTGCGTCTTTTCCCACGTCGGATTGCCATACGTGCCTTGATACCAGGGTATATCACCAAGGGCTGTATTCAGCCCGGTGTATATTGAAAAGTCCGGACACCTGTAGGGAGTGTTCGGCGTCGCAAGTTTGGCCTTATATGCATCGGCTCCGAATCATGTCTTTGGTTAATAGTTTGGTTGCCCGGCTCCTGTGCTTACTACTTTACGTTCCGCTATATCGGCTAGGGTAGTAAAGGGAGAACTACTGCGATTGTGTCCTCGTTCATCCGGATGAACACCTCAGTAGAGAAAGCCAAAAACTGATTGTCATGATGCAGCGAGAGTTGGTCAACCACTCAATGACTCTTCGGAATCTTCACGATTCCCTCCGTGTTAAACGAAGGACCATCCTTCTGGTCACATATGTAAACGCATCGTATTTGGATAATCGCGGACATACCAGGAGCTATATAGTATCCCCACCGTCAAACTCCTATGGCTAAGTGAAAGTGTTAAAGCTCTATAGTCCGATTGCCCAGTTCGCCGCACTAACACCTCCTTAACGTACCAAGACGTCGTGTCAAGTGTGATCAAGTGCTTTTTCGAACACCACCGCGTTATACGCGAGGGGGCTGAAGCCGACGACTGGAAACTTTCAGATTGTATATATAAAAAGACGGCCGTACAAGAGGCACCAAAACTTTTCGGGCAAAAAGTATAAAAACATAGCCTTAAATACATCATAATATTGTTATTACAATTTTGATACACTTTACTCGAACATAATATTTTTTGAGCACTGACCCTCTATCAAGCGGGCACCCTCTAGGACATCTTCAAAGTAATGTTCTGGCATGTTAAGGTCCTTGCCTTCGGGTGGGCTCTGCGCTGCAATATCGGTGGCCTTCATATTCGCCCAGTACATCTTGACACGGGCAAGGGCCATCCATGCACCTTCTATGCACGTTGACCGCTTCACAGTGTCGTTACGCGACACCGCATTAACAAGTTGCCGCACCAAACCCAAATAACTATTCAGAATGGGCTCGGTTGGCCACAACCAGGCTATGACGTCCTTCATGGCAGTACCAGACATCTTGTGGAGCTCGGCCCACTAGGCCATCTGTTCGTTCAACAGGGGACATTTTGGCGTGTCAAATTGCGACCAAAATAGCTTTTCCGTCGCATGTCCTTCTTGCACGTGGAAAAACTGATTTGCATCGGCAGCACTCTTTGGCAGGTCCATAAAGGCGACTGGAGAACTCCATAGTTGATTAAGCGGCGCATACTTTGGATCGCCAAACTTAGTTTGCAATAAATAGGGCTTACCAGCCGTGATCTCCCCAGCTTGTCGAATCTCCTCCCGAGCTGCTCTAGACTCAGACCGAGCTTCCTTCGCCTCTTGTAAGGCCTTGTCAAGATCGGCCTCTTTGGCTTTGTTATCTTCCTCAATCACTTGGCACCGGCTAGAGGAATCCTTCAGCTCAAGTGCCATAGTAGATATTCTCTCCTCGCACTGACGCCGAGTAGTCTGCTCGGCTTTTAATTCGGCGGCTACCTTTTCGGCAGCCGCATTACTCATCCTGGCTTGCTCCTTGGCCCTGGCAAGTTCCGCCCGAAGAGTTTCAACTGCGGCAGCACTATCTGCAGTTATGCATATACAAATTCTCAGAACCACGCAAAATTTATAATACTAGCATGTACTGAGTGCCCCAAAGACATCCTTGCACCTCGTCGAGCCGCCTGTTAATAAGCGTGATGTCATCATCCGCTACATCAACTTTCTGATTCAGATGTGCTACCTCAGTAGCTTGGGCAGTTGCCACGGATGTAACAGCCTGTGTTTCAAATTAGTCCGATCATTTCCTGGGCATATACTTTCGATCCTCCGATCGCCTCCCTTTGGATGGCAATCAGAGTCTCAGGGGCTACTATCTATATACAGGCGCAATTTGCATTTATAACATAAATAAAATTACACTACGTACCTCGAAACCTCTTAGTAGGCTCGTAAAGTCTTCGTTCAGTCCGCTTTTAGCGGACCGAACTCTTTAACCACCGTACCCATCAAGGCACAATGTTCCTCTAGGACGGACGCATATTGCAACATGTCCATCAGTGTATCTGGTGCCTTCGGATCCGGAACAGGTTGCGTCATCCCTCGGACATTGGATAGTTCGGGACTTTTGTTGTTCCCCGTAGGGGCCGCATACCCCTGACTCTAGGCGGTCGAAGTATTACCTTCGGCCCTGGTCTTCACCGCCCCTTGCGCCACTTGTTGATCGGGAAAGAACCTTTGGGACGACACCTCGGCGTCATCTGCCTTATCCGGCAGGGAGATTTGTGGAGGCGTATCGCTCTCCATCATCTCCGGAAGAAGATCCCTTGAAGAGGGGGACTGATGAGGAGGGCTGTGTGCCGGACTGCAAACATGTATTTAAAATATTACCCTTACAACCAGGAAAGAACGGGATATGTTTAAAACACCCAGGTTCACTTATGATTCGGCCGAGGGTCTATCTTTGAGGAGTGATTGCGTGTCGATGTCACCCCCTGACTGGGATACCTTCCCCCACTTAGAAGCTTCTCTTTTCGAGTCTTCGGAGGCGGCCCTTTTCTTCCCATGAGGAGAAGGGGTGTAAGTTCGTTCTTCCCTTCTGCCTTCGGGAGTGGAAGTTCCAATCCCCTCGGACAAATTGCATGGTGTGCCTCCAGGATGGAGGCCACCTTGGGCCTATTCGCTCTCCGCCTTATCTTCCCCCGCCGGCACTTGATATGGTGCCGGAGCCAGCATCCCTGTTAATACCGGATCGGCAGAGTCTTCAGGAAGTGGAGCCGAACACCTAATTCTCTCCGCCTTCTTCAGCCAGCCCTCGTCGAATAGAGTTTTATCAATACATTGTTATGAGTAATTTAACTAAGCTGTGTTCGGGAGTCTAGTACTTACCGGAGTATCCAGATGGTTGCAGTCAAGACCGAGGTCTTCTGTAGTATCCGGCCACTGTTTTCGTGCGCCGAAGAATAAATTCCACATTCCTCTGAGCATTGAGCTGGAGAAGTGCTGAAGGGTCCGTGGACCTTCCGGATTGAACTCCCACATACGGAGAGGACACTGCTGGCACGGAAGGATCCAGTGGATTAGCATTACTTGAATTACATTGGTGAGGCCGGTGTCCTTTTTAATGAGGCTCCAAATGCGACTTTGCAACATCTGCACTTCATCAGTAGATCCCCAGTCCAGCCCCTTGTTAATCCACGATGCAAGCTATAAAGGAGGGCCAGATCAAAACGCGGGTGTAGCTGCCCACTTTTTACCACGGGATTGGCGAAGGTAAAACCACTCCTGTTGCCATAAGTCAGAAGATTCTGCGAAAGAGCCTTTTGGCCAAGGAGAAGCGATAAGTTTGCTTATTCAAGCACCTCCGCACTCCGCTTGCTTCCCGTCGATTACCTTTGGATTCATGATAAAGGTTTTAAGCCATAAGCCGAAGTGTGGGGAAATCCGGAGGAAGGCCTCGCACGTGATGATGAACGTCGATATATGAAGGAAGGAATCTGGAGCTAGATCATGGAAATCTAGCCCGGAATAAAACATAAGCCCTCGAACAAAGGGATGGAGAGCAAACTGATACATCTCCAACGTATCTATAATTTTTTATTGTTCCATGCTATTATATTACCCCTTTTGGATGTTTATGGGCTTTATTTTACACATTTATATCATTTTTGGGACTAACCTACTAACCGGAGGCCCAGCCCGTATTGCTGGTTTTTTTTGCCTATTTCAGTATTTCGAAGAAAAGGAATATCAAACAGAGTCCAAACAGAATGAAACCTTCGGGAGCGTGATTTTTGGAACGAACGTGATCCAAAGGACTTGGAGTGCAAGTCAAGAAGCAGCCGAGGCGGCCACGAGAGGGTAGGGCGCCCCCCCCCCCCCTATAGGGCGCGCCCCCTTGTCTGGTGGGCCCCTCGGGCGGCCACCAACGTACTTCTTCCGCCTATATAAGCCTACGTACCCCGAAAACATCCAGGGAGCCAACGAAACACAATTTCCACCGTTGTAACCTCCTGTATCCGCGAGATCCCATCTTGGAGCCTTCATCGGTGCTCTGCCGGAGGGGGAATCGACCACGAAGGGCTTCTAAATCAACACCATAGCCCCTCCGATGAGTTGTGAGTAGTTTACCACAGACCTTCGGGTCCATAGTTATTAGCTAGATGGCATCTTCTCTCTTTTTGGATCTCAATAAAATGTTCTCCCCCTCTCTTGTGCAGATCGATTCGATGTAAACTCTTTTTGCGGTGTGTTTGTTGAGATCCGATGAATTGTGGGTTTATGATCAAGTTTATCTATGAGAAATATTTGAATCTTCTCTGAATTCTTTTATGTATGATTGAGTTATCTTTGCAAGTCTCTTCGAATTATCAGTTTGGTATGGCCTACTAGATTGATCTTTCTTGCCATGGGAGAAGTGCTTAGCTTCGGGTTCAATCTTGCGGTGTCCTTACCCAGTGACAGCAGGGGTTGCAAGGCATGTATTGTATTGTTGCCATCGAGGATAAAAAGATGGGGTTTATATCATATTGCATGAGTTTATCCCTCTACATCATGTCATCTTGCTTAAGGCATTACTCTGTTCTTATGAACTTAATACTCTAGATGCAGGCAGGAGTCGGTCGATGTGTGGAGTAATAGTAGTAGATGCAGGCAGGAGTCGGTCTACTTATTACGCACGTGATGCCTATATACATGATCATGCCTAGATAATCTCATAATTATTCGCTTTTCTATCAATTGCTCGACAGTAATTTGTTCACCCACCGTAATACTTATGCTATCTTGAGAGAAGCCTCTAATGAAACCTATGGCCCCCGGGTCTATCTCTTATCATATTTGCTTCCAATCTACTTTTATTTGCATCTTTACTTTTTGCATCTATATTATAAAATACCAAAAATATATTTATCTTATCATACTATCTCTATCAGATCTCACTTTCGCAAGTGGCCGTGAAGGGATTGACAACCCCTTTATTGCGTTGGTTGCGAGTTCTTTGTTTGTTTGTGTAGGTGCGTGGGACTTTTGAGGAGCCTCCTACTGGATTGATACCTTGGTTCTCAAAAACTGAGGGAAATACTTACGCTACTATTGCTGCATCACCCTTTCCTCTTCAAGGAAAACCAATGCAAGCTCAAGACGTAGCACAAACCCAAGCCCTCGGAGGAAGTGAAAGATGAACACAACCCTCTCATTGGATCTGGGAGTGGGAATAACCTGCCCTTGAGCAGGAAACCTATGGAGGATTTCTGCAGTCAGGTATCTTGCATCTCTGAGCTTTGAGATATCCTCCTTTGTGACATAAGAGGCCATCCACCGGCCTTGAAGGCTGGGTCCGGACATGGCTGGAGGCTCGAGCGACTGGATTGACCCTTGAGTGCTGGAACTTGAGGTGGGAGGTGGAGAAAAGGACTAGCATGAAAGAAAAGGGCAGGCCTTAGCCCCTTTATAAAGGCGACGAATATCAAGCGTCCCCTCCGTGGCCTTAAAATATGCCTATTCCCAAGGAATCATGCCAATGGAACGGTTGGGTTACCCACGCCCGTGTTGATGGAAATCCCGTGATAAGGGGACACGATCTCTGCTTTGACAAGACGTGCCAAATAAAAACCTCCTCCTGAAATGTGGAGTGGCAGGCTAGAAAATGATTCAAAATAATGGTCGGCTGATGACGTAATGTCATGCTATCAAAATTGCCAGTGGATTGGACTTGTGAAATATTATACTCTCTACGGTTATGTGTGGAACTTGTTTTGCAGAGACGGACACGATTCTTGTGTTCAAGATCTACTTTGGAGTATTCAGCGAAGGAACCACCTTGCAATACCGAAGACGATCTGCGCACCGGACTCATTGTCATTGAAGCCTGGTTCAGGGGCTACTGGGGGAGTCCTGGACTAAGGGGTCCTCGGACAACCGGACTATATACTTTGGCCGGACTGTTGGGCCATGAAGATACAAGATAGAAGACTTCGTCCCGTGTCCGGAGTGGACTCTCTTTGGCGTGGAAGGCAAGCTTGGAGATTTGGATATGTAGATTCTCTTCTCTGTAACCGACTTTGTACAACCCTAGCCCCCTCCGGTGTCTATATAGACCGGAGGGTTTAGACTTCTAGGTTTAGCCACAACAACCATAATCTCATAGGCTAGACTTCTAGGTTTTAGCCATTACGATCTCGTGGTAGATCAACTCTTGTAATACTCATATTCATCAAGATCAATCAAGCAGGAAGTAGGGTATTACCTCCATAGAGAGGGCCCGAACTTGGGTAAACATTGTGTCCCCCGCCTACTGTTACCATTAGCCTTAGACGCACAGTTTGGGACCCCCTACCCGAGATTCGCCGGTTTTGACACCGACATGGACCTCAGCATCATTGGGTTGGTCGTTGAAGCAGTTGAGATAGAGGTGGTTGTCGGAGGTGTGGAGCACGATTTGAGGAATCTGTAGACGGCGTCTAGGGCACTACTCCGTTGTGATGGATCGTTCTCTCGTTGGAGCAGCTTCGGTGAGCCGTAAGACGTCAAGGCTGAAGCAGCACAAGACAGACATCATTAATCTCAAGTGGGATTCTAATAGCATCTCCAATAGATGATGTAAAACAGATGTCAAATTTACATCACCAAAAACCACCTGACTACAACAGATGAGGTAAAAACTATTGACTCTGAACTTAACTATCGAATCTGAAATTTACTGTGGAATCTGAATGTTACTGTCCAAACTGAACTCAATGGTAGCAGAGACGAACTTGACATGTAGTTTAGGGAGGGCCTGCAGTTCATCTTCAACCTGCACCCCCCTAAGCCGCTAGCCACCACCAGCTGAACTACCGGCCCCGGCGCCGCCTTGCCACCCAGAAACAACTCCCCACCATCGGTCCACTGCCGCCCCGCCGCCCCGGCCAGCCCTCTAGGCGTACCGCCCCCCACCCTGAACCCAAAGATAGATAGTGGGGTACCTCTCCGGCGAGCCCCCCTCCCCGCTGCGGGTGGTTCTTCCTTAACTCCGGCGAGCCCCCCCCCCCCCCCCCACCCCCTGAAAATCGACTGACCCAAAAGTTGATTCAGTCGACTGAAGTGTAGCTAAATCGGGGCAGAGCAGCAACACGAGCGAGGGGGAGAGCAGCAGCAGCAGCAGCACGAGCGAGCGAGCGAGAGCCGCATGATGTCTACTACTGAACCTTCTCCTTGTAGACGTTGTTGGGCCTCCAAGTACAGAGGTTTGTAGGACAGTAGCAAATTTCCCTCAAGTGGATGACCTAAGGTTTATCAATCCGTGGGAGGTGTAGGGTGAAGATGGTCTCTCTCAAGGAACCCTGCAACCAAATAACAAAGAGTCTCTTGTGTCCCCAACACACCCAATACAATGGTAAATTGTATAGGTGCACTAGTTCGGCTAAGAGATGGTGATACAAGTGCAATATGGATGGTAGATCTGAGTATTTGTAATCTGAAAATATAAAAACAGCAAGGTAACAAGTGGTAAAAGTGAGCGTAAACGGTATTGCAATGCTAGGAAACAAGGCCTAGGGTTCATATTTTCACTAGTGCAAGTTCTTTCAACAATAATAACATACTTGGATCATATAACTATCCCTCAACATGCAACAAAGAGTCACTCCAAAGTCACTAATAGCAGAGAACAAACAAAGAGATTATTGTAGGGTACGAAACCACCTCAAAGTTATCCTTTCTGATCGATCTATTCAAGAGTCCGTAGTAAAATAACATGAAGCTATTCTTTTGGTTCAATCTATCATAGAGTTCATACTAGAATAACACCTTAAGACACAAATCAACCAAAACCCTACGGTCACCTAGATACTCCAATGTCACCTCAAGTATCCGTGGGCATGATTATATGATATGCATCACACAATCTCAGATTCATCTATTCAACCAACACAAAGAACTTCAAAGAGTGCCCCAAAATTTCTACCAGAGAGTCAAGACGAAAACGTGTGCCAACCCCTATGCATAGATTCCCAAGGTCACAGAACCCGCAAGTTCATCACCAAAACATACATCAAGTGAATCGGTAGAATACCCCATTGTCACCACGGTTATCCCACGCAAGACATACATCAAGTGTTCTCAAATCCTTAAAGACTCAATCCGATAAGATAACTTCAAAGGGAAAACTGAATCCATTACAAGAGAGCAGAGGGGGAGAAACATCATAAGATCCAACTATAATAGCAAAGCTCGTGATACATCAAGATCGTGCCATATCGAGAACACGAGAGAAAGGAATCAAACACATAGGGCCCCCCCCCTATAGGGCGCGCCCCCCTTTCTCATGGGCCCCTCGGGCGGCTACCGATGTACTTCTTCCTCCTATATAAGCCTACATACCCCGAAAACATCCAGGGAGCCAACGAAACACAATTTCCACCATTGTAACCTTCTGTATCCGCGAGATCCCATCTTGGAGCCTTCACCGGCACTCTGCCGGAGGGGGAATCGACCATGGAGGGCTTCTACATCAACACCATAGCCCCTCCGATGAGTTGTGAGTAGTTTACCATAGACCTTCGGGTCCATAGTTATTAGCTAGATGGCTTCTTCTCTCTTTTTGGATCTCAATAAAATGTTCTCCCCCTCTCTTGTGCAGATCGATTCGATGTAAACTCTTTTTGCGGTGTGTTTGTCGAGATCCGATGAATTGTGGGTTTATGATCAAGTTTATCTATGAGAAATATTTGAATCTTCTCTGAATTCTTTTATGTATGATTGAGTTATCTTTGCAAGTCTCTTCGAATTATTAGTTTGGTTTGGCCTACTAGATTGATCTTTCTTGCCATGGGAGAAGTGCTTAGCTTTGGGTTCAATCTTGCGGTGTCCTTACCCAGTGACAGCAGGGGTTGCAAGGCACGTATTGTATTGTTGCCATCGAGGATAAAAAGATGGGGTTTATATCATATTGCATGAGTTTATCCCTCTACATCATGTCATCTTGCTTAAGGCGTTACTCTGTTCTTATGAACTTAATACTCTAGATGCAGGCAGGAGTCGGTCGATGTGTGAAGTAATAGTAGTAGATGCAGGCAGGAGTCGATCTACTTATCACGGGCGTGATGCCTATATACATGATCATGCCTAGATAATCTCATAATTATTCGCTTTTCTATCAATTGCTCGACAGTAATTTGTTCACCCACCGTAATACTTATGCTATCTTGAGAGAAGCCTCTAGTGAAACCTATGGCCCCCAGGTCTATCTCTTATCATATTTGCTTCCAATCTACTTTTATTTGCATCTTTACTTTTTGCATCTATATTATAAAATACCAAAAATATATTTATCTTATCATACTATCTCTATCAGATCTCACTTTCTCAAGTGGCCGTGAAGGGATTGACAACCCTTTATTGTGTTGGTTGCGAGTTCTTTGTTTGTTTGTGTAGGTGCGTGGGACTTTTGAGGAGCCTCCTACTGGATTGATACCTTGGTTCTCAAAAACTGAGGGAAATACTTACACTACTATTGGTGCATCACCCTTTCCTCTTCAAGGAAAACCAACGCAAGCTCAAGACGTAGCACAAACCCAAGCCCTCGGAGGAAGTGAAAGATGAACACAACCCTCTCATTGGATCTGGGAGTGGGAATAACATGCCCTTGAGCAGGAAGCCTGTGGAGGATTTCTGCAGTCAGGTATCTTGCATCTCTGAGCTTTGAGATATCCTCCTCTGTGACATAAGAGGCCATCCACCGGCCTTGAAGGCTGGGTCCGGACATGGCTGGAGGCTCGAGCGACTGGATTGACCCTTGAGTGCTGGAACTTGAGGTGGAAGGTGGAGGAAAGGACTAGCGTGAAAGAAAAGGGCAGGCCTTAGCCCCTTTATAAAGGCGACGAATATCAAGTGTCCCCTCCGTGGCCTTAAAACATGCCTATTCCCAAGGAATCATGCCAACAGAACGGTTGGGTTACCCACGCCCGTGTTGATGGAAATCCTGTGATAAGGGGACACGATCTCTGCTTTGACAAGACGTGCCAAATAAAAACCTCCTCCCGAAACATGGATTGGCAAGCTAGAAAATGATTCAAAATAATGGTCGGGTGATGACGTAATGTCATGCTACCAAAATTGTCAGCGGATTGGACTTGTGAAATATTATACTCTCTACGGTTGTGTGTGGAACTTGTTTTGTAGAGACGGACACGATTCTTGTGTTCGAGATCTACTTTGGAGTATTCAGAGAAGGAACCCGCCTTGCAATACCGAAGATGATCTGCACGCGAGACTCATTGTCATTGAAGCCTGGTTCAGGGGCTAATGGGGGAGTCCTGGACTAAGGGGTCCTCGGACAACCGGACTATATACTTTGGCCGGATTGTTGGGCCATGAAGATACAAGATAGAATACTTCGTCCCGTGTCCGGATGGGACTCTCTTTGGCGTGGAAGGCAAGCTTGGAGATTTGGATATGTAGATTATTTTCTCTATAACCGACTTTGTACAACTCTAGCCCCCTCCGGTGTCTATATAAACCGGAGGGTTTAGACTTCTAGGTTTAGCCACAACAACCATAATCTCATAGGCTAGACTTCTAGGTTTTAGCCATTACGATCTCGTGGTAGATCAACTCTTGTAATACTTTATATTCATCAAGATCAATCAAGCAGGAAGTAGGGTATTACCTCCATAGAGAGGGCCCGAACTTGGGTAAACATTGTGTCCCCCGCCTACTGTTACCATTAGCCTTAGACGCACAGTTTGGGACCCCCTACCCAAGATCCACCGGTTTTGACACCGACATCGACCTCGGCATCATTGGGTTGGTCGCTAAAGTAGTTGAGACAGAGGTGGCTGTCGGAGGTGTGGAGGAAGATTTGAGGAATCTTTAGACGGCGTCCAGGGCACTACTCCGTTGTGATGGATCGTTCTATCGTTGGAGCAGCTTCGGTGAGCCATAAGACGTCAAGGCTGAAGCAGCACAAGACAGACATCGTTAATCTCAAGTGGGATTCTAATAGCATCTCCAATAGATGATGTAAAATAGATGTAAAATTTACATCACCAAAAACCACCTGACTACAACAGATGAGGTAAAAACTGTTGACTCTGAACTTAACTATCGAATCTGAAATTTACCATGGAATCTGAATGTTACTGTCGAAACTGAACGCAATGGTAGCAGAGACGCACTTGACATGTAGTTTAGGGAGGGCCTGCAGTTCATCTTCAACCTGCACCCCCCTAAGCCGCTAGCCACCAACAGTTGAACTACCGGCCCCGGCGCCGCCTCGCCACCTAGAAACAACTCCCCACCATCGGTCCGCCGCCGCCCCGCCGCCCCGGCCAGCCCTCTAGGTGTACCGCCCCCCACCCTAAACCCAAAGATAGATAGTGGGGTACCTCTCCGGCGAGCCCCCCTCCCCGCTACGGGTGGTTCTTCCTTAACTCCGGCGAGCCCCCCCCCCCCCACCCCCTAAAAATCAACTAACCCAAAAGTTGATTCAGTCGACTAAAGTGTAGCTAAATCGGGGCAGAGCAGCAACACGAGCAAGGGGGAGAGCTGCGGCAGCAGCAGCACGAGCGAGCGAGCGAGAGCCGCATGATGTCTACTACTCAACCTTCTCCTTGTAGACGTTGTTGGGCCTCCAAGTACATAGGTTTGTAGGACAGTAGCAAATTTCCCTCAAGTGGATGACCTAAGGTTTATCAATCCGTGGGAGGTGTAGGATGAAGATGCTCTCTCTCTCAAGGAACCCTGCAACCAAATAACAAAGAGTCTCTTGTGTCCCCAACACACCCAATACAATGGTAAATTGTATAGGTGCACTAGTTTGGCGAAGAGATGGTGATACAAGTGCAATATGGATGGTAGATCTGAGTATTTGTAATCTGAAAATAAGGCCTAGGGTTCATACTTTCACTAGTGCAAGTTCTTTCAACAATAATAACATACTTGGATCATATAACTATCCCTCAACATGCAACAAAGAGTCACTCCAAAGTCACTAATAGCAGAGAACAAACAAAGAGATTATTGTAGGGTACGAAACCACCTCAAAGTTATCCTTTCTGATCGATCTATTCAAGAGTTCGTAGTAAAATAACATGAAGCTATTCTTTTGGTTCGATCTATCATAGAGTTCATACTAGAATAACACCTTAAGACACAAATCAACCAAAACCCTACAATCACCTAGATACTCCAATGTCACCTCAAGTATCCGCGGGCATGATTATATGATATGCATCACACAATCTCAGATTCATCTATTCAACCAACAAGAAGAACTTCAAAGAGTGCCCCAAAGTTTCTACCGGAGAGTCAAGACGAAAACGTGTGCCAACCCCTATGCATAGATTCCCAAGGTCACGGAACCCGCAAGTTCATCACTAAAACATACATCAAGTGAATCGGTAGAATACCCCATTGTCACCACGGTTATCCCACGCAAGACATACATCAAGTGTTCTCAAATCCTTAAAGACTCAATCCGATAAGATAACTTCAAAGGTAAAACTTAATCCATTACAAGAGAGTAGAGGGGGAGAAACATCATAAGATCCAACTATAATAGCAAAACTCGTGATACATCAAGATCGTGCCATATCGAGAACACGAGAGAGAGGAATCAAACACATAGCTACTGGTACATACCCTCGGCCCCGAGGGTGGACTACTCCCTCCTTGTCATGGAGAACACCGGGATGATGAAGATGGCCACCGGTGAGGGATCCCCCCTCCGGCAGGGTGCCGGAATAGGGTCTCGATTGGTTTTTGGTGGCTACAGAGGCTTGCGGTGGCGGAACTCCTGATCTATGGTGCTCTCGGATGTTTTCAGGGTATATGAGTATATATATAGGCGAAAGAAGTCGGTGGGGGGAGCCACGAGGGGCCCGCGAGGGTGGGGCGCGCCTACCCCCCTGGGCGCACCCTCCTACCTCATGGCCGCCTCATTGCTTCCTTGACGTCCACTCCAAGTCTCCTGGATTGCATTTGTTCCAAAAACGATTCTCCCGAAGGTTTCATTCCGTTTGGCCTTCGTTTGATATTCCTTTTCTGCGAAACACTGAAATAGGCAAAAAAAACAGCAATTTGCACTGGGCCTCCGGTTAATAGGTTAGTCCCAAAAATAATATAAAAGTGCATAATAAAGCCCATTAAACATCCAAAACAGATAATATAATAGCATGGAACAATAAAAAATTATAGATACGTTGGAGACGTATCAGCATCCCCAAGCTTAATTCGTGCTCGTCCCCGAGTAGGTAATGATAAAGACAGAATTTTTGATGTGGAATGCCTAACATAATTATCAATGTAATTCACTTTATTGTGGCATGAATATTCAGATCCAAAAGATTCAAGATAAAAGTTTAATATTGATATAAAAATGGTAATACTTCAAGCATGCTAACCAAGCAGTTTATGTCTTATCAAAATAACATAGCCAAAGAAAGCTTATCCCTACAAAATCATATAGTTTGGCCATGCTTCATTTTCGTCACACAAAATGCTCCCATCATGCACAACCCTGATTTCAGCCAAGCAATTGGTTCATACTTTCTAACGCGCTTCAGCCTTTTCAACCCTCACGCAATACATGAGCGTAAGCCATGGACATAGCACTATGGGTGGAGTAGAGGATGATGATAGGGATTATGTGAGAAAACAAAAAAGGAGAAAGTCTCACATTGACGCGGCTAATCAACGGGCTATGGAGATACCCATCAATTGATGTCAATACGAGGAGTAGGGATTGTCATGTGATACGTCTCCAACGTATCTATAATTTTTGATTGCTCCATGCTATTATATTACCCGTTTTGGATGTTTATGGGCTTTGCTTTATACTTCTATATCATTTTTGGGACTAACCTACTAACCGGAGGCCCAGCCCAAATTGTTGTTTTTTTGCCTATTTTAGTGTTTCGAAGAAAAGGAATATCAAATGGATTCCAAACGGAATGAAACCTTTGGGAGCGATCTTTTTGGAACAAACACAATCCAGGAGATTTGGAGTCGATGTCAAGCAGCAGACAAGGAAGCCACGAGGCAGGAGGGCATGCCCTAAGGGGTGGGCCCGCCCCCACCCTCGTGGGCCCCTCGTGGCTCCACCGACCTACATCTTCCTCCTATATATATCTACGTACCCCGAAAACATCCAGGAGCACCACGAAACCCTATTTCCACCGCCGCAACCATCTGTACCCGTGAGATCCCATCTTGGGGCCTTTTCCGGCGCTCCGCCGGAGGGGGAATCGATCACTACATCATCGCCAAGGCCTCTTCGATGAGTTGTGAGTAGTTTACCACGGACCTTCGGGTCCATAGTTATTAGCTAGATGGCTTCTTCTCTCTCTTTGAATCTCAATACAATGTTCTCCTTGATCTTCTTGGAGATCTATTCGATGTAGCTCTTTTTGCGGTGTGTTTGTCGAGATCCGATGAATTGTGGGTTTATGATCAAATTTATCTATGAGAAATATTTGAATCTCCTATGAATTCTTTTATGTATGATTGGTTATCTTTGCAAGTCTCTTCGAATTATCAGTTTGGTTTGGCCTACTAGATTGATATTTCTTGTAATGGGAGAAGTGCTTAGCTTTGGGTTCAATCTTGCATTGTCCTTTCCTAGTGACAGCAGGGGCAGCATGGCACATATTGTATTGTTGCCATCGAGGATAATAAGATGGGGTTTATATCATATTGCTTGAGTTTATCCCTCTACATCATGTCATCTTGCCTAATGAGTTACTCTGTTCTTATGAACTTAATACTCGAGATGCATGCTGGATAGCGGTCGATGTGTGGAGTAATAGTAGTAGATGCAGACAGGAGTCGGTCTACTTATTGCGGACGTGATGCCTATATACATGATCATGCCTAGATAATCTCATAACTATGCACTTTTCTATCAATTGCTCGACAGTAATTTGTTCACCCACCGTAATACTTATGCTATCTTGAGAGAAGCCACTAGTGAACTGAAACCTATGGCCCCCGGGTCTATCTTCCATCATATAAGTTTCCAATCTACTTTGTTTTGCAATCTTTACTTTTCAATCTATATCATAAAAATACCAAAATATTTATCTTATCTTTTTATCTCTATCAGATCTCACTTTCGCAAGTGGCCGTGAAGGGATTGGCAACCCCTTTATCGCGTTGGTTGCGAGGTTCTTGTTTGTTTGTGTAGGTACGAGGGACTCGTGTGGAGCCTCCTACTGGATTGATACCTTGGTTCTCAAAAACTGAGGGAAATACTTATGCTACTTTGCTGCATCACCCTTTCCTCTTCAAGGGAAAACCAATGCAATGCTCAAGAGGTAGCATCATGCAACGGACGCACTAGAGCTATAAATGTATGAAAGCTCATCAAAAAGAAACTAAGTGGGTGTGCATCCAACTTGCGTGCTCACGAAGACCTAGGGCATTTTGAGTAAGCCCATCATTGGAATATACAAGCCAAGTTCTATAATGAAAAATTCCCACTAGTATATGAAAGTGACAAAATAAGAAACTCTCTATCATGAAGATCATGGTGCTATTTTGAAGCACAAGTGTGGAAAAAGGATAGTAACATTGTCCCTTCTCTCTTTTCTCTCATTTTTTTAGGCTTCTTTGGCCTCTTTTTTTCTTTTTTTTTTCTTTTCTCTCCTTTTTTTTATTTCGTCTGGAGTCGCATCCCAACTTGTGGGGGAATCATAGTCACCATCATCCTTTCCTCACATGGGACAATGCTCTAATAATGGAAATCATCACACTTCTATTTATTTACAACTCAAGAATTACAACTCAATACTTAGGACAAAATATGACTCTATGTGAATGCCTCCGGTGGTGTACCTGGATATGCAATGAATCAAGAGTGACATGTATGAAAGAACTATAAAGGTGGCTTTGCCACAAATACGATGTCAACTACATGATCATGCAAAGCAATATGACAATGATGGAGCGTGTCATAATAAACGGAACAGTGGAAAGTTGCATGGCAATATATCTTGGAATGGCTATGGAAATGCCATAATAGGTAAGTATGGTGGCTGTTTTGAGGAACATATAAGGAGGTTTATGTGTGATAGAGTGTATCGTATCATGGGGTTTGGATGCACCGGCGAAGTTTGCACCAACTCTCAAGGTGAGAAAGGGCAATGCACGGTACCGTAGAGGCTAGCAAATTGCGGAAGGGTAAGAGTGCGTATAATCCATGGACTCACATTAGTCATAAAGAACTCATATACTTTTTGCAAAAGTTTATTAGCCCTCAAAGAAAAGTACTACTACGCATGCTCCTAGGGGAAGAATTGGTAGGAGTTAACCATCCCGCGATCCCGACCTCCACTCATAAGGAAGGCAATCAAAGAACACCCCATGCTTCAAATTTGTCACACAACATTCACCATACGTGCATGCTACGGCACTTGACAACTTTAACACAAGTATTTCTCAATTTCATAATTACCCAACTAGCATGACTCTAACATTACCACCTTTATATCTCAAAACAATTATCAAGTATCAAATTTATCATAGTATTCAATGCACTTTATATGAAAGTTTTTATTATATCCCTCTTGGAAGCCTATCATATTAGGACTGAATTCATAACCAAAGAAAATTACCATGTTGTTTTAAAGACTCTCAAAATAATATAAGTGAAGCATGAGAGTTCATCTAATTCTTCAAAATAAAACCACCGCTGTGCTCTAAAAAGATATAAGAAGCACTAGAGCAAATGATAAACTATTCCGGAAGATATAAGTGAAGATCAATGAGTAGTCGAATAATTATGTAACTATGTGAAGACTCTCTAACATTTAAGAATTTCAGATCTTGGGATATTATTCTAACAGCAAGCAAAACAAAAGAAAATAAAATGATGCTCCAAGCAAAACACATATCATGTGGTGAATAAAAATATAACTCCAAGTAAAGTTACCGATGAATGAAAACGGAAGAGGGGATGCCATCCGGGGCATCCCCAAGCTTAGGCTCTTGGTTGTCCTCGGATATTACTGAGGGAGTCCTGGACTAAGGGGTCCTCGGACAGCCGGACTATATACTTTGGTCAGACTGTTGGGCCATGAAGATACAAGATAGAAGACTTCGTCCCGTGTCCGGATGGGACTATTCTTGGCGTGGAAGGCAAGCTTGGCGATTCGGATATGTAGATTCTTTTCTCTGTAACTGACTTTGTACAACCCTAGCCCCCTTCGTGTCTATATAAACTGGAGGGTTTAGACTTCTAGGGTTTAGCCACAACAACCATAATCTCATAGGCTAGACTTCTAGGGTTTAGCCATTACAATCTCGTGCTAGATCAACTCTTGTAATACTCATATTCATCAAGATCAATCAAGCAGGAAGTAGGGTATTACCTCCATAGAGAGGGCCCGAACCTGGGTAAACATTGTGTCCCCGCCTCCTGTTACCATTAGCCTTAAACGCATAGTTCGGGACCCCCTACCCGAGATTCGTCGGTTTTGACACCGACATTGGTGCTTTCATTGAGAGTTCCGTTGTGACGTCGAAGATAGGCTTGATGGCTCCATCAATCATCTACAACAACGCAGTCCAGGGGAAGATCTTCCTCCCTGGTCATATCTTCATATTCGGAGGCTTCGCACTGCGGGCCAACTCGCTTGGCCATCTAGAGCAGATCGATAGCCACGCCCCTGGCCATCAGGTTAGATTTGGAAGCCTGAATTTTGTGACCTATATCCGTGGAGGCTTGATCTTTGATGGGTTCGAGCCGATGACGGCTGTCCCCGGCCACTGCGATGAACATGACCCAGATCTGTCATCTGGCCGCGCGCAGGAGATAGCGCCTATGTCCGTCCTGACCCTAGAACCGGAGCAGACTACATCGTCCGAAGACGGGAAGCTTAACCCCGCCATGGAGGCCGCGGACTCAGCGGCACTCTAGCCGCACACAGACCCAACATCGGGCTGGGCTTGTGTCACCGGAACCTCGGACTCGTCTCCAGCCATGGGTTCCGGACCGCGTGCATCCACATCCATCGAACCTTATTGGGCGCCGATCTTGGAGTTCAGCTCCGCGGACATCCTCCAACACTCGTCATTTGGCGTCGTGTTAAACTCATTAAAATCCCTCTCCTTGTCAGGGGACTCTCGGCCGAACTATGTCCGGCTCGAATGGGAAGCGGACGGCGAAGCACTTCGTTTCCCACCCACCGCCCACTTCATCGCCACTATTGAGGACTTAACCGACACGCTCGATTACGACTCCGAAGACATCGACGGTATGGACGGCGATGCCGGAGAAGAGCAGGCACGAAAACCACCACACTTCGGGCGGTGGACAGCTACTTCCTCATACGATATCTACATGGTGGACACACCTAAGGAGCAGGAGGCCGACGGTGATAACAGCATGCCTCTTGATGAACCTCCCAAGCGCTAGCATCAGAAACGCCAACCTCAATCCTGCAAAAGGAAAAACAGCAACATTGTCACGGACGACGATGATAATCTGAACCAAGCCGAGGACCCCTCAGACCCAGCATTGGAGCAGGGCGTGCGAGAGGACAGCGAACACAGTCCGGAGATGTTGTCTGACCACAACGATGCTGAAGATGGCAATTATCAACTCGTCTCTGAAGAGGAGATCAGCCTGGGCGACGACGGATTCGTCATCCCATAAGAGCCATTAGAACAAGAACGCCTCCATCAAAGGCTTATCGCCACTACAAGGAGCCTGAAGAAGCAGAAGCAGCGGCTTAAAGCCACATAGGATACGCTCAATGATAGATGGAACGAAGTGCTAGACGCTGAGGAAAAATACAGCAGTAATCGCCAAACAAAGAACTATCCTAATGGTAAGCTGCTGCCCGAATTCGATGACGAGGCTATTGTGCCTATACCGCCGAAAAACAATACGGCCGACAGGCCGGACCGACCACCTCGTAGTCGAGACAGAGTGGCTTAGCAATGCCGTACACAAGCCCGCACCCCCTCCCCGTAATGGAGGGAAGGTTGCGGCCCAGGACCAGGAACACGATCTACATGAAGACCTGGACAAGAAAGCTGGCAAAACCAGGTCCGTCTACGGATCCACGGTACGTGCTCCTACACGGGACCATGAGTATCAAACCAAATATGTCGATCATTTGCCAGTTCGGAACCAATACTGAACATTACAACCGTCGGACCCATGCCATGACACAGCAAGATATAGGGGTGCTGCACACCCCTTGTGCTTCACCGATGAGGTACTGGAACACGATTTTCTAGGAGGGATTAAACCCATAAACATCGAGGCATACGATGGAACGACGGACCATGTGGTTTGGATAGAAGACTTTATTCTTCACATCCACATGGCCCGCGGAGATGATCTCCACGCCATCAAATACTTACCCCTCAAGCTAAAAGGACCAGCTCGGCACTGGCTAAAAATCCTCACTGAAAATTCCATCAGAAGCTGGGAAGAACTTAAGGACGCTTTTCGGGCCAATTTCCAAGGGAACTATGATGCAGACGATCTAAGTCACATAATCCAACAACCCAGGGAATTAGCCTGTAAGCTTTGGAACCAGTTTCTCACTAAGAAGAACCAAATTGTCGACTGTCCGGACGCCGAAGCCCTAGCAGCCTTCAAACACAGTGTCCAGGACGAATGGCTAGCCAGGCACCTCGGCCAGGAAAAGCCAAGGACAATGGCAGCCTTAACTACACTAATGACCCGCTTTTGCACGGATGAGGACAACTGGTTAGCTCGTAGCAGCACCAGTGACCCCGGCACATCCGAAGTCATGGATGGCAATGGAAAACCATGATGCAACAAAAACAAACGTTGAAACAATGAAGAAAGCCCAGACAATATAGCGGGAAACGCTGGATTCAGGGGCTTCAGACCCGGTCAACGGAAGAAGCCATTTAAAGGCAACAAGGACACCCCATCCAACCTAGATAAAATTCTAGACAGGCCCTGCCAGATCCACGGCACTCCTGATAAACCAGCCAATCATACCAATAGAATTGGGTCTTCAAGCAGGCCGGCAAACTCAACACCGAACACAAAGGGAAGGGACCTCAGAGCGAAGACGAGGACGAACCTTGCCAGCCGAACACGGGGGAATGAAAGAAATTTCCACTGGAGATCAAAACAGTGAACATGATCTATGTCACTCATATCCCAAAGTGTGAGCACAAACGCGCGCTCCGAGATGTCTATGTCGTTGAGCCTGTTGCCCCCAAATTCAACCCATGGTCGGCCTGTCCGATCACCTTTGATCGCAGGGATCATCCGACTAGTATCCGTCATGGGGGTTCGGCTGCCCTAGTGCTTGACCCCATAATCGATGGATACCACCTCACTCGAGTCCTCATGGACGGCGGCAACAGCGTCAATCTGATATATCAAGACACTGTCCGCAAGATGGGGATAGACCCGTCAAGAATCAAGCCAAGCAGCACTACCTTTAAAGGAGTTATACCAGGCATGGAAGCCTGCTGCACGGGCTCTCTAACATTGGATGTTGTATTCGGCTCCCCCGACAACTTTCGAAGCGAAGAACTAATCTTCGACATAGCTCCGTTCCGAAGTGGCTATCATGCACTACTCGGAAGAATGGCCTTCGCCCATTTTAACGCAGTCCTGCATTATGCTTATCTAAAACTCAAAATGCCTGGACCACAGGGCGTCATTACTGTCAGCGGAAATACGGAGCGCTCCCTTCGTACAGAAGAATACACGGCGGCTCTAGCAGTTAAAGCACAAAACGACCTATTCAAGTCGAGCAACTCATCGGTCGTTAAGACCGCAGACATAGCTAAACGTGTCCGGCGCACACCTCAGTGTGGCAACTCAGATAAATCTAAGCTCGATTAGCAGCAACACCCCCACCGACCGCCCCATAAGGAGATGGCACACGTGCCATGTATACATAAATATACAATCAAAATTCCTTGGGTGACACCGAGGGCACACTGCACACAGAGGGTCCATAGTTCGGCTCGACCCTATTCAGACTACAGAAGCTATACTTCACGGTTCATTAAAATGAACCAGCTTTACTTACGGCCACACCAGCTTCTTTTACCTGGTTTTTCCTTTTTTATAGATGGCCATCACACTATACCCTTCAAGGACACTTCACAACGGAGACAAAGACGCAGACGTGCAGCAGGGCCCCGCATTAAGGTTTCTTTTTTAGATTAAGACCATGTGTAAACCTTTTTTATCTCTTTTTGTTTTATACTTCCCTAGCATGTAAAATGTCCAAGAAATATATCGGCATTATCTGTAAATATACGGCTCGTCGTACTAAAGTGGATGTTATAGAAGCAGCGTGGTTCGTATTATTTTTTGAGATTTATGCTCTCACCACCTGTGCTCTTTTCCCACATCGGGTTGCCATACGTGCCTTGATACCAGGGTCTATCACCAGGGGCTGTATTCAGCCCGGTGTATGATACGTCTCCAACGTATATATAATTTTTTATTGTTCCATGCTATTATATTACCCGTTTTGGATGTTTATGGGCTTTACTTTACACTTTTATATCATTTTTGGGACTAACCTACTAACTAGAGCCCAGCCCGAATTGCTGTTTTTTTGCCTATTTCAGTGTTTCTAAGAAAAGGAATATCAAACGGATTCCAAACGGAATGAAACCTTCGGGAGCAATCTTTTTGGAACAAACGTGATCTAGAGGACTTGGAGTGGAAGTCAAGAAACAAGCGAGGCGGCCACGAGGGTGCCTGGCGTGCCCCCTATAGGTGAGCGCGCCCCCCACCCTCGTGGGCCCCTCAAGCGTCCACCGACCTACTTCTTCCTCCTATATATACCCATGTACCCCGAAAACATCAAAAGTGACCATGAAAAACTATTTCCACCGTCGTAACCTTCTGTATCCGCGAGATCCCATCTTAGAGCCTTCGCCGGCGCTCCGCCGGAGGGGGAATCGACCATGGAGGGCCTCTACATCATCTCCAAGGCCCTTCCGATGAGTTGTGAGTAGTTTACCATAGACCTTCGGATCCATAGTTATTAGCTAGATGGCTTCTTCTCTCTCTTTGATCTCAATACAAAGTTCTCCTTGATCTTCTTGGAGATCTATTCGATGTAACTCTTTTTGCTGTGTGTTTGTCGAGATCCGATGAGTTGTGGGTTTATGATCAAGTTTATCTATGAGAAATATTTGAATCTCCTCTAAATTCTTTTATGTGTGATTAAGTTATCTTTGCAAGTCTCTTCAAATTATCAGTTTGGTTTGGCCTACTAGATTGATCTTTCTTGCAATGGGAGAAGTGCTTAGCTTTGGGTTCAATCTTGCGGTGTCCTTTCCCAGTGACAGCAGGGGCAGCAAGGCACGTATTGTATTGTTGACATTGAGGATAAAAAGATGGGGTTTATATCATATTGCATGAGTTTATCCCTCTACATCATGTCATCTTTCTTAAGGCGTTACTCTGTTCTTTATGAACTTAATACTCTAGATGCATGCTGGATAGCGGTCGATGTGTGGAGTAATAGTAGTAGATGCAGGCAGGAGTCGGTCTACTTGTCACGGACGTGATGCCTATATACATGATCATGCCTAGATAATCTCATAATTATTCGCTTTTCTATCAATTGCTCGACGGTAATTTGTTCACCCACCGTAATACTTATGCTATCTTGAGAGAAGCCACTAGTGAAACCTATGGCCCCCGGGTCTATCTTTTATCATATAAGCTTTCAATCTACTTTTATTTGCATCTTTACTTTTCCAATCTATATCATAAAATACCAAAAATATGTTTATCTTATCATATTATCTCTATCAGATCTCACTTTCGCAAGTGGCCGTGAAGGGATTGACAACCCCTTTATTGCGTTGGTTGCGAGTTCTTGTTTGTTTGTGTAGGTGCGTGGGACTTCTGAGGAGCCTCCTACTGGATTCATACCTTGGTTCTCAAAAACTGAGGGAAATACTTACGCTACTATTGTTGCATCACCCTTTCCTCTTCAAGGAAAACCAACGCAAGCTCAAGATGTAGCAGTGTATATTGAAAAGACCGGACACTTGTAGGGAGTGTTCGGCGTCACGAGTTTGGCCTTATATGCATCAGCTCCGAATCATGTCTTTGGTCAATAGTTGGGTTGCCCGGCTCCTGTGCTTACTACCTTACATTCCGCTATATCAGCTAGGGTAGTAAAGGGAGAACTACTACGACTGTGTCCTAGTTCGTCCGGATGAGCACCTCAGTAGAGAAAGCCGAAAACTGACTGTAATGATGCGGCGAGAGCTGGTCAACCACTCGATGACGCATTGGAATCTTCGCAATTCCCTCCGTGTTAAACAAAGGACCGTCCTTCTAGTCACGTATGTAAACGCACCATATTCGGATAACCGCAGACATACCAGGGGCTATATAGTAGCCCCACCGTCAAACTCCTATGGCTAAGTGAAAGTGTTAAAGCTCTATAGTCCGATTGCCTAGTTCGCCGCACTAACACCTCCTTAACGGACGAAGACGTTGGGTCAAGTGTGATCAAGTGCTTTTCTGAACACCCCCGCGTTATACGCGAGGGGGATGAAGCCGACGACTGCAAACTTTCAGATTGTATATATGAAAAAGAAGGCTGCATAAGAGGCACCAAAACTTTTCGGGCAAAAAGTATAAAAACATAGCCTTAAATACATCATAATATTGTTATTACAATTTTGATACACTTTACTCAAACATAATATTTTTTGAGCACTGACCCTCTATCAAGCGGGCACCCTCTAGGACATCTTCAAAGTAATGTTCTGGCATGTTAAGGTCCTTGCCTTCGGGTGGACTCTGCGCTGCAATATCGGTGGCCTTCATCTTCGCCCAGTACATCTTGACACGGGCAAGGGCCATCCGTTCACCTTCTATGCACGTTGACCGCTTCACAGCATTGATACGCGGCACTACATTAACAAGTTGCCGCGCCAAACCCAAATAACTATTCGGAATGGGCTCAGTTGGCCACAACCGGGCTATGACGTCCTTCATGGCAGTACCAGACATCTCGTGGAGCTCGGCCCAATGGGCCATCTGTTCATTCAACAGGGGACGCTTTGGCGTGTCAAATTGCGACCAAAATAGCTTTTCCGTCGCATGTCCTTCTTGCGCGTGGAAAAACCGATTCGCATCGGCAGCACTCTTTGGCAGGTCCATAAAGGCGCCTGGAGAACTCCACAGTTGATTAAGCGGCTCATACTTTGGATCGCCAAACTTAGTTTGCAATAAAAAGGGCTTACCAGTCGCGATCTCCCCAGCTTGTCGGATCTCCTCCCGAGCTGCTCTAGACTCAGACCGAGCTTCCTTCGCCTCTTGTAAGGCCTTGTCAAGATCGTCCGCTTTGGCTTTGTTATCTTCCTCAAGCACTTGGCACCGGCTAGTGGCATCCTTCAGCTCAAGTGCCATAGTAGATATTCTCTCCTCACACTAACGCCGAGCAGTCTGCTCGGCTTTTAATTCGGCGGCTACCTTTTCGGCAGCCGCATTACTCATCCTGGCTTGCTCCTTGGCCCGGGCAAGTTCCGCTCGAAGGGTTACAACTGCGGCGGCCCTATCTGCAGTTATGCATATACAAATTCTCAGTACCATGATCATTTTATAATACTAGCATGTACTGAGTGCCCCAAAGACATACCTTGCGCCTCGTCGAGCCGCCTGTTAATAAGCATGATGTCATCATCCGCTACATCAACTTTCTGATTTAGATGTTGTCATGGAATTGTCACATCAGATATCCTTAGTGCCAGGACTTAGTCACGAGGCCAACGCATCTATGTGGTAGCTTGAGAGGAGTTGATCGGGACGAGAGACACAACACGCAAGACGAGGATTTAGACAGCTTCGGGCCCCGGGAAACATCATCCGGAATAGCCCTACATGTTGTTTGAGGCTAGGTCTCATTATGCTCATGAGGGAGTCGCCGTAAACCGGCTCTCCTCTAGTTGTGTCTAGCCCTAGAGATTGTTTCTTCTTGCTTGTCCCTCTTTGGGGAGCCCTGCCCCTCCTTATATAAGTTAGAGGGGCGGGTTACATGTGGAGTCCAAATAGGATTAGGACTAGCCTATCTTCTACTACAAGCCGGATACAAGTCCGGGTCTTGATTCCTTGTAAGGAAGATATTCCTCACGCCTTTCCTCTTAAGCTGGCCTGCCATAACGTAAGCCGGCCTTCTGGGCCTTGAGCCTCCTGGGCCCCTGGGTCTTGTCGCTCCTCTGATCCGCTTGCCAAGTCACCCATAAGTCGCCAGGATTGGGCGGGTCATTAGTGAATCGCCAAGTCCGGCCGGGTTATACTTCCGGCCGGGTTACACCGCGGGGTATATCCCCGACATTAGCCCCCAAGTTTAGCTTGGATTTATCCATGGTAAAACTTATGCTGCAAAATAAACACAAGAACAAATTTGACAGGTTGTGCTCCGGGTTAATAATTCTTGTAAACCGGCACCTGAACATCCTTAAGTCCTTGTCATTTCCTTCTTCTAGAAAATCCGGGTCAATAGACCAGCTTCACAATCAATTTGCTTGTAGAAGAAATATTGTAAACAAATAATCCATTTGAGTCGGCTTTCAAAGCGCCGGCTTAAAAAATATAGGTCTTGAAATACTCATCTGATTTTCAACCGCCTTAAAGATATAGATCTTGCCGAGTTTATAATTTCCAAAATCTCTGGGTTATAAAAGACTGATGATGTCGAGCCATAATTGTTGTTGACACCGGGTCATGTAATTGATCTTCCTGATTTACTCAAAGCTGAGAATTTGAAGATGTTCCTTCTTTATATGCATAATACCTGTAGCCCCCAAGTCTTAAGAGGAGAACATAGTGATAACTTAAGACTTGCTTCAATATAAGTGTTGCAACCTTGAAGAAACCGGGTTATTCATCTCAATCATTAGTCATAAACTGAATATTCCACATATGTAGCCCCCAAGTGTCGGGTTGTCATGCTTGCAGAAACCTGGGACTTGTAATTACCTTATGCTCATAAAAACTTCAACCAGTGTAGCCCCCAAGGGCCGGGTCATTATGCAATAGTGAGTAGGGACTTTGTAAATAATTCATTAATAATAACATCATATGATGTAATCTCCAACATGGGGCTTGAACCCACGTCCATAAGGTTAAGAGCTTTGTACTTTACCAACTGAGTAGTGGATCTCTTAATGTACTGGACTGAGGCTTGTGTACCTTGAATTTTCGATAGGAGCAATTGGTAGCCCCCAAGGGCTGGCTCATTTAAAATGTGATGAGTCGGGTCTTCAATAGTTGAGCAAAAATGACTTTGCATTAGCCCCCAAGTGCCATGGTGCATGCTGGCAGTGACATGGGACTTGTAATTCGATGCAATCTTGATTTGAACAATGCAGCCCCCAAGTGTCGGGTCGTAAGCCTGCAGCAACTCGGGACTATTTCCTCCATTGTAAAATAAATCATGCCCATTGATAAAAATAATAGCCGTTGCGCTAAGGCGACTTTGAAAACCTCAATCATAACACTGGTTATTGATAATCACAATAGAAATCCAGCTATGTTGGCTATTTAAGATTTGAACAATATAATCCGGTATGAAAACCTCAATCATTCAATATCATTATGAAAATCCAGCCAGTTTTGGCTATTAAAGATTTGAATACCTCATCGGTTGACAAGTAAATCCAGAGTTTAAATACCTGGCGGCTCTTGGCCGATGCGCATTCATTGTAACCCGGTGGCGTATAGCCTTTGAGAAAATCAAGAATTAATAACCCTTTTGAAACATCAATTTCAATCTTTGATGATGGGCTTGAACTTGATCATTTATATAAGCCATAGCTCTATAGATCCTGCACAGAGTTTAAACAACATATGCCCTGGCGACTTAACATCAAAAGCCAGGGCGGGTAACCACCCAAATATAGTCTTATCCTGCACCCAAGTAGATCACAAGATCCCTATGATCCTTTGAATGATACCGCCGGTTTATGTGACCCGGATAGTGAAGTTGATAACTCAACTCTGTAAGAGCCGGCACATATGATATTTGTGACAACTCAAATACTTGCGATTGTATAAAAATAGATAAAAATTTTGAGGCTTCTAATTCGAATACGATCAGTAAACCGTTCCAAAGGGGTTAAGCTAAGATTTGAATACGATCATATAGCCCCCAGTGGCGTTGGCGTTGCCGATCAAAGTGGGTATCGACAGCTATGTTCTCTTTGGTTCGAATACGACCTATGTTTGAACAGGAAGCCCCCAAATGACCTTAAAATTTGTTTAACAACGCTGATTCGAATCCGATCCACGTCGATTCCCAAAGGGGTTGAGCTATGATTCGGATACGATCAAGAAGCCCCCAAGTAGGTTCAGCAGTTTGCTAATCAAAAGGGTATCGACAGCTATGTTCTCTTTGGTTCGAATACGACCTATGTTTGGACAGGAAGCCCCCAAGTGACCATATAAGTTTTGGCATTGCGCCGATCAAGAGGGTACTGATAGATATGCCCGATGAGCAGGAAGCCCCCAAGTGACCATAATAAGATAAGCCGTAAGGCAGGATACCCATGTTTTGAACCATGCATCATGGCAGCAAGTTTTCTTTGGTAACCATTAATTTGTCTGAGATCTCGAACTTGCGAAAGATTAATTCTTTTTGAACCGGAAATTCTTAAACCGGATATTGAGATCCTCAAAGCTTTGTAAGGGACAAATTTACCTTGATCCGGATGTTGAACCGGTTTTGAGAGCTTCAAAGCTTTGCGGGAGAGAGATGTCTCTTGAGCTGTATTTTAAACCGGAATCTTCATTTTGAGACGGAAATTTTCTGATGGCCTTTAAACTGACAACATTTACTAAGCCATGTCCATGTAGCCCCCGAGTCTTAAGACTACTCGAGGAGTTGGCTTGAGATTCTCCATATTTGACCGTGACATAAACCGGTATGAGTCATTTGATAGCTCGGTGATATAATAATCCCTTTTTGCAGTAGATAACTTATCCTGCATTGGAGAACTTGCAAGCCAGAGTAATTGCTCTTTTAAAGAAAGCAATATGTAATATAAAAATATAATGGATGGATTTCACCTGACATGTTAAACCAGAAATTATCCACCGCAGAGTTGATGATCACCATGGTGAGCTGAAATCAATCACGACCGAACCAGCCGCGGGAGCAGACAGATGAGCTGGCCATGGCATCGTAAGCCTGCACGGACGAACGAGGCAATTGTAGGCACGGACAGATGAATCAGCTGCGGGGTTGTAAGCCGGTGCGGACGGGCGAGTCGGCTGCGGCATTGTAAGCTGGATCATGGCAGTCTGCGTGATTGTCCCTCACGCAGTCACGCACGAACGCATATGCTTCTGGTGCGTTGATGTGCATCCCTGATCATCCTGTATAAAATAGTACATGCTAGGAAAAAGAAAATATTTTCTAAAAGAATTAACATGTACAGACATAAAAGATCAGTGTTGAGAACCCCTGGTTTTTCGTCGGACGTAGCGATCGAAGCAAAATTCATCAAGTTTAATGGGCCTTCATATCCACCCATGCATCCATCAAGCTTTGGACGACGTGCCCAAATAGCAGTTTTTTTATGCCAATATATCATTGCCTTGGCAGAGGCTAATCATGTTAGCTTTGGCTGATTCTTGCATGCACCGTTGGAGCTATTTGTTCCTGCACTTTGAGACGGCAGCATACGGCCCATCTGTTGGTCGAGCAGTCGTAAGGATAGACGGATTTGACAGTTCAGCAGATAGGCATATGCAACAGTGAGTACTGATGCAGTAAGAACAACTGCTAGCAGATTGCAGATTTCTTATTTCTTCCACTGACTTTGACTTTGATCTGCTGCAAATTTACTAGTTTGGTACTTGCCCGCTGGACTCCTATTCCATTATTGTAGGCAGATTTGAACCATCATGTATGCATGCACTGCCCAGGGTATCTCCTTCGTCGTACCCTTCATCAGCATACTAACCTTCAGGCCTTGTACACCTTGAAACCATCGACGTTGCGGTAACTGAAACCAAAAACTATCACAACCCACAAGTGTTTGGATGTCAGCCTTCATTGGCGATTTGCAGGATACGTGAGGCGAGGCTGTCGAGCATGGTCTCTGAGGCCAGACTGAGCGGGAGCGAGGTGCGGGTGGCCGGTTCAGCGCTGCTGGCTGGTGTAAGGGCGGGCCAGCGTGGCGACTCAACACAGCGGCTGAGGGGCGCTGGCGGCTCGGACTCGGGCGCAGGCGGGTCACCTGCAGCCTGCGAGGCGGCTCGGTGGAGACCACCGGCTCATTGGTTCGGTGGCGGCTTTGACGAAGACCGGCGGCTTAGAGTGTGGTCGCTCCGGCGAGGGCGGCGCAAGGCGGCAGCAAGGCCGGTTTAAGAAGCTGAGCAGCAGCGGCACGGGGTGAGGTCGTGCGAAGCCGGCTGTCACAGAAGTGGAACGGTAGCGACTTGATGAAACCGCAACAACGGAGATGGCCGACCCAGCGGCCACGACCCGGGATCGCGGCAACACACAGCATAAGCCGGCCATGGAGACAACGGTGGACAGCGAGTCAAGGCCACAACAGAAAACAACCCCCGTCTTCCGAGGCGAATTGGCGAAGGTCACGGCGGCGACTTGAAGTAGGCCGACCTCAGCAGGAACTTGGTACTCCGGCGAGGGAGGTTCGGAGGCCACGACGGTCATGGCAGCTCACAGGCGCAGGGCAGCTCTCCAGTGGTGGCGACTCAGCAGAGGAGCAAGGCGCCAGGCGGTTCAAGGCGCGGTGCCCCACCGCACGGGTAAGATGGCGGCGGAGGAGTGAAGCGCCGGGTTGGAAACGGAGGCGGGTTGAGGCTGTGGTGGCTTTGTATGCCTGCAGCGATGTGTCTCGGGGAGGAGTAAAGCCAAGGCAAGTCGGCGCGAGGCGGGCTGAATTGGGCACGGCGCGGTGAACATAAGCCGGAGGTAGAGCGAGGCGGCTCGTATGCCGAAGGAGGCGGTTTGACGGCGGTGATTGAGGTCAGAGCACAACCATGGCAGCATCTTGACCGAGGCGGCCCAAGCAAACCATGGCCGCACGAGCCGGCGACATGGTCAAAGACTAAACCTGCGGCTGGTGCTCGTTTCCGGGTCGCAGCTGGTTATCTACGTCTGAATCCTCTCCAGAGTCATGTTGATTTTTCTGTCGACGCTGCTGATTGGACTTCGCAGCTCGCGTCTCCTTGTATAGCTCAAGGCTGCAGGTGAAGGGATCCGATTTCGTGCTGGGCCTTTCTCCGGCTCGTGGCCCGATGAACATAAACCTGCTCGTGGTCTTGTATCAGAGGCCAGCTAGGTTAACTGATCCTGAACTTTGCACGCGTTATGTGCATCCTTCGATTTATCCGGATATGGACAACGGAACCGTCAAAAAATAAGTCGCCGCCGACTCAAAAAAACTCCTCGGATGAATCGGCGGCAGGCGGGCCACAACCCTAATTTCTCTTTCAAGGATCGTAAATCTTGAGTCTGATGCCAATCTTTACAAATGACTCCTGTTGATTTGGTGACTTGCCGCAACAAACATCTCGCAACCTCAATTTTCTTGAACTTTAAATCTCACAAACTATGAATCAGAACCGATGAACTCGAAGCTTACGCAGATCCCTCCAACGGCTCTTCCTCATCTGGAAATTTATGAACTCCTCGATCCCTGGGAGAAATTCCTCCAAGAACTCAACACCACCGTGCGCAGGCCCCACGGTGGGCGCCAACTGTCGTGGAATTGTCACGTCAGATGTCCTTAGTGTCAGGACTTAGTCGCAAGGCCAACACATCTATGTGGTAGCTTGAGAGGGGTTGATCGGGACGAGAGATGCAACACGCAAGACGAGGATTTAGATAGCTTCGGGCCCCGGCAAACATCATCCGGAATAGCCCTACATGCTGTTTGAGGCTAGGTCTCATTATGCTCATGAGGGAGTCACCGTAAACCAGCTCTCCTCTAGTTGTGTCTAGCCCTAGAGATTGTTTCTTCTTGCTTGTCCCTCTTTAGGGAGCCCTGCCCCTCCTTATATAAGTTAGAGGGGCGGGTTACATGTGGAGTCCAAATAGGATTAGGACTAACCTATCTTCTATTACCAGCCGGATACAAGTCCGGGTCTTGATTCCTTGTAAGGAAGATATTCCTCACGCCTTTCCTCTTAAGCCGACCTGCCATAACGTAAGCCGGCCTTCTGGGCCTTGAGCCTCCTGGGCCCCTGGGTCTTGTCGCTCCTCTGATCCGCTTGCCAGGTCACCCATAAGTCGCCAGGATCGGGCGGGTCATTAGTGAATCGCCAAGTCCGGTCGGGTTATACTTCCGGCCGGGTTACACCGCGGGGTATATCCCCGACAGATGTGCTACCTCGGTAGCTTGGGCAGTTGCCACGGATGTAACATCCTGTGTTTCAAATTAGTCAGATCATTTCCTGGGCATATACTTTTGATCCTTCGATTGCCTCCCTTTGGATGGCAATCAGAGTCTCAGGGGCTACTATCTATACACAGGCGCAATTTGCATTTATAACATAAATAAAATTACACTACGTACCTCGAAACCTCTTAGTAGGCTCATAAAGGCTTCGTTCAGTCCGCTTTTAGCAGACCGAACTCTTTCAACCACCGTACCCATCAAGGCACGATGTTCCTCTGGGACAGACGCATATTGCAACATGTCCATCAATGTATCCGGCGCCTCCAAATCTGGAACAGGTTGCGTCATCCCTCGGACATTGGATAGTCCGGGACTTTTGTTGTTCCCCGTAGGGGCCGCATACCCCTGACTCTGGGCGGTCGAAGTATTACCTTCGGCCCCCGTCTTCACCGCCCCTTGTGCCACTCGTTAATCGGGAAAGATCCTCTGGGATGACACCTCGGCGTCATCTGCCTTATCCGGCAGGGAGATTTGTGGAGGCGTAACGCTCTCCATCATCTCCGGAAGAAGATCCCCCAAAGAGGAGGACTGATGAGGAGGGCTGCGTGCCGGACTGCAAACATGTATTTAAAATATTACCCTTACAGCCAGGAAAGAACAGGATATGTTTAAAACACCCAGGTTCACTTACGATTCAGCCGAGGGTCTATCTTTCAGGAGTGACTGTGTGTCGATGTCACCCCCTGACTAGGATACCTTCCCCCGCTTAGAAGCTTCTCTTTTCGAGTCTTCGGAGGCGGCCCTTTTCTTCCCATGAGAAGAAGGGATGTTAGTTCGTTCTTCCCTTCCGCCTTCAGGAGTGGAAGTTCCAATCCCCCCGGACAAATTGCCTGGTGTGCCTCCAGGATGGAGGCCACCTTGGGCCTCTTCGCTCTCCGCCTTATCTTCTCGCGCGGGCACTTGATATGGTGCTGGAGCCAGCATCCTTGTTAATACTGGATCGGCAGAGTCTTCGAGAAGTGGAGCCGAACACCTAATTCTCTCCTCCTTCTTCAGCCAACCCTGGCCAGATAGAGTTTTATCAGTACATTGTTATGAGTAATTTAACTAAGCTGTGTTCGGGAGTCTAGTACTTACCGGAGTATCCGGATGGTTGCAGTCAAGACCGAGGTCTTCTATAGTATCCGGCCACTATTTTCATGCGCCGAAGAATAAACTCCACATTCCTCTGAGCATTGAGCCGGAGAAGTGCTGAAGGGTCCGTGGAACTTCTGGATTGAACTCCCACATACGGAAAGGACGCCGCTGGCATAGAAGGATCCGGCGGATTAGCATTACTTGGATTGCATTGGTGAGGCCGGTGTCCTTTTTAATGAGGCTCTGAATGCGACTTTGCAACATCTTCACTTCATCAGTAGATCCCCAGTCCAGCCCCTTGTTAATCCACGATGCAAGCTGTAAAGGAGGGCCAAATCGAAACGCGGGTGTAGCTGCCCACTTTTTACCACGGGGTTCGGTAATGTAAAACCACTCCCATTGCCATAAGTCAGAAGATTCTGTGAAAGAGCCTTTTGGCCAAGGAGAAGCAATAAGTTTTCTTAGTGAAGTACCTTCGCACTCTGCTTGCTTCCCGTCGATTACCTTCGGATTCACGATAAAGGTTTTAAGCCATAAGTCGAAGTGTGGGGAAATCGGGAGGAAGGCCTCGCACGTGATGATGAACGTCGAGATATGAAGGAAGGAATCTGGGGCTAGATCATGGAAATCTAGCCCGTAATAAAACATAAGCCCTCAAACAAAGGGATGGAGAGCAAACCCAAGCCCTTGGAGGAAGTGAGAGATGAACACAACCCTCTCATTGGATGTGGGAGTGGGAATAACCTGCCCTT
This sequence comes from Triticum timopheevii, assembly GCA_963921465.1. Lineage (NCBI taxonomy): Eukaryota > Viridiplantae > Streptophyta > Magnoliopsida > Poales > Poaceae > Triticum > Triticum timopheevii. The sequence goes on along the minus strand of OY997266.1, from coordinate 500,253,325 downwards.
GAGCAGGAAGCCTGTGGAGGATTTCCGCAGTCGGGTATCTTGCCTCTCTGAGCTTTGAGATATCTTCCTCTGTGACATAAGAGGCCATCCACCGGCCTTGGAGGCTGGGTCCGGACATGACTGGAGGCTCTAAGCGACTGGATTGATCCTTGAGTGCTGGAACTTGAGGTGGAAGGTGGAGGAAAGTACTAGCGTGAAAGAAAAGGGCACGCCTTAGCCCCTTTATAAAGGCGACGAATATCAAGTGTCCCCTCCGTGGTCTTAAAACATGCCTATTCCCAAGGAATCATGCCAATGGAACAGTTGGGTTACCCACACCCGTGTTGATGGAAATCCCGTGATAAGGGGACACGATCTCTGCTTTGACAAGACGTGCCAAATAAAAACATCCTCCCAAAACATGGAGTGGCAGGCTAGAAAACGATTCAAAATAATGGTCGGGTGATGATGTAATGTCATGCTACCAAAATTGTCAGCGGATTGGACTTGTGAAATATTATACTCTCTACGGTTGTGTGTGGAACTTGTTTTGCAGAGCCGGACACGATTCGTGTGTTCGAGATCTACTTTGGAGTATTCAGAGAAGGAACCCGCCTTGCAATGCTGAAGACAATCTGCACACCGGACTCATCGTCATTGAAGCCTGGTTCAGGGGCTACTGAGGGAGTCCTGGACTAAGGGGTTCTCCGACAGCCGGACTATATACTTTGGCCGAACTGTTGGGCCATGAAGATACAAGATAGAAGACTTTGTCCCGTGTCCGGATGGGACTCTCCTTGGCGTGGAAGGCAAGCTTGGCGATTCGGATATGTAGATTCTTTTCTCTGTAACCGACTTTGTACAACCCTAGCCCCCTTCGGTGTCTATATAAACTGGATGGTTTAGACTTCTAGGGTTTAGCCACAACAACCATAATCTCATAGGCTAGAATTCTAGGGTTTAGCCATTACGATCTCGTGGTAGATCAACTCTTGTAATACTCATATTCATCAAGATTAATCAAGCAGGAAGTAGGGTATTACCTCCATAGAGAGGGCCCGAACCTGGGTAAACACTGTGTCCCCCGCCTCCTATTACCATTAGCCTTAGATGCACAGTTCGGGACCCCCTACAGAAGATCCGCCAGTTTTGACATCGACAATTACCTTGGGGTGCCTTGGGCATCCCCAAGCTTAGGCTCTTGCCACCCCTTATTCCATAGTCCATCGAATCTTTACCCAAAACTTGAAAACTTCACAACACAAAACTCAATAGAAAACTCGTAAGCTCCGTTAGTATAAGAAAATAAATCACCACTTTTGGTACTGTTGTGAACTCATTATACATTCATATTGGTGTAGTATCTACTGTATTCCAACTTCTCTATGGTTCATACCCTCCGATACTACTCATAGATTCATCAAAATAAGCAAACAACACATAGAAAACAGAATCTGTCAAAAACGGAAGAGTCTGTAGTAATCTGTAACTCTCGAATACTTCTGTAACTCAAAAAGTCCTACCAAATTAGGAAAACCTGAGAAATTTGTGTACCAATCCAGAGCAAAAAGAATCAGATCAAAATCACATTTCTGTGAATTATCAAAACCAATTTACTTAGCGCAAAAGTTTCTGATTTTCAGTAGGATCAACACAACTATCACCGTAAGCTATCCTAAAGGTCTTACTTGGCACTTTATTGAAACAAAAAGCTATAAAACATGATTACTACAGTATCTTAATCATGTGAACACACAAAAACAGTAGGGGTAAATATTGGGTTGTCTCCCAACAAGCGCTTTTCTTTAATGCCTTTCTAGCTAGGCATGATGATTTCAATGATGCTCACATAAATGATAAGAATTAAAACATAAAGAGAGCATCATGAAGAATATGACTAGCACATTTAATTCTAACCCACTTCCTGTGCATAGGTATTTTGTGAGCAAACAACTTATGGGAACAATAATCAACTAGCATAGGAAGGCAAAACAAACATAACTTCAAGATTTTCAACACATTGAGAGGAAACTTGATATTATTGCAATTCCTACAAGCATATATTCCTACCTCATAATAATTTTAAGTAGCATCATGAATGAATTCAACAATATAACCATCACATAAAGCATTATTTTCATGATGCACAAGCATAGAAATTTTACTACTCTCCCCATAAGCAAATTTCTTCTCATTAGGAATAGTGGGAGTATCATAAGAGACTCGAATACTATATATTGTTTCCACATTAAAAGAATAATGTTCAGAAAAAGGGTAATGATAATCATGACAAGTTTTATAAATATAATCATCACTACTTTTTATAGCATAAGTATCATCACAATAATCATCATAAGTAGCAACTTTGTTCTCATCATAATCAATTGAAACCTCTTCCAAGATAGTGGAATCATTACTAAATAAAGTCATGACCTCTCAAAATCCACTTTTATAATTATCACAATAAAATTCAACACCCTCCAAAATAGTGGGATCATTACTTCCTAAAGTTGACACTCTTCCAAACCCACTTTCATCAATATAATCATCATAGGTAGGAGGCATGCTATCATAATTAATTTGCATATCAAAACTTGGGAGACTAAAAATATCATCTTCATTAAACATAGCATCCCCAAGCTTGGGACAAACATTAGTTGCAGCAAATAAATTCTCAAACATGTCATTCTCATCAAACATAGCATCCCCAAGCTTGGGCCTTTGCATATCATAAGCATAATCACTCTCATCATAAATAGTATGTATAGAAATTATCATCATCACAATGATTAATAGGAGCAACATCATTTGGGAGGGATACCCTTTTACCTTTGCTTCTCCGTCTTCTCTTTTTCTTATTCACATCATGTGTGGGTTTAATCCTATTTTTGGAGCTCCTTATTAATGAGATTGGTTGAATAGAAGGCTCCTCCTCGTTACCTGATTCATCATAAGAAATCATAGGAGAATATTGGGAGGTCTCTTCCCTTTCATTAATATTCTCTTCATCTTCTATTTGTTTTCTTGTCTTTATGTAATTGGCAATATAAGGATTTCCAATGCAATTCACCGCACAATACATATAAATTTCCTCTAGATCAAAATCAAGAACCGTCTCAAGGAAAAATTCTGGAATATCCTTAGTTATATGTTTCATTTCTTCATAACCCAGAAGCAAACTAAGTTCATTATGATGCGCAAGGGAAATCAAGTCATCACAATTTTTGGACACCGATTCGATCATGAAACAATTTGCATTGGATATTTAAATGACCACGTTCATTGCAAAGTTCACAAGGATGGCCAAGAAAATTTAAATTTTCAGCACAAACATCTAGCCTTTCTTGCAACCATTTAGTTTCTAAATACTTATGCCTCTTGCAAAATCTATCTTCCCTATTTGGTGTGTACTTGCAAACTCTATGTACTCTAGAAAAGTTGACATGCTTATAAGAGACATTTTCATCATGACTAGTGCAATCATCATTAGTACTATGGATATTCAAAGAGTTCATACTAACAACATTGCAATCATGCTCATCATTCAAAGATTTAGCGCCAAACATCCTAATGCATTCTTCTTCTAGCACTTGAGCACAATTATCGGAATCCTTATTTTCACGAAAGATATTAAAAAGATGAAGCATATGAGGCATCCTCAATTCCATTTTTTTGTAGTTTTCTTTTATAGACTAAACTAGTGATAAAACAAGAAACAAAAAGATTCGATTGCAACATCTAAGGATATACCTTCAAGCAGTCACCTCCCCGGCAACGGCCCCAGAAAAGAGCTTGATGTCTACTATGCAACCTTCTCCTTGTAGACGTTGTTGGGCCTCCAAGTGCAGAGGTTTGTAGGACAGTAGCAAATTTCCCTCAAGTGGATGACCTAAGGTTTATAAATCCGCGGGAGGTATAGGATGAAGATGGTCTCTCTCAAGCAACCCTGCAACCAAATAACAAAGAGTCTCTTGTGTCCCCAACACACCCAATACAATGGTAAATTGTATAGGTGCACTAGTTCGGTGAAGAGATGGTGATACAAGTGCAATACGGATGGTAGATATGAGTATTTGTAATCTGAAAATATAAAAACAGCAAGGTAACAAGTGGTAAAAGTGAGCGTAAACGGTATTGCAATGCTAGGAAACAAGGCCTAGGGTTTATACTTTCACTAGTGCAAGTTCTCTCAACAATCAGGGCCGGCCCTGGGGTATGGCACGAGGGGCGACGGCCCAGGGCCCAGGCCGGAAGGGGGTCCATGATGTAGGATACATATTAGTATAGCCCAGCAAGAAATAGGTATGAAAAATATTATACATGGGAAAAGAAACGAGATGGGTCGGCCCTGCAGATAGCTGGCTAGCCATAGGCTAAGCGTCACGCCAGCCAGATGCAAGGCACGGCCCCACGACTGCTCGTTTTGCTGCTGAAACAAATCAAAGATCTCGTCGTGTGCCTTCGTCGCTCGTTAGTTTGTCTTCGCGACTTTGTCCTCTTGTCGACCTGTCACTAGTTGTCGTCACTGCATGCGCCGCGCGGCCATCCCGCATCCGGCAAGGTGGAAATACGTATACTAAATGGTACGTATCCATGAATTCATCCATGCACATTTTTTGAGACAAGAATCCATCCATGTACATGTTCCTGATGACCTGATCCATCCTCGATTCCCCCCAAAGCCCTATTTCAGTAGTTTTTTTATTCTTTAGTACATATTCAACTATTCATCTATCCATGATCCATCCTAATTTTCTGTCATTCTATCTACACGTCTAGGGTTTCAATCATCCGATGTATAAATTTCTTTTTTGTATCCTTTTTATTCATAATTTTCTAGTCATCGTTGACACTGCAATTCTTTCATTGACTAGTCTCTTTCAGTTGAAGAAATTTGAAAAGGTTTTTGGGTTTTTATTCATTGGATGATAGCAATCTATGGGAATGTTGCACTATTTTTGCAAAAGCTTTTTCTGATCATAACTCATCTGATGTTGATCTTGATGATATTGTCTCTGAGTTGAAAGTGTTGCAGGTAACTTTGCCAGATGGTTTGATGTCAGCGCTTGAGATTCTTCAGTTTGTTATGGACGTAGATTGCTATCCAAATGTCTCTCTTGCTTATGGGATCCTCTTAACAGTGCTTGTGTCTATAGCCTCAACTGAAAGAATTTCTCTAAATTGAAACTATTGGGAGGTCAACTATGTTGCAAGACAGATTGAATGACTTGGCTATGTATTGCATTGAGAAGGATATCTTGGACAATGTTGATCTTGATTGTGCCCTTAATGACTTTCCATGAAGAAACGCCCAAAAAATCTTTTTTGGAAGCACCGAAGTATTATTTTTGTCAATGGAGTCAGTCAAATTTGGTTCTTATTTAAGGTAATCATGTCATGTTACTTTCATTTTGCTATATTTTTAGTATTTTGTCGTAATATGACATTGTCCAAAAATTATTATAGTCAAATCTCTAACTAAAGACATGTGGTTCAAAGTTTATTCTTAATATATTTATGCATCACGCACACATATACATAATTACATATAGATGGTCTTAGGACATAGGGGCCCATGTCTTCGAGTTTGCCTAGGGCCTCTGGAAACATAGGGCCGGCCCTGTCAACAATAATAACTTACTTGGATCATATAACTATCCCTCAACATGCAACAAAGAGTCACTCCAAAGTCACTAATAGCGGAGAACAAACAAAGAGATTATTGTAGGGTACGAAACCACCTCAAAGTTATCCTTTCTGATCGATCTATTCAAGAGTCCATAGTAAAATAACATGAAGCTATTCTTTCGGTTCGATCTATCATAGAGTTCGTACTAGAATAACACCTTAAGACACAAATCAACCAAAACCCGAATGTCACCTAGATACTCCAATGTCACCTCAAGTATCCGTGGGCATGATTATACGATATGCATCACACAATCTCAGATTCATCTATTCAACCAACACAAAGAACTTCAAAGAGTGCCCCAAAGTTTCTACCAGAGAGTCAAGACAAAAACATGTGCCAACCCCTATGCATAGATTCACAAGGTCATGGAACCCGCAAGATGATCACCAAAACATACATTAAGTGAATCAATAGAATACCCCATTGTCACCACGGGTATCCCACGCAAGACATACATCAAGTGTTCTCAAATCCTTAAAGACTCAATCCGATAAGATAACTTCAAAGGGAAAACTCAATCCATTACAAGAGAGTAGAGGGGAGAAACATCATAAGATCCAACTATAATAGCAAAGCTGGTGATACATCAAGATCATGCCATATCAAGAACACGAGAGAGAGGAATCAAACACATAGCTACTGGTACATACCCTCAGCCCCGAGGGTGGACTACTCCCTCCTCGTCATGGAGAACGCCGGGATGATGAAGATGGCCACCGGTGAGGGATCCCCCCTCCGACAGGGTGCCGGAACAGGGTCCCGATTGGTTTTTGGTGGCTATAGAGGCTTGCTGTGGCGGAACTCCCGATCTATGGTGCTCTCGGATGTTTTCGGGGTATATGAGTATATATAGGCAAAAGAAGACGGTTAGGGGAGCCACGAGGGGCCCACGAGGATGGGGGGCTTGTCTACCCCCTGGGCGCGCCCTCCTACCTCGTGGTCGCCTCGTTGCTTCCTTGATGTCCACTCCAAGTCTCCTGGATTGCGTTTGTTCCAAAAACGATTCTCCCGAAGGTTTCATTCCGTTTGGACTCCGTTTGATATTCCTTTTCTGCAAAACACTGAAATAGGCAAAAAAAACAGCAATTTGCAATGGGCCTCCGATTAATAGGTTAGTCCCAAAAATAATATAAAAGTGCATAATAAAGCCCATTAAACATCCAGAACAGATAATATAATAGCATGAAACAATAAAAAATTATAGATACGTTGGAGACATATCACCGCAGCAGCAGCTGCTGCGTGAGCGAGCGAGCGAGAGCCGGAGCAGCAACAGCTGGGCGAGCAAGCGAGAGCCGGAGCAGCAGGAGCAGCACGAGCGAGCGAGCGAGAGCCGGAGCAGCAGCTGCAGATCCGGCTGGTATGGACGCTGCTACCGAAGGGGCCTCGCACTGGGGGAGAGCCGCCATGGAGATGTCGTCCGCGGCGCCGGCTTCAAGGTAGCCGCTCCATGGGGGTCCGAGATGGAGCACCGTCGGCGCCGGGAGGTCGAGTTAAGGAGAAGGTGTGATGCGATGAGTGTACAACCTCTTTGGTGGCGGCGAGTAGGCCTCGGCTTCGTCCGAGGAGTTGGTGAGGATGTTGCGGTTCTGGTGGAGCAGGTTAAGGCGGTGCTGTGGGGATGGAGCAGCCGCGATAGACAAGGCGATCGTCGGAGCAGCTCCTTGGAGGTGGAGGACAGGGCTGCTGAACCGGCGGGACGACGAGATGGACGATGGATCCTCATCCGGGGAGGTGGACGAGGGACGTCGAGCTGTTGCGGTGGACGTCGTCGTCAGGGAAGAGGCTCCGGCTGGGTAGCGGTGAGGTGGCGGATGGAGGAGGGTGGGGTTTCACGGCTGGAGCGAAGAGGTTATGGCGGCCTGGGATTTCAAATGGCGAAAAGGAGGCGATGGGAGGGGGTGAACCATGACTTAGGGACGCGCTCGTCCAAAATGTAGGGTGTGTTACATAAGTACCCCCACCGATTTGAACTAGCGGCCCTTTCGGCTTAGGGTTAGAAGGGGGATTTCGCATGTCGGGATTTGACAGCTGGAGGGAGTTTTCGCGCGTGTTGTAATTTCGGGATAGCAAGGCGTGGGTTGTGAAGGCGCCGGTTTTGGGAGCACGATATCTGAATTTTCGGGATATAACAAGGCACGGGTTGAATTTTAGGGACAAGCCTAACGTGTAATATTGTACTTGTACGTACCAAATCAATTCGCACTTCCCTCAATCAAAAAAACGAAAAAAAATAAAACTATTCACACCACACAAAGAGAGAGTCTTGCCCCATTTTACTATACAAATGCTATTCAAAGCTACTCCCTCCTTCCATCTATATAGGGCCTAATGCGTTTTTCGATGCTAACTTTGACCAAATATTAGAGCAATAATATATGACATGCAACTTACACAAAGCACACCGTTAAGTTCGTGTGTGAAAGGAGCTTTCAATGATATAATTTTCACATTGTGCATGTCATGTACTATTAATCTTGTCAATAGTCAAAGACGGTCTTAAAAAACACGCCCTATATAGATGGAAGGAGGGAGTATGAATCCATGTTATGTCCAATTAATTTTTTCGCTGGCTGTATAATGCATGTAACCTACTCATACCAACATTTTAGTGCATTCCAAATGTCTATAACCTCTGCAATTCAAACTGAATTTGAATTCGTTTCTCTATTTCAATAAGAATCTACAATCATGATTGTTGCCAACTTCAACCATCATTCATGTATTACCTTAATAACACACCACATGATTACTACAGAGAGAGATATGAACTATGTGTACTATATGAACTCAAATTCTATTTTTTGAATACACTTGATGTTGATTCCAAATAATAGTACATTTGATGTACTAACTATATATTCATAATCTAAACCATGTTCCATACGTACACCGTGTTTATCACACAAAGTATAGTGCCCCGCCCCCTACATTATGACAAGTATTTAGCCCTGAGTTGCAAAAGCCACACATTAGCCCAAATTATAATCAATGTTCTACATTATGATATCTTCTTCAAGTATTGATACGTCCATTTTGCATCATGCTTTTATATCAATATTTATTGCATTATGGGCTGTTATTACACATTATATCACAATACTTATGGCTATTCTCTCTTATTTTACAAGGTTTATCATGAAGAGGGAGAGTGCCAGCAGCTGGAATTCTGGCTGGAAAAAGAGCAAATATTGGAAACCTATTCTGCACAGCTCCAAAAATCCTGAAACTCCACGGAAGTCATTTTTCGAATTAATAAAAATTACCGAGCGAAGAAAACACCAGAGGGGGCCCACACCCTGGCCAGGAGGGTGGGCCCCCCTACTGGGCGCCCCCTGTCTCCTAGGCCCCCTGATGGCCCTCCGGTGCCCCTCTTCTGCTACCCTGGAAAAAATCATAAGCAAGCTTACGGGACGAAACTCCGCCGCCATGAGGCAGAACCTTGGCGGAACCAATCTAGGGCTCCGGCGGAGTTGTTCTGCCGAGGAAACTTCCCTCCGGGAGGGGGAAATCATCACCATCGTCATCCCCAACGATCCTCTCATCTAGAGGGGGTCAATCTCCATCAACATCTTCACCAGCACCATATCCTCTCAAAACCCTAGTTCATCTCTTGTATCCAAACTTGTATCAAAACCACAAATTGGTACCTGTGGGTTGCTAGTAGTGTTGATTACTCCTTGTAGTTGATGCTAATTGGTTTACTTGGTGGAAGATCATATGTTCAGATCCTTAATGCATATTAATACTCCTCTGATTATGAACATGAATATGCTTTGTGAGTAGTTACGTTTGTTCCTGAGGACATGGGTGAAGTCTTGCTATTAGTAGTCATGTGAATTTGGTATTCGTTCGATATTTTGATGAGATGTATGTTGTCTCTCCTCTAGTGGTGTTATGTGAACGTTGACTACATGACACTTCACCATTATTTGGGCCTAGAGGAAGGCATTGGGAAGTACTAAGTAGATGATGGGTTGTTAGAGTGACAGAAGCTTAAACCCTAGTTTATGCGTTGCTTCGTAAGGGGCTGATTTGGATCCACTAGTTTCATGCTATGGTTAGGTTTACCTTAATACTTCTTTTGTAGTTGCGGATGCTTGCAATAGGGGTTAATCATAAGTGGGATGCTTGTCCAAGAAAGGGCAGTACCCAAGCACCGGTCCACCCACATATCAAATTATCAAAGTACCGAACGCGAATCATATGAGCGTGATGAAAACTAGCTTGACGATAATTCCAAATGTCCTCGGGAGCGCTTTTCTCATTATAATAAATTGTCCAGGCTTGTCCTTTGCTACAAAAAGGATTGTGCCACCTTGCTGCACCTTATTTACTTTCATTGCTTGTTACCCGTTACAAATTATCTTATCATAAAACTATCTGTTACCTACAATTTCAGTGCTTGCAGAGAATACTTTACTGAAAACCGCTTGTCGTTTCCTTCTGATCCTCATTGGGTTCAACACTCTTACTTATCGAAAGGACTACGATAGATCCCCTATACTTGTGGGTCATCAAGACTCTTTTCTGATGCCGTTGCCGGGGAGTGAAGCGCCTTTGGTGAGTGGAACTTGGTAAAGAAACATTTATATAGTGTGCTGAAATTTTCTGTCACTTGTTACTATGGAAACTAATCCTTTGAGGGGCTTGTTCGGAGTATCTTCACCCCGACCGGTAGAGCAAAGAGTTGCTCCTCAACCTACTGAACCTACTGAAAATGTTTACTTTGAGATTCCTTCGGGTATGATGGAGAAACTGCTAGCTAATCCCTTTGCAGGAGATGGAACATTGCATCCCGATTTACACCTTATCTTTGTAGATGAAGTTTGTGGATTATTTAAGCTTGCAGGTATACCCGATGATGTTGTCAAAAGGAAGGTCTTCCCTTTTATCTTTGAAGGGAGATGCATTGACATGGTATAGGCTATGTGATGATACGGGATCTTGGAACTATAAACACTTGAAGTTGGAATTTCACCAGAAGTTCTATCCTATGCATCTTGTTCATCGTGATCGTAATTACATATATAATTTTTGGCCTCGCGAAGGAGAAAGCATCGCTCAAGCTTGGGGGAGGCTTAAGTCAATGTTATATTCATGCCCCAATCATGAGCTCTCGAGAGAAATGATTATTCAAAAATTTTATGATCGGCTTTCTCTCAATGATCGCACCATGCTCGATACTTCCTATGTTGGTTCTTATATGCTGAAGACTACTGAATTCAAGTGGGATTTATTGAAAAGAATTAAACGCAACTCTGAAGATTGGGGTTCCGACGATGGTAAGGAGTCAGGTATAGCACCTAAGTTTGATTGTGTTAAATCTTTTATGGATACCGATACTTTTCATGGATTTAGCGCTAAATATGGACTTGACTCTGAGATAATAGCTACTTTTTATGAATCTTTTGCTACTCACGTTGATCTCACTAAGAGAAAGTGGTTTAAATATAACCCTCTCACTGAAATAAAGGTAGTTGCACCTATTACAGTTGAAGAAAAGACTATCACTTATAATGATCCTATTGTTCCTACTACTTATGTTGAGAAACCACCTTTACCTGTTAGGATAAAGGATCATGCTAAAGCTTCAACTGTTGTTCGTAAGAATAATACTAGAACTTATACACCCCTTGAGCAAATCAAAGTTGAACCTAGTATTGTTATGGTTAAAGATCTCTTGGATGATAATATGGATGGGCGTGTTATTTACTTCTGTGGTGAAACTGCTAATATTGCTAGATCCGATGCTAAGATACATAGACCTGTTATAGGCATGCCTGTTATTTCTGTTAAATAGGAGATCATTGCTATCATGGCTTATGTGATATGGGTGCTAGTGCTAGTGCAATACCTTTTTTCCTATATAATGAAATTATGCATGATATTGCACCCGCTGAAATGGAAGATATGGATGTTACTATTAAGCTTGCCAATAGGGATACTATTAAGCCATTTGGGATTGTTAGAGATGTTCAAGTCTTGAGTGGGAAAGTTAAATATCCTGCTGATTTTCTTGTTCTTGGTTCCCCACAAGATGACTTTTGTCCCGTTATATTTGGTAGACCTTTATTGAATACTGTTAATGATAGGGTTGATTGTGAAAAAGATATTGTTATAATTGGCTTAGGGGATATGTCTCATGAGTTTAATTTTGCTAAGTTTCGTAGACAACCCCGTGATAAAGAACCGCCTAGTAAGGATGAAATTATTGGTCTTGCTTCTATTGCCGTGCCTCCTACTAACCCGTTAGAATAATATTTGCTAGATCATGAAAATGATATGTTTATGAATGAGAGAAGGGAGCTTGCTGACAGGGCGGTTCCACGCGCCTTTTCGCTTCGGTCGGCGCCACAGGCGATCCCCAAGGGCTAGGGTTCGGCTAGGGGTCGCCGGCTGCTATTTCGGCCCAAACCGGCGAAAGACTAGACCCTGGACGCGGTTGGGCCTTTTTTTTACGTCGGCGTCGAAAAGTCGCCCTGGGGGGCTGTTGGGAGTGCAGCTAGAGATGCTCCTAACTGTGATATTCGTTGCGAAGGCTCAACGGCTCACAAAAAAGGGTCATGTAGCTATCCGTGGCTTCATCAAACTGTAGTTCGGGCGGTTGATCTTTAGGATAACGGAATCAAAGAACGTTCGAGATCATGTCAAAAAGAAAACGTTCGATTCTGAAAAAAAAAGAACACGTTCGAGATCAGTTTGCGGGTCTAAGCATCAGGTTTCCACATGCCCATGTGGCAGACCAGGTCCAGCGTCCGTATCCCTCACCTCTTCCGCATCAGGACCGTAGCTGCATCGACCATCACGAATCTCAAAGCATCGAGCCCACAAGCAAACCCTAGTAGCCACCAAAGCTGGCACATATAAATAGCTCGGCCTCCTCGGCCTCATCCCTCCCCTCTATTGCCGCCGCCGCCGCTCCCAGCTCGCGCTCCCTCGCCCAGCTGCCGCCGCCGCCGCCTCGTCGGAGTTCTTCCCACCCCTTTCGCCAACATGGGGTAAGCTCGCCGTCGCACACTTCCGGTTGATTTTCCATGGTTGTTTCTTGGCTAGGATTAGCGATCTGGAATGGCTAGTCTTCTGCCTTCTGTACCGCGTGATTTAGAGGCATGGCGTGAGCTTTTGGTTAGATTAGACCGGGCAGATTGTCACTGCGCCTCGAGCTTATGGACGGTCAAGTGCTGATCAGATTATACAACGTCAGCACTAAACATATTCATAAGCGATATTAATTCGTTGCTGCCGTGTAGTCATATTTTCTTGGTCCGAAACTTGGATCTGGGAGGTTATGCATGGTAGCATACACTTCGATAAGAAATCATCCTGATTTAGTAGTAAATCTGTTTCTTTTAACCATGCTTTTTGAGTAATTACTTCAACATGTACTAGGAGATTTTGTTCTACTAAATGATATGAAAGTCCGTGCGCAACAAAGCATTTTAGATGGATGTTTCTCTTTGAGTCGTTAGCGATAATACATTTGCGCTGTAGGGTGGCCCTTATTTTCTAGATATAGCATTTTGATTTTAAATGAATGCAATGTCAAACTGTTGTGATGCAGATCTAGAGTCTGTTGTGTTGTTTTGCTTTTGCTGTGGTAACCTGAATTATTTGCATTGCAGTAAGACACGTGGTATGGGAGCTGGGCGCAAGCTCAAGACCCACCGCAGGAACCAGAGGTGGGCTGACAAGGCATACAAGAAGAGCCACTTGGGTAACGAGTGGAAGAAACCCTTCGCCGGGTCATCTCACGCCAAGGGCATTGTTTTGGAGAAGATGTAAGTTGAAGTGGGCAATATGTTTTTCTTCTTACCCTTGTTTTTGTGGGGTGAAGCTAATATATGATGACTCTATTGCAGTGGTATTGAGGCCAAGCAGCCTAACTCTGCCATCCGTAAGTGTGCTCGTGTGCAGCTTGTGAAGAACGGAAAGAAGATTGCTGCCTTCGTTCCCAATGATGGTTGCCTGAACTTCATCGAGGAGAATGTATGTTCTCCATCTTGGTACTTTTTGAATGTTTGCTCTGCTGTAGGTACTAAGTCTGTCTTTCACCTGTTGTCCAGGATGAGGTGCTGATTGCTGGGTTTGGTCGTAAGGGGCATGCCGTGGGAGATATTCCCGGTGTCCGGTTCAAGGTCGTCAAGGTGTCTGGTGTGTCTCTGCTTGCCCTCTTCAAAGAAAAGAAGGAGAAGCCCAGGTCTTAGATTGCCGTTGCATGGAGTAGAAAGTATGTCGGGCCTTTAGATGTTGAAGGAGGATGGTTCCTTTGTGTTTACAGCACTTTTAAGTTGATAACTTATGATCGTGTTGGTGAAAACTATGCCTTTGTCACATTTTGCTCCTGTTAAGGGAAAGTGCTACTGTTACGAGTTTTGTTCCCCAGTTTGAGATGAATTTCCCTTGTCCTGAAATTGCCTTTGGCATTGGTGGTGTATTTAGAATTTGGCGGTGTTTGTTTCAGGTTTAGGGACCGGATTCAAAGCTGAATCTGAAACAAGCAGTTATTTTGAATCAGCTTTGAGTAGCCAAAATCTGATTTGGGTTTGCCAGCACAGTAATCTGCAGCTGATTCTGTTGAAGCTGAAGCCCAAACAAACAAGGTCCCATGCACCAAATCTCAACCTAATTTGTTGAGGTGGCTGGGTATTTCTCTGTGTTTGATCTGTGCTCTCACGTAGATGGCTGTGTCCATGATGAAAATTTATATTTTCCTCGTTGCGGCATTTGCTACTGGAGCCAGTTTCTCCAAAACAAAAAGTTGAAAGCAGCCATAGAATGTGGGTGCGTTCTATCGCTGAAGCCCATAGCGTAGCTGCAGGATGAATATGATTGTTTGAACTTATTCATGCATGCTTGGATGAAAAACTTGGCGGAATGAGGCTGTTCCAGTTAACATTTTCCTTTATGGACCCTAATGTCCAGCGAACCTTACATAGGAAAGGATGACATTTGCAAACATTTCCACTGGCAGTTTTAGTTATAAAGGATGACATTTTCTTTAGAAGAGGATGACAGTTTATGGTATATACTATAAGACAATTTTTTCCAGGAAGCTATCACTTCCTGATTTACATTCCCCAGTTAACATTTCCCTTTATGTATGGATTTGGTGATGGCGATTGTGAGCAGCAATTTAGGCAGACTCTGTAGATTCGATGACGGTGATTTGGAACATCTGGTTCAACCATTGCCAAAGCAGTGAATGAAATAATTGGTTTTGCTATGATTGTAAATCCCTTGTAATTGGATCGATGAAAAACTAGCTCTATTATTCATAAAAATAATACACTTGTGCATGATGTATGCATCATTTGATGGCTGACAAAGTGTGCACAGGAAATTGTTTTGAAAAAGGAAGATAGATCCTGCAAAGAAAATATAGAAATCCATAGTTTTCTCGATTATTTTTTTGCGAATTAAATTGTTTTACGTGTTTTTTTAGATTAGATGGAAATTATTTGTTTTGGTGAAGCCCAAGCATCTTCTTTTTGCTTCGAGAACATAGAGCCCAAAAGCCCTCCGAATGTTTCATCCCTCAACGAAAGAAGCCCATATAACATGCTGCTAGAAGAAGCCCACCACGGCACTTTTCAATCCCCGGGGGTCCACCGGCAGGGCGAGGCCCCACCCGCAGCCTCCTCTCTTCTCTCTCTTCCCGACCGACGAACGGCCCGGATCCGTCGTCTTCCCCATCGCACCGGCCCGGGCCGCGTCGCCTTCTCCAGCGTCCGATCTCCCATTCCCCACCCCTCCTCGCAGCGCCAACCACCGTCCTCCTCCTCCCCCCTTCCTTCTCTCCCCTCCGCTCCTCCCCCCGCGCGCGCGTTTTTTATAAGGTGCGTTCGATTTCGATCCCTCCCCCTCCCCGTCTCCTCCCGATCGCGCGCCGGGCGCCCTGACGAATCTGATTTGCTCGCGATGGATCTAGGGTTTCGGGGCGCCGGATGGCCGACGACGACAGCGGGAGCCCCCGGGGCGGCGGCGGGGTACGGGAGCAGGACCGCTTCCTCCCCATCGCCAACATCAGCCGCATCATGAAGAAGGCCGTGCCGGCCAACGGCAAGATCGCCAAGGACGCCAAGGAGACCCTCCAGGAGTGCGTCTCCGAGTTCATCTCCTTCGTCACCAGCGAGTGAGTTGCCCGCCGCTCGCTGCTCGTCGCCACCGTCATCATGCCACCTGGCTTTCGAACCTCGACCTCAAATGAACTCTGCCGGGCTGGTTTGTCTTGGTTGGCCGGAGTTGTGACTTTTCGCTGTGGTTTGGTTTGGTTTGGTTTGGTAGGGCCAGCGACAAGTGCCAGAAGGAGAAGCGCAAGACCATCAACGGGGACGATCTCCTCTGGGCCATGGCCACGCTCGGATTCGAGGAGTACGTAGACCCCCTCAAGATCTACCTGCAAAAGTACAGAGATGTAATCATGGCTCTTGCTCACTGTCAGTACTTGCTACAAATGACAA
Source organism: Triticum timopheevii (assembly GCA_963921465.1). Classification (NCBI taxonomy): domain Eukaryota; kingdom Viridiplantae; phylum Streptophyta; class Magnoliopsida; order Poales; family Poaceae; genus Triticum; species Triticum timopheevii. Next base: position 500,237,191 of record OY997266.1, on the reverse strand, counting down.
TAATTCTCTTGCTTTGTATCTCCTATCTCACCTAGCTTCTTCTCTGTCTTCCTTGCAATTTTCTGGACGGGCGCGGTGATTGCAGATGGAGGTATGTGATCTTGTAATCAATTCGACGTACATGCTATTATTGACTCACTGATACGTTTCATACCGATGCAAAACAGAATGCAGTTTTCTCTTAGTCCTAGTTTTAACATAACCACAAAAGGGTTAGATCCTGCCTGCTTAGGCCGCATAACCTGCGTTAGATCCTTTGAGCTGTGGCCTTTTAACCAGGTATATAGGTATCACTTGATATGAAATACGCACGACCTATGTACTTTGAAGCTTGCAAGTTCCTCGCATGGAAACCTGAATAAAACCCGCATGCTTTCCAGTTTCATATACCATGAAAGAAACATAGTTGCATTCACGAAGGCCGTTCCAGCTTTCAAGCAATAAACTAGTTCTAACTTCTAAGCAAGGCTGCATGAATGCTCTCTAATACTTAAGTTGGTACATACTTCCCACTGATATTTTTGGTTTCCTTTATGGCCTTGCAAGCTTCTGTTTCTATCTTGTGTGCTTTATATGAACAGTATGTACTGAATATTAACTGACTCTCTTGTCTATTACTTTCCTGTAGGGTGATAGTAAATTGACCTCAAAATCTGGTGAAGGATCCGTGAAGAAAGATATAATTGGTGCTCATAGTGGTGCGACCAGCTCAAACGCCCAAGCGGTTAGTATTTGCAACTTGGGTTCCTTTGCTCCTAATGTTGCCTGAAACTAACTTGCTCATATTCTTTTAGATGGTTCAGCATGGAGCTTACGCCCAAGGGATGGGTTATATGCAACCCCAGGTAACCTATCATACCATCACTTGCCATTACAACTCTATACTTCGATTTTGAAGCTAAACATGATCCAGTTCTGTATTGCAATCTTCAATCATCATACGCTTTTCCTGACGCTCTTCCCCTTTACATCATCAGTACCATAATGGGGACACCTGAAACTGAAGATCAGGCAATTTTTGGCAATGGGTATTGCTCCATGAGGTAATTTTGTTGTACTGACAAGCATGTTATATGTGAGGCAAATTCAGACAATCTTAGACAACCCTAAAAATTAGTACCCCTTCTCTTCTTCTTTTCAGTGGTTTGTGTAGTCTTTCTCATGAATCTTCTGCCCTTTTAACAAGTGAATTAAAAATACGTATCTGTGCTGAATCATAGAAGATTCTCTTGATGCTGTATGCATGTTTCATGCTTCCTGTTTCTTTAGTAAATTTCGCAAAACTGTCAGTATTTTGAACAAATTCATCGCATAACTTAAGATATAGCCATTCTTTGACATAAAAACAGTCGAATACACTGTTGTATCTCAAATCTCTTGAATTAAGGTTGACTCTTATGGTACGTGCAACCACTAGAATCTCTAGGATGTTTTTCTTTGATGGCTCGAATTGTATGAGAATCCCTAGCTACCATACTTGAGAAACATGGCCTGCCTGTCTTGCACCTAGCTATTTGAGACTTCACCAAGGCTGGGTTTCAGTATGGTTATGTGAAATTGTTCAACCTACATTGGAGTTTTTACAATAGTGGGCTTGTTAAATCTGCAACCCTGAAATACTCTATAATAGTTTGCACAAAACGCAACTCTACTCTCTTTCATCTGACAAGACACTTGTTTTGCTTGCTGCAGTGGTTATCTATCTGTTAAGGAAGCCGCCCCAACATTAGGTTCATGATGATCATTGGCTGGAAACTAAAGCACCTGGAAGGGTGCTTAACAGTTGGTTGTGATGGCTGCCTCCAAGATGTAAATTGCTTCCGAGAGAATAGATTCACCTATTATGGTTTAGTGCTTGTTTTTATCTGTACATTCAGAATAATTCAGCCGTTGGTAGTTTGGCAATCTTTTGTTTTCAGATATTTGTATTAGGAAGCATAAATATATATCAACTGGGTATTAACTTATAGTGGTGCGGTGTTTCCTGCGCCCGCTCCGGGGTGCAAGGCTCGCCAAACAGACATCGACCTGTGCTTAAGACTCGTGATGCAACATGCAAGCCAACTGAGCTGTAAACCTGTCTTTGCCATGTCTAGAAGGGGAGCTGATCGGGTCCCCCTCAAATCAACTTTGTTTGGCTGATTGGTGTCGCTGCTCGTTCCTTCGCTATTATGCATAAGTGTTTTTTACCTTTCTACAAAATATTGTCGCACTCATCTTATGCAACAACGGGTGGTTGAAACTGCAGGCGAACAATTTCTCCCGTCAGGCAGCCAAAGCGCTCAGTTCATCAGTTGGGCCATGGATGTGAACTCATAGCTAAAACTGCAAGGGAACAACACATGGGAGATAAGAGTGATGGCCCAGAAAAAACCATCTACGGTGATTCCCGTCCACTACAATAAAAAATCTACGATGATTCCCTAAAATAATAAACAAAAATGAGTAGGAGATTGTTCGCGCCGAATGAAAAGCCAGCTTGTGCCACAGAAATACTGGACGAGTCGGCGTTCTGTGAAGGACAGCGCAAAGATGGGAAGCATACTTTCATACAGAGAGATCACGTATCTGCCCCTCGTTTTGGAAAGCATTTTAAAATATACTCCTATACAAGAAAGCCATACACGTACAACATAACCTGTGCAAGTGCCAAAGAAATGATACAAAGCACGACCGTTGGTGAACTACAACATGTATTTTTGTTATACAACATATGAATTGCCAAAATGCAAGGCATGAATTCAAGCCATCAAAGGAACATTCATGACGATTTTCATAGTAGAAGTAGATAGACGACGATCTGCACAAGAAGAATACTCATACTCATACGATTATTTAAATGGACAGATATTATACTTAATAAATTTCATGCCTTACAGTCTGGACACAGCAATGATAAGGTGGGGTTTTCTCATTTCTACCAAGTGACAAAATGTGACGGCTAAAGGTAGACAGATCAAATCTACATTTTCTATCTTCTTTGTTAGCTACTATAATCTGCCTCTCCGCAGGAGGCACTGTACGACAAGCCCGCCCTCTACAATATTGCCGTAAAATTACAAAATCTCCTTCCCCTGCGCGGCGTTAGGAAGAAGTCCCGCGGCCTGACAAAATGATGTGTATCGGGAAAAACCCATCTGTCTCGCGAAATTCCACACCTGTGCTCCAAAAATTCCAAGAGACAAGTTTAATCTCTTCAACGTGCCGAAATTTGTATGCATATCATTCTTCGTCGTCTGCTAGAGTAGCAAATGAGAATGGTTTGAATTTGTAGCCATCCCCGTGATAGAACTTGTTCATGAACTCGACCCAGTGTAGACGCAATGCATGAAGAAAGGCACTCAACGATTCCATCCCGAGCAATATGAAGGCGGTAGCAAAAGCGAAAACTATGAGCCCCACTAACTTAAAGATGAGGCTGTCATACCTGTCAATAATACAGTAAATAGTTCAAGTAAGAAACTGTAGTAGATATCATTTCTGAGATCATGCATTTCATGGCAGTCAAATGAGAAGACAAACACCGCCGTACGAATAAAAAAGTTAAGCCCAAGAAGACAAACACCGCAGTACTAATAAAAAAGTTACGCCCAAAGAGAAGGAGAAAATGATCGAAGCTTACCCCCATGCAAATAGCAGTAACTTCTCGTAGAAGACTGTTGATAGCTCAGAATGTGCCAAGCTGAAGTTAAATAACAGTACATCAAGTCATGGAAAAAACCAACAGATGAAAATTTGCAACAAAAAATCACAAGAGGCAAACCTCAAGGCCCAAAGTCGAAGGTATGATGCAGTATTTGAGACAGCCCCAAGAACAAACTCGATGGAGTGTATCATTTGATGCACAAAAACTTCACCAAAATTGAAATCATCATGACGTGAACGGGCAGAGTCCGGTTCAGAATCTGGATCCATTTCAGATGTCCCAAGGAAGCGATAGCTGTGACCTTGAAATCTCTACAACCAGGTATGAAGATTTAGCAATCCACTAGATATAGCAAACATAATCTAGGATTTTTGCTTACTCACTCATAACCTAACCTCATTAACCTAACAACACTGATAGCATATACTCCCTCTGTTTCTAAATATAAGCCCTTTTAGAAATTTCAACATGGACCGCATATGGATGTATATAGACATATTTTAGAGTGTAGATTCACTCGTTTTGCTCCGTATGTAGTCCGCATTGGAATCTCTAAAATGGCTTATATTTAGGAATGGAGGGAGTAGAAAACAAAGATCTCCAGGATGCAGCATAAAAACTAGTGATAACAAGAACCAAGTTAGCAATATAGCTTAAGAGGAACCTCTTCTAGGTTTCACTCTCTGAAATTTACCAATGGTATTCTTAACTCTTGCACTACTGGATTTAACTATACAAGCACAACTCTGTCAATATAGAACATAAGGCTGTAGAGGCTATGGACTAAGCTTGTGGTTATTAATTTAAGCATTATGACACACCAACACAGGTACAGCACCAAAAATCTATCTAAAAAGGAGTGCAATTGTTTTTCTTCATGAGTCGAGTTTATTCATAACATACCTCCTTATGAAGTTTCTTTAGAATGAAAGGCTTTGGGAAGAGCATCCATGGAACAGCTACTAGGGCCAGAAGCAACAAAAGTATCTGGAAGGGGAAACTGGTAAATGGGCATGAAAAAGAACATACAATGAAGGCTTTCATTTGTTTTATTAGAAGGTTATAGTACCTGGAGTTCCTTCTGTCCCCAAAAAAGTTGATTCTCTCCAAGATCTCCAGCAGGGTCAAGGAACATATATATCATCACGTGATATAGATCGGCTTTAGATCCCGTGCACCACTTAATGAGAATCAGGAGTGATAAGTAACCAAACAGGCTATTCAGAAAAATCAGCTGCGGTATGAATTGGTACCTGAGGAACCCACATCTTTTAAATCTATTGCCCTTTTCATTTTCTGATTTGCTTGCATCCAAAGAAGGAAAGACGCGAGAAAAATATATAATACCTTATGTCTAGGGCATTTTTATGGAACTTTGCATCAAAATAACTCAATAAAATTCCTAAGTTCATCTGGGAGACACCCATCAGTATGGACATCTTCATCTTCAAAGAATTTAGAAAGGGTAACTCAGATCGACTTCCACGCCAACTTGGGTCCACTCCAAAAGGGTAGGGATCACGAACTTTTACGAGACCAGCGGTATATGCATCACTGAAACACGCAGGTAGGGTGTTAAATCTTATGAGATAAACTTGCTATCTGGTTACAGGCTATAACTAAAGAGGGTCCAGTGTTAAGTAACAACAAACAAGAGAACAGAAATAACCAAATTGATAGTCATATCTCATATGCACCCTTAACAAAAATAGCTATTATGTAGTAGTAAGTACCTTGCAAGCCGAGAACCACAAGGTGTTTAAACCAGTCTAGATAATTTGTGAAGCTAAATCATTTTGTCATGGATGCATATTACCTTAAGAAATAGAGATCCTTATATCAAGACGAAACAGCTGCGTGTATTTATAGTTGCATATAGTCCCATTGTGTCAAAAATACATCTTATGTATTCCTTATTTTATGTACAATGCAAGTGGAGGGGAGATAGAGCTACTCATTGCCCAAAATGCCTAGACACATGGAATATACTCAAGAAATTTGCGAACTAGCAAATTAAACAGAATTTGCAGCATGCTCAAAGCAGAATGAACTACCAAAAATAGCTTGAGCTCGATAATTAACTGGAGTTATAATTTCAAATTCCCATCATAACAGCACATTCAGATAACTATCAAAACGGTAAAGTCAATACCTGCAGGAATTTTCCCGACACGCATATGCTGATTTGCCAAATATATGGAATGGAACGGAAAAGAATTCGTTGTATATGAGCCCACAGTATATTGAGAACAACGCCATCAGAAGAATCACATAACGCCCACCAAATGCCATCTCCGTAAAGCTATCAAGCTTCTGCGATAATCAATGGACCACAGCTTAGGAGAACAGCTTGATTTTAGTGCAGGCAATTTGCAAAAGAAAAAACTGATAAACTGCAAAGTTATAAAGAACCGCTCCCTCCGTATTAGTGATCTAAACGATCTTATATTTCTTTACAGAGGGAGTAATACCTTCCCAGCAATATATTTGTAGAAGATACTCACAAGCACATTGTTTGATAATGGTTTAAGACAGTAGGCACGAGTGGGGACAGAAACAGTTTTTCAATGTGGTCCTAGCGTACAGAGATATTGGGTTCCATCTAGATTGAGGGATTTTATGTATAACTATGCAAAATGCCATAACTAAATGGGTTCTCCACAATTTTTGCAAATGCACTCCTACAGACACCATAGGTTCCACGCGCCTCTACCTCCACCCGGGTTGATATTGATGCTAAAAAAAGAACTTCTAATGTTCTTTCAGGTGATCAAACCTTGTCCTAGAGATGTTAGGGTACAACCTATTTGGATTTTACTAATATAAGGTAAGCATCATACCCAGCTAAGTCATGAAATAACTATACATGTTTTTCTTAGCATATGCAAATATTGCCATAGAGAATAGTGAACCAAAATCTGAAGGTAGGGAGCAAAAATAGAAAAAAAGAACAAAAAGAGGTATGCTAGAAGAGTGGAACTAGGTGCACATATCAACAGTCAAGTTATAACTGCACTATCTAAAGCAGTAGAAAGTAACATATGTGCAATCTATGAACTGCACTCCAGTAAAATCACACTTTAAAGATTGCATGCAATGGCCATTACCAAAAAAGGAAGAAAATAAAAGGTCCAAGTTGAGCTCAGAGTACCTGAGAGGAAAGTTTCTTCTCACGAAGTATAAGAAACAAAGCTCCAAGTAACAGACATATTCCATGACCCCAATCTCCAAACATAACAGCAAACAGAAATGGGAACGTGATAACAGAATATACAGCTGGATTAATTTCTTCATATCGACCAACACTGCAACAATACATATTTGTGATCAATTCATGGCAAAAATATTACAACATGGGCTACTCTTTGATCAGAGAATAGTAAACAATAATCTGGTAAAACAAAACATTCCAAAACAAAGCAAACACATCGAGTTCAGATGCCAATAACCTCAAACATCTTATGAAGCAATCAATCTTGCATGGCCACAATTAACAACAACAACAAAAAACAGCTGCGGCAAAGGTTAAACAAGCAAATCTAATCCAACTCTTGAACAAACTCCTCTTAGGTCTTGGAATTAAATCAACTGTCACCTAACGATCTAACATGCCCTTGCTCACTACCCCTTGATCCCAAACACAAACCCTTGAAAATTAATAGCAGAATAAATTTGCTGGAACGAGTAGCTAAGTACAACATGATCTCTCCAATTACTTTGCCCCTACAATAGGATAGAAATTTCATTTAAAACATAATATTCCATACTTGGTTTTTCCACGACTTCCCAATGGGCACAAATGTAACAAATAAAACCATTTATTCAGGCTAATGCGCACCAAGATACATACCCATATGCATCAACGATCTCCTGGAAAGCATTCGTAAATTTATCAGTTCGGAAGTATGTAGGTGGCGAGTCAATAGTGTCCATCTCATGAAATATTATTCCAACTTGTGAGTTGCTGTGAAGAGTTGCACGCTGCAAAACATCCTCGATCTGAAGCACAACTTAGAAGTAAGACGTCTGTCCTAAATTTGAAAAATGAGCACAATAAGCTTTGCATTTCTGACCTGAGATTTAGCAAATATTGGACACCATCCTTCTCCAACAAGGCATTTCTTTGTCACATCAAAGTTCAGCATGTTTAGTGTATCATAAACAGCTTTCTCTTTTTTTACCTAAAAAGAATACACAGGTGAGAAATAAAAAATATTAGGTACTATCACAAATGCGGAACACAATTTTTTTAAGGTAGCAATTTGAAGACAAAATGAGAATTGCTATTACTTGATTACCATGAGTATCCATCTCCATAATTGGGACCCTACTGACTCGAGTGCTTTGTTTCTGTGCTGGGTTCCAGCATCCAAGGTGACTTCTAGATCGGAGAGGCGTGATGATACCTGCCACAAATATTACAGAGGTCAGTACTTCAAATACAGAGTATACAGCGTTACATCAGGATGCCACTCATGCACTTCAACAGAAAACAAAATGACAGGGAGGCTGCTAAAAACTGAACTTATACTCACAGAAAGCTACATGTACAGAAGAATGGAGTACTTGTTGCTGCTAGAAAAAGGTAGCTTCTCCAATAGATGAAATTAAAATACCTCACGAAAAATTTGTCTCTGCTTGACAATCTCCTCAGGAACAGGGTAGCAATTTGCTCCAAATGAAGCACAAATCCTCAATATTTTTGCTTTAGCCTGCTCCCCCGAAAAGAAAACCACAAAAACAGTCTTCTCTACCTGTTGGAGTGCAACTCAAGTGTTAAAATAGTGTTGAAAAACTTTCAAGGTTTCAGGGTTCATTTCAGTATTAAACTGCATAAATTACGGCTGTAAACCTGGTTGGAGATAGAAAACAAAGAGAAGCTATCACAACCAGTAGATAATTTGTGACAGCTATCACAACCAGTAAATAATTTATGGCAGCTACTCGATATACACAAGAATTAGGAACAGCAAACCACAATGACAGACCTCTTCACCAGAACTGGGATCCATAACAGGTTCCCCTGCAGATGCCTCATTGAAAAACATATTTCCCCTTGTAGTTCGGAAAAGCATCCTCTCAAAAGCCAATGCCTTGGACTTCAATATTATCCCACTAACAAACCTAACACCAGATTCCGAGGCCCCTTGATGTGTTCCCTGAGAACATTTTGTGTTACAATTTAATGGAAGAACAGAACAGTATTAACTTCAAGAATAAGAACTAAGACAACACCTGTTCAAGCAAATAGCCATTTCCGTCATCCACTTCCTTGTCATATATATGTTCATCTAGCTCATGGTCAGCTGGAGTTGCATGATTTTGAGAAGCAGCAAGGATGCTACCTGCCTGCAAGAAGTTATTTGAGAAAGCATGGAAAAAAACAGAAAAAGGAATAGATATGTTACTTAAAGCATGGTTAATATTTGACCGAGATGTATAATAATTGCAGTAGGGATTTATGATTAACAACCAATGTTACACTCCATAGTTTAATAAACTGGATCAAGTGCCCAGTCATCAGCTATAGAGAACATATTTCTTCACGAATTTCCATATTTTCAAGAAGAAAGTACACCAGCATATCCATAGAAGGTGTTGCAAGTACACTAACGACCAATGTATATCTTTTATCTCAGACCTTAATAGTCACAAGTAAACACATGGAACAGTTGATTCAAACACATGGAACAGTGAATTCAATGTTTCACAAGAATCAAGATACAACCTTTGACAAGACCAGTTTGAATTCAAGAAGTTCATTGTATGTCTGCCGTAGTGTCCCACTATTAGTATTCATCTCAAGCAGCTCATGCTCATGCTCACCCAATTTTGCCTACAGAAACAACGAGAGAAATTATTGATACTCCCTAAGAGCAAACTAAGCATTTCCTCTCAAAATGACTTCTTGTTGCATAAATAATAGAAATCCAAGAGGATTAATTATATAGCTATGATAAAATGACAGTGCTAATGCAGCTCTAGCTCCAACTAAAAGTACCTCTAGCTCCTCCAAATCAATTTCTGGTTGTAGTGCAGGCCGGACAGAAGATTTAACACCTGCCTTGTTGATCTGATCACTGAAAAACTTCAGCTTACGATTCATCTCTGCACATCGCTTTACCTACAGAAGAGTCGTGACAGGCTTATCATAATGAATCTACATAAAGAAGTTGTTGAACAGAAGTTCTGTGCTTCAGATGGTGTGCTGGTGTGCATCCACTGCCACACAGTAAGGGAAGCAACAGCCCGATTAAGTTCCATACCATGATCACCGAATCATACGTTGCAAGCATATAAAAGCAAGCATTTGGGAGGTTCCCTACCGTTTTTACCATTTATTGAAATGATATATGGTGCGACTAACATATTTCATTAGGTAACTTGGTTGGAAATCACATACTTACGGTATCAAATACCAAATGCAACAAATATATTGAATCCATCTACCAAGAAGAGCCCCAATGTATCCATTTTATCGCATTCTTGTTGTTCAGGTATTTCTTTCTTTTCCAATATTTTTTGAAAAATCAAAGCAAACAGAAACAGATAGTTTATGAATTTAACATATCAGATTAAATTCAGCTTGGCTCTGCTTCCGTAGGCTCGTTTTTCACATAAAACAAGAACAAGTAGATGATATAACGACATTGAAATAATCCATACTCTATACTAACATTGGCATTTGCATAGTAGAATAGATGTGTGCAATATGGTGTGATTAACATAAATATCAGATGGAGAATAATATAAATTAGATCACCTGGTTGACGAATATACGCTGAAAAGGACTCTTATCCTCATTCAACTGCAAAAGAAGTTGTGGAATAACAAAAAGGTCAGAAGTTGAACAATTGTAGATTCTGGCAAATAGAACAAAGAAAAACTAAGATCTGAAAGTAAACAGTTAACAAAGTTTTCTATGAAGTCCAAAATATAGCCTCACATTTGTCATATGTAGTTGAATATACTCTTATGGCGTTTTTATTATTTCTGAAGCCTATTTTTCTTCTCACTTCTTTTCCACAAATGTCATTTTAACATACACAATGTGATAATTGGTCGTATGAAAATCACACATCTAATCATAAAGTCAGAATTTCACGGATATTTTGGTGTGATATTAATCAACCTACTTGGTTATTTCCACCCTGCGCATGATAATAAACAACAAAAAGGAGGTACTGAGGGACTAAGACACCAAATGCATCACGGGAGCCTCTCCTGTCCATATTTCCTCACTGACAAGAGTCATGGAATGCAGCACCCGGTAGGGCGATATGTATCATCATCAACGTGCATATGGTGGCATGGCGATTCATGGGTGAAAACAGGAACCTATCAGACCGCATGATCACATTAGCAGGCAAATCCACCATCTTAATCAGGAATTTGAATAACAAGCAGCAATCAGTTTGCCTAACGTTCCTAGGAGCATCTCTATGATTAAGTTATTGGTGAAGCCCAAACTTCAACTCATTCTCATGTCCTCAGAAAGGATGCATTGTGCAGCTAAACTAAGCATGACAAAAGTGCTCCATTATGCCAGCTCATTAACTAGATAAATTGCAACAGATATATCATTAATGGCACGACAAACAAACTGTAAAGCACCCTCAGCAACTTATTCGTATATAAATTGGCTCATGATGGAGAGTGGCGATTGGTTTAGGTAATTTGGACTCAACGACAGCATAAGTGCTTAGTGGGATCAAAGCAAGCTAAAAACACACCAACAACATATTCGTATAATACAAATTTCCTCTACCACATTCATACACGATTATCGTCGACGTCTAAGCCCTGTGAAGCCTGTGCCACAGTGGGACAGCGCAGGCTGCGGCCCCTGGTCGAGAAGAACACCTTACACCCACTAACCAATGAAGGCAGTTGGTCCAAAGCAGCTCAAACGAGACGCTCGCTAAGCCTCGAGGTCCAATGGCACCCGGATCAAACTACTAGCCCTCCGACCCGAGCAAAGGCGAAAGCTAGATCCGAGGGCGCGGAGAGTTGCACGCACGCCGGCGAGCGGGTCAGAGATCACGACGCACGGGGCTGGATCAGACAGATCCGCGAGGGGGGAGCGGGGAGAGGGGAGAGGAGACGGGGGCACTCACGTCCTTGAACTGGAGGAGGCCGAGCTCGCCGAGGTAGGTGACGGCGAGGCGCGCGCTCTCGGCGGGGAAAATGAGCTGCACGAGGCACATCTTCTCGGAGCGGAGGTGGTCCATGGGGGGCAGGCGGTCGAAGAGCCCCATCGCCCCGGAGCGGCCCCCTCCCGGAGCTTCCAGGAGGAGGTTCGCCAGCGTGAGGGAGGGGCGGGGGCGAGGGAGGGAGGGAGGGAGGGACGAGGCCGGTGGTGTCTCAGATCTGAGGGTGGGGGGGTTCCGTTCGGTCCAATTCTACTAGTCGGCACTGTATTCTTTGCGAGGCGCAGCGCAGGTGCGCAACTGCTGCCATGACCCGGGTCCCGAGTCCCGACCCATGGGAAGGAAAGTGGGAGGAGGGTGGGCGAGGAAGCGTCTTGGAAAGCGGCTGCTGTGGCTGGCCCGTGGGCCATGCGCGCCTGAGTTGGGTGGGCGCGGACCGGTCGAAGTTCGTGTCGCGCGCGACTTCCCCGGGTTTTGATGAGTTTTACGCGACCGACAGGGTCGGTACCGCGTTGCGGGAATCGGAGAAAGGCCAAGAGTTTCCTTTTTTTAGGGAACTAAAAAACTTTTTTTGATCAAACTAAAAAACTTTATTGATCAACTAGTTCCAGAGGAATGATTTTACAGAGTCATGCGGCTTAAGTAACCACGTATCTCTATCAGTATCCAATTACAAAGAATATTTCGCTAAACTATCAGCTTCATGATTCCTTGATCTACTTTCATGAATGAAATTGCACTCCTCGAAATCGGATTTCAGAGAAAGGCGAAGAGTGGTTCCGCGTTCCGGGGAAGGAATGGGCCTGCTTGGTTTAGGTCGCGTTCCTCGCCGGGATAGACCCTAGTCATGTGGGCCCCCGTTGAACGCACTTTGCTGGCGCACTTTGCTGGCGCGGCGGTATTGGGCCAGCCCAGTATTGTAGCTGTCTCTTGAGTGTTTTTTTTTCTTTAGACCATCTTCTATAGAAGATGTATATCTGAAGATGTAAAAGTAGGTGATTTACAAATCTTTATCTTTATCTAATAATAATAAATCACCGATTGCTGCTCACTGTCATGGTAATTTTACAGAAAAGTCCCTCTATTTTTAAATAGTCAACCTGCCATCCTTTATTAAGTGAGAAGTATTGGGCCACCCCAGTATTGTAGCTGTAGCACGAGTTTTTTTCAAAATTGTTTTGCATCTGTTTTCTTAGGTTCTCTTTAGTTTTTCTTTTTTTCCCTTTTCTTTCTTTCTTAGGTTTCTCTTTTTTTGTTACTTTTTTTAACAAATGTATAATTTTTTATTAGTATTTTACATTTTTCTTATACATCAGAATATTCTTTTTATACATGTTTCACATTTTTTAAATACATGGTTTCAGTTCAAATATATGTTTTGATGTCTACATTTTTACCACACATTGTATATTTTTACACATCTATTTTTATAGAAATTTGAAATTTTCAACCACATGATTAATATTTTTTCAAATACAGGTTTGAACATTTTTTGAATAGGTTTTCAATATTTTCAAAATACTTGCAAAGCACTTTTTTTGAAATATGCGAAATTATTAAAATATTATAATATTTATGAAAAGTGTCACAAATATATATTTGAAACAACTGAGCATTTTTAAATGTAACATACATTTTGGAATGGTACAAAACATTTTTTTAATTACAGAACAATTATAAATTGCAAAAGGTTTATCAAAAATGTCATATTTTTTAAAAATGAGTGAACATTTTCTATATGACACACAAATTTATTTTAATGGTACAATTGTTTTCTAACAGTCGAGCAATCCATTTTTATGTTGCATACACATTTTTTTAAATGTGTGATGAAAACTTAACAATAATAATTTTTGTAACAAATGTATTTAGAATATTTCAAAATATAAACATAAGTAAAATTTCCAACATAATAAACAAACGTTTTTCCTTTAGGCAAATAAAAAAACATGACACCTGACTAACGAATCCAAATGGCTACTCGACCCGCCCACTATCGGCTCCCCGTAGGCCAGCCATACTACTATCTCGCATAAAGTGAGACATACTTGCGCACTCAAATGATCGTGTCGACTATATCTCACTTTATGCGACATGGAACCGATCTCTCGTAGCTTTATGCAACATGGAACCGATCTCTCGCATAAAGGATCTATAGTACGGGTCAGCCCATAAGCACATACTCGCATAAAGGAGCTATAGTAAAAGGTAAAAGAAGAAATAGCGGGTGCAAGGGGATTCAATTCAGGTCGTTCGAGTACTGCCTGGTGCAGCTAGCCACTGCGCCACTGTAGTGTTCTCGGATAGACATGAGGTGAACAGTCATTGAGGCAAAAGACCCGAGTTTTTGTTTTATTTCTTCATTTTTTTGGTTTTTTCCTGTAGTCCTTTGTTTTTTTAACTTATTTCTCCATTTTAAATAGCCACTGAGCCAACATCGAATTCATGCTGAATAACTTGGGCGCAATCTACTATAAGGAAAATAGCTGGTTTTACACGAGTTTCCTGAATTCCCCCCTGTATTTTTTCTTTTCTTTCTCCATTTTCTTCTATTTATTCGGTTTTCTTCATGCATTTTTCAAAAAAGTAATTTTTTTTCGTCTCTTTTTTTTCCTTCTCCATTTTATCGTTCTTTTTTCATGTATTTCTCTGGTTTTATTTTTTTATTTCCTTGTCCTTTTGGTTTATTTTGTTTCGTTTTGGTTTCAATTTTTTGGTTTTCTTTGCTTCTCTTGCTTTTTGTTATACATTTTTTATATGTCAACAACATTTTTCAAATACACGTTTACCATTTTTTAATACAATTTAACATTTTTTAATACATAGTCAACATTATTTCTATACGCATTTCTTTACATTTTTCAATGCTTGATTAACATTTTTAAAATACAAGAGTAACATTTTTTGAATACATGGTCAACATTTTTCCTACGCACACTCATATTTTTTTTCAAATGCTTGATTAACATTTTGTAATACATAGTCAATATTTTTTCTCTATGCACATTTTAACATTTTTCATATGTTTGATTAACATTTTCTAAATGCAATATTTTTTTAACACATGGTCAACATTTATTTCTAAACACATTTAACATTTTTCAAATCTTGTTCAATAATTTTTTTAAATGATTGATTAACATTTTTATATACATGAGCAAATTAATTTCATCATTTTTATAATACATAGTCAACAATTTTTATACACATTTAGCATTTTTCAAATACTTGTTCAATATTTTTTCAAATGATTGATTAACTTTTTATTACAGGTAAGCAAATTAGTTTCATCATTTGTATAATTAGTCAATGTGTACGTGCAATGCACGTTAATTTGGAAGTATATTAAGTGCATGCGAATATTAAGTAGGATATTATTTGCGTGTTATTATGTGATTATTATTATATTTGGTATGAAAATAACTGCACACTAAACGTGTTGAGCGCTTGACATTGAAGCAGTCTAGGTCATTGGATTGACATGATTTGATGGCTGAGATTAATTGGATCTGCCCCTTTAGGTCTTTTTATATTGGTATAGATACATGGTCAACAATTTTTCTATACACATTTAACATTTTTTAGATGTTTGCTTAACATTTTTCAAAAACTTGTTCAACATTCTTTCAAATGCATGATTAGTATTTTTAAATAGATAATTAATTTTTTGATACACATTTTATTTTTTTGTATATATTTTTCATGTACATGATAAACATTTTCTCTATATACATTTAACATTTCTCTAATGCTTGGTCAATATTTTTCAAATATTTTAATGTAGAGTGATTTTGGTAATATAATTTAAATATTAGAAAGTATTAAAAACGTAAAAGAAGAAAGAAAAAACAAAAAATTAAAGTGTGAACAAAACACAGAAAATGAGGCTCTTGTTTCCCTCGCGGCTGGGCTGGCCCAACTGGTGGCTCCCTTCAGTGAGGGGTTTCCTCAAAAGCAACTAATTGTCGAGCGCTCCTTTGGAAGCCTCGCAACGATCACTTGCGCCGGGCTGAGAGCTAGCTGCCGCCGTGCGTCGCGCCCTAGACGCTCGCTTCAGATTTATTTTTTTCGCACGCAATTCTCTTTTTTAGATGGTATTTTTTCTTTTTTCCAAATTTTCGGTTTTCCACCGGTCTTTCTTAGCTTTTCAACAAAAAAACTGAAATTATTTTTCTTTGCGGAAAAAACATTTTTTTTGCTTCCTTGAGAGGTACATTTTTTGCTTCCACGAGAGCCATGGTTTCATTTATGCGAGAGGAACGACCATGCCTCTCGGAAACGGAGAAAAATAGTGTTTTCTCTTTTTTTTCGTGACAAACACGGTTTTGCTTTCGCGAGAACTGGGAAAAACACATTTTTTCTATATTTTTTTGAGAAAAGCACAGTTTTGCTTCCACAAGAAGCACGGTTTTACTTCCGTGAGAGGCACGATCGTGCCTATCAAAAACGAGAAAAAAAATGCATTTTCTCTTTTTTTTTCTGTGAGGCACATTTTTGCTTCCGTGACATGCATGATTTTGCTTCCGCGGGAGGCACGATCGTGCCTCTCAGAAACGAAAAATAGACATGTTTTCTCTTTTTTTTATCCCATGAGAGACACGGCCATGCCTCTCGAAAACTGCTTCCGAAAAGGGAAAAAATGTGCTCCTGGTTCGACTTTCATCTAGTTTTTTTTGTAAAAAAAGTTCTTAAAAACATATCAACATGATATCTAGTTTCGTAGACCTCGACGCGAGAAATTCAACGGTGAAAACAGTTTATGATTTGGATTTAAGAGATAAAACATTTTGAATAAACGAATCTATGAAAAAAATTCTTAGGTTGCGGCAAGTGACGCACATTCAGCGCGCCACTTATTACAACCTCAGAAGGTAGGAGTGATTTTGGAAGGAATTCTCCTCAATTAGTGATTTAAAATAGTACACGTACAACATGGCTGATAGCCATTCCAAATCATGAGCCAGGAATTAGGAATTCCCCAACCCAACCTACCACTAACATCAGCGACAATCCTTTTTTATGGCACCTGCATCAATGTGGTAGCACAAAAAATAGTAATAAGAAAAAACTCTAACGCCATTAGTAATTCGGTGGAGAGCGGATGTAGAAGGTAGCAAAAATCTGTAGTAGGAAGAAGATAAAGCGGCAACTTAGATGAAATCAACCCATCAGAAGTTGACAACCAGTCTCAAATCCTATGATTGAGGGCAGCTGCACAAAACACGAGATAGAAAAGCATCATCAGTAAGGAGTCTAAACTGGATAGAGAAGAATTGCAGCTGCTACCGTTGTTTAACGCCACTACAGAGGGATGCCGTCGCCTACTAATTAACTGACAAAAAGTACAAAACTCGGAAGTAGGCATTGCCCATAGTCGCCGGTGTCGTCGCCAACGCTCTTGGGTTTTTTCTCGACGACCAAGAGAGGGAGGTGGGGAGCTGAATCCAGCGAATGGTCATGGTGGTGGTCCTCCGCAGCGGCGAGGTCGTGACGTGAGGTAGGAATGGGGGGGATATATGGACATGCGTGGAGTAGAAGAACAACCTCCTCTCTATCTTGCATGGATCCCTTCTTTCTCCAACAGCGACCGGTCGATCGATTTGTGATCGAAACTTCTTCGGGAGGGTTGGCGATCTGAGCGCCCGTTCGTGCTATATACAAGTTTCGAACTCACCACGTCGAGTTCACGTACAATTACCACCAACCACAGGAGCTACTTGCTTTCTATGATTAGTAATAGAGGCAAATGTTTAATAATAATGCTGCAACAGTTCCATTGCAAAAATCTATCGCACCACTTAATTTTTCTGAATAAAGAATACATCAATTTGAAAAGGCATTCGTATAATCCATGAACTGAAAGGATAAGTTCACAAAAATGGAAAAAGTTCGTGAATTCAAAAAAAGTTCATCGGATTTGAAAAAAGTTCATCAAATTTGAAAAAAATTCATGAATTTGAAAATAAGTTCATCGAATTTGAAGAAACTTCATAGAACTTGAAAAAAATTCATCAACTTTGAAAAAGTTCATAGAATTTTAAAAAATGTTTATTAAATTTCAGAAAAAGTTCATAGAATTTGAAAAGTTCATCAAAATTCAAAAAAGTTCATCGAATTTGAAGAAAAGTTCAACAATTTATAAAAAAGTTCATCAATTTTTAAAAAAGTTCACAAATTTAAAGAAAAATTTCAGGAATTTAAAAAAGTGCGCAATAAATAAAACAAAAAAGATGAGGAAAAGGGAAAAAGAATAAACCGAGCCGAAGAACGAAAGAAAAAGAGAAAAGTGATCTACCTTTAGACTCGTGGGTGGATAGCCTTGTGGCTAGAGCCGAGCCCATATAACGGAAAGGTTGCGAGTTCGATCCCCCACCCAGCGCTCTTTCTTGAACCTTTCGAAAAACAAGAAACACAATAAGGAAAAATAGAATGGGCCGGCCCAGTTTGGACTGCTGCAGGCGCCCGTTTGCAAATTGCACTATAACGGGCGCCTTCAGCGCCAAATAGGAAATGCCATCTAGAGGGCTTTTGTGTATCCTGGACCGAAGCGTGTGGGCTGGACTGGACAGTTGGCCCAGTTTTTACCAGACGCCCTTTAGACAGGAAATCCAACAATCAGAAATGTGTAGAAAGTGAAAACGGACGGCCAGAAACACAAATCGCTGAGAGGGCTCAATTTAGACTTGGTTTTACTGTACTCCTCGTGCAACACATTTGTATTTTATGTGGTAGTGTACTCTGTACTACTCTGATGTAGTATATGTGCACTTCACGTGTATAAACACAATTGTACTTCGATTGTCAAAAAAAAACTTGTACTTCACGTGACTACCCATACTCCTTGCATTAGTAGACCCATACTCTCTATAATAGCATATGTGTGCTTCGTGTATAGTACACTTATGCTCCCACATAAAAACCAAAGAAACAGTAGCGTTCCTCTGTCCCGAGCGAGCACCATGCATCGGCTCATCGTCATCACACATAGAAAAATCTCCCCTAATAGGATTTACCCCGTTGTGGTAACAAATCCATGTGTTATAATCTAATCCCTAAAATACACAAGAGCTTTAGGCCCATGTATCAATTATTTTCTGAATATTTTTCATATGCACATTTGTGGTTTCATGTCATGGGTAGTAATATAGTCCCACGTGGAAAGTGGAGGGGAGTTTGCACCAATATGTAAGGAACTCTCATCATCCACATATAATTGAAGCATCCTCCATCGTCTGCCCCCCCCCCCCCCCCCCCCCCGGCGGAGTCTCCTCCGCGCGCGTTGTATTTCATGAATGAGCTTCTTGACTGGAAGGAGGTATAATATGATAATCCTATGTTTAGTGGTTCATCTGTCTGCATTGCTCGATACGTTCATATATATGCTTGGTATGTGCCAGCCTAATAAGATTACATACGTTAATCCTGCTAGCATTCTCGTCATGATTTTCATGTGGATTAAAATGATTGAAAAATGCCATTTTTAGGGGAAACATATTCAGGGCCTTACGACTACACTTAAACTAAACTTGTTTATGGTTCACACTTTAAGTTGGATAGACCAAAACCATCTTCTGGCTCATGACCATGAACATGTGCTGGGTGGCAGGTGATTTTCTCAAAGGAAACCTTACTCCTGACCAAGATAAAGCGTTCATGGATGCCACCATCAACTTTGTGGGTGCCATTTTGTGTGCGATTGGAGACAAGTTGGTGGATGCGTATTTGTGCGAGCATAATACCGAGCTATGTGATGTGCTCGCAACTAATGATGGTAGTGAACTATATGATATGGAGTAGTCCCATGACTACAAGATGGTTAACACCAGTCACGTCATAGAATAGGCCCATGTGATACATTTACATTGTTAATGAGCTTGAGCCCTCAAGCGTCTGTTGCCCGACAAGTTTGTCGCTGGATGCGTTATTGCTAAAGTTCCTCCTTTGCAGAATAACTTTACCACTTCTCTTAAGCAACAATGACAGCAGAAGACTGACACGCTAAGGGAATACAGAGTCAACCTAGCACTAATGTGGCGCAGAGAAATTCTCACGGGTTCAGGAAAAAGATCATGGTATGGACTAGCAACTTCAGTATGACCACTAGTCGCAACAATGATGGTGTAGGATACAGGGTATAACAATGTACATATTGCACTTTTTGTTTGCTAGTCTACTAAATTTTGGATTGATACAAGTGTTAATATTCATGGTGTGTGTGTGTGTGTGTGCGCGCGCGCGCGCGCGTGTGTGTGTGTGTGTGTGTGTTGATATTTGTTGTCTTCCTCTTGCCTGATCACATGGGATTACCCCATTCTATTTTGGGACAAATCACATGCTTCCATTTGTGGTGTTGACACAACAAATATGAAATTTACTTTGAGAAAGATCGCGCAGTTTAAGAATGCAATAATCTCGTTAGTGGCTTTCTTCTCTATACATAAAGTTTTGAGTTAGTTTTGAATCCAGAAAAGTAGTGATATCAAAGTATTGACCTTTTGTTGGTAAAGCTATGAGTACAGGGATCGGTTCCCCTTTTCGGTTATGAACCATACACATTCTAGTGTTAATGAAACCAATGTTTTCCAATTCATGACTTTGTCATGCTAGCTTCAGTTGCAGCATTACATGACTTACCAAATGAATTTAGTCTCGAGTTTCACATTAGCCTTAAGGATCTAAGTGACAAGCTTGCGTGCAAGCTAAGGAACCTTTCAAACCTCAAAATACTACAAAAGAGAGAACTTGGCATCATTAGAGCCAATACATTTTGATCTATGTGAGATGGATGGTGTGTTGAAAGAATGTGGAAAGAAACATTTCATGACGTCGATAGATGATTCCACTGGATATTTTTACACGCTTATGTTAAACCTAAAGATGAGGTTCTACAACACTTTAAAGTCTATAAGGCGAAAGGTGAAAATCATTTTGAAAGGAAAATTACAAGAGTTTGGTCAAATCGTGGTGTTCAAATTAGTTCATTCTTCTTTGTGTGGAACATGATATTATTCATTAAAGGATGCCTCCCCAAAAGAAAAACATGTCCCTAACATATTTGGTTAATGCTAGTTAGACACATCAGGTTTATCCAAGGCATGTTGGGAGGCTACATCGACATCTTGTCCTGGATAAAGTTCCCACAAAGGATAAAAAACTACTCCCTATGAGTAATGGAAGAAGAAAAGTATAGCACTCTCTTACATGCACACACGTTCATTATTGTTTAGTTTGGCTTCATGCTTTTGGCCTTGTGGGTTTGTATACGCTAGTAGAAAACCCGCCTTTCACCCGGAGCACTAGTCCCGACCGGGTTTGGGCCCCTGACTAATGTGAGTATTAGTCCCGGTTCCAATGGCTAGGAGCGGACGGGGGCACGACCAGGATTAGTCTTGGTTCAAATGGGACCTCTAGTCTCGGTTGGTGATACCAACGAGGACTAAAGGGGTTGCGGCAGGCTGGGGCCCCTTCGAGCACCTTTAGTCCCGGTTGGTATCACCCACCAGGACTAAAGATAGACATTTAGTCCCGGTTGGTATCACCAACCGAGACTAAAGTATTCCCTATATAAAGCTGCTTCATTCAACCCGAGTCCAAGCTTTATCTCCCCTCTGCGTTTCAGCAACTCATTGCCGCAACGAGCGGCAAATAGGGATTCACTGGTCATGTGACTCAAATGGTTGGGCTGGTTCTGGCCGATGGTGTGATGTGTGATGTGTGATGACTGTGGCTATATGGTCAGAATATGGGGCCCGGATATTTGGAGTCTGAACTGGCCTACTTGAAGTTCTTGTTCTCCGTCTTTTTCAAGTAATCAAGTTATTTCCTATGCTTGTCTCAAGAAAAAAGTTTCCTATGCAAAGATCATCTTCAAACTTCACTGGTGACGACAAGCGGCATGAGAGAGTTTTGGTAGGTATTTATGCACTGATTGATGGATGTGGTTGATTGTACGTGCATTTTTTTGCGAGATCAATGTCAAAATGAATTCTCTTAAATCAAACTGCAAATTTTATCACCGTTGTGTTCCTCGAGATCTTCACACTAGATCCTATGTTGAAAGATTTTGGTAAGTTTTTACGCGACTTATTGTTTTAGTATACCTGTACTGCCAGACATGGTATACTTGTACCTCATATGTAATGTACTTGAACTCCGGTGTCAATGTGTGTCCCGTGTGTAGTGTATACCAGATCATGATGGCGAAAACTATGTAGATGGTGGTGAAAACCTAGATGGTCTAATATGAGAAAAAAAGAATTACAATGCCTCTAACACAGGCAATCCATACATATTCAAGGAAGAATAAAGATGATTAATATCATGAATTAGGATAGCATACATTTATCTAGTGCTGGGACATGAGATGGTACGTCATGACACTCAAGCTACGAGTAACAGACTGGAGGAGTCCACAGTGAGTCCCTCCTCCCTTCACACCTACACCGATCTGGTATTAATGCTTCTAACTTTGGCCATTTTAGCACGATCTGACGCGATTGATAGAATAACTACGTTTGTGATAATATCAGTATGCGTCATGTTTGTATCGATCTGATTCCTCTGCTACGAAGCCAATGTACCCCAATTAAGTTTCTTATGTTGTTTGTTTTCTGATTTTTAGGTCTGATTCCTATTCGCACTAGCACCACTTACTAGTTCTTGCATTGTTGGTAGGGTTGATATCTAAGAGCAATTTTGCATGGCCTCTTCTGAAAATAGCACAACACAGAGCTCAGATCTGGCTGGACATTCAACAACTCCATATGCTACGCCCGCCACTAGTGCCGAAGCATCACAGGGTGCTGCTGCTGATGGGCCTGTCAGAGTTGGGAATAAGAGAAAGCTTCCATCATTTATATGGAGTGATTTTGAGAAACCGTTTGTCGGTGGGGAATGGAAAGCCGAGTGCATCTATTGCACCGATATTCTTCCTACAGAAGACGCCGGCGACAGTTCACACCTGGAGGATCACCTGATGTGGGGTGCTGATTGGCGTGCACCGGCAACCCGACAAGAATCGAGGTTGTCAAAGGCTGATGACGGGGAAGCCGATTGGGAGGATGTTCTGTTTGATCAAGATGTTGCAGGAAAGAGCTTCTGATGATCATTTGTGCTCATGATTACCCTCTGTCTATCATCAATCATGCGGGTTTTCAGAAACTGTGTTATGCATTACAACCAATGTTTCAGATGTTATGCATTACAATATCAAGAAGGTCAAATTGAAAAAACCCAGTAGTTCAAAAGTTTTATAAAAACTAATTTTCCCTCTTTTAAAAATAAGACGTAGAAGTTCAAAATAACTGAGCAATTCGATATTTATTACATAACTAGGACTTTTCCCATTACTAATGAATAACACCAAGAAGTCCAAAATTAAAAAATATGAAGATGTTTGATGTTTATAAAGACTCAGATTTCTCCCAGTACTAAAGATTAAAATCAAGAAGTTCAATTTCAAGAAACAGAGTAGTTCAAGGTGAAAACAGCGGGAAGTTCAACTACTACACGAGAGGCGTTTCAGATTAGAATATAGGAATAGAAAACAAAAATCTTAAAAGGTTTGTTGCAAGAAGTTCACGTGCTCCTCCCGATGGAGTTCAAGAACTCTAGTGCGAGACGTCCGACCTTCAATTACGCGTAAAAAATTGACATTTTTAAAACTGCTCTCAAACAACAACAAATTTGTACGCCCGTCTACATGAAAAAATGCTCCTATTCAAAAGCTTTTGAACGGTATATTATATGCTATATTCTGATGAAGGGTTTAAAAGTTTTAGGAATACCGTTAAAAACACATTTTTATGCATCCAAAAAAATAGTTTGAACCGTCGCGAGTATGAAAAACTGATCAACACCAAAAAGTTGCATGTTTTCAACAAATTTTCATCGATATATCATTTGCTCAATTCTGGTAAGTGGCTTGGGAATTCCGGGCAAAAAACAACACGTCAAAAACAGAGTGAAGTTCAAACAGACATGCCCCAGAAGTTCAACTACTTCACGCAGAGCATTTCCATTCGTGATGAAGGCAGAAATCATGATCTCGCTGTTTTATAAATTACTTAAAAATGGCAGGGAATTAGAGAAAACTTTATATATGAAAAAGTTTCGCAATTTTTATAGCTATCCAACGGCGTATTATTTGCCCCATTCCGACAAAGTTTACAAAAATTATAGCCGCAAAACATTTTTAACCATTTTCAAAATTGACTTAAAACCGTAAGGATTTGGGAGAAATAATATATATCAAAAAGTTTCGCATTTCATCAAGCTTTCCAACTCTATGTGCAGGTCGAACAAAATGTTCATGGCAAGTCAAATTAAAAACTAGTGGCAGTCTAAAAACAAATGTTTGCTCGTGTGCTAGTGCCATGGAAAAGTTCGACCTTTTTTGAGTTGTTCTTTGTGTATTACTATTACATTGAAGTTCAAATTAAAAAAATGATCATTTCATAAATTATAAAAAAACCTTTCCCTATTTCTAGAAAAAGCCTATAGGTTTAGATTAAAAAGATGAAGAAGTTCAATGCTTGTTACAAACCCAAAGAAGGTCAAAAAAGCATATCAAACAATTTTATAAAAAAAGATTTTTCTCTATTAAAATAAACCTAGAAATTCAAATTTGTAACCTTGGGAGCGGTAGTACCGTGGCCTCAGGCCAGGCGCAGCTGCTCGAGCGGTAGTAGGGGCAGATGTAATTTTTTACATCCGCGCCCTACGCGGTAGTACCGCTCCGTGGGTGCGGTAGTAACGAGGGCTCTGGCCAGGTGATACGTCTCCAACGTATATATAATTTTTAATTGTTCCATGCTATTATATTATCTGTTTTGCATGTTTAATGGACTTTATTATACACTTTTATATTATTTTTGGGACTAACCTATTAACCGGAGGCCCAGTTCAAATTTGCTGTTTTTTTTGCCTATTTCAGTGTTTCGTAGAAAAGGAATATCAAACGGAGTCCAAACGGAATGAAACCTTTGGGAGAGTTATTTTTGGAACCAACGCAATCCAGGAGACTTGGAGTGGACGTCAAGAAAGAAACAAGGAGGCGACGAGGCAGGGAGGCGCACCCAGGGGGGTAGGCGCGCCCCCACCCTCGTGGGCCCCTCGTGGCTCCCATGACCGACTTCTTTCTCCTATATATACTCATATACCCTGAAAACATCCAGGAGCACCACGAAACCCTATTTCCACCGCCGCAACCTTCTGTACCCGTGAGATCCCATCTTGGGGCCTTTTCTGGCGCTCCACCAGAGGGGGAATCGACCATAGAGGGCTTCTACATCAACACCATAGCCTCTCCAATGAAGTGTGAGTAGTTTATCTCAGACCTTCGGGTCCATAATTATTAGCTAGATGGCTTCTTCTCTCTCTTTGGGTCTCAATACAAAGTTCTCCTCGATCTTCTTGGAGATCTATTCGATGTAATTCTTTTTGTGGTGTGTTTGTCGAGATCCGATAAATTATGGGTTTATGATAAAGATTATGTATGAACAATATTTGAATCTCGTCTGAATTCTTTTATGTATGATTTGTTATCTTTGCAAGTCTTTTCGAATTATCAGTTTGGTTTGGCCTACTAGATTGATCTTTCTTGCAATGGGAGAGGTGCTTAGCTTTGGGTTCAATCTTGCGGTGTCCTTTCCCAGTGACAGCAGGGGCAGCAAGGCACATATTGTATTGTTGCCATCGAGGATAAAAAGATGGGGCTTATATCATATTGCTTGAGTTTATCCCTCTACATCATGTCATCTTGCTTAATGCGTTACTCTGTTCTTATGAACTTAATACTCTAGATGCATGCTGGATAGCGGTCGATGTGTGGAGTAATAGTAGTAGATGCAGAATCGTTTCGATCTACTTGTCCCGGACGTGATGCCTATATACATGATCATGCCTAGATATTCTCATAACTATGCACTTTTCTATCAATTGCTCAACAGTAATTTGTTCACCCACCGTAATACTTATGCTATCTTGAGAGAACCACTAGTGAAACCTATGGCCCCCGGGTCTATTTTCCATCATATAAGTTTCCGATCTACTTTATTTTGCAATCTTTACTTTCCAATCTATATCATAAAAATACCCAAAATATTTATCTTATTATCTTTATCAGATCTCACTTTTGCAAGTGGCCGTGAAGGGATTGACAACCCCTTTATCGCGTTGGTTGCAAGGTTCTTATTTGTTTGTGCAGGTACGAGGGATTTGCGTGTAGCCTCCTACTGGATTGATACCTTGGTTCTCAAAAACTGAGGGAAATACTCACGCTACTTTGCTGCATCACCCTTTTCTCTTCAAGGGAAAACCAACGCATGCTCAAGAGGTAGCAAGAAGGATTTTTGGCGCCGTTGCCGGGGAGGTCTACGCACAAGTCAAGACATACCAAGTACCCATCACAAACTCTTATCCCTCACATTACATTATTTGCCATTTGCCTCTCGTTTTCCTCTCCCCCACTTCACCCTTGCCGTTTTATTCGTCCCCTTCTTCCCGTTCGCCTCTTTTTTTGCTTGCTTCTTGTGTTCCTGTTTGCCCTGATGGCCTTGCCTAAAAACGTTGATCCTCACCTTAGAAGGTTGGAAGAAATCGAAAACAATGTTAGAAGCTTTATGACTTTACAATTTGAGCATAATAATTTCTTTAGAAATGAGCTTAAAGAACAAAAATGTTTTATGGAATACATGAATAAAGAGCTTGATGATATGTCTAAGGAATTTTATGGTTTGAAATCTCAGTTTGCTCGTCTTGAGAACTCAATAGCCCAAATTTCGGATAAGCAGGCCACCATAGTTAATAAGATGTCCGCCAAACTAGAAGGGTTAGAAGGAAATAGGGATGAAGATCTAAAAGTGATTGATGTGTCTCCTATTAAATCTTTGTTTTGCAATATGAATCTTGATAATGATGGGACTGGAGATGAGTCAAGTTTAGTTAAGAGGCGTCCCAATGATTCAGAGTTTTTAGATTTTGATGCAAAAATTGGTAAAAGTGGGATTGAAGAGGTCAAAACTTTACATAGCAATGAGCCCACTATTTTGGATTTCAAGGAATTTAATTATGATAATTGTTCTTTAATAGATTGTATTTCCTTGTTGTAATCCGTGTTAAATTCTCCTCATGCTTATAGTCGAAATAAAGCTTTTACTAAACATATCGTTGATGCTTTAATGCAATCTTATGAAGAAAAACTTGAATTAGAAGTTTCTATCCCTAGAAAACTTTATGATGAATGGGAACCTACTATTAAAATTAAAATTAAAGATCATCAATGCTATGCTTTGTGTGATTTGAGTGCTAGTGTTTCCACGATTCCAAAAACTTTGTGTGATGTGTTAGGTTTCCGAGAATTTGATGATTGCTCTTTAAACTTGCACCTTGCGGATTCCACCATTAAGAAACCTATGGGAAGGATTAATGATGTTCTTATTTTTGCAAATAGGAATTATGTGCCCGTAGATTTCATTGTTCTTGATATAGATTGCAATCCTTCATATCCTATTATTCTTGGCAGACCTTTCCTTAGAACGATTGGTGCAATTATTGATATGAAAGAAGGAAATATTAGATTCCAATTTCCATTAAGGAAAGGCATGGAACACTTTCCTAGGAATAAAATCAAATTACCTTATGAATTTATTATGAGAGCCACCTATGAATTGAATACCAAAGATGGCAATACTTAGATATATTCTCGCTTTTATTCCTAGCTAGGGGCGTTAAACGATAGCGCTTGTTGGGAGGCAACCCAATTTTATTTTTGTTCTTTACTTTTTGTTCCTGTTTATTAATAAATAATTCATCTAGCCTCTGGTTAGATGTGGTTTTATGTTTTAATTAGTATTTGTGCCAAGTAAAACCTTTAGGCTAACCTACGGTGATAGTTAATTTGATCTTGCTGAAAAACAGAAACTTTTGCGTGCACGAGAATAATTTTATTAAATCACAGAAACGTGATTTTTAGTTGATTCTTTTTTCAGAAGATTAATAAAAAAATTAATAGGACTTCCTAATTTGGTAGAATTTTTGGAGTTCCAAAAGTATTCGAGAGTTACAGATTGCTACAGACTGTTCTGTTTTTAATAGATTCTGTTTTTCGTGTGTTGTTTGCTTATTTTGATGAATCTATGGCTAGTATCGGGGGGTATGAACCATAGAGAAGTTGTAATACAGTAGGTTTAACACCAATATAAATAAATAATGAGTTCATTACAGTACCTTAAAGTGGTGGTTTGTTTTCTTGCACTAACGGAGCTCATGAGATTTTCTGTTGAGTTTTGTGTTGTGAAGTTTTCAAGTTTTTGGGTAAAGATTTGATGGATTATGGAATAAGGAGTGGCAAGAGCCTAAGATTGGGGATTCCCAAGGCACCCCATGGTAAAATTCAAGGACAACCAAAAGCCTAAGCTTGGGGATGCCCCGGAAGGCATCCCCTCTTTCGTCTTCGTCTATCGGTAACTTTACTTGATGCTATATTTTTATTCACCACATGATATGTGTTTTGCTTGGAGCGTCTTGTATGATTTGAGTCTTTGCTTTCTAGTTTATCACAATCATCCTTGCTGTACACACCTTTTGGGAGATACACACATGAATCAGAATTTATTAGAATCCTCTATGTGCTTCACTTATATCTTTTGAGCTATATAATTTTGCTCTAGTGCTTCACTTATACCTTTTTAGAGCACGGTGGTGGTTTTATTTTACAGAGATTATTGATGTCTCATGCTTCACTTATATTATTTTGAGAGTCTTTTAGAACAGCATGGTAATTTGCTTTGGTTATAAAATTAGTCCTAATATGATGGGCATCCAAGTTGGGTAAAATAAAAACTTTCATATGGAGTGCATTAAACACTATGATAAATTTGATACTTGATAATTGTTTCGAGATATAAAGGTGGTAATGTTAGAGTCATGCTAGTTGGGTAATTATGAAATTGAGAAATACTTGTTTCAAAGTTGGCAAGTCCCGTAGCATGCACGTATGGTGAACGTTGTGTGACAAATTTGAAGCATGGGGTGTTCTTTGATTGCCTTCCTTATGAGTGGAGGTCGGGATCGTGCGATGGTTAAATCCTACCAACCCTTCCCCTAGGAGCATGCGTAGTAGTACTTTTCTTCGAGGGCTAACAAACTTTTGCAATAAGTATATGAGTTCTTTATGACTAATGTGAGTCCATGGATTATACGCACTCTTACCCTTCCGCAATTTGCTAGCCTCTACGGTACCGTGCATTGCCCTTTCTCACCTTGAGAGTTGGTGCAAACTTTGCCGGTGCATCCCAACCCAGTGATACGATACACTCTATCACACATAAACCTCCTTATATCTTCCTCAAAACAGCAACCATACCTACCTATTATGGCATTTCCATAGCCATTCCGAGATATATTGCCATGCAACTTTCCACCGTTCCGTTTATTATGACACGCTCCATCTGTCATATTGCCTTGCATGATCATGTAGTTGACATCGCATTTGTGGCAAAGCCACCTTTATAATTCTTTCATACATGTCGCTCTTGATTCATTGCATATCCCGGTACACCGCCGGAGGCATTCACATAGAGTCATATTTTGTCCTAAGTATTGAGTTGTAATTCTTGAGTTGTAAATAAATAGAAGTGTGATGATCTTCATTATTAGAGCATTGTCCCATGTGAGGAAATGATGATGGAGACTATGATTCCCCATAAGTCGGGATGAGAGTCCGGACTTTATGAAAAATAAAAGAGGCCAAAGAAGCCCCCCCCCCCCCCCCCCAAAAAAAAGAGGCCAAAGAAGCCCAAATAAAAAAAAGAGAAAAAAATGAGAGAAAAAGAGAGAAGGGAAAATGTTACTATCCTTTTACCACACTTGTGCTTCAAAGTAGCACCATGTTCTTCATGATAGAGAGTCTTCTATTTTGTCACTTTCTTATACTAGTGGGAATTTTTCATTATAGAACTTGGCTTGTATATTCCAATGGTGGGCTTCCTCAAAATGCCCTAGGTCTTCGTGAGCAAGCAAGTTGGATGCACACCCACTTAGTTTCTTTTTGATGAGCTTTCATACATTTATAGCTCTAGTGCATCCGTTGCATGGCAATCCCTACTCCTCGTATTGACATCAATTGATGGGCATCTCCATAGCCCGTTGATTAGCCGCGTCAATGTGAGACTTTCTCCTTTTTTGTTTTCTCACATAATCCCTATCATCATATTCTACTCCACCCATAGTGCTATGTCCATCGCTTACGCTCATGTATTGCGTGAGGGTTGAAAAGGCTGAAGCGCGTTAAAAAGTATGAACCAATTGCTTGGCTGAAATCGGGGTTGTGCATGATGGGAGCATTTTGTGTGACGAAAATGAAGCATGGCCCAACTATATGATTTTGTAGGGATAAGCTTTCTTTGGCTATGTTATTTTGATAAGACATAAACTGCTTGGTTAGCATGCTTGAAGTATTACTATTTTTAAGTCAATATTAAACTTTTATCTTGAATCTTTTGGATCTGAACATTCATGCCGCAATAAAGAAAATTACATTGAGAATTACGTTAGGTAGCATTCCACATCAAAAATTCTGTTTTTATCATTTACCTACTCGAGGACGAGCAGGAATTAAGCTCGGGGATGCTTGATACGTCTCCAACGTATCTATAATTTTTGATTGTTCCATGCTATTATATTATCTGTTTTGGATGTTTAATGAGCATTATATACACTTTCATATTATTTTTGGGACTAACCTATTAACCGGAGGCCCAGTCCAAATTGTTTTTTTTTGCCTATTTTAGTGTTTTGCAGAAAAGGAATATCAAACGGAGTCCAAACGGAATGAAACCTTCGGGAGAGTTATTTTTGGAACAAACGCAATCCAGGAGACTTGGAGTGGACGTCAAGAAAGAAACAAGGAGGCCACGAGGCAGGGAGGCGCGCCCAGGGGGGTAGGCGCGCCCTCCACCCTCGTGGCTCCCCTGACCGTCTTCTTTCGCCTATATATACTCATATACCCTGAAAACATCCAGGAGCATCACGAAACCCTATTTCCACCGCCGCAACCTTCTGTCCATGAGATCCCATCTTGGGGCCTTTTTCGGCGCTCCGCCGGAGGGGAAATCGATCACGGAGGGCTTCTACATCAACACCATAGCCTCTCCGATGAAGTGTGACTAGTTTATCTCAGACCTTCAGGTCCATAGTTATTAGCTAGATGGCTTCTTCTCTCTCTTTGGATCTCAATACAAAGTTCTCCTCGATCTTCTTGGAGATCTATTCGATGTAATTCTTTTTGCGGTCTGTTTGTCGAGATCCGATAAATTGTGGGTTTATGATAAAGATTATCTATGAACAATATTTGAATCTCCTCTGAATTCTTTTATGTATGATTTGTTATCTTTGCAAGTCTCTTCGAATTATCAGTTTGGTTTGGCCTACTAGATTGATCTTTCTTGCAATGGGATAAGTGCTTAGCTTTGGGTTCAATCTTGCGGTGTCCTTTCCCAGTGACAGCAGGGGCAGCAAGGCACATATTGTATTGTTGCCATCGAGGATAAAAAGATGGGATTTATATCATACTGCTTGAGTTTATCCCTCTACATCATGTCATCTTGCTTAATGCGTTACTCTGTTTTATGAACTTAATACTCTAGATGCATGCTGGATAGCGGTCGATGTGTGGAGTAATAGTACTAGATGCAGAATCATTTCGATCTACTTGTCGCGGACGTGATGCCTATATACATGATCATGCCTAGATATTCTCATAACTATGCACTTTTCTATCAATTGTTCGACAGTAATTTGTTCACCCACCGTAATACTTATGCTATCTTGAGAGAAGTCACTAGTGAAACGTATGACCCTCGAGTCTATTTTCCATCATATAAGTTTCCGATCTACTTTATTTTGCAATCTTTACTTTCCAATCTATATCATAAAAATACCAAAAATATTTATCTTATTATCTTTATTAGATCTCACTTTTGCAAGTGGCCGTGAAGGATTGACAACCCCTTTATTGCGTTGGTTGCATGGTTCTTATTTGTTTGTGCAGGTACGAGGGATTTGCGTGTAGCCTCCTACTGGATTGATACCTTGGTTCTCAAAAACTGAGGGAAATACTTACGCTACTTTGCTGCATCACCCATTCCTCTTCAAGGGAAAACCAACACATGCTCAAGAGGTAGCACCAGGCACAGCAGCATGAGCGGAAGTAGGGACGGATGTAATTTTTTACATCCGCGCCCTACACGGTAGTACCACTCCAGGCTTGCGGTAGTATCGTGTCGGATTTTTGCA
The DNA here is from genome assembly GCA_963921465.1 of Triticum timopheevii. Classification (NCBI taxonomy): domain Eukaryota; kingdom Viridiplantae; phylum Streptophyta; class Magnoliopsida; order Poales; family Poaceae; genus Triticum; species Triticum timopheevii. The sequence goes on along the minus strand of OY997266.1, from coordinate 500,205,100 downwards.
TAGATCAAAACTCAGCGAAAGTAGTCACAGATGTATTTTTATATGTCCGTGCCTTCTCAGCCGAGACTACTCCTGCCTTGCGGTAGTACCGCGCCAGCGGTTCTACCGCTCTCTGCCTCTGCTCTACAGGTCTGGTCTAGCCCCTGCCTCGCCAGCGGTAGTATCGCAGTGCCATGTGGTGGTACCGCAGGCCCTTGCGGTAGTACCGCTTGTCTGGTGTGATAGTACCACTCTTCGCGGGCTGATTTGGTGGATAACGGTCGAATTTGTTCTTTCACTATATAAGGAGAGTATTCTTCTCCGAGTTGACTACCTCTTCCACCTCCAAGCTCCATTGATGCTCTAAGCTCCACTTTCGCTCGATCTCTCTTCCTAGCCAATCAAACTTGTTGATTCTCTAGGGATTGGTTGAGAAGGCCTCGATCTACTCTTCCACCAAGAGAAATTTGATTCCCCCCACTAATCCCTTGCGGATCTTGTTACTCTTGGGTGTTTGAGCACCCTAGACGGTTGAGGTCACCGCGGAGCCATAGTCCATTGTGGTGAAGCTTCGTGGTGTCGTTGGGAGCCTCCAATTAAGTTGTGGAGATTGCCCCAACCTTGTTTGTAAAGGTTCGGTCGCTGCCTCCAAGGGCACCAATAGTGGAATCACGAAATCTTGTGTGAGGGCATGAGGAGAATACGGTGGCCCTAGTGGCTTCTTGGGGAGCATTGTGCCTCCACACTGCTCCAGCGGAGACGTACTTCCCCTCAAAGGGAAGGAACTTTGGTAACACATCGTCGTCTCCATCGGTTCCACTCTTGGTTATCTCTTACATTTACTTGTATAATCGATATTGTGTTATCTCCCTTGCTTGCTTGTGTGCTTGTTGTTGTTGCATCATATAGGTTGCTCACCTAGTTGCATATCTAGACAACCTACTTTGATGCAAAGTTTAGTTTGGTAAAAATAAGCTAAAAATTGTTAGTTGCCTATTCACCGCCCTCTAGTCAACTATATCGATCCTTTCAATTGGTATCAGAGCCTCGTCTCTTAATTAAGGGCTTTACTGTCCTAAGAGTATGGTTGACACCATAGACGGCGAGGAGGAGCACCCCGATGTGAATCCTTCTTCGTCTACGGCCGATGGGGGAACCTCGGTATCACGTGAGGAGTTCAATGTGGCTTTGGACACATTGAAAATCTCCATGAAGTCCGAGGTTAAAGGCATTCTTAATAACTTTTTTGATGGTCTTAAATTGTCCACCGCACCTTTGGAAGTGGTCGAACCCACTAACAAGGTGACGGATGCTAACTCCGACAAGGGGGAAGCTACTAGTGAAAAAGTTCCTTTGCCTAGTGGTAAATGTGGAAACGACATCTATGCCCATGTTGAACCACCTCTTACTTATGGAGGACCGGTTCCCTCCACTCATTTAAATCATGCGGGTTCTCCTCCTAAGATTGTGAAAAATGAGGATTTTGACTCTTGGGTCTATCACTTTAAACGTATATTCCCACCAATGTCGAGTGGGCTGATGCCTCGTCTTCTAAGGTATTGGGTCTTGGCAAGGTTGACATTTCTCATGATCTCACGATCGAGAAAGTCATGCTTGTTGAGTCCCTTGCATACAATTTACTTTCCGTTCATCAACTTGCACTCATGGGTTTTGACACATTCTTTGCTATTGACACCATGGCCCTCTTGTGGAGCAAGACTCTTAAAGTAGCCTTTGTTGGGCATGTCGAGAACGGTCTTTATGTGATTAACTTTTTAGAGCAACCCACTAAGACCGCGGCATGCCTAATGGCTAAAGTTGATGTGGGGTGGCTTTGGCATCGCCATTTAGCCCATGTCAATATGAGATCTTTGCAAAGTATTCTCAAGGGGGACCATGTCCGTGGACTAACAAATGTGAGCTTTGCCAAAGACCGTGCTTGCAGTGCTTGTATCGAAGGAAAGTTACATGAGAAGGTTCACCCTCCCATGACTATCATCTACTCGAAGAGAACCTTGGAGCTCCTTCATATGGATCTCTTTGGGCCTCCATCCTTTGATAGTCTTGGGGGTAGAAAGTATTGCTTGGTGATTGTCAATGATTACTCAAGGTACACTTGGGTATATTTCTTCAAGAGGAAGAGTGAAACTCAACAAACTATCATCAACTTTGCAAATGAAGCTCAACGTCAACATGATGCAAAGATCTTGACAATAAGAAGTGACAACGACACCGAGTTCAAGAACTACACCTTGGATGAGTTTCTTAGTGATGAGGGGATCAAGCATCAATATTTCGCACCATACACCCCTCAACAAAATGGTGTTGCAGAAAGGAAGAATCAAACGTTGATGGATGGGGCAAGGACCATGATGGCGGAGTTCAAGTCTTCTTACAACTTTTCGGCCGAAGCCATCAACACCGCGTGTCATGCATCCAATCGGCTCTATCTCTGCAAAGGCTTGAACAAGACTCCCTATGAAATACTCACTGGTAACAAGCCCAACCTCAAGTACTTCCAGGTGTTCGGTTGTAAGTGTTTCATTCTCAATAAAGGTGTTCGTTTGTCTAAATTTGAGGCTAGAGCTCATGAGGGCATATTTATTGGTTATGCTACAAACTCTCATGCTTACCGTGTCCTCAACAAGTCCACGGGACTCATTGAGGAGACGTGTGACGTGGAGTTTGACGAGAATAACGGCTCCCAAGTGGAGCAAAGTGGTACTTGTGATGTAGGTGATGAAATTCCTCCCTAAGCCATAAGAAGAATGGGTGTTGGTCATATCCTACACATTGAGGAACCCCTTGTGTCCGAAGGAGAAGGACAATGCTCCACTCAAGTGGAGCCATCACCGACCCAAGACCCACACGCTTCCGAAGAACAAAGTGAAGGCCCTCAACCAAGTGAACAAGATCAAGGGCAAGATCAACCTCAAGATGGTGGTGAGCCACCAAGTGATTCCCAAGGTCGAGTTCTCCCTTCCGAGCGAGTTCAAGATCAAGAGAAAGCTCAAGATCAAGAACAAGCTCAAGACGACGCTCAAGATGATCAAGTTTCCGCTCCTCTTTTCACACCTGAGGAGGAATTAGAGCATCGTGCCGCTAAGATTGCATCCAAGCTCACAACCAAAGGTCATCTCATGAAGAATGTGCTTGGAAGCCTAAGAAAGGGGGTAAGCACTCGTAGACAATTAGCAAACTATTGTGAACATCACGCGTTTGTTTCTTGTGTCGAACCCCAAAAGGTCTATGAGGCGCTCGAGGATCCGGATTGGCTCAATGCCATGCATGAAGAACTCAACAACTTCGAGCACAACCATGTGTGGAGGTTGGTGCCAAGGCCAACGTGGAATCATAATGTCATTGGAACCAAGTGGATATTCAAGAACAAGCAAGATGCTCATGGGATCATTGTTCGCAACAAGGCCCATTTGGTGGCACAAGGCTACTCCCAAGTCGAGGGTATCGACTACGGTGAAACCTTTGCTCCCATTTAATCTATTTGTTTGTTTATTGCTTATGCTTCTCATCATAATTTCAAGTTGCAACGAATGGATGTGAAGAGTGCTTTTCTTAATGGTCCTATTAATGAGTTGATGTATGTCAAACAACCCCCGGGGTTCGAGGATCCCTATTTCCCCGATCATGTGTACCAACTCGACAAGGCACTCTAAGGCCTTAAACAAGCCCCACGTGCGTGGTATGAGCATCTTACCGAGTTGTTGCAAGATCGTGGGTTTGAAATTGGGAAAATCGACCACTCTTTTTACTAAGAAGGTCAAAGGGGAGTTGTTTGTATGCCAACTATATGTTGATGATATTATCTTTGGTTCCCCTAACAAAGCTTTCAATGAGGAATTTGCCGCTCTCATGACCTCAAAGTTCAAGATGTCTATGATGGGAGAGTTGAAGTTCTTTCTCGGGTTCAAAATCAAGCAAAGAAGAGAAGGAACCTTCATCAACCAAGCCAAATACACTCAAGGCATGCTCAAGAGATTCAAGCTAAGTGATGTCAAGCCGGCTTCCACTCCAATGCCCGTCAAATGCCAACTTGACATAGATCCCAATGGTAAAGCGGTGGATCAAAAGGTATATAGCTCCATGATTGGCTCCTTGCTTTACCTTTGTGCATCTATACCGGATATCATGTTGAGTGTGGGAATTTGTGCACGGTTTCAAGCCGCACCGAAGGAAAGCCACTTTGTGGCGGTCAAGCGAATCTTTCAATATTTGGCTCATACCCCAGATTTTGGCTTATGGTACCCAAGAGGAGCCAACTTTGATCTTTTGGGCTATTCAGACCCAGATTGGGCGGGAGACAAAGTGGATAGGAAGTCCACCTCCGGAGGGTGCCAATTTCTTGGTTGGTCTTTGGTGAGTTGGTCTTCTAAGAAGCAAAGTTGTGTGTCTCTCTCGTCCGTCAAAGCGGAGTATGTGGCTGCCGGTAGTTGTTGTGCTCAACTTCTCTAGATGAGGCAGACTTTGAAGGATTACGGTGTCACTTGTGACGAAGTGCCTCTTTGGTGTGACAATGAAAGTGCCATCAAGATCTCTCTCAACCCGGTGCAACACTTCAATACGAAGCCTATTGAGATTCGATATCACTTCATCCACGATCATATTAGACAAGGAGAGATCAAGCTCAAGTATGTCAACACTCATGATAACCTTGCAGATATCTTCATGAAGCCCTTGGATGAGGCAAGATTTCGCGAGTTAAGGCATGAGCTAAATATCATTGATTCGATCAATGTAGCTTGAACCCTTGCACACCCCACCATACTCAACTTGATATCTTGTTTAAGTGTAGGCATGGACATAGGGGGAGTGTTGTTCTCTCAATGAACTCTCCCTCCCCCCATTATGCATAAATTGATCAACTCTTTCACATTAGCCATTTTGATGGTACTTTTGCTTCAAAGACGAGTTTTGGTCATGGGCCCAAGGATAATTCTTTGCGGTACCATACCAATTGACTCATAATAGGTGGCTCTGACCACCGCCCTCTCTTCTTGAGAGTTTTGTTTCGTGTTTGGTGTTCGTTGTATTTTGCCTTCTTTTGAGCTGTGTTTGTGTTTGTGTTGCCTCGTGTGCTAGCTCTTTGGTGTGTCCGTTTGCGTTGTAAAGGCTATTCTCCTCTCTTATTTGCGAAACTTGCATTTTCTTGGGTCTATGGTACTATCGCGGCTTGCCACGGTACTACCGCAGGAGCTGTGCACGGTACTACCACGGCCAGCACGACAGTAACTTTTTACTGCTGCTGGTCGAGCGGTACCACCTCCTAGCACACGGTACTTCCGCCCGGGCGGTACTACCGCAATGACCCGCGGTACTACCGCGCAGTTGTGAGCGCGTGGGGGTTAAGAGCGGGTAGGGGGAGTTTTAACTCCCCCATACCCATTCAACTCCTTTTCCCCACATCGTCTCTCTCTCTCTCTCCTGCCCAAGAACGGCGCCATAGGACCTTGCCGGATCTCCGTCTCCGGCCGCTCTCCTCGCATTCCGACCAGTGGGATCGTTCCCCACCTCGCCCTCTTGCCATGGAACAAGGTTTCTCCCCAAATCCCTTGCTCTTTGCTTTGTTGTTTTGTCTCTAGGTTTTTGGGGAGATGCATGTTGTTCTTGAGATTTTAGGCCAAATCTTTGCAAGAGTAGGATGGAGGAGAGTAGTAGTGTTGTAGAGATGCTATTTGGTATGTTGCCACACAGAATTTTTGATCAACCGTAGTACCGCTCTGCTGTTGCGGCGGTGCCCATATCTGATTCACCTTGGATCTGACCCCGAGCGGTACTACCGCACCTCCCGTGCGGTACTACCGCTCTGGCCGTTGTCGCCTCCTACGGTACTACCGCTCTGGCCGTTGTCGCCTCCTACAGTACTACCGCTCCTTAGGAGCGGTACTACCGTGCGTGGCACGGAAGTAAAATTTTACTTCCGCTCTAGGCGCGGTACTACCGTGCCATCCTGGCGTGGTACTACCGCGTCTGGAGCAGCAGTAAAATTTAGTTCCGGACAACGGTGCGGTACTACCGCTGCAGTCGAACCTTCCCTGTGGCAACTACCCAATGTTATTTCTACTTGTTTCATTTGTTTTGCTGTGGTCTTTGCATTGATCCTTCTCGCTTCTCTTGCGTGTTCTTGTGTTGTATGTCATACGTGGTGGCTCCGGTTCCAATGTCCGTCAGTCGAATCCTGTCCGTGACACGGGCTCGAAGCGCCTGCGCAACCAAGATGAAGCTCCAGAGGGCTCCAATGCCCCCAACACAGAACCAAGACCGCCGCCACCAAGCTCAAGGAGCCAACAATGGGCATGGATGAGATACCACTGGCTGAGTTTGTCACTCGAAGGAAGATCAACCCCTATGTGAATCCCCGTGCAAACTTCAGAGGGAATGATTTGTTCTGGACCAAGTAGCAAAATCTTATCTATCTGGATGTGATCAAGGTCAAGCAGAACATCTACGTGGACGCGCACTGGATTGACATGAATCATATGAGGCAGGATAAGCACTGTGACTACTTTGGTGAGGCTTTGGACCTGGTGGAGCAATTTGGCATTGAGCACTTGCTTACTTTTCACCTGGACTTTGACCCGGAGATTGTGGCCAAGTTCTTTGCTTCGGTCCACTTTCATACTAATGAGGAACGAGCCATGACCTGGATGACCAATGGACTCTTCATGGATTTGCTTCAGGTTCCTGATGAGGGGCTCAACACGCCCGTTGGTGTTCGCCCTCGTGCCAACCCCGAGTCAGCCAACAAGAACAAGCTTCAGCCCCTCCTTGTTGAGAAGACGCTTCCCAATAAAAAGAAGGTGTGGGTGCTGAACTCTTTCCTTGACATCATGCATCGGATCTTCCGCAACTCCCTCTTTCCGCGCATTGGTGACAAGGATAAGGTGCATGCCTATCTCGTGGATATGACGCTCATTTGTGAGGAGGCGCGTCGTTCTCAGACGCAACCACTTGATGTCTCACATATCATGTGGTGTGAGCTACAGTTTGCTGTGTTCAACCGTAAGGTCCCCATCTATGGACCTTACCTGTTTCTCTTGATCACAAAGACTTGGAAGAAGCTCTATCCCGATGATGAGTTTGTTGCCCCCGACTGGATTCGTCATGAGTCCATCAAGCTCCGCATCAAGAGCCAATGGGCTAACACCACTACTAGTGCTGAGGCAGAGGCTGCTCAGATGGATGTGGATGAGGATGAGATCGAGGAAGAGGAAGCGGATGAGGACAACTCTGATGGATACACTCCTCCCTCTACTGAGCCCACTTGGGCTAAGAAGCTGAAGAACAAGATGAAGGCTCTGTTCTGCATGCAGGCCAAGGGGCAGTACAAGCCACATGTTGCTTCCAAGGAGAGTTGCCAGCGCGATAAGAAGATCTTGAGAACCTTTGGCGAGATTGTGGAGAGTGGGTCAGAGGTGAACATCACTCCGGAGGCTGACTGGATAGCCAAGCGGGGTTACCAGTGGACTGAGTCAGAAGAGGAGACCATTCCCGCTGCCAAGACCGACGAGGAGCATGACGAGTGATCGCTTCAGCCTGAGCTACCACCTCTGTCGTAGGTGTTCTCTCTGCCTTTTTGGTGTCTCGATGCCAAAGGGGGAGAGAGTGTAGGATTTGCGAGTCTTGTGTCGTGTTGTTTCGCTTTGTTGCTTTGCTTTCGGTCTATTGAACCTCGTTTGCTTTGGTTTGGTTTGTGCTTGTTAGACCAAGTTCTTTATCATATGGTGTAAGACATATGCTCTCTAGTGTATTCTATTGTCTTTAATGCTTAGTAGCCCGTGAGCCTATGCTATCTTGCGCCCTTTTGGTTATGCTCATAGTTCTATCTTGCCTACTTGCTTAGTGTTGGTTTTATTGTTGCAAGATATGCCTTGTCTATAAAATATAGGGGGAGTGTTGATCCTAGTATGTGTGCCGTGCAGACCAAAGCACTTCTCTAGGGTGCACACATCTAGGAGGAGCCCGTCTATATTTTATAGATGGTAGATTTGCCTATGTTTCATTTTATATCCCTATGTGCAAATCCCGTATTGTCACCAATCCACCAAAAAGGGGGAGATTGTAAGGGCATATTTATCCCCTAGTAGTTTTGGTGATTGATGACAATGCTTTTGCGGACTAATCGTGTGCATTGAGCATTTCAGATATATCATGTCTAAGCACAAGATGATTTGGTGCCCCTCGGAGCTTATTGAAGACGGCGTTTCTCTATGTTTCTTTTTGGTGGATTTGAGTCGTAGGAAAGCCGTACTATTAAGAGGGAGTACGCGTTGGAAAGGTTTGGGTGGAATCATCACGTACACGTCTGTTTCTTTCCGCACCACGTTTCCTTTGGCTCCTTGGAGCATCCTCTATCTCTCCGTGTCTCTGCAAAATGAAGGACTCCTAGTGTTGCTGAACTGAGGCAGGCGGTAGTACTGCTCTTCGGAGTGGTACTACCGCAGGCCCTTGCTGTAGTACCGGTCAGCAGCGCGGTAGTACTGCTCCTTGGGAGCGGTAGTACCGTGGCCTCAGGCCAGGCACAGCTGCTCGAGCGGTAGTAGGGGCGGATGTAATTTTTTACATCCGTGCCCTACGCGGTAGTGCCGCTCCGCGGGCGCGGTAGTACCGTGGGCTCTGGCCAAGCACAACAGCATGAGCGGAAGTAGGGGCGGATGTAATTTTTTACATCCGTGCCCTACATGGTAGTACCACTCCAGGCTTGCGGTAGTATCGTGTCGGATTTTTGCATAGATCAAAACTCAGCGGAAGTAGTCACGGATGTATTTTTATATGTCTGTGTCTTCTCAGCCTAGACTATTCCTGCCTTGCGGTAGTACCGCAAGGGGGCGCGATAGTACCGCGCCAGCGGTTCTACCGCTCTCTGGCTCTGCATTACAGGTCTGGTCTAGCCCCTGCCTCGCCAGCGGTAGTACCGCAATGCCATGCGGTGGTACCGCAGGCCCTTGCGGTAGTACCGCTTGTCTGGTGCGGTAGTACCGCTCTTCGCAGGCTGAGTTGGTGGATAATGGTTGGATTTGTTCTTTCACTATATAAGGGGAGTCTTCTTCTCCGAGTTGACTACCTCTTCCACCTCCAAGCTCCATTGATACTCTAAGCTCCACTTTCGCCCGATCTCTCTCCCTAGCCAATCAAACTTGTTGATTCTCTAGGGATTGGTTGAGAAGGCCTCGATCTACACTTCCACCAAGAGAAATTTGATTCCCCCCACTAATCCCTTGCGGATCTTGTTACTCTTGGGTGTTTGAGCACCCTATACGGTTGAGGTCACCGTGGAGCCATAGTCCATTGTGGTGAAGCTTCGTGGTGTCGTTGGGAGCCTTCAATTAAGTTGTGGAGATTGCCCCAACCTTGTTTGTAAAGGTTTGATCGTCACCTCCAAGGGCACCAATAGTGGAATCACGGCATCTCGCATTGTGTGAGGGCGTGAGGAGAATATGGTGGCCCTAGTGGCTTCTTGGGGAGCATTGTGCCTCCACACCGCTCCAACGGAGACGTACTTCTCCTCAAAGGGAAGGAACTTTGGTAACACATCCTCGTCTCCATCGGTTCCACTCTTGGTTATCTCTTACCTTTACTTGTGCAATCTATATTGTGTTATATCCCTTGCTTGCTTGTGTGCTTGTTGTTGTTGCATCATATAGGTTGCTCACCTAGTTGCATATCTAGACAACCTACTTTGATGCAAAGTTTAATTTGATAAAAGTAAGCTAAAAATTGTTAGTTGCCTATTCACACCCCTTAGTCAACTATATCGATCCTTTCACGTGTTTACAGCAGCTTTCCATCTGGGTATCACTTGCTCAATTCCGGTGAGTGGACGGAGAGCTACGAGAAAAAAAGTACATGAAAAACAGAACGAAGTTCAGGTAGACATGCCGAGAAGTTCAAGTTCCTCACGCGGTGCATTTTCGAAGAATCTGTTTCGCGACAAAGGTAGAACGCACGATCTCGCTGTTTTCAAAATTATTTAAAAACGACTAGTTATCAGAGAAAACCATCAACCTGAAAAAGTTTTGCATTTTCCGTAGCTTTTCAATGATATATTATTTGCCCCATTCCGATAAAGTTTGTAGAAATTACGATAAAAAACGTTTTTAGCTATTTTCAAAATTTACTTAAAACCGTAAAAAACTGGGAGAAAGAATAGATACAAAAACGTTTTGCATTTCCTCAAGCTTTCCAACGCCATATCATTTGCTGCATTCAGACGTACAGTTCAAAAATTAGCTCGAAAATACAAATTTGGTGGAACTTGTATTGTTTTCTAAATTACTTTTAAACCGTTTAAAATTAGAAAAAACTTTCAACATGAAAAAGTAGCGCATTTTCATAAGCTTTCCAACACTATATCATTTGCCTCAATTGAATTAGCCGTTTATAAATGACATCGAAAATACGAACTCGGCTATTCGGTTTGTGAAATTTTATGATTTTTCGAATTACTCTTTAACCATAGGGAATTATAGAAAACTATCAACATGTGAAAGGAGCGGTTTTGCAGCAGCTTTCCAACGCCATATTATTTGCTTGATTGCGATAAATGGTTTAGAAATGCGATTGAAAATACGATTCATGTTTTTTGTATGAAGAAAAAACAGTTTCCAAAACTGTTCTTAAACCGCTTACATTTTGCCAAAAATTCAACTTGGGCCATGATACTCGTGTCCATAGCTTTCCAACGGTATATCGGAAGCCCTATTTGGACATTTTTTAGCTGAAGTTTAACCTAGTATTCGCGGAAGGTCAAGTTGGGTGACTCAGGAAGTTCAGATTATGATCAAAATATTATTCTGATCCCGTGATCAGAATAGTGTTTACACACACACACACACACATGATCGTACGAAAAATTATATTATATATGTAACAACGTATGGAGTATGTAGTAGTGTAAAATATGTTTGAAATGAAAAAGAATTGAATGAAAAACACAAAATGAAAAGGAAAAATAAACAATAAACCCAAACACAAAATCCTTAGTCTTGGTTGGTGTCACCAACCAAGACTAAAGGTCCTCCAACCCCCAGCGCGCGCCCACAACCACGTGGAGGGACTTCAGTCCCAGGTTGTGGCCAACCGGGACTAAAAGGTGGGGGCCTTAAGTCCTAATTTCGCCGTCCCGGTTGGTGACCTGGGACTAAAGGCCGTTGCCAACCGGGACTAAAGCCCCATTTCCTACTAGTGATAGAACCTTTTAGTTGTTTTGGTATTCATGTTGTAAACGCTAGCTGTAAAGGCTTTAGTTCGCTAAAGTCAGACAAGCGCCTCATTTCTAAAACATGCACACACGTATTGCTTGTAAAAGGTCAATGTAAAATACTCCAAAATCATAAACTTGGGCCAAACATCATGCACTTTGTTTTTCTGGGCTATGCTCATCATAACGTTTGTTTACATAATGAAGTCCAAGGATACTATATTTTTTGACGAGAGACATACCTAACACTTCTAGAGAAGAAGCTGATGAGATTTCTGAATCTGCCATTCCAATAAAAAAATTAGAAATGAACACATAATGATCTTATTATAGGGCACAGCGAAGCTCCTGCTAGTAGTAAGATATAGAGAGTGCAAAATCTTTTGACGATGATTTCAGTGGGTACCTAATGGATGCTAGTCCGAGCAGAAGCGCACCAGCGGCGCCAAAAAGTTTGCTGACACTGACGATCGCGGCCGCACCACCGACGGGCGCCAATCCTTTTTCTCCTTTCTTGACTTGAAAAGACAACGGGCGCCAATTCTACCACGCGCATGCAGGGCCGCTGCCGTCGTCACAACATCGTGTGCCACCCAACCTGCCGCTACCAGCTTCCCAGGGCCGTCGCTCCGGAGTCCACGGAGCCCAGCCCGCTCGGACTTACCGTGTCGCCAATACTCACGTCCGCCATGAGCGCCGCTGCACTGTAACTAATATATCATGCAAATATTAGCTTTAGCTGGAGGAACCCTCTTGCCCAGGACAACTAATGGGTGTGAGTGCCGACAGAGACGATGAATACAGTGGAAACGACCTTGCGTACGACGAGGATGACATTCCTTGCCACACGTTTTCTTAGTACTACAACGCTCGAGCTAATTACAATTACCGAAAAAGGCTCGCGCCCCGCTTTATAGATAAAGCCAATGCCAAAGCCAACATCCACAAGGTTCACACACACACAAAGTCCACACGCACACGAAGTCCACGCACAAGCAAGCATCAAGGGTTACTGCTGAGGGCACAGCTCAACAAGCCCAACACACACACACAAAAAGGCACACGTGCCAGGAGAAGCCATCCTCTAGTCGGGCTCCGGGGATGGCGGCGGGAGCGGAGGTGCCAGGCGGAAGGCCAACGAACGGAGGTCGGTGAGGAGTCTGTCGATGGCGTCCCGGTCCGGAGGGCGGCTAAGCGGCCGCCAGAGCTACAAGTAACCACACATTTTAAAGATGGAGTCAGTCGCACGTCGAAGGGGCACCTTCTGAATGACAAGCTTATTGCGAACCGTCCACAAGGTCCAGGCAAGCACCCCGACGCACAGCCATCTAATATGTCTGTAGCGAGGGGGGGAGGCTTGAATTTCCGCAAGCAAGTCAGGGAAGTTGGTATTGCACCACTGTCCGCCAACCGTTTCACGGAAACACGACCAAAGGAACTGTGCCGTGTAGCACGAGAAGAAGATGTGATTAGCGTCCTCTAATGTGCCACACAGGGGGCACATTCCATCACCAGGACCATGGCGCTTAAGGACCTCAACGCCGGTCGGGAGGCGGCCGCGGATCCACTGCCACAGAAAGATCCGAATCTTAAGTGGGAGGCGGATGTCCCAGATAAGGCCGAAGGGCTCCGGGGCTGACGAGGGGGCAATAGCCGCGTAAAGGGATTTGGTGGAAAAGCGGCCGGAGGGATCTAGGTGCCAGGAGACGGCATCCGGAGAGTCTGCCACGTCCATAGGTAGCAGGGCGATGTCCTGGAGGAGGTCATCCCAGGCAGCCACCTCGGCGGGGCCAAAAGGGCGGCGGAACGCGAGGCGCCCTAAGTCAATAAGGGCCGCCTCGACAGAGACCCGAGGGTCAACTACAATGTCGAAGAGGATGGGGAACCGGGCGGCTAGAGGGGAGTCTCCAAGCCATCTATCCAGCCAGAACAAGGTCGAGGCGCCTGAGTCCACAGAGACGGAAGTGCCTATACGCAGGACCGATAGCAGCTGGACGACGGCCTGCCAAAACTGGGAACCGCCCGAGCGTTGGCAGAACGCCAGAGGCTGTCCACGCAGGTACTTGTTCTGGATGATAGTGAGCCAGAGGCCTCCCTCCCCATTGGCGATGCGCCAAAGCCAGCGGGTCAAGAGGGCAATGTTCATGCGCCGAGAGGACAGAATCCCAAGACCGCCCTGGTCTTTGGGTTTGCAGATATCTGGCCAGCTGACCATGTGATATTTCTGCTTGCCCTCCTCCCCAGCCCAGAAGAATCTGGACTGGTATTTGGCGACCTTCTGATGGAGCGTTTCATGAAGGCTGTAGAAGCTCATGAGGAACCACAGGAGGCTAGCAAGCGATGAGTTGATAAGAATCACGCGCGCCGCCTTCGATAGCCAACGCCCTTTCCAGGGCTCTACGCGATGTTGCATACGGGTCACCGTGGGGCGGAGGTCCGCCACGGTGAGGCGCGAGTCACTAATGGGGATCCCCAGATAAGTCATGGGGAAAGAACCCAGCCGACAGTTAAGCCGATCAGCAATGGACTGAGCGTCCTCAGCGGGGTAACCGAGCACCATCACTTCGCTCTTGTCAAAGTTGATGGTAAGGCCCGACATTTGCTGGAAGCACAGAAGAAGGAACTTCAGGTTGGAAATCTCAAGGGCGGATCCCTCGACCATAACAATGGTGTCGTTCGCGTATTGAAGAAGGGACACCCCCCCCCCCCCTCCAACAAGGTGCGGGACCAAGCCTCTAATATGCCCGGCAGCCTTGGCCTTATCTAGGATGGCGGCCAGGGCATCCACAACCATGTTGAACAAGAACGGCGAGAAGGGATCCCCCTGCCGGACCCCACAGAGGGTAGGGAAGAAGGGCCCAATGTCGCCGTTGATGTTCACCGCAGTCCGGCCACAGGAGACGAGCTGCATGACGCGGGTCACCCAACGGTCATCAAAGCCCTTGCGAAGCAGGACTTCCCTCAGGAACGGCCAGTGCACCGTGTCGTAGGCTTTGTGGAAGTCCAACTTGAGGAAGACCGCCCTATGGCGCTTCAGACGGACCTCGTGGAGCACTTCGTGGAACACCAACACCCCATCCAGGATAAATCGGCCTTGAATGAAGGCGGATTGGTTCGGGTGGGTGATTGTGTCCGCAAGGAGGGTCACCCTATTGGCGTACCCCTTTGCCAGGATCCGAAAAATCACATTAATCACTGTGATGGGGCGGAACTGGCGAATATCGGAGGCGCCCGGGACCTTGGGGATGAGGGTCACCACCCCATAGTTAAGGCGCCCCAGATCCATGGAACCTGAGTAGAATTCCTCGAAGAGAGCCATGACCTCAATCTTGATGGTAGGCCAGAACGTCTTGAAGAAAGCTACTAGAAGACCGTCAGGTCCCGGGGCCGAGGAGGGGTTCATCCCCTTAATGGCGGCGAGGACCTCGTCCTCACTGAAGGGGGCAACCAAAGCCGCATTGGCTTCAGTCGAGACTCCGAGCGCGCCCGACCAAATGTCGGGGGCGAGGCTAGCCCCACCGCGCGGGGTGGGGGTAAATAAGGCCCTATAGAAGCCATCCACATGACGGCGGATGGCCGCGGGCAGCACTAACTGCGAGTCTCCATCCCACAGACAGTGGATGGAGTTGCGGCGGCGCTGGCCGTTCGCGACCGCCTGGAAGTAGGCGGTGTTGGCATCGCCCTGTAGCACCCACCTCTGGGTACCACACAAGCGCTAGTAGGCCTCCTCATCCGTGTAGATGGTGGAGAGCTGGTCCTCCAGGTCGGAGCAACGAGAAGAACTGGGGGGCGGGGTCCGCACCTGACTCGAGGTTCCGGACCGCGGCGCGAAGCTCCGCCCGCTCGGCGACGGAAGGCGCAGGAGAGTCGCCCGGCCGCGACGCCTCCAGGCAGGCGCTGCGGCGAGAGGACGTCACCAGCGTCGAGGTAGAACGAAGCCTCCTGGCGTACGCCACCGTCAGAGGGGGGGTGCGCGGAGGCCGGGGAGGCGACGTCCACCGCCAACGAGGCGGCAGGGGAAGCCGGCGAGGCGAGGAGGGGGCTGGACGGCACCGACATGGGGTGAGGACCGGGCGACCCCAGAGCCGCCCCAACCGCAGCCCCCGAGGGTGGGGGGGACGGGGCAGCCGGGGCAGGGGCGACGAGCTCCCCCACGTCGCCAGCCGCGGGGTACACCGGAGAAGCCGAGCCGGCGGAGGGAGTGGGCTCAGCCCCTGGTGGCGCGGGGCGGCGGGCAGAGGCGGCGTCGGGGGAGCGGGGGGACGATGGAGGGGCGACGAGGAGGCTCACGCTGGAGATGTCGCCGGTCGACTCCGACGCCGACGGGGAGGGAGCCAGAGGGGTGGCCAGGCAGAGGGCCACCGCGAGATCGGTGGCCGACACCCGGGTATGCCCCGGCCCCGACCCGCCCCGACCCGCGGGAGGGTTGGGGGGATCCCGAGACGGGGAGCGAGAGTGCTCCGACTCATCCTCATCCTCGGCAGGATCGTCGAAGCGGGAGGAGCGCGAGCGGCGACGGTGTGAGTCGTCAGCATCAGCCGCCCCCCCCCATGAGACTGCCAGCAGAGAGGCGGGGGCGGCCGACGTGGGACGGAGGCTCGGGGCGGATCGTGAGGTCGTAGCCGTCATCGTTGAAGAAGACACGGATCGTGACGTGGAGCTTGGAGGAGTCCAGGCATTTCACCTTAACCCGGACCTCCTCCTCCTTGCGCAGGGAGAGCTCATCCACCACCACCACCCTGCCCAGGATCTTGGACATACTGCGGATGGTCCGCTCGGATCGGGCAACATCAGGGAGGCCGGAGATGAGGAGCCAAGCCGTGTCCAGGGTAGCGACGACTTTGGGATCCCACTGCGGCTCAGAGATGTTCACCACGATGTCGTTGAGGGCCAGGGTGATGTTGTTGCTGCGGGTGCAGAAGCCCATGCTCATCGCGTCTGGGAACACCACTGAGAAGGAGCTGGGAGACGTGGGGGTCACCTGCCAGTCCCACGTGCAACGGCACAGGTGGTTGAGCTCAGCCTCAATCAGCTCCGGGGTGGCGACGGCCTCTCCCACAACCGTCACCAAGGCCAGCAGTGAGGGGGATGGCGGGGCGAGCTCGGGCACCTCGATGTGGAAGAAGGCCAAGTCCTCGATGCCGTGCCCATACATCATGAGCTCCTCCGTCACCGGGCGGTCCGGACAGAGAATCGCGGGGTGCCCGGTCTCCTTGCATAAGTAGCACGCCGGTGGGTTGGGGCACGCCACCTGGAAGTGTCCGGTAAGGCCGCAGTTGAAGCACGGCTGAGCCACGGCCGAGGCGGTGGCACCCGGAGGAGGAGCCACGGTAGCGGTGGAGGTGGCGACTTGAGGGCGCGGGGGGCCCTTCTTCTTATTCTTCTTGGATCCCGGGCGTCCCCGGTTGCCGTTGCCGCCGTTGGTCGGCGGAAACGCAGCCTGGGAGCGGGGGGGGGGGGGGGGTGGTAGCGGCGGGAGGGAGCGTCGGTGTCGGTGTTGGAGGGGAGTGGGCGGGGCAGCGAAGGGGACCGGTCGCGGCGCCGGGTCGGCGAGGGAGACCGGCACCGAGGGGGCGGCCGAGTCTCCCGGGCCGGAGACCGGCCGCGGTCACGGGGGTCCCCCCGCGGAGAGGAGCGGCGAGAGGGCGAACGGGAGCGACGGTCGCCGCGGGCCGGGGAGCGGCGCGAGGAGCGAGCGGGGGAGAAGCGGGGCTCGCGCGCCGGCGAGGACCGCGCCGGCCGGGAGGACAACTGCTGCCGCAGGTCGTCCTCGCGCCGGCGGCCGTCGGGGGAGGGGCGGGGGGGGGGGGGGGGGGGGTCGCGGCGGTCGTCCGCCCAGCGCTTGGGGCGCCCCGCCTCATCCCCCCATTCCCGAGGCATGGGTGGCGCGGGGGGGGGGGGGGGGGGAGGGGGAAGGGGGCGGGGGAGGGCCGGTGGCGCCGGCGAGGGGGAGGCGAGGCGAGGCGGCAGTGACCGAGGGGATGGGGCTGGGAGCCGGCGGCGTGGGGGTGGGGAGGAGTGGGGGGCGTGGGAAACCTAGCGGTGGCCAAATGGACCGGCGCGGTGGGCCGGTCGTCACCAAGGGGCGTTGGGCCAGGCGGGGCCCAGCCGGCCTGCCAAGGCGACCCGCCCGGGCCACCTTGGTCAGTCGCCCATGGGCCGCACCATCCGCTGCCGTCCCAGGAGGGGGCCCAGGAACCCGGTTCGTGGGCCGGCCCAACAGCAACGCGGCCCGAAACGTCCGCCCCGGGGTGACCAGGCGGGGCGCTAGGGTTTCCCCGAGCACCACCGCGGAGGCCGCCGGCGGGGGCGTACGGGGGCGGCGAGGGGGAGGCGGGCCGGAGGAGCGGCCGAGGGGATGGAGACCGGCGGGTCGACCGGAGGGGAGGAAGGGGCGGAAGGGGTTCGGAGCGCGCGCGGGCGTGGACGCCGGGGACGGGCCGGCCGGAGCCGGCGACGGCGGAGCAGAGGGGAGGCCGGCGGCGGGCGTGGGCCTCCAGGAGGCGAGCGCGGGGCCCCGGTCGGCGCGGCCGGCAACTCCCCAGCTGCCAGCGCGACGCCGCCGGGGGGGGGGGGGAGCCCAGCCCCAAAGGTCTCGCCTTGCGGCAACCGAGCCGGGGCGGCCGGGGGGAGGTGCCGGTGCCGACCCGACCCGCGGGCGGCCGATCCCCCACCCCTGGGGGAAGGACCACCGGCAAGGTCAGGAGTCGGCCGCGGCGGCGCCTTGGGGGGGGCCCGCTCCTGGCAAACGACGGGACGGCCTGCCGCCAAGTCCTCGGCCTCGGCAATGTCGGCTCAGAGCAACCCCGGCGAGCCGGTAGGGGCTGGCGAGGAGGGGGCGGACGCCGGCGGAGGGGCGGGGCTCGAGGGCGGGGGTGGCGGAGGGGGCGGCCAGGTGGCCACGGCGCCCGCGCCGTCGGGGGCGACGCCAGTCGCCAGAGCGCTCGTCGCCATCATGGCCCTCCTAATTACAATTTGAAGTGCACTTAATGAGGCAACATGTGTATAGCTAAAGACTACAGAGAGTGTGGACAAACGAGAGTACTCACGTTAGTTACTTGACGAAACTAGCCAGTGTTGCTGGAAATTTGAACATACGGGCGAGTGATCTATGACAAAGACGAGTAGGACAACACTGGCCGCGTAGCCGAACACATGTTGCGATGCAGTGTTGATGCCCAAATGAAGCAATCTATCATGGCCATCGGTATTTTCTGTGGCTAAACTATCGAGAGGCTCTAGTACTTTGTATGATCCACAAACTAGGCAGGTGTTTGTTAGGATGTCCATGAGATTAACCACCCACAAGTCTGATCGGTGACAAAGATAAGCAGGATGAAATTAGCCATACAATCGAGGAAGCAATGTAGCAAACGTCCTATGCTTAAACTACCTCCAATTGTTGGTGACTAAAATAACAGGGTACCATCTGTTGGAACGCGTATTGCAGTTAGCTCGGGATCTCTCATCCAAGTAGAACCACCGGAAAGGCGAGCAATGAAAGAGAAGAGCAGAGTGAAGATAGCCACATGTAATCTTTGAATCTTCTGGATCATTCACCAAACCTGCGAAGACTACATGACTCTCAATATTCCCTGCCTTCTACAATATGTTTCAAGATACCGATTTACTACCTCCGTCCAGTGCTAGATACATACTCCCTCCGTTTTAAAATAGATGACTCAACTTTTACACTTAAGTTAGTAAAAGTTGAGTCATCTATTTTAAAACGGAGGGAGTATGCTTGAGCGACATTTATTTCTGGACGGAGGGCTATTAGCAAATCGGCAAAGTTACCATACTATGGCCCGTGTAGAAGTAAAAAAAAAGAAGAGAAAATTAACCATGAACTCAAAGAGAAAGAAAGGAAACATATACTACAGTGAAAATCCTATTCTTGCAAGTATTGACAATTTTGTATTAACTAGTGAAATTACCATCCAGTTAATTAATAATTTCAAGACATTCCAAAAGGCAGCAGCATCAAAGTGTAAAGTGAAATTAGCTATTTTACCTGCAAGTACGTAGTAGGCTCGGGAAATTTACCATGTAAAACATGCCGAGCCTACATTTGAACCATCAACATTGTTTTATCAATAAACACCAGATTATCCTCTGGTGAATTACACCAAAAGGCTATCAGTGACAAGGAGGAGTAGGAGAAAAGTAGCCACGAAATTCCAGGACCAATGCACCATGTATCCCCAAGCTCAAACCACTTACACTTTCGATTCACTAAAATACCAAAGGCATGAGAGCCATTACATTTTAATAAGATCCAGATGAAGCTTTCACGCAGCTACCGCTGAAGCCCATATCCCACCAAACGATCTAAGGACGCAGCACCTCAAACTCTTCCACGCCTTACCTGACTCATGAAACTCTTGATTTGACCAAGTTAATGTATTTCCTGAGCCCTGACTTGCTGATCTCTTGAAGAAAACACATATTCAGTTGATAAGTTCACTAGAAAGGGACTTTTCTCCAGTCCCCTGTAGTCTGTTGAGCAAACTAATTAAAACCAGCCAATTAAAAACAAAAAGGACGAGATATGTTTTATTCTTTTGACTAAACGAAAGACAAAAGTTAGATCTGCAAGCTGATCACTTGGCTGAAATCCACCATGCAGATGAGGCATATGTCCACCCGGGTGCCCCTACACCCTTTATGAACAGTAAATTCAAAATAATTTAAAAAAATAAAAAATCTGAAATTTTGGGACATCAAACATGATCAAACTTTAGATAATCTTGCAAAGTTTCAGCTATAAATAACATTCGAGGAGCCCTCACCTTTTTTTTGAAAAGGAGGAATGCCTCCGGCCTCTGCGTCAGGATGATGCATGCAGCCATTTTATTGAACGAAAATACGTAAACAAAGTCTGAGATCTAGCGATGGCTCACAAAAGGAGCCAAAATGAAGCAAAAAGTAAAAGTCTAAGATGCCACATCCATTGAAAAACAAGCTACGATGATTATACACCTAGCCTATTATTAGCTCGCCATCCAAATTGATTAAAAATAGTCCGTGCTACCAAGGATAACTTACTAAAGTGAAAATGGGTGGCGAGCCCTGGCAATGGAGAGTGCCCGCCATTGATCTCTAACCACTAGTAATGTTAGTGAGTGGTGGGCGCTTATGCTCGCTCGCCACTGATAGCATAACCCAGGCCAAAAAAATAACGCTACGATGACATCATTTTTTGCTGCCACCGTAGCAAAAATTAACCAAAAATACCGCCATGGCAGCATTTTTCAGTTTAATAGTAATATTAATATCTTATAGGGTGGTATTATATAACACATTTTAACAATAACAATAACATTAACATTTAAGTTTAACAACACTCTTAATTTTAATACTTCAACATAACAATAATACAATATAACATGTCCAACGAAGTACTAATACCATATAGCTAGCATGCCTACGAACTCGGGATCAGCACCGAGAACTATGGTGAGTCGGGGGAGTTGTAGACCACCATGATGTTGTCATCAGGTTCGCGAAGAAACATAAAGACCGTCTTCCCAGCTTCCATCTTGTAGGCTGCTGCAAGGTGTCTGCGACGAGGGCAACTGACAAAGGTCCGGTCTGCATCATCGGTGACAAGAACGTTGAAGTATGTGTCATTTTTTAACATGCAACTTGACCTCAAATGTGAGCTCCTCATTGATGGCCACATTCACCTTCTTGAGGAACTATATATATGTGAGCAACTCATCAGTTACAACATGTTGAATTAAAACATACCGTCCTCGATTGAAAGTTCTCGAAAAGCTTTACGTAGATGTCCTTCGATTTTATAACCACCTTCTCGCACACACCTACCCTGCTGTCGCCACACGTGGTGTGCACGCGGTCCATTTGCTACATTCAGGTTGACAAATTAAACATAAATCATAATGAAAATGATGAAAAAAAATGCTTACGAAACATAAAGGAAACACATTTTCAAAGAAACATGAAGAAAACACATAGTTCATGGCATAATTTAAACAGTAGCATGATTAGTAAAACAATAAAATAAGCCTTAAAACTGTAAATGGACGAAAAACATTGAGCGCTAAAAATTGGAAATATTGAGCGCCGGAAATTTGGTGAAACAAAAATTAATCAACGTTTCGCTAGAACGTTGGCATACATTTTGAATCCTTACAAATATTAAGTACCACTAAAGTGAAGGTAATACAATATACAAACAATTGTTCTTGAAAATTCATGAATAAGACTGTTCAAATAGTATGAGTAAGACTGTTCAAATAGTAAGACTGTAATGGATTGTGATGGAGGCGATGACAAGGTCTCCCTCTCTCACTGTGCCAACTCAAGAGAGTGTACTTCCAATCGCTCGAGGACAAGATTGTGACAAAGCTCCCAGCCTGAGAGGGGAGGAACATTACTACAATTGGTCGAAGTACTTTGATCAAGTCCATCCCCACCTTGCAGGCAATATATCACATCACCCCTCTTGCCTTCCCACACTAGTAGAAAAAGGGTCTAATGTGCAGCTCATTAGTCCCGGTTTGTATTTGAACCGGCACTAATGTGACCATTAGTCCCGGTTCAAACGGCTATGCATTAGTCCTGGTTCATTTGTGACCTTTAGTACGGGTTGATGGCTCCAACCGGTACTAAAGGGGTCATGGCCTTTAGTACGGGTTGGTGGCTCCAATCGGTACTAAAGACCCCCCCTTTAGTACGGGTTGGTGGCTCCAACCGGTACTAAAGGTGGTGCGTTGCCACCTGCAGTGCATAAATTTAGTCCCACCTCGCTAGTTGAGAGGAGCTCGCACTGGTTTATAAGCCCCGCCACGGCTACCGTGTCGAGCTCCTCTCTAAGCAGGCCTTTGTGGGTCTATTGCAAGTCTTCTGCCCTATGGGGCCTACTGGGTTGTACGGGCCTGCATCCTGGCCCAACTAGAGGTTGGGTTTCTAGTCGTATGCAGGCCGTCTGTTTTTGCTTTACGGGCCTGCATCCTGCATCCTGGCCCAGTAGGCGGGCTGTTTTTGCTTTATTTCAAAAAAAACCTTTAGTCCCCAAACCACGGCGCGCCTGGTGCCATGTGGTGGGCCTTTGGTCCCAGTTCGTGTTGAACCGGGACTAAAAGGGGGGACCTTTATTCCCCACCCTTTAGTGCCGGTTTCCAGAACCAGTACTAAAGGCCCTTACGAACCGGTACTAAAAACCGTTTTTCTACTAGTGCCAGCAGGAGTTCTCAATAGCATTAAGATGGTGGAGCGGGATTTCCTTTGGTTGGCGGCGGATACGACCTCATGAGCAAAGTGCAAGGTTAATAGGAAAACTGTTTGCCACCCCACCCATCTAGGGGGACTCGTTGTGCTCCATCTCAAAGAATTCGCGAGGGCGTTGCGGCTACGATGGCCATGGCTTCAGTGGACCGACCCGAGGAAGTTGTGGATTAGCATGGGCAACCCTTGTGATGCCGTGGATATGGAGCTATTCTACTCCATCACCATTGACAATGGGACCAAGGCGCCATTCTTGGCCTCGAGGCCAAAAGACATTGCCCCCTTGTATATGAGACCTCCGGAAGGAAGAGGTGAATGTTCGCTAGGCCCTTACCGAGAATGTGTGGATTATGCAGATCAAGTTAACCGAACATTTTACCAGGCAACATTTATTCGAGTATCTCGAGCTTTGGACCACTTTTTATCTAGCTTGCAAGCTTACTTTTTATCCTGATGCTATCCAAGATTACAATTCTATCTAACATTTGATTATAGTACTCCTTTGCCTGTTAACTTACCCATTGGTTTAAAATGAATGATCAGTCCATATTCAATTTAGGGTACCCTAAAAGAGGTCAAATCAATCGTGATATCTTTTGGCATAGTGATAAAATTGTAATCGAATGGGAGCCTGCCAGGATTCAAGCCTCGGATCTACCTTGGAAATACGGGGAGTAACTGTTTTTTTCTTCCTCGAAAGTTGAGGGATGTTTAATACTTTACTTACTTGATGAAACCAGCCAATGTTATTGGAAATTTGAACATATGGGCGAGTGATCTATGACAAAGACGAGTGTGATAACATTGGCCATGGAGCCGAACACATGCTGCAGATGCAAAGTTGATATCCAAATGAAGCAAATCTATCAGGTAGTTGATGTTTAAACCATCAGTATTTTCTAGTGGCTAAACTATCAAGAGGCTCTAGTTTTGCATAATCCATAAACTAGGCAAGTGTGTTTTTATGATGTCCATGAAATTAACCACCTAAAAGTCTGATCGGTGACAAAGAAAAGTAGGATGATAACAGCCATACGAAGCAGGAAGAATGTAGCAAATGTCCTATGCTTGAACCACCTCCTATTCTTGGTGACTAAAATAACAGGGTACAATCTGTTGGAAAGAGTATTGCAGTTAGCTCAGGATCTCTCATCCAAAGTAGAACTACGGGAAAGGTGAGCAATGAAAGAGAAAAGCAGAGTGAAGATAGCCGCATGTAATCTTTGAATCGTCTGGATCGTTCACCAAACCTGGGAAGAATACACATGACTCTCAATGTTCCCTGCCTTCTATTTTTCAACAAAAAATTAGCTATTTGCTAATCAGCGAAGTTATCATACTACGGCCCAGGTGAAAGCCAAAAATGACAAAAACAACAACCGTGGATTCAAAGAGCAAGAAGGGAAACATATACTACTGTGAAAATCCCATGCTTGCAAGCACTGACAGTTCTGTGAAATTATCTCCCAGTTAATAATTTTGAGACATTCCAAAAGGCAGCAGCATCAAACTGTAAAGTGAAATTAGCAATTTTAGTTGTAAGTAGATTGTAGACTCTGGAAATATATCATGTAAAACATGCCGAGATTACATTTGAACCATCAACTTTATTTACAGAAAAAAGCTTTCGCCCCGCTTTATATTATAACCATCAACTTTCTTTTATCAGTAACACTAAAGATTGTCCTCTGGTGAGTTATCCAAAAGGCTATGAGTGACTAGGAGGCGTAGGAGAAAACCAGCCAAGAAATTCCAGGACCAATGCACCATGTATCCCCAATCTGAAACCACTAACACTTTCGTATCACTAAAATACCAAAGGCATGAGAGCCATTACATTTTAATAAGATCCAGACGAAGCTTTCATGCAGCTACCACTGAAGAACATATCCCACCAAACGTTCTAAGGACGCAGCACCTCAAACTATTCGACGCCTCAGCTGCAGCCACCACGGCAGGCATCTCTTCCTTTTAATAGACCCTCCACCCCCACACACGCACATTTCAAAACGCATCTTGCCTACAGAAAAAGGAAACATTAGCTTGCATCTAGCCAGCACTCTCACAATGTTGAGCTCTGCTAGACGAGTTGTGTGTCGGTGTTGCCTTGGTGGATGTGGGTGTTAACCTTTTGATGTAGCACTTTGCCGAAAGGTGTTGTATCGGCCATCTTGGCTACTTCTTCTGTGAATATATGATACACATAATTGCGCGTATTCTAGAAAAAGCTCTGCCAGGAAGAACGGCAGCATAGACAGGGAGCTGCAGCTGCAAGCGATCAGCAATGCGAGCAAGTATCTGCAGACGATACTTATATGTACCCGCCGGGACAGAGTGGCTTTGTCTTGTGGCTACAACTTAATAACAGTCAAAATAATATCCTTTTACTTATTTTTTTTGAGATAAAAATAATATCCTTGCTAAGTTAATTAGTACAGTAACCCTTTCAAAAAGAACTTATTAAATACAATAAGGTTGGCAGAAAAATCAAATCAAGAAGAAAAGAAGTTTGGATACTAAATGGGGTCAGCCTTTTCCTTTAAGGGATGGCGAAGTCCACATCACCGACTCATGAACTCTTTCATTTGACCCAGTTAATATATGTCCTGAGTCATGAATAACGAGCATCTCTAGCAGACCCCGTAAAAGGTCCGGACACGTATAATTCCGACGAGTATACGGGTTTGACCCGTTTTTCTGGTCAGAATAGAAACCGCATCTGCGGCGCGGCCCGTAAATAATTTACCGCGGCCCGCAAAAACTATCACCGCACCGGTATATATGCGGTTTCACCACTCAGATACGGGTCAAACCCTATCCGCCTCCGCCGTGATTCCCCTCCGCCTTCGCCGCGATTCCCCTCCTCCTCCGCCCGATTTCTCGTCGCCGGCGAGCTTGCAAAAGCCATGGACGGCTATGGTAGCTCCGGGGATGAGGCAAAGCGCCGCCGCCGCGCCAGATTTGCCGCCGCGCGCGAGCGGGGCGTGCGTCGGTGGCTCAACCATGGTAGCCGGCCGCCGCCGGTGTTCGACCGCCGCGAGCTGGACGAGTTCGAACCGGAGCTCGCCTGCTGCCGCCACGCCTCCTCCGGCTCCTCTGCCGCGGGGAGCTCGTCCGCGCATCGAGCTCGCGGATCACTCCGGTGAAGAGGGAGCCGGAGGAGCTCGGACCGCGCGTCGTCAAGCTCGAGGCCGACGCGTCGCCGCGTCAACGCGTGATCGAGCCCGAGGACTACCTCCCCGCGGGGCAGGAGGAGCTCCTCGAGCGAGTCGTCCTCGAGCGGCCGGTGAGGGAGCAGGAGGAGGCCGAAGAGCGCCGCCGCCGCGAGCTCGAGTACGAGCACCTCTTCCTCCAGACGGGTGTCGCGGCGTCGCAGGCGCACGTGTCCAGTGAGGCTGACCTGCGCTTGATGAAGGCGGAGCAGGCGAAGTTCTTTATCGACCTCGACTCCCTCGACTCCGATTGAGCGCCGCCGCTGGTCAGCTACCGCACGAGCTCCGGTGAGCTCAATTTTGTGTAGTGGCACGGTAGCATAGGTCCGGCGTAGCTCCGGCGAGCTTTCATGTAATACTATATGCATGCTGTCTACGAACGATCTGCCCCTATGCGAAGAAGAACTATCTATGCTCCGGCGAGCTTTTGCTTAAATTTCTCGCGCCAAACAAGTTTTTTAAATTTTACGGGTTTGGATATAGTTTCTGTTCTGCCGCGGCGATTTTGACTCTGTATAAACGCCCCCGCGCAAACTATAAACTGCATTTACAATTTCGCAGAATAAGGAGTCGGCTAGAGATGCTCTAAGTTCACCAGAAAGGGAACCCTCTCCAATTCTCTAGCTGTAGTCTATTGAGCAAACTAAAATCAATCAGCTAAAAATAAAAGGGCAATATATGTTTTATGATTTTGACTAAATAAATGAAGGACACAAGTTTTTTTGGAAATAAACCAAATGTATTATAAATGTTCATTAGTGATACAAAGCACACAAAATATAAATAAATGACATCGAGATCCCTAGATCACCGAATGACCACTACCATCTTCGGAACAAAGCCGACAGGCTGATGTGGCCGCTCCTACCAGAGCCGACCTAGCTTTGTCGATGACATCTGAAAAGTCACGTAGGACAAAAGTTAGATCAACAAACTAATCACTTGGCCGTTTCTGTATCAACTCGATATTTCAATTCAATGAAAAGCCCTTTATCGAAAAAAATCACTTGGCCGAAACCACCATGCAAATGAGGCGTATGTCTAGTTCCACGACGAATCCTGGGGCGTCCTAGTGTACAACGACGAGTATGACTCTGCCACATTTCTTCTCATTTTTTTCTTTTCGCGTGCAAAAGTTCATCTAAAAAACATTTCAGATTACAAATATATTTTGTTGTAATTTGCAGCCCGTTTGTATAAGTTGTTGGCCCTGGAATGCTCACAGACCACAAACTGGACAGATACTCAAGAGAGGGACATTCCAGGGCCAGGCCTGGACAGATACATGGTGCTGCGTCGCTCCGGACATTTGGGTTCCTCAGTACATATGCAGCAGTTGCCACTTTCCCTATGAATCATTAATGAATTAACAGATTTGTGACAAATTGTCATTTTCAGGGAAGCATTTGAGGACTTTGATCCCAACGTGCTGACGAAGATAACGCCAATGACATTGCCGCGATCAGCGCTAGTTAGCAGCTCAAGCTAGCGGAGTGCAGAGTGTTGTGCGCCGTGGCGAACACTAAGTTTTTTTCAAAAAGAAGGAAAAACCTCGGCCTCTGCATCTCTTGATGCACACAACCAGGTAAAAAACACTAAGTGCATAAGCAAGGGGAGTGCGTCAAGATTTTTGTTTGTTTCTAGTGAAATTCTTCTACAAAGATATTACAAGGGTGAAAAAAGTTGGCTAAATAAGGGAACAATGACATGGAGATGTCGTTATGTGCTGCATCATGCTAGCGCCGCGTCGCTCTGTTTTCGCCTTCGGGCATGTATCGCTTTTATCTTTTTTTCTTCGTACTTCTTCATTGCCAGACTTGTTGAACTTGTAAGGGCCCCAGTTTAAGGCCGGGCAAGCGCCTCTTTTCAAAAAAATAAAAAAAAATTGTGTGCTGCATAAACCGAACAACTTTAGTTGTGAAGCGTCACACAAAAACTTATGACCATTCTATGCATGTGCAGGTGGCGAAGGAGTTTGGGTCTTTCGGTGGGTACATCTAGGGTTTAGGCGGGTACATCTAGGGGCACATCTAGAGGCGCGCACTGAGAAGCTCTGCTACAGCCCAGGCCGGATGGCGCAGCAGCTGAGGTGGCGCTCATGTCTGGACTGATATATTAGACGCCTGACGGTGTTTGAGATCCGCATCGGTCGCGTTAGGTAGATTTAGAGTAGTTTAGTTAAGTTTTGTATAAATTTGAAGTAAGATTTCATCTAATATGTTTGAATTATGCTTTGAATCATTTGAAAGTCCAGACACCAGGGAAAGATTTAGGGGCTAGCGTTAGGTGCACGGGCCTTGGCGGGTGTCCGTGCACACATTCAAATGTTTCAGCGAAAAAACGGGGTTGTCTGTTTGAGTGAGGGCTACCGTTGGAGATGCCCTTACTTACTCGATGAAAGTAGCCAGTGTTACTGGAAATTTGAAAATATGGGCGGGTGATCTATGACAAAGACAAGTGGGATAATATTGGCCACGGAGCCGAACACATGCTCGATGTCCAAATGAAGCAAATCTATGATGCAGCTGATGTTTAAACCATCACTATTTTCTAGTTGCTAAACTATCAAGAGGTTCTAGTATTTGCATGATCCATAAACTAGGCAGGTGTTTGTTACGATGTCTACGAAATTAATAACCACCTAAAAGGCTGTTCGGTGACAAAGAAAAGCAGGATGATATTAGCCTTGCAATTCAGGAAGGACTGTAGCAAATGTACTATGCTTAAACTACCTCCAATTGTTGGTGACTAAAATAACAGGGCACCGTCTGTTGGAAAGAGTATTGCAGTTGGCGATGGATCTCTTATCCACGTAGAACTACGGGGAAGGTGAGCAATGAAAAAGAGAAGCAGAGGGAAGGTAGCCACATGTAATCTTTGAATCGTCTGGATGTTTCACCAAACCTGGGAAGAAGATACATGACCCTCAACGTTCCCTGCCTTCTACTGTATTTTTCAAGACACCAATTTGGTTATTTGCAAATCAGCAAAGTTACCAGACTATGGCCCGGGTGAAGCACAAAAAGGAAAAATACACTAATGTGAAAATCATATGCTTGCAAGTATTGACAATTCTGTATTTACATGTGAAATTACCACCCCAGTTAATTCTTTTCAGATGTTCCAAAAGGCGGACAGAGATCGTTTTGCGGCGGCTACGCGTGTGTCCATCGGAGATGGAAAAAATGATCAATTCTAGGAATCTCCGTGGCTAAATGGCCTTCAACCCAAAGACGTTGCGCCTAAGACCTTCGAGATATCAAAATAAGAAGGCATGCTTGCTCAACAAGGCTCTTGACAACAATTTTTGGGTCCATCAGATCGATATCCAGCAGGGGCCAACTTTGACTCATATCCAGGAGTTCACAGCCCTTTGGGAGATGATTGCTGGTATTACACTCAGCCAAGATAGATATGCCACAATAACTTGAAAACTCGCCTCCAGAGGCGAATATACGGCGTCCTTAGAGGACAATTTGCTGGGTTCACCTTTAGTCCTATGAGGCTATAACTGCTACGATTTGGAAGATGTGGGCTCTGCCGAAAAGCAAATTCTTTGCTTGGTTATTCCTCCAAAATCGTGTGTGGACGGCTGATCGGTTGCATCGGCGGGGTGGCCAAACTGCAACCTTTGCCCTCTCTACAAGCATGTGTAAGAATATTCTCCTCACCTCCTATTCCAACATAGGTTCACCACCCGGATTTGGAACGAGATTTGCACTTGGCTAGGCATCCACGACTCCTCGCCCAATGTCTTGGTGGCATGAAGACCGTTAAAGCTTGGTAGCTCAAGGCGGTGAATGGTCGAGGTTATAACCAGAAGGCCATCGCCTCTTTGATGATGCTTGTCTCATGAGAAATTTGGAAAGAGCGAAATATGATTTTTTTTTTCCGCAACAATGTAGCCTCGACCTTCATTATTGTCACAAAATAAAAAAGGAGGCCTGTATCTGGGG
Organism: Triticum timopheevii; assembly: GCA_963921465.1. Lineage (NCBI taxonomy): Eukaryota > Viridiplantae > Streptophyta > Magnoliopsida > Poales > Poaceae > Triticum > Triticum timopheevii. The sequence continues at coordinate 500,175,485 of OY997266.1, read as the reverse complement.
TTTGGTGGGAGCCAAGCATTTGAGTGTTATTATGTTGTGAGAGTAGGCCTTTTCCTTTTGCCGCACTATGGCTTATGTCTAAACCTCCGCCTTAATCAATGAAAATGGCAAGTCTTTTGCCTTATTTAAAGAAAAGTGTAAAGTGAAATGAGCTATTTTCTCGTAAGTGGTTAGTGGGCTCGGGAAATATATCATGTACATCAAATTGTTTAATGAATATTCAATAAACACCAGATTATTGAATGATTGTAAACCATCATAATAACTAATCATAAAACCTAACCTAACCTCTCGCAGCGCTCCCGTGGGCGCCCCGAGGGGAACCCATCCCGGCCGCCGCCTCTCTCCTCCCTCCTCTGCCCACCTCCCTCGCCGCCGCCCGGTGGCGCCGCCGGGCGAAGCCAGGCCGGCCGGGGCGGCGGCGGGGCCTTCCTTTCCCCTCCGCCCATGGTCATGGCCGGCGCGGGACGGCTTCCCGAGCGGGGGCGCTAGCCTATGGCGGGGGCTAGCGGCGCGGCGGCGCTCCGTCGGGTGGCCTGCCTTGGCGGCGACCTGGTGGGCGGCCGCGGCGCGGCGGCTGCGGCGGGTCAGATCGGGCGGTGGCGGGCCGGCACGCCTCCGGCTAGATCCGCGCGGATTTGGTACCTGGCGGTTGCGGGCGTCGCGGGGTGGCGGCGCAGGTCCTCCTGGGCTCTGCATAGAGGTGGATTGCAGCGGTGGCTGCAACCATGTGGTCGGCCGGTCTGCGCGCAGCGGCGGCGGGACTGCTCCGGCGCTTGCTCGTCGGCGGCTTTCTCGGACGGCGACCCGTGTACGAGAGATGGAGGTCTTCGATCAGATCTGGGTGAAAACCTGCTATTGGCTATTGCCTAGGCAGGCGATGGCGACGCTGTCTGCATCGTTCCCTTCCTGAAGGCATCGTCGTGGAGATTCAAGGCCACTCTCTGCTACCTCCGGGGGAAACCCTAGATCAGTAGATCGGATGATGGCGGCTCTCTGGTGTCGTTTTCCCCCTGAGGGCGTCATTCTTGGAGGTGCACATGGCTCGAGGGACTAGAGGACGGCGACTTTGGTGGAGCGGTGCTTCATCTTTCACATTGATGGTGGCGGATCTCGGCGGCATGGTGCTGTGGAGACTCGGCGTCTGATGCGCGGAGATGGACTCGTGCAGGAGGAGGAAGCTGTCTGGCGTCATGGTGACGTCGATGGCAGAGTGGCCAGACAAGGTAGAAGCCTCAATATGATCTGAAGACGGACCTGTGGAAGATGGCGGCGACGACACACGAGTGCGTCTGACCGGATTGTGCCCCAGACCCGGTATGTGGCTCGGCTGGGGCTTCCGAATGAGTTTCGGCTTCCGGCTTTTGATGTTAGGCTTAGGTGAGTGGTTTGGGTAGTGGCCCAGCTAGCACCCCCTAATCATTTTGGATAGGAGTAGCGGCATATGTTGCCAAGATGGTGGATTCAGACACATTGTTGTAACACTTTGTACGGTCCTCGAGAATAATCAATAAAGTGGCCGTATGCATCTCCCAGATGCAGAGGCCGGGGGGCATCCTCCTTTTCTAAAAAAACACCAGATTATCCTCTAATGAGTTACCCAAAGGGCTATGAGTGTTGAGTGACAGGGAGGAACAAGAGAAAACCAGCCCACGAAAGTACAGGACCAATGCGCCATACATCCCCAATCTCAAACCACTAACACATTCGATTCAACAAAATGCCAAAGCCATGAGCCATTACATTTGAATAAGATTCAGATGAAGCTTTCATGCAGCTACCATTGAAGTTCATATCCCACCAAACCATCTAAGGACACGGCACCTCAAACACTTCCACGACTTGGCTGCCGGATATTCGCCTTATAATAGACCCCCCACCCCCCACACACACATTTCAAAACCCATCTTGCCTCCAGACAAAGAACATTAGCTTCCATCTAGCCGCCATTATTCCTGACTGCAGTTCTCACAATGCTGAGCACCACGGCGCACCACAGCAGCAGGCAGACGCATGCCTTCGAGAAGAGCCCAAGCCGCAGCCGCCACGGCTCGGCCAGGAAGAACGGCAGCATAGACAGGAAGCTGCAGCTGCAAGCGATGAGCCACGCGAGCAAGTACCTGCAGAGGATGCTTGTATGCCCGCCGGGGCTGGGCGGCGGCGTCCGGCGGAGCGGCTCGGGCCTCTCCCTGTCGTCGCTGTCGCTGTCGCAGAACTCGAGCGACTCGTCGCTGAGCAGCTCCAACTCCAGCAGCTGGGAGCCGAAGGTGCCGCTCATCTACGGCGGCACTTTCAGCCCGTGGGGTGACGTGCTCGTGTCCCTGGAGAAGAGGAGGGGAGACGACTGCGATGACGACGACAAGGTGAGCGGCCGCGATGCGGAGGAGGAGGAGGATTTTGAGTGTAGTGAGCCCGGGGGCTTGCACAGATGCAGCTGGATCACCAAGAACAGTGGTGAGGATTGACAAATGCTTAGTTACTTGCTAATATTTTTCCCTGCAAAGATATTATAGTGCTAATAAGTTTATTTTCATGCATATATATCTTCCCCTATGGAAGACTCTAAGAAACCATAGTCAAAAGAATATCCTTTCACGTGCAAGAACAACGGTTTCTTATAAAGGGGGAGCAGATGATATCAGAAAAGTGAATGGTGAAAACGAGTAAAATTTAGTTAATTAGCTTTGCACCAACTTATTTGTACAATAACCCTGCTAAAAAGCTTATTAGCACAATAAGGTTAGAGGAAAAATCAAATCAAGAAGAAAAGAATTTGGATAGCAAATGGGGTCAGCCTTTTCCTTCAAGGGATGGCGAAGTCCACATCACTTACTGATGAAACTCTTGATTTGACCAAATTAAAATATGTTCTGAGCCCCGGCTTGCTGTTGCCTTGAAAACAAAATTCAGTTGATAAGCTCACCAGAAAGGGACTCCTCTCCAGTCTCCTCTAGTCTGTTGAGCAAACTAAATTCAACCAGTTAAAAACCAAAAGGACAAGATATATTTTATTCTTTTGACCAAACGAAGGACAAAATTTAGATCAGCAAACTGATCACTTGCCTGAAATCCACCGTGCAGATGAGGCGTATGTCCAGTTCCACGACGAATCCTGGGGTGTTCCAGTTTACAGCGACGAGTACGACTCTGCCACATTTCTTCTCTAATTTTTTTTTGCTTGTCGCATGCAAAAGTTCATCTTGAAAAATCGAAAAAAAGGAACCATTCTGTTTACAAATATATTCTGTTGTAATTCGCAGCCGCCTGTTCGAGCTGCTCACCTTGTCAGGGATGCTCATAGACCACAATTGGACAGAGATACTCAAGAGGAGGGACATGTACATGTAGGTGCACTGGTGCAGCGTCTTTCCGAACATTTGGGTTTCTCAGTATATATGCAGCAGTTGCCACCTTTCCCGTGAATCATGAATGGATTTAAAAAATTGTGGTAATATTGTCGATTCCAGGGAAGCATTTGCGGGTTTCGGTCCCAATGTGGTGGCGAAGATGAACGAGGATGACATCGCTGTGATCAGCGCCAATAAGGAGCTCAAGCTAGCGGAGTGCAGGGTGCGATGCATCGTGGAGAACGCTAAGTGCATAAGAAAGGCGAGTGCATCAAGTTTTGTGCTTATTTCTGGCAAAATTGTTCTAACAAAGATATTACAAGGGCGAGAAAAGTTTGCTATGAAATGAGGGAAGAATGACATGCAGATGCCATGGATGTGTCACATAAACTGAACAAATTTAATTGTGAAGTATTGCATAAAAACTTATAACCATCGTATGCATGTGCAGGTGGCGAAGGAGTTTGGGTCTTTCAGTGGATACATCTGGGGGCACATGAACCACCGGCCTATGATGGGTAAATACAAGCACCACAAATACATCCCGCTCCGAACACCCAAATCGGAGGGGCTGAGCAAGGACCTAATCCGACGGGGTTTTCGGCTTGTTGGTCCTGTCATTGTCTACTCCTTCATGCAAGCCTCTGGCATGGTCATCGATCACCTCGTCGGTTGCTTTCGGTTCTCTGAGTGTGTCCACCTTGCTGAGCGGTCTTGGGGTATCACAAATGTCGCCACGTAGACGCCCAAGCACTCCAGTCTCGAACTTTGACATTCCAGTGTTTGCTTCATAATTACTTTTTTCACCAAAATATGCAAGAGTTGCGTACCATTTATTTATTTATTTTTTGATTAGAGTAATGCATGGGTTGTAAATTATTTGTGCTAGACTACTAAGTTATGTTTTCCTTCTACTTGTGGTAGTGTGACTGGTATGTAAGTTGCGATGATTAATTTTTTTTTGAACAAGTTAAGCATATCTCTTTTGTTTGGGCCAAAGTAAGTCCATGTATGATTAAGGAGCACATGAATCCGACGTCGAACAGAATGTCCATGATTTTCATGCCTCACAGCCAAATAGCGACCTAACGCGTACCCCCCCCCCCCCCCCCCTAGCCGCATCCCCATTACGTACGGTTGGGCCGGCCCACCTCAAAAATTTCTGGTTTTGGGAAGGTTCAGGCCGCCTTCTTCAACTTTTTTTATGCTTTTCTTTCGGTTTTTTCTGCTTTTTTACATTTTTGTTCTTTCCATTTCGTTTTTCATTTTCTTTTACTTTACTTTTCCTTCTTATTTTTAATTTTTTGAACATCTTTCAAGTACGTGAACATTTTTTTAGAATTTTTTTACATGTTTTGAAATCTTGAAGAAGAGAGAACTCAAATTCGTGAACATTTATTTTTTGAAATTGTGAACATTTTTAAAATTAATGAATATTTTTTACAAATTTCACGAACATTTTTTGTATTCGTGAACATTGTTTTGTAACTCATGAACAACTTTTGAAATTTGGGAACAATTTTTGAAATTCATGATCATTTTTTGGAACTCATGATTTAATCAGTGATTTTTGTTAATCGATGACTTTCTGAATTTTTGGATCATTACTTGAATTTTTTAACATTTTTTTCAAAATTTCATGATCATTATAAGTGTCTGCAAACATTTTTTTCGAAATAATGAACTTTTTTTCAAAAACATGAACATTTTTTATTTCCCGAACATTCTTTTACAAAATCCTGTACATTTTCTTAATATGCGAACATTGTTTTTCAAAATAACAAACATATTTTGAATCAGCGAACATTTTATGATTTGTGAACCATTTTTTTAAATCATGAATATTTTTTAGTTCATGAACAGTTTATGATTTCTCGAACTTTTGTTTTCAAAATTTTCGATTTTTTTAAATCCCGAATTATTTTAAACAACAAAAAGTATAAAAGAAAAAAATGAAAAAAAAGGGGGCTTCATGCCCCGCACATGCAAATAGGATTATTCATTTAATAGAAAAATGAATATTGGATTGAAATGGAAATTAGGGTTGGGTTAGGATGGACATGACATGATTTTGGGAAGGATTTGAGAGTGCTAATTCGCTTGGTTGGAGAAGGAAAGAGAATCTTTCAAAGTTTTAAGTCCATAGAGCCAAACCAAAAGAAATCCAAATCAAAACCAAAGAAATTCAAAAGAAAAGAAAAGGGCCAAAAATTGGGGTGTTGCAATCTATCTATCTTATGTAGCCAATTAGATATTTATTTTCAGTGAAGGAGGTGCTTGGTAGTAGGTTCAATCTTGTGGTGACCTTACTCTGTGATAGGAGGAGTAGCAAGGCATGTATTGTATTGTTACTACTAAGCGTAAAACGACGTGGTTCGAACATATTAATTGGTCTTATTTTGTCTACATTATGTCATCATGCTCCAAACATTACTCTGTTAGTTATGAACTTAATACCTTAAGATACATGCTGGATAGCAGTCGAGGGGTAGAGTATAGTAGTAGATGGAGATGGATGTCGGTCTACTTGTTTCTCAGACGTAATGCCTATATATTGATCATGCCATGAATAACATCATAAATATGCGCATTTCTACCAATTGTCCAACAGTAATTGGTTTACCCATGATTGCTATCTCATGAGAGAGATGCCACTACTGAACGCTATGCCCCCCGGGTCCGTTCACTTTATATTTACTAAAATCCTAAAACACTTGTTTTAATTTATTATAATTATATTTTCTTTTGCAATTTATCTATCTACCACTACTAGAATTAATCCTTACAATTAACGAGTACAAGGGGATTGATAACCCTCTTACCCGCATTGGGTGTAAGTATTGGTTGTGTGTGTGCATAGGTACTATTGACATTTGTTTGCGTGTGTCTCCTACTAGTTCGATAACCTTGGTTCTTAACTGTGGGAAATACTAACTGCTATTATACTACATCACCCTTCCTCTTCGGAAAAATCCCAACGCCTATCACAAGTAGCAACGACTGACACACCTGTTTGCCGGTTGGGTGGTCGCGTCGGTACCACCGTCGGTGATGAAGAGCTCTTATGATGTTCTTCTCAGGATGCCGCCATTTGGGTGCTTGCAACGTCGAATTGTGGTCGAGGTTGCGCGTCTCCGACACGAGCGAGGGTGGCTTGGAGTGCGACGGGGGTGGGCCATCGATTTCGGTGGTCGTCGGGGTAGGGGTCGAAGGTGCACCGCAAAGTAATCGAGTACGTGCTCATAGTGCTGGAGCGGGTCACGTAGTCGCTGACGTTGCCCTCCAGCACCACCATAGAATTTTGACGTTGATGGAGCGACCGAGCTTTCTTATTGCGTGCAAGCCGTCAGTGGTGTTCAAGAAGTGTGGTGGCGAGGTCACGAATTTGACGCTGCCGGTTAGATTCCGACGCTGGTGAGGTTGGCCGAAGGTGCGGGGGTGGGGGAGGGGGGGGCATTTTCTCGGGCACCAAGGCGGCGGACGGTCGGGTGCACGGGTTATGGCGATATGGTAGCTAATGCTTAATTCTCCAAACCAAAAAAAAAAAATCCCTTTTTGGGATATGCTGGAGATGCCCTTGGTTTTCAAGAATGCATGTTCCAACCTTTGACAATTTTCCCGCAAAAAAAAACCTTTGACAATTCAGACCCGGATGAACTGATTCAATTCATCATATACGGCGTATGATACATCTATGAGCACGTTCACGGTTCAGTACAATCACTCCTATGTTTCTACACCACGAGAACCGGCAAAATAATTATACAAGCGAGAAAAAAATGAACAACTCGATCCCTACGATCGAGCCACGCTACTAATGGACATCAGTTGATCGGCCGATCAGCCTCATTTCTTGGTAAAAATACCGGATTTGGAAAAAGTCATCTATTTTTTGGTAAAAATATCACAGATTTTTTTAAAAGTAATTATTTTTGCAGATTTTGCAAAAGTATTCACAAAGAAAAGTTGCAATTTTTTTGACAAACTTAAAAAGATTCACAAATTTAAGAAAAAGCCGACGGCGTCAAGTACAGTGGAAATCCCTATTTGCCACTTGTTGCGATAAATTGTGGCTCATTCGCTCACAAGCGAGCGACCTAGCAAACAAGATGGGCCAGGCCAATTATGAGATAACGCATGAGCTACAGTATCCGGTTTTGGGAACCTTCTAGTAGGGTCTTGAACCGGTTTTCACTAGTTTTTGTTTCTTTATATTTTCAAAATTTAGTACGCGTATTGAATAAAATGCTTGAAACTTTAAATTTATGTTGTTGTTCCAAATGTTGTTCAAAATTCAGAAAAAGTGCCTATTTTTACGAATAATATTCATGTTTCAAAAATTGTTTGTGTTTCCAAAAAAGATCAAAAATAAAAAATGTTTTCTTTTTTAGAGAAAGTTTGCTACGATACCTATCGGTTTTCAAAAATTGATCATGTTATAAAAAATGTCTGCGTTTGTTCAAAGTTCAAAAATGTCTGTGTTTTGGATAAATGTTCACCATAGTACCTCCTATTATTATAAGTTTGTTTGTGTTTCAAAAAATGTTCACGTTTCAAAAACCTTCAAAATTCGAAAAGATGTTTGAGTTTCAAAAAAATGTTCAAGTTTAATTTTTCTTGTTCACAACTTTTACAAAATATCCGCGTTCTAACAAATATTCACTTTTTCAGAAATCTTTTTCTTTTCTTTTAGGATCTGGCGATGCTGTTAACTTCTTTTAAAACTTTGCGCTGCCTAGATAGTCACAAGCGCTTGTCAGTTATAGTGCCTATCAGCTTGCTATTTGCAGCAGGAGGTTGTGTGTTTGGATCCTGGCCTAGCACTATTCTTTTTGCGACACATTTCAATGGGCGTACAAGTGTACATCATCCGCTAATGGGCCGGTCCATCACGATGTACCACAGGCGGCGCGAGAAAAGTATTTTCTAAAAAAGATAATTCTACCCTTTATTATGAAGGAGTATGGAGAGGTCTCATCCGTTAAATGTGTTTAGAGGGGTTGTTTCCACTGTTTTCCTTCTTCCTCTCGATGATCGGTGACAACCTAGCGGTGGGGTCTGTCTGACATGCACGCGTAGTGCTGGAGCGTGGTCGTGTAGTCGTCGCCATCGTTCTGTTGCACCGCCCCAGAATTTCGCCCTAATGGAGCAGCGCCTGGTCGCACCTTCATGCTGCGTGCAAGCCATCAATTTATGTTCAAGAAGTGTGGCGGTGAGGTTGTGAAATCAAGTAGCGGGTGAGGATGGCCGAACATGAAGTGGAGGCGAGGAGTTCCATTTTGTACCACCAGGGGCCTCTCCCAGAATATCTGTCTCGTTGCCGCTGCCACCGCATCGCCCCATCGGCCCGTTGTTTGCTTCGTCCTCCGGCGCCGACCAAGTCTCCTCTCGACCCAGGCACGTCGCCTCCTTCCTACTACCTCTTGAGCTTGCATTGGTTTTCCCTTGAAGAGGAAAAGGTGATACAGCAAAGTAGCGTAAGTATTTCCCTCAGTTTTGAGAACCAAGGTATAAATCCAGTAGGAGATAACACACAAGTCACCGAATACCTGCACAAACAATCAACAACTTGCACCCAACACGATAAATGGGTTGTCAATCCCTTCACGGTCACTTGCAAAAGTGAGATCTGATAGAGATAGATAAACGATAAAGTAAATATTTTTGGTATTTTTTGTTTATAGATCGGAAAGTAAAGATTGCAAAATAGTAGATCGGAAACTAGCAAGATGTAAACGAGATTTAATATAATGGAAAAGAGACTCGGGGGCCATAGGTTTCACTAGTGGCTTCTCTCAAGATAGCATATATTACGGTGGGTGAACAAATTACAGCCGAGCAATTGATAAAAAAATGCATAGTTATGACGATATCTAAGGCAATAATCATGAACATAGGCATCACATCCATGTCAAGTAGATCGACTCATGCCTGCATCTACTACTATTACTCCACACATCGACCGCTATCCAGCATGCATCTAGAGTATTAAGTTCATAAAAAATGGAGTAACGCATTAAGAAGATGACATGATGTAGAGGAATTAACTCAAGCAATATGATGAAAACCCCATCTTTTTATCCTCGATGGCAACAATACAATACATGTCTTGCTGCCCCTACTGTCACTGGGAAAGGACACCGCAAGATTGAACTCAAAGCTAAGCACTTCTCCCATTGCAAGAAAGATCAATCCAATAGGCCAAACTAAACCGATAATTCGAAAAGACTTGCAAAGATATCAAATCATGCATATAAGAATTCAGAGAAGAACTAAATAATATTCATAGATAATCTGGATCATAAATCCACAATTCATCGGATCTCGGCAAACACACCGCAAAAGAGTATTACATCGAATAGATCTCCAAAAACATCGAGGAGAACATGGTATTGAGAATCAAAGAGAGAGAAGAAGTCATCTAGCTAATAACTATGGACCCGAAGGTCTGTGGTAAACTACTCGCGCTTCATCGGAGAGGTGATGGTGTTGATGTAGAAGCCCTTCGTGATCGAACCCCCCTCTAGCAGGATGCCGGAAAAGGCCCCTAGATGGGACCTCACATGTACAGAAGGTTGCGATGGTGGGAAAGTGGTTTCGTGGCACATGTACAGAAGGTTGCGATGGTGGGAAAGTGGTTTCGTGGCTCTCCTGGATGTTTTCAGGGTACAAGAGTATATATAGGCGAAGGAACTAGGTGAGGGGAGCCATGAGGGGCCCATGAGGGTGGGGGCGCCCTACCCCCTGGCGCGCCCTCCTGCCTCGTGGCTTCCTCGTTGCGTCTCCGACTTCATCTCCAACTCTTCTCGTTTGCTTTCGGTCCAAGAAAGACCATCGCGAAGGTTTTATTCCGTTTGGACTCCGTTTGGTATTCCTTTTCTGCAAAACTCTAAAATAGGCAAAAAATAAAAACTGGCATTGGGCCCTCGATTAATAGATTAGTCCCAAAAATAATATAAAATAGCATATAAATGCCTATTAAACATCCAAAATAGATAATATAATAGCATGAAACAATAAAAAAATTATAGATACATTGGTTTCGTATCAAGCATCCCCAAGCTTAATTCCTGCTCGTCCTCGAGTAGGTAAATGATAAAAACATAATTTTTGATGTGGAATTCTACCTAACATATTTATCCATGTAATTTTCTTTATTGTGGCATTAATGTTCAAATCCGAAAGATTCAAGACAAAAGTTTAATATTGACATAAAAACAATAATACTTCAAGCATACAAACAAAGCAATCGTGTCTTCTCAAAATAACATGGCCAAAGAAAACTATCCCTAAAAAATCATATAGTCTGGCTATGCTCTATCTTCATCACACAAAATATTTAAATCATGCACAACCCCGGTTTCAGCCAAGCAATTGTTTCATACTTTAGTATTTTCAAACTTTTTCAATCTTCATGCAATACATGAGCGTGAGCCATGGACATAGCATTATAGGTGGAATAGAATGGTGGTTGTGGAGAAGACAAAAAGGTGAAGATAGTCTCACATCAACTAGGCATATCAACGGGCCCTGGAGATGCCCATCAATAGATATCAATGTGAGTGAATAGGGATTGCCATGCAACGGATGCACTAGAGCTATAAGTGTATGAAAGCTCAAAAAGAAACTAAGTGGGTGTGCATCCAACTTGCTTGCTCACGAAGACCTAGGGCCCTTTGAGGAAGCCCATCATTGGAATATACAAGCCAAGTTCTATAATGAAAATTCCCACTAGTATATGAAAGTGACAACATAGGAGACTCTCTATCATGAAGATCATGGTGCTACTTTTTGAAGCACAAGTGTGAAAAAAGGATAGTAACATTGCCCCTTCTCTCTTTTTCTCTCAATTTTTTTATTTGGGCCTTCTTTTTTTTATGGCCTCTTTTTTTTGTCCGGAGTCTCATCCCGACTTGTGGGGAAATCATAGTCTCCATCATCCTTTCCTCACATGGGACAATGCTCTAATAATGAAGATCATCACACTTTTATTTACTTACAACTCAAGAATTACAACTCAATACTTAGAACAAAATATGACTCTATGTGAATGCCTCCGGTAGTGTACCGGGATGTGCAATGATTCAAGAGTGACATGTATGGAAAAATTATGAACGGTGGCTTTGCCACAAATACAATGTCAACTACATGATCATGCAAAGCAATATGACAATGATGAAGCGTGTCATAATAAACGGAACAGTGGAAAGTTGCATGGCAATATATCTCGGAATGGCTATCGAAATGCCATAATAGGTAGGTATGGTGGCTGTTTTGAGGAAGGTAATGGTGGGTGTTATGGTACCGAAGAAAGTTGCGCGGCACAAGAGAGGCTAGCAATGGTGGAAGGGTGAGAGTGCGTATAATCCATGGACTCAACATTAGTCATAAAGAACTCACATACTTATTGCAAAAATCTACAAGTCATCAAAACAAAGTACTACACGCATGCTCCTAGGAGAAGGATTGGTAGGAGTTAACCATTGCGCGATCCCGACCTCCACTCATCAGGAAGGCAATCAATAAATAAATCATGCTCCAACTTCATCACATAACGGTTCACCATACGTGCATGCTACGGTAATCACAAACTTTAACACAAGTATCTCTCAAATTCACAATTACTCCACTAGAACGACTCTAATATCACCATCTTCATATCTCAAAACAATCATAAAGAATCAAACTTCTCATAGTATTCAATGCACTTTATATGAAAGTTTTTATTATATCCATCTTGGATGCCCATCATATTAGGACTAATTTAACCAAAGCAAATTACCATGTTGTTCTAAAAGACTTTCAAAATAATATAAGTGAAGCATGAGAGTTCACCAATTTCTATAAAATAAAACCACCGTCCTGCTCTAAAACGATATAAGTGAAGCACTAGAGCAATATTGTCCTCAAAAGATATAAGTGAAGCATATAGAGTATTATAATAAATCACGATTCATGCGTGTCTCTCCCAAAATGTGTGTACAACAAGGATGATTGTGGTAAACTAAAAAGCAGAGACTCAAATCATACAAGACGCTCCAAGCAAAACACATATCATGTGGTGAATAAAAATATAGCCTCAAGTAAATTTACCGATAGACGAAGACGAAAGAGGCCTTCCGGGACATCCCCATGCTTAGGCTTTTGGTTGTCCTTGAATTTTACCTTGGGGTGCCTTGGGGATCCCCAATCTTAGGATCTTGCCACTCCTTATTCCATAGTCCATCAAACCCTTACCCAAAACTTGAAAACTTCACAACACAAAACTCAACAGAAAATCTCATGAGCTCCGTTAGTATAAGAAAATAAATCACCACTTTAAAGTACTGTTGCTAACTCATTCTTTATTTATATTGGTGTAATATCTACTGTATTCCAACTTCTCCATGGTTCATACCCCCCGATACTACTCATAGATTCATCAAAATAAGCAAACAACACGCGAAAAACAGAATCTGTCAAAAACAGAACAGTCTGTAGTAATATGTAACTCTCGAATACTTCTGTAACTCCAAAACATTAAATAAATTAGTGGACGGGAGGAATTTGTCTATTAATCTTCTGCAAAAAATCAACTTAAAATCACTCTTCTGTTAAAAATGACAAATAATCTCGTGAGCGCAAAAGTTTCTGTTTTTCAGCAAGATCAAATCAACTTTCACCCAAGTCTTCCCAAAGGTTCTACTTGGCACAAACACTAATTAAAACTTAAACCACATCTAACCAGAGGCTATATGAATTATTTATTACTAAACATGAGCAAAAAGGAAAATAATAAATAAAATTGAGTTGCCTTCCAACAAGCGCTATCGTTTGACGCCCCTATCTAGGCATAAAAACACGAATAGATCTAGGTATTGCCATCTTGGTGTGCAATCCATAAGTGGCTCTCATAATAGATTCATGAGGTAATTTAATTTTCTTCCTAGGAAAGTGTTCCATGCCTTTTCTTAATGGAAATTGGAATCTAATGTTTCCTTCTTTCATATCAATAATTGCACCAATCGTTCTAAGGAAAGGTCTACCAAGAATAATATGTAGGATTGAAATTTATATCAAGAACAATGAAATCTACACATAATTCCTATTTGCAACAATAAGAACATCATTAATCCTTCCCATAGGTTTCTTAATGATGGAATCCGCAAGATGCGAATTTAAAGAGCAATCATCAAATTCGCGCAAACCTAGCACATCACACAAAGTTTTTGGAATCGTGGAAACACTAGCACCCAAATCACACAAAGCATAGCATTCATAATCTTTAATCTTAATATTAATAGTAGGTTCCCACTCATCATAAAGTTTTCTAGGGATAGAAACTTCTAGTTCAAGCTTTTCTTCAAAAGATTGCATCATAGCATCAACTATATGTTTAGTAAAAGATTTGTTTTGATTATAAGCATGAGGGGAATTTAACACTGATTGCAACAAGGAAATACATTCTATTAAAGAACAATTATCATAATTAAATTCCTTGAAATCCAAAATATTGGGTTCATTGCTAATTAAAGTCTTGACCTCTTCAATCCCACTTTTATTAATTTTTGCATCTAGATCTAAAAACTCAGAATCATTGGGATGCCTTTCAACTAAAGTTGACTCATCTCCAGTCCCATCTTTATCAAGATTCATATTGGAAAACAAAGATTTAATAGGAGTCACATCAATCACTTTTAGATCTTCATCATTATTATCATGAAAACTAGAAGAACACGCTTTTACAAACCAATCTTTTTTAGCACGCATCTTAGCGGTTCTTTCTTTGCACTCATCAATGGAAATTCTGATGGCCTTGTGTAAGTGCATCTAGTGCCCCTTAGTGATTTTGGTGTATTGAAGACTTATAGGTTAAGTGACTGATGAGTTTGTGAGTGTACACAGGTCTATAAGTCTATGAGGAGTTTGATATTTATAGAGAAAGTCGACCCCTAAAAATGAAGTTCTTCGACTGAAGACTTTGATATTCTGAAGACCTTCTGAAGACTTTGAAAGTGAAGAAATTGGTGTGACCTTGAAGACTTGGTATTCACTTGTGGAACATGAAGCATGAAGACTTTTGTTTTCGTAGTTTCATTTTCTCTTTCTTGAGTCATAGGAAACACCGTACTGTAAGGGGGTCGAGGAAATACTAAGGAAAAATTTCCATGTGATGCTCAACTCAAAATCCTACACCTACCAATCCCTTCGAGTGAAGCCATTGGAAATCTCATACAGTTCAGTCAATTTCTTCAGTGACAGAGACACAGTTCTTCTGGTCACTGAGGACTTTGCTCTGACTGAGGAGTTAGGTATTCGCCAGTGCGAATTGCCTACACAGTGAGGAACATGATAGCCCTGAGGAATTTGAGAGTCAAATTTCCGACCGTTGCTGTGCTGCGCGCCGGCTGACCAAAATATCTTATCCACCTAACGGTCATATCATCGAAGGGCATTTATGTCTTATCATGTCGGGCTGCTCCCTAGGCTATAAATAGCCGCCCCCTACAACCACTAGTTGGTTGGCTGCTCCGAGAGAACTTGACACTTGTCATGTGAGAGCAACCCATCCTTCGAGGACTTTGAGCGAAAATCATCAAGTGAGGAAAATCCCAAAACCAAACCCCCACAAACCCAAAGTGATTGAGCATCACTGAAGAAATTGATCCTGCGTGGATCCGACGCCTGTTACCTTTGAAGATTGTGCTTCTTCCAGACGGTTAGGCGTCAAGGTCTAGAGCATCCAAGAGGAATTGTGGATCGCCGAATGACCAAGTCTGTGAAGGTTTGGAAGTCACCTGAAGACTTACCACGAGTGATTGGACGAGGCCTGCGTGGTCTTAGTTCAAGGAGAATACGGTGAGGACTGGGTGTCCTGAGTTGCGGCTCAGAGACTGGGTGTCCGGGACTATGTGTCCTCGAGTTTAAATACTCAGCCGCTCCAACCAGACGTACAACTGAGACAACAGTTGGAACTGGTTTACCAAATCATTGTCTTCACCAACTAACTGGTTCTATTTCCTCAACTCTTTCATTTCCTCATTACTGTGTTGTATGTTGTTCATATCTGTGCTTGAAGACTTTGACTGAAGACTTTCACAAATTCCTCAGTTCAATTTCTTCAGTCTATTTGTCTTCATCTTGTTATCCTGTGTTTACGCTTTCTGTACTCTGTGCCAGTCTTCATTTCATCATGATGACTATGTTTGTATCCTGTTATGTTTACCTCTGAGTACTTATTCCGCTGTAAGTAGTTCTTCGCTAAGGAATTTCCTCACCAGCAAATTCCTCAGTGAAGAATTCATAAAAATCGCCTATTCACCCCCCCTCTAGTCGATATAACGCACTTTCAATTGGTATCAGAGGAAGGTACTCCCTTGTTCTGTGTGATTTTGGTTTAACCGCCTGGAGTTTTAGTTATGTCGACCGCATGTATGATCAAGGTCTCGGCTGGGTGTCCTACCTTTGATGGAACGGACTACCCCTACTGGAAGAACAAGATGCCAATGCATCTTGAGGCAATTGATAACGATCTCTGGTATGTTGTGGAAAATGGTGTCCCCTCTGTCACTCCCTCACTGAACGCTACCGATGTGAAGAGATTCAAACAACTCGATTCTCAAGCGAAGAATATCATATGTGGCCATCTGAGCAAAGGACAGTATGGAAGAGTGAGTGCTTTGGAAACTGCTAAGCTTATCTGGGATAGGCTGTCCAAAGTAAATGAAGGAGTTTCAACTCAGCGTGACTCTCGAGTCGATGTTCTTCGGAATCTCTTCAACCGCTTCAAAAGACTCGACAATGAGAATGTCCAACAAACCTTTGATCGCCTCACTGACATCTCAAATGAGCTTCAAGCCCTCGGTGCCACTGACATCACTGATCATGAAGTTGTGAAGAAACTGTTGAGATCGCTTGATTCCTCATTTGATACTCTGGGACTGATGATACAAGAACGTGCTGACTACAAGTCGCTTGATCCTGCTGATATCCTCGAAAGGCTAAACACTCACGAGTTCCAGCTGGCTGAAAAGAGAGATCTCTATGGTTCAAACTATGGCAAACCACGTGCCCTGAAGGCCAAGGCTGTGTCTGACTCTGAATATGAAGATTCTGGTAGTAGCCTTGGTGATCCTGAAGAACTGAGCCAGGATCTAGCACTGCTTGTGAAGAAATTCCAGAAGTTCACAAGACGTGGTCGCTTTGGAAAATCCTCAAGAGGCAATGATTCCTCATCTAGTGACTATAAAAAGGCTTTGCCACAAATGCAAGAAGCCTGGTCACTATATTCAAGATTGTCCTCAGTGGGAAAAGGAAATGAAGAAGAAGAAATACAAGGATTACAGTTCTGATGATGCGAAGAAGAAAAAGAAATCGTCAAAATCTTCGTCATCAAAATCCTCGAAGTCTTCATCTCACAAGAAGAGCAGCTCCAAGAAGGCTCGGGCATTCATTGGCAAGGAGATGGACTCTGAAGCTGAATCTGAGGAAAATGATGAAGAGGAGGCGTCTGAAGAATCTGAGTCTGATGTGGCGAGTCTGGCCGTTGCTACTGCCTTCGTCAGCAAGTCCATCTTCAACACTGAAGAAACTGACTCCACCAACAAGCCTGATGAAGATAATGATGGCTACGCTCCCACCTATTGCTTCATGGCGAAAGGTGCTAAGGTACTCAAATACAACTCCTCTGAATCTAGTGAAAATGAATCTGATGAGGATCTCAAGCCCAGCTACTCTAAACTTGCTAAGATTGCTGTGAAACAACAACGGGCTCTTGAAAAGGTTCAAAACATGCTAGACAAAAGTGACGATATGTTGGGTGAAGAAATGGATCGCACTAAATCCTTGACTGAAAATCTTCAGAGACTTCAGTCTAGGTTTGATAACCTTCAAGGTCATCATAACGCTCTCTTGTCTGATCATGAAAAACTTTCTTATGAATTTCTTCAAGAAAAGCAAGATCACGAGAAGCTTTCTCTTGAATCTCTTCAAAGAAAGGAAGATCTTGAAAAGCTAAGAGTGTGTTATGAAGATCTTCAGAAGGAGCGCGATTCATTACTAGCTCAACAAATCAGTGCTTCTCAGGAAGAATTTGTTCCCCCATGCTTAAAGTGCATTGAACGTGAATCTGCTAATTCTTCACCTGAATGTTCAAATGCTTCAACTGTTACAAATTCTTCATCTGCCTCTGCTATCACTAATTCCTCATCTGAGGACATTGCTAGCATCACTGACAATGCAGGGTTGAAGGAACTGTACATGACAGGCATGTACAAAAGCCTCAAAGGGCATCAGACACTTTGTGATGTGCTCAAAAAGCAGATCCTCAATAGAAACCCTAGGAAAGAGGGTATTGCCTTTGAGAGGAAACTCAATGCTGATGGAACATATTGGAAGCCTGAGCAGTACCCCAAAACCTCATGGGTTGCTGCAAAGGGACCTCCAGTTGATCCATCTAACTTATCTGGCTTTACATGTGAATCTCCTCATTCTTCTGATGAGTCTCTTGACTCCAACTATAAACTGTTCAAAAATCAGAATGGTGAAGTATTTGCTAGATATGTTGGCACTAACTGCAGGAACGGTTTCCCTATGAAGAAAATCTGGGTTCCCAAAAGTTGTATTGAAAGTCTTCAGGTGAATGTCCTCATGACACCACCTGTGAAGAACAGGAACCCCAGATCAAATTCTTCATATGGACCAAATTCTTCATATGGATCCAAGTCCTCATATGGACCAAATTCTTCAGATGGATCAAAGTCCTCATATGATTATAATCGTGCTAACAACTCTGTCTCGCAGGGTAGAGCTAAGGGCTATGAATATGTGCATTATTCTTCAAACCATTATGTTCATAAGTCCTCGAAGAATTACTCTGCTTATTCATTTGCTTACCCTAACCCCTCTTATGTGAAACGAAATGGTTTGGCATCTTTGCCGCCTTTCTCATATGGTGCTCGCAGAATGATGAACTCTTTGCTACCCCTCCAGATGTGGGTGGTGAAGAAAAAGAACTAATCTCTTCTGCAGGGTCAGGTCTCCAGACGTGCTTTAACGTCTGAAGAATTTGCTGGGGACCTGACGAAGCTGCCTGAAAGGACGCAGGCAAATCATGATGAAATGAACTTTCATTTCACACGTCCTCATACTGCTATATCTGTTTACTGCTTGATGAAATTCATCTGATGAACTTGATATCATATTCTTCACTGATGAAGCATATGAGATTGTAAGCTACACTAATTCATCTGCAGGATGATCAACCCAAAACCACTGAATGGGTCCTCGATAGTGGATGTACAAATCACATGACTGGTGACAAGAATCTATTGATGGATGCTCCCTTATCACCGTCACCTCTGAAGCATATCATCTTTGCTGACAAAGGCAAAAGTCAGGTATTGGGTCTTGGTAAGGTTGCTATCTCTAAGGATAAGCACATGGACAAAGTCATGCTTGTTGAGTCCTTAGGATACAATCTCATGTCAATCTCAATGCTTTGTGATCTTGATATGGTTGTTGTCTTTGGCAAATATCGCTGTGTTGTGATTATGGAAGCTGACAATTCCAAAGTCTTCGAAGGCTTTAGGAGAGGAGATATGTATATTGTTGATTTCTCTATAGGACCACAACCAGCCGTGTGTCTACTTGCAAAAGCTTCAGAAGGCTGGCTATGGCATCGACGACTTGGTCACGCAGGCATGAGGAATTTGAACACGCTTGCGAAGAAGCATGTCATTGGCATTGAGAATGTCAAATTCCTCAAGGATCACTTATGCGGAGCCTGTGAAGCTGGAAAAATGACCAAGGCCAAGCATCCAGCGAAGACTATCATGACCACTACCCGTCCATTCGAATTGCTTCACATGGACCTCTTCGGACCTAATCATTACTCAGCAGTCACTAATGATGCATCTCTATATGGTTTTGTCATTGTTGATGATTATTCTCGATATACATGGGTACACATTGTTACTTACAAACATGAAGTGCAGGAAGTCTTCAAACGATTTTCCTCGAGGGCTTCAACCAACTTTGGTGTGAAGATCAAGCATATCAGAAGTGACAATGGAACTGAGTTCAAGAATTCCGGTCTTGATGCCTATCTTGATGAACTTGGTATTACTCATGAGTTATCTGCTCCCTATTCTCCTGTTGAGCGCAAGAACAGAACTCTTGTTGAGATGGCTCGCACTATGCTTGATGAATACAAAACGCCTCAGCGTTTTTGGATTGATGCAATTGATACTGCTTGCCACATCATCAACAGAGTATATCTTCACAAATTCTTCAAGAAGACTGCCTATGAACTCCTCACTGACAAGAAACCCAATGTGAGTTATTTCAAAGTCTTCGGTGCTAAATGTTGGATTAGAGATCCTCACCACAACTCTAAATTTGCACCGAAAGCACATGAAAGTTTTATGCTTGGTTACGGAAAGGACTCGCACACCTACAGAGTCTTCAACATTGTTCTTCACAAGATTGTTGACACTGTAGATGTGCGGTTCGATGAAACTAATGGCTCGCAAAGAGAGCACCTACCTTCTGTGTTAGATGAACCATCACCTGAAGATGCTATCAAGCTCAAGGCAACTGAGGATGTCATTCCGACTGAAGAATCTGCTGAAGAATTCATTCCTGTTCATGAAGAACGTCGAGCTGATGCACCTGAAGAACATGATGAGGAAAATGGTGCTGAAGGAAATGCTGATCAAAATCCTCAGCGACAACCAACTCATCCACGCGTTGCAAAAGAAGTGCAAGTGGAGAAGATCATCGATGACATTAGCGCACCAGGTCCTCTCACACGCTCAAAAGCATCACATTTATCTAACTTTTGTGGGCACTATGCTTTTGTCTCTATCACAGAGCCCACTAAGGTAGATGAAGCATTTCTGGAGCCGGAGTGGATTCAGGCTATGCAAGAAGAATTACATCAGTTCGAGCTGAACAATGTCTGGGAATTGGTCAATCGCCCAGATCCTCGCAAGCATAATATCATTGGCACAAAGTGGATCTACCACAACAAGCAAGATGAAAATGGCCTTGTGGTGAGGAATAAGGCACGACTAGTAGCTCAAGGCTACACACAGGTTGAAGGAATTGATTTCGATGAAACTTTTGCACCTTTTGCTAGACTTGAGGCTATTCGCATATTACTTGCTTACGCTAACCATCATGATATCATCTTATATCAAATGGATGTGAAAAGTGCATTCCTCAATGGTAAGCTTGAGGAAGAAGTATATGTTGCTCAACCCCCAGGTTTTGAAGATCCCAAGAATCCTGACAAAGTCTTCAGACTCAATAAGGCCCTCTATGGCCTCAAGCAAGCCCCTCGGGCGTGGTATGATACATTGAAGGAATTCTTCGTGAAGAATGGCTTCACACCCGGTTCACTCGACCCTACTCTTTTTACTAAATCATATGATGGTGAACTGTTTGTGTGCCAAATATATGTTGATGATATTATCTTTGGCTGTACTGACCAACGTTATAGTGATGAATTTGCCTATATGATGAGTGAAGAATATCAAATGTCTATGATGGGAGAGTTGAAATTCTTCTTAGGTCTTCAAATTCGTCAGCAGTGCAATGGCATATTCATATCTCAGGAGAAATACCTCAAAGATGTACTGAGGAAATTCGGCATGCAAGATTGCAAAGGCGTCAAAATTCCTATGCCCACAAATGGCCATCTATGCACTGATGAAAATGGTATTGACTTCGATCACAAGGTATACCGCTCCATGATTGGTTCCTTATTGTACTTATGTGCATCTAGGCCAGATATAATGCTTAGTGTTTGCATTTGTGCCCGATTTCAAGCTGCACCGAAGGAATCACACCATAAGGCTGTGAAGCATATTCTTCGATATCTAGCTCACATACCAACACTAGGATTATGGCACCCCAAGGGCTCTGCTTTTGATCTCATTGGATATTCTAGCTCTGACAATGCTGGTGATCGTGTGGACCGCAAGTCAACATCTGGCACTTGTCATTTCCTCGGACGGTCTTTGGTCTGTTGGTCCTCGAAGAAACAGAACTGCGTATCACTGTCTACTGCTGAAGCTGAATACATTGCTGCTGGGTCATGTTGTGCTCAACTGCTTTGGATGAAGCAAACCCTCAAGGACTATGGCATCAACGTGAAGAATGTGCCTCTCCTCTGCGACAATGAGAGTGCCATCAAGATTGCCAACCCAGTTCAGCACTCGAAGACAAAGCACATCCAGATTCGTCATCATTTTCTTCGTGATCATGTGTTGAAGGGCGACATCTCCATCGAGCATGTGAAGACTGAAGAATAGCTAGCTGATATCTTCACCAAGCCCTTGGATGAGAAGAGATTTAGCAAGTTGCGGTGTGAGCTAAATATCTTAGAATCTTCGAATGTTCTTTGAAAAGGACACATATCCTAACCCTTATGCAGAATTGATGACTTAGATGTGCAACACATGAAGAAACGTTTTTCTTCAATCAATGAAGAATAACACTCTAAGTGTGAAGAAATTAATGAAGAATTTGATTCTCAGAACCCTACGACAATTGTACGCGGTGTCTGAAATCATCATTCTTATACGGTGGGTTACGCCACCACAAAAAGTTGAAAATCTTCAATTTGAGTTTTTCCTCAATTTTTGAAATTCTTCAGTTTTTCAAATTCTTCAACTTTGCAAAATCTTCACTGTTTCCGTCGTTTTTCTTCATTGGCTATATATATATATATATATATATATATATGAGTTATGTCCTCTACAACATTCACTTATGGCTATTTCTTCAAGTTGCGTTTTCTGCTAAGTGAATGTGATCGGACCCTTCCCCCTCTATGCTATACTCAACCCAATCTATTCACAAATTCTTCATGTGCGTTCTATTTGAAACTCGTTCAAAGTCTTCACTGTGTCCTTGTCAGCTGAAGAAATTGCGAACGAAACTTTAAAACAAATCTCATCCAGATTTTTGGTTTTACTGCTCAAACCGTTCCGCATCCCACGATGCATTATTTTGTTCACCCACGATCTTACACGATCTCATCTGCACAGTACGTGGGTGACACATGTCGCGTGAAGAAGAAAGGGCAGGGGCATGTTCGTCCCAAAATCTTTGGGCGAACAGTTTTTACCGTGGCTATAAATACCCCTCTCCCTTCCTTACTTCATTTACTCTGCTCGGTCGCTGTCTCTCGCTCGAGCTCTCCTCAAACCCTAGCGCCGCCGCTACTCCATCGCCACCGGTGAGGAAGAGCTTCACTGCCTCGACCTCGTCGCCGTCGTACTCGCGCCGGCTGCGGAAATCTTCACTCCACCGCCGCCGTAGCTGTCTCCCTCTGCCGAGTGTTAGGGCGTGGGAGATCTAACTTGACGAACTTCACCGCTGTTCATCTCTGTTCGTCGTGTTCTTCAGTTCGGGTAATTAAAAGTCACTTTTATTACTCGCCTTGATTCTCAAACTTTTCTGAAAATCTTAAAAGGTGTTTTATTCTTCAAATCTTCACATATGAACACCTCACACACTGTATGCTCTTGATCCATCTCTCTAAGAACTCATTTCTTCAAGATTCCTCAATTGTGTGGATTTTCGATCTGTACAACTCTGGAACCTAAGACAAGAACGCTTAGTGAAATTCCTCAAGGCTCAACTGGTCAAATTCCTCAAAACTTGTCTTTTCGAAAAATCTTCTGAGAACGCATATGACCTCTCCAAATTCCTCGCACCTACACTCTGTTCACAGGTACTCATGTCCGCTGCTGAATCACTAGGTTCTCATCAACTTAACTCATTTGCAGCGTTCCTCGAAGAAAAACTGCATACTTCTTCAGAGTGTTCAATTGTTCAAATTCCTCATCTGAAGAAAATGGCTGAAGGAAAGAGACCGCAGAAAGGAGGAAAGAAACCGGAGGTCATGACTGCTTTCGAGATCCCTGATGAAATATACAAGGATTATTGCACACCTGATGAAGCCAAGTTTGGCAAAGAAAACAAGAATCGGCGCAAAGTGCGCATTCAGAGGATTGAACGAAGATGGGCATGAGAATGGAGGGAATATCGATATGTTACTCCAAAGTACATGAAGAAATTCGCCTTAAATCCTCCATGCCCAAGAGCTCCATTGGCACCTGGCCAAGTCGCTGATCCCACTAGCATCAAAAGTGGTGAAGACTTTCCTGAAGAATGGGCTAGGCGCCAAGCAAAATTGGCAAGACAAGCCAAGGAGGCAGTGAGGAAATTCAATGAGGATTCTGCTGCTGCTGCTGCCGCTGAGACCTCGGTCAAGCCAAGGAAATCAATGCCGAAGAAGCCTGCTCGCAAGCCAAGTGCTTCACCATCAGCGCCCTCACGGCCAAGTTTCTCAGCCGCGCCCTCACAGCAAATTCCTCAGACTACTGCTGCTCCACCAAAGTCCTCAGCAGCTCCCTCCAAGTCCTCAACTCCTGTGCATATGGCTACATGTCAAAGGACTCAGGGTTTCTCAATTTCTTCTGGTGTCTCAGCGAGTTCCTCAGCTGCACCAATGTCCTCATCAGGCCCCACTCTGCTGAAGACAAAAGCAACAGCTGGACGCGGTCCTCGGCCAAGTCCAAGAAAGAAACATGTTGCTTTCCAAGTGCCCTCTGACGACGAGGCTTCTGATGAAGAACTTGCAGAAATCATCAGAGACAGACAAGCAAAGGCCGCCAGAGCCAAAGGAACACCTGTGCCCCTTCTTCTGGATCCGAAGAAGATCCTTGACTACATTGACTTATGGCATAAGGATCCAAACACTCCAATGCCTAATCTGCCTCTGACTCCTGGTCAAAGTCATATGCTGACCCATTTCATCTCTCAAGAGAAATGGAAGTTTGAAAAGGCTCGTGAGATAAAAAGAGCTCAAGCTAGAAAGGAGAAGCTTCTGAAGAAGAACGTTGTCAGACTAACACCTAAAGAACTTCTCAAGGCTCAGTCTGAGATCCAAGCCCTCAGCAAGGATTTTGATGCATACACTGCTGATTGGCAAGGAGCCAAAGTGAGATTCGTCAATTTGACGAAGAAAATGACAACTGTTGCAGCCCCATCGCAACAAGAAAATCCTCAGGCTGCAGACTCTGCTCAGCCTGCTGAAGAACATGCCAGCACTGCTGATGACTTTCAGCCTGCTGATGAGAATATAAGCTCCAGGGCTGATGACTCCATCCCATCCGCTGAAGAAATTCCCAGGGCATCCACTAGTGGTGCGCCTGAAGAAACTGAAGAGATCAGGGCAACTGCACCCGTTGCGCCTAAAGAAAATGAACCACAGTCCTCAGCTCCTCCCGCGCCAACACCAACTCCAATTCTTCCTTCTGCTTATGAAGTGAAGAAGACCAAGGCTGCAGAGCGAGCTGCAGTGAAGAAAAGAAGGCATCAGCTGCGTCAAATTCTTCGGCCGCGAAGAAAATGAAGCCAATGACCAGCTCGCTTGAAAATCCTATTGATGCCATTCCGATTTCCTCCATGTCATCCAAGGAAATTGTTCCTTATGGAGAAGACTACAAGATCCCAAGCGGATCTGATGAAGAAAATCATTCTGTTGCTACCTCAGAGCAGTTTGATGAAGAAATTGAAGTGGAAACATTCCCTTCAACGCCAGTCGTTCCCTCACCTATGCCTCAGTTCACAGCTGAATAGGCTGGTGTTGAGGAAATTGAAAAAGAAGATGAAGATGTGGATATTGGATGCACTACACCAGTGATGAACGATGACTTTTGGGAAAGTCAGCATCCCAATACTCCTCTCTTCACTCCTATTCAACAAATTCCTCAGTCCCCGGCTACAACTGTTCAAATGGGCTCTGAAGAAACTCATCCCACATCGTCTGTTCATGAAGAAATTCCAGCCGCCAGTGCTGAAGAACATGCTGCTGCTGATCCCCAAACTGCACAAGAAGAGGAACCAGAAATTCCTCAGCCTGAAGCACCTGAGATCGTCATTCTGAGGTTGTGCTGCAAATCACTGACACTCCTCTGCCCAAACCGAAGAATCCGTTCTCTAGCAAGCAAAAATTCAAGGCTAAAGACTTCTTTTCTGAGCATGTGTTCTTCACTGATTACAATCCATATGACTCTGCTCGCATAAGGAAGAGACGTTTTTGGACTGCTACTCAAGCCAACTTCTATTCCTCAGTGCTCTTTGACAAGGACAAAATCTTCGATCATGAACATATTCCTCATGTGGATATGGAATCTCTGCCGTGCTTCGAGCCGGTCCTCCGAGTTATTCACGATGCAGGACTACTGAACTTCTGCACTGATATCTGTGATTGGAATGAAGAACTCATTCTTCAGTTCTATGCCACTTTGCATATCACCGGAGATGCTGAAGATGTCAATTCATGGGTGCTGGATTGGATGACAGAAAACACTCACTATAAGGCACCAGCAACTGAATTGCTTCGTGTCCTTCCTCTTGATCCTCCCCATACCAGTGCACGTTGCATCTACAATGACCGCGAACTGACAGATCATTATGTGCAAGTGCTCATGAAGCCTTTGAAGCCAGGGCAGGCCCCACGAACCAAATTCCTCGTCAAGGAATTGCTTTATGTGCCTCGGACTATCTATCGCATCCTGACGAAGACAATGAGTCCTATCAAAGGCCACGACTCAAATGATGAAGATGTCGTTGGCATCATGAAGAACATGCTTTTCAACATCATTCATGGCGTTCCCGTCAACTTTCATGATTTCTTCATGAGGACTCTGGCTAATGTTGCTATGTCACCTTTTGAGCTAAAGCCCTATGCGCCTTGGATTATGAGATTCATAAGGGCAAGATCTTCACTGAATTACAAGGTTGACACTCTGAACCATGGTAGCTACTTGCCGCCCATTGAAGTCCTCAAGCGACCAGTTTCATCATCTGATGATAAGGGCAAGGCAGCCGCTTTGATCGATGAAGGCACTCGTCCATTGGATGGTAAATTCCGTCTAGCTACATCTTACTCCACCAATGACGATTCTGCAACTCATGACACTGCGGCAAATACATCAGCCAAGCAAAAGCCTCAAGCAACAGCACCCAGGGTGATGACTGACCGTGAGTTACTCCTCAGTCTTCATCAGAAGGTTGATCGCAATCACAAATGGGTGAAGCGTCAGTTTGCTGCAATTCTTCACAACATGACCTCAACCCATAATGCAGTAAAGAAAAATCAGTATCACCTTCATGAAACCCTCAACCGCACCTGGGCTGTTCTCACTCATGTATATTCCGCGGAAGAACTGAAGACTATGGGTCTCCAGGAAGCATTTGACTGGTCTGCACCACCTCCAAAGAAATTTAAGAGAGTCAAAGTTCCTGATCTGGTGGCCAGTTCTTATTCTTCATCGCGTGAAACTGATGAGCATGAAGATTTAGACGACACTGCGGCAGGCCCTACTTCAACACACAACCCCGGCAACGCTGGCGCTCCTCCATCAACTTGAAATTCTTCAGGGGCGTTAGTCCTCAGTTTCGATCCTTTTGGTCATTTGATGACAAAGGGGGAGAAATCTGAGTTAGTCTTCAAGCAGGG
Source organism: Triticum timopheevii (assembly GCA_963921465.1). Lineage (NCBI taxonomy): Eukaryota > Viridiplantae > Streptophyta > Magnoliopsida > Poales > Poaceae > Triticum > Triticum timopheevii. The sequence goes on along the minus strand of OY997266.1, from coordinate 500,148,617 downwards.
TTATATTATGGGCGTTTTGTTAAGTTACAACTCTCGTTCTTCCGAAACCTTTTATTGGATCGAGTTGTAATCTTAAATCCGATGGTGCCCAGATACTTTTGGACGGTGCATGGTGCTCTGACTTTGATGCACTGTGCTCTGATACTTTTGATGTGTTATTCTGCATGCTATTCCTCGTTAATATTATTGCACGCATGCTGAATCTCATCAGGCACCATATTTCATCATGCATTTCAAATTCTTCATATTATATATCAAATGCGTGTATGAATTACAAGATATAGGGGGAGATCTCCATGATTCAATTCTTCAAATGTGCATTGCCTCAAAAGAAAATTCCTCACTATACACATATTCAGGGGAAGTTCTTCTATATCTTGCAATCAAATTCCTCAATATCAGTATTTACACTTCATATGTTTATCCCCGTTGAAAACTTAACCTATGTTGTCATCAATCACCAAAAAGGGGGAGATTGTAAGTGCATCTAGTGCCCCTTAGTGATTTTGGTGTATTGAAGACTTATAGGTTAAGTGACTGATGAGTTTGTGATTGTACACAGGTCTATAAGTCTATGAGGAGTTTGATATTTACAGAGAAAGTCGACCCCTAAAAATGAAGTTCTTCGACTGAAGACTTTGATATTCTGAAGACCTTCTGAAGACTTTGAAAGTGAAGAAATTGGTGTGACCTTGAAGACTTGGTATTCACTTGTGGAACATGAAGCATGAAGACTTTTGTTTTCGTAGTTTCATTTTCTCTTTCTTGAGTCATAGGAAACACCGTACTGTTAAAGGGGGTCGAGGAAATACTAAGGAAAAATTTTCATGTGATGCTCAACTCAAAATCCTACACCTACCAATCCCTTCGAGTGAAGCCATTGGAAATCTCATACAGTTCAGTCAATTTCTTCAGTGACAGAGACGCAGTTCTTCTGGTCACTGAGGACTTTGCTCTGACTGAGGAGTTAGGAATTCGCCAGTGCGAATTGCCTACACAGTGAGGAACATGATAGCCCTGAGGAATTTGAGAGTCAAATTTCCGACCGTTGCTGTGCTGCGCGCCGGCTGACCAAAATATCTTATCCACCTAACGGTCATATCATCGAAGGGCATTTATGTCTTATCATGTCGGGCTGCTCCCTAGGCTATAAATAGCCGCCCCCTACAACCACTAGTTGGTTGGCTGCTCCGAGAGAACTTGACACTTGTCATGTGAGAGCAACCCATCCTTCGAGGACTTTGAGCGAAAATCATCAAGTGAGGAAAATCCCAAAACCAAACCCCCACAAACCCAAAGTGATTGAGCATCACTGAAGAAATTGATCCTGCGTGGATCCGACACCTGTTACCTTTGAAGATTGTGCTTCTTCCAGACGGTTAGGCGTCAAGGTCTAGAGCATCCAAGAGGAATTGTGGATCGCCGAGTGACCAAGTCTGTGAAGGTTTGGAAGTCACCTGAAGACTTACCACGAGTGATTGGACGAGGCCTGCGTGGTCTTAGTTCAAGGAGAATACGGTGAGGACTGGGTGTCCTGAGTTGCGGCTCAGAGACTGGGTGTCCGGGACTGCGTGTCCTCGAGTTTAAATACTCAGCCGCTCCAACCAGACGTACAACTGAGACAGCAGTTGGAACTGGTTTACCAAATCATTGTCTTCACCAACTAACTGGTTCTATTTCCTCAACTCTTTCATTTCCTCATTACTGTGTTGTATGTTGTTCATATCTGTGCTTGAAGACTTTGACTGAAGACTTTCACAAATTCCTCAGTTCAATTTCTTCAGTCTGTTTGTCTTCATCTTGTTATCCCGTGTTTACGCTTTCTGTACTCTGTGCCAGTCTTCATTTCATCATGATGACTATGTTTGTATCCTGTTATGTTTACCTCTGAGTACTTATTCCGCTGCAAGTAGTTCTTCACTAAGGAATTTCCTCACCAGCAAATTCCTCAGTGAAGAATTCATAAAAATCGCCTATTCACCCCCCCTCTTGTCGATATAACGCACTTTCACCTTGAGAGACTGTTTGATATCATGCTTAGGTGGGATAGATCTAAGTTTCAAAGAATCAACATCAAGAGAAATTCTATCCACGTTCCTAGCCAACTCATCAATCTTAAACATTTTTTCTTCAATCAAAGCATTGAAATTCTTTTGCGAACTCATAAATTCTTTAACACTATTCTCAAAATCAGAGGGCAACTTATTAAAATTTCCATAAGAGTTGTTGTAGGAATTAACATAATTATTAGAGGAATTACTAGTGAAAGGATCGATATAGTTAACTAGAGGGGGTGATTAGGCAACTAACAATTTTTAGCTTTTCTTTACCAAATTAAACTTTGCATCAAAGTAGGTTGTCTAGATATGCAACTAGGTGAGCAACCTATATGATGCAACAACAATAAGCACACAAGAAAGCAAAGGATATAACACAATATAGCTTGCACAAGTAAAGGTAAGAGATAACCAAGAGTGGAACTGATGGAGACGAGGATGTGTTACCGAAGTTCCTTCCCTTTGAGAGGAAGCACGTCTCGGTTGGAGCGGTGTGGAGGCACAACGCTCCCCAAGAAGCCACTAGGGCCACCATATTCTCCTCACGCCCTCGCACAATGTGAGATGCCGTGATTCCACTATTGGTGCCCTTGGAGGCGGCGACCGAACCTTTACAAACAAGGTTGGGGCAATCTCCACAACTTAATTGGAGGCTCCCAACGACACCATGAAGCTTCACCACAATGGACTATGGATATGCGGTGACCTCAACCGTCTAGGGTGCTCAAACACCTAAGAGTAACAAGATCCGCAAGGGATTAGTGGAGGGAATCAAATTTCTCTTGGTGGAAGTGTAGATCGAGGCCTTCTCAACCAATCCCTAGAGAATCAACAAGTTTGATTGGCAAGAGAGAGAGATCGGGTGAAAATGGAGCTTAGAGCATCAATGGATCTTAGAGGTGGAAGAGGTAGTCAACTCGGAGAAGAAGACTCCCCTTATATAGTGAAAGAACAAATCCAACCGTTATCCACCAACTCAGCCTGCGAAGAGCGATACTACCACACCAGACAAGCGGTACTACCGCAAGGGCCTATGGTACTACCGCATGGCACTGCGGTACTACCGTTGGCGAGGCAGGGCCTAGACTAGACCTGTAGCGCAGAGGCAGAGAGCGGTAGAATTTTTGGCGCGGTAGTACTGCGCCCCCTTGCGGTACTACCGCAAGGCAGGAATAGTCTACGCTGGGAAGGCATGGACATATTAAAATACATCCGTGACTACTTCCGATGAGTTTTAATCTATGCAAAAATCCGACACGGTACTACCGCAAGCCTGGAGCTGTACTACCGTATAGGGCGCGTATGTAAAAAATTACATTCGCCCCTACTTCCGCTCATGCTGCTGTGCCTGGCCAGAGCTCGTGGTACTACCGCGCCCATGGAGCGGTACTACCACGTAGGGCGTGGATGTAAAAAATTACATCCGCCCCTACTACCGCACGAGCAGTTGCGCCGAGCCTGAGGCCACGGTACTACCGCTCCCAAGGAGCGGTACTACCGTGAGCACCTACAATACTACCATGCTGGAGGCCGGTACTACTGCAAGGGCATGCGGTAGTACCGCTCCGGAGAGCTGTACTACCGCCTGCCTCAGTTCAGCAACACTAGGAGTCCTTCATTTTGCAGAGACATGAAGAGACAGAGGATGCTCCAAAGACCCAAAGGAAAGGTGGTGCAAAAAGGGACAGACGTGTACGTGTTGATTCCACCAAACCTTTCCAACACGAACCCCCTCTTAATAGTATGGCTTTCCTACGACTGAAATCCACCAAAAAGAAACATAGAGAAACGCCATCTTCAATAGTCTTCGAGGGGCACCAAATCGTCTTGTGTTTAGACATGATATATCTGAAATGCTCAATGCACACGATTAGTCTACAAAAGCATTGTCATCAATCACCAAAACTACTAAGGGAAAAATATGCCCTTACAACTAGGAAACGGCATATAATTAAAATTGCCTCTATACGTGGTTATATTTGTCACGTCCGGCCGGGTGGCCATCATCGCGCATCGGGGCACGCCTCCGCGATCCATAGATCGATCTGGTCTGACCTGCTCTATTTTCCAGGTCATGCCATAGGTCATATGTGTATCCCCGAGGTGTTGTATTTCTGTTTTTACGGCGAGGCAGTGCGGGCTGGTGTTTGGCTTGAGTTGCCGCTTTGTCCCGGCCACGTGGTGGTCGGTCAGCCGCATTATGCGCTGGTAGGACGGGCTCTAGTGCCTCGTCATTGAATTGGGGTAACAATTTGTGCTTCGGGTAACTTTTGGTTGGGCACTCAAGGCCTTATTCTTCGGCTGGTAGGACACTAGTCCATCTATCATTGAGCAGATCTTGATCAGCTTGAAGCTGCTGCTGCTTATTTTTCATGCTCCTTGAAGTGGCTATTAGCCGGCGCTTAAAGCGCTCTTGGTCGACGAGCTCCTTAGGCACGATAAAGTCTTCGTCGCCGAGGCTCACCTCGTCCTCGGAGAGCAGAAGGTAGTTGTTATCCTCGGAGTATTCATTCATGGCCTGTTCATCAGGGCTAACTCGCCCATCTTCCTGTTCGTCCTGTTCGGAGGTTAGCTCAACGGGGTCTTCATTGTCTTCGACATCGTCCGGAGTATTATTTTCTCCTATGTCGGTATTGTTGCTTTTTCCACGGCGTGGTTTAGAGCGGCGCCGCTGATGTCAGTGCTTTGGCTATATCTCAGGAGGTTTATCCTCGACTGGATCCTTCTCATCATCGTTGTTGTTCTCTTTGGGTGTATCCATCATGTATACGTCATATGAGGAGGTGGCTGTCCAGCGCCCTGTAAGCGGTGGTTTCTGTGCCTGCTCCTCTCCGGCATCGTCGTCCATACCGTCGATGTCTTCGGAGTCGTAGTCGAGCATGTCGGTTAAGTCTTCGACAGTGGCTATGAAGTGGGTGGTGGGTGGGAAGCGAAATTCTCCATCATCGGCTTCCCTTTCAAGCCGAATATAGTTCGACTGAGATTATCCTGATAAGGAGAGGGCTCTTAATGAGTTTAGCATATCGCCAAAAGGTGAGTGCCGAAAGATGTCTGCGGAGCTGAACTCAACGATCGGCACCCGATCAGGTTCGATGGGCGCGGATGCACGCGGTTCAGAACCTATGGACGGAGACGAATCCGAGGTTCCGGTGACACAGGCTCCACTCGAGGTTGGATCTGTGTGCGGCTCTAACGCCACTGAGTCAGTGGCTTCCGTGGCGGGGTTGAGCTTCCCGTCTTCGGGCGGCGCAATCTACTCTGGATCTAGGGTCGGGGCAGTCACAGGCATTGTCTCCTGGGCACGGTCCGATGACAGTTTTAGGTCATGTTCATCGTGGTGGCAGGGAGCGGCTGTCATGGGCTCGAATCCGTCGAAGATCAAGTCTCCGCGGATATCGGCAACGTAATTCAAGCTTCGAAACCTGACCTGATGGCCAGGGGCGTAGCTGTCGATCTGCTCCAGATGGCCAAGCGAGTTGGCCCGCAGTGTGAAGCCGCCGAATACGAAGATCTGCCCGGGGAGAAACCCCCCCGGGCTGCATTGTTGTAAATGATTGACGGAGCCATCAAAAACCTTTTGGTGACGATGCAACGGAACTCTCAATGAAAGCACCAATGTCGGTGTCAAAACCAATGCGGCGTATAAGGCTGGTAATAGGAGGCGGGGGACACGATGTTTACCCAGGTTTGGGCCCTTTCTATGGAGGTAATACCCTACTTCCTGCTTTACTGATCTTGATGAATATGAGTATTACAAGAGTTGATCTACCTCGAGATCGTAATGGCCAAAACTCTAGGAGTCTATCATGTATGATTATGATTGTGATTGCCTCTATGGACCAAGCCTTCTGGTTTATATAGACACTGGAAGGGACTAGGGTTATACAAAGTCGGTTACACAGAAAGGAATCTACATATCCAAATCGCCAAGCTTGCCTTCCACGCCAAGGAGAGTCCCATCCGGACACGGGAAGAAGTGTTCTATCTTGTATCTTCATATCTCATCAGTCTGTCCCATGTTAATAGTCCGGCCGTCCGAGGACCCCTTAATCCAAAACTCCCTCAGTATTACCATACGAGGCGAACGCGGCTAGAGTGGTAGTACCGTATGGGAGGTGCGGTAGTACCGCTCGTTGTCAGATCCAAAACAGATCAGATTCAAAACACCGCAACAATGGAGCGGTACTACAATTGATCAAATCTACCGAGTAGCAACAGATCAAATAGCATCTCTACTGCATTACTACTCTCCTACACCCTACTCTTGCAAAGATTTGGCCTAAAATCTCAAGAACACATGCATCTCCCCAAAAACCTAGAGATAAAACAACGAAGCAAAGAGCGAGGGATTTGGGGAGAAACCTTGGTCCATGGCAAGAGGGCGAGGTGGGGAACAATCCCACCGGTCGAAATGCGAGGAGAGCGACCGGAGACGGAGATCCGGCGAGGTCCTCCGGCGTCATTCTTGGGCAGGAGAGAGAGAGAGACGGCGTGGGGAAAAGGAGTTGAATGGGTATGGGGGAGTTAGAACTCCCCCTGCCCACTCTTAACCCCCACGAGCTCACGACTACACGTTAGTACCGCGCGTCATTGCAGTAGTACCACCCGGGTGGAAGTGCCGCACGCTGGGCGATATTACCGCACGACCAACGGAAGTAAAAAATTACTGTCGTGCTAGTTGCGGTAGTACCATGCACATCTCCTGCGGTAGTACCGTGGCAAGCCACGGTAGTACCGTGGACCCAAGAAAATGCAAATTTCGCAAACAAGAGAGGAAAACAGCCTTTGCAACACAACCTGCACGCAAACGGACACACCAAGAGATAGCACGCGAGGCAACACAAACACAAACACGCTCAAACGAAGGCAAAAGACAACGAAGACCAAAACACGAAACAGAACTCTCAAGAAGAGAGGGCGGTGGCCGGAGCCACCTATGTATGAGTCAATTGTATGGCACCGTGAAGAATTATCCTTGGGCCCTGATAATCCCCAAGTGTAGGGAATCATCATAGCAATTCCCAAAGGTGGAAGTGATAAGTATGGAGTGTCGAATCCACAAGGAGCTAAAGGTAAGATCAATATTCTCTCAAGCCCTATCTGCCACTGATACGACTCTACGTGCACCGAACGCTTTCTTCCAACTAGAAACAAGAAATAAAATTGTGTTGTGGGTATGAAAAGGATAACTTTATATGATATTGGAGAGCTAAAATATGAAAGTAGGTACTGTTATCATAAGGTAAGAATATATTACTAAATAATATAAATAGCGAGTGTGGAATAATGGTGGATTGGTGTGCAGAATTGTCCTAAGCAATTGTTAACAAGATCGATAGTCGTCATTGCAATTTCATATGAGGGAGAGGCATAAACTAACATACTTTTCCTACTTGGATCATATGCACTTATGATTGGAACTCTAGCAAGCATCCGCAAATACTAAAGATTCATTAAGGTAAAACCCAACCATAGCATTAAAGCATCAAGTCCTCTTTTATCCCATACGCAACAACCCCCTTACTCGGGTTTGTGTTTCAGTCACTCACGCAAACCACTATAAATGAATCATGCACGTATTGCAACACCCTACAGCGGGAATCCCTAATGCTTGCGCGACACGGAGGGCACCATAGGACAGCACCAAAATAAAACATACAACTCGTACCAATCTAGATCACCAATCAACCCAAGGACAAAAGATATCTACTCAAAACATCATAGGATGGCAACACATCAACGGATCATAATATGTCGCATAAAGCACCATGTTCAAGTAGGGATTACACCGGGGTGCAGGAGAGTGGACCATGTAAAAGGTATGAGGATGGTGATGATGATGAAGACGATCACCGCGGTGATGATTCCCCTCCCAATGGCACTCTGGTGCCACCAAGAGAGAGGAGGAGAGGTTCTCCCCCATGTGCTTCCTCCTCCATGGCTTTCCTCCTCTGGTCCTTAGCCTTCATGGCAATGATGGCCCCTCCGAGATCCTCCTCCATGGCCTCCGGTGATGATGTCCCCCTCCGGCAGGGTGCCAGAGAGGGCCTAGATTGATTTCTTGTGGCTACAGAGGCTTGCGGCGGCGGAACTTCCGATCTAGGTTAATTCCCGAAGGTTTCTGCACTTATAGGAATTTTTGGCGTTGGTTTCATGTCAGGGAGGTCTCCGGGCTGTCCACGAGATAGGGGGCCACGCCCTATGGGGGAGGGCGCAGCCCCCACTCTCGTGGGCAGCCCGGGACTCTTCTGGCCCAACTCCGATGCTCCGTGGTCTTCTTTTGGTCCATAAAAAATCCTCAAAAATTGGCACGTCAATTGGACTCCGTTTGGTATCCCTTTTCTGTAAAACACAAAAACAAGGAGAAAACAGAAACTGGCACTGGCTCTAGGTTAATAGGTTCCCAAAAATCATATAAAATGACATATAAATGCATATAAAACATCATAGATGGATAATATAATGGCATGAATACTTCATAAATTATAGATACATTGGAGACGTATCAGCATCCCCAAGCTTAATTCCTGCTCGTCCTCGAGTAGGTAAATGATAAAAGAAATAATTTATGAAGTGTGAATGCTAGTAGATGCACAAGTTTGATCAATGATAATTTCAATCACCTTTTCTAGCATCAAAATGTGTCATAATAGTAGCTTATCTCATAAAACTTTTCATGATCAAGTAACAATCTAGTCACAATGTCAAGCATGGTTCAGAAACTTCATTGAGAACTAACAAACTATAATCTCAGTGATTGAAGCAATTGCAATTTATCATAACATCAGAAAGAGTCAAGAATAGAGCTTTTCAGCAAGTCCACATACTCAACTATCATATAGTATTCTACAATTGCTAACACTCACGCAATACTTGTGGTTATGGAGTTTCAGCCGGACACTAAGAAAGATAGGGGCTTATTGTGTTGCCTCCCAACGTATTCACCTTTAGGTGATGTCAACAATAATAGACCATGGTAACTTACATCCAATTGGATATATATATCATGATCTTTCAAACACGAGGAGCTTGCCAAAGGATAAAATGAAAAAGGGAAAGGTGAAGATCACCTTGACTCAAGCATAAAGTAAAAACATAAAGTAAAAGATAGGCCCTTCGCAGAGGGAAGCAGAGGTAGTCATGCGCGTTTAGGGTTGATGCACAAAATCTTAATGCAAAAGAACGTCACTTTATATTGCCCCTTGTATGTGGACCTTTATTATGCAGTCCGTCGCTTTTATTACTTCCACAACAAGATCGTACAAAGCTTATTTTCTCTGCATTAATAAGTCATACATATTTAGAGAGCAATTTTTATTGCTTGCACCGATGACAACTTACTTGAAGGATCTTACTCAATCCATAGGTAGGTATGGTGGACTCTCATGGCAAAACTGGGTTTACGGGTATTTGGAAGCACAAGTAGTATCTCTACTTAGTGCAAGGAATTTTGGCTAGCATGAGGGGGAAAGGCAAGCTCAGCATGTTTGGAAGGTCAATGACAATATACTTTAACCGAGATGTCGGAAAACATAAACCATTACATTGTCTTCCTTGTCCAATGTCAACTCTTTTAGCATGTCATACTTAATGAGTGCTCCCAATCATAAAATATGTCCAAGATAATATATTTGTATGTTAACCTCTCTTTCCTTATTACTTCCTATTAATTGCCACGATGACCAAAACTACGTTTGCCAACTCTCAACAACTTTTATGCCTCAAACTTTCTATGTGTGAAGTCATCACTAACCATGTTACAAGCGTATGAAACATATAAAAATTCATATTTATGACATTCAATTCATTCCCCCATTTACTCATAGGGTAAACATGAAGCACAAGAGTAAATGACAAACTACTCCAAAAGATATGAGTGAAGGACACTGAGTAGCCAAATAATTAACTAGCCATGGGAGGGTTCCTTTTTTATTCAATAATTCAGATCCAATTATTTTATTCAAACATCAAGTAAAACAAAATAAAATGACATTGCAAGGATAGCACAACTCATGTGAAGAAGCAAAAACTTAGGCTCAACCGATACTAACCGATAGTTGTTGAAGAAGAAAGGTGGGATGCCTAACGGGGCATCCCCAAGCTTAGATGCTTGAGACTTCTTGGAATATTATCTTGGGGTGCCTTGGGAATCCCCAAGATTGAACTTTTGTGTCTCCTTAATTCTTCTTATATCATGGTTTCTCTTTTTATCAAAAGCTTCATCCACACCAAACTCAACAAGAACTCGTGAGATAGGTTAGTATAAACCAATGCAAAACCTTATCATTTTCTACTGTAACAAATCACTAGAATTATTATTCAACATTTCATACTAAATGCCTCTGCATATTTAATACTCCTATCCTCAAATAGAATCATTAAACAAGCAAACATATGCAAACAATGCAAACATAACAGCAATCTGTCAAAACAGTACAGCCTGTAAAGAATGCAAGAGTATCAATACTTCCCTAACTCAAAAAATTATGAGAGAAAATTCCCACTGTAGTATATTTATCAGATCTCATTATGCAAAAAGTTTCAACATTATATCATGCTCTTACTTTTCTAGGGAATTTTTGCAACAGCGGTAAACTTTCTGTTTTCAAACAGCAACATGTATACTAGCAAAATAAACATGGTAAAGGCTATCCTTGACATTTTTATTGAAAATAAAGATGCAAAACACTATTATAAATAACAGCAAGCTAATACTAACAAAATAAAATGATGATCCAAGTAAAACACATATCATGTGACGAATAAAAATATAGCTCCGAGTAAGATGTACTGATAGTTTTGAAGACGAAAGAGGGGATGCCTTCCGGGGCATCCCCAAGCTTAGGCGCTTGAGTCTTCCTTGAATATTACCTTGGGGTGCCTTGGGAATCCCCAAGCTTAGGGTCTTTCCACTCCTTATTCTCCTCATATCGATATCTCACCCAAAACTTGAAAACTTCAATCACACAAAACTTAATGGAACTTCGTGAGATAGGTTAGTATGATAAAGAGTAAACCATGCACTTTGGTACTGTAGAAGACAAGGTTCATAATTGTTTTCACATAATGCCTACTGTACCATATCATTTCTACCATTTATATTGAGAAATATAAGCCATAGAAACTAGAAAACAAGCAAACTATGCGATGAAAACAAAAGCTGTCAGAAACAGAACAGTCTGTAATGATCTGAACAATAACCATACTTCTGCTACTCCAAAAATTATGAAATAAATTGGTGGACGTGAGGAATTTGTCTATTAATCTTAGAAAAATAATCAACTCAAAATCACTCTTCTGTAAAAAAAATGACAGCTAATCTCGTGAGCGCAAAGTTTCTGTTTTTTTACAGCAAGATCACATTAACTCTCACCCAAGTCTTCCCAAAGGTCTTACTTGGCACTTTATTGAAACAAAAGCTATAAAACATGATTAATAAAGTAGCCTAATCATGTGTACACACAAAAACAGTAAGGGTAAATATTGGGTTGTCTCCCAACAAGCGCTTTTCTTTAATGCCTTTTAGCTAGGCATGATGATTTCAATGATGCTCACATAAAAGATAAGAGTTGAAACATAAAAGAGCATCATGAAGAATATGACTAGCACATTTAAATCTAACCCAATTCCTATGCCTAGGGATTTTGTGAGCACACAATTTATACGAACAAGAATCAACTAGCATAGGAAGGCAAAACAAGTTTAACTTCAAAACTTTTAAGCACATAGGGAGGAAACTTGATATTATTGCAACTCCTACAAGCACATATTCCTCCCTCATAATAATTTTCAGTAGCATCATGGATAGCAACTTTGTTCTCATACTCAATTGGAACATCTTCCGAAATAGTGGAATATTAACTAAAGTTGACACTCTTCCAAATCCACTTTCATAAATATCGTACGAAGATTCAACACCCTCCAAGATAGTGGGATCACTAATTCCTAAAGTTGACACTCTTCCAAACCCACTTTAAATTATAGTATTATTAATACTCCAAAAGATATAAGTGAAGTTCCTGGAGCATTCTACAATTAATATAGACTAGCCAATATCCAAGCTCAAAATATATAAGTGAAGCGCACGAAGCATTCTATAAAACCATACTCAAACGATTTAACTGAAGCACAAAGAGCAATTCTATAAGATCATACTTAAAAGATATAAGTGAAGCACATGAAGTATTCTATAAATCAATGAAGAGCTATCTCATACTAGCATGATTCTTAAAGAAAAACAAAAACACAAAGGGCACAAACAATGTGAATAAAACAAAAACCGAGGTATACCGATATTTGTTGAAGAAGAAAGATGGGATGCCAACCGGGGCATCCCCAAGCTTAGATGTTTGAGTATCCTTTGAAATACTTACTTGGGGTGCCTTGGGCATCCCCAAGCTTGAACTCTTGTCTCTCTTTATTCTTCTCACATCGGTAAATCCTCGTTGTCGGTGTCAAAACCGGCGGATCTCGGGTAGGGGGTCCCGAACCGTGCGTCTAGGCGGATGGTAACAGGAGACAAGGGGCACAATGTTTTTACCCAGGTTCGGGCCCTCTCGATGGAGGTAAAACCCTACTCCTGCTTGATTGATATTGATGATATGGGTAGTACAAGAGTAGATCTACCACGAGATCAAGGAGGCTAAACCCTAGAAGCTAGCCTATGGTTTGATTGTTGTAATGGTTGTTCGTCCTACGGACTAAAACCCTCTGGTTTATATAGACACCGGAGAGGGCCAGGGTTACACAGAGTCGGTTACAATGGTAGGAGATCTACATATCCGTATCGCCAAGCTTGCCTTCCACGCCAAGGAAAGTCCCATCCGGACACGGGACAAAGTCTTCAATCTTGTATCTTCATAGTCTTGGAGTCCGGCCGATGATGATAGTCCGGCTATCCGGACACCCCCTAGTCCAGGACTCCCTCAGTAGCCCCCGAACCAGGCTTAAATGACGACGAGTCCAGCGCATATATAGTCTTCGGCATTGCAAGGAGGGTTCTCCTTCAAATTCCATGTGCTTTCCGAATAGTGTCCGGCTCCCTTACAAATGTTGGGATCCTTGGCTTCCACGCCCAATAATGGCCCTCTTCCACGCGTTGCACGAATGCGAAAAGCCAGGGTATCTTTTGTGTTTTACCCCCTAGCTGCGCAAATAATCTGCCTATAAGAGAGATAAGAATCCAGATCCAAATCACACCATCCTCCTTCCGCGAGTACTCATCGGAGCGCTTCTGACCGAAAACCCATCCCATCATGGACCGTCGACGCGGCTCCTCCTCTCGCGCTCCCAGCCCTCCGCAAGGAGATTGGAGGAGATGTTCAGTTCCGCACAACGAGCTGGTGAAGCTTCAAGCGGAGGAATATCTTCCTCCGGCCTTTATGGTCCCGGTTCGAGCCGGCTGGCCACCTACAAAGGTGGGAAGCAGGCGGAGGCCACCCCTAGTCCCTCTAAAGGAGAGTGGGTGTGCTTCGTCCCCTATCTAATAAGGGGGCTTGGATTTCCCGTACATCCGTTCCTCCGCGGGCTTCTGGAGTTCTATGGACTCCAGCTCCATCACCTCACGCCCGCCTCTATTCTGCACATCACGGGTTTCGTAGCCCTTTGCGAGCTATTCTTGGGCATCGAGCCCCATTTTGCTCTATGGAAGAGGCTATTCTGCCTCGTACCCCATTCTCACGAGGGGTCAATATATCAAGTGGGCGGTGCCGAAATATGGCGCATCGCCGGGACCGGATATCCATCCGGAACCCCAAAGAAGGCGTCCGAAGATTGGCCTTCGGAATGGTTTTATGTAGAAGACGCTCCACTGCCGGACCCAGTTCGGATCGGCCTCCCGGCGTTCAGCAAGGCTCCTCTGAAGAAACGCCTAAGTTGGCGCCCGCGGAGCCCTCAACTGGAGGAAGACAAGGGCGTCCATTATTTGATGGGCCGGATAAGGTTGCTGGCCCATTCCGGATTGACCATGATTGGAGTCATGGCCACGTGCTTAATGCGGGGGGTGCAGCCGCTGCAGTACAGGGGCCACCCCATGTGGGATTTCAATGGGGAAAATGATGCCACCCGTCATGGCCGCAAAGGGCCGGGATCGGCCGAAGATCTGGTGAAGATTCTGTCCGGCCTGTACAAGGGGGAGAAGGAGGACTTCCTCCAGACGATCCCATTGAATGGGTTCTCCATGAATAACCCTCGACGCTGGGTAAGCGGACATTTTATTTATCCGACCCATGCTTTCAAAGTTAAGTACCTTACTATACGATTTCGACGCAGGAGCTGCGTCGGGATGTGGAGGGCATACATAGTCCGACTCCACAACCCGAGGATCCAGGAAGATCCCTTGATCCGGCCTCTGAAGAGGATCCGGACATAAAGGTGGAGCTAATTGATGGGGTGTTCCACCAACTCAGCATGGACAATGCTCTAGTCGCCATTACGGCCGACTACCCCGGCTTATCTCCGGCTCCCCAGGTGATTGTGACCAAAGTCCGGACATCATTATTTCGTCCTTGTGCATTTCTGACCAACGTATACAATGGTGTCTCGCAGGAGGTGCCCTCAAGGCAGGAAACTGAGCCCACGGCGGCTGTCCAACAAGGGTCAGTCCGGCCCAGCAGGCGGAAGAGGAGTGCAGCGCGGATCGAAACGTCACCGCAACGGTATAGCTCGCGACTGTTATTTAGGAAAAGGATTCCCAGGAGGTGTATTAACGCTCATGACCTTTCCAGGAGAAAGAGCACTCGCCGGACTGTGTCCGGGGAGGTTGCCAACCAAGCCTCCGCCCGCCAGGCTCCAACACCTGGTCCAGAGGGGGAGGCGAGCGCAAGGCGCGAGCCGGATACTCCTCCAGTGGAGGATGCCGACCGGCTGTCCGCCACCAGGTCTGAGGTGGAGAGCGCCATGAATCATAGGCGTCGCCGGACAGTTCTGCGTGACGCGTGTTTCTCCCCAGAGGCGTTGAATGCCTTTAACGCGGGAGACGCGCACCTTCGTGCTGCTCAAGATGGTTTAACCAGAGCCACAGAGCAATATGTAAAAGACCTACGGGTAAGAGATTTAATAGCAGTATATGCCAGTAGCCCCCGAGACTTAAAGTAGTTAAAGTAACTAATTTAAGGATCATATAATTTGCAGGATCTTACAGAAAAGAATACCCGATTGTCCCAGGAGCTGCAAGAGTGCAAGGCCCAGCTTGAGGCCGCACTAGCTGCCGCAGAAGGAGGCACAGAAACCCCCTCCGGTAACACATTATTTCAGAAAGATAAGCGGTGTGCGGCGTGCGTATAAATCTGACAATGGTATTGCAGATGTTGCCGGACTTGATCCGGACAAGCAACAACTACTACGCCAGCTGAAGGCCGGCGAGAGGGTGCTTACGAAGGTGCAGCAGGAAAGGAACAAACTCCAGGATGCCCACGCCCAGCTTGGAGAAGAGCTGAAAGGTGTTCGGGCCGAGCTGTCTGGCTCCGTGAAGGAGAATCAGCGGCTTCGTCGCGGCATCTATAGTAAGTGCTTGAGCAAAATCCTTTGAAAAGAAGAGTTCGGCGAGGAAGTCAATTGACAGAAATATGTCTGTAGGTGTGCTCACAGGTCGCCCTGCGGAGGAGATGCCCATCTCAATGGGTGATCAACTTCCCGAGCTGGTGCAACTGCTCGAACGTGTTCGGCAGGCGATGAGCAGCGTCGTCCAGGCCTTATGGCCGTCCCTCTCCCTACCCGAGGGCCTTAGAGAGCTTGCGGAGAAGCTTCAGGGAGCGCGGCAGCGCTTCCGTTTATGGAAGATATCAGCCTGCCGTCAAGGTGCCAGGGAGGCCTGGGCCATGGTGGACGCGGTACAAGAAGACGGATCCAAACCACATGGCCGAGGTCGGACCTGTGGGGCCTGATGGGAAGGAGATCCCTGTGAGCTTAGTGTACGGCCAAGTAGAGTTGGCCGCTAAATATTCCCAACGGGACTGTAAATTAGACAGCCTATTAGACGGGATTGAGGAGGAGTACAGTCAATCGATTTGACGATGTATTTAAAATGACATGTAAAATGCCTTCTAGCCGGATTGTAGATCGTTTGTCTTTGCCGACCTTTTCGCTTCAACCTCGGGACCCTAGAGTCCGGAGTGTGTCCGAATACCTTCTCGGTTAAGAAAAAACCGGGGCATGCATGGAGACCAGGCGTAGGGGTCATTAGTGCTTTATCAGACAAGTGCCCAACTAGTTATGTTATATTACATGGTTAGTAAGAAACATCTTCCAGGGAGAATAGTTCCGTTAAGGGTTCCTTTCCCTGGGAGGCATGCCCTAAAGTGCATGTCCGGACTGCGAAAAGAGCAGGAAAACATCTGGGGGCAGATAAATAAATATGTAAAAAATCATCTTTCAATTCACCGACCGAATATTCCCTTAAGAACGCTAGCTTTCGGCTTCACCCAGTCTGAGGTACACATCGGCTGACCCGACAGTAACAATCGCAGAGGTGCTCCCTTTACCTCCTAGCCGAACAATCGGGAACCTAGGGGTAAGCACAGGAGCTAGGCAACCCAGCTTGGCCAAAACTTAAGTCATATCAATGCATATAATGGTGAATAAAAGGTACATGTGGAAGTTTGACACATGTGCTGGGCATGAAGCCCGTATAAGTAAGCTTCTGTTAAAGAAGCCCCCAGGTATAATGAGTGCGGATAGCACGTCAAGCGTGTGCGAACAGTGCGCAAATAGGCCTTTAAGGGCTTTTATGAAAAAGGTGAGAGAAAAGAGAGAAACGAAAGACAGCTGAAGTGTAAAAATTTGGACGGAGGAAGGATACGAACTCTTAGTCTGGCGCTAGGCGTAGAATCTACGGAGGCGGGCTGCGTTCCATGGGTTCGGCTCAAGTCGGTTGTCCGATGCATTTCGCAGACGGTATGCTCCGCCGGTCAGGACTTGATCGATAATGAAGGGACCTTCCCATTTGGGCTTGAGCTTGTCCTTTTTCTTGTCCGGCAGTCATAGAACTAGTTTGCCAACATTGTAGGTTTTAGCCCGTACTTCTCTACTTTGATATCTTCGAGCCTGCTGCTGATAGAATGCGGAACGAGCCTTTGACACATCGCGTTCTTCCTCCAATGCGTCCAAGCTGTCCTGCCGATCCAGCTCGGCTTCTCTTTCTTCGTACATGCGCACTCGAGGTGAGTCATGAATTATGTCGCAGGGCAAAACTGCCTCTGCGCCGTATACCATGAAGAATGGTGTGAATCCGGTAGTACAGTTCGGCGTAGTCCGCAGCCCCCAGAGTACGGAGTCAAGCTCCTCTATCCAGTGCGTGTTAGATTCCGTAAGGGACCGCACTAGTCTGGGCTTGATGCCGCTCATTATTAGACCATTTGCTCGCTCAACTTGACTGTTGGTTTGAGGGTGATAGACTGAAGCGTAATCGAGCTTGATGCCCATGTTTTTGCACCAGAGTTTGACCTCGTCGGCCATGAAGTTCGTGCCGTTATCGGTAATGATGCTATGGGGGACGCCATAACGGTGTACTACCCCGGATATGAAGTCTATCACCGGTCCGGACTCTGCCGTTTTAACTGGCTTGGCCTCTATCCATTTGGTGAATTTGTCCACCATGACCAATAGGTACCTTTGCTTGTGGGTTCCCCCTTTTAGGGGTTCCGACCATGTCAAGCCCCCAGACCGCGAACGGCCAGGTAATGGGTATAGTTTTGAGGGCGGTGGGTGGCATATGGCTCTGATTAGCAAAGAGCTGACAACCGACGCATCTTTGGACTAAGTCCTGAGCATCTTCCCGGGTCGTCGGCCAGTAAAATCCTGTATGGAAGGCCTTACCTACAAGGGCCCGGGCTGCAGCGTGGTGTCTGCCTAGTCCGGCGTGAATTTCAGCCAGAAGATTTCGCCCTTCCTCTTCGGAGATGCACCTTTGAAGGACTCCGGTTGTACTTTTCTTGTAAAGTTCTCCCTCATGGACCTTGTAGGCTTTAGACCGCCGAACTATGCAGCGGGCCTCGTTTTGGTCTTCGGGAAGTTCCTGCCTAATTAAGTAGGCTAGGAATGGTTCTATCCACGGGGCAATTACCGCCATTATTTCGTGGGCTGAAGGTGTTATTTCATCGGCTGAACCGCCGATTATGTCAGATTGTTCTGTGTTGGGTGGCGCGGTTGTTTCCGGGTTGTTATTTCCGAACTCCTCTTCCCATAGTATGGATGGCTTAAAGAGCCGTTCCAGGAAGATGTTTGGAGGGACAGCGTCGCGTTTTGCGCCGATGCGTGCCAGCATGTCGGCTGCTTGGTTATTATCCCGGGCTACGTGGTGGAATTCGAGTCCTTCGAACAGAGCTAACATTTTCAGGACATCGTTACGATAGGCTGTCATTTTCGGATCCTTGGCGTCAAAGTCTCCATTTACTTGGGATATTGCGAGGTTTGAATCCCCGCGCACCTCTAGGCGCTGAATACCCATGGAGATTGCCATCCGGAGACCATGTAGGAGGGCCTCGTATTCGGCTGCATTGTTGGAGTCTGTGTACATTATTTGAAGTACATATTGGACTGTGTCTCCGGTTGGGAACGTCAGTACGACGCCAGCCCCCAAGCCGGCAAACATTTTGGAGCCGTCAAAGTGCATAATCCAATTGGAGTATGCGCCGTACTCTTTAGGTAGTTCGGCTTCGGTCCATTCAGCGATGAAGTCGGCCAAGACTTGCGACTTTATAGCTCGCCGAGGTTTATAAGTTATATCGAATGGTAAGAGCTCAATGGCCCATTTTGCAATCCTGCCCGTCGCGTCGCGGTTGTTTATAATGTCGTTGAGGGGCACTTCGGAGGCCACTGTTATTGAACACTCTTGAAAGTAGTGTCGAAGCTTCCGGGATGCCATGAACACCGCGTACGCTATCTTTTGATAATGCGGGTACCGGGACTTGCAGGGAGTTAAGACAGTGGATACGTAGTACACTGGTTTTTGAAGAGGGAATTTATGCCCTTCTGTTTCTCGTTCGACGACGAGCACCGCGCTTACAACTTGATGTGTTGCCGCAATATATAACAACATTGGTTCGCCCAGGTTAGGTGCAGCCAGGACCAGATTTGTTGCCAATATGGCCTTTATTTCTTCGAGTCTGGCGGTGGCAGCATCCGTCCACTCGAAGTGTTCGGTGCGCCTGAGGAGGCGATAGAGGGGCAATGCCTTTTCTCCCAAATGGGAGATGAAGCGGCTTAGAGCCGCCACGCATCCAGTCAATTTTTGTATTTGTTTGAGGTCTTTTGGAATATCCAGCTGTGACAGAGCTCGGATCTTGGCTGGGTTTGCTTCTATTCGTCTACCAGATACAATGAAGCCCAGGAGCTTTCCGGCTGGTACGCCGAAGACGCATTTTTCCGGATTCAGCTTAATGTCATATGCTCGGAGGTTGTCAAATGTGAGCCTCAAGTCGTCTACTAGAGTTTCGACGTGTTTGGTTTTGACGACTACGTCGTCTACGTATGCCTCTACTGTTTTGCCGATCTGGGTAGCCAGACATGTCTGAATCATGCGCTGATATGTTGCGCCAGCGTTTTTGAGTCCGAAGGGCATCGTGTTGAAGCAGAATGGTCCGTATGGAGTAATGAATGCCGTTGCGGCTTGGTCTGCCTCCGCCATCTTGATTTGATGGTATCCGGAGTATGCGTCAAGGAAGCACAATGAATCGTGCCCTGCAGTAGCATCAATTATTTGGTCGATGCGGGGAAGGGGAAAAGGGTCCTTTGGGCAGGCCTTGTTAAGGTCTTTAAAATCGACACATAGGCACCAGGATTTGTCCTTCTTTGGTACCATTACCAGGTTTGCTAGCCAGTCCGGATGTTTGATGTCTCTTATGAATCCTGCCTCCAGTAGTTTGGCTAGCTCTTCTCCCATTGCCTGTCTTTTGGGTTCGGAGAATCGCCGAAGTGCCTGTTTGACTGGCTTGAATCCTTTTAGGATGTTTAGGCTGTGTTCTGCCAATCTGCGTGGGATTCCTGGCATATCTGAAGGGTGCCAGGCAAAGATGTCCCAATTTTCCCAAAGGAATTCTCGCAGTGCGGCGTCTACATCAGGGTTTAACTGTGCCCCGATGGAGGCCGTCTTTGTTGGGTCCGTTGGATGGACCTGGAATTTGACTATTTCGTCCGCTGGTTTAAAGGAGGTGGACTTGGATCTCTTATCGAGTATCACATCATCCCTATTCACCGTAGAGCGCAGCGCAGTGAGTTCCTCCACCGCTAGGGCTTCGGATAGTGCCTCCAGGGCTAGTGCAGCTGTCTTGTTTTTGGCGCGGAGCGCTGTGTCCGGATCACTGACGAGAGTGATTATTCCGCCGGGCCCGGGCATCTTAAGCTTCATGTACCCGTAGTGGGGTATGGCTTGAAAAATTGTGAATGCTTCCCGTCCTAATATAGCGTGATATCCGCTGCTAAATGGGGCCACCTGGAACGTGACTTCCTCGGACCTGTAATTGTCCGGCGAGCCGAACACCACATCAAGTGTGATTTTTCCTGTGCAGCGCGCTTCCCGGCTAGGGATTATTCCTCGAAAGGTTGTGCTGCTTCGCTCAATGCGGCTCCAGTCTATTTCCATTTTTTGAAGAGTTTCCTCGTAGATGAGGTTTAATCCGCTGCCGCCATCCATGAGTACCTTGGTAAGACGAAAGCCGTCCACTATTGGACTGAGGACCAATGCGGCTGGTGCTCGGGCTGTTCGGAATTTTGGTTCGTCACCGGTGTTAAAGGTGATGGCCGTGTCGCTCCATGGATTTGTTTTTGCTACTTGGTAGACTTCGGCGAGGCTGCGGATTGTTTGTTTTCGTGTATTATTTGATGCGAAAGTCTCGAAGACCGTTGACACCGTACTGGTACCATTAGAGTGGTTCTCTAGAGTTAGAAGCTCTTCGCCACTTTTGGCCACCTGCCGCAGTATCCAACATGCTTGAAGGCTATGTGTTGGAGTGGCGCCTTTTGTACTGTGAATTTTACAGGGTCCGCTGAGCCATCCCTCCAGTACGGTTCCGTGCCCTTTATGGGGTTTTTGCTTTTTGGTTTTTGTACCTGGTGCCTGAGTATGATGCACCTTTTTGTTTCAGACTAGGGTTGTATTCGGAGCCGGATTGTCCCAAAACTTAGTTTCGGTTTTCCGGAAACTCTGCATCGCACAGTACTTGCATACTATGGACGCCAGGTCGGCGAATCGTGTAATTTCGTGACGACTTACAGCGTTCAAGATTCCCTTGTCCGTGCAATTATTGCAGAAAATTGAAATTGCGCTTTCCTCACGGCAGTCTTTTATCCTGTCCATAACCAGGAGGAATCTGGCCCAGTAATGATGTACTGTTTCAGCGGGCTCTTGCTGGATTTGGGATAGATCGCATATGTTTGGGTGGGTGGGTGGAATTGAGTCCTGAACCCTACCCATCTCAAGGCTCAAGGGTCGGAAAGTTTCCGAATTTGGAAGCTTGGGTTGCTGGACGTTGTCCAACGAGTCTGGTCCGATGTCTGACTTTAGGTTCAGTGCTTGATCAATGTCCGTCCCTCCGCGGAAATCCGGCATGAAGGGTTCGAGAGTCCGGACATAACTAGTTTTCAATGTAGAAGAAGAATCGCCGCGTTGTTCCTCTACCACAGCAACGTGGTGGGTGACCTGGGGAGAGTTAATCTCTCTCAGATCGGTTTTAAGCCCAATCTGATTGTAGACTGTAGCGACTCCCAGGGCGGCGATGCGATCCAAGAGCTCGTTTACAGACAAGAGCTCTATTGGATCCAGCTGCTCGGCGAATCCCGAGTTGACGTGAAGATTGCTTTCGATGACCCGAGAGGTCATCATCAAAGCGGTGGCCGAACAGGCGGTCATGAGAAAACCACCTAGCCGGATAGTTTGGCCGGCGGCCAGGGCTCCTTTAGTGATGATACCATCTTTAAAGACGGGAAGAGGCATCCTTCCTGATCGCGACGGCACAGAGGAACTCTCAATGAAAGCACCAATGTCGGTGTCAAAACCGGTGGATCTCGGTTAGGGGGTCCCGAACTGTGCGTCTAGGCAGATGGTAACAGGAGACAAGGGGCACAATGTTTTTACCCAGGTTCGGGCCCTCTCGATGGAGGTAAAACCCTACTCCTGCTTGATTGATATTGATGATATGGGTAGTACAAGAGTAGATCTACCACGAGATCAAGGAGGCTAAACCCTAGAAGCTAGCCTATGGTTTGATTGTTGTAATGGTTGTTCGTCCTACGAACTAAAACCCTCCGGTTTATATAGACACCGGAGAGGGCTAGGGTTACACAGAGTCGGTTACAATGGTAGGAGATCTACATATCCGTATCGCCAAGCTTGCCTTCCATGCCAAGGAAAGTCCCATCCGGACACGGGACAAAGTCTTCAATCTTGTATCTTCATAGTCTTGGAGTCCGGCCGATGATGATAGTCCGGCTATCCGGACACCCCCTAGTCCAGGACTCCCTCACTCGTTCTTCAAACACTTCATTCACAAAAACTAAAACAAAAACTTGTGAGATCCGTTAGTGTAATAAAACAAACTACCACTTTAAGGTACTGTAATTAACTAATTCTTTGTTTATATTAGTGTTAAACCTACTGTATTCCAACTTCTCTATGGTTCATACCCTACATACTAGCCATAGATGCATCAAAATAAGCAAACAACACACGAAAAACAGAATCTGTTAAGAACAGGACAGTCTGTAGTAATCTGGAAGTTTAGTAAACTTCTGTAACTCCAAAAATTATGAAATAAATTTGACAATTTGAAATTTTTTTACAGAAGTAATGTGAAAAAAGTTTCAGACCCATTTGACTTTCCAGTAAAAAAATGTAAATTCATGCACTACAGACAAAGTTTCTGTTTTTGTTCTGCACAAAGTAAGCAAGCAATCTTATCATACTAAAACCAAAGCTAGGCACATTATTTTTATGATACAAAGAATATATACAAGGGGATAATTATTTACAGAGAAACTTCCATGAAAAGTTCTACATTGTTTCTGTCAGCATGAACACAAGTGCTCAAGGTCGACCCTCACTTCTTCAATGCATAACTTTCCAATCACTTCTCCTTTTGAAAAACTTTTTAGGCATGAGAGGCAAGTAATGATTTTTTGTATTTTCATTCTTTTTAAATTTTTTTTTGTATATTTCACCCACAACTGAACAGAAACGAAAAGGAAAAACAAAATATACTAAGTAAAGAAAGCAAACAAGCACACACGAGAATATCAACCCCACGCTATTGTTCCCCGGCAACGGCGCCAGAAAAGAGCTTGATAATCCCCAAGTGCAGGGAATCATCGTAGAAATTCCCAAAGGAGGAAGTGATAAGTATGGAGTGTCGAACCCACAAGGAGATAAAGGTAAGATCAATATTCTCTCAAGCCCTATCTGCCACTGATACGACTCTACGTGCACCGAACATTTTCTTCCAACTAGAAACAAGAAATAAAACTTTGTTGTGGGTATGAAGAGGATAATTTTGTATGATATCGGAGAGCTAAAATACGAAAGGAGGTGCTGTTATCATAAGGTAAGAATATATTACTAAATAATATAAATAGCGAGTGTGGAATAATGGTGGATCGGTGTGCGGAATTGTCCTAAGCAATTGTTAACAAGATCGATAGTCGTCATTGCAATTTCATATGAGGGAGAGGCATAAACAAACATACTTTTCCTACTTGGATCATATGCACTTATGATTGGAACTCTAGCAAGTATCCGCTAATACTAAAGATTCATTAAGGTAAAACCCAACCGTAGCATTAAAGCATCAAGTCCTCTTTTATCCCATACGCAACAACCCCCTTACTCGGGTTTGTGTTTCAGTCACTCACGCAACCCACTATAAGTGAATCATGCACGTATTGCAACAGCATAAAGCGGGAATCCCTCACGCTTGCGCGACACGGAGGGCACCATAGGACAGCACCAAAATAAAACATACAACTTGTACCAATCTAGATCACCAATCGACCCAAGGACAAAAGATATCTACTCAAAACATCATAGGATGGCAACACATCATCGGATCATAATATGTCGCATAAAGTACCATGTTCAAGTAGAGATTACAGCGGGGTGCGGGAGAGTGAACCGCGTAAAAGAGATGAGGATGGTGATGATGATGGTGATGTTGATGAAGACGATCACCGCGGCGATGATTCCCCTCCCGATGGCACTCCAGTGCCACCAAGAGAGAGGAGGAGAGGTTCTCCCCCATGTGCTTCCTCCTCCATGGCTTTCCCCCTCTGGTCCTTGGCCTTCATGGCGATGATGGCCCCTTTGAGATCCTCCTCCATGGCCTCCGGTGATGATGGCCCCCTCCGGCAGGGTGCCAGAGAGGGCCTAGATTGATTTCTTGTGGCTACAGAGGCTTGCGGCGGCGGAACTTCCGATCTAGGTTAATTCCCGAAGGTTTCTGTATTTATAGGAATTTTTGGCGTTGGTTTCACGTCAGGGAGGTCTCCGAGCTGTCCACGAGATAGGGGGCCACGCCCTAGGGGGGAGGGCGCGGCCCCCACTCTCGTGGGTAGCCCGGGACTCTTCTGGCCCAACTCCGATGCTCCGTGGTCTTCTTTTGGTCCATAAAAAATCCTCAAAAATTGGCACATCAATTGGACTCCGTTTGGTATCCCTTTTCTGTAAAACACAAAAACAAGGAGAAAACAGAAACTAGCACTGGGCTCTAAGTTAATAGGTTAGTCCCAAAAATCATATAAAATGACATATAAATGCATATAAAACATCATAGATGGATAATATAATGGCATGAATACTTCATAAATTATAGATACGTTGGAGTCGTATCAGGCCCATGACCAAAACTCATCTTTGAAGCACAAGTACCATCAAAATGGCTAATGTGAAAGAGTTGATCAATTTATGAATAATGGGGGGAGGGAGAGTTCAGTGAGAGAACAACACTCCTCCTGTGTCCATGCCTATACCTAAACAAGATATCAAGTTGAGTATGGTGGGGTGTGCAAGGGTTCAAGCTAGATTGCTCGAATCAATGATATTTAGCTCATGCCTTAACTCACGAAATCTTGCTTCATCCAAGGGCTTCGTGAAAATATCTGCAAGGTTATCATGAGTGTTGACATACTTGAGCTTGATCTCCCCTCGCCTAATTTGATCCCGGATGAAGTGATACCGAATCTCAATATGCTTCGTCTTGAAGTGTTGCACCGGGTTGAGAGAGATCTTGATGGCACTTTCATTGTTACACCAAAGAGGCACTTCGTCACAAGTGACACTGTAATCCTTCAAAGTTTGCCTCATCCATAGAAGTTGAGCACAACAACTACCGGCAGCCACATACTCTGCTTCGGTGGACGAGAGAGACACACAACTTTGCTTCTTAGAAGACCAACTCACCAAATAGCAACCAAGAAATTGGCACCCTCCATAGGTGGACTTCCTATCCACTTTGTCTCCCGCCCAACCTGAGTCTGAATAGCCCAAAAGATCGAAGTTGGCTCCTCCTGGGTACCATAAGCCAAAGTTTGGGGTATGAGCCAAATATCGAAAGATTCGCTTGACCGCCACAAAGTGGATTTCCTTGGGTGCAGCTTGAAACCGTGCACAAATTCCCACACTCAACATGATATCCGGTCTAGATGCACAAAGTTAAAGCAAGGATCCAATCATGGAGCAATATACCTTTTGATACACCGCTTTACCATTGGGATCTATGTCAGGTTGGCCTATGACGGGCATTGGAGTGGAAGTCGGCATGACATCACTTAACTTGAATCTCTTGAGCATGTCTTGAGCGTATTTGGCTTGGTTGATGAAGGTTCCTTCTCTTCTTTGCATGATTTCAAACCCGAGAAAGAACTTCAAGTCTCCCATCATAGACATCTTGAACTTTGAGGTCATGAGAGCGGAAAATTCCTCATTGAAAGCTTTGTTAGGGGAACCAAAGATAATATCATCAACATATAGTTGGCATACAAACAACTCCCCTTTGACCTTCTTAGTAAAAAGAGTGGGGTCGATTTTCCCAATTTCGAACCCACGGTCTTGCAACAACTCGGTAAGATGCTCATACCACGCACGTGGACTTGTTTAAGGCCATAGAGTGCCTTGTCAAGTTGGTAGACATGATCGGGGAAATAGGGATCCTCGAACCCCGGGGGTTGTTTGACATACACCAACTCATTAATAGGACCATTAAGAAAAGCACTCTTCACATCCGTTTGTTGCAACTTGAAATTATGATGAGAAGCATAAGCAATCAACAAACGAATAGATTCAAGGCGAGCAACAGGAGCAAAGGTTTCACCGTAGTCGATACCCTCGACTTGGGAGTAGCCTTGTGCCACCAAACGAGCCTTGTTGCAAACAATGATCCCATGAGCATCTTGCTTGTTCTTGAATATCCACTTGGTTCTAGTGATATTATGATTCCCCGTTGGCCTTGGCACCAATCTCCACACTTGGTTGTACTCGAAGTTGTTGAGTTCTTCATGCATGGCATTGAGCCAATCCGGATCCTCGAGCGCCTCATAGACCTTTTGGGGTTCGACACAAGAAACAAACGCGTGATGTTCACAATAGTTTGCTAATTGTCTACGAGTGCTTACTCCCTTTCTTAGGCTTCCAACCACATTCTCCATGAGATGACCTTTGGTTGTGAGCTTGGATGAAATCTTAGCGGCATGACACTCTAATTCCTCCTCAGCTGTGAAAAGAGGAGCGGAAACTTGATCATCTTGAGCGTCGTCTTGAGCTTGTTCTTGATCTTGAGCTTTCTCTTGATCTTGAACTCGCTCGGAAGGGAGAACTCGACCTTGGGAATCACTTGGTGGCTCACCACCATCTTGAGGTTGATCTTGCCCTTGATCTTGTTCACGTGGTTGAGGGCCTTCACTTTGTTCTTCGGAAGCATGTGGGTCTTGGGTCGGTGATGGCTCCACTTGAGTGGAGCATTGTCCTTCTCCTTCCGCCACAAGGGGTTCCTCAATGGTTAGGATATGACCAACACCCATTATTCTTATGGCTTGGGGAGGAATTTCATCACCTACATCACAAGTACCACTTTGCTCCACTTGGGAGCCGTTATTCTCATCAAACTCCACGTTACACGTCTCCTCAATGAGTCCTGTGGACTTTTTGAGGACACAGTAAGCATGAGAGTTTGTAGAATAACCAACAAATATGCCCTCATGAGCTCTAGCCTCAAATTTAGACAAACGAACACCTTTCTTGAGAATGAAACACTTACAACCAAACACCCAAAAGTACTTGAGGTTGGGCTTGTTACCGGTGAGTGTTTCATATGGAGTCTTGTTCAAGACTTTGCGGAGATAGAGCCGATTGGATGCATGACACGCGGTGTTGATGGCTTCGGCCCAAAAGTTGTAAGGAGACTTGAACTCCGCCATCATGGTCCTTGCCGCATCCATCAACGTCTGATTCTTCCTCTCTGCAACACCATTTTGTTGAGGGGTGTATGGTGCGGAATATTGATGCTTGATCCCCTCATCACTAAGAAACTCATCCAAGGTGTAGTTCTTGAACTCGGCGTTGTTGTCACTTCTAAATGTCAAGATCTTTGCATCATGTTGACGTTCAGCTTCATTTGCAAAGTCGATGACAGTTTGTTGCGTTTCACTCTTCCTCTTGAAGAAATATACCCAAGTGTACCTTGAGTAATCATCGACAATCACCAAGCAATACTTTCTACCCCCAAGACTATCAAAGGATGGAGGCCCAAATAGATCCATGTGAAGGATCTCCAAGGGTCTCTTCGAGTAGATGATAGTCCTGGGAGGGTGAGCCTTCTCATGTAACTTTCCTTCGATACAAGCACTGGAAGCACGATCTTTGGCAAAACTAACATTTGCTAGTCCACGGACATGGTACCCCTTGAGAAGACTTTGCAAAGATCTCATATTGACATGGGCTAACCGGCGATGCCAAAGCCACCCACATCAACTTTAGCCATTAGGCATGTCGCGGTCTTAGTGGGTCGCTCCGAAAAGTTAATCACATAAAGACCGTTCTCGACATGCCCAACAAAGGCTACTTTAAGAGTCTTGCTCCACAAGAGGGCCACGGTATCAATATCAAAGAATGTGGCAAAACCCATGAGTGCAAGTTGACGAACGGAAAGTAAATTGTATACAAGGGACTCAACAAGCATGACTTTCTCGATCGTGAGATCATGAGAAATGACAACCTTGCCAAGACCCAATACCTTAGAAGACGAGGCATCACCCCACTCGACATTGGTAGGAATAGATGGGATCTTGTGTATGTCCACCACCAAGTACTTGCTTCCGGTCATATGATTTGTGGCTCCACTATCGAGCAACCATGATCCCCCACCGGAAGCAAACACCTACAAGAGATCAATGCTTGGTTTTAGGTACCCATTTTGTAATGGGTCCTTTGATGTTAGTAACAAGGGTCTTAGGAACCCAAATAGACCATTCAATGTACTCATAAGGAGAACCAACAAATTTAGCATAAACATGCCCATCACTAGCACGGCACAACACATAAGAAGGGTTAAAGTCGCCGGTATTGTTGGAAGGGGTGGCATTTCCCTTTTTGACATCACCACTCTTCACATTGTTCTTCTTCTCCTTAGAAGCACCCTCTCCCTACTTAACAAAAATTTGCTTGAGAGGAGGAGGTCATTTGGTCTTGTCATTCTTTTTCTTGTTCTTGGACTTGGGTGTGAACCCAACTCCCTCCTTGGCCACAACTTCCTTTTGATTGCTCAAAAGGTCATTGAGATTCTTCTCACCTTGTATGCAAGACACAAAGCCTTTCTCAAGTTGCTCCTTCAACTTGGCATTCTCCTCCACAAGATGCACATGCTCACAACACGGGTTAGTAGCATTTGCATTATCAATTAAGACCATATGAGAAAAGTGGCTTTCTTCTTGGTTAGCTTCACTTGGAGTTGATCATGATGAGACTCCTTGAGGCTAGCATGAGCACCCTTCAAGACTTTGTGAGCCTTGTCAAGTATATCAAACTCCTCTTTGAGTCTAGCCTGGTCAACCCCAAGTTTAGCCTTCTCAGAATCGAGCACATGAGATACAACACGAGCATGATCAAGATCTTTCTTTAATTTAGCATGGTCATCGTTGTGTGACTCCTAAAGAGCCGAACGATGAATACGCTCTTCCTCAAGTGCATTAGAGAGACCCGATATCTCATCGGCATAGTCACGACTATGACCTTCCATCTTAGAGATGATTTCTTCATGAGCCTCAATCATGTCATTGGCTTCACCAAGTTGTTCCAAGAGAGCAACGAAGTGCTTCTTGGATTTTCCCTTGAGCTTACTCATAAAAGACTTGAATCCATTTACTTCCTCATTAGACCCCTCACTTTCATCAATGCAATCCATCAAGGAAGGATTAGTAATGGTGGTGGTTTTGATGTTGGGGGTTACCTTGTTGGTGGCTTTGGCCATGAGGCACTTGGTGGTGATGTTCTCGTTGGGTGAATCGAAGAGAGACACTCATGGAGTTGTGGCAATGGCAACGGAGGCCATGGCCATGGCTTCACCATCTTCATCGTCATCATCATCCTCATTGTATTCTTCTTGTGCCACCAACCCTTTGGTCGGAGTCTTCTTAGTGAAGTTATTCTTGTTGGGGAAGGACTTGGCTTTGTCTTTTCGGATGAGCTTGCCACCATTGTCTTCCCGCTTCTCGTAAGGGCACTCCACAACAAAATGGCTCACATTGCCACAATTGTAACATGTTCTCACACGTTGCTTGCCCTTGAAGCCACTTGAGTTGTTCTTGTTGAAATTTGGCCTTGAGTTCTTCTTGCTCCAAAATTGCCTTGAAGCAAGAGCCATGTGCTCATGATAATCATATTTAGTATCTTCAGG
This sequence comes from Triticum timopheevii, assembly GCA_963921465.1. Lineage (NCBI taxonomy): Eukaryota > Viridiplantae > Streptophyta > Magnoliopsida > Poales > Poaceae > Triticum > Triticum timopheevii. Next base: position 500,118,694 of record OY997266.1, on the reverse strand, counting down.
GTTGCTCTCCTCATCTTCCTCTTCATCCTCTTCTTCTACACTAGCCTTGGCCTTCAAGGCAAGGTTGGGCTTATTTGCTCTTTGAGAATGCAACACCGCATTGTCGTCGGTCTTGTCCAAGATCCTCATTGCCACAAACTCATCCAACACTTCACTTGAGGACAAGGTGTGGAAGTCCGGCCTTTGACGGATGAAAGAGGACATGGCCTTGTGGTAAGGCATCATGGCCTTGAGGAATTTGCACTTGATCCAATTATCATCCGTATCCTTGCTCTCGTGATCTCGGAGAGAGACCGCGAGAGTGGTTAATATCCAGTAAAGCTCACGAGGTTCTTCATCTTCATTCATTGCAAACTCATCGGCTTCATCTTGCACCACTTCATAGTTGGAGCATTGAATGCTTGCACTTACCTTGTAAAGAGAAACAACATGGTGCCATGCTTCCTTGGCCACTGTGAATGGACAGAGATGTGCAATGTCTTAGGTCGGAATTGCGTCTTGGATGATCAAGAGGGCATTCTCATTGAATTGATGATCCGCGGCTTTCTCTCAGGGTAAAGTTGCTTGGGTCATGCGGATAGAAACCTTGCTCAATAATTCTCCAAAGATTAGTATTAACATGGTTTAAATGACGTTTAAAGCGATAGACCCAAGAATCAAAATCCTCATTCTTCACAATCTTAGGAGGAGAACCCGCATGATTTAAATGCGTGGAGGGAACCGGTCCTCCATAAGTAAGAGGAGGTTCAACATGGGCAAAGATGCCGCTACCATTTCTACCACTAGATAAAGGAACTTTATCACTAGAAGCTTCCCCCTTATCGGAGTTGGCATCCGCCACCTTGTTAGTGGGAGCGGCCACTTCCAAGGGTGCGGTGGATAATTTAAGACCATCAAGGAACTCTTTGAACATACCTTTGACCTCAGTCGTCATGGAGGTTTTCAATGTGTCCAAAGCCACATTGAATTCCTCACGTGAGACCGGGGATCCCCCATCAGTCGTAGACAAAGAAGGATTCACACCGGGGTGCTCCTCCTCACTTTCTATGGTGTCAACCATAATCTTAGGATGGTAAAGTCCTTAATTAAGAGATAAGGCCCTGATACCAATTGAAAGGATCGATATAGTTGACTAGAGCGGGGGGGGGGGGGGGGGGTTAATAGGCAACTAACAATTTTTAGCTTTTCTTTACCAAATTAAACTTTGCATCAAAGTAGGTTGTGTAGATATGCAACTACCTGAGCAACCTATATGATGCAACAACAATAAGCACACAAGCAAGCAAAGGATATAACACAATATAGCTTGCACAAGTAAAGGTAAGAGATAATCAAGAGTGGAACCGAAGGAGACGAGGATGTGTTACCGAAGTTCCTTCCCTTTGAGGGGAAGTACGTCTCCGTTGGAGCGGTGTGGAGGCACAATGCTCCCCAAGAATCCAATAGGGCCACCGTATTCTCCTCACGCCCTCACACAATGTGAGATGCCATGATCCCACTATTGGTTCCCTTGGAGGCAGCGACCGAACCTTTACAAACAAGGTTGGGGCAATCTCCACAGCTTAATTGGGGGCTCCCAACGACACCACGAAGCTTCACCACAATGGACTATGGCTCCGCAGTGACCTCAACCGTCTAGGGTGCTCAAACACCCAAGAGTAACAAGATCCGCAAGGGATTAGTGGGGGGAATCAAATTTCTCTTGGTGGAAGTGTAGATCAAGGCCTTCTCAACCAATCCCTAGAGAATCAACAAGTTTGATTGGCTAGGGAGAGAGATCGGGCAAAAATGGAGCTTAGAGCATCAATGGAGCTTAGAAGTGGAAGAGGTAGTCAACTTGGAGAAGAAGACTCCCCTTATATAGTGAACGAACAAATCCAACCGTTATCCACCAACTCAGCCCGTGAAGAGCGGTACTACCGCACCAGACATGCGGTACTACCGCAAGGGCCTACGATACTACCGCATGGCACTGCGGTACTACCACTGGCGAGGCAGGGGCTAGACTAGACCTGTAGCATAGAGGCAGAGAGCGGTAGAACCGCTGGCGCGGTGGTACTGCACCCCCTTGCGGTACTACCGCAAGGCAGGAATAGTCTAGGCTGAGAAGGCACGAACATATAAAAATACATCTGTAACTACTTCCGCTGAGTTTTAATCTATGCAAAAATCCGACACGGTACTACCGCAAGCCTGGAGCGGTACCACCGTGTAGGGCGCAGATGTAAAAAATTACATCTGCCCCTACTTCCGCTCATGCTGCTGTAACCTGGCCAGAGCTCGCGGTACTACCGCACCCATGGAGCGGTACTACCGCGTAGGGCGCAGATGAAAAAAATTACATCCACCCCTACTACCGCACGAGCAGCTACGCCTGGCCTGAGGCCACGGTACTACCACTCCCAAGGAGCGGTACTACCGTGAGCACCTACAATACTACCATGCTGGAGGCCGGTACTACCGCAAGGGCATGCGGTAGTACCGCTCCGGAGAGCTGTACTACCGCCTGCCTCAGTTTAGCAACACTAGGAGTCCTTCATTTTGCAAAGACATGAAGAGACGAAGGATGCTCCAAAGACCCAAAGGAAAGGTGGTGCCAAAAGGGACAGACGTGTACGTGTTGATTCCACCAAACCTTTCCAATGCGGACCCCCTCTTAATAGTACGGCTTTCCTACGACTCAAATCCACCGAAAAGAAATGTAGAGAAACGCCGTCTTCAATAGTCTTCGAGGGGCACCAAATCATCTTGTGTTTAGACATGATATATCTGAAATGCTCAGTGCAAACGATTAGTCCGCAAAAGCATTGTCATCAATCACCAAAACTACTAAGGGATAAATATGCCCTTACAACTAGGAAACGACCTATAATTAAAATTGCCTCTATACGCGTTGTTACCAAAATTGTTCTTACCAACAAAATTCACATCCATAGATTCATCATTATTCTCAATCAAAGTGGACAAAGGCATATCATTAGGATCAGAAGAAACACTTTCATTAGCATATAATTTCATAAGTTCATCCATCTTTCCACTCAAAACATTAATCTCTTCAATCGCATGAACCTTTTTACTAGTGGATCTTTCGGTGTGCCACTTAGAATAATTAACCATAATATTATCTAGGAGTTTAGTAGCCTATCCTAAAGTGATTTCCATAAAAGTGTCTCCCGCAGCCGAATCTAAAAGATTTCTAGAAGCAAAATTCAATCCGACATAAATTTTTTGTATAATCATCCACAAATTTAAACCATGTGTAGGGCAATTATGTATCATCAATTTCATCCTCTCCCAAGATTATGCAACATGCTCATGATCAAGTTGCTTAAAATTCATAATATCGTTCCTAAGGGAGATGATCTTAGCGGGAGGAAAATACTTAGAGATGAAAGCATCTTTACACTTATTCCATGAATCAATTCTATTTTTAAGCAAAGATGAGAACCAAGTTTTAGCACGATCTCTAAGCGAAAACGGAAATAAATTCAATTTTACAATATCATTATCCACATCTTTCTTCTTTTGCATATCACACAAATCAACTAAATTGTTTAGATGGGATGCGGCATCTTCACTAGGAAGGCCAGAAAATTGATCTTTCATAACAAGATTCAACAAAGCGGCATTAATCTCACAAGATTCAACATTAGTAGTAGGAGCGATCGGAGTGCAAATAAAATCATTGTTGTTGATGTTGGAAAAGTCACACAATTTAGTATTATCCTGAGCCATCGTGACAAAGCAATCAATCCAACATACAAGCACCCAAGAGGCAAGCGAAAAGAGACAAATGGAAGAGGGGCGAAGAAAAGGCAAAGGTTTTCGAAAATCATTTTAGAAGTGGGGAGAGGAAAACGAAAGGCGAATGGAGAATAATGTAATGCAAGGGAGAAGAGTTTATGATGGGTACTTGGTGAGAGACTCCTGGATTAAGGGGTCCTCGGACAGCCGGACTATATACTATGGCCGGACTGTTGGGCTATGAAGATACAAGATAGAAGACTTCGTCACGTGTGTGGATGTGACTCTCCTTTGCGTGGAAGGCAAGCTTGGCGATTCAGATATGTAGATTTATTTCTCTGTAACCGACTTTTTGTAACCCTAGCCCCCTCCGGTGTTTATAAACCGGAGGGTTTAGTCCATAGGACAACAATCATAACCTCACAGGCTAGACTTCTAGGGTTTAGCCATTACGATCTCGTGGTAGATCAACTCTTGTAATACTCATATTCATCAAGATCAATCAAGCAGGAAGTAGGGTATTAGCTCCATAGAGAGGGCCCGAACCTGGGTAAACATTGTGTCCCCCGCCTCCTGTTACCATTAGCCTTAGACGCACAGTTCGGGACCCCCTACCCGAGATCCGCCGGTTTTGACACTGACATTGGTGCTTTCATTGAGAGTTCCACTGCGTCGTCACCAGAAGGCTTGATGGCTCCATCTATTATCCACAACAGCGCAGTCTAGGGGGAGATCTTCCTCCCCGGACAGATCTTCGTATCCGGCGGCTTCGACTGCGGGCCAACTCATTTGGCCATCTAGAGCAGATCGATAGCTACGCCCCTGGCCATCAGGTTAGATTTAGAAGCCTGAATTTTGTGGCCGATATCCGTGGAGACTTGATCTTCGACGGGTTTGAGGCCATGACGGCCGTACCTGGCCATCATGATGAACTTGACCTAGATCTATCATCTGGCGCCGTGCAGGAGATAGCACCTGTGACGGCTCTGGCCCTAGTTCCGGAGCAGACTGCATCGTCCAAAGACGGGAAGCTTAACCCTGCCCCAGAGGCCACAGACTCAGCGGTGCTCGTGTCGCACACAAACCCAACATCGATCTGGGCTTGTGTCATCGGAACCTCGGACTCGTCTCCGGCCATGGGTTCCGGACCGCGTGCATCCACGTCCATCGAACCTGATTGGGCGCCGGTCTTGGAGTTCAGCTCCGCGGACATCTTTCAGCACTCGCCTTTTGGCGACGTGTTAAACTCATTAAAATCCCTCTGCTTGTCAGGGGACTCCCAGCCGAACTATGTCCAGCTCGAATAGGAAGCGGACGACGAAGAACTTCATTTCCCACCCACCACCCACTTCATTGCCACTATCGAGGACTTAACCGACACGCTCGATTACGGCTCCGAGGACATCGAAGGTATGGACGACGATGCCGGAGAGGAGCAGGCACAAAAGCCACCACCCTTAGGGCAGTGGACGGCTACATCCTCATACGATATATACATGGTGGACACACCTAAGGAGAAGGAGGCCGACAACAAGAACAGCATGCTTGTCGATGAACCTCCCAAGCGCCGGCATCAGAAGCGCCGACCTCGATCCAGCAAAAGGAAAAACAGCAACATTGTCGCGGGCAACAATGATAATCTGAACCAAGCCGAGGACCCCGCAGACCCAACGTTGGAGCAGGGCGTACAAGAGGACGGTGAGCACAGTACAGAGATGTTGTCTGACCACAGCGATGCCGAAGATAGCAATTATCAACATGTCTCTGAAGAGGAGATCAGCCTGGGCGACGACGAATTCGTCATCCCAGAAGAACCATTAGAACAAGAATGCCTCCATCAAAGGCTTATCGCCGCTGCAAGGAGCCTGAAGAAGCAGAAGCAGCGGCTTAAAGCTGCACAGGATACACTCAATGACAGATGGAACGAAGTGCTAGACGCTGAGGAAAAATACGGCGGTAATCGCCAAACAAAGAGCTATCCTAAACGTAAGCTGCTGCCCGAATTTGACGACGAGGCTGTTTTGCCTATACCGCCGAAAAACAATATGGCCGACAGGCCAGACCGACCACCTCGTGGTCGAGATGGAGCAGCTAGCAATGCCGTACACAAGACCGCACCCCCTCCCCGTAAAGGAAGGAAGGTTGTGGCCCAGGATCAGAAACACGATCTACGTGAGGACCTGGACAAAAAAGCTGGCAAAACCAGGTCCATCTATGGATCCAGGGAATGCGCTCCTACATGGCATCATGATTATCAAACAAAATATGCCGGCCATTTACCATCTCGGAACCAATACCGAACGTTACAACCGTCGGACCCAGTCCACGACACAACCAGATACAGGGGTGCCGCACACCCCCTGTGCTTCACCGATCAGGTGCTAGAACACGATTTTCCAGAAGGGTTCAAACCCGTAAACATTGAGGCATATGATGGAACAACGGACCCTGCAGTTTGCATAGAAGACTTTATTCTTCACATCCACATGGCTTGCGGAGATGGTCTCCACGCCATCGAATATTTACCCCTCGAGCTAAAAGGACCAGCTCGGCACTGGCTAGAAAGCCTGCCTGAAAATTCCACCAGAAGCTGGGAAGAACTCGACGACAATTTTCGGGCCAATTTCCAAGGGACCTATGTCCGGCCCCCGGATGCAGACGATCTAAGTCACATAATCCAACAACCCGGAGAATCAGCTCGTAAGCTTTGGAACCGATTTCTCACTAAGAAGAACCAAATCATCGACTGTCCAGACGCTGAAGCCTTAGCAGCCTTCAAACACAGTGTCCGGGACGAATGGCTAGCCAGACACCTTGGCCAGGAAAAGCCAAGGACAATGGCCGCCTTAACTACACTCATGACCCGCTTTTGCACGGGCGAAGACAACTGGTTAGCCCGTAGCAGCACCAGTGATCCCGGCACATCTGAGGTCAGGGATGGCAAAAACCACGACGCAACAAAAACAAATGTCGAAACAATGAAGAAAGCCTAGACAATACAGCGGTAAACGCCGGATTCAGGGGCTCTAGACCCGGTCAACGGAAGAAGCCATTTAAAGGCAACAAAGACGGTCCATCCAACCTGGATAAAATCCTAGACAGGCCCTACCAGATCCACGGCACTCCCGATAAACTAGCCAATCATGCCAACAGAGAATGCTGGGTCTTCAAGCAGGCCGGCAAACTCAACGCCGAACACAAAGGAAAGGGACCTCGGAGCGAAGACGAGGACGAACCTCGCCAGCCGAACACGGGGGGACAGAAGAAATTTCCACCGGAGATAAAAACAGTAAACATGATCTATGTCACTCATATCCCAAAGAGGGAGCGCAAATGCGCACTCTGAGACATCTATGCTGTCGAGCTCATTGCCCCCAAGTTCAACCCATGGTCGGCCTGTCCGATCACCTTTGATCGCAGGGATCATCCGAAGAGTATCCGTCACGGGGGTTCGGCTGCCCTAGTGCTCGACCCAATAATCGATGGATACCACCTCACTCGAGTCCTCATGGACGGCGGCAACAGTCTCAATCTGATACATCAAGACACTATCCGCAAGATGGGGATAGACCCGTCAAGAATCAAGCCAAGCAGCACTACCTTTAAAGGAGTTATACCGGGTGTGGAAGCCCGCTGCACGGGCTCTCTAACATTGGATGTTGTATTCGGCTCCCCTGACAACTTTCGAAGCGAAGAACTAATCTTCGACATTGCTCGTTCCGAAGTGGCTATCATGCACTACTCGGAAGAACGGCCTTTGCCTATTTTAATGCAGTCCCGCATTATGCTTATCTAAAACTCAAAATGCCTGGACCACGTGGCATCATCACGGTCAGCGGAAATATGGAGCACTCTCTTCGTACAGAAGAATACATGGCGGCTCTAGCAGTCGAAGCACAAAACGACCTATTCAAGCCGAGCAGCTCATCGGTCTTTAAGACCGCGGATACAGCTAAACGTATTCGGTGCACACCAGAATAAGGCAGCTCAGATAAACCTGAGCTCGATTAGCAGCTACGCGCCCATCGGCCGCCCCATAAGGAGACATCACATGTGCCACGCATACATAAATATACACTCAAAACTCCTTGGATGGCGACGGGGGCACACTTCACACAAAAAGTCCATAGTTCGGCTCGACCCTATTCGGACTCCAGACGTTATATTTCATGGTTCATTAAAACGAACCAGCTTTGTTTACGGCCACACCAGATTATTTTACCTGGTTTTTTCTCTTTCTTTTTTTACACATGGCCATCGCACTATACCCTTCGAGGACACCTCACAATGGAGAAAAAGGCGCAGACGTGTAGCAGGGCCCCGCATTATAAGGTTTATCTTTTAGATTAAGACCCTGTGTAAACCTTTTTATCTCTCTTTGTTTTATACTTTCCTGGCATGTAAAATGTCCAAAAAATATATTGGCATTACCTGTAAATATACGGCTCGCCGTACCAAAGTGGATGTTATAGAAGCAACTTGGTTCATCTAATGTTTTGAGATTTATGCTCTCAGCACCTGCGCTTTTCCCACGTCGGATTGCCACACGTGCCTTAACTCTAGGGTCTATCACCAGGGGCTGTATTCAACCCGGTGTATATTGTAAAGTCCGAACACCTATAGGGAGTGTTTGGCGTCGCAAGTTTGGCCTTATATGCATCAGCTCCGAATCATGTCTTTGGTCAATATTTGGGTTGCCCGGCTCCTGTGCTTACTACCTTACGTTCCACTATATCGGCTAGGGTAGTAAAGGAAGAACTACTGCCATTATGTCCTGGCTAGTCCGGATGAGCACCTCAGTAGATAAAGCCGAAAACTGACTGCCATGATGCGGCAAGAGCTGATCAACCACTCGATGACTCATCGGAATCTTCGCGATTCCCGCCATATTAAACGAAGGACCATTATTCTGGTCACGTATGTAAACGCACCGTATTCAGATAACCGCGGACATACCAGGGGCTATATAGTAGCCCCACCGTCAAACTCCTATGGCTAAGTGAAAGTGTTAAAGCCCTATAGTCTGATTGCCTATTTCGCCGCACTAACACCTCCTTAATGGACCAAGACGTTGGGTCAAGTGTGATCAAGTGCTTTTCCGAACACCCGCACGTTATACGCGAGGGGGCTGAAGCCGACGACTGCAAGCTTTCAGATTTTATATATATATACACCAAAACTTTTCGGGCAAAAAGTATAAAAACATAGCCTTAAATATATCATAATATTGTTATCACAATTTTGATACACTTTACTCGAACATAATATTTTTCGAGCACTGACCCTCTATCAAGCGGGCACCCTCTAGGACATCTTCAAAGTAATGTTCTGGCATGTTAAGGTCCTTGCCTTCGGGCGGACTCTATGCTGCAATATCGGTGGCCTTCTTCTTCGCCCAGTGCATCTTGACACGGGCAAGGGCCATCCATGCACCTTCTATGCACGTGGACCGCTTCACAGCGTCGATACGCGGCACCACATTAACAAGCTGTCGCACCAAAGTTATAACTATTCAGAATGGGCCCAGTTGGCCACAGCCGGGCTATGACGTCCTTCATGGCAGTACCGGACATCTTGTGGAGCTCGGCCCACTGGGCCATATGTTCGTTCAACAATGGACACTTTGGCGTGTCAAATTGCGACCAAAATAGCTTTTCCGTCGCATGTCCTTCTTGCACATGGAAAAACTGATTCGCATCGGCAGCACTCTTCAGCAGGTCCATAAAGGCGTCTGGAGAACTCCACAATTGATTAAGCGGCGCATACTTCAGATCGCCAAACTTAGTTTGCAATAAAAAGGGCTTACCAGCTGCGATCTCCCCAGCTTGTCGGATCTCCTCCCGAGCTGCTCTAGACTCAGACCGGGCTTCCTTCGCCTCTTGTAAGGCCTTGTCAAGATCGGCCTCTTTGGCTTTGTTATCTTTCTCAAGAACTTGGCATCGGGTAGTGGCATCCTTCAGCTCAAGTACCATAGTAGATATTCTCTCCTCGCACTGACGCCGAGCAGTCTGCTCGGCTTTTAATTCGGTGGCTCCCTTTTCGGGAACCGCATTACTCATCCTGGCTTGCTCCTTGGCCCGGGCAAGTTCCACCCGAAGGGTTTCAACTGTGGTGGCACTATCTGCAGTTATGCATAGACAAATTCTCAGTATCACGCTCATTTTATAATACTAGCATGTACTGAATGCCCCAAAGATATACCCTGTGCCTCGTCGAGCCGCCTTTAATAAGTGTGATGTCATCATTCGCCACATCAACTTTCTGCTTCAGATGTGCTACCTCTGTAGCTTGGGCAGTCGCCATGGATATAACAACCCGTGTTTCAATTATTCAGATCATTTCCTGGGCATATATTTTCGATCCTCTGATCGCATCCCTTTGGATGTCAACCAGAGTCTTAGGGGCTACTACCTATACACAGATGCAATTTGCACTTATAATATAATTGAAATTACACTATGTACCTCGATGCCTCTTAGTAGGCTCGTAAAGACTTCATTCAATCCGCTTTTCATGGGCCGAACTCTTTCAACCACCGTACCCATCAAGGTATGATGTTCCTCTGAGACGGAGGCATGTTGCAATATGTCTATCAATGTATCCGGCGCCTCCGGATTCGGAACAGGTTGCATCGTCCCTTGCACATTGGATAGTCCGAGACTTTTGTTGTTCCCTGTAGGGGCCGCACACCCCGGACCCTGGGCGGCCGAAGTTTTACCTTCGGCCCTGGTCTTCACTGCCCCTTGCGCCACTCGTTGATCGGGAAAGATCCTCCGGGATGACACCTCGGCGTCGTCTGCCTTATCAGGCAGGGAGATCTATGGAGGCTTCTCGCTCTCCATCATCTCCGGAAGAAGATCCCCCGAAGAGGAGGACTGTTGAGGAGGGCTGCGTGCCGTACTGCAAACATGTGTTTAAAATGTTACCCTTACGGCCAGAAAAGAACGGGATATGTTTAAAACACCCTCGTTCACTTACGATTCGGCTAAGAGTCTATCTTTATGGAGTGACTGTGTGTCAGCATCATCCCCTGACTGGGATACCTTCCCCCGCTTAGAAGCCTCTCTTTTCGAGTCTTCGGAGGCGGTCCTCTTCTTCCCGTGAGGAGAAGGGATGTCAGTTCGCCCTTCCCTTCCATCTTCGGAAGTGGAAGTTCCAATCTCCCCGGTGCCTGATGTGCCTCCAGAGTGGAGGCCACCTAGGGCCTCTTCGCTCTCCTCCTTATCTTCCCCTGCCGGCACTTGATATGGTGCCAGAGCCAGCATCCTTGTTAACACCGGATCGACAGAGTCTTCGGGAAGTGGAGCTGAACACCTAATTCTCTCTGCCTTCTTTAGCCAGCCCTGGCTGAGCAGAGTCTTGTCAGTGCATTGTTATGAGTAATTTGGCTAAACTGTGTTCGGGAGTCAAGTACTTACCGGAGCATCCGGATGATTGCAGTCGAGGCCGAGGTCTTCTATAGTATTCGGCCACTGTTTTCGTGCACCGAGGAATAAATTCCACATCCCTCTGAGCATTGTGTCGGAGAAGTGTTGAAGGGTCCGTGGACCTTCCGGATTGAACTCCCACATACGGAGAGGACGCCGCTGGCGCGCAAGGATCCGGCAGATTAGCATTACTTGGATTACATTGGTGAGACCGGTGTCCTTTTTTATGAGGCTCCGAATGCGACTTTGCAACGTCTGGTTGAAGGCCCCTTGTTAATCCACGATCCAAGATGTAAAGGAGGGCCAGATCAAAACACGGGTGTAGCTGCCCACTTTTTCCCACGGGGTTCTGTAATGTAAAACCACTCCCGTTGCCATAAGTCAGAAGATTCTCGAAAGAGCCATTTGGCAAAGGAGAAGTGATAAGTTTGCTTATTGAAGCACCTCCACACTCCGCTTGTTTCCCATCGATTACCTTCGGGTTCACGATAAAGGTTTTAAGTCATAAGCCCAAGTGTGGGGAAATCCGGAGGAAGGCCTCGCACGTGATGATGAACGTCGAAATATGAAGGAAGGAGTCTGGAGCTTGATCATGGAAATATAGTCCGTAATAAAACATAAGCCCTCGAATAAAGGGACGGAGAGCAAACCCAAGCCCTCGGAGGAAGTGGGAGATGAACACAACCCTCTCATTGGATCTGGGGGTGGGAATAACCTGCCCTTGAGCAGGAAGCCTGTGGAGGATTTCCGCAGTCAGGTATCTTGCCTCCCTGAGCTTTGAGATATCCTCCTCTGTGACAGAACAGGCCATCCACTGGCCTTGAAGGCTGGGTCCGGACATGGCTGGAGGCTCGAAGCGACTGGATTGACCCTTGAGTGTTGGAACTTGAGGTGGGAGGTGGAGGAAAGAACTAGCGTGGAAGAAAAAGGACGGGCCTTAGCCCCTTTATAAAGGTGATGGATATCAAACGTCCCCTCCGCGGCCTTAAAACCTGTCTATTCCCAAGGAAACATGCCAACAGAACGGTTGGGTTACCCACGCCCGTGTTGATGAAAATCCTGCAATAAGGGGACACGATCTCTGCTTTGATAAGACGTGCCAATAAAAACCGCCTCTCGAAACATGGAGTGGCAGGCTAGAAAATGATTCAAAATAATGGCCAGGTGATGACGTAATGTCGTGCTACCAAAATTGTCAGCGGATCGGACTCGTGAAATATTATACTCTCTACGGTTGTGTGTGGAACTTTTTTTGCAGAGCCGGACACGATTCTTGTGTTCGAAATCTACTTTGAAGTATTCGGAGGAGGAACCCGCCTTACAATGCCGAAGACAATCTACGTGCCGGACTCATCGTCATTGAAGCCTGGTTCAGGGGCTACTGAGGGAGTCCTAGATTAAGGGGTCCTCGGACAGCCGGACTATATACTATGGCCGGACTGTTGGGCTATGAAGATACAAGATAAAAGACTTTGTCCCGTGTCCGGATGGGACTCTCCTTTGCATGGAAGGCAAGCTTGGCGATTCGGATATGTAGATTTCTTTCTCTGTAACTAACTTTATGTAACCCTAGCCCCCTCCGGTGTCTATATAAACCGGAGCGTTTAGTCCATAAGACAACAATCATAACCTCATAGGCTAGACTTCTAGGGTTGACCCATTATGATCTCGTGGTAGATCAACTCTTATAATACTCATATTCATCGACGTCAATCAAGCAGGAAGTAGGGTATTACCTCCATAGAGAGGGCCCGAACCTGGGTAAACATTGTGTCCCCCGCCTCCTGTTACCATTAGCCTTAGACGCACAGTTTGGGACCCCCTACCCGAGATCCGCCGGTTTTGACACCAACACTTGGTATGGCTTGACTTGATGTAGATCTCCCCGGCAACGGCGCCAGAAATCCTTCTTGCTACCTCTTGAGCCTGCGTTGGTTTTCCCTTGAAGAGGAAAGGGTGATGCAACAAAGTAGCGTAAGTATTTCCCTCAGTTTTGAGAACCAAGGTATCAATCCAGTAGGAGAAAACGCACAAGTCACCGAATACCTGCACAAACAATCAACAACTTGCACCCAGCGTGATAAAGGGGTTGTCAATCCCTTCACGATCACTTGCAAAAGTGAAATCTGATAGAGATAGATAAACGGTAAAGTAAATATTTTTGGTATTTATGGTTTATAGATCGGAAAGTAAAGATTGCAAAATAGTAGATCGGAAACTAGCAAGATGTAAACGAGATTCAGTATAATGGAAAAGAGACCTGGGGCCATAGGTTTCACTAGTGGCTTCTCTCAAGATAGCAAATATTACGGTGGGTGAACAAATTACTGCCGAGCAATTGATAGAAAAGTGCATAGTTATGACGATATCTAAGGCAATGATCATGAACATAGGCATCACATCCGTGTCAAGTAGACCGACTCCTGCCTGCATCTACTACTATTACTCCACACATCGACCGCTATCCAACATGCATCTAGAGTATTAAGTTCATAAAGAACGGAGTAACACATTAAGCAAGATGACATGATGTAGAGGAATTAACTCAAGCAATATGATGAAAACCCCATCTTTTTATCCTCGATGGCAACAATACAATACGTGCCTAGCTTCCCCTACTATCACTGGGAAAGGACACCACAAGATTGAACCCAAAGCTAAGCACTTCTCCATTGCAAGAAAGATCAATCTAGTAGGCCAAACTAAACCGATAATTCAAAGAGACTTGCAAAGATATCAAATCATGCATGTAAGAATTCAGAGAAGAACCAAATAATATTCATAGATAATCTTGATCATAAATCCATAATTCATCGGATCTCGGCAAACACACCGCAAAAGAGTATTACATCGAATAGATCTCCAAGAACATCGAGGAGAACATGGTATTGAGAATCAAAGAGAGAGAAGAAGCCATCTAGCTAATAACGATGGACCCGAAGGTCTGTGGTAAACTATTCAAACTTCATCGGAGAGGTAATGGTGTTGATGTAGAAGCCCTCCGTGATCGAATCCCACTCCGGCACGACGCCGGAAAAGGCCCCTAGATGGGATCTCACGGGTGCAGAAGGTTGCAGTGGTGGAAAAGTGGTTCCGTGGCTCTCCTGGATGTTTTCAGGGTATAAGAGTATATATATGCGAAGGAACTACATCAGGGGAGTCACGAGGGGCCCACGAGGGTGGGGGCGCATCTGTCGGTGTCAAAACCGGCAGATCTCGGGTAGGGGGTCCCATGTTCGGACCCTCTTGATGGAGGTAATACCCAACTTCTTGCTTGATTGACTTTGATGAGAATAGGGATTACAAGAGTTGATCTACCTCGAGATCGTAATGGCTAAACCCTAGATGTCTAGACTGTATAATTATTCTGGCCCTATGGACTAAACCCTCCGGTTTATATAGACACCGGAGGGATCTAGGGTTGTACAGAGTCAGTTTACAGAGAAAGGAAGATGCATGATCCGAACGCCAAGCTTTCCATCCACGCAAAGGAGAGTCCCATCCGGACACGAGGGAAGGTCTTTGATTTCGTATCTTCACGGCCCATTAGTCCGGCCCATATCACATAGCCCGGACGCCCGAGGACCCCTTAGTCCAGGACTCCCTCAGCGCCCCTTGCCTCATGGCTTCCTCGTTGCATCTCCGACTTCATCTCCAAGTCTTCTGGTTTGCTTTCGGTCCAAGAAAGATCATCACGAAAGTGTCATTCCGTTTGGACTCCGTTTGGTATTCCTTTTCTACAAAACTCTAAAATAGGCACAAAAAAACAGAAACTGGCACTGGGCCCTCGGTTAATAGGTTAGTCCCAAAAATAATATAAACATATAAATGTCTATTAAACATCCAAAACAGATAATATAATAGCATGGAACAATCGAAAATTATAGATACGTTGGAGACGTATCACTTCCCTCACCCCTGCTGCCTCTGTGCCACTCCTAACCCTTTCTCTTCTCAATCCGGCTCCACGGAGGTGGCCGGCAGGGAGGACGAGTATGTGGAGGGGGGCGCTGCCGATGGCGCCAGAAGCAGCTCGACAAGAACCACCATCATGTGGAGGCAAGTCGCCATCGACACAGCCTCTAATGTACATTTATGAATTTGGTTACAAATATATATGTCGTGTTCCAGATTAGAAATTAAGAGGAGAGAGAGAGAGACGATTGGTTAGTAAAATATGTAGCTGCAAGTTTACATAGTGGAATTGCTGACCAAAGTTTTTCTCTAATGTACATTTTTGAAATTCCTAATACTTAAAACTTGTTTTTCAGCCCGTTTTCTGTCATTAGAAAATACAAATAGCATTTTTTTTCAATCAATTAACAGTATGAACAGTCAGTTAACAATACAAATATGGTAGCATTTTTCAGCCTGTTACTTACTGAATGCGAGTCATTGGCATTTTTTCAGTCGGTTAACAAACAGTTTTTCAGTTACTTAACAAATAGCAACACTTAAGCTTTTTTGAGATAAGCTACAGAGATAAGCAGCAGTTTTTCAATCAGTTAACAAACAACATCACAACAGTTTTTCAGTCACCTGATCTCTGTCCAATTTTTTCTCGCTTGTTGCAGGTCACCATTCTATTCGACCTGAGAACCTACATAGAGATTTTCATCTATGATATTTCAGCATCTTCTATGCTTCCAATCTGTTAATTTAATTTTACTTATAAACAGTACAACCTTACCTTCTCCTTTTTTGTGTGCAGAATTGATGATTGATGTAGTTTCACTGAATCAAAATACTGATGCCTTTTCCCTTCTCCTTGACAGCTTTGCGAGAGCTAGGAAAGTAATGGCGGACTCTTTTTTTTAGAACGAAGACGTCAGATGCGTCCGGCTTTATATTAATAAAGCCCCAACGGCAGCAAACCACATCGGGTCTTAGTACAAATCACCAAAAGCCCTAACGGCTTTAACATGAAAGTTCAGATGAAGCTAACAAGACGCCACTCGAGATTACAGGGCAAAGCCCGTACAAAGCACGCAGGCTCGTCAGGCAACAAAATGAACGAAAGTCATGGCTCCCTAGCCATCGCATACACTTGCATCAGTCGTTGGTGGGCAGTCTTGAGCAGCTCAGCATCCTTGCGCCTCCCCAACGGACTCCACTACTGCAATAAAAGGTTGCATTTGAAGATGATATTAGCCGGATGATTAGGAAAACATCCTTCTATAGTGAACTTGTTCCTAGTAAGCCATAAGGCCCAGAGTAGTGCCCCGACACAGCTCCACATAACCCGAAAAACAGAGCCCTTGATCCCGGCAAGGAGGTTGAAGAGCTCCGGCGCCGAGCGCGGGTCCCAAAGGACACCAGCCGCGGTCCGAACGGCACTCCACGCAAACCTTGCTAGAGGGCACCGGAAGAATGCATGATTGGCATCCTCCAGCTCCCCGCATAAGGCACACGGGCCCGTGGCCGGCCCATTGCGTTTGGCAACGTTCAGGGAAGTGGGAAGCCTATCGCGATACAATTGCCAAATGAAAAGTTTGATCTTCAAAGGCATCCGCGCTTTCCACAGGCCCGCGATCACCGGCTGTGCCGGCCCTCGACACAACTTGCAATATAAGGACTTTACCGAGAATTTCCCGGAGTTGGTGAGCGCCCAACTCACCGAATCAGGCTGATCCGAAAGACCCACCGGTCGGACTCTCATGAAGAAGAGAGATAGATAATGTTTGAGGTGAATTCCTTCACCTGCCCTGCTTATGGGAAATTCTGCAATGATGCCCAGCAGCACACCACTCTCAAGTTTGAGATGAATTCCTTCACCAGAGGTTCTCCTTCATGAGCTACGTCAGCGCTCAGAAGGCATACATCGAAGCCCTTGACGGCTGGTTGTCCAAGTTCATCCTAACAGACACCATTTGTTACTCCTTGGGGATCTCCTTGATTGCGCCCAACAGGGCCGGCGCGCCCCCCTGGTGGTGATCATGAGTGGCACACCATGCTATCGACAACTGGATCGATCCTCCTCACTAGTGACTCCGGCATGGGTATTCCTCTCCTCTCCTCTCCTCTCCTCTGCTCTGTTCTGCTCTCTCTCTCTCTCTCTCTCTCTCATGCCACTGGTTCCATCTCACATCAACAATCACAAATTAAAATGCACGAAAGGTGGCCTTTTTATTTCAATGTACGTGTGGCACTTTGAGCACCCATATGCTTGTAACAATGCCACTTTGAGTACACCAAGCTATAATTTTACACTACATAATTGTGTATTTAGTTTCTGTTGGGAGAGGTGGTTCAACGCCGAGTAGAATAGAATTATAGTCTCTTTAATTTCAATGTACATGTGGCACTTGAAGAGCTTATATGCTCGTAACATTGCTGTCGTTTTGAAAACAATCTCTCAGATTTTTTACAGTGCTGGTTACTTTTCATTGCACTGAATTATGTGTTTCATTTCTGTTGGCTTGGTGCAGGACTTGGCGATGGGTAGAGGTCGTTCAGTGCTGCGGAGAGCTGGTGCCAAGAACTAACTGTTGATGTGGAATCGGATTTATTAAATAATTATCAGTTTTGACTTATTTGCTTGTATTCAAACTGTACTGCATTTTTGTTAGAGTAATGTTTTTTCATGTTCATGATAGTTCTTATATACTGTGCTTCTCATAATTTGGGTGGGGCTTTTTATAGAGGTAATCTTTGGTATTATTGAGTGGTTTTCAACTAATTTCTGAAAGCAATTGGTTTCGTTTTCCGTAATCAGATGTAGAATTTGCATAGTAGAAGGTATCAAAGCGATGCATATATTCTGAAATGTATCTATCTAGCTCCTCTTAGTTTCAGTTAGATAAATTTATGTTCATTGATCCTGAGTATGATGGCTTCGCTTTTTTGTCCTGCTGTAAGCAATTCTTTATTGTGTAGAGTTTGTCAGTATAATTACTTGATGAATTTGGTTATTTATCAACAGATAGCTGAAGAAGATTAGTTGATTTGGCAATTCAATTGCTGAAAATGTTGCATGCAATGGTGAGCCATATAAGTGTGCTTACAGTGTCTACTATTGATTCTATGCATCGTTCAGTACAAAAGAGTATAGGACAGGTATCATACCTACAGAACTGGAATGTACCATGAAATAATCTTGAATAATCAACCATATGGTTCAACTGAACACATGTTTATTAATTCAGTAACTATAGTTATGTTTGCCGATTCTATAAGTTATCCCATAAGATAAATTTAAACAGATTAATTACTGATCAAATACATTTTTTAGGTATTTCAAAGAATACTCAAATCCTATGCAGCACAATTATATGCCAAGTTGCCAAAAGGTGGTACTGGCATTGTTGCAGCTGTTGAAATATAAGTTAGAACATTGTCTTTGTTGTCTTTGTTTGATAATTTGCAAATGCAAGCGCTTCTGACTGCTAAAGTTTCTAATTCAGAATAAGGAGCAAGGCACTTAGTTGTAGTTCAGATCATAGGCTTGCTATGACTCTCTTTTGCGATTCAAAATATTAGTCCAGAAATCTTGGCTTCTTGTTGGGTCTCTGCAGTAAAGTCTCATTCATCATCATCAACAGATGATTTCATTTTGTGTATGCTTGAGTTTAGAAATTTTTGTTTCACTGTCTATCATCGACGTACCGTTCATGAGAGCTGTTCATATAAGTCTAGTGATAATATATCTGATTTATTTTAATAATGTACATTTCCAGCAATGCAATTCTGCTGGTCCTGTAACTACTACTTTCCTCAGCTTGAACTCGTGCATGTGGCCTCAAAGATTGCCACTGCTCAGCTTTCATGTCTATAACATGATTATCTAGCTACATGTGCTCCATCTCTCCTGTTTTGTTCTATTCATAGTTGCCAGAAATCCGGGTCGCCCAGGTGGAGTAACGGGGTCGAGGGTCGCGGGTCCACACCTCTCCGGAACGAGGTTCGACGAGTGATATACATCTTCGGGACGCTAATCTGGAACGCGGGTCGCGATCCAAAGGTTTTCGGGTCGATGACCCTGGTACAATGCATGGATGCCATGGAGGAAAGAAAGATCTTTACGATCTGCAACGATGTATTTCCCAATATTAAGTAGGGAAAGAAATCCCGACTAATACTTCACAAAATAAAAATAAGAAAAAGATTACAAAATGAGGCCACCGGCCCACCCATCAGCCCTCATGGCTGATTTTTCTCAATCTGCCATTATTAGTTTCCCACGAAGCATTTGGTGGCACAAGTATCCCCAAATCCCACTTCGTCCTCTTTATCGGTTCATCTTCAAACCTCCAGTCCGGCATGGATTCATCTTCAAGCCTCCCACCGCCAGCCTCCACAGCTCCACGCTCTCCTGTTTGCCCTTCCCACTATTCTACTGCTCGTACTTCACTAATCGGCGTCGGAATCTCAAGCGGCTCGCCCCTCGCGTAAGGTCATACCAATGGCGGTGGCGGGAGTGCGGGACGGGGGATGATGCATACCGCAGTGCTCAGCTCGAATTCTGCAGGTGAGCAGCGGATCGCGGAAGGTCGAACTCCGGCAAGCCAGCAGAGTTCGGTATTTTGTAGTGCGATTGCCTGGTAAGCATCAATTCCTCATGACCTCGTACATGTTTCTCGCTAATCTTGCATTTTGGCTTCTTGCAATCACGCATATCAATCTGGGTCAGTGGTTATCGATCGGGGTCGTGATCCGGCTTCGATCCAGTTCGACCCGTCCTCATCCCCGACCCTCGATCGGGGTCGATCGACCCCGGAACAGGGAACACACCCTCGACCCGCGAACCAGGCTACTATGGTTCTATTACAAATGTCACTTTCTTCACTAATCATGGTCATTAGCATAAAAAGGACAGTGGAAGGGACGCCACCTACCTGGCACCGTAGAGCTTCCACTCAGGCGACGCACCAGGGGTGCGCCCCCCTGTCCACGTCGGCAGCCTGCACTGTGCGGGCGAGTCAGATTTTTACCTTGGAGAAAAAAACATAGCAAGTGAGGGCGACTTACTCTTAGACTCTTAGTGTTACTATAAACCTTATTGGGCAATCATATTTAATTGTTAAATGTGTTTAATCTGATTGGAATAATCCACTACCTAAGGCGATCAAGATCTCTAAAATATTATTGTTTGTTCAAAGGTTGTTTGTTTTGTTATCAGTTAGAAATTCTATTGCAAGTTCCTTATATGTGCATGTTTGTCAGCAATTAGAGAAAAAAGAGGTGAAAGGGTCGCTTATCAATCTGGCACTGCACAAATTTTCTCTCAGGACTATGTTACTACCTTTATAGTGGGTAGTAACATAAGTGCGGTATCATGCAAAGCTTCAATTATTAGGTTATAGACACATATTGCATTGGGACATGTGATGTTACAGTAACTAGCTAAGTTACTGAAACTACCTCTCTCCTCATTAACTCATTGTCACATAAACAAATTTGCTGAGTTGGACTCGATATTACTGCTGAAATTACTCCCATTGTAGCTAGTTTAAGTGTACTTCTAGCTTTTGTCCTAAATCAAAGTTTTAAAACTTTGATCAACTTTATAGGAAAAAGTAGCAGCATATATGCTATTATTCTTTTCTATATAGTTAATCGAAATTTTAAAACTTTGACTTAGGACAGTGATAGAAGTATAATTATTCATGAACAGAGAGAGTACAGTATTGGTGGGGAGTGGAGAATGGCAAAAGGAAGATGGCATGGCTCAGTTGGGAAAAAATGGTGCTGAAAGTGCGTTATGTCGACTAGAGGGGGGGTGAATAGGCGATTTTTCAGAATTCTTCACTGAGGAATTTGCTCGTGAGGAAATTCCTCAGCGAAGAACTACTTGCAGTGGAATAAGTACTCAGAAGTAAGCATAACAAAATACAAGCATGGTCATCATGATGAAATGAAGACTAGCATAGAGTATAGAAAGCGTAATCACAGGATAACACAAGATGAAGACAAACAGACTGAAGAAATTGAACTGAGGAAATTGAGAAAGTCTTCAGTCAAAGTCCTCAAGCACAGATATGGACAAACACACAACACAGTAATGAGGAAATGAAAGGGTTGAGGAAATGGAACCAGTCAAGTTGGTGAAGACAATGATTTGGTAAACCAGTTCCAACTGCTGTCTCATTTGTACGTCTGGTTGGAGCGGCTGAGTATTTAAACTCGAGGACATGCAGTCCCGGATACCCAGTCACTGAGCCGCAACTCAGGACACCCAGTCCTCACCGTATTCTCCTTGAACTAAGACCACGCAGGCCTCGTCCAATCACTCGTGGTAAGTCTTCAGGTGACTTCCAAACCTTCACAGACTTGGTCACTCGGCGATCCACAATTCCTCTTGGATGCTCTAGACCTTGACGCCTAACCGTCTGGAAGAAGCACAGTCTTCAAAGGTAACAAGCGTCGGATCCACGCAGGATCAATTTCTTCAGTGATGCTCAATCACTTTGGGTTTGTGGGGGTTTGGTTTTGGATTTTCCTCACTTGATGATTTTCGCTCAAAGTCCTCGGAGGATGGGTTGCTCTCAAATGACAAGTGTCAAGTTCTCTCAGAGCAGCCAACCAGCTAGTGGTTGTAGGGGGCGGCTATTTATAGCCTAGGGAGCAGCTCGACATGATAAGACATAAATGCCTTTCAATGATATGACCATTAGGTGGATAAGATATTTTGGGACAGCCTGTGCGCAGCACAGCAACGGTCGGAAAATTTGACTCTCAAATTCCTCAGGGCTATCATGTTCCTCACTGTGTAGGCAATTCGCACTGGCGAATTCCTAACTCCTCAGTCAGAGCAAAGTCATCAGTGACCAGAAGAACTGCGTCTCTGTCACTGAAGAAATTGACTGAACTGTATGAGATTTCCAATGGCTTCACTCGAAGGGATTGGTAGGTGTAGGATTTTGAGTTGAGCATCACATGGAAATTTTTCCTTAGTATTTCCTCGACCCCCTTTAACAGTACGGTGTTTCCTATGACTCAAGAAAGAGAAAATGAAACTACGAAAACAAAAGTATTCACGCTTCATGTTCCTCAAGTGAATACCAAGTCTTCAAGGTCACACCAATTTCTTCACTTTCAAAGTCTTCAGAAAGTCTTCAGAATATCATAGTCTTTAGTCGAAGAACTTCATTTTTAGGGGTCGACTTTCTCTGTAAATATCAAACTCCTCATAGACTTATAGACCTATGTACACTCACAAACGCATCAGTCCCTTAACCTATAAGTCTTCAATACACCAAAATCACTAAGGGGCACTAGATGCACTTACAATCTCCCCCTTTTTGGTTATTGATGACAACATAGGTTAAGTTTTCAACGGGGATAAACATATGAAGTGTAAATACTGATATTGAGGAATTTGATTGCAAGATATAGAAGAACTCCCCCTGAAGATGTGCATAGTGAGGAATTTGCTTTTGAGGCAATGCACATTTGAAAAGTTGAATCATGGAGATCTCCCCCTATATCTTGTAATTCATACACGCATTTGATATATAATATGAAGAATTTGAAATGCATGATGAAATATGGTGCCTGATGAAATTCAGCATGCGTGCAATAATATTAACGAGGAATAAGCATGCAGAATAGCACATCAAAAGTATCAGAGCACAGTGCATCAAAAGTATCAGAGCACCATGCAAAAGTATCAAAGCACCATCGGGTTTAAGATTACAACTCGTTCCAATAAAAATTTCAGAAGAACGAGTGTTGTAACTTAAAAAATGCCCTTAGTATAGACCCGCTTGAAGACTAACTCAGATTTCTCCCCCTTTGTCATCAAATGACCAAAAGGATTGAAACTGAGGACTAACGCCCCTGAAGAATTTCAAGTTGATGGAGGAGCGCCAGCGTTGTCAGGGTTGTTTGTTGGAGTAGGGCCTGCCGCAGTGTCGTCCAAATCTTCATGCTCATCAGTGTCACGCGATGAAGAATAAGAGCTGGCCACCAGATCAGGAACTTTGACCCTCTTGAATTTCTTCGGAGGAGGTGCAGACCAGTCAAATTCTTCCTTGAGACCCATGGTCTTCAGTTCTTCAGCGCTATAGACATGAGTGAGGACAGCCCAGGTGCGGTTGAGGGTTTCATGAAGGTGATAATGGTTTTTCTTCACTGCATTATGTGTTGAGGTCATGTTGTGAAGAATGGCAGCAAACTGACGCTTTACCCATTTGTGATTGCGATCAACCTTCTGATGAAGACTGAGGAGTAACTCACGGTCAGTCATCACCCTGGGTGCTGTGGCTTGAGGATTTTGCTTAGCTGAGGTATTTGCGGCAGAGTCATGTGTGGGAGAGTCGTCATTGGTAGAGTAAGATGAAGCCAGACGAAATTGACCATCCAATGGACGAATGCCTTCATCGATCACAGCAGTTGCCTTGCCTTTATCATCAGCTGATGAAACTGTCCATTTGAGGACTTCAATGGGAGGCAAGTAGCTACCATGGTTCAGAGTGTCAGCTTTGTAATTCAGTGAAGATCTTGCCCTTATGAATCTCATAATCCAAGGCGCATATGGCTTCAGCTCGAAAGGTGACATTGCAACATTAGCCAGAGTCCTCATGAAGAAATCATGGAAGTTGACGGGAACGCCATGAATGATGTTGAAAAGCATATTCTTCATGATGCCAACGACATCTTCATCATTTGAGTCGTGGCCTTTGATAGGACTCATTGTCTTCTTCAGGATGCGATAGACAGTCCGAGGCACATAGAGCAATTCCTTGACGAGGAATTTGGTTCGAGGGGCCTGCCCAGGCTTCAAAGGCTTCATGAGCACTTGCATATAGTGATTTGACAATTCAGGGTCATTGTAGATGCAACGTGCACTGTCATGGGGAGGATCAAGAGGAAGGACACGAAGCAATTTAGTTGCAGGTGCCTTGTAGTGAGTGTTTTTGGTCATCCAATCCAACACCCATGAATTGACATCTTCAGCGTCTCCAGTGATATGCAGTGTGGCGTAGAACTGAAGAATGAGTTCTTCATTCCAATCACAGATGTCATTGCAGAAATTGAGTAATCCTGCATCGTGAAGAACACTGAGGACTGGCTCAAAGCATGGCAGAGATTCCATATCCACGTGAGGAATATGTTCATGATCGAAGATTTTGTCCTTGTCAAACAGCACTGAGGAATAGAAGTTGGCTTGACTAGCAGTCCAGAAACGCCTCTTCCTTATGCGAGCAGAGTCATATGGGCTGTAGTCAGTGAAGAACACATGCTCGGAAAAGAAGTCTTTAGCCTTGAACTTCTGTTTGCTTGAGAACGGATCCTTCGGTTTTGGCAGAGGAATGTCAGTGAGTTGCATCACTACCTCAGGAATCGCGAGCTCAGGTTCTTCAGGCTGAGGAATTTCTGGTTCCTCTCCTTGTGCGACTTGATGATCAGCAGCAGCAGGTTTTTCAGCAATAGTGGCTGGAATATCTTCATGAACAGAGGAAGTGGGATGAGTTTCTTCAAAGCCCATTTGAACTGTAGTTGCCGGGGACTGAGGAATCTGTTGGATAGGCATGAATAACGGAGTATTGGG
This sequence comes from Triticum timopheevii, assembly GCA_963921465.1. Lineage (NCBI taxonomy): Eukaryota > Viridiplantae > Streptophyta > Magnoliopsida > Poales > Poaceae > Triticum > Triticum timopheevii. The sequence continues at coordinate 500,094,031 of OY997266.1, read as the reverse complement.
ATGCTGACTTTCCCAAAAGTCAACATTCATCACTGGGGTAGTGCATCCAATATCCACATCTTCATCTTCAATTTCCTCAACACCAGCCTCTTCAGCTGTGAACTGAGGCATAAGTGAGGAAATGACTGGCGTTGAAGGGATTGCGTCCACTTCAATTTCATCATCAAGCTGCTCTGACGTAGCAGCAGAATGGTTTTCTTCATCAGATCCACTTGGGATCTTGTAGTCTTCTCCATAAGGAACAATTTCCTTTGATGACATGGAGGAAATTGGAACAACATCAATAGGATTTTCAAAAGAGCTGGTCATTGGCTTCATTTTCTTCGCAGCCGAAGAATTTGACGCAGCTGATGCCTTCCTTTTCTTCACTGCAGCTCGCTCTGCAGCCTTGGTTTTCTTCACCTCATAGGCATAAGGAAGAATTGGAGTTGGTGTAGGCGCGGGAGGAGCTGAGGAATCTGGTTCATTTTCTTCAGGCGCAACTGGTGCAGTTGCCCTGATCTCTTCAGTTTCTTCAGGCGCACCACTAGTGGATGCCCTGGCAATTTCTTCAGCGGCTGGAATGGAGTAATCAGCCCTGGAACTTACATTTTCTTCAGCAGGCTGAAAGTCATCAGCGGTGCTGGCATGTTCTTCAGCAGGCTGAGCAGAGTCTGCAGCCTGAAGATTTTCTTGTTGCGATGGGGCTGCAACAATTGTCATTTCTTCGTCAGATCGACGAATCTCACTTTGGCTCCTTGCCAATCACCATAGTATGCATCAAAGTCTTTGCTGAGGGCTTGAATTTCAGACTGAGCTTGGAGAAGTTCTTCAGGTGTCATTCTGACAACGTTTTTCTTCAGGAGCTTCTCCTTCCTGTATTGAGCCTTCTTGATTTCTCTTGCCTTCTCAAATTTCCATTTCTCTTGAGTGATCAAATGGGTCAGCATGTGACTTTGACCAGGAGTCAGAGGTAGGTCAGGCATGGGGGTGTTTGGATCCTTGTGCCAGAGATCAATGTAATTGTGGATTTTCCTTAGATCCAAAAGCAGTGGCACAGATGTGCCTTTGGCTCTAGCGGCCTTCACTTGTCTGTCTCTAATGATTTCTGCAAATTCATCATCAGAAGCTTCATCATCAGAGGGCACTTGGAATGCGACTTGTTTCTTCCTTGGAATTGGTCGAGGACCGCGTCCAGCTGTTGCTTTAGTCTTCAACAGTGTGGGGCCTGATGAGGACATTGGTTCAGCTGAGGAACTTGCTGAGACACCAGAAGCAATTGAAAAACCCGTAGTCCTTTGACATGTAGCCAGATGCACAGGAGTTGAGGACTTTGGTGGAACAGTAGCAGTCTGAGGAATTTGCCGTGAGGGCATTGCTGAGGAACTTGGCTGTGAGGGCGCTGTTGGTGAAGCACTTGGCTTGCGAGCAGGCTTCTTTCGCATTGATTTCCTCAGCTTGACCGAGGCCTCAGTAGCAGCAGCAACAGAATTCTCATTGAATTTGCTCACTGCCTCCTTGGCTTGTCTTGCCAATTTAGCTTGGCGCCTAGCCCATTCTTCAGGAAAGTCCTCACCAAGCTTGATGCTGGTGGGATCAGCCACTTGGCCAGGTGCCAATGGAGCTCTTGGGCATGGAGGATTTAAAGCGAATTTCTTCATGTACTTTGGAGTCACATATCTATACTCCCTCCATTCTCTTGCCCATCTCCGTTCAATCCTCTAAATGCGCACTTTGCGCTGATTTTTGTTCTCTTTGCCAAACTTGGCTTCATCAGGTGTGCAATAATCCTTGTATATGTCATCAGGGATCTCGAAAGCAGTCATGACCTCAGGTTTCTTTCCTCCTTTCTGCGGTCTCTTTCCTTCAGCCATATTCTTCAGATGAGGAATTTGAACAATTGAACACTCTGAAGAAGTATGCAGTTTTTCTTCGAGGAACGCTGCAAATGAGTTAAGTTGATGAGAACCTAGTGATTCAGCAGCGGACATGAGTACCTGTGAACAGAGTGTAGGTGCGAGGAATTTGGAGAGGTCATATGCGTTCTCAGAAGGTTTTTCGAAAAGACAATTTTTGAGGAATTTGACCAGATGAGCCTTGAGGAATTTCACTAAGCGTTCTTGTCTTAGGTTCCAGAGTTGTACAAATCGAAGATCCACACAATTGAGGAATCTTGAAGAAAATGAGCGCTTAGAGAAATGGATCAAGAGCATACAGTGTGTGAGGTGTTCATATGTGTGAAGATTTGAAGAATAAAACACCTTTGAAGATTTTCAGGAAAGTTTGAGAATCAAAGTGAGTAATAAAAGTAACTTTTAATTACCCGAACTGAAGAACACGACGAACTGAGATGAACAGAGTTGAAGTTCGTCAAGTTAGATCTCCCACGCCCTAACTTGGCAGAGGGAGACTGCTACGGCGGCGGTGGAGTGAAGATTTCCGCAACTGGGGTGAGTACGACGGCGACGAGGTCGAGGCAGCGAAGCTCTTCCTCATCGGCGATGATGGAGTAGCGGCGGCGCTAGGGTTTGAGGAGCTCGAGCGAGAGACAGCGACCGAGCGGAGTAAATGAAGTGAGGAAGGGGAGAGGGGTATTTATAGCCACGGTGAAAAACTGTTCGCCCGAAGATTTTGGGATGAACATGCCCCTGCCCTTTCTCCTTCACGCGACATGTGTCACCCACGTACTGTGCAGATGAGATCGTGTAAGATCGTGGGTGAATATAATAATGCATCATGGGATGCGGAACGGTTTGAGCGGTAAAACCAAAAATCTGGATAAGATTTGTTTTAAAGTTTCGTTCGCAATTTCTTCAGCTGACAAGGACACAGTGAAGATTTTGAACGAGTTTCAATTAGAACGCACATGAAGAATTTGTGAATAGATTGGGTTGAGTATAGCATAGAGGGGGAAGGGTCCGATCACATTCACTTAGCAGAAAACGCAACTTGAAGAAATAGCCATAAGTGAATGATGTAGAGGACATAAACTCCTATATATATAGCCAATGAAGAACAACGACGGAAAACAGTGAAGATTTTGCAAAGTTGAAGAATTTGAAAAACTGAAGAATTTCAAAAATGAGGAAAAACTCAAATTGAAGATTTTCAACTTTTTGTGGTGGCGTGACCCACCGTATAAGAATGATGATTTCAGACACCGCGTACAATTGTCGTAGGGTTCTAAGAATCAAATTCTTCATTAATTTCTTCACACTTAGAGTGTTATTCTTCATTGATTGAAGAAAAACGTTTCTTCATGTGTTGCACATCTAAGTCATCAATTTTGCATAAGTGTTAGGATGTGTGTCCTTTTCAAAGAACATTCGAAGACTCTAAGATATTTAGCTCACACCGCAACTTGCTAAATCTCTTCTCATCCAAGGGCTTAGTGAAGATATCAGCTAGCTGTTCTTCAGTCTTCACATGCTCGATAGAGATGTCGCCCTTCAACACATGATCACAAAGAAAATGATGACGAATCTGAATGTGCTTTGTCTTCGAGTGTTGAACTGGGTTGTGAGCAATCTTGATGGCACTCTCATTGTCGCAGAGGAGAGGCACATTCTTCACGTTGACGCCATAGTCCTTGAGGGTTTGCTTCATCCAAAGCAGTTGAGCACAGCAAGAGCCAGCAGCAATGTATTCAGCTTCAGCAGTAGACAGTGATACGCAGTTCTGTTTCTTCGAGGACCAACAGACCAAAGATCGTCCGAGGAAATGACAAGTGCCAGATGTTGACTTGCGGTCCACACGATCACCAGCATAGTCAGAGTCAGAATATCCAATGAGATCAAAAGCAGAGCCCTTGGGGTACCATAATCCTAGTGTTGGTGTGTGAGCTAGATATCGAAGAATATGCTTCACAGCCTTGTGGTGTGATTCCTTCGGTGCAGCTTGAAATCGGGCACACATGCAAACACTAAGCATTATATCTAGCCTAGATGCACATAAGTACAATAAAGAACCAATCATGGAGCGGTATACCTTGTGATCGAAGTTAATACCATTTTCATCAGTGCATAGATGGCCATTTGTGGGCATAGGAATTTTGACGCCTTTGCAATCTTGCATGCCGAATTTCCTCAGTACATCTTTGAGGTATTTCTCCTGAGATATGAATATGCCATTGCGCTGCTGACGAATTTGAAGACCTAAGAAGAATTTCAACTCTCCCATCATAGACATTTGATATTCTTCACTCATCATATAGGCAAATTCATCACTATAACGTTGGTCAGTACAGCCAAAGATAATATCATCAACATATATTTGGCACACAAACAGTTCACCATCATAAGATTTAGTAAAGAGAGTAGGGTCGAGTGAACCGGGTGTGAAGCCATTCTTCACGAAGAATTCCTTCAGTGTATCATACCACGCCCGAGGGGCTTGCTTGAGGCCATAGAGGGCCTTATTGAGTCTGAAGACTTTGTCAGGATTCTTTGGATCTTCAAAACCTGGGGGTTGAGCAACATATACTTCTTCCTCAAGCTTACCATTGAGGAATGCACTTTTCACATCCATTTGATATAAGATGATATCATGATGGTTAGCGTAAGCAAGTAATATGCGAATAGCCTCAAGTCTAGCAACAGGTGCAAAAGTTTCATCGAAATCAATTCCTTCAATCTGTGTGTAGCCTTGAGCTACAAGTCGTGCCTTATTCCTCACCACAAGGCCATTTTCATCTTGCTTGTTGCGGTAGATCCACTTTGTGCCAATGATATTATGCTTGCGAGGATCTGGACGATTGACCAGTTCCCAGACATTGTTAAGCTCGAACTGATGTAATTCTTCTTGCATAGCCTGAATCCACTCCGGCTCCAGAAATGCTTCATCTACCTTAGTGGGCTCTGTGATAGAGACAAAAGCATAGTGCCCACAAAAGTTAGATAAATGTGAAGCTTTTGAGCGTGTGAGAGGACCTGGTGCGCTAATGTCATCGATGATCTTTTCCACTTGCACTTCTTTTGCAACGCGAGGATGAGCTGGTTGTCTCTGAGGAATTTGATCAGCATTTTCTTCAGCACCATTTTCCCCATCATGTTCTTCAGGTGCATCAGCTCGACGTTCTTCATGAACAGGAATGAATTCTTCAGCAGATTCTTCAGTAGGAATGACATCCTCAGTTGCCTTGAACTTGATAGAATCCTCAGGTGCTGGTTCATCTAACACAGAAGGTAGGTGCTCTCTTTGCGAGCCATTAGTTTCATCGAACCGCACATCTACAGTGTCAACAATCTTGTGAAGAACAATGTTGAAGACTCTGTAGGTGTGCGAGTCCTTTCCGTAACCAAGCATAAAACCTTCATGTGCTTTCGGTGCAAATTTAGAGTTGTGGTGAGGATCTCTAATCCAACATTTAGCACCGAAGACTTTGAAATAACTCACATTGGGTTTCTTGTCAGTGAGGAGTTCATAGGCCGTCTTCTTGAAGAATTTGTGAAGATATACTCTGTTGATGATGTGGCACGCAGTATCAATTGCATCAATCCAAAAACGCTGAGGTGTTTTGTATTCATCAAGCATAGTGCGAGCCATCTCAACAAGAGTTCTGTTCTTTCTCTCCACGACGCCATTTTGCTGAGGAGTATAAGGAGCAGATAACTCATGAGTAATACCAAGTTCATCAAGATAGGCATCAAGACCGGAATTCTTGAACTCAGTTCCATTGTCACTTCTGATGTGCTTGATCTTCACACCAAAGTTGGTTGAAGCCCTCGAGGAAAATCGTTTGAAGACTTCCTGCACTTCATGTTTGTAAGTAACAATGTGTACCCATGTATATCTAGAATAATCATCAACAATGACAAAACCATATAGAGATGCATTATTAGTGACTGCTGAGTAATGATTAGGTCCGAAGAGGTCCATGTGAAGCAATTCGAATGGACGGGTAGTGGTCATGATAGTCTTCGCTGGATGCTTGGCCTTGGTCATTTTTCCAGCTTCACAGGCTCCGCATAAGTGATCCTTGAGGAATTTGACATTTTCAATGCCAATGACATGCTTCTTCTTCGCAAGCGTGTGCAAATTCCTCATGCCTGCGTGACCAAGTCGTCGATGCCATAGCCAGCCTTCTGAAGCTTTTGCAAGTAGACACACGGCTGGTTGTGGTCCTGTAGAGAAATCAACAATATATAGATCTCCTCTCCTAAAAACTTCGAAGACTTTGGAATTGTCAGCTTCCATAATCACAACACAGCGATACTTGCCAAAGACAACAACCATATCAAGATCACAAAGCATTGAGACTGACATGAGGTTGTATCCTAAGGACTCAACAAGCATGACTTTGTCCATGTGTTTATCCTTAGAGATTTCAACCTTACCAAGACCCAATACCTGACTTTTGCCTTTATCAGCAAAGATGATATGCTTCAGAGGTGACGGTGATAAGGGAGCATCCATCAATAGATTCTTGTCACCAGTCATGTGATTTGTACATCCACTATCGAGGACCCATTCAGTAGTTTTGGGTTGATCATCCTGCAGATGAATTAGTGTAGCTTACAATCTCATATGCTTCATCAGTGAAGAATATGATATCAAGTTCATCAGATGAATTTCATCAAGCAGTAAACAGATATAGCAGTATGAGGACGTGTGAAATGAAAGTTCATTTCATCATGATTCGCCTGCGTCCTTTCAGGCAATTTCGTCAGGTCCCCAGCAAATTCTTCAGACGTTAAAGCATGTCTGGAGACCTGACCCTGCAGAAGAGATTAGTTCTTTTTCTTCACCACCCACATCTGAAGGGGTGGCAAAGAGTTCATCACTCTGCGAGCACCATATGAGAATGGTGGCATAGATGCCAAACCATTTCGTTTCACATAAGAGGGGTTAGGGTAAGCATATGAATAAGCAGAGAAATCCTTCGAGGACTTATGAACATAATGGTTTGAAGAATAATGCACATATTCATAGTCCTTAGCTCTACCCTGCGAGACAGAGTTGTTAGCACGATGATAACAATATGAGGACTTTGATCCTTTTGAGGAATTTGATCCATGTGAGGAATTTGGTCCATATGAGGAATTCGATCTGGGGTTCCTGTTCATCACAGGTGGTGTCATGAGGACATTCACCTGAAGACTTTCAACATAACTTTTGGGAACCCAGATTTTCTTCATAGGGGAACCGTTCCTGCAGTTAGTGCCAACATATCTAGCAAATACTTCACCATTCTGATTTTTGAACAGTTTATAGTTGGTGTCAAATGACTCATCAGAAGAATGAGGAGATTCACATGTAAAGCCAGATAAGTTAGATGGATCAACTGGAGGTCCCTTTGCAGCAACCCATGAGGTTTTGGGGTACTGCTCAGGCTTCCAATATGTTCCGTCAGCATTGAGTTTCCTCTCAAAGGCAATACCCTCTTTCCTAGGGTTTCTGTTGAGGATCTGCTTTTTAAGCACATCACAAAGTGTCTGATGCCCTTTGAGGCTTTTGTACATGCCTGTCATGTACAATTCCTTCAGCCTTGCATTGTCAGAGATACTAGCAATGTCCTCAGATGAGGAATTAGTGATAGCAGAGGCAGATGAAGAATTTGTAACAGTTGATGCATTTGAACATTCAGGTGAAGAATTAGCAGATTCACGTTCAATGCACTTTAAGCATGGAGGAATAAATTCTTCCTGAGAAGCGCTGATTTGTTGAGCTAGTAATGAATCGCGCTCCTTCTGAAGATCTTCATAACACACTCTTAGCTTTTCAAGATCTTCCTTTCTTTGAAGAGATTCAGAGGAAAGCTTCTCATGATCAGTCAAGAGGGTATTATGTTGATTTTGAAGGGCGTCAAACTTGGAGTGAATTCTCTGAAGACATTCACCCAATGCTTTTGACTGATCCATTTCTTTACGCAACATATCATCACTTTTGTCTAGCATGTTTTGAACTTGTTCCAAAGCCGTTTGTCGTTTAGTGGCAATGCAAACAAGTTTGGTATAACAAGATTCAATATCATCATCAGATTCATCATTATCAGATTCATCATTATCAGATTCATCGTCACAAAACTCGGATGAGGAGCATTCGGTTACCTCAGCACCGCCTGCCATGAGACATGATGCAGAAGATGATGATTCTGGCTCGAAAGTCATCGTTTTGAGAGATTCCTTGAAGTCCTCAAACCAGGGATCATGACGGGTTCGATGACCTTCATAGACATCAGAGATTCGGTCCCAGATAAGCTTCGAATTACCAAGATACATAATGCGCCCGAATTGATCTCTGGATAGGCAGGAACAGATGATATCCTTCGCCATGAGGTCAAGTCGAGTGTACTTGCGAATATCATCAGCGTCCGCCATCTTGCATAGATCAGTAAGACCAATCTCAGTGATGGTCCACAGCTCGCTGTTCATTGCCATGAGGCACTTCCTCATCATGGCCTTCCACTTGGGATAGTCATGACCGTCAAAGATAGGGCATGTCACTTTCTTCATACCTGCGGTCGACATAACTAAAACTCCAGGCAGTTAAACCAAAATCACACAGAACAAGGGAGTACCTTGCTTTGATACCAATTGAAAGTGCGTTATGTCGACTAGAGGGGGGGTGAATAGGCGATTTTTAAGAATTCTTCACTGAGGAATTTGCTCATGAGGAAATTCCTTAGCGAAGAACTACTTGCAGCGGAATAAGTACTCAGAAGTAAGCATAACAGAATACAAGCATGGTCATCATGATGAAATGAAGACTAGCACAGAGTACAGAAAGCGTAATCACAGGATAACACAAGATGAAGACAAACAGACTGAAGAAATTGAACTGAGGAAATTGAGAAAGTCTTCAGTCAAAGTCCTCGAGCACAGATATGAACAAACACACAACACAGTAATGAGGAAATGAAAGGGCTGAGGAAATGGAACCAGTTAAGTTGGTGAAGACAATGATTTGGTAAACCAGTTCCAACTGCTGTCTCATTTGTACGTTTGGTTGGAGCGGCTGAGTATTTAAACTCGAGGACACGCAGTCCCGGACACCCAGTCACTGAGCCGCAACTCAGGACACCCAGTCCTCATCGTATTCTCCTTGAACTAAGACCACGCAGGCCTCGTCCAATCACTCGTGGTAAGTCTTCAGGTAACTTCCAAACCTTCACAGACTTGGTCGGCGATCCACAATTCCTCTTGGATGCTCTAGACCTTGACGCCTAACCGTCTGGAAGAAGCACAGTCTTCAAAGGTAACAAGCGTCGGATCCACGCAGGATCAATTTCTTCAGTGATGCTCAATCACTTTGGGTTTGTGGGGGTTTGGTTTTGAATTTTCCTCACTTGATGATTTTCGCTCAAAGTCCTCGGAGGATGGGTTGCTCTCAAATGACAAGTGTCAAGTTCTCTCGGAGCAGCCAACCAGCTAGTGGTTGTAGGGGGCGGCTATTTATAGCCTAGGGAGCAACCCGACATGATAAGACATAAATGCCGTTCAATGATATGACCGTTAGGTGATAGGATATTTTGGGACAGCCTGTGCGCAACACAGCAACGGTCGAAAAATTTGACTCTCAAATTCCTCAGGGCTATCATGTTCCTCACTGTGTAGGCAATTCGCACTGGCGAATTCCTAACTCCTCAGTCAGAGCAAAGTCATCAGTGACCAGAAGAACTGCGTCTCTGTCACTGAAGAAATTGACTGAACTGTATGAGATTTCCAATGGCTTCACTCGAAGGGATTGGTAGGTGTAGGATTTTGAGTTGAGCATCACATGGAAATTTTTCCTTAGTATTTCCTCGACCCCCTTTAACAGTACGGTGTTTCCTATGACTCAAGAAAGAGAAAATGAAACTACGAAAACAAAAGTATTCACGCTTCATGTTCCTCAAGTGAATACCAAGTCTTCAAGGTCACACCAATTTCTTCACTTTCAAAGTCTTCAGAAAGTCTTCAGAATATCAAAGTCTTTAGTCGAAGAACTTCATTTTTAGGGGTCGACTTTCTCTGTAAATATCAAACTCCTCATAGACTTATAGACCTGTGTACACTCACAAATGCATCAGTCCCTTAACCTATAAGTCTTCAATACACCAAAATCACTAAGGGGCACTAGATGCACTTATAGGTGCTACCTAAGGATATGGGGGCATGGGTTTGAGAGATATGAAGGCTTTTAACAAAGCTTTTCTTGCAAAACAAGCGTGGAGATTATTAGACAGCCCTGACAGCTTATGTGCCCACTTGCTTCGGGCAAAGTATTACCCCAACGTGAACTTGTTGGATACAGTGTTCCCCTCATCGTCATTAGCAGTATGGAGGGGCATCACACATGGCTTGGAGCTGCTCAAGAAGGGGTTGATATGGAGAGTAGGTGACGGGGCTTTGATTAAAACTTGGAGAGATGCATGGATTCCGAGGGGTCATGATTTTAAGCCTGTCACCTTGAAGGGTACATGCAGGTATAACTGGGTGGCCGATTTTCTTGAAGAGTCTGGCGCCTGGAATGTTCAACGGCTCCGGCAATACTTTTGGGACATGGATGTTCGAGAAATCCTGAAGATACGTACGTCTCCTAGGAGGGGACAAGACTTCCTCGCTTGGTTCCTGGAGAAGAGTGGAAGGTTTACTCTGAAGAGTGCGTACCGGCTTGCGACTGTCCATTTGCATACGGGTTGGGTGCGTCAAGTGCCTATCCGGAAGGCCAGCGACTGATATGGTGAAGGGTCTGGGAGGCCAAGGTTCCCCTTAAGATGCGTATTCTTGCATGGAAAGCTGTGACCGGAGCATTGGCAACGAACGGATGCAAGAAATATCTACATATATCGACACGCGATACATGCCCACTCTGTGGAACGGAGAAAGAATCGAGCTTCCATGCCTTGGTGGCCTGTGTGCATGCTCGTCAAGTGTGGATGTCGATGCGCCAGGTTTGGGAGCTCCCAGATTCGGAGTTACTACAGGATTCTGGCAACGAATGGCTACTAAATCTTCTGCTGCACTGCCATGATCACATGCGGGATTGTACCATAATGCTAATTTGGAGGATTTGGTCCATGCAGTCGGACTTGACTCACGGCAAGGCAGTTCCATCTGTGGAGGTGACAGCGGAGTATCTACAGAGCTACATGTCTTCTTTGCAGTAGTCTAGGAAGTTTTCCACCGAAGTGATTATGAAAGGAAAGATGCTGATGAGGGAGGAGGCCCCGGTGAAACAGCGAGCTGCAGCTACACATCAGCCTTGGCCGAAACCACCAGGAGGGTGGGTGGCCTTATCAGTAGATGGAGCTTATGCTAGCTCAGACGGGTCGGCGGCTGCTGGTATGATTTTAAGGCGATTCGATGGGAGTGTTATTTTTGCAGCCTACAGATGCATATTCAATTGCAATGACGCCCTGAAGGCTGAGATACATGCCTTAATGCAAGGTATGGCCTTGGCTATTCAACACTTGGAGGTGCCGGTTAGTGTTCAGCCCGACTCCTTGGAAGCTCTACTGGCATTGAAAGGGGGCAGTCTTTCCCACTCCGCTTATGGATATTTAGTTGCTGAGATCCAACTTCTCATGAGTGAAAGGGAGTTTATTCCTTCGAAGGTTAAACGTGATCAAAATAGGGTAGCAGATCGGTTGGCTTTCTATAGTCGTATGGAGAGTATTACTGCTGTATGGCTAGGTAGGAGTCCACCCTGTGTGGAGGAACTTGTGCCACTTGATTGCAACCCTATTATTTTGGAATAAAATCCTTTTACCCTCGCAAAAAAAAAAGAGAGAGTACAGTAGGATGAACTGATTCAATTCATCATATACCGCGTATGATACATCTATGAGCACGTTCACGGTTCAGTACAATCACTCCTATGTTTTTACACCACGAGAACCGGCAAAACAATTTTACAAGCGAGAAAAAAATGAACAACTCGATCCCTACGATCGAGCCACGCCACTACTTGACATCAGTTGATCGGCGATCAGCCTCATTTCTTCCACATTCCACTGATCCTCCGGAGCACGTTGCCGTTCTTCCTGGCCGCCGCCGCGTCGTCGTCGATCTCGTCGTACAGGCCCGCGTACTTGCCGCCGTCCAGCGACTCGCCGCGGTCCAAGATCTTCCCGTTGCCGCCCTTGCCCACGGTGAGCAACGCCATGGCGGTCTCGGCGGCCTTCCGCCACTGCTCAGCCTGCACCCGCAGCCGCCTCAGCTCGGCCTCCGTCTCCCCCTTCTTCGCCGCCTCCGCGGCGGCGTCGGCCTCCGACTTCGCGGGGACCTTTTCGGACTCGTACTGCCGCAGCTCGAGCTTCAGCTGCCCGTTCTCCTGCAGCGCGCCTTGCAGCTGCGCTTTCAGCTCGTCGGCCGTGCTGTTCGTTCTCGCGTCGTCCTGCAGCTTCTTGGTCGCGTCATGGGCGCGCCGCAGCTCGGACTCCCTGTCGAACAGGCTCGCCTTGAGGAACATGACCTCCGACTTGGCGCTCGCGAGCGCGGCGGCAAGCTTGCCATGCCGCAGGTCGGACTCGACCTTGATCTGGTCCATGAGCTCGTAGGCGCATTGCGTCTCGACGGTGCTCAGGATCTTCTCTTCCTGGAACCTGGCCTCCACGTCCTCCAACGCCGACCGCAGCTCGGCGGCCTCCGAGTCCGAGCAGTTGCAGCTCTGGCCGGCGGCGGCGGCCTTTGCCGACGTCGTCTCCGCCACCTCCTCCTCGAGGGCCTTGAGCTTCGCGCGCGACTCCTCGAGCTCCGTGACGACGAGGCTGAAGGAATCCATCAGCTTGGAGCCGTCGGTGAGCAGCGAGTCGATGGTGGCCCGGCTCGCCTCCAGCTGCTGCTTGCACTCCTCGTGCAACGCTCGCGCCTGCGCCTCGGCCTCCTCGCTCGCCGTGAGCTTGGCCCTGAGCTCGTCGGCGGTCGCCAGCGCCTCCGCCACCTCCTGCTTGCGGTCGGCGCGGGCCGCCGCGGCGAGCTGGACGCGGAGGCGGTGCACCTCGCCCATGGCCGCGACGAGCGCGGCCGAGTCCGCCTCGTGCTGCTTCTGCATGGCCTCCAGCTCCGACTGCCACGAGCGATCGCGCTCCTGGGACAGCCGGCGGAGCTCGAAGATGCGGGTCTGCTCGACGGAGGAGAGCTCGGCGAGCTGCGCCTGCGAGTCGCTGGCCCGCGCCGACGCCTCCGCGGCCTGCGCCCTGGCCTCCTCGGCCTCTTGCAGGGCACGCTTCCTGGAGTTCTCGGAGGAATGGAGCTGCTCCTTGGCCTTCTTGAGGTCGTCCTGCAGCTGCGAGAGCTGGGACTCCAGCTCCGACAGCTTCATCGGCGACCTCCTTTTCTGGTGTTATCAAATTCAGCAAAAAGATTAGTGGTGTGTGCCAAACTCCAATCAACAAACTCATCGTGGTTTCACTTTCAACAATGGCATGATTAGCGAGGGATTAGTGGTGGAAAGTTCTGGCATTGGGATTTTAGATGATTGTCTTGCTGAGCATTACTGCCCCTGCCAACTTTCACCACTTTCGGCTCAAAAGAAAATACTTTCACCATTTTGCATCATCACATTGTAAGACTTCTGTTGGCAGTAAAGAATCGAAGCACGGATTTGTAAAAACTGGCGCGAACATTAGCTCAAAAAAGGATCATTTGACCAAGTAAGAACGAAGTATTTTGTGTGTTCTAATGGTACTTAATTAGCTTGGCTTAACCTTCTTGTTTTTTCTGAAGACACAACCAGTACAGAGAATAACTACCGATGCCAAGTATACTGTCCCTCTCTGTCTGAAACTTTTATCTAGAGTTGGCCTCCGTGTTGTGGTAAATCAACCCATCCTGCACTTACTCGAATGATCCCACAGTGCACATGATTACTAGGACAACTGTTAGTAGTATTAATGGCGCTTAATGGGAACACTTCATTTTAGCTACCGGATAGAGGTACCTGTCTGTTTCAGAGTACTCGGAGTAACTACAGCTAATCGAGACAGTATCAACATCGAGAGATACAGGTATTACCAAATCCCGGCAAAAGAGAGAAAACATCGGTGCCATTCAAGAACATGTAGCGACCATCTCTTAAATGCTTGTAACGAACTCTCAACAGTCTCTCAAAAATCTCTTTCTTTCTTAGGATCAAAAAACAAACCGGGCAAGATTTCCTTTCATACACATGAACAAACTTGGCCGAATGAAATTATGCGAACCGAATTGAGAGCAGAGATTCGTACCTCTCTTTCGGCGCTCATGGTGGTGCGGCGCTCCACCTTGGGGCTCCGGCCGGTGGGCGACTTGGTGGCCGCCGCGTCGACGCCGGAGTCCAGGCCGGCCAGCCTCGTCGGCCGGCCCGTCTTGCTTGCTCCGAGGGGAGACCCACGGGCAGGGTGCTCCACGGAGCCATTCCTTCACGCCAAGAACACAAAGTACAGTCAGTCAGAAACCTCGAAAAGGAAAAGAAAATGGTAAGGTAGGGGAAGCTAGCTGAGGCTGAAGTGAAGTTCCTTGCCTCACGGCTGTACTGCTCGAATATAACCTCAGAAAATGCATCTTGCTCAAGTACAGCATGACTAGAGGAGGCGCAAGGTTTCAGTGCCCCCCTTCATCCCAAATGCAGGGGAGAAACCAGAGAGAAGAACTCCAAAGTTCTTGAGGAGGAAGCGAACTAGAGTACAGCTCCGGATTAAACGGGTCAAATGCTTCAGCTCGAGCGAACTGAACCAGATGCAGAGAGGAGAAGCGGCAAGAAGCAATGGGGGAAACAAAGAATCCGAGGCCGAAAGCGGCAAAGGCGACCGACAAGAAGTGAACGGGGAGCAACCGAGCGGGAGGAGAGCGAGAGGCAGGCAGGAGCCGGGAAAGGGGAGGCGCATTAGCTTAATAACTTAATAATCCCCCGTGATATGCAAGCACGGGGCCGAGGCTTTACAGATGCGGTTTGGGAGACAGGTGGACCAGCGCCGCACTGCGGCTCTTTTGGCCGCTTGGCGCCGAGCTCAAGAACCGGACAGGCGTTGCCCATGGCGCCATCTGCATTTTTACCAAGAAATGGAGCTATCTGCAAGCAGTCACGGTCACATGCGTGCAGTGCGCCCCCGATTTTGAAAATTTTGGTCGCTTCCTGGCTGGCTCCGGCAAGACAGGTGGTGGTGTGCAAGGAACTAAGGATGGAAGCGTTGTTTATAGCCGCCCAGACGACTGGTTAACATGTCACGGAACGAAATTAGCGTGATTGATTATGTTTATTATAAGATATATATTATACTGTAAAGAATATGCGTGATTTGTGCTCCTGTAGCTGCAAGCCTGTTGGCAACTGTTGAGAGCCTCTGTTTTAATCCTCCTGAACAGAGAGCATAAGCAGTGCCACCTCCAGTTCCAGTCCATTGATGAAGGGAAGTTCGAACTCAAGTTAACTCTGGTCGAAACTTTGTGAGGGAACAGTAACCGGATGAATAGCAGCTTTGGCATCAAAGGAAAAATAATACCAAAACGGATGCATGCACATTGACTGCATCCGTGCTCAGACGATTTGAGTATGGAAGAGTAGAATCTATCTCACATCACGGAGACCGATGCATGGAGATAAACAAAGCATGGAGGAAAGAATCAAATAAGCAGCAGCACATGACGCCTCAAAACGAACAATGAAACTGCTTTAAAAAAACCAAGCGGCACATGGAACTGAATTGAGGATGTGGAACGAACGGGACATACCTTGCCTTGGCTGTCTGCATGGCTGGCTATATCTCTGTTTCAGAATTCCAGAGCCGCACCGGCGCCCACCTAGAGGAAAGCTGCAACGGGACAAGCAGAAGAAGGCGGTCAGCTCAGCTCGACCCCTCTCTTTCTCTGGACCGGAGGAAGAGGGCGGGGGAGAGAGACCAAGAGAAGAGAAGGGCTAGCTAGACGCTAATCGCTATACTTTGCTATGGCGACGGAGGGTGAGAAGGCCCTTTGTAGTACCTCCCACTATCTTCTCTCCACATGCACGAGAAAAGCAACTAAATAATGGAAGCATTGTGATTTGTGGGCGTAGTGCATCATTCCCGGCTAGGCTAGCCGCTTGCTTCCCCGTCTAACCTGGCACTAACCAGTGTACCGCAACCACTTAGCCACCCAACAGCGACGGCCCCGTTGTTTTTAAATGCTAATCGGGTATCCTTAAACCGGGAGGCAGAGGCAGCCTGTTTCTTTAAGCTTTGCTTTGGCACGGGCGGCGATGATCACTGGCCGTCTACCATGCGTCGACCGCATGGTCCCTTGCAAGATAGCGCACATTATACGCGCGCCACTACAACCACCAGACTTGGGGCCGGAGAGAGGTGCGGCCAAAGCAAGCGAGCAAGCAAGCAAGCAAGAATCCACCACCATCACCATGGGAGGCTTGCCCTTTTGTTTTGCTCACACACTATCATATTCATATCTCTTCCCCCTTACTCAAGCTCCCCACACACAAAACAAAAGCAATGCATGCAATGGTGCACATGAATCGTACTACAATGGTGGAGAAGTGGTTGGCCGAAATGGCAAGTACGTGTACATCCAGTTAGTAGCTTGGGTATTGAATACGCACGCACCTAATTTCCTTTCCATTAGCCAAAGCGCGCCAGCAAAAGGGAAGGAGAAAGGAGAACTAAGGCATGCTTTATCTTGGGCTTACCACTACTGCTGCTACCTCAGGATAACTAACTAACTAACTGAGTTGATGGATGTCCACATGTATTTATGAGCTGGGTCGGGCTTGGGGTGATTGGTGGCGACGAGAGACAAAAATCCCCAAAGCTAGCTTGGGAAGGAGGGATGGTCCGTAAAGCTTTACAGCTTGTATCTGCTGGATACATAAGCAAGCCTGTCGGCCGAACTAGGCTGGTAGGTGGTAGCTAGACATGGGCGCATATATGTACTACGAGACGAGCTGGGAGCAAAATTGGAGGCCACTCCTTCGTGGGATGCATGTCCCTCCCCTCTCACCTTTCCTTTGGACCGATTCCAACGGGGCACAAATGCATGATGCAACCGAGCTAGCATGGATGATGCGAGATACTGGCCCTGTTTGGATCATGGGGTTAGAGCTAGTTTGGGTTAGTTGGAGGCTCAAATAACCCAAAAGTATCCAAACATGGAGGGTTAGAGTGGGTTAGTTCCATCTAACCCAACTATCTCGGTGAAGAGGTGCTTATTTGGGTTAGAGTGGGTTAGAAAATAACTCTAACTCTAACTATGTTAGAGTATCCAAACAGGGCCACTGAGGGAGGAAATGCATGGCGGAAATGTGATAGAAGCGGAGCGTCGAATCGAACCGAACCTCGCGTCGCCGGCCTGTCCTGCCTGTCCGGAACGGGAGCTCGGAATGGGTTGGGCGGTGCCTTTCTTCCTCTGCTGCTGTCGCCCCGGGTCGCTCGGCCTTCTTCACGCCGTGTTCTGTGACGCCACCATTGCTGAAGATGGGGCGACAGAGGGGTAGCGGGGCATCTGCTCTGGGGAGTAGGATGTCATCATGCCCTTTTAAATAAGAGGAACGGAATGGAATGGGATGGAACGGAGACAGGTCGTGGGGATTTCGGAAGGCTGCAGGGGAACGGAACAGCAAGAGGAAGAACAATCGTTTTCCGTATCAACAAAATCAAATCAAATCAATGGGGATGGATGGATGGATGGATGAATCTTCATACCCGTCGTACAGTGCTTGGGCTTTGTTTTTGCAATATCTCGCCGGTTGTCAACTCTTTTCGGTGTCTGTCGCCGTTGGGGTTGGGCTCAACGACGCGCGACGGGGCTGTTGGTCTCTCTCGGATAGCGTTCTTCCACGCTGGGAAACTGGAGCGCGCTAGACTGGCTGCTTTGCCAAAGCGTAGAGCACCACATCCGCATGCACATGCACTCACCCCTGCAGAGTGCAGACGGTGCAGAGGCGTCAGTATTTACAGTAGCTACGATCAAAGGTGAAAAAAGGAAAACTTCTCCGGCAATAAAAGTGTCGCGTGGTGGTGTACTTGTGATTTGTGATTGGCGGATGCAGATGGAAACGCACGAAGACGGACATGCCACTGGATTGGATTGGATTGCACGCTCTGGCGGCCCGTGTTCCCGGACCTTTTTACTGCCAAAAGGAACGAGATAGATCTACGCGCTTGTACCGTAGCAGCGCGCAGAGCAGAGGAGTCCCCATCGGTACCAAACTGTCGCAGGCCTGGGCGACACGCGGACGAGAACTGACCGGTCCACCTCGCGTCGGTAACACGACAAGTATACCATCTATCTTGCTCTCGGGTCCGGACGCGCGCGGGAGCGGGGACATTGGCTACAGTACAAGCGATGCGCGCGCGCGCGCGCAGCAGCAGCGGCCGCGCCCGCGCCCGCCGTGGTCTTTTGGCCCCGCACAGCGCGCGCGCGCGGACGGGAGAGGCACGTGAACCCGACGGCGTCTCGCCCGCACAAAGGTCCCGTGCTCCCATCGGCACGGACCGGGCTCAGCAAATCGGAGAGTAGCGGACGCCTTTGCTTTGGCCGGCGTGAGTCGATCGGGCCCGGCCGGCCACCGCGCGCCGTCTCTCTCTCTCTCTCAAAGAGAAATCTACTTTGGTTCTTACGGCACGGCTAAAATCAGCCGCCGAATGATGGCGAGACTGTACCGGCTGCTCCACCGGATAACGGGCGTCGGGTTACTCCGTGCAGTGGTGGCGATGTGACGCGGCATTGGTTGGATCGGGGTCAGCTTAATTTTGATGCGATTTAGTAGAGGATAAGAGATGGCGATTTACTACTTGCCCAGACACCGGACCGGTGCTCGTACAGTGCGTGCTGCCGTACCCCTACACGGCAGCGGCGGACGACGCCACAGTGCATGTCGAGCAGCGGCCAGTGGTTATCGTACGTATACTTGAGCAGTTCAACTTGCTTGCCGTTGTGTCCACTGCTCCTGCTCGGTTGACAGGCACCTACGGCCGGTCGGCCGCCTCGCTCGCTCTCAGCGCACGCGCATTGAATACGCGCACCCGCCCGTGCTGCGATCGTTGGTAACCACCGGCAAAGCAAAGCATAATGGCCGTGGAACCAAGCCCAAAGATATGGCGTTGTGTAGTATTACGTGGTACGTCGACGTCGGGGCCGAGGGTTTCGTTCGCTGCTGGTTCGTTATCGCTCGGTCGCAGGCTGCTCCTCTCCTCACGTAGCTTCCCCTGATCGAGCTCCACTAGGGCACTAGGTCTTCTTTCCTAGCTCCATGCCTTGGTAGCGCCGTGCTAACCGCTGAAGCATGATGGTTGCGGGCGGGAGCCTCTCGTGGGCGCAACATATGGCGCGTCGTTTTCAACGGGCCTGATCACGATCGCGCATGTTAGAATTGTGTCGAATATTATTGTACAAGTTAGGTTACAGTTGGACTTGGTTTTGGACTGTGTGTAGACAGGGTAGGAGTTGTGTCCTAATAGGACACCTGTATCCTAGGCCTCTCTTATATAGCGAGGGTAGACACACAATGTAACCTATGCCAACATAATAGCACAGGCACGCGGGGGAGCCGGCGGTGTGTGCCGGCGCCCGGGCGGCCGGTGTGCGGTATTGTGACGGTGTCACGGGGAGGAGCGCCCGTAGTCATGCCCCGGGGATGTAGCCATATCGGTGAACCTCGTTAACAAATCTCGGTGTCGTGCCTTGTGTGATTGCTTGGTCCTCGATAGATCAACGGAGTGCCTCGGATTTATTCTAACAAGTGGTATCATGAGCAAGGTTACAAGGTCTGAAGGTTGCGGATCGTTGATTTAGAGGAGAGCGACGAAGACCGGCGGGTGTGGAGGTACGGCGTACGTGCAGTGTACGTGCAGCAGCGATTGGAGATTGACGCGTATAAAGCAATCGGAATCAGAGAAGCAGTTCACGGTAGAGTCGGCGAGATTAGAAGTTGCAAAAGATCGGAAGTGCGTGCGGCGGTAGTTGTGTTCGAGGTGGCAGGATCCGAGCGGAACACGTACAGCCAGCGGCAGCAGGGAGGCGGCTCGCGAGGCTCGACACACGCGTGGCCGGCGAGCTAGCGTGCTTTCCACGCCGATCGCTCGATGGAGGCTGGGGCTGGGCTGGATGCAGCAGCAGGCCCATGGCACTCAGATGGCCCAGGCGCAGCAAGCTAGACACACAGGCGGTCGATCAGGGAGCAGCTTTGGTCGCTACAGGTCTACAGAAGGAGCTTCAGTGCATGCAGGTGACAGGAGATTTGTTAAAAGGAAAAGAGCAATCAAAAGTCAAGGGCAGGATCCAGGACACGTTGTGTATTTGGTGCTGTTTGTGCTAGTCAAAAGTACATGGAGTGCATGCATCAGGAAGATACGTGATGTGTAAGAGGAGGACTGGTGTTGGCTGTTGGATTGCGATTATATTATCGTGCTTCTAGACAATTACAAGGAATATCAAGGTGTCATAGGCAGCAGGGATGGTTCCTGTATAGTTTAGATGGTGTTGGCATGATCAGCTTGCTCAGGGGACTACGATAATCGGCAGAGTTAGGTTTGCAAGTGTTGTCAGGGCCGTAGAGCATGGACGACGTGGACAAACAAATACAGAGTCGTGCGAGTCCTGATGGTTTTAGCGAGAGAAGCCATTAGGTGAGCAGCGGGTGATCGGAGAGCCACACGGCAGGAGGACAACTGGTGGGGTGTGGTCGGACTGATGGCTTTTGGTCAGTTAGAACGTCCTACGACAGAGATGACAGTAAATTGGCGACGTGCGTATAAGGCTTGTGGAGCCTGGAGCGCGTCGTGAGGGATCATGCAGACACAGGGCGTCAAGCAATGCACTGAGACGTGCGGGCGGACAAGATGCGGGGTGGAGCATGATTGCAGTCGGATAACTTCGGCTGGGTCGGACTGGACTGTCTGACGGATCGACGGGGATGTCGGTCAAAGCAGAAGACGGCGGTGATTTCAGCGACGACGACATAGGAGCGTGATGCTGATGGTGGCCGACTTCTGGGGCGTGGAAACACGTGGTGCGGGCCCGAGGGCTTGTGCGGCTTCGACAAGACTATGGCGCGGGGTTGATTCAAGGCAGTGCACACATGAGAGAGCTTGAAGTCAACGGGGCGCGAGGGTGGGCCGATCATCTACCATTGAAGGTGGAGCTGGAGTCTGATGGACGACTTCACTCTGAGCTGATGGAGGGGCTACGACGTAAGAATTCGGAGAGTCGAAGCCAATTTCAGCGGGATAGCGAGAGACACGTGGATCGGACTGGGTACCAGTGGTCTGATGGAGACGTGATACTTGGCATCGGTCGGTGATGATCGGTGGTTCTCTGCAGTGGGGGTTGAGGCAGTGCGGGCTAGCTACCCGGGAAACACGACCAGGACAGCAGAGGCTCGACGCGGTGATAGCGGCGAGGCGTGCGGTAAGCACGGGACACAGCGACAGGCCAAGGCACTGGTGGTCAGACATGTGGTCAGGCAAATTGTGCAGGGGGTGCTGAAGCAGTGTTGACGAGTGCCAGATTCGATTTGGTGAATGGGTCTATCGGTGCCGGTTGATGGACAATAGTTGACCATGGAGAATCTGAGAAAGTGGCGGGAAGTCTGAATTTGTCAAAACAGAGAGAGTACATGGCCGTATATTCTGTGGTGTTCAGTGCACATGGCAAAGTGCGAATGACAAATACAGAAGGAGGCGGAGTGCTATAGCTGTGAGACATGCCAGAGACTATTCGGAAGAAGGGTGAGACAACTGCAAATTTGACTCATGGTGACACATGGCGACGGTGAAATTCCTTCAAGTTTTAGACAGATGGTCAAGAAAGAGCGGTGATGTTAAGTTCAGCTAACTCTTATATGTGGCGTCCAATATGTGAGTTGTTCACTTTCACGCAGACAGTGGTCGGTGTGTGATGGCGTTGAACGGATTCTCCAGAAGCTGGGAGCACGGACTAGAGTAACAAGAAACTTAATTTTGCTCGAGTGTTGACTGTGGTCAAGAAAAGGAGGGACTACAAGTTGCAGGTGGAGTCACATGGAGTCTGGGACTGCGGCTGGATGGCCCAACCTCCCGGCGGCTCCATCCGTCCGGCGCATCGGAAATCTTCTGTGTGCTTTTCGGATGGATGATATGATACGGTGTCTTGTTCAGAGGTGGAGAAACTCAAGTCCAGCTGATCGAGCGTGGGAAAAGTAGCCTATCGCTTTCTTTCTTCATGGAGAAGAAAGAAATGCCATCTCGCCTCCGCCGCGGTCCTTCAGCAGCTCCTCTCCGCCGACGACCTAGATCGTTGGTGTTAAGAGCATCTCCAGCCGGGGGCTCGAAAATTCGCCGCATAGGGGCGACCCGGCGAAAAAATCGGCCTGGGGCGATCGGGTTTCCAGCCGCCGGCCCCAGGGTCGAACCCAGAAGGTTTTTTCTAAATCTTTTTTAAACATACATACGGCTAAAATTCGGTAAACGGGCATAAACTTCGGCGAAATATAGCAAACTTAAAATAAATTTCTACGCAACAGTATCTTACATAGGAAACTTAAAAAAAAGCCTAGCCTACAGGAAGAACGCGCTGAGTGCGGAGAAGTCCTCGTCGCCGTCGCCGTTGCCATCGCCGCCATCGCCGTCGTCCTTCTCCTCCTTAACGCGGCCACTGCCGCCCTTGGAACCCTTGCCCGCCGTTGCCCTGGCGGACCGGTGGCGGCGCGTCGTCGTTGTCGTCGTCGAGGACGATGACTCCTCCCTCGTCGCGGCCCCGTCACCGAGCAGAGAAGTGCTCTAGGGCGCGGACTTCGCGCTTTAGCTCCGTCTGCGCCCAGTCCTTGCGCGCCCACTTCAACGCCGCCTCCTCGGAGAGGCCCGACTTCGTCTTGACCGCGGCGATCCCCAGCTCCGTCTTCATCGCGGCAAGCCCGGGCTCCGTATTCGGCTTGACGAAGCAAGGAGAGGCCGAGGAGGAGGCGTGCCCGCCATCGCTAATGACGATGCCGGCACTGCGTGTTCAGGAGGAGGAACAGGGGGAGGAGGAACAGGAGGAGGAGGAACGGGAGGAGGAGGATGAAGAGGACGCCGCCCTCCTCGGCATCCACTGGCCGCCGATTCGTGCCGGGGCGGGAGGGTAGGTCAAGGGCGGATTGTTGCCGCCCTCGAGGTGCCCGTGGGCGGCGTCAAGCGAGCGGCCAGGGGCACCCCACCACAAGCGGCTCCCCTCGCTGATCAGTCTGCCCTTGACCACCGGCGCCCCCTTGGTGGAGGCGATCCGCTGCTTACCATACCATGAGATCACTTGATCCCGCTTGGTACATCTTCTACGCTTTGTGTGTTGATCAACTTGAATCGCTCTTTGTACTTAGTCTTAATCAATCTTGAATCTTTCCAACTCTCTTCATTAAGATGGTGTCTTGAAGGTAAACATGAATGTTCACACAATATTATTCTTGAAGACATGCTTGCAATAGGTTCAACTCTCACATGACCAATCTTTGGATAAATCCTTGAATAGCACTTTGGTCAACACATATCCTTCTTCTAATAACCTTGAAACCAACAAATGGTCTTAAAGCAATACCTATGGACAAACCCTTCAAATATAACCCAAGGCAACCATAAGTCCATAGATATTTTCATAAATTACCAAAACCAAACATGGGGGCACCACATGTTATTTCATTCTTCTCCATTTTGGTAATTGATGACAATCACTTTTAAGAGAGTTTATGTAAGGAATTAAGCACAGCCATGCAAAGAAATAACACATATGCATGAGCATGAGATGCAAATGCTTAGGAACAAAATCAAAGCAAGAAGAAAGAACTCTTCAAACTTCTCCACTAAACTCTCTACACTTCACCTCCATTGGCATCGATTGCCAAAATGGGAGAAAAACTTAGAAGGTCGATATAATATGTGTTCCTCCATAATGTGTGTATTTCTCAAAATATGAGTGGAATGGCATACACATATCAAATGATGGCTAGTTGGAGGAAGACAAACTATATTGAAGATCCAAAGATTGCAAAAGGATGATATGACACAAAGACATACGAAAGAGAGAAGCAAGCAATCAAAAGATACCAATTGAAACAAGCAAAAAGCAAATGAAAAATATTTTGTACTTTTGTAAAAAAAATACAGGTGGGGAGATGAAAATGAGAGGCAAAAGGCAAATAATGTAAAGGCAAGTAGATTAGATTTTGCGTATAGTTACTTGATTGATGTTGATGATGTCTCAGTGGCAATGGCGCAAAGGATGATGCAGTACAGTAGAGATAAGTAGTTCCCTCGGTTAAGAATCAAGGTTATCAATCCAGTAGGAGAACCAAGCAACACCTCGTTAGCCGCAGCTACGCACAAAAAAAATACTTGCACCCAACGCGAACAAGGGATTGTCAATCCCTTGGCGGTTAATTGCAAAGATTAAATTTTGTATAGATAGATGGATAAATAAAACACAAAATAAAATAAATAAATAAAAAGTGCGGCAAAATATTTTTAGATTTTAATATATGATAAAAGTAGACCCTGGGGCCACAGTTTTCACTAGAGGCTTCTTTCTTGAAGATAGCATACAGTGGGTTAACAAATTACTGTTGGGAAATTGATAGTGTTGGAAATATGCCCTAGAGGCAATAATAAAGTGGTTATTATTATTTTCCTTAATCATGATAAATTTTTATTATTCATGTTAAAATTGTATTGATCGAAAACATAAATACATATGTGAATACATAAACAAATACCAAGTCCCTAGTAAGCCTCTACTAGACCAACTCGTTGATCAAAAGATGGTTAAGGTTTCTAACCATAGACATGAGTTGTCGTTTGATAATGGGATCACATCATCAGGAGAATGATGTGATGGACAAGACCCATTCGTTAGCATATCATATTATCGTTCAGTTTATTGCTACTGCTTTCTTAATGTCAAATACATGATCCTTCGACCATGAGATCATGCAACTCCCAGACTCCGAAGGAATGCCTTGTGTGTATCAAACGTCACTTCGTAACTGGGTGATAATAAAGGTGCTCTATAGGTATCTACGAAGGTGTCTGATGAGTTGGCAAGGATCGAGATTGGAATTTTTCATTCCGTATGATGGAAAGGTATCTCTGGGCCCTCTCGGTAATACAACATCACAAGAAGCTTGCAATCAAAGTGACTAAGGAGTTAGCTGCAAGTTGATGTTTTACAGAACGAGTAAAGAGACTTACCGGTAACGAGATTCAACTCGGTATGGAGGTACCGACAATCAAATCTCGGGCAACTAACACACTGACACGTCTCCAACGTATCTATAATTTTTTTATCGTTCCATGTTGTTATATTATCATTCTTGGATGTTTTAAAATCATTTTATAGTCATTTCATATCATTTTTTGGTACTAACCTATTGACATAGTGCCCAGTGTGAAAGAACATGCGGTGCCCCCATGTTTGGTTTTGGTAATTGATGACAATCTCTATGGACTAATGGTTGTCTTGAGTTATATTTAAAGGATTTGTCCATAGGATTTTCTTGAAGTCCATGTATTGGTTTCAAGGAGTTTATGAGTTGACCAAGGTTCTATTAAGGAATTATCCAAAGATTGGTCATGTGAGTGTTGAGCTTATTGCAAGCATGTCTTGAAGAAGAAGATTGTGTGATCATTCGTGTTTACCTTCAAGACATCATCCAAATGAGAGAGTTGGAAAGATTCAAAGTTGATCAAGACTAAGTCAAAGAATTAACCAAGTTGATCAACACACAAAGCATAGAAGATGTACCGAGAGGGATCAAGCGATCCCATGGTATGGTAAGCACTGTCAATTACGCTTTGTGTACTAACCCATGATCTTCGTGAGAGTTCTTTGTGGGGTTAGGTTGTGGTGTGCAAGTTCAAGTGAAGCATCATGAAGAGATCAAATGTTTGAAGCTTGCCGTCCATTGTGGTGACAATGGACTTGTGAAGATGTGCGGAAGAGTGGCTCACCCATAGTGGACTATGGGGGAGAAATCATCTAGTCTTCATCGAGCCAACGCAATCAAGAAAGGTGGTCCAACTTGAGGGAGTCAAGATCGTCATCATCTAGCTCAAGTGGACCATGTGCAAGGCAAAGGTTTGCCCTTGATAGGTTTTCTATTTTACCGGTCTCATGATGGTAGTTGGGAGACCGGGTTTTAAGATCGATTGCCGTACTATCAAGGGGGGCTCTCGATGAGTTGCTTGATCGTATCATTCGTAGAGAGCTCAAACCATTGCATCCTTGCATCATCTTTTTTTTTCTTGTTTGGTTCTTCTCCTTGTGAGATTTGGAGCTTATGGTCATTTTTATGACAAGCTCGAGTTCATCGAAAACGGAGTTCACATACATCTTCTATGATGTTTTCGATGTTGGAGGGTATGCTGGTTCTTCTCTATTGGAGGTTTCACTCCTTTGTCGCTGTTTTGATGCTCTCGTCTTCATCTATCCAACAAGCTTGAGTTTGCTCAATTCATAGCTCATTTGCAGAAGTTATGGCAGTCCTGGTTTTCCTTGGAGTATTCTTTGTTTTCGCGGAAGTGGCATAAGGTTGGCGCCATCGGTAGTACCGCTGGGCCGGAGCGGCAGTACCGCTTATCGCGACAAGCGGTAGTACCGCAGACCCACAGCGGTAGTACCGCCCATGGCCACAAGCGGTAGTACGGCTCCGGTTCCGCGCTGGTACCGCCTCGACTCGAGACGTGGTTTTTCTCGTGTCGGGTTCAGCGGCAGTAGTTGCGGCAGTAGGAGCGGTAGTACCGCTTGTGAGCGGTAGTACCACTGGGGTGAGCGGTAGTACCACTTATATGCGGTACTACCGCCCCAAGGTTCATGTTTTGTTGCTCGTTTTCCCTGCTTCTTCCGCCCGAGCGGTAGTACCGCTCGTGGAGCGGTAGTACCGCTCATGTGCGGGCTGAGCACATAACGGTTGGATTTTCCCCCTCCTATAAAAGGGGGTCTTCTTCCCCAATGAACCTTATCCTTTGAGCTCGTGTTCTTCCTCCATTGTTGACCTTCTTCGAGCTTGCTAACTCTCAATCCCTCCTATGATTCTTGCTAGTTCTTGAGGGAAAAGAGAGAGGAGATCTAGATCCACGTTTCCACCAGTCACTTTCTCCTCTAAGTGAGGGGAACCCCTTGGATCTAGATCGTGGAGTTCTTCGTGTTCTTCTTTCGTTCTTCCTCTCATTTTCTTCCCTAGCATTAGTTGCTTTAGTGGGATTTGGGAGAGAAGGACTTGGGCACTCCGTGTGCCCTTGCCATTGCATTTGGTGCATCGGTTTGAGTTCTCCACGGTGATACGTGGAAGTGGAGTTTGAGAAGCTTATTACTCTTGGGTGTTTGGGCACCCTAGAGCTTGTTCCTCTTGGGTGCCTTGGCGCCCTAGACGGTTGGTGTTGTTCGGAGCTCAATCATTGTGGTGTAAAACTCCGGGCAAGCGTCAGGGTCTCTAATTAGGTTGTGGAGATCACCCGAGCAATTTGTCGGGTTCCGGTGACCGCCCCCAAGGGTTGCCAAAGTGTACGGGTTCGGTGACCGCCCCCAAGGATTGCCAAAGTGTACGAGTTCGGTGACCGCCCCCAAGGGTTGCCATTTGTACGGGTTCGGTGACCGCCCTCAAGGGTCGCTTAGTGGAATCATGACATCTTGCATTGTGCGAGGGCGTGAGGAGATTACGGTGGCCCTAGTGGCTTCTTGGGGATCATTGTGCCTCCACACCGCTCCAAATGGAGATTAGCATCCGCAAGGGTGTGAACTTCGGGATACATCGTCGTCTCCGCGTGCCTCGCTTATCTCTTACCCGAGCCCTTTACTTATGCACTTTATTTTGTGATAGCCATATTGTTCTTTGTCATATATCTTGCTATCACATAGTTGCTTATCTTGCTTAGCATAAGTTGTTAGTGCACATAGGTGAGCCTAGTTGTCGTAGGTCTTGTGCTTGACAAATTAACCGTTAGGTTTATTCCGCATTTGTTCAAGCCTAAACCATAATTATTTTAAAGCGCCTATTCACCCCCCCCCCTTCTAGGCGACATCCACGATCTTTCACAGTGCGAGTTGCTGTTTTCTGCATGCTTTTTACATCACAGGAAATCAATACCAAACAGAGTCCAAACACAGCGAAACTTCTCGAGGATTCTTTTTTGGGCCAGAAGACATCCGGTGGGCCAGGAAAGCACCTCGGGGGTGCTCTGAGGGGAGCACAACCCACCTGGGCGCGCCTGGGCCCCCAGGCGCGCCCTGGTGGGTTGTGCCCACCTCGGGTGCCCCCTGAACCGCCTCTTTGCTCTATAAATACCCCAATATTCCAGAAACCCTAGGGGAGTCGACGAAAATCAATTCCAGCCACCGTAGAGTCCAAAAACACCAGATCCAAAATAGACACCATCACGGAGGGGGTCACCACTTCCATTGGTGCCTCTCCGATGATGCGTGAGTAGTTCTTTGTAGACCTACAGGTCCGTTGTTAGTACCTAGATGGCTTCATCTCTCTCTCTCTTGATTATCAATACAATGGTCTCTTGGAGATCCATATAATGTAAGTCTTTTTGCGGTGTGTTTGTTGGGATCCGATGAACTTTGAGTTTATGATCAGATCTATGTTTTTATCCATGAAAGTTATTTCAGTCTTCTTTGATCTCTTATATGCATGATTGATTATAGTCTTGTATTTCTTCTCCGATATATAGGTTTTGTGTGGCCAACTTGATCTATTTATCTTGCAATGAGAAGAGGTGCTTTGTTATGGGTTCGATCTTACGGTGCTTGATCCCAGTGACAGAAAGGGAAATGACACGTTGTATCGTTGCTACTAAGGATAACAAGATGGGGTCTATTTCTACATAAATAGATCTTGTCTACATCATGTCATTGTTCTTATTGCATTACTCCATTTTCCATGAACTTAATACATTAGATGCATGCTGGATAGCAGTCAATGTATGGAGCAATAGTAGTAGATGCAGGCAGGAGTCGGTCTCCTAATTTTGGACGTGATGCCTATATAATGATCATTACCTGGATATCGTTATGATTATTTGAAGTTCTATCAATTGCCCAATAGTAATTGTTATCCCACTGTTTGCTATTTTTCTCGAGAGAAGCCACTAGTGAAACCTACGCCCCCACTACTAGGTAAAAGGTTGTTAGTGGCGCACCAGTTTTTGCTATTAATGGCGCACTATAGGTGCGCCACTATTAACACCCCACTAGTAATTGTTATCCCACTGTTTGCTATTTTTCTTGAGAGAAGCCACTAGTGAAACCTACGCCCCCCACTACTAGATAAAAGGTTGTTAGTGGCGCACCAGTTTTTGCTATTAATGGCGCACTATAGGTGTGCCACTATTAACATCCCACTAGTAACAAATAGTAATGGCGCACATTTGGTGCGCCATTACTATGCCTAGAAGTGCGTCATTACTATCTGACTTAGTAATGACGCACCACATAGAAGTGCGCATTAGTAACAAATTTTTTTCAATTTTTTTTAGATTTTTTTTGTTTTTTTCTTAATCTCATGTCACTATGGCTTAATCTCAGGTCAACATGCTTAATCTCAAGTCAAATCGCACTCCATGGTCAAACTTCCTGGAAGGTCATCCATCCTCACACTACTCCAGCTCAAGCACGCTTAACTTCTCAGTTCTATCCAACCCCAACACCAGATCACTTAACATGCACTTATTGATATATCTAGCATATCAATCCTATTAAACCTTGTTGATGTCTAGGACTTTGTTCATGTTCATGAGTGTGATGAAATTTTGAAAAAATATCTCAAACTTCCCGGTCATATTACGTATCATATTTTGAACATTTTTTCAAGAAAAAATCCAAACCATTTTTTTTCTGTTACTAGTGGCGCACCTAGCAAACGGTGCGCCATTACTAAGTTTGAATTTTTTTTCCATTTTCCCCCCTCTAGATCTTAAAAGCCCTGTACCTTTTATTCTGTTAGGTTTGTGGGGATTCTAAAAATCTTCAACGGGGGGAGGGGGGATTACTAAGTGTGATGTAACTTTTCGAGTAGATGATTTTTCATATAAAAAACTTTTTAATCTGAGTTCGTATGCAAAAGTTATACACATTTTACTAAATTCCAGAGAGATTTTGCAAATAAAGTCGAAATTCATATTTGTAAATTTTCTCAACAACTAGACCACATATCACATGAGAAACTTATTTTATTTTATTTTATTGATATTTCCATCATTTTCTTTTATTTTTTTAAACTGAAAATGTGGTTCGCGTGGGGGGGTGCACCTAGAAAGTTAGTAATGGCGCACCTTCACAAAGTGCGCCATTACTATGTGTATGACTTGGTCAAAGTTAGTAATGACGCACTTTGTATAGGTGCGCCATTACTAAGTTTGACATAGTAATGGCGCACCTATGCAAAGTGCGCCATTACTAAGTTTGACCAAGGTTTGACCCAATCATACGCATAGTTATGGCGCACTTTGTAAAGATGCACCATTACTATGTCAACTTACTAATGGCGCACTTTGTATAAGTGCGCCATTACTATGTGTATGACTGGGTCAAACCTTGGTCAAACTTAGTAATGGCACACTTTTCACCTGGTGCGCCATTATTGTTTGGGTTACTAATGGCGTACCTGCACATGGTGCGCCATTACTATTTAGTAATGGCGCACCACATGTATAGTGTGCCATTAGTGTCCATATTGGCTATAGCTATTTTTCTAGTAGTGTCCGGGTCTCTTCTCATCATATTTGCCTTTGCGGTCTATTTTTCTTTGCATTTATTTTCAGATCTACTAAACCAAAAAAATACAAAAATACCTTGTTGCAATTTATTTGTTCTGCGATCTATTTATCCTATCTACCACTTTTACCTCACGTTATTTACCTATCTTGACGCGCCGTATCCAAAAGGGATTGACAACCCCTTTAACACGTTGGGTTGCGAGTATTTGTTATTTCTGTGCAGGTGTTGTTTACGTGGTGTGAGGAGGTTCTCCTACTGGTTCGATAACCTTGGTCTCATCACTGAGGGAAATACCTACCGTCGCTATATTGCATCATCCCATCCTCTTTGGGGAAATACCGACGTAGTTCTAGAAGAAATCACATAGCGATAGACAAAGGGAACTATACATATTGTCATAAAGGTTCAACCAATAAAGATCTTCATAGAATATGTAGGAACCAATATGGGCATCTAGGTCCCGCTATTGGTTATTGACCGAAGAAGCGTCTCGGTCATGTCTACATCATTCTCAAACCCGTAGGGTC
The DNA here is from genome assembly GCA_963921465.1 of Triticum timopheevii. NCBI lineage: Eukaryota > Viridiplantae > Streptophyta > Magnoliopsida > Poales > Poaceae > Triticum > Triticum timopheevii. The sequence goes on along the minus strand of OY997266.1, from coordinate 500,062,917 downwards.
CGCATGCTTAACGTTCCTGGACGATATAGTATTTTATGAGTTATGTATGTTGGTGACTGAATGTTCTTCGGAGTCCCAGATGAGATCACGGACATGACGAGGAGTTGTGTAATGGTCCGGTGGTAAAGATTGATATATAGGATGCGACGACTTTGGTTGGGCCAAGGGGTAAGGCCCACAGGGCTTTAGGTCGGTGCAAAAGGAAAGTTTTGCGGAGGTCGGGGACCAGACACCAGGGACCCTGGCGTCTGGCCCTGGGCCACATGCCGAGGACCATGGCGACGGGGCCAGACATCAAGGACCGTGGCGTCTGGTGCTGGAATCCAAGAAGGACTCTTCCTTGCGTTCCAAACCGACTTTGGGGAGGCCCTCTCCCCAAGAAACGACCCCAGGGCTCAACATATAAATAGAGGAGCAGGGCTATCCCCTAGAACACAAGTTTTTGAGCCTCCTCTAGTTGGTCCTAGTTGACTAATTAGATCTAGCCCTAGCTACCTCTAATCCTCATAATTAGAAGCCCAATGTGGTTCTAACCTCCTCCTTCTAGTTCATCCTTCGCTCTAAATCTGTTGTGCTTGGCGAAGCCCAACGGAAATAGTTTCACCACCACTGTCACCACGTCTTCGTACTGCTGGAACTCATCTACTACTTCGCCCCTCTTGCTGGATCATGAAGATGAGGACGTCATCGAGCTGAATGTGTGCTAAACGCGGAGGTGCCGTACTTTCGGTGCTTGATCGGAATGGATCGCGTAGGTGTACGACTACATCAACCGCGTTGATAAACGCTTCCGCTTAGCGATCTACAAGGGTATGTACATGCTCTCTCCCTCTCGTAGCTATGCATCTCCATAGATAGATCTTGTGTGTGCATAGATTTGTTTTTGTTTTCCATGCAACGTTTCCCAACAGGTAGAAAAGCAAATAATCATGGCGGTATCCAAGGCAATGATCATGTATATAGGCATCACGTTCGAGATAAGTGATGACCCACAAGTATAGGGGGTCAATCGTGGTCCTTTCGATAAGTAAGAGTGTCGAACCCAACGAGGAGCAGAAGGAAATGACAAGCGGTTTTCAGCAAGGTAATGTCTGCAAGCACTGAAATTGTCGGTGATAGGTAGTTTTATAGCAAGATAATTTATGATAATGGTAAATAAAGTGCAGCAAGGTATCCCAATCCTTTTTGTAGCAAAGGACGCCAAAATGGTCTCTTATAATAGGCAAGGCGTTCAGGGTACAGGGGAATTTCATCTAGTCACTTTCGTCATGTTGGTTTGATTTGCGTTCGCTACTTTGATAATTTGATATGTGGGTGGACCGGTTCTTGGGTGCTATTCTTACTTGAACAAACCTCCCACTTATGATTAACCCCCTCGCAAGCATCCATAACTACAAGAAAAGTATTAAGATAAAATCTAACCATAGCATTAAACATATGGATCCAAATCAATCCTTAGGAAGTAGCGCATAAACTAAGGTTTAAGCTTCTGTCACTCTAGCAACCCATCATCTAATAACTACTACAAAATGCATTCTCTTAGGCCCAAAGATGGTTAAGTGCCATGTAGTCGACGTTCAACATGACACCACTAAGGGAATCACAACATACATATCATCAAAATATCGAACACATATCAACTTCACATGATTACTTGCAACATGACTTCTCCCCTTACCTCAAGAACAAAAGTAACTACTCACAAATGATATTCATGCTTAAGATCAAAGTGGTATTAAATAGCATAATAGATCTGAACATATGATCTTCCACCAAATAAACCATATAGTAATCAACTCCTAGATGTAATCAACACTACTAGTCACCCACAGGTACCAATTTGAGGTTCCGGTACAAAGATTGAATACAAGAAATGAACTAGGATTTGAGAGGAGATGGTGTTGTTGAAGATGTTGATGAAGATTGGCCTCCCAAAGATGAGAGAGTTGTTGGTGACGACGATGGCTTTGATTCCCCCCCCCCCCCTGGTGGAAAGTTCCCCCGGCGGAATCGCTCCGCCGGAGGGCAAAAGTGCTCCTGCCCAACTTTCGCCTCGAGACGACGGCGCTCCGTCCCGAAAGTCCTATCCTTATTTTTTTAGGTCAAAATGACTTATACACCAGAAGATGGGCAATGGAGGTGGACTGGGCTGAGCACAACCCACCAGGTAGCCCCCCTTCGGTAGTTCTTTTCTCCAATATTTATTAAATATTTCAAAACAGTTCTCCGTAAAATCTCAGGTCATTTGGAGATGTGCAGAATAGGTATCTCTGACATAGCTTTTTCAGGTGCAGAATTCTAACTGCTGGCATTCTCCCTCTTTGTGTAAACCTTGCATATTATGAGAGAAAAGGCATTAGAATTACTCCCAAAAACATTATTATGCATAAAAACATTATAAATAACAGTAAGGAATCATGATGCAAAATGGATGTATCAATAAGTAGACCGAAACGATTCTGCATCTACCACTACTACTCCACACATCGACCGCTATCCAGCATGCATCTAGAGTATTAAGTTCATAAAGAACTGAGTAACGCTTTAAACAAGATGACATGATGTAGACAAAGTAAAATCACGCATGATCGAACCCATTACAAAGCACGTCTCACACTGCAAGAAAAATCAATCTAGTTGACCAAGCCAAATTAATAGTTCGGAGAGAAATATGATGCTATAATAAAAATGCATAAAAGAGTTCAGAGAAAACTCAAATAATATTCATAGATAACCTGACCATAAACTCACAATTCATTGGATCCAACAAACAAATCATAAAAAGTGATTACATCGAATAGAACGCCAAGAACATCGAGGATAACATTGTATTGAAGATCAAAGAGAGAGATGAAGTCATCTAGCTACTAACTATGGACCCGTAGGTCTGTGATAAACTACTCATACATCATCGGCAGGGCAGCAAGGTTCACGTAGAGCCCCTTTATGATTTATTCCCCCTCCGACGGAGCACCAGAAAAGGCCTCCAGATGGGATCTCGCGAGAACAGAGACTTGCGGCGGCAAAAAAAGTATTTCGTGCACTCCTCTGTTGGTTTCCCGCTTTTATAAAATTTATAGAGGCGGAATTAGGTCAAATAGTTGAATGTGAGCTACTCCTTCATCTTGTGGCCATCTCCCGAAGCTTTCAGGGTCTCTTTTGTCCAGAAAAAATCTCCAAAAAAGTTTCGTGGCAATTGGACTTCGTTTGGTATTGATATTTGGTAAATCCAAAATATGCAAAAGCGAGCAAGTGGCACTCGGCACTAAATTAATAGGTTAGTCTAAAAAATGATATATAATTGCTTATAAGTGCATACAACATATCCAAGATTGATATTATAAATAGCACAGAACAATCAAAAAATATAAATACATTGGAGACGTATCAACGACCCATAATCGCACCCACCCCAATCGGTTGTCTCCCTCACCTGCCAACACTAGTACCAGGTTGCCTTGCGACTCTTCCTCGCCCAAGGCCACCATTGTCGATGGCCACTGCTCACTCCAGGCCATCTCTCTAACCCTGGGGTGCATGATTTTTTCTCCAACGATGACTATGCCCCGCCCCTTGCCCCTAAACGCCGAACTATGGACCCCAACCCTAAGCCCCCCACCATGGGCCACCAATGGCGACCTCTGTTGTGCCACTATGTCATACACGCTCCACATTCACTGTGTGTAGCTGGGTAAGCACAAATCATCAAGGCAATCCCACGGTCAAAAAGTTGATTGTGATATGTGAAATTATTAATCCACTACCCTAAGCATATTATTATCTTATCTTGCTTTTTTTCGCCGGCAAGCATCTAACATCCCAATCTCTATTGGTTAAGCATTTCAGCCCATTTTAAGACCCATAAAGAAAGAGACTGGTCTAAGCCTACCTAGTTCAAGAGCGGCTTCAATTTACGCGCACGTCGGCGAATCGCCAACTAACGCGTACCACTGAGCTTGCCGCTATGTACAGTTGGAACTAGCCCTTCTAGGGTTCTCTAGTGTTTTTATGTATCTTTTCCGGTTTTGTTCGTTTTCGTCTTTTTTTCTTTTATTTTCATTTTTTGTTTTCATATTTTTTTTCTTTTGCATTTTCTTTGTATTTACTTTTTATATATCATTGTTTTTCATTTTTGACCATCTTCTAATTCCTGAACATTTTTTGAAATCATGAATATTTGTTGAAATCGTGAACATTTTTTTGAATTCCTGAATTATTTTGGAATCGCGAACATTATTCACATATTCGCGAACCTAACATATTTTGAAAGCATGAACATTCTTTTAAAAATTTGTAACCATTATTAGAAATCGTAAACATTTTTCGAATTCACATTTTTTACTAACTTATGAACATTTTGTGTAAATTCATGATTATTTTATGAAATCATGAACATTTTTCAAATTCATGAACTATTATTGCAATTCACCAATATTTTTGAAAATTGTAAACATTCTTGGAAATCATGAGCATTTTTCAAATTCACAAATATTATTTTAATTTGTGATTTTTTACAAATCATAAACTATTTCCCATTTTGAGAATGGTTTTTAGTTGGAACATTAATTTGAAGTTCAGTACTATATTAGATATCCCGAATATTTTTTAAAAGAAGCAAAAAATAAAAAGAAAACAAATAACAAAAAATATAGGAGCGTCCTGCACCACAATGGAGGGGGAGGTATGCGATTGCTCGCTGGTTCCTATTTGGCGTTTATCAGGATTTCCCTTGGGGGCCTCCAAGGATCACTTTTGGTGCTGTGGGAGCATGCTAAGTGGTACGGCTGGCGTGCTTGGCGCTCCCTCTTAATTTCACTTTTTTTGTACTCGTTTTCGTGTTTTGGATGGGTATTTTTTGAGGTTTTTCGGGTTTTATTTTCCCTAGGTTTTAGAGGATTTTTTACTGAACACTACTCTGCTTCTCGGGAGAAAAAAAACATATGCATCGATGAGAAGTATAAATTTCTTCTCCTGGAAGCACAGATTTTCTTTCGCAAGAAGCATAGATTCTCTTTTTAGTCTACACAATTTTTTTGCCTAAAGTCAAATTCGTAAAGTTCTACCAAATTTATATGAAAAAAAACATCAACATTCACAAATATGAAGTCCGTCATGAAATTATTTGTCATGCTATATAACTTTTGTATTTGCAGATGTTGATATTTTTTAAGATAAATTTGGTCAAACTATAAGTAGTTTGACTTCAGAAAGACTTTATACGCGAAGTGAAAAGAAACAGAGGGAGTACTTCCATGAGAAACACTGATTCAAATTTGCTTCTTGGGAAAAAGAATTATGTGCTTTCACGAGAAGCACGGATTTACTTCTCGTGGAAGCACCAATTTGCTTCCGCAAGAAGCACATCGAAGAAAATTGTGCTTTCACGAGAAACACAGATTTGCTTCTCGTGAGAGCACGGATTTGCTATCGCAAGAAGTACCTTCTCAGGGAAAAAAAATGTTTGTGGAAGCATAGATCTGGTTCCGCGAGATGCATAGTTGTGCTTCTTGGAAAAAAAAAGGAAAAACACAATTTTGTACTTCCAAAAAATATATGAAAATACCGTGCTTTCAGGCTCCGGTTTTGTTCTTCCTGCATTTTCCAGTATGCATTTTTTGCGTAAATTGTTTTCCTTGTTTTTTTTGCATTTTTTGGGTATTTATTTGGGTCTTTTCATAAAATGAGTTCATCAAACTTATTAACATGAGATCTCATTTTGAAGATCTCGGCAAGGGGGAGTGACCTTGGCAAGGGTTCTGGTACACAAGGCTCATGTCCAAATTCCTGTCGATGGTAATGGGCCTGCCCATGCGGGCGCATTCTTGGTCTCATGTGTGTTCCACCAGCCGGTTTTCTAAAGCTTCTAGAAGTTTCCAACCGATTTTATGAAGTTTTAGAAGCTTCCAGTTTTTTTTTGTTTCCTATTTGGTTTTCTTTTTCTTTTTTGATGATTTTTTTTAAAATGTGTGAACCTTTTTGCAAATTCGTGAAATTTTTCGTTTTTTTGTCTTTTTTTTCAAAAGCACATACTTTTCTAAAAATCAAATGGTTTTTTCAGATTCATGAACTTTTTTTCTAATGCTTGAACTTTTCATTAAATTTTAGAACTTTTTGTTCATGAACCTTTTTCAAATTGACGAACTGTTTTCAGAATTCATGATTTTTTAATTTATGAAAAAACTTGTGTTATGAGACTTTTTTTATTTTGGCAAAACATTTTTTACTTTTTATCCAATGAACTTTTTTAAAAAACTCAACCGGTAAACGGTTGACCTATTTGGTCAACCGTTTGAACTAGCAGTGGGGTGGGGGCAAAAGTAAAGATATGAAAAGAGGAAGAAGGCGAGCTAGAAGAAAAATTCCTGCAGGAACCAGAGTGCTATGTGTATAAGAGCCAAAATAGGAATGGGTCCTTCCATAGCATCGGGTAACCATACGTGAAGAGGGTAGCCGATGACACACGTGAGCGCCGGCTAGCCGAGGGGCACGTGAGGCGCCAAATAGTGTGCGCAACTATGTTTCTCATCAAAGTGAGACGGAGTTAGCTCTCGCTGAAGGCAGTAACCTTAATGGGCTGGCCCAGCTTGTGCGGGGGGCCGCTGCCTCTTTTTGTTTTTTGTTCTTTTTTATACTACCAAAGAATTTAAACATATATATTACAAAATATATTTTTCATAATGCTTTGAAAATATTAATCATGCATTTGAAAGATGCTAAATGTGTATAGAAAAAATGTTGACCATGTATATAGAAAATTTATACAAAAAATATACAATGCATATGAAAAACTTGATCATGTATTTAAAATATGTTAAACAAGTATCTGAAAAATGTGAAATGTAGAATGTGTATAGAGAAAAATGTTGACCATGTATAAAAAAAATTGAAGAAATCTTTTGATCATGTATATGAAAATATTAATCAAGCATTTTAAAAAGTTAAATAATTATTTGAAAAAATGTTAATCAAGCATTTGAAAAATGTTAAATGTGTATAGAAAAATGTTGATCACACATTCAAATTTTTTTTATCTTGCACATGAATATTTTTAAATGTTCATAGAAAAAATGTTGACCATGTATTAGAAAAATATTAATCTGTATTTGAAAAATGTTAATGAAGCATTTGAAAAAAGTTTAACGTGTGTATATGGAAAATGTTGACCATGTATACAAAAAATGTTAATCTTGTATTTAAAAAATGTTAATCAAGCAACTAAAAAACATTAAAAATGTTTCTAGAAAAATATTGACCATTTAATAAAAGAAGTTAAATTTATACTGGAAAAATGTTAAACCTGTATTAGGAAAAAGTAATTGACAAATAAAAAAGTATAATAAAAAACAAAAAGACAAAGCAAGAAAATGAGCTCCGAAACAGAAACCGAACAAAAATGAAAATGAAAAATAAAATCAAAGAAACAAATGAAAAAATGAATTATAAAAACAAAAAAGGAAAAGAGACATCCCGGAAGAAAAAAGAATAAAAACAAAACCAGTGAAAGCCGAGCTCATTTCGCCTCAAGTACATCCTGCCCTACTACTTGATCAGACTCCCGTTTCTCAAAAAAAAAAAAAAAAAAACTTGATCAGACTCCCGACGCTAGCCCGGTGGCTAGTACAGTCAGGGCCCCTGCCAGCACCTGTATCCAGCTTTCTCTCAAAAACAAAGAAACAAAACTGTATCCAGCTGCAGTGTGTTGACGACTCAGCCCCGCCTTTCCCATGTAGCAATTCATGTTCAACTAAAAAAAATGTAGCAATTCATGATAATCAATTAGTGCCTCAGTCCATATAAATATATACTCCCTCCGTCTTAAAATAAGTGTCTCAACTTTGTACTAGCTCTGGTACAAATTTGTTCTAACTCAAGACACTTATGTTGGGACGGAGGGAGTATAAAAGAAAAGCAGCGCTCAGTGCCTCGGTCTTTCACCTGATCAAAATCACAATGATGAATGGTCATTCTTCATCATTCATCAACGCACCGATCACCACGCTCTCCGTGGCCAAATCAACAAGGGACAATCACTCCTTCATTCATGCGTTCGTCCACTCGGCAGGATCGTAGCTGAACCGCGCTCGAGTGTTCTGTCTGGCTTGTCCCTTGGCTGGTCGGACTGATTGATGACTGCACTCGGTGATACACTGATACTACTACCGGCACTGCAAGGGTAACACACTCCGACGGCCTCGCGCCAGCAGCGGCGGCAGAAGAGGGAGACGAACCAATGTATGCGACGCTTGGTGATGATGGATGCTCGGTCGTCGACAGGATGCCCTGCCCCCACCATGCCGGTCAGCGTCCTGCCAGACGGCCGCATGACCAGGGACCATCCATGTGGGGACAAAATTACTGTTCTGACCTTTAAGGCGAACTAAATCCTGATCTGACCTCGTTTCAAAAAAAAATTCGTTTCTGACCTTTTTTGGTGACGCCAAGGTCCATGGCGTCTGGGTTACGAAGCAGACGCCAGGTACCCTGGCGTCTGGCCCCTGGCCCGCACTGCCCGCCTGCCCGTTGACCTGCTGACGTGGCAAAGGGCCAAACGCCAGGGACCGTGGCGTCTGGCCCCGGTAAGTGGATAACGCCGCGGGGCCAGCCCACCCATCCCAATCTCATCTTCTCTGTGGCTGTTCGACGAACAGGGGGCAGTTCGTCGCCCCTTCTCTCCCTCCCACCACCACCCCCCTTGATCTACTCCATCAACCCCTCGAACTCACAGATCGGACCCCCCAAGCTTCTTTGAGGTATTCTCCCCCATTCCCTCCAATTTGTTTTTGTTTTCCCCTCTTTGGTTGGATGCATTATTCAACACTAGGTGATGTTAGATGAGTAGATGGTTTCTTACTTTTAGGAAATTTTGTGTAGTTGATAGATGATTAGGTAGGCAGTAGATGATGTGTAGTTGAACATGTAGGTAAAATCAATTCGGTTTTGTGTATATGTTGTCCATAGGAAATTTTTTTTGAATTAAGAGGGGTGATGAATATATGATTTGTGTATGTAAAATAGACTTTGGCATACTATATTTGGTTTGATAGATGATGTGTGTATGTGTAGATAATCCTATTGTTGGCATACTATTGTTGGCAAAAAAATTTATGCAAAAGAGATGATGAAATTTGATTATTGTGTGTGACATGATTTGTTCAATAGAATGGCGGATGATGATTATGAAATATATTTGATGGTGAAATTTGGTACTCTAGATGATATGTGTGCATATGTAGAAGAAAGAAATGATGTGGTTATGTTTGAGAAGAATGGTGTTTTCATATGGCATAAACTTGGAGAAGGAAATTGTTTGATATTGTTCATGTATTCATAGATGTTTGTGAATTTTTTTGTAGGATGGCGGATGGTGATGGACCTTGGTATGACGGATTAATCGATGAGTGGGATAAGGAGCATCGTGCTCGTCCATTGAGAATGGACAGGTAAGAAGCAAGACTGGGTCAATTTCCGTTGTTTCTCATTTGTGTTCTTGTATTGATTATTAAAACATCACTTTATTTGCAGGTTGTAGTTGCTATGCGCATGAGGGGTCATTCCGCTAATGACTTTGATTACGACCCGCGGTATGAGCCTTACATTCGGAGATTGGGTCTTCTCCCATTCGTGTTGCAGTTTAAGCGACGCGCTCCGCCGGTGAACCACGCGGCGCTGACCGCACTTGTGGATCGTTGGAGGCCGGAGACTCACTCCTTCCACCTTCCATGTGGGGAGATGACGATGACCCTACAGGACATGGCTATGATAAGCGGCCTTCCTATCAATGGACAAGCTGTTACCGGTCGTGTCAGCGTGGGTAATTGGCGAGAACGGACTGCCGATTTAATTGGCGTTCAACCCGAGGGCCCTCAGGAAGGCAAGGCCGATACCGCGAAAGTGAGGCATTCTTGGCTAAAACTGTTCAGAGAAAACACCAACCCGTGCCCTCAGGATGCCAATGACATGGTTGTGCAGCAGTACGCGCGGGCCTATCTTTGGTATGTACTAACCAAGGTAGTCTTCTCAGATGCAACCGGGAACTCAGCCCTCTGGATGTTCTTGGAGCCACTTAATAACTGGGATACCCATTATAGCTGGGGTTCGGCCGCACTAGCATACTTGTATCGTCAGGTAAGAGATATTTGCAACCAATTATTTTGCATTTGTCATGCGCCTCCATATCTAACATGTTTGTTTGATTGCAGCTTGACTTGGCGTGTCGGAGGAAGGGAGGTACATCCTCATTGTCTGGGTTTGTTTGGAGCCTATCCGTGTGGATGTGGGAGCGGATCCGGGTTGGACGGCCCGATTTGAAGAACCCCCTCATGGCAAACCCACGGGGTAATCATGACGGGTTGCATGATGATGATCCATATCGGCGGCCTACGCTTGCTTACTATTGGGAACAAGTGACAGTCTACACAGGAAGCTCGCATGTGCGATACAAGTGCTATATGAACGAGCTGGACACCTTGACTGCTGAGCAGGTTTTGAGAAGTTCGATGAGATAAAATTTAGTCAAGAATGAAACTTATGTAGCTAACAATGTATCTCTTTGTTTTGCAGGTACATTGGTTGCCTTATGTGGAAGATCGTGACTTTGATCTTAATGAGATGTGCACGCGTGATAGCCATCTTTGGCGGGCGAGGTGCCCAATGATATGCTTCTTCGCAGTCGAGTGGCACTTTGTAGACCGTGTGGCAAGACAATTTGGAAAAAGACAAGGTATTCCAATTGAGGAGAGCAAGGAGGAAATGCTATCTCTGCATCGGTAAGCAAGCATGCCTTGAGTATGTAGTAGAGCATTGAATAAGTCAATGTTTGCTAATGCTTTGTCCCGTGCATCATTTGTAGGTTCGATCGAAGGAACAATCAGGATATATCGGATTGGGCAAACAAACACCGTGCGTGGATAGAAATTTGGAATCAAAGAGACACGTTAGTGCAATCAGAGAATAGACCTCACAATCAGTCAGCATATCAGAAGTATCAAGTGTGGTATGCGGATCGTTACCGGTTAAAGCTGAAGCCAGGTTGGACTCACGAGGAGTGGTCGGAGTTGGTGTCTGAAGACCCGGAGACTGCAGAAGGTTATCATACCTTCAACACGGCTGTGAGAGACACCAGAGGGGCTCATGTTGACTACGCACCGATGCATGACGAAATGGTAGTCTGTTTGACCTATTCTAACATACTTGCATCATGTTGTCTTCTTTCAAATACATAAGTTTGGTGTGTTCATGAATTGCAGGGCAGAGAGTTGCTTCTGTGCGTCAACGATGCCAATGTTGCACTGAGTCATCCACCTGGTGGTGCATTATCTGAGAGGACTCTTAGGAGCACGATGGAGGTTAGTCACAATATATTATAAAAGTTTTTTTCGCGGATTAGTTATTTGCATCTCATATCATACATATTTTGTGTTGTCACAGAAGTTCAAGAAGTGGTTCCATAAGATGGCAGCTATGCTTTCTTGCCATGGTGCTCAGTCCAGTGACGTGTATGCACCAGGTAGCCGCGCCGCCAGAGCTAATAAACGGCGTTATGTCTAGAACGAAGAGGACATAGAGGAGGAGGTCAATGAAGAGGAGCCAGCACATCAAGAGGAGCCAACACATCATGATGAGCATGAGTATGATGCAACACATCAAGAGGATCATGAGTATGATGTTGATGCTCCACAACCATCACAGGTTACACAACCGACACAAGACAATGCCCGCTCTAAAAAAGGCAAAGCAATAGCTAAGACACCGGGCCAGAAAGGTAGAAAGAAGATATGGAACACTCAATTCCATAGTCCGGAGTATCCTCATCAATTTATGCCTGCAGGAATGCAAAGATATAAGTCCAACATTGATGCAGAGGCGGAGGAGGCTAGCGAAGAGGAGGAGCATGAGGCTAGCGAAGAGGAGGAGCATACACTTGCAGAACTTGCAAAGAGAGGAAGGAAGAAGTGAGCTTGTTGTAGTTTGTTTCAATGAGCTTGTTCTAGTTTGTTTCCATGAACTTGTTGTCGTTTCTTTCCATGAACTTGTTGCCGTTCGAATTAAGTTGCACCGGATTCGTGAAGTTGCTATGAATGTTTGACATGAATGATGTGATTTATGTTAATTGTTGTTTCCTGTGATTTAGTCATTTATATGAATGTTTATATGAATGTTTATATGAATGTTTGACATGAATGATGAAATCTGTCATTTATATGCACAGGGTGCCAGACGCCAGGGTCCTTGGCGTCTGGCTGTAAGTCAGGGGACCAGACGCCAGGGTCCTTGGCGTCTGGCTGTAAGTCAGGGGACCAAACGCCAGGGTCCTTGGCGTCTGGCAGTCTACTGACACCAGAAACAGGGTAAAGCAGGGGAGCCAGACGCCAGGGTCCTTGGCGTCTGGTCCTGGTGCAGACAATACTTGCTTTTTCACTTGTAGTTTTGTCTTTTCACTTGTAGTTTCGAATAACATACATACATAAGCATTGCATAGTCTTTTCATACCACTATAGTTGACAAATGACAAACATAGTTCAAATTACAAACTTAGTTCATGACCACGATGGTCTACGATACAATGTCTCGAATGACATAGCAAATTACAAACATAGTTCAAATTACACAAATAGTCTCGAATGAGAAGTTCATCACATACAATGTCTAGAATGACATAAGTAGTTCATGACCACGATGGTTGAAACGACATGAACATCACATATAACTCGGTTTCCTGTAGCAATGCAAGTCAACAACCCTTTTCCATTTCCATTCTTCCAGCATTTCTTGAATCTTATCATCATCAGTTATGTCAACCAATTTTCTTTCCCCGGGGCCATCTGACTTCCTCCTGCTGACGTAGTACACAAAATCCTCTTCCTTCAACCCTTGCTTCAACATGAATTTAGTCTTCAACCAATCGAAAGTGAGGTCCACTTGACTAACTTGCACAATACATGGAGACAAGCCATGCACATGAACAACAGGGCTAAGCACCTACTAAGTTTCGTTAGCCATCTACAACACACAAATCTCTTAGTAGCTAACCTATGATACATTAAACCACGAGGAAAACAAACTAGGGTTTTCACAAAAGTATGATAAATTAAACCAACCAAAAAATGGGGGTGGAGTTGATTTACCTTCTAGTCTCAAAATCCTGAAGATCCAACGGTGAAACCGGACCGATTTGTGAGAGATCTGAGGGGGGGGGGGTTAGGGTGCTGGACGAGGGAGTGACGTTGGCAGGGCTAGAGGTGAGAGTGGGTGGATATGAGTGAAATGAGAGGGGTGGAGGTGGAGATGAATGGATGAGAGGGGTAGAGGTGGGCCCAAAATCTTATCCACTCGAATCTTATCCATCAGACAAGAATGCTTTCTGGACACCAGACGCCAGGGACCTTGGCGTCTGGATGACCATCAGACACACCAGACAGCTTGTCTGGTCACCTGCGTGAGCATAACAAGCCAGACGCCAGGGTCCCTGGCGTCTGGATATGGACAACCAGACGCCATGGACCTTGGCGTCTGGCTGTCCATCAAACACACGTCTGCTCACCTGCGCGACACACCAGACAGCCTGTCTAGTCACCTGCGCGAGCAAAGCAAGCCAGACGCTAGGGTTCCTAGCGTTTGGGTGTGGGAGGCAGACGCCATGCACCTTGGCGTCTGGGTGTCCATCAGACACACCAGATGGCCTGTCTGGTCACCTGCGCGAGCAAAGCAAGCCAGACGCCAGGGACCCTGGCGTCTGGGTGTGGGAGGCAGACGCCATGCACCTTGGCGTCTGGGTGTCCATCAGACACACCAGACAGCCTGTCTGGTCACCTGCGCGAGCAAAGCAAGCCAGACGCCAGGGACCCTGGCGTCTGGGTGTGGGCTTGGTGTTTTTGCACACAGCTTGTTAAAGTTTTTGCTTAGCAACAACTAGCAAACACTGTTAAATATGAACAAAGCATGCTACTCTCAACCAAAAATATGAACAAAGCATACTAACTAGTCTCGAATGACGAACATAGTTTGCACATAATCTCAAATAGTCTCGAATGACAGAAATAGTTCATGAACACACAAGGTCTCGAATAATAAGTTCATACATTAAACAAAGTCTCGACAGTTCATCATCGACGCCGGTGCCTTTCCATTTGTCTACTGAGTAGTACGGGGCCACTTTCCCTTCTTGTCATGTGCCTCGTCCTCCTCTCGTGCATCGCGAGCCCTTGCAAGTTTTCTTGCCCTCTCTTCTTGACGAGCTGCCTTCTCTTTGCGTGCCCTCTCTTGCTCACGCTTCTTGTGCTCACGAGCCTCCTTCTCACGACGCTCCCGCTCCAATCCCCGTGCATAGGACTCCTCGAATAGGCGCTGCCTCCATAACCAATCTGCACGTTGGTCCTCTTGGACATCTTTTGGTACCTCGTGATCTATCCAAGTGAAGTACTTGCAAAGTGGAGGAGGGGACTACATATAAACCATGATTTTGTTAGACATATGAGTGACAACTTGTTGATGTTTTTTATATGTACACCTAACATACCGGTGGTATGTCATATGCGTTAGTTGGCCTTCGACGATCATGTGCATAGTTGGGACACACGAAAAACCTTCTACCTTCTGTCCATGACTTGTTGCGGTCAGTGGACACCTTCAGCTTGCAAACATCACCACACCAACATGGTGGTGTGGGCACATCCTTCTCCTTCTCCTTGTCCAAACTGGCCTCCAACCACGTCTTCGGCATGTCCTCTTGGTCCGCGCACGGCGGCCTCGTCCTGGAACCGGATGAAGCCATGCCTACAAAAAGAACAATTGTTAGCACAAGACATAAAGAGAGCAAATGCATAAATACAGTAAATGAATAAATGCTAGGAATTGTATGAACAAATAATATACCATTATTATTAGATCAACCATCTGGATTAAGCAAATAACCGAAGGCCGATCCATTATCAACCATTCCTCTACGACCACCTCTAGCACTTGTGCTTCCTCTTCGACCACCACCACCTCTAGCACTTGTGCCTGCTCGACCACCACCTCTAGCACTTGTGCTAGCTCGACCACCACCTCTAGCACTTGTGCTCCCTCTACGAACACTAGCACCTCTAGCACTTGTGCTCCCTCTACAACCACCACTACCACCTCTGACACTCGTACTTCCTCGACCACCACCACCGTTACCTCTTCCACCTCTTTCACCATTGGTGCCGCCTCCACGACTTGGTTTTCTTTTTTTTGCATGTCCGCTCATTGTACCCCCCTTCACCGCACACCCCACAGTTGATAATGTCAGGAGCCTCCATGAAATGACCGCTACCAAATTGTTTCATGCCAGTGTATCCAGCCAGGTCATCCATATCACCCCTGAACCTCTTAGTTCTCCTTCTACCCTTCGTCTCCACCTTCAGAAGAGGGTCTGGCCTAATATGAGGGCCATGGTACTCAGGCCACTGTGATTGGTCCAAGAAAGGGTGAAATCTTGGCGCCCATGTCAACCTAGTAGCTTCCACATGGAACTCTTGCATCCTCACGGTTTTTCCATCATTAACATGTATGTTTCTCGCCTTCGCCGCCGTTATCAAATGCGAGCATGGCCAATGATACTTACTAGGCCTCTCGCACTGGCACCACCGAGTCTTCAATTTCACCTCAAATGCAGCACCGCCATATTGTCTACCATCTCGTGTTGTGCCACCTGGCTCATCAATTTGATAGATCATTTCAAGTCTATAGAATATGATAACTTGTTGCCGTGAAGACTTGCTTGCTTGTAACTACAACCATTCATCAACCTTTTCCGGATAATCCTTTTTTTCACCTATCCATTTTGCAGTCTCTTCAGAATGCCTCTGAAAGTACTCATTAAGCTTGAAGAAGGTGTACTCCACTATTGCAGTCACCGGCAAAGCACGAGCACCCTTCAACACATTGTTGAAACATTCTACGAGACTGCTCGTCATGTCGTCATATCGCCAACCACCATCGTCATGAGCGCGTGCCCACTTGTGCTTCTCGCTTAAATTCCTAGTTAAGAAGTCTTTTCCCCCTTCGTTCACCGCTGCAAAGAGTTTGTTGTACCGAGCATCGAAACCTTGGGTGGTGAAGGCCACACATACATGGGTAAGGTCTTTGCTGAGCTCCTTGCTCTTACATGCCCGGTAAAAGTTGGCCACGAAATGCCTCATGCACCATCTGTGGTGAAGCTTTGGAAATCCTGGAATAACAATGTCCATTGCCTTGAGTATGCCATGATGTCGGTCCGATATGATGCATACCTCCCTAGCCCAATCACGTTGTGCCTAACATGACCCATGAACCACTCCCAGTTGTCTTGGTGCTCGGAAGGCACCAAAGCAAATGCACACGGCAACACGTTGTCGTTTGATGAGTGCGCCATTGCTACCATTAGTGTGCCCTTATATCTACCGGTCAAGAACGTGCCATCTATAGACAAGACCGGACGACAATGCTGAAACGCCTCCACACATTGTCCATAACTCCAGAAGGCACGGTGGAACACTCCCTCGTGATCCTCGACCACATGAAACATGCCCGGGTTCCTATGTGCAATGGCGGCCAACAACCTTGGGAGCTGGTTGTATGCTTCTTCATAACCACCGTACAACATCCTAATAGCATTTGCCTTTGCCTTCCATGCCTTCCCATACTTGACTTCATAACCAAATTGTTTTTTCACCGTCCGCATGAGAAACCTCACTTTCACAGTGGGATCAAAGGCTATGTCTTTCATCCATTTGTATCCAAGATACTCAGATGTGAGTTGACGGTGTGCCTTTCTAAGTCGTTTCAATGGCGGTTTGCATCTATGAGTGGTATCACAACTTGTTAACACCCATTCTTCGGTTTCTTTAATCTTTCTTGCACGAACCTTCCATGTGCATTCCTTTTGCTCACACACCACGGTGTAACGCAACTTCATGTCGGAGTGCTCAACATAAATTGGCCTATGGTTTCGAATGGCATAGTCAGCCAACCAAAACTTCAGCATAGGCAAGCTCAGAAACTTCAATCCTTTCTTCAAATAAGCATTCTCGTCCTCATTCTCCACCCTTGGTTCTCCTGGATCCGGGCATGGTGTTGGCTCAATCGCCGTCATTCTCATTCCACCGTCAACAACAGCTTTATGGGCAAGGCTGAGATCTTTAAACAAGTGAGTTCTTTTTTGTAAGCCCGTCAGCTCAAAGTGGATTTGGTTCTCCTCCTTTGTGAATCCATCCTCGTCCAACTGTTCAACTGGACCCTCGTCATCCGAGTCATACGCATATTGACGCCTAAAAGGCAAGTCACGATCCATGTCCTTTTGCGCTATGTACACATCCAAGTCACCAACATCATTGCCATGAAACCCTTCCTCTTGCTCTTCGTCGTCATCATAAGCATCTTCATCCTCTTGAATTACTCCGTCACTAGCAATCACCTCAACTTCATTTGCTTGGCTAGTTGGTGGTTGGCTAGAAGCATTGGGGGCATACAACTCAACCTCATTTGCTTGGCTAGTTGGTGGTTGGCTAGAAGCATTGGGGGCATACAACTCAACCTCATTTGCTTTGATAGTTGGTACATGGGGACGTGGTGGGGGATAAACATTGGGGGCATCAACCACAACCCTATGCTCAACAAGTGGCACCATTGTCCTCTCGCTCATGTCATCCATTGGGGAAGAGACATGCCGGTTCAAATCAAAGGTAAACCGAGGAGATTCAACCTTGGTGGCAAACAATTCAAGTGACTTGTCTTCCGATTGGGATACTTTTTCCTTGTATACATCCCAATGCAAATCCGAGGTGATAGGCATACTTTTCAAGCGAGATTTGGCTCCAACTCCAACATCATACCTTCCTATTAACTTAACATCAACGTGTCCATCCACTTCAAGACTTGTCTCACTTTTGCAACAACATCCTCATAGCTAGGGCTTCTATCAAAAACCAATGGTTCCTCACCCGTGTCGGCATTGTTACTCAAGAATGCCTCCTTGTCAATGTAATGAACATTAACAAGTCTCTCCATCTAAAAATAACATGAATGCATTTAAGACTTCAATGAGAATTGGTGTTTATCCAAATACATCTTATCATATCCAAATCATATCAACACTAAATTATTGGTGATGTCCACAAAAGTATCACTAATCACTAATTAACACACTAAGCAAAGTTAACCCTAATGACTAACTAACCCTAACCCCCAATCTTTCTACTCAACAAACATATATTCCTACTACACACCATGCATAGCACTATATTATCAAAGTTAACCAAGCCATTCACACTAACATAAGGGGGAGAAAACATGAACTAGGGTTCCACCAACATGTATAAAATGCAACCAAAATAACAAGACTTAACAAAAAATAATTGGATGATTTGGGAGAGATTAACAAGAGCAACAAAGTGATGGAAAGATCCACCTAAGGAATGTACCTTTTGGAGAGGATTTGAGGGGGGAGCTTGAGGGGTGAGAGAGAGTGGGGAGGCAGCAGCTCTTCTTCAAGCTCGGGCTGGATTGGGAAAGTGTGTGGGGTGGGACCCACACACTCTCCCGGTGGGGTTATCCACTTACCGGGGCCAGACGCCAGGGTCCCTGGCGTCTGGCCCTTTTGCCACGTCAGCAGGTCAACGGGCAGGCGGGCAGTGCGGGCCAGGGGCCAGACGCCAGGGTACCTGGCATCTGCTTCGTAACCCAGACGCCATGGACCTTGGCGTCACCAAAAAAGGTCAGAAACGAAATATTTTTTGGAACGAGGTCAGATCGGGATTTAGTTCGCCTTAAGGGTCAGAACAGTAATTTTGTCCTCCATGTGGAGCGTGGCGCCAGCCCATGCATGGGCCGAATAGTTCCTAGTCGCGTCACAACCTCCCAGGGAATCGCGTGCGTACGCGGGTAGAGTTGGCTGCTTCTTCTGTGCTCCGCCGACCACCCGTCATCTGGATTCTTTCTTGAATGTGCTGCCATTTTGCGTACGTGATGCGAGTGTGACGGCTGGAGTTGGACACGCCTGGTGTCGTCGTTCTAAGACTGGCAGTAGAAAGGGGGTAGGTATAGAGAGGCAATATCTCAGCTATGGCGAAGGTCTACACACGGGTTTTACGAGTTCAGGCCCTTCTCGGAGGAAGTAACAGCCCTACGTCTCGGTGGTCGATTGGATTATATGTGTGATGTTACAGGGGGTGCCAACCCTTGTGCTAGAGGAGGAGGGTGGCTTATATAGAGTTCGCCAGGACCTCTCCAGCCCTCCATTACAAGGGAGTTAATGTACATAAAGTGGTGGTGTTACTGGTAACGCCAGCCTTAAGTTCTGTTAATGACCTTAAAGACTACGGAGTGAATGTGTGTCCGTTGCACGCTGAGTGACTCCTGGTCTTCGGGAGGTCGAGTGATTCTCTGTTTGGCCGAGTGTCAGTAGGTAGGGAGACTCCCGAGTGACATGATGTCGAGTGGATTGCACTCGACATCTTCGACCGGGGGTCTCATGTTGTCCCTTAACCTTCTTGCCTTCTTGTGTAGTGACCTTGGGTAGGACGTATAGGTCAGGCCTATGACCCTATCCTAGGTCTGTATCCTCATCAGTAGCCCCCGAATGGATTAAGGTTCGAGTGGAAATTAGGTTGGAGTTGAACTTGTTCTTACTCTTGTGCCTTCGCGAGCGTTTTCTGCAAGACGGAAAACTCGCATTGGTACTTCAACGTCGATTCAGTCGCCTTGATCCATTCAGGGAGTCGTCGACTGAACTTGTGGCGTCATTTGTCGAGTGTTATATAGGAATGCAGGATCTTGGGCACGATTGACTGCTACATATCCCGGATTTGGATACAAAATTTAGGGGAAGCGTGCGGGACGGGGAGTGCCGAAGCGGGCGGAGCAGATAAATAGTGATGCCTCGATTTCCGCGCCGCCTTTTTCGCCACGTACGCTGCGCGCGACTGTTGCAGGATTTGACAGGATTGCCTGGTCCCACGTGTCAGTCACTCGGAAGCGGCCCTTTATAGGGTGACGGGACCGAAGCGTCTGCACTGTGCACACCCTTTCCTCCTTCTTCCTCCTCCGCTTCTCCGTCGCGCCCAGCTCTTCTGTTCCGCCGCCGCCGCTCCGTCGCCATGGTGAAGGACAATACGGCGGCGCTAGAATGCGCAAAGAAGGCGAAGGGGGTGGCGAAGGGCAAGAAGAGCAACGCGGGTCGTCGTCGCACGGGGGGCTGCCGCCGGGCTGGATCCAGGGCGATTGGATCCGGTCTTCGATTTGGCAGGAGGATCTGGACGAGCTGGCGGAGTCTGGGCTAATCTCCAAGCGAGCGGCAAAGCTGCCGGAGGGGGAGATGAATCCCCAGCCTCGACCGGGTGAGTTCATTCTGCTCGCCACCCACGTCGACCGAGGTTTTTCGCTTCCTTTCTTCCGGGGGTTCTTGAACTTTTTCGGCGCTCAACTCCACCATTTTCCCCCTAACACCATCACGTATCTGGCCGCCTTTGTGTCGATGTGTGAAAATTTCTTGGGGTGTCGACCGCACTGGGGTCTTTTCAAACACATCTTCACCATCCGATCCCAGTCGGTCAAAAAGGCGAAGTCGAGTGATTCAAAGACCAATGTCATCCAGATGTGTGGGGGTTTAGGCATCCAGAAAAGGCATAGGAGCTCTTTCCCTGCTATGACTCTCCCTGAATCAGTTAGAGGCTAGCAGTCGACCTGATTCTACTGTCAGGACTAGGAAGCTCCAGGTCAGTCGACAGGCCTCCCTCACTTCACATTCGACCGCGTCCAAACTCCTTCTCCACTCAAAGTGACCGCGACTGAGAACGTGGAGACGAAGATGCTGGTAGAGAAAGTGGTTCAGCTTATCAATGAGGGTGTTACCGGCCTGGACCTGCTGGAAGTGTTCCTCAGTCAACACATCCAGTCTCTCTAGGCCCGTGATCATCCCATGTGGCTGTACTCTGGACCTGAAGACACCGCTCGGGTCCATCCATAGGAAGTGTCATCCGAGGCTGTGGCCATGTGGTTGAGGAGTATCACAGGCAATCAGGACAATCCCAGGGGATCCAGGCGAGTTATTCCTTTCAGAGACAACAATCCACCCAACAAGGTATGCCTTTTTGTTCTGACTGCTTGGCGCATAAGTTCTGACTGCATTCGATGTCGACTTATTTTTGCTTGACTTCTCATCTTGTAGGTCTTCACTGAAATGTACTCAATGCCCAATGGTGAACAAGCCATGGAGCAAGGCCAGGAGGAGGAGGCCAGTGCAGACGAGAGCGGCGAATGAGAGTCTTCGGACGGAGAGGATGAGGAGGAGAGCGAGGAGTCGGACGACGAGGAAGAGGTCGACTCGCCGCCGCATTCCGAGCGCCGATCCAAGAAGCATCACGACCCGGCGAGCGGGCGCGGGAAGAGTGTGGCTCGGAGTACTCACGCTCAGAAGTGCACTCAGACGTCGACTCCAGAACCGACAGAGAAGACCGCCAAGCAGCTCAAAGTTGCCCCTCCCAAGACTCGGAAGACTTTGCCGCGAATCAAGATGGACGTCCCCGTGGCTTCAGGGTGAGCAAAACACTTGTGCTTATACATACCGACTGACATTTCTGTTCTGACTGATCGGATTATGCATCTTTCTAGACCCACCTCTGCTGCTACTGACATGGATGTCAATAAGGCACCAGGAGATGAGGAGGCCATCTCCCGAGCTGGTAAGTTCATTCGACCGAGTTTCATTTAGTCGAGTGGGTAGTCAATCGGCTCAAAATTTGATACTTCTCTCTTTCTGTAGCTCCGCAAGAGATCGTTGTGCTCCCTGACGACGAGGAAGAAGAAGAGCCTCTACAGGAGAGGAGGAAGAAGAGTGGAGGGTCAAGCAGGAGGAGGCTTGAAATCCAAGTCCCTCAGTCGACACCGGCACTTGAGGCGGTGGTCGAACATTCCGAAGGGCCGGTTCGGACCAACGTCACATTCGCCAACCCGCTGATGACTGATCGTCCGTCGGGATCGACTGCACAGACTCCTGCTACACCAGTGCAACTCCACTCGTCCGACCTGGTAACTGCTTCGACCACCTTGGAGCCATCACTCTTTGCTACGTATCAAACTCCAGACGACTCGCCGGGTGCCGCTAGGGAAGCTCTTTGTCAGGTGAACCTTGTCATGGAGTAGGTGAAAGTGATGCATGAGGCTAGCCAGGTAGCTTACAACGCCAGCACTGCCCTTCAGACCAATGTTCAGGTCAGCAAAATTTCGACTGAACTTTTGAGTGTTGCTTTATATCTGATCACCTACTAGGGTGTTCCTTTGTATAGAATTTAGGAAATCTTCAACTCCGCTCGCCTTGAGCTGAGTCCTAGTAAACTATTCGAACCAGTGGGGGCACACCGAGTGCACCCACTGGGTGTAGTCCCCGAGACCATGGTCGACTACTGGCAGTCGACTGAGGTCTAAGATGTATCCTCTTGCTTTTTTTTGAACTCATGCTGGGCAGGCCTTGCTGAGTATTGATCTGATCCAGTGGGGGCACGCTAAGTGCACCCACTGGGTGTAGTCCCCGAGACTACTATTGAATATTTGATTTGGCAGTAGTCTTAGAGTAATTCTTCTCCATCACTGTCGCTTATTTCTGTCGACTGACATGTCTATCTTGCTGGCTGCAGAGGTCTTGTGATCTTGGAGCTCGGCTCACCGAATTAAAGAAGAAGCATATCAGCGTTGAACTTGACCTTGAACTCGCGAAGAAGAATCTCAAGACTGCTCAAGAAGAAACGGCCATCATGGGAGGTAATCATTCGACCGTTTTGTGTGCTTTGTAGCTCGCACTTCACACTGGTTTTTCTTTCAGTCTCTTTGAACCGAGTGATTTCACACAAGCAGATGTGCGTAGTGAAAATCGCCAACTTTAGGCTCGTCTAAAGAGTGTTGTTTCTTTAGAGAGGATGAAGGATGCTTTGGAGAAGAAGGACCTGGATCTTGGCGCTGCTCAAAAGGAAGCACGTGAGAAGACGAAGCTTGCGGACCAGAAGCTGGCTTCAGTCGGCAAATTGGAGGAGGAGAACGCGAAGTTGAAGGCCACCATCTCGGAAGCTAATCAGGAAGTCGAGCAGCTGAGGAAGGACAAGGAGAACCTGACCACATAAGTCGGCGGCCTCAGAGCGAAGACAGACAAGCTGGAGTCTTATCTGGAACAACTTGCTGCGAAACTTGTTCTGAAGCTTGAAGGTATGATCATTCGACTAGTCAATTTGTCGTCGACTAAACTTTGTTGTCATGCTGTCGACTCATCATTTTTCGCAATGGGACAGAATTGTGTCAGGACTTTGAAGCTGAAACTGGGCGGGTCGAGACGGGTCTCGACCCCATCAATTGTCCTGTGAAAGATGACGTTGCAATGAATCTGCTGTGATTGGAGTCGCGCTTGGATGGTGCAGTTGCTTATCTGGCTCGACTGAAGGCGGCGATGACCCAAGTGGATGCTGAACTCTGGCCTCAGGCGGAGCTTTCTCAAGACCTCGAATCGCTGATGACTTGACTTAATCAGATTCCAGGGCGAGTGCAAGAGTGAAAGAAATCTTTCGCTCGCTATGGTGCCGACGTCGCCTTATCGTTGGTCCGAGTGCACTGCAAGGAGGCTAAGGAAGACAAGCTGGCTGCTCTCAAAGTAGCGAATACTAAGAAGCACTCCTTCCAGACCTTCATGGACACCTTCCTCGAGGCAGCCACTTTCATCGCCGACAGCATCGACCTCGACAGCTTCTGCGATCCGGCCAGTCCTTCTCCTGCCGAGTGATTGAAAAAACATTATGCTTCACCTTTATTTGCCTCGGAATGCCGAGTGATTTTGTAACCATTAAAACTCCTTCGGGCCTGATGCCCGAGCACTTTATTCTGTGGTTAGGGATCTTTGGATTTATCTTTGAATATATTGCGTTTGTCTTTGAGCAAAATTCGTTTTTCTCTCGGATTTGTGTCTGTTTGCTTGATGCAGCTTCTGGAGAAGAATCACCAGTCGACTGATTGGACGATCCTTGAGAAGCACTGATCAGCTCATCAGCAAGGCACTCAGCAATGGTCTTGACGTTCCTGTCGACCGATTGGACGATCCTTGAGCAGCATTGATCAGCTCATCAGCAAGGCACTCAACAATAGTCTTGACGTTCCTGTCAACCGTTGGAGGGGCCTTTGACAGTGCGCACAATCTCATCCTTCTTCTTGATGGTACAACTCTGAAGTGGTAGTCGTGGTCGACCCGCATTTGCATAGCCTTCGAGTGGGAGGATTGCTCATCACTCGGTAAGGTTTTTCAAACTTAGGCGAGTACTGGACTGTAGCTAAGCCTCTGAGTGGGAGGATTGTTCACCACTCGGTAGGATTTTTCAAACTTAGGCGAGTACTGGACTACAGCTAAGCCTCCGAGTGGGAGGATTGGTCACCACTCGGTAAAACTTAGGCGAGTACTGGACTGCAGCTAAGCCCCCGAG
This sequence comes from Triticum timopheevii, assembly GCA_963921465.1. NCBI lineage: Eukaryota > Viridiplantae > Streptophyta > Magnoliopsida > Poales > Poaceae > Triticum > Triticum timopheevii. Next base: position 500,038,465 of record OY997266.1, on the reverse strand, counting down.
TGGGAGGATTGCTCCCCACTCAGTAGGATTTTTCGAACTTAGGCGAGTACTGGACTGCAGCTAAGCCCCCGAGTGGGAGGATTGCTCACCACTCGGTAGGATTTTTCAAACTTAGGCGAGTACCGGACTGCAGCTAAGCCCCCGAGTGGGAGGATTGCTCACCACTCAGTAGGATTTTTCAAACTTAGGCGAGTACTGGACTGCAACTAAGCCCCCGAGTGGGAGGATTGCTCACCACTCTGTAGGATTTTTCAAACTTAGGCGAGTACTGGACTGTAGCTAAGCTCTTGAGCCGAAAGATTGCTCTTACAATCTCGTCCTTCTTCTTGACAGTGCAACCCCGGGGGGGGGGGAGGGTCATGGCTGACCCGTACCATTTGATGGGACTTTTTAAACTTAGGCGAGTAATGGACTGCAGCTAAGCCTCCGAATAGAGGCATACTCACCACTCGGCAGGATTTTTATTACTTAGGCGAGTACTGGACTGCAGCTAAGCCTCCGAGTGAGAGGCAGACTCACCACTCGGCAGGATTTTTATTACTTAGGCGAGTACTGGACTGCAGTTAAGCCTCCGAGTGAGAGACAGACTCACCACTCGGCAGGATTTTTATTACTTAGGCGAAACGGATTCGCAGCTAAGCCCGCGAGTGAGAGACAGACTCATCACTCGGCAGGATTTTTATTACTTAAGCGAAACGGATTCGCGGCTAAGCCCCCGAGTGAAAGATAGACTCGCCACTCGGTAGGATTTTTAAAACATGTTAAAAATGAACAACAGTCGTTCGGAAAACTGTAAAATCATTTCTTTTGATAATCAAACTAAAAGGGTACTTCTTATTATATCTCATCAATTCTAAATACTTAAGAGTAAAAAGGGCGGAGCAAATCCGCATTCCAGGCGCGTGGCTCATCTTTATTATGCTCGACGTTGAAGAGACGATACGCTCCATTGTGGAGCACTTTGGTGACGACGAAAGGGCCTTCCCAAGTAGGAGCGAGCTTGTGTGGTTTTTGCTGGTCCACTCGAAGAACCAGGTTTCATTCTTGAAATGCCCGACCCCTTACATTTCTGGCATGGAATCGATGCAAGTCTTGCTGATAAATGGTTGACCGGATCAAAGCCATCTCTCTTTCTTCTTCTAGGAGATCGACTGCATCTTGCCGAGCCTGCTCTGCTTCTTCCTCTGAGAAGAGTTCGACTTGAGGCGCATTGTGGAGCAAATCACTAGGGAGCACGGCTTTGGCTCCATAGACTAGGAAGAATGGAGTCCTTCCAGTAGACCGGTTAGGGGTTGTCCTCAATCCCCAAAGTACTGATGGGAGCTCGTCGACCCAAGCCCCTGCTGCATGCTTCAGGTCACGCATCAACCGGGGTTTCAGTCCTTCGAGAATCAATCCATTTTCCCGCTCGGCCTACCCATTCAACTGAGGATGAGTGACCAAAGCATAGTCGACTCTCGTGCCTTGGGAGGCACAAAAGGTTCTGGATTCTTCAGAATCGAAGTTCGATCCGTTATCTGTGATGATGCTGTGTGGGACGCCATATCTGAATATCAGTTCCCTGATGAAACTCACAGTTGTACTTGCTTCAAGGTTTTTAACGGGCTTGGCTTTGATCCATTTGGTGAACTTATCGACTGCCACCAGCACATGAGTGAATCCACTCCTGCCAGCCCTCAAAGGTTTCTGCGAGGTCAGTCAATAGGTCCGAACCTTTGCGAGACTTGACCACGATGTCATCCATGTATTCTTCCACAGTCCTACTGATTTGGGTGAGCAGGCACTTCTGAATCATCCTCATGAATGTGGTCCGGCATTTTTAAGACCGAATGGCATGGTGACATAGCAAAAGCACCCGAATGGGGTGATGAAGGCTGTTTTTATTTCATCGGGACCATACAGACGGATCTGATGATACCCGGAATATGCATCTAGAAAAGACAAGCGCTCACACCCCGCAGTCGAGTCAACAATCTGATCGATACTGGGGAGAGGTAAGTGATCTTTCGGGCAGACCCAATTGATATGCTTGAAATCAATGCACATACGAAGTGAATCATCCTTCTTAGGGACCACAACGACATTGGCAAGCCACTCGGAGTAGATCTCTCGGATGAACTCTGCTGCTAGCAGCCGAGCCACTTCTTTGCCAATCGCTTTCCTCTTCTGCACGGCGGACCGCCGAAGGTGCTATTTGACGGGTTTTGCCTTGGGGTCGACACGCAAACGGTGCTCAGCTAGTCCTCTGAGTACACCTGGCATGTCAGAGGGTTTCCATGCAAAGATGTCCCAGTTCTCACGGAGGAATTGGATGAGCGCTTCTTCCTATTTGCTGTCGAGTGTTGTTGATATATGAGTCGGCGCTGCATTGGGATCGGTCGGGTGAATATGAATCGACTTTGTTTCACGAGATGACTGAAATGCAGAATCGGTGGCAGGCTTCTTGGCTCGGAGCAAATCACTCGGATCTGCATTCTTCTGATACTCTTGAAGTTCAACAGTTGCCATCTGTGCATCGGCAATTTTGGAACCCTTCTGGAAGCATTCCTCCGCCTTTTGCCGATTGCCAGTAACTGTGATCACACCCTTGGGGCCAGGCATCTTCAACTTGAGGTATACGTAACACGGTAGAGCCATGAAACGTGCATATGTAGGCCTCCCCAGAATGGCATGATAAGCACTCTGGAAATCCACGACTTCAAATGTCAACTTTTCTTTACGGTAATGCTTGGAATCACCGAAAACCACATCGAGAGCGATCTGGTCGAGTGATTCGGCTTTCTTTCCGGGGATAACACCGTGGAAGCTCATATTGCTCTCGCTAAGCTTGGACATCGGGATGCCCATCCCCTTCAAGGTTTCAGCATAAAGGATATTCATACCGCTACCACCGTCCATCAGCACTTTAGTCAGTCGAGTGCCTCCGACCACTGGGTCGACCACCAGCGCTTGCCTCCCGGGGGTGGCTACACGAGCAGGATAGTCTGACTGGTCGAATGTGATGGCTGTCTGGGACCATTTCAGGTATGTGGTCATTGTCGCCGGAGCAACCATATTCACCTCTCTATTGATAACCTTCAACCGACTCTTGCTCTCAACATCAGCAAAAATCATGAGAGTGGAATTGACTTTGGGATAACCATCGTCTTCCTCTTCATCCTCATCTCTGTCCGACTCTTTCTCCTTCTCATTGGGTTGTTTCTCTCAAAACTGTTGGATCAGGAGTCGACATTGTCGAGTGGTATGCTTTGGGTAAATCAGATTACCTTCTTCATCTTTCTTCGTGTGGATGTGACATGGCAAATCCAGCACATCATTTCCAGCTTGATCCTTTACCTTCTTAGGGGGCCAGGGCCCCTTAGGTTTTCCCTTAAACTTTACTTGAGCCACTGCTGCAATCTCACCGGGTGCCGCTGGCTCGGCCTTACGCTTCTATTTCCGACTGGAGTTACCCCCACCGGCCTCTTGGCAGACTAGTTTACTCTTCCCGCTACAGAGTCGATCCTCTTCTTCTCCGTTAGCGTACCAGGTGGCTATCTCCATCATCCGAGTCAGAGTCATATCCCTAGTCCGACCGAATTTCAGGACCAACTCTCGGTACTTGACGCCTTCCTTGAAAGCGCACACTGCTTGATGCTCTGATACATTTTCAACGGTGTGATGCAAAGTGGTCCATCTCTGAATGAATTCCCTCAAAGTCTCATTCGGCTTCTACACACAATGCTGTAACTCGGGCAACCCTGCTGGTCGCTTGCACGTGCCCTCAAAAGTTCTTACGAACACTCAAGCTAGTTCCTCCCAACTGTGTATACTGCTTGGAGTCAACTGAGTCAACCATGCTCGGGCTGACCCTTCCAACATAAGAGGGAGATGTTTCGTCGCTATCTCATTGTTTCCGCCTCCAATCTGCACAGCCACTCGGTAATCTTCAAGCTAGGTTTCGGGCTTGGATTCTCCAGTGAACTTACAGACTCCGGTTGCCAACCTAAAGTTGGGAGGAACCACCGCTGCCCTGATGGCTCTGCTGAAACACTCTAGGCCCAAAACATGCAATCTGCTGCCACTCGGACGATCTCCGCCAGGATCTTCTCATGCGCCCTGTTCTGGTCAACCAGGCCTTGAACGAGAATGGATCTCACATTGAAGCCTGGCTCTCTTGGATCGACTGAGGCTCTGCGCTCGTCAATGTGACGACGTCTGTCATCATTCTGCCGAGGCACGTACGACGCAACCCTCGGAGGAGGTGTAGGCACTCGACGACGATTGTCGCGGTCGAACTGACGATCATACTGCCCACGGCCTTCACGCTGCAGGGGCGATCTTGGGCTATGGGCCGACTGGATTGTATCCGCTACCACGGATCTGCTGGAATCCTATTCCGCGACTGAGACACTGCAGTGTTCTGCTCTCCTGCTGCCCGGAGCAAGGCCCGGATCTGCATCAACCCTCGGCCAGCCTCCGACTGGGAAGGTTGGATCGACTCTGCAATTCGGGCCGCAGCTATGAGGTTCTGAATCGGAGTATGGTATACCTTAGGTGGAGGTGGGAAAAGCTGTCGTCGACTAGACTCGGGGACCCGCTCCCGAGCTCGCTCGTCGAGAGCGCGCTGCAGGTTCTCTAGTCGAGTGGGCTTAGCCAAATTAGCCAAGCGCCTCCTCCAAGGCCCGAGCCTCGGGGGTTTCTTCAACGATGGGCGTGTGGAGTGCATCCATGTTGTGGCGATGAAGGTCTTCCCTCTGCTGCGAAGAAAGTGGTTCGGGATGATACTCCTCATGGACTCGTGACGGATCGCCGCCAGCATCTTCGCCGTCCTCGGGATGAAAGCCAGGTGGGCCACACGCACCATCGACCATCAAGACTTCAGCCGCAGGGTCGCTGCTATCGCATTCGGATGCAGTCTCCGTAGAGCCAGTCGATAGACCGAACATGCCGTGGAGAGTTTCGTCGGGCTCGATTGCCGCGACTTGATGGGTGCCCGAACGCCGAGCCACCGCGTGTTTCACCCACCGCTGAAGCCGTGATCGACCGGGTCGCTTGCGGCGGCGAACAGCGGGGAGGGAAGACACCATCGAAGTCGACTGATACTAGGTCGACGGCTGCCGAAGAAGGACGCCGCGAACGCACGCGCAAAAATGCGTCACCCCTTAGACGGGAAGCGCCTCAACGTCAAGTGGAGCTTCTTGAAGCCACGCTGAGTCGTCGGCGACGAAAACGAGCGCGCCGAGACAGATCTCGCGGCCCTCAGCCAACTCGCCGCCGGTAATCATGATGATGATCGGAAAAACTTGCAACTTCGCCAATAAGTCGCTAAGACACCTGCCCCACGGTGGGCGCCAACTGTCGTGGTTCTAAGACTGATAGTAGAAAGGGGGTAGGTATGGAGAGGCAAGATATCAGCTATGGCGAAGGTGTACACACGGGTTTTACGAGTTCAAGCCCTTCTCGAAGGAAGTAACAGCCCTACGTCTCGGTGGTCGATTTGATTATATGTGTGATGTTACAGGGGGTGCCAACCCTTGTGCCAGAGGAGGAGGGTGGCTTATATACAGTTCGCCAGGACCTCTCCAGCCCTCCATTACAAGGGAGTTAATGTACATAAAGTGGTGGTGTTACTGGTAACACCAGCCTTAAGTGTTGTTAATGACCTTAAAGACTATGGAGTGAATGCGTGTCCGTTGCACGCTGAGTGACTCCTGGTCTTCGGGAGGTCGAGTGATTCTCTGGTTGGTCGAGTGTCAGTAGGTAGGGAGACTCCCGAGTGACATGATGTCGAGTGGATTGCACTCAACATCTTCGACTGGGGGTCTCATGTTGTCCCTTGACCTTCTTGCCTTCTTGGGTAGTGACCTTTGGTAGGACGTATAGGTCAAGCCTATGACCCTACCCTAGGTCTGTATCCTCATCACCTGGCCCAATAAAAAGGTGACGCAACACCTAAAATAGCCCCTGGACGAAATTTATGAAGTGGCATCTTGTATATTTCGTCCAAGGCTTCATGCACTCATTATGGTGGCTTAAAAGTCCTGAAATCATCACTTGTAACTCAGTTCTTGTTCCCCTTGTGCATGCCATTATCTCCATGCTTGGTCTTGCTCCAGTGTTCATCCCTCTTATCCATGCCAAACCCTTCATTTGTAAGCAAAACAAATGTATCCAATTTAGGCAGCATCATATTCTCATGAACATTAGAATCATTACCAAGAAACGAAAGTACCTGATAATTTAATTGGCGTGCGCCAGCTCTAGTAATTGGTCCAGTATATGTAGCAGTAGGGGCTGTGGGTGTAACAATGGTATTGATGTCCTCATCATCCTCCCCTTCTTGAAATGAAGTCATCCTCGACGGAAGTTCATCTTCCTCACCCAAATAAGGCTTCGAACTGCAATGTTAAAAGTGGGACTAACCCCAAAATCTGCAGGCAACTGAAGTTTATATGCATTATTATTTATATGCAACTGAAGCTTTGATTTGCGCAAATTTGGAAACCTATCCTTATGCAAATGTAACCAAACAAGATCTCCAGGTGCAAAGACAACATGTTTTCTACCCTTATCTCCAACAAGTTTATATTTAGCGTTCATACGCTCTATGTTTTCCTTAGTTAACTCATGCATTTTAAGATCAATTCAGCATGTTGTTTAGCATCAAAATTAACCTTCTCCGAAGATGGAAGAGGCAACAAATCAATAGGTGCACGCGGTAGAAAATCATACACAATTTCAAAAGGGCACATCTTAGTAGTAGAATGCAATGAACGATTATAAGCAAATTCAATATGAGGCAAGCATTATTCCCACATTTTCTTATTATTCTTCAAATCAGCCCTAAGCATAGTAGACAATGTTCTATTGACTACTTCAGTTTGTCCATCAGTTTGGGGGTGACAAGTAGTACTAAAAAGCAGTTTAGTCCCCAACTTAGCCCATAAACATCTCCAAAAGTGGCTAAGAAATTTAGTATCACGATATGAAACAATAGTATTTGGCACACCATGCAAGCGGATAATTTCACGAAAGAACATACCAACAACATTAACAACATCATCACTTTTATGACATGGTATAAAGTGTGCCATTTTCAAGAATCTATCCACGACAACAAATATGCTATCCCTCCCCTTCTTTGTTCGAGGCAAACCTAAAACAAAGTCCATAGATATATCCTCCCAAGGAACACTAGGTACAGGCAAAGGCATATATAAACCATGAGGATTGAGTCGTGACTTAGCTTTTTGACATGTAGTGCAGCGAGCAACAAAACACTCAGCATCCCGTCTCATCTTTGGCCAAAAGAAATGTGTAGCAAGTATATCCTCCGCCTTCTTCACGCCAAAGTGTCTCATTAATCCTCCTCCATGCGCCTCCTGCAACAACAAAAGACGAACGGAGCTAGCTGGAATGCATAGCTTGTTAGCACGAAACACAAATCCATCGTTAACGACGAACTTGTTCCATGTTCTCCCTTCTTTACAATTATGCAATACATCTTTAAATTCAGCATCATGCACATATTGATCTTTGATGGTCTCCAAACCAAATATTTTAAAGTCAAGTTGTGAAAGCATAGTATAACGATGAGACAATGCATCAGCAATAACATTTTCTTTACCCTCCTTGTGTTCAATGACATAAGGGAAAGTCTCAATGAATTCAACCCATTTAGCATGTCTACGGTTAAGTTTTGCTTGACTTTTAATGTGTTTCAAAGATTCATGATCAGAATGTATAACAAATTCTTTGGGCCATAAATAATGTTGCCATATTTCTAAAGTCCGAACAAGAGCATATCATTCTTTATCATAAGTAGAACAGTTCAGACTAGGCCCACTTAATTTTTCAGAAAAGTATGCAACAGGTTTGCCATCTTGTAATAACACACCTCCTAATCCAATTCCACTAGCATCACATTCAAGCTCAAAAGTCTTATTAAAATCAGGAAGTTGGAGTAAAGGAGCATGTGTCAACTTATCTTTCAATACTGTGAAGGCTTCTTCTTGTGCGGTACCCCAAACAAAAGGCAAATCTTTCTTTGTAAGCTCATTGAGAGGTGCAGCAATGGTGCCGAAATCTCTCACAAAACGCCTATAAAATCCAGCGAGGCCAAGAAAACTTCTCACTTGAGTGACCATTTTGGGCTGCGGCCAACTCTCAATCGCTTCAATCTTGGCTTTATCAACTTAAATTCCCTATGGAGTAACAACATAGCCAAGAAAAGATACTCGGTCAATGCAAAATGTGCACTTGCCAAGGTTACCAAACAAACGTGCATCACGTAGAGCAATAAAAACAACACGTAAATGTTCTAAATGTTCCTCCATAGATCTGCTATAAATCAGTATATCATCAAAATAGACTACCACAAATTGTCCAATGAAAGCACGCAAAACTTCATTCATTAATCTCATGAAAGTACTAGGTGCATTAGTTAACCCAAAAGGCATGACTAACCACTCATATAATCCAAACTTAGTTTTAAATGTTGTTTTCCATTCATCCCCCAATTTCATACGAATTTGATGGTATCCACTACGCAAATCAACTTTGGAGAATATTGTAGAGACACTCACTTCATCAAGCATATCATCTAGCCTAGGAATAGGATGACGATAACGAATAGTAATATTATTATTGCCTCTACATGAACACACATACGCGATGTACCATCCTTTTTCGGCACTAGAATAATAGGAACAACACAAGGACTAAGGGATTCGCGTATGTAACCTTTGTCGAGAAGCTCCTGTACTTGACGCATAATCTCCTTCGTCTCCTCTAGATTGGTACGGTATGGCGCACAGTTTGGCAGTGAAGCACCGGGAATTAAGTCAATCTGATGCTCAATCCCTCGAATAGGCGGTAATCTCGGTGGCACGTCTTGTGGAAAGACGTCAGCGAACTCCTGCAAAATGTTAGTGACAGCAGGAGGCAAAGAGGAATGCATGTCCTCGAATAAAAATAATGCCTCTTTGCACACAAAAGCATAGCAAACAGATTTGCTGAATCTAGCTCGTCAATATCAGATTTGATGGCAAATAAACATGCACTTTTCAATTTAATTTCAGAAGCAACACTAGATGGTTTATTATTAGGATTCATTTGTTGCTCAAATTCTTTTGCCACAATCTGATTTTCACTCTTATTCTTCTCCTGTTTTGCTTTATTAGCTCTATTAATACCATGTTTCAAAATGGAATCAGGAGTCATAGGAAGCAAAGTAATATTTTTATCCTTATGAAGAAGAGTATACTGATTGTTTCTACCATGGTGTACAATTTTTTTATCAAATTGCCTTGGTCGACCAAGTAATAAGGAACATGCTTGCATAGGTACCACATCACAATCAACATAATCAGCATATGTAGAGATACTAAAATGCACACGAACAGTATGTGTTATCTTAACTTGCCACTGTTGTTGAACCATTGGATGTAGTAAGGATGTGGATGTGGTTTTGTGGTGAGAGATAGCTTCTCAACCATCTCCAAGCTAGCCAAGTTGTTGCAGCTCCCTCCATCTATGATGACGCGCACAGAACATTCCTTCACAACTCCCTTTGTATGGAACAAATTATGCCACTGATTTTGCTCAGCTTGTGTGACCTGCACACTCAAAACACGTTGAGCAACTAAACATTCATACCTGTCAGCGTCTTTAGGAGCCATGTATTGCGTCTCATGATCAGAATCATCTCCACCGTGTTCTTCACGTGTAATAAGAGCCAAAGTCTCCTAGTCACTAGCGAATTCATATACCCACCATCCTCAGTAGCAATCATCACATGCTGAGATTTGCATTCTCGCGCATAATGTCCTCTTACCTTACAACAACGACAAATAATATCACTTGTGTGCCCTGTTGATGCCATGGAAGAAGAAGAGCTCTGTGCAGGACCAGCAGGTGTGCTCTTGGCAGATAGTGGTGGTTGTGCCTGCTTTCTTGTATCACGGCTGGAGGTAGCAGCTGATGGAGGTGCTGGTGCAGTGGAAGTAGAGGATGCACGCGGTGTCCATGATGAAGGTCGAACTGCAGAAAAGTTAGTTCGCGCCAATGCTTGTCAGTCCTGCACCTCACGTTCAGCTTTACAAGCAAGATGGAATAAACGAGTGATATTAGTATACTCCTTATACTCTAGAATGGTCCGAATCTCTCTATTCAATCCACCCATAAAACGTGCAAGCATAGCTTCATTCTCCTCAACAATACCACATCTAATCATGCCAGTTTGTAATTCCTGATAATATTCTTCTATAGAATTTTTCCTTGTCTTAAACGCTGCAATTTTTGAAGCAATTCACATTGATAATATGGTGGAACCCAACGAGTACGCATAGCAGTTTTCAAAGCAGCCCAAGTAGCTGGAATAGGATATAATCTACAATGTTCAGACCACCATACACATGCAAAACTAGTGAAAGCACAAACAGTAGCAACAACCCATCTCTCCTCGGGATATTGTAAACATGTAAAACATTGTTCAGTTTCTAACTCCCAAGTAAGATATATATCAGGAACATATCTACCCTCAAATGATGGAATATTCAAATTTAGTTTAGGAACATGGTCATGATCTCGTACCTAAGGTGGTGGTGCAGGCCTACCATTGCGATTATATACCTGAGGTCGACCTGCTGGTGGTGGTGCTGGTGGCTGCACGTAGTTCCAATTTTGGTCAACCTCATCCTCATAATCGCCAGCATAATCATCATCCTCGTGGGTACCAGCAGCAGCAGTAGCAGGAGCCAAAGAAGCATCAACAATAGGTACAACAGCACCAGAATTTTGACCAAGCTCAATTGGAACGTGTTGTGCTCGTCCCACTTGATTTGGAAGGCGTCGTTGTAGTTATTATTGTTGTATAGGTGCGACAGGTGCAGTCGGCGGTGGTGGTGGAAGACGCGCGAGCAATCCATTAAACTTGTTATCGAGTTTTGTTTCAAACGTCTTATCAATGCCATCTATCTTCTCCATGGCCTCTTCAAATCTGTTTAGCACATCTTGCACCTGTCCACTCATCATTTGCTGAAATTTATCATGTAGCTGTTTGTTCGTCATGGCTTGAGATTCTGCCATGGTTAGCAGCAATAGAAACAAAAAATAATATGATCCTACAGACTACTAGGAAGTGGTGGAGATGGTGGTGTGTCACAAATCCTTCAAGCGAATCTCAAAGTCTTACCAGTTCTTACCCAGCAGCAGCTGGTGATCAGCAACCGTTGTAGTCAAAACTCTCAAAGCTTGGATAGAGCGATGGCCAGGCGGTGTCAAACGCACGACGTAGATGTATGTGGAGATGGGAAGGCTTATAATATGGTAGCAAAAACGGTCAGCAATAATCAATTCGGAGATGCAAAGTTGAATAAACGCTCAACGACGGTACTGTGCTGGTCCTAGGCTAGACCGTGCTAGGAACGGGAGCCTAGAACACTAACAAAATCACGACGCGACACGTAATCAAGGGAGGTGCACACTCTGATTTTTTTAATCTTTTTTTTTGCACTTTTTTTTCCTTTTTTTTGCTCCGCAACATTTTTTTCGAAAAAGTCTACAAATGGTCTAAAAACTGCCTAGCCAGAATTTTCTAGACTTAGTTTTTTCTGAAACTGGAACTATTTTTCTTGTACGGGTGGCACTGATGTTGGGAAGTCCAACTTGGTCACGACTCAGAGTATGGCGTGATCTGGAAATCGAAAACAAACCAACAAATACTGGACTCGGACTAGGACTGGTGGCGGAGATGAATCTGGTGGAAACTCGGACTTGTGGCGGATATATGTAGGGCGGTGGAACACGGACTGGTGGCGAATCTTTGATGGAGGTGGACTCGAATTATCCTGATGGCGGTGAATATGTGGTATATGGCAGCGGTGATGACGATGGTGGTATATGGCAGCGGTGACGATGATGGTGGTATATGGCAGCGGTGATGAGGATGATGCGGCGGCGGCGTGACAACTTGTGAACAGAACTCGAAACTCTAAAGGACTAGACACTAAGACCAGCAACTCGACACGACGATGCAACCACAAATTCAACAAAGCAAAAGACTAAAAAGAATATGTAATGGCTCAGGCTGGTTCGGATAGGATGAACTAACCCTAATTTTTTTGTGGCTTTTTCCTGGACTGTAGGTATGATAACAGACTCGATCTAAACTATGAAAAACTATAAAAATCTCACCGAGCAACCTGGAAATCTGATACCACTTGATAGAGGCAAAGGTGTCCCATCTTTCGATGAGATGGTGATTATCATTTTGGAGGAGTAGACTTTGACGATCCGACTATGTACGTGTGAGGACGTCGCGCCTTAGCAATCTCTAAACCAACTCCGAGAGGTTATTGACCACGCTGGAGCTTGATCAACCTAACCATGAGGGTCTATTTCCTGCGAGCAAACGAAGAACAAGCAAGAAACTGAGATTGCAATCTGGATATTGCGAATATAAGATGAAAGCTTTATTGATCAAGATGGGGTTCTGTGACATCTTGGTCTGGTCGTTGAACACAAATGAAGTACGCGAAGTTGCAGCTATGGTGAACTTTTAATTTAAACAAAATCCAAAGTCTAAACAGTGCCCTAAGGGATGTATATATGAGGAAGAGGGGGGAATTTCGTGGCCCTTGGTGGAGGGGTCCGAAACCAACCCTATCTCTTGTTTACCCACAAATACAAACTCTAAAAATAGCCCATACTTATGTATTTCAAAATTACATGGGCCTGGCCCAATAAAAAGGTGACACAACACCTAAAATAGCCTCTGGACGAAATTTATGAAGTGGCATCTTGTATATTCCGTCCAAGGCTTCACGCACTCATTATGGTGGCTTCAAAGTCCTGAAATCATCACTTGTAACTCCGTTCTTGTTCCCCTTGCGCATGCCATCATCTCCATGCTTGGTCTTGCTCCAGAGTTCATCCCTCTTATCCATGCTAGGCCCTTCATTTGTAAGCAAAACAAATGTATCCGATTTAGGCAGCATCATATTCTCATCAACATTAGAATCATTACCAAGAAACAAAAGTACCTGATAATTTAATTGGCGTGCGCGAGCTCTAGTAATTGGTCCAGTATATGTAGCAGTGGGGGCTGTGGGTGTAACAATGGTATTGATGTCCTCATCACTCCAATGGTTCGCCTTCCTGCAGCAGGAATTCTTCGGTTGTCATCAAAACAACTCCTCCATCGATGACTACTGCATGCGCCTCAAGACCCTCTCCGACGAGCTCAACGACATCAAATTCAAGGTGGGCAACGAGCTGTTCCTCTCCACCCTCACCGCCGGCCTCAATGAGGACCTCGGCAAGGCCGCCTCCAATCTCACCCTCATGGCGAACCCTACCTACGAGCGGGCGGTAGCGTATCTCCGTCTCGAGGAATGCCGGTTGAAGCATCTTCGCTCTCATGCCATTCACACTGCCTTCACCGCCAGTTATTCATTGGGTGGCCCCGCCCAACCCATGTGCCCGCCTCTCGGCTTCCCGGCGCCCTACCAGCCGCCTCGGGCCCCTCCTGCGCCAACCGGCGCCTACGGCGCCCTATATCAGCCACGGCCCTCGGCTCCCGCCGCTCTTGTGGCTCCTCCCAACAACCGCCACAGCAGCCGCGCCAGCACCGCAGTGGCCATGGCAACGGCCAGCAGTGCAACCAGGGCCAGCAGTAGTAGCACCGCGCCGGGCCTCCTCAGCCGCATAAGCCGACACCGCCCTGGGGGGCGGCCACAACCCCTGGACTAGGTTTGTGCATGTCCGTGCCACGGCCGCCTGCTCCGAGTCTACTAGGGCCCGTGCCGTCTGATGACGCACAAGTGTACGGGATCTATCGTAGTCCTTTTGATAAGTAAGAGTGTCGAACCCAACGAGGAGCAGAAGGAAATGACAAGCGGTTTTCAGTAAGGTATTCTCTGCAAGCACTGAAATTATCGGTAACAGACAGTTGTGTGATAAGGTAATTTGTAACGGGTAACAAGCAATGAAAGTAAATAAGGTGCAACAAGGTGGCCCAATCCTTTTTGTAGCAAAGGACAAGTCTGGACAAATTCTTATATAGAGAAAAGCGCTCCCGAGGACACATGGGAATTATCGCCAAGCTAGTTTTCATCACGCTCATATGATTCACGTTCGTTACTTTGATAATTTGATATGTGGGTGGACCGGTGCTTGGGTACTGCCCTTTCTTGGACAAGCATCCCACTTATGATTAACCCCTATTGCAAGCATCCGCAATTACAAAAGAAGTATTAAGGTAAACCTAACCACAGCATGAAACATGTGGATGCAAATCAGCCCCTTACGAAGCAACGCATAAACTAGGGTTTAAGCTTCTGTCACTCTAGCAACCTATCATCTACTTATTACTTCCCAATGCCTTCCTCTAGCCCTAAACAATGGTGAAGTGTCATGTAGTCGACGTTCACATAACACTGATACGTCCATTTTGCATCATGCTTTTATATCGATGTTTATTGCATTATGGGCTGTTATTTCACGATATGTCACAATACTTATGGCTATTATCTCTTATTTTACAAGGCTTACCATGAAGAGGGGGAATGCCGGCAGCTGGAATTCTGGCTGGAAAAGGAGCAAATATTGGAGACCTATTCTGTGCAACTCCAAAAGTCCTGAAACTCCACGGAATATCTTAAAAGAAATAAAGAAAAATCATCACCAAAGATGAAGGCCAGGGGGCCCACACCCTGCTCACGAGGGTGGGGGGCGCGCCCCTCCCCCCTAGGCGCGCCCCCCTACCTCGTGGGCCCCCTGGTGGCTCTCCGATGCCCATCTTCTCCTATATGAAGTCTTTCGATGAGAAAAAAAATCAGAAGCAACCTTTCGGGACGAGACTCCGACGCCACGAGGCGGAACCTTGGCGGAACCAATCTAGCGCTCCGGCAGAGCTGTTCTGCCCGGGACACTTCCCTCCGGGAGGGGGAAATCATAACCATCGTCATCACCAACGCTCCTCTCATCGGGAGAGGGCAATCTCCATCAACATCTTCACCAGCACCATCTCATCTCCAAACCCTAGTTCATCTCTTGTATCCAATTCTTGCCTCCAAGTCCAGGATTGGTGCTAGTAGGTTGCTAGTAGTGTTGATTACTCCTTGTAGTTGATGCTAGTTGGTTTATTTGGTGGAAGATCATATGTTCAGATCCTTTATGCATATTATTACCCCTCTAATTATGAACATGAATATGCTTTGTGAGTAGTTACGTTTGTTCCTGAGGACAAGGGAGAAGTCTTGCTATTAGTAGTCATGTGAATTTGGTATTCGTTCGATATTTTGATAAGATGTATGTTGTCTAACCTCTAGTGGTATTATGTGAACGTCGACTACATAACACTTCACCATTATTTGGGCCTAGAGGAAGGCATTGGGAAGTAATAAGTAGATGATGGGTTGCTAGAGTGACAGAACCTTAAACCCTAGTTTATGCGTTGCTTCGTAAGGGGCTGATTTGGATCCATATGTTTCATGCTATGGTTAGGTTTACCTTAATACTTTTGTTGTAGTTGCGGATGCTTGCAATAGAGGTTAATCATAAGTGGGATGCTTGTCCAAGTAAGGGCAGTACCCAAGCACCGGTCCACCCACATATCAAATTATCAAAGTACCGAACGCGAATCATATGAGCGTGATGAAAACTAGCTTGACGATATTCCCATGTGTCCTCGGGAGCGCTTTTCCTATTATAAGAGTTTGTCCAGGCTTGTCCTTTGCTACAAAAAGGATTGGGCCACCTTGCTGCACTTTATTTACTTTTACTACTTGTTGCTCGTTACCGTTTATCTTATCACAAAACTATCTGTTACCACTTATTTCAGTACTTGCAGAGAATACCTTGCTGAAAACCGCTTATCATTTCCTTCTGCTCCTCGTTGGGTTCAACACTCTTACTTATCGAAAGGACTATGATAGATCCCCTATACTTGTGGGTCATCAAGACTCTTTTCTGGCGCCGTTGCCGGGGAGGGTAGCGCCTTTGGTAAGTGGAATTTGGTAAGGAAAAATTTATATAGTGTGCTGAAATTTTCTGTCACTTGTTACTATGGAAAGTGAATCTCTGAGGGGCTTGTTCGTGGTATCTTCACCCTGTCCAGTAGAGCAAAGAGTTGCTCCTCAACCTACTGAACCTATTGAAAATGAAATTTCTTTTGAATTTCCTTCAGGTATTATGGAAAAACTGCTGGCTAATACTTTTACAGGAGATGGGACAAAGCATCCCGACGAGCATCTACGCTATTTGGATGATATTTGTGGATTATTTAAGCTTGCAGGTATACCCGATGATGTTGTTAAGAAGAAGGCTTTCCCTTTATCTTTGAAGGGAGACACATCGACATGGTATAGGCTATGTGATGATACGAGATCATGGAACTATAAAAGAATGAAATTGGAATTTCACCAGAAGTATTACCCTATGCATCTTGTTCATCGTGATCGCAATTATATATATAATTTTTGGCCTCGCGATGGAGAAAGCATCGCTCAAGCTTGGGGGAGGCTTAAATCCATGTTATATTCATGCCCCAATCATGAGCTCTCAAAATTGACAATTCTTCAGAATTTTTATGCTCGGCTCTCTGGTAATAATAAAACCATGCTCGATACTTCTTGTGCTGGCTCTTTTATGATGAAGCCTATTGAATTCAGATGGAATTTATTGGATAGAATTAAACGCAACTCTGAAGATTGGGACCTCGACGAAGGTAAGGAGTCAGGTATGACACCTAAGTTTGATTGTGTTAAATCTTTTATGGATACCGATATTTTCCGTAAGTTTAGCACTAAATATGGACTTGACTCTAAGATCGCTTCTTTCTGTGAATCTTTTGCTACCTATGTTGATCTCCCCAAGGAGAAGTGGTTTAAATATCATCCTCCCATAGAAGTAAAAGTAGCTGAACCTATTAAAGTTGAAGAAGAAACCATCACTTATAATGATCCTATTGTTCCTACCTCTTATGTTGAGAAACCGCCTTTCCCTTCTAGAGTAAAGGATCATGCTAAAGCTTCAACTGTTGTTCGTAAAAGCAATACTAGAACTTATACACCTCCTGAGCAAGTCAAAGTAGAACCTAATATTGCTATTGTTAAAGATCTCTTGTATGATAATATTGATGGGCATTTCATTCAGTTCGAAGGTGAAATTGCTAGAATTGCTAAACCATGTGCTAAAGATAAACATAGACCTGTGGTAGGCGTGCCTGTTATTTCTGTTAAAATAGGAGATCATTGTTACCATGGCTTATGTGATATGGGTGCGAGTGCTAGTGTTATACCACATACTTTATACGAAAAAATTAAGAATGAAATTGCACCTGCTGAATTAGAAGGTATTGATGTCACAATTAAACTTGCCAATAGAGATACTATTTCTGCAATGGGAATTGTTAGAGATGTTGAAGTCTTGTGTGGGAAAACCAAATATCCCGTTGATTTTCTTGTTCTTGGTTCCCACAAGATAGCTTTTGTCCCATTATATTTGGTAGACCCTTCTTGAATACTGTTAATGCTACGATAGACTGTAAAAAGAATGTTGTTACTGTTGGCTTGGATGATATGGTTCATGAGTTTAATTTCACTAAATTTAGTAAACAACATCGTGAGGAAGAATTGCCTAGTAAGGATGAAATTATTGGTCTTGCTTCTATTGTTGTACCTCCTAGTGATGCTTTAGAACATTATTTGCTAGACCATGAAAATGAGATGTTCATGAATGAAAGAAGGGAAATAGATGAAGTATTCTTTAAACAAGAACCTATTCTGAAACACAATTTGCCTGTTGAAATCCTAGGGGATCCTCCTCCACCCAAGGGTGATCCCGTGTTTGAGCTTAAACCGTTGCCTAATAATCTTAAGTATGCTTATCTTGATGAAAAGAAAATATATCCTGTTATTATTAGTGCTAACCTTTCAGAGCATGAAGAAGAAAGATTATTGAAAACTCTGAAGAAGCACTGTGCCGCTATTGGATATACTCTTGATGATCTTAAGGGCATTAGTCCCACTCTATGTCAACATAAAATAAATTTGGAAGCGGATGCCAAACCAGTTCGTGATCCTCAACGATGTTTGAATCCTAAAATGAAAGAAGTGGTAAGAAAATAAATACTCAAGCTTCTGGAGGCAGGTATAATATATCCCGTTGCTGATAGTCAGTGGGTAAGTCCTGTCCATTGTGTCCCTAAGAAGGGAGGTATTACTGTTGTTCCTAATGATAAAGATGAATTGATACCGCAAAGAATTATCACAGGTTATAGGATGGTAATTGATTTCCGCAAGTTAAATAAAGCTACTAAGAAAGATCATTACCCCTTACCTTTTATTGATCAAATGCTAGAAAGATTATGCAAACATACACATTATTGCTTCCTAGATGGTTATTCTGGTTTCTCTCAAATACCTGTGTCGGCTAAAGATCAATCAAAGACTACTTTTACATGCCCTTTTGGTACTTTTGCTTATGTACGTATGCCTTTTGGTTTATGTAATGCACCTGCTACCTTTCAAAGATGCATGATGGTTATATTCTCTGATTTTTGTGAAAAGATTTGTGAGGTTTTCATGGACGAATTTTCCGTCTATGGTTCCTCTTTTGATGATTGCTTGAGCAATCTTGATCGAGTTTTGCAGAGATGTGAAGAAACTAATCTTGTCTTGAATTGGGAAAAGTGCCACTTTATGGTTAATGTAGGTATTGTCTTGGGGCACAAAGTTTCTGAAAGAGGTATTGAAGTTGATAAAGCCAAGGTTGATGCTATTGAAAAGATGCCATGTCCCAAGGACATCAAAGGTATAAGAAGTTTCCTTGGTCACGCTGGATTTTATAGGAGGTTTATTAAGGACTTCTCAAAATCTCTCGGCATCTGACTAATTTATTACAAAAAGATGTACCATTTTTCTTTGATGATGATTGTGTAGAAGCATTTGAAATACTTAAGAAAGCATTAGTCTCTGCACCTATTGTTCAGCCACCTGATTGGAATTTTTTACCCTTTGAAATTATGTGTGATGCTAGTGATTATGATGTAGGTGCTGTTCTAGGGCAAAGAGTTGATAAGAAATTAAATGTTATCCATTATGCTAGTAAGACTCTAGACAATGCTCAAAGAAATTATGCTACTACCGAAAAGGAATTTTTAGTGGTTGTATTTGCTTGTGATAAATTCAGACCCTATATTGTTGATTCTAAAGTAACTATTCATACCGATCATGCTGCTATTAAATATCTTATGAAAAAGAAAGATGCAAAACCTAGACTTATTAGATGGGTTCTCTTGCTGCAAGAATTTGATTTACATATTGTTGATAGAAAAGGAGCTGAGAACCCAGTTGCAAACAACTTATCTAGGTTAGAGAATGTTCTTGATGACCCACTAGCTATTGATGATAGCTTTCCTGATGAGCAATTAAATGTCATAAGTACTTCTCATAGCACTCTGTGGTATGCTGATTATGCTAATTATATTGTTGCTAAATTTATACCACCTAGCTTCACATACCAACAAAAGAAAAAGTTTTTCTATGATTTGAGACATTACTTTTGGGATGACCCACATCTTTATAAAGAAGGAGTAGATGGTGTTATTAGACGTTGTGTACCTGAGCATGAACAGGAACAGATCCTATGCAAGTGTCACTCCGAAGCTTATGGAGGACATCACGCTGGAGATAGAACTGCACATAAGGTATTGCAATCCGGGTTTTATTGGCCTACTCTCTTCAAGGATGCCCGTAAGTTTGTTTTGTCTTGCGATGAATGTCAAAGAATTGGTAATATTACTAGACGTCAAGAAATGCCTACGAATTATTCACTTGTTATTGAACCATTTCATGTTTGGGGCTTTGATTATATGGGACCTTTTCCTGCCTCTAATGGTTACACACATATTTTAGTTGCGGTTGATTACGTTACTAAGTGGGTAGAAGCTATTCCAACTAGTAGTGCTGATCATAACACTTCTATTAAAATGCTTAAGGAAGTTATTTTTCCGAGGTTTGGAGTCCCTAGATACTTGATTACTGATGGTAGTTCACACTTTATTCATGGTGCTTTCCGTAAGATGCTTGCTAAATATGATGTTAATCATAGAATTGCATCTCCTTATCACCCGCAGTCTAGTGGTCAGGTAGAGATGAGCAATAGAGAGCTCAGATTAATTTTGCAAAAGACTGTCAATAGGTCTAGAAAGAATTGGTCCAAAAAACTGAATGATGCATTATGGGCCTATAGAACTGCGTACAAAAATCCTATGGGTATGTCTCCGTATAAAATGGTTTATGGAAAAGCATGTCATTTACCTCTTGAATTAGAACATAAAGCATATTGGGCTATCAAAGAGCTCAATTATGACTTCAAACTTGCCGGTGAGAAGAGGTTGTTTGATATTAGCTCACTTGATGAATGGAGAACCCAAGCTTATGAAAATGCCAAGCTGTTTAAAAAAAAGTTAAAAGGTGGCATGATAACAGGATACAAAAGCGTGAGTTTAATGTAGGTGACTATGTATTGCTATAAAACTCTCATTTAAGATTTTTTGCAGGAAAACTTCTCTCCAAATGGGAAGGTCCTTACGTTATCGAGGAGGTCTATTGTTCTGGTGCCATAAAAATCAACAACTTCGCAGGCACAAATCCGAAGGTGGTAAACGGTCAAAGAATCAAACATTATATCTCAGGTAATCCCATAAATGTTGAAACCAATATTATTGAAACCGTAACCCCGGAGGAATACATAAGGGACACTTTCCAGAACATCCCAGACTCCGAAAAAGAATAGGTATGTGGTACGGTAAGTAAACCGACCCCAAAACAAATTTTAAAGCAATATTTCTCCATTTTGGAATATTTAGAAAAATAGAAAAATAAGTAGCAGTCCGGGGAGGACACGAGGCCTCCACGAGGGTGGAGGGCGCGCCCTACCCCCTTGGGCACGCCCCCTACCTCGTGAGCACCCCGTGTGCCCTCCGGACTCCGTTTTCTTGCACGATACGTATTTTGGTCGGTAAAAATTCATTATATATTCGCCCGAAGGTTTTGACGACCGTATCACGCAAATATCCTCTGTTTTCGTTTTGAACTGTTTTCGTTGCAGATTTGAGGATTCCGGAGACTCGATCATCCTTCTATGAGGGTGAGCCTATGCCATGGAAGATGGACGACAAGCTTTCTGTTGGGGAACGTAGTAATTTCAAAAAATTTCCTACGCACACGCAAGATCATGGTGATGATATAGCAATGAGAGGGGAGAGTGTTCGTCCACGTACCCTCGTAGACTGCAAGCGGAAGTGTTAGCACAACGCGGTTGATGTAGTCGTACGTCTTCACGATCCGACCGATCCAAGCACCGAACGTACGGGGCCTCCGAGTTCAGCACACGTTCAGCTTGATGACGATCTCCGGCCCTCCGATCCAGCAAAGGCTCCGGAGATGAGTTCCGTCAGCACGACGGCGTGGTGACGATGATGATGTTCTACCGGCGTAGGGCTTCGCCTAAACTCCGCGACGATATGATCGAGGTGGAATATGGTGGAAGGGGGCACCGCACACGGCTAAGGAATGATCCATAGATCAACTTGTGTGTCATGGGGTGCCCCCTGCCCCCGTATATAAAGGAGCAAGGGGGAGGAGGCGGCCGGCCAAGGGAGGGCGCGCCAGGGAGGAGTCCTACTCCCACGGGGAGTAGGATTCCCTCCTTTCCTAGTCCAACTAGGAGACCTTCCATGTAGTAGGAGTAGGAGAGAAAGAAAGGGAAGAGAGAAGGGAAGGAAGGAGGGGGTGCGACCCCTCCCCCCTAGTCCAATTCGGACTAGGCCTTGGGGGGGCGCGCGGCCTGCCCTACGCAGCCCCTCTCTCTTTCCCGTATGGCCCAATAAGGCCCAATGCTTCTCCCCGGCAAATTCCCGTAACTCTCCGGTACTCCGATAAATACCGAATCACTCGGAACCTTTCCGAAGTCCGAATATAGTCGTCCAATATATCGATCTTTACGTCTCGACCATTTTGAGACTCCTCGTCATGTCCCAGATCTCATCCGGGACTCCGAACTCCTTCGGTACATCAAAACTCATAAACTCATAATAAACTGTCATCGAAACCTTAAGCGTGCGGACCCTACGGGTTCGAGAACTATGTAGACATGACTGAAACACGTTTCCGATCAATAACCAATAGAGGGACCTGGATGCCCATATTGGCTCCCACATATTCTACGAAGATCTTTATCGGTCAAACCGCATAACAACATACGTTGTTTCCTTTGTCATCGGTATGTTATTTGTCCGAGATTTGATCGTCGGTATCTCAATACCTAGTTCAATCTCGTTACCGGCAAGTCTCTTTACTCGTTTCGTAATACATCATCCCGCAACTAACTCATTAGTTACAATGCTTGCAAGGCTTAAGTGATGTGCATTACCGAAAGGGCCCAGAGATACCTCTCCTACAATCGGAGTGACAAAACCTAATCTCGAAATACGCCAACCCAACATGTACCTTTGGATACACCTATAGTACTCCTTTATAATCA
The DNA here is from genome assembly GCA_963921465.1 of Triticum timopheevii. NCBI lineage: Eukaryota > Viridiplantae > Streptophyta > Magnoliopsida > Poales > Poaceae > Triticum > Triticum timopheevii. The sequence goes on along the minus strand of OY997266.1, from coordinate 500,015,932 downwards.
CCCAGTTACGTTGTGACATTTGGTAGCACCCAAAGTGTTCCTCCGGTAAACGGGATTTGCATAATCTCATAGTTACAGGAACATGTATAAGTCATGAAGAAAGCAATAGCAACATACTAAACGATCAAGTGCTAGGCTAACGGAATGGGTCATGTCAATCACATCATTCTCCTAATGATGTGATCCCATTAATCAAATGACAACACATGTCTGTGGTTAGGAAACATAAGCATCTTTGATTAATGAGCTAGTCAAGTAGAGGCATACTAGTGACTATATGTTTGTCTATGTATTCACACATGTATCATGTTTCCGGTTAATACAATTCTATCATGAATAATAAACATTTATCATGATATGAGGAAATAAATAATAACTTTATTATTGCCTCTAGGGCATATTTCCTTCAGTCTCCCACTTGCACTAGAGTCAATAATCTAGATTACATAGTAATGATTCTAACACCCATGCAGTCTTGGTGCTGATCATGTTTTGCTCGTGAGAGAGGCTTAGTCAACGGGTCTGCAACATTCAGATCCGTATGTATTTTGCAAATATTCTATGTCCACAATGCTCTGCACGGAGCTACTCTAGCTAATTGCTCCCACTTTCAATACGTATCCAGATTGAGACTTAGAGTCATCTGAATTGGTGTAAAAGCTTGCATCATTGTAACTTTTTACGACGGGCTCTTTTATCACCTCCATAATCAAGAAACATCTCCTTAGTTCTCACTAAGGATATTCTTGACCACTGTCCAGTGATCTACTCTTAGATCAAAATTGTATTCCTTTGTCAAACTCAGAGCAAGGTATACAATAGGTCTGGTTCACAGCATAGCATACTTTATAGAACCTATGACTGAGGCATAGGGAATGACTTTTCATTCTCTTTCTATTTTCTTCCATGGTCGGGTCTTGAGTCTTACTCAACTTCACACCTTTGCATCACAGGCAAGAACTCCTTCTTTGTCTGTTCCATTTTGAACTATTCAAGAATTTATCAAGGTATGTACTCATTGAAAAATCTTATCAAGCGTCTTGATCTATCTATATAGATCTTGATGCTCAATGTGTAAGCAGCTTCACCGAGGTCTTGCTTTGAAAAACTCTTTTTCAAGTATCCTTTCATGCTATCCAGAATTTCTATATCATTTCCAATCAACAATATGTCACCCACATATAATATTAGAAATGCTACAGAGCTCCCACTCACTTTCTTGTAAATACAGGCTTCTCAAAAAGTCTGTATAAAACCATATGCTTTGATCAACTCATCAAAGCATATATTCCAACTCCGAGAGGCTTGCACCACTCCATAAATGGATTGCTGGAGCTTGCACACTTTGTTAGCATCTTTAGGATTGACAAAACCTTCTGGTTGCATCATATACAACTCTTCTTTAATAAATCTATTAAGGAATGCAGTTTTTTTTTGACATCCATTTGCCAGATTTTATAAAATGTGGCAATTGCTAACATGATTCGGATAGACTTAAGCATCGATACGAGTGAGAAAATCTCATCGTATTCAACCCCTTGAACTTGTTGAAAAACTTTTGCAACAAGTCGAGCTTAGTGGATAGTAACACTACTATCAGTGTCCGTCTTCCTCTTGAAGATCCATTTATTTAACATGGCTTGCTGATCATTGAGCAAGTCAATCAAAGTCCATACTTTGTTCTCATACATGGATCATATCTCAGATTTTATGGCCTCAAGCCATTTGGCGGAATCTGGGCTCATCATCGATTCCTCATAGTTCGTAGGTTTATCATGGTCTAGTAACATGACTTTCAGAACAGGATTACCGTACCACTCTGGAGCGGACCGTACTCTGGATGACCTACGAGGTTCTGTAGTAACTTGATCTGAAGTTTCATGATCATCATCATTAGCTTCCTCACTAATTGGTGTAGGAATCACTGGAACTGATTTCAGTGATGAACTATTTTCCAATTCGGGAGAAGGTACAGTTACCTCATCAAGTTCTACTTTCCTCCCACTCACTTCCTTCGAGAGAAACTCCTTCTCTAGAAAGGATCCATTTTTAGCAACGAATACCTTGCCTTCGGATCTGTGATAGAAGGTGTACCCAACAATTTCCTTTGGGTATTCTATGAAGACGCACTTCTCCGATTTGGGTTTGAGCTTATCAGGATGAAACCTTTTTACATAAGCATCGCAGCCCCAAACTTTAAGAAACGGCAATTTGGGTTTCTTGCTAAACCACAGTTCATATGCTGTCGTCTCAACGGATTTAGATGGTGCCCTTTTAACGTGAATGCAGCTGTCTCTAATGCATAACCCCAAAACAATAGTGGTAAATCAGTAAGAGACATCATAGATCGCACCATATCTAATAAAGTGCGGTTACGACGTTCGGACACACCATAACATTGTGGTGTTCCAGGTGGCGTGAGCTGTGAAACTATTCCACATTGTTTTAGTTGAAGACCAAACTCGTAACTCAAATATTCGTCTCCGCGATCAGATCGCAGAAACTTTATTTTCTTGTTACGATGATTTTTCCACTTCACTCTGAAATTCTTTGAACCTTTCAACTATTTCAGACTTATGTTTCATCAAGTAGATATACCCATATCTGCTCAAATCATCTTGTGAAGGTCAGAAAATAACGATATTTGCCACGAGCATCAACACTCATTGGATTGCATACATCGGTATGTATTATTTCCAATAAGTTAGTAGCTTGTTCCATTGTTCCGGAGAACGGAGTTTTAGTCATCTTGCCCAAAAGGCACGGTTCGCAAGCATCAAATAATTCATAACCAAGTGATTCCGAAAATCCATCTTTATGGAGTTTCTTCATGCGCTTTACACCGATATGACCCAAACGGCAGTGCCACAAATAAGTTGCACTATCATTATTAACTTTGCATCTTTTGGCATCAATATTATGAATATGTGTATCACTACGATCGAGATCCAACAAACTATTTTCATTGGGTGTATGACCATTGAAGGTTTTATTCATGTAAACAGAACAACAATTATTCTCTGATTTTAAATGAATAACCGTATTGCAATAAACATGATCAAATCATATTCATGCTCAACGCAAACACCAAATAACATTTATTTAGGTTTAACACTAATCCCAAAAGTATAGGGAGTGTGCGATGATGATCATATCAATCTTGGAACTACTTCCAACACTCATCGTCACTTCCCCTTCAACTAGTCTCTGTTTATTCTGTAACTCCTGTTTCGAGTTACTAATCTTAGCAACCGAACAAGTATCAAATACTCAGGGGCTACTATAAGCACTAGTAAGGCACACATCAATAATCTGTATATCAAATATACCCTTGTTCACTTTGCCATCCTTCTTATCCACCAAATATTCAGGGCATTTCCGCTTCCAGTGACCATTTCCTTTGCAGTGTAATCACTCAGTTTTAGGCTTTGGTCCAGCTTTGGTCTTCTTCACGGGAGTGACAACTTGTTTGCCATTCTACTTGAAGTTTCCCTTTCTTTCCCTTTGCCCTTTTCTTGAAACTAGTGGTCTTGTCAATCATCAACACTTGATGCTCTTTCTTGATTTCTACCTTCGTTAATTTCAACATCACGAAGAGCTCGGGAAACTTTTACGTCATCCGTTGCATACTATAGTTCATCACAAAGTTCTAGCAACTTGGTGATGGTGACTAGAGAATTCTGTCAATCACTATCTTATCTGGAAGATTAACTCCCACTTGTTTCAAGCGATTGTAGTACCCAGACAATCTGAGCACATGCTCACTAGTTGAGCGATTCTCCTCCACCTTTTAGCTATAGAACTTGTTGAAGATTTCATATCTCTTAACTCGGGTATTTGCTTGAAATATTAACTTCAATTCCTGGAACATCTCATATGGTCCATGATGTTTAAAACATCTTTGAAGTCCCGATTCTAAGCTGTTAAGTATGGTGCACTAAACTATCAAGTAGTCATCATATTCAGCTAGCCAAACGTTCATAACGTCTGCATCTGCTCCTGCAATAGGTTTGTCACCTAGCGGTGCATTAAGGACATAATTCTTCTGTGCAGCAATGAGGATAAACCTCAGATCACGGATCCAATCCGCATCATTGCTACTAACATCTTTCAACACAGTTTTCTCTAGGAACATATCAAAATAAACATATGAAAGCAACAACGCGAGCTATTGATCTATAACATAATTTGCAAAATACTACCAGGACTAAGTTCATGATAAATTAAAGTTCCATTAATCATATTACTTAAGAACTCCCACTTAGACAGACATCTCTCTAGTCATCTAAGTGATCACGTGATCCAAATCAACCAAACCATGTCCGATCATCACGTGAGATGGAGTAGTTTCAATGGTGAACATCGCTATGTTGATCATATCTACTATATGATTCACGCTCGACCTTTCGGTCTCCGTGTTCCGAGGCCATATCTGTATATGCTAGGCTCGTCAAGTATAACCTGAGTATTCCGCGTGTGCAACTGTTTTGCACCCGTTGTATTTGAACGTAGAGCCTATCACACCCGATCATCACGTGGTGTCTCAGCACGAAGAACTTTCGCAACGGTGCATACTCAGGGAGAACACTTCTTGATAATTAGTGAGAGATCATCTTAAAATGCTACCGTCAATCAAAGCAAGATAAGATGCATAGAGGATAAACATCACATGCAATCAATATAAGTGATATGATATGGCCATCATCATCTTGTGCTTGTGATCTCCATCTTCAAAGCACCGTTATGATCACCATCGTCACCGGCGCGACACCTTGATCTCCATCGTAGCATCGTTGTCATTACGCCATCTATTGCTTCTATGACTATCGCTACCGCTTAGTGATAAAGTAAAGCAATTACAGGGCGTTTGCATTTCATACAATAAAGCGACAACCATATGGCTCCTGCCAGTTGCCGATAACTTCGGTTACAAAACATGATCATCTCATACAATAAAATATAGCATCACGTCTTGACCATATCACATCACAACATGCCCTGCAAAAACAAGTTAGACGTCCTCTACTTTGTTGTTACAAATTTTACGTGGCTGCTACGGGCTTAGCAAGAACCGTTCTTACCTACGCATCAAAAACCACAATGATAGTTCGTCAAGTTGGTGCTGTTTTAACCTTCGCAAGGACCGGGCGTAGCCACACTCGATTCAGCTAAAGTGAGAGAGACAGACACCCGCCAGTCACCTTTAAGCACGAGTGCTCGTAACGGTGAAACCAGTCTCGCGTAAGCGTACGCGTAATGTCGGTCCGGGCCGCTTCATCTCACAATACCGCCGAACCAAAGTATGACATGCTGGTAAGCAGTATGACTTGTATCGCCCACAACTCACTTGTGTTCTACTCGTGCATATAACATCAACGCATAAAACCTAGGCTCGGATGCCACTGTTGGGGAACGTAGTAATTTCAAAAAATTTCCTACGCACACGCAAGATCATGGTGATGATATAGCAATGAGAGGGGAGAGTGTTCGTCCACGTACCCTCGTAGACCGTAAGCGGAAGCATTAGCACAACGCGGTTGATGTAGTCGTACGTCTTCACGATCCGACCGATCCAAGCACCGAACGTACGGGGCCTCCGAGTTCAGCACACGTTCAGCTCGATGACGATCTTCGGCCCTCCGATCCAGCAAAGGCTCCGGAGATGAGTTCCGTCAGCACGACGGCATGGTGACGATGATGATGTTCTACCAGTGCAGGGCTTCGCCTAAACTCCGCGACGATATGACCGAGGTGGAATATGGTGGAAGGGGGCACCGCACACGGCTAAGGAACGATCCATAGATCAACTTGTGTGTCATGGGGTGCCCCCCTGCCCCCGTATATAAAGGATCAAGGGGGAGGAGGCGGCCGGCCAAGGGAGGGCGCTCCAGGGAGGAGTCCTACTCCCACGGGGAGTAGGATTCCCTCCTTTCCTAGTCCAACTAGGAGACCTTCCATGTAGTAGGAGTAGGAGAGAAAGAAAGGGAGGAGAGAAGGGAAGGAAGGAGGGGGTGCGGCCCCTCCCCCTAGTCCAATTCGGACTAGGCCTTGGGGGGGCGCGCGGCCTGCCCTAGGAAGCCCCTCTCTCTTTCCCGTATGGCCCAATAAGGCCCAATGCTTCTCCCCGGCGAATTCCCGTAACTCTTCGGTACTCCGATAAATATCCGAATCACTCGGAACCTTTCCGAAGTCCGAATATAGTCGTCCAATATATCGATCTTTACGTCTCGACCATTTCGAGACTCCTCGTCATGTCCCTGATCTCATCTGGGACTCCGAACTCCTTCGGTACATCAAAGCTCATAAACTCATAATAAAACTATCATCGAAACCTTAAGCGTGCGGACCCTACGGGTTCGAGAACTAAGTAGACATGACCGAAACACGTTTTCGGTCAATAACTAATAGCGGGACCTGGATGCCCATATTGGCCCCCACATATTCTACGAAGATCTTTATCGGTCAAACCGCATAACAACATATGTTGTCCCCTTTGTCATCGGCATGTTACTTGTTCGAGATTCGATCGTCGGTATCTCAATACCTAGTTCAATATCGTTACCGGCAAGTCTCTTTACTCGTTCCGTAATACATCATTCTGCAACTAACTCATTAGTTACAATGCTTGCAAGGCTTAAGTGATGTGCACTACCGAGAGGGCCCAGAGATACCTCTCCGACAATCGGAGTGACAAAACCTAATCTCGAAATACGCCAACCCAACATGTACCTTTGGAGACACCTGTAGTACTCCTTTATAATCACCTAGTTACGTTGTGACATTTGGTAGCACCCAAAGTGTTCCTCCGGTAAACGGGAGTTGCATAATCTCATAGTTACAGGAACATGTATAAGTCATGAAGAAAGCAATAGCAACATACTAAACGATCAAGTGCTAGGCTAACGGAATGGGTCATGTCAATCACATAATTCTCCTAATGATGTGATCCCATTAATCAAATGACAACACATGTCTATGGTTAGGAAACATAACCATCTTTGATTAATGAGCTAGTCAAGTAGAGGCATACTAGTGACTATATGTTTGTCTATGTATTCACACATGTATCATGTTTCCGGTTAATACAATTCTAGCATGAATAATAAACATTTATCATGATATGAGGAAATAAATAATAACTTTATTATTGCCTCTAGGGCATATTTCCTTCACTTTCATCATCAACAACACCTCCACCGCCAACAACAAAGAAGGAGATATAATCACATGGGTATGGGCACTCCCCTTGGCAACTTCCAAGCTTGGGGGAGGTGCCCCGGTATCGTATCACCATCACAACTCCTATCTTTATCGTTTTTCTTAGTTCGATCCTATTACTAGTATCTTGAATTAGTAGAATAAAGTCATGGCACGATCTAGTTTTGAGTTTTGCTTTTTGATTCCTCTATGCAATCGAGTCCGTGAGCTATATATAATAAAGATTAGTGTTGAGTCAAGGGCTTGATTACTTTGCCATGATCTTGGGTGAATAAAGAAAAGAATAAAAAGAAACAAAGAGTTCTTATTGATCTTAGTGAAAGTAATGACTCCACATAGAAAGAGTATGATGATTAAAAGTTGTTGGGAGTTGGCAAATATAGCTTTGGTCATCGCTACAATTAATAGGAAGTAATAAGGAGAGAGAGGTTTCACATATAGATATATTATCATTGACATCTTTTATGATTGGGAGCACTCATTAAAATATGACATGCTAAAGAGTTGATGTTGGACAAGGAAGACAACGTAATGAGTTATGTTTTCTTACATCTGAGAAAAAGTATGTTGTCATGGTTCCTCTAACATGTTGAGCTTGCCTCCCCCCCCCCATGCTAGCCAAATTCTCAGCACCAAGTAGAGATACTACTTGTGCTTCCAAATACCCTTAAACCAGTTTAGCCATGGGAGTCCACCATATCTACCTATGGATTGAGTAAGATCCTTCAAGTAAGTTGTCATCGGTGCAAGCAATAAAAATTGCTCTTTAAATATGCATGACTTATTAGTGCAGAGAAATAAGCTTTGTACGAACTTGTTGTGGACGCAATAAAAGCGACGGACTGCATAATAAAGGTTCACATACAAGGGGCAATATAAAGTGATGTTCTTTTGCATTAAGATTTTGTGCATCCAACCATAAAAGCGCATGGCAACCTCTGCTTCCCTCTGCGAAGGGCCTATCTTTTATTATTATCCTCTACTTTATGCAAGAGTCACGGTGATCTTCACCTTTCCTTTTTCATTTTATCCTTTGGCAAGCTTAGCATGTTGGAAAGAACATGATATATATATCTAATTGGATGTGGGGGAGCATGAATTATTATTGTTGACATTACCCTTGAGGTAAAAGGTTGTGGGGCAAAACTACAAGCCCCTATCTTTCTCTGTGTCTGATTAAAACTCCGTAACCACAAGTATCGCGTGAGTGTTAGCAACTATGAAGGACTAAGTGATAGTTGAGTATGTGGACTTGCTTTTAAGCTCTAACATAGACTCTTTCCGATGTTATGATAAATTGCAATTGCTTCAATGACCGAGGGTATAATTTGTTGGTGCTCAATAAGGTTTATGATTCATACTTTGGCTTTGTGAAAAGATCACCACTTGAACATAAGTAATTATATGACAAATCTATATATGTTGCTGTTATGAAAATAATCATGATGCCTTCATGTCCGTATTTTATTTTTATCGACGCCTCTACTTCTAAACATGAGGACATATTTATTGTTATCGGCTTTTCGCTTGAGGACAAGCGAGGTCTAAGCTTGGGGGAGTTGATACGTCCATTTTGTATCATGCTTTTATATCGATATTTATTTCATTATGGGCTGTTATTCACGATATGTCACAATACTTATGGCTATTATCTCTTATTTTACAAGGCTTACCATGAAGAGGGGGAATGCCAGCAGCTGGAATTCTGGCTGGAAAAGGAGCAAATATTGGAGACCTATTCTGTGCAACTCCAAAAGTCCTGAAACTCCACGGAATATCTTAAAAGAAATAAAGAAAAATCATCGCCAAAGATGAAGGCCAGGGGGGCCACACCCTGCTCACGAGGGTGGGGGGGGCGCCCCTCCCCCTCGGCGCGCTCCCCTACCTCGTGGGCCCCCTGGTGGCTCTCTGATGCCCATCTTCTCCTATATGAAGTCTTTCGATGAGGAAAAAAATCAGAAGCAACCTTTCAGGACGAGACTCCGCCGCCACGAGGCGGAATCTTGGCGGAACCAATCTAGGGCTCCGGCAGAGCTGTTCTGCTGGGGACACTTCCCTCCGGGAGGGGGAAATCATCACCATCGTCATCACCAACACTCCTCTCATCGGGAGAGGGCAATCTCCATCAACATCTTCACCAGCACCATCTCATCTCCAAACCCTAGTTCATCTCTTGTATCCAATTCTTGCCTCCAAGTCCAGGATTGGTGCTAGTAGGTTGCTAGTAGTGTTGATTACTCCTTGTAGTTGATGCTAGTTGGTTTATTTGGTGGAAGATCATATGTTCAGATCCTTTATGCACATTATTACCCCTCTGATTATGAACATGAATATGCTTTGTGAGTAGTTACGTTTGTTCCTGAGGACAAGGGAGAAGTCTTGCTATTAGTAGTCATGTGAATTTGGTATTCGTTCGATATTTTGATAAGATGTATGTTGTCTAACCTCTAGTGGTGTTATGTGAACGTCGACTACATAACACTTCACCATTATTTGGGCCTAGAGGAAGGCATTGGGAAGTAATAAGTAGATGATGGGTTGCTAGAGTGACAGAAGCTTAAACCCTAGTTTATGCGTTGCTTCGTAAGGGGCTGATTTGGATCCATATGTTTCATGCTATGGTTAGGTTTACCTTAATACTTTTTGTAGTTGCGGATGCTTGCAATAGAGGTTAATCATAAGTGGTATGCTTGTCCAAGTAAGGGCAGTACCCAAGCACCGGTCCACCCACATATCAAATTATCAAAGTATCGATTGTGAATCATATGACCGTGATGAAAACTAGCTTGACGATATTCCCATGTGTCCTCGGGAGCACTTTTCCTATTATAAGAGTTTGTCCAGGCTTGTCCTTTGCTACAAAAAGGATTGGGCCACCTTGCTGCACTTTATTTACTTTTATTACTTGTTACTCGTTACCATTTATCTTATCACAAAACTATCTGTTACCACTTATTTCAGTACTTGCAGAGAATACCTTGCTGAAAACCGCTTATCATTTCCTTCTGCTCCTCGTTGGGTTCAACACTCTTACTTATAGAAAGGACTATGATAGATCCCCTATACTTGTGGGTCATCAAACACCACTAGAGGAAAGACAACATACATCTCATCAAAATATCGAACGAATACCAAATTCACATGACTACTTATAGCAAGACTTCTCCCATGTCCTCAGGAACAAACGTAACTACTCACAAATCATATTCATGTTCATAATAAGAGGGGTATTAATATGCATATAGGATCTGAACATATGATCTTCCACCAAATAAACCAACTAGCATCAACTACAAGGAGTAATCAACACTACTAGCAACCCACAGGTACCAATCTGAGATTTTGGTACAAAGATTGGATACAAGAGATGAACTAGGGTTTGAGACGAGATGGTGCTGGTGAAGATGTTGATGGAGATTGATCCCCTCCCGATGAGAGGATCGTTGGTGATGACAATGGTGATGATCTCCCCCTCCTAGAGGGATGTTTCCCTGGCAGAACAGCTCTGCCGGAGCCCTAGATTGGTTCCGCCTCGTGGCGGCGGTGTTTTGTCCCGAAAGCTTGCTTATGATTCTTTTCAGGGTAAAAGACTTCATATAGCAGAAGATGGTCACTGGAAGGCCCCCCTCTGGTATTTCTTCCTCTCAATATTTTTTATTAATTTCAAAAATGACTTTCGTGGAGTTTCAGCACTTTGGGAGTTGTGCAGAATAGGTCTCTAATATTTGCTACTTTTCCAGCCCAGAATTCCAGCTGCCGGCATTCTTCCTCTTCATGTAAACCTTGTAAAATAAGAGAGAATAGGCATAAGTATTGTGACATAATGTGTAATAACAACCCATAATGCAATAAATATCGATATAAAAGCATGATGCAAAATGGACGTATCACCGTGCGGCCACCAGGCCTTCTTCGCCGGACAACAGCCGAACCTGGTCGCTTTGCAGCCCCACTACTCCATCACTCTGGTTGTCTATGGCGGGCCAAACCCTAGCGCTGGCGCCACTGGCTACTCGGGCTACCCCGCACCGATCTTGTACGACCCGGCCCTACTTGCTGCAGTTCACCAACAACCCCCGCCTGGTTCCTACTCCACTAGTGGCGACTGGTTCATGGACACCGGTGCATCTTCGCACATGGCCACTTATCCGGGTAATCTCTCTTCCTCGTCTCCTATCCACGCTTCCTCTCGTATCGTTGTCGGTAATGGTGCTGGTCTTCCTATCACTCATATTGGTTCCACTAGCTTTCCCTCCACCTCTAGAACACTTTATCTAAATAATGTTCTTGTCTCCCCTGAACTTATTCAGAATCTCGTCTGTGTTCGTAAGCTTTCTCGTGATAACTCTGTAACTGTGGAATTTGATGAAGTTGGTTTTTCTGTTAAGGACGCCCTCACCCGGATGGTTCTTCACCGCTGTGACAGTCCTGACGACATGTACTCCGTCCAGCCACCATCATCCACACATGCTGGACCGATCGCCCTTTCCGCCAGAGTCGATCTTTGGCACGCCCGTCTTGGTCATCCTAGCTCCACCACCCTTCGTCAAATAATTAGGGATTTTTCTTTTACATGTAATAAAATGGATGCACATTCTTGTCACGCATGCCGTCTAGGCAAACATGTTCGCCTCCCTTTTAGTGCTTCATCCACAGTTGCATCATTACCTTTTGAGTTAATCCATATTGATGTCTGGACCTCTCCTGTTGCTACTAATACTGGTTTTTCTTACTATCTTGTTATCCTGGATGACTACTCTCACTTTGTGTGGACCTTTCCGTTGCGTAAGAAGTCTAATGTTGCTGTCACACTTACCGCCTTCTACTCTTACATGTCTACACAATTTGGTCGTGCCATCCTCGCTTTGCAAACTGATAACGGGAAAGAATTCGACAACACCATCATCCGCAATCTCCCCACCACACATGGCACAATTTTTTGGCTCACATGTCCTTACACCTCAAAGCAGAATGGTCAGGCTGAACGCATTCTTCGCACTCTTAACAATTGTGTCCGTACCCTCCTCTTCCATGCCTACATGCCTCCCCGCTTCTGGCCCGACGCTCTTGCTACTGCCACCCTCCTTATTAACCTTCGGCCATGTCGCACCCGCTAGAGTTTTACACCACACCACCTTCTCTTTGGGTCTCCACCCTCATATTACGGTCTTCGTATTTTCGGCTGTCTTTGTTACCCCAGTACTGCCGCCACATCTCCTCATAAACTTGCTCCTCGTTCCCTCTCGTGTGTCTTCCTCGGTTACCCGGCTAACACTAAGGGCTATAGATGCTATGATCCGGTTTCTCACAGTGTCATCACATCTCGGCATGTTTATTTTGACGAGTTTTGTTTCCCCTTTAAGTAGGAACAACAGGTGGACTCTCCCTCGGCGCCCGACCCCTCTCTGGCCGACCCTGTCCGCCCTGGCTCTCTGCCACGGCGTGGTGCGCCCCTCGGCCGTGCGGTGTTACGGCCGCCGCCCGCTGCCTCCCCAGTCGCGCCTGCTTCACCACGCTCGCCGCCGGCATCTGCGTCGGCCTCGCCGGTCTCATCGGCTATCGGCCTCTCCGGTATCGCCGGCCTCGTCACCTTCGGCGGTCTTCCCAACCTCTTCGCCAGGCGTGTCGCCAGCTGCTACGACACCGGCCTCTTCGCCGGCTCCTGCGCCGACAGCTGCATCTCCGGCTTCCGCTGACCCTACTGGAGATGGGTCCATCGGGGCTGCTACCGTGGCTCCACCACCCGCTGGCCCCGTCACTCGGTCCCGCATGGGTGTCTACCGGCCGAGTACCCGGTACTCCCCGGAGGAGTACACTTGTGTGGCTTCGACGTTTGCTCTGTCACCGTCGCCTCTTCCGACCTCCGCCCGTGCCGCGCTTCGTGACCCGTTGTGGTTCGCCGCGATGAAGGAGGAATTCAACACTTTGCAGTGCAATCACACTTGGTAGCTTGTCCCACGCCCCCCTCATGCCAACATCATTACCAGGAAGTGGGTCTTCAAGCACAAGTTTCATCCTGATGGTACTCCTGACCGCCGCAAAGCGCGTTCGGTCGTTCGAGGTTTTCGTCAGCGCGTCGGTGTCGACTTCACCGATACTTTTGCCCCGGTGGTCAAACCCGGGACAATTCAGACTGTTCTTCAGCTTGCGGTGTCCCACTCTTGGCTTGTGCATCAGATGGACATCTCCAACGCCTTCCTCCATGGTCATCTTCAGGAACAGGTGTTCTATCAGCAGTCCACGGGATTTGTTGATGAGTCCTCTCCGGATCATCTGTGCTTGCTCTCTCGGTCCTTGTATGGGCTTAAGCAGGCTCCTCGCGCTTGGTACCAGCGCATCGTAGCGTTTCTTCACTAGCTTGGCTTCCGCTCCACTCGCTCCGATGCTTCGCTGTTTGTCTACAACCAAGGCGATGCTACTGCTTTCCTGCTGCTCTACGTCGACGACATCATCTTGACAGCATGCTCGACTGCTCTTCTTCGACAGCTCACTGACCGTCTTCGTGTTGAGTTCGCCATTAAGGACTTAGGTCCTCTGCACTATTTCCTTGGGATCGAGGTTATTCGCCGAGCAGATGGCTTCTTTCTACACCAGCGAAAGTACGCCCATGAGCTTCTCGACCGTGCCGGGATGCTTAACTGCAAACCGGCTGCCACGCATGTTGATACGAAGGCCAAGCTCTCTGCCACATATGGTTCTCCAGCTTCGGATGCTCCGTTCTACCGGTCGATTGTTGGTGCTCTTCAGTACCTCACTCTTACTCGTCTGGAGCTTCAGTACGTCGTGCAGCAGGTGTGCCTCCACGTGCATGCTCCCCGTGATGCTCACTGGACCGCGGTCAAGCGCATTCTTCTCTATATCCGGGGCACTCTGGATCTCGGGTTGTCATTTCAGGCTTCGTCTTCTCTGGACTTGACTGCCTATTCTGACGCTGACTGGGCCGGCTGCCCCGACACACGCCGCTCGACCTGTGGCTATTGCGTCTATCTTGGACCATCACTTATCTCCTGGTCGTCCAAGCGACAGCCCATTGTCTCTCGCTCCAGTGCTGAAGCAGAGTACCATGAAGTTGCCAACGTCGTTGCAAAGTGTTCCTGGCTTCGTCAGCTTCTACACGAGCTCTTGTCTCCGGTTGACAAGGCCACAATTGTCTACTGTGACAACGTCTCCGCGGCCTACCTCTCCGCCAACCCGGTTCATCATCGACGCACCAAGCATATTGAGATTGATATCCACTTTGTTCGGGAGTAGGTAGCTCTTGGCCATATACGCGTGTTACATGTCCCTACCTTCCAACAATTTGCTGACATCATGACCAAGGGCTTGCCTACCGCGTCCTTCGAGGAGTCCCGATCGAGTCTTTCCGTCGGCTATGGTGCCGCTTCGACTGCGCGGGGGGGGGGGGGGGGGGGGGGGGGGGGGGGCAGATGTAGATATTGCATGTGTATTTCTTGTACAACAAGCCCTCCTTCTTCCGTGTATAGTTGAGGACGTAGCTCCCCTATGTACTTATATATACGTGCATATTGCACCCGATCAATATATCATGAGTTGCACATATCTTCTACAATGTTCGCCTCCACTCAGCGACGCGGTTGCTGCGGGTGGCGAGGTGTGGACCTCAGTGCTGGCCCCGCACCCCCGTGGCTAGCAAAGGGCGGCGTCGTGGGCACAAAACAAAATATTCAAATTTGAATGGCATAATTCGAATATGCAATTTGGGTAGTGGCACGGACCGACTATTCCCTATACGATTCCTCTGTGAGTGTATTTGTGGTTTCCCCGCACAAATGAACTCTCTTATCCTGATGAAATGGTTTTGGTGCTGATGGCTGCGTGACACTCCTACATCTATCTCCTCTCTACTACTCATAGCCTCATCAAGCTCACATTACGATGATCCAACCCCCACCGTGCGAATAATCAATGTACAGCCCATGTTACTACTCCATGGCTAGCTTTACCCCTACTCCATTCTGAATTTTTTATTTACCGATTCAGATATGAACAAGGACGCCGTAGCGGCTCCGGGATCTGACCAATCAATCATCAGCGCCGAGGAACCATCATCGCACAAGTGATTAGCAGCAGACGCCATCCGTAGTTCCCCCGAGAATGGAATGGAATGGATGAGTCACAAACTCACGTGTAGGCATCAATACGATTCCACTAGAAAATACACTTGCCGTGGTACAGGGTCGCCATTATACCGCCAAGATTCTACGCCAACGGCTCCCGATCGACGACCGGCCACTTGGGTTGGCACAGGACTGTACAGTACCGTATCTCGAAGTATTCAAGACGAACGGATACATGTGTGTGACGTGTCCACAGAATACCGCAAGTAGTACTCTTGTAGCTATTCAAGACGACCCGTGGGTACATGGATGCACAGCAGTAGTGAGTGAGTAGCCACTGGCGGTAAAGTTATATAGGTCACGAGCACGCGCCGACGGAAACGCAATTTTCACCACGGCGCCGCGACGAGGATCGAAAAGTGAGTATGCAGTGCTACCACTGTGCTAGGCTATCAGTAGTAGGCTGGAGTAGCACTGTGGCTCTGGCATTCGAAAGCTTTTCTTTCTGAAAGGTGCAATCGGGGGACGCAGAGGCGGCAGCGCCGTTGGTGGTAGGTGCAGGTACGGCCGCGGGGAGGAAGAAAAGAAAGGAAAAGAAAAGAAAAAAAAGGCGCTCCAGGCCGTGGGGTAAAGCCGGTCGGGCGCCAGCCCGATCCGCTGGCGTTGTGCATGTGGTGGAGCAGCGGCAACCGAGGCAAAAGAGGGCATGGCCGCGGGCCGCTCCTCTCCAGCCCCTCCACTCTCCGGCGCAGAGCAGTGCAGTGCGGCCCCCGCCAAGATCCAGGACACCGCATGAATGGCTGGCGCACAGAGACGAGTAAACAATTCTAGCAGGTGACGGATCTCATCCGCAGGAGCAGCGTCCCGCTGACACCATCGGTATTCTAGTCGTGCCGATCCGGCTGCGCTTTATCATATTGCGCCATCGCGGCAACGCCACGCCTCCGATCCGCTCCGCGGAGGAAGATGGCGAAAAGAAGAGACACACACGGAGCGAAACGGCCGCGGAAAGAGTAGCGCTTTACAGTCTGCACACGAGTTACTAGTACGTACTCAAAAGCTGGTGAGGAAACAGCCGGGCAAAGAAGGGGCTTTGCTGGACGGGACGTTTGCGTGATCAGGCGTCATAAACACCTCATTAACACGCGGGGTTAAAGCCGAAAGGGAGACGGTGAGTCCATCTCTCCACAAAAGAGACCGTTTGCGGGGGTCGAGCTATCTATTACAGGCGGGCCACGCCTGATACAGGTGTCACGGGACGCCCCTGACGCGCGGGCCATGCCAGACCGAGCCGGCCGGCGCGAGCCGGGCCAGAAGGAAAACGTCATGCGCGCGACGGTTTTTTGGCCACTGGCGCATGGCACGCGCGGGGGAGCACGGCGGGCCCCACCTGTCATGCGCCGCCTCCTCTCAGTCCTCCCCATAAGAGGCGACAGGGGACGGCGCGTCGCAGCTGGCACTGGGGGCGCGCGACGCCGTGACCGTGATCGCGACGGCGACGCGCCAGAGGGAGCACAAGAGATCAGGACGAGGAGGTGAAGCGAAACGGCTCGCCGCCGTACGCTCCGCCACCAACGGCCTGCTCCCCCGCGCGCCGTGGTCCTCGCGGCGCGAGGTAGGTCCCACCGGCGGGAATCAATTCTCTTCTCGGCGGAACGGTGAGCCGATAAAAGCGGCGGCGCCTTTCCTCCGAACGACGGGTGAGGTGAGGTGAGGTGAGCATAGTAAAAGAGGAATAGTATAGCCCGGGGAGGTGGGCTACTTCACCACCCCTTGCCACTTCCTCCCCTCCCCTTTCCATTTCTTCCACTCCTTTCCGCCCGCCCGCCCGCCCACAATGCCTCCCCCGGTCTCCGGTTGATCTGACCCGTCGAGCCGCCACGACGGGTGGCTTCATAGGGACGGGCGGGCGCGGAAGGTGGGCAGGCAGGGCAGGGCTTTCGGCGGTTGCTTGCCTTTGAGGTGAAAGCTCGCACGCCTCTTTCCCTCGCCCGATGTGAAAGTCGGATCTCCTGTTTTCTTTTCGGGCGCCGCGCCCCATGGCCGTGCTGCTTGATTGCTTCTTCTTCCTTGTCGCGCTCCTCTTTTCTGGTTAAGTTTGAGGTGCGGCAGAGGAGATTTTTTCCGGAGGAGTTGGGCGAGGGTTTATGTGGGGGATTAAATTCGGTCTGCTTCGGTTGGTGTCTGATCCCTCCAGTTTTTATTACCCGATTAATGGAGTGTTGAAGGGTAACGCGCGGAGTAGGATATCTCTGCGTCCAAGAGATGCCTTTCTTGCCATATTTTCTAATTTATGATACACGATTATGTCCTGGGTAGCTAATCGTATCAAATCTCCGCCCCCTGTTTACTTCTAGTATGTTTTTCCTAATTGATTCGGTTTAAGATTTGGGGGAGCTTAGAATTGTGGAGGTTCGCTTACAAACCTCACAGCCCCGCTGTTCGTAGCTGATTTCGATGCCCATTTTCTGTCAGTGAGCTTTCTTTTCGTTGTCAAAACCTGCTTCCTTTCTTTCAGATTTTTACACAGCTTGCTTCATTAGAGAATGACAGTATCATAACCTTTTGATCTCTAAATATTTTTGTGGAATAATTGTTCTTGTGCCCAATCCACATATGCTATGATTTATACTGCAAACCTTGGATTTTTCTGGCCTTTTTTTCCTTCCATCATTTTTTCAGATGATTTTATTTCCCTTCTGTCAGTTGTGTTCTGAAGCTTTGATCTGTACTTTCAAGGTGAAGAAGAAGGTGCAGAAAGGAGACACCAAATATGGCAAAGAAAGGGAAGTGGTTTAGTGCTGTCAGGAGAGTGTTCAGCTCCTCTGATCCGGAGGGGAAAGAAGCTAAGGTATAAAAATACTGTACTTTTACATCTACAATTGACTTAAATTTTGCATTTCCCCTCATCGTCAGTAGCTTGTCATTTCAACCATTTTGACATTTGGCACCTGTAGACCGAGAAGGCAGACAAGCCTAAATCCCGGAGGAAATGGCCATTTGGCAAGTCAAAGCGCTTTGATCCGCCGACCTCGACAGTGTCAGACATCACTCCCGTAGCTCCATCGCCGTTGCCGCTGCCGCTGCCGCCTACACAGCCTCCCCAGCCACAGTCCGAGGAGATAAAAGATGTCAAGCCAGTCGAAACAGAGAGTGAACAAAACAAGCATGCCTACTCCGTTGCGCTTGCCTCTGCTGTCGCTGCGGAAGCCGCTGCCGTCGCTGCCCAGGCCGCTGCTGAGGTTGTCCGCCTCACAGCAGTCCCCGCGGCCACATCAAGGACACCTGTTTGCTCACAGGAAGAACTCGCCGCTGTCAAGATTCAGACCGCCTTCAGGGGTTATCTGGTAATGAATCTACACTCGCGGGATGTTTATTGCTTGCTGTTGTTATCTATCTATATTAATGTCTGTCCTTGGTAGCAATACAATAGCAACCATATGCTGCGATTGGTTTTGGGTCACTTTCTTCAGTTTTTACTGGCATACAAAACATGCACGTAAGATGTCAGCCTGGTATGAATTAATACCCTTTAAGATACCTGATTTGGTTGGTAGAGAGAGTTGTTGTCTAATCCATCATTATCATGTCAGTTGGTCCAATTGGGAATACAGCCAAGATTGTGCTTTGCTGGTCATTTTCAATCATACTTTCGTTCGATGATTTTGATGTTCTTACACGCATAAGAATGTGAGTGATGATATGACAGCTGAATAAAAATAATTCAGAATAGCGAACCATTATTAGGGTAGAACTCTTAAACTGTACTTCTTGGGATGAAGAGTTTTCACTATATATGTTCTATTTTTGTGTGACATTGAGTGCTAACTCTTCTTTTTTGGACAGTATAAATTGATTAGTTACTCAATTGAAAATATTTGTGTAGGCAAGGAGAGCACTGCGTGCACTGAGAGGACTTGTTAGGTTGAAGTCGCTAGTTGATGGAAATGCCGTCAAACGCCAAACTGCCCACACCTTGCATTGCACACAAACAATGGCAAGAGTTCAAGCCCAAATCTACTCTAGAAGGGTGAAGATGGAGGAGGAAAAACAGGCTCTTCAAAGGCAGCTCCAGTTGAAGCACCAAAGGGAACTCGAGAAAATGAAGGTGAACACCGTATTTGAAGTAGTACTTGCAAGCCTCATCTTTTTTCCCGAACATAAAACTACAGCAAACTAGCCCCTGTGGGTTTTTTTAAATTAAGTAGAGACAACCATGAGGCACCCCCTGCTTAGCACATGGCCCGAACGTGGGCCATGGGATGGGCCCACACCCACACCCGCACCTCTAGCCAACTGGTGGACGATCAGTTCTCCCTAATTTCATCTTTAGAGTATTTCTTTGATGTTTGTATTAGATAGGCATCTTAGATGGCGAACGAATCTATTTTGGGCATTACCTATTTTATATTTACAGAAGAAAGAGTTATTAGTGATAAATTGTAAAAACATACCACTCACATTGAAGAAAGAGTTGCTCTACATGGTTTCGATTAATACCACTAAACTTTTGTTATAAATATTGATTTATAGTTCTGATGTAACAAATTTCTTACATTTCTATAATATCCAACTTTCTGGCAGATTGATGAAGACTGGGATCATAGCCATCAATCCAAAGAACAGATCGAGGCCAGCTTAATGATGAAACAGGAAGCTGCACTAAGACGAGAAAGAGCACTTGCATATGCATTTTCTCATCAGGCAAGCTGGCTTCTTTGTGTGTTCCCCTGATGTCTTGTACTACTTCTGTTGTGTGTTCCTTGCTTTTACCTACTGTAATTGTATTGTTCCACTCAGCATATGTAGTAGTATTTCTCACTATATTGCCAATTCCATCTTTTTTATCTCATGCAGTGGAAGAATTCTGGTCGAACTGTAACACCAACATTCACAGACCAAGGGAATCCTAATTGGGGCTGGAGCTGGATGGAACGCTGGATGTCAGCAAGGCCTTGGGAGAACCGAGTGGTGTCAAACAAGGATAAAGATGGTGCTCTGACGAAGAATCCCAGCGCTAACGCTGCTCGAACTTTTGTGCCCCGTGCTCTCTCAATTCAGAGGCCTGCAACACCAAGCAAGTCGAGCCGTCCACCAAGCCGGCAATCACCATCAACCCCCCCATCAAAGAACCCCTCTGTTGCAGGTAAATTCAGACCTTCAAGCCCAAGAGATAGCTGGCTATACAGGGAGGATGACTTGAGGAGCATCACAAGCATACGCTCTGAGCGCCCAAGGAGGCTGAGCACAGGTGGAGGCTCGATCCAGGACGATTCGAGCCTAACAAGCACACCAGCTCTCCCCAGCTACATGCAGTCCACAAAGTCTGCAAGAGCGAAATCTCGGTACCACATGGTATTCGCCGACAAGTTTGAGGTACCTGATAGAGCATCTCTGGTCCACTCATCGATAAAGAAGCGCCTATCCTTCCCAGCCGCAGAGAAACCAAATGTGACACCCGCAGATAAGCTGAAGGAAAGAGCGAGGCGCCATTCGGATCCTCCAAAGGTGGATCCTGCCTCCCTGAAGGATGTCCATGTTGCCTGATATGATCCGATCAACGTCAGGCGCCGTCACCTATGATTGCTAGATCACCATCTTTTCCGTTTTTGTATTCTCTAGTTTAGATTGCTTTCTCTCAAGGTTGAACCCTCCGTGAAACTGTATGATCTGTCCGGGTTGATTTGAGACGATTCTAACTGTTTGCAGACAGAGGTTTTTCTCTGTGGATTGTGGTGTGTGATGCTGCAGAGAAGGAAATGTGAAGCGGTAAAAAAAAGTGAGAGATGATTGGTGTGCGCGTGGCTTTCAGTGTACATTATGAGTTTTCTTTGACAGTATATGTACATTATTGGTTTGGATTCCTACCACTATTAACCACCATGCTTGAAATGTAAGACGCGTAAAATTCCTGACTATTGAGATATGCATGTGTTCTTGATGTGTATGTTATGCAACTGAATCACTGATTCAGGATGATGCCGCTTGGCATCCTTGAGTTGGTGTACTTGGTACATAGACCAGTTTCAGCTTTTCCCAGTTGGCTTGCAATTGTTACAAAACCTGTGTTTTCTTCTATCAAAGGCTACCACGATTGGCATTTAGGCTGCTGATTCTTTTATTTCTTGCAACATTGTGGTTTTTGGTTTTTAAAACGGCGGAAAAGGAACGACCTGGGTTGAGTTACAAATCAGGTCGCAACAGAATTACAGTATGAAGCATGATTGCTAACTATATAAGCTGTAGCTTGTGAGGTGGGCTGAAAAGGGACGCTTATCTTCTTTCTATCACCAAATTCGCTTTGCATTTGCCTCCGCAACCACCGCTTCTAGGCAATGCCTCTTGCATGATGCTTGACTTGTACTCCAGCACTTTATCTGGTGGTACTCCCTAAGCACCTGACGTAACGTTTCTTCAAAGGTACCACTACCAACTTCAATAAGTAAGAGATATACTCTAGCGGTATGATTTTTTTTTTTAAAAACATGGCTCTGTAGATCTACCAATGCGTTTTCCATTTTTAAATCGCCTCACATTCTTCAGTTGTGGTTCTACAGTTAGGCTTTGATATCTTAGGCTGTGCTGTGAACGATTCATAATTTCTTCCCATCTAGGCCGATATCTTCAGGGTTTTTTTTTTTTTTTTTTTTTTGCGAAATAACACTTGTATTA
The DNA here is from genome assembly GCA_963921465.1 of Triticum timopheevii. Classification (NCBI taxonomy): domain Eukaryota; kingdom Viridiplantae; phylum Streptophyta; class Magnoliopsida; order Poales; family Poaceae; genus Triticum; species Triticum timopheevii. Next base: position 499,993,964 of record OY997266.1, on the reverse strand, counting down.
CTCAAGAAGTTTAAGGATTACAATATCGTCTGACAATATTCAGGACTTCCTCTGGATTGCAGTCCGGCCTTGCAACCTACCAAAGTTGGACATGAAATGGCTAGCACTGTTAACACTACGACGAATGTGAGTAATACAAGTATCACGTTCCCCATACTAATTTTGATCTCTCTAATAAAAACGAATATTTAGACATGTTTCTCTAGTCGCTCTTTACCATAGTGATGCCTTCCAAAGAATCTGATTCAATATCTATTGGTGCGTTGCTCCATTGAAGTGCTAGGGATAATTGTTGAGTAAATAGGCAATTTTTCGACTAATTTAATCCATAGATAAATCAATGGCATGGCATTGACTGAATTGAAGACATACTGACTATGATCTAAATATGCACGTACTAAGCAAATACTAGACAAATCTACACATACTGCTAGTACTGCTAATACGAAAATAAACAGGAGCAGGATAAACGTGTTATACCCTCCAGTAGGCCAGGCAGAAGCCGTCGCGACGGTGACAACAGCAGCGGCATCCTCGGCGGCCTTCTTGTCAGCCTCGATCTTCTCGGCGGCGACACGTTCGGCTTCAGTGGACATGGTGATGACGAAGCCGACGCGGACGTAGAGGAAGTAGTGGATCGGAGGCGAGCAGTTGCGTAGTCGCTTCCCAAAAGCCTATTCGCCTCTCTCCCGTACAGGAACCGGAGAGAAGGGGTTTTGGAGACATGCTCTCCCGTTGACCGTGTACGCGGCGGACGGGATGGAGTCACCGGCGGCAGCAGCAGCAAAGGAACGACGTGGGTGGTTCGCGTGGGAGCAGATGTGATCTGTTCGTGGCGGCTAGGGTTAGGAGACACCGCACACTTATATAGGCACAACTGCGTAGAGAGACGTGGGCTCGACCCACGTCCGAGTCTGTGACAGCCACGATCCGACGTCTCAGAACGTGGCCCGGCTGTCAGAAACTCTCCGTTAGTGACTGGCAAAAATAAGCGCGTAAGTGTGAGCTCGGCTCATTCCCGCAACCCGCGGCGTGTCGTGACGAGGCGTGGTGTGGCGAGGCGGGCGGCGGAGGAGGAGTGCGCGAGGGTCTCTTCTCTTCTGAAGCTCCAATAGCATGTAGAAGAGAAACCCTTATAAGGAGGCCCAACTCCTCTTCCACTTCCGGGGTGAGACTAAACTTCCCACAACACCTAGTGCCAATAAACCCACATGTGCCCTTAGAGATTTTCATAAATTGCTATATGGTCCGAGAGCCCATCCCAAATTTCAGCAATCCCCCACCAGATCTTGAGGGCCTATTGTGTCATGTGTTCCAATTGTTGTTTCGGTATACTAGTGTTTCAGTGAAGACCTGTTAAGGTTGAGCTTCACCTAGAGCAAGTACCTACACTCCTTCACAACTGAACAATGGACTGTGCCTTGAATTGTTAGTTTAGCGTAAAGAAGCTTCACCACATGTCTTACTAGTACTAAGCTGCCGAAGGCTAACCCCTCGGGTGGAGCATATAAGTCACATTCCTGGCCTATTCATGAGCTTACTAGAGATCACCCCAATCCCAATCTCATAGACTGTGACCAACAATCGGTCTCACATAGGTGTGTTCCTCCAAAGATCGTTCTGTAGGATAGCATCTTGCTTACATAAGCTTTGGAACACATTAAGACAGTAGGCATCCTACCATACAACATCGAGAGTATTGCATCTCCAACGGAGTGGGTTAGTGTAGTTACTCTCCTCAGTTCAGCACTGGCTTGTTTTCCCAGGTCCTACTTCACGGGATCTCTGATCACATAGGTTGGGTTACCACCATGGCAACTCATGTGGGTCTCATACCCATCTCCCTCGATGCACTATCTATCACAACACATGATAGCCCTTTTGTAAAGGGATCTGCCAGATCCTTAGCCGTATGGACATACTCCAACGCTATCACTCCGGAGTTTCTTAATTTTCTGACATCTTTTAATCTCATTCTTATGTGTTTGTTGGACTTCATGTTTTTCTTTGAACTCTTCACCTTGGTGATGACAGTCTGATTGTCATAGTTCATAAGGATAGCCGGAACCGGTTTATCAACCAATGGCAAGTCCATTAAAAGATCTCGAAGCCATCCTGCTTCGACATCAGATGTGTCTAATGTTGATAATTCTGCTTCCGTTGTCGATCTCGTTAAGATCGTTTGCTTGCAAGACTTCTAGGAAACAGTGCCACCTCCAAGAGTAAACATATACCCAGTTATGGCCTTCATCTCATCAGCATCGAAGATCCAATTTGCATTACTATACCCTTCAAGTACCGACGGATATCTGGTATAGTGAAGTCCATAGTTCATAGTACCTTTTAGATAGTGCATAATTCTTTCAACAACATGCCAATGTACATCACCCTGCTTGGAAACAAACCGGCTTACTTTACTCACAGCAAACGCGATGTCAGGCCTCGTTGCACTTGCTAGGTACATCAGTGAACCAATAATTTGAGAGTGTCTCAGTTGATCTTTAGTCGTGCCTTCGAACTTTCGAATCAACACGCTAGGATCATATGGTGTTTGAGATGGTGTGCAGTCTGAATATCCAAAACGAATCAACACCTTATCAACATAATGGGATTGCAGAAGTGTGACCCACCCTCATTATCTCTCAGTAGCTTGATGTTCAAGATAACATCAGCCACACCAAGGTCTTTCATCTCAAAGTTCTGAGACAGAAACGACTGACCTCCTCAATGACTTTGAGATTGGTTCCAAATATCAATATGTCGTCAACATACAAGCACAGTATAACTCCTTCGCCCCCACCATGGTGATAGTTTACACATTTGTCAGCTTCATTAACAATGAAGCCAACAGTTGCCAGAGTTATATTAAACTTATCATGCCATTGCTTAGGTGCTTGCTTCAGGCCATATAAAGATTTTAGCAACCTACACACCTTTCTTTCCTGACCATCTATCACAAAGCCATCTGGATGTTGCATGTAGATTTCCTCGTTTAGCTCTCCATTCAGAAAAGATGTCTTAACATCCATTTGGTGGACGAGAAGACCGTGCGAGGCCGCCAACGAAAGTAATACTCGAATGATAAATAAGTATAGAAGAAATCTTCCTCTTCTTTCTGGTCATAGCCCTTGGCCACAAGCCTAGCCTTGTACCTTTCAATCATACCATCGGGCCTAAGCTTAGTTTTGAACACCCACTTACATCGCAACGGTTTACAACCATAGGGACGCTCGGTGATCTCCCATGTCCCGTTAGCCATGATGTAATCCATCTCGCTACGGACCGCATCCTTCCAGTAGTCAGCTTCTGGAGAGGCATACGCTTCTGAAATAGAAGTGGAAGTATCATCCACGAGGTACACGAAGAAATCATCACCAAAGGTCTTTGCAGTCCTTTGTCTCTTGCCCCTACCAAGGGTTTCCTTGTCATCCTCCTCTAGATTTTCATCATGTGTTCGTTCATAATATTACATAGGAATGGAAGGCTCCGGAGTCTCCTCAGATTCCTGTCTAGAAGTGCTCTGCATATCTCTCATAGGAAAAATATCCTCGAAGAATGTAGCATCCTTAGACTCCATAATTGAACCGACCTTCTGGTCAGGTACCTCAGATTTCACTACTAGAATCTATAGCCAACGCTGTTCTTAGCGTAGCCCAAATTAACGCAGTCCACAGTCTTGGGTCCAAGCTTACGCTTTCTGGGGATCAGCACATTGACTTTCGCCAAACAGCCCCAAGTACACAAGTACGAGAGTGTTGTCCTTCTCTTCGCCCATTTATCGTAGGGAGTGGTCTCATTATCCTTTGTCGGAACTTTATTCAGGACATGACATGTCGTCAATATAGCCTCCCCCCACCATGCCTTGGATAAACCCGATGTATCTGACATGGCATTAACCAAATCAGTTAGAGTGTGGTTTTTCCGCTTGGCAACCCTGTTTGACTGGGGAGAATAGGGAGGCGTCCTCTCATGAATAATGTCGTGTTCTGCACAAAAGGAATCAAACCCACTCGATAAGTACTCTCCACCACGATCTGACCGTACTCGTTTAATTTTCTTTTCAAGTTGATTCTCAACTTCTGCCTTATAGATTTTAAAGTAGTGTAGAGCCTCATCTTTAGTATTTAACAGATACACATAGCAATATCTAGTGGAATCATCTATCAATGTCATGAAGTATTTCTTTCCACCTTTAGTCAACACACCATTCATCTCACAAAGATCAGAATGTATGAGTTTTAATGGTGCCAAGTGTCTCTCCTCCGCAGCTTTGTGAGGCTGGCGTGGTTGCTTAGCTTGCACACATGAAAGGGACTTAGAACCTTTGGCTAAAGTGAAACTCGGGAATCCAACTTAGCTAGCCGCGTCATAACACCGAAACTTATGTGACAAAGACGTGAATGCCAAACTTTAGATTCATTAACACTCGAATGAATATGGTTCACGACTTTATTACAGAAATCTGCAAGGGAAAGGCGGAACATCCCTCCGCTCTCATAACCTTTTCCAACAAATAGTCCATACTTACTAATAACTAATTTATTAGACTCGAATACCAACTTAAACCCTTCTCTACATAGAAGGGAGCCACTAACGAGGTTCTTCTTGATGGCAGGGACATGCTGCATGTTCTTCAGCTGCACGATCCTCCTGGAAGTAAACTTCAGATCAACCGTGCCAACACCATGAACAGAAGCACTCGCGCCATTCCCCATCAATACAGACCCGTGGCCTGTGACTTGGTAAGAAGAAAACAATGAAATGTCGGCACATACATGAATGCCTGCACCTGTGTCCACCCACCAATCGGTGGGCTGAAACACTGAAAAATAGTAAATAAATTACCGTACCCAGATGCACCATTCTCATTGTTGCCCACAATCATCTTGACAGACTTGGAGTCCTGTCCTAACTTCTTAAACTTGTTTGGGCACTTGTTGGCCCAATGGTCAACCGAACCACAAGTAAAGCAACCCTCATCCTTCTTGTTCTTCTTGAAGGTCTTCTTACCCTTCTTATTAAAGTGGGTATTGTGTTGGACACTGATACGTCTCCGTCGTATATATAATTTTTGATTGTTCCATGCCAATATTCTTCAACTTTCATATACTTTTGGCAACTTTTTATACTATTTTTGGGACTAACATATTGATCCAGTGCCCAGTGCCAGTTCCTGTCTGTTGCTTGTTTTATGTTTCGCAGAAACCCCATATCAAACGGAGTTCAAACGGGATAAAAACGTACGGAGAATTGTTTTGGAATATTTATGATTTTTGGGAAGTAAAATCAACGCGAGACGGTGCCCGAGGGGGCCAGGAGATAGGGGGCGCGCCCATGACTCTCCTGGCCCCCCCGTAAGGCGGTTGGTGCTCTTCTTTTGCCGCAAGAAAGCTAATTTTACGAGAAAAATTTGGGCGAAAGATTCACCCTAATCGGAGTTACGGATCTCCGGATATTAAAGAAACGGTGAAGGGGTAGAATCTGAGAACGCAGAAACAGAGAGATAGATCCAATCTCGAAGGGGCTCTCGCCCCTCCCACGCCATGGGAGCCAAGGACCAGAGGGGAAAACCTTCTCCCATCTAGGGAGGAGGTCAAGGAAGAAGAAGAAGAAGGGGGGCTCTCTCCCCTTGCTTCCGGCGGCCATCATCATCACCGCGATCTTCACCAACACCGCCATCATCTTCACCAACATCTCCATCACCTTCCCCCTTCTATATTCAGCGGTCCACTCTCCCGCAACCCGATGTACCCTCTACTTGAACATGGTGCTTTATGCTTCATATTATTATCCAATGATGTGTTGTCATCCTATGATGTCTGAGTAGATTTTCGTTGTCCTACCGGTGATTGATGAATTGCTATGATTGGTTTAATTTGCTTGTGGTTATGTTGCTGTCCTATTGTGCCCTCCGTATCGCGCAAGCGTGAGGGATTCCTGCTGTAGGGTGTTGCAGTACGTTCATGATTCTTTTATGGTGGGTTGCTTGAGTGACAGAAGCATAAACTCGAGTAGATAAAGGGGACTTGATGCTTTAATGCTATGGTTGGGTTTTACCTTAATGAATCTTTAGTAGTTGCTGACGCTTGCTAGAGTTCCAATCATAAGTGCATATGATCCAAGAAGAGAAAGTATGTTAGCTTATGCCTCTCCCACATAATACTTGCTATCGGTCTAGTAACGTAGTCAATTGCTTAGGGACAATTCCACAACTCCTACCACCAGTTTTCCACACTCGCTATATTTACTTTATTGCATCTTTATCTAAACAACCCCTACTTTTTTTATTAACGTGTTCTTTATTATCTTGCAACCTATCCTTTCACACCTACAAAGTACTTCTAGTTTCATACTTGTTCTAGGTAAAGCGAACGTCAAGCGTGCGTAGAGTCGTATCAGTGGCCGATATGACTTGAGACAGTATTTGTTCTACCTTTAGCTCCTCATTGGGTTTGACACTCTTACTTATCGAAAGAGGCTACAACTATCCCGTATACTTGCGGGTCATCAAGACCTTTTTCTGGCGTCGTTGCCGGGGAGTCATAGCGTGGGGTGAATATTCTCGTGTGTGCTTGTTTGCTTTATCACTAAGTAATTTTTATTTGCTGTTCTAAGGTGTTCTCTATATTTAGTTATGGATATGGAACACGAAATACCAAAAAAATTAGGTGTACTTTCTACTCATGGAGATGGGGTAACTCCTAAAACCCTCGATTCTCATTATGTGAGAGATATTATGTACTACTTTGATAATCCTGAGAAAACCCTATTCAACTTTATAATGGGGGACACATTGGATCAACGTGAATACTTTAGGGATTATCGCTTTACATAAAAAGGGAAACTATTATGGGATCAAATTAATATGTTGCGTTGGTATGCTCATCAACTATGCTTGAGATATGATATTATTTATTGCTCTAGGATGAAGGCTCCACACCTTCCCTTTTCATGCAAATTCAGTGATAATGAAACCTTAGCTTCTTATGCTAATGGTAGATATGATTACTATGATGTGGAACAAATAGAAGAATTTGTTGCTTTTAAGGCTGCTTATGAAATTGAATCTTTGTTTGGAAAGTATGAAGCTTTACATGATGATGTTTATAGGCCTGAAAATCTTGCTATACTTAGATATTTCTATGAAAATTATGAATACAATTACAATATTAATGCATTTATTGAGAAAGGCTCCGCTATCCAAGAAGAGACTAATATTTTGCGGGAAGCTATGGAAGAAGAAATTGATGAAACTATGAGCTCATTGGATGAGAAAGATGATGAGGAGAGCGAAGAACAAAAGGAGGAAGAGCGGATTGATCACCCATGCCCACCTTCTAATGAGAGTAACTCTTCAACTCACACATTGTTTAATTCCCCTTCGTGCTTACCGAAGGATGATTGCTATGATGATTGCTATGATCCCGTTGATTCTCTTGAAATATCCCTTTTTGATGATGCTTGCTATGCTTGTGGACAAGATGCCAATATGAATTATGCTTATGGAGATGAACTTGCTATAGTTCGTTATGTTAAATATGAAATTTTTGCTATTGCACCCAGGCATGATAATCCAATTATCTTTTTGAATTCTTCCGACTACACTATATCGGAGAAGTTTGTGCTTAGTAAGGATTATATTGATGGATTGCCTTTTACCATTGCACATGATGATTTTGATAGATATAATATGCCTGTGCTTGCTGCTCCTACTTGCAATTATTATGAGAGAGGAACTATATCTCCACCTCTCTATGTTTCCAATATGATAAAATTGCAAGAAACTGCTTATACTATGTATTGGCCTTTACTATGTGTGCATGAATTGTTCTTTTATGACATGCTAATGCATAGGCAGAGAGTTAGACTTCGTTGTTTCATGATATATGTTACTTTGTGCTCACTACTAAATTACAAATCATTGTTAATTAAAATTGGCTTTGATATACCTTGGGATCCGGGTGGATCCATTACTTGAGCACTATATGCCTAGCTTAATGGCTTTAAAGAAAGCGCTCCAGGGAGACAACCCGGAAGTTTTAGAGAGTCATTTATTTTTGTTGAGTGCTTTTATATAGTTTAAAAACACAAAAATAAAGAGGGGAACCTAAAACTTTTCAAAAAAAGGAAAGTGAAAGTGAGAAAGACAAGCATCGTTGAAGTGGGAGCTAGCCTTGAACTTTGTTCATGCTCATGGAAACTTTGTGAATCTTGATTACAGAAACTTTTCAACAAAAATAATTATCCCCTTGTACAATTCCATTGTATTATAAAAATAATGTGCCAAGGTTTGCCTTTAGGATGTTTACAATGCTTGTTGGTTTGTATGGTGCAGGACAGAAACTTTGGCTGTAGTGCGAGATTTTACATTTTTAATTGGAACGTCAATTGGTTCTGATTCCTTTTGCACTGTCTTTCTATACAACTTTTTTATTTTTCCTAATTTTGGTAGAATTTTTGGGGTACCAGAAGTATGGTGGATGTTCATATTTCTACAGACTATTCTGTTTTTGACAGATTCTGTTTTTGATGCATAGTTTGCTTGTTTTGATGGAAAAGTTATACTACAGTAGAAACAATGAAAAAACAAAATATGAATTGGTTTGCAACAGTATTTAGAGTGGTGATTTGCTTTATTATACTAACGGATCTTACCGAGTTTTTTGTTGAAGTGTTGTGTGGATGTAGTGTCTAATCGAGGATGTCTCGATATGAGGAAAAGGAAGAGAGGCAAGAGCTCAAGTTTGGGGATTCCCGAGGCACCCCAAGTAAATATTCAAGGAGACTCAAGCGTCTAAGCTTGGGGATGCCCCGGAAGGCATCCCCTCTTTTTTCAACAAGTATCAGTATGTTTTCGAATTCGTTTCGTTCATGCATTATGTGCAAGTCTTGGAGCGTCTTTTGCATTTAGTTTTCACTTTTATTTTATGCACCATGCTGGTATGAGATAGTCCTTGGTTGATTTATAGAATGCTCATTGCACTTCACCTAAATCTTTTGAGTATGGCTTTATAGAATGCTTCATGTGCTTCACTTATATTATTTGAAGTCTGGATTGCCTGTTTCTCTTCACATAGAAAACCGCCATTTGTAGAAATGCTCTTTTTCTTCACTTATATTTGTTAGAGCATGGGCATATCTTTTGTATAAAGAATTAAACTCTCTTTCTTCACTTATATCTATTTAGAGAGATGACAAGAATTGGTCAATCACATGGTTAGTCATAAAATCCTACATAAACTTGTGGATCACTGAATATGATATGTTTGATTCCTTGCAATAGTTTTGCGATATAAAGATGGTGATATTAGAGTCATGCTAGTGGGTGGTTGTGGATTAGTAGAAATACTTGTGTTGAGGTTTGTGATTCCCATAGCATGCACGTATGGTGAACCGCTTTGTAATGAAGTTGGAGCACAATTTTATTTATTGATTGTCTTCCTTATGAGTGGCGGTCGGGGACGAGCGATGGTCTTTTCCTACCAATCTATCCCCCTAGGAGCATGCGCATAGTACTTTGTTTTCAATGGCTTGTAGATTTTTGCAATAAGTATATGAGTTCTTTATGACTAATGTGAGTCCATGGATATACGCACACTCACCTTTGCGCAATTTGCTAGCCTCTACGGTACCGTGCATTGCCTTTTCTCACCTCGAGAGTTGGTGCAAACTTCGCCGGCACATCCAAACCCCGTGATATGATACGCTCTATCACACATAAGCCTCCTTATATCTTCCTCAAAACAGCCACCATACCTACCTATTATGGCATTTCCATAGCCATTCCGAGATATATTGCCATGCAACTTCCATCATCATCATATACATGACTTGAGCATTCATTGTCATATTGCTTTGCATGATCGTAAGATAGCTAGCATGATGTTTTCATGGATTGTCCATTTTTTGATGTCATTGCTATGCTAGATCATTGCACATCCCGGTACACCACCGGAAGCATTCATATAGAGTCATATCTTTGTTCGAGATATCGAGTTGTATTATTGAGTTGTAAGTAAATAAAAGTGTGATGATCATCATTATAAGAGCATTGCCCAGTGAGGAAAGGATGAAGGAGACTATGATTCCCCCACAAGTCGGGATGAGACTCCAGACTTTATGAAAAATAAAAGAGGCCAAAGAAGCCCAAATAAAAAAAGAGGCCAAAGAAGCCCACCAAAAAGAAAGAAAAAATAAAAAAAATAAAAAATAAAAAGAAAAAAAATGAGAGAAAAAGAGAGAAGGTGCAATGTTACTATCCTTTTACCACATTTGTGCTTCAGAATAGCACCATGTTCTTTATAGAGAGAGTCTCCTATGCTTTCACTTTCATATACTAGTGGGAATTTTCATTATAGAACTTGGCTTGTATATTCCGATGATGGGCTTCCTCAAATGCCCGAGGTCTTCAAGAGCAAGCAAGTTGGATGCACACCCACTTAGTTTTCAGTTTGAGCTTTCATACACTTATAGCTCTAGTGCATCCGTTGCATGGCAATCCCTACTCACTCACATTGATATCTATTGATGGGCATCTCCATAGCCCGTTGATACGCCTAGTCGATGTGAGACTTTCTCCTTTTTTGTCTTCTCCTCATAACCTCCACCATCATATTCTATTCCACCTATAGTGCTATATCCATGGCTCACGCTCATGTATTACGTGAAAGTTGAAAAAGTTTGAGATTATTAAAGTATGAAACAGTTGCTTGGCTTGTCATCGGGGTTGTGCATGATTAAATACTTTGTGTGATGAAGATAGAGCAACAGCCAGACTATATGATTTTGTAGGGATAACTTTCTTTGGCCATATTGTCTTGAAAAGACATGATTGCTTTATTGGTATGCTCGAAGTATTATTGTTTTTATGTCAAATGATAGACTATTGCTTTGAATCACTCGTGTCTTAATATTCATGCCATGATTAGACTTATGATCAAGATTATGCTAGGTAGCATTCCACATAAAAAATTATCTTTTCTATCATTTACCTACTCGAGGACGAGCAGGAATTAAGCTTGGGGATGCTGATACGTCTCCGTCCTATCTACAATTTTTGATTGTTCCATGCCAATATTCTTCAACTTTCATATACTTTTGGCAACTTTTTATACTATTTTTGGGACTAACATATTGATTCAGTGCCCAGTGCCAGTTCCTGTCTGTTGCATGTTTTATGTTTCGCAGAAGCCCCATATCAAACGGAGTCCAAACGGGATAAAAACGGACGGAGAATTATTTTGGAATATTTATGATTTTTGGGAAGTAAAATCAATGCAAGACGGTGCCCGAGGGGGCCAAGAGATAGGGGGGCGCGCCCCAGGGAGGCAGGCGTGCCTTGGACTCTCCTGCCCCCCGTGAGGCGTTTGACGCTCTTCTTTTGCCGCAAGAAAGCTAATTTTATGAGAAAAATCTGGGCGAAAGATTCACCCCAATCGGAGTTACGGATCTCCGGATATTAAAGAAACGGTGTAGGGTAGAATCTGAGAACGCAGAAATAGAGAGATAGATCCAATCTCGGAGGGGATCTCGCCCCTCCCACGCCACGAGAGCCAAGAACCAGAGGGGAAACCCTTCTCCTATCTAGGGAGGAGGTCAAGGAAGAAGAAGAAGAAGGGGGGGCTCTCTCCCCTTGCTTCTGGTGGCACCGGAGCGCTGCCGGGGGCCATCATCATCACCGCGATCTTCACCAACACCGCCGTCATCTTCACCAACATCTCCATCACCTTACCCCTTCCATATTCAGCGGTCCACTCTCTGCAACCCGCTGTACCCTCTACTTGAACATGGTGCTTTATGCTTCATATTATTATCCAATGATGTGTTGCCATCCTATGATGTCTGAGTAGATTTTCGTTGTCCTACCGGTGATTGATGAATTGCTATGATTGGTTTAATTTGCTTGTGGTTATGTTGCTGTCCTATTGTGCCCTCCGTGTCGCGCAAGCGTGAGGGATACCCGCTATAGGTTGTTGCAATACGTTCATGATTCTTTTATGGTGGGTTGCTTGAGTGAAGCATAAACCCGAGTAAGGGGATTGTTGCATACGGGATAAAGGGGACTTGATGCTTTAATGCTATGGTTGGGGTTTACCTTAATGAATCTTTAGTAGTTGCGGACGCTTGCTAGAGTTCCAATCATAAGTGCATATGATCCAAGAAGAGAAAGTATGTTAGCTTATGCCTCTCCCACATAATACTTGTTGTCGGTCTAGTAACGCAGTCAATTGCTTAGGGACAATTCCACAACTCCTACCACCACTTTTCCACACTCGCTATATTTACTTTATTGCATCTTTATCTAAACAGCCCCTACTTTTTATTTACGTGTTCTTTATTATCTTGCAAACCTATCCTTTTACACCTACAAAGTACTTCTAGTTTCATACTTGTTCTAGGTAAAGCGAACGTCAAGCGTGTGTAGAGTCGTATCAGTGGCCGATAGGACTTGAGAGAGTATTTGTTCTACCTTTAGCTCCTCGTTGGGTTCGACACTCTTACTTATCAAAAGAGGCTACAACTATCCCGTATACTTGCGGGTCATCAGACACTGTTCTTTCCCTTGGGCTTGTGGGAGTTGAAGTTCCTCTGGTTCACCATATTGGCGACAGAAGTCCCTTTGGCCCCTTTTCCGTGCGAGTCCTTTGCCCTCGAATTTTTCTCAACACTCAGATGGCCAATGACATCCTCCACTGAGAATTCACGCCTTTGATGTTTCAGAGTGGTGGCAAAGTTCCTCCAAGAATTAGGGAGCTTAGCGATTATGCAGCCCGCGACAAACTTGCCTGGTATCACACACTTAAGCAGCTCAAGCTCCTTAACGATGCATATTATTATTATCTCATGAGCCTGCTCCAATACAGAACAGTTTTCAACCATCTTGTAATCGTGCAACTACTCTATAATATACATTTTGGTCCCAGCATCGGTGGCCCCAAATTTAGATTCCAGCGCCTCTCACAAGTCCTTGGCGACAAACACATGTAAATATGCGTCGACCAACTTATCTCCGATCACGCTGAGAACTGCTCCAAGGAACACGATGGTGGCTTCCTTGAATGCCTTCTCCTACTCAGGAGCAATCATTCCTGAAGGGACACCGTTGACCCAGAACACGTTCATAGCCGTGAGCCATAAGGTGGTCTTTGTCTGCCAACGCTTAAAATACGTATCGATAAACTTATCCGGTTTCAGTGCTGCGGCAAAGCCACTTGCTGAAAAATTCCTACACATAATAGGTTTTTGGATTGTTGAGTAAATAGGCAATTTTTCGAATAATTTAATCCATAGATAAATCAATAGCATGGCATTGACTGAATTGATGACATACTGACTATGATCTAAACATACACGTACTAAGCAAACAGTAGACAAATCTACACATACTGCTAGTACCGCTGATACGAAAATAAACAGGAGCGCGATAAACGTGTTATACCCTCCAGTAGGCCAGGTAGAAGCCGAGATGGCAGTGAAAACAACAGCGGCATCCTCGACGGCCTTGTTGTCAGCCTCGGCACATTCGGCGTCAGTGGACATGGTGATGACGAAGCCGACACGGACGTAGAGGAAGTAGTGGATCGGAGGCGAGCAGCCGCGTAGTCGCTTCCCAAAAACCTATTCGCCTCTCTCCCGTACAGGAACAGAGAGACAGGGTCTCGGAGAACTGCTCTCCCGTTGACCGTGTACGCGGCGCACCAGATGGAGTCACCGGCGACAACAGCGGCAAAGGAACGACGTGGGCGGTTCGCGTGGGAGAAGATGTGATCTGTTTGTGGAGGCTAGGGTTAGGAGACACCGCACACTTATATAGGCGCAACCGCGTGGAGAGACATGCGCTCGACCCACGTCCGAGTCCATGACAACCCATGACCTGACGTCTCAGATCGTGGCCCAGCTGTCAGAAACTCTCCGTTAGTGACAGACAAAAATAAGCGCGTAGGTGTGAGCTCGGCTCGGCTCATTCCCACAACCCGCGGCGCGGCGTGGCGAGGCGGGCGATAGAGGAGGAGTGCGCGAGGGCCTCTTCTTTTCTGAAGCTCCAAATAGCATGTTGATAACCCACAAGCATAGGGGATCGCAACAGTTTTCGAGGGTAGAGTATTCAACCCAAATTTATTGATTCGACACAAGGGGAGCCAAAGAATATTCTCAAGTATTAGCAGTTGAATTGTCAATTCAACCACACCTGGATAACTTAGTATCTGCAGCAAAGTATTTAGTAGCAAAGTAGTATGGAAGTAGCGGTAACAATCGCAAAAGTAATAGTAGCAGTTTTGTAGTAATTGTAACAGCAGCAACGGTAAAGTAAATAGGCAACGCACAATATGTGAAAAACTCGCAGGCATTGGATCAGTGATGGATAATTATGCCATATGCGATTCCTCATGTAATAGTTATAACATTCCTCATGTAATAGTTATAACATAGGGTGACACAGAACTAGCTTCAGTTCATCAATGTAATGTAGGCATGTATTCCGAATATAGTCATACGTGCTTATGGAAAAGAACTTGCATGACATCTTTTGTCCTACCCTCCCGTGGCAGCGGGGTCCTAGTGGAATCTAAGGGATATTAAGGCCTCCTTTTAATAGAGTACCGGACCAAAGCATTAACACATAGTGAATACATGAACTCCTCAAACTATGGTCATCACCGAGAAGTATCCCGATTATTGTCACTTCGGGGTTGCCGGATCATAACACATAATAGGTGACTATAGACTTGCAAGATAGGATCAAGAACTCACATATATTCATGAAAACATAATAGGTTCAGATCTGAAATCATGGCACTCAGGCCCTAGTGACAAGCATTAAGCATAGCAAAGTCATAGCAACATCAATCTCAGAACATAGTGGATACTAGGGATCAAACCCTAACAAAACTAACTTGATTACATGGTAAATCTCATCCAACCCATCACCGTCCAGCAAGCCTACGATGGAATTACTCACGCGCGGCGGTGAGCATCATGAAATTGGTGATGGAGGATGGTTGATGATGACGACGGCGATGAATCCCCCTCTTCGGAGCCCCCAACGGACTCCAGATCAGCCCTCCCGAGAGAGATTAGGGCTTGTCGGCGGCTTGGTATTGTAAAACGTGATGAAACTTTCTCTCTGTGAAAAAAAATATGGAGTTGGAGTTGAGGTCGGTGGACATCTAGGGGGTCCACGAGGCAGGGGGCGCGCCTCCCACCCTCGTGGACAGGGTGTGGGCCCCCCGACGCTAATTCTTTCACCAATGTTTTTTATTAATTCTGAAAAGTTGCTCCGTGGATTTTCAGGTCATTCTGAGAACTTTTATTTCTGCACAAAAATAACATCATGGCAGTTCTGCTGAAAACAGCGTCAGTCCAGGTTAGTTCCATTCAAATCATGCAAGTTAGAGTCCAAAACAAGGGCAAAAGTGTTTGGAAAAGTAGATACGACGGAGACGTATCAACTCCCCCAAGCTTAAACCTTTGCTTGTACTCAAGCAATTCAGTTGGTAAACTGAAAGTGATAAAGAAAAACTTTTACAAACTCTGTTTGTTCTTGTTGTTGCAAATAAGTAAAGCCAGCATTCAAGTTTTCAGCAAAGATTATAAACTAACCATATTCACAATAACACTTAGGTCTCATGTTTACTCATATCAATGGCATAATCAACTAGCGAGCAATAATAATAAATCTTGGATGACAACACTTCCTCAAAACAATCATAATATGATATAACAAGATGGTATCTCGCTAGCCCTTTCTGAGACAGCAAAACATAAATGCAGAGCACCTTTAAAGATCAAGGACTGACTAAACATTGTAATTCATGGTAAAAGAGATCCAGTCATAGTCATACCCAATATAAACTAATAGTAACGCATGCAAATGACAACGGAGCTCTCCAGCGGGTGCTTTTTAATAAGAGGGTGATGACTCAACATAAAAGTAAATAGATAGGCCCTTTGCAGAGGGAAGCAGGGATTTGTAGAGGTGCCAGAGCTCGATTTTGAAATAGAGATGAATAACATTTTGAGCAGTATACTTTCACTGTCAACATAACAACTATGAGATCTTGATATCTACCATGCTACACACATTATAGGCGGTTCCCAATCAGAATGGTAAAGTTTATACCCCCCACCACCAACAAGCATCAATCCATGGCTTGCCCGAAACAACGGGTGCCTCCAACTAGCTAGCAACAATCGTGGGGGAGTTTTGTTTAATTATTTTGATTTGGTTTGAGCATGGGACTGGGCATCCCGGTTACCAGCCATTTTCTCGTGAATGAGGAGCGGAGTCCACTCCTCTTGAGAATAACCCACCTAGCATGGAAGATACAGACAACCCTAGTTGATACATAAGCTGCTCGAGCATACAAAACAGAATTTCATTTGAAGGTTTGGAGTTTGGAACATACAAATTTACTTGGAACGATAGGTAAATACCGCATATAGGAAGGTATGGTGGACTCATATGGAATAACTTTGGGGTTTGTGGAGTTTGGATGCACAAGCAGTATTCCCGCTTAGTACAGGTGAAGGCTAGCAAGAGACTGGGAAGCAACCAACTGAGAGAGCGACAACAGTCATGAACATGCATTAAAATTAATCAACATCGAGTGCAAGCATGAGTAGGATATAATCCACCATGAACCTAAATATCGTGAAGGCTATGTTGATTTTGTTTCAACTACATGCGTGAACATGTGCCAAGTCGAGTCACTCAATTCATTCAAAGGAGGATACCACCCTATCATACCACATCACAACCATTTTAATAGCATGTTGGCACGCAAGGCAAACCATTATAAACTCATAGCTAATTAAGCATGGCATAAGCAACTATAATCTCTAATTGTCATTGTAAACATGTTTATTCATAATAGGCTGAATCAGGAACGATGAACTAATCATATTTACAAAAACAAGAGAGGTCGAGTTCATACCAGCTTCTCTCATCTCAATCAGTCCATCATATATCGTCATTATTGCCTTTCACTTGCACGACCGAACGGTGTGTATAATAATAATAGTGCACGTGCATTGGACTAAGATGGAATCTGCAAGCATTCAATTCAAGGGAGAAGGCAAGGTAATATGGGCTCTTGGTTAAATCAACAATCATGCATATGAGAGCCACTAAACATTTTCATTATGGTCTTCTCCTCTCGACCCCCAAAGGAAAAAAAGAAATAAAACTATTTACACGAGAAAGCTCCCAACAAGCAAAAGAAGAACAAGAAATATTTTTGGGTTTTCTTTTAATTACCACTATTACAAGCATGGAAATTAAACTAACTATTTTTTTGGTTTTTTCTTAAGGTTTATCAAACACACAAGAAGAAAGCTAGAAAAAGAAATTAAACTAGCATGGATAGTACAATGAAAGAGTATGAGCACCGACGGCTAGAATGAGTGTGTGAACATGAATGTAATGTCGGTGAGAAATACGTACTCCCCCAATCTTAGGCTTTTGGCCTAAGTTGGTCTATGGCCATGGATAGCATGACTGATATCCGAAGTTGTAACTGGGGTCGTACTGAGATGCAGCAGCCAATGCCTCCTGGGTTGCAGCACGACGGCGAGCTGCCTCCGTCCTGTTGGAAATATGCCCTAGAGGCAATAATAAAATGGTTATTATTATATTTACTTGTTCATGATAATTGTCTATTGTTCATGCTACAATTGTATTAACTAGAAACTGTAATACATGTGTGAATACATAGACCACAACATGTCCCTAGTGAGCCTCTAGTTGACTAGCTCGTTGATCAATAGATGGTTATGGTTTCCTGACCATGGACATTGGATCTCATTGATAACGGGATCACATCATTAGGAGAATGATGTGATAGACAAGACCCCCTAAGCATAGCACAAGATCGTGTAGTTCGTTTGCTAAAGCTTTTCTAATGTCAAGTATCATTTCCTTAGACCATGAGATTGTGCAACTCCCGGATACCATAGGAATGCTTTGGGTGTACCAAACTTCACATCATAACTGGGTGGCTATAAAGGTGCACTACAGGTATCTCCGAAAGTGTCCATTGGGTTGGCACGAATCGAGACTGGGATTTGTCACTCCGTATGACAGAGAGGTATCTCTGGGCCCACTCGGTAATGCATCATCATAATGAATTCAATGTGACTAAGTAGTTAGTCACAGGATCATGCATTATGGAACGAGTAAAGTGACTTGCCGGTAACGAGATTGAACGAGGTACTGGGATACCGACGGTCGAATCTCGGGTAAGTAACATACCGATTGACAAAGGGAATTGCATATGGGATTGCTTGAATCCCTGACATCGTGGTTCATTCGATGAGATCATCGTGGAACATGTGGGAGCCAACATGGGTATCCAGATGCCGCTGTTGGTTATTTGCCGGAGAGATGTCTCGGTCATGTCTGCATGATTGCCGAACCCGTAGGGTCTACACACTTAAGGTTTGGTGACGCTAGAGTTGTTATGGGAAATAGTATGTGGTTACCGAAGGTAGTTCAGAGTCCCGGATGTGATCCCGGACGTCATGAGGAGTTCCGGAATGGTCCGGCGGTGAAGATCGATATATTGGATGAAGGGTATTGGAGTCAGGAAGTGTTCCTGGGGTTCTAGGCTATGGCCAGCATGACCGAAAGGTGTTTCGGGAGCCCCGACAAGTGTTGGAGGGCCTCATGGGCCAAAGGGGAAGGGGAAAACCAGCCCACTAAGGGGTGGTTCTCCCCCCACACCCTTACCCATGTTATTTGGGGAGGTGGGGCGCCTCCACCTGGCTTGGGAGGCAATCCTCCACCTGCTTAGCTTGGGGGGCAAGTCTCCCTAGGATTTTCCCTAGGGAGATCCAATCTGCTTGGCCGCCGCCCCTAGGGGAAACTCTAGGGCGCCTCCCCCTCTCCCCTTGCCCCTATATATAGTGGAGGGGTGGGAGGGCAGCCACACCTCTTCCCTGGCGCAGCCCTCTCCCTCCTCCAACACCTCCGTAGTGCTTGGCAAAGCCCTGCTGGAGAACCATGAGCTCCACCACCACCACGCCGTCGTGCTGTCAGAGTTCTCCCTCAACTTATCCTCTCCCTAGGAGGAGACATCCCTGGGTTGTACATGTGTTGAACACAGAGGCGCCGTCCGTTCGGCGCTTAGATCGGAATTTACCGCGATCTGAATCGCTGCGAGTACGACTCCACCAACCGCGTTCTTGTAACGCTTCCGCATCGCGATCTTCAAGGGTATGAAGACGCACTCCCCTCTCTCTCGTTGCTAGTCTCTCCATAGATTGATCTTGGTGATGCGTAGAAATTTTTGAATTATTGCTACGTTCCCCAACAGTGGCATCATGAGCTAGGTCTATTGCGTAGATTCTATGCACAAGTAGAACACAAGTTGTTGTGGGCGTTGATTTTGTTCAATATGCTTACCGTTACTAGTCCTATCTTGTTTCGACGGTATTGTGGGATGAAGCGGCCCGGACCGACCTTACACGTACACTTACGTGAGACAGGTTCCACCGACTAACATGCACTTGTTGCATAAGGTGGCTAGCGGGTGCCAGTCTCTCCCACTTTAGTCGGATCGGATTCGATGAAAAGGGTCCTTATGAAGGGTAAGTAGCCATTGGCATATCATGTTGTGGTTTTGGCGTAGGTAAGAAACGTTCTTGCTAGAAACTCGTATCAGCCACGTAAAAACTTGCAACAACAATTAGAGGACGTCTTGTTGGAAATATGCCCTAGAGGCAATAATAAATTAGTTATTATTATTATATTTCGTTGTTCATGATAATCGTTTATTATCCATGCTATAAATTGTATTGATAGGAAACTCAGATACATGTGTGGATACATAGACAACACCATGTCCCTAGTAAGCCTCTAGTAGACTAGCTCGTTGATCAATAGATGGTTACGGTTTCCTGACCATAGACATTGGATGTCGTTGATAACGGGATCACATCATTAGGAGAATGATGTGATGGACAAGACCCAATCCTAAGCCTAGCACAAAGATCGTGTAGTTAGTATGCTAAAGCTTTTCTAATGTCAAGTATCATTTCCTTAGACCATGAGATTGTGCAACTCCCGGATGCCGTAGGAATGCTTTGGGTGTACCAAACGTCACAACGTAACTGGGTGGCTATAAAGGTACACTACGGGTATCTCCGGAAGTGTCTGTTGGGTTGGCACGAATCGAGACTGGGATTTGTCACTCCGTGTGACGAAGAGGTATCTCTGGGCCCACTCGGTAGGACATCATCATAATGTGCACAATGTGACCAAGGGGTTGATCACGGGATGATGTGTTATGGAACGAGTAAAGAGACTTGCCGGTAACGAGATTGAACAAGGTATCGGGATACCGACGATCGAATCTCGGGCAAGTACTATACCGCTAGACAAAGGGAATTGAATACGGGATTGATTGAATCCTCGACATCGTGGTTCATCCGATGAGATCATCATGGAACATGTGGGAGCCAACATGGGTATCCAGATCCCGCTGTTGGTTATTGGCCAGAGAGTTGTCTCGGTCATGTCTGCATGATTCCCGAACCCGTAGGAGTCCCAGATGTGGTTACCGAATGTTGTTCGGAGTCCCAGATGTGATCCCGGACGTCACGAGGAGTTTCGGAATGGTCCGGCGGTGAAGATCGATATAATGGACGAAGGGTATTGGAGTCCGGAAGTGTTCCGGGGGTACCAGGTTATGGCCAGCATGACCGAAAGGTGTTTCGGGAGCCCCGGCAAGTGTTGGAGGGCCTCATGGGCCAAAGGGGAAGGGGAAAACCAGACCACTAAGGGGTGGTGCGCCCTTCCCAGCCCCTCTCACATAACCAGGAGAGGTGCGGGCGCCTCCCCTAGGGCAGCCCCCCTTCCCGGCTTGGGGGGGCAAGTTTCCTAGGGGGTGGGGGCGCCCAAACCCATCTAGGGTTTCCCCTGTGGCCGCCGCCCCTCCCCTAGGGAGCCCTAGGGCGCCTCCTCCACCCCCCTTACCCCTATATATAGTGAGGGAGAGAGAAGGAAGCGACACACCCTTCCCTTGGCGCAGCCCTCTCCCTCCTCCAACACTTCCTCCTCCTCCGTAGTGCTTGGCGAAGCCCTGCTGGAGAACCACGAGCTCCACCACCACCACGCCGTCGTGCTGTCGGATGTCTCCCTCAACTTCTCCTCTCCCCTTGCTGGATCAAGAAGGAGGAGACGTCCCCGGGCTGTACATGTGTTGAATGCGGAGGCGCCGTCCGTTTGGCACTAGATCGGATCTTCTGCGATTTGAATCACCGCGAGTACGACTCCATCATCCGCGTTCTTGAAACGCTTCCGCTTAGCGATCTTCAAGGGTATGAGGATGATCATGCTCTCCCTCTCTTGTTGCTAGAATCTCCATAGATTGATCTTGGTGATGCATAGAAAATTTTGAATTTCTGCTACGTTCCCCAACAGTGGTATCAGAGCTAGGTCTATGCGTAGTTACTATGCACGAGTAGAACACAAAGCAGTTGTGGGCGTAGATGTTGTTAATTTTCTTGCCACTACTAGTCTTATCTGGCTTCGGCGGCATCGTGGGATGAAGCCGCCCGGACCGACCTTACACGCACGCTTACGTGAGACAGGTTCCACCGACTGACATGCACTAGTTGCATAAGGTGGCTAGCGGGTGTCTGTCTCTCCCACTTTAGTTGGAGAGGATTTAATGAAAAGGGTCCTTGAGGGAGTCCTGGACTAGGGGGTGTCCGGACAACCGGACTATCATCGTCCGCCGGACTCCAAGACTACGAAGATACAAGATTGAAGACTCCGTCCCGTGTCCGAATGGGACTTTCCTTGGCGTGGAAGGCAAGCTTGGCGATACGGATATGAAGATCTCCTACCATTGTAACCGACTCTGTGTAACCCTAGCCCTCTCCGTGTCTATATAAACCGGAGGGCTTTAGTCCGTAGGACGAACAACCATTACAACAATCATACCATAGGCTAGCTTCTAGGGTTTAGCCTCCTTGATCTCGTGGTAGATCCACTCTTGTACTACCCATATCATCAATATCAATCAAGCAGGAGTAGGGTTTTACCTCCATCGAGAGGGCCCGAACCTGGGTAAAAACATCGTGTCCCTTGTCTCCTGTTACCATCCGCCTAGACGCACAGTTCGGGACCCCCTACCCGAGATCCGCCGGTTTTGACACCGACATTGGTGCTTTCATTGAGAGTTCCTCTGTGCCGTCACCGATAGGAAGGATGCCTCCTCCCGTCTTCAAGGACGGTCTTTTCGCCAAAGGAGCCTTGGCCGCCGGCCAAACTATCCGGCTAGGTGGCTTTCTTATGACCGCCTGTCCGGCCACCGCTACGACAATAACCTCTCAAGTCGTCAAAAGCAATCTTCACGTCAGCTCAGAATTCGCCGAGCTGCTGGATCCAATAGAGCTCTCGTCCGTAAACGATCTCTTGGATCGCATCGCCGCCCTGGGAGTCGCTACAGACTACAATCAGATTGGGCTTAAAACTGATCTGAGAGAGATTAACTCTCCCCAGGTCACCCACCACGTTGCAGTGGTAGAGGAACAATGCGGCGAATCTTCTCCTGTATTGAAAACTAGTCATGTCTGGGCTCCCGAACCCTCCATGCCGGATTCCGGCGGAGGGACGGACTTCGATCAAGCGCTGAACTTAAAGTCAGGCATCGGACCGGACTCGTTGGACAACGTCCAACAATCCAAGCTTCCAAATTTGGAAACTTCTCGGCCTTTGAGCCCTGAGATGGGTAGGGTTCCGTACTTAATTCCACCCACCCGCTCAGACATATGCGATCTATCTCTAATCCGGCAAGAGCCCGCTAAAACAGTACATCACTACTGGGCCAGATTCCTCCTGGTTATGGACATGATAAAGGACTGCCGAGAGGAAAACGCAATCTCAATTTTTTGGAATAATTGCACGGACGAGGGAATCTTGAACGCTGTCAGCCATCATGAAATTACACGCTTCGCCGACCTGGCATCCATAGTACGAAAGTACTGTGCGATGGAGAGTTTCCGGAAAACCGAAAATAAGTTTTGGGACAATCCGGCCCCAACCCTAGTCCGCAACAAAAGGGTGCATTACACTCAGGCACCAGATACAAAAACCAAAAAGCAAAAACCCCATAAAGGGCACGGAACCGTACTGGAGGGATGACTTAGCGGACCCTGTAAAATTCATAGTACAGAGGGCGCCATCCCAACACATAGCCTTCAAGCATGTTGGATACTACGGCAGGTGGCCAAAAGTGGCGAGGAGCTTCTAGCCCCGGAAAACCACTCCAACAATACCGGTACGGTATCAACAGTCTTCGAGACTTTCGCATCAAATAATATGCGGAAACGAACAATCTGCAGCCTCGCCGAAGTCTACCAAGTAGAAACAACAAATCCATGGAGCGACGAACCTAAATTCCGAACAGCCCGAGCACCAGCCGCACTGGTACTTAGTCCAATAGTGGACGGCTTTCGACTTACAAAGGTCCTCATGGATGGCGGCAGCGGATTAAACCTCATCTACAAGGAAACTCTTCAAAAAATGGAAATAGACTGGAGCCGCATTGAGTGAAGCAGCACAACCTTCAGAGTAATAATCCCTAGCCGGGAAGCGCGCTGCACCGGAAAAATCACACTCGATGTGGTGTTCGGCTCGCCGGACAATTACAGATCAAAAGAAGTCACGTTCCAAGTGGCCCCGTTCAACAGCGGATATCACGCTATATTAGGACAAGAGGCATTCACAATTTTTCAAGCCGTACCCCATTACGGGTACATGAAGCTCAAAATGCCTAGGCCCGGCGGAATAATCACTCTCGTTAGTGATCCAGACATAGCACTCCGCGCCGAAAACGAGACAGTCGCATTAGCCCTGGAGGCACTATCCGAAGCCCTAGCGGCAGAAGAACTCACCGCGCTGCGCTCTACTGTGAATAGGGACGATGTGATACTCGATAAGAGATCCAAGTCCACCTCCTTTAAACCAGCGGACGAAATAGTAAAATTCCAAGTCCATCCAACGGACCTGACAAAGACGGCTTCCATCGGGGCACAGTTGAACCTTGATGTAGACGTTGCACTGCGAGAATTCCTTCGAGAAAATTGGGACATTTTCGCCTGGCACCCTTCGGATATGCCCGGAATCCCACGCAGATTGGCAGAACACAGCCTAAACATCCTAAAAGGATTCAAGCCAGTCAAACAGGCTCTTTGACGATTTTCCGAACCCAAAAGACTGGCAATGGGAGAAGAGCTAGCCAAACTATTGGAAGCCGGATTCATCAGAGATATCAAACATCCGGATTGGCTAGCAAACCTGGTAATGGTACCAAAGAAGGACAAATCCTGGTGCCTATGTGTCGATTTTAAAGACCTCAACAAGGCCTGCCCAAAGGATCCCTTCCCCCTCCCCCGCATCGACCAGATAATCGACGCTACCGCAGGACACGATTCATTGTGCTTCCTTGACGCATACTCCGGCTACCATCAAATCAAGATGGCGAAAGAGGACCAAGCCGCAACGGCATTCATCACTCCATATGGACCATTCTGCTTCAACACGATGCCCTTCGGACTTAAAAATGCCGGCGCAACATATCAGCGCATGATTCAAACATGTCTGGCCACCCAGATCGGCAAAACAGTAGAGGCATACGTAGACGACGTAGTCGTCAAAACCAAACACGTCGAAACTCTAGTAGACGACTTGAGGCTCACATTCGACAACCTCAGAGCATATGACATCAAGCTGAATCCGGAAAAATGCATTTTCGGCGTACCAGCCAGAAAGCTCCTGGGCTTCATTGTATCCGGTAGAGGAATTGAAGCAAACCCAGCCAAAATCCGAGCCCTGTCACAGCTAGATATTCCAAAAGACCTCAAATAAATACAAAAATTGACTGGATGCGTGGCGGCTCTAAGCCGCTTTATCTCCCGTCTAGGAGAAAAGGCATTGCCCCTCTATCGCCTCCTTAGGCGCACCGAACACTTCGAGTGGACGGATGCTGCCACTGCCGGACTTGAAGAAATAAAAGCCATATTGGCAACGAATCCGGTCCTGGCTGCGCCCAACCTGGGCGAACCAATGCCGTAATACATCGCGGCAACACATCAAGTTGTAAGCGCGGTACTCGTTGTCGAACGAGAGACAGAAGGGCATAAATTCCCTCTTCAAAAACCAGTGTACTACGTATCCACTGTGTTAACCCCCTGCAAGTCCCGTTACCCGCACTATCAGAAGATAGCGTATGCAGTGTTCATGGCATCCCGGAAGCTCCGACACTACTTTCAAGAGTGTTCAATAATAGTGGCCTCCGAAGTGCCCCTCAATGACATTATAAACAACCGCGACGTGACGGGCAGGATTGCAAAATGGGCCATTGAGCTCTTACCATTCGATATAACTTACAAACCTCGGCGAGCTATAAAGTCACAAGTTTTGGCTGACTTTGTCGCTGAATGGACCGAAGCCGAACTCCCTAAAGAGTACGGCGCATACTCCAATTGGATTGTGCACTTCGACGGCTCTAAAATGTTGGCCGGATTGGGGGCTGGCGTCGTATTGACGTCCCCAACCGGGGACACAGGCCAATACATACTTCAAATAATGTACACGGACTCCAACAATGCAGCCGAATACGAGGCCCTTTTACATGGCCTCCAGATATCAATCTCCATGGGCATTCAACGCCTAGAGGTGCGCGGGGATACAAACCTTGCAATATCCCAAATAAATGGAGACTTTGATGCCAAGGATCCGAAATGGCAGCATACCGCAACGCTGTCCTAAAAATGTCAGCTCGGTTTGAAGGACTTGAATTCCATCACGTAGCCCGGGATAATAACCAAGTAGCCGATGTACTAGCACGCATCGGTGCAAAACGTGATGCTGTCCCTCCAAACATCTTCCTGGAACGACTCTTTAAGCCATCCGTACTATGGGAAGAGGAGTCCGGAAATAACAAACTGGAAACAGCCGCACCAACCGACGCAGAGCAATCTGACATAACCGGCGATTCAGCTGATGAAATAACACCTTCATCCCATGACATAATGGCAGTAATCGCCCCGTGGACCGAACCATTCCTAGCCTACTTGCTTTGGCAGGAACTTCCCGAAGACCAAAATGAGGCCCGCTGCATTGTCCGGCTTTCTAAAGCCTACAAGGTCCATGAGGGAGAACTTTATAAGAAAAGCACAACCGGAGTCCTTCAAAGGTGTATCTCCGAAGAGGAAGGGCGAAACCTTCTGGCTGAAATCCATGCCGGACTAGGCGGACACCACGCCGCAGCTCGGGCCCTTGTAGGAAAGGCATTCCGTACAAGATTTTATTGGCCGACGGCCCAGGCAGATGCTCAGGACTTAGTCCAAAGATGCGTCGGTTGTCAGCTCTTTTCTAATCAGAGCCATATGCCACCCACCGCCCTCAAAACTATACCCATTACCTGGCCGTTCGCGGTCTGGGGGCTTGACATGGTTGGACCCCTTAAAGGAGGAACCCACAAGCAAAGGTACCTATTGGTCATGGTGGACAAATTCACCAAATGGATAGAGGCCAAGCCAGTCAAAACGGCAGAGTCCGGACCAGTGATAGACTTTATCTCCGGGGTAGTACACCGTTATGGTGTCCCCCACAGCATCATCACCGATAACGGCACGAACTTCACGGCCGACGAGGTTAAATCATGGAGCAAAAATATGGGCATTAAGCTCGATTATGCTTCAGTCTATCATCCTCAAACCAACGGTCAAGTGGAATGAGCAAATGGTCTAATAATGAGCGACATCAAACCCAGACTAGTGCGGTCACTTACGAAATCTGACACGCACTGGGTAGAGGAGCTAGACTCCGTACTCTGGGGGCTGCGGACAACGCCCAACCGTACTACCGGATTCACACCATTTTTTATGGTATACGGCGCAGAGGCAGTTCTGCCCTGCGACATCATTCATGACTCACCTCGAGTGCGCATGTACGAAGAAAGAGAAGCCGAGCTGGATCGGCAGGACAGCTTGGACGCATTGGAGGAAGAACGCGACGTCGCCAAGGCTCGTTCCGCATTCTATCAGCAGCAGGCTCGAAGATATCAAAGCAGAGAAGTACGGGCCAAGACTTACAACGTTGGCGAACTAGTTCTACGCCTGCCGGACAAGAAAAAGGACAAACTCAAGCCCAAATGGGAGGGGCCCTTCATTATCGATCAAGTCCTAACCGGCGGAGCGTACCGCCTACGAAATGCGTCGGACAACCGACTCGAGCCGAACCCATGGAATGCAGCCCGCCTCCGAAGATTCTATGCCTAGCGCCGGACTAAGAGTTCGTCCCCATCCCCCGTCCAAAATTTTAAACTTCAGTTGTCTTTTCTTTCTCTTTCTTCTCTCAACCCTTTTTCCTAAACAAGCCCTTAAGGGCCTACTTGCGCATTGTTCGCACACACTTGATGTGCCATCCGCACTCATTATACCTGGGGGCTTCTTTACTAGAAGCTTAATTATAAAGGCTTCATGCCCAACACATGTGTCAAGCTTCCACATGTACCTTTTATTCACCATTATATGCATCAATATGACTTAAGTTTTGGCCAAGATGGGTTGCCTGGCTCCTGTGCTTACCCCTACATTCCCGATTGTTCGGCTAGGAGGTAAAGGGAGCACCTCTGCGATTGTTACTGCCGGGTCAGCCGGATGTGTACCTCAGACTGGGTGAAGCCGAAAGCTAGCGTTCTTACGGGAATATTCGGTCGGTGACTTGAAAGATGATTTTTTACCTACTTATTTATCTGCCCCCAGATGTTTTTCTGCTCTTTTCGCAGACCGGACATGCATTTTAGGGCATGCCTCCCAGGGAAAGGAACCCTTAACGTAACTATTCTCCCTGGAAGATGTTTCTTACTAACCATGTAATATAACATAACTAGTTGGGCACTTGTCTGATAAAGCACTAATGACCCCTACGCCTGGTCTCCATGCATGCCCCGGTTGTTTCTTAACCAAGAAGGCATTCGGACACACTCCGGACTCTAGGGTCCCGAGGTTGAAGCGAAAAGGTCGGCAAAGACAAACGATCTACAATCCGGCTAGAAGGCATTTTACATGTCATTTTAAAATACATTGTCAAATAGACTGACTGTATTCCTCCTCAATCCCGTCTAACAGGCTGTCTAATTTAAGTCCCGCTGGAAAATTTAGCGGCCAACTCTACTTGGCCATATACTAAACTCACAGGGATCTCCTTCCCATTGGGCCCCACAGGTCCGACCTCGGCCATGTGGTTGGGATCCGCCTTCTTGTACCACGTCTTCACCATGGCCCAGGCCTCCCTGGCACCTTGGCGGCAGGCCGAAATCTTCCATAAACGGAAGCACTGCCGCGCTCCCTGAAGCTTCTCCGCAAGCTCCCCAAGGCCCTCGGGTAGGGAGAGGGCCGGCCATAAGGCCTGGACGACGCCGCTCATTGCCTGCCGAACTCGTTCGAGCAGCTGCAACAGTTCGGGAAGTTGATCACCCGTCGATACGAGCATCTCCTCTGCAGGGCGACCTGTGAGTATACCTACAGACATATTTTGTCAATTGACTTCCTCGCCGAACTCTTCTTTTCAAAGGAGTTCGCTCAAGCACTTACTATAGATGCCGCGACGAAGCCGCTGATTCTCCTTAATGGAGCCGGACAGCTCGGCCCGAACACCTTTCAGCTCTTCTCCGAGCTGGGCATGGGCATCCTGGAGCTTGTTCCTTTCCTGCTGCACTTTATTCAGCACCCTCTCGTCGGCCTTCAACTGGCGCAGTAGTTCTTGCCTGTCCGGATCTTGTCCGGCAGCACCTGCAATGTCATTATTAGACTTGTGCGCACGCCGCACACCGCTTATATTTTTTAAAAATAATGTGTTACCAGGAGGGGTCTCTGTGTTTCCTCCTGCGGCAGCAAGTGCGGCCTCGAGTTGGGCCTTGCACTCTTCCAGCTCCTGAGCCAGTTGGGTATTCTTCTCCGTAAGACCCTGCGTTTCAAATGATCCTTAAATCAGTTACTATAACTACTTTAAGTCTCGGGGGCTACTGGCATATACAAATATCAAATTCTCTTACCCGTATGTCTTTTACATACTGCTCCGTGGCTCTGGTAAAACCATCTTGAGCAGCACGGAGGTGCGCGTCCCCCGCGTTAAAGGCATTCAACGCCTCAGGGGAGAAGCACGCGTCACGAAATACTGTCTGGCGGCGCCTGTGGTTCATGGCGCTCTCCACCTCAGACTTGGTGGCGGACAGTCTGTCGGCATCCTCCGTTGGAGGAGTGTCCGGCTCGCGCCTTGCGCTCGCCTCCCCCTCCAGACCAGGTGTTGGAGCCTGGCTGGTAGAGGTTGGATTGGCAACCTCTACGCCCGCAGTCCGGCGGGCGCTTTTTCTCCTACAAAAGTCACGGGCACTCAAACGCTTCCTAGGAACGTTGCTCCAAATAATGAAGTGTGAGCTATACCTTTGCGGTGACGTTTCAATCCGCGCCGCGCTCCTCTTCCGCCTACTGGTCCGGACTGGCCTTTGTTGGTCAGTCACCGCGGGCTCGGCTTCCCACCTTGAAGGCGCTTCCTGCAAAACACCATCGTATGTGAAGGTCAGAAATGAGCAAGGAGGAAATAATGGTGTCGGGACTTCGGTCACAATCACCTGGGAAGCCGGATATAGTCCGGGGTAGTCAGCCGTAATGGCGACTAAAGCATTATCCATGCAGAGCTGGTGGAACACCCCATCGATTAACTCCACCTTTATGTCCGGATCCTCTTCGGAGGCCAGATCCTGGGATCTCTCTGGATCCTCGGGTTGCAGAGCTGGACTTATCATGTCCTCCACAACCCGACGCAGCTCCTGCGTCGAAAAACATAATATAAGAAACTTAAACTTCGAAAGCATGGGTCGGGCACGTTAAGTGTTTGCTTACCCAGCGCCGAGGGTTATTCATGGAGAACCCATTCAACGGGTTCGTCTGGAGGAAGTCTTCCTTCTCCCCCTTGTACAGGCCGGACAGGATCTTCGTCAGGTCCTCGGCCGAACCCGGCCCTTTGCGGCCATGACGGGTGGCATCGTCCTCCCCGTTGAAATCCCACATAGGGTGGCCCCTATATTGTAGTGGCTGCACCCCCCGCATAATGCATGTTGCCATGACTCCAATCATGGTCAACCCGGAATGGGCCAGTAACCTTATCCGGCCCATCAAATAATGGACGCTCTTGTCTTCCTCCAGTTGGGGGCTCCGTGGGCGCCAGCTAAGGCGTTTCTTCAGAGGAGCATTACTAAACTCCGGGAGGCCGATCCGAACAGGGTCCGGCAGCGGAGCGTCTTCTATATAAAACCATTCCGAAGGCCAGTCTTCGGACGCCTTCTTAGGGGTTCCGGATGGATATCTGGTCCCGGCGATGCGCCATATTTCGGCACCGACCACTTGATATATGGACCCCTCGTGAGAGCGGGGCACAAGGCAGAATAACCTCTTCCACAGTGCAAAATGGGGCTCAACACCCAGGAACAGCTCGCAAAGAGCTACGTAACCCACGATATGCAGGATAGAGGCGGGCGTAAGGTGATGGAGCCGGAGTCCGTAAAACTCCAGGAGCCCACGGAGGAATGGATGTATAGGAAATCCGAGTCCCCTTATCAGATAGGGGACGAAGCACACCCGCTCCCCTTTGTTGGGACTTGGGGTGGCCTCCGCTTGCTTCCCACCTTGGTAGGTGGCCAACCCGGCTCGAACCGGAACCATGAAGGCCGGAGGGAGATATCCCTTCGCTTGGAGCGTCACCAGCTCGTTGTGCGGGACAGAACATCTCCCCCAATCTCCCGACAGAGGGCTGGGAGCGCGAGAAGAGGAGCCGTGTCGACGGTCCATGATGGAATGGATTCTTCATCAGAAGCGCTCTGATGAGTACTCGCGGAAGGAGGACGGTGTGATTTGGATCTGGATTCTTGTCTCTCTTATAGGCAGGTTATTCGCACAGCTAGGGGGTAAAACATAAAAGATACCCTGGCTTTTCGCATTCGTGTGACGCGTGGAAGATGGCCATTATTGGGCGTGGAAGCCAAGAAGCGCAACATTGATAAGGAAGCCGGACACTGTTCGGCAAAAACATGGAATTTGGAGGAGAACCCGCCTTGCAACGCCGAAGACTATATACGCGCTGGACTTATCGTCATTGAAGCCTGGTTCGGGGGCTACTGAGGGAGTCCTGGACTAGGGGGTGTCCAAACAGCCGAACTATCATCGTCCGCTGGACTCCAAGACTACGAAGATACAAGATTGAAGACTCCGTCCCGTGTCCGGATGGGACTTTCCTTGGCGTGGAAGGCAAGCTTGGCGATACGGATATGAAGATCTCCTACCATTGTAACCGACTCTGTGTAACCCTAGCCCTCTCCGGTGTCTATATAAACCGGAGGGCTTTAGTCTGTAGGACGAACAACCATTACAAAAATCATACCATAGGCTAGCTTCTAGGGTTTAGCCTCCTTGATCTCGTGGTAGATCCACTCTTGTACTACCCATATCATCAATATCAATCAAGCAGGAGTAGGGTTTTACCTCCATCGAGAGGGCCCGAACCTGAGTAAAAACATCGTGTCCCTTGTCTCCTGTTACCATCCGCCTAGACGTACAGTTCGGGACCCCCTACCCGAGATCCACCGGTTTTGACACCGACAGTCCTTATGAAGGGTAAATAGAAATTGGCATATCACATTGTGGTTTTACGTAGGTAAGAAACGTTCTTGCTAGAACACCTATAGAAGCCATGTAAAAACTTGCAACAACAATTAGAGGACGTCTAACTTGTTTTTGCAGCAAGTGTTTTGTGATGTGATATGGCCAAAGGATGTGATGAATGATATATGTGATGTATGAGATGATCATGTTCTTGTAATAGGAATCACGACTTGCATGTCGATGAGTATGACAACCGGCAGGAGCCATAGGGGTTGTCTTTATTTTTTGTATGACCTGCGTGTCATTGAACAACGCCATGTAATTACTTTACTTTATTGCTAAACGCGTTAGCCATAGAAGTAGAAGTAGTCATTGGCGTGACAACTTCATGAAGACACGATGATGGAGATCATGATGATGGAGATCATGGTGTCATGCCGGTGACGAAGATGATCATGGCGCCCCGAAGATGGAGATCAAAGGAGCAATATGATATTGGCCATATCATGTCACTATTTGATTGCATGTGATGTTTATCATGTTTTACATCTTATTTGCTTAGAACGACGGTAGCTTAAATAAGATGATCCCTTGCAATAATTTCAAGAAATTGTTCTCTCTAACTGTGCACCGTTGCGAAGGTTCGTTGTT
Organism: Triticum timopheevii; assembly: GCA_963921465.1. NCBI lineage: Eukaryota > Viridiplantae > Streptophyta > Magnoliopsida > Poales > Poaceae > Triticum > Triticum timopheevii. The sequence goes on along the minus strand of OY997266.1, from coordinate 499,961,642 downwards.
TCGAAGCACCATGTGATGATCGGGTGTGATAGATCCTAACGTTCGAATACAACGGGTGTAAGCCAGATTTACACACGCAATACACTTAGGTTGACTTGACGAACCTAGCATGTACAGACATGGCCTCGGAACACGGAAGACCGAAAGGTCGAGCATGAGTCGTATAGAAGATACGATCAACATGAAGATGTTCACCGATGATGACTAGTCCATCTCACGTGATGATCGGACACAACCTAGTTGACTTGGATCATGTAATTCCTTAGATGACTAGAGGGATGTCTATCTGAGTGGGAGTTCATAAGATGAACTTAATTATCCTGAACATAGTCAAAAGGTCTTTGCAAATTATGTCGTTAGCTCGCGCTTTAGTTCTACTGTTTAGATATGTTCCTAGAGAAAAATTCAGTTGAAAGTTAATAGTAGCGATTATGCGGACTAGGTCCATAAACTGAGGATTGTCCTCGTTGCTTCGTAGAAGGCTTATGTCCTTAATGCACCGCTCAGTGTGCTGAACCTCGAACGTCGTCTGTGGGTGTTGCAAACATCTAACATACACGTTTTGATAACTACGTGATAGTTCAGTTAAACGGTTTAGAGTTGAGGCACCAAAGACGATTTCGAAACATCGCGGAACATATGAGATGTTTCAAGGGCTGAAATTGGGATTTCAGGCTCGTGCCCATGTCAAGAGGTATAAGACCTCCGACGGGTTTCTTAGCCTACAAACTAAGGGAGAAAAGCTCAATCGTTGAGCTTGTGCTCAGATTGTCTGAGTACCACAATCACTTGAACCGAGTGGGAGTTAATCTTCCAGATGAGATAGTGATGTTTTTCCAAAGTCATTGCCACTAAGCTGCTAGAGCTTCGTGATGAACTATAACATATCAGGGATAGATATGATGATCCTTGAAATATTCGCGATGTTTGACACCGCGAAAGTAGAAATCAAGAAGGAGCATCAATTGTTGATGGTTAGTAAAACCACTAGTTTCAAGAAGGGCAAGGGTAAGAGGGGATACTTCATGAAACGGCAAATCAGCTGCTGCTCTAGTGGAGAAACCCGAGGTTGAACCCAAACCCGAGACTAAGTGCTTATGTAATGAGAGGAACGTACACTAAAGCAGAACCACCCTAGATACTTGGTAGATAAGAAGGCAGGCAAGGTTGACGGAAGTATATTGGATATACATTATGTTAATGTGTACTTTACTAGTACTCCTAGTAGCACCAGGGTATTAGATACCGGTTTGGTTGTAAGTGTTAGTAACTCGAAATAAAAGCTACGGAATAAACGGAGACTAGCTAAAGGTGAGCTAACGATATGTGTTGGAAGTGTTTCCAAGGTTGATATGATCAAGCATCGCACGCTCCCTATACCATCGAGATTGGTGTTAAACCTAAATAATTGTTATTTGGTGTTTGCGTTGAACATAGACATGATTGGATTATGTCTATCGCAATACGGTTATTCAGTTAAGGAGAATAATAGTTACCCTGTTTATTTGAATAATACCTTCAATGGTCTTGCACCTAAGCTGAATGGTTTATTGAATCTCGATCGTAGTGATACACATGTTCATGCCAAAAGATATAAGATAGTAATGATAGTACCACCTACTTGTGGCACTGCCATGTAAGTCATATTGGTATAAAGCGCATGAAGAAGCTCCATGTTGATGGATCTTTGGACTCACTCATTTTTGAAAAGTTTGAGACATGCGAACCATGTCTATTGGTGTATATGCATGAAGAAACTCCATGCAAATGGACCGTTCGGACTCACTTGATTTTGAATCACTTGAGACATGCAAATCATACCACATGGGCAAGATGACTGAAAGCCTCGTTTTCAGTAAAATGGAACAAGAAAGCAACTTGTTGTAAGTAATACATTTTGATGTGTGCAGTCCAATGAGTGCTGAGGCACGCAGTGGATATCGTGGTGTTCTTACTTCACGGTTGATTTGAGTAGATACTGTATATTTACTTGATGAAACGCAAGTCTGAATTATTGAATGGTTCAAGTGATTTCATAGTGAAGTTGAAGATCATCGTGACAAGAGGATAAAATGTCTATGATATGATCATAGAGATGAGTATCTGAGTTACGAACTTTGGCACGCAATTAAGACATTGTGGAAATTGTTTCACAATTAATACCGCCTGGAACACCATAGTGTGATGGTGTGTCCAAACATCATAGTTGCACCCTATTGGATATGGTGTGTACCATGATGTCTCTTGTCGAATTACCACAATCGTTCATGGGTTAGGCATTAGAGACAACCGCACTCACTTTAATAGGGCACCACGGAATTCCGTTGAGACGCCGCCGTTTGAACTATGGTTTGGAGAAACCTAAGTTGTCGTTTCTTGAAAGTTTGGGGCTGCGACGCTTATGTGAAAAAGTTTCAAGCTGATAAAATCGAACCCAAAGCGGATAAATGCATCTTCATAGGACACCCAAAATAGTTGGGTATACCTCCAGTCTCAGTTCCGGAAGCAAAAGGGATTGTTTCTAGAATTAGGTCCTTTCTCGAGGAAAAGTTTCTCTCGAAAGAATTGAGTGGGAGGATGGTGGAGACTTGATGAGGTTATTGAACCGTCACTTCAACTAGTGTGTAGCAGGGCACAAGAAGTTGTTCCTGTGGCATCTACACCAATTGAAGTAGAAGCTTATGATAGTGATCATGAAGTTTCAGATCAAGTCACTGTCGTACCTCGTAGGGTGACAAGGATGCGTACTACTTCAGAGTGGTACAGTAATCCTGTCTTGAAGGTCATGTTGCTAGACAACAATGAACCTATGAGCTATGGAGAAGCGATGGTGGGCCCATATTCCGACAAATGGTTAGAAGCCATGAAATCCGAGATAGGATCCATGTATCAGAACAAAGCATGGACTTTGGTGGACTTGCCCGATGATCGGCAAGCCATTGAGATAAATGGATCTTTAAGAAGAAGACGGACATGGACGGTAATGTCACCGTCTATGAAGCTCGACTTGTGGCGAAGAGTTCTTCACAAGTTCAAGGAGTTGACTACGATGAGATTTTCTCATCCGTAGTGATGCTTAAGTCCGTTGGAATCATGTTAGCATTAGCTGTATTTATGAAATCTGGCAGATGGATGTCAAAACGAATTTCCTTACCAGTTTTCGTAAGGAAAGGTTGTATATGATACAATCAGAAAGGTTTTGTCGATCCTAAGGATGCTAAAAGGTATGCTAGCTCCAGCGATCCTTCCTTGGACTAGAGCAAGCATCTCGGAGTCAGAATATACACTTTGATGAGATGATCAAAGATTTTGGGATTATACAAAGTTTATGAGAAACCTGTATTTCCAAAGAAGTGAGTGGGAGCACTATGGAATTTCTGATGAGTATATGTTGTTGACATATTGTTGATCAGAAATGATGTAGAATTTCTAGAAAGCATATAGGGTTATTTGAAAGTGTTTTTCAAGGGAAAACCTGGATTAAGCTGCTTTAACGTTGAGCATCAAGATCTATGAGGATAGATCAAAAACGCTTAATGGTACTTTCAAATGAGCACATACCTTGACATGATCTTGAAGGTGTTCAAGATGGATCAATCAAAGAAGGAGTTCTTGCCTGAGTTGTAAGGTATGAAGTTAAGACTTAAAGCTCGACCACGGCAGAAGAGAGAGAAAGGACGAAGGTCGTCCCCTATGCTTTAGACGTAGGCTCTACAGTATGCTATGCTGAGTACCGCACCTGATGTGTGCCTTGCCACGTGTCTGGCAAAGGGGTACAAGAGTGATCCAGGAATGGATCATTGGACAGCGGTCAAAATTGTCCTTGGAGTAATAAGGACATGTTTCTCGATTATGGAGGTGATAAAGAGTTCGGCGTAAAGGGTTACGTTGATGCAAGCTTTAACACCTATCCGAATGACTCTGAGTAGCAAACCGGATACGTATAGTGGAGCAACCATTTGGAATAGCTCCAAGTGGAGCGTGGAAGCAGCATTTACAATATGACCTAGAGATTTGCAAAGTACATACGGATCTGAATGTTGCAGACCCGTTGACTAAAACCTCTCTCACAAGCAAAACATGATAAACCCCAGAACCCATTGAGTCTTAACCACATGATGATGTGAACTAGTTTAGTGACACTAGTAAACTCTTCGGATGTTGGTCACATGGCGATGTGACCTATGAGTGTTAATCACATGGCGATGTGAACTAGATTATTGACTCTAGTGCAAGTGGGAGACTGTTGGAAATATGCCCTAGAGGCAATAATAAATTAGTTATTATTATTATATTTCCTTGTTCATGATAATCATTTATTATCCATGCTATAAATTGTATTGATAGGAAACTCAGATACATGTGTGGATACATAGACAACACCATGTCCCTAGTAAGCCTCTAGTAGACTAGCTCGTTGATCAATAGATGGTTATGGTTTCCTGACCATGGACATTGGATGTCGTTGATAACGGGATCACATCATTAGGAGAATGATGTGATGGACAAGACCCAATCCTAAGCCTAGCACAAAGATCGTGTAGTTCGTATGCTAAAGCTTTTCTAATGTCAAGTATCATTTCCTTAGACCATGAGATTGTGCAACTCCCGGATGCCGTAGGAATGCTTTGGGTGTACCAAACGTCACAACGTAACTGGGTGGCTATAAAGGTACACTACAGGTATCTCCAAAATTGTCTGTTGGGTTGGCACGAATCGAGACTGGGATTTGTCACTCCGTGTGACGGAGAGGTATCTCTGGGCCCACTCGGTAGGACATCATCATAATGTGCACAATGTGACCAAGGGGTTGATCACGGGATGATGTGTTATGGAACGAGTAAAGAGACTTGCCGGTAATGAGATTGAACAAGGTATTGGGATACCGACGATCGAATCTCGGGCAGGTACTATACCGCTAGACAAAGGGAATTGAATACGGGATTGATTGAATCCTCGACATCGTGGTTCATCTGATGAGATCATCGTGGAACATGTGGGAGCCAACATGGGTATCCAGATCCCGCTGTTGGTTATTGGCCAGAGATATGTCTCGGTCATGTCTGCATGATTCCCGAACCCATAGGGTCTACACACTTAAGGTTAGGTGACGCTAGAGTTGTTATGGGAAATAGTATGTGGTTACCGAAGGTAGTTCGGAGTCCCGGATGTGATCCCGGACGTCATGAGGAGTTCCAGAATGGTCCGGCGGTGAAGATCGATATATTGGATGAAGGGTATTGGAGTCCAGAAGTGTTCCGGGGGTACCAGGCTATGGCCAGCATGACCGAAAGGTGTTTCGGGAGCCCCGACAAGTGTTGGAGGGCCTCATGGGCCAAAGGGGAAGGGGCAAACCAGCCCACTAAGGGGTTTTGCGCCCCCCACGCCCTTTCCCACGTTATTTGGGGAGGTGGGGCGCCTCCACCTGGCTTGGGAGGCAATCCTCCACCTGCTTGGCATGGGGGGCAAGTCTCCCTAGGATTTTCCCTAGGGAGAACCAATCTGCTTGGCCGCCGCCCCTAGGGGAAACCCTAGGGCGCCTCCCCCTCTCCCCTTGCCCCTATATATAGTGGAGGGGTGGGAGGGCAGCCGCACCTCTTCCCTGGCACAGCCCTCTCCCTCCTCCAACACCTCCTCCTCCTCCGTAGTGCTTGGCGAAGCCCTGCTGGAGAACCACGAGCTCCACCACCACCATGCCGTCATGCTGTCGGAGTTCTCCCTCAACTTCTCCTCTCCCCTTGCTGGATCAATAAGGAGGAGACGTCCCCGGGCTGTACGAGTGTTGAACGCGGAGGCGCCATCCGTTCCACGCTTAGATCGGAATTGACCGCGATCTGAATCGCTGTGAGTACGACTCCACCAACCGCGTTCTTGTAACGCTTCCGCATCGCGATCTTCTAGTGTATGAAGATGCACTCGCTCTCTCTTGTTGCTAGTCTCTCCATAGATTGATCTTGGTGTTGGGTAGAAAATTTGGAATTATTGCTACGTTCCCCAACACGTCCTCCTCTCGTACTCGGTTGCTTCCTCCCTGGTTATAACATATCTTCTTTTTGCCTGATAATCAAAAAGGGCAGGAGCAGGGAGAGTAACATGGACAGCGCGACGTCTCTCATAGATTAGTCGATACTGGAGGAATTGTTCATTCCTCTCAAGAAAATGATGACTGGACATAGCATTATAATCCAAATAAGTGGGAGGCAACTCCCTATCATCTTCATGTACAGGTATACCAAGATAATTAGCCACACGGGTCGCATAAATCCCTCCAAACAAATCTCCAACTAAACCATTGTTATGCAACCTACGTGCGACAATCGCCCCCAAGTTGTATTGTTTATCACCTAATACATCACTCTTGAGAACACAAAGATCAGGCACACACATGTGACATGCTTTGTCTTTACCATTAATGCATCTACCAATGAAGAGAGCAAAATAATGTATAGCAGGAAAATGAATGCTCCCTATGGTAGCTTGTGCTATTTCTCTAGATTCTCTCACAGTGATACTAGCAAGAAAGTCTTTATATTCATATTTACGGGGTTCATTAACACTACCCCACTGCGGGAGTTTGCAAGCAGTAGTGAAATCCTCTAGGTCCATGGTAAATGATTGATCATAAATATCAAACAGGACACTTTGGGAATTATGTGAAGATGTAAATTTAAACCTTCTCACAAATGAATCGGTCAAATAGTAGTACTGAGGACACTTATCTTGCATGAAGTCCTCAAGATCGGCATTACACACATATGCATCAAATTCATCCTTGATGCCTGCAATGACCATAAACTCTTCTGACGGCCATTCACAAGGCCGCACGTCAGCTTCCCTTGGTGGTTCATCGTCCTGCTCACGCATTGAGAGCCTGGGTCCTTGCTTTCTTGAAGAACCACCTTGGTACATTTTCCTGGACATATTTCTTCCTTTGAAAAATTTCTGAAATTTTTAGTAACTCAAAATAAAAGTGAATCAAACTCAACAAAACTGATAGCAACTACTCCCACAAGTGCCTAGAGCCTATATCATGCATTAGAATTACTTGGGACCTCATAAATTTGACATGCAAGCTCAAGAACAGGGTCACCTAGGCAGCAAAAATTTGCAACGAATAAAGCACTAGAACAAAAACTAATTGGACCATTGGAGGAGTTACATACCAAAGAACAATCCCCCAAAGCAGTTTTGTGAATGGAGCTTTGAGCAAGGAGGCAGCAAAGTGAGCTAGGACTCATGCTTGAGCTGGATGGTGATTTTTTGGGAGGAAGGTGAAGTGTGTGGGTGCAGGAATAAGTGGATGGGCCACCGTGGGCCCATGAGGCAGGGGGGCACGCCCTGTAGGGGTGGGCGCGCCCTAGACCCTCGTGGCCAGGTGCCAGCTCCCCCTGTTGTGTTCTCAGTGCCAAATATTCTCAAATATTTCAGAAAAAATCATACTAAATTGGCAGGGCATTTGGAGAACTTTTATTTTCGGGTTTTTCTTATTGCATGGATAATTCAGAAAATAGACAGAAAATACTATTTTTGCTTTATTTATTCTAAATAACAGAAAGTAAAAATAGGGTACACAAGGTTGTGCCTTCTAACTTCATCCATCTCATGCTCATCAAAAGGAATCCACTAACAAGGTTGATCAAGTCTTGTTAACAAACTCATTCCGAGTAACATGGAACCGGAGAAATTTCGAATAACACTAGGTTACCTCAACGGGGATATGCATATCCCCAATAACAAGAATATCATATTTCTTTTTGACTGTAGGAAGAGGAAATTCAAAACCTCTAATAATAATAGTTGGACTTTTTCCAATAGAATTGATGCTATGAACTTGAGGTTGTTTCCTCGGAAAGTGTACCGTATGCTCATTACCATTAACATGAAAAGTGACATTGCCTTTGTTGCAATCAATAACAGCCCCTGCAGTATTCAAAAAGGGTCTACCAAGGATAATTGACATACTATCGTCCTCGGGAATATCAAGAATAACAAAGTCCGTTAAGATAGTGACATTTGCAACCACAACAAGCACATCCTCACAAATACCAACAGGTATAGCAGTTGATTTTTTAGCCTTTTGCAAAGATATTTCAGTAGGTGTCAACTTATTCAATTCAAGTCTACGATATAAAGAGAGAGGCATAACACTAACACTGGCTCCAAGATCACATAATGCAGTTTTAACATAGTTTCTTTTAATGGAGCATGGTATAGTTGGTACTCCTGGATCTCCTAGTTTCTTAGGTATTCCACCTTTAAAAGTATAATTAGCAAGCATGATGGAAATTTTAGCTTCTGGTATCTTTCTTTTATTTGTAATGATATCCTTCATATATTTAGCATAAGGGTTCACTTTAAGCATACCAGTTAAGCGCATACGTAAGAAGATAGGTCTAATCATTTCAACAGAGCGCTCAAAATCCTCATCATCCTTTTTCTTGGATGGCTTAGGAGGAAAAGACATGGATTTCTGAACCCATGGTTCTCTTTCTTTATCGTGCCTCCTGCTACGTCTTGAGCTTGCGTTGGTTTTCCTTGAAGAGAAAGGGTGATGCAGCAATAGTAGCGTAAGTATTTCCCTCAGTTTTTAAGAACCAAGGTATCAATCCACTAGGAGGTCCTCAAAAGTCCCACGCACCTACACAAACAAACAAGAACTCGCAACCAACGCAATAAAGGGTTTGTCAATCCCTTCAGGGCCACTTGCGAAAGTGAGATCTGATAGAGATAATATGATAAATATATTTTTGGTATTTTATAATATAGATAGGAAAAGTAAAGATGCAAATAAAAGTAGATTGAAAGCTTATATGATAAGAGATAGACCCGGGGGCCATAGTTTTCACTAGTGGCTTCTCTCGAGATAGCATAAGTATTACGGTGGGTGAACAAATTACTGTCGAGCAATTGATAGAAAAGCGAATAATTATGAAATTATCTAGGCATGATCATGTATATAGGCATCACGTCCGTGACAACTAGACCGACTCCTGCCTGCATCTACTACTATTACTCCACACATTGACCGCTATCCAACATGGATCTAGAGTATTAAGTTCATAAAGAACATAGTAACGCATTAAGAAACATGACATGATGTAGAGGGATAAACTCATGCAATATGATATAAACCCCATATTTTTATCCTCGATAGCAACAATACAATACGTGCCTTGATGCCCCTGCTGTCACTGGGAAAGGACACTGCAAGATTGAACCCAAAGCTAAGAACTTCTCCCATTGCAAGAAAGATCAATCTAGTATGCCAAACGAAACTGATAATTCGAAGAGACTTGCAAAGATAACTTAATCACACATAAAAGAATTCAGAGGAGATTCAAATATTTCTCATAGATAAACTTGATCATAAACCCACAATTCATCGGATCTCGACAAACACACCGCGAAAAGAGTTACATCGAATAGATCTCCAAGAAGATCAAGGAGAACATGGTATTGAGATTCAAAGAGAGAGAATAAGCCATCTAGCTAATAACTATGGACCCGATGGTCTGTGGTAAACTACTCGCAACTCATCGGAGAGGCCTTGGAGATGATGTAGAGGCCCTCCATGATCGATTCCCCCTCCGACGGAGCGCCGGCGAAGGCTCCAAGATGGGATCTCACGGATACAGAAGGTTACGGCAGTGGAAATAGTTTTTCGTGGTTTGTTCTGATGTTTTCGGGGTACATGTTGTATATATAGGAGGAAGAAGTAGGTCGGTGGATGCTCGAGGGTCCCACAAGGGTGGGGGCGCGCCCAGCCCTAGGGGGCGCGCCGGGCACCCTCGTGGCCGCCTCGCTTGTTTCTTGACTTCCACTCCAAGTCCTCTGGATCACGTTTGTTCCAAAAGATCGCTCCCGAAGGTTTCATTCCGTTTGGACTCCGTTTGAATTTCCTTTTCTTCGAAACACTGAAATAGGCAAAAAAAAACAGCAATTCGGGCCGGGCCTCCGGTTAGTAGGTTAGTCCCAAAAATGATATAAATGTGTAAAGTAAAGCCCATAAACATCCAAAACGGGTAATATAATAGCATGTAACAATAAAAAATTACAGATACGTTGGAGACCTATCACCTCCTAGTAACAAAGTCTCTCTTATCATAACGTTGATTCTTTGATTGTGGGTTATCAAGATCAACATCAGGTTCAATCTCTACATCATTATTGCTAGGTTGAGCATCAGCATGAACATTATCATTAACATTATCACTAGGTTCATGTTCATCACCAGATTGTGTTTCAGCATCAGAAATAGAAATATCATTGGGATTGTCATGTGTGTCTACAATAGGTTCACTAGAAGCATGCAAAGTCCTACATTTTTCTTTTTCTTCTTTTTAGAAGGACTAGGTGCATCTAAATTATTTCTCTGAGAATCTTGCTCAATTCTCTTAGGGTGGCCTTCAGGATACAAAGGTTCCTGAGTCATCTTACCAGTTCTAGTAGCCATTCTAACAACAAAATCATGTTTATTATTTAATTCATCGAGCAAATCACTTTGAGCTTTAAGTACTTGTTCTGCTTGAGTGGTAACCATAGAAGCTTATTTACTAATGAGTGTAAGGTCACCTTTAACTCTAGCCATATAATCACTCAAGCGTCCAATCATGTAAGAATTACTCTTTAATTCTCTACCAACATAAGCATTAAAGTTTTCTTGTCTAGCCATAAAGTCATCAGAATTCATCTAAACATCGTCTAGGAAACTTAGTGGAGGGGATTTCAAATTTATCATATCTATAGAGAGAATTTACCTTTACTACCTGTGTCGGGTTATCAAGACCATGTGTTCTTCAATAGGTGGTAAATTAAGACCATGTATTTCTTCAACAGGATGTAAATTCTTAACATCTTCAGCTTTAATACCTTTTTCTTTCATAGATTTCTTTGCCTCTTGCATATCTTCAGGACTGACAAATAGAACTCCCCTTTTCTTCGGAGTTGGTTTAGGAATACGCTCAGGAATTGGCTCAGGAAGAGTAAAATTATTTTCATTAGTAAACATATTATTCAATAGCAATTCAGCTTGGTCGACTGTTCTTTCCCTGAAAACACAACCAGCACAACTATCCAAGTGGTCCTTGGAAGCATCGGTTAGTCCATTATAAAAGATATCAAGTATTTCATTTTTCTTAAGAGGATGATCAGGCAAAGCATTAAGTAATCGGAGAAGCCTCCCCCAAGCTTGTGGGAGACTCTCTTCTTCAATTTGCACAAAATTATATATTTCCCTCAAGGCAGCTTGTTTCTTATGAGCAAGGAAATATTTAGCTGAGAAGTAATAAATCATATCCTGGGGACTAAGCACACAACCAGGATCAAGAGAATTAAACCAAGTTTTAGCATCACCCTTTAATGAGAAGGGAAATATCTGAAGGATATAATAGTAGCGAGATTTCTCATCATTAGTGAACAGGGTGGCTATATCATTCAATTTAGTAAGATGTGCCACAACAATTTCAGATTCATTGCCATAAAAAGGATCAGATTCAACCAAAGTAATTATCTTAGGATCGACAGAGAATTCATAATCAGTAACAAAGATAGGTGAAGTAGCAAAAGCATGGTCATATTTCATTCTAGCATTCAGAGTTTTCTGTTTTAGTTTAGCTAATAACTTCTTAAGATCGGATCTATCATTGCAAGCAAGAAAATCTCTAGCAGTTTCTTCATCCATAACATAACTGAAAGGACATGCGGTGCCTCCATGTGTGGTTTTGGTAACGGATGACATTCTCTATGGACTAATGGTTGCATTGAGTTATATTTGAAGGATTTGTCCATAGGCATTTCTTGAAGTCCATGTGTTGGTTTCAAGGAGTTTATGTGTTGACCAAGGTGCTATTAAGGAATTATCCAAAGATTGGTCATGTGAGTGTTGAGCTTATTGCAAGCATGTCTTGAAGAATAAGATTGTGTGATCATTCATTTTTAACTTCAAGACATCATCCAAATGAAGAGAGTTGGAAAGATTCAAGGTTGATCAAGACTAATTCAAGAGTGAATCAAGTTGATCAACTCACAAAGCGTAGAAGATGTACCGAGAGGGATCAAGTGATCCCATGGTATGGTAAGGCTTTTCCATTGCACTTTGTGTACTAACCCATGGTCTATGTGAGAGTTCTATGTCGGGTTAGGTACGTGTCCATGGGCTTGCGTCAAGAGAAAGATTTCATACAACCCATGGAAAGGATGACATCAAGTGGTGATCGTCATCAAGATTGCCGTGTGCAAGTTCAAGTGGAGCATCACGAAGATATCAAGTGCTTGAAGCTTGCCATCCATTGTGGTGTCAATGGACTTGTGAAGATGTGCCGAAGAGTGGATCACCCATAGTGGAGTATGGGGGAGCAATCATCTAGTCTCCATCGACCCAACGCAATCAAGAAAGGTGGTTCATCTTGAGGAGGACAAGATCGTCATCATCTAGCTCAAGTGGATCATGTGCAAGTAAAAGGTTTGCCCTTGATAGGTTTTCTATTTTACCGGTCTTATGGTGGTAGTTGGGAGACCGGGTTATAGGATTGATAGCCGTACTATCAAGGGGGGGCTCTCAAGTGAGTAGCTTGATCGTATCGTTCGTCGAGAGCTCAAACCATTGCATCCTTGCATCATGTTTCTTGGTTGTTGTTTGGTTATCTTTGTGAGTCTTAGAGCTTATGGTAATCTAGATGACAAGCTTGAGTTCATCGAAAACGGAGTTTGCATGCGTCTTCTATGATGTTTTCGGTGTTGGAGGTTTTACCGGTCTTATCCGAGGAAGGGTTCTCACCATTTTATTTTGGGCCTTTTCTCATTTGCTCCTTATTGATTTTTCTATTAAGATTGTGTTAGCCCTTGTCGCTAGCTTTCCAACAAACTTGGTTTCATCGAATTCGGAGTCCGTTTGCAAAAGTTGTGGCAGTTTTGGTGTTCTGAAAAGGCTGCAGCGGTACTACCGCGAATTGGAGGGGATGTAATTTTTTACTACCGGACCAAAAAACTCGTCCCAAGTCCCGCAGAGGTTGGTACATAAGTATTTTTTTGTACCGCAAGCAGTAGTACCGCGATCCCTAGCGGTAGTACCGTGAGGACGAGCGGTAGTACCACTCTGTGCGGGTTGTGAGCATAACGGTTGGATTTTCCCCCACCTATAAAAGGGGGCCTTCTTCCCCATTGGACGTCTTTGAGCTCGTGTTCTTCCCCCATTGTTGACCTTCTTCGAGCTTGCTAACTCTCAATCCCTCCTATGATTCTTTCTAGTTCTTGAGGGAAAAGAGAGAGGAGATCTAGATCCACGTTTCCACCAATCACTTTCTCCTCTAAGTGAGGAGAACCCCTTGGATCTAGATCTTGGAGTTCTTCGTGTTCTTCTTTCGTTCTTCCTCTCATTTTCCTCCCTAGCATTAGTTGCTTTGGTGGGATTTGGGAGAGAAGGACTTGGGCACTCCGTGTGCCCTTGCCATTGCATTTGGTGCATCGGTTTGAGTTCTCCATGGTGATACGTGGAAGTGAAGTTTGAGAAGCTTATTACTCTTGGGTGTTTGGGCACCCTAGAGCTTGTTCCTCTTGGGTGCCTTGGCGCCCTAGACGGTTGGTGGTGTTTGGAGCTCAATCATTGTGGTGTAAAGCTCCGGGCAAGCGTTGGGGTCTCCAATTAGGTTGTGGAGATCGCCCCGAGCATTTTGACGGGTTCCGGTGACCGCCCCCAAGGGTTGCCAAAGTGTACGGGTTCGGTGACCGCCCCCAAGGGTTGCCATTTGTACGGGTTCGGTGACCGCCCTCAAGGGTCCCTTAGTGGAATCACGACATCTTGCATTGTGCGAGGGCGTGAGGAGATTACGGTGGCCCTAGTGGCTTCTTGGGGAGCATTGTGCCTCCACGCCGCTCCAAACGGATATTAGCATCCGCAAGGGTGTGAACTTCGGGATACATCGTCATCTCCGCGTGCCTCGGTTATCTCTTACCCGAGCCCTTTACTTATGCACTTTACTTTGTGATAGCCATATTGTTCTTTGCCATATATCTTGCTATCACATAGTTTCTTATCTTGCTTAGTATAAGTTGTTGGTGCACATAGGTGAGCCTAGTTGTTTTAGGTTTTGCTTGACAAATTAACCGTTAGGTTTATTCCGCATTTGTTCAAGCCTAAACCATAATTATTTTAAAGCGCCTATTCACCCCCCCTCTAGGCGACATCCTCGATCTTTCAATTGGTATCAGAGCCTCGTCTCTCTTTATAGGGCTTAACCGCCTAGAGAGTTAGGATGTCGACTAGGGGCTTAGGATTATCTGCCACTCTGAGTTTCGATGGCACAAATTTTGATGTTTGGGTAATTCGCATGCTTAATCTCTTTAGGGTCATGGGCCCAAATTTAGAGCGAATTGTTGATATGGGTTTTTCTCCTCCAAAGGATCTCCAAAGATTATCTTTAGAGGATGACAAAAACTCTTATCTCAATGCTCAAGCTTCTAATGTGCTTTTTGATGCTTTGAGCAATGTAGTTATATTTCAACTCATGCCGTTCCGGGATGCTCATGAGTTGTGGACAAAGCTTCAAGATAAATATGGTGTGTCCAAGATTTGTGGGGATGATTGTTCTCCCTCCACCTCCGGTCGTATAGTCTTCTCAACTTCTTCTACTTCACCTACTTGTGGTTTGCCACAAGGTAATGATACGGTGAGTAGTGTTGGTCATTGCAATGATGATAGTATGCTTATTGTGGATGATCCTTCATCACTATCTTATTGCAATGCTCCCTCTTTGGGCTTTAACACTTCGAGCACTCCAAATGTTTCACATGATTGTGTTGATAGTCCTTGCATATCATGTAGAAATTGCGTGACTAGATCTCATGATGATATGCTTGCTATGTCTTGTTGCCATGATAAAAATGCATCTATTTCCTCGAATTGTTGTGCTAAAAATGTAGAGGAAACCGAACACTCCATGGAACAAGATGTGATGTTTAATGGTGCCCCAAGGGATCGTACATCATCATCTATTGCTTTTTGCCTTATGGCTAAGGCGTCAAAGGTATCCCCTACCTTGTACCCCAATGTGTCTCTTGATGATGATGTTGATGCTAATGATGATGAGGATAATGATGAAGAGAATGATAATGTTGCCTCCTTAAAAATTAAGGGGGAAATGGTTTTTAAAGTTCTTCATAAAAATAAAATTGCTCGTTCCAACTTCATGGAAATTATGTCCATTGCCATTGAGGGCAAGAAATATATTGAGGAGTTGGAATCTCATATAGAGGAGCATAAAGTCACCATTGATAAAATGGAAGCTCATGGGCGTGATTACGCAAATGAGATCGCGGAGCTATCTCAAGCTCTTGAACATGAACAAACCACCTCCGAATCTCTTGAGGAGACTTTTGCTCTAGAACTATCTAGAGTGAGGGAATCTCGTGATAGAGCTCTTGAGGTGGCCAATGATTTTGAAACTAAAAATGAGGAGCTTGAAGTTGCGCATGCTAAACTCCTTGAGGACTTTGAGCACCTCGAAAATGGCTCAAGGGTCATTAAGAGTGAGCTCATCAAACTCACCGAGTCTCATGCTCAACTTAAAACTTCATATTCAAAAGAGCTTGCCAAGTTGTCTTCTCCTCTTGTTGCTAATGATGATGCTTGTGCTACTAACTCTACCTCTTGTGAAGCATCCATATTGAAGGAGAATGTTGAGCTACGGGCTCAACTTGAGTTGCTATCTAGCAAATATGGGAAATTGGAAGAAAGCCATGAAAAGCTCTCAAACTCTCATGATGATCTTCTAGTATCCCATAATGTGCTAAAGATAGCTCATGAGGCCATGCTTGCTAAGGTAACATCTAGTGAGCCTCATGTGGATACTAGCACTACATCTAGTCAAAGTGCTATATTGCCATATGCTAGTCCTTGTAATTCATCTACTCACAATGTTGGTACATCTTGTGATGAATTGCTTTCGTTGCCTTGTTGCTCAAACGATGAAGCTTATACTTCCTCTAGTACTTGTGTTGAGACTAACCATGTAGAGGAAATCAAAGAGCTCAAGGCCCAAGTCACTTCTTTGAAGAAAGACTTGGAAAAGAGTCATGAAGGGAAATCCACACTCAACAATATCTTGAGTGTGCAACAATTCCCCAATGACAAAGGTGTACTTGGATTCAACTCCAATAAGAAGAAGAAGTCCAAGATGAACAAAAAGAAGGGCCAAGAACAAGTCAAGAATTCGGCCAAGATTGTTTGCTTCAAGTGCAAAGTAGAAGGGCATCATGTTAGATCTTGCCCATTGAAGAATAATCCCATTAGTGACAAGCAACAAGGGAAGCGACCACAAGTTCACTTTCATGCTCAACCTCAAGTTGAAGAAAGGCCTCTTCCCAAGAAAACTCGAGCTAATGCTTCTCAAGTTGAGAAATCAAGTGAGAAGAAAGTGAAGATTAGACGTTGCTACTTATGTCGTGAGAAAGGCCACGTCGCTTCTTCATGCACTAGTGGTAACTTATCCAACCCAATTACTATTGATGATATCTATTCTCTTGGGAAGGATAAGGTTGGCAATGTGTTTGCCAAGTTTGTTGGTACTCAAAGTGGTGTCAAGAAAAGAACCATTTGGGTTGCCAAGCCTATTGTGACTAACCTCTTAGGACCCAACTTGGTTGGGGACCAACAAGCTCAAACTTGATCAATAGGTGTTGTTGGAGGGCATTGGAGACTTGGCTACATTATGAAGAATTAAGGGGACTTCATCATTCTTTTTGTCACAAGCCAAGTCAATTGGATTGTCAAGTTTCTATCTTATCTCCAATGTGCCTCCTTGCGGTAACTTGTACTTAAATTGTTTACTTTGAAAGTTACTTGCCCCCTTGCATGTTTTGGTTTTGTTCCTTGCAAGTGTTTGTATATGTTGCGCTTCCAACTTGCTTATGTATGTTGGTGTGCACTTCATGTACGTGTGAGTTGTGTGTTGAGCCTTTGTGCATCTTGTTTGTAACTTAGTTGGCTCTTGTGAGAGATTAATGGAATATCCCATTATGGGGGAGTGATGTTCTTTGTGCACCTCACACTCCTATAAGTGTGTGTACATGAGGAATACCATCTAGTATTGATATTACAAGATTATCTAGTCACTATGTGGTATGTCTTCTCATGAGAAATTCAAATTCCAAATTGTCCATTAATTATCTCTTGTTGGATCCTCTTATTGCCTCTTGTTAAGTTTTCTTCATTGGTATCACATTATGGGGGAGTAATATGCTATGTATATTACTAGCCTAGAAAATGTGTACATTTGAGATATTGTCACCTAGTGTTGATATTGTAGATTATCTTGTTTCTAGGTGTCATGTTAGCTCTACAAGTTGCAATTTGCTTGTGTTTGGTGTGAAGATGATGTTGGATATCCTTGCTATCTACCAATGGGAATTATTTCCAAATACTTCTTGTCTTATGACAATTGGTACTCACTTATGTGTGGTAGAAATTATTGATCATCTTTGCATTGTCCTTTGCTTTTATTGGCCTTATCTCGTGCCTAGGATTGTGTCAACTCCCATTGTTTTCCATACCACTTGTGGATCTTGTTATTTTCTTGATCTTGTTTAGTGTTTTCTAGATATAGTGAAAGTGGTGATCCCACCTTGTGCATTTTGTATTCAAATGCAAATTCTCTATAATGCACTAGTCTTGGGGGAGCTATCCTATTTTCTATAAAACACTCATATTGTGATCCATATTAAGTGTGTGTTGGTGGATGGCAAGTCGTTTCTTTTGGTACTTTGTGCCAACATGAAACTTTGTAGAGAGCTTGGTTTGTTTGGAACCATCCTCTCCTTTGGGAGCTTGACATCTTTTTTTGTGTGTTCCAATGGATATCTCATTCCTTGATGTATCTTTTAATGATATCTTCCATGTGATGATTTCTCCATTTGGTATCCTTTTCACTTGGTTTTTCCTTGTATTTTGGTATCGATTCTTGAAAGTCTTGAGCATGCATTTTAACTTCATGTAGTTTCTTTGGCATGTTTTCTTTCTTTGACCCAATATATAGGGGAAACTCCACCAAGTCTCAAATTGGATGAGATGTGCATGAGATTCATTTTCATATCTATATGCACATATCTATGCGGAGTTTGTCCTATGTATTGTTGGTTCTATAACTCTTTGGTCCCAATGAGTTTGGGTGCCATTTTGTTTGTGTTGTTGTTCTAGGAACAAATGGAGGTGCATTGGATGCTGGACTCACTCACAAGGAAGGTGTTTCCACCATGTGCTTATTAGAGTCAAGCTAGGATGATCAATGAACCACCATCTACCTTCAATTGGTATCTACTACATCCTTCCAATGGTATCTCGGTAACAAGTATCATCATCTACTTCATGCAAACATTTCTTGCATCAACCTTGTGTAGGTTGTATCATGGCATGTAATTCATTCTTTCTTGTGATACTTGTTTCCTTTCTCAAAGCATCCCAACAATGATCTCATGTTGCTAGTTGTGATGTCTTTGATGGTTGTGTGGTAGGAGTTCATTTATATACAATAAGACCAAATCTAGCCATGTGCTATGCTTTCAAGCAAATATCTTATTGGTATATGTATGACTTCCTTTTGGATATCTTATTCCTTCGTGTTGTAACTATGTCAGGTGTACATCCTTCTTTGTAGACATATATCATCATGATTTCGTCTACCTAGAACCTTATACATCTGAGAGAAATTACATCTCTAGATGATATCCTTTCTTTCACGTCCACCTTGTCTTTCTTATGTTATTTCTTTGGTTTTTCCTTGTATTTTGGTATCGATTCTTGAAAGTCTTGAGCATGCATTTTAACTTCATGTAGTTCCTTTGGCATGTTTTCTTTCTTTGACCCAATATATAGGGGAAACTCCACCAAGTCTCAAATTGGATGAGATGTGCATGAGATTCATTTTCATATCTATATGCACATATCTATGTGGAGTTTGTCCTATGTATTCTTGGTTCTCTAACTCTTTGGTCCCAATGAGTTTGGGTACCGTTTAATTTGTGTTGTTCTACTAGGAACATTTGGAGATGCATTGGATGCTCGGCTCACTCACAAGGAAGGTGTTTCCACCATGTGCTTATTGGAGTCAAGCTAGGATGATCAATTAACTACTTTGTACCTTCAATTGGTATCTACTACATCCTTCCAATGCTATATAGGTAACAAGTATCATCGTCTACTACATGCACACATTATTGCATCAATCGTGTGTAGATTGTATCATGGCATGTTATTCTTTCTTTCTTGTGATACTTGTTTCCTTTCTCAAAGCATCCCAACAATGATCTCTTGTTGCTAGTTGTGATGTCTTTGATGGTTGTGTGGTAGGAATTCATTTATATACAATAAGACCATATCTAGCCTTGGGCTATGCTTCCAAGCACATATCTTATTGGTATATGTATGACTTCCTTTTGGATATCTTGTTCCTTCGTGTTGTAAGTATTTCGGGTGTACATCCTTATTTGTAGATATATATCGTCATGATTTAGTCTACCTAGACCCTTATACACTTGAGAGAAATTACATCTCTAGATGATTTCCTTTCTTTCACGTCCACCTTGTCTTTCTTATGTTATTTCTTTGGTGGCTCCGTGAAAGCTTTTGCCTTGAGTGCGTGTCCTCTATCATTGCATCTTGTTGCACTCTTGTGTGGTGAAGATTATTTTCCTCTTGCTTATCTTTACGGGGCTTTTGCCATCTTAATTGGTATCCCTCGTCTTGACGAGCCTCTCTTCGTCTATCTTCATCACGAGTTGTCACAAGCATAGGTTCTCTTTTGCTTATTAGTAAGCTTGTGAACCCATTTGCCAGTTGTGTGTGGGAATGATAGGCCTTGCACCGTGTGCCTCATTCTTTCAATACTATGTTGATGCTTAATGCTCATCCTAATTTGAGTCTTCACAAGTGCTTCGCCATGACTCACACACATTATTTTGGTTGATCCTATTCTTAAGTTGCCTCTTTCACATGTTGCTCAACCATGTGCTTGTTGCAAGCGCTAGGCTTTGTTTCCTATATGCTCACTTGCACTGGATGTGAGTTTCTATTGATTTTGGGGGAGCTATGATCCTATTTTGTGCACTTTGTATTCAAATACAAAATTTCTTATGTGTGCACAAATCATGGGGAGCTTCTCTAGTTTCTTTAGAACACTCCTATACTCATATCATAATATCTATATTCATGTGGCTCGTAGGATCATTGGCCTAGTTGGTTCAATTGGTATCTTTTGATAGCTTGCTTCAATTGGTATCTTTTGATTGCTTGTTTCTCTCTTTGTTTTGTCTTTGTGGCGTATCTTCCTTTTGCAATCTTTGGGCCTCAATATAGTTTGTCTTCCTCCAAGTATTTACCGTTGGATATGTGTATTGCATTCCACTCTCTTGTCGAGAAATACACAATTTATGGAGGAACACATTTTATATTGGCCTTCTAAGCTTTTAGCCCATTTTGGCAATCGATGCCAATGGGGGAGAAGTTCCAGAGAGTTTTGTGGAGAAGTTTATAGAGTATTATCCTTCCTTTGGTTTTGTTCCTAAGCATTTGCATCTCATACACATGCATTATTGGTTGTTGCATTGCATGGTGATGCATAATTCCTTATATAAACTCTCTTGAAAGTGATTGTCATAATTTACCAAAATGGGGGGGGGGGATTGAAAGGACATGCAGTGCCCCCATGTGTGGTTTTGGTAATTGATGACATTCTCTATGGACTAATGGTTGCATTGAGTTATATTTGAAGGATTTGTCCATAGGCATTTCTTGAAGTCCATGTGTTGGTTTCAAGGAGTTTATGTGTTGACCAAGGTGCTATTAAGGAATTATCCAAAGATTGGTCATGTGAGTGTTGAGCTTATTGCAAGCATGTCTTAAAGAATAAGATTGTGTGATCATTCATTTTTAACTTCAAGACATCATCCAAATGAAGAGAGTTAGAAATATTCAAGGTTGATCAAGACTAAGTCAAGAGTGAATCAAGTTGATCAACTCACAAAGCGTAGAAGATGTACCGAGAGGGATCAAGTGATCCCATGGTATGGTAAGCCTTGTCCATTGCACTTTGTGTACTAACCCATGGTCTATGTGAGAGTTCTATGTGGGGTTAGGTACGTGTCCATGGGCTTGCGTCAAGAGAAAGATTTCATACAACCCATGGAAAGGATGACATCAAGTGGTGATCGTCATCAAGATTGCCGTGTGCAAGTTCAAGTGGAGCATCACAAAGATATCAAGTGCTTGAAGCTTGCCATCCATTGTGGTGTCAATGGACTTGTGAAGATGTGTCGAAGAGTGGCTCACCCATAGTGGAGTATGGGGGAGCAATCATCTAGTCTCCATCGACCCAACGCAATCAAGAAAGGTGGTTCATCTTGAGGAGGACAAGATCGTCATCATCTAGCTCAAGTGGATCATGTGCAAGGCAAAGGTTTGCCCTTGATAGGTTTTCTATTTTACCGGTCTTATGGTGGTAGTTGGGAGACCGGGTTATAGGATCGATAGCCGTACTATCAAGGGGGGGGGGCTCTCAAGTGAGTAGCTTGATCGTATCGTTCATCGAGAGCTCAAACCATTGCATCCTTGCGTCATGTTTCTTGGTTGTTGTTTGGTTATCTTTGTGAGTCTTAGAGCTTATGGTCATCTAGATGACAAGCTTGAGTTCATCGAAAACGGAGTTTGCATGCGTCTTCTATGATGTTTTCGGTGTTGGAGGTTTTACCGGTCTTATCCGAAGAAGGGTTCTCACCATTTTATTTTGGGCCTTTTATCATTTGCTTCTTTTTGATTTTTCTATCAAGATTTTGTTAGCCCTTGTCGCTAGCTTTCCAACAAACTTGGTTTCATCGAATTCGGAGTCCGTTTGCAAAAGTTGTGGCAGTTTTGGTGTTCTGAAAAGGCTGCAGCGGTACTACCGCGAATTGGAGCGGATGTAATTTTTTACTACCGCTCCAGAGCGGTACTACCGCGGCTCCTACAGCGATAGTACCGCTCCGGACCAAAAAACTCGTCCCAAGTCCTGCGGAGGTAGGTACGGAAGTATTTTTTTTGTAACGCAAGCAGTAGTACCGCGATCCCTAACGGTAGTACCGTGAGGACGAGCGGTAGTACCACTCTGTGCGGGTTGTGAGCATAACGGTTGGATTTTCCCCCACCTATAAAAGGGGGTCTTCTTCCCCATTGAACCTTATCCTTTGAGCTCGTGTTCTTCCCCCATTGTTGACCTTCTTCGAGCTTGCTAACTCTCAATCCCTCCTATGATTCTTGCTAGTTCTTGAGGGAAAAGAGAGAGGAGATCTAGATCCACGTTTCCACCAATCACTTTCTCCTCTAAGTGAGGAGAACCCCTTGGATCTAGATCTTGGAGTTCTTCGTGTTCTTCTTTTGTTCTTCCTCTCATTTTCCTCCCTAGCATTAGTTGCTTTGGTGGGATTTGGGAGAGAAGGACTTGGGCACTCCGTGTGCCCTTGCCATTGCATTTGGTGCATCGGTTTGAGTTCTTCACGGTGATACGTGGAAGTGAAGTTTGAGAAGCTTATTACTCTTGGGTGTTTGGGCACCCTAGAGCTTGTTCCTCTTGGGTGCCTTGGCGCCCTAGACGGTTGGTGGTGTTCGGAGCTCAATCATTGTGGTGTAAAGCTCCGGGCAAGCGTTGGGGTCTCCAATTAGGTTGTGGAGATCGCCCCGAGCATTTTGACGGGTTTCGGTGACCGCCCCCAAGGGTTGCCAAAGTGTACGGGTTCGGTGACCGCCCCCAAGGGTTGCCATTTGTACGGGTTCGGTGACCGCCCTCAAGGGTCCCTTAGTGGAATAAAGGCATCTTGCATTGTGCGAGGGCGTGAGGAGATTACGGTGGCCCTAGTGGCTTCTTGGGGAGCATTGTGCCTCCACACCGCTCCAAACGGAGATTAGCATCCGCAAGGGTGTGAACATCGGGATACATTGTCATCTCCGCGTGCCTCGGTTATCTCTTACCCGAGCCCTTTATTTTTGCACTTTACTTTGTGATAGCCATATTGTTCTTTGCCATATTCTTGCTATCACATAGTTGCTTATCTTGCTTAGCATAAGTTGTTGGTGCACATAGGTGAGCCTATTTGTTTTAGGTTTTGTGCTTGACAAATTAACCGTTAGGTTTATTCCGCATTTGTTCAAGCCTAAACCGTAATTATTTTAAAGCGCCTATTCACCCCCCCTCTAGGCGACATCCTCGATCTTTCAATAACCCTCTGGAACAACAGGCAATTCATATTTAGGGAGAGAACCTTCATCATCACTATCTTCAATAATATCGGTTTCAAGAGTTTCATTATGTCTAACCCTAGCAAGTTGGTCATCAAGAAATTCACCTAATGGCAGAGTAGTATCAAGCACAGAAGTAGTTTCATCATAAGTATCATGCATAGTAGAAGTGGCATCATCAATAACATGCGACATATCAGAATTAATAGTAGAAGCAGGTTTAGGTGTCGCAAGCTTACTCATAACAGAAGGAGAATCTAGTGCAGAGCTAGATGGCAGTTCCTTACCTCCCCTCGTAGTTGAGGGATAAATCTTAGTTCTTTCGTCTTTCAAGTTCTTCATAGTGATCAGCAGATATAAATCCCAAGTGACTCAAAGAATAGAGCTATGATCCCCGGCAACGGCGCCAGAAAATAGTCTTGATAACCCACAAGTATAGGGAGTATTCAACCCAAATTTATTGATTCGACACAAGTGGAGCCAAAGAATATTCTCAAGTATTAGCAGTTGAGTTGTCAATTCAACCACACCTGGATAACTTAGTATCTATAGCAAAGTATTTAGTAGCAAAGTAGTATGGAAGTAACGGTAACAATAGCAAAAGTAACAGTAGCAGTTTTGTAGTAATTGTAACAGTGGCAACGGTAAAGTAACTAAGCAAAGAGCAATATGTGAAAAGCTCATAGGCATTGGAACAGTGATTGATAATTATATCGGATGCGATTCCTCATGTAATAGTTATAACATAGGGTGACACAGAACTAGCTCCAGTTCATCAATGTAATGCAGGCATATATTCTGAATATAGTCATATGTGCTTATGGAAAAGAACTTGCATGACATCTTTTGTCCTACCCTCCCGTGGCAGCGGGGTCCTAGTGGAAACTAAGGGATATTAAGGCCTCCTTTTAATAGAGTACTGAACCAAAGCATTAACACATAGTGAATACATGAACTCCTCAAACTACGGTCATCACCGAGAAGTATCCCGATTATTGTCACTTCGGGGTTGTCGGATCATAACACATAATAGGTGACTATAGACTTGCAAGATAGGATCAAGAACTCACATATATTCATGAAAACATAATAGGTTCAGATCTGAAATCATGGCACTCGGGCCCTAGTGACAAGCATTAGGCATAGCAAAGTCATAGCAACATCAATCTCAGAACATAGTGGATACTAAGGATCAAACCCTAACAAAACTAACTTGATTACATTGTAAATCTCATCCAACTCATCACCGTCCAGCAAGCCTATGATGGAATTACTCACTCACGTCGGTGAGCATCATGGAATTGGTGATGGAGGACGGTTGATGATGACAGCGATGATGAATCCCCCTCTCTGGAGCCCCGAATGGACTCTACATCAGCCCTCCCGAGAGAGATTAGGGCTTGGTGGCGGCTCCGTATCGTAAAATGCAACGAAACTTTCTCTTTGATTTTTTTCTCCGCGAAAGCAAATATATGGAGTTGGAGTTGAGGTCGGTGGACGTCCAGGGGCCCACGAGGCAGGGGGCGCGCCCCCCACCCTCATGGACAGGGTGTGGTCCCCCCGACGCTAATTCTTTTGCCAGTATTTTTTATTAATTCTAAAAAGTTGCTCCGTGGATTTTTAGGTCATTCTTAGAACTTTTATTTCTGCACAAAAATAACACCATGGGAGTTCTGCTGAAAACAACGTTAGTCCGGGTTAGTTCCATTCAAATCATACAAGTTAGAGTCCAAAACAATGGCAAAAGTGTTTGGAAAAGTAGATACGACGGAGACGTATCACATGTAGAAGAGAAAGCCTTATAAGGAGGTCCAATTCCTCTTCCACTTCCAGGGTGGGACTAAACTTCCCACCAGACCTAGTGCCAATAAACCCACATGGGCCCTTAGAGATTTTCAAAAATTGCTTTATGGGCCTAAAGCCCATCCCAAATTTTAGCAATCCCCCACCAGATCTCGAGGGCCCATTGTGTCCTCTGTTCCAATTGCTGTTTCGATATACTAGTGTTTCAGTGAAGACCTGTTAAGGTTGAGCTTCACCTAGAGCAAGTAGCTACACTCCTTCACAACTGAACAATGGACTATGCCTTGAATTGTCAGTTTGGCATAAAGAAGCTTCACCACATGTCTTACTAGTACTAGGCTGCCGAAGGCTGACCCCTCGGGTTGTGCATATAAGTCACACTCCTGGCCTATTCATGAGCTTACTAGAGATCACCCCAATCTTATAGACTGTGACCAGCAATCGGGCTCACATCACTACAAAAAAAATACACTTCCGTGATGATACGTGTTTGTCACAGTAGGTCGTGTTTTTTGTCATGCATGTACATCCATGACAAATTTATGACAGAATCAGGATAGTTATACCCGTGTTGTCGTAGAAGTGTTCCATGACATTACCAAAATTATCATCACGGAAGTGTCCACTTCCATGACGATAAATCGCGCGTCACAGAAGTGCTTTCATCAAGGGTGACCGACACGTGGCATCCACCGTAACGGAACGTAGTTAAGCTATCGGGTCGGGTTTTGGATCCGATAACCCGTTAACAGCCTCGACCAATGGGGATTTTCCACGTGTAAAATCATCATTGGCTGGAGGAGACATGTGTCAGGTCCGCGCTGGCATAGGTGTCGCTCATCCAATGGGCGAGACGCGCCTATGATATGTTGACACGTGGACCGGCCCTTCAAGTTTAAATGGGCCAGCCCAACTAAAGGCCCACAAGATTTTGCAGACCATAATGGGCTGGCCCAGCTAACGGCCCACAAGATTTTGCGGGCCATAATGGGCCGACCCAGGTAAAGGCCCACAAGATTTTTGTGTGCCATAATGGGCCGGCCCAGGTAAAGGCCCACAAGATTCTTGCGGATCATAATGGGCCGACCCGGCTAAAGGCCCATGAGATTTCACCGACATTAATGGGCCGGACCAGCTGTAGGCCCACAAGAATTTGAGGACCCTAGTAGGCCGGCCCATTAACTGGCTGCCATGTTTTGGGCCAAATGCCGGCCCATATTTGATCCGGTCCATTAATGGACTGCCGCGTTCCGGGCCTAATAGTGGCCCATATGAGATCCGGCCCGTTAAAAGCCTACCATGTTCTCGGCCAAATTACGACCCAGATCAGGTACGGCCCTTTAAGAGGCTATGGGCTCAATTATGGCCCATATCAGATTCGGCCCGTCAACTGGACACTATGCTTTTGGGTCCACTTGCTAGAGGCCCACTTAGTAATTCGGCCTGACATTAGTTTTGGCCTCTTGCCTTTTAACATTTTGGCCCTATATTACTTTCGGCCTGTTAAATGCTCGTCATATAGTTGGGCCTAACTACGACCCGGTTTGCATCCAGCCTGCTCGCGGCCGATATCTGATTGGGCCAAACAAGGACCGAGACAATTTTGGCCTGTTAAAAGCCCGTGATTTGATTCGCACAATCATGGGCCGGGGTTCATTTCGGGCTGCTGCCGGCCCGTTAGCTGTTCGGCATGTTTCAGGCGCAACCTACATCGTGATTGCATGACGGCCCGATTATGTACCGTAATTTTACGGTTTGGCCGGTTTACTGCGAAGACAGGATATATATACAGTAAAATAACTGCAGCATCGTGAATAAGAAAAAACCTAGACTATTCAATAAAGAAATTATAGCATATTACATTCACTGGGCATCAAAGTTCGCCACTATGATAATAAAGCACAAGCAGACAGCATATTACATACACCGGGCATCAAAGATCGCCACTAGTGCAAATAAACACGCCGAGAAAGGCTTCGGATACCAGCTCTCTTCAAGTGAAGGTGCGGTACTATTAATATCAGTATAACTCTCAAAGGCGACACAGCTCCGCGCATTTCCTTGTTATTCTTATAGGATTCAAGTGGGCAGGCCACTACAAATCCTATTCCTATGCTTACAAGATCCTACGAATCAAAGAGGCTCAAAGTGTCCATCACAACCGACTGTATAGACCTCTACACTGCAAATGTCCCTGCTCATCTTCAGTACAAGGAACATACTGTACTACTAGCATACTCCCTCCGTTCCAAAATATAAGTCTTGGTAGAGATTTCCACTATGGATCACATGCAGATGTATCCAGATACATTTTAGAGTGTAGATTCACTCATTTTGCTCCATATGTAGTCCATGGTGGAATCTATACAAAGACTTGTATTTAGGAACGGAGAGAGTACATATTAAAGCAGAACGGAAGAGGAACATGGTAAAGAAGAGCAAGCAGATTTTGGATAATAAAATGTTGGTTGCGCAGTGCCCACACATGATGAACCAGAGCGCATTAAGAATGCAACTCACAGCTGTCTCTCGACCATTTCAGGTGGTTGGATGAAGATCCTACGTCTCCTAACCCTTCTTCTTCCTCGTCTCTGATTCTTCCCATACAGAACACCGCACGGGCTGCCGGCCGGACCACCGGCCCCCACCGGCTGTGTTCCTCCGCCACCCCCACCCCCACCCGCATTGAGTTTTCTTCGTTCCGCGAGGCCCCACAACCACCCGAGCCCCATGGATCACACCGGCGAACTCCGACGAGCTCTGAAAAATTGACTGGCCCAATTTTGAAATTTAGTCTACTGTGATTTAACTAGTGTGGAATATAAAAGGGGAAAACCATAAGCATTGGGAGTATAGTGTTGAGCGTGCCATGGCGGATATGAAGGTGCAAACCGGACAAAGGTAACTTCGCAAACAAGACAAGAAATCAGAGTAAAGCAGTGGCGATCTATTTTCTTGCTGTGATAAATAAGTTGAGCAGATACGAAAGAGTACCGCCTCTGGTGCGGCGCCGTGTACGCATCTGCTGAGAATTTGATGGTGCTGCGGTAGTGATGGCTGTCGGCGGCGTGGAAGTAGATCTAGGAGGTTAGATGGTGGTGGCAGGGCGCGGTGGACGAGACGGTCATAGGAGCGGCGCCGGCAAGGTGGACGACGACGGGGATGAAGCGAGAGGACGGGATGCAAAGATCCCGGTCCGAAGGCGTGGATGAGAGAGGTCGATCTCTTGTAATGGATGGCGGCGTCGGGGTATCAGCTCCGGCATGGTGGAGGAGGACGGCGGTGGATGGGGTGGCGGATGGCGGCATACGGAGGAGGGTGGGGTGGAGAGGGTGTTTTGGCGCCCACGGAGTACGAATGGGGAAAAGGGAGGTAGAGAGGAAGGGGGAACCATGTATTGAGGGCGCGCTTGTCTCAAATGCGAGGAAATTTACAAACTTAGCCCCCGTTTCAAATTTCTACTACATCATAGCAACATTAGTCAGTTGGGGATAGGACGGTAATCTCGCATACACCGAATATTTGCCGACGAGAGTTTGTTTTTGGCGTCCACCGTGTATGAATATGAATCGGGGAGGGAGTCGATTTCGGCCAAGGGCACACTGTGTTTTGGCGCCCACCATGTATGAATCCGGGTGAGAGGCGGTTACATCACGTTTGGGTGAAATTACAAACATACCCCTATCGAAACCTATAGAAATCCAGCAGATAAGCTTTGCGTGGCAGGGATAGGAAGTAGTGATTTCCATCTCGCAGATTTGGGTTTCGGGCGGTTAGTGCGACTTTCCCCGCTTCGTTCAAATTTTGCACAGTGCACGTTTACCGTGCCAACTTAATTCGAATCACGTTTGTATTCTACTATTTTTTTCGGGCGGGATCCATTTTCAATTGGAATTACATTCTATATACATCATTTTTTACATATACTTTCAAAAGCACAACAAAGAATTCTGCTCCTTTATATGTATAATATGATTTACAAATACAATGATCTCGAAATCTTAAGGTTGAATTCGAAAAAAATTAACCAAATTATGTTCTACTAAAATGTATGGATCAGTAACATCTACATATTAAATAACATAGATGTGCGTGAATTCATATGAGTATGCATGTTTGATAGATCAATTTTGGTTCGAGTATGGATTACATGTATCATCATCTCGAATTCAAATATTTGAATCCCTTTTTTGTTCACTCCTTTCACGTCCATCTCTCTCGCATGCTGTAGGACCTTGAGAAGAGGTGTCTAGAGGGGGGTGATTAGACACTAAGTACCAAAGTTGCAGTTTTTAAGTTTCTTTAAGTTTATGTGGAGTTTTAGGCACAATTTCAACAATCACAATACATATCAAGCAAGCATGCAAGAGTATATGGGTAGCGGAAAGTAAAGCATGCAATTTGCAAGAATGTAAAGGGAAGGGTTTGGAGGATTCAAACGCAATTGGAGACACGAATGTTTTTGGCGTGGTTCCGATAGGTGGTGCTATCGTACATCCACGTTGATGGAGACTTCAACCCACGAAGGGTAATGGTTGCGCGAGTCCACGGAGGGCTCCACCCACGAAGGGTCCACGAAGAAGCAACCTTGTCTATCCCACCATGGCCGTCGCCCACGAAGGACTTGCCTCACCAGCGGTAGATCTTCACGAAGTAGGCGATCTCCTTGCCCTTACAAACTCCTTAGTTCAACTCCACAATCTTGTCGGAGGCTCCCAAGTGACACCTAGCCAATCTAGGAGACACCACTCTCCAAGAAGTAACAAATGGTGCGTTGATGATGAACTCCTTGCTCTTGTGCTTCAAATGATAGTCTCCCCAACACTCAACTCTCTTTCATAGGTTTTGGATCTGGTGGAAAGAAAATTTGAGTGGAAAGCAACTTGGGGAAGGCTAGAGATCAAGATTCATATGGTAGGAATGGAATATCTTGGCCTCAACACATGAGTAGGTAGTTCTCTCTCATAAATGGTAAGTTGGAAGTGTAGGTTTGTTCTGATGGCTCTCTCCACGAATGAAGAGGAGGTGGAGGGGTATATATAGCCTCCACACAAAATCTAACCGTTACACACAATTTACCAAACTTGGTGGGACCGATTCAACAGACTCAGCCGGACCGATTTAGTAAACCTAGTGACCGTTAGTGAGTTTCGGTGGGACTGACATGCAACTCGGTGAGACCGATTTGGTTAGGGTTAGGGCATAACGTAATCTCGGTAAGATCAATTACACAAACTTGGTGAGACCAATTTTGGTAATAAGCTTTCCAGAGAGTTGGTCAGGTAAACTCGGTGGGACCGATTTGCTCTTTTTGGTGAGACCGAAATGTTACAAAAAGGAAACAGAGAGTTTACATTGCAATCTCGGTGGGACCGATCGCTCACTTCGGTTAGACCGAAATGTTACGAAGGGAAACAGAGAGATTACAATCCCATCTCGGTGGGACCGAGATCCCTATCGGTAAGACCGATTTGCTTAGGGTTTGTGGCAGTGGCTAAGACATCTGAAATCGGTAGCGCCGGATAGGAAGAATCGGTGTGACCGATTTTGGCTTTAGGTTTAGGTCATTTGTGGAAGTGGGAAAGTAGTTGAGGGTTTTGGAGCATATCACTAATCACATGAAGCAAGAGGCTCATTAAGCAACACCTCATCCCCTCTTCCTATAGACTCAATGTGATCTTGGATCACTAAAATGTAAAATGAAGAGTCTTGAGCTTGAAGCTTGAGCCAATCCTTTGTCCTTAGCATCTTGAAGGAGTTCCCACATCCTTTAGTCCATGCCACTCCATTGTTGAACTTGTCTGAAACATACTAGATAAAAGTGTTAGTCCAACAAGAGATATGTTGACATTAATTACCAAAACCACCTAGGGAGCACTTGTGCTTTTAATCTCCCCCTTTTTGGTAATTGATGACAACATACATCAAAGCTTTAGATAAAGATATAAAGAATAGCAAGTAATGCTTTGGAAAGACATGTAACAAACATAGGCTCCCCCTACATGTATGCAATCATGTGAATATGGAATATAGAAGCATGTGAGAGCATAACCATGATAGAGCAGGCAATGTGTTACATGTATCTTGGCCATATGCATCAGAGCAAAGAATATTAAAGAAATTACCTTCATGATCATGAGTCCTTCTTGCAAACAATATGTACATCAGCAAGAATTCCTCATACACATGATTGTGATGCATATACTTACCTTGTAGTCTTGAGTTGGCTTAGGATAGAATCAACCTGCGTAAACAAGGTTAGATAACACGGATACATCTACTAGCCAGAGCAAGCAGAAGAAACCACAAGAGTACCAAGACTGGGATGACATGTAGAGAGTGAGTACTAAGTACCACATTGGATTAGACATGTCCCCAAGAGTAAAGATATGCAATGAATTCAAATGATTTCTTTCGCTTAGATGTCTTGCTCCCCCTGAATCTAGCATGGGATACTGGGAGAAGATAGGGAATAGAAAATCAGAGCTGAAAGATATGAATGATGATCAGAGCTAATGCATGCTAATGCAAATAAGCACAACAGATCATATGAACATGTTTCTCCCCTCAAGAACACATGTGAGCATCTCTCCTCTTGAACACCAAGCATCTGGGATCCTTGAGAAATACTTCTACTTAAGTATTCTCTCCCCCTGGAGATCTCTCTCCCCTTGAAGATCTCTCTCCCCCTTAAGGATCTCTCTCCCCCTTAAGGATCTCTTTCTAAATGATAAGCTTTGATGTTCTCTCTCTCCCCCTTTGAAATCAATTTCTAAGAAGGTTTTTCTGGAATCCGTCGAATGGGTTTGGTCCTGGAGACACAGTACAAAGCAATGATAAAAATGTGATGCGTGTAGAGGACAAGATTCATTGAGTGGAGCTGGATCAGATGAAACATAGAATTTGTGGCAAACTGTTTTTCCCGATGTGAAATCGGTGGCACCGAGTTGTTTGCTTTGGTCATACCGAAAGGATTTGGTTGGACCTAAAATAGCAAAGCGGTGAAACCGAGTTCATCGCAGAGAAAACACTTGTCACCTCAGCTCACTAGACTAGTAAGATCTCACAAAGATTTGCAAGGAATTTACTGAAAGATATGCAAGTAATTAGATGCTGAAAATGCAGAGCGAACAGAAAGAAAGCTAGATGAAGTTTTTTTGAAAGGGAGAAACAAATATGCATGAGACAAATGCAAAAACACAGAAAAGAACACAAGAGAACTTCAACTAGAGATGGTCAGCGACAAAGTCACCTATGTTAGAGTATATTGACTTAGGAGTCAAGTAAGATCACTTGATCATAGGTCATACTCGTCGTTTAAGCTCAAAATGGGGTTGCCATTTTTCGTTTAAGCATCTTGATGTATTCACATCTTGTCAAGTTGCTTTAGCTCATGTCTTGGAGTAAAGGTTCTCAAAGATGGAATAACATACCTTGGTTGGTGGTGGTGTCCATGTAGTTGAACTTGTGTGGGTTGCTCAAGGTTGATGTAGCTCATCAAGAATTTGGAGCACCACTTGGAATTTGAGTCCATCTACCTACATGGGTTAGTTCTTGCAAGGAAGAGCACTTGTGTATCATAAAATGACAATCATGAAGCTCAACATAGAATTTGTCAAAGGATATGTTTGAATGGTTCCGTGCTTCCTTGTCTTCAACCACCATAGTGTAGAGACTTGGTGATGTAGAGATTGCTCAAGATATGAGTAGATTACAATCTCATGGAATTTGATTCCACCAAGTATCTACATGGGTTAGATAACATGCAAGATACAAGTATATCCAAGACATAAGATTTTCATCATAAGAGAAAAATATCAAGGATTAGTCATAAGCTCATGTCTTGCATGTATCCAATGGAGTTTCTACTCCAAGTTTGAAGCATCAATGATGTTCAATTCTCCTCTTAACCTTTGCATTCTTGCATATTGAACTTCTTGAGTAAGTCCTTGGGGTACTTCATTTGAGAAACAAAGGTACCTTCCTTAGTTTGCTTGATTTGCAACCCAAGAAAGAATTTGAGTTCACTCATCATAGACAGCTCAAACTTCTCCGACATTAGCTTCCCAAACTTTTCACTAAAATGAGGGTTAGTCGAACCAAATATAATATCATCAACATAGATTTGGCACACAAATAGTTCTCCATTAACCCTTTTAGTAAAAAGAGTAAAATCATTTTTCCCAATTTCAAAGGCTTTTTCAATAAGGAACTTGGTCAAGCATTTATACCATGCTCTAGGAGCTTGTTTAAGACCATAAAGAGCTTTGTGAAGTTTGTAAACATGATTGGGTTTCTTAGGATTGACAAAGCCGGGAGGTTGCTTAACATAAACTTCCTCCTCTATTTCACCATTTAGAAAAGCACTTTTAATGTCCATTTGGTACAAGGTGATATCATGATGATTAGCATAGGCAAGTAAGATGCGAATGGACTCAAGTCTAGCAACGGGAGCATAAGTCTCACCATAGTCCATACCTTCGACTTGTGTGTAGCCTTGGGCGACGAGACATGCTTTGTTGCGAACTACTTGTCCATCTTCATCTAACCTGTTGCGAAACACCCATTTGGTACCGATGACGTTGTGGTTGTTGTCGGGCTTCTCAACCAATGTCCAAACTTGGTTCCTTTCAAAGTTGTGTAGCTATTCATGCATGGCATTTATCCAATCCGGATCTTCCAATGCTTCTTCAACCTTCATAGGTTCAATGCTAGAGATGAAAGAATAGTTTTCACAAAAGTTAGCTAAACAAGTTTTAGAGCGAGTGATTCTCCCGGTTTGAATGTAATTGTAGATTTGCTCGACGGGATGATCTTTAGCAATTCTTGCTCGAACTCGTGAAAGCTTTTGCTTGGGTCTTTGTTGAACATCTTCTTCATCTTGTTCTTCTTCTTGGCCTTCTTCATTGTTGACGTTGTCGTTCTCTCGTCGTCGTGGAGAAGGAGGTTGTTGACGTTCATCTTGATGCACTTCCTCGTTTTCTTCATCTTGGTGTGTCCCACTTGTGGATGCTTCCGTGTCAACTCTTGGTTCACCTTGTCGTGAAGTTGAAGCTTCCACTTGGATAGACGAGGTACTCTCCTTCACCTCCGTTGGACGAACCTTGCCAATAGATAAGTCTTGGGTTGCTTCCGAAGGATCTTTGTCACCTACATCAACTGGCAATTGCTCTACTTGCGAGCCGTTAGATTCATCAAACTTCACATCTACCGTCTCTTCAACCTTTCGGGTGAAATTGTTGTAGACATGGTAAGTGTGAGAGTTTGAGCCATAACCTAGTAGGAAACCTTCATGAGACTTAGGAGCAAATTTAGAACGACGATGCTTATCGAGAATGTAGCACTTTGAGCCGAATACTCGAAAGTATCCAACTTGGGGTTTGTTACTGGTGAGGAGCTCGTATGCCGTCTTGTCAAGTAGCTTGTGAAGATACAAGCGATTTGTTGCATGACAAGCTGTCTCAACCGCTTCTGCCCAAAAGTGCTTTGGCGTCTTGTACTCATCAAGCATCGTTCTCGCCATTTCAATGAGTGTCCGGTTCTTCCTCTCAACAACTCCGTTTTGTTGAGGTTTGTACGTAGCCGAGAACTCGTGTGAAATCCCTTCTTCATCAAGAAAGGTGTCCACATTTGCGTTCTTGAACTCCGTTCCGTTGTCACTGCGAACCTTCTTGATCTTCACTTCAAATTGATTTTGGGCCTTCCTAGCGAAGTTTTTGAAGATCTTTTGGACCTGCGATTTATCATCGAGAAAGAACACCCACGTAAATCTTGAAAAATCATCAACTATAACTAGACCAAAAGAATTTCCACTGAGACTCTTGTAAGAGTTCGTACCAAAAAGATCCATGTGAAGTAGCTCGAGTGGCCTCCTTCTGGTCATGATGTTCTTCACGGGATGCCTTCCTCCAACCTATTTACCTGCCTGACAAGCGCTGCAAAGTCTATCCTTCTCAAATATGACATCGTTAACTCCAAGAATATGATTTCCTTTAATAAGCTTGTCAAGGTTTCGCATACCAACATGACCTAGTCGTCTATGCCATAACCAACCTTTTGAGGATTTAGCAATGAAGCAAGTTTTAGGTTGAGCCTTTTTAGTGAAATCAACAATGTATAGATCACCTCTACGCACACCGGTAAAGACCATTTTATGATTGTCTCGACGAAACACTTGGCAATCAACTTCAGTAAATAAAACATTGAAACCGAAATCAGCAAGTCTAGATACTGAAAGTAAGTTGTATCCAAGAGATTCAACGAGCATAACATTTTGTATGGAGCTATCATGTGATATGGCCACCTTACCGAGGCCAAACACCTTACCCTTTGAGTTGTCACTGAAAGTGACATACTTTCGAGGACTATCATTATCAACAAGCTCACGAAACATGTCTTTATCTCCGGTCATGTGATCAGTACATCCACTATCAAGAACCCATTCCGTTCCTCCTGACATATATCCCCGAAAATTTGCCATAAGACCAAAGTGTCTCATTGCATCATCAAGATCGAAGTCACTATCATCATCCTCATCATAGTATCCATGTTCAACATCGTCATGTGGTGGATCAAGACCTAGAGAGGGTGATTCATTAGAACG
Source organism: Triticum timopheevii (assembly GCA_963921465.1). NCBI lineage: Eukaryota > Viridiplantae > Streptophyta > Magnoliopsida > Poales > Poaceae > Triticum > Triticum timopheevii. Next base: position 499,925,985 of record OY997266.1, on the reverse strand, counting down.
AGTTTGACAATGATCTTGTTTATGAATTTTTATAACTTCGGAAATAATATCACTAATAATACCAACATTTCATTTGGCACGCATAAGGTTAGTAAGCTCAAACAGACGATCACCAAACATTGGATCACTAGTATTCATCTTACTCAAAGCAATGGACTTATGAAGAATTTCATCAAGATTTTTCAAGGAATAATCTGGAAATCGTTCCTCAAGAAATTTCCATATAGTGTAGGCACACTTAAAAGTAGGCAAACATCCAATCAAGTTTCTAGGCAATCCTCTAATGATAAGTTCGGCAGTTCTAAGATTCCTAATCATGTCAATTGACTCATCATGGGTAGGATGCATAGGATCAATATGAGGTGCACAAGGGCTAGCAATGTACTTGTTCAAATGATATTGATTTAAAATTACAAGCATCTCATTTTTCCACTCATGAAAATACTCTCCATCAAGAATAGGCACTCTATGTCTAAGACTCCCAATAGTAGACTCATCCATCTTCCTCCAGTGGTGATTAAACCAAAGCAATGGAGACCAAAGCTCTGATACCACTTGTAGGACCTTGAGAAGAGGTGTCTAGAGGGGGGTGATTAGACACTAAGTACCAAAGTTGCAGTTTTTAAGTTTCTTTAAGTTTAAGTGGAGTTTTAGGCACAATTTCAACAATCACAATACATATCAAGCAAGCATGCAAGAATATATGGGCAGCAGAAAGTAAAGCATGCAATTTGCAAGAATGTAAAGGGAAGGGTTTGGAGGATTCAAACGCAATTGGAGACATAGATGTTTTTGGCGTGGTTCCGATAGGTGGTGCTATCGTACATCCACGTTGATGGAGACTTCAACCCACGAAGGGTAACGGTTGCGCGAGTCCACGGAGGGCTCCACCCACGAAGGGTCCACGAAGAAGCAACCTTGTCTATACCACCATGGCCGTCGCCCACGAAGGACTTGCCTCACTAGCGGTAGATCTTCACGAAGTAGGCGATCTCCTTGCCCTTACAAACTCCTTGGTTCAACTCCACAATCTTGTCGGAGGCTCCCAAGTGACACCTAGCCAATCTAGGAGACACCACTCTCCAAGAAGTAACAAATGGTGCGTTGATGATGAACTCCTTGCTCTTGTGCTTCAAATGATAGTCTCCCCAACACTCAACTCTCTTTCATAGGTTTTGGATCTGGTGGAAAGAAGATTTGAGTGGAAAGCAACTTGGGGAAGGCTAGAGATCAAGATTCATATGGTAGGAATGGAATATCTTGGCCTCAACACATGAGTAGGTAGTTCTCTCTCAGAAATGGTAAGTTAGAAGTGTAGGTTTGTTCTGATGGCTCTCTCCACGAATGAAGAGGAGGTGGAGGGGTATATATAGCCTCCACACAAAATCTAACCGTTACACACAATTTACCAAACTCGGTGGGACCGATTCAACAGACTCGGTCGGACCGATTTAGTAAACCTAGTGACTGTTAGTGAGTTTCGATGGGACTGACATGCAACTCGGTGAGACCGATTCGGTTAGGGTTAGGGCATAACCTAATCTCGGTAAGATCGATTACACAAACTCAGTGAGACCAATTTTGGTAATAAGCTTTCCAGAGAGTTGGTCAGGTAAACTCGGTGGGACCGATTTGCTCTTTTCGGTGAGACCGAAATGTTACAAAAAGGAAACAGAGAGTTTACATTACAATCTCGGTGGGATCGATTGCTCACTTCAGTTAGACCGAAACGTTACGAAGGGAAACAGAGAGATTACAATCCCATCTCGGTGGGACCGAGATCCCTATCGGTAAGACCGATTTGCTTAGGGTTTGTGGCAGTGGCTAAGACATCTGAAATCGGTGGCGCTGGATAGGAAGAATCGGTGTGACCGATTTTGGCTTTAGGTTTAGGTCATTTGTGGAAGTGGGAAAGTAGTTGAGGGTTTTGGAGCATATCACTAAGCACATGAAGCAAGAGGCTCATTAAGCAACACCTCATCCCCTCTTGATAGTATTGGCTTTTCCTATAGACTCAATGTGATCTTGGATCACTAAAATGTAAAATGAAGAGTCTTGAGCTTGAAGCTTGAGCCAATCCTTTGTCCTTAGCATCTTGAAGGAGTTCCCACATCCTTTAGTCCATGCCACTCCATTGTTGAACTTGTCTGAAACATACTAGATAAAAGTGTTAGTCCAACAAGAGATATGTTGACATTAATTACCAAAACCACCTAGGGAGCACTTGTGTTTTCACATGCATGCTCCTTCAGGTAGCCATCACTCTCTTTTCTCCAGCTCACCCGCACGCTCACTTCATGTTTCTCCTATCCTCGCAAACATGGTCTCTCGACGTCTCCCTTGAGAAGTGTCACACTCTCCCTATCATTATACATTACACGGTTTTCATTATTTCTCACGTCTCTAATGTTCTCTAGTATCACTCGGTACCTAAGCTTTCTTTTTCAACGCCACACACACAATCTCCACTCGTCTTTCACTTTGTCTTTCTCTCTATGGGATTCTCTCACACACCCTATATGTCTCTACATATGACTCATACCACTAAAATTACTCTCTCTCTCTCTCCTGTAGACACAACATTTGTTGTGGTCTCCTTTTCGTCTCCATCCCAGACTGACACCGATCAGACAACCCCGACTACCGTCTCCTCTCTCTCACACACAGACACACACACACACAACTCATGCTTCCACTCCCCTTCCCGACTACCGTCTCTCTCTCACACACAAAACTCTCGCTTTCGCACCCCGACTCGTATTTCTCTCACAAACATTTATCGACTAGCTAGCCTCTAGATAGGTTTATACACCCGCACACTCATGCTTCCACCATCGCATACATGTCTCTCTCCCGCTCCTTGTATCTATGTAGCTTTTTCTTCCCTTCTTGAGACACGCCCTCTCGATTGTGCATACACACACTATCGCCTCATTTTAAGCTGATACCTATCGCACACACACTACTTGTGTCTTTGTCACACATGCACTCCGTCCTCCTCCACTCTCCCTCTCTCTCACACATATGGGCTTTTTGGAACAAATAGCAAAATGCCCATGCGTTGCACGGAACATCAAGATGCATTTGTACGAGTAGTTTATCTTGTGGGGGAAAAGGATGAACGAGGGAAGACCTTATTCGCAAATGTGGAGAGGGGTGTGGGTATCTTTTTGCAAAATTGCCATAGTTTCCTTCCTATCTGTCAGATATAGATCAGATGGCCTATATTGCAGGATGGCAGGCACACGATCATCACCGACAATGCTTTATAAGAGTAGGGATAAAAAATAGAGTTGGTGATGATGGTGGGCCTGCCATCCTGCAATGTAGGTCGTCCGATTTATATCTGACGGATAGGAAGGAAAATATGGCAATTTACCCACACTCTTCACCACATTTGCAGATAAGGCCTTCCCTCGTTCATCCTTTTCTCCCACAAGATCTTGATGTTTCGTGCAACACACGGGCATCTTGCTAGTAAGAGTAGAAATTAGACATATACCACTTCTCGAATCTTGAAACCAACAACATGCCTCCCTTATCTCATCAAAACCGCCAAAGGAATATATTTTGAGTGAAACATAACATATTTTTAGTGATATACGTATTTCAAAACTAGACTTTTTTTCTATCAAATCGGTGAATATGTATTAATCTACTTTGATCGTGTGGCAATGCATTGGCACATTGCTAGTAGTTATTTAATTTTTTGGACACCAGACAAACGGTGGAGTACATATACAAAGAGAAGAGGCGCACACACGCAGTCGGCCTCTCGCTGTCTCGCACACATGAGTGTTATGTAAAGGCGACGTTAACAAATAAACCCTAAAACCCTAGGTGCATGATTGCTGCATTCGTGGGTACCGGGTACGTGGTGGAGCACCTTTGTAGGAGTTGATGGTCGGGACCACATGTGAATGACTTGGAGCGTGGTGGCTCGCCAGTTGCCACAGATCGAGTAGCCACGTTTAAAATATCGTTTTTTAGCGGGGTTAAGAGTTCTGATTTTCAATGGCACGTTATAAGTAGTAAGTATTTTTTAGAACGATTGGTATGGAGCAAAAATGGAATTCATAGTACTACATACCTCCTTGGCGTATGGTTGTATGGGTTTATGTTACGAGATGTTGAACCTGGTAGTTCTAGGGAAAATACTATGGTTTAGATTTAGATGCTGGTTTTCAGTAATCTGAAGGGGAAACCCTTCTTTGATTAAAAAAACTACTACCTCCATTCTGGTTTACTAGTCCCCATCATACTTTGGGTCAAAGTTTGTCCACGAATTTTACTTGTAAAATGTGAATGGAAAACGAGATTTTGTTATACCCAAACAAAAAAGGGCTGGAGGGAGTGATTGCTCTGACACGGACGCGACCTCTCATAGCGCAGGCATTGAACCGGCGCGTCGGCCAAGAGGGCCGCACTCGCTGCAGGCCCGGCTGAGCACGCCTCCTCGCCGTGTGCAACCAGCTTAAGACTGCCCCGCCTGCCTTCATTGAATCCGCGCGTGTGCCGACAACACGTCCTTCCGCGAGCCGGCAGGCATTTTAGAACAAAAAAATGACTAAAATATAATTAATTTACGCATGGTCTTGACTTGTTGTGCTCGCACTGGTAGCAGGAACTAGTAGAGGTTTCTCTTTATTTATAACTCTCCTCAAATTTTTTGGCTTTCAAGTGAATCATGGTTGTGGACATTATGTATGAATGTGCAGATATCTGTGAACATGAGTTTGATGTGGAAGTTGAACTTGGAATGTCGGGCTTGCGCGTGAACTATACCATGTCCAATGCTTCGTCTGTTATTGTTTGGAAAGTAATTGTTGTTATTACATGACCCGGAAAAAAACATTTTGTGCCACATCAGTAGATGCACAGACATCACAACGGGCATGCTGACTGGATAAACATTTCAACCTAGCTATTATGAAGGAAATTTTGTATTGACAACAGTTTTAGATAGCAGGAGATGCCTAGCCTGCTCTGCCTCTGCTAGCTTATTTCTGGCTTCTTCCATCTCTTCTTTGGCTTGGGTGAAGAGAGCATCTTTTTGCTCTTTTCGCTTCTTCAGGAACTCAGCTACATTCTCAAGGGCTGTTGCATGCTTTCTTTCAGCCTTTACTAATGCCACGAGGACACGAACAGCTGACGACTCCACCTGGCTTGTGTGTAATCCAGCATCATCTGGGAATTTGCACCTTGTGTCTAATCCAGCATCATTAGGGAACTGGCACCTTGTGTGTAATCCAACCTCATTTTGGAAACATGATCTCAAGGTTGACCATACTTCCCTCCTCGCGGGAACTGCATCCTAACATGAAGTTACTTCTTTTTTAGATCAATACTCAGAGAAACCTAGATCCATTTAGTAGAAGCCAGATAAATAGAACTCGGAGAAGTGAATTCAAAAGGAAAAGAAACATAAAAACAGACTACAAGGTGAGAACACCCACTTCCTACATCAAGTTAAAACGGAAAGCATTAGGATGATTAAGACTCTTCTTATTACACATCGAAGAACACCACGCTTAAGAGAAACAGAAACTACAACATATACACATCAAAGAACACGAGGCTAAACGAAAGTAATTGAAAGGGTGTTACTTACCAAAGCTCGTTTTACAGGTTCGGTGCAGCTCCTCTTTAACTTGCCACGCTCCTTGAAGATGTCCCGAATATCCCGTGTTTGGTCTTCATTGCTCCTCTGCATGTTCACACTCGTGGTTTTAAAATCTCAGCATGGCAAGAAAAATACAACTAGTAATACTCGCGCATCTTATGGGCAACATTAAAGCACTCGTCTGCCATGTTAGAGCATCTCCAATAGAATCACAACGCGCGGCGCTTTAAAAAAGCGTTTACAATGCTGAGATTGAGAAGGAGATACTAGAGAGTAGAGCATAGTTCTCAGCATAGATAGATAAAAAAAGATAATTCAACTACTCCTCGTTGTCCGACTCCTCCTCGGTGATGTCCTCCTCCGACGTCTGACTGTAGGCGTGAAGATACCGATCATCGTCGGATTCCCAGGGCGACGCTGCTCCTAGCCTCATGTTGAATTGAGCGTCCGCTTTTCGCCTACGCTTGTCCTCGCGATAGGCGGCTCGCTCTGCCCTGCTCTTATCCCTCGCCGCCCTCCTTTGCACGTAGAACTCGCGCTCGTTGATGATGTCCTGCGGGAAGTGTTGGCGCCACAGCGCAATGGCTTCCTCATCCATCTAGGCGATGCCGAGATGGTGCTCCCGCCTCCGGTTGTCGCGACGATTCTCGTTGGTGCTAAGTCACGGCAGAGGCGCGAGCTCCTGCGTCCGCTCCCGCGTCGGCACGTTGGGGAAGTTCAATGTTCTATGAGTACACCGGAGGCGCCATGTCGTCGCGTCGTACGCGCGGGCGGCCTCGGTGGCGGTGTCGAAATTGCCGAGCCCGAGGCGCATCCCGCGGAACTGGATCTGGGCGAAGAAGCCGCCGGAGGGGTGCGCACGGACGCCGCGGTATCCCCAAGTTTCCCGGCGACGCGGCGGCATGGTGGCGCGGCGGCGGCGCGGCGAAAAAGAGCGGGGAGAGAGCGGTGGTGAGGCACAGAGCGGTAGCAAGGCACAGAGTGGTGGGAGGGCGTTGGATTTTATAAAGCGCGCCGGACGCCGCGCGCCAAAACTAGCGCACGCCCGGCCGCTTTTTCCTGCGCGCGCGATCCTTTCCCGACGTCTCTGCTATCTCTACGGTTATATTTATTTTATATTTAGTATTTAATATTTATCTCTACTTCCTTTACTGTCTACTTTTTTTCTCTATACTTTTTTTCTTACAATATAGGCCGTCCGATTTATATCTGACAGATAGGAAGGAAACAAATGGGAATTTTGCAAAAAGATACCCATACCCCTCTCCAGATTTGCAAATAAGGCCTTCCCTCGTTCATCCTTTTCTCCCACAAGATAAACTACTCATACAAATGCATCTTGATGCGTGCAACGCATGGGCATCTTGCTAGTTCTAAAGACCTTTCCATCATTTGCCGCACTGCCGGTTGCAGATGAAAAACCTACCCAAGCACAGCGCGATACAGGAGCGACGCATAATTACAAGATGATATTCTGTTGGACAATGGAGGCTATAACCAATTACATTTACAGGGACAATAGCACCCAGGAAAATTGAAGGGTAGGTATGAACAAAATTGGAACTGCACATGTACTGCTAAGTGATTCAATACACACATTACCAATCGAGGAGGAGAACGATGGTCGCGGCGGCCTCTGTGAGTCATGGTCGGCAACGGGAGTCAGTTCATTGTCCACGACGGTGGTACTTCTGCGCTTGGCGTCGGCTTCCGGGAAGCAGATCCGAGACCGTGGAAGACGATGCCGGGGAAGAGGCTCCGTCTACGACGACGACGGTGGACCGGCTCCAGTGCGGCGTACGAGGTTATCGATGAGGCAGATGCGCTGCGGTGGACGAGTGCGCCGATGTAAAGGGGAGGAGCACGAAGGGTGTGGTGCCATGGAGAAGTCTATTTTGCGGTGGGGATAGAAAATGGGGAGTATTTAGGTGTACTACTCTGGGTGCCGGGGTGGGGCTGGCTGGGTAGGGTGAACCTGAAGTTACAAAAACAGCCCCCTACCAAGCGTCGTCCGTAGGCCTGTTCCGAAGGCTATGATGGTAACTTCCCACTGCTCGAATCAGGGTCCCAGGAGAATTTCCGCCGACCTCAAAATTTTGTGACACTGGACTCCCCGTGTGGCGTGTTGAGTGATTCGGCTAAGCAACTAGCGAGTAGTAGTAGTAAACTCTGATATTAGGTTTGTCCGAAGTCAAACTTCCTAAAGTTTGACCAAGTTTATATAAAAATACAAACATTTACCATAACAAATATGTATGATGTGGAAGTACATCCAATAATGAATCTAATGGTATTTATTTGTTATTGTATATGTTAATATTTTTTGTTATAAGCTTTCTGAGAGTTTACAAAACTTGACTTTGACCAATGCTAATACGCGGACTTAAATAAAAACAGAGGGAGTACACATTTGTTTTCTTAGTTTGTAGTGAACTAATCATTTGTTGAAATTGTGAAATAAATATATTAGGCTATTGACTTCGAATGTAATGGTCTATACAATTCAATAGTTACAATCATTGTCGAATCCCAAGATGTATACAAGGTCTATAGTACTTCACAACATGCTCAAACTCACATAATCCCAGTCAAATGAGAATCTAAATGCATTTCATAGTTATTACTTTGTAGGATGCAACAAAAACAACCAAAACTCTACATCAGCCATTATAGAAGCAACATTTTGACATATCCCATTGTGTGAATGAAACGTGCAGAGAGAGCTTTTGAAGATGGAGCAGATAGGGCGGGAAAGATTGTATGTATGTGGACGAGAGAGTAGGAGACAAACCTAACGAGACGGAGAGAGAGATAAAGAGAAAGAGAGAGGAAGAAGTTAGGTCTGTGAGAAAGATGGAGACATGTAATATACGTGATTCTGTATACGTGGAAGGAGAAGAGACAACATGTTTGATGAGAGAGATGGAAAAACATGGACGAGAGGGCAAGGATCTCATGGGTTGAGGTATTGACAATTTTGTGCGGGGGATAGAGGGATTGGTAATTTTGTGCAAGAGAGAGAGAGGGTGGGGGGAGGAGTCAGTCAGCCGTCGTCACATCACCCTGCTTCCAAATGACCCTGCATTCTCTAGCGCAGTGTGGTCGCCATCTTCGATCTGCTCGATGCCTCTTTGAAGATTGAGGTGTTGTGCATGTTGGGGTGCAAAGAAGCACAAGCGAGAGTGGTCGCCATATAACCTTGGATGGGGATGAATTGTGTGCTCGGGGGAGTGTGTGTGTGTGTTGTGCTGCGCGCGCGCGCTCGTGTGTGTGTGTGTGTGTGTGTGTGTGTGTGTGTGTGTGTGTGTGTGTTTCAGATATTGAGCGAAAACAAACCTAAGGAGAGAAATGAGTATTCACGAAGAGATTGTGCGGGCCTTGAGGTGGGCAGGGGCCGAGTGAGGGTGTCAAAATGTGCGTGTTGATGCATATGTTGCATGCGATCGTGCGAGGGACAGACGAATCGAGAGAGATGGTTGTTGTGTTACGGATGCTCCTCTCTCCCTGTCTCTCTGTCTCTCTCTCTCTCTCTCTCACACACACACACACACACAAGTAAACTAGAAGACCGTTCTCTCATGTATACACAATGTATCGGCATCTGTCTATGTCTCACTCATGCATGATCATTTGCACATTCACACCTCTCTGTGTCTGTATCACACGCACACCGTCTCCACATTGCCCTTCCGCCACAACACACATATGGACACATACACACGTTCTCTCTCAGTCACACACACAAAATAAGTATTAAAAAAACTAGGGCGCACCTAAAACGTCCAAATCCAAATAAACACAAACTGGAGCTAAATTCAAATATATGGAAATATTGCAGCGTCAAGAACTTTCCCAGGAAAAAAAGTTGAGTAATATTCGAGGATTGTTTTCACACACACAAAAAGGTTTGGTGGACGTCCTTCGAGCGTGACACGGTGACGCACCGTTCGATCGACCGCGCGGCCGCGGTTCACGTGCTTGCACATGATTCCGTATCGTGGCTATGGTACTAACTTCAAAAAAATTAATAAAAGCGCTGCCTAAGTCTAATGTTTACGTGTACTAGTACGATTTTCTTTTAGGTTTGACCAACCTCATATAAAACTAAAGTAAGCTCCCATACGCGCACTCATCAATATGCCGCCGCCGCCATTGCGCATGCCGGCGCCCGCCTGCTCCGGCCAACGATTTCTCGCCCATCACCGCCGTGTCGCCGCCATCCCTGTGCCATGAATGCAGAAGGCTCGCCCGCTCACGTTGTCTACAGTCCCTCCTCGCCATGCCGCCGCGCTGCCAAGCACGCGAGCAGCTGGTGGAGCCGCGTCTATGCATGCAGCGTACGAAGAGGAGGACGAGCGCGTGCTCCAGCACACCGGCGGGGAGGAACTAGCATGTCATTGTCGTCTCCGCCCGTGCGGAGGAGGCGCGCATGGTGGCTGTCGCGGCGGAAGCCGGTCGCGCGCGCGTCGAGCCTGCAAACCGGGGCGGACGCGGAATCTACCTTCGAGACCTTGAATGCCACGTGGATCCTGCAATTTGAAGGAGCAATTTGGGTCAGTCGACTCATGTGAGCCGTTTGATGCAACATGGATGGCTAGAAGGGCTTCTTCCACCTCTTCTACCGTCTTCTTCCTTCGCTCCGTCGAACTTCTTTCACAAATCAACTGACCCAAATTATACTACTAGTACGAACGTATTAAGTACAGTAGGAACACGAAGGTACGAGCAGTAGTACCAACTGCAAGAAGAACAGTAGTAAGACATAGTACTAGTACTACTCTACGTACTAAAGAGTTCAAATAACGAGAAAGAACATAAACATAGTTTTGCTGGGGCCTCAGCACAACACACCCTTGAAAATAAACTAAGCAACTAGTCCGCTTGACACTGCAGTAGAACCAGCATGAGCGACGGCACTGCCACCTACTCGGAGTCTGAGTCCACGTCCTCGACTTCATCCTCGTCCCTCTTCCTCTTCCTCTTCGCCGACGCTTCTTTGCTTGAACCGGACACTGGGCTCTGCTTCTTCATCCAACCCATGTAGATATTTAAACAAAGGTAGGCATCCATTGCTGCGTACAGGATGTGATCTTCATCTAATATCTTCGACTCCCATGCATGATGAAACTCGTGATGAGGTTTCTTCAGTTTAGCGTACGAAGGATCAATCATGGCTGCTGCCAGGGTCAGCATTGAAGGTTGAGAGGAGGACACCAGGCTTGCCTTCTGGAGATCGAAGGGCTGGCCTACAACGAGACCTATCCGACGCAGGACATCACTGTCGTTCTTAAAGCCTACAGTAACGAATTTCACTCTTTTGTCCTTGAGGAAGTACTTAAAATCCTGGCACTCAACGTCGGCATGGCATATGTGGTAGACCAAGCAAATGTTATGTACGCAAACCTGGATCATGGCGGGCTTCTTCCTCTCTTTGTCCTTTAGATCTTCTCTCATCCCAGGACTGTGGTGTACTCAACATCTAGCCCAGCGACCACTCATCCGTTGAACTGTTGAACATGCGTAGGAAGCGAGCAAGCCATGCTTTCACTGTCGCGGATCCACGTGTGTAGATGATGATGAACTGATCGCTGGTGATAGCTCTAACCTGGTACTCAGCGGCGACCATGGAGATTTGGGAGGCCATGGATTTTGGAGGAGGGTTAGGAGAAGTTGAACTGTTGTACCCCGCAAAAACTGGGAGCGAACTAATGTGAAAGGACGGGATGACTAGGAGCGAACTGTTGTGAGGTAGAAGACGGGGACGAGTAGGGCGTGCGAACGGCGTGGGGTTGATGGCTTGCCCGGTGGATAAACGGCTGCAAGCCCCCAAAGAGTTCTCGAGAACTATGCGGGACCCACTAGATGTCATGTCTACTAGACCCATATCGTAGGCCTGACGATATAGCTTATGCCTGTTCACACGCCATGCCGGCGCGTGGATGTAACTTCACTTAATTCCGTCAACTGTCGCGCCTCCCATGACCTTCGCCTCCCTTGCACGGTCGCGCCCTTTGAGACTTCGACCGGCTATAAATGAGCAATTTTTTTGCCTACTCCGCATGCATGATACTCCCTCTGGTCCTTTTTACTCCCGTCAACCGTTTGCAAAGTGTTTGACCAAATATATACTTTTTTTAACACCACCTTATATTAATTAACCAGCCACACCAGTACACTCATTCAATACAATATTCACCACACAGGGCGGTATGTTATTTACAAGAATACCATCTAATCTATTGTCAAAGCTATACTTAGCGATTAAGTGTGCCACCTTATTGGCCGAACGGCTAATCTTTGACAATTGAAGATTGTTGATCAACTTCGAGATGCTCAACGCTTTCATTTTCAGGTCACGCATAGCAGACCTGCCATAGTCCCCTGATGCAAGAGACGCTACCACAAAAGCGCAATCAGTCTCTAAAATTACAGGATTATGAAGAGAAATACCTATGTAGAGACCGGCAATGCAAGCCCTAAGCTCCGCTTCCTCCACGCTTTGATAGGCATCAATGAAATCCCACGACCATATTTATACTAAAAATATCAATATCTACAATACTGATTATAATGAGTATAAGAACTACGTTTTATAATGAGTGTAAAAATATTGATTTGACATTGTGAATGTTGATACTCCCTCCATCTAGGTGAGTAAGTCATCTTAGGTTGTGCACCATGACCAAGGAGGAGGGTAAAACGAGAGACATTAATGTTTATTTGCTAATTAAATAGTATTGCATGCAATGAACTAACCACTGCATGTCATGTCTGATAGTCTCAGGTCATTAAAAGCATGCACACCCTCATCTCTTATTGGTTGATATGTCAAGAAACAAGAAACAAGGTAGAAGTTAATGCATCGCGCCTACATGTTTTGGGATTATTTGGTTTTCGTAAGATGACTTACACACCTAGCTATTAGAGTACCACTACCTTCCTTCTAGTTTAAAGGGCTCGGCTCAAAATTTTCACCTACGCTTAGCAAGATAGTAGAGGCGGTGGAATAGTTTTTGAAGTCTGCAAAAGTACTCAACTAATGATGTCGTTCTTCACAAAAAAATGTGTTTACCAATGCATGCATGAACACTAGTTACTCTAATCCCCCCTCTCTTCTTTAATTCTTTGCCACATCAGCATGTTTGCTATTCCCGTGTGCATGATATCAGCTAAGATACCACCATGATGGCCAGACTTAATCATCGCATGCAATAATTTAGTGCACCTTGAAATATGAACATGTGTGGGGCGTGTATGTTTTTAATGACTTGAGACTATACCTAGCCCGGCATGCAAGATGACTTATTATGCACCGTTCCCCATACCTGCAGGAAGCCCGTTCGTCTCCAAATCTTTTCCTCTCCATGTGTGGAAACAATATGTCTGCCAAACTCTCCTTCTCCCTCTGGCGGTCGCACCACTCCACCCCGTGTGAAAAAATCTGCATGCATGACTCTCCGCCCCCCCACGCTCGTCCAATCCGTTGTGACCAGCGATATTTCCACCCCTTCGCTCCCCCGTAATTTACTCCAACAAATATGCCCACATAGATTTTACTTAACTTCAGGTGCATTGGGTCGCTGACATACGGGCCCAGCAGTGTACTGGCCCACATGACAGTGACGCAACTAGACCTGCAGTTAAGTCAGTGCATCTCCGTCCATATCTTACGTAGGTGTGCCATTGCTCGCTATAAATACTGCACCTCCCACGACATCGCTATATCCTCCCCCTCACGTTCACGTTCATCGCTATCTCCTCCCCCTCCCTCTCACGTCGACCACCATGGCATCGCCCCTCCCAAGCCCTAGGAGCCCCTCGCTGCACCGCGCGGACGGTCACACGTCGTCGTTCCGTTCCTCGCCACCACTAGATGGAGGGAAGACTTGTACACCTAGACGGAGGGAGTACTACTATTACTTATGTACGTGCAAATGCACATTTTAACATTACGATGCGATTTTTGTAAAAGTAGAAAAACAGCACTAGTCAAGCTTGTGAAACGATTCAATGCAAAACAAATGCAAAAATGCTCGTTTGATTGTTTACTTTTAGCTTCCTTCTCTGTGGTTATTTCTCTGTCGTACTTTGTACGGAGTATCTCACTGGTTGGAAAGGCATGCAAATTCCCAAACCGCTTCCTACACCCTGTATCGAATTGTTTTCCTAACAAGTTGTGCCGTGCAATTGGAATTCCAACTTGAGTACTACTACTAGTAGGAGTACCAGGGGCCGGTTCTTTTAGGCTTCTAGATTAGTAATCCCATAACTACTACCTCCGTCCTGGTTTATTGGTCCGCATTGTAATATGTTTCAAATTTTGATCATAAATTTAACTAACGAAATGTTAGTGCATGTCACATGCACTACTCCATCCGCCTAGGTGAGTAAGTCATCTTAGGCTGTGCACCGTGACCAAGGAGGAGGAAAAAATGAGAAACGTTAATGTTTATTTGCTAATTAATAGTATTGCATGCAATGAACTAACCACTGCATGTCGTGTTTGATATCTCAAGTCATTAAAAGCATGCACACTCTTTATCTCTTATTGGTTGATATGTCAAGAAACAAGAAACGAGGTAGAAGTTAATGCACCGCGCCTAAGTGTTTTGGGATTATTTGGTTTTCGTAAGATGACTTACATGCCTAGATGCACCGCGCCTAAGTGTTTTGAGTAACATTTTATCAGTTAAATCTTTGGTCAAAATTTAGCACAAATTATAATGGTGAGGAATAAACCAGGACGGAGTAGTAGTTTAGAAGCCCAAATAAATGAGTGAGGCGCCTTATTGTTACTCTCCACTGTGACTAGTCTTGTGGGAAAAGCTGGGGAAGCCGCCAAAAGAACTGGCCCTGGGAGTAGTAGCTAGGGATCGAGTGTGGGAGATGAACCGGAGAAAGTAAATGCAAAGAGATGAAATGCAAAAAAGACGGAGGGATGTGATGGTTGCTTGTCCGTTTATTTTACCAGGCCATTTATTACTGGGAGTGGTTGGGTTTTGTGATATGACGGCTTTACTGCCGCGCCACGAGCGGGGTGAGAGGTGAGACTCCCGCGCAGTGCCGCCCTCTACACTTGTACTACATCGGTCGTGGTTTATTAGTCCCCCATTGAATTTGACTGAAGATTTAACTGACAAAATGTTAGTGCATGTCAACAAAAACTATATCATTGGATTCGTATTTGAACATAGTTTTGAATGATATAATTTTAAGTGACATGCATTAGTATTTATCGTACTATATATAATGTTAGTTCAATTTTTGGTCGTACTAATCTTTAGTAGTAAGGTGCCCGTGCGTTGCACCGAAGAGTGAAATGCATTGATCGGGGAGTTGTTTATTTTGACAAAGGATGTGGGGGTCATCTCATGTGTAACGGGTATCGATAGGTTTCTTCGGATATTATCTCATCTCTAGAGCTCACAAACATCCGGGTGAAATAGATAAAATGGTATCTTTTGCAAACAAAAGCGTTCAACTGTTCAACCTGCATCCAAAACTTGTGAAGAAATAACACTTATTGTGCTTTGCAAGAAATGATCTTTAAGAATTAGTTTTTGAGTATCGATTGTTATACATGTTGGCTACAAATGACATGGCACTTTCTTATAGTCAACAGTTGGATATACTATTAAGTAATATTAACCATGCCCTTATACACCTAGACGGAGGGATTAAATCAGGATGACTTGCAAGGGGGCAGAGGAGATGTAAGAAATGGTTCATCATAAGTCTTTCACCGGTACTGTAGTAAAAATTCATACATGGAAGATTCTAGACTAAACCATAAACAGATACACTTTTATTCATGCGCGATACTCCAATAGAGCAAGATCATGCATGGAAGTCTCCACATGCTTAGACAGCGGATTACATTGAGCGAAGACTAATGATCAACATTTAACTTGATAGTGCGTATTCTTTTAGAAGAACAGGGAGGCTCCTCCCCGGTTCCATTATCAAATGAAACCCAAAGTGTCTTACATCAGCTCACTGAGAGGAGCAGTTCAAAGGAAGGACTGCGATGAAAGCCACTCAAGTTTAACGACAAGCTTACAGAATCAAAAGCGGCAAAGACACGGGCCATAAGCGCCCACACACACACACTACATGTTTTCTAAGTGCACTCGATAATGCGTATGTCCAGGTGAACCTCCTTGGAGTCCCTGTGCACCGAGTCGGCGGGTAAAGGATGGAACGGATGCCATGGGTTTTCCAAGTCCACATTGGCGGGATAGTCCCAGCTCCTCAGAGTCCAAGTTTGTCCGATGAGGCTGGTTTCGCCGCACGCGACCGGAGGGGTAGTAACATTGACCACGCACCCGTACATCTGCCTCGTGTCAGTGTCAGCGTCAGCGGCGACGCCCCTGACGCACAATATAGAGACGGGGTGGCGGCCTGCGCAGGCCTCGCCGGTGCCCACGATAAAGAGGAAGACGCTGCTGTCCTCCTCCGAGACTAGCAGGCGGCGTGATCCTCCAGTGACTCCGGCATGGTGAACCGGTAGCACGTGTCGTACTTGATGTTCTCCGCCAAGGGCCAGCAGTGACCGCTGCACGCATCCATGAGGTGATGCACCATGTCCGCCGGCGAGCCACAAAACGGCATCGGGCACTCATAGCAGTGGACGAAGGGCTCCTTGGAGGCGTCGACCAGGCCGTCCATGAAACGGGAGTGGCTGTAGGGGACGTTGCGCCAGTTGAATATGTGAGAAAGTTACTACGAGATTTAATCCGAATAAGCACAAAATAAATCATGATGGCTATAAAAGAGATGAAACTAATCATGTGGACTAGCATAGTAGTAGGATACAGAGTAGAAACCTGAATTCTACCATGATTACGAACAGGAAGGACATAAACACATACAGTGCAACAAGAGTAGCACCGTTGGCGTTGAGGTTGTCGCCCATGTCGTTGAGGAAGAGGTTGCCAAGGTCAGGGAAGAAGTCGTCGTCGGTGAAGTCGTGGCTGCCAGGAGTCGCAAGAGTGTGCTCCCCAGATTTCAACAGCGCCCACCGAATGGAGCGCAGGAGGGAGTGGCTGTAGGGGACGTTGCGGCCGCCGAATGGAGCGCAGGAGTAGCACACGAAGCAGTAGATGGTGTCCTTACTAGTACTCCCTAGTCTCTATCTATCTATATCTGACGGATAGAAAGCCAACTATGACAATTTTACAAAAGATACCCGCACCTCTCTCCACATTTACAGATAAGGCCTTGCCTCGTTCATCCTTATCTCCCACAACCTCGTGCTCCTCCCTATGTCTCTATCTCTACTACTTTTTTTATAACAAATCGAATAGTGTTGCGTCGTCCGCTGCACGCCCAACTGAACACGCCTCCTCGCCTCCATCATCACCAACTGAGTCTTTTATAGGAGTAGGAGTAGAGAAAAAACCGAGTTGGTGATGATGGTGTGTCGTGCAATGCACGGGCATCTTGCTATTTTTTTGCATATAAGTCCAAACACCACGTAGACACGGTCTTTGAGCATGGTTCGTAGTCGTTCCATGCTCAGGCATTGAAGTTTGTAACTATTTTAGATTAGAATATACTACTCCTCCGGTGCTAGTAGTAGAGCAGAGTCCTACTCTACTACTCTACTCTAGCAAGCTAGGGCATAGTACTGTAGTAGGTACTATAGGGAGTACCAGTACTGTGATCACTCAAGCAAGTTGTCTGGCATCGATATGACCCTACGCTGCTGGTATGTGTCTCGTAAGTCAAGCGGCATGCTGTAGACATCATCACCTGTCCACTTCCCGCAGCACATATTCGCTTCTCCATCTTTGTCCGCACATAATCTTGTCCAAGCTTCCATCCCCGCTAAGGCGCCTCCCCCTCGTCCGAAACCCAAGCACTAACAATGGCAGAACCGAGCAGCGTCCACCGAAAGAGTGGATGGAATTCGCTCCCCACAGAGGTAATCAAGCTCATTGTTTCGCGTGTGGACAATATCAGTACCATGCCTCTCGCCGCGTGCTCGTCGGGGTTGTACTGTTTACTCAAAGCCCTCAGGCCGGAGCTTTTTAAGCCAGCTCCTTGCTTGCTGATGCCGCCTGATCTTCAAAAACAGTGTGTCATGCAGCATAACGATCGTAGGGTGGCGAGCATCAACCCCCTTCACTGCGATATGATCCCCGTAAGCCTCAGCTACATTAACGGTATGTACTGGGTCGGCATGAACACGTCTTGGATGGTGCTTGTCGACGGTCGCGGCAGCTGGATGCTCGTGGAGGTCTACACCCGGCGATTGATCCCCCTTCCTTTGATTAACACTACACTGCTTTGGCACCGCGGCCCAAAATACTCGGAATCTTATAGTAGCCAACATGATACCAAGTTTGATTTGCTCAAGGTTGTAATCTGCCAAGTGCCCACAAGATCTGCGAATTATAAAGATTTCAGGCTAATTGCGTTCTTCAACCGCGGTCTTGCCTACCTGACAGGTCACTGCGGTAAGTGGGTAAATCTGCACGTCCATCATAGGATCATACATCCTCCATGGTTCTCTGATGCCATTGAACACAAGGGCTTCATTTACGCTGTCGACTCCTTCTATGGCTGGACGTATTGCTGGCCTACTCCAGTCATCGCTACAAACGGCCGTTACAGCAGTATGTTAGTTTCCTATGATATCATGATGGCTTGCTTATATTACTGTCAACATTTACTAAAAAAATATTCATGCTCATAACATGTTGTTCTTAAGATTGACTAAATCAAGAGCCCTTTTTTATTTGACTCCAACTTGATATGATGTTGTAGGCCGCCTGGTGTCCCTACCCTTCCTAATCCCAGAACCTTTCAAAGAAAAGCGGCATGGCAGTTGCAGGTGGTTCCTGGCTCGATCAGACGATGGCGAAAGATTGATGATCGTTCGCACGTACCGGACGTGTTGTTTCACGGAATACAATCACAGTCACTGCAAGGTCTTTGAGCAGGATCCCAGCTTCTCTGGGCCTTCAGGAATTTTTGACTGGAGGCTGGTAAGTAGCCTTGGTACGCGCTCTCTATTTGTCGGACTGAATTATCCGATTAACCAGGAGATAACCGACGGCAAGGATCATGATGGCAGCACAGTTTTGTTCATCAGGCAAAACTGTGTGTACACAGCGTACCATGCGTCTCTGCATGCACGATACCCTGATATGTGCCACCATGCTCTGCAGCCCAAAGTAGGAGAGAGGGTCGCAAGTATCAGACTTCGACCTGCTGGCTGGAGTCTCCCCCGTCAGGCACCCATCTGGTTCAAGCCGTCAGCCAATCTCCACAGCTTAATAAATAGTAACGTCTAACTGAGCCAGTTAGTTAGATGCGTACAGTTGGTGTAGTAGGATCTTTATTTAGTTTGATGCATACACTTGTTCTTTTTTGGTAGCCCTTTTGTAATGATGGCTGATGTTTGGTTTGGAAGAGAGAGCTGCATCTTCACTCTTCTGGCCTGCTTACTGCTTCTTTTGCACCCCCAGCCCTGGTTGCTGCTGCTGCTGTTTTCAATGTACAATCAGTATATATTTCATTTGTTGGTTGAATAAATGTGTTGTTAGAACGACAAACACAATGTTTTGGAAGTCGTTGCATGGTTCGATCCTTTAGTGCCCCGTACCATACGTAGCTCATACTATTTTTCGTACGGAACACATTTTTCACTTGTTGATAACATGCAGCCCACTGATGAAGGCCCAATAGAGAAGCCCATAATTAACTGGAAGGGAGGCTCTCACATGAATCCGGCCCAGGTAGATGCTCATGGTCCCCTAAACATAAATAAGTAAATAAATAAATAAAGCTAAATGCTCATGCACCAGTTCTTTGGGAAAATAGGTAGCCCAGTATTTCTTTTTGAAGAATACCCAAGCTAAGCCTATTTGTTTTCTCCGAATTACTGGGCTGCAAATCTTTCAAGACGAGCAAATGGGATATTAGTTTTTTTTTAATTTTGTTCTTCACTGATATCTTATACGTATTTCATTGGATTTAACATGACATAGTACTAATTAATTTTTAAATTTGTTTTTAGTATGGCTATTAATTTTTGGATTAAGAATGTTTCGTTCCCCAGCAAAAATTTGCGAATTTTCAAAATTTTCCACATATTTAGTTAATTTTTTGACCCTGGTACTGACCAGAAAATGGCCGGCAATTCTAAAAATGGAAAACGGGCTGCAATAAATTCCATATGAATTAGAAAATGAGTAAAAATTATAAAAAATAATAGCAAATGGGATGTACATGCCACATATTTCGAGGCTGACTTGTTTACGCAAGGCTTTGTCAGTGAACACACGATTCTAGCCGTCGTGCTTCTTCAATCTCTGATCTTCCTGCTCCAGCCGCCTAAACTAGCGCCGGCGGGACTGCCTGCTCCCTCCTCTTGTGGCCCGCTGTGATGCCGCGCAGGCTTCCCCGGCCCACCCTACTCCCTCTGCAGGCCTGGCCGCACGCAATCAATTGCCTCCTTATATTTGTCTAAAAAAACTGCCTCCTTATTACACGATAAAAATGATTCCTCCCACTGACATCTGGGGCGCACCGGTTGGGAGGCTGACCTGTGGGCCTACTACGTTGACGCGTACGCAGGGCTTGTCAACTTAGTCAACAAACGATTCTAGCAGCAGTAACCGTTGGGTTTGAATCGAACGGTCCTGCTGCTTCTTCAATCGCTGCTCTTCTTGCACCAGCCGCCCAAACCAGCGCCGGGGACACCACCTGCTCCTGCCTCCAGTGGCCGGCTATGCTACCATTGAGGCCTCATCGCCCCCTACTACTCCCACCGCTAGCCAGGCCCTGCGGCGACGGCAGCCTCACACCGTAGCTGAACCAGTGAACCCTCGTACTCCTCTCCGCGTGGGCATCCACTGCCGTGTCTTCCCCGGCTCCGTGTCGTCCCCTTCCTAGGCCTCGCCGTCGTCCACC
This sequence comes from Triticum timopheevii, assembly GCA_963921465.1. Lineage (NCBI taxonomy): Eukaryota > Viridiplantae > Streptophyta > Magnoliopsida > Poales > Poaceae > Triticum > Triticum timopheevii. The sequence goes on along the minus strand of OY997266.1, from coordinate 499,905,440 downwards.
GCCTTGGTGCTCTCGGCGCGGCGTGGTCAATGTGGTCAACGACATTCCATCGGAAGAGTACTGTACGTGTAGAGGCTGACAGCTGGGTCCACGACCACAGCCCAGTTTTTTTGTGATTTGCCAAGTAAGTCGCTTTGTCAGGCCTGTTGGGCTGCAAATATTTCAAGACGAGGAGAGCTTTCATTCGGCTAGCCGAGAAAATGGCCCATCAGTAATGAGAAATGGGTTGTACATTTCTAAAACACATCAAACCGGCAATTAGTTTTAAATATCTTTTTTTCATTTCAAGATTTTAAATTACATTAATTTTTATGCATGGACAATTTGTTGGATTTTAATTGATAAACATTTATTTTTAAAATCAGTTTGAATGTGAGTCGAAATTTCGGGATTAAAAACAGTTCGGACCGCACCGAAATATGCAAAATTTCGTATAAGTTTTTAACCGTGGCCACAATATGGGCTGTAATGCTAACAAAAAGAATATGGTCTCCAAAAAAACCTTAAGAATTAGCAAATGGGATGTAAATTATTAAAAATAATGGCAGATGGGATGTATGTTGTTTTCCACAGATTTGAGGCTTACCTAAAAAAAGGTTGACGCACAAGCAGTGACTGTTGGATGGCCACCCAACGGCCATCGTGCTTCTTCAATCTCTGTTCTTCCTGCTCCAGCCGCTCAAACAAGCGCCGGCAGGACTGCCTGCTCCCTCCTCCCCGCGGCCGGCTCTGACAGCTCGGACCCACCAGCTATATCTTCGTACGCAAGGAAGTGCCTCCTTATTACGCACAAAAAAATGAATACTCCCCCTGTTAGCTGGGATCCAGTATAGTGGCAGGCTGACTTGTGGGCCTACTAAGTTGACGGGGACGGAGGGCTTTGTCAACTTAGTCAATATGCACGATTCTAGCTCCAGTGACCGTACGATGTCCATCCAATGACCGTAGTGCTTTTTCAACCTCTGGTATTCTTGCTCCAGCCGCCCAAACTAGCGTCGGTCGTGCCTCGTGCTCCTGCATCCCGTGGCCGGCTACGATGCGGCGGAGGCCTCACCGCCCCCTAATACTCCCACCGTTGGCCAGGCCATCCCTCTACTCACCAACACCCCCCTGTTATTCTGCGGCGACGGCAGCCTCACACCACAGCGAACCAGTGAACCCTCGTACTCCTCTACGCGTGGGCATCCACTGCCGCGTCTTCCCCGGCTCTGCGCCGTCCCCTTCCTAGGCCTCGCCGTCGTCCATCGCCCTGGTGCTCTTGGCGCGGCGTGGTCAACATGGTCAAGGAATGGCTTCCATTGGACGTGGACTGTACTTGGAGAGGCTGACAGCTGGGTCCACGGCCGCAGCAAGGAAGTGCCTCCTTATTACGCGCAAAATAATTATTCCTCCACCTGACAGCGGGGACCCACCGGACAGGCCACCATATTTCGCGAAAAAAACGTTTCCCACCTGAATGCTGGGACCCACCAGCTACACCTTCACACGCAAGGAAGTGCGTCCGGGCAAAAAAAAATGATTCGCCCCCTGACTGCTGGGACCCACCAGCTACATCTTCGCACGCAAGGAAGTGCGTCCGAGCAAAAGAAACAATTCGCCCCCTAACTACTAGGACCCACCAGCTACATCTTCGCACGCAAGGAAGTGCGTCCGAGCAAAAAAAAAATGATTCGCCCCCTGACTGCTGGGACCCACCAGCTACATCTTCGCACGCAAGGAAGTGCCTAATAGTCGGGACCCACCTGGTCGAAGCGTACGTAGCGTTGTCATTCTGGTCGCGAACGTGTACGTACATATATACTGGTGGATGTAGAGGCGTGCACGTGTCCTAGTAGAGGCGTGCACATGTCATAGTAGAGGCGCGCACGTAGAATGTACATGTACGTATAGTAGCGAGGGTGCAAGAAAGAAAATACGGCCATGTACGTACATACGGGCAGGGTCTCGAACGCCTACTCGCGCATACGTACATGGCTGGGTCGGAACGGAGAAACAGCGTCATCGTCGTGTTCATGGGGAGGCAACGGAATGCGTTGTGTTCATGGGGAGGCAACGCAATGCGTCGTGTTCATCGGGAGGCAACTGAACGCGTGGCAGCCAACCGGCTCGGTCGGAACGGAATGCATGGTCATGTTCATCGGGAGGGCTTGGACGGAACAGGTGATGGAAACGAGGCCTAGCGTACCGCACAACGGAGGAAATGGACCTCCTACGTTCGGAATGGGGTCCTGTTGATCAAGAGGGGTGTGGCGTACCGCAAAACAGAGGAAACGGACCTCCTAGGTCAAAAAGGGGGTCCTGTTGATCGGGAGGGGTGTGGCGTACCGCAAAACGGAGGAAACGGACCTCCTACGGTCGAAACGGGGGTCCTGTTGATCGGGAGGGGTGTGGCGTACCGCAAAACAGACGAAACGGACTTGTGTTGGAGCGCTACGGTCGAAACGGGGGTCCTATTCATCGGGAGGGGTGTGGCGTACCTCAAAACGGGACTCCACGGGATACTATTCATCTCCACCGTCGACCTCCTCCAGCCTCCACGGGCTACCGTCGACCTCCTCCAGCCTCCACGAGCTCCTGTTCATCCAGCCTCCACCGCGTGCTACTCCACCGGCTACTGTTCAACCACCCCTCCACGGGCACCCCTCCATCATCTACTGTTCATCCAGCCCTCCACACCACGGGGGTCCTGTTCAACCACCCCTCCACGGCCACCCCTCTACCGTCTACTGTTCATCCAGCCCTCCACACCACGGGGTCCTGTTCAACCACCCCTCCACCATCTACTGTTCATCCAGCCCTCCACACCACGGGGTCCTATTCATCCAGAGGCAACGCCACCGCTCACTGTTCATCCAACCCCCCCCCCCCCCGCAACGCTCACTGTTCATCCAATCGATCGGCTTCAGTTAGCAGCAGTAGCGAAGGAATCGCTCCATCGGGTTCAGTTAACAGCCATCGATCGATCGCTCGGGTTCAGTAATGCGTAGCCTGCAGTGCAATCGCTCGGGTTCAGTTAGAGCCCAACGCCTTGCTCGGGTTCAGTTAGAGCCAACGTCTCGCACACACACGCGTACGTGTACGAGAGAAACGCAAATCGCTCCGCCCCCGACCTCCCACCGTAACCGGCAACTCCCCGAAATTTTCCTCCCCCTCGCTTCTACCACAGTTTTTTCCATCATGGACGGCCCAAAGAATGTCATGCAGCTGCGTCTCCGGCCCGCCCAGGACGAAAAGCCCATTTTCTATCATGATTTTTTGTCATAGAAGTAGGAGCCCACCACATCTATGATGATACCGGGTTTTGTCACAATTATCGTCATAGAAGTGTCACATGTATGACAGAAAAAAATTGTTCGGCCCAAAATGTCACGGATGTGTCTTTTTTTGTAGTGCATAGGTGTGTTCCTCCAAAGATCGCTCTGTAGGATAGCATCTTGCTTACATAAGGTTTGGAACACATTAAGACAATAGTCATCCTACCATACAATATCGAGAGTATTGCATCTCCAACAGAGTGGGTTAGTGTAGTTACTCTCCTCGGTTCACCACTGGCTTGTTTTCCCAGGTCCTACTTCACAGGATCTCCGATCAGATAGGTTGGGTACCACCATGGCAACTCATGTGGGTCTCATACCCATCTCCCTTGATGCACTATCTATCACAACACGTGATAGCCCTTTTGTAAAGGGATCTACCAGATCCTTACCCATATGGACATACTCGAACGCTATCACTCCGGAGTTCCATAATTTTCTGACAACTTTTAATCTCATTCTTATGTGTTTGTTGCACTTTATGTTGTCCTTTGAACTCTTCACCTTGGTGATGACAATCTGATTGTCATAGTTCATAAGGATAGCCAGAACCGGTTTATCAACCAATGGCAAGTCCATTAAAAGATCTCAAAGCCATCCTGCTTCGACACCAGATGTGTCTAATGCTGTTAATTCTACTTCCATTGTCGATCTCGTTAAGATCGTTTGCTTGCAAGACTTCCAGGAAACAGCGCCACTTCCAAGAGTAAGGATGGCAATGGGTAGGGTATGGGCAGGGTAGAGCAATACCATACCCATACCCATATAGTTGGTGGGTACGAAATTCTACCCATACCCGTACCCATGGGTATGAAACTTTACCCATACCCATACCCGACAGGTACCCGTACTCATTGGGTACCCAGCGGGTAGAACAAATAGTAGACAAGTTGTTCACAATTTTACGCTCATTAATAACACATTTGTCAGAAAATCAATTATCTCAGCTCAATGACAAGTAGATGAGTAAATGACCACTATAAAAATTTAGAAATCACACCATACTTTTAAGTTAGTAGGAGTAGATGAGTCACATGAGAAATTAATGACTAATATACAACAACTTAATATTAGTTCACAAACGGGCAGGGATGGGTTTACCCGCGGGTACAAGGCTATACACGTACCTTACCCATGACTTAACGGGTAGGGTATGGGTACTATCCATGGGTATAAAAGTGTGCCCATACCCTGCCCGTATGGGTATGGTACCCGCGGGTACCCGTACCCGTGGGTAAAATTGCCATCCTTATCCAAGAGTAAACATATACCCAATTGTGGCCTTCATATCATCAGCATCAGAGATCCAATTCGCATCACTATACCCTTCAAGTACCAAAGGGTATCCGGTATAGTGAAGTCCATAGTTCATAGTACCATACAAATAGCGCATAACTCTTTCAACAACATGCCAATGTACATCACCCGGTTTGGAAACAAATCGGCTCAGCCTGCCCACAGCAAACGCGATGTCAGGCCTCGTTGCGCTTGCTAGGTACATAAGTGAACCAGAAATTTGAGAGTGTCTCAGTTGATCTTTAGCCGTGCCTTTGAACTTTCAAATCAACATGCTAGGATCATATGGTGTTTGAGATGGTGTGCAGTCTGAATATCCAAAACGACTCAACACCTTCTCAACATTATGGGATTGTAGAAGTGTGATCCCACCCTCATTATCTCTCAGTAGCTTGATGTTCAAGATAACATCAACCACACCAAGGTCTTTCATCTCAAAGTTCTAAGACATAAACGACTTGACCTCCTCAATGACTTTGAGATTGGTTCCAAATATCAGTATGTCATCAACATACAAGCACAGTATAACTCCTTCGCCCCCACCATGGCGATAGTATACACATTTGTCAACTTCATTAACAATGCAGTCAAAAGATGTCAGAGTTGTATTAAACTTATCATGCCATTGCTTAGGTGCTTGCTTCAGGCCATATAAAGATTTCAGCAACCTACACACCTTTCTTTCCTGACCATCTATCACAAAGCCATCTGGCTATTGCATGTAGATTTCCTCATTTAGCTCTCCATTCAGAAAAGCCGTCTTAACATCCATTTGGTGGACAAGAAGACCGTGCGAGGCCGCCAACGAGAGTAATAATCGAATGGTGTTCAGTCTAGCCAAAGGTGAATAAGTATCGAAGAAATCTTCCTCTTCTTTCTGGTCATAGCCCTTGGCCACAAGACTAGCCTTGTACCTTTCAATCGTACCATCGGGCCTAAGCTTATTTTTGAACACCCACTTACATCCCAATGGTTTACAACCATAGGGACGCTCGGTGATCTCCCATGTCCTATTAGCCATGATGGAATCCATCTCGCTACGGACCGCATCCTTCCAGTAGTCAGCTTCTGGAGAGGCATACGCTTCTGAAATAGAAGTGGGAGTATCATCCATGAGGTACACGAAGAAATCGTCACCAAAGGTCTTTGCAGTCCTTTGTCTCTTGCCCCAACAAAGGGTTTCCTCGTCATCCTCCTCAGGATTTTCATCATGTGTACGTTCATAATATTCCATAGGAATGGAAGGCTCAGGAGTCTCCTCAGATTCCTGTCAAGAAGTGCTTTGCATTTCTCTCATAGGAAAAATATCCTTGAAGAATGTAGCATCCTTAGACTCCATAATTGTACCGACCTTCTGGTCAGGTACCTCAGATTTCACTACTAGAAATCTATAGCCAACGATGTTCTTAGCGTAGCCCAAATTAACGCAGTCCACAGTCTTGGGTCCAAGCTTACACTTTTTGGGGATCGGCACATTGACTTTCGCCAAATAGCCCCAAGTATGCAAGTACGAGAGTGTTGTCCTTCTCTTCGCCCATTTCTCATAGGGAGTGATCTCATTATCCTTCGTTCGAAACTTTATTCAGGACATGGCATGCCGTAAATATAGCCACCCCCACCATGCCTTGGATAAACCTGATGTATCTAACATGGTATTAACCAAATCAGTTAGAGTACGGTTTTTCTGCTCGGCAATCCCGTTTGAATGGGTAAAATAGGGAGGCGTACTCTCATGAATAATTCTGTGTTTCGCACAAAATGAAACAAACTCACTCGAGATGTACTATCCACCACGATCTGACTGACTCGTTTAATTTTCTTTTCAAGTTGATTCTCAACTTCTGCCTTATAGATTTTAAAGTAGTGTAGAGCCTCATCTTTAGTAATTAACAGATACACATAGCAATATCTAGTGGAATCATCTATCAATGTCATGAAGTATTTCTTTCCACCTTCAGTCAACACACCATTCATCTCACAAAGATCAGAATGTATGAGTTCTAATGGTGCCAAGTGTCTCTCCTCCGCAGCCTTGTGAGGCTGGCGAGGTTGCTTAGCTTGCACACATGAAAGGCACTTAGAACCTTTGGCTAAAGTGAAACTCGGGATTAAATCCAACTTAGCTAGCCGCATCATAACACCAAAACTTATGTGACAAAGACGTGAATGCCAAACTTTAGATTCATTAACACTCGAATGAATATGGTTCACGACTTTATGACAGAAATCTGTGAGGGAAAGGCGAAACATCCCTCCGCTCTCATAACCTTTTCCAACAAATAGTCCATACTAAGTAACAACTAACTTATTAGACTCGAATACCAACTTAAACCCTTCTCTACATAGAAGGGAGCCACTAACGAGGTTCTTCTTGATGGCGGGGACATGCTGCACGTTCTTCAGCTGCATGATCCTCCACAAAGTAAACTTCAGATCAACCGTGCCAACACCATGAACAGAAGCACTCGCGCCATTCCCCATCAATACGGACCCGTGGCCTGTGACCTAGTAAGAAGAAAACAATGAAATGTTAGCACATACATGAACGCCTGCACCTGTGTCCACCCACCAATCAGTGGGCTGAAACACTAAAAAATAGTAAATAAACTACTATACCCAGATGCACCATTCTCATTGTTGCCCACAATCATGTTGACAGACTTGGAGTCTTGTCCTAACTTCTTAAACTTGTTTGGGCACTTGTTCGCCGGCCCAATGTTGAACCGAACCACAAGTAAAGCAGGCCTCATCCTTCTTGTTCTTCTTGATGTTCTTCTTACCCTTCTTCTTAAAGTTGGTATTGTGTTGGACATCGCTCTTTCCCTTGGGCTTGTGGGAGTTGAAGTTCCTCTGGTTCACCATATTGGCGACAGAAATCCCTTAGGCGCCTTTTCCATGCAAGTCCTTTGCCCTCGAATTCTACTCAACACTCAAATGGCCAATGACATCCTCCACTGAGAATTCACGCCTCTGATGTTTCAGAGTGGTGGCAAAGTTCCTCTAGGAATTAGGGAGCTTAGCGATTATGCAGCCCGCGACAAACTTGCCCGGTAACTTGCACTTAAGCAGCTCAAGCTCCTTAATGATGCATATTATCTCGTGAGCCTGCTGCAATACAGGATGGTTTTCAACCATCTTGTAATCGTGGAACTGCTCTATAATATACATTTCGCTTCCAGCATCGGTGGCCCCAAATTTAGATTCAAGCACCTCCCACAAGTCCTTGGCGACACGCACATGTAAATATGCGTCGTCAACCTTTTCTCCGATCACGCTAAGAACTGCTCCGAGGAACACGACGGTGGCTTCCTTGAACGCCTTCTCCTGTTCAGGAGCAATCGTTCCCGAAGGGACACCGGTGATCCAGAACACGTTAATAGCCATGAGCAATAAGGTGGTCTTTGTCTACCAACGCTTAAAATATGTACTGGTAAACTTATCCGGTTTCAGTGCTGCGAGAAAGCCCCTTGCTGAAAAATTCCTACACATAATAGGTTTTTGGATTGTTGAGTAAATAGGCAATTTTCGACTAATTTAATCCATCAATAAATCAGCATGGCATTGATTGAATTGACGACATACTAACTATGATCTAAACATGCACGTACTAAGCAAACACTAGACAATTCTACACATACTGTTAGTACTGCTAATATGAAAATAAACAGGAGCAGGATAAACGTGTTATACCCTCTAGTAGGCCAGACAGAAGCTGCCGCGGCGGTGACAGCAGCAGCGGCATCCTCGACGGCCTTCTTGTCAGCCTCGATCTTCTCGGCGGCGTCACATTCCGCGTTGGTGGACATGGTGATAACGAAGACAACGCGGTCGTAGAGGAAGTAGTGGATCGGAGGCGAGCAGTCGCGTAGTCGCTTCCCGAAAACCTATTCGCCTCTCTCCCGTACAGGAACCGCAGAGACGGGGTTTCAGAGACCTGCTCTCCTGTTGACCATGTACGTGGCAGACGAGATGGAGTCACCGGTGGCAGCTGGTACGTCTCCAACGTATCTATAATTTATGAAGCATTCATGCTATTTTATTATCTGTTTTGAATGATTATGGGCTTTATTATACACTTTTATATTACTTTTGGGACTAACCTATTAACCGGAGGCCCAGCCCATATTGCTGTTTTATTGCCTGTTTCAGTATTTCAAAGAAAAGGAATATCAAACGGAGTCCAAACGGAATGAAACCTTCGACAACATGATTTTTTTGGAAGATTATGACCCAGGAGACTTGGAGTGCAAGCCAGGGGATCATCAAGGGAGCCACGAAACAGGGGGGCGCACCCACCCCCCCTAGGCGCGCCCTACCCTCCCGTGGCCCCCTCGAGGCTCCCCTGACCGACTTCTTTCGCCTATATAAGCCTACGTACCCTAAAAACATCGACGGAGAAGATAGATCAGGAGTTCCGCCGCCGGAAGCCTCTGTAACCACCAAAAACCTCTTGGGAGCCCGTTCCGGCACCCTGCCGGAGGGGGAATCCATCACCGGTGGCCATCTTCATCATCCTGGCGCTCTCCATGACGAGGAGGGAGTAGTTCACCCTCGGAGCTGAGGGTATGTACCAGTAGCTATGTGTTTGATCTCTCTCTCTCTCGTGTTCTCTCTATGGCACGATCTTGATGTATCGCGAGCTTTGCTATTATAGTTGGATCTTATGATGTTTCTCCCCCTCTACTCTCTTGTGATGAATTGAGTTTTCCCTTTGAAGTTATCTTATCAGATTGAGTCTTTAAGGATTTGAGAACACTTGATGTATGTCTTGCCGTGTTTGTCTGTGGTGACAATGGGATATCACGTGCCACTTGATGTATGTTTTGGTGACCAACTTGTGGGTTCCTCCCATGAACCTATGCATAGGGGTTGGCACACATTTTTGTCTTGACTCTCCGGTAGAAACTTTGGGGCACTCTTTGAAGTACTTTGTGTTGGTTGGATGAATCTGAGATTTTGTGATGCATATCGTATAATCATGCCCACGGATACTTGAGGTGACAATGGAGTATCTAGGTGACATCAGGGTTTTGGTTGATTTGTGTCTTAAGGTGTTATTCTAGTACGAACTCTTGAATAGATTGATCCGAAAGAATAACTTTGAGGTGGTTTCGTACCCTACTATAATCTCTTCGTTTGTTCTCCGCTATTAGTGGGTTTGGAGTGACTCTTTATTGCATGTTGAGGGATTGTTATCTGATCTATCTATGTTATTATTGTTGAGAGAACTTGCACTAGTGAAAGTATGAACCCTATGCCTTGTTTCCTATCATTGTAATACCGTTTACGCTCACTTTTATCATTAGTTACCTTGCTGTTTTTATATTTTCAGATTACAAAAACCTATATCTACAATCTATATTGCACTTGTATCACCATCTCTTCGCCGAACTAGTGCACCTATATAATTTACCATTGTATTGGGTGTGTTGGGGACACAAGAGACTCTTTGTTATCTGGTTGCAGGGTTGTTTGAGAGAGACCATCTTCATCCTACGCCTCCCACGGATTGATAAACCTTAGGTCATCCACTTGAGGGAAATTTGCTACTGTCCTACAAACCTGTGCATTTGCAGGCCCAACAACGTCTACAAGAAGAAGGTTGTGTAGTAGACATCAAGCTCTTTTCTGGCGCCGTTTCCGAGGAGGTGATTGCTTGAAGGTATATATTTAGATCTTGCAATCAAATCTTTTTGTTTATTGTTTTATCACTAGTTTAGTTTATAAAAGTAAATTTCAAAAAAAAAATGGATTTGAGTTTGTCTCATACGCTTCATCTTTTTAATATCTTTCGTGAGAATGATGGAAAGGAAAATTGTGCTCAAGTGCTAGAAGAAGAATGCATTAGAATGTTTGGTACTAGATCTTTGTATGATGAGCATGATTGCAATGTTGTTAGTATGAATTCTTTGAATACCCATGATGCTAATGATATGCAAAGCCACAAGCTTGGGGAAGCTATGTTTGATGAATATGATATTTTTTGTCCCCCAAGTTTTGATGAGCAAATTTATTATGATGAAAGCATGCCTCCTATTTATGATGATTATATTGATGAAGGTGGGTTTGGAAGAGTGTCAAATTTAGGAAGTAGTGATCTCACTATTTTGGAGGATATTGAATCTTATTGTGATGAACATGAAAGTGGATTTGGAAGAGTGTCAACTTTATTTAGTGATAATTGCACTATTTCGGAACAGGTTCCAATTGATTATGAGAACAAAGTTGCTATCTATGATAATTATTGTGATGACTTGTATGCTATTAGGAATAATGATAACCATGAAACTTGTCATCGTGATTTTAGTTTTCAATTGGATTATGCCTCACATGATAATTATTTTGTTGAGTTTTCTCCCACTATTATTCATGAGAAGAATTTTGCTTATGTGGAGAGTAGTAAATTTTCTATGCTTGTAGATCATGAAAAGAATGCTTTAGGTGCTGGTTATATTGTTGAATTCATTCATGATGCTACTGCAAATTATTATGAGGGAGGAATATATGCTTGTAGGAATTCCAATAATGTCAAGTTTCCTCTCTATGTGCTTCAAGTTTTGAAGCTATGCTTGTTTTACCTTCCTATGCTAGTTGATTATTGTTCCCATAAGTTGTTTGCTCACAAAATCCCTATGCATAGAAAGTGGGTTAGGCTTAAATGTGCTAGTCATATGCTTCATGATGCTCCCGTTATGTTTCAATTCTTATCTTTTATGTGAGCATCATTGTCATCTTCATGCCTAGCTAGAAAGGCATTAAAGAAAAGCGCTAGTTGGGAGACAACCCAATATTTATCCTTACTGTTTTTGTGTGTCCACATGATTATGCTACTGTAGTAATCATGTTTTATAGCTTTTCTTTCAATAAAGTGCCAAGTAAGACCTTTAGGATAGCTTACGGTGATAGTTGTGCTGATCCTGCTGAAAATCAGAAACTTTTGCACCCAGTAAATTAGTTTTGTTAATTTACAGAAACGTTCTTCTGATCTGATTCTTTTTTCTCTGGATTGGTAGACAAATGGCTTAGGACTTCCTAATGTGGTAGGATATTTGGAGTTCCAGAAGTATACATTTGATACAGATTACTACAGACTGTTCTGTTTTTTGACAGATTCTATTTTCTGTGTGTTGTTTGCTTATTTTGATGCATCTATGGCTAGTATTAAGTGGTATGAACCATAGATAAGTTGGAATACAGTAGATATTACACCATTATGAATTTAGAATGGGTTCATTACAGTACCTAAGTGGTGGTTTTATTTTCTATACTAACGGAGCTTACGAGTTTTCTGTCGAGTTTTGTGTTGTGAAGTTTTCAAGTTTTGGGTAAAGATTCGATGGACTATGGAATAAAGATTGGCAAGAGCCTAAGCTTGGGGATGCCCCGGAAGGCATCCCCTCTTTCGTCTTCGTTCATCGGTAACTTTACTTGGAGCTATATTTCTATTCACCACATGACATGTGTTTTGCTTGGAGCGTCATTTTATTTTGTTAGTATTTGCTTGTTATTATTTAGAATAATGTTTTGCATCTTTAGTTTCAATAAAAATGTCAAGGATAGCCTTTACCATGCTTATTTTGCTAGTATACATGTTTCTGTTTGAAAACAGAAAGTTTACCGCTGTTGCAAAAATTCCCTAGAAAAGTCAGAGCATGATATAATGTTGAAACTTTTTGCATAATGAGATATGATAAATCTTCTACAGCGTAGTATTTTTCTCATAATTTTTGGAGTTAGGGAAGTATTTATACTCTTGCATTCTTTACACACTATACTGTTTTGGCAGATTGCTGTTATGGTTGCATTGTTTGCATATGTTTGCTTGTTTAATGATTCTATTTGAGGATAGGAGTATTAAGTATGCAGAGGCATTTAGTATGCAATGTTGAATGATAATTTTAGTAATTTGTTACAGTAGAAAATGATAAGGTTTTGCATTGGTTTATACTAACCTATCTCACGAGTTCTTGTTGAGTTTGGTGTGGATGAAGCTTTTGATAAAAAGAGAAACCATGATATGAGAGGAATTAAGGAGACACAAAAGTTCAAGCTTGGGGATGCCCAAGGCACCCCAAGATATATTTCAAGAAGTCTCAAGCATCTAAGCCTGGGGATGCCCCGGTAGGCATCCCACCTTTCTTCTTCAACAACTATCGGTTAGTATCGGTTGAGCCTAAGTTTTTGCTTCTTCACATAAGTTGTGCTATCCTTGCAATGTTATTTTATTTTGTTTTGCTTGTTGTTTGAATACAATACCAAGATCTGAAGTTCTTAATTGAGAGAGAGTCTTCACATAGTTACATAATTATTTAGCTACTCATTGATCTTCACTTATATCTTTTTGGAGTAGTTTTTCATTTACTCGTGTGCTTCACTTATATCCTATGAGTAAATGGTTGAATGAGCTGAATGTCACAAATCTGAATTTATATATGTCTCATTTGCTTATCCCATGGGGAGTAATGACTTCACATCTAAGAAGTAGAGGCTGTAAATTTATTGAAGGTTAGCAAGCATCGTATTGGTCATTTGAACAATTCCTGATAGAATATTGAAGGAAGAGAGATTTCATATATAAATACACTATCCTAGAAATCTTTTGTAATTGGGAGCACTCATTAAGTATGACATGCTAAAGAGTTGATGTTGGACAAGGAAGACAACGTAATGGGTTATGTTTTCGCACATCTCAGTTAAAGTATATTGTCATGGATCATTCAAACATGTCGAGCTTGCCTTTCCCCCTCATGCTAGCCAGATTCCTTGCACCAAGTAGAGATACTACTTGTGCTTCCAATTATCCTTAAACCCAGTTTTTGCCATGAGAGTCCACCAGACCTACCTATGGATTGAGTAAGATCCTTCAAGTAAGTTGTCGTCAGTGCAAGCAATAAAAATTGCTCTCTAAATATGTATGATCTTTTGGTGTGAAGAAAATAGCTTTATACGATCTTGTTATGGAAGCAATAAAAGCGACGGACTGCATAATAAAGGTCCATATACAAGTGGCAATATAAAGTGACGTTCATTCGCATTAAGATTTTGTGCATCCAACCCTAAAAGCGCATGACAACCTCTGCTTCCCTCTGCGAAGGGCCTATCTTTTACTTTATGTCCTTTACTTTATGCAAGAGTCAAGGTGATCTTCACCTTTCCCTTTTTCATTTTATCCTTTGGCAAGCACCTCGTGTTGGAAAGATCCTGATATATATATATCCAATTGGATGTAAGTTAGCATGAACTATTATTGTTGACATCACCCAAAGGTGAATATGTTGGGAGGCAACACTATAAGCCCCTATCTTTCTCAGTGTCCGATTGAAACTCCATAACCATTAGTATTGCGTGAGTGTTAGCAACTGTAGAAGACTATATGATAGTTGAGTATGTGGAGTTTGCTATTCTTGAAAATAAGATGAATTGCAATTATTTGATGACTGAGAATGAAGTTTGCTAGTTTTCAAGAAAGTTTATGATCTATGCTTTGACATGTGAATTGCTTGTTACTTTATCGTGAGAAGTTTTATGAGATGAACTACTGTTATGACATATTATCATGCTAGAAAAGGCGATTGAAATTATCATTGATCAAACTTGTGCACCTTCTAGCATTCACACTTCATAAATTCTTTCTTTTATCATTTACCTACTCGAGGACGAGTAGGAATTAAGCTTGGGGATGCTGATACGTCTCCAATGTATCTATAATTTATGAAGCATTCATGCTATTTTATTATCTGTTTTGAATGATTATGGGCTTTATTACACACTTTCATATTACTTTTGGGACTAACCTATTAACAGGAGGCCCAACCCATATTGTTGTTTTATTGCCTGTTTCAGTATTTCGAAGAAAAGGAATATCAAACGGAGTCCAAACGGAATGAAACCTTCGGCAGCATGAAATTTTGGAAGATTATGACCCAGGAGACTTGGAGTGCAAGCCAGGGGATCATCGAGGGAGCCACGAGACAGGGGGCGCACCCTACCCTCTCGTGGGCCCCTCGAGGCTCCCCTGACCGACTTCTTTCGCCTATATAAGCCTACGTACCCTAAAAACATCGACGGAGAAGATAGATCGGGAGTTCCGCCGCCGCAAGCCTTTGTAGCCACCAAAAACCTCTCGGGAGCCCGTTCCGGCACCCTGCTGGAGGGGGAATCCATCACCGGTGGCCATCTTCATCATCCTGGCGCTCTCCATGACGAGGAGGGAGTAGTTCACCCTCGGGGCTGAGGGTATGTACCAGTAGCTATGTGTTTGATCTCTCTCTCTCTCTCGTGTTCTCTCTATGGCACGATCTTGATGTATCGCGAGCTTTGCTATTATAGTTGGATCTTATGATGTTTCTCCCCCTCTACTCTCTTGTGATGGATTGAGTTTTCCCTTTGAAGTTATCTTATCGGATTGAGTCTTTAAGGATTTGAGAACACTTGATTTATGTCTTGCCGTGTTTATCTATGGTGACAATGGGATATCATGTGCCACTTGATGTACGTTTTGGTGACCAACTTGCGGGTTCCGCCCATGAACCTATGCTTAGGGGTTGGCACATGTTTTTGTCTTCACTCTCCGGTAGAAACTTTGGGGCACTCTTTGAAGTACTTTGTGTTGGTTGGATGAATCTGAGATTGTGTGATGCATATTGTATAATCATGCCCATGGATACTTGAGGTGACAATGGAGTATCTAGGTGACATTAGGGTTTTGGTTGATTTGTGTCTTAAGGTGTTATTCTAGTACGAACTCTTGAAAAGATTGATCTGAAAGAATAACTTTGAGGTGGTGTCGTACCCTACCATATTCTCTTTGTTTGTTCTCCGCTATTAGTGGCTTTGGAGTGACTCTTTGTTGCATGTTGAGGGATTCTTATCTGATCTATCTATGTTATTATTGTTGAGAGAACTTGCACTAGTGAAAGTATGAACCCTATGCCTTGTTTCCTATCATTGCAATACTGTTTACGCTCACTTTTATCATTATTTACCTTGCTGTTTTTATATTTTCAGATTACAAAAACCTATATCTACTATCTATATTGCACTTGTATCACCATCTCTTCGCCGAACTAGTGCACCTATACAATTTACCATTGTATTGGGTGTGTTGGGGACACAAGAGACTCTTTGTTATCTGGTTGCAGGGTTGTTTGAGAGAGACCATCTTCATCCTACGCCTCCCATGGGTTGATAAACCTTAGGTCATCCACTTGAGGGAAATCTGCTACTGTCCTACAAACCTGTGCACTTGCAGGCCCAACAACGTCTACAAGAAGAAGGTTGTGTAGTAGACATCAGCAGCAGTAGCAAAGGAACGACGTGGACGGTTCGCGTAGGAGCAGATGTGATATGTTCATGGCGGCTAGGGTTAAGAGACACCGCATACTTATATAGGCGCAGCCGCGTGGAGAGACGTGGGCTCGACCCACATCTGAGTCCGTGACAGCCCACGATCCGACGTCTCAGATCGTGGCCCGGCTATCAGAAACTCTTCGTTAGTGACTGGCAAATATAAGCGCGTACGTGTGAGCTTGGCTTGGCTCATTCCTACAACCTGCGACGCCTCTTGATGAGGTGTGGTGTGGCGGGTGGCGGAGGAGGAGTACGTGAGGGCCTCTTCTCTTCTCAAGCTCCAATAGCATGTAGAAGAGAAGCTCTTACAAGCAGGTCCAATTCCTCTTCCACTTCCAGGGTAGGACTAAACTTCCCACCACACCTAGTGCTAATAAACCCACATGGGCCCTTAGAGATTTTCATAAATTGCTATATGGTCCGAAAGCCCATCCCAAATTTCAGCAATCCCCCACCAGATCTTGAGGGGCCATTGCGTCATGTGTTCCAATTGTTGTTTCAATATACTAGTGTTTCAGTGAAGACTTGTTAAGGTTGAGCTTCACCTAGAGCAAGTACCTACACTCCTTCACAACTGAACAATGGACTATGCCTTGAATTGTTAGTTTGGTGTAAAGAAGCTTCACCACATGTCTTACTAGTACTAGGCTGCCGAAGGCTGACCCCTCGGGTGGAGCATATAAGTCACATTCCTGGCCTATTCATGAGCTTACTAGAGATCACCCCAATCTCATAGACTGTGACCAACAATCGATCTCACATAGGTGTGTTCCTCCAAAGATCACTCTGTAGGATAGCATCTTGCTTACATAAGCTTTGGAACACATTAAGACAATAGTCATCCTACCATACAGTATCGAGAGTATTGCATCTCCAATGGAGTGAGTTAGTGTAGTTACTCTCCTCAGTTCACCACTGGCTTGTTTTCCCAGGTCCTACTTCACGGGATCTCCGATCACATAGGTTGGGTTACCACCATGGCAACTCATATGGGTCTCATACCCATCTCCCTTGATACACTATCTATCGCAACACGTGATAGCCCTTTTGTAAAGGGATCTGCCAGATTATTAGCCGTATGTACTCCAACGCTATCACTAAGGAGTTTCTTAATTTTCTGACAGCTTTTAATCTCATTCTTATGTGTTTGTTGGACTTCATGTTGTCCTTTGAACTCTTCACCTTGGTGATGACAGTCTGATTGTCACAGTTCATAAGGATAGCCGGAACTGGTTTATCAACCAATGGCAAGTCCATTAAAAGATCTCGAAGCCATCCTGCTTCGACACCAGATGTGTCTAATGTTGTTAATTCTGCTTCCATTGTCGATCTCGTTAAGATCGTTTGCTTGCAAGACTTCCAGGAAACAATGCCACCTCCAAGAGTAAACATATACCTAGTTGTGGCCTTCATCTCATCAGCATCAGAGATCCAATTCGCATCACTATACCCTTCAAGTACCGACGGGTATCCGGTATAGTGAAGTCCATAGTTCATAGTACATTTCAGATGGCCCATAACTCTTTCAACAGCATGCCAATGTACATGATACATCTCTGTCATGTCTACCTTTCCAAACACTTTTGCCCTTGTTTTGGACTCTAACTTGCATGGTTTGAATGGAACTAACCCGGACTGACGTTGTTTTCAACAGAACTGCCATGGTGTTATTTTTGTGTAGAAATAAAAGTTCTCGGAATGAGCTGAAAATCCACGGAGCAACTTTTTTGAATTAATAAAAAATACTGGTGAAAGAATCAGCACCAAGGGACCCACACCCTATCCACAAGGGTGGGGGCGCCCCCCTAGGGCGCGACCCCTGCCTCGTGGGCCCCCTGGAGCTCCGCCGACCTCAACTCCAACTCCATATATTCACGTTCGGGGAGAAAAAAATCAGAGAGAAAGATTCATCGCGTTTTATGATACGGAGCCGCCGCCAAGCCCTAAACTCTCTCGGGAGGGCTGATCTGGAGTCCGTTCGGGGCTCCGAAGAGGGGAATCCATCGCCGTCGTCATCATCAATCATCCTCCATCACCAATTTCATGATGTGCACCGCCATGCGTGAGTAATTCCATCGCAGGCTTGCTGGACGGCGATGGGTTGGATGAGATTTACCATGTAATCGAGTTAGTTTTGTTAGGGTTTGATCCCTAGTATCCACTATGTTCTGAGATTGATGTTGCTATGACTTTGCTATGCTTAATGCTTGTCACTAGGGCCCAAGTTCCATGATTTCAGATCTGAACCTATTATGTTTTCATGAATATATGTGAGTTCTTGATCCTATCTTGCAAGTCTATAGTCACCTATTATGTGTTATGATCCGTTAACCCCGAAGTGATAATAATCGGGATACTTACCGGTGATGACCGTAGTTTGAGGAGTTCATGTATTCACAAAGTGCTAATGCTTTGCTCCGGTACTCTATTAAAAGGAGGCCTTAATATCCCTTAGTTTCCAATAGGACCCCGCTACCACGGGAGGGTAGGACAAAAGATGTCATGCAAGTTCTTTTCCATAAGCACGTATGACTATATTCGGAATATATGGCTGCATTACATTGATGAACTGGAGCTAGATCTGTGTCACCCTATGTTATAACTATTACATTAGGAATCGCATCCGATATAATTATCCATCACTATTCCAATGCCTACGAGCTTTTCACATATTGCTCTTTGCTTAGTTACTTTACCGTTGCCACTGTTACAATTACTACAAAACTGCTACTGTTACTTTTGCTATTGTTACCGTTACTTCCATACTACTCTACTACTAAATACTTTGCTGCAGATACTAAGTTATCCAGGTGTGGTTGAATTGACAACTCAACTACTAATACTTGAGAATATTCTTTGGCTCCCCTTTTGTCGAATCAATAAATTTGGGTTGAATACTCTACCCTCGAAAACTGTTGTGATCCCCTATACTTGTGGGATATAAGTACATCACCCGGTTTTTAAACAAATCGGCTCAGTTTGCTCACATCAAACGCGATGTCAGGCCTTGTTGCACTCGCTAGGTACATCAGTGAACTAATAATTTGAGAGTACCTCAGTTGATCTTTAGCCGTGCCTTCGAACTTTTGAATCAACACGCTAGGATCATATGGTGTTTGAGATGGTGTGCAGTCTGAATATCCAAAATGACTCAGCACCTTCTCAACATAATTGATTGCAGAAGTGTGATCCCACCCTCATTATCTCTTGTTATCTTGATGTTCAAGATAACATCAACCACACCAAGGTCTTTCATCTCAAAGTTCTAAGATAGAAACGACTTGACCTCCTCAATGACTTTGAGATTGGTTCCAAATATCAGTATGTCATCAACATACAAGCACAATATAACTCCTTCGCCCCCACCATGGCGATAGTATAAACATTTGTCAGCTTCATTAACAACGAAGCCAACATATGTCAGAGTTGTATTAAACTTATCATGCCATTTATTAGGTGCTTGCTTCAGGCCATATAAAGATTTCAGTAACCTACACACCTTTCTTTCCTGACCATCTATCACAAAGCCATCTGGCTGTTGCATGTAGATTTCCTCGTTTATCTCTCCATTCAGAAAAACCGTCTTAACATCCATTTGGTGGACGAGAAGACCGTGCGAGGCCGCCAACAAGAGTAATACTCGAATGGTGGTCAGCCTAGCCACATGTGAATAAGTATCAAAGAAACCTTCCTCTTCTTTCTGGTCATAGCCGTTGGCCACAAGCCTTGCCTTGTACTTTTCAATTGTACCATCGGGCCTAAGCTTCTTTTTGAACACCCACTTACATCCCAATGGTTTACAACCATAGGGACGCTCAGTGATCTCCCATGTCCTGTTAGCCATGATGGAATCCATCTCGCTACGGACCGCATCCTTCCTGTTGGGGATATGACTATTTGTGTAAGCCGCCCAGGAGGGGCCGTGTTACGCAAAGAGTGTTCATCAGAGGAAGCCCAAGATCAAGCATGAAGATGGCGGTTCAATAAAGAGCTTAAGGCCCACGAGCGGCTTAAGCCCATTGTAGTAAACCGCCATGATGGCATGACTTGTAATGTAAGGTAGATTTAACTGGTCACCGAGCCGGACTCTGTTCATAAGCCGGCCGGGACTTTGTAAGCTGCAGGTGTCAACCCGTGTATATAAGGGGACGACCTGCGGGCGACTTAGGGCAAGAAACAATTCATCGAGAGCCGGGCATAGCGTATCTCGCTCCCTGGTCATCGAAACATCAATACCAACCCAACTAGATGTAGGCCTTACCTTCACCGTAAGGGGCCGAACTAGTATAAACCCTCTCGTGTCTCTTGTCCCGATTTAACCCCTTCAAGCTTCCTAGTTGCGATGGCTCCACAACTAAGTCCTTTCACGAGGACATCTGACGTGACTATTCCACGACAGTTGGCGCCCACCGTGGGGCCAGCGCACGGTGGATTTGAGTTCTTGAAGGGCAACTTCGAAGGGCTCAAGGGATACGTAGTGGGGCGAAAGACCAAGAGTCGTCGCGGCATGATCTACATCGACGACGAAGGCTGGGGTCCCGACGCCGGCTCAATTGAGTATGGCTACCGGGTCCCCTTCGGCGGAATCCACGTTTTCATCGGCCGGATCGGTGAGTCGGGCCCTGAGCCAGACAACTGCACCGACCTCGTCGAGACGGCTCAGCGTGCGAGGAAGACCCGGACTCAGCCAATCATGAGGCGTGCCTTCGTGGGCTGCGTCCATGGAGAGAAACTTTCTGGGTCTGAAGATGGGGGTGAGACGGCCGTCCTTTCAGACGGTGATTCGTCCGCCGGCTCGACAGATTCGTTGTATCAGATACAAGACGGCACGCTCGGGGGCTGTTCCGATGGCATCAGTATTCTGGACCCCGATGAGCCGCCAAGATGGGCCGGAATCTTTATGGCTGGAACTCAGCCCGGCTCAAACTCTACAGCAGCTGTGGCGATCATGTCCGGATCAGGAGCAGCCGGGGCAGGCGGCCCCGTGCGCCCACCGGCTCAGGTGCTGATGGATCTCATGGACAAGCTTACGGCCCTGTTAACTGCTACGGTTATTCCTGCCGACAAGGATGAGCATGACGCAGCAGTAGCTCAGGTGCGTGAGGAGATAGCTCAGGCAAGGAGGCCTTGGCAGCTGAGGATACTAGACTAGTTGCAGAACGGGCGGCTCTCGATGCCCGGGCACAGCGCTTGCAGTCAAAAGCTTACCAGCTCACGATGAGCTTAAATGCATCCAATGAGGTAATGAGGAGGAGACATCAGAAAACGCAGTCCCGTTTACCTCCGAATTACGATCCCCGGGTTCTCTTTGCTACACCCGGAGCCGGCCCTAGTAACCCGCCAGAGGCCGATCGGCTTATGACAGCCGGAATAGGAGGACCGGCTCAGCCTAGGGATATGGTGCCGCCTCACGTGAGCATGCCACCACCGTGTTATGCGCCGATTCCACCGGGTCACTTTCCCAACCCCATGGAGAATTTAATTGCAGCTTCAGCGCGCTTAGCGGCTCTTCCTATGGAAGGTGATGACCCGACGGCGGTGGAAACCCGGAGGGTCAGAGAGCTCCTCCAAACAGCCCTGGCACAGCAGGAGACCTATTCTTACAGCTGGGACAGGATTCACTCAACTCCCCCGCCTTGGGTAGCACCGCCTCGCCAAAACCGGAGCCCGAGTTACAGCAGACGCATGGAGTCGGAAGCTTTGTCAAGCAACGCCCAACAGCGTAACCAGCCCGGGGGCTATAACCCGGTGCAGGACCAAATACGTCAGGATAATGATCACCCAGAGTATCCAATGACATCGCTTGAGGCGGGAGTAGCCACTAGAACCAGCGGTGTCCCTTGCCTGGTGTCGGCTCTGCGTGACGTACGTCTGCCCAAGGACTTCAAGGGACCTCGAAAGGTACCAAACTACACAGCCGATTTACAGCCCGCGGCGTGGACCGAGAGTTATGAGATGGCCATGGAGTTGCTGGAAGTCAGTGACGCGGCAATAGCTAAATATTTCACCATGATGTTAGATGGAATAGCCCGGTCGTTGCTGAAAGGCCACCCAATTCCATTGGTTCATGGGGCGAATTAAAGGCCCAGTTCATCCAGAACTTCAAGGACACCTGTAAACAATCTATGTCGATTGTGGACTTGACTGATTGCAAGCAAGAGTAAGGAGAATCCACTACCCATTGGGTACGCCGGGTCAAGGAGATAATTCATTCCTCCAATAAGATGGATGCCAGCTCTGCGGTTCTTATGCTAGAGAAAAATTGCCGTTTTGAGCCGCTGAGGATGAAACTGGGGCGCCTTAAACGTGACCTCACGGATATGGGTACGCTGATGGCGGCTTTAGTCAAATATGCCGATTCTGATAGTACCAAGGATCCCGCGTCTGACGATGAGAAGACAGGGAAGGGAAAAAGGAACGGTAATGGAAAGGGTCAGCAGCATAACCCGGGAACTCAAGGCGGCAATAAGCGTAAGGCGGACGGTAACCTGGAGTTTGTGACCAATGCCAATGTACGGGTAACAATCCGAGATGTAAGGGTAAACCGCCGCGATCCGGCGGGTCAGGCCCATCGCCGGAGCAACTACTAAATGAGCCCTGCCCGAGACACGGCACCAGAGAGCGGCCTGCCACACATCTATGGAAGGATTGCGCCATCATGAAGGCATTTAAAAATTCCAACACCTTCGACGGCGGACAAGGATCTGGTGGCGGCTCAGGGGACGGCGGCTTTCATGGCCCGGGCGGCGATTCAAATTCTGGTTTTCAGGGGCATCCAGGTGGCAACAGTCAGCAGCAGTCTGGTCAAGGTGGACAGCAGTAGCAACAGTCGGGTTATCAAAGCCATCCGAAGTAGTTGAGTGGTGGACAGTATCACGTGTTTACCACTAGCTTGTGCAAACGTGGCCAGAAGGTTCATAAGAGGGCTGTGAATTCCGTTGAGCCGGCAATCCCTCGTTATTTAAGGTGGTCAGAGCAGCCCATCATATGGAGCAGGGAGGATCATCCTCCGCGGGTCGATAACCCGGGTCAGTTGGCTTTGGTAGTGGCGCCTCAAGTTGGTGGGTATAAGTTCACCAAGGTGCTCATGGATGGGTGTAGTAGCATCAACATCCTTTACTACGAGACCTTTCAGCGCATGGGGTTGACTGATAAAAATCTGAGAACATCCAACACTGTCTTCCATGGAGTTGTCCCTGGTAAGTCGGCTTACCCAGCTGGTAGGATTGAGCTGGAGGTGGATTTTGGAGATGAACATGACTCCCGAGCTGAGAAGTTGATGTTTGAAGTGGTCAAGATCAGGAGCCCGTACCACGCTCTGTTTGGATGGCCGGCTTATGCCAAGTTTATGGCCCGGCCGTGTTACGTTTATTTACAGCTCAAGATGCCGGGTTACAAGGGCACCATTACTGTACATGGTAGTCGTAAGGTAGCATTGGAGTGTGAAGAAGGTGACACGGCTTATGCTGAGTCGGCCTGCACAGCAGAGGAGCTCAACTTTTATCAAGATAATGTTGACCCGGCGGATATGACATCCCTGAAGAAGCCAACTACAGAGCATGACCCGACGTTGAAGTTTAAATCGGCAGCTGAGACAAATCTTGTTGACTTTACCCTGGGTGATTATTCTAAACAATTCAGCATCAGCAACTTGGATCCCAAATAGGAAAGCGCGCTCATCGAGTTCATCCGTGAGAACCGGGACATCTTTGCATGGAAACCTTCTGACATGCCGGGTGTACCGAGGGAACTCGCTGAGCACACTCTCAATATTGATCCAAAGTATAAGCCGGTCAGGCAGTTTCTTCGCCGTTTTAATGAAGAACGACGGAAAGCTATTGGGGAAGAAGTCGCCCGGCTCTTAGCGTCCGGGTTTATCATTGAAGTTTTTCACCCGGAGTGGTTGGCTAACCCAGTGCTCATCCTCAAGAAGAATGGCACCTGGCGGATGTGTGTGGACTACACGGACTTAAACTAGGCTTGTCTAGCTGACCCTTTTGCTCTTCCCCGTATTGATCAAATCATTGATGCTACGGCGGGTTGTGAGCGTTTAAGCTTTTTGGATGCTTACCCCGGTTATCATCAGATTAAGATGGTAGTTAAGGACCAGGAGAAGACGGCTTTCATCACTCCGTTTGGAGCCTTCTGCTATGTATCTATGCCATTTGGGCTCAAGAGTGCCCAGGCGACTTATTAGCGGTGTGTGCAGAACTGTTTGCACGACCAAATTGGGCGTAATGTCCATGCTTATGTGGATGACATTGTAGTGAGGTCCAGAGAAAAGGAAACCTTGATATCCGACTTAAAGGAGACCTTTGATAATCTCCGGGTTTACAAGATGATGCTTAACCCGGCCAAATGTGTGTTTGGAGTTCCTGCGGGCAAGCTCTTGGGTTTTCTGGTGTCCAACAGAGGCATCGAAGCTAACCCGGAGAAGATTAAGGCGATTACCTCTCTGGCTAAACCGGCATGCATCAATGATGTTCAGCGATTGGTGGGTCGCGTTGCCGCTTTAAGTCGATTCATAAGTCGGCTCGGTGAGAAAGCCCTCCCATTGTATCAGATGATGAAGAAAACTGACACTTTTGTTTGGAGTGAAGCCGCTGATGCTGCTTTTGAAGACTTAAAGAGACAATTTTCTGAGCCACCGGTTCTTGCGGCTCCAATTGACAAAGAACCTTTGCTGTTGTATGTGGCTACCAATTCACGAGCCGTCAGCGTTGCCATCGTGGTGGAGCGTAAGGGAGCCGGTAAGGAGCATCCGGTTCAACGGCCGGTTTATTACATCAGTGAGGTGCTCACTGAATCCAAGCAAAGGTACCCGCATTGGCAAAAGCTTGTTTATGGGGTGTTCATGGCAAACCAGAAGTTGAAGCAGTATTTTCAAAGCCATCCTATAACTGTGGTAAGTTCTGCCCCTTTGGGAGACATCATCCAGAATAGGGAGGCCACAGTGCGAGTCGCCAAGTGGGCTATTGAGCTTGGGCCTCATGGCTTGAAATACATGCCTCGGACAGCTATTAAGTCTCAGGCCTTGGTGGACTTCATCAATGATTGGACAGAGCTGCAGGCACCTGAGGAGAAGCCGGATAACACATACTGGACTATTCATTTTGACGGGTCCAGGCAGCTAGAAGGCTCGAGGGCTGGAGTGGTGTTAACTTCCCCTCGAGGTGACAAATTTCGTTATGTACTCCGGCTTATGTTTCCATGTACTAACAATGCAGCTGAATATGAGGCATTACTTCATGGTCTCCGGATGGCTAAGGAGATGAACTTAAGCCGGGTACGATGCTTGGGTGACTCAGATTTGGTGGCTCAACAAGTGTCAGGCAAGTGGGATTCCAAAGACCCCCTCATGGCAGCTTATCGTCGTGAAGTAGATGATGTGGCTGGTCACTTCACGGGTTATCAAGTGGAGCACATTGATCGAAGGAAGAACGAGGCGGCTGATGCTTTAAGCCGGTTGGGATCCCAACGTAAGCTGGTGCCGCCCAACACCTTTCTTGATGTGTTACATAACCCCTCTGTCAAGGTACCTACCGAGGAAGACTTAGCAATGCCAGACCCGGAGGCACAACTGGTGGCGGCTCTTCATGTTATCCCAGATTGGACGGTGCCTTACTTGGCTTATATGACCCGGGGTGAGTTGCCGGAGGATGAGACGTTGGCGAGACAAATCATCAGGCATTCCAAATCCATGACAATTGTTAACGGCGAGTTACATCACCTCAGCGTCATGGGGGCGTTTCAACGCTGTGTGTCACCTGCAGAAGGCCAAGAAATACTTCGTGAGATCCATGAAGGAGACTGCGGCCATCATGCCGGGTCAAAATCCCTCATAGCCAAGGCTTTTCGTCATGGTTCTATTAGTTGATGGCTCATGCTGATGCGGAGGATCTAGTCAGTAAATGTGATGGGTGTCAAAAGTTCTCACGACGAGCTCATGTGCCGGCTCAAGAATTGAGGATGATCCCAATCACTTGGCCGTTTGCAGTCTGGGGGCTTGACATGGTCGGACCTTTCAAAAGGTCTAAAGACAAAAAGACACATCTACTGGTGGCAGTGGATAAGTTTACCAAGTGGGTTGAGGTAGAGCTGGTCAGTAAATGTGATGCAGCCACGGCGGTTCAGTTCATAAAAAAGGTGATCTTTCATTTTGGTTTTCCACATAGCATCATAACTGATAATGGCACTAATCTCTCTAAGGGTGCCATGGAAGAGTTCTGTCAAAGAGAACATATCCGGCTTGATGTTTCGGCCGTTGCTCATCCTCAATCCAATGGTCAAGCAGAGAGAGCTAATCAAGAGATCCTGAAAGGCATCAAACCCCGGCTCTTAGTCCCCTTACAACGGACTCCGGGTTGTTGGGTGGAGGAGTTACCCTCCGTGTTATGGAGCATCAACACTACGCCTAACAGATCTACAGGATACACACCTTTCTTCATGGTTTATGGAGCAGAGGCGGTCCTGCCAAGTGACATCCGGCACGACTCACCCCGTGTGGTGGCTTACATTGAGGCGGATAATGAAAAGGCTCGTCAGGATGCACTTGACTTGTTGGACGAAGAGCGAGACTTGGCAATAGCCCGTTCGGCGATTTACCAACAAGACCTGCACCGCTATCACAGCCGCTGGGTTAGAAGCAGAGCCTTTCAGGAAGGCGACTTGGTGCTCCGGCTCATCCAGGATCAGTCTGATATGCACAAGCTATCCCCGCCTTGGGAAGGACCCTTTGTGGTCAGCAAGAATCTGCACAGCGGGTCATATTATCTCATCGATATTCGAGAGCGCAAGGACTCATTTAAATCAGAGGAGGAGACCCGCCAGCCGTGGAACATAGCTCATCTCCGGCCTTACTATACTTAAGTTACTTCTTAAGATACTTTTTATAATGTACATATTATATAAAGCAATAAAGCAGGACCTCTGTCCTTTTTTCCCATAAAGAAATGTTTCATGTTTTCTTTATCAGGTGATGGACACTGCCAATAGGGGACGGGTCACATCTGAATCCGGCTTTCCCTTTGGTCCGGCTTATGATCATATCTGAATCTAGCCTTGGTCACTTGGGGGCTTCCTGTTCAAACATAGGTCGTATTCGAACCAAAGAGAACATAGCTATCGATACCCACTTGATCGGCATATTGCCAAACCCACTTGGGGGCTTCCTGATCAAATTTGAATCATAGCTTAACCCCTTTGGGTCTGACGTGGATCGTATTCGAATCAGCGTCATTAAACAACTCTTATGTACACTTGGGGGCTTCCTGTTCAAACATAGGTCGTATTCGAACCAAAGAGAACATAGTTGTCGATACCCACTTGATCGGCATTGCCAAAGCCACTGGGGGCTATATGATCGTATTCGAATCTTAGCTTAACCCCTCTGGAACGGTTTTCTAATCGTATTCGAATCAGGAGCCTGTGAACATTTGCAAGTATGAGTATTTTCACTATCATTGAAACCTTCTTGAGGAGATTGTTCTTGATCTTTCCGGTTTTATATTAGTTACTTCAGGTTCTAACAAGTGCCAGATAAAAACTTATATGAGCCGGAGAGGTTATCAAAAAGGGTTGCAGGTATGCAGTTATGATTATGTTTTAACTAATCATGAACCGGCTTATACATATGATTTTTGATCATGTCCGGGTTATCAATATTCTATAACCCGCCGGTGCAGTGAATCGTCCAGGAAAGCCTTGCCTGTTTTACGTGCAGGTTAAAACGGAGCGAGGTAAAGGATCAAGGAAACACTTGATTAACATAAGCAAGATGAATTTGGTACTGGCGGCTTAACAAAAGCAATAAGTACCATAAGGCATGACATGCATTAAGGAGTTTTTTCTATCCTATTACAAGACTCCCCGAGTCTGAATAAGTGAAGCATTGTTTTTTGCCAAGTTATAACCCGGCTGGCGGCTCATTCCTCCGGCTGGCTTGATGACTCCGGGTTATCCTTCCCCACCTCTCCTTTGGTTGTTGTGTCCTGGAAGGTGGACAAGGCCTAGTCAATGCCGCTCAAAGCTTCAAATTCAGCTTCATCATCTATTAAACTGGTCGGGTCCACTTCAGGGGCAAAGGTATGCTTACGCGTTGGAGGGAGCAGGCTGACTTGGTCATATGGGACATTTGGGATTCTCCGGTTCTCGCTGTCATAACCCGGCGAATACTTGGTGAGATCAGTATCCTCCCCAATGAGAATCGCCAGAGGGCGTACGACTTTAACACAGGCAGTGAAGTCCTGTTCGCCAAAAGCAGTGCCGTCCTCCTTAAGACTTGGGTATCCAAGAGAGAGATCAGCAAGGTCAAGCTCTGGTACCCATGCTTTTGCCCGGCTCAACGCAGCCACGGCTCCGGCTCTCGCGGATGCCCGCCTTAAGTCTTGAATGCGTTGAGGCAGCACCGACAGATGTCTCAATACGTCTTGCAGGAGCCGGGGAGAGGTATTTGATAAAGCCACAGCGGTCAACGCACGCTGTGACCCGGAGTACAGCTGCTCTACCAAGGTGTATACTGCTTTAAGCTTGACAAGCATATTTTCCTTCAGATTGGTACTCCTGGGGCCTGCATGTTCACAGGAATAACAGTAAGCCGGAGGCAACTATTACAATAACTCTTGAAGGATTACAATATTTATGAGCGGCTTACCAAAGATAGCTGAGACCATTTGGGATATGTGCCGCTTTAAGTCGGACAGCTCATTTGTTGCCTCGGCAAGAGATGCCTCCGTTGTTTCAACCCGGGTCACCAGTGAAGCCCTCTCATCAATCCAAGCCTTCTTTTCCGATTCAAAATTTTTCTTCAGCTTCTCTTGTTCAGAGACACTGAATTCAAACTTGGAATTGGCTTTCTGAGCTTCGAGCTCTTGGGTTTTCAACTGGCTCTTCAAATCAGCAATCTCCGCCTCAAATTGACTTGCGGTGGCCTGCATTGACATCAGGTTATGGTAAGAATCTTGGTAAGATAACATTTAAGTCCCAAGTATTTTACAAGTAAGGATACTTGGCACTTGGGGGCTAATGTATGTTTAAAGAATCTTTAGTCTATTTTACCAAGTCACACATATTAAAGTCTCAAGCACTTTACAAGTAAAGGTACTTGACACTTGGGGGCTAATGTAACCCAAATTCAAAGTTTCATGTTATATCCGGATTAAACATACTCAACTTAAGCCGGACAAAACTAATAGCTAGCAGATTACTAAGTCTACAACATATTCATTCATAAGCAATAGACTTGGGGGTTGGTACAGTAAGTAAGATTCAGAGTGAAAGCTTAAATTTTACCTCAGATTTATGCTGTATTTGCTTCACCATGTCAATTTCCAGGTCACGACTACTGTGTACTTGGTTCAGATAGCCCGAGACTATATCACCAATACTTAGATGAGAGTAATTAGTGATGTCTTGTTTGGACTTCCGGCGCTGGGCAAACTCTTCCTTGGCGGTGCATTGGGCAAGGGCAGTAGGCCGGCCCGGTTCAACATACTGGCTCTTCACAATTTCAACTTCCGGGTCAGCCGTCTTGGCCGGGCTAGGGATTTTCGGGTCATCCGAGTTGTGAATCACGTCCTCGGCAGGCGGGTCAGAAGTTGGCTCCGGAATGTCAGAAGCCGGTTCAGGCGGTGGCTGATGAGTGGAGCTGTCTGGAACAGATGAGTCAAGCACCGTTCAGTAACCACCGGGTCTTGGGACGGCTTATCCTTCTTTGCCCTCTTGCTGGGTTTTACTTGCAAGCTGTCAAACAAAGTGGAAAGTTAAGTATCAAAGTATAAGTATGGATAACCTCAAAGTAGGAAAGGTTATATTACCCGGGAGCCGTTTTGAAAGCCGGCATATTCGATTGCATTGACTCATCAGAAGAAGGGGAGGTATCCTGATAGTTGGAGTCAGATGAATTGAGAGGTTGGCGAATCAAACCCATCAAGGGTAAAACAAAAGTAAGTCGGAGATAACCTCGGTCCGACACTTCCTGGTCACATCGGGTAAGCCGGAGGAAAGTTCTGCGTCCTGGTTGGCCCGAGTCTGCCGCCGATTCTCAAGCTGTTGTTGCTTCAAAAGAAATTGAGGATCTTGGTAAGTGAGAGGGTGTGAAAACCTTACTTTCCGGGTCACCCTTCGGATTCTTTGTGTTGGCAAAGGCACTGAGTCGGAGGAAATTATAGTTACCTCTTCGCCAGCTGCTTGACTGTTCCCAGTATCCTCCTGAAAAGATCAAATGTCAGTAAGGTAACGGCAAAGGAGTTAAAGAAAATCAAAAAGATTACCTCTTCCTCATCTGAAGAAGAGTCGTCCAATTTAAGCATATCAGAGGCGTTGGGTTTCTTCTTTTTAGAGGTACCCGTCCTGGCGGTTTTCCTTTCGGTCTTCTTGGCTAACCGGGCCAGTTTTACAGCCTCATGGTCATATTTGACCTTCCAGAAGTTATCATCGGACTGTGAAAAAAGACAAAGAATCATAAGTACCAGAAGGTAACATATTAAAGAGTATTTGTGAAGACTAGTAACTTACTGCAGGAGCCGGGTTCTTCTTGCAGAAGGGAAGTAAACCGAAGGTGTTGCTGGTTACGGTGCCCTCCTTTAAAAGCGATTGGACTATAGCATCTACCACATCATCTGGTAAGTCCTCAAGGTTATGACGCATTGGGTCGTCCATTTCTCCTGTATAAGTACACATTAAGCCGGAGCGGCGGCTTAATGGTTGTATCCGCCATGTGATCCAGACCCGGACCAAATCAATGCCACTTAACCCGTTGCCCAAAAGGGCTTTGATCTTCCGGATGGTGGGGTTAAGAGGCAGGCGCTCAACAGCAGTTAACTTATCCGCCAAATGATGGTTGGACTCAAGACGCAGGGCACGAAAGCCGGGCAGAGGCTTCTCGTTAGCTGGAGAGGTATCTTGACAATAGAACCACGTCTGGTTCCAGTCTTTGGGGTGACTCGGCAGTTCAGCGTAAAGGAAAAGGCAGTCTCTCCGCCGCTGGATTGAGATGCCGCCAAGCTCAAGACTAGGCCCGTTGGCGCGCTCATTCTGCCGGTTCAAATAAAAAAGCTCCCTGAACAATAGCAGACTTGGTTCTTCTCCTAAGTATACCTCGCAGAAGACTTGGAAGTTACACAGATTGGACACGCAATTGGGTCCAATGTCTTGAGGCCTCAGGTCAAAGAAATCCAGAACTTCTCTGAAGAATTTTGAGCCGGGAGGGGCAAATCCCCGGTTCATATGGTCTGTGAAGACTACTACCTCCCCGTCTTTGGGTTGAGGTATCTCCTCAGAAGGATGAGGGGCACGATAGGACATGGCCTCCTTTTTTGGCAGATGGCCGGACTTTACAAACTCGGCAAGTTTGCTTTTTGTTACTGTGGATGGGACCCAGTTGCAAGTCACAGGGGCCTTGGCCGCCTTAGGATCCATAACGGCAGCGGCCTACGACAAAATAAGAAAGCTCCGGTTCAGGTTTAACCCGGGAGGAATATTCAAATTTATTTAAAATAGCGGCTTAAGCAAGGGGCCTAATGATATAAGGGTAATTGTGCGGTAAAGTTTAAGCCGCTATCAGGATCAATAGTCATTCAAGGATTTTTTAAACCGGACACCTAGACAGTGGTGATGAAGTAAGTTTTCCAGAAGAAGCTTTCCGGGTGATAGAAACAAGTTTCAAGGACAACAGCCTTTATTATGGATCAAACTATTATCCCGAAGGAGAAAAATTCTAGACCTAAAAACAGGGCAGAGAAGTTCATGCATTCAATGGAGGTTTCCAAACAAGAAAAATGAGATCTATTTCTATACAAGATCAACACAAACAACTACTGCAGTAGTTATGCACAGTTTTTACAATCTAAACAGGCTGTGGAAGTGCAACTAGCAAGGATTCGCATCGGGCGGTGATGAACCCGATGAACTTGGTGGAGCTTCAAGATAGATCTAAGGAAGGGGAAGAAAAGAACTCACAGATGAGGATGAGCTACGGAGGCTCGCCGTCGATCTCTGGTTACAGTCAGGTTGATGCAGCGGCCTGAGTCGACGAAGACGAGGGGGTCGATGGTGACGGCGGCGAAGCTTGAGCGGCAGAGAGGAGAGGAAGAAGATGACTGAAAGGATAAAGAGGAAAGGATCCAAGTCGTGGCTATTTATAAGGAGAAGATGACTGAGACAGCGCGGGAAACGAGGAGATAACAATTATTATCCAGCGGCCCCGACGCCTCGATTTTCGGAGTAGTCAGTAAAGAAGAGATCCGTTGAAGGATTCGGTGGAATAAAAATGAGTTAAAGGAAAGAATGACGTCACGCCGAGTTAAGACGGATCCAGGAGATGACGTCATGGCGGGTTAACAAAAACCCTCTATATAGTCAGAAGACTGAAGATTTAATTCTTTAAAAATATTTTTTAGACTGACATGAACAGGTTCAAATCAATCTGGGGCCTAATGTTGGGGATATGACTATTTGTGTAAGCCGCCCAGGAGGGGCCGGGTTACGCAAAGAGTGTTCATCAGAGGAAGCCCAAGATCAAGCATGAAGATGGCAGTTCAATAAAGAGCTTAAGGCCCACGAGCGACTTAAGCCCATTGTAGTAAACCGCCATGATGGCATGACTTGTAATGTAAGGTAGATTTAACTGGTCACCGAGCCAGACTCTGTTCATAAGCCAGCCGGGACTTTGTAAGCCGTAGGTGTCAACCCGTGTATATAAGGGGACGACCTGCGAGTGACTTAGGGAAAGAAACAACTCATCGAGAGCCGGGCATAGCGTATCTTGCTCCCTGGTCATCGAAACATCAATACCAACCCAACTAGACGTAGGCCTTACCTTCACCGTAAGGGGCCGAACTAGTATAAACCCTCTCGTGTCTCTTGTCCCGATTTAACCCCTTCAAGCTTCCTAGTTGCGATGGCTCCACAACTAAGTCCTTTCACGAGGACATCTGACGTGATTATTCCACGACACTTCTAGTAGTTAGCTTCTGGAGAGGCATACGCTTCTGAAATAGAAGTGGGAGTATCATCCACGAGGTACACGGAGAAATCATCACCAAAGGTCTTTGCAGTCCTTTGTCTCTTGCCCCTACCAAGGGTTTCCTCGTCATCCTCCTCAAGATTTTCATCATGTGTTCATTCATAATATTCCATAGGAATGGCAGGCTCAGGAATCTCCTCAGATTCCTGTCTAGAAGTGCTTTGCATATCTATCATAGGAAAAATATCCTCGAAGAACATAGCATCCTTAGACTCCATAATTGTACCGACCTTCTGGTCAGGTACCTCAGATTTCACTACTAGACATCTATAGCTAACATTGTTCTTAGCATAGCCCAAATTAACGCAGTCCACAGTCTTGGGTCCAAGCTTACGCTTTTTGGGGATCGACACATTGACTTTCGCCAAACAGCCCCAAGTACGCAAGTACGAGAATGTTGTCCTTATTTTCGCTCATTTCTCATTGGGAGTGATCTCATTATCCTTTGTCAGAACTTTATTCAGGACATGACATGTCGTCAATATAGCCTCCCCCCACCATGCCTTGGATAGACCCGATGTATCTAACATGGCGTTAATCAAATTAGTTAGAGTACGGTTTTTCCGCTCGGCAACCCGTTTGACTGGGGAGAATAGGGAGGCGTCCTCTCATGAATAATGTCGTGTTCCGCATAGAAGGAATCAAACTCACTCGAGAAGTACTCTCCACCACGATCTGACCGGACTCGTTTAATTTTCTCTTCAAGTTGATTATCAACTTCTACCTAGTGCCGATAAACCCACATGGGCCCTTAGAGATTTTCAGAAATTGTTGTATGGGCCTAAAGCCCATCCCAAATTTCAGAAACAACCCCCCCCCTTTAGTGCCAAAATTTCTGCTTTTAATGCATCCTCACAAGAGAAGAGATACCGACAGGTGCTGAAAATAATGGAACCATCATGATCACAAAGAATCATACCTGCACCTTTGTATCCTTGGCCAACCATCAGTATTTAATTTGACTCTACCCAACTCTGGTGGAAACCAAGGATTAGATGGGGTGGCTAAAATGTTGTTGCATGCTGCAATATGAGGGAAGACTGAATGGGAACCATTTTTCCTTTGACGTCAGCAATGGGGGCAAGTTCCAGCGCCTGTAGTGAGTTTACACAGCTGCACAGGAACCAAACAGAGACCTCAACAGGTGGCGCTGGTTTTGCATGCACCACCTCATTTCTAACATGCCAAATCCTCTATAGCAACATCAGTAGCCAGACTCATGTTGGTTCGTCAGTATCGCACACCAGATTTAGGAACCATTCATGACACGGCTGGATATTGGAGAGTAGGCAATACCCACTCGGCCTCCACACCGCGCCACAAAATTCTTGCATTAATGTATGCACAGAATACATGAAAGCTATCCTCTTCCTCCATACCATAAACTGGACACGTTTTGAAAACCTCAAGTGACCTCTTATGTTTGTTGCACCATGTGGCCAGAGAATCCGTTGCAAGTTGCCATGCAAATGCTAAAACCTTTGGAGGCCCAGGGTAGGACCAGATCGCCTTCCACCGTTCACGCCCATCGGGGTTGGAGCTAGAAGAGGCAGTCGGCGGGCCAGCCAGATCATCTAGATCAATTCTAGAGGCACTACGAACTATGAATATACCATTTTTCTCCGGAACCCAAGCAATAAAATCTTACCCTAGCCTAGGGAATGGCCTAATCTTGCAAATCTCAATTACGTCGATGGGTAGAAAGTACTGTTGGATTAGGCCTAAATCCCATGCACCATTGTGATCAAGCAGCTCAGAGACCCACCTGAAATGACATCTTCCTTTGGCGGAAATCAGACCACCGGTAGCTCCATGAATGATCCATCTATCCCGTGAAATACAAATCTTTTGGCCGTTGGCAATCCTCCAAACAAGACCCTTTTTCAGCAACTCTAAACTATAGCAAATAGCCTGCCAAGTAGGCGAGGGACTGCCTGAGAAAACCGTGTCCTCAAAATGGCCATTCTGAAAATATTTGGATCCCAACACCCTTGCACACAAACTATCAAGAAACATCAAAGTGCGCTAGCACTGCCTAGCCAACAATGCCGGATTGAAGCTTCTGAAGTCCCAAAAGCCAAGCCCCCCTGTTTCTTAGACCTTGCCATCTTATTCCAAGCTACCCAATGAGTTTTCCTTTTACCATCTTCGGCACTCCAATAGTAATTTCTCGCCAAGCGGTTCAGATCATCACAAACTTCAAGAGGGAGCTTGAAAACACTCATAATGTAGGTAGGGATAGACTCTGCAATAGCTTTTATGAGCACTTCCTTTCTGGCTTGAGTAGGATGCCTATTATAGGAGAAGAGATGCTTGGTCAACTTCACCTGCAGATTCTGAAATTTTCCTTTCGACATCCTTCTATACGGTGTAGGAAGCCCCAAGTATTTCTCCTAAAAACCTATAGTGGTGACATCCAGAACACCCTTAACATCAAGAGTAACAACGCCTGGGTAAGAGCTACCAAATAATATTGAGCTCTTAGCAGGGTTCAACAATTGCCCTTTTGCCTTTTCATAAACATCGACAACATTCTTCACATAAAGAGCCTATTGGCTACAAGCTTTGAAGAACAGCAATGTGTCATCAGCAAAAAGGAGATGTGAAATGCCTGAAGCTCTTCTAGTCAATTTCAAATTTCAGCATTAATATATCTCCAGAAGTAAAACCCTTGTTTATCGGAGCAGAGAGACCGTCAGCAACAAACAAAAATAAGTATGGGGATAATGGATCTCCCTACCGTAGCCCACACGACGATGCAAAATAACCAAGATGGCTCCATTGGATTTTACTGAATATCTCACCGAGGTAACACAAGACATTATCCAATCCACCCATTGGTGAGCGAAACCAAGCTTTTTGCATCATTTGCTTAAGGTAATTCCAGTTAACCCTGTCATAAGCTTTAGAGAGATCCAGCTTATAGGCACAAAAGCTCTTCATGAGATCCTTTCTTGTTTGATGTGATGAATGCATTCAAAAGCAACCAAAGAATTATCTATAGTCATCCACCCTAAAATAAGAGGCACTCTGTGTGGGAGAAATGATGTCATCCAGGACGGGGCGTAAGTGGTTGACCATGCATTTTGAGACTACTTTGTAAATTACATTACACAAACTAATGGGCCTGAAATCGGTTATCTTGACAGGATTTGGAATCTTCGGGATCAAAACAATGACAATATCATTTACCACTGGGGACATAATACCAGTGCGGAAGAATTATTTCACAGCTATGATGACAGTTTCTTTCAAGATATCCCAATTGCGCTGAAAAAGGAGCTAGAAACCCATTAGATCCCACGGCCTTCAAGGGGCCTACCTGAAACGGAGCATCAGATATCTCCTTCAAGGGCTTTCGTAACTTGAGTACTTCTTTTTACGGGTACCGTTACTTGAATATTTGATGAGAGATTTTTGGCTTGTTTGGAATTCAGGATTATGAAAACTAGGCATGAAAATTTGTTATCCTGTGAAAATCATTTAGTGCAATCATGTGAACCAGGAGATAGGATTTTTTTTTCCCCTTAGAACTGCAATCCCCTACACCCCTCCTCCAATATTAATAATCCGAGTATCAATATTTCACTAAATAGAAATTTGAGTTATAACAGATATAAATTGTTAGTTCTAATTAGACCAGTCTCCTTGGGCACCTTCCATGCCGCTGAATGGACAGGTTGGTAACTTAGGCCGGCGCTTGGTTGTGCCCGCTAGTTGGGACTAGCCCATTTGCATGCTAAGCGAGATATATTCACGCCCACGAACGCTTACTTGATGCAGAATGCGTCAAATACGAAATTCCGGAAATTCCTACAATATTAGCATTGTTTAGGGGATAAAGCCAAAATTTATTGATCAAATACCATAGAAAATGAAATACATCTCAGATAATTATGAACACCTACTCAGCCCTCTAAGAGCAAATACAATAAGCTTATGTAAGTAGGCTATAAGAGTTGAAATATTATTTTTCTGCTGACATGGAAGGAAGAGAAGAAGCGACAGAAGGAGAGCTGGCTACAGGATAAGAGCCCGCTGCAACACGTGCTCCTAGGCACTATGTGAGAGTAAGAGGTGGACCATGTATTAACTAAGTAGCACATATTTCTATTTAGCTATTGTATTTGCTGGCTATAAGATTGACTATAAATAACATGACAACAACATATAGCCATCAGCTGGCTGTACTATTAACCGGCATTTCCTATTTAGCGCTGCAGGCGCCCGTTACAGTGCAATTTGCAAACGGGCGCCTGCAGCAGCCCAAGCCGGGCCGGCCCATCTTAGTTTTCCTTTTTTGCAGAAACGTTATAAAAAGGTGATAGAACTGGGAATCAAAGCCACGCCAGGCTCGTTACCATCGTTGAGCTCTAACCACCGCGCCATCGCCCTTCTAGTGTGCATAGTAAATTCGCTCACGCGTTTTTATTTGTTTCCTCTGGTTCGCGAACGCCCAGTTTTGGGAAGCTTCCAGAACCTTCCCAAAGTGGTTTTCCCCGGTCTGCGGTTTAGTTTACGGACGGTTTTATTCCGTTTTTCCTTTTTCCTTTTTTTAATGCGTGATTTTTAAAAGGATTTCATGTTTAAAAAATCAATGAACTTTTTTAGATTACATGAACTTTTTTTAAATCCGATGAATTTTTTTCAAATTCGATGAACTGTTTTTTTACAAATTCGATGAACTTTTTCAAATTCAATGAACTTTTATAAAAATAGATGAACTTTTTTCATAATCATTGGACTTTTCTAAAATTCATTGAACTTTTTTAAAATTCATTGTACTTTTTTTTCAAATTCAGTGAACTTTTTTTAAAATCAGTGAACTTTTTTCTGGTTTGATGAACTTTTATTTGAAATTTGATAAACTTTTTTCGAAAATCACTGAACTTTTTTTGAATATTGATTAATTTTTTTTCAAATTCGATGAACGTATTTCAAAACCGCTGAACTTTTTATCAAAATTGATGAACCTTTGTCAAATTCGATGAACATTTTCCAAATTTAAGTTTTTTTCTTTTTAAAAATCTGTGAACATTTTCCAAATTTGATGAACTGTATTGCAAAATCGATGAACTTTCTTTGAAAATCAATGAACTTTTTTTTAGATCTGTGAACTTTTTCTCTTTTCCCAAATAATTCAAAAGAATTAAGTGGTACAGTAGATGAATGGTTCAGTTCAATATACATAGCGCTGCGTACTTGTTATTAAGCATTCGCCTCTGTTACTAATCACAAAAGACAAGTAGTTCGTGTGGATGGTGGCGGGGAGTTCGAAACCTGTGCAACGCATCTTTTTCCCCCATTTTTTGCGAGCCTTTTCCGTTGTGGGGATTAAGCATTCGCGCTGCATGTGCGCCACTGGTCGCAATCTGGAAGTTTCCCTTTTTTTGTAGATTCGTTTATTCAAAACGTTTTATCTCTTAAACCGTGCGTCCAAATCTTGAACCGCTTTTGCCGTTGGATTTCTCGCGTCGAGATCTTCAAAACTAGATCCCATGTTGATAGGTTTTGACGAACTTTTTTTTTCACGAAAAAACCGGACGAAAAAACCGAACCGGGAACACGGGTTTTTTCCCTTTCCGAAAGAGGCACGCCCGTGCCTCTAACGAAATCACAACCGTGTCTCTCGCGGAAGCAAAATCGTGCCTCTCGTGAAATAAGAAAAAAACACAAAACACATTTTTCCCTTTCCGAAAAAGGCACGCCCGTGCCTCTCGCGAAAGCACAACCGTGCCTCTCGCGGAAGCAAAACCGTGCCTCTCGTGAAAGAAAGAAAAAACAGAAAACGCATTTTTTCCCTTTCCGAAAGAGGCACGTCCGTGCCTCTCGCAAAAGCACAACCGTGCCTCTCGCGGAAGCAAAACCGTGCCTCTCGCGAAAGAAAAAAAAAATAGAAAATGCGTTTTTTTCCCTTTCCGAAAGAGGCACGGCCGTGCCTCTCGCGAAAGCACAACCGTGCCTCTAGCGGAAGCAAAATCGTGCCTCTCACGAAAGAAAAAAAAACAGAAAATACGTTTTTTTCGTTTTCAAGAGGCACGGCCGTGCCTCTCACGAAAAAAATGCGTTTTTTCGCAAAAAAAAAAATATTTTTTTCGAAAAAAAATTTTGGTCGAAAAGCTAGGGAAGACCGGTAGAAAACCAAAACGTCAAAAAACCCCGGAAAAAACTGTTTAAAAAGCCGAAAACGCGTGCGGAAAAATAAAAAAAACCAAATCCGGAAGGGAGCGCCCAGAGCGCGACACGTGGCAAATGGCTGAGAGCGCGCTAAGCGGCGCTGATCGTTGTGAGGCTCCCGAAGGAGTGCTCGTTAATTAGTTGCTCCCCTCTAAAGCGGTCATTACCAAACCTTGGGCTTTACACGTCAAGAAAAAGAACTTGGGCTTTCTCCAATACTGGTCTCGGGCCCAGATCAGTAGGCGTCGGCCCATGCGTGTTGTCGTTAGCCAGGAGGAAACCGGCGTGCGAAGGAACTCTCCTTCTCTCTCAGAAAAAAAAAACCGAAGGAACCTCTCCTCCTACATAAAAACGGACCTTCCTCGTCGTGCTCCGTCGGTCCGTTCTGTCCTCCTCCGTCCCTCCGTCCATAGCTCACGCCTCGCGGATCTCAGGTACGGCGCAACTCCTCTCTCTCCAGCACCCCGCCTTCGTCATGTCACCATCACGCCCTCCGCAACCGGCCTACCTCTGCGCCCACTAGGGTTTGCTCTGCTCTGCCTCCCGCCGGATACCTCGGGGCGCGCCAGGATCCGGTTGATCACGAGTCGCGCCCCCTGCGCGCTTACCAACCTTCTCGCCCGCGTTCCCAGATCCGTGAATCTATAATCCGTTTTCCCGAGGCATTGTTCGTGTCTAATTGTCAGCGAATCTGTGATCAGTTTGGGTTCAGACGGTCGGTGCGTGGAGCGGCTGCAGCTTTGCGGTTATCAGTTTGGATCTGTAGTATACTCCGATAGCGGCTCATAGTTAGTAGTGTCAGTAATAGTTGGGTTCTGAGGTAACGAGTTTGAAGATGTCAATTCGGTTCTGGGATGGCAATCCGGATGTCAAATTAGCCGTTGCCATATAAGTAGTCTGCCGGGCCTATGTACATTATGCTCGACTTGTTTGGATAGTTTAGCTCGAGGATCTTAGATTTTTTTAACGTGATCTGTTGTTGTTTGAGTAGGGATATCTGATCAT
Organism: Triticum timopheevii; assembly: GCA_963921465.1. Taxonomy (NCBI): domain Eukaryota; kingdom Viridiplantae; phylum Streptophyta; class Magnoliopsida; order Poales; family Poaceae; genus Triticum; species Triticum timopheevii. Next base: position 499,865,276 of record OY997266.1, on the reverse strand, counting down.
AGTGTTTAATCTGCATCTGCATCACAGTGAATGCTTTAGGATAGTGTTATTTTAACTGACGCCTAACGGTTACCTACTTATGTGGACAGTTTACGTACTTTCGAAATTCATAAAACATGGTATTGGTCTGGGAAAATATGTCTGAATTCACTTGTATTCTAATGATTACCTTCATGTAGATGTTCCCTCGTCTTTCTGTTTTTGCGCTTTACTTATGGCTGCCTCGTGATTTATTGTCAAATGCACCTGTATCTCGTTAATATACATTAACATACTGTATTTGTTCTGTCACGGGCAAAACTTAAGTGGCAGAATATTTTGGGAAATCCTATTTGATATGTGCATAAAACATTTATTTCTTGGCCATACTCTTTGTATATGAATGGCTGTAGTTTTGTGGTTCTCACTGCTTTCAGGTTCCAACTATCTTGCATGCCTTTTTTCTGTGAGAAATAATTAGCCTCTCTCTTGCAGTTCTATAACTTGTCAACTTGGCTTTGGTAATTCCTGGGACTGACGGAACAACTGAAAATGGTAACGACTGATTGTTTCCAATTGTTGTCCTGCAACGTTTTACTGTTTTATTCCCAATATATTATAAACTTACTTAACTCTCGGCATTCAGACATGCATCACAGTGAAATACTGTGCTTTATTTTAGTTCATTAATTCTAAGTAGTAATAATATTTTTTCCCCAAGTATTACTCAGAAGAAATGACTGTTTCTTTTTATATGCACTCAGGTGGTTCTGGCAGCTTCTATAATATCAAAGTCTGGAAAGGGTGAGTGTGTTTGAAATTCCGCAGTTACTAAATTCCTTCTATTGAACCATGAGTTGGTTACGAGATCTTATGGGTTTCAGCTCTAGCCTACCCCAACTTGTTTGGGATTAAAGGCTTTGTTGTTGTTTTTGTTGTTGTACTAAAGTCCTTTTATTGATTCTCATATGAGATATATCCTCTTTTAATAATATTTTCAAGAAAAAACGAAAATGCAGCCTAATCTTAGTAGCTGTAGGCATATATGAAAATTTGTCATCCATTGTTATTGTTATATGGATGAGTAGAGTTGTTTAAAACAGCAGCTCTGAAACGGCCTTTCTACTTCAGTGCTCTTCAGTAAATCTACGATTTATGTTTTTTCTTAGTGTATGTTTGTATCTACAGCTGTATACTATATATGATATGATATTGTTTATTTACTTGAACTGCAGCACTTGCTTCAAGGCAATATGTTGACATGTCTCGGATAAGGATCGAGGGACTGCTTGCAGCATTTCCAAAGTTGGTTGGAACTGGAAAGCAACATACTTATGTTGAAACAGAAAATGTCCGTTATGTTTATCAACCAATTGAAGAGCTGTATCTGCTACTCATCACAAATAAGCAGAGCAACATCCTTGAAGATCTGGACACACTGAGGCTGCTCTCCAAAATTGTATCCTACTTTCAATCATGTTATATTCCTGTTGTCAAAAGCTAGGTTGTTGCACTTTTAAAAAGGAAAGATTGTGCCCAAAAAAGAAAAGAAGAAGATGTAATTAACTCAAAAAGAAAAGAAAAAAATGCTAGCAACTCGATATCAAACTTATTGGAACAAAAACCAACTCAATGATCATATGTCAGTAGACTGTTACCATATGTTTTTTCTCTCTTAAAACCTAGTTATATAATTGGTTTTTATATGAATCAATGTTGCAATGATTTCCTTGAACATCTATAAAGGTACCTGAATACTCCCCTTCTTTGGACGAAGAGGGTGTCTGCAAGGCCGCATTCCAACTTATATTTGCTTTTGACGAAGCCATTTCTCTTGGAAACAAGGAGAATGTAACTGTTCCACAAATTAAACAATATTGTGAAATGGAGAGCCATGAAGAGAAGCTGCACAAGCTGATCATGCAAAGCAAGATAAATGACACTAACGATCTCATGAGGAGGAAAGTTACTGAGATTGAGAAAAACAAGGTTTGTCCTACATATTACTCAAACAAGAAACATGTTCTTAGTTTAGGCGTTACAAGGGATATTTTGCTGGACTGTGCAGATTGATAGAGGCAGGACTGGGGAAGGATTTGCTCCGACAAGAACTCCAAATAACTTTAATGACATGAACATTAGAGGTGGTCCAGGGTCAGAGATTGATCGTGTATTTACTGACAAGACAAAAGGTTTGTACTCGGAAAAATGCATGTTGTGTGGAAACAGAAACCTATGTATTAGTAACATATTTGTTCTCTTTTACCACTGATGTTAATATTTACGTTTTCGATTTGTGGTATTGTTAACTTGCAGTAAATTTGTGCATAAATAATTGATGGTGTATTGGATGGAATCTGGATGATCACAGTATCATATGCTTACATTCCCCTAGGACACTTCTAACATGAATCATCCGTGGAACATGATAATTATTAGCCGGTTCTCATTATGCTTTACCCTATTCATTTTATCAGGCATTTGCATGGAGTATATTTACTTTTGCAGTAGGTGACTTGTTCATGAATTAAAAGATGTAACTATCTGTTGCGTCAGTAAGTAAATTATCATCTTAGTTTGAACGTTATGATGTGTTCTGATTCACATCCAATTAGCAAGGAAAAAAGTAGAGCAGTTGCAAGAAAGAAATATCTTCGTTCACATATTTCACACAATTTGCTGAGACTTGTATGACTTCAAACAGTAAAGCTTTCTTTTATGGTGATGTGTGGTTAGAGGAGAGATGAGGCAACCAATGTGTGAGTATGGATTTGGCTTTGGCTATTATTTGTGTTAACTGCTAGGTGCATTTATACAGGGCGATCATCTGCTCCTTCTCCTGCTCCCAGTAAAATGCCTGGTGGAATGAAATTAAGTAAAGCTCACAAGCCAAATCAGTTCTTGGAGTCTTTGAAAGCTGAAGGAGAAGTTATTCTGGAGGATACTCAACTAAGCACAATTAAGTCAAGGTCATCATCATCTATTCCACCAAGTGATCCTATCACAGTGACCATTGAAGAGAAGTTGAATATCACACTTAAAAGGGATGGCGGAGTTACTAATTTTGATGTTCAAGGAACCCTTGCTCTCCAAGTTCTTAATGACACTGATGGTTATATCCAGTTGCAGGTCATTTTCTATGTCTGAGTTCTGGTTCTTTACATTCTCATACGACTCATTCACTTGGAACATTCAGACTATTAAGCAATGCAATCTGTTAATTCAGTTTTGCATAAAGCTTCTGTTCATGTGTATTTATAGTAGTGAGTCACACTGTTTTGTACAGTCCTCACTCCTCAGTATCCATTGATGCGACTAATGAAATGGTCTGTTAGATCACTCATAGGACACAATAACCAAACTTCCATATATATATAACTCAGCATTGTCCTATCTTACACTATGAATTTTTGAAACAGGAAAAGTGATCACAATTTTGTTTAGTACATGCTACTGTAGCAACATGAGTAACTGCTTTTTTGGTTAACAGCACGTATGAAATTACTTCAATTTTAATTTGGAGATACAATTTTTTCCTACATTTGGTACAGATTGAGAACCAAGATGCACCTGGACTTAGCTTCAGGACGCACCCTAATATTGACAAACAGCTGTTCAACGGCCAGAAAATTGTTGGGGCAAGAGATCCAACCAGGCCTTTCCCCAGTGGTCAAAATGAAACACCCCTGGTGAAATGGAGGATCGATGGGTTGACTGAGTCTTCTCTGCCATTGACAGGTATACTGCAACTGTTTGCTTTTAGTAGCTTGCTGGTTTGTACTTGCGTAACCTGTTTTTGCCAATTCCAGTGGTTTGTACTAGCGTAACCTGTTTTTGCCAATTCCAGTCACTTGCTGGCCTTCAACATCTGGAAATACAACTGTTGTGAGCATCGAATATGAAGCTTCAGACATGTTTGATTTGCACAATGTTATCGTCTCTATCCCTCTGCCCGCACTTAGGGATGCTCCAAGTGTAAAACAGATAGATGGAGAATGGAGGTAATGCTCTAACTTCCTTATCTTCTCTTAAATACCCTGCTAAAATGTGCCCAGCATGTGCACAAACCAAGAAACACTAAATGTGGGACAAATTTCCATGCACACACACTTGTTAAATGACATGCTACAACCACTTCCGAACATATTAAGGGCAGAGTGGAAATATGGCAATAACTATGCTCTTGATTCACACAATACTCACTGTGAAGACACCTGAGTCCGAGGACAGTTTATAGTCAAACGGAGTAGTAATTTGATGTATATTTAGGCTGTATTTAACATGGCTCAGTATTTCATTTTATGTAGTATAATAAATTAAGCAGCTTTAAAAACAAGTGATTCAATTTATTCCACATTAAAAAGTGATTTGCTCGGATGATAATTTCTCCAGGTCACCCATCCATTCATTCCTCTTTAAAATGGTTTATTTATGCAAGTTTCTCCCGATTGTCCATCTAGTTAGTTATTACCTGCACTCACAGTCTTGTGTCTTTATTTATCCAGGTATGACTCAAGAAACTCTGTGTTGGAATGGTCTGTTATGCTTATTGATCAATCCAACCGAAGGTACATGAAGTATATTTTCTCAGTAGTGTTACTTCTATCATGTACTCCCTCTGTAAACTAATATAAGAGCGTTTAGATCACTACTTTAGTTACCTAAACGCTCTTATATTAGTTTACAGAGGGAGTAGTTTGTTCCCATGGTGTTGATAAGACTTGTCTTCTATTTATTTTTTTCATTTACAGTGGTTCCATGGAGTTCTCGGTTCCCGCTGCTGATCCATCGACATTTTTTCCCATCTCCGTTGGATTTTCTGCATCAAATACATTTAGTAGCATGAAGGTTTGTTATATTACTTGTTTACATGCATACTTGCATCTTCCCCTGCTTCGCTCTAGTGACTCCAGAACTATGGAATTTGAGTGTGGAATTTGCATGGTTGTCTGGCTGTATCACATCATTTAACTTGCATTAAGGCTTGGTTGAATATTCATTGTCTCTACAGTACGTACAACCTCACAGAATTGTCCAGTATAATGTTAGACAGTGAACAAGTCTACCTGCGTAGAGTTTGTATGTTTTGCTTTCTTGCCTCTTCCTTTCCATGTGGCAAGCAGTAGGATGTCTTCTTACTGGCTTTTATGGCATTTTGATCTACTCTGCTTTGCAATTAATATTTCCAGACACATTTCAGATTTCTTTACCCTTGCCTCATCATTTCTTTAGGAGCAGCACTTTGGAAAATGAATAAACCAAATAAAGTTTATAGTAGGTCTCTAGTCGTAAACTGATGCTGGAAACATTTTATTTATGGTCTTTGTGATATTTCTTACTGTTTACTCGATGACACTGCACCACATGGTTCCAGAAACATAGTCTCACGTGCCATTCTGCTTGGGCTCAGTTAATCCATTTGTCTAGGCTGGATGTTTCTCCTTGAATCTGTAATTCTTATGGTTTCCTGCAAATTCTGGTTTCAGGTTACTGCCATCCTTCCATTGCAGGGAGGTAGTTCAAAATATTCACAGCAGGTTCGACTGGTCACTGCTAACTATCAGGTGGTCTGAGGCCGTTTGTTCTGGTCAAGTGATTGCGCGTGTCTGGAGTACATAGGAACTTTTTGGTTTTTGGTCATGACTCGTTGAGGTTCGGTTCAAGAGTTTCAGGGGATATAGAGGATAAAAAGCTGGTATACGGAGATGCATTTTTGTACTTTTTATTATATTGTAAATTGTTGAATGGAACGCTCTGTTTCATGCCCATAGATACAATATGGAAATATGTGACGCTCTCGTCCCTTGCCCGTTTTCTGTTGCTACAACGTTGTTGAATATCATCCGCTAGTATGTTTTTTTTTGTGGTTGCTTGTGGGTATATTATTCTTTCAGAATCTTAGGGCCTCTTTGATTCACAGGATTCTGAAAACGCGGGAATAGAAAAAATATAGGATATGTCATGCTCATCTTCATCCTATAGGATTCTTTCAAAGAGGTTTGAGTGAATGGAAAAATTCTTGTAGGATTCAATCCTTTGAATCAAACAGCCAACATAGGAAAAAATCCTAAGGATTATAATCCTTCAAAAATCCTATGTAAATGCAACTTTCTTATGGTTGGTTCTGGATTGCTTCTGGAACGTTCCAGCAAGACCCGTTCGCTGCCAGAAAACAAGATGTGTGGTCTTTTGCCGGCCAATGCGGTGTGTGGCGACCTTGGGGGATTGTTCCAGATGCGCGTTTGCAATTCGTACAGTTGTAGCACCGCTTGTCCCTTTCCGCTCCTTTTGATTAGGACTCGTAGCTAAAACTGCATCTCGCTCTCGGTTATCTGTATGGCTCAGAAGAGAGGAAGAATTCACCACGAATAGCAAACCGCAAACACGAAATTCCTGGCATTTTGGCACTTTCTTTGCTGAACCCTGAATAAATCCTAGCACCGTCGTCTCTCACGGCACACGCCCATCCGTGCCCTGCTTTGCTCGTCTCCCTTGCACGAAGCCCCGATCTAACGCACGCAGCTGCGTGGTGAACACAAAGCCCCGATCTGACACGAGAATCTCGTCGCCGCAGCATACTGACGTCCCCATGGCGATCAGCAGCAGAGCAGCAGCCTGTGCCGCGCTCACCTTCCCGAGCACCGCCGCCGCCGCGCCACCCTCGAGCGTCTCCGTGAACCGGAGAGCTCAGCCGAGGAAGGCGATGGCAGCCGTGGCGCGCGCGACCAGGGCTGGCGGCGCGGTGCTGGACCCGCCGGCCTTCGACCAGTCCCAGCTCGACACCCTTCCCCCAGCACAAGAAGGTGCGCATTCAGCAACAACGCCGAACCAAAACCAAATCATCGTTTTGAGCTCTCCATTTCTGATGCTCGGTGCGCCGATATTGCTATATTGCGTTTGTGTCATTGCATGCAGGAGGTGACACGGGGAGGCTCAGGGACCGGAAGGGCACCGGCAGCGGCGACAGCTACAAGGTGCTGCTCCTGGACGACCCGCGCCACACCGAGAAGCACGGTAGGTATCTCTTTTTTTTCTCCTCCTCCTCGATCGATCCCGGTAGCGGACTAGTGGTGGAATGGATTATGGATGGACCGATGAAGCAACAAGGCATCCGTCTTCTCTTACCATCTTCTGTGTGTGCTGTGCAGTGGAGACGGCGTTGCCGCAGGTGGTGCCGTCCGTGACGGCCGAGGCGGCGCGGCAGCTCTTCCACGAGTCCCGGCAGAAAGGCGCCGCGCTGGTCATCGTCGCCGTCAAGGTACATACCACACGCATGCCCGCCCTCCCTCCCTTTATTTATTTTTTAGTTCAGTCTATCGAGTAGCTAGCGCGCGGCGTGCACACCTCCGTTTTAAATCTCAGCTGAGCCAACACGTCTCGATCTACTGCAGCTCCAAGTCTTGGAGGACACTCTTAACTTGTTTCCCTTTCTCCTTGTAGTATATTATGGGGGTAGGGTATGGCTTAGATATAGTGGTACTGGTAGCTTTTGCGGATATTTTATTTTAAGAGATTCTGTCATGATGGCTGAACAGGAGCATGCCGAGTTCTACGCGCAGATGATGGTCCGCCACGGGCTACGATCTGCCATCGAGCCCGAATCCGACATGGCAGCTTAACCATGCATGTTTTCAGAGACAGAGAGCACGTGCCCATTTTCGGCGCTGGGTTTTGGAGGACCGGAGGCAATTTCAGCTAGTGCTAGTATGTAGTAAGCTCTGAGCATTTATGTAATCACATGTAACATCAAGTAAGTGAAACCAACGAGATTCAGACAGAGAAGCTCCGAGCACATTTTTCCATGGCGTTTCACATCTGCCAGCCAGCTTGTCGAAATGCATGGTTGCGATGCCACACATCCCAGCATGCGATTTTCTGGGTGAACGCTCTTATATTTCTTTACGGAGGGAAACTTCAAGGAATTGAAGCCAAAGAGAGTCAGAGAAGTGACTGTGCGCACAGAATCCATCCAGCCAGCCAGCCAACACGTCGAAATGGGTTGAGCTAGCGTATCATACTTACATTCTTGAATCTTGGGTGTGTGGTATGTCGACACGTCGGGACTAGGACCAGAGCTTTGCATAGGGCCTGCACGCACGTAGGCGACATCATTTCATTTGGTAGCGACACACATACGCACGGCAACGGCAAGCCCCACCACACGAGTTGGTTCGTTGGGCGCTGTAGTGTAGAGCTCAACGTGAGATACGCACCACTGCTTCAGAAAAAAAAAAGGGGGAAATGGAAGTGCATTCTCTATGCGTGTAGTAAGAACCAAACATGGCGCTTTCGGGTTCCCCGAAGCAATCTCTCTGCTTTCCCCGTGCGTGCTGTGCTGCAATCATGCGGCAGTCAGCATGTTATTCTTTCCGGGAAGACTGCTGCCTGCCGCCGGCAGTCTAGTAGAGTAGTGCCACCGCCCGCCATCATCACAGCTCCTGCAAAGCCCTTTTGCCGCTAATCACAGCGGCAGGCAGGCAACAGATTCTTAATCCCATTCTCCTTTCTAGTAGCAGGCGGCAATGTTCGCAGCTCAGCTCAGCTCCTTCGGGTCGTCAACCGGTTTACCCACTCCAGCGGGCCTCAGGCTCGCCATGTCCCATGCATGCCGAGCCCCTCGGAAACCAGAGCAAAACAACACAGGTCACTCGCGGCGGTGGTTCGGCCGCCCCTTTCGTTGCCGCGTGCGCGAGCACGACGGGACGCCGCTAGCTGCCGCGGCGCACAGCGGGCAGATGCGCGCCGCGAATTATTATTTTGGCGCTGCCCCGCTAGCTCCCGCCACTGCCAGTCTCGCCACCACCCCACGTTTCCCTCCGAGGCTCCAGCCCCATGTGCCCCCCGCCTCATCTTCTTCCTCCCATCCCCCGTTTCATTCACACACACACACACGCTCGCCGCCACTCACTATACTATTGCGCTGCTGCCGACACGGCACCCCGAGCAGATACCGCGGTGCCAGCGGATCTGTAGCAGCGCACCTAATTTAGTCTCGCAAGTCAGTCACCCAGCCCAGGCTGCGGTGCCAAGTACACGATCCGATCCTCCCTTTCCCTCCTCCGCCACCCTGAGCTGTGCTGCCCCCCGCCGCAGGTCAATCATCGCGTCGCCAAGGCAAAATCTCCGCACATTTTGCGCCTCCTGTGTGTACTTGCTTGTTGCTTCCCTGTACCCACCGTGGGGGCGCGCTGGTCAGAGCGAATGAGAAGGAATGTGACGAGATCGGCTGTCCTCCTCCCCATTATTTCTTTATTAGTGCTTCCATCGACGGGGACCCAGCCCGGCCGAGGACCCTCTCAGCTGAGCTAGCTGTCATGGCGTAAGGATCGAAAATCAAATCCCCTGCTGCTGCTGAAATCCATGCAAGCAACCCGCCCGGCCCCGAGTATCTTATAGGATAGCTAAACTCCTCCTGTCAGCAGCCGCAGCAGTGGTGGTGGCAGTGGTAGCACGAGTGTTTGCGTACTGTGCAAGTGCAAGCAAGCTCAGCTCCACTGCCCGCCTCTTCCACCCCACCACCACCACCCGGTGTGCCACAGTCCAGCTCCAACCATTGGAGCTTGCTCTGTCCGGCCCCCGATGGCTCGCGGGCTCGCGGCGGCTCTGCTGGCGCTGCTAGCGGCAGCGTCAGTGTCATTGGCCGCCGCCGCCGCCCCGGCAGACCAGGAGGGCGACCGGATCCGGGAGCTCCCGGGGCAGCCGCCCAACGTGGGCTTCTCGCAGTACTCGGGCTACGTCACCGTCAACCAGGCCCGCGGCCGCGCGCTCTTCTACTGGCTCGTCGAGGCGGCGCCGGCGGCCGGCCCCATCGCGCCGCTCGTCCTCTGGCTCAACGGCGGCCCCGGCTGCTCCTCCGTCGGCTACGGCGCCTCCGAGGAGGTCGGCCCCTTCCGTATCCGGCCCGACGGGAAGACGCTCTACCACAACAAGAATTCCTGGAACAAGGGTGCGTAATCTTCTTCTTCTCCTTCTTCTTCTTCAGCTTGAGCTCCAATTATTAGCAGCGCTGCATTGGTCCAATGTCGCCGGCGATTCTTACTCAAGGTGTGTTCTTGCTCGCTTGTGGTTGCAGCGGCCAATTTGCTCTTCTTGGAGTCGCCGGCCGGCGTGGGCTTTTCCTACTCCAACACGTCGATGGATCTGTACACGGCCGGAGACGCCAAGACAGGTAGCTGATGGCTGCTCCATGGCCATTTTCATGCGAGCTTTCCGGTGACATTGATTCTTTGGAAGTTTGATACCAACTTCCTGTCCTTTGCCTCTTTTTTTGTCTCGTCTTGTAGCACTGGATGCCTACGCTTTTCTGGTGAACTGGCTCGAGAGATTCCCGCAGTACAAGTACAGGGAGTTCTACATTGCTGGAGAGAGCTATGCAGGTAATGTATTTTGTAATGCAGGAATTTTGCAAGAATTCCACAGGAAATGGTTCAATTCTGGCAGGATTTTTTTTGGAAAGTCTCATCTTCCAAATTTGAATTCTCTGTTCAGATTCTTTGTTTAATGGAAGACTGGTAATTTGACATTTTCAGGCCATTATGTTCCCCAGCTAGCCAAGCTCATATACGAAAAGAACAATGGCACCCAGAATCCAACAATTAACCTCAAAGGATTCGTGGTAAATATTTGAAATTCATGTTTTATGGACTATTTCTAATATATATGCTAGTTTCTGGAAACTTACTATTCCTGATAATTAAGGTGGGGAATGCGGTTACGGATGACTACAACGACTATCTTGGCACATTTGAGTACTGGTGGAGTCATGGCCTCATCTCTGACAGCACTTACCACAACTTGAAGAAGACATGCTTGTTTGATTCCTCAGAGCACCCTTCCCCTGAATGTGTCAAGAACCTGAACCTGGCTAGTTCCGAAGAAGGCAACATCGACCCTTATAGCCTGTATACAAAGCCCTGCAATAGCTCAGCCTCTCTCAGACTTGGCCTAGGAGGACGCTATGTAAGTACTTGGCTTCCAAATTTACATAGCAGATCCTTTTGCAACTTTGTTAATTCCGGTTCTTACATCAGCCGAACTAGTTAAACATTGGCAGTGCAATGTCAATAACAAAATGCTGGTTAAACAGTGGCCGAACTGAATTGATTTACTATCAGCACAATAGGTTCACCACATCTTAGCCTGAATAAGGAGCAAGTAGTTCAGTTCAATGTAGTTCGCCGATGGTGCTTACAATTGGCCCAATAAATGAAAACCAAATTTCAGAAAATCACTGATAAAACGGAGTAACAGGTGCAATGAATAAATTTGTTGTTAAGGAAATTTATATTTTGGTGATTACGTTCGATCAGGTGGTTTTGCGTTTTTTCAGAAGGTTCTGTTTTGTGTGTTCTTGTACAGAGTGCATGCACTTCCATGCAACTGTGGCATTTAACACTGCTTGTTGGATAGCGGTATCAAGTATTGTAGATCAGATAGACATGAACGTTAACATCAAACGTGATGCTTATTCAATTTGCTACAATAATTTGCATTAACTTAGAAATATTTGTTTGATTTCTGATTCTTATTTGTCTACCTAGGATTGTTATTTTCACTTGATTGAATAGATGCATGTCGTACAACTAAATATTCTTTGATTGTATTGTTCATCTATATATTTAAGCTGATGATACTTTTTTACAGCCTTGGTTGTCCAGAGCTTATGATCCTTGCACCGAAAGATATTCAAATATATACTACAATCTGCCAGAAGTGCAGGTGGCGTTGCACGCTAACACAACTGGAATTAAATACCCTTGGAAAACTTGCAGGTTTAAATCGTTTTAGCTGAAAAGTACACCTTAAAGTTCTGTTCCTTTCTTAAGCATATATGTATATATACTCATTTGCCTATTTATTGCAGTGACATTGTCGGATCGTATTGGGCGGATTCCCCCAGATCTATGCTTCCTATTTACCATGAGCTAATTGCAGCTGGTATCAAGATATGGGTATTCAGGTAAGTGCCAGAAGGCCCAGCACTTGCTTGTTTCAGATTTCTTATATTCCGCATGACCGAGCCATTTACTGAGTTTGCTTGTAGATGTCTAGTATAAGTTTTTGTCAGTTTAGCCTGAAGTATCTAAGTTTTCTGTGTTAGGTATTGACTAACTGCAGTATCTAAGTACCACATTATATCGATATTGGCTTGTCTGTATAAATGGAGATGATCTCCAAACATTTAGACTATTGGCCCTAAAGGGAATGAACAGGAATAGAACTCCATATTCTCACATTGTGAAATGATTTCTGGTTTGCTGCAAAATAGTCTAGTTGTATTATCTAGTCCTCATGGATAATAAGTGACCATGCATTTTACCTTTCCGCAGTGGGGATACAGATGCTGTTGTTCCTGTAACCGCAACAAGATATTCGATAAGCGCTCTCAAGCTACCAACGCTGATGAATTGGTACCCTTGGTATGACCATGGGAAGGTGGGTTCACCGAAATAGTTATTCACTAAACTGAGAAAATTCTGTCCGAGAATGAACCGTTTCAATCTTACATCAAATGCTTTAACTATTTTGCAGGTTGGAGGTTGGAGTCAGGTTTACAAAGGACTAACTCTCGTCACCGTGGCAGGTGCAGGGCATGAGGTACCTCTGCACCGGCCTCGGCAAGCATTAATACTATTCAGACACTTCTTGAAGGACACACCGATGCCTACTCAATAGCCACTTGAAGCAAAATGATAGTGTAAACTACGAAAATCATATTCACCGTTTTTCACATTCTTTTTTTTTGTTTGATTTGATCATTACAACATTTTATTCAGTTATCTCTATTGAAAATGTATGTATCTTAGCTAATAGGGGAAACTGACATTTGTACCACACTACTACTGCAGCTAAAAGAGCTCCTTGTATATGATATAGTGATTTTTTTTTGAAGGTGATATAGTGATTATTTGAGAAGTATAATTTCCAGATTTACTCACTGTATAGAAAGAAAATAACTGGCATTTTGCATATACAAATTCTTGGATCAGAAAAATGGTGTTTCTCACCATGGAATCCAAACTTACTAACTGAGGTGGTACTTGCATGGACTTACCTGGAGCCTTGACTGCAAGCCTTTATGTTGTGCTCCAATTCCAAATTCCCAGCGACTTGACTGCATAGAAGAACTGATGGTGATAATAATCAATAAACATAGCATAATAATGGTTCATCGCATGAATTTATCTTGTCAGCCAGCTTATGAAATCAGTGATGACAAACTGAAATGTATTTATCTGTGGATAACCAAAACAGGATCCATAATTTAGACATCAAGAGAGCAAAAACCCACACAGAAAGCTAGAATTAAGCCATTGACAAATACTAGGTGGCTCAAAATTGCAACCATGGCTCACTACATTACCAGGACACAAAGACTATAGTAGGATCAACTTACACACATCAAACTCTGGGGTCTGTCTTCCAATATGAACAAAGGAACAAAATTCAGCAACCGTGCGTCATATCATATCATAGAGAGAAGGGGTCAGCAAGAGGGGGATCGTCCGTCGAGGGCTGCAGCGCACCGATCCTGATGAGGTAGTTCCTGCGCCTCGACGCGCCGACGCCGCCGCTATCGTCGCCCGGGCTCGTCCGCAGGTCGTCGTCGTCGTCCGAGCCGCCGCACGCGGACAGGCCGGCGGCGTCCTCGTCCTCGTCGACCTCGTAGGCGGCGCCGATGCGGCCGCCGCACTTGCCGCAGAGCAGGCGCGACCTCCGCCGGAAGAGGCGCCAGGTCCAGGGGCGGAGGCGGGGCGCGCAGGTGACCTCGTCGGCCAGCGTGAAGCGCGTCTCGTCGACGGCGACGAAGGCGACGACGCCCTTCTTCCTGATATTCTTGCCGTACTTGGAGCCGATGCCCGCCGTGTTCCGCGCCGCCGAGCTCAGGTTCAGCGCGTAGCCGCAGTAGCCGCAGCTGCCATCAATGAAAGAAAATCGAGCTATGAATCGCCAATCATTGGTGCAAGAACCGTCTCGCCGGTGGATGGAAGTGGAAGCGGAAGCGGAAGGTACCTGTAGGTGACGTCCTGGATGGAGGAGTAGCAGCTGTCGATAGAGTTGGACCTCACCATGGACGGACGACGATCGGCGGCGGCGCTGGAGCTCTTGGTCGGAGTCGGGGAGCGTTCCACTTTGTCGAGGGAGTCGTGGGGAGAGTGGAGCGAGTGGGGTCTAAAAAGAGCGGTTGCTTGCAGGTGGCGAGCTGATCGGGTCGAGCAGACGGACAGGGAGTAGCAGTACTGGTAGTACTTTGTCGTCCGGCGCCCCCCGTCTCGCCACCTCGCGCCGTGCGCTTATATAAAGTCATTGCTAATTAATCGGGAGCGCCGGGTAATCGGCATGGGTGCTTTGCTTTGCTCTGCTGACCATTGCGGGCACGCCAACTATCGCTACGGCGGCCGGACGGGCAGACGTGGATGCCGACGGGGCCTGCACCCACCGTCGGGGTGGACGCGTCGGAGCGTGCCATGTGTCGCGCGACGGGACGGCCCGGGCCCGGCGGCGGTCGCGCATTCACGCCGGCCTCCGTGCAGCCCATGTGCACGGCGCGGCCGGCTGCCGCTCGCTCGCTGGGGCATGAACAGCTCGGCCTGATATTATGATGTGTGTCAGCAAAAACAACGACAGAAATAAACGCTCAGGGAGCAGCTGACGCGTACGTAATAAGTACAGTACGTATAAATGACTTGCAGTACGTACATTATTGCGAGTACATACATACACACATACTGGATGTTCATTACGCAGAGAGACAGACATGGCACGAAGAGCGTGTGCCGCGAGGCACACGGCGCGCTGGGTTTTTGTAACTAGGTCGTGACGTGCGGCGTCTCACTCCTCGATCACAAAGGTTACGCCGTCCTGCTTCTTGAAGTAGTACGTGGTGCGATCAACGTCCTGCAGATTCCACAAGCATGGTCAGATCGCAGATCAGATGGGAAGAACTACTGTTGTGCAGCCAGGTGAAGCAAATGCCCTAGGCTTATTAGATCGAGAGAACCATGTCTGTTAAAAGACCAAGTGAATTCACATGGTACTAAACAGATGAGACGATAAAAGCTACACTTGATGCGTACAATTAGTACACCCTCTGTTCCTGAATATCCTTAATATAAGACGTTTTTGGAGTTCAATTTATATAAACTGCAAAAATGACTTATATTTAGGAACAGAGGTAGCAACTTCTTCTAGTAAGATAAGATGTGATGTGATGATCAATTACATGGACGAACCAACCTATTTTAGTGCCAACAATTTGAGTTCGGCCAGAATGGTACCCGATCGAGTTGTTTTAGATTGGGCGCACACCATTTCTTCCATTAGAAAAATCTTGGTGGAGTACATCAGACTTTCAGCTCTACTTACACTATTTAATCTAGGACAGGACAGGACAGGACGGAACGGGTTGGTTTCCAACTCCAGTAGATGAGTGATGCACTTCTGCAATACTTCTATCAGGCTTTGGACTCGCTACACTACCAAAATAAGATAGGCTGGTAGTTCTCCAACTGCAGCTTACAAAAGTTTACTTAAGATAAGAAAGGATGATGAATGCACCACTGTGCATAGCAGTAGCACATGGACTCATAAGTGTAATGCGTACAAAATTGCAAACTCGTCATGAACTGTCTGACAAACTCTATGAAACTGAAATTTAGGTAACGCAGTAGTGCAAAGTGTGAAAATACACAAATGCCCATTATATCATAACTAAACTGCCTCATGAAACTTCTGAAAATGGAGGCGGCAACTTCAGTATTGTCAACAGAAACATAGAAGGTCCTTCAGACGAAACTATTATGTTAGTATCATGGTTTCCCTCACATTTCCTATTTAAGGTCGGTGCTATTAAGTCCAGTTTTATAACTAACAACGACACTGCAACTGCAAAGCTAGACAAAACTACCTCGGATTTATTAGAAGCCAGATAGAACAACTGTTTTCCAGACAAACTAAATGCAGTAATGAACTTATAATAGTGCAATGACATGGCAGTATGGCACTCACATTGGTGTTGCTCGGCTCCAGGTTACATATTTTTATAATTTCACACCCTAATGAGACGAGATACTAAACTTGACTTGATGTGTATAACAAACTTCTGGTAAGGGAGATGTAATCAACTACATGGACGAATTCTTTTTGATACAACATACTGGGCTTCCTGATCTAAACTCTAAAGGATACCCGAGCCCTCTTAGATTGGGTGCACAACATTTCTTAAAGGGCAGCTCAGTGCACGTAGCTCCTGCTTGCGCAGGGTCCAGGGAGCCTTTCCCTACATTTCTGCAAGAGGCTGTTTCCAGGACTCGAACCCGTGACCTCATGGTCACAAGGCAACAACTTTACCGCCGAGCCAAGGCTCCCTTCGTGCACAACATTTCTTCCATTAAAAAAAAACTGGATGGAGTACATCCGACTTTCAACTTTACTTTAGACTATTCAATCTAGGATAGGTTGGTTTCCAAATCCAGCGGATGAATGATGCACTTCTATAAGATAATAATGCAGCAGCAATAGTTTTTATAGGCTTCCGACTCTACAACCAATAGCAGTACAAGGAAGGCTGGCGGTTTTCCAACTCAAGATCACAAAAGTTTACTCAAGACAGGATGAATACCACTGTAGATAGCACATGGACTTGTAAGTGTAATAGCCTAATAGGTACTACCATAAAATTGCAAACTCATCATGAACTGTCTGACAAACTTTCTGAAATCGAGAATTAGGTAACATACTTGTCAAAAAGTGTAAAAAAATGCACAAATGTTCATATATCATAGCTAAATTGCCTCATGAAACTTCTGAAAATGGAGGCAGCGACTTCAGTATTGTCTACAGTAGCATAGCAGCTACTTCAAACGAAACTCTTATCTTAGTATTGTGGTTTCCCTCACGTGTCCTAATTAAGGTCGCTGCGCTATTAAGTTCAGTTTTATAACTAAGAATGACACTGCAACTGCAAAGCTAGACAAAACTACCTCGGATTTTATTAGAAGCCAGATGGAACGGTTGTTGTCCAGACACCAAACGAACTAAATGCAGTAAAGAACTTATAATAGTGCAATGATATGACACTACGGCACTCACATTGGTGTTGCTCAGCTCCAGGTTAATGTAATATAGTTTTATAACTTCACACCCTAAAGAGACGATGAGATGATAAACTTAGAGTTGATGTGTATAATTAAATTCTTTAAGGGAGATCCGGAGATGTAATCAACTACTCCCTCCGTCCGGAAATACTTGTCATCAAAATGGATAAAAGGAGACGTATCTAGACACCGGTACGTCTCCTTTTATCCATTTTGATGACAAGTGATACGTCTCCTTTTATCCATTTTGATGACAAGTATTTCCGGACGGAGGGAGTACATGGCCGAATTCTTTGCAACATACTGTGCTTGATCTAAAGTCTCAAGGATATCCGAGCTCTTTTTTTTTAGATTGGGTGCACGACATTTCTTAACTCTACCTATGTTGTCTCAACATAGCTGGTCCCAAGCCCGGGTAAAGGAGGAGGGTTGTGATAGGCTTGGCGAGCCAACGTAAAAACTCAAGCCACTCTTATGGAGATGAAACCCAAAATATTTTCGTTGGGGCATAACCCTCTCAGTGACGCGCCACATCGGAATCTGAAGGATTGGACTATCACCAAGGAACTAGCCATGGACAGGGGTGCGTGGAAGCTTGCTATCCATGTGCCAAAACCATGAGTTGGTCGCGAGATCTTATGGGTTTCACCTCTAGCCTACCCCAACTTGTTTGGGACTAAAGGCTTTGTTGTTGTTGTTGTTGGGTGCATGACATTTCTTCCATTTGAAAAATCTGGATGGAGTACATCAGGCTCTCAACTCTACATAGATTATTCAATCTAGGACAGGATAGGACAGGTTGGTTTCCAACTCCAGCGGATGAATGATGCACTTCTATAAGATAATAATGCAGTAGCAATAGTTTTAATAGGCTTCCGACTTTATCTACAACCAATAGCAGTATAAGAAAGGTTGGCGGTTTTCCAAGTCCAGCTCACAATAGTTCACTTAAGAAAGGGTGAATGTACCACTGTGGGTGGCAGTAGCACATGGACTAAGTGAATGCTTTATAATAGAAATGCGTATATAATTGTGGACTCGTCAAGAACTGTCTGACAAACTCTCTGAAATTAGTAAAACTTTAGGTAACGTGCTTGTGTGCAAAGTGTGAAAAAATGCACAACAAATTGTGTAGTATTATAAACTGTCTCATGAAATTTCTGAAAATCGAGGCAGCAACTTCAGTATTGTCTACAGTGGTACCATAGAAGCTACTTCCAAAGGAACTCTTATCTTGGTATTGTGATTTCTCTTGCATTTCAAAATTAAGACTGGTAATGTGTCAGGCTCTACTGCTCTAAGAAGACACACGAAACAAATAAGTTCAACCAACAATGACACTGCAACTGCAAAGCTAGGCAAAACTTCCTAGAATTAAATTAGAAGCCAGATGGAACGATTGTTCCCCAGATGCACTAAATGCAGTAATAAGGAACTAGTAGTACAATAATAGCGCGATGACATAGTAGCACTCACATTGGTGTCGCTCAGCTCCAGGTTATAGAAATCCAGGGTGTCTCCCTTGAACAGCGGCCCGGCGTGCCAGGTCCCGGCGTGCAGCTTGAGGAGCTTGGGACAGGGGACCCGGAAGACGCGGACCTCAGACGGATCCGGAGGCAGATAGTAGTGCCCGGCGGGCGACTGCACGGAAGTCCTGCCACCATCCTGGCCACTGTGCTCGTCCACGACGGAAGGCTTTGCCACGCCGAGGTACCAGTCCTGGCCGCCGATGGAGCCCAGGCACTGCGTGACGCGGGCGTGGTGGGTGATGGTCGAGAACCTGAGCGGCCTGCTCTCCAATCTCATGATGGGGGGGGGGGGGGGGGGGGGGGGGGGGACATTCAGAATCTTTGCTCTAGTCCGGGACAGAGTAGCAGAGGATGATTGTTTGGTAATAGTATGTGCAGAACCGAACCTAGGGATGCCGCGGCTGAGGTCGAGCTGGGCGTCATGGGGGCCGAACTGGTCGCCGTCGGGGGAGGCGGCGATGACCTGCCCGAAGGCCGCGAAGGACTCCGGCGTGGCCTCCACTGGCCGCAGCGTCACCACCCTCGGCTCCTCCCGCGTGGCTTCCATCGCCTGCGGCGCCGGCGACGCGGCTTTGACTTTGGCTTCGGCGCGCACGGCTCTGCCGCGCTTGCTGTTGGTCAGAGCAGAGGGAGGGGAAGGAGTAGTTTTTTTTTTAGGGGTTTGGCCAAATTTTATTCATCGAAGTCCACAGATGGTGGGATACAAGTTGTGTCATGGGGCTGGCCCAACCACACATGACGACCTGAGGCAAGATTAAGGGAAAACCTAGCTAATCTATGTGCCTCATAGTTGTTGGCACGATCTTCAAAAATAAATTTACAAGAAAAAGATAGAGCTCTAGCCCTGAGTTCGCTGGTAATAGCTGCATAATTGCACAAAGTACCCTGACTGATGTCCTGGATCACTTGCTTGGAGTCGCTGGCTACTACAAATTGATTAACTTGGAGATCTTCAGCTAGACAAAGTACCTCACGGCATGCAATCATCTCCATTGTCGCCGAATCGTCCACTCCAGAAATCACAATAGCTGAACTACCCAGATAGTTCCCTTCATTATCACGGCACACCGCGGCTGCCGATCCTCTTCTACCCTTTCTGATTCCAGCATCAACGTTGAACTTTTTGAGACAGGAAGGAGTAGTGGCGGTGCTGCGGCGGCAGAAGTGGCCGAGGCGGCACGCGCGGCCCAGGAGGCCCAGCGCCTCCACCCCCTCCTCCAGCACGCGCGAGTGCAACCATGACGCGACACGCGAGTAGCAGCTTTGCAAAATCCGTTAAGCCGTTGTCTTTTTTATGATGTCAGTGTCATGGGCATCTAAAACGCCGGGTGTCAGCAGAAACAAAGACACAAACAAACGCACACTAGGATTTTGTTTCAACCACCACCCACGGGTTGGTTTTTTCCCCCTAGGTCTCGCGACTAGGATTTGCTAGTCCTCTGGAGGCGCCGCCGCCATGAGTTTCCATTGTCGTCGGGTGTGATCCGGCAAGACCGTACCTGCGACCTGCAGCCTACCTCCTCTCTCCCTTGGGGTCCATTGGGGTTGGAGTGCACTGTAACGCCCTAGATACAACTTTTCATATTCGTAACTCCAATTCTTGCCTTTTCCGGAGATGCGACATGATATTTCCTTCGTGGTTGGGTTTTTGTCTTTTGTTTTACATTTTTGTTCATGGCGTGCATCGCATCTCATAGCATCATGCGCATTGCATCTGCATGTTTTCATAAAACTTGCACCCGTGTTTAGTTGCTGCTTCTCTCCTTTATCTTCCTTGACCGTTCCGAGCCAAACCACACTCTTGCACACGATCGCCTTGTCTCTCTACACAACCACGACCCCCTCTTGCGCGCGTCCGAAAACTTCTCCCGGACCCGACCCGGGTTGTCGTGACCAATGGGTCCGGATCAACCCCAAACATCTATAAAACATCTGCGTTTATTTGTTGGACTCCCATAAGCCATTTATCTTCGACCGTCCGATTACGATCGGAGGAACCAAATACCCCTAAACCTACCCACTTGCTATATAAATAGTTCAACCCTAGTTTCTAGGAGAGCTGTCCCGTCCTCCAAATCCCTCCGCCGCCGCCGCCAGTTTGTCTCTCCTCGATTTCTTCCCTGCCCAACCAGCCACACCCTCATCGGGATCCCTCCCGATCCACCCATTCCACCAACCAGAGCCTCCTCTGCTCAATCCCGAGGGGATCACGAGCAGTTCGTCCCCGCCGGCGACCGATCCAACAGGTCCTAGTGCAGTAGCACCCGATCCTCTCGGCCTCCACCTCTCCAGCAGCGCCCGCATCCAGCTTCTTCCCCGAGTTCCCCGCTCCCGTTCGTGTCCAGCACCTCGAGCCCTCGGTCCAGCGCGCAGGCGCCCGAGCGCCTCCTTTCATCGTCCCCGTGCTAATCCGCCAGGTCATGCTGCAGCTCCCCGTCGCCTCCCTCTCCTTCCTTTCCCTCTCTCTGTTCCCTCCCTCAGCTCTCTCCTTCTCTTATTCACAGGACCAGGGGACGCCATGAACGAGACTGCCTGCTCGACCTCGTGCCCCTCGTTGACCGCCTCCGGCCACCTCTGCGCTGGATCCGCGCCGATCCCCATCTTCTTCATGGAGCCCCGCCAAGTCCCTGGAGCCGCGGCGCCCGTTCATCCTCTGCTTCGAGCCTCGCCCTGCGCCGTCTTCCCCGAGCGCCGCAGGAGACCGGCGACCACCCCGGCAAGCTCCGTCGTCTCCCCTCGCTCCAACTCCTGCAGCTGCCGCGCCTGCATCGCCTGTAGCTGCCGCGCCGAGTCCCTGCGCCCCTGACCCTGTTTCTGCCTCGTCCTCGTTGAGCAGGGACGAGCGCACTCCGTGCGTTGACCCGCGCCTGGGCCACTCTTTGCGCCAAGGCCCAGCGCGCCCCAACCGGCCTCCTCCAGCCTCGCGCCCTCTTGGGCCTCCTCCACCGATCCGGCCCATGCGGCCTGGTGAGCACCCAGATCCAGTGCCCTCTCCTGTACACATTCGGGCCAGCCAGATTCGGCCCGTGTACCTTTTTTTTAGATCTGCGAATTTGTCTATTTATCCAGAGACTGCAGTTTTACAGAAAAGTCCTTGCACATCATGCTTATAATAACTAATTAACCGTGCATCGGATTAAAATGTTTTAAACATGTAAAATGCTTAGAATTTTGTGTAGATTAATAATTTGCAACTTTCATCCCTGTTAAAAATGTTTAAATTGCTGTTTGTTTAAATTTGCTTAAATGCCATGTTAAAATGATTTAATTCATAACTAAATAACCGTAGCTCGGTTTTAAACAAACTTTATATGTATTTGGGGTGGAAAAATGCCTAGTTTAACTTGGTGGACTTTATTTTCCTGTTTAACAACCTTAAAATATGGTTTAGGGCAGAACAGTAGCAAATTCATAATATGCATATGAGGATTTTCCGGACTTGTTGTTTGTTGTTCCGGCCTCATTTAAACTTGCCTAAATAGTTAGTTTACTTTTGTTACACCCCTTGCCATGTTTAACAATATTTAACATTGTTGTGTACCTAAACGAGAGCGAACTAAATAACTCGGATGTGGTGTTTTGTCAATATGCAACTCGTTGCATATTGAGCTCCACTTAACTTGTAGTATTGTTTGTTGCACTTTGCCATGCCATGCCTCATTAAACCGGACATGCATCATACTTGTTTGTGCATCATGCCATGATTATGCTTGTGTGTTTACCATGTTGTTTGCTTCTTTTCGGTGTTGCTTCTTAGTTCCGGTAATGTTGCGATTGTGAGGATTCGTTCGACTACGTCCGTTCGTCTTCTTCATGGACTCGTTCTTCTTCCTAGCGGGATTTCAGGCAAGATGACCGCTACCCTGGATCTCACTACTATCATTGCTATGCTAGTTGCTTCGTTCTATCGCTATGCTGCGTTACCTATCATTTGCTCTTCAAGCCTCCCAAATTTCCATGAACCTCTAACCTTTGACACCCTTCCTAGCAAACCGTTGTTTGGCTATGTTACCGCTTTGCTCAGCCCCTCTTATAGCATTGTTAGTTGCAGGTGAAGTTGAAGATTGCTCCATGGTGGACAGGGTTATGTTGGGATATCACAATATCTCTTATATTATTAATGCATCTATATATTTGGTAAAGGGTGGAAGGCTCGGCCTTATGCCTGGTGTTTTGTTCCACTCTTGCCGCCCTAGTTTCCGTCATACCGGTATTATGTTCCCGGATTTTGCGTTCCTTACGCGGTCGGGTGATTTATGGGACCCCCTTGACAATTTGCTTTGAATAAAACTCCTCCAGCAAGGCCCAACCTTGGTTTTACCATTTGCTTCACCACCACCTACTTTTCCCTTGGGAGTCGCTCTCTCGAGGGTCATCTTTATTCAGCCCCCCCGGGCCAATGCTTGTCTAAGTGTTGGTCCGAACTAGAGCCACTTGCAGCGCCACCTCGGGGAAACTTGAGGTCTGGTTTTAGTTGTACGTAGTGTTCATCCGGTGTTGCCCTGAGAACGAGATATGTGCAGCTCCTATCGGGATGTCGTCGCATTGGGCGGTCTTGCTAGACTTGTTTTACCATTGTCGAAATGTCTTGTAAACCGGGATTCCGAGACTGATCGGGTCTTCCTGGGAGAAGGAATATCCTTCGTTGATCGCGAGAGCTTATCATGGGCTAAGTTGGGACACCCCTGCAGGGTATAAACTTTCGAGAGCCGTGCCCGCGGTTATGTGGCAGATGGGAATTTGTTAATGTCCGGTTGTAGATAACTTGACACCAGATCCAAATTAAAACGCATCAACCGCGTGTGTAGCCGTGATGGTCTCTTCTCGGCGGAGTCCGGGAAGTGAACACAGTTTTGGGTTATGTTTGACGTAAGTAGGAGTTCAAGATCACCTCTTGATCATTGCTAGCTTCACGACCGTTCCTTTGTTTCTCTCCTCGCTCTCATTTGCGTATGTTAGCCACCATATCATGCTTAGTCGCTGCTGCAACCTCACCACTTTACCCCTTTCTTTCCCTTTAAGCTTTGCTAGTCTTGATACCCATGGTAATGGGATTGCTGAGTCCTCGTGGCTCACAGATTACTACAACAACAGTTGCAGGTGCAGGTTATGCGATGATCATGACGCGAGAGCGATGCTTGTTTGTTTTGGAGTTCTTCTTCTGCTTCTTCTTCGATC
Source organism: Triticum timopheevii (assembly GCA_963921465.1). Taxonomy (NCBI): domain Eukaryota; kingdom Viridiplantae; phylum Streptophyta; class Magnoliopsida; order Poales; family Poaceae; genus Triticum; species Triticum timopheevii. The sequence goes on along the minus strand of OY997266.1, from coordinate 499,841,494 downwards.
AGGGGATAGGTTCCAGGTCGGCAGCCTGGGCTAGCAGGGTGGATATTGTTTGAGTTTTTGTTTGTGATTCATCCGTAGTCGGATGTTGTTCTTGTATGTTGTATTGTTGTATTCATGTGACATTGTATGTATCGGATGTATCCCCACTATTATGTAATGTTGATGTAATGATATCCACCTTGCAAAAGCGTCTTCAAGATGCGCTTCTATCCTTGGTGGGACCTTTGAGTTCCTTTAGGATAGGGTCGCATCTTGGGTGTGACAAGTTTGTATCAGAGCCTCGACCGATCATAGGAGCCCCTTGATTGTTGGCCGTTGTTGAGTCTAGAAAAAAAACTATTTTGAATCTTAGGATTATATATATCGGAGAGTAGGATTCTTTTTACTCCTTAGTCCCTTAGTCGCTCTGGTGAGGACTCCAGGCGTAGATGTTTTGTCTTTCCTCTCCCCAAATTTCACTAAAAAAATTAGGATCACACGGGTATCTTGGGATCGTTCCGATATTCTTATGACGAGAACATTGTTCTTGGTGCCTCCTGACATTTAGGGGTTGTGGCAGTGTCCCGGGGAGTTGAGCTCCGAGGTGTTGTCGTCATAATTTTATCGTTGCAGTTCTGGTATACCTGAGTTTTGCCGACATCGAAAATCTCTTTTATGCAATTGTTGGTGAGATAACCTCGACGCCACCCAGTACTGGGGAGTTTGGGAGTATTGCCATAGCTCGTATAACGGATGCTTTTCGAAGGTTGAGGTACACGGTTTCCGAAGGTTTCTTGGTTATGTGTTGATGGATGGATACAGCTGGATGTAGGGATTGTTAGTTTTGGGTGATTTATATTGCTTCCCCTGTATCCCCAACACTAGATTGCATAACCATAAAGTTTCGGGAGTTTTATAGGTGGGAATTCAAGTAGCTCCTAGAATATCTTTCCGACAAATGCATGATAAGGGATTGGGTAAATCTCTATCATATGTATTTGTTCCGGCTTATTCTGCAAGCCAATCCTTTGTTTTGTTTTATTTGTGGTATTCGAGTTGCTTCGACGTCAAATGTTGAATCCATACCTTTTCCTAAATGGTGTTCTCATATTTCTATGTGAATACTAATCCTTCTTGATCATTGAGGTTGTCATGTTAATTCTTTTCCAACCGGCGTGTTTCTCTTCAAGTGCATCCGATCATTCCAACATTTGCGAGATCAATTCTAAGTTTTCTCAACGGTGTTTGTTTCGTTCATCCCAAGTTGTCTTTGTTTTTCCCCACCCTCCCACCCTTTTCTTCAAGGACTCATTTATTTTAATCAAGTATCCATTTATTCATGTGAAGTCACTTCACTCTTTTCAATCAATGTTCTGATCCAGTGATCCCTCGTGAAGATGCTCACGAGCTTCAAGTTCATCATCCTTCATTGTTGTTTCTTCTCCGGTGGATCCAATTCAAGCTTTCGATATTCATAATATTCTTTTCCTCATTTCTAATGCTTTCTCATGCCAATGCACCTCTTAATCATTCACTTCTTCCTATTCATTTGTTCCGGAGTGTTGAAGATATCTCAGAAGATTTGTGTTTCCATTCTTAATCCGTTCAAGCTATTTGAATATTGTTATCTCATTCAAGTCATTTAATTCAACCGGTGCAATCCCCCTGTCAATCAATCGTTCAATGGTGTACCTTTTAGTGGGCCCTAACCCACAGGTCTTTTCCCAGGATCTTACCTGACTCTTCTAATTATCAGGAACGATTCTCAAATTCATTTCCAAGTTTGACGTAAGAATGACATTTCATCAGTCACATGCCTTCTCCAAGGTCGTTTTCAAATTCTTTTCATCTTTGGCTCAACCTTTCCTCTTTTAATTCTCCCGGAGTATCTCAACAATTCATGGTGGTTATCATCATCATTCTCAACATTTGAAGACCGAAGAAGAGTTTCTCTTAAATCTTGCTCCATTCACCTCAAGATTCATGGTTCTAGCCTGATGCCATCCTCTCATAATTGTTTTCGATTGTGAGAATTCTTTTTACCCATCCGGAGCATTTCATGAGTTGTTTCCATTTCTTTCCTCCGAAGGCCATCATGTCATAATTCCTCATTCTCAGCTTTCAGCTGTTGTTCTCCAAATCTTATCAGTGAGTCGTTCAAATATCCTCTAATCAGTTCATGATCTCTTCGTTTTCATGTATCTAAATCCCCTCAAGTATCTTCATTCGTTTTCCAATTCTTCCCGGTGAATTGTGCCTTTGTGTAACGCCCTCGATGCGGCTATATCTCCCACGTGTCGAAGCACGACTTAGAGGCATAACCCCATTGAAAGCAATGTTGCAAGTGAGGTAATCTTCGCACAACCCATGTAATACATAAGGGAAAGAGATACATAGTTGGCTTACAGTCCCCACTTCACACAATACATAAATAAACATCCATCATTCAGTTTACAATCAAGGTCCGACTACGGAACCAAAATAAAAGAAGACTACCCCAAATGCAACACAGATCCCCGATCGCCCCAACTGGGCTCCACTACTGATCGTCTGGAAAAGAAACATAGTAACGACCAAGGGCCTCATCGAATTCCCACTTCAGCTCAGTTGCGCCATCTGCGCTGGCATCACCGGTACCTGCATCTGTTTTGGTAGAATCTGTGAGCCACGAGGACTCAGCAATCTCACACCCGCGAGATCAAGACTATTTAAGCTTAAGGGAAGGCTGGTGTAATGAGGTGGAGCTGCAGCAAGCGACTAGCATATATGGTGGCTACGATCGCAAAAGAGAGCGAGAAGAGAAGCAAGGCACGGTCGTGAAGCTAGTAGCGATCAAGAAGTGATCCTAAAGCAACCTGCGTCAAACATAACTCCAACACCGTGTTCACTTCCCGGACTCCGCCGAGAAGGGACCATCACGGTTACACACGCGGTTGATGTATTTTAATTAAGGTCAACTTCGGGTTTTCTACAACCGGACATTAACAAATTCCCATCTGCCTCATAACCGCGGGCACGGCTTTCGAAAGATAATACCCTGCAGGGGTGTCCCAACTTAGCCCATCACAAGCTCTCATGGTCAACGAAGGAATAAACCTTCTCCCGGGAAGACCCGATCAGTCTCGGAATCCCGGTTCGCATGACATTTCGACAATGGTAAAACTAGACCAGCAAAGCCGCCCGAAGTGCCGACAAATCCCGATAGGAGCTGCACATATCTCGTTCTCAGGGCACACCGGATGAGCCAGACGTCGGGTTGGCATAGACCCTGGTTGCCCAAGGGGCGCCGGACATCGCTCAGGTTGGACCAGCACTCGAAGGAGCACTGGCCCGGGGGGGGGGGGGGGGGCTAAAATAAAGATGACCCTCGGGCTCGCGAAAACCCAAGGGAAAAAGGGGGTATAGGTGGCAAATGGTAAAACCAAAGTTGGGCCTTGCTGGAAGAGTTTTATTCAAAGCGAACTGTCAAGGGGGTCCCATAAATCACCCGACCGTGTAAGGAACGCAAAATCAAGGAACATAACACCGGTATGACGGAAACTAGGATGGCAAGAGTGGAACAAAACACCAGGCATAAGGCCGAGCCTTCCACCCTTTACCAAGTATATAAGGTGCATTAATTAAAACAATAGATATTGTGATATCCCAAAATATCCGTGTTCCAACAAGGAACAAACTTCATCTTCACCTGCAACTATCAACGCTATAAGAGGGGCTGAGCAAAGCGGTAACATAGCCAATCAACGGTTTGCTAGGACATGGATGGTTAGAGGCTCGACATGGCAATATGGGTGGCATGATATAGCAAGTGGTAGGTATCGCAACATAGGCATAGCAAAAGAGCGAGCAATCTAGCAAGCAAAGATAGAAGTGATTTCGAAGGTATGGTCATCTTGCCTGCAAGGTTCTCAGAGTTGTCGAAGGCTTGATCCTCGTAGGCGTTCTCAACAGGTTCCTCGTACACGTACTCGTCTCCCGGCTCTACCCAAAGCAAGAACACAAGCAATGAAACAACAATCAAACAAGGAGCAATGCACAAGCAATATGATGCGATACATGACATGCTATGCGAGATGTGATATGCAATGCATATGTGTGCTCCGGAAGGAAAATGATGAACAAGGCATCAACTTGGCAAACCAAGTATGCCGCTGGAAAGATGAGATGATTTCGGTTGAAATCGATATAAAGATCACCGGAATCGGATGCACGGTTTGCAAATGACAAGCAAAACAAGAATGACGCGACTCTGCGTTTAACAGCATGATGCTACTTAGCATGCAACAAGAAACTATGCTACAGCACCCCAACATACAAACAAAGCATATGGCAGTGATCTACAGGAGATGCTTAACAAAAGAGGAACACTGAGCTATGGCTAAATCACATCATAACAGGCTCAAACAAGCATGGTGAAAGTGCAAAAAATATCAGGTTCACAGACTTAGTGAAAATACTAGCATGCCAGAAATTAACATCAGGAAGGCATGTTTAGAGCAAGCAAACAACAAGCTACAGGAACTTATAATAGCAAAACAAGGCATGACATGAATCTACTCAAAGCATAGATCAAAAGTCCCTTACTGACCATAAGCCAAAAAGGACTAGAGGATATGATGGCACCCATGTAAACATAGCAAGTTTTATTACAGATCTCAGACTTAGCAGAAAACTGGGCATGGCAAAAACAGATATCAAGTAGGCATGTTCGTGAGCTCGATGCACTCACTATAGAGCATCTCATGATAAACTAAGCATACACCCATCAAGAAGACATGGCATAGAAGCTATACATGGCAAGAACAACATCATAGCATACACGGTTCAACTACATCAACCTTATGAAAATTGAATCTCATGCAAACAATTTGCCAGGAAACATTTTGAAGCAAAAGTAGAGCACGAAAATGACATGCTAGACTACTCGATAAATGCCAACAAAGGCATGGATGGATAGAGCACATCCATATGTTCAAAACACCCTTACTGATCATGCTCAAAAAGGGCATAGATCTCTATGTAACAACATGAACATATGGCATAAAAATAACAGCAGGACATGACTTAGTGAAAACACTAAGTTCCTGAAATCAGCAACATTATCATCCCTAGTTTGCATGCTTGTTCTAGTCACCACATAACTCACAAAAATACATGGCATACACCCCTGGAAAGATGGCATGGCATAGTTCAACACACATGTAGGACTCAAGTTCATAAGGTGCACACATTAATCATGGCAAAAATGATAAAAGTGCAAGTTCTGTTAAGAAACAGAAACTAACATTATGAAGCACTCTTCCAACAGCATTTCGGGCATCAAGATGAGCTCAAATGAAAATGGTGCAATGAAATGAAATGATCTACTCTTCGAGACGAACAATTTGATATGCTACACGCCCAAAACGGAGCCACGGGTGCAAAGATGTGATGTGATGAAAATGCAAGAAAATATTACAGAAATAAGACTTAGTGGTTTTCGGGGGTGGGGAAAATCAACCTAGGGTTTTTTTGGATCTCAGATCCGGCCGGAGAGCTCGAGGTCGGTGGCCGGAGTTGCTCGAAGTGGCGGCGGCCGGCGAGGGAGAGGACGCCGAAGGAGGGAGCCGGCCGGAGGAGGGGTGCGCCGGCCGGATCCGGGGCCGGGCGGCGCGGGAGACGCGGCGGCCGAGGCGGCGCGCCCGAGGACGACGCGCGACGGCGGCCGGCGGCGGCGGCGGCAAGCGGCGCGCAGGACGGCCGTAGGCGGGGCGGACGGCGGCGGCCAGGCGCGGCGGAGAAGGCCGGCGGCCGGAGCTGCGGGGCGGCGGCGGCGCCTCGCGGGCGGCGGCGCGGAGGACGGGCCCCGCGGGGGCCGGCGGCGGGCCTGGCGGGCTTCGGCGGCGGCGGGCGCGGCGGCGCCACGTGGCAGCCGCGGACTGGCTGCGGGCGCGGCGGCGGACGCGTCCGGTCCGATCCGGACGTGTCCGGCGGCGCGGAGAGGGGATTTTTAGGGTTTGCCCGTGAATTCGGGGGAGGGATATATATATAGAGGTAGAGGGAGCTAGGAGTGTCCAAATGAGGTGCGGTTTTCGCCCACACGATCGTGATCGAACGACCGAGAGCATGGAAGGGAGTTAGATGGGTTATTGGGCTGTTTTGGAGGGATGTTGGGCTGCAACTTAAAAGAGGCCTTTGCGAGAGTGCGGTTAACCGTTGGAGTACCAAACGAACTCCAAATGACCCGAAACTTGACAGGTGGTCTACCGGTGCTATACCAGGGCCACTTGGCAAGGCTCGGTCCATTCCGAGAATGTTCAACACCCGCACACGGAAAAAAATGTAAAAGGGAGCGCCGGGGAACATAGGAATGCCGGATTGCAAAACGGACAACGGGGAAAATGCTCGGGATCATGAGACGAACACGTATGCAAATGAGATGCACATGATGACATGATATGAGATGCATGACATGGACAAAATGCAAAACGAAAACAAAACCCAACCACGGAGGGAATAACATAGCACATATCCGAAAATGGCAAGAGTTGGAGTTACAAATATGGAAAGTTACATCCGGGGTGTTACACTTTGCTACTTTCATTTTCAATTCTTACGGTGGTTCGTTCGAGATTCCTCTTCCTTTGCTACCGTATCATTTCATTCGTTGTTTCCAAATCCCACCGGTGGTTCCATCGATACCTTCTCAAGTTTGCGCTATCTCTATCCTTTTTCAATGGAAATAAGTAGTATGCCAAATCCGTTGCTTGTCATCAATTAAATTTGATGAAGGATAAGCATACAATAAATCTTATCCTTATTTCCTCGAGGTGACTCAATTCTTTTTCCGGAGATTATTCATGATGAGTAAATTCTTGTTTACAAGTGATTCATCTTTCTTTCCGGAGTTAGTCATCATATCACATTCTCGGTTCGAGATGCTTCATCTTTACTTTTCCGGAGTTCCAAGTTTTCCGCATTATCGTCGCGAAGCTCCATCTAAATCATTGCAAGGCTTCACCTTGTGTTTTCAACTTCTCCTTCTTTTATCATCCTTTTATTACCGGAGTTCTTCATTGAGACTCTACATTGTGGTTCATCAAGGATTCTCTTCATTCTTAAATTGTTCTTCAAGATTTCTCTCGGAGTTAAGATCCGCCAAGCTATATTCAAAAATAAACATGGTGCTCAACACATGTTTTGTTTTGAGGAGCTCAAGTATTCTTCATCTTGCATTCCAAAGTGCAATTCTATCTACCTTATCTTTTGAGGGGGTGTTATGTCACTCTTGACAATTTCCTTCATGTTTCATGATTCATATGTTGTCAAGAATGAGGTATTTTAAATCCATCAATCTCTTTGTTGGAGTTATCTTGGGATATATTTCACCTAAAGCCTTCTCTAAGCAATGTTGCTATTGTGGTGCTTATCAATGATCCAAGTTTTCTCCTATCCTCTCGGCGAAAGCAGTTTAGCATCTCTTCGTTGATCTCAAGCAAGCAATTGTTTCCGTTAGTGGACGGTTGTCACCTCATAATTTTGAGATGTTTTCCATAAGCCCACTACAAGCTTATTCGTTTCGTTGTTGGTTTTTCCAACAACTCCGTTATAACCTTCTTGGAAGGGTGCTTTCCAAGCTCATTTGTGGCAGAAGTTGGCATTTTCTTCTCCATTCTTTTATTTCAATGATCTATCTTCTATTCTTTCTTCTGGAGGCATGGTGATGTTGCTCTCTTCACTCAACATCTCGAATTGTGAGGACCGTGTTCTTTTCATGCTTATCCATTTAACCGGAGTGTTGTGTCATCTCTTCAAGTTCTTTTCATCTTATCAAGTTTTCCTTCTTTCAGTCGGAGTGCTGCCCAAATTATATCAATCTTATTCCTTCTCTATCTAGTTTTAACCGGAGTGGTTTCGATATCTATCTTATCACTAAACCTCTTGGTTCTCGTCGTATCCCTTGTTCCTCTTTTCTAATGGAGTGTTTTCAACATTGCTCATCTTCGTTGTTTTCTTTCTTTCATTTTGCTCAAACATCTCAAGGTTCATGGTTTCACTCATTTGTCGAAGAAGCAACTTAGTTTACCTCTTATCTTCCTCTTCCTTTTACCTCCGGTGCCATCCTAGATCTCGGGACAAGATCCTCTCGTAGTGGTGGAGTGTTGTAACGCCCCGGATACAACTTTCCATATTCGTAACTCCAACTCTTGCCTTTTCCGAAGATGCGACATGATATTTCCTCCGTGGTTGGGTTTTTGTCTTTTGTTTTACATTTTTGTTCATGGCGTGCATCTCATCTCATAGCATCATGCGCATTGCATCTGCATGTTTTCATAAAACTTGCACCCGTGTTTAGTTTCTGCTTCTCTCCTTTATCTTCGTTGACCGTTCCGAGCCAAACCACACTCTTGCACACGATCGCCTTGTCTCTCTACACAACCACGACCCCCTCTTGCGCGCGTCCGAAAACTTCTCCCGGACCCGACCCGGGTTGTCATGACCAATGGGTCCGGATCAACCCCAAACATCTATAAAACATCTACGTTTATTTGTTCGACTCCCATAAGCCATTTATCTTCGACCGTCCGATTACGATCGGAGGAACCAAATACCCCTAAACCTACCCACTTGCTATATAAATAGTTCAACCCTAGTTTCTAGGAGAGCTATCCCATCCTCCAAATCCCTCCGCCGCCACCGCTAGTTTGTCTCTCCTCGATTTCTTCCCTGCCCAACCAGCCACACCCTCATCGGGATCCCTCCCGATCCACCCATTCCACCAACCAGAGCCTCCTCTGCTCAATCCCGAGGGGATCATGAGCAGTTCGTCCCCGCCGGCGACCGATCCAACAGGTCCCAGTGCAGTAGCACCCGATCCTCTCGGCCTCCACCTCTCCAGCAGCGCCCACAACCAGCTTCTTCCCCGAGTTCCCCACTCCCATACATGTCCAGCACCTCGAGCCCTTGGTCCAACGCGCAGGCGCCCGAGCGCCTCATTTCATCGTCCCCGTGCTAATCTGCCAGGTCATGCTGCAGCTCCCCGTCGCCTCCCTCTCCTTCCTTTCCCTCTCTCTGTTCCCTCCCTCAGCTCTCTCCTTCTCTTATTCACAGGACCAGGGGATGCCATGAACGAGACTGCCTGCTCGACCTCGTGCCCCTCGTTGACCGCCTCCGGCCACCTCTGCGCTGGATCCGCGCCGATCCCCATCTTCTTCATGGAGCCCCGCCAAGTCCCTGGAGCCGCGGCGCCTGTTCGTCCTCTACTTCGAGCCTCGCCCTGCGCCGTCTTCCCCGAGCGCCGCAGGAGACCGGCGACCACCCCGGCAAGCTCCGTCGTCTCCCCTCGCTCCAACTCCTGCCGCTGTCGCGCCTGCATCGCCTGTAGCTGCCGCGCCGAGTCCCTGCGCCCCTGACTCTGTTTCTGCCTCGTCCTCGTCGAGCAGGGACGAGCGCACTCCGTGCTTTGACCCGCACCTGGGCCACTCTTTGCGCCAAGGACCAGCGCGCCCCAACCGGCCTCCTCCAGCCTCGCGCCCTCTTGGGCCTCCTCCACCGATCCGGCCCATGCGGCCTGGTGAGCACCCAGATCCAGTGCCCTCTCCTGTACACATTCGGGCCAGCCAGATTCGGCCCGTGTTCCTTTTTTTCAGATCTGCGAATTTGTCTATTTATCCAGAGACTGCAGTTTTACAGAAAAGTCCTTGCACATCATGCATATAATAACTAATTAACCGTGCATCGGATTAAAATGTTTTAAACATGTAAAATGCTTAGAATTTTGTGTAGATTAATAATTTGCAACTTTCATCCCTGTTAAAAATGTTTAAATTGCTATTTGTTTAAATTTGCTTAAATGCCATGTTAAAATGATTTAATTCATAACTAAATAACCGTAGCTCGGTTTTAGACAAACTTTATATGTATTTGGGGTGGAAAAATGCCTAGTTTAACTTGGTGGACTTTATTTTCCTGTTTAACAACCTTAAAATATGGTTTAGGGCAGAACAGTAGCAAATTCATAATATGCATATGAGGATTTTCAGGACTTGTTGTTTGTTGTTCCGGCCTCATTTAAACTTGCCTAAATAGTTAGTTTACTTTTGTTACACCCCATGCCATGTTTAACAATATTTAACATTGTTGTGTACCTAAACGAGAGCGAACTAAATAACTCGGATGTGGTGTTTTGTCAATATGCAACTCGTTGCATATTGAGCTCCACTTAACTTGTAGTATTGTTTGTTGCACTTTGCCATGCCATGCCTCATTAAACCGGACATACATCATACTTGTTTGTGCATCATGCCATGATTATGCTTGTGTGTTTACCATGTTGTTTGCTTCTTTCCGGTGTTGCTTCTTAGTTCCGGTAATGTTGCGATTGTGAGGATTCGTTCGACTACGTCCGTTCGTCTTCTTCATGGACTCGTTCTTCTTCCTAGCGGGATTCCAGGCAAGATGACCGCTACCCTGGATCTCACTACTATCATTGCTATGCTAGTTGCTTCGTTCTATCGCTATGCTGCGTTACCTATCATTTGCTCTTCAAGCCTCCCAAATTGCCATGAACCTCTAACCTTTGACACCCTTCCTAGAAAACCATTGTTTGGCTATGTTACCGCTTTGCTCAGCTCCTCTTATAGCGTTGTTAGTTGCAGGTGAAGTTGAAGATTGCTCCATGGTGGATAGGGTTATGTTGGGATATCACAATATCTCTTATATTATTAATGCATCTATATATTTGGTAAAGGGTGGAAGGCTCGGCCTTATGCCTGGTGTTTTGTTCCACTCTTGCCGCCCTAGTTTCCGTCATACTGGTATTATGTTCTCGGATTTTGCGTTCCTTACGCGGTCGGGTGATTTATGGGACCCCCTTGACAGTTCGCTTTGAATAAAACTCCTCCAGCAAGGCCCAACCTTGGTTTTACCATTTGCTTCACCACCACCTACTTTTCCCTTGGGAGTCGCTCTCTCGAGGGTCATCTTTATTCAGCCCCCCGGGCCAATGCTTGTCTAAGTGTTGGTCCGAACTAGAGCCACTTGCAGCGCCACCTCGGGGAAACTTGAGGTCTGGTTTTAGTTGTACGTAGTGTTCATCCGGTGTTGCCCTGAGAACGAGATATGTGCAGCTCCTATCGGGATGTCGGCGCATCGGGCGGTCTTGCTGGACTTGTTTTACCATTGTCGAAATGTCTTGTAAACCGGGATTCCGAGACTGATCGGGTCTTCCTGGGAGAAGGAATATCCTTCGTTGATCGCGAAAGCTTATCATGGGCTAAGTTGGGACACCCCTGCAGGGTATAAACTTTCGAGAGCCGTGCCCGCGGTTATGTGGCAGATGGGAATTTGTTAATGTCTGGTTGTAGATAACTTGACACCAGATCCGAATTAAAACGCATCAACCGCGTGTGTAGCCGTGATGGTCTCTTCTCGGCGGAGTCCGGGAAGTGAACACGGTTTTGGGTTATGTTTGACGTAAGTAGGAGTTCAGGATCACCTCTCGATCATTGCTAGCTTCACGACCGTCCCTTTGTTTCTCTCCTCGCTCTCATTTGCGTATGTTAGCCACCATATCATGCTTAGTCGCTGCTGCAACCTCACCACTTTACCCCTTTCTTTCCCTTTAAGCTTTGCTAGTCTTGATACCATGGTAATGGGATTGCTGAGTCCTCGTGGCTCACAGATTACTACAACAACAGTTGCAGGTGCAGGTTATGCGATGATCATGACGCGAGAGCGATGCTTGTTTGTTTTGGAGTTCTTCTTCTGCTTCTTCTTCGATCAGGGGATAGGTTCCAGGTCGGCAGCCTGAGCTAGTAGGGTGGATATTGTTTGAGTTTCTGTTTGTGATTCATCCGTAGTCGGATGTTATTCTTGTATGTTGTATTGTTGTATTCATGTGACATTGTATGTATCGGATGTATCCCCACTATTATGTAATGTTGATGTAATGATATCCACCTTGCAAAAGCGTCTTCAAGATGCGCTTCTATCCTTGGTAGGACCTTTGAGTTCCTTTAGGATAGGGTCGCATCTTGGGCGTGACATGCACGCAGTTAGGGTTTTGAGGGTGGTGTTTCCCGGCCATGGTGGATATTGGTTCTAGGAGCGGATCGGGAGATCAGAGCCATGAGGAAGCAGCAACACTGCTGGAGAGATTGAATCTCCAGGATGAGGAGGTGGATGATCTGGTCTGGGAGGATGAAGCCAACGCTGAGGACATTAAGCTCAAGTGGCTAGCCCTAGGGCGGCTGTTAACAACAAAAAGCTTCAGCCAGAGCGCGTTGATTGCGGACATGAAGGCGGCCTAGAATGCAGCGCAACAGGTGGTTTGGAGAAGAATCAATCCGAACTGTACTCAATTCAATTCAACTGTCTTGGAGACTGGAATAAAGCGATGCATCAGGGGCCGTGGGACTTTAAGGGATCGGCGCTGCTATTGACTGAGTATGATGGGTTTGCTAATCCGGAGAAGGTGAAACTAGATAAACTGGAGACGTGGTGTCAGATTCATAAACTGCCTGATGGAGTCCTAAGGAGCCCAGCGGCCTTGAGAAATTTGGCTAGCAGAATTGGTGAAGTTCAGGAGGTGCAAGTGACACTTCCCAATGGATTCGTAGGTGAGTTCATTCGTGCTAGGGTGAAACTGGATGTTAATAAGAGGCTTACCAGGGCGGTTGGAATAACTAGAGCAGGGGTGACTGAGAAATATCTTGTTAAGTTTGAAAAACTTCCAACGTTCTATCATGCATGTGGGTTCACGGGGCACTAGTATGAGGAATGTGGTACAGGAGAGCATGACATAACAAAATTTGAATGGGGCCCTTTTATTGTAGCTTCAAGGAGGGGAAGAGGAGGAGGCCGTGGAGGCCGAGGGGGCACAGGTAGAAGATCGAATAGAGATGAGGATGAGACAGAGGATGGAGGAAGAGGATTCGGGAGAGGGCTCGGCAGAGGCGGAGGCCGAAATATGCAGATGGATACGAATCCCACAAACCAGGGGAGTTGGAGATTTAATGCAGTGGGCCGAACAGCAATGAGGAATGCAAGGGATGAGGACGAGAGTATGATAAACCCTGAGGCCGCAATCCCGAGTCGGGATGTTAGAGTGATGGAGGGGGCAGAATCGGCTCAAGCTTTAGCAATACACCAGGCTAATAATGCCAAAGGGCTGGAACATGTTGAGAACACAGTAGGGGTGGGAATCTATTTGGGAAAGAGAATAGCTCAGGATTCGGCTGCAGCAGGGGCAAAAAACTTAGCCATGGTTCAAATTTAATTCATCGCTATGAAGGTGAGTATGAAGAACCCAACTGCTCAAAGAACCAAGTACCGACCCCCCAAAAGAATGCAAACAGGAAGAAACTCAAAGGAGTGAATGGAGAAGTGTTGAGCAACTCAGAGGAAATAGTGCAGGAAACAGATTATAAGAGATCGGCGGCCCCTTTCGAAGGGGACCGCCGGGCGCAATGAAACTGTTAAGTTGGAACTGCCAGGGGCTTGGGAACGCCCCGGCAGTTCGTGCTTTGCTAGATGTCCAGCGAAGTTGTAGCCCAGATGTGATGTTTTGTCGGAGACACACTTAGAAAGCTATTCGGCTGAATGTTTGAGGAGAAGACTGAAAATGGATCATAAAATTGTTTGCCCTGGTGATAGTAGAAAGGGAGGTCTGGTGATGTTTTGGAAAAAGGAAGTAAAGGTTCTTCCACTAAACTTGGATCCAATGTTCATTGATGTACAAGTTGAGGATGAAGGACACTTAGTGTGGAGATGTACGGGGATGTATGGTGAATTTAGGTGGGCGCAGAAATATAAAACATGGGAGAGAATGCGCCGTTTGCATCAAAACAACAATATGCCATGGCTATTGATTGGGGACCTGAATGAAATTCAGTTCTTGTCTGAAAAGGAAGGAGGAAACCCGAGACCGCCGCAGTACATGCAGGCATTCCAGTCGGCAATTGATGACTGCGAATTGCGGGACATGGATTATATAGGTGATCGATTTACGTGGCAGCAAGGTGGAATCAGGGAGAGGTTGGATAGAGGGCTAATCAACGCCGGTTGGGAAGCTATGTACCCTTCGGCGGTACTGCAACACTTGCTATACAATCATTTGGACCACCGCCCAATTTTGGTTGATACAGAGTACTATGCTTCAGCGCATGGTGGAGGAGAGCGTACAAAACGCTTTGAAGCTAGATGGCTGAAGGAAAGAGATTTCCCGAAGCTAGTTCAAGAAGCTTGGCATGCAGCAAATTTGAATCCGAACCTCACAACCATCCATGAGAAACTAAACAACATGCATGGCTCGTTTCATGACTGGGATCAAAGGGTGCTGAAGAAACCAAAGAAGAGGCTTCGGAAAGCGCAAAGAGATCTGGAGGAAGTTATGAAGGGCCCAATGAATGAGGCCAGTGAGGAGAAAGCGAAGGAGATCTCAGAACTAATTGAATTCTTGCTTGAGCTAGAAGAGATCCATTACATGCAGCGATCAAGAGCGGGATGGCTGAAACATGGAGACCGCAACACGGGGTTTTTCCAAGCCTATGCAAGTGCTAGGCATAAAAAGAATATGATTAAAAAGCTGAAGGATGAGCATGGGAATATTCTGGAAGGTAGGGATACCCTAAAACCACATATAAAAGGATACTTTAGTAACTTGTTTACTTCTGAGGTTAACCTTGTAGACCCGGCTGTTATAAATAAAGTGCAAACTAAGGTGACAGATCAAATGAACGATATGTTGATGGCCCCTTACACTGCTGACGATGTGCGAAAAGCTGTGTTCAGTATTGGTGATCTTAAAGCCCCCGGGCCGGATGGCCTTCATGCTATTTTCTTTAAAAAATATTGGGGTATACTAGGAGATGATATAACCCAAGAAGTTCTGTTTGCTATTAATAGAAGGCAGATTCCAGAAGAATGGAATGATACATCTATTGTGCCGATACCCAAAGTTGATTCTCCTGAACTAATCACACAATATCGGCCGATAAGCTTGTGCAATGTGCTGTATAAAATCATTTCCAAGATGTTGGTTGGTAGACTGAAGGGGATCCTGCCTGAGATCATATCACCTTCTCAGAGTGCGTTTGTTCCTGGGAGACTCATCACAGATAATGTGTTGATTGCCTATGAATGTGTTCACAAGATCAAGAATAAGAGGGCAAGGGCGGCTAGTCTGTGTGCAGTCAAGCTAGACATGCATAAGGCCTATGACCGAGTGGAATGGATTTTTCTTAGGAGAATGATGGAGAAACTGGGGTTTAATACATAGTGGATAGACATGATCATGGCGTGTGTCTCTTCGGTAAGATACAAGGTGAGGATAAATTCTCAAGAAACTGAAATTTTTGTACCTTCAAGGGGGATTAGACAAGGGGATCCCCTTTCTCCCTATTTGTTCCTTTTATGTGCAGAAGGACTATCCAGCATGTTGCAGTATGAAGAAGAAGTTGGTGGCATGGATGGGATTAGTGTGTGTAGAAATGCACCATCAGTATCACACCTTTTATTTGCTGATGATTCACTAATACTCATGAGAGCAGATGTGTTAAATGCAACTTCCTTACAGCAAATCCTGGATTCCTATTGTGCAAGTTCTGGACAGATGGTGAGCCTGGCTAAATCAAGCATATATTTCAGTCCTAATACTAGTGAGGTAACAAAAGTAGAAGTTGGTCAAATACTTCATATTGATACAGAAGCTTTGTCAGACAAATACCTGGGTCTTCCAACTATTGTGGGGGCAGATAATAGTGATTGTTTTAAGCACTTTGTTGAAAGGATAAGAAAAAGAATATTAGGGTGGATGGAAAAGCAACTTTCTGTTGGGGGCAAAGAGATACTACTGAAAGCTGTTGCACAAGCTATTCCAGTTTTTGCTATGTCAGTCTTCTGTATTCCAAAAGGGATTTGCAAAGAGATTACAGACATCACAGCTCAGTTTTGGTGGGGGGATGATGAGGATCACAAGAGGATGCACTGGATGGCATGGTGGAAGCTTTGCATCCCCAAGAGTGAAGGTGGAATGGGCTTTCGAGATCTATACTCCTTCAATTTAGCAATGCTTGCAAAACAGTGCTGGAGGATTGTAACAGAACCAGAGTCCCTGGTGGCCCGTGTGTTCAAAGCTAAGTACTTCCCTAATGGGAGTATCCTAGAAGCTACCCTGAAAAATGTCTCTTCCTTTACTTGGCAAAGCATAATGAAAGGCTTAGAAACTTTCAAAAGAGGATATATCTGGAGAATTGGCATGGGAGAACATGTGAATATCTGGAACGATCCATGGATACCCAGCAGCGCAGACAGGAAAGTAATCACTCCCCGTAACCAAACACTTCTGACAAGAGTTTGTGACTTGATGGATCCGTTGACTGGTACGTGGGATGAGGAGTTACTAAGAGATATTTTTTGGGTAGTGGATGTGCGTAGGATTTTGCAAATCCCAATATACCCGTTAGCCTTCAACGATTTCATTGCTTGGCAACCTAGCAGGACAGGAATTTTCACTGTAAAAACGGCCTACCATATTCAGTGGAGTCATACTTTCAGGGCACATGCAAATAGGATTGAGAACCCGACTGGATCTGCACCCGTGGATATCTGGAATACCCTATGGAAACTTCAAGTGCCACGTAAAGTTCAAATATTTGGTTGGCGAATATTGCGTGGAATCATCCCTCTAAAATCAATCCTAATGAACCGGCATGTAGGGTCAGATGGGGCCTGTCCGATTTGTCATCAGGGAGCGGAGGATCTGAAACACCTTCTGTTTTTGTGCACTAATGCAAAGGAGCTTTGGAGGCGACTAGGTATGATGGAGGTAATCGAACATTCAACGGTGGTTGATCGGTCGGGATCTATTATTGTAGAACACATACTATCGCTACCGGAGAAGCAACTATCCATACATCCTAGTGTCGAAGTTAAGCAAGGTCTGATGGTGGGGGCATGGTATCTATGATGGATAAGGAGGCAAATCACTCATAATGAACAGGTTCCCCCGACATGGAGATGGCCACTTTCGGTCCTCTCTATAATTCGTAATTTTGCAACAATACATGCAGGTCCATCGAGTGTGTCTGAAGCATCTTGGACAAAACCGAACCCAGGCTTCATTAAAATGAATGTTGATGCGGCTTTCTTTTTAGATGAAGGTATGGGTGCTACCTCGGTGGTCCTACGAGATGGAAGGGGAAGTTTTATTGCGGCCCAATGCAAGTTCCTTCCGGTGGCAGTGGACGCGATTACATCAGAAGCCATGGCAATGAGGGACGGATTAGTATTTGCTAATTCTCTGGGATTTAGCTGTCTGGAGGCAGAATCTGATTCTCTACAAGTTATCAACTTATGTACGGGTCAAACAAGATGGTGGGATGAAGCAACAACGCTCTTTGCAGAATGTGTGGATTTAAGTGCATCGATTGGGAAGGTCATCTACAAGCATTGTTTACGTTCATGTAATCGTGCAGCTCATGTGCTAGCAAATTTCAGTTTTTGTAATAAGCTTTCTTCTGTTTGGTTGCATGAGCCCCCTGATATTTTGGTTAGGGAGCTCGTGGACGATGTAAACATTATTCATAATCAATAAAGCTAGCCATGATGGCCTTCCCCCCCCCCCCCCCCCCCCCCCCCCCCCCAAAAAAAAGACACAAACAAACGCCCAGGGAGCTACGCATACAAATGACTTGCAGTACATACATTATTGCATACACATACATACTGGATGTTCAATCACACACAGAGACAGGGCACGAACAGCGTCCGCGAGGCACACGCTGCGCTGAGCTTTTTGTGCCTAGGACGCAGCGTCTCAGTCATCGATCACAAAGCTCACACCGTCGTGCTTCTTGAAGTAGTGCGTGGTGTGATCCACGATCTGCAGGTTCCACAAGCATCGTCAGATGGGAACCACTGTCGTGCAGCCAAGTGAAGCAAATGCATGCCCGGCTTAAAAAAAACACCCGCAACAAAAAAATGGTGTGTAAAAAAAAAACCATGGGCAGGAAGGATGGCAAACCATCTAGCAGCAGCGCGGCTTTAATTTAAATCCAATAGTGCGAATGGCACGATAAAGCAACATAATTTTATGAATTCACATCCTAAACAGATGAGATGGTAAAGTTAGACTTGATGCGTATAATTAAGAAAACTGTATAATTAATAGCTCTAGTAAGATGGGATGTGCTCAACTGCATGGACGAACCAACCGTTTTTAGTGCCAACATTTTGAGTTTGGCCTAAGTGGTACCCGATGGACTTCCTCAGTTGTTTTAGATTGGGTGCACAACGGTTCCTCCATTAGAAAAATCTGGATGGAGTACATCAGGCTTTCAACTCTACTTAGACTATTCAATCCAGGACAGGACAGGACAGGGTTGGTTTCAAACTCCACTAGATGAATGATGCACTTGTATAATAGTAATACTTCTATCAGGCTTTTGTCAGGATCGTGGATCCCAGGGTATCCAGGCCCGTCCGCCACGACCCAGGGCACGACACATGGCGAGGCCCATCGAGAGGGTCACTGGCGGGCGTCACGAGCCAGCCTCCTCGCGAGGTGCTCATCTCCCGAGGGCGAGCAGGCGTTCAAGTCGCAACACATCCCCAAGGGCCGCGGAAGCCCCCTCGCGAGGCGGCCTCCTGAGGTCCCTCCCTCAGGGGGACAAGTCGAGGGCAGCTCCGGCTGGTCGTATGGCCCTGGGCGCACCACGTGGGTGACACGCGCGACGACAGAAGGCAGCAGTCGCCGCGCTAGCCAGCGCGGATGAGGAGGCTTTCCTCTTCTGTGCTAAGAAGGCAAAGGAACAGTCTGGCTCCCAAAGCAACCCCAAAGGTTGCCCAATCGGTGAAAGAAGACCAAGACGATGGACGCGCCAGGGCAGATGTCATTCCCGAACCCACCAGTGCGTCACGGCAGGAGGCTTTGCAGACGAAGACCACCTTTAGTCAGGATAGACCGCAACCTTGTCCCCCTTCAAACTGGCCATTGTGGCAACCCTTTCCGCCATGTGTTTTCGGGGGAAGAGGAAGAGAGGCGGTATAAGAAGAGGGCGAGGTGCCACCGTAGAGGAGAGGACTGATTTTTCGGCAACTAGAGCCCAACGCTTGTACTCTCTCTCTCTCCAAGCAATCCAGCTAAGCAGAAGTAGGGTTTTACACCTCGAGGTGGCCCGAACCTGGGTAATTGCCGTGTCCATTGTTCTTCTTTCCTAGCTCGTGCTCGCTGCAGCGTCGCCGTGAGGTCGAGAGGACAAAGTAAGGCAGTAGGAACAAGCGCACCCCATAGTTCGAACCTCTTGGGTCCCAGAAGCCCCGATTCCGACAGCTTCCGACTCACTACGCAAGATAGGCTGCTAGTTTTCCGACTCCGGCTCACAAAAGTTTACTTAAGGCTCCGTTCAGAATCCCTCCGCTCTCTAACTCCACTGCGAAGCGGAGCGGCATACAGTTGAATTTTGGCGAGCAGCCAAAAGGGTGCTCCACACGCTCCGCTCCCTGGCAAAGGAGCGGAGGATCGCCGAACACAGCCTAAGAAAGGATGAATGTACCACTGTACATAGCAGTAGCACATGGACTCATAAGTGTAAAGCGTATAAAATTGCCAACTCGTCATCAACTGTCTGACAAACTCTATGAAATTGAAATTCAGGTAACGCAGTTGTGCAAAGTGTGAAAGTACACAAATGTCCATATATCATAACTAAACTGCCTCATGAAACTTCTGAAATGGAGGCGACGACTTCAGTGTTGTCAACAGAAACATAGAAGGTCCTTCAAACGAAACTATTATGTTAGTATTGTGGTTTCAGGTTGCCCTCACATTTCATAATGAAGGTCGGTGCTATTAACTCCAGTTTTATAACTAACAACGACACTACAACTGCAAAGCTAGACAAAACTACCTAGGATTTTAATTGAAGCCAGATGGAAAGATTGTTTTCCAGACGAACTAAATTCAGTAATGATGAACTAATAATAGTGCAATAACATAGCGGTCACATTAGTGTTGCTCAGCTCCAGGTTAAAGTAACATAATTTTATAATTTCACACCCTAAAGAGACGAGATAATAAACTTAGAGTTGATGTGTATAATTAACTTCTGGTAAGGAAGATGTAATAAACTACATGGCCGAATTCATTTTGATACAACATGCTGGGTTTGATCCAACCTCCAAAGGATATCCGAGCTCTTTTAGATTGGGTGCACAACATTTCCTCCATTAGAAAAATCAGGATGGATCACATCGGGCTTTCAACTCTACTTTAGACTATTCAATCTAGGACAGGATAGGACAGGTTGGTTTCCAACTCCAGTGGATGAATGATGTACTTCTATAAGATAATAATGCAACAGCAATAGTTTTAATATGCTTCCGACTCTTATCTACTAGTAGTACGTACTATTAAACCGCCTCACGAAACTTCTGAAAAGGGAGGCAGCAACTTCAGTATTGTCATAGAAGCATAGAAGCTACTTCA
The DNA here is from genome assembly GCA_963921465.1 of Triticum timopheevii. NCBI lineage: Eukaryota > Viridiplantae > Streptophyta > Magnoliopsida > Poales > Poaceae > Triticum > Triticum timopheevii. Next base: position 499,821,048 of record OY997266.1, on the reverse strand, counting down.
AAAGAAACTCTTATCCTAGTATGGTGGCTTCCCACACATTTCCTAATTCAGGTCGGTCCTATGAAGTCCAGTTTTATACTCCCTCCGCCCCATAATATAAGAGCGTTTTTTACACTAGTGTAGTGTCAAAAACACTCTTATATTATTGGACGGAGGGAGTAACTAACAACGACGCTGCAACTGCAAAGCTGGACAAAACTATCTCGGATTTATAAGCCAGATGGAACGATTGTTTTCCAGATGCACTAAATGCAGTAATGAACTTATAATGGTGCAACGACATGGCAGTACGGCAATCACATTGGTGTTGCTAAGCTCCAGGTTAAAATAACAACACAATCTTATAATTTCACACCCTAAAGAGACGAGATGATAAACTTAAGAGTTGATGTGTACAATCAACTTCTGATAAGGGAGATGTAATCAACTATATGGCCGAATTCTTTATGAAACAACATAGTGGGCTTGATCTAAACTCTAGAGGATATCCGAGCTCCTTTAGATTGGGTGCGCAACATTTCTTCCATTAGAAAAATCTGGATGGAGTAGTACATCGGGCTTTCAACTCTACTTTAGACTATTCAATCTGGGAAAGGATAGGACAGGTTGGTTTCCAACTCAAGCGGATGAATGATGCAATTTTATAAGATAATAGTGCAACAGCAATAGTTTTAATAGGCTTCCAACTCTACACCCAATAGCAGTATAAGAAAGGTTGGCGGTTTTCCAACTCCAGCTCACAATAGCTCACTTAAGACAGGATGAATGTACCACTGTGGGTAGCAGTATTTTTTTTTGTTTTTGTTTGAGAAAGAGTCTTCATGACAAACTACTACAAGTAAAAGAAAAAGCAGTCACAAGAGCTAGATGATCTTGGATGCCTACATCAGAGCAGCAGCTCATCCTGCGCTCGAGCTACAAGATTACCACGACCCGGCATCCAAGAACAGATAAATCAGCGTTTGCATAGGAGCCACTATAATTGAAACGCGTACATAATTATGAACTGTCTGACAAACTCTCTGAAATTAAAACTTTAGGTAACGTACGTGTGTGCGAAGTGTGAAAAATGCACAAAAAATCGTGTATTATAAACTGCCTCGTGAAATTTCTGAAAATTGAGGCAGCAACTTCAGCATTGTCTACAGTGGTACGATAGAAGGTAGAACTCTTATCTTAGCATTGTGTTTCTCTTGCATTTCAATATTAAGACTAGTGATATGTCAGGCTCTATTGCTCTAATAAGTTCAAATATATTCCAACTAACAATGACACTGCAACTGCAAAGCTGGACAAAACTTCCTAGAATTAATTAGAAGCCAGATGGGACTATTTTTTCCAAGCGCACTAAATCCAGTAATGAACTCATATAATACCAGTGCAATGATATATCACTCACATTGGTGTTGCTGAGCTCCAGGTTATAGAAATCCACGGCGTCTGCCTTGAACAGCGGCCCGGCGTGCCAGGTCCCGGCGTGCAGCTTCAGGAACTTCGGACCGGAGACCCGGAAAACGCAGACCTCGGCGGGATCCGGGGGCAGATAGTGATGTCCAGCGCGCGACTGCACGGGACTCCTGCCACGGTCCTGGCCACTCTGCTCGTCCACGATGGAGGGCTTGGCCACGCCGAGGTACCAGTCCTGGCCGCCAATGGAGCCGAGGCACTGCGTGACGCTGGCGTGGTGGGTGATGGAAGAGAACTTGAGCGGCCTGCTCTCCAATCTCATGATGTAGAACCTGGTAGAATGGAGAGTGGCAAATAAAAGTTCAGAATCTTCGGTCTAGTTCAGGTCGCAGAGGATGATTGGTTGCTAGTACTAGTATGTGCAGAATCGAACCTAGGGATGCCGCGGCTGAGGTCGAGCTGGGCGTCATGGGGGCCGAACTGGTCGCCGTCGGGGGAGGCGGCGATGACCTGCCCGAAGGGCGCGAAGGACTCCGGCGTGGCCTCCACCGGCCGGAGCGTCACCACCCTCGGCTCCTCCTCCCGCTTGGCTTCCATCGCCTGCGGCGCCGACGACGAGGTGGCTCTGGCTCCGGCGCGCACGGCTCTGCCGCTGTTGCTGTTGCTGCGAGGACGGGGGCGGGGAGGGGGAGGGGAAGGAGTGGCGGTGCTGCGGCGGCAGAAGTGGCCGAGGCGGCACGCGCGGCCCAGGAGGCCCAGCGCCTCCATGCACCAAACGTTTTCCCGTGGCCGGAACCGAAGCGTGCGGTGTGGTGTGGTGCGCCGCAGTTGTGCTGGTACTAGGCTTTTTTTTTTTTTGAACGGGTACAAACTTTATTTCTCAAAGAATAGCAAGATCGTTTACAATGTGATGAGAAATAAAGTCTGGGGTGGCACCTTCCCAAAAATCTGAAGATCTACTGGCAAGAGCGGCTTTAGCTATACAATCAGCAACATAATTGGCTTCCCTAGGGCATTTACTAACTTCATACTTAGCATAATCCAAACCCATTTCCTTGCTCTCTAGAAGAATAGCAGCCTCCTGTCCGAGATGGTTTTCTGAGCTGAGAGCCGCCACTGCATTTGAGCTATCAGACTCAATATGCAGGATATTGCATCCAATCTTGCCTGCCAGGTAGAAACCATTCCGTATAGCGATTATCTCCGCCGTATCTACTGACACCACGTGCGGTATGAACCATGAAGCAGCTGCTATGAAATTACCACGTTCATCTCGTGCCACTGCTCCTGTACCTGCTGTCATATTTTCAGCGCAGAACGATGCATCTACATTGATTTTGACGACTCCTCTGGCTGGCTTGTGCCACATACGATCTCGCTGTACCACCAGCTGGTTCGGAGTAAGAGAGCGTATAAAGTTTGTTGCTAGAACTCTTATGGAAATTGATGTTTGGTGCGCTTCCCGGACAGTGTCACCTTTAACAGTTTGTCGTCGTTGCCACCATATGTACCAGCTTGCCACTGCACTTAGCTCAGCCACCGAAAGAGTGTTTTTTGAATCATGACGCTCTATGAGATTAGCCAGAGTGGAAGCACCTGACCGGTCTTCCCCAACAGCTTGCAGCACTTCATTCTCAATCCCCAGCTCCCTCCATATAGCTTTAGCTCTTCTACATGAGAATAAACAGTGTTGTGTATCTTCGTATCCTATCTGGCATATTGGGCATTGTCCCGTGACTGGTATATGCCGATTTGCTAGAGTTCCATAGCATGGTAATACTCCCCGAATCACCTTCCAGACAAAATGTTTAACTTTGCCAGGAACTCTCAAGTCCCACACACGTTTCCAGATATTGTTTTGCCTGCTACCTTGAGCTATATCTTGATTCTCCCTGCCGCCAAACTAATGCTGAAATTGCACCCGATATGCCGATCGTACATTAAAATTACCAGATCGATCATAGTGCAATGCTACAAAGTCTTGAAGCAGCTGCACTCGAAGAGGAATTTGTAGGATCCGGTGAACATCAACCTGCCAGAACACTTCTCGGATCAAATGCTCATCCCATTGTCCAGTATAAGGATGAATTAATTCCTCCACCTTGCTCAACATAGTTGCTCCCCTTGGAGTTATGATTTTCCTATTATCACTTGTGGGTATCCAAGGATCATTCCAGATATTGATTTGTGATCCTGTACCTACACGCCAGATGCACCCTCTCTTAAAAGTTTGTATACCCGCTACAATACTTTGCCAAGTAAAAGAGGAGCCCTTTTTTGGTCCTGCCATGAGAATGTTTCCATTAGGGTAGTACTTTGCACTTAGAACTCATGCACACAAAGATTCAGGGTTCTGGAGTAGGCACCAACACTGTTTTGCTAACAAAGCAAGGTTAAAACTGTGTAAGTCCCTAAACTCCAATCCACCCTTATTCTTCGGGATACATAACTTCCACCATGCAAACCATGCATCTTCTTCTTCTCCTCACTATCACCCCACCAAAATCCTGCCAACTCATCTGTAATTGCCTTGCAAATACTTTTGGGTAATTTAAAAACTGACATAGCATATGAGGGAATTGCTTGGCCTACTGCTTTCAACAGAATCTCTTTCCCCTTTATGGAGAGTACCTTCTCTTTCCAACCCTTTATTCTCTGGCAAATTCTGTCAATAAGATGTTGAAAGCAATCACTTCTATCCACTCCAAACATAGTGGGTAGACCAAGATATTTGTCTGTTAATGCCTCGGTTAGGATATCCAGGGTCGTACACACCTCTTCTCTAACCAGCACACTTGTTGGGATGAAAAAAATGCTCGATTTTGGAGTGCTTACACACTGACCACTGCTCCCACAATAAACCTCTAGAACTCTTTTCAATGTATTAGCATTGTGGGCATTTGCTTTCATAAGGATCAGTGAATCATCTGCAAAAAGCAAATGTGATATAGATGGTGCATCTCTACACACCCGAATTCCTTCAATACCTCCTATCTCTTCCTCATGAGCTAACAGGCTAGATAAGCCTTCAGAACAAATCAAAAACAAGTATGGAGAAAGAGGATCTCCCTGTCTTAAGCCTCTTGATGGTATAATATCCTCTGACTCCACTCCATTAAACCTTATTCTGTATGTTACTGAGGAGACACATTCCATAATCATTTTCACCCATTCCGGATGAAATCCTAGTCTCAGCATCATTTTTTCAAGAAATCCCCACTCTACTCTATCGTATGCCTTCATCATATCCAGTTTTACTGCACAAAGACCATTCGAGCCATGGGTCTTTTTCTTTATTGCATGAAAGCATTCATAGGCAACTAACACATTATCAGTTATAAGTCTTCCAGGAACAAAAGCACTCTGTGTTGGAGATATTACCTCTGGAAGTATCTTCTTGAGTCTGTTTGCAATCATTTTTGAAATGATTTTGTATACAACGTTGCACAGGCTGATAGGTCGATATTGTGTTATTACTTCCGGACTATCAACCTTAGGGATTAGGACTATATTTGTTTGATTCCAACCAGTCGGTAATGCTCTGTTGTGTACTGCATGTAGCACCTCATCAGTAAGTTCATCACCTAAGATATGCCAAAAGCGTTTGAAAAAAATTGCATGCAGACCATCAGGGCCGGGGGCCTTCATATCCCCAATCTGAAAGAGAGCCTTCTTCACCTCCTCCCTCGTATAAGGCTCCATTAGTTTTGTGTTCATCTCCGTAGAGACCTTTGGTTTCACCCTGCTTAATAAGTCCTGATCATAATTCACAACTTCAGAGGAAAACAGCCTAGAAAAATAGTTTGAAATGAGGGGTTTGAGGTTATCATTCCCCTCCACCCACCCGTTATTATTATCCTTAAGTTTCTTAATAAGATTCCTCCTTTTTCTAGCAGAGGCAAAATTATGAAAGTACTGGCTATTGCGGTCACCTCTACACAGCCATCTAACATTGCCTCTCTGGGCCCAAAAGATTTCCTCTTGATCAAGCAAATTCTCTATCAAAACTGACAATTCCTTCTGCCTCAGCCGAACCTCATTTGTGAAAGGGGCTTGCATCAGCCTTTCCAACTCCTTTTGGGCTTTATTCAGGCGCACTCGCGGGCCTTTAAGTACTTTCCTATCCCATTCATGCAGGTCACGGTGGACAGCATCCACTTTCTCATGCAGTTTGCCATAGAGGCCTTGGTGATGCGCCTTGAGCCACGCTGTTTTGACGATCTCTTCCACTGTGTATTCTTCCAACCACCGAGCTTCAAAATGCCTTTTATATTGTGGTTTTGCTTCTCCCACTCCCGCAAGACACTCTGTGTCCAACAAAATAGGCCTGTGATTTGATTTGCCCATTTCCAAGTTACACAATCCAACATATGGGTGCATGTTCATCCACCCACCATTCATCACAGCGCGGTCGAGTCGCTCTTTAAGGCCGCCTCGGAACCACGTGAATTTATCGCCCACATATCCTAAGTCTTCCAGATCACAATCTATCAGTGTATCCTGGAAGGCTTGTAAACGAGCACGCTGTCTCGGTGCTCCTCCCTCCTTCTCTGACGACAATAAAATCTCATTGAAGTCGCCAAGAAGGACCCATGGTAATCTAGACTGGGCGTGCAAATCTCGTATATATTGATATGTATGATCCTTATGCTCCCAGCTTGGTTCTCCATATATGCCCGTCATTCTCCAGATATTACCATTTGTCTCATGAACATGAACGTCAATTCCCCATCGCGCGGTGGTCTGGGAGTAGATCCTAACCTCCTTCTTCTAGACCATTAGCAGACCGCCCGTTCTACCATCTGAGCACGGCTCCACGATCCTCTCATCCATACCCAGCTTTCTCATCAGCCTTTCTGCCTTTGCATCATCCAAATGCGTTTCAGACAAGAAAAACGCATCCGGTTTGTGTCACCTCTGTATATCCAGAAGCGAACGAACTGTCGGGGCTCCGAGGAGACCCCGACAGTTCCAACCAATTATTTTCATTGGTTCCGGCGATCCTCCTCGAAGGAGGTCGCCGATGAGCTGTTCGTCACCTCTGTCCCTGCCCTGAACCTCTTGTTGTCATGAATCTTCTGTGGGGTGCTAAGCTGACTCTTGTCAACCACACCCTTGCTCCCATTCTCAATTAACAGGTCCCTCTCGTTAACATGCCCCACATTAGATGTAGTAGCCAGGGTCCCATCCTGACCAATCAACCTTTTCCGGGCCGTAGGGATTGAAGGATCTCCCAGGTCCATGTCAACCGCCTGCTCTTTTGAGTCTCCTGAATTACCTCCTCCTTCTCCTGAACCCCCTCCTCTACCCGAGCTTCCTCCACCCCTAGGGAAATTTTGGTTTCCCCGGCCACCTCCATTATCAAAGTGCACAAGCAGCCAATCGCCCCATTCACATGACTCTGGGCTATGTATTCCATCACCACACTCAGTTACCTCATGCCCAATCAAGCCACAAAAATTGCAGAATCTTGAAAGTTTTTCATATTCCACTGGATACCTTCTCATCTCCTTCAGGGTCAAAGGCACAAACCGGACCAAGGGGGTATCGAGCTTCAGAAAGACTCGAGCTCTAAGGTACTGCGCCGGGTTGATGCGCCCCTCAGTAACAAATACCTTGATTGGATGAACACCCACCTTGTTCGCTATCTTCTCTGACAACGCAGACTTTTGCATTATCACATCAGGAATTCCCTTGATCCTCGCACAGACTGGTATGCGGTCAAGTTTATATTCATAAACATCAGTTAGCCCATCATATTCTTCGATCACCACTGCCTCCCGCCTAAACAGCCACGGGCCTCCATTCATAACCCTATTCCAATCTCCCAGGCACGTGAATTGAACAATAAACCGATTCTCTCCCTTCGCTTTGAAGATCACATCCTGGGCAGACGCCCATGCATTACGCATATCCTTGAACATGGCGATGTGTGAGAACGGCCTTTGGGTATGAACCCTAAAAACTCCTAGCCATCTCGTCTCCTCCAGGAGCCCATCAACTTCTCCCGACAAATCCAACTCCTCTTCCTCTTCTCCGAACAGATTCAGACCCTCAAACTTGCTTTCCAGGTTGGGTTCATGCAAGTGAGTCACATCGCCCCCCGCCCTATTTCCAGATCCATCGCCGCCGCCAGCGCCGCCCGCCAGGGTTTCCTTCACTTTTTCCGCCATGCGATCGCCTCCTACGGACACCTGATCTGTTAGGAGCACGATCCTGTCTGCAAGTCCAGATTTAACCGTAAAGCTTCCCGCAGGATTCTCCCGAAGCAGATGTACTCTCGCGCCGCCGCGAGAGAAACTGTGGAACCCTAGGTCGCCCTAGGGGAAAAAATTTGATGCAGGACTAGCCGCATCTCCTGTGCTGGTACTAGGCTACCGATGCATCTCTCTAATCTGTCCACGCGTCCAATCCAAATGAGCGGCGCTGTACACGAGTGCAACCATGACGGATGAGACTTGCCTGCTCTCGGTGTGCGTTCCCATCCGTGCTCCCGCATATGTGGCGCGATTTGATTGGAACAAAATAATGCTCGGCCCCACCCCCTTAAAATCAGGGGGAGATAATTAGATTAGAAAGGAAAAAGGAAAAAAGACATTCATAGGATGAAGTGGGAGCACGGATGGGAGCATAGGAAGGGAGCAAGTCTTTTTTAGTCAGTGTCAGGGCATCTCCAATGCGGGCGCTGATAGGCGCCGGAGCACGGCCCAAAGTTTCGGCCGGTCGCGCCCCAGCCGCCCGATACGCACATTCCATACCGCACATTTACCCTCGCGCGCGCGTCTTTTTTCTTCTTCCTCACGTCAGTATCTCTGAAACATGTGCTGCTCGTCGCCCCTCCCCCCCGCCCCCTCCTTGACCTCCGGCTTGAAGCTCCGCGGCACCGCTCACCGGCTCACTGTCGGTGCTCGTCGGCTTTGCAAGTGCATCTCGCCGGGGCGCTCGTCGGCTGGATGGTTGCATCAAAAACGAAAGACAGGGAGGTTCCACTTCTGCTTCAGCCGCTTCCAGCAAAATCAAATGTTGATTGAAGCAAAAAACACAAATAGAACAAAAATCACCATGGGCACAAAAAACGACAAAAATCACCATGGAGACAAAAATACAGCAAAAATCACCTTGGGTATCGCCGTCGCCGTCCAGCACTATCTCACCTCCGGGTTGAAGCAAACCTCATGGCCGGTTCCAGCAAAATCGATTGCTGGTTTCAGCAAAAAAAAATCAAGGCAGCAAAAATTTATTGCAGCCACTGGCGTCGCCACCCAGCACCATCCGTTGGATGAAGCAAAATTTCTGGCCAATTCCAGCAAAATCGATTGCTGGTTCCAGCAAAAATATTGATGCAGCAAAAAATTCTCGCGGCCACCGGCGTAGACGCCCAACACCATCTGTCAAGGAAGCAAAATCGCTGACCGGTTCCAGCAAAAACAAGTGTTGGTTCCAGCAAAAAAATCAATGCAGCAAAAAAAATCCCTGACCCGGTTCCAGCTCGTCTATGTGGTTCCAACTTTTGTGCAGATGCTTCTTGCAAATCTTGAACATGGTTGCAGCTGTGCCATCGGCCGGTTCTAGCTAATCTGAAGCATGATGCCCTGCTCGGCTTGGAGCTTGAACCATGTCGGGAAGGCCGTCACGCACGAGGGCGTCGTCGCCGGCGAAAGCGTCGCAGCTGCTGGTCTCGTCCAACCTCTGCAGCCTCGAGGGTCGCCGTAGCAGAAAAGCATCTGAGTAGCGGCAAAAAAAAGTGGTGGCGCACGAGATGGAGCTAAAATCGCGATTTGCAGCAAATGTCCGATGGCCATGTTGCTTCTGGCCGGTAGGAGGAAGAGGGCCGCTCGCTGGCTTTCGCGAGGAGAGACTGTTCTGGGAGGTGGAATTGGGGGAAAACGATGGGGGTGAGGGGATAAGGTTGCTGTGTGTCGGCGGGTTGGGCTCCACATAGGATGACATGGCTCTACAAGTGGTGATGGATCCACGCAAATCCTACGATGCACGAGCGACCGGCGCATTGCTTCGGCCGGTCCGCCGGGCGGAAACGTTTCCCGGCCGCAAAATGCCTGCAAACGTGGATCTTTGTTCTCCCGTCCAACATCGTCCCGCATACATCCATCCATGGACGCGTTCGCGCGTCTGAACTCTTGGGAAGGTTTGCGGATGTCCGACCTCCACCACTTACATGTCAGATAATGCAATCCTACCCAAAAATCTCTCATGTGCGACCGCTCCAACCATGTCATGCAATGATATGAGTTTCTATCTCCCTCTCCATGAAATAATTATGTACACTGATAGGTTGTCTAGTCTTCGGTAGGGCCTAGTTTTGGACGGCAAAACCCTACTGGATAGTTGTCATCGGATGTATGCAACTCGGTAGAGAGACAATAATTTCGATCTTATTTCGAGAGATACGCCGAGGTTATGTCCGAGGGCCTCCCGAAGGGCTGCCCGAGGGACTGTTCGAGTTTTTATCTGAGGGCCTCCTGAAGGACTGTTCGAGGGACCATCTGAGGGACTGTCTGAGGGAGAAAATCCTCGCGGTTGGAGGTTGAGAAATCCTAGTTGCGGGGATCTGCACCGAAGATCTCCAGCGACTCTCCTTCCACCATGCTTTGAGCCAATAATGATCAGATCAAACCCTGCATGCATCTTCATAGTGGTCTTGGGCGTGCTCGTAGTACAATTTTTTTGTTTTCTGTTGCGTTACCCTATAGAGGCATCAAGAGATGTTCTATGCGTAGATGCAGGTTACAATCTAGAATACATGAGATGTATGGGTATTGCACAATATAATTTTGTAACATATGAGATCTATTGCTGAAAATTATTTGTGCGGGTAGTCAATGAAATCTATTACCTGATGTTCTTGTTGCTTCTCTTTAATATGCATATTTCCGATCTTGACATCATGGTGCAGTGCTTTAATTATAGCAATCCACGATCATGACAGATCAATGAAGTGCTTTAGTTCTTTGGGTTACCATTGTTAAAGAAAGATGAAATTTAGTAGATTAAAGGGCAATGCAGATATGATGCACGGGGTTCTTGTGTATGATGAAGTTCAGTATGGGGCTCGAGATTTTTTATCTCGTATTTCATACGCACCGTAAAGTTAATCTAGCGACTTGAATAATCATACTTGATGATGAACATTGGTAGCTGCGGTTTGTTTTGAAAGCTTAGAAGCCACGTAAAATAAAATCTGCACAAACTGATTAGAGGTATTTAACTTGGTTTTGCAGGAAGGCATTTGATGTGGTATAGTCTTGATCACATTTAATGAGATTATGTATGAGATGGCTATATAATGTAAATTAATTAACATGACCTATGTGTCATGATTCGGCATGATGGTTGGAGCCAGATGATTATCACCTTAATGACATGCGTGTCAGCCTTGTTCTAATGCATTAATTTTATTAGCTATAATGATAGAAATATTATTTGATGCATCTTCAAGAGGGTGACAAGTTTTGCGAAGGTGGACACCTATGCAAATGCCGAAGACAAAGAAAATAAAGACTTCTCAGTCAGAAAGGGTTATACTATATCAGGCTATTATTAATTGCCTGAGATGTCTATCCCTCTTGATGCACCCTTTTGATTGCGCGATAGTCGCTTTTATTAGGGTGATCTCTAACTTAAAAATAACAAGCAGTTAGTGTTCTCCCAAGTGTAGCACGTCTAAAGTACGTATCTTTTCGGGGTGCGCCATGTCCACATGGGTATGAATTAATTGAGAAGTATGAGGCGGGTGATGGTCAGACCTCACATCAAGATCACTTGGTTGTCTTGACTTTCAGGCAGGATTGTCTTGAACCCGAAACACATCCATTGAAAAATGAACAAGAGTCACACAGAGATGTGATCGGCAAGTTGGCCTTCCGGTTGAAATTCACGTCATCAGTGATGTTCACATCAATGACGTTGAATTAAAATACGAGTCTTCTATCACTCATAATCAATTCTGGGAGATAGTGATTTGAGTGGGAGCACACTTTAGATTTAAATATTTAGTCACTAGTGCATTTAATTATGAACAAAGTCTAAGTGAAACTTGTGTTTACCGTTGTGTATTAAATGGATCGCAACCCCCGTTCAACTTAGGCCCGATGTTAGAGAAAGAGAAGTTAGCTGCGAATGGAAACAACTATGCGGACTAGGTCCATACCCTGAGGTTAGTCCTCGGGATTGCTATGAAAGAGTATGTGCTTGACACACCACTTCCAAAAGAGCTAGCAGAAACTGCCACAACAAACGAGAAAAATATCTAGACCACTAAGAGTGAAGATTACACTATGGTGCAGTGCCTTATGCTCACTTGCATGAGTTCAGAGCTTCAAAAACAACTTTGATTCAGATCCCCCCGTGATATGATCCAGGAATTGACCCCCCTCGATGCTGATTCTAGGTGTTATGGCCTCACGAAAGCGATGTTTGAGTGCAAGATGGCTGAAGGAGGTTCAGTTTGCGAACACGTGGTCACTTTGATTGGCTACACTGAGAGGCTTAAAGCCTTGTGGTTTCCAATTCCAGCAAAACTCGCGTCAAACATGTTACTTTCTTCACTCCCTCGTCTTACGACTGAAGGAAATATGCCCTAGAGGCAATAATAAAGCTATTATTTATTTCTTATTTCATGATAAATGTTTATTATTCATGCTAGAATTGTATTAACCGGAAACATAATACATGTGTGAATACATAGACAAACTTAATGTCACTAGTATGCCTCTACTTGACTAGCTCATTAATCAAAGATGGTTATGTTTCCTAACCATAGACATGAGTTGTCATTTGATTAACGGGATCACATCATTAGTAGAATGATGTGATTGACTTGACCCATTCCGTTAGCTTAGCACTTGATCGTTTAGTATGTTGCTATTGCTTTCTTCATGACTTATACATGTTCCTGTAACTATGAGATTATGCAACTCCCGTTTACCGGAGGAACACTTTGTGTGCTACCAAACGTCACAACATAACTGGGTAATTATAAAGGAGCTCTACAGGTGTCTCTGAAGGTACATGTTGGGTTGGCGCATTTCGAGATTAGGTTTTGTCACTCCGATTGTCAGAGAGGTATCTCTGGGCCCTCTCGGTAATGCACATCACTATAAGCCTTGCAAGCAATGTAGCTAATGAGTTAGTTACGGAATGATGCATTACGTAACGAGTAAAGAGACTTGTCGGTAACGAGATTGAACTAGGTATTGGATACCAACGATCAAATCTCGGGCAAGTGACATACCGATGACAAAGGGAACAACGTATGTTGTTATGCGGTTTGACCGATAAAGATCTTCGTAGAATATGTAGGAGACAATATGAGCATCCAGGTTCCGCTATTGGTTATTGACCGAGAATAGTTCTAGGTCATGTCTACATAGTTCTCGAACCCGTAGAGTCCGCACGCTTAACGTTACGATGACAGTTTTATTATGAGTTTATAAGTTTTGATGTATCGAAGGAGTTTGGAGTCCCGGATGAGATCGGGGACATGAGGAAGAGTCTCGAAATGGTCGAGACATAAAGATCGATATATTGAACGACTATATTCGGACATCGGAAGGGTTCCGAGTGATTCGGGTATTTTCGGGGGTACCGGGGAGTTGGGAATACGAGGAAGAAACAATGAGCCTCATGGGCCAAGTGGTGGAAGAGAGGAGGCAGGGCGCGCGGCCCCCCTAGCCCAAACCGAATTGGACTAGGGGGCCGGCCCCCCTTTCCTCCTTTTCCTCCTTCTCTTTCCTTCTCCTTCTCCTTCCCTTCCTTCCCCTCTCCTAGTTGGACTAGGAAAGGAGGGAGTCCTACTCCCGGTGGGAGTAGGACTCCTCCCTGGCGCGCCCTCCCTTGGCCGGCCGCCCCCTCCCCCTTGCTCCTTTATATACGGGGGCAGGGGGGCACCTCTACACACACAAGTTGATCTTCAAGATCGTTCCTTAGCCGTGTGCGGTGCCCCCATCCACCATATTCCACCTCGGTCATATCATCGCGGAGTTTAGGCGAAGCCCTGTGCCGGTAGAACATCATCATCGTCACCACGCCGTCGTGCTGACGGAACTCATGCCCGGCACTTTGCTGGATCGGAGTCCGGGGATCGTCATCAAGCTGAACGTGTGCTGAACTCGGAGGTGCCGTACGTTCGGTACTTGGATCGGTCGGATCGTGAAGATGTACGACTACATCAACCGCGTTGTCATAATGCTTCTGCTTACGTTCTACGAGGGTACGTGGACAATACTCTCCCCTCTCGTTGCTATGCATCACTATGATCTTGCGTGTGCGTAGGAAAATTTTGAAATTACTACGTTCCCCAACAGTGGCATCCAAGCCAGGTTTTATGCGTAGATGTCATATGCACGAGTAGAACACAAGTGAGTTGTGGGCGATACAAGTCATACTGCTTACTAGCATGTCATACTTTGGCTCAGCGGTATTGTGAGATGAAGCGGCCCGGACTGATATTACGCGTACGCTTACGCGAGACTAGTTTCACCGTTACGAGCATTCGTGCTTAAAGGTGACTGGCGGGTGTCTGTCTCTCTCACTTTAGCTGAATCGAGTGTGGCTACACCCAGTCCTTGCGAAGGTTAAAACAGCACTAACTTGACGAACTATCGTTGTGGTTTTGATGCGTAGGTAAGAACGGTTCTTGCTCAGCCCGTAGCAGCCACGTAAAATTTGCAACAACAAAGTAGAGGACGTCTAACTTGTTTTTGTAAGGCATGTTGTGATGTGATATGGTCAAGACGTGATGCTATATTTTATTGTATGAGATGATCATGTTTTGTAACCAAAGTTATCGGCAACTAGCAGGAGCCATATGGTTGTCGCTTTATTGTATGAAATGCAAACGCCATGTAATTGCTTTACTTTATCACTAAGCGGTAGCGATAGTCGTAGAAGCAATAGATGGCGTAACAACAACGATGCTACGATGGAGATCAAGGTGTCGCGCCGGTGATGATGGTGATCACGACGGTGCTTTGAAGATGGAGATCACAAGCACAAGATGATGATGGCCATATCATATCACTTATATTGATTGCATGTGATGTTTATCCTTTATGCATCTTATCTTGCTTTGATTGACAGCAGCATTTTAAGATGATCTCTCACTAAAATTATCAAGAAGTGTTCTCCCTGAGTATGCACCGTTGCGAAAGTTCTTCGTGCTGAGACACCATGTGATGATCGGGTGTGATAAGCTCTACGTTCAAATACAACGGGTGCAAAACAGTTGCACACGCGGAATACTCAGGTTAAACTTGACGAGCCTAGCATATAACATATATGGCCTTGGAACACGGAGACCGAAAGGTCGAGCGTGAATCATATAGTAGATATGATCAACATATTGATGTTCACCGTTGAAACTACTCCATCTCACGTGACGATCGGACATGGTGTAGTTGATATGGATTAGGTAATCACTTAGAGGATTAGAGGGATGTCTATCTAAGTGGGAGTTCTTAAGTAATATGATTAATTGAACTTAAATTTATCATGAACTTAGTCCTGGTAGTATTTTGCAAATTATGTTGTAGATCAATAACTCGCGTTGTTGCTTTCATGTGTTTGTTTTGATATGTTCCTAGAGAAAACTGTGTTGAAAAAATGTTAGTAGCAATGATGTGGATTGGATCCGTGATCGGAGGTTTATCCTCATTGC
Organism: Triticum timopheevii; assembly: GCA_963921465.1. Classification (NCBI taxonomy): domain Eukaryota; kingdom Viridiplantae; phylum Streptophyta; class Magnoliopsida; order Poales; family Poaceae; genus Triticum; species Triticum timopheevii. The sequence goes on along the minus strand of OY997266.1, from coordinate 499,805,966 downwards.
TGCACAGAAGAATTATGTCCTTAATGCACCGCTAGGTGACAGACCTATTACAGGAGCAGATGCAGACGTTATGAACGTTTGGCTAGCTCAATATGATGACTACTTGGTAGTTTAGTGCACCATGCTTAACGGCTTAGAATCGGGACTTCAAAGACGTTTTGAACGTCATGGACCATATGAGATGTTCCAGGAGTTGAAGTTAATATTTCCAGCAAATACCCGAGTTGAGAGATATGAAGTCTCCAACAAGTTCTATAGCTAAAAGATGGAGGAGAATCGCTCAACTAGTGAGCATGTGCTCAGATTGTCTGGGTACTTCAATCGCTTGAATCAAGTGGGAGTTAATCTTCTAGATAAGATAGTGATTGACAAAATTCTCTAGTCACCATCACTAAGTTACTAGAACTTCGTGATGAACTATAGTATGCAAGGGATGACGAAAACGATTCCCGAGCTCTTCGCGATGTTGAAATCGACGAAGGTAGAAATCAAGAAAGAGCATCAAGTGTTGATGATTGACAAGACCACTAGTTTCAAGAGAAGGGCAATGGGAAAGAAAGGGAACTTCAAGTAGAATGACAAGCAAGTTTTCACTCCCGTGAAGAAGACCAAAGCTGGACCAAAGCCTGAAACTGAGTGCTTACACTGCAAAGAAAATGGTCACTGGAAGCGGAAATGCCCTGAATATTTAGTGGATAAGAAGGATGTCAAAGTGAACAAGGGTATATTTGATATACAGGTTATTGATGTGTGCCTTACTAGTGTTCATAGTAGCCCCTGAGTATTTGATACTTGTTCGGTTGCTAAGATTAGTAACTCGAAACAGGAGATACAGAATAAATAGAGACTAGTTGAAGGGGAAGTGACGATGAGTGTTGGAAGTAGTTCCAAGATTGATATGATCATCATCACACACTACCTATATTTTCGAGATTAGTGCTAAAACTAAATAAATGTTCTTTAGCATTTGCATTGAGCATGAATATGATTTGATCATGTTTATTGCGATACGGTTATTCATTTGAAGTTAAAGAATAATTATTATTCTGTTTACATGAATAAGACCTTCGATGGTTATACACCCAATGAAAATAGTTTGTTGGATCTCGATCATAGTGATACACATATTCATAATATTGATGCCAAAAGATGCAAAGTTAATAATGATAGTGCAACTTATTTGTGGCACTGCCGTTTGGGTCATATCGGTGTAAAGCGCATGAAGAAACTCCATAAAGATGGATTTTCGGAATCACTTGGTTATAAATCATTTGATGCTTACGAACCGTGCCTTTTGGGCAATATGACTAAAACTCCGTTCTCCGGAACAATGGAACAAGCTACTGACTTATTGGAAATAATACATACCGATGGATGCGATCCAATGAGTGTTGATGCTCATGGCAAGTATCGTTATTTTCTGACCTTCACAAGATGATTTGAGCAGATATGGGTATATGTACTTGATGAAACATAAGTCTTAAATAGTTGAAAGGTTCAAAGAATTTCAGAGTGAAGTGAAAAAAAATCATCATAACAAGAAAATAAAGTTTCTGCGATCTGATCGTGGAGACGATATTTGAGTTACGAGTTTGGTCTTCATTTGAAACAACGTGAAATAGTTTCGCAACTCACGCCACCTGGAACACCACAATGTAATGGTGTGTCCAAACGTCATAATCATACTTTACTAGATATGGTGCGATCTATGATGTCTCTTATCGGTTTACCACTATTATTTTGGGGTTATGCATTAGAGACAGTTGCATTCACTTTAAATAGGGCACCATCAAAATCCGTTTGAGATGACGCCTTATGAATTGTGGTTTGGCAAGAAACCAAAGTTGTCGTTTCTTAAAGTTTGGAGTTGTGATGCTTATATGAAAAAGGTTTTCAACCTGATAAGCTCGAACCCAAATCGGAGAAGTGCGTCTTCATAGAATACCCAAAGGAAACTGTTGGGTACACCTTCTATCACAGATCCGAAGACAAAACATTCGTTGCTAAGAATGGATCCTTTCTAGAGAAGGAGTTTCTCTCGAAAGAAGTGAGTGGGAGGAAAGTAGAACTTGATGAGGTAACTATACCTACTCCCTTGTTGGAAAGTAGTTTATCACAGAAATCAGTTCCAGTGATTCCTACACCAATTAGTGAGGAAGTTAATGATGATGATCATGAAACTTCAGATCAAGTTGCTACCAAACCTCGTAGGTCTTCCAAAGTAAGATCCACACCAGAGTGGTGCAGTAATCATGTTCTGGAAGTCATGTTACTAGACCATGATGAACCTACGAACTATGAGGAAGCGATGATGAGCCCAGATTCCGCGAAATGGCTTGAGGCCATAAAATCTGAGATATGATCCATGTATGAGAACAAAGTATGAACTTTGATTGACTTGCTCGATGACCAGCAAGCCATGTTAAATAAATGGATCTTCAAGAGGAAGACAGACATTGATAGTAATGTTACTATCCACTAAGCTCGACTTGTTGCAAAAGGTTTTCAACAAGTTCAAGGTGTTGAATACGATGAGATTTTCTCACTCGTATCGATGCTTAAGTTTGTCCGAATCATGTTAGCAATTGCCACATTTTATGAAATCTGGCAAATGGATGTCAAAACTGCATTCCTTAATGGATTTATTAAAGAAGAGTTGTATATGATGCAACCAGAAGGTTTTGTCAATCCTAAAGATGCTAACAAAGTGTGCAAGCTCCAGCAATCCATCAATGGACTGGTGCAAGCATCTCGGAGTTGGAATATACGCTTTGATGAGTTGATCAAAGCATATGGTTTTATACAGACTTTTGAAAAGGCCTGTATTTACAATAAAGTGAGTGGGAGCACTACCGCCTTTCTGATAAATATACGTGAGTAACATATTGTTGATCAGAAATGATGTAGAATTTTTCTGGAAAGCATAAAGGAGTATTTGAAAGGAGTTCTTTAAAAGAAAGACCTCAGTAAAGCTACTTACATATTGAGCATCAAGATCTATTGAGATCAAGACGCTTGATAAGTTTTTCAATAAATACATACCTTGTCAATATTTTGAAATAGTTCAAAATGGAACAGTCAAAGAAAGAGTTCTTGCCTGTGTTGCAAAGGTGTGAAATTGAGTAAGACTCAAATCCCGACCACGGCAGAAAATAGAAAAGAGAATGTAAGTCATTCCCTATGCCTCAGTCATAGGTTCTATAAAGTATGCTATGCTATGTACCAGACCTATTGTATACCTTGCTCTATATTTGGCAAAGGAGCACAATAGTGATCTAGGAGTAGATCACTGGACATTGGTCAAGAATATCCTTAGTGAGGACTAAGGAAATATTTCTCGATTATGGAGGTGATAAAATAGCCCGTCGTAAAGAGTTACATCGGTGCAAGCTTTTACACCGATCCAGATGACTCTAAGTCTCAATCTGGATACATATTGAAAGTGGGAGCAATTAGCTAGAGTAGCTCCGTGCAGAGCATTGTAGACATAGAATATTTGCAAAATACATACGGCTCTGAATGTGACAGACCCGTTGACTAAGCTTCTCTCACGAGCAAAACATGATCACACCTTAGTACTCTTTGGTTGTTAATCACATAGCGATGTGAACTAGATTATTGACTCTAGTAAACCCTTTGAGTGTTGGTCACATGACGATGTGAACTATGGGTGTTAATCATATACAGATATGAATATTGGTGTTAAATCACATGGCGATGTGAACTAGATTATTGACTCTAGTGCAAGTGGGAGACTGAAGGAAATATGCCCTAGAGGCAATAATAAAGTTATTATTTATTTCCTTATTTCATGATAAATGTTTATTATTCATGCTAGAATTGTATTAACTGGAAACATAATACATGTGTGAATACATAGACAAACTTAATGTCACTAGTATGCCTCTACTTGACTAGCTCATTAATCAAAGATGGTTATGTTTCCTAACCATAGACATGAGTTGTCATTTGATTAACGGGATCACATCATTAGTAGAATGATGTGATTGACTTGACCCATTCCGTTAGCTTAGCATTTGATCGTTTAGTATGTTGCTATTGCTTTCTTCATGACTTATACATGTTCCTGTAACTATGAGATTATGCAACTCCCGTTTACCGGAGGAACACTTTGTGTGCTACTAAACATCACAACGTAACTGGATGATTATAAAGGAGCTCTACAGGTGTCTCCGAAGGTACATGTTGGGTTGGCGTATTTCGAGATTAGGTTTTGTCAGTCCGATTGTCGGAGAGGTATCTCTGGGCCCTCTCGGTAATGCACATCACTATAAGCCTTGCAAGCAATGTAGCTAATGAGTTATTTACGGAATGATGCATTACATAACGAGTAAAGAGACTTGCCGGTAACGAGATTGAACTAGGTATTGGATACCGACGATCAAATCTCGGGCAAGTGACATACCGATGACAAAGGGAACAACGTATGTTGTTATGCGGTTTGACCGGTAAAGATCTTCGTAGAATATGTAGGAGCCAATATGAGCATCCAGGTTCCGCTATTGGTTATTGACCGAGAATAGTTCTAGGTCATGTCTACATAGTTCTCGAACCCGTAGGGTCCGCACGCTTAACGTTACGATGGCAGTTTTATTATGTGTTTAAACGTTTTGATGTACCGAAGGAGTTCGGAGTCCCGGATGAGATCGGAGACATGATGAGGAGTCTCGAAATGGTCAATACGTAAATATCGATATATTGGATGACTATATTCGGACATCGGAAGGGTTCCGAGTGATTCGGGTATTTTCGGGGGTACCGGGGAGTTATGGGAATAGGAGGAAGAAGCAATGGGCCTCATGGGCCAAGTGGTGGAAGAGAGGAGGCAGGGCGCGCGGGCCCCCTAGCCCAAACCGAATTGGACTAGGGGGCCGGCCCCCTTTCCTCCTTTTCCTCCCTCTCTTTCCTTCTCCTTCTCCTTCCCTTCCTTCCCCTCTCCTAGTTGGACTAGGAAAGGAGGGAGTCCTACTCCCGGTGGGAGTAGGACTCCTCCCTGACGCGCCCTCCCTTGGCCGGCCGCCCCCTCCCCCTTGCTCCTTTATATATGGGGGCAGGGGGGCACCTCTACACACACAAGTTGATCTTCAAGATCGTTTGTCGGTGTCAAAACCGGCGGATCTCGGGTAGGGGGTCCCGAACTGTGTGTCTAGGCGGATGGTAACAAGAGACAAGGGACACGATGTTTTTACCCAGGTTCGGGCCCTCTCGATGGAGGTAAAACCCTACTCCTGCTCGATTGATATTGATGATATGGGTAGTACAAGAGTGGATCTACCACGAGATCAAGGAGGCTAAAGCCTAGAAGCTAACCTATGGTATGATTGTAGTTATTGTGTCCTATGGACTGAAACCCTCCGGTTTATATAGACACCGGAGAGGGCTAGGGTTACACAGAGTCGGTTACAATGGTAGGAGATTTACATATCCGTATCGCCAAGCTTGCCTTCCACGCCAAGGAAAGTCCCATCCGGACACGGGACGAAGTCTTCAATCTTGTATCTTCATAGTCTTGGAGTCCGGCCGATGATGATAGTTCGGCTATCCGGACACCCCCTAGTCCAGGACTCCCTCAGTAGCCCCTGAACCAGGCTTCAATGACGACGAGTCCGGCATGCATATTGTCTTCGGCATTGCAAGGCGGGTTCCTCCTCCGAATAATTCATAGAAGTTTGTGAACGCCAGGATAGTGTCCGGCTCTGTAAAATAAATTCCACATACCACCGTAGAGAGAATAATATTTACACAAGTTCAATCTGCTGACGTATTTTGTGGCGTGACGTCACACCACTACCAAGCCTTTACTCGAATCGTTTTTATTATACCACCTCAGCGCATTTAGCGAAGCGGTTTCCTTGGCACGTCTCGTCGAAGCAGAGATCGTGTTCCCCTTATTTCGGGATTCCCATCAATACGGACGTGGGTAACCCAACCGCGCCATTGATTGCGGCGCTTGGGAGATAAGCGAGTTTTACCAGGCCGGTGGGGACGCATAGTTTCGTCCGTCCATATATAAGGGGATAAGGATCCACCTTTTTACCTACGCCTTCTTCCTCCTTTGCTTATCCATCTCCGCATACTCGAGCTCCAGCACCCAAGTCTGCACATCTCACCTCGACCTTCTCTAGCCATGTCTGGAGTGGGAGGCAAGTGGATGGCCTCCTCTGTTACGGAGGGGCACATTGAGAAGCTACGCAGCGCCGGATATCTGTTCAGCGACATCGCGCATCGGCTCCCCGACGAGGGGCAGCTCATCCCCACCCCCAGGCCCCATGAGAGGGTGGTATTCCTTCCCCATTTCCTCCGCGGACTGGGCTTCCCACTCCACCCCTTTGTCCGGGGGCTCATGTTCTACTACGGCCTGGATTTCCACGATCTGGCCCCAAATTTCATCCTCAATATCTCGGCATTTATCGTCGTGTGCGAGGCCTTCCTCTGCATCCAGCCCCACTTCGGCTTGTGGCTAAAGACCTTCAATGTCAAGCCGAAGGTTGTGAAGGGCAGCCAAGCGGAGTGCGGAGGCGCCATGGTGGGCAAAATGCCCAATGTCACTTGGCTCGAGGGTGCCTTCGTGGAATCCATAAAAGGGTGGCAATCGGGGTGGTTCTACATCACCGAGCCGCGTGACCCTAAATGGGCAGCGGCCCCTGAATTCAGATCTAGCATCCCCATGCAGCTCACCTCCTGAAATAGAAGGGCTTGCTATGGGGTAGTTCGGAAGAGCTGACCGGACTCCAGTCCTGTCTCTAGACCCTGGTGAACAAGAAGCTCAAGCTTGTCAACGTGATCCAGGAAATGCTCGTCCGCCGGATTCTCCCCTGCCAGCAACGGGACTTCAATTTGTGGGAGTTTGATCCGGCACAGCACCGGACCTTGAGCGGGCTCTTCGACACTACATACGAAGCTGCCTGGAGGGTGCTATTCAAGGGCGCCGAAGCTCCCGCATCCGGTACCGAAGATCGCGGATTCAGCACGCAGCGTCCGGCTGGCGAGGTAAGCTATGTTATCCTTTATGGGACACTTGCTTTTCATAGTTTGACTCTATGCGGGATCTAAACTCCCAACACCTTTAACAGGCCTGGCAGAAGACGTCCGGACAGGTTAACTGTCCGGCCCCCCTTCCAGAAGATCTAGCGGACGCCCGTTTGCAGGGCTGCTGGTCCCGGCACTTTACGTAGTGCCGGAGAAGAAGGCCAAGAAGAAGGCCACGGGAACCCGAAGGAGTTCCCGGCGTCAGGTGGTATCAGACTCATCGTCCGATGACTCCGAGGTGGACTCCTCCCACGAGGACGAGGAGGAGAAGAAAGAGGCCTCTCCCCCAACGGGGGGAGAGAAGAAGAGGAAGGCCTCCCCAACGAGGGAGGCCGAAGGGTCCAAGAAGGGAAGGACCCTTCCCCCGGACTGTTTCGCCAACGTTGGCGACGGCGATGAGGAGTGGCCCTCAAGGGCCAAGCCCCTGGCAAGATCGTAAGTATCCGGACTCCTAGATGATTTATAATTTTTCTTTTTGCCACACGGTGTCTTTCTAATGTCGCATACAACCTGTAGTCCGCCCAAGGACGATCTTCCCGATTCGTTGAGCGGGTCCTTGGGCACGTCGGATATGGATTCTCTTCCGACCGCCTCCACCCCCCATGACACCGATGATGTCGAGGTGGGATCTCAGGAAGGGACCCGCCAGGAGGAGGAGGCCCCGGAGGTGCCGCAGGGCAACCTCCCAGACTTTGTACCGGACTCCGCACCGGAACCTGCAGTGGTTCCGGAGTCCGGCGAGCGGCCCCTTCGTAAGAAGGGCAAGACTGTGACACCGGCGGCCTCCGTCCAACCGGAGGCGCCGGATAACTTGCTGGAGGCGCTCAACGGCGCTTCCATTGAAGAAGAACACCGCACTGTCATGAGTGCGGTGATTCAGAAGGTTTAGCTCACCAAGAGCGGGCTGACCGAAGCCTGCAGCAGCCTTCTAACAGGCTTTGAGGTAAGAATTTTAAGATATGTAATATAATACCGCATAGACAGTTGTCACGCCCAATATGCGACCCTATCCAAAAGGAACTCGAAGGTCCCACCAAGGATAGACCCGCATATTGAAACACTTTTGCAAGGTGGATATCATTACATCAACATTACATAATAGATGGGGATACATACAAGAGGCATACAATGCCACACGAATACAACATCATCTCATAAATAAGATCAACATCCGACTACGGATGAAACACAAACAGAAGCTCAAACGACATCCACCCTGCTAGCCCAGGCTGCCGACCTAGAACCTATCCCCTGATCGAAGAAGAAGCAGAAGAAGAACTCCAAACAAGCAAACATCGCTCTCGCGTCATGATCATCGCATAAACCTGTACCTGCAACTGTTGTTGTAGTAATCTGTGAGCCACGAGGACTCAGCAATCCCATTAGCATGGGTATCAAGACTAGCAAAGCTTAATGGGAAAGGAAGGGGTAAAGTGGTGAGGTTGCAGCAGCGACTAAGCATATATGGTGGCTAACATACGCAAATGAGAGCGAGAAGAGAAACAAGGGAACGGTCGTGAAGCTAGCAATGATCAAGAGGTGATCCTGAACTCCTACTTACGTCAAACATAACCCAAAACCGTGTTCACTTTCCGGACTCCGCCGAAAAGAGACCATCACGGCTACACACACGGTTGATGCGTTTTAATTCGGATCTGGTGTCAAGTTATCTACAACCGGACATTAACAAATTCCCATCTACCACATAACCGCGGGCATGGCTCTTGAAAGTTTATACCCTGCAGGGGTGTCCCAACTTAGCCCATGATAAGCTCCCGCGATCAACGAAGGATATTCCTTCTCCCAGGAATACCCGATCTGTCTCGGAATCCCGATTTACAAGACATTTCGACAATGGTAAAACAAGACCAGCAAAGCCGCCCGATGCACCGACAATCCCGATAGGAGCTGCACATATCTCGTTCTCAGGGCAACACCGGATAGGTCAGCCTACGAGTAAAATCAGACCCCGAGTTGCCCCGAGGTGGCCCCGCAGTCTGCCCGGTTCAGACCAGCACTTAGAGAAGCACTGGCCCGGGGGGGGGGGGGGGGGGGCTAAAATAAAGATGACCCTCGGGTTGGCCGACCCAAGGGAAAGGTATAGGTGGTGGTGAGGCAAATGGTAAAACCAAGGTTGGGCCTTGCTGGAGGAGTTTTATTCAAAGCGAACTGTCAAGGGGGTCCCATAAATCACCCGACCGCGTAAGGAACGCAAAATCTGGGAACATAATACCGGTATGACGGAAACTAGGGCGGCAAGAGTGGAACGAAACACCAGGCATAAGGCCGAGCCTTCCACCCTTTACCAAGTATATAGATGCATTAACAATATAAGAGATATTGTGATATCCCAACATAACCCTATCCACCATGGAGCAATCTTCAACTTCACCTGCAACTAGCAACGATATAAGAGTGACTGAGCAAATGCGGTAACATAGCCAAGCAATGGTTTTCTAGGAAGGGTGTCAAAGGTTAGAGGTTCATGGCAATTTGGGAGGCTTGAAGAGCAAATGATAGGTAACGCAGCATAGCGATAGAACAAAGCAACTAGCATAGCAATGATAGTAGTGAGATCCAGGATAATGGTCATCTTGCCTGAAATCCCGCAAGGAAGAAGAACGAGTCCATGAAGAAGATGAAGCCACGAAGATGAACCAAGCGTAGACGAACGAATCCTCACGATCGCAACGAAATGGGAACTACCGAGAAGAAGCACACAACATGGTAAACACACCACACATGAACAAGACATGATGCACAACAAGCATGATGCATGACAAAGCTATACGAGGCTACTCATGGCAAGAGAAGATGCATACAAGAGCAACACATCAAGGCAAGTTTAAATGAGGCCGGAAACAACATATAACAATTCCGGTAAGTCCCCTTATGCAAATTTAGAAATTGGTCCAGAACTGAATAAACCTTATGTTCAAGTTGTTAAACAGCAAGTTAAGATGCACCACGATGAACTACACGAAATTCTAGTCAAGTTACATTTAGAGTTCATTAGATTCGGAGCTACGGCCTAGAAGATATGAGCAAAACAAGTTAAGCATGGCATTGATGCAAAATGCATACAAACATCAAGCAAACACCTCAAAACATGTATGCAACATTCTAATATGAAACTACATGCAAAATCAAGCAAGTTTCATATAGAACACACTCAAAATGGAGCAACGGTTCAACACATGCACTCTATACAAGACATAACAACAATCTGTCCATAACATCAACTAGGCATATTGCAAGCACCAAAACAACAAGCTACAGCATCCCAACGGGAAAACAAAAGGCATGGGCATGAAGTATAGGTAAAGCATAACAAAACATGAACACTGAGCTATCTCAAATAATCACTAGAACATGCTCACACACACATGGAAAGATTGCAAATAATAACAGTTTCAGACTTTGCAGAAATAACATCCGGTTGCAATGTTTAGAGCTATCAAACAACATGTTACAGGAACTTATCATAGAAACCAAAGGCATGGCATGACTCTACTAATTGCATAGAACAAAAGACCCTTACTGACCATGAGCCAAAAAGGATCAGAAGATATGATGGCACCCATGTAAACATGGCAAATAATATGACAGATTCATACATGGCAGGAACAACGATAAGTAGGCATGTTGGTGAGCTTGAACCACTCACCACAGAGAAATACATAGCATGGAAAGGCAACCAACAGTAAGAAGACATGTTTATAAAGCTAAGCATGGCAAGAACAAGTTCATAGGGTGCATGGATCACTAGCAAAACACATGGCCAAAACTGAACTTAATGTTAACAGGCTGACAACAACATTATTTAGCAACTTTGGAGCAAGATAACAACAAGCTACAACAGGCTATAATTGCAACCAAGGGCATGAATGGATATAGCATGACATGTATAACAAATCATCCGTAGTGAACATCTCCAGAATAATGCACGAAATGACTTGTAGCAGCAGGTTTACATAGCAACAGAATATAACAGAATCTGTCAGGAAAACAGCAACAACAAGTACCCCACTTAACAAGCTTGATGCACTCAGTACACAAGTCACAAAAATACATGGATGGCACCACTGGAAAGATGGCATATCATAGATCAAAACACATGTAGACATCAACCTCATAGGATGCACACATCTACCATGGCAAAAATGAGAAATGAGCATGTTATAACAGGTCCAGCAGATTAACATCACATAGCACTCTTCCAATAGCATTTCGGGCATCAAGATGAGCTCAAATGAAGATGATGCAATGGAATGAAATGAAGAACTCGTTGAGGCGAACAATTTGACATATTACACGAACGAAACAAAGCTACATGCACAGAGTTATGATGCGTTGAACATGGCATGAAAATGCTGAAAATCTGGGACTTGGACGAAAATATACCCTCCGAAAAGTCAACTCGGGACGGAGATATCCGGGACGCGGGGATGCCGTTTGCTTCGTCTCCTGGTGGATCTGATCCATCTTCGTCTCCGGTGAGACGGGGCGGTTCCGGCGAGGAGCTTCGGCGAGGAGGAGGTTGGAGGAGGCGCGGGAGGTGGCCGGGGAGGTCGGGGACGACCGGATCCAGTCCGGCCCGACCGGATCCACGGCGAGGCGACGGAGGGCGCCGCACTCCGGCGAGCTCGGGCAGGGGCTGACGAACTCACGCGGCGGTGGGGCGGCGCTGGAGACAGAGAGGAGCCGGCCGGGCTTGGCGGAGGCGCTCGCCGGGCGGCGGCGGGGACGAGCGCCGGTCGGGGCGGTGGCGGAGGCTGGCGGCGAACGGCGCCGACGAGGTCGGTGGTGACGGGCGGCGGAGATGGCGGCGGAGCTCGGGCGGCGGTGCTGGAGGCCGGGCGTCGCGGAGACCCGGCGCTGCGGCGCAGGACGGGCGGTCGAGGCGGCGAGGCGCCGGAGGGAGCCCGCGGCGGCGACGGGCGGCGTGCGGGCCGGCAGGGCCCCGCCTGGGCCCCGGCGGGCCGACGCGCGGGTGGCGGCGCGGGGAAGTGGGCGCGGGGCGGCGGCGAATCAGGAGGCGACACGTGGTGGCCGAGCTGAGGTGGCATGCCAGGATTGGCCGGGGAGATGTGGAGGGCGGACATGTCCGGTGACGAAGGAAGAAACGTCCGGCGGCGCGAGGAGGGAGAGGGCTAGGGTTGGACTGCGCGAAAATTGGAGGGGATCACATATATATAGGTAGACGGAGCTAGGAGAGTCCAAATGAGGTGCGGTTTTCGGTCACGCGATCGCGATCGAACGACCGAGAGCATGGAGGGGGTTAGGACGGGTTTTGGGCCACTTTGAAGGGGTGTTGGGCTGCACACCAAAGAGGCGTTTGCGGTTACCCGGTTAACCGTTGGAGTATCAAACGACCTCCAAATGGCACGAAACTTGACAGGCGGTCTACCGGGGCTATACCAAGACCGCTTGGCAAGACTCGGTCCATTCCGAGAACGTTTAACACCCACTCACAACAAGAGACAAAAAGGGGTACGCCGGAGGACATAGGAGTGCCGGATTGCAAAACGGACAACGGGGAAAATGCTCGAATGCATGAGACGAACACGTATGCAAAATGAAATGCACATGATGACATGACATGAAATGCATATGATGACATGGCAAAGTGCAACACGCAAGCAAATGACATGGCAACGACGACGAATAACTGGCAGACACCTGGCGCATCGAAACCGGGGCGTTACAACAGTATCCCCTGATGCTCGGTTCGGTGTTCGGAAACAAAAGCCGGACTGAGGATCTAAAAAGATATACGCAGGAGTCTGAAAAAATATGTCAATATGGGATTGCAGGCTGCGCTGTTGACCTCTGCCGCACTGACTGCGGAGGTCAAAACCTTGAAGCAGAGCCTCGAGCGGTCCGAGAGCGAGCTCGGCCGTGCCAAGAAGTAGCTCGAGGACAAGGAAGGTGAGTAACACCGTATTAAAGTTGTACCTTATAGAAAAGGATTTGGTTGCAAGAGAAATAACGAGGATAACGTGGGTACTCCAGGGGCTACAAACGAGGTGGCAACCTTGAAGGAGGCGGTATCGCGGTCGAACGCAATGCGGCCTCGGAACGAGCCGAGCGAGAGAAGCAGGAGGCGCGGGTGGCGGAGGTATAGCAAGAGCTCCAGGCTCTCGTGGAAAAGCACGAGGGTTTGGAGCGTGACTCAAAGACTCGAGAGTCCGAGCTTGCATCGGCTCTTGAGAGTGCCAAAGCCGCTAAGGCCGAAGCCCACAAGGCCCTCCAGGAAATCGAGGCGTTGAAGAAAATAGCGGCGGGTAAGGCATTTTTCATGCAAAGCAAGCATGTGAATGTGAATTACCTATTACTTACCCGAATTCGGAGCTCTCCAGGAGCGTTCGCAGATATGCCCCGTAGCGTGTCCGATGCTGCCGCTTTCTACCGGGCCGAGGAGGGGAGCTCGACGGAGAAGGTTTTCTGGTCTCAGTATGCTGAGGCCGTACATCCGGTGCCCCTTAGCGACCAGCTGAAGCAGCTAGTCGAGCTCCACAAGGTGGCCGAACAGGCCATGAAGGGCCTTGAGGGAGTCCTGGACTAGGGGGTGTCCGGATAGCCGGACTATCATCATCGGCCGGACTCCAAGACTATGAAGATACAAGATTGAAGACTTCGTCCCGTGTCCGGATGGGACTTTCCTTGGCGTGGAAGGCAAGCTTGGCAATACGGATATGTAGATCTCCTACCATTGTAACCGACTCTGTGTAACCCTAGCCCTCTCTGGTGTCTATATAAACCGGAGGGTTTTAGTCCGTAGGACGAACAACCATTACAACAAACATACCATAGGCTAGCTTCTAGGGTTTAGCCTCCTTGATCTCGTGGTAGATCCACTCTTGTACTACCCATATCATCAATATTAATCAAGCAGGAGTAGGGTTTTACCTCCATCGAAAGGGCCCGAACCTGGGTAAAAACATCGTGTCCATTGTCTCCTGTTACCATCCGCCTAGACGCACAGTTCGGGACCCCCTACCCGAGATCCGCCGGTTTTGACACCGACATTGGTGCTTTCATTGAGAGTTCCTCTGTGCCGTCATGATCAGGAAGGATGCCTCTTCCCGTATTTAAAGACGGTACCATCGCCAAAGGAGCCTTGGCCGCCGGCCAAACTATCCGGCTAGGTGGTTTTCTCATGACCGCCTGTTCGGCCACCGCTTCGACGATGACCTCTCGGGTCATCAAAAGCAATCTTCACGTCAACTCGGAATTTGCCGAGCTGCTGGATCCAATGGAGCTCTCGTCCGTAAACGAGCTCTTGGATCGCATCGCCGCCCTGGGAGTCGCTACAGACTACAATCAGATTGGGCTTAAAACCGATCTGAGCGAGATTAACTCTCCCTAGGTTACCAACCACGTTGCGGTGGTAGAGGAACAACGCGGCGACTCTTCTTCTGTATTAAAAACTAGTTATGCCCGGACTCCCGAACCCTCCATGCCGGATTCCCAAGGAGGGACGGACGTTGATCAAGCACTGAACCTAAAGTCAGGCAGCGGACCAGACCCGTCGGACAACGTCCAGCAATCCAAGCTTCCAAATACGGAAACTTTTCGGCCCTTGAGCCTCGAGATGGGCAGGGTTCCGGACTCAATTCCACCCACCCACCCAAACATATGCGATCTATCCCAAATCCGGCAAGAGCCCGCTGAAACAGTACATCATTACTGGGCCAGATTCCTCCTGGTTATGGACAGGATAAAAGACTGCCGTGAGGAAAACGCAATTTCAATTTTCTGCAATAATTGCACGGACAAGGGAATCTTGAACGCCGTAAGTCATCGTGAAATTACACGCTTCGCCAACCTGGCGTCCATAGTATGAAAGTACTGTGCGATGGAGAGTTTCCGGAAAACCGAAACTAAGTTTTGGGACAATCCGGCTCCGAATACAACCCTACTCCGAAATAAAAGGGTGCATCATGCTCAGGCACCCGGTACAAAAACCAAAAAGCAAAAACCCCATAAAGGGCACGGAACCGTACTGGAGGGATGGCTCAGCAGACCCTGTAAAATTCACAGTACAGAGGGCGCCACTCCAACACATAGCCTTTGAGCATGTTGGATACTGCGGCAGGTGGACAAAAGTGGCGAAGAGCTTCTAGCCCCGGAGAACCACTCCAACAGTACCAGTACGGTGTCAACAGTCTTCGAGACTTTCGCATCAAATAATATGCGGAAACGGACAATCCGCAGCCTCGCCAAGTCTACCAAGTAGCAACAACAAATTCATGGAGCGACACGGCTATCACCTTCAATGCCAGCGACGAACCTAAATTCCGAACTGCCCGAGCACCAGCCGCATTGGTCCTCAGCCCAATATTGGACGGTTTTCGTCTTACGAAAGTGCTCATGGATGGTGGCAGCGGATTAAACCTCATCTACGAGGAAACCCTTCGAAAAATAGAAATAGACTGGAGCCGTACTGAGCGAAGCAGCACAACCTTTAGAGGGATAATCCCTAGCCGGGAAGCACGCTGCACAGGAAAAATCACACTTGATGTGGTGTTCGGCTCGCCGGACAATTACAGGTCCGAGGAGGTCACGTTCCAAGTGGTCCCGTTCAGCAGCGGATATCACGCTTTATTAGGACAAGAGGCATTCACAATTTTCCAAGCCATACCCCATTATGGGTACATGAAGCTTAAAATGCCCGAGCCCAATGGAACCATCACCCTTGCTAGTGATCCGGACATAGCACTCCGCGCCGAAAACAAGACAGCCGCATTAGCCCTAGAGGCACTATCCGAAGCCCTAGCGGCGGAGGAACTCACCGCGCTGCGCTCTACGGTGAACAGGGATGATGTGATACTCGATAAGAGATCAAGTCCACCTCTTTTAAACCAGCGGACGAAATAGTCAAATTCCAGGTCCATCCAACGGACCCAACAAAGACGGCCTCCATTGGGGCACAGTTAAACCCCGACATAGACGCCGCACTACGAGAATACCTTCGGGAGAATTGGGACATCTTTGCCTGGCACCCTTCAGATATGCCAGGAATCCCACGCAGATTGGCAGAACACAGCCTAAACATCCTAAAAGGATTCAAGCCAGTCAAACAGGCTCTTCGGCGATTTTTCGAACCCACAAGACAGGCAATGGGAGAAGAGCTAGCCAAATTACTGGAAGCCGGATTCATCAGAGACATCAAACATCCAGACTGGCTAGCAAACCTGGTGATGGTACCAAAGAAGGACAAATCCTGGCGCCTATGTATCGATTTTAAAGACCTTAACAAGGCTTGCCCAAAGGATCCTTTCCCCCTTCCCCACATCGATCAGATAATCGATGCTACTACGGGGCACGATTCAGTGTGCTTCCTCGACGCATACTCCGGCTACCATCAAATCAAGATGGCGGAGGCAGACCAAGCCGCAACGGCATTCATTACTCCATACGGACCATTCTGCTTCAACACGATGCCCCTCGGACTCAAAAACACCGGCGCAACATATCAGCGCATGATTCAGACATGTCTGGCTACCCAAATCGGCAAAACAGTAGAGGCATACGTAGACGACGTGGTCGTCAAAACCAAACTCGTCGAAACTCTAGTAGACGATTTGAGGCTCACATTCGACAACCTCCGAGCATATGACATTAAGCTGAACCCGGAAAAATGCGTTTTCGGCGTACCAGACGGAAAGCTCCTGGGCTTCATTGTATCCAGTAGAGGAATTGAAGCAAACCCAGCCAAGATCCGAGCTCTGTCACAGCTGGATATTCCAAAAGACCTCAAACAAATACAAAAATTGACTGGATGCGTGGCGGCTCTAAGCCGCTTCATCTCCCGTTTGGGAGAAAAGGCATTGCCCCTCTATCGCCTCCTCAGGTGCACCGAACACTTCGAGTGGACGGATACTGCCACTGCCGGACTCGAAGAAATAAAGGCCATATTGGCAACAAATCCAGTCCTGGCCGCGCCTAACCTGGGCGAACCAATGTTGTTATATATCGCGACAACACATCAAGTAGTAAGCGCGGCGCTCGTCGTCGAACGAGAAACAGAAGGGCATAAATTCCCTCTTCAAAAACCAGTGTACTACGTATCCACTGTCTTAACTCCCTGCAAGTCCCGGTACCCGCATTATCAAAAGATATCATACGCGGTGTTCATGGCATCCCGGAAGCTGCGACACTACTTTCAAGAGTGTTCGATAACAGTGGCCTCTTAAGTACCCCTCAACGACATCATAAACAACCGCGACACGACGGGCAGGATTGCAAAATGGGCCATTGAGCTCTTACCATTTGACATAACCTACAAACCACGACGAGCTATAAAGTCGCAAGTCCTGGCTGACTTCATCGCTGAATGGACTGAAGTCGAACTCCCTAAAGAGTATGGCGCATACTCCAATTGGATCATGCATTTCGACGGCTCTAAAACGTTGGCCGGCTTGGGGGCTGGCGTCGTTTTGACGTCCCCAACCGGGGACACAGTCCAATACATAATTCAAATAATGTACACAGACTCCAACAACGCAGCCGAATACGAGGCCCTTCTGCACGGTCTCCGGATGGCAATCTCCATGGGCATTCAACGCCTCGAGGTACGCGGGGATTCAAACCTCGCAATATCACAAGTAAACGGAGACTTCGATGCCAAAGATCCAAAAATGGCAGCCTACCGTAACACCGTCTTAAAAATGTCAGCTCGGTTCGAAGGACTCAAATACCACCATGTAGCCCGGGATAATAACCAGGCAGCCGACGTGTTGGCACGCATAGGCGCAAAACACGACGCCGTCCCTCCAAACATCTTTCTGGAGCGGCTCTTTAAGCCATCCGTAGCATGGGAAGAGGAGTCCGAAAACAACAATCCGGAACCAACCGCACCACCCAACACCGAACATTCTGACACAACCGGTGGCTCAGCCAATGACATAACACCTTCCGCACACAAAATAATGGCAGTCATTGCCCCGTGGACGGAACCATTCTTAGCCTACTTAGTTAGGCAGGAACTTCCCAAAGACCAAAATGAGGCCCGTTGCATAGTTCGGCGATCTAAAGCCTACAAGGTCCATGAGGGGAACTTTATAAAAAAAGCGTAACCGGAGTCCTTCAAAGGTGCATCTCCGAAGAGGAAGGGCGAAATCTTCTGGCTGAAATTCACGCCGGACTAGGCGGACACCATGCTGCAGCCCGGGCCCTCGTAGGTAAGGCCTTCCGTACAGGATTTTATTGGCCGACGGCCCGGGCAGATGCTCAGGACTTAGTCCAACGATGCGTCGGTTGCCAACTCTTTGCTAATCAGAGCCAAATGCCACCCGCCGCCCTCAAAACTATACCCATCACCTGGCTGTTTGTGGTCTGGGGGCTTGACATGGTCGGACCCCTTAAAGGGGGAACCCACAAGCAAAAATACCTATTGGTCATGGTGGACAAATTCACCAAATGGATAGAGGCCAAGCCAGTTAAAACGGCCGAATCCGGACCTATGATAGACTTCATATCGGGGGTAGTACACCGTTACGGTGTCCCCCACAGCATCATCACCGATAACGGCACGAACTTCACTGCCGATGAGGTTAAACTCTGGTGCAAAAATATGGGCATTAAGCTCGACTACGCTTCAGTCTATCACCCTCAAACCAACGGTCAAGTTGAACGTGCAAATGGTCTAGTCATGAGCGGCATCAAACCCAGATTAGTGCGGTCCCTTACGGAATCTAACACGCACTGGGTAGAGGAGCTCGACTCCGTACTCTGGGGGCTGCGGACCACGCCAAACTGTACTACCGGGTTCACACCATTCTTTATGGTATACGGCGCAGAGGCAGTTTTGCCCTGCGACATAATTCATGACTCACCTCGAGTGCGCATGTACGAAGAAAGAGAAGCCGAGTTGGATCGGCAGGACAGCTTGGACGCATTAGAGGAGGAGCGCGACGTGGCAAAGGCTCGTTCCGCATTCTATCAGCACCAGGCTCGAAGATATCAAAGCAGAGAAGTACGGGCTAAAACTTACAATGTTGGCGAACTAGTTCTACGCCTGCCGGACAAGAAAAAGGACAAACTCAAGCCCAAACGGGAAGGTCCCTTCATCATCGACCAAGTTCTGACCGGCGGAGCATACCGTCTGCGAAACGCATCGGACAACCAACTCGAGCCGAACCCATGGAACGCAGCCCGCCTCCGAAGATTCTACGCCTAGCGCCGGACTCAGAGTTCGTCTCCTTCCTCCGTCCACATTTTTACACTTCAGCTGTCTTTTGTTTCTCTCTTTTCTCCCACCTTTTTCATAAAAGCCCTTGAGGGCCGATTTGCGCATTGTTCGCACACACTTGATGTGCCACCCGCACTCATTATACCTGGGGGCTTCTTTAACAGAAGCTTACTTACACGGGCTTTATGCCCAACACATGTGTCAAACTTCCGCATGTACCTTTTATTCACCATTATATGCATCGATATGACTTAAGTTTTGGCCAAGCTGGGTTGCCTCGCTCCTGTGCTTACCCCTACGTCCCCGATTGTTCGGCTAGGAGGTAAAGGGAGCACCTCTGCGATTGCTACTGCCGGGTCAGCCGGATGTGTACCTCAGACTGGGTGAAGCCGAAAGCTAGCATTCTTAAGGGAATATTCGGTCGGTGACTTGAAAGATGATTTTTTACCTATTTATTTATCTGCCCCCAGATGTTTTCCTGCTCTTTTCGCAGTCCGGACATGCACTTTAGGGCATGCCTCCCAGGGAAAGGAACCCTTAACGGAACTATTCTCCCTGGAAGATGTTTCTTACTAACCATGCAATATAACATAACTAGTTGGGCAATTGTCTGATAAAGCACTAATGACCCCTACGCCTGGTCTCCATGCATGCCCCGGTTTTTTCATAACTGAGAAGGTATTCGGACACACTCCGGACTCTAGGGTGAGGTTGAAGCGAAAAGTCGGCAAAGACAAACGATCTACAATCCGGCTAGAAGGCATTTTGCATGTCATTTTAAATACATCGTCAAATCGACTGACTATACTCCTCCTCAATCCCGTCTAATAGGCTGTCTAATTTATAGTCCCGTTGGGAATACTTAGCGGCCAACTCCACTTGGCCGTACACTAAGCTCACAGGGATCTCCTTCCCATCGGGCCCCACAGGTCCGACGTTGGCCATGTGGTTTGGATCCATCTTATTGTACCGCGTCTTCACCATGGCCCAGGCCTCCCTGGCACCTTGACGGCAGGCCCATATCTTCCATAAACGGAAGCGCTACCATGCTCTCTGAAGCTTCTCCGCAAGCTCTCCAAGGCCCTCGGGTAGGGAGACAGACGGCCATAAGGCCTGGACGACGCCACTCATCGCCTGCCGAACACGTTCGAGCAGTTGCACCAGCTCGGGAAGTTGGTCACCCGTTGAACCGGGCATTTCCTCCGTAGGGCGACCTGTGAGCACACCTACAAACATATTTCCGTCAATTGACTTCCTCGCCGAACTCTTCTTTTCAAAAGAGTTTGCTCAAGCACTTACTATAGATGCCGCGACGAAGCCGCTGATTCTCCTTCACGGATCCAGACAGCTGGGCCCGAACACCTTTTAGCTCTTCTCCAAGCTGGGTGTGGGAATCTTGGAGTTTATTCCTCTCCTGCTGCACCTTCATAAGCACCCTCTTGTCGGCTTTCAGCTGGCGCAGTAGCTGTTGCTTGTCCGGATCCAGTCCGGCAACATCTGCAATATCATTGTCAGACTTATACGCACGCTGCATACCGCTTATCTTTTTGAAATAATGTGTTACCGGAGGGGGTCTCTGTGTCTCCTCCTGCGGCAGCTAGTGCGGCCTCAAGTTGGGCTTTGCACTCTTGTAGCTCCTGGGACAATTGGGGGCTACTGGCATATACTGACAATTGGGGGAACTCTTGTAGCTCCGTCAAATCCTGCATATTAAATGAGCCTTAAATCAGTTATTTTAACTACTTTAAGTCTCGGGGGCTACTGGCATATACAACTATTAAAATCCCTTACCCATATGTCTTTTACATACTGCTCCGTGGCTCTGGTTAAACCATCTTGAGCGGCACGGAGGTGCGCGTCTCCCGCGTTAAAGGCATTCAACGCCTCTAGGTAGAAACACGCATCACGTAGTACTGTCCAGCGGCGCCTATGATTCATGGCGCTCTCCACCTCAGACCTGGTGGCGGACAGCCTGTCGGCATCCTCCGTTGGAGGAGTACCCGGCTCGCGCCTTGCGCTCGCCTCCCCCTCCGGACCAGGTGGTGGAGCCTGGCTGGTGGAGGCTTGGTTGGCAACCTCTTCGGGCACAGTCCGGCGAGCGCTCTTTCTCTTGGAAAAGTCATGAGCATTGATACACCTCCTAGGAATCTTTTCCCTAAATAACGGTCGCGAGCTATACCGATGCGGTGACGTTTCGATTCGCACCGCACCCCTCTTCCGCCTGCTGGGCCGGACTGACCCTTGTTGGTCAGCCGCCGCGGGTTCGGCTTCCCACCTTGAAGGCACCACCTACGAGACACCGTTGTATACGATGGTCAGAAATACGCAAGGACGAAATAATGGTGTCAGGACTTCAGTCATAATTACCTGGGAAGCCAGAGATAAGCCGGGGTAGTCAGCCGTAATGGCAACTAGAGCATTATCCATGCTGAGTTGGTGGAACACCCCATCAATTAGCCCCACCTTTATGTCCGGATCCTCTTCGGAAGCCGGATCAAGGGGTCTTCCTGGATCCTCGGGTTGTGGAGCCGGACTGTGTATGTCCTCCACATCCCGACGCAGTTCCTGCATCAAAATCATAAAGTAAGGTACTTAACTTTGAAAGCATGGGTCGGATAAATAAACGTCCGCTTACCTAGCTCCGAGGGTTAATCATGGAGAGCCCATTCAATGGGCTCGTCTGGAGGAAGTCCTCCTTCTCCCCCTTGTATAGGCCGGACATAATCTTCACCAGATCTGCGGCCGATCCCGGCCCCTTACGGCCATGACGGGTGGCATCATTCTCCCCGTTAAAGTCCCACATGGGGTGGCCCCTATATTGGAGCGGCTGCACCCCTCGCATAATGCACGTGGCCATGACTCCAATCATGGTCAATCCGGAATGGGCCAGTAACCTAATCCGGCCCATCAAATAATGGACGCTCCTGTCTTCCTCCTGTTGAGGGCTCCGTGGGCGCCAACTTAGGCGTTTCTTCAGAGGAGCCTTGGTGAACTCCGGGAGGCCGATCCGCACTGGGTCTGGTAGTGGAGCATCTTCCACATAAAACCATTCCGAGGGCCAGTCTTCGGACGCCTTCTTTGGGGTTCTGGATAGATATCCGGTCCCGGCGATGCGCCATATTTCGGCTCCGCCCATTTGATATATTGACCCCTCGTGAGAACGGGGTACGAGGCAAAATAGTCTCTTCCATAGTGCAAAATGGGGCTCGATGCCCAGGAACAGCTCGCAAAGAGCTATGAAACCCGCAATGTGCAGAATAGAGGCGGGCGTGAGGTGATGAAGCTGGAGTCCGTAGAACTCCAGAAGCCCCTGGAGAAACGGGTGTATGGGAAATCCGAGCCCCCTTATTAGATAAGGGACGAAGCACAGCCGCTCTCCTTTGGAGGGACTAGGGGCGGCCTCCGCTTGCTTTCCACCTTTGTAGGTGGCCAGCCCGGCTCGAACCGGGACCATAAAGGCCGGAGGAAGGTATCCCTCCGCTTGGAGCGTCACCAGCTCGTTGTGCGGAACTGAACATCTCCTCCAATCTCCTGGCTAAGGGCTAGGAGCGCGAGAGGAGGAGCCGCGTCGACGGTCCATGATAGAATGGATTTTTGGTTAGAAGCGCTCCGATGAGTACTCGCGGAAGGAAGATGGTGTGATTTGGATCTGGATTCTTGCCTCTCTTATAGGCAGATTATTTGCGCAGCTAGGGGGTGAAATATAAAAATACCCTGGCCTTTTGCATTCATGCGACACGTGGAAGAGGGCCATTATTGGGCGTGGAAGCCAAGGAGCGCAACATCTGTAAGGAAGCCGGACACTATTCGGCAAGCACATGGAATTTGGAGGAGAACCCGCCTTGCAACGCCAAAGACAATACACGCGCCGGACTCGTCGTCATTGAAGCCTGGTTCGGGGGCTACTGAAGGAGTCCTGGACTAGGGGGTGTCCGGATAGCCGGACTATCATCATCGGTCGGACTCCAAGACTATGAAGATACAAGATTGAAGACTTCGTCCTGTGTCCGGATGGGACTTTCCTTGGCGTGGAAGGCAAGCTTGGCAATACGGATATGTAGATCTCCTACCATTGTAACCGACTCTGTGTAACCCTAGCCCTCTCCGGTGTCTATATAAACCGGAGGGTTTTAGTCCGTAGGACGAACAACCATTACAACAATCATACCATAGGCTAGCTTCTAGGGTTTAGCCTCCTTGATCTCGTGGTAGATCCACTCTTGTACTACCCATATCATCAATATTAATCAAGCAGGAGTAGGGTTTTACCTCCATCGAGAGGGCCCGAACCTGGGTAAAAACATCGTGTCCCTTGTCTCATGTTACCATCCGCCTAGACGCACAGTTCGGGACCCCCTACCCGAGATCCGCTGGTTTTGACACCGACATGCCTCATAGTTCGGCTGTGGCCCAAGGAGGCCATGCCTGGGAGCTACTTCAGCCTTGTGCGGCGGCTGGTGGATGCGTGTCCCTGGGTTGAAGTCGTCAAGCACTCCGCCTGCATTGAAGGTGCCCGTCGGGCCCTTGCCCGTGCAAAGGTGCACTGGGGCAGGATGGACGCTGAGAAGCTTGTGACGGACGCGCCACCGACGGGCAAGGAGTATCACACACCCGAGATGTATTATAAGAGTGTCCTGAAGGGTGCCCGCATGATTGCGGGTGAGTGCTCCAAAGATGTAATATTTGCGTAGACTCGCATTTTGTTATCGTGTGCGCTGAAAACTTTGTTCATATGCGCTAAGCAACGCTTGTTAATTTAAAATATTACCTTCTGTGCGGCCGTTTATCAAATCTGAGAGATGGCAAGTCGTCGGCTTCAGCCCCCATGTCACGAGTGCTGGGGTGTTCGAGATAAACTTGAGCGCTCTTTTTCCCATTTTTGGGTCCATCTAGGGAGGCGCTGAACACAACGAACGAGGCAACCGGACTTATAATGCTTGAACACTCTCACTTAGCCATAGAATTCTATAATTTTAAATTTCGGCGAAGCCCCTAGTGTTCGGAAGACCGAGTTCGGGGCGCTATCCACGCCTGGGCTGGGCAAAGCCGGTTCCTCGCTCTAAGCGGCATAAGTCTTTAGGGACTCGAAAAAACCTCTCGAACAGCGACTAGCTCTTGCCTTATCATGACGGTCAGTTTTAGCTTTCTCCACCGAGGCGCTCGCCTAGCTCAACTGGGGCGCAATCGCAGTGGTTCTCCCAGTGCTACCTTAGCCGATACAGCGGAACGTAAGGTACCAAAACATGGGAGCCGGGAAAACCCAACTATTGACCCAAGACATGATTCGGAGCCGATGCATATAATGCTATAAGTTCGGGGTGCCGCACTTGTGAAAGTGTTCGGACTTATCACACCATAATGTGGGGAACTTAAGCCCCTGGTGTATTGAGCCGTACCAAAGTGTACGGATGCAACATGTCATAAATGAACATATGTATAAGAAAGAAATGCAATTATAAGCAAAAAGCGATGCATTGTTTATTCAAGAAATACTGCCATGAATGCAGAATGATACAAATAGTGCGGTAAGCAAGGGATGGGACTATTAAACATGTCCCCCTCCAGGGGTAGGCTACGGAATGGTGTATAAAACAGATTTAATGCTCGTAAGGGAGACCACCTGGATACTCGTCGTAGCCTTTCTCCTTACCTGGTTGTTGCATCGTGAGTTCGGCAGGTCTACTGCCGGACAGGGCCTCTGGTGAACGGAGTCCTCTGGGTAAGAAAAAAGAAAAAAGAAAAAGAATGACACACTTGGGAGCCCCTGGTGTGGTTAAGCCGCATTCTGGGCCCGTCGTGGTCGTGCCCCTCCCCCTATGCCCATGGTATCTCCAGAGCGTAATGATGTACGCGAAGGACCAGTCTTGCAATTTTACAAGGGCTGGGGTTGGGGCCGCATTGCTACGCGTGCTCGGAACGTGCCATGTGGTCTTGTTGTAGGTTACTCCGGGCGCGTTTAGCCGTGTCCAGTCGCTTAACGGCCAGACTCGAGAATTGCCTTAAGAGGCTGCTCTGTACTTCTGCCGCGAGAGCCGCTGTGTGTTCCTCCGTTCGGAGGGAGCGTTCAGTGTTTCTGTTGACCGTGATGACTCCTCGAGGGCCTGGCATCTTGAGCTTGAGGTATGCGTAGTGCGGCACCGCATTGAATTTTGCAAATGCAGTCTGTCCGAGCAGAGCATGATAGCCGTTGCGGAACGGAACTATGTCGAAGATTAACTCCTTGCTTCGGAAGTTATCCGGGGATCCGAAGACCACTTCAAGTGTGACTGAGCTTGTACAATTGGCCTCTACACCTGGTATGACGCCTTTGAAGGTCGTCTTTGTGGGTTTAATTCTTGAGGGGTCTATGCCCATCTTGTGCACTGTATCCTGATAAAGCAGGTTCAGGCTGCTGCCGCCGTCCATCAGGACTTTGGTGAGGTGAAATCCATCGACAATTGGGTCTAAAACCAATGCGGCGAATCCGCCGTGGCAGATATTGGTGGGGTGGTCCCTTCGATCAAAAGTGATCGGGCAGGAGGACCATGGGTTGAACTTCGGGGCGACTGGCTCCATCGCGTATACGTCCCTGAGTGCATGCTTCCGCTCCCTCTTGGGTATGTGGGTTGCGTATATCATGTTCACCGTCCGCACTTGTGGGGGGAAACCCTTCTGTCCTCTATTGTTCGGCGGTCGGGTCTCTTCCTCGTCATCGCTATGCAGCCCCTTGTCATTGTTTTCGACAATTAGCTTGCCTGCCTGCTTGAATACCCAACAGTCCCTGTTGGTGTGATTAGCTGGCTTTTCGGCGGTGTCGTGTATCTGGCACGAGCGGTCAAGTATTCGGTCCAAATTGGACGGACCCGGAGTAGTTCTTTTGAATGGCTTTTTCCGCTGACCGGGTTTGGAGCCTCTGAATCCGGCGTTGACTGCCGTATCCTCAGTGTTATCGCCGTTAACGTGGCGTTTGTTCTTGTTGCGACGCGACCTGCCATTGCGGTCCTTGGTATCCGGACTGCCAGAATGTTTGCTGAGGTTGTTGCTGCGGGCTAGCCAGCTGTCCTCTCCCGCACAAAAGCGGGTCATGAGTGATGTGAGTGCTGCCATGGATTTCGGCTTTTCCTGTCCTAGGTGCCGGGCAAGCCACTCGTCGTGGATGTTATGTTTGAAGGCTGCAAGGGCCTCTGCATCCGGACAGTCGACAATTTGATTTTTCTTTGTTAAGAACCATGTCCAGAATTGTCTGGCCGATTCGTCTGGCTGCTGAATTATGTGGCTTAGGTCATCGGCGTCTGGTGGTCGCACATATGTGCCCTGGAAGTTGTCAAGGAATGCGGCTTCCAGGTCCTCCCATCACCCAATTGATTCTGCCGGCAAGCTGTTAAGCCAACACCCCTATTTCAGGACTCCCTCATCGTTCCTTAGCCGTGTGCGGTGCCCCCCTCCATCATATTCCACCTCGCTCATATCGTCGCGGAGTTTAGGCGAAGCCCTACGCCGGTAGAACATCATCATCGTCACCACGCCGTCGTGTTGACGGAACTCATCCCCGACACTTTGCTAGATCGGAGTCCGGGGATCGTCATCGAGCTGAACGTGTGCTGAACTCGGAGGTGCCGTACGTTCGGTACTTGGATCGGTCGGATCGTGAAGACGTACGACTACATCAATCATGTTGTCATAACGCTTCCGCTTACGGTCTACGAGGGTACGTGGACAATACTCTCCCCTCTCGTTGCTATGCATCACCATGATCTTGCGTGTGCGTAGGAAAATTTTGAAATTACTACGTTCCCCAACAACGATGGTATTGTCATGAACTACAACATGAATAGGATGAACAAGTCACCGAACAAGTTGCTCGCTATGCTGAAAACTATTGAAGCAGGACCACGGAAGAATCACAAGCAAGTGCTGCTTGTGAATAAGACCACAGTTTTAAAAAGAAGGGCAAGTCCAAGAAAGGCAAGGGTACTGGTACGATCGACTCCCAAAGCAAGTCTAAGGGCATAGCCAAGGCTGAAATTGACTGCTTCTACCGCAAGGGCTTAGGACACTAGAAGAGGAACTGCAAGAAGTACCTAGGAGATAAGAAGTCCGGAAAGACCGGAAAAGATATAACTGTTATACAAGTATTAATGTCATTGACGTGTTGCTTGCTAGCATAAATTCTAAGCCTTGGGTATTTGATACCGGATTGGTTTCTCACATTTGCAACTCGATATAGGGACATCTGAGAGTGCGCAAGCTAGCAAAGAATGAAGTAGTGATGCGTGTTGGGAACGGTGCTGGAGTCGCCGCTCAAGCCGTCAGCATCATGCCTCTACGTCTTCCTTCAGGATTTATCTTAGAACTAAGTAACTGTTATTTTGTTTCAACACTGTGTAAGAACATTATCTCTGGATCATGTCTGATACATTTTGGATATTCCTACAAGTCTGAGAACAATGGTTGTTCACTTTATTGTAAGGATATGTTTTATGGATTTGCACCCACTGTTGGGGTCCTTTCCATTCTGAATATTGAACGTGAAAATGATGTCTATAACATTGAAGCTAAATGCATTAAGAAGGTTGATAGCACCACCACTTTCATGTGGCACTACCATCTTTGCCACTTCGGAACGAAACTGTGCAAAGACTTCATAAAGATGGAGTTTTACCGTCTTTTGATTTTGAATCATTTGACAATGTGAAGCTTGTCTGATGGGGAAAATGGCCACGACGCCATTCACGGGTCATCCTGAATGGGCGAGGAAATAATACATAGTGGTGTATGTGGTCCAATGGACACTGTCGCACGTGGTGGATATTTCTATTGTTGATTTAAGTAGGTATGGTTATATCTAATTGATGAATCATAAGTTTGAAACTTTTGGAAAGTTTAAGGAGTTTCAGAATGAGGTAGAAAAATCATCATGATAGAAATAGGACGAGCACATGGAGGCATACCTGGAGGAGGTGCGCAAGATGGAGAAGCGGTTCATGTGCGTGGAACTGCAGCACGTGCCGCACGGAACGAACAAGGAGGCAGACGACATCGCCGAAAGAGCCTCTCGTAGGCTCCCTCAGGAGCCGGGGGTGTTTGAGGAGCGGCTCTTCAAGCCGTCCACGACCCCACACGTCACGACTTCAGTACCACCTCAGGGGGACTTACCCCGGGCACCCGAGACGGGCGCCCCAGCCTATGGTCACCCCTTAGGAGCCCGCCTGCTTCTCGCGCTTGAGCCTCAGGAGGGGTGCTGGACCAAAGAGTTCAAGGCGTACTTGCTTCAAGGGACTCTGCCAGAGAAGGAGGAGGACACCGAGCGTGTGGCCCGTCAAGCCACCGCGTACTGCATCAAGGATGGTGAGTTATATCGCAGGAGGCCCAATGACGTTTTGTTGCGGTGCATCTCCAGGGAACAGGGGCTCGAGCTGCTATGGACATACACGGTGGGGACTGCGGGCATCATTCCTCATCGCGCACTCTGGTGGGCAAGGCGTTCCGCAGCGGCTTCTACTGGCCCACCGCGCTCAACGATGCTACAGAGCTGGTGCGCTCTTATGAGGCATGCCAGTTTCATGCCAAGAGATCCACCAGCCCGCGCAGGGACTCCAGACAATCCCGCTCACGTGGCCATTCGCAGTCTGGGGGCTGGACATCTTGGGACCGTTCCCTCGGGCGCCAGGGGGCTACTGATACGTCTCCAATGTATCTATAATTTTTGGTTGCTCCATGCTACTTTATCTACTGTTTTTGGCAATATTGGGCTTTATTATCCACTTTTATATTATTTTTGGGACTAACCTATTAACCGGAGGCCCAGCCCAAATTTGCCATTTTATGCCTATTTTAGTGTTTCGAGGAAAAGGAATATCAGACGAAGTCAAAACAAACGAAATCAACTGGAGAAGTTATTTTTGGAAGGAAAGCAACCCGGGGAACTTGGAGTGCACGTCAGGGGAGATACGGGCTGCCACAAGGGTGGGGGGCACGCCCACCCCACCCCCTGCCTCGTGTGGCCCCCGTAGCTCCACCGACGTACCCCTGCACCCATATATACCTACGTACCCTAAAACTTCCAGAACAGAAGATAGATCGGGAGTTCCGCCGCCGCAAGCCTCTGTAGCCACCAAAAACCTCTCGGGAGCCCGTTCCGGCGTCCTGCCGGAGGGGGATCCCATCACCGGTGGCCATCTTCATCATCTCGGCGCTATCCATGACGAGGAGGGAGTAATTCACCCTCGGGGCTGAGGGTATGTACCAGTAGGTATGTGTTTGATATCTCTCTCTCTCGTGTTCCCTCTATGGCATGATCTTGATGTATCCCGAGCTTTGCTATTGTAGTTGGATCTTATGATGTTTCTCCCCCTCTACTCTCTTGTGATGAATTGAGTTTCCCCTTTGAAGTTATCTTATCGGATTGAGTCTTTTATGAGAACACTTGATGTATGTCTTGTTGTGATTATCTGTGGTGACAATGGGATATCATGTGCCACTTGATTTATGTTTTGGTGATCAAATTGCGGGTTTCGTGACATTGGGAACCTATGCATAGGGGTTGGCACACGTTCTTGACTCTCCGGTAGAAACTTTGGGGCACTCTTTGAAGTACTTTGTGTTGGTTGGATGAATCTAAGATTGTGTGATGCATATCGTATAATCATGCCCACGGATACTTGAGGTGACAATGGAGTATCTAGGTGACATTAGGGTTTTGGTTGATTTGTGTCTTAAGGTGTTATTCTAGTACGAACTCTTTTATAGATTGATCCGAAAGAATAACTTTGAGGTGGTTTCGTACCCTACCATAATCTCTATGTTTGTTCTCCGCTATTAGTGGCTTCAGAGTGACTCTTTGTTGCATGTTGAGGGCTTGTTATATGATCTATCTATGTTATAATTGTTGAGAGAACTTGCACTAGTGAAAGTATGAACCCTAGGCCTTGTTTCCTATCATTGCAATACCGTTTACGCTCACTTTCACCACTTGTTACCTTGCCTTTTTTATTATTTCAGATTACAAAAACCTATATCTCCTATCCATATTGCACTTGTATCACCATCTCTTCGCCGAACTAGTGCACCTATACAATTTGCCATTGTATTGGGTGCATTGGGGACACAAGAGACTCTTTGTTATTTGGTTGCTGGGTTGCTTGAGAGAGACCATCTTCATCCTATGCCTCGCACGGATTGATAAACCTTAGGTCATCCACTTGAGGGAAATTTGCTACTGTCCTACAAACCTGTGCACTTGCAGGCCCAACAACGTCTACAAGAAGAAGGTTGTGTAGTAGACATCAGCTACCGATACCTCTACGTCGTCATCGACAAGTTCACCAAGTGGGCGGAGGTAGAAGCTGTGCGCACCATCCCAGCTGGGTCGGCCGTCAAGTTCATCAAGGGAATCGTGAGCCGGTTTGGGGTCCCCAATCGCATCATCACCGACAACGGCTCGTAGTTAACCAGCAACCTTTTCAAAACATACTGTGCTAACCTTGGAACGCAGATCTGCTACGCCTCAGTAGCGCATCCACAGAGCAATGGACAGGCTGAGAGGGCCAATGCAGAAGTCCTGATGGGCCTCAAGACCCAGACCTTCAAGAAGAAGCTCGAGGCCTACAGCAGGGGCTGGCTCGACGAGCTGCAGTCTGCGTTGTGGTCCATCCGCACCACCGCGACCAAGCCAACAGGAGAAATGTCGTTCTTCCTCGTCTACGGAGCAGAAGTGGTTCTCCCTCACGAGGTCAATCATCACTCCACGTGGGTCCTGTCGTTAGATGAGACGCAACAGGATGCCATGTGGAGGATGGATCTCGTGCTGGGGGACGAACGCCGCCGTCAAGCCATGCTCCGAGCAGCGAGGTACCAGCAGGCGCTGTGGCGGTACCACTATTGCAGCGTCCGCTCCAGGATGTTAGACGTGGGTGATCTCATCCTCAGGCGGGTGCTCTCCAGGGAGGGGCTGCACAAGCTCTCTCCCATGTGGGAGGGCCCATTTAGGATTGCCCGTGTCTCTAGGCCTGGCGCCACGCACCTGGAGACACAGGACGGGGTCCCCATCCAGAACGCCTGGAACATCCTGCACCTCTGTAAGTTCTACCCCTGTAGAAAGGCTCCGGCCTGTGAAGCAAGGCTCCGCCCAGTGAAGGTCCCCACTCGTGACACTCTCATGTAATAATGAGTGGGGCTGTACACGCCCCGGAGTCTCCTGAGAGCCACCCTGGGGCCTCATGGGGGCTCCCTCCCACGTCCTAGTGGCGGCACTTAGCTCCGCGCCGATGAGAAGACTAGGTTAGGTGCCGGACGCAGATTTTCATTTGCTTTCTGAAGGTGCTTGCAGTTTTTTAGTAATCTTTCAATGGATTTGGTATTCTCGAACTCTGGCTCCTTGAGTTGCTTTCTTCCTGAGTTGTTTCTGCCTGAGGGCGTGAAGGAGGCGGCAGTCGCTGATAACCCACAAGTGTAGGGGATCAGTTGTAGCCTCTTTTGATAAGTAAGAGTGTCGAACCCAATGAGGAGCTAAAGGTAGAACAAATATTCCCTCAAGTTCTATCGACCACAGATACAACTCTATGCACGCTTAACGTTCACTTTACCTAGAACAAGTATGAAACTAGAAGGACTTTGTAGGTGTTGTTGGATAGGTTTGCAAGATAATAAAGAGCATGTAAATATAAACTAGGGGTTGTTTAGATAAAGAAGCAATAAAGTAAATATAGCGAGTGTGGAAAAGTGGTGGTAGGAGTTGTGAAATTGTCCCTAAGCAATTGACTACTTTACTAGACTGATAGCAAGTTTTATGTGGGAGAGGAATAAGCTAACATACTTTCTCTTCTTGGATCATATGCACTTATGATTGGAACTCTAGGAAGCATCCGCAACTACTAAAGATCATTAAGGTAAAACCCAACCATAGCATTAAAGTATCAAGTCCCTTTTATCCCATACGCCACAACCCCCTTACTCAGGTTTATGCTTCTGTTACTCAAGCAACCCACTATAAGCGAATCATGAGCGTATTGCAACACTCTACAACGGGAATCCCTCACGCTTGCGCGACACGGAGGACACAATAGGACAGCAACATAACCACAAGCAAATTAAACCAATCATAGCAATTCATCAGTCACTGATAGGACAACGAAAATCTACTCATACATCATAGGATGGCAACACATCATTGGATAATAATATGAAGCATAAAGCACTATGTTCAAGTAGAGGGTACAACGGGTTGCGGGAGAGTGGACCACTGAATATAGATGGGGGAAGGTGATGGAGATGTTGGTGAAGATGACGGCGGTGTTGGTGAAGATCACAGTGATGATGATGGTCCTCGGTAGCGTTTTGGCGCCATCGGAAGCAAGGGGAGAGAGCCCCCCTTCTTCTTCTTCTTCCTTGACCTTCTCCCTAGATGGTAGAAGGGTTTCCCCTCTGGTCCTTGGCTCCCATGGCGTGGGAGGGGCGAGAGCCCTCCGAGATTGGATCTGTCTCTCTGTCTCTCTCTGTTTCTATGCTCTTAGATTCTGCCCTTTCACCGTTTCTTTTATATCCGGAGATCCGTAACTCCGATTGGATTGAAACTTTCGCCGAGATTTTTCTCCGGAAATTAGCTTTCTTGCGGCAAAATAAGAGCGTCAACTGCCTTACGGGGTGCCCACGAGGGTCAGGTGCGCGCCCTGCCTCGTGGCCCCCTCGGGCACCGTCTCGAGTTGGTTTTTCTTCACAAAAATCATAAATGTTCCAAAAATGATCTCCGTCTATTTTTATCCTATTTGGACTCCGTTTTATATGGGGTTTCTGTGAAACATAAAACATGCAACAAACAGGAACTGGCACTGGATCAATATGTTTGTCCCAAAAATAGTATAAAAAGTTGCCAAAAGTATATGAAAGTTGAATAATATTGGCATGGAACAATAAAAAATTATAGATACGACGGAGACGTATCAGTATCCCCAAGCTTAATTCCTGCTCGTCCTCGAGTAGGTAAATGATAAAAAAGATAATTTTTGATGTGGAATGCTACCTAGCATAATCTTGATCATATGTCTAATCATGGCATGAATATTAAGACACGTGTGATTCAAAGCAATAGTCTATCATTTGACATAAGAACAATAATACTTCGAGCATACTAATAAAGCAATCATGTCTTTTCAAAACAACATGGCCAAAGAAAGCTATCCCTACAAAATCATATAGTCTGGCTATGCTCCATCTTCATCACACAAAATATTCAAATCATGCACAACCCCGATGACAAGCCAAGCAATTGCTTCATACTTTTGACGTTCTCAAACCTTTTGAACTTTCACGCAATACATGAGCGTGAGCCATGGATATAGCACTATAGGTGGAATAGAATATGATGGTGGAGGTTTATGTGGAGAAGACAAAAAAGGGAGAAAGTCTCACATCGACGCGGCTAATCAACAGGCTATGGAGATGCCCATCAATTGATGTCAATGCGAGGAGTAGGGATTGCCATGCAACGGATGCACTAAGAGCTATAAGTGTATGAAAGCTCAAACTCAAACTAAGTGGGTGTGCATCCAACTTGCTTGCTCATGAAGACCTAGGGAATTTGAGGAAGCCCATCGTTGGAATATACAAGCCAAGTTCTATAATGAAAAATTCCCACTAGTATATGAAAGTGATAACTCAAGAGACTCTCTATATGAAGAACATGGTGCTACTTTGAAGCACAAGTGTGGTAAAATGATAGTAACATTGCCCCTTTTATTTTCTTTTTTCTTTTTCTTTTCTTTTTTTGGGCGGGCTTCTTTGGCCCCCTTTTTTATTTAGGATTCTTTGGCCTCTCTTTTTTTATGGGGCAATGCTCTATAATGATGGTCATCACACTTTATTTACTTACAACTCAATATTACAACTTGATACTAGAACAAAGATTTGACTCCATATGAATGCTTCCGGCAGTGTACCGGGATGTGCAATGATCTAGTGTAGCAATGACATAAAAAACGGACAAGCCATGAAAACATCTTGCTAGCTATCTTACGATCATGCAAAGCAATATGACAATGAATGCTCAAGTCATGTATATGATGATGATGGAAGTTGCATGGCAATATATCTCGGAATGGTATGGAAATGCCATGATAGGTAGGTATGGTGGCTGTTTTGAGGAAGATATAAGGAGGCTTATGTGTGATAGAGCGTATCGTATCACGGGGTTTGGATGCACCGGCGAAGTTTGCACCAACTCTCAAGGTGAGAAAGGGCAATGCACGGTACCGAAAAGGCTAGCAATGATGGAAGGGTAAGAGTGCGTATAATCCATGGACTCAACAGTAGTCATAAAGAACTCACATACTTATTGCAAAAATCTATTAGTCATTGAAACAAAGTACTACACACATGCTCCTAGGGGGGTAGATTGGTAGGAAAAGACCATCGCTCGTCCTCGACCGCCACTCATAAGGAAGACAATCAATAAATACCTCATGCTCCAACTTCGTTACACAACGGTTCACCATACGTGCATGCTACGGGAATCACAAACTTCAACACAAGTATTTCTACAATCCACAACTACCCACTAGCATGACTCTAATATCACCATCTTTATATCGCAAAACTATTGCAAGGAATCAAACATATCATATTCAGTGATCCACAAGTTTTATGTAGGATTTTATGACTAACCATGTGAATGACCAATTCCTGTCATCTCTCTAGATATAAGTGAAGCGAGAGGGTTTAATTCTTTCTACAAAATATATGCCCACGCTCTAACAAATTTAAGTGAATCAAAAGAGCATTCTACAAATGACGGTTTTCTATGTGAAGAGAAACAGGCAATCCAAACTTCAAATGATATAAGTGAAGCAGATGAAGCATTCTATAAAGCCATCTCAAAAGATATAAGTGAAGTGCAATGAGCATTCTATAAATCAACCAAGGACTATCTCATACCAGCATGGTGCATAAAATAAAAGTGAAAACTAAATGAAAAAGATGCTCCAAGACTTGCACATATCGCATGAACGAAATGAATCTGAAAACATACCGATACTTGTTGAAGAAAGAGGGGATGCCGTCCTGGGCATCCCCAAGCTTAGACGCTCGAGTCTCCTTGAATATTTACTTGGGGTGCCTTGGGCATCCCCAAGCTTGAGCTCTTGCCTCTCTTCCTTTTCCTCATGTCGAGACCTCCTCGATCAAACACTTCATCCACACAAAACTTCAATAGAAAACTCAGTAAGATCCATTAGTATAATAAAGCAAATCACTACTCTAAGTACTATTGAAACCCAATTCATATTTTGTTTTTTTCATTTTGTCTACTGTAATATAGCTTTTCCATGGCTTAATCCACTGATAGGAATTGATAGTTTCACCAAAACAAGTAAACTATGCATCAAAAACAGAATCTGTCAAAAATAGAATAGTCTGTAGCAATCTAAACATTCCCCATACTTTTGCTACACCAACAATTCTACTAAAATTAGGAAAAATAAACAATTTGTAAAGCAAGACAGTGCAAAAAGTTTCAGAACTGTTTGACGTTCCAGTAAAAAAAATGTAAAATCGCGCACTACAGCCAAAGTTTCTGTCACCGTACAAACCAACAAGCATTGTAAACATCCTAAAGGCAAACCTTGGCACATTATTTTTATAATACAATGGAATTGTACAAGGGGATAATTATTTTTGATGAAAAGTTTCTATAATTAACATTCACAAAGTTTCCATGAGCATGAACAAAGTTCAAGGAGCTCTCCCACTTCAACAATGCTTGTCTCTCTCACTTTCACTTTCCTTTTTGAAAAGTTTTGGGCTCCCCTCTTTATTTTTTTGTTTTTAGACTATATAAAATCACTAAATAGAAATAAATGACTCTCTAAAACTTCTGGGTTGTCTCCCTGGCGGCGCTTTCTTTAAAGCCATTAAGCTAGGCATGTAGTGCTCAAGTAATGGATCCACCCGGATCCCAAGGTATATCAAAGCCAATTTTAATTAACAATGATTTGTAATTTAGTAGTGAGCACAAAGTAACATATATCAAGCAATGACGAAGTCTAACTCTCTTCCTATGCATCAACATGTCATAAAAGAACAATTCAAGCACACATAGTAAAGGCCAATACATAGTCTAAGCAGTTTCTTGCAATTTTATCATATTGGAAACATAGAGAGGTGGAGATATAGTTCCTCTCTCATAATAATTGCAAGTAGGAGCAGCAAGCACATGCATATTATATTCATCAAAATTATCATGTGCAACGGTAAAAGTCAACCCATCAATATAATCCTTAATAAGCACAAACTTCTCCGATATAGTGTAGGCGGGAGAGTTCAAAAAGATAATAGGACTATCATGCGTGGGTGCAATAGAAACAATTTCATGTTTAACATAAGGAACTATAGCAAGTTCATCTCCATAAGCATAATTCATATTGGCATCTTGGCCACAAGCATAGCAAGCATCATGAAAAAGGGATATTTCAAGAGAATCAACGGGATCATAACAATCATCATAGCAATCACCCTTCAGTAAGCACGAAGGGGAAATAAACAATGTATGAGTTGAAGAGTTACTCTCATTAGAAGGTGGGCACGGGTAGCTAATCCGCTCTTCCCTCTTTTGTTCTTCGCTCTCCTCATCATCTTTTCATCCAATGAGCTCACAGTTTCATCATTTCCTTCTTCTATAGACTCCTGCAAAATATTAGTCTCTTCTTGGACAGCGGAGACTTCTTCAATAAATGCATCAATATCGGAATTAAATTCATAATTCTCATAGCAATATTTAAGTATGGAAAAATTATCCGGTCTATAAACTGAATCATCAGAATCTTCAAACTCTTTAAACAAAGATTCAATTTCAGAAGCACCCATAAAAGCAACAAACTCTTCTATTTGTTCCACATCATAGTAATCATATATACCATTAGCATAAGAAGCTAAGGTTTCATTATCATTAAATTTGCATGAAAAGGAAAGGTGTGGAGCCTTCATCCTAGAGCAACAAGTATAATCATATCTCAAGCATAGTTCCCGAGCATGCCAATGCAGCATATGAATTTGATCACATAATAATTTTCCTTTTTGTGTCAAGCGATAATCCCTAAAGTATTCACGTTGATCCAACGTGTCTCCCATTACATAATTGAATGGCGTTTTCTCAGGATAATCAAAGTAGTACATAATTTCTTTCACATAACGAGCATCGAGGGTTTTAGGAGGTTCCCCATCTACATGAATAGCAAGTACACCTAATTTTTTTGGTATTTCGTGTTCCATATCCATAACTAAAGATAGGGAACAACTTAGAACAGCAAATAAAAGTTACTTAGTGATAAAGCAAACAAGCACACACGAGAATATTCATCCCACGCTATGACTCCCCGGCAACGGCGCCAGAAAAAGGTCTTGATAACCCACAAGTGTAGGGGATCAGTTGTAGCCTCTTTTGATATGTAAGAGTGTCGAACCCAACAAGGAGCTAAAGGTAGAACAAATATTCCGTCAAGTTCTATTGACCACCGATACAACTCTACGCACGCTTAACGTTCACTTTACCTAGAACATGTATGAAACTAGGACTTTGTAGGTGTTGTTGGATAGGTTTGCAAGATAATAAAGAGCACGTAAATATAAACTAGGGGCTGTTTAGATAAAGAAGAAATAAAGTAAATATAGCGAGAGTGGAAAAGTGGTGGTAGGAGTTGTGAAATTGTCCCTAAGTAATTGACTACTTTACTAGACCGATAGCAAGTTTTATGTGGGAGAGGCATAAGCTAACATACTTTCTCTTCTTGGATCATATGCACTTATGATTGGGACTCTAGCAAGCATCCGCAACTACTAAAGATCAATAAGTTAAACCCAACCATAGCATCAAAGTATCAAGTCCCCTTTATCTCATACGCCACAACCCCCTCACTCTGGTTTATGCTTCTGTCACTCAAGCAACCCACTATAAGCGAATCATGAACGTATTGCAACACCCTACAACAGGAATCCCTCATGCTTGCACGACACAGAGGGCACAATAGGACAGCAACATAACCACAAGAAAATTAAACCAACCATAGCAATTCATCAATCACCGATAAGACAACGAAAATCTACTCAGACATCATATAATGGCAACACATCATTGGATAATAATATGAAGCATAAAGCACCATGTTCAAGTAGAGGGTACAACGGGTTGCGGGAGAGTGGACCGTTGAATATAGATGGGGGAAGGTGATGGAGATGTTGGTGAAGATGACGGCGATGTTGGTGAAGATCGCGGTGATGATGATGGCCCCTGGCAGCATGCCGACGCCACCGGAAGCAAGGGGGAGAGAGCCCCCCTTCTTCTTGTTCTTCCTTGACCTTCTCCCTAGATGGGAGAAGGGTTTCCCCTCTGGTCCTTGGCTCCCATGGCATGGGAGGGCGAGAGCCCCTCTTGGATCTGTCTCTCTGTCTCTCTCTGTTTCTACGCTCTTAGATTCTGCCCTTTCACCGTTTCTTTTATATCTAGAGATCCGTAACTCCGATTGGATTGAAACTTTCGCCCAGATTTTTCTCCAAAAATTAGCTTTCTTGCGGAAAAAGAAGAGCGTCAAGCACCTTACAGGATGCCCATGAGGGTCAGGGGCGCGTCTGCCCCCCTGGGGCGCGCCCCCTGCCTCGTGCCCCCCTTGGGCACCGTCTCGCGTTGGTTTTTCTTCCCAAAAATCTTAAATATTCCAAAAATGATCTCCG
The DNA here is from genome assembly GCA_963921465.1 of Triticum timopheevii. Taxonomy (NCBI): domain Eukaryota; kingdom Viridiplantae; phylum Streptophyta; class Magnoliopsida; order Poales; family Poaceae; genus Triticum; species Triticum timopheevii. The sequence goes on along the minus strand of OY997266.1, from coordinate 499,767,025 downwards.
TCCATTTTTATCCCGTTTGGACTCCATTTGATATGGGGTTTCTGCGAAACATAAAACATGCAACAAACAGGAACTAGCACTGGGCACTGGATCAATATGTTAGTCCCAAAAATAGTATAAAAAGTTGCCAAAAGTATATGAAAGTTGAATAATATTGGCATGGAACAATAAAAAATTATAGATACGACGGAGACGTATCAGTCGCCCGTCGTTTCCTCTCGCGCACCCCGCGCGCGGGGCTAGGTAGGTGTGTGCGCCTCAGGCACGCCTTCGCGCGCACGCACCACACCAAACCCTTGTGTTTTGGCCTCGTCCTCGCGAGGAGCCCTCGATCAAGCTCACGAGCACCAATACCCCTCATATCTGTGCCTCTCAGGCAGCGCGATGCAGTGCGTCAAGCTCAAGCTAATCTATGACAGGGGACTCACGCAAGAGGGAGTGAGCCGCTCGACAGTTTTTTCTTTTTTCGAGAGCAGCCCTGTAGCGGCTCCGCAGCAGCTCTCGAGACCCCACGGCAAGGTGGCCCCGTCGAGTGCCTAAGGCCAAGCCTCGCGAGGCGGAAAACTACTACTTACATACCAAGCTAAGTCATCCTACCCTTGCATACCCAGAGCACAAACATTACGACACACCATTAAGGCAACAAGCATAACATAAGGGCATAACTGCCATGATTCATTACACGCCCCAGCGGGGTACACCATCTTCTTCTTTTTTGAATTATAGGTGAAAGGAAAAGCTAAACAAGGGGGGATCGAAAGCGTGCGAACCCGGCGCCAACACCGCATCCTCAAGCAGCGCCTCAAGGTGCTGGCCTTGAGACCAAGTTCGCCAGCCCGCAGCCTCACGCTGGGCTCCTCTCCAGCTTCACTGGGGCGCCGCGGCGGGATGAACCACCGGCGTCGTCGACACGAGCACGACGATGCGGAGGCCGGTCGTAACCACCGCTGCTCGAGCTCTCGTCCGAGGAAGAGCTGCTGTCGCGGGAGGAGGAGCGCGTGCCATTGAGACCAAGCTCGCCGTCGCCACCATCGTCGTCGCTACCGTCCTCCGGGCAGCACCCCACGCGGCAGCCGTCCTCCCTGAACACCCTCACGTAGAGGGTCACCGAGCCGTAGTACTTTAAGTGGAGGGTGCACCTTCTGCCCAGGCCATGCGCGCGGGCGAAGGTCTGCCAACCGCGGGTCAGGACCACGCTGCCGGAGGAGGTGACCTCGGTATCGACCCATGAGGCTCTGCTGCAGCACCCGTCAGCCTGCAACCAGAGGCCGTCAAGCCCTGAAGAAGGAAGCTCACCGGAGAAGAAGCGTGGGAGCCGGAGCGAGGTGCTAGTCGGGCTCTCCGACCACACCACGAACACAGGGAGCATGTCCAACCAGGAAAAGCGCGGCCAAGGTGGGCGCACGATCACGGTGCACCTCCCTTCATCATGGGGGCTGCTCCGAAGCCGGTGGCCCCCGCCACGGGAAGTGGTGCCATTGTGGGCGCCTAGAGCAACGCTGCCTCTGGGGGGCGCATGCCCGTGCCCCTTGGATGCTGCCGGAGGGACCGCAGGGTGCTTGCGGGGACGGCCACGGCCCCTCTTGGGAGGAGGAGAGGCTGGCCCCTCCTTGGAGGCCTTCCCCTTCTCGGCCGCTGAAAACCTCTTCGGTGACGCCATGGGAGCAATACGGAGAGGAGAGAAGCAGGCGGGAGCAAGACGAAGGAAAGATGGGAGGGGGGCTCTGCCCCTCCCTCACATTTATAGCCAAAGGAGGCTAACCGCCGGCCTCCACGACATCGCGCTATCATGACCTTCTGCATGCCGCATCGACCAGTCAAGTCGAGCAGTTGCCAAGGCAGCATGGGGAAGCGGAGTCGCCCACGTCCCATCAATCTCCATGCGTCATCAAGGCCGTGCTACGCCTTGAGCTTGCGTTGGTTTTCCTTGAAGAGGAAAGGGTGATGCAGCACAGTAGCGTAAGTATTTCCCTTAGTTTTTGAGAACCAAGGTATCAATCCAGTAGGAGGCTCCTCAAAAGTCCCACGCACCTACACAAACAAACAAGAACTCGCAACCAACACAATAAAGGGGTTGTCAATCCCTTCAAGGCCACTTGCAAAAGTGAGATCTGATAGAGATAGTATGATAAGATAAATATATTTTTGGTATTTTATGATATAGATTGGAAAAGTAAAGATGCAAATAAAAGTAGATTGAAAGCTTATATGATAAGAGATAGACCTGGGGGCCATAGGTTTCACTAGTGGCTTCTCTCGACATAGCATAAGTATTACGGTGGGTGAACAAATTACTGTCGAGCAATTGATAGAAAGCTGAATAATTATGAGATTATCTAGGCATGATCATGTATATAGGCATCACGTCCGTGACAAGTAGACCGACTCCTGCCTGCATCTACTACTATTACTCCACACATCGACCGCTATCCAGCATGCATCTAGAGTATTTAGTTCATAAAGAACAGAGTAACACATTAAGAAAGATGACATGATGTAGAGGGATAAACTCATGCAATATGATATAAACCCCATCTTTTTATCCTTGATGGCAACAATACTACACGTGCCTTGCTGCCCCTGCTGTCACTGGGAAAGGACACCGCAAGATTGAACCCAAAGCTAAGCACTTCTCCCATTGCAAGAAAGATCAATCTAGTAGGCCAAACCAAACTGATAATTCAAAGAGACTTGCAAAGATAACTTAATCACACATAAAAGAATTCAAAGGGGATTCAAATATTTCTCATAGATAAACTTGATCATAAACCCACAATTCACCGGATCTCGACAAACACACCGCAAAAAGAGTTACATCGAATAGATCTCCAAGAAGATCAAGGAGAACATGGTATTGAGATCCAAAGAGAGAGAAGAAGCCATCTAGCTAATAACTATGGACCCGAAGGTCTGTGGTAAACTACTCACAACTCATCGAAGAGGCCTTGGAGATGATGTAGAGGCCCTCCATGATCGATTCCCCCTCCGGCGGAGCGCCGGCGAAGGCTCCAAGATGGGATCTCGCGGATACAGAAGGTTACGGTGGTGGAAATAGTTTTTCATGGTCGCTTCTGATGTTTTCGGGGTACATGGGTATATATAAGAGGAAGAAGTAGGTCGGTGGACTCCCAAGGGGCCCACGAGATAGGGGGGCGCGCCCAGTAGGGGGGCACGCCCTCCACCCTCGTGTCCGCCTCGTTTGTTTCTTGACTTCCACTCCAAGTCTTCTGGATCAAGTTCGTTCCAAAAATCACGCTCCTGAAGGTTTCATTCCGTTTGGACTCCGTTTGATATTCCTTTTCTTCGAAACACTGAAATAGGCACAAAAAAACAGCAATATGGGTTGGGCCTCCGGTTAGTAGGTTAGTCCCAAAAATGATATAAATGTGTAAATAAAGCCCATAAACATCCAAAACGGGTAATATAATAGCATGGAACAATCAAAAATTATAGATATGTCGGAGACGTATCAAGCATCCCCAAGCTTAATTCCTGCTCGTCCTCGAGTAGGTAAATGATCAAAACAGAATTTTTGATGTGGAATGCTACCTAGCATAATTCTCAATGTAATTTTCTTTATTGTGGCACGAATATTCAGATCCAAATGATTCAAAATGAAAGCTCATATTGATATAAGAAATAGTAATACTTCAAGCATACTAATCAAAGTAATCATGTCTTCTCAAAATAACATGGCTAAAGAAAGTTCATCCGTACAAAATCATATAGTTAGGCTATGCTTCATTTTCGTCACACAGAAATGCTCCCATCTTATACACCCCCAATGACAAGCCAAGCAATTTTTTCGTACTTAAATAATCTCAAACTTTTTCAACTTTCACGCAATACATGAGCGTGAGCCATGGATATAGCACTATGGGTGGAATAGAATATGATGTTGGGGATTGTGTGGAGAAGACAAAAAAGGAGAAAGTCTCACATTGATGAGGATAATCAACGGGCTATGGAGATGCCCATCAATTGATGTCAACATGAGGAGTAGGGATTGCCATGCAACAGATGCACTAGAGCTATATATGTATGAAAGCTCAACAAAAGAAACTAGTGGGTGTGCATCCAACTTGCTTGCTCACAAAGACCTAGGGCATTTTGAGGAAGCCCATCATAGGAATATACAAGCCAAGTTCTATAATGAAAAATTCCCACTAGTATATGAAAGTGACAACATATGAGACTCTCTATATGAACAACAAGGTGCTACTATGAAGCACAAGTGTGGAAAAGGATAGTAACATTGCCCCCTTTTTATTTTCTTTTTCTTTTTTTTGGCCTTTCTTTCTTTTTTTCCTTTTGGCCTTTCCCTTTTTCCTTTTGGCCTTTTTTATTTGGGGACAATGCTCTAATAATGATGATCATCACACTTTTATTTATTTACAACTCATGAATTACAACTCAAAACTAGAACAAGATATGACTCTATATGAATGCCTCCGGCGGTGTACCGGGATGGGTAATGAATCAAGAGTGACATGTATGAAAAATTATGCATGGTGGTTTTGCCACAAATACGATGTCAACTACATGATCATGCAAGGCAATATGACAATGATGATATGTGTCATGATGAAAAACGGAACGGTGGAAGGTTGCATGGCAATATATCTCAGAATGACTATGGAAATGCCATAATAGGTAGGTATGGTGGTTGTTTTGAGGAAGATATAAGGAGGTTTATGTGTGATAGAGCATATCGTATCACGGGGTTTGGATGCACCGGCGAAGTTTGCACCAACTCTCAAGGTGAGAAAGGGCAATGCACGGTACCGAAGAGGCTAGCAATGATGGAAGGGTGAGAGTGCGTATAATCCATGGACTCAACATTAGTCATAAAGAACTCATATACTTATTGCAAAAATTTACAAGTAACCAAAAACCAAGCACTACGCGCATGATCCTTGGGGGATAGATTGGTAGGAAAAGACCATCTCTCGTCCCCGACCGCCACTCATAAGGATGCACAATCTAAGAACACTCATGTTTCAAATTTGTTACACAACTTTCACCAGACGTGCATGCTATGGGACTTGCTAACTTCAACACAAGCATTCTTTAAATTCATAATCACCCAACTAGCATGACTCTAATATCACTACCTCCATATCTCAAAACAATTATCAAGTATCAAATTGATCATAGCATCCAATTCACTTCCTATGATAGTTTTTATTATACCCCAACTTGGATGTCTACCATTCTAGGACCAATTTTATAACCATAGCAAATACCATGCTGTTCTAGGAGACTGTCAAAATAATATAAGTGAAGCATGAGAGACTAACAATTTCTACAAAATTAAGCCACCGCCGTGCTCTAAATATATAAGTGAAGCACTAGAGCAAAAACTATCTAGCTCAAAAGATATAAGTGAAGCACATAGAGTATTCTAATAAATTCCAATCAAGTGGGTTTCTCCCAAAAGATGTGTACAGCAAGGATGACTGTGGTAAACTAAAAGGCAAAGACTACTATCATACAAGACGCTCCAAGCAAAACACATATCATGTGGTGAATAAAAATATAGCTCCAAGTAAAGTTACCGATAGACGAAGACGAAAGAGGGGATGCCTTCCGGGGGCATCCCCAAGCTTAGGATTTTGGATATTCTTGAATCTCTTGGGGTGCCATGGGCATACCCAAACTTAGGCTCTTGCCACTCCTTATTCCATAGTCCATCATATCTTTACACAAAACTTGAAAACTTCACAACAGAAAACTCAACAGGAAATCTTATAAGCTCCGTTAGTGCAAGAAAGCAAAACCACCACATAAGGTACTGTAATGAACTCATTATTTATTTATATTGGTATTAAACCTACTGTATTCCAAGTTCTCTATGGTTCATACCCTTACATACTAGCCATAGATGCATCAAAATAAGCAAACAACACACGAAAGGCAGAATCTGTCAAAAACAGAACAGTCTGTAGCAATCTGTAACTCTCGAATACTTTTGGAACTCTAAAAATCCTACCAAAATAGGAAGTCCTGGGCAATTTTACTATTGATATACATCAAAAAGAATAAACGCAAAATCACGTTTCTGTGAATTACCAAAATTATTTTCGTGCATGCAAAGTTTCTGTTTTTCAGCAGAATCAAATTAATTATCACCATAGGTTATCCTATAGGTTCTACTTGGCACAAACACTAACTAAAACATTAAAACACATATAAACAAAAAGTAGATGCAAAATTTATTACTAAACATAAGCAAAAACAAAAAACAAAAACAAAATTGGGTTGCCTCCTAACTAGCGCTATTGTTTAACGCCCCAAGCTAGGCATGATGATTTCATTGATGCCCACATAAAAGATAAGAATTGAAACATAAAGAGAGCATCATGAAGCACGTGACAAACATATCTAAGTCTAACATACTTCCTATTCATAGGCATCTTATAGGCAAATAAATTATCATAGCAAGCAAAAACTAGCATATGCAAGGAAGCGGAAAGAAACAATAGCAATCTCAACATAACGAGAGGTAATTTAGTAACATGAAAATTTCTACAATCATATTTTCCTCTCTCATAATAATTACATGTGGGGTCATAAGAAAATTCAACAAAATATCTATCACATAAAATATTTTCAACACGATCCACATGCATGCAAAGTTGACACTCTTCCAAAATAGTGGGATTAACATTAACTACTGTCATGACCTCTCCAAACCCACTTTTATCAAAAATTTCATAAGATTGAACATTCTCCAAATATGTGGGATCTAAAGTTGACACTCTTCTGATCCCACTTTCAATAATATTGCAAACACTATTATCAATCTCATATTCATCATGGGGCTTAAATAAATTTTCAAAATCATAAGAAGAGTCACCCCAATCATGATCATTGCAACAAGTAGTAGACATAGCAAAATTAGCATCCCCAAGCTTAGAGTTTTGCATATTATTAGCACAATTGACATCAATAGAATTTATAATAAAATCATTGCAATCATGCTTTTTATTCAAAGATCTATCGTGAATTGCTTCATAAAGTACTTCATCACAATTTTTCAGATTCACGAATTTCAAGCAAAACCTCATAAAGATAATCTAGTGCACTCAACTCACTAGCAATAGGTTCAACATAATTGGATCTCTTAAAGAGATTAGCAAGTGGATGAGGATCCATAAACTTTTAGCAAGCGAAGATGCAAGCAAAAAGAAGGTACATGGTAACACAAGATCGAAGGGAAGGAGGGCAAAGAAAAGGCAAAGGTGAAGTGGGGGAGAGGAAAACGAGAGGCAAATGGCAAATAATGTAATGTGAGGGAGATGAGTTTGTGATGGGTACTTGGTATGTCTTGACTTGAGCGAAGACCTCCCCGGCAACGGTGCCAGAAATCCTTGTTGCTAAGTCTCGAGCTTGCGTTGGTTTTCCTTAAAGAGGAAAGGGTGATGCAGCACAGTAGCGTAAGTATTTCCCTCAGTTTTTGAGAACCAAGGTATCAATCCAGTAGGAGGCTCCTCAAAAGTCCCACGCACCTACACAAACAAACAAGAACTCGCAACCAACGCAATAAAGGGGTTGTCAATCCCTTCAAGGCCACTTGCAAAAGTGAGATCTGATAGAGATAGTATGATAAGATAAATATATTTTTGGTATTTTATGATATAGATTGGAAAAGTAAAGATGCCAATAAAAGTAGATTGAAAGCTTATATGATAAGAGATAGACCCGGGGGCCATAGGTTTCATTAGTGGCTTCTCTCGAGATAGCATAAGTATTACGGTGGGTGAACAAATTACTGTCGAGCAATTGATAGAAAAGCGAATAATTATGAGATTATCTAGGCATGATCATGTATATAGGCATCACGTCCGTGACAAGTAGACCGACTCCTGCCTGCATCTACTACTATTACTCCACACATCGACCTCTATCGAACATGCATCTAGAGTATTAAGTTCATAAAGAACAGAGTAACGCATTAAAAAAGATGACATGATGTAGAGGGATAAACTCATGCAATATGATATTAACCCCATCTTTTTATCCTCGATGGCAACAATACAATACGTGCCTTGCTGCCCCTGCTGTCACTGGGAAAGGACACCACAAGATTGAACCCAAAGCTAAGCACTTCTCCCATTGCAAGAAAGATCAATCTAGTAGGCCAAACCAAACTGATAATTCGAAGAGACTTGCAAAGATAACTTAATCACACATAAAAGAATTCAGAGGGGATTCAAATATTTCTCATAGATAAACTTATCATAAACCCACAATTCATCGGATCTCGACAAACACACCACAAAAAGAGTTACATCGAATAGATCTCCAAGAAGATCAAGGAGAACATGGTATTGAGATCCAAAGAGAGAGAAGAAGCCATCTAGCTAATAACTATGGACCCGAAGGTCTGTGGTAAACTACTCACAACTCATCGGAGAGGCCTTGGAGATGATGTAGAGGCCCTCTGTGATTGATTCCCCCTCCAGCGGAGCGCCGGTGAAGGCTCCAAGATGGGATCTCGCGGATACAGAAGGTTACGGCGGTGGAAATAGTTTTTCGTGGTCGCTTCTGATGTTTTCGGGGTACATGGGTATATATAGGAGGAAGAGGTAGGTCGGTGGACTCCCGAGGGGCCCACGAGATAGGGGGCGCACCCAGTAGGGGGGCGCCCTCCACCCTCGTGGCTGCCTCATTTCTTTCTTGACTTCCACTCCAAGTCCTCTGGATCACGTTCGTTCCAAAAATCACGCTCTCGAAGGTTTCATTCCGTTTGGACTCCGTTTGATATTCCTTTTCTTCGAAACACTAAAATAGGCAAAAAAAAAAACAGCAATACGGGCTGGGCCTCCGGTTAGTAGGTTAGTCCCAAAAATGATATAAATGTGTAAAGTAAAGCCCATAAACATCCAAAACGGGTAATATAATAGCATGGAACAATCAAAAATTATAGATACGTCGGAGACGTATTAGGCCGCAGGCGGTTAGGGCCCGCGGCACACCGCACTTGCCCTTTAGCTTCGCCTGGAAGCCAAGTCCGAGCACGCCTTGGGCCCGGGGCTACTGTCGGCGTCCTAGATTTGGGGGGTATCCAGCCCTGCCTGCCTGTGGCTCACCATGTGGCTTCGTCGACGCCCTGATACGGCCCGGCTTCAACACCAACGCCACAAGACCATCGCGAGGGGCCAAGGCTCGTGAGGCGGACAACGCCAAGACCCCCTAAGGAGTTGGCCTCCTCAGGAGGGCTCCTGAGGGGCGGAGAGTTCTATGCAAGTTATCTCATGAGGCTCAGCTGACGTGAGCCATGACGACCAAGGCCAAGCGGGCGCTAGGCGGGCGCAGAGCACAGGTTTCCTCTTCGGTGCAAGGGAGGCAAGCCATAGGCGCGGAGTCCCGAGGAATCAGCCAAAGGTTTCCATTCCAGTGCAACAAGACCAAGACCGCTAGGATGGCAGGACAGAGGTCATCGACGAGCCCACCGCAGCGTCATGACCAGAGGCTTTTCGCAGGCAAAGACTACTTTTGTCATGATAGACTGTACTACTTGTCCCCTTTCAAATCTAGCCGTTGTGGGATCCCTTCCCGCTCATATTTGGGAAGAGGACCAAGGCCACTATATATAGGGCTTAGCCACCACCATAGTGGGAGAGATCCATTCTCACCCGACCACCACACCAGCTCAAGAACACCTCACCTCCTGAGGCTTGTTCATCCACTGTACCAGTTCATCCATAGCCCTTCGAGGCAATCCACCACACCACACTGGATTAGGGTATTACACCACAACAGTGGCCCGAACAAGTATAAATCTCTGTGTCTTTGTGTCTCTTTCAGCTGGACGCGCTAGGCTGAGGAGGATCGCGAGTAGGCAGGCTAGGCAGGTTGAGATCTCCGCACGCACCCCAGAGTTCAAACCTCTCAAAGGTTGCTGGATCCCTAAATCCAATAGATAATTTTGACCGCTGTCTAGTGATCCACTCCTGGATTACTTTGGTACCTCCCTGCTAAACTTATAGCAAGGCACACATCAGGTCTGGTACACAGCATTGCTTACAAGATAGAACCTATGGCTGAGGCATAGGGAATGATTTTAATTTTCTCTCTATCTTCTTGACTGGTCGGGCATTGAGTCTGACTCAATTTCACACCTTGTAACACAGGCAAGAACCCTTTCTTTGATTGATCCATTTTGAACTTCTTCAAAACTTTATCAAGGTATGTGCTTTGTGAAAGTCCAATTAAGCGTCTTGATCTATCTCTATAGATCTTGATGCCCAATATATAAGCAGCTTCACCGAGGTCTTTCATTGAAAAATTCTTATTCAGGTATCCTTTTAAGCTATCCAGAAATTCTGTATTCCAATCAACAATATGTCATCCACATATAATACTAGAAATGCTATAGAGCTCCCACTCACTTTCTTGTAAATACAGGCTTCTCCAAAAGTCTGTATAAAACCATATGCTTTTATCACATTATCAAAGCATATATCCCAACTCCTAGAGGCTTGCACCAGTCCATAAATGGATCGCTGGAGTTTGCACACTTTGTTAGTACTTTTTGGATCAACAAAACCTTTTGGTTGCATCATATACAACTCTTCTTTAAGAAATCCATTAAAGAATCTAGTTTTGACATCCATTTGCCAAATTTCATAATCATGAAACGCGGCAATTGCTAACATGATTCGGACAGACTTAAGCATCACTACGGGTGAGAAGGTCTCATCGTAGTCAACTCCTTGAACTCGTCGAAAACCTTTCGCAACAAGTCGAGCTTTGTAGACAGTAACATTACCGTCAGCGTCAGTCTTCTTCTTGAAGATCCATTTATTTTCTATGGCTTACCGATCATTGGGCAAGTCCACCAAAGTCCACACTTTGTTCTCATACATGGATCCCATCTCAGATTTCATGGCCTCAAGCCATTTCGCGGAATCTGGGCTCATCATTGCTTCCTCATAGTTCGTAGGTTCATCATGGTCTAGTAACATGACTTACAGAATAGGATTACCGTACCATGCTCTGGTGTGGACCATACTCTGGTTGTCCTACGAGGTTCAGTAGTAACTTGATCTGAAGTTTCATGATCGTCATCATTAGCTTCCTCACTAATTGGTGTAGGAATCACTGGAACTGATTTCTGTGATAAACTACTTTACAATTCGGGAGAAGGTACAATTACCTCATCAAGTTCTACTATCCTCCCACTCACTTCTTTCAAGAGAAACTCCTCCTCTAGAAAGGATCCATTCTTAGCAACGAATATCTTGCCTTCAGATCTGTGATAGAAGGTGTACCCAATAGTTTCCTTTGGGTATCCTATGAAGACGCATTTCTTCGACTTGGGTTCGAGCTTATGAGGTTGAAGCTTTTTCACATAAGCATCGCAGCCCCAAACTTTAAGAAACGACAACTTGGGTTTCTTGCCAAACCACAGTTAATATGGTGTCGTCTCAATGGATTTTGATGGTGCCCTATTTAACGTGAATGCAGCTGTCTCTAAAGCATAACCCGAAAACGATAGTGGTAAATTAGTAAGAGACATCATATATCGCACCATATCTAATAAAGTATGGTTACAACGTTTGGACACACCATTACGCTGTGGTGTTCCAGGTGGCGTGAGTTGTGAAACTATTCTACATTGTTTCAAATGAAGACCAAACTCGAAACTCAAATATTCGCCTCCGCGATCAGATCGTAGAAACTTTATTTTCTTGTTACAATGATTTTCCACTTCACTCTGAAATTCTTTGAACTTTTCAAATGTTTTAGACTTATGTTTCATTAAGTAGATATACCCATATCTGCTCAATTCATCTGTGAAGGTCAGAAAATAACGATACCCACCACGAGCCTCAACACTCATCGGACTGCATACTTCAGTATGTATTATTTCCAATAAGTCAGTAGCTCGTTCCATTGTTCCGGAGAACGGAGTCTTAGTCATCTTGAACATGAGGCATGGTTCGCATGCACCAAGTGATTCATAATCAAGTGATTCCAAAAGCCCATCAGCATGGAGTTTCTTCATGCGCTTTACACCAATATGACCTAAACGACAGTGCCACAAATAAGTTGCACTATCATTACTAACTTTGCATCTTTTGGCTTCAATATTATGAACATGTGTATCACCACGATCGAGATTCAACAAAAATAGATCACTCAACAAGGGTGCATGACCATAAAAGATATTACTCATATAAATAGAACAACCATTATTCTCTGATTTAAATGAATAACCGTCTCGCATCAAACAAGATCTAGATATAATGTTCATGCTCAACATTGGCACCAAATAACAATTATTCAGGTCTAAAACTAATCCCGAAGGTAGATGTAGAGGTAGCGTGCCGACGGCGATCACATCGACCTTGGAACCATTTCCGACGCGCATCATCACCTCGTCCTTAGCCAATCTTCGTTTAATCCGTAGCCCCTGTTTTGAGTTGCAAACATGAGCAACAGAACTAGTATCAAATACCCAGGTGCTACTAGGAGCTTTAGTAAAGTACACATCAATAACATGTATATCAAATATACCTTTCACTTTGCCATCCTTCTTATCCGCCAAATACTTGGGGCAGTTCCGCTTCCAGTGACCAGTCCCTTTGTAGTAGAAGCACTCGGTTTTAGGCTTAGGTCCACACTTGGGCTTCTTTCCGGGAGTAGCAACTTGCTTGCCATTCTTCTTGATGTTCCCCGTCTTCCCTTTGCCTTTTTTCTTGAAACTAGTGGCCTTGTTATCCATCAACATTGATGCTCCTTCTTGATTTCTACCTCCGCAGCCTTTAGCATTGCGAAGAGTTCGGGAATTGTCTTTTCCATCCCTTGCATATTATAGTTCATCACGAACCCTTTATAGCTTTGTGGCAGTCATTGAAGAACTCTGTCAATGACACTATCATTAGGAAGATTAACTCCCAGCTGAGTCAAGTGGTTATGGTACCTAGACATTCTGAGTATGTGTTCATTGACAGAACTATTCTCCTCCATTTTACAACTATAGAACTTGTTGGGGACTTCATATCTCTCAACTCAGGCATTTTCTTGAAATATTAACTTCAACTCTTGGAACATCTCATATGCTCCATGACGTTCAAAACGTCTTTGAAGTCCCGATTCTAAACCGTAGAGCATGGCACACTGAACTATCGAGTAGTCATTGGATCGAGTCTGCCAGGCGTTCATAACATCAGAATCTGCTCCTGCAGCAGGCCTTGCACCTAGCGGTGCTTCTAGGACATAATTCTTCTATGCAGCAATGAGGATAATCCTCAAGTTATGGACCCAGTCCGTGTAATTGCTGCCATCATCTTTCAACTTAGCTTTATCTAGGAACGCATTAAAATTCAAGGGAACGGTAGCACGGGCCATTGATTTACAACAACAAAGATATGCAAAAACTATCAGGACTAAGTTCATGATAAATTAAAGTTCAATTAATCATATTACTAAAGAACTTCCACTTAGATAGATATCCCTCTAGTCATCTAAATGATCATGTGATCCATATCAACTAAACCATGTCCGATCATCACGTGAGATGGAGTAGTTTTCAATGGTGAACTTCTCTATGTTGATCATATCTACTATATGATTCACGTTTGAACTTTCGGTCTCAGTGTTCTGAGGCCACATCTGCATAAGCTAGGCTCGTTAAGTTTAACCCGAGTATTTCGCATGTGCAAAGCCGGCTTGCACCCGCTGTATGTGAACGTAGAGCCTATCACACCCTATCATCACGTGGTGTCTCATCACGAAGAACTTTTGCAATGGTGCATACTCGGGGAGAACACTTATACCTTGAAATTTAGTTAAGGGGTCATCTTATAATGGTACTGCCGTACTAAGCAAAATAAGATGCATAAAAGATAAACATCACATGCAATCAAAATATGTGACATGATATGGCATCATCATCTTGTGCCTTTGATCTCCATCTCCAAAGCACCGTCATGTTCTCCATCGTCACCGGCTTGACACCTTGATCTCCATCGTAGCATCATTGTCATCTCGCCAACTATTGCTTGTACGACTATTGCTACCGCATAGTAATAAACTAAAGCAATTACATGGCGATTGCATTTCATACAATAAAGCGACAACCATATGGCTCCTGCCAGTTGCCGATAACTTTGTTATAAAACATGATCATCTCATACAACAATTTATATCACATCATGTCAACATGCCCTGCAAAAAGAAGTTAGATGTCCTCTACATTGTTGTTGCAAGTTTTACGTGGCTGCTACGGGCTTCTAGCAAGAACCGTTCTTACCTACTGTCGGGGATACACCCCATGGTATGACCCGGCCAGAGTTATAACTCGGCTGGGACTTGGTAAACTGGCGAACAGTTAAGGCAGATGGCTAAGACAGACAGTAAACCGGCTGGTGGTAACCCGGCAGGAGTTAAGTCAGATGATAACCCGGGAGGAGTTAAAGTCAGATGATAACCCGACATGACTTAAGTTAGATGATAACCCGACAGGAGTTAAGTCAGATGATAACCCGACAGGAGTTAAGTCAGATGATAACTCGGCAGACAATCATAAACTGACAGACCATCATAAACCGGCAGACATTCATAACCCGGCAGACAGTGATAACTCGGTTGACAGTCATAACTGGGCAGATAGAGTCGCCTGGGGTTATGAAGCCCAAGACGTTATGAAGCCCGAGACGTTATGAAGCCCAAGACGTTAGAAGCCCATGAGGAGAAGTCAAGATAGTTTAAGTCTTAATCCGAGCTGGACTCTACATGTAACACGCCCCTTCAACATATATAAGGAGGGGTAGGGCACCCCAAGAGGGGAGAAAAACCTTAGGGTTAGACATAACTGGGAGATCCAGACATAACTGGGAGATTCGGTTTATGGCGACTCCCTCGTGATGATAATAAGACCTAGCCACAAACAACATCTAGGGTTGTTACCGGATGATGTTTCCCGGGGACCGAAGCTGTCTAAATCTTTGTCTTGTGTTGCGTTTTCTTGATTCCGCTCAACCCCTCTCAAGCTACCACATAGATGCGTTGGCCTCACGACTAAGTCCTCACACTAGGACATGTGCCATGACAATTCCACAACAGTTGGCGCCCACCGTGGGGCCTGCGCACGATGGTGATGAGTTCTTGAAGGGATCTCTTCCAAGGATCGAGAAGCTTGCGATTTTTCGGATGAAAAATAACTGGTTTGGAAGGATTCACATCAACCATAATTCATCAGTCAAATATTAAAGGAGTTTTTTAGGGATGGGTTAGAGAAAGTTGAGATTAAGAGGAGTTAGGGTTACGCTGCCATCCTGCGGCTTATTTGGTGGATGATGAGTTACCTAGATCAAAGGATTTTCCTAAATAGGATGTGTCTGATCAAACTGTTGTCGTCATGTGTATGACTTATGAGGGTTAAAGGTTCAAGAAAAAGTTACGGTTGTGATTGGTTTGTGGCCGCAAGTTGCCTAGATCAACGGAAGGGTTACCACCGCAACCAACGTCAAGTGCTTATTGGGGATTTTCTGACACAGATGGCTTGAAGAAGGCCATGACCTGGATTCATCTTTGCTGAGCCACGACAGTTTCGAGCCGACCTCTGCTCCAAACCACAACCCTGATTCACCTTTTCGCCAACCCGGATTCGCCTTCGCCAACCCGGATTCACCTTTCGACAACCTTGAAGTCGCACGCATCTACTCCAAGGCACTACCTCGGGTCATCCAGGCCTGCCCACCTCGCGCCACGCGCGCCGGCCCTGCTCTAAGCCTCCATCGCCGCAGCCTCCGCTTCATCAACCATTGCCTATGTGGCGCTCGCGTCTGACCCGCACATCGCCGGCCGTTTCCGCGTCCACGGCTCTCAAATCGCCGCCCTGCGTGACGGGCCCTCCGCCGAGGTCACGGAGTTTTCTCACCTGCGGTCTACTGCCGGGCCACCGGGCTCTGCTCCGCAGCTGTTTTTCCCGCCGACCTCGTCAAGTCGCCGGGCTGCCCGGCCGCCTCTGCCGTAGCTTGCCCTGAGCCGCCCTGTATCTACTCAGACCCGCCGCTCCAAGTTGCCTGCTTCAAATCGCTGTAATTCTATTTCGCAGCCACCGTCAGGGCTGCTGTGTCTCTCTAGAAACCGGCCGACTACCGTGGATGGATCTGCCATGTCATGTCTCCTGCGTGTGACCCGCCATTGTTGGCCATGGCTCGCGTTAAGCCGCCGTGCTCACCTGCAGACGCCCGAGGCAGTGCCTCCTTGCGCTGCTGCCTTCCTGAGGCGCCTGCAGCCACGGGAGAACCCGCATCCTGCTGCTCAAACTTCGCCTTGGCAAACCGCCAACGCCACCAGAGCTCCGTCTGCGTCGCCGCTATGAGTCGCCCGCGAGTCAGCCACCACAGCAGGCCTACGCCCGGCTATCACCGCTGCTGCACCGGGTCACCTCTATCTCCGCCGGCTTACCCTCCGTCAACCCTGCGCCAAGCGACCTGCCGCCGTCATCGACCTGCGGGTGCACTGAGCCTTCCAAGCCACCAGCCTCCGAACGCCGCGAGTCGACCTGACCGAGTTGCTGCCAAGCCACCCTGGCCGAACAACTTCACCTATGCCTCGCCTCGACCCTGCAGACCCGTAAAGTCACCTGTTTCCAAGGCGTCGCAGTGGTGTCGTTCTGCTGTAAAGCTGCAGTCTCCAAGCACGCTAAGGCTAGTTCCAATGCATTGGTGCTTACATGAGGTGCTAAGCACATTAAAAACTTTAGCAACTAAAGCCCCCAATGCATAGGTGCTTAACTTGTTGGTGCTAAGCATCCTTCATTTAATGCTTTTGCAACTAAAGTTTTTCATCCATTGGTGGGATCCTTCCAATTTAAGTCTTTTGCCTAGGTTCTCGCGCTTGGCATTGTTTCTTCCTGGGGTCACCACACTCATCTCTCTCCTCTTAATTACCTTGCCACATCAGAGTTTTTGCCTACATGGCAGTCTTAGCACCTGTACAAGGTGGAGCATTGGAGGGGCCCAATCCTTCCTTGTCGGAGTCGCTTGCATTTAAGCCACTGTGGCCCGGTGGCATTAAATTGGAGCCACCTCTGCCTGCTTCAAATTGCCGCCGCTTCACCTCCGGCTAGCTGCTGTTCCGGGCCGCCCCCGTCACCACTGACTCTGCCGTGCCGCGGCGCCCCTGCCCTCAACTTTGTTGCTGACTTGCTCTGCTCGCCGTGGCCTCAACTTTGAACCGCTCGAGTCGCCAAGCCCCTCCGCGGCTTTGAGACCGCTAAGCTCCTCCACTGCGGTGGCTGCGTTGAGACACCCCCGCTGGTCCGGCCCATAGCCGGCCTCGAGTCACCCTGCCGGTGCGTCCTCTCCGGCGAGTCGCCAAGACCCTCCGTCTAATCTTTACATCGCCGGTTTACTGCTGCTGTTATTTGCCTCGCAGGCCATGTCGAGTCAGCCGCCACTTGCGAGTTGTCACCTTGCCAAGTCGCCGTTGGGCCGCGCCTCCCCTGAGTTGCTGTCGCCAACTTGTTTCCATCACCGCACCGCCAAGACTCGCATCGCTGGCGTTTTCCTCAAGCTGGCCTCCGCCTCTGCTCTCCGCCCGCGGGTGCACCCCGAGTTGCCACCACCGCCTACGAGCCAGCCTGACAGAAGATTTTGTGTTAAAAACAAATACGCAGCTTGCTAGAACAAAGACATTCTGACTTGTTATGCCCAGAAGGTTTCTAAAGAATATCATGTGGTAGAGAAATCAAAACTACCGCTACACTCCGGCACTGGTTCTGCTACTTGGTTTATTAAACATCAGGCCAGACGAGGTACAAGTTCCACTGTGAGTAAAACTTTTGT
Organism: Triticum timopheevii; assembly: GCA_963921465.1. NCBI lineage: Eukaryota > Viridiplantae > Streptophyta > Magnoliopsida > Poales > Poaceae > Triticum > Triticum timopheevii. The sequence continues at coordinate 499,749,215 of OY997266.1, read as the reverse complement.
CCAAGCAAAGGTCATTTGCTGTCCGACAGAGAACAACAACATCACCGGTTATTCAAAGGCATAAGGTGATATCCATCTAATCTATTTTATCAACACATACTAAATTGTTTGAGAGCAATTACTGTGGTCTGTGGTATTGTTTCACAGGACCATTGTTCATTGCAAAGGTGTTGCAAAGGGGCATGCGCCAACATTATTTTTGCACTAGCGCTCGTCCATGCCATATTATTTGATGGATACATGCGCGAATCGCCGCCCCCGCTACATCAACACAACATGATTGACTCGCCCGTCCGCACCGGCTTACAATGCCGTGGCCAGCCCGTCTGTCTGTTCCCGTGGCCGACTCGGCCGTGATTGACTTCAGCTTCATCATGGTGATGATCAACTCCGCATTGGATATTTTCTGGCCTAACCTATCAAGTGAAATCCATCCAGTATATTTTTATATTATATTTTGCTTTCTTTAAAAGAGCAATTACTCCGGCTTGCAAAGTTATCTAATGTAGGACTCTAAACTGCCATATTGGTGCAAATTTAAAGGCCGTCAGAAAATTACTCCGGCTTAAAAAGAAGGAGATTCTGGTTTAAAATCCGGCTCAAGGGAAAGCTATCTCCCATAAAGCTTGGAAGCTCTCAATAGCCGGTTTAAGAATTTCTGGTTCAAAAAGAATAATCTCTCGCAAGTTCGAGTTCTCAGGAGAAATTAAAGGGACCAAAGAGAGTCTGTTGCAAAAGCACAACTCAAACATAGGTGCCCCTTGAGTACAGCTCACAGTATCATTTGGGGGCTTGGTCGTATTCGAACCATAGCTACACCTCTTGATCTGGCTATCGAGCCAATATTATCATAAGAGCACAGCTCTGGTTACTTCGATAATCTGGCTATCAAGCCAATATTATCATAAGGGGCCAAAGAGAGTTTGCTGCACATCACAGCTCAAACATGGGTATCCCTTGAGCATAGCTCACAATATCACTTGGAGGCTATGTTCGAACCATAGTCACACCTCTTGATAGGCTTAAGGCCACCAGGGAAATCACCTGGGGGCTCTGGTCGTATTCGAACCATAGCTTATACCCTCTTGATCGGTGTAAGGCCACCAGGATAATCACTTGGGGGCTCTGGTCGTATCCGAACCATAGCTTATACCCTCTTGATTGGCGTAAGGCCACCAGGGAAATCACTTGGGGGCTATGGGTTCGAACCAACTACACCTCTTGATAGACATAAGGGCAACAGGGAAATCACTTGGGGGCTTGGTCGTATTCGAACCATAGCTACACCTCTTGATCGGCGCAATGCCACAATTATGACTACTTGGGGGTTCTGGTCGTATCCGAACCATAACTTAAACCCTCTTGATCATACACATACATCATCATATATTGCATCATCATTACATCATCATAGCATGTATCATATGTCCACGGATATACCGGTTTATATGGCAGGAATCAGTTTTCAAACCAGGTTATATTATTCAAATCTTTAATAGCCAACATGGCTGGATTTTTATGGTTATCAATAACCAATATTATGATTGAGGTTTTCAAAGTCGCTTCAGCGTAATGGCTATTATTTTATCAATGGATATGATTTATTCTACAATGGAGGGAATAGTCCCGAGTCGCTGCAGGCTTATGACCCGGCACTTGGGGGCTACATTATTCAAATTGAGATTACATCAAATGTGCAAGTCCCATGTCACTGCCAGCATGCACCATGGCACTTGGGGGCTAATGCAAAGTCATTTTTACTGGCCTTATTGAAGACCCGACTCATCACATCATTATGAGCTGACCCTTGGGGGCTACCAATTGCTCCTGTCAACAATTCAAGGTACACAAGTTTTAATCCATTATATTGAAGGGTCCACTCCTCAGTTGGTAAAGCACAAAGCTCTTAACCTTGTGGACGTGAGTTCAAGCCCCATGATGGGAGTTACATTATATGATGTTATTTTCAATGAAGTATATATAAAGTCCCAGCTCAGTATTATCTTACCGAGCCGGCCCTTGGAGGCTACACGTTGCTGTTAAAATCTACATGATCATATTTTTAAAGTCCCTGCTCATTATTTGCATAATGACCCGGCCCTTGGGGGCTACATTGGTTGAAGTTTTTATGAGCATCAGGCAATTACAAGTCCCAGGTTGCTGCAGGCATGACAACCCGGCACTTGGGGGCTACATATGTGGAATACTCAGTTTATGACTAATGGTTGAAATGAACAACTTGGATTTCGTCAAAGCTTGTGACATTTATATTTGAAGCAAGTCTTAAGTTGTTGCTATGCTACCTTCTTAAGACTTGGGGGCTACAAGTGATAGGCATATAAGAGGTATATTTTCAAGCTTGATGTTAACTACAATTATGACTCGGTGCCATCAATATTTATAAACTGGCAGTTTTTGGCAATGATAAACCGGCGAGTTCTATATCCTTAAACCGGCTGAAGATCAGACAAGTATTTCAAGGACCAATATTTTTGTTAAGCATTGGGAGCTGAGTCAAATGAATTATTCTTCATAATATTTTTCTGTGACAAGTCAATGTCAGCAAATTGATTATGAAGCTGGCCTATTGACCCGGATTTTCTAGAAGGCAATGACAAGGATTTAAGGATGCTCAGGATCAGTTTTACATGGATAAATCCAAATTAAACTAGGGGCTAAGTCGGGGATATACCTCGCGGTATGACCCGGCCGGAGTTATAACCCGGCTGGGACTTGGTAAACCGGCTAACAGTTAAGACAGATGGCTAAGACAGCCGGTAAACCGGCTGGTGGTAACCTGGCGGGAGTTAAGTCAGATGATAACCCGGCAGGAGTTAAAGTCAGATGATAACCCGGCAGGAGTTAAGTCAGATGATAACCCAGCAGGAGTTAAGTCAGATGATAACCCGACAGGAGTTAAGTCAGATGATAAATTTGTAGACAATCATAAATCGGCAGACAGTCATAACCCGGCAGACAGTCATAACTCGGTTGACAGTCATAACTGGGCAGATAGAGTCGCTTGGGGTTACGAAGCCCAAGACGTTATGAAGCCCGAGATATTATGAAGCCCAAGACATTAGAAGCCCATGAGGAGAAGTCAAGATAGTTTAAGTGTTAATCCGAGTTGGACTCTACATGTATCCCGCCCCTTCAACATATATAAGGAGGGGCAGGGCACCCCAAGAGGGGAGAAAAACCTTAGGGTTAGACATAACTGCGAGATCCAGACATAACTGGGAGATCCAGACATAACTGGGAGATCCGGTTTACGGCGACTCCCTCGTGATGATAATGAGACCTAGCCACAAACAACATGTAGGGTTGTTACCGGATGATGTTTCCCGGGGCCCGAAGCTGTCTAAATCTTTGTCTTGTGTTGCGTTTTCTCGATTCCGCTCAACCCCTCTCAAGCTACCACATAGATGCGTTGGACTCACGACTAAGTCCTCACACTAGGACATCTGCCGTGACAATTCCATGATATCTACGCATCAAAACCACAACGATTTTTCGTCAAGTGTGCTATTTTAATCTTCAACAAGGACCGGCTCTAGTCAAGCTCGATTAAACTAAAGTTGGAGAAATAGAAACCCACCACCCACCTGTGTGCAAAGCACGTCGGTAGAACCAGCCTCTTGAACGCGGTCATGTAATGTCGGTCTGGGCCGCTTCATCCAACAATACCGCTGAATCAAAGTAAGAAGTTGGTGGTAAGAAGTATGACTATTATCGCCCACAGCTCTTTGTGTTCTACTCGTAAATATCATCTACGCATAGACTTGGCTTGGATGCCACTGTTGGGGAAGGTAGCATGCAATTTCAAAAAAATTCCTACATATTCATCTAGGAGATGCATAGCAACGGGAGGGGGAGAGTGTGTCCACTTACCCTCGTAGCCCGAAAGCGGAAGCTCTTAGTTAACGCGGTTGATGTAGTTGAAGGTCTTCATGATCCAACCGATCCAAATAACGAACGTACGACACCTCCGTTTTCAGCACACGTTCAGCTCAATGACGTCCCTCAAACTCTTGATCTAGTAGAGAGTCGAGGGAGAGTTCCATTAGCACAATGGCGTGGTGATAGTGTTGATGATGTGATCCGCGTAGGGCTTCACCTAAGCACTACGACGCTATGACCGGAGGAGTAAACTATGGAGGGGGCACCGCACAAGGCAAAGAGAACAATTGATGTTCCTTTGGGGTGCCCCTGCCCACGTATATAAAGGAGGAGGGAGGAGGCTGCCGGCCTAGGGGCGCGCCAAGTGTGGGGAGTCCTACTAGGACTCCCTAGTCCTAGTAGGATTCCCCCTTCCTTTTCCGGAGTAGGAAAGTGGGAAAGAAGTGGAGAGGGAGAAGGAAAAGGGGGGCCGCGCCCCCACCCCTTGTCCAATTCGGACTGGGCTTGGGGGGCACGTGCCACCTCCTGGCCGCTGCCTCCTCTCTCCACTAAGGCCCATGTAGGCCCATTAACTTTCCCGGGGGGTTCCGGTAGCCTCCCGGTACTCCGAAAAATGTTTGAACATCTCCGAAACTTTTCCGGTCTCCGAACATAACTTTCCAATATATCAATCTTTACCTCTCGACCATTTTGAGACTCCTCGTCATGTCCGTGATCTCATCCGGGACTCCGAACAAACTTCGGTCGTCAAAAACACATAACTCATAATATAAATCGTCATCGAATGTTAAGCGTGCAGACCCTATGGGTTCGAGAACTATGTAGACATGATCGAGACACATCTCTGATTAGTAACCAATAGTAGAACCTAGATGCTCATATTGGCTCCTACATATTCTATGAAGATCTTTATCCGTCAAACCGCACAACAACATACGTTGTTCCCTTTGTCATAGGTATGTTACTTGCCCGAGATTCGATCATCGGTATCTTCATACCTAGTTCAATCTCATTACCAGCAAGTCTCTTTACTCGTTTTGTAATGCTTCATCCCACAACTAACTCATTAATCACATTGCTTGCAAGGCTTATAGTGATGAGCATTACTGAGAGGGCCCAGAGATACCTCTCCGATACACGGAGTGACAAATCCTAATCTCGATCTATGTCAACCCAACAAACACCTTTGGAGACACCTGTAGAGCATCTTTATAATCACCCAGTTACGTTGTGACGTTTGATAGCACACAAGGTGTTCCTCTGGTATTCGGGAGTTGCATAATCTCATAGTTAGAGGAACATGTATAAGTCATGAAGAAAGCAATAGCAATAAAACTTAACAATCATTATGCTAAGCTAATGGATGGGTCTTGTCCATCACATTATTCTCTAATGATGTGATCCCTTTCATCAAATAACAACACATGTCTATGGTCAGGAAACATAACCATCTTTGATTAATGAGCTAGTCAAGTAGAGGCATACTAGGGACACTTTGTTTTGTCTATGTATTCACACATGTACTAAGTTTCCGGTTAATACAATTCTAGCATGAAAAATAAACATTTATCATGATATAAGGAAATATAAATAACAACTTTATTATTGCCTCTAGGGCATATTTCCTTCAGACTTAGTATCTTTTTACACAGTTCCTGTTTGTTTTCCGGCAAGAGACAAAAGGGATAAACTTAATCTTAGGTTTCTTTGCTTTATTTGGGAGACTTGACTTTTTGAACTCCATGTGCATGATCCTAGGTTGAGGTAGTGGGACTTCATCTTCATCCGAGCTTGTCTCATCCTTTCCCTTAGGATCATAGTCTTATTCTTCCTCTGTGGTGCAACCACAATGCTCCAAATCCTCGTAGACTTTGAGGTTTGCGACGTAATGGGACACATAACATTCTCCCTCCGAATCCTGGTACAACATATTGCTCTAAATCTGCTGTAGAAACAACTCAAAACAAAAACAAAGGATTTTGTCATGGTACGGTGGTCAAAACCTTCGGGAGAGTATATAATGAATTTTTACCGACCAAAAGAAGTATTGTGCAAGAAAACGGAGTCCAGAGGGCACACGAGGTGGACACAAGGCAGTGGGCACCCAGGGCGCGCCCTCCACCCTTCACTACAAAAAAAAGACACATCCATGACATTTTGGGCCGAACGAATTTTTTTTCTGTCGTATATATGGCACTTCTATGACGATAATTGTGACAAAACCCGGTATCATCATAGATGTGGTGGGCTCCTACTTTTATGACAAAAAATCATGACAGAAAATGGGCTTTTCGTCCTGGGCGGGCCGGAGACGCAGCTGCATGACACTCTTTGGGCTGTCCATGACGGAAAAAACCGTGGTAGAAGCAAGGGCGAGGAAAATTTTGGGGAGTTCCCGGTTACGATGGGAGGTCGGGGGCCGAGCGATGCGCGTTTCTCTCGTACACGTACACGCGTGTGTGCGACACGTTGGCTCTAACTGAACTCGAGCGAGGCGTTGGGCTCTAACTGAACCCGAGTGATTGCACTGCAGGCTACGCGTTACTGAACCCGAGCGATCGATCGATGGCTGTTAACTGAACCCGATCGAGAGATTCCTTCGCTACTGCTGCTAACTGAAGCCGATCGATGCTGCCTCTGGGATGAACAATGAGCGTTGCGGGGGGGGGGGGGGGGTTGGATGAACAGTGAGCGGTGGCGTTGCCTCTGGATGAACAGGACCCCGTGGTGTGGAGGGCTGGATGAACAATAGACGGTGGAGGGGTGCACATGGAGGAGTGGTTGAACAATAGCCGGTGGAGTAGCGCGCGGTGGAGGCTGGATGAACAGGAAACCGTGGAGGCTAGAGTAGGTCGACGGTAGCCTGTGGAGGCTGGAGGAGGTCGACGGTGGAGATGAACAGTATCCCGTGGAGTCCCATTTTGCGGTATGCCACACCCCTTCCGATGAACAGGACCCTCGTTTCGACCGTAGCGCTCTAACCCCTCTGGAGGAGGTCGACGGTGGAGATGAACAAGTCCGTTTCGTCCGTTTTGCGGTACGCCACACCCCTCGGGATCAATAGGACCCCCGTTTCGACCGTAGGAGGTCCGTTTCGTCCGTTTTGCGGTACGCCACACCCCTCCCGATCAATAGGACCCCCGTTTCGACCGTAGGAGGTCCGTTTCCTCCGTTTTGCGGTACGCCACACCCCTCCCGATGAAAAAGATCCCATTTCAAACGTGGCCGGTCGAACACAAGGCCGTTTCTTCTGTTCTGCGGTACGCCAGGCCTCGTTTCCGTCGCCTGTTCCGTCCAAGCCTTCCCGATGAACATGACAACGCATTCCGTTCGGACCCAGCCGGTTGGCTCCCACGCGTTCCGTTGCCTCCCGATGAACATGATGCATTCCGTTGCCTCCCCATGAACACGACACATTCCGTTGCCTCCCCATGAACACGACAACGACGCTGTTTCTCCGTTCTGACCCAGCCATGTACACGAGCCCTGGCCGTACGTATGCGCGAGTAGGCATTCGAGACCCCGCCCGTATGTACACATACGTGGCCGTATTTTCTTTCTTGCACACTAGCCGATGTACGTACGTGTACATGCTACGTGCGCGCCTCTACTACGACATGTGTGCGCCTCTACTACGACACGTGCGCGCCTCTACATCCACCAGTATATATGTATGTACACGGTCGCGACAAGAATGACAAAGATACGTACGCTTCGACCAGGTGGGTCCCGACTATCAGGCACTTAATTGCGTGCGAAAATGTAGCTAGTGGGTCCCAGCAGTCAGGGGCGAATCAGTTTTTTTTGCCCGGATGCACTTCCTTGCGTGCGATGATGTAGCTGCTGGGTCCCAGTAGTCAGGGGGGCGAATCGTTTTTTTGCCCGGACACACTTCCTTGCGTGCGAAGATGTAGCTGGTGGGTCCCAGCAGTCAGGCGGCGAATCATTTTTTTTCGGACGCACTTCCTTGCGTGCGAAGATGTAGCTGGTGGGTCCCAGCAGTCAGGGGGCGAATCATCTTTTTCGCGAAATACGGTGGCCTGTCCGGTGGGTCACCGCTGTTAGCTGGAGGAATAATTATTTTGCACGTAATAAGGAGGCACTTCCTTGCGGCTACTGTGGAGCCAGCTATCAGCCTCTCCACGTACAGTCCACGTCTGATGGAAGTCGTTCCTTGACCACGTTGACCATGCCGCGCTGAGAGCACCAGGGCGGTGGACAACGGCGAGGCTAGGAAGGGGACGACATGGAGTCGGGGAAGACGCAACAGTGGATGCCCACACGTAGTGGAGTATGAGGGTTCACTCGTTCGGCTGCGGTGTGAGGCTCCCGTCGCCGCAGAATAACAGGGAGTGTGGGTGCGTAGGGGAATGGCCTGGCCATCGGTGGGAGTAGTAGGGGGTGGTGAGGCCTCCGCGGCATCACAGCCGGCCACGGGCGGCAGGAGCAGGCGGCATGACCAGCGCTGCTTTGGGCGGCTGGAGCAAGAAGACCAGAGGTTGAAGAAGCACTACGGCCATTGGATGGACATCGTACGGTCACTGGAGCTAGAATCGTTCATATATGGACTAAAGTTGACAAAGGCCTCCGTCCCAGTCAACTTAGTAGGCCCACAAGTCAGCCTCCCACCAAGGTGGGTCCCAGCTAGCAGTGGGGTATTCATGTTTTTGTGCGTAATAAGGAGGCACTTCCGGTGGGTCCGAGCTGACAGCGGGGGGAACGTTTTTTTCACGAAATACGGTAGCCCGTCCGGTGGGTCCCAACAGTCAGGGGGAAACATTTTTTCCCCAAATACTGGTGGCCTATCCGGTGGGTCCCTGCTGTCAGGTGGAGGAATAATTATTTTCCGTGTAATAAGGAGGCACTTCCTTGCGGCTACCGTGGACCCAGCTGTCAGCCTCTCCTCGTATAGTACTCTTCCGATGGAAGTCGGTCGTTGACAACATTGACCACGCCGCACCGAGAGCACCAGGATGGTGGACGACGGTGAGGCCTAGGAAGGGGACGACGCGGGCCGGGGAAGACGCGGTAGTGGAAGACCGCGCGGAGAGGAGTACGAGGGTTCACCGGTTCTGCTACGGTGTGAGGCTGCCGTCGCCGCAGAATAACAGGGGGTGTGGGTGAGTAGAGGGATACCCTGGCCAGCGATGGGAGTAGTAGGGAGCGCTGAGGCCTGCGTGGCAGCATAGCCGGTCACGGGAGGCGGGAGCAGCCGGTCCCGTCGGTGTTGCTTTGGCGGCCGGAGCAAGAAGACCAGAGATTGAAGAAACACGACGGCCGTTGGATTGACATCCAACGGTTACGTCTACTAGAATTGTTTGTTGACGTATATAATAACTAAAAAAAATCTTGCATACGCGTCAACTAAACAGGCCCACAAGTCAGACCACTCCCTCTTTTTTTTAATAATTTATATATAGCTCATGGCAACTTCTTATGCAATTTGTTGTAGTCATTTTTTTGGTTGGCCAGGGCCAATTTCGCATATTTCTGTGGGTTCCATACTATTTTTAATACCGAAATGTTGAGCGAGATTTATAGTACTTTGAAGATATATTTAAATTAGGTTAATGCCTAGTGAAATAGGAATCCGAAAATGTGAAAAAATTCAAAAATTATAAAATAATTGCCAATTTGTCATCTGTTTTTATATTTACAACCCATTTCAAATTACTTTCAAGATTTGCAGGCGTCTTGAAAGAGTTGCAGCCCATCAGGGCGTAGAAAAATAAGTAGGCCTGGATTGGGTATTCTTCAGAAAAAATAAACTGGGCTCATTTTCACAAAGAAAAAATAGCTGGTATGGTCACGTGGTGAACGTAAAATATAAGCCTGGGCTAGACGGGCCACAGCCCAGTTCAAACCCTGCTCCGTCTCAACAATACGAAACAAAAAAAATACTGCTCGAGTAGCTACGTCCCCGGTGTCAGCCGATCTTGTGCTATTCTCTTGTCTATTGACTATATACGCTCACAATGTCGTGGGTCCTAGATGTCAGGAAAGCACTAGGAGGAAGCATTTTATTTTTCCATACGCTGACGTGGTGGGCCCCTACTGTCATCCTCTCGACGTACTTCTGCCGATTCCTATTGTTTGTTAACCATGTTGACAATGCGAGAGGGCGGCACTGCGGCGAGCGCACCAAAGCGCGCGGAGGACGTCGGCATTAATGATTTAGGAGACGGTGGGGGCGGCGATGCATGCGCTGAGGCACAGCCAGCCGTGGGAGGCGGAAGTAGGCGGCCCCGCCGGCGCTGGTTTGGTTTTGGCGGCTGGAGGAAGATAGGACTGAAAAAACACGACAGACTGTAAAAGCAGCAGGAGTACTTAACAACCTTAACTGAAACCACCAGGGGCACTTAACAACCAAAGCTGAAAGCAGTATCAGTACTTATATAGGTTCAACCGTACAAAGCACGCCTCGAACAGTGCTACTTTGCCTAAAGTTAACCAAGGGTGAGGCCGCCAAGCCCCAGGACAAGGCTCAGGCGCCACCCCGCGCATCCACAACCTTCTGAAAGCGGCTTCATCTCGCAATGTGGTCAATAAACAGGATATTCGCTTTAGAGCCATGGAAAAGCATGAACATAATCTTCTGTCCTATTCTCCAAGATGGGACGGGCCTTCATTATTTGAGACCACCCATGAATAAGTATCTTTTCACCTCCAAGGGGAATTGAGTAGGTCGACATAAACATCATGTTGTGACCAAGTACAAGTCTGACCTGACCATGGTCAGGCATCTGTATAGGAACAATAGAACTGAGCAGTTCCTGTTTCAAGAAGATCACAACTGTAAAACTGTGTATAAGCAATAGTTTATGAACAACATATATAACAGAAAACAGCTCGTACCATAAGTTTCTCGACATAGTTGGACCTGTTCAACGAGTGCAGCAGTGGCACACATATCCCACGTGGCCTTCCACCATTGAAATGCCCCACAAGGACCTCAAGACGGTCAATAAAGTGTAGGAACTTGTGGATGTTGATCCGGTCAACTTTAGTGCCATCAGTAACAACCGAGTTATTACAGAGTAACAAACAAGCAGACTGCTTAACTCTGAAAAAACCTACACGTGCCACCAATTATAAGAAAATATTAGTTAGAAGTAGAGTCTTCGTGAGAGATTCGTTGCTACTTCTAAAGTTAAATTGTGATTAGTTAGACAGAATAGGTGGATTAAGAAGTAATCGAGGCAACAAGCAAGAACCAGATACAAAACTAACATGGATGAACAATTGGAACGACGTCGGGGTGGAAGATCACAGTGAAGATGAGACCAGGTTCTGCTATTTCCATCAACATTCGTGCGCCAACTTTCAGTCTGTAACACTTGAGAAAGTTTATCCAAGTTCGGCCATAAAAAAAGGATCGATCTTCTTGGTTCATGAACCCAACTCGGAACTTATATCCATGGCTTGTCTTCACTGTGACCATTAAACTAGTGTATTCAGTTATGGCAAGGCCGAGCATCTTGAGTACATGTGTTCTGGCAGAGCAAATGATACACTGCAGGAAAAATAATATGAGAACACAACATGTTTAAAAAACCCCACCCTCCCGGATAGAAAAGAGGATTCTAGGAACATACTGGGCGCGTTTAAAAATGCTGTGTTAGGATGAGAAGGAACAAGTGTGGCGTCTCGTCGAGGGCGCAGAAACCTGTAGGGTACTCGCACTTTGGGCACTGCAAATGAAACACACTAGATTCAGTAGGAAGAAAAATGCATCAATGGCTGCGGCTGCCGTCCTAGGATTACCTGCGACCAAGGGACTTGGATTTATCGGGGATGGATGAAGAATTCGTACCTGGTTCTCCATGAGAAAACCCTATGCAATCGCCGAGAGGGGTTTTTCTCTGAACAAGCAGACGAGGGAGAAGGGGATTTAGGCCTAGTGAAATATTGCCGCTTCGTCTGTCTAGCTTACTGATAAAGCTGGAAAGGGGGAGGTTGTGATTTGATGGCTCATTGGGCATTACTGCGGTGCTACGACCGGGGTGCGTCTACCATGAAGTTGTGCACTCTAATTTGTGCATATGGCATGTGGACCCCGTTGCCGGTTGCCCCACATATCAACGAAAGGAAGTAGAAAGACATGAGTAACTAGTTACACATAAATATATTTTTTGACAGAGAGATAATCCCTCTATAAAGAAATATACTAATCTTTTATATCACAGACAGGCTCACCTTGCCGAGAAATATACTCCCTCTGCAACGCACGGGCATTATGGGGTTCAGCTTTTTTTATGGGGGTTCAGCTGAGAATATAATACTCAGATAGGCTCACGGTTCTGGACTTTGGGCCGCCGGCTAACCCTGCATGTTTGGGGGCCCATGTGTTCTACCTCAGTGCTTTTCATATTGCAAGCGATCGGTACGGCGCTGGTTTTAGATGCTGTCGCAAGGCGAATACACAAAATTGAATAAAGCACGACAATTGTTGGAATGAAATAGAACGACAGTTCCTAACCAGCAATCGGAGTTGCAATTCTATTAACGATATACCATGTGATAAATAATACTATCGTGCTATTTATACACATAGGACACTTGTTTCACCATTCCAGATTATTACATCAAAATCTCTCGGAGGATAGATCAGTTCGGCAGTTGCGTGCTGCTACTGAAGAATTTCAAAGTTGATTTGGACCAGCTCTCCTTGCCGAGAAAGTTTGATTTTGACATCATCCCCTACCGCATTATATGATTTAGATTTGAACCTTGACCATCCTTTAGCATCAATCATCATGCGACCATCCTTCGTACTTACGGTATATTGAGCAGGTTCATTCACACCAAGGCTGCGCATGGTAAGAGAAACTTGTCCGCGGTCGCCCGGATTTTTGAACGACTCCCTCGTTGCTCTAGGAATTCTCTGTTTGCAAACAAGAAGACATACCCAAACAGTTAGATCAACACAGTGAATCATGTGAAACAACATGGAAAGAAAAAAGAACGAAGCACTTGGGCGGCCAATGCTTACCAAGAAGGTGGACATGTCGGTTTTTGTTAGGACTTTGGTATATGAAGTGCGAACTGCAGCCCAGTCTGTTGCCGGTGCAACTGCACGAGCCGGAGCAGATGCAAGTGCAAGTGTTGGTGCAGGTGCCGAAGCCACTGCTGCTGCCGGAGATGGTGCTCCTTGTAGAGCTGGTGCCGGTGTCGGAGCAGGTGCCGGTGTCGATCCCCGATCCTCCAGTAGATCATACTGATCCGCTGATGCGGTCGGTGCCCAATCCTCAGCTGGATCAGACTGAGCTGCTGCCGCTGTCAGTGCTAGAGCAACTGTCGGTGGTCGATCCGTTGTTGAAGGTGGTACCGACGTGCGAGACAGCGGCGATCATGTCTGGTCTGCTATGATCAGCTTTCTAACTTGACTAGGATCCGTGACCGTGATCCAGTTTTTTTCTTCATTTCTTTTAAACGTGAGAAGGACTAATTTTGGCGTTTTTGTTAAACCAAACTGCAGTTCATCATCGGGATTCAACTTGTACTCAGACAACAGACTGATCCAATTTTTTCCAGTAACATAAGTGATGGACAGTGCCTTCGTTACTGACACGACATAAGAAGTGAAACCTGCAAAAATAGCCATCGTAGAGCAAACCAAACGGTTTATTCTATGATGAATGTCACATGGCAAAACCTGCATCGTAAAATTGCAGGAAAAGAAAGAAAACATGACATTAAATCGATAAGATTTAGACAGTAAATCAATAAGATTTACTTGATATGACACGAGTGAATCCTTACCAGGAAATCACTATGTTGAAGTACTAAACAGAAGATTGATCGTCCAACTACGCGTGGCATGCAGGGGCCCTACCTACTCCCACAAGCAGGACAGTCCAAAGGTCGTGACAAATCGTATGGACCAAACATCCATGGGACTGGAAATCCTGGTGGGTGCAATAAACCCTGCAATCATACAGATATTGGAGTGTAACTATAATTGATAAACCGTTCTCACAAAAAATATGATCTGGATACTTCAAAACATACAGACTGAATTGAGTGGATAGACATTAACATTGACCATTCTCAGGACTGACCACACACCAAAAGCGGCAGTACTAATAAACAATACAGGGTTCACAAACACAAATCAAGTACTGAACAATAGTACTTACTATAGACAAGCAAAGTCGCACTAACTAAACTCTGTAGACTATTTCTTGCCACCGACCTACAGGATGAACCCCGCATAACTGACTAGGCCATGGACTTCGTGTGAGATGTCTACATGCACCATCACCATCTTGTCAACCTTGGAGAACCTAACAGAGTGGTCTTTCCACTCATAAACATGATGATGAAGCCAGGCCGCATCAGATTTGTTGGGAAGCTTTACAAGAACCACACCCTTCGTAATCGAAGGCGCAACCAGGAATTTGTTGTGGTCAAGTACAACCTCAAGAACATGCCTGACAACAAAGCTACAGGAAAACACTAGTTCAGGACATGTGGCGACAAGGACACGGCAGCTGGATAGTTCAGCAGTAGAACTCATCATCAGGTCTTCCAGTTCACAGGGCATGACTTTGGGAACTTCATCTCCACCGCGGACCTGGTTCTAATTCAAACAGAAACCATGTTTTATTACTACCTCCATTCAGAAATATAAGATGATTTTCGATATTATACTCCATATATGACTACATATACGCACAGAAATGAGTGAACAAAGACACTAGAACATGTCTTCAAAGACATGAGAGCAGAGGGATTACATGCAATATCCATAACACAAGTTACTGAGGCAAATATACCCTCTTAAAAGGTAGCATTGATGTTCATAAAGTACTCCCTCCATCCCAAAATTCTTGTCTTAGATTTGTCTAGATACGGATGTATCAAGTCACATTTAGTATTAGATACATCCGTATCTAGACAATTCTAAGACAAGAAATTTGGGACAAAGGGAGTAGTTGAAAGTAATCTATAAGAAATCAGTGTCAATCTCTCGCATGTTTTGGTCAAAAGAGGAATTTAGAACCGTCATTTGGCACACTAAAATCACATGCAAGATCACCCAGAAAGTTGTACTACCAGTACTAGTACTGCGTGTTAGATGAAAAAACATGATCAAGATCGAGAAAAATATCGTCAACAAGAGACATTACCTGGACTTGCTTAATGAGGGATCCCGGAGAGGGGGGCTTGGACAGGGCGATGGCTTTGAGCTTGTCTGCGGTAGTCTCGGCGGGGTGCTTGCGCTTCTTCGTACCATGAGCCACGACGGTTTTGGCCAGAGCCATAGACATCACGTCGGCCGGTGCTCCAGCGTCCATCCAAGAGAGGAAGCTGAGAGAGAAGAGTGAAAGGAGGAACGATATGAGGGAGAAGCGAAGCGAGTGGGGGTTTTCTTCAAGAGAGGAAGCTGAGAGAGAAGAGTGAAATGATGGTTGCTTCGTCCGTCCAACTTACTACTGGAAAGGAGGGGGTTTTGTGATTTGACGGCTCATTGGGCATTACTGCGGCGCTTCGATCGGGGTAGTCTACCGTCACTCTACTACGGAGTAATTTAGTGCATGGCTGGTGGACCCAGGTGCTGGCTATCCCACACGTTGGCGAAAGTGAGTAATTTAGTGCATGGCTGGAGGAGGATCCGCACGGTAGAGCGTGTCCACTATTTTTCTGAAGAAAAAAATGATTACAACAAGCGTTTCCACTCTTACGACAGAGGAGTGCGAAACACGGCAGCCACTTGAACATACACAGTGCTCCTACTACTAGGCATGTGCAGTGGTTCATACGTCAGTACTACACAATCTTGTTGCTAGTGTAGTAAGATATGACGATAACAAATGATGTTGTGCGCATGTCAACTACTCCTATATGTAACATAGTACCTCTTTTTCGACTGTCCGGTCGAGAATGAACGGTGAGATCAATGTTAACAAAACTAGGTCCACAGTGCACGGAGAGTACGGTGCTACAGTACTCCACGAAACATGAACCATATGAAGCACGAATAGTGTTAGGCAGGGTGTATGAAGGGTGCACGGGATGGGAGCAAAAGTTCCCTTCTCGACCCACTTTTGGGTGTTTGGCAGAGTGCATGAAGGGTGCATGAGTCCACACTAGTAGGTTGACAAAAATACACGAAGAGGAAACAACTATATTGAGATGAGAATACAACCAAACACACCCACATGCTTTGTGCTATAGTGACTGAACTGCATCGTCTGAGTTTGATCCAACGGTCATGTTGCACCGAAACATGGACATGCCC
This sequence comes from Triticum timopheevii, assembly GCA_963921465.1. Lineage (NCBI taxonomy): Eukaryota > Viridiplantae > Streptophyta > Magnoliopsida > Poales > Poaceae > Triticum > Triticum timopheevii. The sequence goes on along the minus strand of OY997266.1, from coordinate 499,733,071 downwards.
ATGCAGAGGGCGCCTAAACACCACCAAAGTCCCTCTGCTTCTCGAGGCGCACGACATTGATGATGCAGGGTGCAACCGCCCGCAGAGCCCGCTCCCGGTCGACCGGAGCCAGCTCGTCAAAGACGGCGTCCAATGGCACGAATGGATTCCGATGACGGAGCCCTGAAAGGATTCGCCTAGCAACGGCGACGGCAGCCCGCAACCCCTCCTTGTCCAGCTCAGCCCCCACCATCGCGCGGAGACGGCTCAGCTCCTCGGAGATATAGGTGAAGAAGGAGACCAGGTCAGGAAGCCGCAGCTCGTTGAAGTCGACCGGGTGGTTGAGCGGGTTTAGCCTGATGGCCGGCATCGTCGCGCTGGCACGACGGTAGGCATCGCGCAGCCGCAACACGTGTGTGGCAATTTGGTTCACCAAGTGGCTGAGGCGATCCTGGACCTCATCACGATCGGCCCGCTCGCGCTCCAGCCGGCTCCCCTGACAGCCTATTGTATCTCCCGCTTTCTGCAGCAGCGCCGCCGATGCCCCGAGCATCTTTGTGGTGGATGCCTGCCGCTTTTGAAGCTCCGTGAACTCCCGCACATAGCGGAGGAGCATGGCACTCCTCTCCTCCTTGAGCTCACAGAGCTCCACGTCCTTGGCCCTGAGCTCCGCATCCTTAGCATGGAGCTCCTGTGTCAGGCGCCTGACCTCGGACTCCGTGATCTACTGCGCCGCCATGGCACCAGGCAGAAGCAATGGGGAGAGGAAGCAAAGGGGGGAAAACGGTTGAAAGGCAATGCAATCCACGGGAAGGCGGAGGGAGCCAGCCGAGGAGCGGGGAATCTTTTGGTTTTCACCACGGTAAAACACCAGACGACAACTTCTCACATCAGGGAGCAGTGGGTTTTTATAGGCGGAGTCATCATGACTAATTGCTGCCGCGCCTGCTCCCGTCAATCAAAAAATTAAAATCCTGCCGCACCTGCTCCCGTCAATCAAAAAATTAAAAATCCTGCCGCACCCAAACACCAGTGCAACGCCGCGGTGGATATTTAAATTTACCTGCCAGCAAGTAGATAAAAAAAGGGGTGAAAAAACAAATCTGGCGGCGGCCTAGCTAATCGGTCGAACTAGCCCAACTAGCTAGCCACCGTGCTTCACTGATGTACTCGGCGGGAAAGGTGGTCTTTCGTGATTTGACGACTCATTTACTTGCTTTGGCGCTACGACCGAGGAGGACCCAGAAAACGCATGGTAGGGCATCCCACATCAGGAAGAATATATGCGTGCACCACCCGGGAGGACCCCGAAACCGCGCGGTAGGGTGTGCCATGTCTCGGCGCGGAGGAAAAATGTGCATGTAAAAATATACTGTATCAGACGTAGTACCTATGGTTCGACCTCGGGACCCAGCCAGTCGGTCGAAAACACACCACTAGCCACACAACTTCATCATGCAAACGTGGCAGGGAGGATAGATGTGGTTAGCTCCGTCTCGACCAGCCACAACGTCTCTTGTTCTAGGCTATTCTTCTATTATCCAAGCTTTTTTTAGTTGTAATAACACCACGGCAAGCTAGCACCGCTCTTTGTGTGTGCCCGTGCAAAGGTTAGACGATGGAGATAAGAGAGATTGAGATCGCAGACTTGGGACCCACCAGTAAGTGAGACAACGGTCATGCACGTGTTGACGAGGCACTCCCTCTACTCTATTCAACGCAAGTATTGTATAACATCAAGTTATGGGACAAATCCAACAACCGTTTTTGTTTCAGGCTATTGACTTACGCTTTGTAGTCCAGGTTGCCAGTTCAAATCTCGTCTTTCAGATTTGTCAGTTTTAGGTCCAAATTTTATTAATGACAAGTGGGACCCCCGTGTGTTGTTTTGATATTTCAGTGTAGGATGGTTTTTTTGAACAAACACTTTGCGCGGTTAGACAAGTAACAACATGAGTTACACGTATTTTGCAAGTTTACGAACAAAAATGACAGCGGCATAGAATATCAAATCCACCCCGCAACTTAGATACTATGGTGATACGAGTTTTTACACCGTTGGAAGTGAGATCCAATGGCTTGGGAGTAGTCTTTGTAATTATGCGCAATTTCCAAACTCTCCAAATGTTTTTTTGCAAATAAAACATTGAGGCCTCGTGTGTGCCACTGCATCTTCGATCCAACGGCTCCCCGGTGCTCATATTAGGTGCTCCCCGTAGCTTAATTACCCGCTACGGTGATATGAGCATCTAGGTTGTATGATCAGTGATCAGATGGCACATGCGTAGTACTTGTACTTTCTACGTATTTCCCAAACTCTATCAGACGTATATTGCAAAAACATTCAAACCTCCTACTATGGGCCGTTAGATCTCAGTGAACTCATATCACCATAGAATCTACGGTGCGGGAGCACCTCATATTCTCCCGTGCGAGAAAACATAAGCTGCTATCGCAGCTTGGATGCTATGGTGATACGAGCTTGGAGGTCGTTTTATCTGAGATCCAATGGCATCTGAGCAGTCTTTGTGCTTGTAAGCAGTGGCCGAACTCTTTTGGGGCTTTTCTGCAAAAAACCATTCGAACCACCGAGAAGGTGTTGGCTCACAAATCCAACGGCTCCGAAGAGCTTGTATCACCAAAGCATCTAAGTTGTGGTAGCACATGATATTCTTACATACAGGAGAATATGATGTCCTCCTTCATCTTAGATGCTACGGTGATACGAGCTTCGAGGTCGTTGGATATGGGATCCAAGGGCATCTGAGTAGTTTTTGTACAAATTGTGTGCAATTCTCAAACTCATCAAGGTTTCCTGCAAACATATTAAGACACATCATGTGAGCTGCTATATCTCAGATCTACAAGCTCCAAGCAACTCGTATCGGCATATAGCATCTAAGGTATGGGGGCACGTGATATTCTCCCGGGAAGGAGGGGTGGGGGTGCACAACCAATCGGTGGTTGGGAGGGTGGGGACAAATATAATCTAAACAACCCTAAACAAAGCTCCACAATTTTATCTAAGGTCGAAGGGTTGACCCCCGACAATCATAGCTCCGCCTAAACACAACATTTGCATGTACTGTAGTACTAGACTTAATATTCATGTTTCAGTTTCATGTTCATTTTAAATATTGAACTGAGGACCATGGATGTCTTACATTTTACTCCATTCATTCATAAATATTAGTCTTTTTAGAGGTTTCAAATGGACTGGCACATACGGATGTATATAGGCATATTTTAGAGTCTAGATTCACTCATTTTGCTCCGTATGTAGTCACTTGTTGAACTCTCTAAAAGACTAATATTTAGGAATAGAAGGAGTATTTTTGAATTCGTGTCATACATGCATGGTTTGGAAAAATAGATGCACTATACTTATTGGATTGTTGTTGTGTTCGTGCGTGTCTCTCTCTCTCTCTCTCTCTCTCTCTTTGTGTGTGTGTGTGTGTGGTCATATGCTTCATACATAAAAAGTTTTCTCACCTCCATATTGTTCATCTTTTAAATTTGAATTTGCAGTGGAAAACTTACTAGGGATACCATGAAATGTGAAATCCATGTTGAGATCACTATATCACAAACTCACTCTGATTCAACAACTCGTCATAAATCAATTACCACGTTGAGATTAGTATTTGCAAGGAAAATACGGGTATCGTAATACACATAGATTCGTTCGGCAGTTTAAAAGGTTCCTTTCGTATTCTCGAATGGTAGGACCCAATGGCGTACCAGCCAGACCTTGGCTCATGTTGATCCTAAAAAAAATAAAAAATAAATAAAAAACGGGCTTGTGTCCTTTGGTGGCATGCGTGGTATGCACATTAGGCAACCCCAACCAGTCGAGCCTTAGTGTTTCAAGTCGAAATATCAGGCAGCCAGAATTCCAGCCCTAGGAAATTCCCCTCATGTCCCCGGTCCATAATGACTACCGATGAACAACGGAGGGATGCTTTAGTAACTAGACAACATTACCTACCGTGCCGAGCACGGTTCAATTCCCTCGGTCGCCGCTCGTCAAGGTCACTCGTCAACTGCATTGCCTAGTACTACTACTACTACACTAGGATGAGCACATAATTGAGCCCGTTTGTTTGTGCCTAGTACTTGAGTTAATATATCAGGTAATGCACTGGTACAGAGGGATTATCCTTTTACTCTACATATATAACTTGTCTGAAGTCTAACTAAGCAAAATGTTTGACCAAATCCTTTCTTAAGAAATACAACAAGACAGATGTACGGCTTGAAAATTTATTGCATGATGCAGGTTATGATATTGTTTCGAATCCTGGATCTTAAATTTCAGAAAATCCAAAAGTGAGCATAAATTCTTGAAACTGAGCATGGTCACGTGATATGGCACAAATATTACTTTAAGTTTTTTCTTCAATTCGAGACAAGCTGCTTATGACAAGTTGCACAAATGAAGAGCCAAGGTATTTTGGAACAAAGACCTGTCACGTTAAGGCGAACGCTTTCACTATTGAAACCGTGGGCGTTTACGTGCCGCCACGAGTCCCCGCTTCTCATCGGCAGGTGCCGTCCGAGCAAGCGTGTGAGTCGATGGGAGGCGTACGAGCAGACCGCTGTGCAGGCTCACCGGGAGGCGAGCCCTTTGACCAGGCTCCGCCGCCCACCGTCGTCCCAACTACTCCAACTTTTAATGTCGCCGGCGCCACAGTTTAAAATCAACCCGGCACTACCCGGTATCGCTACAATCCTCTCTCTTCCTCTCCGATTCTCCTGTCGTCTACCTCTAACTAGCCTGACCTAAATGTACGCCATGTCGCATCACGATGGTCTGCCCTTAGTGTTCCAGTTTCCTGAGGAAGACACCCAGTCGGAGTCTCAAGAACATAAGCCGCTTTGGGACGAGCTTGAACTGGCCTTGCGGGAAGACGCCGCGCCTGTCCCCACTCTCGTTCCGGCTCACGTCGCCCCGACTGCACCAGTGCCCATCCCCGTGGCATTGATGGGCTGGGAGCCGCACATTGTCGTCGAGCTTGATCCCACGGGGTTCCACGAGGTCCCCGCCGACTTTCACGCACCCATGCACCTGCCAGCGCATGCGCCTGCGCGCGCACTGATGCGCACGCCCGTGCCGGTGCCCGTGCACCTGCCAGCGCATGGGCCTGCGCGTGCACTGACGTGCGCGCCCATGCCGGTGCCCGTGCACACGAATGTCTCCGCCGCGCTGTTGACAGCGCCTGTCCCTGCGCGGGTGCCAGTGCCCCCCTCAGCGGCATGGATGGCCGCCGTCGACCGCTTCCTTGCACCAACGCCAGTCGCCTCCTCCCGCCAGTTGACTCGCTCCGAAGTCCAGAACATTTTGGCCTTCCTTGAAGCTAGGCCAACGTCCAGTACGCCAACAATGGCGCAAGACGCCGCCGTCCCCATCATTCAGTGGCCCGACGACACACAGAGCACGGCAGAGGAGCCGCTTCCCACTGCGAGATGCCGCCGCCGCCGCCGCGTAATCTAAATTTTCCATGAAAAGCGTTCGGATTGCCATGCTTAAAATCCGAATGTTTATCATTTCCGTTTATTTTATATCGACCGTCGTATAATTTAAAGTCGGAGTCAGACTGAACAAAATCTATGGTTTGATTGATTGAATGTTCTGCTAGAGTCGTATCAAATTAAATATAAAACATCATCAAGCCACATATATTCATTGTCATCCAACGACCTAGACTGCTTTAATGTCGAGCGCTCAACACGTTTAGCGTGCAGTTAATTTCATGCCAAAAATAGTGCTAATCACATAATAACACGCAAATAATATCCTAGTAGTTAATATCCGCATGCACTTAATATACTTCCAAATTAACGTGCATTACACGTACACACTGACTAGTGCTGCTAGTACGTGAAACTGGTGCCGTGACTTATGAACGCGTCCAGATATGATCGACGGCAACATCGCCCGCGAGTTCTTCATGTTTGCCCGTGCGTCTAAACGCAGAAGGGGAGGAGAGAGAGAGAGAGAGAGAGAGCACACATGGAACCCACCAGTAAGTGAAGGCGAATAATACTAAAAATAATATTACATGTTATCCATTAATTAGGCTATGGTAATATAAAAACATTATGTGAACAAAGGGGGGTACAACAAACATTGCTGTTCTACATATGTTGCCTATTGACGCGCGGCTTGAAGGCCCGGTCGCATGTTTGATCCTTGTCCTTTATTTTTTAATTTGTATATGGGTCCAAATTTGTTTCCTGACATGTGGGCCCCTCGGTGTGTAGTTTGTAGCACTTTAATTTGTGGGTCGAAATTTGTTCCATTCCAAGTGAACTATCAGTGTGTAGTTTGTAGCTTATTTATAATAATTAAAGAGAACAACATAGTTTTTTCAATAATACCATGGAGCGACGTTGAAGGCGAGAAATGACGTGCGAGAGAGCGATGACCGAGCCAGAGGGAAATCAACTAGGGGAGTTGCGTGGGTTGCAACGGTGTTTGGAGTAGTTGTGGGCCGAATACTGCGAAAATATAATCTAAACCGACCAGAATAAATGCCTACACAAATTAATCCAAGGTTGGAGTGCCCCACGCAATGTAAATAGCTCCGGCTTTGCGAGGGATGGAGAGGTAGTAGCTTCAATGCGTGGAAGATACGGTGTGAGAAAGCGAGGTCAATCGAGAGACATATAGATAGAGAGACAAAGTGAGTGTGGTCCGACATTCATTGAACAAATATATATGCTCTGAAGAGATATTGTCCGATTGAGCTTTTGGCAAGGGTGAGGGCTGTAAGATAGAGCTTGAGAGATGATCCAGTCACAGCCGTGTAGATATATTTTGTGCGTGGGAGGAAGCAAGGTCAACCGATCACATAGGGTCGCCGTGCGATCGAGAGAGTGATACGGGTTGGAGAGAGTGACCTAGATAGACAATGTGCGTGAGAGAGTATACAATGTGAATAGGTCGAATTGGGCTCAAACATGGTGATATATCGCTTTTGTCCGAGAAAGAGCGAGGTCAATCGAGACATACAAAGAGAGAGAGAGAGAGAGAGAGAGAGAGAGAGAGAGAGAGAGATTGAGTGAGCGTGGCCCACCATGAGGTCGAAAGAGTGGCGGTGGCTTGGATGGACTGACCTAGATAGATAATCTGAGTGAGAGAGTATAGAGTGTGTCGATCAAGGCCCGAACAGGGAGATATATCATTTGTGAGTGAAAGAAAACGAGGTTAAACGAGACTCAGATAAAGAGAGCGAGATTGAGCGAGTATGGCCCGTCGTGCGGAAGAAAGAGTGAGACAGTCTCAAGGGAGTGACCTAGATATACAACGTGCATGCATGCACACGAGAGGTTGGGGGGGGCTAGATAGGCAATGCATGTATTTAGCGCGAGAGGGTGAGAGGGAGAGGGGGGAGAGAGAGAGAGCTCGTCATGGGGTGCAATGGCGGTTGTGTGAGGTAAATACATTTGGTAACAGAGTGGAAAAAGGGGTTGTGTATTTGATAGACTTAGAGATGAAACATGGAGAGAAAGAATGAACGTGTGTTGGAAACCGATAGCTTCCTAAGGTGGTTAGGATTGGAAGATTGACCGATATAGGAAGTATGTAGCATTTGTGCGGGGGGGGGGGGGGGGGGGGGCTAAAAACAACATTTGACTATACATAGTACGAGACTTAATATCGATGTTTCAATTCAGTGTACATTGTAAGATTAGAACCGAGGACCATGCATACGGGTAATTATTTCGAATTCATGCCATACTAAGTTTCGGAAAGTTGACATTGACTCAATTTGTTGTGCTTTTTTATAGGTCATATGTTTGAATCCATCCAAAAGTTTTCTCACTATCATGGTGTTCATCATATACATATGAATTTGTATTAAAAAAGTAGCATGGATACAGTGAAATGCGAAATCACGTTAGAATTGGAGATCGCTACGTGACACACACTCTAATTCAAATAACTAATTATGTGACACACACTCTAATCCACGTTAGCGTGGATACCGTTTCGATTTTTTTTCAAATAACTCCTCATTAATTAATTTATAGTACTCCCTCTGTTCACTTTTATAAGACCTTGAAGACATTTCAGACAATGTGCAAAACAGTTCATTTTAAGTTGTCTGAAACTACTTACAAAAGTGAACAGAGGGAGTATCTTGTTTAGAATGACTAATTATTGCAAGGAAAATACGGGCATGGTAATACATACAGATTCGTTTGCAAATGAAAGAAGATTGTTTGAATTCTCAAATGTAGGCGCACTAGGCAGACCAGGGTCATGTCGGGGTGGACGTTGCTTCGGTGCCTTAAAGGCACCTGCCTTTGGGTCACTGACATGTGGGCCAACCACCTGTTGGGCCCACATGTCATGGACACAAAGGCAGGTGCCTTAAGGCACTGAAGCATAGTCCTGTCGGGGTGGTCGCGTGTGTCGGACGAACGCGTAGCACCCAGCCACCCACCCCCTACCTCCCTCCCCAACTCCCCCCACCCCCCCAAAAAAAGGACGACGACAAAATAAGTTCGCGCTTCCATGTTTCGGATTGAAATATCTGGCGACCCCAATTCCAGCCCTGCAAAATTTCTCTTCTCCACCGTCCCCTTCCGTGCCCAGATTGCTCAAATCCCTAATTCGCCACCAACCCAAGCAAAGTTCAAACCGCCCCTCGTCTCATCTCTTTTCCCACCTCTATGCCGGACGACGATGATGAAGACGACGGTCGCGCTTCACTACCGCACCGGAGCTACCTCATCTACGCCCTCGTCCACCGCACCGGGTGGTCCACCGACCACGTCGGCCGCCGCAACCGACGTGCCTCACAGACACTGAGTTCCACCGCATCAGGTGTGCTTCACCTACGCCATCTCCCAGCTCACCGGGGCTACTTCACCGAGCTCATCATCGCACCTACGCCCCCCGAGGCCGTTGGGGCTTCACCAACGGTCTCGTCCACCGCATCGTAGCGCTCCGCTGCCACTCAAGATCTGCATCCATGCGCGGCCAGCCAACGCCAGCGCATCACCCTCAATGGCTCTGAAGTGACCCGCACTCTAGCTAGGCAAGCATGCCCAAACGCCGGCCCGAACTAGGTATCCACACATCACTCCCTTGTGCACTGTTCCAAAGATGTTTGGATATCCTTTCACTGCTCTCTTAGCTTACACGCCTATGCAACTCTGACTTTAACTCTTATTTCTTCTGGAGATATCATCTGAAACAAGCAAATCCATTTTTTTAGCGAAGCATGACGGCGCTACGGGATCTGGTACACATCCCGCACACCCGTATAACCTTGTAAGTATCTGTCCTCCGGTACAACATCAAGGTCGATTCCACTTATTTGATCAACCATTTGCCATGTCAAAAATGCAGAGGGGGATGCAAGGAGCACAAGGCCTGCACATCCAAGCAAGTGGTAACATGGACTTGTACATGGAACATCCCAAGCGCAAGCAGAGCTCCAGTGAGCCTGTACAATGAGCTAGCGTAAGTCCCTGCATTTCATTTAATTCGTACTGGCATTCGTGTATGATTTGTGTGAAGTGGCGGATCCACGAATTCAAGTTACCAGGGGAGAATATTTAACTTAAAAAATACGAAGGCACTTGCACTCCGGAAATCAACATAACTTGAGAAATGTGAAGCTACATGCACTTTGAAAACCAGCTAATGATCCAAAGTAGTTCAGATTATAAACACTAAATGATGCAAGCACCAAAAAACACAAAATGCAACATGGTGTACAAGGACTACAAACATGGTCTGTACCTGCTTGAATTATTCGTTCTCTGGCTAAAAATAACGAAGTGTAAATGCACCTATAACCAGTGCGCAAACTGCATATCAATATATCTATCTTGCACAAGTATGCCAATAGTTTCAAACAACAGATTAGAAAAGTATTTATGCTATGTTGTCATGATACAGGGACTTTCTTGTAGATGGCCTCGACATTTCCTCAAGCTATGAAAATGCACTATAATTTGCTTGTCATCAATGCCTACAAATCTCTGTCTCTCTCAACATAGCAGATCATCATTAGACACTAAATCCTTCAATGAGCTTGCAAAATGCTTGCATTAGATCCCTCATTAGACACTATATGTTCATCACCAGGAGCATGTAAAATGTTTGCATCAAATCCTTCATTAGAAGTCTGTTCATTAGACACTTTAGGCTCAAGAACAACATGAGCTTGTATGTTTGCATCGGAAACTTGATTAGATACATCAAATTCAGTCAGTTCAGTATTGATTGGGGGAGTTATAAAATAAGTAGAAATTAGTTTCATTTTCTCATAGATTCCCTACATACAAGCAGTTTTACAACACCGTCAGGTTTAACTATTGGCCAGAAATTGAAGAGTTGAATTAGATATAATCAGGGATGTGATGTACCTGCTCATTGCGCATGCTACTCTTGCAAGCTGCGACTGTCCGTTTGCGCAAGCTCGATGCCATGCACGTGCTGCCGCCGCTGCCTCCCACGCAGGCTACACCCAGGGTTGGATACTCATCTTCTTGTCCTTCCATTCGCTTGAAGCCCGGCGACTGCCCTCCAACGAGGGCGAGAGGAAGTGCTGTCGCGAGCCAGACTGGAGGCTGGAGCGAATGAATTGGGATTTTTCCTGCTGTCGATCGATATGGGAGGCGCTCATTTGGGCTGCGAGCCTGCTATAGGGCCTGCCTTGCACTTATGTTATTGGCCCATCCAAATTGAAACATTTTTCTTCATTTTTTACATTGCTTACTCATGCGTTGGGACGAACAAAACTAGCATGGGCCAACCTGGATGACTCAAACTAGGTGCACACTTTCCAGCCACCGGAGGCGGCCGCCCATACCAGCCCTTATGGTGGCGTCGCCCCTTTTTGCGTGTGTTGAATAGTGAAAAATATTCCAGTGGCGCTTTTGATTTACCCACAGAATGGTTGAATTGCTTGTTTCTATGAACTTAGTTCGCCAATAATGTGAAGGATGCCAGTCTTTTCATTCTATTGTAGATTGCTTAGATCTTGATATGCCAAAAGTAATCGCATGAAATATACAGTAAAAGCCAGTGTGATGTGTGTGGCTACAACTAGTCTGACTACACGTCCTCATATAACATATCAAGGACGCACCATCTTACCAGATTAACCATTCGACTTACCAATGCAGTGTGGGAAGAAAGAAGTATTGGGACTGCGTATCCAAGCAATTGATGCCATGGACTCCTTCGTACAACCTTGTAAGCGAAAAAGAAGTTGCAGTGTGCCTGTACAAAGAACTAGTGTAAGTTCAGTTTACCTACTTCTCGGAATTTTAGTTAGCCACTTATTGCAAAATTGTTCAATTACGCTGCTTGGCTTAATTTAATTTGCTACTGATTACATAATGCCACAACATGTTAATCATATTGTAGACTGCGCCTATCTATGTGTTTGATACTTACTGTTAAGAATTACATGTTTGTCTTAACTTAAATATCTACTTGTTTGTTTAACTGCTTTGCTGCTGCAACAGCGGGTTACAATGACGTTAATAACTACTTTTAAGCATCCAATTGAAACTCTTTAATTCCTTGTTTGTTTAACTGGTTTGTTATTATAACTCCCAATTGAGATGTTTTGCTAACTTCAACTTTTCTGAATCCAATCGGAACTTTAATGGCAAAACAGGTTAGCCCAAGATCAAAGAGCGAGGTCCCCATGGACGTTGCATCATCCCACAGCAGTGGCACCGGCCCAATAGTGCATTATGAATTGCCAACTGCTAATGCTCTAGAGGCTAAACTAGTGGTAGAAAGAGATTCTGCTTCTGCACTTAGAGATGAAGTTGACACGTTGAGGAAGCAAACAACACAATCACAAGCAGTACTCAAGACAACCATTAAATATTTGGTGGATTTCAAGACGAAGCAAGCTGAGACTGACCAGATTGTTAAGGTCCTGAAGAAAAAAAGGAAATTAAATTCCTACTTGGTAAATCATAGGTGAAATGTTCTTTCCATCGTTGAGTAACCTTTGTGTTGTCTGTTCATGTAATCAATCAAACCATTTGTTTTAGAGATCATGTAATAATTGTTTTTTTGTTTTTTGGTTTGTAATTTTATTTGACACAAGTCTGTATTAAGTGATAAGACTCGGAGACATTTCATTTGGATTGCTGTGCCAGACCTACAGATATGCCAATCGGGCTGAATGTGCATTCAGCAATAGTAGTAGTTTAGATGGACCATAAGTGGCACGCATCGGAAAGGGCCAAGATGCTGGCTAAAAAAAGGATGCTGTTGTAGCCAAAAAAAAGTACAACAGCCTGGCTTATGTATGTTAGTTGATATTATTGATCCATATACTCTATAAGTGTTTATATGTCTGTTAGTTCTGTACATTCTTGGTTGATTGACTTGGTATTTTAATCTTGATACATCGCTTGTGTACATATCTAAATAGGAGTACACATTATGCTGCGTGTGACATTTGAGTTGGACATGAAGTGTTCCAAATATTCGAATTCACCTTAAACTGGATTCTAGCTTCTGAATTTGAGTATCGGCATATGTAAACCATATTCATATATGACACTAGAATACATCTTTGTCGTCCTTTTGAAGATATATAAAAACACATAGAATGATTTATAAAGATTCATACAGGAATACAAAATGGATTCAAATTTAGTTGCCAGGGTAAACGTGGATGCTTATTGTCCCAAAATTCGAAAGAAGCGGCAAAATGTCCACTCCTACATCGGCTGCCCGAAGCCAAGTGTTGGGAGATGGAAATTACTGTCTACCCATTACACGGACAATCCATCAGCCGGATTTCCAGTGCTCTAAATAGGGGTAGGTTAGTAACTTCAATTAGACGTGACACGACCGCCTCTGAGCCCATTCCGACACGGTGGGCGTCAAACATGGGCGGCAAAACACATTTGATTCAAGCTTGTCCGAAAGACCTCTGTTTCTCCCTCCATTCCCCATTCATACACGATGGGCGGCAAAACAAACTCGACTTGGCCGAAATCGATGTAGGCAAATATTTTCAATAGGGGCAGGTTTGTAACTTCACTCGGACGTGACACAACCGCCCTACCTGTCAGCCCCGTTCATACACCGCGGGCACTAACCATGGGCGCCAACCACCCTCTCCTCGCCCGAAATCGCTCTGGGCAAATATTGGCGAGATGCGAGATTACCGTCCTATCCCCAACCGACGAGATGCCCAAATTTTAAACAGGGGCTAAGTTCGTAACTTTCCCATATTTCAGACAGGCGCGTCTCAAAAACATGGTTCCCTGTACCTCTCCCTCCATTTTCCCATTCATACACCGTCCGCGCTAGAACACCCCATCCCCACACCAGCCTCCGTCTGCCACCCCATCCATCGCCGCCGTCCTCCACCACATCCATCGCCACCGTCCTCCACCATGCCGGAGCGCCTACCAAGACCGCATCGTCCACTGCTAGAGATGGACGTTTCTCATCCATGGTGATGGACCAATAGCCTTGCATCGCGTCCTCTCGCTTCATCAGCGCCGTCATCCTCTTTGCTGGGCCTCTCACACGACCTTCTCTTCCACCGCAACGGGACTTATCCCCCGATGCACCCGTCTACCGTCACAGATCTGCTTGAACACCACCGACAGCCATCGCACCCCCGATGCCTACACGGCACCGCAAGAGAGGTGGTACTTCATATCTCCTCAACCTTTTGATCTCAACCAGAAAATAGATCTTAACTTGGTTACTCTACTTTCTTTTCAGCTCTTAGAATTTAGTTCTTAGTTTGAAGCAAACAATGGATGCTAAATATCATTTCTATGGTTTGCATCTTCAAATCTGCCATGGCACAGCCATAATACGGTTTAATTGATCATGCTTAGGGTTTAATTGATCATGTTGGTTCCGTGGTGGTTTCTTTAATATAAATCGGAGGGGAAACCCTCTTTTGCTAAAAAATATGCTTAGAGTTTCCCCCTTTTATGATCACTATACGATCAGAATACGTGCTTCATGTCATAATAACACTGCTCTACCCATCAAGCTAAACAGGCTTAATTGTTCAAATTCGAATATGATATTATTAAAACAGAGTTGTTTAATTGGTCAGCTAAATGTTCCTAAATTAGTTTCAAAAATGCATGTTCGCCGCTCGGGTGTGTATCTCTACAGGGTGCCCACGGTGGGCCGGCCCACCCTGGGATTTTGGGTCGTCCCAGGCCCCGATTCCCCTCTGTTCTGCTGCATGCTTCCGATCTCTACTCACCCCCAGCCGCCTGCCTCGCCGGCGACTTGCCGTCCCCGAACGGCATGACTATAGGAGGAGACGCCGGACAAACAAGAGGCCAGGAGCCGCTCGCCCAACAGCGTCACCGCTGCCCGGGCGCGCCGCCATGCCTACCTTCCCAGTCCGTTCAGGGCTCAGCATGCTGCACCCACCAAGCCAACACGATTTATCCTGAGATACGTCCTCAACACTCAGCAGCCACTCCTCATCACCCATTTTCTAATTGATTCATTACTCATTAGGCAGGACTGTCATTAGGGTTTGTTGTGTGCTCAGTGCTACCTACACTTAATGGTTCAGATGTATTTCGGTAATCTTTAGTACCTCTAAAAAGTTCACAGGGTTTTCAAAATTCCGGCCTTCGGAACAGACACTAGTCATTTTGGATTGTTGGTCGTAGTGACATTGACCCAGATTACTACTGCAAGCCAGGTTTGTTGACAATTTTACTTGTCTTTCTTACTCATTTGATATAATATCCAATTATTCACGTTGATTAGTTGCAAACAATAAGTGCTAGACAAACTTCTTCATTCAGATTTTGGACGGTCTCTTACACAGTTACAATTCTGCATACTTGTCCTAGTAAGCTCACAAGTAAATGATTGGTTCACTACATCTATGCTTGCCTTGTCATATTTGTTGTCAATATTCTTCTAGGGTGGTCTCTTACTGTAGTTACAACTCTGACAACTTCTTATGTTTTCATGAATCTCAGATTCTGAACAGCATCATAATGATTACACTACAAAAAAAAGACACATCCGTGACATTTTGGGCTGAACAATTTTTTTTTCTGTCATACATATGACACTTCTATGACGATAATTGTGACAAAACCCGGTATCATCATAGATGTGGTGGGCTCCTACTTCTATGACAAAAAATCATGACAGAAAATGGGCTTTTCGTCCTGGGCGGGCCGGAGACGCAGCTGCATGACATTCTTTGGGTCGTCCATGACGGAAAAAATCATGGTAGAAGCTAGGGGGAGGAAAATTTCGGGGAGTTGCCGGTTACGGTGGGAGGTCGGGGGCCGAGCGATGCGCATTTCTCTCGTACACGTACGCGCGTGTGTGCGAGGTGTTGGCTCTAACTGAACCCGAGCGAGGCGTTGGGCTCTAACTGAACCCGAACGATTGCACTGCAGGCTACGTGTTACTGAAGCCGAGCGATCGATCGATGGCTGTTAACTAAACCCGATCGAGCGATTCCTTCGCTACTGCTGCTAACTGAAGCCGGTCGATGTTGCCTCTGGGATGAACAGTGAGCATTGCGGGGGGGGGGGGGGGGGGTGGATGAACAGTGAGCGGTGGCGTTGCCTCTGGATGAATAGGACCCCGTGGTGTGGAGGGCTGGATGAACAGTAGACGGTGGAGGGGTGCCCGTGGAGGGGTGGTTGAACAGGACCCCGTGGTGTGGAGGGCTGGATGAACAGTAGACGGTGGAGGGGTGCCCGTGGAGGGGTGGTTGAACAGGAGCTGGTGGAGTAGCGTGCGGTGGAGGCTGGATGAACACGAGCCCGTGGAGGCTGGAGGAGGTCGACGGTAGCCCGTGGAGGCTGGAGGAGGTCGACGGTAGCCCGTGGAGGCTGGAGGCTGGATGAACAGTATCCCGTGGAGTCCCGTTTTGCGGTACGCCACACCCCTCCCGATGAACAGGACCCCCGTTACGACCGTAGCGCTCCATCACAAGTCCGTTTCGTCCGTTTTGCGGTACGCAACACCCCTCCCGATCAACAGGACCCCCGTTTTGTCCGTTTCCTCTGTTTTGCGGTACGCCACACCCTCCCGATCAACAGGACCCCCGTTTCGACCGTAGGAGGTTCGTTTCCTCCGTTTTGCGGTATGCCACACCCCTCCCGATCAATAGGACCCCGTTCCGAATGTAGGAGGTCCGTTTCCTCCATTGTGCGGTACGCCAGGCCTCGTTTCCATTGCATGTTCCATCCAAGCCCTCCCAATGAACACGACCATGCATTCCGTTCTGACCCAGCCGGTTGACTCCCCATGAACACGACGATGACATTGTTTCTCCGTTCCGACCCAACCATGTACGTATGCGCGAGTAGGCGTTTGAGACCCTGCCCATATGTACGTACGTGGCCGTATTTTCATTCTTGCACCCTCGCCGCTGTACGTATGTGTACATGCTATGTGCGCACCTCTACTACGACACGTGCGCGCCTCTACATCGACCAGTATGTACGTACACGTTCGCGACCAGAATGACAAAGCTACGTACGCTTCGACCATGTGGGTCCTGACACTCAGGCACTTCCTTGCTTGCGAAGATGTAGCTGGTGGGTCCGAGAAGTCAGGGGGGCGAATCGGTTTTTTTTGCCTGGACGCACTTCCTTGCCTGCGAAGATGTAGCTGGTGGGTCCCAGCAGTCTAGGGGGCGAATAGTTTTTTTTGCCCGGACACTCTTCCTTGCGTGCGAAGGTGTAGCTGGTGGGTCCCAGCATTCAGGGGGGAAACGTTTTTTTTTTCACGAAATATGGTGGCCCGTCCGGTGGGTCCCCGCTGTCAGGTGGAGGAATAATTATTTTGCGCGTAATAAGGAGGCACTTCCTTGCTACGGCCGTCGACCCAGCTGTCAGCGTCTCCACGCACAGTACTCTTCCGATGGAAGTCGGTCGTTGACCACATTGACCACGCCGCGCCGAGAGCACCACTGCGGTGGACGATGGCGTGGCCTAGGAAGGGGACGACACGGAGGCGGTGAGGCCTCTGCGGCAGCACAACCGGCCATGGGAGGCAGGAGCATGCGGCATGACCGGCACTGCTTTGGGCGGCTGGAGCAAGAAGACCAGAGGTTGAAGAAGCACTACAGCCGTTGGATGGACATCGTACGGTCACTGGAGCTAGAATCGTTCATATTGACTAAGTTGACAAAGCCCTTCGTCCCCGTCAACTTAGTAGTCCCACAAATCAGCCTCCCACCAAGGTGGGTTCCAGCTAGCCGGGGAGTATTCGTTGTTTTGTGCGTAATAAGGAGGCACTTCCGGTGGGTCCGAGCTGACAGCGGGGGGAACGCTTTTTTTCACGAAATACGGTGGCCCATCCGGTGGGTCCCAGCAGTTAGGGGGAAACGATTTTTTTCGCAAAATACTGGTGGCCCGTCCGGTGGGTCCCCGCTGTCAGGTGGAGGAATAATTATTTTCCGCGTAATAAGGAGGCACTTCCTTGCAGCTGTCGTGGAACCAGCTGTCAGCCTCTCCATGTACAGTACTCTTCCGATGGAAGTCGGTCGTTGACCACATTGACCACGCCGCGCTGAGAGCACCACGGCGGTGGACGACGGCGAGGCCTAGGAAGGGGACGACGCGGAGCCGGGCCACGGGAGGCAGGAGCAGGCGGTAGCACAGCCGGCCATGATACGTCCATTTTGCATCATGCTTTTATGTCAATATTTATTGCATTATGGGCTGTTATTTCACGTTATGTCACAATACTTATGGCTATTTTCTCTTATTTTACAAGGTTTACATGAAGAGGGAGAATGCCGGCAGCTAGAATTCTGGGCTGGAAAAGGAGCAAATATTGGAGGCCTATTCTGCGCAACTCCAAAAGTCCTGAAACTCCACGGAATATCTTAAAAAAAATAAAGAAAAATCATCGCCAAAGATGAAGGCCAGGGGGCCCACACCCTGCTCACGAGGGTGGGGGCGCGCCCTCCCCCCTGGGCGTGCCCCCCTACCTCGTGGGCCCCCTGGTGGCTCTCCGACGCCCATCTTCTCCTATATGAAGTCTTTCGATGAGATACAAATAGAAGGCAACCTTTCGGGACGAGACTCCGCCACCACGAGGCGGAACCTAGGCGAAACCAATGTAGGGCTCCGGCAGAGCCGTTCTGCCGGGGACACTTCCCTCCGGAAGGGGGAAATCATCACCATCGTCATCACCAACGCTCCTCTCATCGGGAGAGGGCAATCTCCATCAACATCTTCACCAGCACCATCTCATCTCCAAACCCTAGTTCATCTCTTGTATCCAATTCTTGTCTCCAAGTCCGGGATTGGTGCTAGTAGGTTGCTAGTAGTGTTGATTATTCCTTGTAGTTGATGCTAGTTGGTTTATTTGGTGGAAGATCATATGTTCATATCCTCTTTGCATATTATTACCCCTCTGATTATGAACATGATATGCTTTGTGAGTAATTACGTTTGTTCCTGAGGACAAGGGAGAAGTCTTGCTATTAGTAGTCATGTGAATTTGGTATTCGTTCGATATTTTGATAAGATGTATGTTGTCTAACCTCTAGTGGTGTTATGTGAACGTCGACTACATAATACTTCACCATTATTTGGGCCTAGAGGGAGGCATTGGGAAGTAATAAGTAGATGATGGGTTGCTAGAGTGACAGAAGCTTAAACCCTAGTTTATGCATTGCTTCGTAAGGGGCTGATTTGGATCCATATGTTTCATGCTATGGTTAGGTTTACCTTAATACTTTTGTTGTAGTTGCGGATGCTTGCACTAGAGGTTAATCATAAGTGGGATGTTTGTTCAAGTAAGAACAACACCCAAGCACCGGTCCACCCACATATCAAATTATCAAAGTACCGAACGCGAATCATATGAGCGTGATGAAAACTAGCTTGACAATATTCCCATGTGTCCTCGGGAGCGCTTTTCCTATTATAGGAGTTTGTCCAGGCTTGTCCTTTGCTACAAAAAGGATTGGGCCACCTTGCTGCACTTTATTTACTTTTGTTAGTTGTTGCTCGTTACAATTTATCCTATCACAAAACTACCTGTTACCACTTATTTCAGTACTTGCAGAGAATACCTTGCTGAAAACTGCTTATCATTTCCTTCTGCTCCTCGTTGGGTTCGACACTCTTACTTATCAAAAGGACTATGATAGATCCCCTATACTTGTGGGTCATCAAGACTCTTTTCTGGCGCTGTTGCCGGGGAGTGAAGCGCCTTTGGTAGGTGGAATTTGGTAAGGAAAAATTTATATAGTGTGCTGAAATTTTCTGTCATTTGTTACTATGGAAAGTAATTGTCTGAGGGGCTTGTTCGGGGTATCTTCAACCCGTCCAGTAGAGCAAAGAGTTGCTCCTCAACTTACTGAACCTACTGAACCTACTGAAAATGAAACTCCTTTTCAAATTCCTTCGGGTATGATGGAAAAACTGCTAGCTAACACTTTTATAGGAGATGGAACAAAGCATCCTGATGAACATCTACGCTATGTGGATGATGTTTGTGGACTATTTAAGCTTGCAGGTATACCCGATGATGTTGTTAAGAAGAAGGCCTTCCTTTATCTTTGAAGGGAGACGCACTGAGATGGTATAGGCTATGAGATGATATGAGATCATGGAACTATAAAAGATTGAAATTGGAATTTCATCAAAAGTATTACCCTATGCATCTTGTTCATCCTGATCGCAATTATATATATAATTTTTGGCCTCGCGAAGGAGAAAGCATCGCTCAAGCTTGGGGGAGGCTTAAATCAATGTTATATTCATGCCCCAATCATGAGCTCTCAAGAGAAATAATTATGCAAAGTTTTTATGCTCGGCTTTCTGATAACAATCGCACCATGCTCGATACTTCTTGTGCTGGCTCTTTTATGATGAAGACTATTGAATTTAGATGGAATTTATTGGATAGAATTAAACGCAACTCTGAAGATTGGGACCTCGATGAAGGAGTCAGGTATGACACCTAAGTTTGATTGTGTTAAATCTTTTATGGATACCGATATTTTCCGTAAGTTTAGCACTAAATATGGACTTGATTCTGAGATAGTAGCTTCTTTCTGTGAATCTTTTGCTACTTATGTTGATCTCCCCAAGGAGAAGTGGTTTAAATATCATCCTCCCATAGAAGTAAAAGTAGCTGCACCTATTAAAGTTGAAGAAAAGACTGTAACTTATAATGATCCTATTGTTCCCACTTCTTATGTTGAGAAACCACCATTCCCTGTTAGAATGAAGGATCATGCTAAAGCTTCAACTGTTATTCGTAAAAGCAATATTAGAACTTATAAACCTCCTGAGCAAGTCAAAGTAGAACCTAATATTGCTATTGTTAAAGATCTCTTGTCTGATAATATTGATGGGCATGTTATTCAATTCTGTGGTGAAACTGCTAGAATTGCTAAACCCTGTGATAGAGATAAACATAGACCTGTGGTAGGCGTGCCTGTTATTTCTTTTAAAATAGGAGATCATTGTTATCATGGCTTATGTGATATGGGTGCTAGTGCTAGTGTTATACCCATTGACTTATACAAAGAAATTATGCATGATATTGCACCTGCTGAGTCAGAAGATACTGATGTTACAATTAAACTGGCCAATAGAGATACTATATCTGCAATAGGAATTGTTAGAGATGTTGAAGTCTTATGTGGAAAAACCAAATATCCCGCTGATTTTCTTGTTCTTGGTTCTCCACAAGATAGCTTTTGTCCTATTATATTTGGTAGACCCTTCTTGAATACTGTTAACGCTAAGATAGACTGCGAAAAGAATGTTGTTACTATTGGCTTGGACGATATGGTTCATGAGTTTAATTTCTCTAAATTTAGTAAACAACATCGTGAGGAAGAATTGCCTAGTAAGGATGAAATTATTGGTCTTGCTTCTATTGCCGTACCTCCTAGTGATCCTTTAGAACACTATTTGCTAGACCATGAAAATGATATGTTCATGAATGAAAGAAGGGAAATAGATGAAGTATTCTTTAAACAGGAACCTATTCTGCAACACAATTTGCCTGTTGAAATCCTAGGGGATCCTCCTCCACCCAAGGTTGATCCCGTGTTTGAGCTTAAATCGTTGCCTGATAATCTTAAATATGCTTATCTTGATGAAAAGAAAATATATCCTGTCATTATTAGCGCTAACCTTTCAGAGCATGAAGAAGAAAGATTATTGAAAACTCCGAAGAAGCATCATGCCGCTATTGGATATACTCTGGATGATCTTAAGGGCATCAGTCCCACTCTATGTCAACATAAAATAAATTTGGAAGCGGACGCCAAACCAGTTTGTGATCCTCAACGACACTTGAATCCTAAAATGAAAGAACTGGTAAGAAAAGAAATACTCAAGCTTCTTGAGGCAGGTATAATTTATCTCGTTGCTAATAGTCAGTGGGTAAGTCATGTCCATTGTGTCCCTAAGAAGGGAG
The DNA here is from genome assembly GCA_963921465.1 of Triticum timopheevii. Lineage (NCBI taxonomy): Eukaryota > Viridiplantae > Streptophyta > Magnoliopsida > Poales > Poaceae > Triticum > Triticum timopheevii. The sequence continues at coordinate 499,711,671 of OY997266.1, read as the reverse complement.
GTATTACTATTGTCCCTAATGATAAAGAAGAATTGATTCCGCAAAGAATTATCACAGGTTATAGGATGGTAATTGATTTCCGCAAATTAAATAAGGCTACTAAGAAAGATCATTACCCCTTACCTTTTATTGATCAAATGCTAGAAAGGTTATGCAAACATACACATTATTGCTTTCTAGATGGTTATTCTGGTTTTTCTCAAATACCTGTGTTGGCTAAGGATCAATCAAAGACTACTTTTACATGCCCTTTCGGTACTTTTGCTTATAGATGTATGCCTTTTGGTTTATGTAATGCACCTGCTACCTTTCAAAGATGCATGATGGCTATATTCTCCAACTTTTGCAAAAAGATTTGTGAGGTTTTGATGGATGACTTTTCCATCTATGGTTCCTCTTTTGATGATTGCTTGAGCAATCTTGCTCGAGTTTTGCAGAGATGTGAAGAAACTAATCTTGTCTTGAATTGGGAAAAGTGCCAATCTATGGTTAATGAAGGTATTGTCTTGGGGCACAAGGTTTCTGAAAGAGGTATTGAAGTTGATAAAGCCAAGGTTGATGCCATTGAAAAGATGCCATGTCCCAAGGACATCAAAGGTATAAGAAGATTCCTTGGTCACACCAGATTTTATAGGAGGTTCATTAAGGGCTTCTCAAAAATCTCTTGGCCCCTGACTAATTTATTACAAAAAGATGTACCATTTGTCTTTGATAATGATTGTGTAGAAGCATTTGAAATACTTAAGAAAGCATTAGTCTCTGCACCTGTTGTTCAGCCCCCTGATTGGAATTTACCCTTTGAAATTATGTGTGATGCTAGTGATTATGTTGTAGGTGATGTTCTAGGGCAAAGTGTTGATAAGAAATTAAATGTTATCCATTATGCTAGTAAGACTCTAGACAATGCTCAAAGAAATTATGCTACTACCGAAAAGGAACTTTTAGCAGTTGTATTTGCTTGTGATAAATTCAGACCCTATATTGTTGATTCTAAAGTAACCATTCACACAGATCATGTTGCTATTAAATATCTTATGGAAAAGAAAGATGCAAAACCTAGACTTATTAGATGGGTTCTCTTGCTGCAAGAATTTGATTTGCATATTGTTGATAGAAAAGGAGCTGAGAACCCCGTTGCAGACAACTTGTCTAGGTTAGAGAATGTTCTTGATGACCCACTACCTATTGATGATAGCTTTCCTGATGAACAATTAAATATCATAAGTACTTCTCGTAGAACTCCATGGTATGCTGATTATGCTAATTATATTGTTGCTAAATTTATACCACCTAGCTTCACATACCAGCAAAAGAAAAAGTTTCTCTATGACTTGCGACATTACTTTTGGGATGACCCACATCTTTATAAAGAAGGAGTAGATGGTGTTATTAGACGTTGTGTACCTGAGCATGAACAGGAACAGATCCTACGCAAGTGTCACTCCGAAGCTTATGGAGGACACCACGCTGGAGACAGAACTGCACATAAGTCCGGTTTTTATTGGCCTACTTCAAGGATGCCCGTAAGTTTGTTTTGTCTTGCGATGAATGTCAAAGAATTGGTAATATTAGTAGGCGTCAAGAAATGCCTATGAATTATTCACTTGTTATTGAACCATTTGATGTTTGGGGATTTGATTATATGGGTTTTCCTGCCTCTAATGGATATACACATATTTTAGTTGTTGTTGATTACGTTACTAAGTGGGTAGAAGCTATCCCAACTAGTAGTGCTGATCATAACACCTCTATTAAAATGCTTAAGGAAGTTATTTTTCCGAGGTTTGGAGTCCCTAGATATTTAATGACTGATGGTGGTTCACACTTTATTCATGGTGCTTTCCGTAAAATGCTTGCTAAGTATGATGTTAATCATAGAATTGCATCTCCTTATCACCCGCAGTCTAGTGGTCAAGTAGAATTGAGCAATAGAGAGATCAAATTAATTTTGCAAAAGACTGTCAATAGGTCTAGAAAGAATTGGTCCAAGAAACTGAATGACGCATTATGGGCCTATAGAACTGCATATAAAAAATCCTATGGGTATGTCTCCGTATAAAATGGTATATGGAAAAGCTTGTCACTTACCTCTCGAACTAGAACATAAGGCATATTGGGCTATTAAAGAGCTCAATTATGATTTCAAACTTGTCAGTGAGAAGAGGTTATTTGATATTAGCTCACTTGATGAATGGAGAACCCAAGCTTATGAAAATGCCAAGTTGTTTAAAGAAAAAGTTAAAAGATGGCATGACAAAAGGATACAAAAGCGTGAGTTGAATGTAGGTGATTATGTATTGCTATACAACTCTCGTTTAAGATTTTTTGCAGGAAAACTTCTCTCTAAATGGGAAGGTCCCTACGTTATCGAGGAGGTCTATCGTTCCGGTGCCATAAAAATCAACAACTTCCAAGGCACAAATCCGAAGGTGGTAAACGGTCAAAGGATCAAACACTATATCTCAGGTAATCCTATAAATATTGAAACCAATATTATTGAAACCGTAACCCCGGAGGAATACATAATGGACACTTTCCAGAACGTTCCAGACTCCGAAAAGGAATAGGTATGTGGTACGGTAAGTGACGGTGTCCTGGACTAGGGGGTACTCAACGCGTCGTCTCCCAATCAGTTGGATTGGGCCGAGGACCCCCATGGCCGTATACTCATGGGCCAGTCCGGATAGCTGCCGCATACAAGGAAGAATCAACAAGACTTGGCGATCAAGACAAGGACTCCTCCCCCACCGGCGTATTCGGCTAGGACTCTTGTTATCATAGGCCTCTGGTGCATTATATAAACCGGGGCCAGGCTAGTCGATAGACATATACAACAACAATCATACCATAGGCTAGCTTCTAGGGTTTAGCCTCCTTGATCTCATGGTAGATCTACTCTTGTACTACTCATATCATCAATATGAATCAAGCAGGAGTAGGGTTTTACCTCCGTCGAGAGGGCCCGAACCTGGGTAAAAACATCGTGTCCCTTGTCTCCTGTTACCATTGATCCTAAGACGCACTGCTTGGGACCCCCTACCTGAGATCCGCCGGTTTTGACACCGACATTGGTGCTTTCATTGAGAGTTCCACTGTGTGATCGGCGAAAGGATCAATGGCTCGACTGCAGGTCAACTGCGACGTCGGCTTCTTCGTCACCAGCTCGACTGGTCACCTTGGCTTGACCGAGGACTGCACCCTACCTCCGATCGTCATGTTCGGATGAAGGCCTTCATCAACACCAACTCCGATCTCTATCAAGATCATGGAGGAGTCATCCATGGAGCTCGGGGGCTCAACGTCAACATTGCCCTCAGGCGACCGTGTTGTTTTTCTAGACAGCAAACTTGTATCCGCCGCCACCGCCTCCTCGAGTGTCGCTTAAACGATTACTTCGGTGGAATTATGCGGAATTAAGTCTACAACAACCCTGCAAAAATTTCGTCGAGTTCCGAGGGAGGAATCTCCGGCAATCCCCGATATACCGGAGCCCTGTTGAATCTGAACGAGAATCCGGACGAGTTTAGGGCATGGTATCCAGCATCTAGCTCGGATGTCCTTTGGAGGATCCAACCGTTGATTTGCTGCAGAATTCCCATATCTACCACCTGCCAAAAATTCAGCTCGATCCGACCGTCCAAACTCTGGGAAACTTCCGATTAGTGCATCACTTTTTGGATCTGTTTTCTGCGCGAAAACGAATCCGACCCGAATTCATCTTATTTATGAACGGGATCTCGGACATCCTTTTTGAAGCAAGTTTTCGTATGGGGTGTTGTGTTTTATTCTCAAACACATCCAAGTAGTATTAAAAGTATTCTTGCAATACGAACTTCACCGTCGCGCCTGTGTCAAACCAGCCCGACAACATCACTCCACGGCGGCCGACCTGCGTTAGACACGTCGTCGCTTTGTTGAGCCGAGCTCAATTTCTTCGGATCATCATCTCGGCCAGCCGGACAATAGTTCGGCATCGCGAAGGATAAATCGTCACCAACATCGCCGCCCCACGGATTACACGGAGCGGGCACACCTGCATCGCCACACGGTCACTTCATCAAGCCGGCATCGACCACGTCACGACCTGCATCGCTGGACCGGGGGCTTCATCATCTCTTCATCAACCTACTCCGAAGACTTCGGCGTCGCTGGCCGACCAGCTCCGTCACGTTAGCTGGACCGAGGGCTTTGCCTCGGCGAGCCAACCTTTGCCAGCACCACCATGTCGTTGCTTTATCGCCCATCAGGCGATAGGTGTGCGGATCGAGTCCCAATTTTGGGAATCACCTTTCTTCGGATTGCTACAACAAATAAGCCAGGTGCTATTAATCCTAGTATTTTTTGCTTGTTAGGGTTCATTTTTTCCAATGAATTATTACTCTGGTTTGTCCGTCATATGTACGCAGGTCTATCAAATGGTGGCCGCATTAACGACGGTCGCATGGTGGTTCGGTCAGTTTCCGTACATAGTCCGGCGAACGCCGCATCCGGAACTCGAACCGAGCTGTGAATTCAGGCCTTGCCATGCCTTTACCGCATCACGCCGCCGCCCTACATCGACATTGACTTCGGCGCCAGGCCATATTTCTTTTATTACTCACTTTGCATAAATTATTTGTTATGCAACGATTTTTTATTATTATTACTGTTATCTCCGGTTTGCACTATTTTTTGTGCACAGGAAAATGATCCAGCCGGACTATATTCTTTGGCGTCACCTCGGCTGGACGGGGGGCTTCGTCAACACTTCATTACCCCATGCCGGGGACTTCGACATCACCCTGCCGTCCTGCATTGACCGTGCTATGTCACCACTTCGGAATGCCGAGCTCTTTGCTCCGCCACCTCGGGATCGGCTCGGGGATGGAACCTTGTCCCGCATCAAGCTCGGACCACGTCATCAATACCGAACACATTAACCAGCTAAGTTGTCTTCATGCTCAAATTTTTAACTTGTGTTCGGCTCGGCCAAGCACTATACTTTTTTGGAAAAAAGTTGCTTGTAAAAACTTCCTTGTCCAAACTTTGTTCGTGACGCGCAAATTCAAATACCCCGATTACTTGGGGGCTTCCTTCATGAAGCTTTTTCCTCTTGCATATGGTTATACTTGTACGGCTTTGTTCCTTGTTCGTGTATTACGCCACAATATGCACCATATTGACTTAAGCGATTTGCAAGCTGGGTTGCCTGGCTCCTGTGCTTACCCCTACGTTCCCGATTGTTCGGCTAGGGAGTAAAGGGAGCACCTCTACGATTGTCATGATTGGGTCACCCGAGCTGGACCTCAGACTGGGTGAAGCCGAAAGCTAGCGCTCTTATTGTTTTCAATCATGGTCGGCACACAACGGAACTCATGAGTACAAAAAATCTATTGCACAAGTCTCATAATAACAATGAGCACCGAAAAAGGTATCGGTGTGGGTACTATTTTCTTTGAAGATGCTTCTTACTCTTCGCAGTAATATAGCATAAGTTCCCTGAGCGCGCTTTGTCTGTTACAGCCTTACGGCCTGATTGCCTGGTTATTGGAAACACCGTCGATATTCTCGACAGATGGAGTACATAACACTTTTCGGTCCTTGACCGAAGAGGGAGAAGCCGACGGTCGGTTAAGATGCGTTTAAAGTTCGGTTAAACATAGATATGATATAAGTACTTCGGTACATGCAATCATTCTTTTACCCAAGTCACTTGGGGGCTCTTAAATTTACATGAGCCGTTTTACGATAAGTGTTTTTCTTCTTAGTCGTTGCAAAGTTTTTATTATTATTTATCACTCCTTTTTTCGACACAAGTGTGCGGTCACTAGCCGGGGAGCATAATTTCTCTCTCAAAGCCGCTAGAGTTTAGTTTGCTAAACTGGCCTAGTAAGAAGTACTCCGCCTTCGGGATAGGAGGTTGAAGCCGTAGGCTGACCCGCTTGAAGTTTTGAGATAGGATGTGTCATGTTAAAGCACAGCAGAAGCACCTTTTTTTCTAAAGTCCATTTTCGGATTGGCACCGAACACTTGATCTAGTTCGGACATTAACCTTTTGAATAAGTTTTTTGGCTTTCGAGCCCATGGCACTTTTAAACTATTTGTGTGTTTTCAGCACAAGTCTCGCAGTGCAACGCCGGACACCTTTAGAGATTCGGCAAAACATTCTCGGATATTGCTATATATGTATCAGTTTCGAATTGTGTCTTAGGTCAATAGTTGGGTTGCCCGGCTCCTATGCTTGCCTCCTATGTTCCGCTTTGTTCGGCTAGGTGTGCAAAGGGAGAACCACTGCGATTGTGCTTCCAGCTCACATGGTTAAGCACCTCAGTGGAGAAAGCCGAAAACTGACTGTCACAATAAGCGTAAACTGATCGGCGATCTGATGACGGCGTTAAACGACGGGCCATTCATAACAATGGCCGAAGTGTTTACGGCTTGACCTCGACTGTCGCCGAACACTACCGGGGGCTATTAACTGGCCTCCCAAACTAAATGCTCGATATTTTGCTCTTACATTGGAGCTGAGGTTTCATGATCATGCTTAGCATGACAACCCAAAGAAAGGAACCGATAGCGGGACTATTTTCTTTGGAAGACATTTCTTCTGTTAAACAGTAATATAACATGTCTCTCCGCGTACCTTTGTTTATAAAACCGTATGGCCAGATTACCTTGTTTGTTGTAAATATTTGCCCTCATAAAGGCTTCATAAAGTAGGACAAACACTCCTCAGCTATTGGCCGAGGAGGTGGAAGCCGATGGTCGGTCAACATAGTTTTGTACAATGCGGATCCGAGCATTAATGACGTAAAGTACTTGGATACATAGAGTCATTACACATAATTTGTGATTTTACTATGGATATCGATCCTTAATTCGGCCTCTCGTGCCCGCATTAAGGCTCGGGGGCTACTGGGCTTCGGGCTTATTATTTACAAATATTAAAGGGGCACATCGATCCCCTGATCTGGTGTTGCCACCCGACTAGTGTCTCGGGGGCTACTGCATTGCCTGTTCTATGCAGAAAATTTTAAGTGCAATACAGTTTCCGAGGAGATTTTGATCCTCAGGTTGGTCGGCCGCACCCAACCTGAGTCTCGAGGACTGAGCACGCCGCTTTTTGTGTCCCGAAGTATTCTGCCGAGCTAGGACTTGATCCTCAGGCCGATTGTGCAAATCAGCCTGAGTCTCACCGGTTACTAGGATCAGCGGTCTTATGTCATCCTTCAGGTGCATCTCGGGTTTTAGACCGATACCCACCTTGAGGGCTACTGGCTATGTATCTCGGCAGAGAACAAATTGCACCAATCAAAAATATTGACAAAAATTGGCCCACATTCGGGGAGGTGCACCACCTCGGAAGCAGTCCGGCATAAAGCTCGGGCGCTAGTGGCTGGCTCCATAGAGGGCATTTCCGGCATTAAGCTCGGCTAAACTCCTTCAAACTTCTTTGAACCAAGATGATTAACGACACGTCGGATGAAGTCCGGCGTTGGAGCTTGGATACAGTCCGGCGTTGGAGCTCGGATACAGTCCGGCGTTGGAGCTCGGATACATAGTCCGGCGTTAGAGCTGGGAAGCAGTCCGGCATTGGTGCTCGGCTACAAAAGATACCTCGAATGCAGTCCAGCGTTGGAGCTCGGACGCAAGAGGATGTTGCCGCCTGGGAACAACTTCAAACCCGAGGTGTGGCATAAAAATAACAAGGCATTGATAAAGGCCAGAAACTTAAAGGGGCTCCTCAGATACCCGACGTATAAACTCGTCGAATGCATTTCAGCGATCCTCAGGATAGAAGATGAGAAGGTTTGTTGAACCAGTTTTCAAGACCGGCAACCGAAGATGAAGAACAGTTCGGAAGAATCGAGGAGTGTCCCTAACTTGAAGACCGGTTCAGGGGGCTACTGACGGTGTCCTGGACTAGGGGGTACTCAACGCGTCGTCTCCCAATCAGTTGGATTGGGCCGAGGACCCCCATGGAAGTATACTCATGGGCCAGTCCGGACAGCTGCCGCATACAAGGAAGAATCAACAAGACTTGGCGATCAAGACAAGGACTCCTCCCCCACCGGCATATTCGGCTAGGACTCTTGTTATCCTAGGCCTCTGGTGCATTATATAAACCGGGGCCAGGCTAGTCGATAGACATATACAACAACAATCATACCATAGGCTAGCTTCTAGGGTTTAGCCTCCTTGATCTCGTGGTAGATCTACTCTTGTACTACCCATATGATCAATATCAATCAAGCAGGAGTAGGGTTTTACCTCCGTCGAGAGGGCCCGAACCTGGGTAAAACCATAGTGTCCCTTGTCTCCTGTTACCATTGATCCTAGGACGCACTGCTTGGGACCCCCTACCCGAGATCCGCCGGTTTTGACACCGACAGTAAGTAAACCGACTCCAAAACAATTTTTAAAGCAATATTTCTCCGTTTTGGAATACTTAGAAAAATAGAAAAATAAGTAGCAGTCCGGGGAGGACACGAGGCCTCCATGAGGGTGGAGGGCGCGCCCTACCCCCCTGGGCGCGCCCCCCTACCTCGTGTGCCCTCTGGACTCCGTTTCCTTGCACGATACATATTTTGGTTGGTAAAAATTCATTATATATACTCCCGAAGGTTTTGACTCTCGTATCACGCAAATCTCCCCTGTTCTTGCTTCGAGCTGTTTTTTTGACAGGTCTAGAGCACCATGACTTCTCCCTTCTCCAACAACGAAGACAAGGATGCTTGGCTATTGAAGATAGAGTTGAAAAGAGAGGAACCAGAAGAAATCAACAAGGATGAAAGGATCAAGAAGGCCATGGAGGTTCAAGCTCCGGTGGTGAAAGAAGAAGACATCCCTCAACCTTTACCTAACCTTTTCACTCCAACAGAGCTTGAAGCCTTCGAGATGATTGAGTTAGCCCGCATACAGAACAAGTATCTCACACAGGAGAATATTTTGTTGAAGGATCATATTGCTGGGCTCAACGGCATTATCCGCAAATTGGAGGAGCTTTTACGCTCAATGTGCGATTATCCACTATCATCATCACCACCTCCATCACCTCCGAGGATATAATCACATGGGTATGGGCACTCCCCTTGGCAACTTCCAAGCTTGGGGGAGGTGCCCTGGTATCGTATCACCATCACAACTCCTATCTTTACCATTTTTCTTAGTTCGATCCTTTTAGTAGTATCTTGATTTAGTAGAATAAAGTCATGGCATGATCTAGTTTTGAGTTTCCTTTATCATCCTTCTTTGTAATCGAGTCCGTGAGCTATATAATAAAGATTAGTGTTGAGTCAAGGGCTTGAGTATTTTGCCATGATCTTGGGTGATTAGAAGAAAAAGAATAAAAAGAATCAAAGAGTTCATATTGATCTTAGTGAAAGTAATGACTCCACATAGAAAGAGTATGATGATTAAAAGTTGTTGGGAATTGGCAAATATAGCTTTGGTCATCGTTGCAATTAATAGGAAGTAATAAGGAAAGAGAGGTTTCACATATATATATATTATCATTGACATCTTTTATGATTGGGAGCACTCATTAAAATATGACATGCTAAAGAGTTGATGTTGGACAAGGAAGACAACATAATGAGTTATGTTTTCTTACATCCGAGATAAAGTATGTTCTCATGGATCCTCTACCGTGTTGAGCTTGCCGTTCCCCCTCATGCTAGCCAAATTCTCAGCACTAAGTAGAAATACTACTTGTGCTTCCAAATACCCTTAAACCAGTTTTGCCATGAGAGTCCACCATATCTACCTATGGATTGAGTAAGATCCTTCAAGTAAGTTGTCATCGGTGCAAGCAATAAAAATTGCTCTCTAAATATGCATGACTTATTAGTGCGGAGAAAATAAACTTTGTACGAACTTGTTGTGGATGCAATATAAACGACGGACTGCATAATAAAGGTCCACATACAAGGGGCAATTTAAAGTGACGTTCTTTTGCATTAAGATTTTGTGCATCAACCCTAAACGCGCATGACAACCTCTGCTTCCCTCTGCGAAGGGCCGATCTTTTATTATTATCCTCTATGTTATGCAAGAGTCACGGTGATCTTCACCTTTCCCTTTTTATTTTATCCTTTGGCAAGCTCAGCATGTTGGAAAGAACATGATATATATATATCTAATTGGATGTAGGGGAGCATGAATTATTATTGTTGACATTACCCTTGAGGTAAAAGGTTGTGGGGCAAAACTATAAGCCCCTATCTTTCTCTGTGTCCAACTAAAACTCCGTAACCACAAGTATTGCATGAGTGTTAGCAATTATGAAGGACTAAGTGATAGTTGAGTATGTGTACTTGCTTTTAAGCTCTGACATAGACTCTTTCCGATGTTATGATAAATTGCAATTGCTTCAATGACTGAGGTTATAATTTGTTGGTGCTCAATAAGGTTTCTGACTCATACTTTGGCTTTGTGAAAAGATCATCACTTGGACATGAGTAATAATATGAAAAAATCTATATATGTTGCTATTATGAAATAATCATGATGCCTTCATGTCCGTATTTTATTTTTATCGATGCCTCTACCTCTAAACATGAGGACATATTTATTGTTATCGGCTTTTCGCTTGAGGACAAGCGAGGTCTAAGCTTGGGGAGTTGATACGTCCATTTTGCATCATGCTTTTATGTAAATATTTATTGCATTATGGGCTGTTATTTCACGTTATGTCACAATACTTATGGCTATTCTCTCTTATTTTACAAGGTTTACATGAAGAGGGAGAATGCCGGCAGCTAGAATTCTGGGCTGGAAAAGGAGCAAATATTGGAGGCCTATTCCGCACAACTCCAAAAGTCCTGAAACTCCACGGAATATCTTAAAATAAATAAAGAAAAATCGTCGCCAAAGATGAAGGCCAGGGGCCCCACACCCTGCTCACGAGGGTGGGGCGCGCCCTCCCCCTGGGCGCGCCCCCCTACCTTGTGGGCCCCCTGGTGGCTCTCCGACGCCCATCTTCTCCTATATGAAGTCTTTCGATGAGAAAAAAATAGAAGGCAATCTTTCGGGATGAGACTCCACCGCCACGAGGCGGAACCTTGGTGGAACCAATCTAGGGCTCTGGTAGAGCCGTTCTGTCGGGGACACTTCCCTCCGGGAGGGGGAAATCATCACCATCGTCATCACCAATGCACCTCTCATCAGGAGAATGCAATCTCCATCAACATCTTCACCAGCACCATCTCATCTCCAAACCCTAGTTCATCTCTTGTATCCAATTCTTGTCTCCAAGTCCGGGATTGGTGCTAGTAGGTTGCTAGTAGTGTTGATTACTCCTTGTAGTTGATGCTAGTTGGTTTATTTGGTGGAAGATCATATGTTCAGATCCTTTATGCATATTATTACCCCTCTGATTATGAACATGAATATGTTTTGTGAGTAATTACGTTTGTTCCTGAGGACAAGGGAGAAGTCTTGCTATTAGTAGTCATGTGAATTTGGTATTCGTTCGATATTTTGATAAGATGTATGTTGTCTAACCTCTAGTGGTGTTATGTGAATGTCGACTACATAAAACTTCACCATTATTTGGGCCTAGAGGAAGGCATTGGGAAGTAATAAGTAGATGATGGGTTGCTAGAGTGACAGAAGCTTAAACCCTAGTTTATGCGTTGCTTCGTAAGGGGCTGATTTGGATCCATATGTTTCATGCTATGGTTAGGTTTACCTTAATACTTTTGTTGTAGTTGCGGATGCTTGCAATAGAGGTTAATCATAAGTGGGATGTTTGTTCAAGTAAGAATAGCACCCAAGCACCGGTCCACCCACATATCAAATTATCAAAGTACCGAACGCGAATCATATGAGCGTGATGAAAACTAGCTTGACGATATTCCCATGTGTCCTCGGGAGCGCTTTTCCTATTATAAGAGTTTGTCCAGGCTTGTCCTTTGCTACAAAAAGGATTGGGCCACCTTGCTGTACTTTATTTACTTTTGTTACTTGTTTCTCGTTACAATTTATCCTATCACAAAACTATCTGTTACCACTTATTTCAGTACTTGCAGAGAATACCTTGCTGAAAACTGCTTATCATTTCCTTCTGCTCCTTGTCGGGTTCGACACTCTTACTTATCGAAAGGACTATGATAGATCCCCTATACTTGTGGGTCATCAGGCCACGGGAGGCAGGAGCAGGCGGCACGACCGGCACTGCTTTGGGCGGCTGGAGCAAAAAGATCAGAGGTTGAAGAAGCACTATGGCCGTTGGATGGACATCATACGGTCACTGGAGTATTGACTAAGTTGACAAAGCCCTCCGTCCCCGTCAACTTAGTAGGCCCACAAGTCAGCCCAACAATATGGTGGGTCCCAGCTAGCAGGGGGTATTCATTTTTGTTGGGCGTAATAAGGCCGCACTTCCTTGCGTGCGAAGATATAGCTGGTGGGTCCGACCTATCAGCGGGGGGAACGTTTTTTTTCACGAAATACAGAGGCCCTTCCTGTGGGTCCTAGCTGTCAGGTGGAGGAATCATTATTTTGCGCGTAATAAGGACGCATTTCCTTGCGTGCGGCCGTGGACCCAGCTGTCAGCCTCTCCACATACAGTCCACTTCCGATGGATGTCGATCATTGACCATGTTGACCAGGCCGCGCCGAGAGCACCAGGGCGGTGGATGATGGTGAGGCCTAGGAAGGGAATGACACGAAACCAGGGAATACTCGGCAGTTGTTTCCCACGTGGAGGAGTACGAGGGTTTACTGGTTCGTCTGTTGTCGCCGGAGAATAACAGCATGTGTGGGTGAGTAGAGGGATGGCTAGGCCAGCGACGGGAGTACGGTGGGGCCGTGAGGCCTGCGCAACAGCATAGCCGACAGCGGGAGGAGGGAGCAGGCAGTCCCGTCGGCGCTTGTTTGAGCGGCTGGAGCATGAAGAGCAGAGATTGAAGAAGCACAACAGCCATTGGATGGGCATCCAACAGTCACTGCTCTCGTGTGTTGACTAAGTTGATAGGGCGTTGCGTGTGCGTCATCCTTTTTTTGTGAAAGCATACGCGTCAACCTGTAGTAGGCGCACAAGTCAGCCTCAAATCTATGGAAAACAGCATACAGCCCATCTGCCATTATTTCTAATAATGTACAACCCATTTGCTAATTCTTAAGAATTTTTTTGGAGCCCATCTTCTTTTTGTTAGCATTACACCCCATATTGTGGCCACGGTTAAATAGTATACAAAATTTTGCATATTGCGGTGCGGTCAACTGTTTTTAATCCAGAAATATCGATTCACATTCAAACTATTTTGAAAAATAAATTATATAAATATAAAATATAAATAATTGTCCACGCATAAAATCAATGGAATTTAAGATCTTGTAATGAAAAAAATTGAAACTAATTCCCGGTTTGATGTGTTTTAAAATGTACATCCCATTTCTGGGCAAACCGAATGAAACTCTCCTCGTCTTGAAAGATTTGTAACCTAGCAGGGCCGATAAAGCAAGTAGGCCTTGTTTGGGTATTTCTTAAAAAAAATAGAACTGGGCTAGCCATTTTCAGCAAGAAAAAAACACAACTGGGCTCATGATGTGGTAAGCATAAATAAAACCCTGGCTAGACGGGCCACAGCACCCACACAGCCCCATTGTTACCCTGATCCATCGCTAAAACTAGTATAAATAACAACTGCTTGTTCCTAAAAAAACTGCGCGACTTGCTGGGTCCCTGGTGTCAGCCACTCGTAGTGTAATTCTCTCATTTATTGACTACGTTGACAATGTCGTGAGCCCCAGATGTCCAACCATTAGGAGGAACCATATTTTTGGGCTTGTACTATAGAGGCACTTGCTTGCATACTGCCATGAAGCTGGTGGGTCCCTACTGTCATCCTCTCCACGTACAGTCATCTCCTTGTTCCTCTCGGTTGTTGACGACGTTGACAACGCAAGAGGGCGGTGCACCACGCACGGCGAGCGAACCAAGGCCGCAAGGCGGAGGACGACGGCGAGGCCTCGGACGGAACGAACAGGAGCCATTGAAGATGCATCGGTTCAGTCGCAAGCGGAGGGGAGTACGAGGGTTGACTGGTTCGGGCGCGGGTGCGTGTTGGGGCTGACATCACCGGAGAATAACAGGACGTGTGGGGGAATAGAGGGAGGGACTGGCCAACATTGGAGGATACGTACGGTAGGGCGGCAAAGGTGCAGCCAGCCATGGGAGGCGGGAGCAGGCGGAGCCGACGGGGTGGTTTGGTTTGGGCGGCTGGAGGAAGAAGAAGACAAGAGATAGAAGATACACGACAGATGTTGGATTTCAATCCAACGGCTGGTAGGCAGAATCGTTTGTTGACTGGCTAGTAAGTCGACACCACCTTGGATAGGCTATTTCCTTGCAGGTCCCAAATGTCAAAATCCAAATCTGTCACGGTCATGCAACCTTTCCTATGAAAATTTACAGCCCATTTGATGTGCTAGTTCGAAATAAGTTTGTGGGTGCTGGTGGGGGCTAATCACTTGGCTTCTGTAATGCACAGTGAGCTCAAGCAGCCAGCGAGAGCGATGTTATTTCCCATGGTTGGGATTTGTTACAATATTTCACTCTAAATTAAACGAATGGCAAGCCATTTGCCTTGTTTCAAAGAAAATATGACAGTCACAACCGAGTTGAAAAGGGCAGGAACATCTAACATCAGCTTACAAAATGTACAAAAGCACGAGGGTTAATTGTTCATCAGGTTTACAAAAAAACCCAGATTGAAAAGGGCAACAACATCTAACTCTAGCACTATTTTCGGCAGTCACAGTCAAATGGATCGGCCAGGTCCATAGAATGAACATCCTGGGTCATAAAATTTACTGGATTATGACCACAATATGTTGTAAATAGAAGCCCGGCATGTTCAGAAGCTCTTTTGCCCACCTGAAACTCCTTTTTTTTGCTCTTCGACATACCCATCCGTCAAAACCATGCTGCTGATAAACTTAAGCCTGATGGACAATAGTAACCTCGCATTCAGCAGGAAGAATGTGACAAATCTTGTGTTTGCACGGTTGGCTACATATCGTTCTAGCGTTATTGTCTTCAATCGAATCTCATGAGAAGTGAGAAAATCCCGATGCTTACGAATCCACCGATTGGTTATAACTTTCTTACCCCATCCTGTTGCCTAAATAGACATGAAGATTGAAAACAGTTAAGGTCTAAAAGAAGAGTGTCGAAAGAGCAACAACTGAACGGTTAATTCTAGTACACTATATGCGGGCTTCCAATGTGCGTGAAATTATCACCTTTATATACAACTTCTCTAGACACGGAAAGCATTGCAGCAAGCCAATAATCTTGTTCAGATCGAAACTATTCATTTGGATATATAAGATCTTGACGGAATCCAACAGCATTGATAGGCCATCCATGGAGAAACTCATCATTGAGCATAAAACATAATATTAGTACAAAATGTGTACTCCAAGATGATATATAAATTATGCGCAGAAATTTAAAATGCAGCTTATGGTTACAAGTGTAGATGATAATATAAAGTACCTGAAGAACTGTGGAGCCAAACACCATATTGAAATGAGCACAGAGATCATGTATTACACCCAAGGTCTCCAGTTTAGGTGCAGAGAGGACGATTATTTGCAACGGTGAATAACTAGAATCAAGGATCAACCTTTGAAGTGAAGGGGCATCTTGGATGATGAGATGCCTTCCGTCAAAAGAAATTCCAATTCTTACAAGGTTAGGCGACTTTATTTGGAGACAACTGATTCTAACTGTGAAAACAAGCACCAAGCACTCCAGCGCAGGGCAACTGGAGTGGATGATGTTGTGCAATGAGGCCTCCGATATACGAACCCGCACAAGTGAAAGTTTCTTGAGAAATGGGAGTCGAAGGTTTAGTACCAGATTGTCTGATAGGTAGCACAGCGTAAAGGTGGCGGTGTGGGGAGAGGAGGAAAACTGTGATATGGACATCGGTGCTGAGGGCACAAGTTCATGGCGTTCGGTATGTGGTATGTGATTTCCAGGGGAATAGTAGAACTCAAGCAGCTGTAGTTCTGTGAATTCAGGGGATTTCAGCCAGGCGTCCACCGTGCAGGGCATGGTATGCTTGCTCAGGTAGCATGACAGGATGCAGAGGCTTTGAACAGAGCCCTGGTGGGAGGAGATGATGGCTTTGGGGATGTCAAAATCATTGAAGAGAGATAGCTGATGACAGTCGAGATTAAGGGGCACGGCACGCCATAGAGGGCGCCACCAAATTGAGAGGACTTGGGTGCGGCAGCAATCCTTGGTGGGGAGAAGCGAGATGACCTCCCCAAGGACGGCGTCCGGGAGATCGCTGATGCGGCCCACCCGAAATTCTACGGGTTCCTGGGATCCGGTGGGGGGTGGGGTCGCCGCTTCTCTCCGCGCTACCGGGTGCAGGATCTACAACAGGCGTCGCCGCTGGCGGGAGCCTCATCTTCTTGGCGCTGGGGTCAGCCGACTCCATTTTCCTCGAGGGTGTCGCGTCGCGCTCACGGATTTGAGCAGAGTAACGAATGATGAGCCTAGTTGTAGTGCGAGCAAAGAAGAAGGGGAGCTGGGGGTTTTCTGTAGGAGTGAGGAAGAAGTGGAGCTGGGGTTTTCTATAGGAGTGAGGTGAGGAATTTGGGGGTACGAGTGGAGCGAGCTGACGTGAGGTCGGTGGGAGCGAGGAGGAAGAAGAGCACCTAGGTTTTTTTGGGGGGGGGGGGGGCGGTGTGCTGGGTGTGGGTAGCACCTCTCATTCAGTAAATATATGGGCTTTTGAATTGATTTTACTATTTACAAGTGTGGATGGGCTGTTTTGTCTTGGGCCCAGAGAAACAATTACTACTAGTACAGTGGAGACACTCTACAGCTACCAAGAAAAACAATTACTACTAGTACAGTGGAGACACTCTACCGCTTCTGGCTCCTCCTAGGTCACTGAAATGTCTCCCTCTACTAAATGTCATTATACTTTTGTTCACCGACATGCAGGCCATGCAGCGCATGGGCCCAAATGCCATCCACCAAATTAGAAGGCAGTATGCAGGCGGAGAGTCACCCCGGTCGTAACGCGGCAGTAACAAGCCGTCGTATCACAAAACCCCACCTCCCCGCAGTCTAAGTTTGACGGATGAAGCAACCATCATTTCACTCTTTGCTGAATCCCCTTCTCCCTCACCGTCTTCAAGAAAGGCAACACTCGCATCTGCCACTGTTCTTCTCTCCCAACGAAGGGAAGGTAAGCGGATCCGTGATGTTAGTATATTTTTGTTCAGAGAAAAAAAAGAACTTTTGCAAAGCAGTAACCGATCCTCACTCTCTTTTTTGTTTCATTGTCATTGCGATTGTGTTTTCCTTTTAGTGGTCTCCTAGTATTTGTCAGTTTCATGATGGACCAAGGAGAACCAGGCAAAGATCTACCGATATTGGAGCAGACGCGGGAGGCTGATCCCCACGAGACAGAGAGCTCCAAGAAGATGCAGGCAACCACCGAGCCGACCCCAGATACGCTCACAGCCACTACTGAGACAGTCAACACCCCGTTTGAGGTTACAGCCCCCGTGGCACTGCAGGAGCAGTTTTCCCCCTTCGAGGATGTGTCCCCCCCCCCCCCCCGCTGAGCTGTCCAAGGTGATTTCCTTCTTTGCCGATCTCGATTGTGGTTTTTCATCTAAGTATGTGGTGATTTTTTTAGAAAAGGAAGTATGTGGTGATTAATAATGCAAAATTTTATTAGCTTCGATGCCATGCTATACATAGTGGTTTAAATAACTTGTGTTTCTTATATTGAAAAGTAATTCAGAATTTGTTTCTGTTTCAATTAGAGCCCTGATGCAGACAAAGATTGTGTGGTTGTACATGTCACTCGCTATGAGGCGAACGACCTGAATATACGCACTGATAAAACAGAGTTCTTATGCTGTTGGATCCTGGAAGCCATTTGCGGTTATACCAATGAAGAGTTGTATTCCAGCCTCACTGTTGTCAGGCGTGTTGTCCAGGGTGTACTCAAGCACAAGAAGTTCAAAGCTACTCCTTCGTTTGTGAGGCATACTGTTCTTGTCAAGCTTACGCAGGAAGATGACGTGGCATGCCTCCACAAACAAGTTTATCAGTGGCAAGGCCACAAGGTTGTCTTCATGAAGGTTCACAGGATTGAGCTGCTGCGGGACGTCCTCGATGATGTTCATGGCAAGGTCCGTCTTGTGTCCAGCCCAAATTAGATCGAGGCATGAAATAGTTGCCCCAGCTAGTGTTTAATAGTAGTTTGTATTGTGTCTAATTATCCGAACCTTTCCTGTTATCGACCCCTCTGGGGCTAGTACTCTGTTTGAATCCGTCTATGGGAACTGCTGCTACTTTTGTGTGCCCGTGAATCATGTGAGAACCATCGTAATTATTGCCGAAACAGATGTGTCCTCACTAGTTTTTTCATGAATATGGCATGGTAAGACATAAGTTGTCACGGTTTATCATACGAGCAGTGTGTGTTTTGATGAAATAGAGCACTCGTTCGAGAACCGTGCGCCGACGTATACATAAGTACTTGTAAACACTGTTGGTGCTACCCCACTTGTAAGCAGTTGTGCAAAACACGGCAGATTGGCTCAGCTTGCTTCAACACTAGGCTATCAACCAGCTAACGATCAACAATCTGCTGTCTGACATATAGAAAACTATGTATCTTGTTACAGTGGTTCATGCAGTTAATTGAGACCACAATGTAATAAATTCCAAACGTTCACACGCTAGTCCAGCGCTCATGTGGAACACTCACATTAAACTCGTCTTCATAAAAAACTTGAAAAGCATAAGTTAAGCAATTTTATACATCTCAATGATTCATAGAACATAACAAACATATACTAGTTCACAACAAAAGACAAAGTTGTGAGAAGGTTTACAAATCAGGAAAAAACAAGCAAGGCTTCTCTGAGCAAAGGGCCTCCCGGCAGGCTTAAATTTCCTGGAGTTCACTCTGGTTTTTTCTTGTTGCCACCATCCAGGGTTAGGTTCTCTCATTCCAGAATAACCAATTATAATTGTGGTCTCAGCTGGAATGCTGAACTGAACCATGCAGTGTACTGACCAGCTGAAATGCTTGTGCATTCCACTAAATTTAAGCACCGTTATTTGCAGAAATAAGCAGACCACAATGCCTCTTGTCCGCGCACCTGTCCAAAAAACCACCATGCAGTCATGCCAGCTAGTCCTCGGTCCATGGATGAACTGGTAGAAAGTGCATTCCGGACTAGGATGCAGTTGTTTTTGCTTGTCCCTGCACTGCAATCAGGAAGTAAAACGTACGAATCAGCTTCTTTTAGATTGCGTTGGTCATTCTACCTTAGTTACTACCAATGTAGGGATACCTTGAAGACCGGAGGTTAGACGACGGCAACAAGGGATAGCCATCTCATTTTGCGCAGTTGTACTAAAACTGAGGTGTGTGCTTTTGATTGCGTGGATAGAAACGATATGGAGACAGACATCCCGAAACGATATGGAGACAGACATCACTGTTTGCGCAAATACGAAATACGGTTATTTAAACAGTGACAGATATTACTACTTTCCCCCGTTTCCTCTTAGAACCAAGTCCTAGATTCATGCTACAGCTTTCCCGCTTTCTTCCCTGTTTGAACCAATGCTTTGAGTCGACTGTATGAACTAGCTTTACTTATAATAATAGTAGAAGTCTAGGTGGCTTTGGAACAGCGGATGGAAGTAGAAAAGGATCCACACGAAGGGGGAAGAGCTGGGGCAGTAGAGCAAGGCAGGTTTCGAAGGAATATATACCTGAGAGTCGTCGGCATGTGGCAAAGACGGCGTCGGGAGGCCGCATCTTGGCCACAATACCGCAGGGAGGAAGAAGGGGTCGGAGGCCCTCCCGAGCCGGCGCTCTCTCAGAGAGAACGGCACGGCCGCCGATCGGGACGAGCAGGCAGCCGTTGGTCTAATCCCTCGCCGTCGACGACAGCGTGAACGATGCACCTACACCCCTGCCCCGATCGAGGTTGTCCGGCTGGATTTGTGACTAGGCGTGAGCTGAGAGAGAGTGTGGCCAACTATGTCTTGCTTAGATCTGGAGAGCATGAGAGAGTGAACGAGAGGAACCCTAGTAAAGCAAGCGCTAAGGCTCCTGCTTTTATATATAGTGGAGTGATTTTGTTGTACCAGCTTCAAAAAAATGCGCTCCTACGTGTACCCGCAAGTGGGTGTGAGAGAACTAGTGCGTGCGTGCACCGCTTCTCTTCGTGAGAGTACAATATACTATGCCCAAAGAACGTTCACCGCAAGAGTAATAGTATAGGTGTGTGACGTGTGAGCTAAAATAAAATGTGCGCGCCATCTTTTGTTTTTTAGAAGTTCTGAGGGTAGGGTGTGAAGAGCACATATGTGCGTGACGTCTACCTGCAGATAGATGGTGGGTGCGACGTGCGAGTCTGCGAGAGGACTTAGGAGAGTCGTGACTCGTGAGGGTGCGTGTGTGTGAGAGAGAGGGGGGCACGTATCAATGCAATG
This sequence comes from Triticum timopheevii, assembly GCA_963921465.1. NCBI lineage: Eukaryota > Viridiplantae > Streptophyta > Magnoliopsida > Poales > Poaceae > Triticum > Triticum timopheevii. Next base: position 499,691,186 of record OY997266.1, on the reverse strand, counting down.
CATGTGTCCGTAAATCATTATCCGACAAACGTTCGTCACAAGCCTTTTCTTGACGAACGCCGTAAGAACCGTTAGATCGGCATCCGACAGTGTCAGTTTTGCCATGTCATTTAACAGAACATCCACTCCTCCTACACACAAATCTTCTACGTGAGTGTTTGCAACTGCCGTATGCTCCCTCAGTTCCGAAATGCAGTGCATATAGCTTTATTGAAAATTTGAACCTCACAAACTTTTACCGAGTTTTCGTGTACCAAATTGCACATGTAGAATACCCTGTATATATCATTTCATTCATCTTCGAGAGGTAACTATAAAGATGGTTGAGGAATCTACAAAGAAAGACCATCGTATCACCCGCAGCAATTTCAACCATCCTTTAGTGTCAAGGAATATCATAGGAACTCTATATGATATGATTTTTATAGGATTTTTTCCTTTAGAGCCAATTGGTTCATAGGAATAGATTCATATACTCTACATTTCAAAGGAAATAAACATAATATCATTTCTATAGCTTTAGAGCCACTTGGTTCATATGAATGGATTCCTATACTCCCTTAATTTCAAAGGAAAATAAACATTAGCGTATATTCAATAGAAAAGTTCCTATGATATGAACCAAATTACATCTCTTTTCTAATCCCTCCTCATAGGAATTGAGATACATGTCATCTCTAGATTCAATAGAAAAGTTCCTATGACGTGAACCAAATGACATCTCTTTTCCAATCCCTACTCATAGGAATTGAGATGCTCCATGTCATCTCTTTCCCTACAACTTCCATGTATACATCTTATATTCCTAAATAGATAGTACAACCCACTAGTAGTTTTTTTCCAAAACATGCAACTATGGCACAAGCTATATAGTGTGCCAATAACTTTGAAAGATGGTCGCTAGATGAAGCTAACCCGACAGTGAAGAGATGGGCAAATTCGAGCACTACTGGCCGTTGGATATCATCAACATTCCACCAGATATGCCACATGTACAATTTAGAAGACTCCATGGTTGAACTTAAGCATAATGCACAAACCTCAAAACACAAGCACTTCTCCTTTATTCTAGAATCTTCTGTATCATAATTGATTATTTTTTTTCTAAATGAATTGCCATTATTTGTTTTTTTTACTTTATGATTTACAATGCACAACCCCATGAATCTTAACATTTTTATAAAACTAATTGATTTTGAATGAGATGAACTATAAGAACTAAACAAACATCTACATCATGCATATATGACTCAAAGCTTTACATGCTATAGTGTGTATTTATTCATAATTTGGTTTCGAAATCTCATGCGTTAAATACATGTGTACCTTACTAGTTTTGAGTAGAGTAGCAAATTTCACGCGGCCCCGGGTATATCAAAATGCAGGGCCCATGCATCATTGCCTTACGGTCGAACCTACATCCACAATTTTTTGTACGTACTATATCTCCACTGGTCCCCGAACCCAAAATGTTGCCTCGTTCCCGTAAAACCAAGCGACCCACACATATTTAAGGCGTTGACTCAAACCCGTTTACTACGACGTGGCCCTGCACGCCGTAGTACTCCTACAAACCCTACCGCCGCACTCATCATCGGTTTTCTTCAAGAGGACGAGGGAGAAGACGATTTGTAGTGGAGGCTCTTTCAAAAAAAGGATCTATAGTGGAGACCCCTACCCTAGGGTGCCCTAGATAGCTGCCGCACGCATCATTGTTTTCTCTTTTCTTTATGCTCTTGCGCCCTAGAGTGAAATGATGGTTGCTTCGTCCGTCCAGCTTAATGCAGGAAAGGTGGGGCTTTGTGATTTGACCCCTCATCACTCATTTTCTACTACTGCGGTGCTATGACCGGGGTGCCTCCAATTCCAACGACTGCTCCGAACTGTAATTTGGTGCATCGCACATGGAACAAGATGGTGGATGAGCCACATGTCTGCCAAAGGGGTCATGTTAAGTGTATCGCCATTTCGTGTGTGGACTGACCCTGCTTGAGTTGCTACGCCAACACGACAGGAGCAGCCTACGACTTGGTTTTGCTCCTTGGTGAATCCCGACTATATTGATCTAAAAAGAGACGTGCTGAACTACCCTCTCCATCTCGGTTTTTATTTGTAGGCGTCTCAGTTTATAGTTCCTGCACGTAGTTGTAGGTCATCCATTTGACTAATAAATATGAGTTACTATGTCACAAAAAGTATATCATTGGATTCTTATTGGTTGATATGTGAAAAAACAAGAAACAAGGTAGAAGTTAATGCACCGCGCCTTAGTATTTTGGGATTATTTGGTTTTCGTAAGATGACTTACTCACCTAGACGGAGGGAGTAGTTGTATTTAAAAGTCGAGGGTGGGGCTTTTCCTGCGCGGTAGGCGGGGCAGTTCCGCCTAGTCAGTTCGACAGAGACGCGAGAAGACGAGGGAGTAGGCTGCTGCAAACATAGGGCTGTGTGATTTGAGCGAGTTACTGCTGGACAGGTGGGGCCCCGTGATTTGACTTGCCATTATCATTTTAACTGTGGTGCTACGACCGGCGTGAGTCTCCCGATTCCTAACCACCTCCATACAGGTGCCTCTCCCAATGCTCCACCATGTAGTAGAGGCTGGATCTTGCGTGTACCTAGGTGAAAAGACAATTTTGAGTCTATAGCTAATTAAATGAAGCAAACTTAGCAACACCATTTCATTGGAAGAGGTCACTCCTTGGCAAATGCAATAAATACTAGTACTCTTGTGTCCCGTAATATAAGAACATTTTTGGCACTACACTAGTGTCAAAAACTTTCTTATATTATGGGACGGAGGGAGTACGAAGAAAGAGATAGAGAGGAGTAAAAAAATACACTTATAGCCAACCTTATAGCCAACCTTATAGCAATACTAGTACATGGTTTGAGATGATGTCAAACCGAAGTGTGAAATAATGGTTGCTTTGTCCGTCTGGGAAGGTGCGGCATTGTGATTTGATGTCTCATTGCTCATTACTACTACTCGGCCGGTACGAGTGGGGTGCGTCCCCCCTGCTGTTCTGCACTGTTATTTGGTGCTTGACACATCGACCCGGTTGCTATATGTCCCACATGTAGGCGACATGAAGTACAGAATTCATGAAAGGGAGCATCGACGGAGGAGTATACTACAGAATTCATGAAAGGGAGCGACTTAGTTTTGGAAAAATCTGATTTTATGGAGTACGTACCCACTAGGGTTTATAGGGCTCATCTAAAAAACATTCGTTTTTCCGTTTGATAAGTCTCAATTCTACTATACTAGTAGTAGTACCATTACATGTTGGATTTCGAGGTGCGTTAGATCACCCGACGCAAGCAGTGTCAAGAGGAAACTAACCAATGCATGTACAAGTTCATGGAAATTTAGTGGTCATTCATCCATTCGTTCTAATTAATGCCTCGGTAAACATAACTTCTTGAGAAAACTAGCGTACTGTGGAAACTACAAAATTAATTCGACCACTCACCGTCTACCTTGGTTGGAGAGATTTTGAAATTGAGCCATAAACTGGAAAGGAGGAAGTAGTAACTTTTGTCTCGATTACTATTTGTGGCCTTGTATAGATGCAAAATGTATTTTTTATAGTGGCCTTGTATAAGTAAATGGAGGGAGTACTAACCAAAGTACGTAGTAGGGACGAGGAGTAAACGGAGGGAGTAGTAAAATTCTCTCCTCGTGCTGCGAGCTACCGCGCGCGTGGGCGAGGGAGCGGGCATAAAGGCGTACAATAGTAGACTAGTAGTAGGCTTCACCTCATCCTGCGAGCCACCGCGCCCGTGGGTGGGGGAGACGGCGTACTAAGCAAGCTTCTCCTCGTTCTGCGAGTTGACGGGACACATCAAAAGTACTCCAGTGTATAGAGCCTTGCCTCTGAGGTAGGCCCCACATGTTTTGCCTCTTTTTTTAATTTAACATAACGCGTCAAGTCGCAATTTGTTTGTTCACCCGTGGTAGACGATCCTCCCTCCACCAAGTGGACAACCAGTACACATAGGGCTGGACCAAAAGCTCGTAGCTCGCGAGCTTAATGAGCACTCGATAGTTCGGCTCGTTAAGCTCGTAGCTTGCTTCTTAATGAACAGAGCCAATCATTGATTCTAGCTCGTTAAGCTTAACGAGCTTAACGAGCGAGATAAAGAGTTTCACGAGTAGCTCGTTAAGCTCGTTAGTAACAACACAACATATATTTACATATTACGTGACAAACTTTTTGTAGCACCTCAGCCCATCTATTTAATCTAATCGACATATGAGGCAACATACTACTTCATTTCTTTTCTTAGTCATAATATTTTATCTTGAAAACCATACCTACACATTCATCATGTATATCATAACACATTATAATCTGTTAACAAGCGCTCGCGAGCGCTCACGAGCTTAACGAGCTTCAAACGAGCCGAGCCGAGCAGGGTTTTCTGCTCGTTAATCTTAACGAGCTTAACGAGCCGAGCCTTAACGAGCACGAGCTTAACGAGTACGAGCTTAACGAGCCGAGCTGCTCGTTAGTCTAGCCCTAAGTACACATGCCAAATTACCACGTGGGCTGTATTTTTCGTACAGAAATGAGCTCCACCGTGTACCCGCGCGGGTGTGGTTGGGAAAGAGACGGGAGTACGTGCGCCGTGCGTGAACCTCTTCTCTTCGTGCACGTCCCCCACCTACGTGGGTGTGTGTGAGAGAGATACAAACCTATACATAATGCGCCGTCCATCCCCATGCCTCCGCCCAGTCCGACCACCAGTCACCACAACGGCACCACGCCCCACTCCTCCTCACCTTATCTCTCATATTTCTCCCTCCATTTTTATATACAAGGGGCCACTATCAAAATTACAATTTGAAGATATACAAGGCCACTAACACTAATCGATGCAATATTAATGGTGTTTGCCTCGTGGTAATAGCAAAGGAGGACATTAATTATCCCTTGCATGCCTGTGGGAGTTTGTAAAAAAATGCATCGTGATGTTCCGTGCAATGCACGGGCATCTTGCTAGTCCATGAAAACAACACATGGCAAAATTCCATGGCGACCAAGGGATTTGAATCTGTTGGGAGGGGCTGTTTGGTCTTGCCCGGGGTAGCCAAAATATTGGCGACCCTTTTGTCCATCGGTGCCTTTGCCACCGATGAATGAGGAATGGCTCGGGTGCTCATGCTGTCATGCATCCTCCAACGCGCACGTTGGAGACGAGCTCGCACGAGCTGTGTTTTTTTGTCCCACAACGCCGCCCGAGCCACCCGCAGACCGACCGGCAACCCACAAATTACGCCATCCAATCGTAGCCGCACACATTATGACAGCAACTCAACCAACCGGACGAAATTCACGCAAACACGTAGACAAACTGATATTTCATATAAACAACGACCGGAATCATATAAAATACCGGATATTCACACAAACATGACGGATTTCATTACATTCAAATGAACTACGCGGTGCTAGTTCTCGACAGCACAGGTATATAATACCTAGCCTAAATGGTCGTCCGCCGATCGATTTGTGTTCCTCATGTCCGGCAACACGATCACCGGACTGTCGGGAGCCCCGGAGGTATATGCTTCAGCGCAAAGGACGGCTCGCTTCCCCACTGCCCAACTGATATCATTGGCTGGTGCCAAAGATGATGGTGGCCGGCACCGGTTCGAGTTCATCACCGGCCACTACTTCGCCATGGCCGGCACCGACTCGAGTTCATCCTAACATTCCCCTCTTCTGTGGAGCCCATGCAGGGTCGACGAAGGTCCTCGCAACAAAAGGATCCGGCAAGACACCTGCTGTGTACGCCGGCATCGCCTCCGCGGTGGCCTTCATGGGACCCAAGCGGCGGCGGCCTCCCGTGTTCTACTTCTCCTCGATGATGGTGGCGGACGTGGAGGCGCTGGCCACCGACTCGTCGCTCTCCATGCACCCGGCTTCTGTCGCTGCTTGCATGGCGCGGCCGCCGGCATGGGAGTCTCAGCCACAAAAACGGGAGATGCAGTACGAGGCGGCGGCGTGGATGGCAGCAACGATGCCTGTGCGCCGCTCCTCGTCGAGCTGGCCTGGAGCGGCGAGTTGCTGAACCGCGCGCCGGCTTGGGGCGGCAACTGGCTCCGTCGGGCGAGGGGAGGGAGATGGATCAGCAAGCTGCATAGCTCATATCTGGCGGGCTACCCAGCCGGCTTGGATGCGGAATAACTACTCTTCATAAGCCATTGTAAGAGTGGACAAAATGGTGGAGGAGATAGGGGAGCGGCGGAGGTGTGCGATTCTTGGCCGGCGTTTGGCCTCGTTTAAATAGGACATTAAATAGACGGCGGACAGGAGGAGCTCGACCAGCGTTGCGTTTAACACCGGCCCGGTCATGAACGGACGTGTGTCCAGAGTGGGTTTCTTGGCTTCCGCACGGGCGGGTTTCATGGAGGCATTTGAATGCGGCACGGAGACGTGTTCAGCCGGGCGTGCCGCGAGTGGCGCCCTCGACTCTGACCTAGGACACCGCACCGTCCTTCCACTGACGTGTGGGCTCTTTGGGTGCATGGCCTACATGTCAGTGACCCAACGCAGGCAGCGCACAGCAGAGGAACATCTGGTGGGCCAGGGCGGTCAGAAGCGGGCATTTCATAAACCAATGATTGTTCATTGAGTGTGACGTCATCTTTTTCATGTAGTTAAGCCTACTATGTTGATAGCCCGTTCGATACGTTGTGATTCATAAAGACCGCTGCAAACATCAATGTTCTGCTTATCACAGATAAGATTGATGAATACCCATAACAATCCATGTCCTTAACAAAGGGTGCATGCACGTATAGGTTGAGCGTGTGTCTTGCGTCGTGTGTTGTGTGCATGCAGGCGTGCGAGTGTTGCGTGCGTGCAAGGGTGCGTTCAAGTGTTGCATGCATGGGTGCGTACGTGCGTGTGTTCGTGAGTGCATGTGTATGTGTCAGTGTTGCACGCCAGTATGCGTGCATGTGTACATTATGTGCACGTGTCAGTGTTGCACGCCTACATGCGTGCGTGTCTTGCGTTCATGCATGTGTACGTGCGGGGTGAGGCTACATTTCAGTCGACTGACTTCTTCATCTCTGGTCATTAGATTTTCCAGCCATTGAATACGAAATCAAGGGCCTCCAGTTTATCATCAAACTCCACCCCACCTGAGCCGCCAGCCACCACCGGCCGAACCGCCCGCCCCCACTGCCCGCGGCCGGCCCGCCCTCACGAAACCACTCCCCACCGCCTGTCCGCCGCCGCACCGGCCATCCCTCTACCCCCCCCCCCCCCACCCCCCGCGCGTCGAGCTTTTTCTCCAGGGATCCCCACCCCACCATCCAATGAACGCCCCCCCAACCGCCGGTGACTGCCAACCAGAGGTCTCACGACTTCGAATACCCACCGACCACTAGTTTATTGCCATTTTTGTCCTTCATATATGCGCTGACTGGTGGGCCCTATGGTAATGTGCGCTGCTGAATGTGGACCATTTGACTGGTCAATTGATCGTGTTATCAACAAATTACGGAGTTGTATGGTGAGCCAGTGACCGTATGATCACCCTAAAATGTACCTCCTATTTTATTAACACAGTACAGACTCAAACTACCATTTCTTTCTTTCATATACGGGCTGACAGGTGGGCCCCACGGTTACGCGCCCCGATGGTGCAACACTAGTTGCGCCACTTGACTGGTCAATTGATTGTGTCATCAACAAAATATGGAGTTGTACGGGTGAGCCAGTGGCCGTATAATCATGACATGTATTTATTTAACACGGTACAGACTCAAGGGCTCATATATACGCGCAAGCACTCACCGCTATAAGCGCACACACATGAACCCTACCTTTATGAGCACCTTCGAGAGAGTGGGCAAGCATATTTGATCTTGAGATTTTATGAAGTCACCATAGGTGCCTCGTAGTCGAGTGGAACGTCTCCTCCCACTGAACGTACATCGCTGGAAAATACTGAAATTAACACAAGATAAATGCAAGCACCGGGACTTTAACCTTGGTTGGCTCGAGAAACCAGTGTCCTCTAACCATCCAACCACATGTTGGTTAGCACGACAAAATGTATGTGGTGACCGTGATGAGCTTATTCTGAAGTCCAGTGACCATATCGTGCTTTCACTTCAAATACAATGACCGTAAGTGTCGTCAACAAAATACGGAGCACGCATCAAATGCAAAGTCCGTCAGTGTCATCAACAAAATATGGAGACGTATCGTGAGCTAGATACCGTTGTACTATTGTATATGATTATTTTCTTAGTGGCCGATTGCGTGTGTGGTGTGGTGGGCACATCATTTCTAGTTGTGGTGGGTCAACATGAAGACTCATGGGTCGGTTCCATCCTGCGCCACATATAGGTTGGACCGAGACGTGTTATACGAAGACCCATGTGGAGGACTCGGTGTACAACACGAAGCTACCAGAGTCGCGGAGGACTCTATCCCCACTGGTGATAAGCCGACTATATATGATTTGTAACCCTAGGCCCTTAGTATGTTATACAAGCTTGGGGGCTAGTTCGTCGATAGTATAAACACACGCATAATGCCTGGTATTCACGTGTACTTTGTACACACCCCTATCATTAATATACAATACCAGGAGTAGGCTCTTTCTTCAACTGCAAGGGTCCGATCCGAACTAGGGTAAAACTTTGCCTCATATTACCATCCAGCCTAACAGCCAGGGATATCCTACCAAATGATATGATGAAATTATATCTGCCAACTACTAAGAGAGAGGTGTGTCGGGGGGGGCAATGTGTGCGAGAGAGGCCTAATGATAATGTGCGTGCGGGAGACACGTAGGCACATATATGTGCCTATAGAGGGCTAGTAGAGACCGTGTATGTGTATATATGCATGTGAGAGAAATAGTGTTTTCCAACTGAGATTAGTGAAAAGAGTGGTACATAGTAGTCAGAAAGAGAGAGAGAGAAACAGAGAGAGCATGTGCGTGAGACACCCCGACACCCTAAGAGAGATTGCGAGCATGTGTGAAAGAGAAATGTCGATGCATATAAAGTGTGTGCACTTATGCGTTAGATAGAGAGATATATAAAGCGTTTGTGAGAACGGGGCGAGACATAGTGCATCTACGTGTAAAAGGCGGTTCTACGAATTAAATTAAAATATAAATGGCATTATTATTTTTGGATGAGATCATGAATTTTGCAAAATTGCGTATGGACAAAAATCGGTCTATCAGACACCCATACTCTATTGAATTCTAGCATGTGCATGTGTTTATTTCATATTATCGATCCATAGAGTGAGAGCGGTTTGAAATACAGGAAATGGATGCTTTTGCAATTCATATATAAACATTCATTAGTGCACTCCATGTTGTTAGTGTGAAGCACTTTATACATTTGTCACTTGCATGGATACATTCCAAATTGCTAGCTATGAAATAAAATACATGTCGAATTCAACATAGAGGGGGGTTCGAAGATTCGAATTCATAGGAAGTGCATTCATCTATTTGAACCCGAGATAATGGCATTTTTAAATCAGATGTAAAAGGGGGCATCAATCTTTGTTATGAGTTTGAACATGCTATATATATTCATATGCATATCTAACTTTTTTTTGCAACCAAGGAGATTATATCTAGAACCATGCATGAACTGAGGTAAGTTGCATATTTTTTAATATATACTCGTGTACAATGTATATTCAAATGTACCCCCTCCATTCCAAAAAAATCGTAGCTTTAAGATTTTCAAGAGTAAGATTTATGAAGTTTGACAAATCCTGAAAGTTCAATTCAAGAGAACCTAAAACGTTAATGCTTGTGCTCCCAAATATTGAACGAAGCGCCAAATAGGCCTCTGGTCACCCGAAACCGCGCGAGACTAATGTTTTGGTTGTAGGAAACTACTGTCCTGACTCTGGCCCATGTAGCCTATCGGCCCGATGTCCAAAGGTCTAAATCGGGGTAGGTTTGTAACTTCACCAAGACGCCAGTCTCAACCGCCTCCGAGAAGCATTCATATGCCGTGGGCACCTAAACACCCATGCGCTCGGCCAAAATCTATCCCGCCCACATTTGGGACACCTGACATGACTGTCCTACCCCCAACCCGCAATATGTCCGAAATTTTATATGGGGGCAAAGTTTGTAACTTTCCCCAAATTTCAAACAAGCGTGTCTCAAACCGAAACATTGTTCCCCCTTAGTTCCCTGCCTCCCTCCGTTTCCCCATTCATACTCCGTGGGCGTAAAAACACGCTCTCCACCAGCCACGAAACCCCAGCCTCCTCCATCCTCCACCCCATAGCGGCCAATCCACCACTGCCCTCCTCCATCACGCCGGAGCCGGTACCCCGACGTCGTCGTCCAAAGCAACCGCAACCGCAACGCCCTCAAGGACTTAGCAGCTGAAGCTGAGGTAGAGCTGCCTCCACGACACCGATGTCAACGTACGCCGTACCAGAACCACTCTAACCACGCCGTCCTGCGCCTCACTGCTGCGGCTCCACTGTCGCAACCATCCACCGCACCAGAGCTGTTCCCGCTACACTGTCGTTTGCCACCTCGGATCTGCTTCCCTGCCGCCGACAGACGGCCACCGCACCACACTCAACAACTTGTCCATGGGTTTGTCCAAGGTTGCACCGTCCTCCACAACTTCTGGTTTCCGGCGAACAACAAGAAGATCGTCGGAAAAACAGAAGGAGGACACAACACTGCCAGCAGAAAGAGGTACTCCTCTTCCCTTATTCGTGTAAATCTTACGTCTCCGCTCACACCGTATTCATCCCACGAAAGAAACTAGTTGAGCGCTTCGTACTGCATCTTCTTCGTGATACTAAATGCACAAGGTTTCCTCCCTTTTACTATTTCACCTTTGCTAGAGGTCAGTAGCCCGCCTGGATTTCAATTCAGGGTCAGTCGAACCGCAATTAAAAGAAGCAGCACCCGCTTAGACGCGCGGAGCACCTAGTCCGCATGTTCCCCGGGGAAGCGGCACATCGGTGTCTATCATAGGGGTGTGGGGTGCAGGAGCTGCTTGCGCCCGATCTAGAGGTCGGCGGGGCTTGAATGGATGGCCCGGGGGGCAGTGCCAAGCACGGTGGTGCGGTGAGGTCGAGGGGAGGGCGCAGGCAGGGGAGGAATATTGGGCCGGTGGTCGCTGGCGTTTCGAGGAAGATCGTCAACACTGACTGGCTAGAGGTAGATGAAGGCGATCTGCCCGTTCTTTGTACATCGGCCGGTGCAGAAAAAATGGACTGACCTATTTGCTTTCAGTCGACTGTTACTTTCATAGAATCCTGTAGTAATTTAGTGTGCCATGCATGTTGCAGAGCTATCATATGTCTCCCGTCATTTATTTCTCACCGACCTGTTATCTGCTACCTTTACACTTTACTAATTGTGCACACACTTCACCCATACTCACACTATTGTTTTTTTATGCATGGGTATTTCAGACTCTGAGGCAGTGTTGATGAATGCAGAAAAGAAGAGACAGAAGTCGCTCCAATGTAATTTGAAGATAAGCACTAAGCGTTTCAATACTCTAATGGGTGCAGTGTCAGCAGTTGGAGACAGTAAACATAGCTCTGCAGTTGATGATCTCAATTGCCACACACAACCATCCCAGGTGCTTGCTTTAACTTCACGCTGTCAAATGTGGTTGCATGTTGCATATGATGTCTAGCTTGTATTTCTTCGAATTTGGTTAAATTGCATCTGCTTACTTTACACATTATACCTTTGATAATGACATGCCTTCCTGTTTTTGATACATACTACATATGTCTATTAACCATGTTTGTACATCAAACTAATGCTCTTTTGTATCCCTCGTCAATCACTTATGATGGGACAGTCACCTGAGTGGGTTACTGTGAGACGCCCTACTCGTTTAAAGAGTGCAGTGTCACCCTCCCCACATGATTCTCAAGAAACAGCAAGGCTAAATGAAGATAGTCAACGTAGCTCTCTAGTTGATCACCGCAATTCCCCTACACCACCATCGTAGGTGCTTGCTCTTACATGGCAGTGTGATATGTGGTTGCATGTTGCATATGGTGTCTACCTTGTAATGCTTCTAATCAGGGTAAATTGCATCTGCTTAGTTAACACATTATACCTGTGAATATGACATGCCTTCTACTTAGTTACCACATCATAGGTGTGAATATGTCACACCATCCTGTTTTTCATACACATTCCATCCTTGCATCATGTGTTTGCCTTTCATCCGAGTAGTGTTCATCAGTATCATGCATGAATGAGTTCTGAAGACTGAATTTTATTCCTTTTTCTTATCGGTTTGACTTCACAATGCAAAATCATTACAGGTGAAGGAAATTAGTCCGACAGTGGATGATGGTGGTCCTTCGGAGCAACTCAAATAGGGGGTCTCTACAGATTCTACTCCGCCATCCTCCCAACAAGATTCGCAAGACAACACAAGGATGGACAGTCAACGTAGCTGTGTAGATGATGAGCACATCTCCCCTACTCCACCATCATAGGTGTTTGCTCTAACTTGACACTATTATATGTGGTTGCATGTTCCGTATGATGTCTAGCTTGTATTGCTTCTAACTTGAATTGCATCTGCTTACTTTACACATAATGCCTGTGAATATGACACGTGTTCCTGTTTCTAGAACATACGTGTACATGATGAGCACATCTCCCCTACTCCACCATCACAGGTACTTGCTCTTACTTGGAACTGTTATACGTGGTTGCGTTTTCCGTATGATGTCTAGTTTGTATTGCTTTTGATTATGTAGAATTGCATCTACGTAGCTTACAATTTATACCTGCAACGATCACTTACCCATAAGACACATTTAACTTGGGACTGTGATGTAGGTTGCATCTTGCATTGTCTTCTAGCTTGTACTGCTTCTAATTTCTTGAAATGGCACTTACGACGAGACACTTTTTACCTGATAGAGTGATATTGGTTGCATGTTCATATGGTGCCTAGCTTTCATTTCTTCTAATTTTGTTGAAATGCCTTCCGCTTACTGTTTTTTCATACATATTCCATCCTCCTACTGTACGTGTGAATATGAAACGCTATCTTTTTTTGTATATATTCCATCCTCCTATCCTGCGCTTGCCTTACATCAAAGTAGTGTTCGTCTGTATCATGCATCAACCAGTTATGCAGATCTAATTTTATTCATCTTCTTGTGGTTTTGACTTCATAAGGCAATATCAGAAAATAGGAAGTAAAAGAGTAAGTTAGGGGATGTTGGTGGTACTCCGCACCGACGCAAACAGAGACTCTCTAGATTTGCCACTGCTACTGCTAATGAAGTTGAAGTCCCAAGTCTAGATGATGAGTTCATCTCCCGTACTCCACCATCGCAGGTGCTTGCTCTAAGTTGACAGTGTGATAATTGGTTTCATGTTGCATATGTTGTCTAGCCTATATTTCTTCTATTTTGATTAAATTGCACCTGCTGAGTTTATACGTTGTACATGTGCATATGACATGGCTTTCTGTGTCTAGAATACACTGCATCTATCTATCATACCATGTTCAAAGTACTGCTATTGTGTATCCCGCATCAGTAACTCATGATTGGATGCTTTTAACATGGCAGTTTGATAGTGGTTGCATCTTGCATTGATTTCTACGTTGTACTGCTTCTAATTTTTCGAATTGCCACTTATGACAAGACACTTTTAACTTGGCAGAGTAATATTGGTTGCATCTTTCATATGGTGTCTAGCTTGCATTACTTCTATTTTCTTGAAAATCCTTCTTCTTAGTTTGCACATCGTAGCTGTGAATTTGTCATGCCGTCCTGTTTTTCTTACATATTCCATCCTCATATGGTTGTCTTACATCAAAGTATTGCTTGTCTGTATCATGCATCAATGAGTTCTGAAGAGTGATTTTATTCTTTTGTGTTGTGGGTACAGCTTGACATGGCAAAGTCAAAAAAGAGCAAGGAAAATAATATAGTAGGGAGTGCTGTTACTCGTCGGGTGAAACGAAAAAGGTTCTGCCATCGAGATTCTGCTGGTACTTATAGTGCAGTAGAAGGTCCAAGTCCACCGGCTAAATCTACAAACACAGTATCACCTGCTCCACCAGCTGCAGCATCCGCTTCAACTGTACCAGCATCTCAACCAGTTACTCGTTCGTTTTCTCCGGAACTGGCCAGTTCCCAAGCTGCCTTCACACCTAACACTTCTTCCGAAGCACTGCTGACACAACAGGACTTGGCAAGATCAGATGAACCTCATGAGCATCAACACCAAGACGGTAGCTGACCGAGTCAAGTTGCAGTTGCATGCTCCTTTATATGTACTCTCACAGTTTGATGTACACTACCACTTTCCATATTCGTTGTTGAACTAGCACCACAGCGCAAGCGGAAATAGACATCAGGGATAATGCTTGACAGATTAACAAAATCTAAAGGAGGAAGAATGGTGATCCATTTTGAGGCAGGTTTAAAAAGGCCACGTGATGCTACAGAGTCAGCCAAGTTAGTATCAGAGGCAGCCGTTGCCGTTAGGTATCATGCACGTATCCTCCCAACGTGGATCCAATACGGGAATGAGAAATACAATACCCAGCTTAACACCTTCCTTGACCATTTATCCGTAAGTAATGTTATTCATCGCAATTAGTAATATTGTTTGCTCTGTCCCATACTTTCTAGCTTCCTCCTAATAAGACTCACATTCTTTTTTCAACAGATGAGGTTCAAGTTGGATCCGAAAGATGATGCAACTAAACAAGCATGCACTCATGTTTTTCAGTCTGCTCTACGACAGTATCGGTACCACCTTAGAAAATCTCACTTTGAAGGCAAGGCTAACAATGAAATCGCCCAAACATCTCCAATGGAATATATTATAGATGAAGACTGGAAAGACCTCGTTAAACACTGGTCTGATCCAAAGTATCAGGTAGGCTATATGTATTTGATCAGACCACATATTGAACTTGTATTTATGTATGTGCCTTATAAGTGTATCTTCTTCTAGGCTAACTGTTTGAAGAACAAAACCAACCGTTCTAAAGTGAAATTCCAACAAACAACAGGATCTCGTAGCTATATTGCACACTGCGAGGCTCTTGTAAATAGCTGCTACTTCCTTCTTATTTTTGTGACATATTATTGTATCTATATTGACTTGTTCCAAATACAGAGGAAAGCCCGTGCGGACCAAAAAGAACCTAAACCGAATGCAGTGCAAATATTCAAGGATTGCCACACCACCAAGATGAATGTCGTGAGCACACTAGTTCAAGCCGCTGTTGTAAGTCCTTACTCCTCCTGCCTTGAACTGATTGGTACTGTGATGTGTTCATTTAACTACTTGGTTTGCAGCCAATGTCAGTTACTCTATTCACTTTTATACATAGTTGTCTTAATGTATCATTTCACCTTACATGGTTTAAAAGAGATGAAGGATATTCTTTTGGTCTTGATCTGTAATCTAGTTGTTATGTTCACGTGCGCACACAATGATAAAATAGCCTGTTTGTTTTATATCTGTTTGCCCATGATATGAATGATGTCATACTATGTTCGTCCTACTTTAAACCATGTCTCTCTATCCTTAGATGTTAACGAATGTGAGGAAATAGACAATACAGTAGGCATGCTACATGGACATATGTTCTGAAAGTGATTTTATTATGTAGTTGGCACTACAATACATGCTAATGTATTATAGTAGTTCACCAAAATAAGTTATGTATAAACGTTTAACCTACTTTGTTTGTTTTTGTCTCATTAGTAACTTATTTGGTACACTACTCTACAAGTTCAAACTTTCAGGAAGCTATGGAACAAATGATTGAACAGCCACAACCACCTGAAGGTGACGAGGCTACTACAGGCACAATGTCACCTCTTGCTGCAGTGCGTCAGTATCTCTCCACTAACAGTGCAAAAAGCACCTTCCTGCGTAATTCTGGGTTGGTTGTCAAGGTAACCTCGTCCAAATCGCCTACTGAACAAAATCTTCCTGCTAGACAGAGTGATATATCTGTGCTCTAAACACAAGTCCAATCCCTAATGGACGTTGTTTCGGAAACAAGAATAGTGGTTGAGAAATGTTGTCAAGATATGAATGGTTTTGAAACCAGACTATCAGACATTCGCTTCGTTGTTCAAGAGCAATGGCAGAAAAAAGGTGGAGATCGTGCTGCTCCATCAGATTCTACATCCTGAAACATTAGCACTCAGGTCAAATGATCTATGCTTCTATACATCTGATGGTGCTTTTATCTGGAAGGACTGTAAACTTTATGCCAACAAGCCTTTTGTTGTATGGTTGGAATTTATTTTGTTGTGATACAACATTTATGATGCTGCCACAGGCTGCAGTAATTACGACGCTATTTTTGTATAGTGTAGGTTTATCTTAGTAATGTATTCGGCCGAAAGCTTCGTAGGAGCCCAACATGCCAACATTCGTCGGGCCCATTCCAATTGGGCTAAAAATGATTACGGGCCAAAATTGGCATGTAGCCCACTAAAAATATCTGGGCTTAAATCAGCATAAGCTTTCATATTTTTCTGGTAGGCATGTGCCCATAGTGGGCCTTTAACAGGCCTAAACATAATTTGGGCCCTAAGTAAAAATAGGCCATTTACAGGTGTAAATATCTCGAGCCCATAAAAACATGGGCCTTTAATAGACCGAAAGTGAGATTGGGCCCTGATTGTGCCAAATAACCCACTGGACTTAGCAGGCCGAAATGGTGGCCCATTTATGATGCAGATATTTGACAGGCCGAAATTCAGACGGGCCGTAAATGCGTCGACCTAATACACGGGCCTTTAACAGGCCGGAACTTCGGTCGGGCTAGATTATCGTCATTTTTATATGGGCCGTTAATGGGCCCGATATGACGTTGGGCCACATATGGCCCATGGTTTACGTCCGGCGTTAACAGGCCAAAAATGACAACAGGCCGAAAGTGGCCCAAATCTATAGTGGGCCCCTAACAGGCCGAATGACAGACATGGCCGAATATGACCCAAATCCTTCACGGTCGTTTATGGGCCGAAAGTTTTGATGGCCTGTAAATGGGCCCAAATGAAGCTGGACCTTTAATAGGCCGGAAATACACCGGGCCGTAATTCGGCCCAATTACTTAGCGGATTGTTAATGGGCCAGAGGTGACCATGGGCCGCATTGATGACAAGTTTAGACCAGGCCGTTGATGGGCCGATTTGACAAAGAATGTTGGGCCTATAGCTGGGCCGGCCCATTATGGTCTGCAGAATCTTGTGGGCCTTTAGCTGGGCCGGCCCATTGTGGTCCGCAAAATCTTGTGGGCCTTTAGCTGGGCCGGCCCATTATGGTCTGCAAAATCGTGTGTGCCTTTAGCTGGGCCGGCCAATTATGGTCCGCTAAATTTTATGGGCCTTTAGCTGGGCCGGCCCATTATGGTCTGCTAAATCTTATGGGCCTTCGGTTGGGCCGACCCATTTAAACTTTGTGGGCCACTTTTGGGCCAGTCCACATGTCAACATGTCATAGGCCCATCTCGACCGTTGGATGAGTGACACCTGTGCCAATGCGGAGTTGACACGTGGATCCGTCAGCCAATGAGAATTTTACACGTGGAAAATCGGCATTGGTCGTGGCTGTTAACGGGTTATCGGATCCAAAATCTGACCTGATAGCTTAACGACATTCCATTACGGTGGATGCCACATGTCAGTCACCCTTGACGAAAGCACTTCTGTGACGCGAGATTTATCGTCATGGAAGTGGACACTTCCATGATGATAATTTTGGTAATGTCATGGAACACTTCAACGACAGCACAGGTATGACTATCTTGATTCTGTCATAAAATCGTCATGGATGTACATGCATGACAGAAAATGCGACCTACTGCGACAAACACGTATCATCACGGAAGTGTATTTTTTTTAGTGTTATGAGCTTGCGCGCATGAAAAGAATAAAGCGGAACAATGCCATGGCTGTCAAACTTGGCATTAAGGGACCGAAATCAAGTACGGATGCAATGCAATGCAAACGCTCTCCACCTACAGATTCATGCTCAGAATATGACCCTAACAGTGATTCTGAGCTAGAGGGAGACCTAAGTCAATGTAGCTCCCTAGTGGAGGAGTCAGAGAAAGATGCCCTATCTTATTCACCCATCAAGGTACTTGCTCTAACTTTCCAAGGTTACATTGCTCACACATATCTTGCAACTGATGCTTTGCATTGCTTCTACTTAGTTGAACTGCCATTAGCTTAGTTTACACATCGTGTATGTGAATACACCCTGCCTATCCATTTTCAATACATATTCCATCTGTCATCATACCATATTTATCCATTCAAATGATGTTCTTGTGTATCAGACATTCAAAGGGAAGAGGGCGATTGCTGATCGTGGAGGAGCACAAGCAAAGTATTTGGAAAAGGTAGTGGCACCTGATAAATCAAATAGCCCATTAGGTGTAGTTGCAATATCACCTGACCCACAAAACACCCCAACTCTAGCAGACTCTAGCCCTACTACACTGGTCATTTCTAATGCCCCAACTCAGCAGACCCCAACTGCAGCAAACAGTATGATTATGCCAATTGACATAGCACCAGCTGTACGACGCAAAACCCCCATTCCAGCAAAGAGTACACCAAATACAGTTGCCAAATCCCTTTTCGAACCAGAGAGAGCCCCAATTGCAGCAAATAGGACCCCTGTTCAAAACACTCTTGTATTATGGGAAGAGGGATTGGTTCATTTTGTAGCATTCTGCATCTTATCTCCCTTGCCCACCATTTACTAAAAAAGATCAGATCTATATTTAATCTTGCCAACAAGTAGAATACACAGACAATGCCAGTGCAGAAGTGTAGCCCATTGCTCTTGTCAGTACATTTTGTCCTGTAACGCTTGTACTTCCAGGGATTGGTAGTTGATTATGTAGCATCAATCTGCATCTTATCTTCATTATCCTCTATCCGTTCCAGTATATCGTATCCTTAATTACTCTCTACAAAATGTAGAGTATAGGCAATGCTTATGAAGAAGATTTTGTGTTGAAATTCTTGAGTTATCCTTCCCTTGACATGGAGAAGGGCATTATAAAGCCGGTGTTAACTGTTAATGTAAGTCAGTCCTTCTAAAGCCTTTATCCTCAACTGATGTTTAATTTGCTCATACTCCCTATCATTTACTGCTGTTTAGTTTGTTGTTTCTACCAAAATGCATGTTCGCAAGAACCGTAAGTTCTAAGTTTTACTTGTAAAACCAAATTCCTTATTCATACCATGCACATTACTTAATACTCCCTATATGTATGCTTGTTTTTGTGGATCTATAATCTAGTGTGTGGTGAAGCAGCCCACGTTTGCACCTTGTTATCTCATGTTTTATCTTACTGATGTGGCTGATGATATGAACAACATGCCATGCACATTATCCAAAATAGATACAATGATTTTCTTTGCCCTTCATCTATCCTTGTTGACATGGTAATCCAGTAGTGTGGTGAAGCTCCCCGCATTATGAACAATGCCAAATTATGATATTGATATTTTGAACTTACTCTTTATTTTCTAATTTGAAATTGGATGGAATTGACAGCACAATTATCATCTTTGTTTATACATGTGCAAAACCTGTCATCTCTCTGCTTTGTTTCAGGGTGATATGCCTGATGGCATGCACAAGTCTGCTGAAGGCTGTGAGGCAAACCCAACATATATTGCAGCAAAGATGGCAAAACATCTTGAAGATAGCGAGACAACCCCAAAGTCTTGTCTTGATCAGTGTTCAAGTTACTTGAGACTAACAGTCAGACAAGCTCATAGAATTTGTTGTCTGAATCATTTCGACTTCTTCAGTCCCAAGTTCTAGCAGAAAGGCATTCTGCAACTCAACTTCGACTTGAAGTCCTATCTCTAAGAAAGATTGCGGAGAACACCAATGAGAACCTCATCGCTAAACAGCTACACCTGGAAGCTATGACCGACATGCTAGCCGGTCTCACAGCCTTGCTCAGCAGCTTGCACAGCAGTTCCCCCGCAAGCTAACCTTTCTTGAACTATCTTGGAAGTGGTCTCGGTTCAGTATTATTTTGTTATGCTGCAAAGGTGCCCAGTTTTTGTAATTTGCTTCTTCGTTGCGCTTTATGATTACTAGTGGCGAACTTCGATGCCCAATGGATGTAATATACCTTAAATCCTTTATTGTATAGTGTAGGTTTATTCTTAGTTACTATGGCGTAATTTTTTTATTGTATAGAGTAGGTTTGTTCTTAATTCCTACTAGTTGCTGCCATCATTCGCTATCTAAAAAAAATCAGATGTAGTCGACCGGGCCGAAACGTTCGACTCTAACGGGGCTGGTTTTTAGCGGGTCACAATTGGGTCGGCCTGCGTCTTTCTTGGGCCCGAATGATTGGGGCCTTCACACATTGCGTCAGGCCCAAACTTACACCGGCCTATATTTTAGTTGGGCCTTTTGTGGACCCAGCCCTTAGTTTGGCCCAAGTAGCGTTGGGCCATTAACAGGCTAAATATTGTACTGGCCTGTTACGGCCGAGATGAAACCACGGGCCTTTAGCAGGCCAAAATGCATGTTGGACCTCAATTTTCACTACTCGTCGATGGGCCTTCGGCAGGCCAAAATGTAGATCGGGCCTTTTTGGGCCCAGTTAGCTCACGGGCCGTTACCAGGCCGAAACATATCTCGGGCCTTAGTTGGCCCACTGATATCATGGGCCTTTAAGAGGCTGAAAGCTTAGTACAGGCATCAACGGGCCAAATTACGCGACAGGCCTTTAACAGGCCCAAAGTCACATTGGGCTTAACTGTTGCCACCTTTAGCACGGGCCGTTAGTGGGCCCGATGTCCCGTCGGACCATATATGGCCCATGGGCAGCACAGGCCATTCCCAGGCCGAAAGTCACACCGGGCTGAAATGGGCCCATGTCTACATCAGGCCTCTAACAGGCGGAAAGTCACTGGGCTGTAGTTGGGACCAAATATTCGGCGAACAATTAACAAGCCAGATCTGGCTTCAGGCCACAAATGGGCCCAAATATTGGGCGAACAATTAACGGGCCATATCTGGCTTCGGGCCGTAAATGGGCCCAAATATTGGGCGAACAATTACCAGGCCAGATCTGGCTTCGGGCCGTAAATGGGCCTTTATTAAGCATGCCATTATTGGGCTGGCCCACTAGTACCTGATTAAGTACTACGGGCCTTTGACTGGGCCGGCCTTTTTAACCTATATGGGCCTCTGTTGGGCCCAGCCACATGTCGACGTATCATAGGCATGTCTCCTCCAATGGACGGGCGACATCTAGCCCACTGACGAGCTGACAGGTGTTCCCTTCGTCCAATCAAAATTTTACACGTGGAAATTTCCCATTGGTCAGGGTTGTTAACAAGTTATCGGATCCAAAATCCGACCCGATAGCTTAACGGCGTTCCATTACGGTGGATGCCACGTGTCGGTCACCCTTGATGAAAGCACTTTTGTGACGCGCAATTTATCATCATGGAAGTGGACATTCCGTGATGATAATTTTGGTAATGTCATGAAACACTTCTACGACAGCACAGGTATGACTATCTTGATTCTTTCATAAAATCGTCATGGATGTACATGCATGACAAAAAACACGGCCTACTGTGACAAACACGTATCATCACGGAAGTGTATTTTTTGTAGTGCTTGTGGTCTCCTCATGTCTCTTTTGGACTACTTTTAATTTTCCTAATTTTTTTAATATTCCAAAACGGAGAAAAATTGCTATTAGAACAGTTTTGGAGTCGGTTTACTTACCGTACCACATACCTATTCCTTTTTGGAGTCCGAAACATTCTGGAAACTGTCCCTTATGTACTCCTCCGGTGTTACAGTGTCAATTATATTGGTCTCAACATTTATGGATTACCTGAGATATAATGTTTGATTCTTTGACCGTTTACCACCTTCGGATTTGTGCCTTTGGCGTTGTTGATTACTATGCCACCGGAACGATAGACCTCCTCGATAATGTAAGGACCTTCCCATTTAGAGAGAAGTTTCCCTGCAAAAATTCTTAAATGAGAGTTGTATAGCAAAACATGATCACCTACATTAAACTCACACTTTTGTATCCTCTTATCATGCCATCTTTTAACCTTTTCTTTAAACAACTTGGCATGCTCATAGGCTTGGGTTCTCCATTCATCAAACGAGCTAATGTCAAATAACCTCTTCTCCCTGGCAAGTTTGAAATCATAATTGAGCTATTTAATAACCCAATATGCCTTATGTTCAAGTTCAAGAGGTAAGTGACATGCTTTTACATAAACCATTTTATACGGAGACTATCAGCGTTCTAGATATGGGGGTATCCAGACTTGCCTGCCTGCGGCCTACCGCGTGGCCCCATCGATGGCCTGGTGCAGCCCAGCTTCGACATCAACAACTCAAGACCCTCAAGGGGGGCCAAGCCTCGTGAGGCGGACGACGCCAAGACCCCCGAGGGGATTGGCCTCAGGCTGGCTCCCGAGGGGCGGAGAGTTCTATGCAAGGTGCACCTCACGAGGCTCAGCTGACGTGAGCCATGGCGACCAAGGCTAGGCAGGCGCCAACGGGCGCAGAGCGCCAGTTTACCCTTCGATGCAAGGGAGGCAAGCCACAGGCGCGGAGTCCCGAGAAATCGACCAAAGGTTTCCATTCTGGTGCAACAAGACCAAGACCACCAGGACGGCAGGACGGAGGTCATCACCGAGCCCACCGCAGCGTCACGACCAGGGGCTTTTCACAGGCGAAGACCACTTTTGTCAGGATAAGCTATTCTACTTGTCCCCTTTCGAATCCAGCCGTTGTGGGATCCCTTCCCGCCAACATTTGGGAAGAGGACCAAGGCCACTATAAATAGGACTTAGCCACCACCATAGAGGGAGATCGGATCGCATCTGATCTAGTCCACATCCCACCAGCTCTCTTGAGCTCAAGAACACCTCACCTCCTGAGGCTAGTTCATCCACTGTAGTAGTTCATCCTCAGCCCCTTGAGGCAATCCACCAAAACGCTGGAGTAGGGTATTACACCGCAAGGTGGCCCGAACCAGGATAAACTGATGTGTCTCTTTGTCTCTTCGAGCTCGACGCGCTAGGCTTAGGAGGATCGCGAGTAGGCAGGCTGGGTAGGTTGAGATCTCCACACACACCCCAGAGTTTGAACCTTTCGAGGGTTTGCAGAACCCGTAATCCGACATTTAGCGCGCCAGGTAGGTGTGCGTCGGATATCCTCTTCCGTCGGCCCGTCCTCCGCCGCTCCAACGATGCCATGGTCGACGCCCCGAGGGCGCACGTCGAGCACTGGGTTGTCCGGGCCTCCTCGACAGCGCCCACCGACGAGGAGGATCTCCACTCTGCTTTGCTCGTGGCCTGCGCTCCACCTGGGGCGGCCGGCCGTGGGGGCGCGGGGGGCAGCCTTCCCCTTCGGCGCCGCGCCGCAACTGCACCGCTGCACAATCTCCAAGCTACGCCACGGCAACCGCACTGCACATGCGCAGGGAACAGGCAAACATGCGGGCTGCAGTCATCATGGCACGGGAGCTCTTGAGGTGCAGGCTGCTCGAAAGCGACCGCGATGCCCTGCTGGAGCGGGTTGCCGGGCTGCTGGACGCGGTGTGCAGGGGAGCAGCGCCATTCTGCACCCTGCCCACGACACAGGTAGTGGTAGGGGCATGCGCCTGTCCCTGCCACAACCTCACGCCCCTTCCCAGGGCCCTTGAAGAGCCACTCGGCGCCGGCCAGCCTCTCGGAGCAGCCCGCACCCCTCCGAACATGCCACCTCAGCATGGGGCTGCTTCGGGCAACATCCCCAGGGGCCGCGCTGGAGCGCTGGCCCCTGGTCGACAGGACTAGAGGGCGACCGGAGAAGGCGGGAACGTGAGGCAGCCGGGCAGTGGTTCTGGCGCAGCCAGCCCGGAAGCCTACGTCCCCGTCGCAATGGACCCGAGGCACGCGCAGGGAGAGGGCCCCAGCCGACCCCCCATGCCAGGCTGGGCGCTGGATATACACGAAGCCAAGACCTCTTTCGAGCCGCCGCCAAGTCCCGCCAACATCTCCAACGGCAACAACCTCTGGGTATAGCTAACGCCACAAGGGCATGCTTACGTTGACCATGGATCGCAGGTGAACCAGGGTGCAGCTACCATCAGGACTCTCAGGACGGCGGATCCCCTGCAGGAGTGCGAGGGGCATTGGGAGCAGCGCGAGGGGAGCCCAGCGGCAGGGCCTTCCCCGCGCTGCACGGAGAAGGACTCTGCTTGGCGGTAGGTTCCCCGCCGGGGAAGGCGCCGGCGAGCCCTTCCCTCAGCGAGGGGCCTACGGTCGCCGAGGACGCCGCCAGCGTCCGCCTTGCCCCTTGGTCTTGTCCTGGTTTACGGTCTCCCCAATGGTGGTCGGGGGTGGTGCAGGGTGGGGTCCTCGTCGGGGGACATGAAGTAAGGCTCCGGCATGTAAAGGTCTCCGCTCGTGACACTCTCACGTAATAATGAGTGGGGCTGTACACGCCCCAGAGTCTCCTGAGTGCCGCCCTGGGGCCTCACCGGGGCTCCCACCCATGTCCTACTGGAAGCACCATGCTCCGAGCTGGCCGTCGACATTGTCCCCCAATGACTATGCCCAGTCAGTGGAAGCACTTAGCTCCGCGCTGGTGACAAGACTTGAAGACTAGCTAGGCGCCGAACACGGCCATTTGCTTTCGCCTCCTTATTGTACTTCTTCATCAGCTTTTTGGAGTAACTTGGTTCTCGTGCGTTTATAAAAATGGGGGGAGTTTTTCTCATCTTGCGTTGCTTTCTTGCTTCTTGTTCTTATGCTTTCTGGAGCTCGTGACTACCGCCCTGCCCTTGAGCGCCTCGTGAGCGGGGGCTGGGTGCGGTGTGCGCGTCAGGATTGATCGCTTTCCCCCGGGGGGCTCAAGAGTGCAGCCGCCACACACGCCCACCTCGCCGTGATCCGGCAGTTGGCTCCTCGCGAAGCACTCCAGGGCAGGTCAACAGGCTCCTCGCAAGAGCCAGACCCTCATGAGCCCGCAGCAGGCACGCCTCGGGAGGACAAATGTTTCTGCAGCATCAGGACTCGCACGAGACTTGCAGAGCCAAAGATAAGTCACGATCGCCATCTCTCCTAAGGCTGCAGATCTAAGGGGTCTCCCCACGGCATCATTTCAAGGCATTTCAGAATTGTGTACATCACAAGGGGCCCCCCTTTTCAAAATGCTCTCACAAGGGAATTTCTCAGTTTGGCCATATAGGTTAAAGAAAACAGGAGTGCAGGTCTAGCTAAGCGCACCCTCTTCGTCGTCTTCGTCCGCATTGCTTGCGCTATATGAGCCATGGCAACCATCCTCCTCATCACCACTGCCTGCGCCGTTTACTCCGGCCATGAGCACGGCAGTGTCGTCCTCAGAAGCCAGCTCCTTCACCAAGGCGTTCACATGGTCGTCCACCCACCTGGCGAGCTTGTCCTGGGTAGCTGTAGGCATGGGGGCTAGCACGGTGTTAAAGTCAAAATGGGATTCACGGTTAAGGAGAATGCTGAAGATGCGTGAGAGTGCGCGCCTGAGGAGGCCCTAGCTCCTCCCCTCAACGAGTTGGTGAGCCTTCACAGCCTGATCCTCCAGGCGGGTCACAATGTTAGTAAAGAAGTTAAGATGGCTGGCGTAGTCACTCTTGTGCGGGTGAGGAGTGCTCTCGTCGCAGATGGCGCCCAGGGCACAATTAGCTCTGACGCTGATAACACACAAGTGTAGGGGATCGCAACAACTTTCGAGGGTAGAGTATTCAACCCAAATTTATTGATTCGACACAAGGGGAGCCAAAGAATATTCTTAAGTATTAGCATTTGAGTTGTCAATTCAACCACACCTGGATAACTTAGTATCTGCAGCAAAGTGTTTAGTAGCAAGTAGTATGATAGTTATGGTAACAGTGGCAAAAGTAAAGATAGCAGTTTTGTAGTAGTTGTAACAGTAGTAATGGAAAAGTAAATAAGCGAAGCACAATATATGAAAAGCTCGTAGGCATTGGATCAGTGATGGATAATTACGTCGGATGCGATTCCTCATGTAATAGCTATAACATAGGGTGACACAGAACTAGCTCCAATTCATCAATGTAATGTAGGCATGTATTTTGAATATAGTCATACGTGCTTATGGAAAAGAACTTGCATGACATCTTTTGTCCTACCCTCCCGTGGCAGCAGGGTCCTAGTGGAAACTAAGGGATATTAAGGCCTCCTTTTAATAGAGTACCGGACCAAAGCATTAACACATAGTGAATACATGAACTCCTCAAACTACGGTCATCACCGAGAAGTATCCCGATTATTGTCACTTCGGGGTTGTCGGATCATAACACATAATAGGTGACTATAGACTTGCAAGATAGGATCAAGAACTCACATATATTCATGAAAATATAATAGGTTCAGATCTAAAATCATGGCACTCGGGCCCTAGTGACAAGCATTAAGCATAGCAAAGTCATAGCAACATCAATCTCAGAACATAGTGGATACTAGGGATCAAACCCTAACAAAACTAACTTGATTACATGGTAAATCTCATCCAACCCATCACCGTCCTGCAATCCTATGATGGAATTACTCACGCACGGCGGTGAGCATCATGAAATTGGTGATGGAGGATGGTTGAAGATGACGATGGCGACGAATCCCCCTCTCCGGAGCCCCGACGGACTCCAGATCAGCCCTCCCGAGAGAGATTAGGGCTTGGCGGCGGCTCCGTATCGTAAAACGCAATGAAACTTTCTCTCTGATTTTTTTCCCCTGCGAAACGGAATATATAGAGTTGGAGTTGAGGTTAGTGGAGCAGCAGGGGGCCCACGAGACAGGGGGCATGCCCAGGGGGAGGGCGCCCCCCCCCACCCTCGTGGATAGGGTGTGGGCCCCTGGCCTTGATTCTTTCGCCAGTATTTTTTATATTTTCCAAAAATTATCTCCGTGGATTTTCAGGTCAATCCGAGAACTTTTGTTTTCTGCACAATAAACAACACCATGGCAGTTCTGCTGAAAACAACGTTAGTCCAGGTTAGTTTCATTCAAATCATGCAAATTAGAGTCCAAAACAAGGGCAAAAGTGTTTGAAAAAGTAGATACGTTGGAGACGTATCAACTCCCCCAAGCTTAAACCTTTGCTGGTCCTCAAGCAATTCAGTTGATAAACTGAAAGTGATAAAGAAAAACTTCTACAAACTCTATTTGCTCTTGTTGTTGTAAATATGTAAAGCCAGCATTCAAGTTTTCAGCAAAGATTATGAACTAACCATATTCACAATAACACTTAGGTCTCATGTTTACTCTTATCAATGGCACAATCAACTAGCGAGCGATAATAATAAAACTCGGATGACAACATTTTCTCAAAACAATCATAATATGATATAACAAGATGGTATCTCGCTAGCCCTTTCTGAGACAGCAAAACATAAATGCAGAGCACCTTTAAAGATCAAGGACTGACTAAACATTGTAATTCATGGTAAAAGAGATCCAGTCAAGTCATACCCAATATAAACTAATAGTAATACATGCAAATGACAGTGTGCTCACCAGCAGGTGCTTTTTAATAAGAGGATGATGACTCAACATAAAAGTAAATAGATAGGCCCTTCACAGAGGGAAGCAGGGATTTGTAGAGGTGCCAGAGCTCAATTTTTAAAATAGAGATGAATAACATTTTGAGCGGCATACTTTCACTGTCAACGCAACAACTATGAGATGGCGATATCTTCCATACTACATACATTATAGGTGGTTCCCAAATAGAATGGTAAAGTTTATACTCCCCCACCACCAACAAGCATCAATCCATGGCTTGCTCAAAACAACAAGTGCCTCCAACTAGCAACAGCCCTGGGGGAGTTTTGTTTAATTATTTTGATTTGCATTGATCTTTTTTATCATGGGACTGGGCATCCCGGTTACCAGCCATTTTCTCGTGAATGAGGAGCGGAGTCCACTCCTCTTGAGAATAACCCACCTAGCATGGAAGATACAGACAGCCCTAGTTGAAAAATGAGCTATTCGAGCATACAAAATAGAATTTAATTTGAATGTTTGGAGTTTGGCACATACAAATTTACTTGGAACGGCAGGTAGATACCGCATATAGGAAGGTATGGTGGACTCATATGGAATAACTTTGGGGTTTATGGAGTTTGGATGCACAAGCAGTATTCCTGCTTAGTACATGTGAAGGCTAGCAAAAGACTAGGAAGCGACCAACTGAGAGAGCGATAACAGTCATGAACATGCATTAAAATTAATTTACACCAAGTACGAGCATGAGTAGGATATAATCCACCATGAACATAAATATCATGAAGGCTATGTTGATTTGTTTCAACTACATGCGTGAACATGTGCCAAGTCGAGTCACTCAATTTATTCAAAGGAGGATACCATCCCATCATACCACATCATAATCATTTTAATAGCATGTTGGCACGCAAGGTAAACCATTATAACTCATAGCTAATTATGCATGGCACAAGCAACTACAATCTCTAAATGTCATTGCAAATATGTTTACTTCATAATAGGTTGAATCAGGAATGATGAACTCATCATATTTACAAAAACAAAAGAGGTTGAGTTCATACCAGCTTTTCTCATCTCAATCAGTCCATCATATATCGTCATTATTGCCTTTCACTTGCACGACCGAACGGTGTGTATAATAATAATAGTGCACATGCATTGGACTAAGTTGGAATCTGCAAGCATTCAACTCAAGAGAGAAGACAAAGTAATATGGGCTCTAAGTTAAATAAACAATCATGCATATGAGGGCCACTAAACATTTTCAATATGGTCTTCTACTCTCGACCCCCAAAGGAAAGAAAAGAAAATAAAACTATTTACACGGGAAAGCTCCCAACAAGCAAGAAGAAGAACGAGAAATCTTTTTGGGTTTTCATTTTAATTACTACAAGCATGGAAATTAAACTAACTAATTTTTTGGTTTTCTTAAGGTTTATCAAACACACAAGAAGAAAGCTAGAAAAAGAAATTAAACTAGCATGGATGATACAATGAAAGAGTATGAGCACCGACAACTAGAATAGTGTGTGAACATGAATGTAAAGTCGGTGAGAAATACGTACTCCCCGAAGCTTAGGCTTTTGGCCTAAGTTGGTCTAATGCCAAGGATAGCCTGGCTAATATCCGAAGTTATAACTGGGGTCATACTGAGATGCAGCAGCAAATGCATCCTGAGCTGCGGCATGTTGGCAAGCCACCTCCGCTCTCCCCTCGTGTTCAGCTGCCTCCTCCCTGGTAACAAAATATCTTTGTTTTGCCTAGTAATCAAAAAGGGAAGGAGCAGGGAGAGTAACATGGACAAAGCTACGTCTGTCAAAGATTAGTCGATACTGGAGGAATTGTTCATTCCTCAAAAGAAAACGATGTTTGACCATCGCGTCATAATCTAAATAAGCAGGAAGCAACTCCATACCCTCCTCTCGTGGGGCTATACCAAGATAATTAGCAACACGGGTCGCATAAATCCCTCCAAATAAATCTCCAGATATACCATTATTATGCAACCTACGTGTAACTATTGCCCCCAAGTTGTAATCTTTATTACCTAAAACAGCACTCTTGAGGACACAAAGATCAGGGACACACATGTGACATGCTTCATCTTTGCCGTTAATGCATCTACCAATGAAGAGAGCAAAATAATGTATAGCAGGAAAATGAATGCTTCCTATGGTAGCTTGTGCTATATCCCTAGATTCTCCCACAATGATACTAGCAAGGAAGTCTTTATATTCAGATCTGTGGGGTACATGAACATTGCCCCACTGCGGAAGTTTGCAAGCAGTTTTAAAATCTTCTAAGTCCATGGTATAAGATTTATCATAAATATCAAAGAGGACACTCTAAGAATTACGTGAAGATGTATATTAAACCTTCTTATGAATGAATTAGTCAATTGGTAGTACTGAGGACACTTATCTTGTAAGAAGTCCTCAAGATCGGCATTACACACAAATGCGTCAAATTCATCCTTAATGCCTGCATTGACCATAAACTTTTCTAATGGCCACTCACAAGCTCGCACTTCAGCATACCTTAGTGGTTCATTGTCTTGCTCACGCATAACACGCCTAGGTCCTCTCTTTGTTGAGGAACCACCTTGGTACATTCTCCTAGACATATTTCTTTCTCTGAAAAATTTCTGAAATTTTTAGTAACTTCAAAATAAAAGTGAATAAAACTAAACAAGATTGGTAGCAACCACTCCTACAAGTGCCTAGAGCCTATATCATGCATTAGAATTACTTGAGACCTCATAAATTTGACATGCAAGCTCAAGAACAGGGTCACCTATGCAGCAAAAGTTTGCAATGAATAAAGCACTAGAACAAAAACTACTTGGATCAATGGAGGAGTTACATACCAAGCAACAATCTCCCAAAGCAGTTTTGTGAATGGAGCTTTGAGCAAGGAGATCGAAAAATCGCAGCAAAATGAGCTAGAACTCGTGCTTGAGCTGGATGGGGATTTTTTTGGGGAATAAGATGGGGTGTGTGGGTGCAGGAATAAGTGGAGGGGGGCCACCGTGGGCCCATGAGACAGGGGGACGTGCCTAGGGGGTGGGCGCGCCCTCCACCCTCGTGGCCAGGTGCTTACCCCCTGCAGTGTTTTCAGTGCCTAAAATCCTCAAATATTCCATAAAAAATCATACTAAATTTGCAGGGCATTTGGAGCACTTTTATTTTCGGGATATTTTTTATTGTACAGATAATTTAGAAAATAGACAAATAATACTAATTTTGCTTTATTTATTCTAAATAACAGAAATTAAAAAGAGGGTACAGAAGGTTGTGCCTTCTAGTTTCATCAATCTCATGATCATCAAAATGAATCCACTAACAAGGTTGATCAAGTCTTGTTAACAAACTCATTCTGAATAACACGGAACCGGAGAAATTTTGAATAACACTAAGTTACCTCAACGGGGATATGAACATCCCCAATAATATGAATATCATACTTTTTCTTGACAGTAGGAAGAGGAAATTCAAAACCTCCAATAATGATAGTTGGACTTTTTCCAATAGAATTGATGCTATGAACTTGAGGTTGTTTCCTCGGAAAGTGTACCGTATGCTCATTGCCATTAACATGAAAAGTGACATTGCCTTTGTTGCAGTCAATAACAGCCCCTATAGTATTCAAAAAGGGTCTACCAAGGATAATCGGCATACTATCTTCCTCGGGAATATCAAGAATAACAAAGTCCATTAAGATAGTGACATTTGCAACCACAATAGGCACATCCTTGCAAATACCGACAGGTATAGCAGTTGATTTATCAGCCTTTTGCAAAGATATTTCAGTAGGTGTCAACTTATTCAATTCAAGTCTACGATATAAAGAGAGAGGCATAACACTAACACCGGCTCCAAGATCACATAAAGAAGTTTTAACACAATTTCTTTTAATGGAGCATGGTATAGTTGGTACTCCTGGATCTCCAGGTTTCTTTGGTATTCCACCCTTAAAAGTATAATTAGCAAGCATGGTGGAAATTTCAGCTTCCGGTATCTTTCTTTTATTTGTGATGACATCCTTCATATACTTAGCATAAGGATTTAATTTAAGCATATCAGTTAAGCACATACGTAAGAAGATAGGTCTAATCATTTCAGCGAAGCGCTCAAAATCCTCATCATCCTTTGTCTTGGATGGTTTAGGAGGAAAGGGCATGGGTTTCTGAACCCATGGTTCTCTTTCTCTACCATGCTTCCTAGCAACAAAATCTCTCTTATCATAACGTTGATTCTTTGATTGTGGCTTATCAAGATCAACAATAGGTTCAATCTCTACCTCATTGTTATTGCTAGGTTGAGCGTCAACATGAACATTATTATTAACATTATCACTAGGTTCATGTTCATCACCTGATTGTGTTTCAGCATCAGAAATAGAAATATCATTGGGATTCTCGGGTGTGTCTACAACAGGTTCACTAGAAGCATGCAAAGTCCTATCGTTTTTCTTTTTCTTCTTTTTGGAAATTATTTCTCTGAGAATCCTACTCGACTCTCTTAGGGTGGCCTTCAGGATACAAAGGTTCCTGAGTCATTCTACCGGTTCTAGTAGCCACTCTAACAGCAAAGTCATGTTTATTATTTAATTCATCGAGCAAATCACTTTGAGCTTTAAGTGCTTGCTCAGCTTGAGTGGTAACCATAGAAGCATATTTGCTAATGAGTTTAAGTTCACCTTTAACTCTAGCCATATAATCACTCAAGCGTCCTATCTCGAAAGCATTATTCTTTAATTCTCTAGCAACATAAGCATTAAAACTTTCTTGTCTAGCCATAAAGTCATCAAATTCATCTAAGCATTGGCTATGGAATTTAGTAGAAGGAATTTCAACTTTACCATATCTATAGAGAGAACTACCTTTACTACCTGTGTCGGGTTATCAAGACAATGTGTTTCTTCAACAGGCGGTATATTAAGACCATGTATTTCTTCAATAGGTGGTAAATTCTTAACATCTTCAGCTTTAATACCTTTTTCTTTCATTGATTTCTTTGCCTCTTGCATATCTTCAGGACTGAGAAATAGAACACCCCTCTTCTTCGGAGTTGGTTTAGGTATAGGCTCAGGAGTTGGCTCAGTTGGCTCAGGAATTGCCTCAGGAATTGGCTCGGGAAGAGTCCAATTATTTTCATTAGTCAACATATTATTCAATTGTAATTCATCTTGGTCGACTGTTCTTTCCCTGAAAACACAACCAGCACAACTATCCAAGTAGTCCTTGGAAGCATCAGTTAGTCCATTATAAAAGATATCAAGTATTTCATTTTTCTTAAGAGGATGATCAGGCAAAGAATTAAGTAATCGGAGAAGCCTCCCCCAAGCTTGTGGGAGACTCTCTTCTTCGATTTGCACAAAATTATATATTTCCCGCAAGGCAGCTTGTTTCTTATGAGCAGGGAAATATTTAGCAGAGAAGTAATAAATCATATCCTCGGGACTATGCACACAACCAGGATCAAGAGAATTAAACCAAGTTTTAGCATCTCCCTTTAATGAGAACGGAAATATCTTAAGGATATAATAATAGCGAGACTTCTCATCATTAGTAAACAGGGTGGCTATATCATTTAACTTGGTAAGATGTGCCACAACAGTTTCAGATTCATAGCCATAAAACAGATCAGATTTAACCAAAGTAATAATCTCAGGATCAGCAGAGAATTCATAATTCTTATCAGTAACACAGATAGGTGAAGCAGGCAAAGCGGGGTCAGGTTTCATTCTAGCATTAAGGGATTGCTACTTCCATTTAGCTAATAACTTCTTAAGATCATATCTATCTTTGCAAGCAAAAACAGTCCCTCAGGAACAACAGGCAATTCATAACCAGGGGGAGAACTTTCATCATCACTATCATCAATAATATCATCATTAATAATTTCATTCTCTCTAACCCTAGCAAGTTGTTCATCAAGAAATTCACCTAATGGCAAAGTAGTATCACGCACAGAAGTAGTTTCATCATAAGTATCATGCATAGCAGAAGTGGCTTCATCAATAACATGCAACATATCAGAATTCATAGCAGTAGCAGGTTTAGGTGTCGCAAGCTTACTCAAAACAGAAGGAGAATCTAGTGCAGAGCTAGATGACAGTTCCTTACCTCCCCTCGTAGTTGAGGGAAAAATCTTTCATCTTTCATCTTTCAAGTTCCTCATAGTGATCAACAAATATAAATCCCAAGTGACTCAAGGAATAGAGCTATGCTCCCCGGCAATGGTGCCAGAAATTAGTCTTGATAACCCACAAGTGTAGGGGATCGCAACAGCTTTCGAGGGTAGAGTATTCAACCCAAATTTATTGATTCGACACAAGGGGAGCCAAAGAATATTCTTAAGTATTGGCAGTTGAGTTGTCAATTCAACCACACCTGGATAACTTAGTATCTGCAGCAAAGTATTTAGTAGCAAGTAGTATGATAGTAATGGTAACAGTGGCAAAAGTAAAGATAGCAGTTTTGTAGTAGTTGTAACAGTAGCGACGGAAAAGTAAATAAGCGAAGCACAATATGTGAAAATCTCGTAGGCATTGGATCAGTGATGGATAATTATGTTGGATGTGATTCCTCATGTAATAGCTATAACATAGGGTGACACAGAACTAGCTCCAATTCATCAATGTAATGTAGGCATGTATTCTGAATATAGTCATACATGCTTATGGAAAAGAACTTGCATGACATCTTTTGTCCTACCCTCCCGTGGCAGCGGGGTCCTAGTGGAAACTAATGGATATTAAGGCCTCCTTTTAATAGAGTACCAGACCAAAGCATTAACACATAGTGAATACATGAACTCCTCGAACTACGGTCATCACCGAGAAGTATCCCGATTATTTTCACTTCGGGGTTGTCAGATCATAACACATAATAGGTGACTATAGACTTGCAAGATAGGATCAAGAACTCACATATATTCATGAAAACATAATAGGTTCAGATCTGAAATCATGGCACTCGGGCCCTAGTGACAAGCATTAAGCATAGCAAAGTCATAGCAACATCAATCTCAGAACATAGTGGATACTAGGGATCAAACCCTAACAAAACTAACTTGATTACATGGTAAATATCATCCAACCCATCACCGTCCAGCAAGCCTACGATGGAACTACTCACGCACGGCGGTGAGCATCATGAAATTGGTGATGGAGGATGGTTGATGATGACGACGGCGACGAATCCCCCTCTCCGGAGCCCCGAAGGGACTCCAGATCAGCCCTCCCGAGAGAGATTAGGGCTTGGCGGTGCCTCCGTATCGTAAAATGCGATGAAACTTTCTCTCTGATTTTTTTCTCCGCCAAACGGAATATATGGAGTTGGAGTTGAGGTTGGTGGAGCATCAGGGGGCCCACGAGACAGGGTGCGCGCCCCCACCCTCGTGGATAGGGTGTGGGCCCCCTGGCCTTGATTCTTTCGCCAGTACTTTTTATATTTTCCAAAAGTTATCTCCATGGATTTTCAGGTCATTCCAAGAACTTTTGTTTTCTGCACAATAAACAACACCATGCAGTTCTGCTGAAAACAGCGTCAGCCCGGGTTAGTTTCATTCAAATCATGCAAATTAGGGTCCAAAACAAGGGCAAAAGTGTTTGGAAAAGTAGATACGTTGGAGACGTATCAGACGCGCGGACCTTGGAGCATAGAGCCATGCTCACATTCCAGTGTCAGGCAGCGGCTCTTTTCATTCGAAGCCTCCTCCAGGAGGGAGGCGGTGTCCTTGGCTTACTGCTGGAGGGAGGAAATCTCGGTGCGAGCAGAGTCCAAGGCAGATTCAGAAGAAGCCAGAGCTTCTTGGGCGGCGTTCTCACACTTTTCTGCAGACTGCAACTTCGTCTTCAGGGCGGCAGTCCTGCCTTCAAGCTCGGCCTTGAGCAGCTCCAGATCCAGGCGATGCCCCTCCGCCAAATCAGCATGCGCCTTCGCCACCCTCTCCTCCACCTCCAGCTGGACCTGGGCTTCGCGAGCAGTGACGGCATCGTCAGCCGTGGCAGCCTGGCGCTCACTCACCTCCAACCTCTCCAATGCCATGCTATGCTCCACGACCTCCAATACTAGGTCATCATGGCGCCTCATGAGCTCTGCCTCGACAAACGCCGCTCCACCTGGTGAAGAGGCCAGGAGGGCGCGCAGCTCCTCAACCTCTCGTTCAAGGGCAGCATTTGAAGACAGAAGCTCCCGTTCCCGCTCCTCGCCCGCCTCACGACGGCAGTTGGCGGCTTCAGCCTCCTCCATGGCGTGGGCGCAAGCCTCACGAGAAGCTGCAAGTGAGGCCGCCGCAAGCGCGTCGGCCTGGTCGCTCTGAAGTTTCCCGAGGTTGATGGCAACCTTCAGCTGCTGCCACTCATGCGCCAGGTGGCGGCCTCGAGCGTGGCGTCGACATTAGCAAGCTCCCCGCCAAGCTGGATCATCGCACGCATCGCCTCGCTAAAGAGCTCGAAGCGAACAGTGCTGCGTCGCGTGCAAGCGCCAATGCATTGCCAAGGCCTTCTTCAGACCCAGAGGCTACCGAGGAGGCACTGGGCGTATTGCCCGCCCCCGGACGGGGGCTGGCCGGAGTAGCCCCACAACCTGGAGATGAAGGCCGCCCAAGAGGCGCCCAATTGCCAGCAATGACTAGAGGAAGGATTGTCGGTGCGTCCCCTGTCCTATAGGCCGGGCCCTGAAGAGAGGAAGCAGGAAGCTCGGGCCCGGAGCCCCCTTGCAGCACCTCGACGGTCGGAGATGGCCCCGCGCCCTGCGCATGGCCCGGGCACTAGGGGCTATGTGCTGGCACCAAGCGAGGATCCTTGGAGGAGCTAGCCTCTCGAGGTTTCGTCGTGACGGGAACCCTGCAAGGCCCTGGTCAGGAGAGAACGTGGCACGCAAGGAGTCGAGAGCGAAGGTACTTACTTGTCTGCAGCCACATATCTCCTCAACTTCAACGGCCAACAGGTGCCATCGGTGCCATCGCTACGGCACGGAGATCCCTTCCTCTTCCGGAGCGATTCAAGACTCAGGCGGGGCCGACCGGACCCCGGCGGGCGACCCTCGGGAGGAGGAGCATTTGGCGGAGTGCCCGGGGCGGAGGCCCCAGGAGCAGGAGCGCCTGGCGAGATCTTCTGGCCAACGGCCCCGGATCCGATGGCGGGCGCCTCGCCATCGGCAGCCACCTTGAAGCCATCACCCCGAGCTTCAGGAGCCTCTGCCTCCAGGGCATGGGGCTGCGCTGACCCCACGGCGGCCCCCTTCTGGGCCTCAGGAGTCCCAATCTCCCGGGCCCCATCGGCACCAAACCTCCGGAGGAACCCTCAGTAGCTGCTGGTGACGAGCACCCCCTGCTTCCACACTTGGGGCGCACGCGGCAGGATCGGTTAGCAGGGGAGCCACGAAGACGGGGTTCTCACGAGGCCCCTCAAGGACCTCCAGGAGCAACCCCCACTCGTCAAATAGGGGCATCTGCCCCACGAAGGCCGTCTTGTTCGAGCATTGATAGAGGCGGCAACCATCTCCAGGAAGATCGGCAGGCTCGAATTCGCCCATTAGGAGTTTAAGCACCATGCTCAAGGTCCCGGCGGTCAGTGACGGCCTCTGCAGCCTCATGGATCCTCGACGCCAGCAAGGTCCCACATTGGGCAAGAATGGTGCTTGATATGTCTCCGTCGTATCTACTTTTCCAAACACTTTTGCCCTTGTTCTGGACTCTAACTTGCATGATTTGAATGGAACTAACCCGGACTGACGCTGTTTTCAGCAGAACTGCCATGGTGTTATTTTTGTGCAGAAATAAAAGTTCTCAGAATGACCTGAAAATCCACGGAGCAACTTTTCAGAATTAATAAAAAATACTGGCAAAAGAATCAGCATAAGGGGGCCCACACCCTGTCCACGAGGGTGGGGGTGCTCCCCCTCCCCTAGGGCACGCCCCCCTGCCTCGTGGGCCCCCTGGACGTCCACCGACCTCAACTCCAACTCCATATATTTGCTTTTGCGGGGAAAAAAATCAGAGAGAAAGTTTCATCGCATTTTACGATATGGAGCCGCTGCCAAGCCCTAATCTCTCTCGGGAGGGCTGACTTGGAGTCCGTTCGGTGCCCCGGAGAGGGGGATTTGTCGCCGTCATTGTCATCAACCATCCTCCATCACCAATTTCATGATGCTCACCGTCGTGCGTGAGTAATTCCATCGTAGGCTTGCTGGACGGTGATGGGTTGGATGAGATTTACCATGTAATCAAGTTAGTTTTGTTAGGGTTTGATCCCTAGTATCCACTATGTTCTGAGATTGACGTTGCTATGACTTTGCTATGCTTAATGCTTGCCAGTAGGGCCCGAGTGCCATGATTTCAGATCTGAACCTATTATGTTTTCATGAATATATGTGAGTTCTTGATCCGATCTTGCAAGTCTATAGTCACCTATTATGTGTTATGATCCGACAACCCTGAAGTGACAATAATCGGGATACTTCTCGGTGATGACCGTAGTTTGAGGAGTTCATGTGTTCACTATGTGTTAATGCTTTGGTCCGGTAATCTATTAAAAGGAGGCCTTAATATCCTTTAGTTTCCATTAGGACCTCGCTGCCATGGGAGGGTAGGACAAAAGATGTCATGCAAGTTCTTTTCCATAAGCACGTATGACTATATTCGGAATACATGTGTCGGTGTCAAAACTAGCGGATCTCGGGTAGGGGGTCCCGAACTGTGCGTCTAGGCGGATGGTAACAGGAGACAAGGGACACGATGTTTTTACCCAGGTTCGGGCCCTCTCGATGGAGGTAAAACCCTACTCCTGCTTGATTGATATTGATGATATGGGTAGTACAAGAGTGGATCTACCACGAGATCAAGGAGGCTAAACCCTAGAAGCTAGCCTATGGTATGATTGTTGTAATGCTTATGTTGTCGTACGGACTAAAACCCTCCGGTTTATATAGACATTGGAGAGGGCTAGGGTTACACAGAGTCGGTTACAATGGTAGGAGATCTACATATCCGTATCGCCAAGCTTGCCTTCCACGCCAAGGAAAGTCCCATCCGGACACGGGACGAAGTCTTCAATCTTGTATCTTCATAGTCTTGGAGTCCGGCTGACGATGATAGTCTGGCTGTCCGGACACCCCCTAGTCCAGGACTCCCTCAGTAGCCCCTGAACCAGGCTTCAATTGCGATGAGTCTGGCGTGCATATTGTTCGGCATTGCAAGGCGGGTTCCTCCTCCGAATAATTCATAGAAGATTGTGAACACCAGGATAGTGTCCGGCTCTGCAAAATAAATTCCACATTCCACCGTAGAGAGAATATTATGTACACAAGTTCAATCTGCTGACGTATCTTGTAGCATGACGTCATGCCACTACCAAGCCTTTACTTGAATCATTTTTTATTATACCACCTCAGCGCGTTTAGCGAAGCAGTTTCCTTGGCACGTCTTGTCGAAGCAGAGATCGTGTTCCCCTTATCCCGGGATTCTCATCAATACGGACGTGGGTAACCCAACCGTGCCATTGATGGTGGCGCTTGGGAGATAAGCGAGTTTTACCAGGCCGGTGGGGACGCATAGTCTTCGTCCGCCCAAATATAAGGGGATAAGGATCTACCCTTTTTACCTACACCTTCTTCCTCCTTTGCTTATCCATCTTCCGCACCCTCGAGCTCCAGCGCCCAAGTCCATGCATCTCGTCTCGACCTTCTCCGACCATGTCCGGAGCGGGAGGCAAATGGCTGGCCTCCTCCGTTACGGAGGGGCGCGTCGAAAGACTGCGCAAGGCCGGATACCTTTCCGGCGATATCGCACACCGGCTGCCCGACAAGGGGCAGCTCATCCCCACTCCCAGGCCCCATGAGAGGGTCGTATTCCTTCCCCACTTCCTCCCCGGACTGGGCTTTCCACTTCACCCCTTTGTCCGGGGGCTCATGTTCTACTACGGCCTGGATTTCCATGATCTGGCGCCGAACTTCATCCTCAACATCTCGGCGTTTATCGTCGTGTGCGAGGCCTTCCTCTGCATCCAGCCCCACTTTGGCTTGTGGCTCAAGACCTTCAATGTCAAGCCGAAGGTAGTGAAGGGCGCTCAAGCGGAGTGCGGAGGCGCCATGTTGGGCAAGATGCCCAACGTCGTTTGGCTCGAAGGGGCCTTCATGGAATCCGTCAAGGGGTGGCAATCGGGGTGGTTCTACATCACCGAGCCGCGCGACCCTAAGTGGGCCGCGGCCCCCGAGTTTAGATCTGGTATCCCGATGCAGCTCACCTCCTGGAAAGAGAAGGGCTTGCTATGGGGCAGTTCGGACGAGCTGACAGGACTCCAGTCCTGTCTCCAGACCCTGGTGAACAAGAAGCTCAAGCTTGTCAATGTGATCCAGGTCATGCTCATCCGCCGGATTCTCCCCTGCCAACAACGGGCCTTCAACCTGTGGGAGTTTGATCCGGCGCAGCACCGGACTCTGAGCGGGCTCTTCGACACGATGTACGAAGCCGTCTGGAGGGTGCTGTTAAAGGGCGGAGAAGCCCCCGCGTCCGCGACGGAAGATCGCGGATTCAGCACCAAGCGCCCGGCCGGTAAGGTAAGCTTCGTTATCCTCTATGGGACAGTTGTTTTCTTTCATAGTTTGACTCTACGTGGGATCTAAAAACTCCCAATGCCTTTGACAGGACTGGCAGAGGACGTCCGGACAGGTAGACTGTCCGGCTCCCCTTCCCGAAGACCCAGCAGACGCCCGCTTAACGGGGCTACTGGTCCCGGCACTCTATGTAGTGCCGGATAAGAAGGCCAAGAAGAAGGCCACGGGGACTCGAAGAAGTTCCCGGCGCCAGGTGGTATCGGACTCATCGTCCGATGGCTCCGAGGCGGACTCCTCCCCCGAAGACGAGGAGGAGAAAGAGGACTCTCTCCCAGAGGAGGGAGAGAGAAAGAGGAAGGCCTCCCCAACAGGGGAGGCCGAAGGGTCCAAGAGGGGAAGAACTATTCCCCTGGACAGCTCCGCCAACGCCAACGTTGGTGATGAAGAGTGGCCCTCAAGGGCCAGGCCTCCGGCAAGATCGTAAGTATCCGGATTCCTGAATGATTTATAATTTCTTATGTGTCACATAGTGTCCTTCTAATGCCGCACACTGCCTGTAGTCCGTCCGATGATGATCTCCCCGCTTCGTCGAGCGGGTCGTTGGCTCCGTCGGATGTAGATTCCATCCCGACTGCCTCCACCCCTCGCGACGCTGAGGATGCCGATGTGGGATCCCGGGAAGGGACCCATCAGGAGGAGGCTCTGGAGGCGCCACAAGGCAGCCTCCCGGACTTTGCGCCGGACTCCACGCCGGAACCCGCAG
The DNA here is from genome assembly GCA_963921465.1 of Triticum timopheevii. NCBI lineage: Eukaryota > Viridiplantae > Streptophyta > Magnoliopsida > Poales > Poaceae > Triticum > Triticum timopheevii. Next base: position 499,650,277 of record OY997266.1, on the reverse strand, counting down.
TGGTTCCGGAGTCCGGCAGGCGGCCCCTTCGCAAGAAGGGCAAGACCGTGACGCCGGCGGCCCCCGTCCAGCTGGAGGCGCCGGACAACTTGTTGGAGGCGCTCAAAGGCGCTTCCATCGAGGAAGAACACCACACTATTATGAGTGCGGTGATTCAGAAGGTTCAGCTCGCTAGAGCGGGCTGACCGAAGCCTGCAGTAGCCTTCTAACAGGCTTTGAGGTGAGAAGTTAAAATTATTAAATGTAATACCGCATAGACAGTAGCCCCTGATGCTCGGTTCGGTGTTCGGAAAGAAAAGCCGGACTGATGATCTAAAAAGATATACGCAGGGTTGCTAAAAATTATGTCAATATGGGTTTGCAGGCTGCGCTGCTGACCTCTGCCGCACTGACTGCGGAGGTCGGTGCTTTGAAGCAGGACCTCGAGCGGTCCGAGCAAGAGCTCGGCCGTGCCAAGAAGCAGCTCGAGGACAAAGAAGGTGAGTAACACCCCTTTGAATAGTTACCTTACAGAAAAGGATTTAGGTTGCAATAGAAATAACAATGATAACGTGGGTACTGCAGGGGCCATGAATGAGGTGGCAACCTTGAAGGAGGCTGTGTCCGCGGCCGAACACAATGCGGCCGCGGAACGGGTAGAGCGAGAGAAGCAGGAGGCACGGGTGGCGGAGGTGCGGCAAGAGCTCCAGGCTCTCATGGAAAAGCATGAGAGTTGGAGCGCGACTCAAAGACTCGAGAGTCCGAGCTTGCCTCGGCTCTTGAAAGTGCCAAAGCCACCAAGGCCGAGGCCCATAAGGCCCTTCAGGAAGTTGAGGATGTGAAGAAAATAGCGGCGGGTAAGGCATTTTTCATGCAAAGCAAGCATGTTAATGTAAACTTCCTGATACTTACCCGAATTCGGAGCTCTCCAGGGGTGTTTCCAGATCTTCCTCGCAGTGCGTCCGATGCCGCCGCATTCTACTGAGACGAGGAGGGGAGCTCAATGGAGAAGGTCTTCTGGTCTCAGTACGCTGAGGCCGACCATTCGGTGCCCCCTAGCGACCAGCTGAAGCAGCTGGTCGAGCTCCACAAGGTAGCCGAGCAGGCCATGAAGGGCCTCATAGTCCGGCTGTGGCCTGGAGAGGCCATGCCTGGGAGCTACTTCGGCCTCGTGCGGCGGCTGGTGGATGCGTGCCCCTGGGTGGAGGTCATCAAGCGCTCCGCCTGTATTAAAGGTGCTCGTTGGGCCCTTGCCCGCGCAAAGGTGCATTGGGGCAGGCTGGATGCGGAGAAGCTTATCACTGACGCGCCGCCAGCGGGCAAGGAGTATCGCACGCCCGAAATGTACTATAAGAATGTCCTGAAGGGTGCCCACAAGATTGCGGATGAGTGCCCCAGAGATGTAATTTTCGAGTAAACTCGCTATGTGTTATCCTGTGTGCTGAAAACTTAGTTCATATGCGCTAAGTAACGCTGATTAATTTAAAATATTACCTTCTGTGCGGCCGTTTATTAAATCTGAGAGATGGCAAGTCGTCGGCTTCAGCCCCCATGCCACGAGTGCTGGGGTGTTCGGGATAAACTTGAGCACTCTTGTTCCCATTTTTGGGTCCATCTAGGGAGGCGCTCAACACAACAAACAAGGCAACCGGACTTATAATGCTTGAACACTCTCACTTAGCTATAGAATTCTATAATTTTAAATTTTGGCGAAGCCCCTAGTATTCGGAAGACCGAGTTCGGGGCGCTATCCACGCCTTGGCCGGACATTATCCGGTTCTTCGCTCGAAGCGGCATAAGTCTTTAGGGACTCGAAAAGACCTCTCGAACAGCGACCAGTCTCTCGCCTTATCATGCCAGTCAGTTTTAGCTTTCTCCACTGAGGCGCTCGCCCAGCTCAACCGGGGCGCAATCGCAGTGGTTCTCCCAGTGCTACCTTAGCCGACAGAACGGAACGTAAGGTACCAAAACATGGGAGCCGGGCAAACCCAACTATTGACCCAAGACATGATTCGGAGCCGATTCATATAATGCTATAAGTTCGGGGTGCCGCACTTGTGAATGTGTTCGAACTTATCACACCATAATGCGGGGAACATAAGCCCCTGGTGTATTCGGCCGTACCAAAATATACGGGTGCAAGATGCCATTAATAAACATATATGTAAAGTAATGCAATTAGAGGCAAAAAGTGCTGCATTATTTATTCAAGGAACTCTGCTATGAATGCGGAATGATACAAATAGTGCGGTAAGCAAGGGATTGGACAAATTAAACATGTCCCCCTCCAGGGGTGGGCTGCGGACTGGTGTGTATAATCAAATTTAATGCTCGTAATGGAGACCACCTGAGTGTTCGTCGCAGCCTTGTTACCTCCCTGGTTGTTGCATCGTGAGTTCGGCGGGTTCACCGCCGGACAGGGCCTCTGGTGAACGGAGTCCTGTGTATAAAAAGAAGGAAAATAAAGATAAAAAAGTCGACACACTTGGGAGCCCCTGGTGTGGTCGAGCCGCACTCTGGGTCTGTTGTGGTCGTGCCCCTCCCCCTATGCCCATGGTATCCCTAGAGCATAATGATGTACGCCGAGAGCTGGTCTTGCAATCATGAGAGGGCTGGGGTTGGGGCCGCATTGCTACGCGTGCTCGAAACGTGCCAGGTGGTCTTGATTGATGTTGCTCCGGGCGCGTTTGGCCGTGTCCGGTCGTTTAACGGCCGGACTCGAAAATTGCCTTAGAAGGATGCTCTATACTTCTGCCGCGAGAGCCGCTGTATGTTCCTCCGTTCGGAGGGAGCGTTCCATATTTCCGTTGACCGTGATTACTCCACGAGGGCCTGGCATCTTGATCTTGAGGTATGCATAATGCGGCACCGCGTTGAACTTTCCGAACGCAGTTCGTCCGAGCAGAGCGTGATACCCGCTGCGGAACGGGACTATGTCGAAGATTAACTCCTCGCTTCGGAAATTATCCGGGTATCCGAAGACCACTTCCAGTGTGACTGAGCCTGTACAATTGGCCTCGAGACCTGGTATGATGCCTTTGAAGGTCGTCTTTGTAGGTTTAATCCTTGAGGGGTCTATGCCCATCTTGCGCACTGTATCCTGATAAAGCAGGTTCAGGCTACTGCCGCCGTCCATCAGGACTCTCGTGAGGTGAAATCCATCGACGATTGGGTCTAAAACCAATGCGGTGAATCCGCCATGGCGGATACTGGTCGGATGGTCTCTTCGATCGAAAGTGATCGGGCAAGAGGACCATGGATTGAACTTCGGGGCGACTGGCTCCATCGCATATACGTCCCTTAGTGCACGCTTCTGTTCCCTCTTGGGTATATGGGTTGCGTATATCATGTTTACTGTCCGCACTTGTGGGGGGAAGCCCTTCTGTCCTCTACTGTTCGGCGGCCGGGTCTCTTCCTCGTCATCACTGTGCAGCCCCTTGTCATTGCTTTCGGCAATTAACTTGCCTACCTGCTTGAATACCCAACAATCTCTGTTGGTGTGGTTAGCTGGCTTTTCGGGGGTGCCATGTATCTGGCAAGAGCGGTCGCGTATTCGGTCCAAATTGGACGGACCCGGAGTGGTTCTTTTGAATGGCTTCTTCCGCTGACCGGGTTTAGAGCCTCGGAATCCGGCGTTGACTGCCGTATCCTCATTGTTGTCGCCGTTAACGCGGCGTTTGTTTTTGTTTTGACGCGACCTGCCATTGTGGTCCTTAGTGTCCGGACTGCCAGCATTTTTGCTAAGGTTGTTGCTGCGAGCTAGCCAACTGTCCTCTCCCGTGCAGAAGCGGGTCATGAGTGATGTGAGGGCTGCCATGGATTTCGGCTTTTCCTGTCCGAGGTGCCGGGCCAACCACTCGTCGCGGATGTTATGTTTGAAGGCTGCGAGGGCCTCTGCATCCGGACAGTCGACGATTTGATTTTTCTTTGTTAAGAACTGTGTCCAGAATTGTCTGGCCGATTCGTCTAGCTGCTGAATTATGTGGCTTAGGTCATCGGCGTCTGGTGGTCGCACATATGTGCCGTGGAAGTTGTCAAGGAATGCGGCTTCCAGGTCCTCCCAACACCCAATTGACTCTGCGGGCAGGCTGTTAAGCCAATGCCGGGCTGGTCCTTTAAGCTTGAGCGGGAGATATTTGATGGCGTGGAGATCGTCGGCGCGGGCCATATGGATATGAAGGAGATAGTCCTCGATCCAAACCGCGAGGTCTGTTGTGCCATCGTAGGATTCAATGTTGACGGGTTTAAACCCTTCAGGGATTTGATGATCCATTACTTCGTCAGTGAAGCATAGCGGGTGTGCGGCGCCTCTATATTGAGCAATATCACGACGTATCTCAAAGGAGTGTTGTCTGCTGTGTTCGGCCCGGCCGGAGTTGTTGTATCCGGCTCGATGGTATTCATCGTGGGTCGTGGGGCGCCCTCGTGATCCATATATAGATCTGGATTGTCTTGCCTTGTCCTCCAATATATCCCGCAATTTCGGCGCATTCCCTCGTGGCTTCGTACTTTTTGAGCGGTGCCAGGGTACGGTCTTGATGGAAGGCCTAGATGCCTCTCTGTCGCGACCACGGGGAGGTCGGTCGGCCGTATTGTGCGCTGGTGACGAAGGTATGTATGCTTCCTCCTCTAGTCGGGGGAGCAACTTGCGTTTTGGGCAGCTCTTGGAAGGGCGTTCGAGTTCATACTCTTCGGCCGCGAGGATCTCGGTCCATCTGTCGGCCAGCAGGTCTTGATCAGCTTGAAGCTACTGCTACTTTTTCTTTAGGCTATTTGCTGTGGCCATTAGCCTGCGTTTGAAACGCTCTTGTTCAACGAGATCCTCAGGCATGATGAATTCGTCGTCGTCGAGGCTTGCCTCGTCTCCGGAGGGAGGCATGTAATTATCATCCTCGACCTCTTCGTCTGCCGCTCTCTCGTGAGGGCTTGCTTCTGCATCCTCCTGCGCTGAATCTTGCTGGAGGGGGTTGTCTTCGGCACTTTCTGGTGTGTTATAATCTCTTGTGCCGGAATCTCCATTCTTGCTGTGGCGGGATTTAGAGCGGCGCCGCTGGCGTCGGCGCTTGGGCTGTTTCTTTAGGGAATCTGCCTCCGCTGCTTCTTCGCCGTCCCCTTCTTTTGGGGTGTCCACCATGTATATGTCGTATGACGAGGTGGTCTTCCAGTGCCCTGTGGGCGCTGGTTCTTGATTGTCTCCGGCATCGTCGTCCATACCGTCGATGTCTTTGGAGTCGTAGTCTAGCATGTCGGTTAGATCGTCGACAGTGGCTACAAAGTGGGTGGTGGGTGGGCTTTGAATTTTTTCGTCGTCTGAATCCCAACCATCCTGGCCATAGTCCGGCCAAGGCTCTCTGGATAGCGAGAGATGCTTTAGCGAATTTAGGATGTCGCCAAAGGGTGAGTGTTGAAAGATGTCTGCGGCGGTGAACTCCATGATCGGCGCCCAATTGGATTCGACTGGCAGGGGCGCAAGAGGTTCGGAGTCCGGCAGAGAGTCCGGCACCTCGGAGTCACGAGCTTTATAAGGGACAAGGTTAGTGTTCGGCTCCATCGCCGTAGAAGTTGCAGCTCCCGAGGCGGTGTCCAGCCACCCGTCTTCGATCTGCGCGATCGGCTCCAAATTATGGATCGGAGCGGATTCGTGTGCGGCCTCCAAGGTACTGTCCGGCGGCAGAGTTAGATCGTGCCCATCGTGATAGTGCGGCACGCTCGGCTGCGGATCGGATTCGTCGAAGATCAAGTCTCCGTGGATATCCGCCGTGAAGTTTAGGCTTCCAAATTTGACCTGACGGCCAGGGGCGTAGCTTTCGATCTGCTACAGATGGCCAAGTGAATTGGCCCGCAGCGCGAAGCCGCCGAATACGAAGATCTGTCCAGGGAGAAAAGTCTCACCCTGGATGGCGTTGTTGTTGATTGAAGAAGCCATCAAGCCTATTGGTGACGACACAGAGGAACTCACAATGAAAGCACCAATGTCGGTGTCAAAACCGGCGGATCTCGGGTAGGGGGTCCCAAACTGTGCGTCTAGGCGGATGGTAACAGGAGACAAGGGACACGATGTTTTTACCCAGGTTCGGGCCCTCTCGATGGAGGTAAAACCCTACTCCTGCTTGATTGATATTGATGATATGGGTAGTACAAGAGTGGATCTACCACGAGATCAAGGAGGCTAAACCCTAGAAGCTAGCCTATGGTATGATTGTTGTAATGGTTATGTTGTCCTACGGACTAAAACCCTCCGGTTTATATAGACACCGGAGAGGGCTAGGGTTACACAGAGTCGGTTACAATGGTAGGAGATCTACATATCCGTATCGCCAAGCTTGCCTTCCACGCCAAGGAAAGTCCCATCCGGACACGGGACGAAGTCTTCAATCTTGTATCTTCATAGTCTTGGAGTCCGGCTGACGATGATAGTCCGGCTGTCCGGACACCCCCTAGTCCAGGACTCCCTCAACATGCCTACATTACATTGATGAATTGGAGCTAGTTCTGTGTCACCCTATGTTATAACTATTACATGAGGAATCGCATCCGACATAATTATCCATCACTGATCCAATGCCTACGAGCTTTTCACATATTGTTCTTTGCTTATTTACTTTACCGTTGCCACTATTAAAATTACTACAAAACTGTTATTGTTACTTTTGCCACTGCTACCGTCACTTCCATACTACTTTGCAACTAAATACTTTGCTACAGATACTAAGTTATCCAGGTGTGGTTGAATTGACAACTAAACTGCTAATACTTGATAATATTCTTTGGCTCCCCTTGTGTCGAATCAATAAATTTGGGTTGAATACTCTACCCTCGAAAACTGTTGCGATCCCCTATACTTGTGGGTTGTCAAGACTATTTTCTGGCGCCGTTGCAGGGGAGCATAGCTCTATTCTTTGAGTCACTTGGGATTTATATCTGCTGGTCAGTATGAGGAACTTGAAAGACAAAAGAACTAAGATTTATCCCTCAACTACGAGGGGAGGTAAGGAACTGCCATCTAGCTCTGCACTAAATTCTCTTTCTGTTATGAGTAAGCTTGCGACACCTAAACCTGCTTCTGCTATTAATTCTGATATGTCGCATGTTATTGATGATGCCACTTTTACTATGCATGATACTTATGATGAAACTACTTCTGTGCTTGGTACTACTGTGCCATCAGGTGAATTTCTTGATGAACAACTTGCTAGGGTTAGACAGAATGAAATTATTGAACTGATATTATTGAAGATAGTGATGCTAAAGGTTCTCCCCCTAAATATGAATTGCCTGTTTTTCCAGATGGTTATGTTATGGATGAAGAAACTACTAGACATATTCTTGCTTGCAATGATAGATATGATCTTAAAAAGTTATTAGCTAAGCTGAAACAGAAATCTCTAGATGCTAGAATGAAATATGACCCTACCACCTATCTTTGTTACTGATAAGGATTATGAATTCTCTGTCGATCCTGTAATTACTTTGGTTGAATCTGATCCTTTTTATGGCTATGAATCTGAAATTGTTGTGGCACATCTTACTAAGTTGAATGATATAGCCACCCTCTTCACTAATGATGAGAAATCTCGCTACTATTATATCCTTAAGATATTTCTATTCTCATTAAAGGGTGATGCCAAAACTTGGTTTAATTCTCTTGATCCTGGTTGTGTGTGTAGTCCCCAGGATATGATTTATTACTTCTCTGCTAAATATTTCCCTGCTTATAAGAAACAAGCTGCCTTCAGGGAAATATATAATTTTGTGCAAATTGAAGAAGAGAGTCTCCCACAAGCTTGGGGGAGGCTTCTCCTTTTACTTAATGCTTTGCCTGATCATCCTATTAAGAAAAATGAAATACTTGATATCTTCTATAATGGACTAACTGATGCTTCCAAAGACCACTTGGATAGTTGTGTTGGTTGTGTTTTCAAGGAAAGAACAGTCGATCAAGCTGAATTGCTATTGAATAATATGTTGACTAATGAAAATAACTGGACTCTTCCTGAGCCAATTCCTGAGCCAACTCCTAAGCCAACTCCGAAGAAGAGAGGTGTCCTATTTCTCAGTCCTGAAGATATGCAAGAGGCAAAGAAATCTATGAAAGAAAAAGGTATTAAAGATGAAGATGTTAAGAATTTACCTCTTGTTGAAGAAATACATGGTCTTAATATACCACGTATTGAAGAAACACATGGTCTTGATAACCCAACACAAGTAGTAAAGGTAAATTCTCTCTATAGATATGATAAAGTTGAAATCCCGTCTACTAAGTTTGCTAGCCAATGCTTGGATGAACTTGATGACTTTATGGCTAGACAAGAAAACTTCGATGCTTATGTTGGTATAGAATTAAAGAGTAATTCTTACATGATTGGACGCTTGAGTGATTATATGGCTAGAGTTAAAAGTGAACTTAAACTCATTAGTAAATATGCTTCTATGGTCACCACTCAAGCAGAACAAGTACTTAAAGCTCAAAGTGATTTGCTTGATGAATTAAATAATAAACATGACTTTGCTATTAGAGTGGCTACTAGAACTGGTAAAATAACTCAGGAACCTTTGTATCCTAAAGGCCACCCTAAGTGAATTGAGTAAGATTCTCAGAGAAATAATGTAGATGCACGTAGTACTTCTTAAAAGAAGAAAAAGAAAAATGATAGGACTTTGCATGCTTCTAGTGAACCTGTTGTAGACACACCTGAGAATCCCAATGATATTTCTATTTCTGATGCTGAAATACAATCTGGTGATGAACATGAACCGAGTGATAATGTTAATGATAATGTTCATGTTGATGCTCAACCTAGCAATAATAATGATGTAGAGATTGAACCTGCTATCGATCTTGATAACCCACAATCAAAGAATCAACGTTATGATAAGAGAGACTCTGTTGCTAGGAAGCACGGTAAAGAAAGAGAACCATGGGTTCAGAAACCCATGCCCTTTTCTCCTAAACCATCCAAGATAAAGGATGATGAGGATTTTGAGCGCTTTGCTGAAATGATTAGACCTATCTTCTTATGTATGCGCTTAACCGATATGCTTAAAGTGAATCCTTATGCTAAGTACACGAAGGATATTATTACAAATAAAAGAAAGATACCGGAAGCTGAAATTTCCACCATGCTTGATAATTATACTTTTAAAGGTGGAATACCAAAGAAACTTGGACATCCAGGAGTACCAACTATACCATGCTCCATTAAAATAAACTATGTTAAAACTGCTTTATGTGATCTTGGAACCGGTGTTAGTGTTATGCCTCTCTCTTTATATTATAGACTTGAATTGAGTAAGTTGACACCTACTGAAATATCTTTGCAAATGGATGATAAATCAACTGCTATACCTGTCGGTATTTGTGAAGATGTGCGTGTTGTGGTTGCAAACGCCACTATCTTAGCGGACTTTGTTATTCTTGATATTCCCGAGGACGATAGTATGTCAACTATCCTTGGTAGACCCTTTTTGAATACTGTAGGGGCTGTTATTGATTGCAACAAAGGCAATGTCACTTTTCATATTAATGGTAATGAGCATACGGTACACTTTCCGAGGAAACAACCTTGAGTTCATAGCGTCAATTCTATTGGAAATTCCAACTATCATTATTGGAGGTTTTGAATTTCCTCTTCCTACTGTCAAGAATAAATATGATATTATTATTATTGGAGATGTGCATATCCCCGTTGAGGTAACCTAGTGTTATTCAAAATTTCTCCGGTTCCATGTTATTCGGAATGAGTTTGTGAACAAGACTTGATCAACCTTGTTAGTGGATTCCTTTTGATGATCATGAGATGGATGAAGTTAGAAAGCACAACCTTCTGTACCCTCCTTTTACTTTTTGTTATTTAGATTACATAAAGCAAAAATAGTATTTTCTGCCTGTTTTTTGAATTATCCATGCAATAAAAAAATACCCCAAAAATAAAAGTTCTCCAAATACCCTGCAAATTTAGTATGATTTTTTCTGGAATATTTGAGAATATCTAGCACTGAGAACACAGCAGGGGAAGCTGGCACCTGGCCACGAGGGTCCAGGGCGTGCCCCCTGCCTCATGGGCCCACGGTGGCCCCCCTCCACTTATTCATGCACCCATGAATTTCTTATTCCTCCCAAAAAATCACTATCTAGCTCAAGCACGAGTTCTAGCTCATTTTGCTGCCATTTTCGATCTCCTTGCTCAAAGCTCCATTCACAAAACTGCTTTGGAATATTGTTCCTTGGTATGTGACTCCTCCAATGGTCCAATTAGTTTTTGTTCTAGTGCTTTATTCATTGCAAATTTTTGCTGCCTAGGTGACCCTGTTCTTGAGCTTGCATGTCAAACTTATATGTTCCCAAGTAATTCTAATGCATGATATAGGCTCTAGGCACTTGTGGGAGTAGTTGCTATCAATCTTGTTTAGTTTGGTTCACTTTTATTTTGAGTTACTAAAAATTTCAGAAATTTTTCAGAGGAAGAAATATGTCTAGGAAAATGTACCAAGGTGGTTCTTCAAGGAAGAAATGACCCAGGCTCACAATATGTGAGCAGGATGATGAACCACCAAGGGAAGCTGACGTGCAGCCTTGCGAATGGCCGTCAGAGGAGTTTATGGTCAAAGCAGGCATCAAGGATGAATTTGATGCATATGTGCGTAATGCCGATCTTGAGGACTTCATGCAAGATAAGTGCCCTCAGTACTACTATTTGACTGATTCATTTGTGAAAAGGTTTAAATTTACATCTTCGCATAATTCTCCAACTGCCCTGTTTGATATTTATGATAAGTCATATACCATGGACCTAGAAGATTTCACTACTGCTTGTAAACTTCCGAAGTGGGGCAGTGTTAATGAACCCCGTAAATCTGAATATAAAGACTTCCTTGCTAGTATCACTGTCGGAGAATCTAGAGAAATAGCACAAGCTACCATAGGGAGCATCCACTTTCCTGCTATACTTCATGGGTAGATGCATAAACGGTAAAGATGAAGCATGTCACATGTGTGTTCTTGATCTTTGTGTCCTCAAGAGTGTTGTATTAGGTGATAAAGAATACAACTTGGGGACAATTGTTGCACGTAGGTTGCATAATAATGGTTTAGTTGGAGACTTGTTTGGAGGGATTTATGCGACCCATGTGGCTAATTATCTTGGTATACCTGCACATGAAAATGATAGGGAGTTGCCTCCCTCTTATTTAGATTATATGCCATGGTTAATCATCATTTTCTTGAGAGGAACGAACAATTCCTCCAGTATCGACTAATCTTTGACAGACGTCGCGCTGTCCATATTACTCTCCCTGCTCCTGCCCTTTTTGATTATCAGGAAAAAGGAAGATATGTTATCACCAGGGAGGAGGCAACCGAGTACGAGAGGAGGGCGGAGGCAGCTCACCACCATGCTGCAGCTCAGGAGGCAATGGCTGCTGCATCTCAGTACGACCCTAGTTACAACTTCGGATATCAGCCAGGCTATCCATGGCCATAGACCAACTTAGGCCAAAAGCCTAAGCTTGGGGGAGTACATATTTCTCACCGACATTACATTCATGTTCACACACTCATGCTAGTTGTCGGTGCTCATACTTTTTCATTGTACTATCCATGCTAGTTTATTTTCTTTTTCTAGTTTTCTTCTTGTGTGTTTGATAAACCTTAAGAAAAAGCAAAAAAGTTAGCTAGTTTAATTTCCATGCTTGTAGTAGCAATTAAAAGAAAACCCAAAAAGATTTCTCGTTCTTCTATTGCTTGTTGGGAGCTTTCCCGTGTAAATAGTTTTATTTCTTTTCTTTCATTTGGGGGTCGAGAGGAGAAGACCATAATGAAAATGTTTAGTGGCTCTCATATGCATAATTGTTGATTTAACCAAGAGCCTATATTACTTTGTCTTCTCCCTTGAATTGAATGCTTGCAGATTCTAAATTAGTCCAATGCACGTGCACTATTATTATTATACACAACGTACGGTCGTGCGAGTGAAAGGCAATAATGACGATATATGATGGACTGGCTGAGATGAGAGAAGCTGGTATGAACTCGACCTCTCTTGTTTTTGTAAATATGATTAGTTCATCATTCCTGATTCAACCTATTATGAATAAACATGTTTGCAATGACAATTAGAGATTATAGTTGCTTATGCCATGCTTAATTAGCTAGGAGCTTATAATGGTTTACCTTGCGTGCCAACATGCTATTAAAATGGTTGTGATGTGGTATGATAGGGTGGTATCCTCCTTTGAATGATTCGAGTGACTTGACTTGGCACATGTTCACGCATGTAGTTGAAACAAAATCAACATAGCCTTCATGATATTTATGTTCATGGTGGATTATATCCTACTCATGCTTGCACTCAGTGTTGATAAATTTTAATGCATGTTCATGACTGTTGTCGCTCTCTTAGTTGGTCACTTCTCAGTCTCTTTCTAGCCTTCACCTGTACTAAGCGGGAATACTGCTTGTGCATCCAAACTCCATAAACCCCAAAGTTATTCCACATGAGTCCACTATACCTTCATATATGCGGTATCTACCTACCGTTCCAAGTAAATTTGTATGTGCCAAACTCTAAACCTTCAAATGAAATTCTGTTTTGCATGCTCGAACAGCTCATATATCAACTAGGGTTGTCTGTATCTTCCATGTTAGGCGGGTTATTCTCAAGAGGAGTGGACTCCGCTCCTCATTCAAGAGAAAATGGATAGTCACCGGGATGCCCAGTCCCATGCTCAAATCAAATCAAAATAATTAAACAAAACTCCCCCAGGATTGTTGCTAGTTGGAGGCACCCATTGTTTCGGGCAAGCCATGGATTGATGCTTGTTGGTGGTGGGGGAGTATAAACTTTACCATTCTGTTTGGGAACTGCCTATAATGTGTGTAGCATGGAAGATATCGAGATCTCATAGTTGTTACGTTGACAGTGAAAGTATACCGCTCAAAATGTTATTCATCTCTATTTCAAAATCAAGCTCTGGCACCTACACAAATCCCTGCTTCCCTCTGCAAAGGGCCTATCTATTTACTCTTGTGTTGAGTTGTCACCCTCTTATTAAAATGCACCCACTAGAGAGCACCGCTGTCATTTGCATGCATTACTATTAGTTTATATTGGGTATGACTATGACTGGATCTCTTTTACCATGAATTGCAATGTTTAGTCAGTCCTTGATCTTTAAAGGTGCTCTGCATTTATGTTTTGCGGTCTCAGAAAGGGCTAGCGAGATACCATCTTGTTATATCATATTATGATTGTTTTGAGAAAGTGTTGTCATCCGAGTTTTATTATTATTGCTTGCTAGTTGATTATGCCATTGATATGAGTAAACATGAGACCTAAGTGTTATTGTGAATATGGTTAGTTCATAATCTTTGCTGAAAACTTGAATGCTGGCTTTACATATTTGCAACAACAAGAGCAAACCGAGTTTGTAAAAGTTTTTCTTTATCACTTTCAATTTGTCAACTGAATTGCTTGAGGACAAGCAAAGGTTTAAGCTTGGGGGAGTTGATACGTCTCCGTCGAATCTACTTCTCCAAACACTTTTGCCCTTGTATTGGACTCTAACTTGCATGATTTGAATGGAACTAACCCGGACTGACGTTGTTTTCAGCAGAACTGCCATGGCGTTATTTTTGTGCAGAAATAAAAGTTCTCGGAATGACCTGAAAATCCACAGAGCAACTTTTCGGAATTAATAAAAAATACTGGCGAAAGAATCAGCATCAGGGGGCCCACACCCTATCCACCAGGGTGAGGGGAGCACCCCCTCCCCTAGGGCGCGCCCCATGCCTTGTGGGCCCCCTAGACGTCCACCGACCTCAACTCCAACTCCATATATTTGCTTTCGCGGAGAAAAAAATCAAAGAGAAAGTTTCATCGCGTTTTACGATACGGAGCCGCCGCCAAGCCCTAATCTCTCTCGGGAGGGCTGATCTGGAGTCCGTTCGGGGCTTCGGAGAGGGGGATTCGTCGCCGTCATCATCATCAACCATCCTCCATCACCTATTTCATGATGGTCACCGCCGTGCGTGAGTAATTCCATCGTAGGCTTGCTGGATGGTGATGGGTTGGATGAGATTTTCCATGTAATCAAGTTAGTTTTGTTAGGGTTTGATCCATAGTATCCACTATGTTCTCAGATTGATGTTGCTATGACTTTGCTATGCTTAATGCTTGTCACTAGGGCCCGAGTGCCATGATTTCAGATCTGAACCTATTATGTTTTCATGAATATATGTGAGTTCTTGATCTTATCTTGCAAGTCTATAGTCACCTATTATGTGTTATGATCCGACAACCCCGAAGTGACAATAATCGGGATACTTCTCGGTGATGACCGTAGTTTGAGGAGTTCATGTATTCACTATGTGTTAATGCTTTGGTCCGGTACTCTATTAAAAGGAGGCCTTAATATCCCTTAGTTTCCATTAGGACCCCGCTGCCACGGGAGGGTAGGACAAAAGATGTCATGCAAGTTCTTTTCCATAAGCACGTATGACTATATTCGGAATACATGCCTACATTACATTGATGAATTGGAGCTAGTTCTGTGTCACCCTATGTTATAACTATTAAATGAGGAATCACATCCGACATAATTATCCATCACTGATCCAATGCCTATGAGCTTTTCATATATTGTGCTTTGCTTATTTACTTTACCGTTGCCACTGTTACAATTACTACAAAACTGCTATCGTTACTTTTGCCACTGCTACTGTCACTTCCGTATACTTTGTTGCAGATACTAAGTTATCCAGGTGTGGTTGAATTGACAACTCAACTGCTAATACTTGAGAATATTCTTTGGCTCCCCTTGTGTCGAATCAATAAATTTGGGTTGAATACTCTACCCTCGAAAACTGTTGCAATCCCCTATACTTGTGGGTTATCAGTGCTAGAGGGGAGCGACGTGCTGCCTGATGAATTCCTTCACCACCATCGACGCCTTCACCTCCAGCTCTTGCAGCCTCGCCAACCTCTTCCAGATGCAAGTAAGGCACCGGTCGAAGAGCTTCGCGTGGCCCCAACCGGAGCTGGGCGAGGCCGGCGCCCCAGGAGTCAGGAGCAGGGGCTGCACGTGCCGGCATCTATAAGCAGCCACTGCTTCCGGAAGCCCTTCACAGCAGGTGAAAGTTTGAAGTAAATCCCCGAGCCGGCGGTTGCGGCCAGAGCTTCTAAGGTCGTGCATCCCGAGCATTGGCGAGCATCGACCAGCCGGAGCAAGAAGAAATGGTGAAACAGGGCCACGGAAGGAGTAATGCCGACCATGGCCTCGCAAAGGAAGGCGGAGATAACAAGGAGGATGACAGAGCGGGGATCCAGATGCAGTAGGTGGATCTAGTAATGCGAGATCACGGCATTGAAGAAGGGAGAGAAAGGGGGGAATCAGGCCCGTGAGGGGAGCATGGAGATAAATGGGGAACTCAGTGGTGCTCATCTCACCCACACGCCAAGACGCAAGACGGACGACCGTTGCCTTCCACTTGTTGGAATCGGCTACAAGGGCATGGCGGACCTTGTCCAGCCCCTCATGGTTGATCACCGTCGACCGCTCAAGAGCTGGATCCAAGGATGGCGGGAACCTGGCCGGGGCGCGCGGCTTCCCCTTCTTCTTCCTTGGCTGCGGGGCCATGAAAGAAGCTGGAAAATGGGGGTGAGGCGCCGATGTCGGATCTACGCACGGAGATGCAAGATTGGGAGAAGAAGAAACGAAGGCCAATCGCGACAATCTGCAAGGGTGAGCTGTTCTGGCAACGGGCGACCACTAGGCTTGGCAGATATCAAGGTAGCGTGGGGAAGTGGAGACGCCCACGTCCTATCAATCGCCACGCGTCATCAAGGCCGCAGGCGGTTAGGGCCCGCGACACTCCGTTCTTGCCCTTTGGCTTCACCTGGAAGCCAAGTTCGAGCGCACCTTGGGCCCGGGGCTACTGTCGACGTTCTGGATATGGGAGTATCTAGACTTGCCTGCCTGTGGCCCACCGCATGGCCCCGTCAACGGCCTGGTGCGGCCCAACTTTGTCATCAACAACTCAAGACCCTCGCGAGGGGCCAAGCCTCGCGAGGCGGATGATGCCAAGACCCCCGAGGGGATCGGCCTCTTCAGGCTGGCTCCCGAGGGGTGGGGAGTTCTATGCAAGGTGCACCTCACGAGGCTCAGCTGACGTGAGCCATGACGACCAAGGCCAGGCGGGCGCCAGCGGGCGCAGAGCGCCAGTTTCCCCTTTGGTGCAAGGGAGGCAAGCCACAGGCGCGGAGTCCTGAGGAATCAGCCAAAGGTTTCCATTTTGGGGCTACAAGACCAAGACCACTAGGACGGCAGGATGGAAGTCATCACGAAGCCCACCGCAGTGTCACGACCAGGGGCTTTTCGCAGGCGAAGACCACTTTTGTCAGGATAAGCTATACTACTTGTTCCCTTTCAAATCCAGTCGTTATGGGATCCCTTCCCGCCAACATTTGGGAAGAGGACCAAGGCCACTATAAATAGGACTTAGCCACCACCATAGAGGGAGATCGGATCGCATCTGATCTAGTCCACATCCCACCAGCTCTCTTGAGCTCAAGAACACCTCACCTCCTGAGGCCAGTTCATCCACTGTACTAGTTCATCCTCAGCCCCTCGAGGCAATCCACCAAAACGCTGGAGTAGGATATTACACTACAAGGTGGCCCGAACCAGGATAAACTGATGTGTCTCTTTGTCTCTTCGAGCTCGACGCGCTAGGCTTAGGAGGATCGCGAGTAGGCAAGCTGGGTAGGTTGACGCACACACCCCAGAGTTCGAACCTTTCGAGGGTTTGCAGAACCCGTAATCCGACAGAGACATACCCATAGGATTTTTTATAAGCAGTTCTATAAGCCCATAATGCATCATCAAGTTTCTTGGACCAATTCTTTCTAGATCTATTAACAGTCTTTTGCAAAATAAATTTAATCTCTCTATTACTCAATTCTACTTGACCAATAGACTGGGGGTGATATGGAGATACAATTCTATGGTTAACATCATACTTAGCAACATTTTACGAAAAGCACCATGAATAAAATGTGAACCACCATCAGTCATTAAATATCTAGGGACTCCAAACTTTAGAAAAATAACTTCTTTAAGCATCTTAATAGAGGTGTTATGATCAACACTACTTGTTGGAATAGCTTCTACCCACTTAGTAACATAATCAGTAACAACTAGAATATGTGTATACCCATTAGAGGAAGGAAAAGGTCCCATATAATCAAAGCCCCAAACATCAAATGGATCAATAACAGGTGAATTGTTCATAGGCATTTCCTGACGTCTACTAATATTACCAATTGTTTGGCATTCATCACAAGACAAGACAAACTTACGAGCATCTTTGAAGAGAGTAGGCCAATAAAAACCGGAGTGCAATGCCTTATGTGCAGTTCTATCTCTAGCATGGTGTCCTCCGTAATCCTCGGAGTGACACTTGCGTAAGATCTGTTCCTTTTCATGCTCAGGTACACAACATCTAATAACACCATCTAATCGTTCTTTATAAAGGTGTGGGTCATCCCAAAAGTAATGTCTTAAATCATAAAAAAACTTTTCTTTTGCTGGTATGTGAAACTAGGTGGTATAAATTTAGCAACGATATAATTAGCATAATCAGCATACCATGGAGTGTTATGAGAAGCATTTATGACAGCTAATTATTCATCAGGAAAGCTATCATCAATATGTAGTGGGTCATCAAGAACATTTCCTAACCTAGACAAGTTGTCTGCAACGGGGTTCTCAGCTCACTTTCTATCAATAATATGCAAATCAAATTCTTATAGCAAGAGAACCCATCTAATAAGTCTAGGTTTAGCATCTTTCTTTTCCATAAGATATTTAATAGCAGCATGATCAGTGTGAATGGTTACTTTGGAATCAACAATATAAGATCTGAACTTATCACAGCAAACACAAATGCTAAAAATTCTTTTTCAGTAGTAGCATAATTTCTTTGGGCACTGTCTAGAGTTTTACTAGCATAATGAACAACATTCAATTTCTTATCAACTCTTTGTCCTAGAATAGCACCAACAACATAATCACTAGCATCACACATAATTTCAAAGGGTAAATTCGAATCAGGTGGCTGAACAATAGGTGCAGAAATCAAGGCTTTCTTAAGTATTTCAAATGCTTCTACACAATCATCATCAAAAATAAAAGGAACATCTTTTTGCAAGAGATTAGTGAGAGGCCTAGAAATTTTAGAGAAGTCTTTAATAAACCTCCTATAGAAACCAGCATGACCAAGGAAACTTCTTATACCTTTGATGTCTTTAGGACACGACATCTTTTCAATAGCATCTACTTTAGCTTTATCAACTTCACCACCTCTTTCAGAAATTTTATGCCCCAAGACAATATCTTTATTAACCATAAAGTGGCACTTCTCCCAATTCAAGACAAGATTAATTTCTTCACATCTCTGCAAAACTCGATCAAGGTTGCTTAAGCAATCATCAAAATAAGTTCCGTAAACGGAGAAATCATCCATGAAAACCTCAACAATATTTTCACAGAAGTAAGAGAATATAGCAGTCATACATCTTTGAAAGGTAGCAGGTGCATTGCATAAACCAAAAGGCATATGTCTATAAGCAAAGGTACCGAAAGGGCAAGTAAAAGTGGTGTTTTCCTGATCATCTTTTGACACAGGTATTTGAGAGAAACCAGAGTAACCATCTAGAAAGCAAAAATGTGTATGTTTGGATTGTCTTTCTAGCATTTGATCAATAAAAGGTCGAGGTTAATGATCTTTTCTAGTAGCTTTGTTTAATTTGCGAAAATCAATTACCATTCTATAACCTGTAATAATTCTTTGTGGGATCAATTCATTCTTATCATTAGGAACAACAGTAATACCTCCCTTCTTAGGGACACAATGAATGGGACTTACCCTCTTACTATCAGCAATAAGATAAATTATACCTGCCTCTAGAAGCTTTAGTATTTCATTTCTTACCACTTCTTTCATCTTAGGATTTAACCGTCGTTGATGATCAACAACTCGTTTAGCATCAGGCTCCAAATTAATTTTGTGCTGACATAGAGTGGGACTAATGCCCTTAAGTTCATCAAGAGTATATCCAATAGCGGCACGGTGCTTCTTCAGAGTTTTCAATAATTTCTTTTCTTCATGCTCTGAAAGGTTAGCACTAATAATAACAGGATATATCTTATTTTCATCAAGATAAGCATATTTCATAGTGTTAGGTAATTGTTAAGCTCGAACACGGGATCACCCTTGGGTGGAGGAGGATCCCCAAGGATTTAAATAGTAAAATTGTGTTTCAAAATAGGTCCTTGATTAAAGAATATTTCATCTATTTCCCTTCTTTCATTCATAAATATATCATTTTCATGGTCTAGCAAATATTTTTCTAAAGGATCAGTAGGAGGCACGACAATAGAAGCAAGACCAATAATTTCATCCTTACTAGGCAATTCTTTATCATGGGGTTGTCTACGAAATTTGGAGAAATTAAAATCATGAGACATATCCCCTAAACCAACAGTAACAATATCTTTCTCGCAGTCTATCTTAGCATTAACAGTGTTCAAGAAAGGTCTACCAAATATAATGGGACAAAATCGTCTTGTGGGGAACCAAGAACAAGAAAATCAGTAGGGTATTTTATTTTCCCACACAAGACTTCAACATCTCTAACAATCCGAATTGGTGATATAGTATCTCTATGCAAGCTTAATAGTAACATCAATATCTACTATCTCAGCAGGTGCAATATCATTCATAATTTTTTGGTATAAGGTATTGCACTCACACTAGCACCCACATCACATAAGCCATGATAACAATGATCTCCTATTTTAACAGAAACAACAGGCATGCCAACAATAGGTCTATGTTTATCTTTAGTATCGGGTTTAGCAATTCTAGCAGCTTCATCATAGAAATAAATAACATGCCCATCACCATTATCGACCAAGAGATCTTTAACCATAGCAACACTAGGTTCTACTTTAATTTGTTTCAGGGGGTGTAGATGTTCTAGTATAACTCTTATGAACCACAGTTGAATCTTTAGCATGATCCTTTATTCTAACAGGAAAAGGTGGTTTCTCAATATAAGCTGTAGGAACAATAGGATCAACATTATAAGTAATAGTTTCTTATTAAACTTTAATAGGTTCTACTACCTTAACTTCAATGGGAGGATGATATTTAAACCACTTCTCCTTAGGGAGATCAACATGAGTAGCAAAAGATTCATAGAAAGAAGCTATTATCTCAGAGTCAAGTCCATGTTTAGTGCTAAAATCACGAAAAGCATCGTATCTATAAAAGATTTAACACAACCAAACTTAAGGTTTATACCTGACTCCTTACCTTCATCGTGTTCCCAATCTTCAGAGTTGCATCTAATTATTTCCAATAAATCCCATTTGAATTCAATAGTCTTCATCATAAAAGAACCAGTACAAGAAGTATCGAGCATTGATTGATCATTATGAGAAAGCCGAGCATAAAAGTTTTGAATAATAATTTCTCTTGAGAGCTCATGATTGGGGAATGAATATAACATTGACATAAGCCTCCCCCAAGCTTGAGGCGACACTTTCTCCTTCGCGAGGCCAAAAATTATGTATATAATTCCGATCACGATGAACCAGATGCATAGGATAAAACTTCTGATGAAATTCCAATTTCAATCAGTTGTAGTTCCATGATCCAATATCATCACATAGCCTATACCATGTCAATGCCTTTCCCTTCAAAGATAAAGGGAAGACCTTCTTCTTGAAAACATCCTCGGGGATACTTGCAAGCTTAAATAATCCACAAACTTCATCCACATAGATTAGGTGCATATCGGGATGTAATATTCCATCACCTGCATAAGGATTGCTAGCAGTTTCTCTATCATACCCAAAGGAATTTCATAATAAATATTTTCAGTAGGTGCAGTAGGTTGAGGAGCAACTCTTTGCTCTTCCGATTGAGGTGAATATACCCCGAACAAGCCCCTCAAAGGATTATTTTCCATAGTAACAAGTGACAGTAAATTTTACCACACTATATAAATGTTCCCTTACCAAATTCCACTTACCAAAGGCGCTTCACTCCCTGATAACGACGCCAGAAAAGAGTCTTGATGACCCACAAGTATAGGGGATCTATCGTAGTCCTTTCGATAAGTAAGAGTGTCGAACCCAACGAGGAGCGGAAGGAAATGACAAGCGGTTTTCAGCAAGGTATTCTCTGCAAGCACTGAAATTATCGGTAAAAGATAGTTGTGTAATAAGATGATTCATAACGGGTAACAAGTAACAAAAGTAAACAAGGTGCATGAAGGTGGCCCAATCCTTTTTGTAGCAAAGGACAAGTCTGGACAAACTCTTATATAAAGCAAAGCGCTCCCGAGGACAAATGGGAATTATTGTCAAGTTAGTTTCCATCATGCTCATATGATCCGCGTTCGTTACTTTGATAATTTGATATGTGGGTGGACCGGTGCTTGAGTGCTGCCCTTCCTTGGACAAGCCTCCCACTTATGATTAACCCCTCTTGGAAGCATCTGCAACTACGAAAGAAGAATTAAGGTAAACCTAACCATAGCATGAAACATATGGATCCAAATCAGCCCCTTACGAAGCAACGCATAAACTAGGGTTTAAGCTTCTATCACTCTAGCAACCCATCATCTACTTATTACTTCCAAATGGCTTCCCCTAGGCCCAAATCATGGTAAAATATCATGTAGTCGATGTTCACATAACACCACTAGAGGAAAGACAACATACATCTCATCAAAATATCGAACGAATACCAAATTCACATGATTACTTATAACAAGACTTCTCCCATGTCCTCAGGAACAAACGTAACTACTCACAAAGAATATTCATGTTCATAATCAGAGGAGTATTAATTATCATTAAGGATCTGAACATATGATCTTCCACCGAATAAACCAACTAGCATCAACTACAAGGAGTAATCAACACTACTAGCAACCCACAGGTACCAATCTGAGGTTTTGAGACAAAGATCGGATACAAGAGATGAACTAGGGTATGAGAGGAGATGGTGCTGGTGAAGATGTTGATGGAGATTGACCCCCACTCAATGAGAGGATCGATGGTGATGACGATGGTGATGATTTCCCCCTCCTAGAGGGAGGTTTCCCCGGCAGAACAGCTTCGCCGGAGCCCTAGATTGGTTCTGCCCAGGTTCCACCTCGAGATGGCAGCGCTTCATCCCGAAAGCTTCCTTTTTATTTTTCGAGGTCAAAACACACCATATAGTAGAAGATGGGCATCGGGGGCCCACCAGGGTCCCACAAGACCGGAGGGCGCGCCCTCCATTGTAACGCCCGGATAATTAAGCTACAGTAATTCCATGCTAATGATGCCATGTCATCACCTTTACTGTTGCTAGGTCCCACGTTGGTTCAAACCAATTCAATTTTCAAAGTTAAAATAAAGTCAAACAACGAAAGTTTTTCAAATGTCAAAAATAAAATGTTCAAAGTGTGGCAAATATCCCATAACCAATTATGGTGCTGACCCAACATTTTTGTAAAAATGTTTAATTGCTCTTTGGTGAATAAAACGGTGACTAAAACAATTATTGAATGCCTTTAAATAATATAAAGAATACAAACCTATTTTATTATTGTGCCAAATTAATTAGGGCAGTAGCCTAAGTAGTAATACAAATTGTGAGGCTAGGTTTATATTTTAGAAAACAAAAAAATAAATACGTGAAAGGAAACTTAGTTGAAAACAGAAAACTATAAAAGGAAAACAAAACAAAATATGTAGAAGAATAAAAGGAAAAGCCCTCCCACTGTTCCCTCTGGCCTTGGGCCAACTGGCCAGGCCGGCCCACCTGGCACTGCCTCCCCCCTCCCTGTTCACGGGGGGGATCGTGGGCAGCGCCGATGCCTGCCACGGCACCGGCCGTCGCCGTGGCGGCCATCGCCCGACGCCCTTCGCCTATAAGATGTCGCCTCCTCGCCCGGGACGAACCCTAGATCCCCATTCGCCCCTCTCGCCCATCTCCCCGATCTGGACACCCGCGTCGGCGAGGCCGACGCCCGAAGCCGAAGCTCGCGGTCGTCGTCCCGACCCCAACCGCCTCCGCGACGGCTACCCCGAGCTTTGGCGCTTCCCCGACTCCTCCTCGCGCACGCTTTTGCACACCTACAGGGCCCGGTGAGGCCCCCTCCTCTGTTCCCCTTCCTTCCCCCTCGCTATAGACGCCGTGCGTCACCGCCGCCCGAGCTCGTGCTCGTCATGGACCGTGCTCCCTGTGCTGCTATTTCGCTGCTGCTGCTCCCGCGAAGTCGCGCGTGCAGCCCTGCCGCTCCCGCCGTCACGCCCGTGCTCCTGAGGAGCTCGCGGTCGTCGCGTTCCCCACGTCCCTGGCCGCGTCAGGGTCGCGGCCTGACCGCGCGCGCCTGCCTCTGCGCCCGTGGCGTCGTCGCTGCTGCTGCCGCCAAGAACTGCTGCTTGCTGCCTCACTACGGCCCGCACACGTTCGCCGCTCGCCTCCCGGTGGCCCCTGGTCGCGCCCGCGCCGTCGCCAAGCACCGCCCGCACCTGCTCCTTGTGCTGCCCTCCCCCCTCCTCCTGCCAGCACGCCCGTACCCCGGCCGCACGCCCCGCGCCCTCCAGCGCGCCATCCCGCACACGAGGTCGTCGTCGGAGCTGTGCTCCGGAGCACCTCCGCCGCCTCTGTACCTCGCCAGCGCGACCCCCTCCTCGCGTCGTTCCCCTCCGGCCGCGGCCTCGCCTTGTGCGTGTGTCGCGTGCTCGCGCGCGTCCTCCTGCAGCCACCTGCGCCCGTCGCCGCTGCCGCTTGCGCTGCCTGCTACTAGTGCCGCTGCTGCTATGCTACACTTCTACAGAAACATTCAGCTACTGTAGATGTAGTTAGCTTTGCTAAATCTACAATGAGTAACCCCCTGGGCAGCCCCTAAACAGCGATTAGACAAGTCCTAACATGGGTACAAATAATATGAGTAGAAAGTATACATGACAAACTTCATTTTATACCACTGGACCAAATCCTTTTGATGAATAGATTAAATCCTGCAAAAATCACAAAATGACATCTTATGTTAATAACTCCTAGCCTACTAACTTGTGTGTCCTGTGTGTGTGCGCGCGTCGTGCACGTGGCCGGAGTAGTGGCCGGCTCTTGCTTAGATTAGTACTATTAGGTGTTAATTAATGGCTAGAATTGTCTATGTACAGATGACATGTGGCCCCTTATTTTTAAAAAAGCCTAATTAATAGTTTGTGCCAATGACAAGTAGGGCCCAATGCACTGTTCATTGGTTGGCTAGTAAAGGTGTTGACTGAGTCAACCCAGCTCCTTGACCCCACATGTCATTGAGTGTGACTAGCCCCCTGTTGAGTTAAAAAAACATTTCACTATTTATAATTCGAATTAAATAAATTAAAAAAAATCCTTTAAACTTTAGAAATTAATATAAAATAAACCGTAGCTCGGATGAAAAAGTTTTCTACATGAAAGTTGCTCAGAACGACGGGACGAATCCGAATACGCGATCTGTTCGCCCGCCACACATCCCTAGCATAAAAAACATGCAGCTTTTCCCCTCCGGTTCATTTGTCTGACAGATGTCCGGAACCGGGATACTTTCCCGGATGTTTCCCCCTTCGCCAGTAACACCTAACACTGCGTTAGAACACCTCTAGCCCCGCTTATAATCATGTTGGGCATATGTTTGCGTGTATTTACTGTTTCTTCCCCCTCTTCTCTTCGGTAGACCCCGAGACCGCTGCTGATGCCCCTGTGATCGACTACGTCACGACGATCCTCCTTCTTGTCTGAGCAACCAGGCAAGCCCCCCCTTTGATCATCCCGATATCGCCCACTCTATACTCTCATGCTTGCATTAGATTTTGCTACTGTTATTGTTTGCTCCTATTGTGATGCATAGCCTGCTTTTGTACCTGCTTATGTTACCTACCTACTTATCCTAAACTGCTTAGTATAGGTTGGTTAGTGATCCATCAATGACCCCCACTTGTCCTTGTTGCCCCTGCTTCATCATCGACGCCTTGATCGACGTGATCGACGACCAGAGCCCGACACCTCACATCACATCACGCCCCTTCTGTTGCTCGACTCTGTAGAGCTACTATCGAGTGACGAGGGTGATCCCTCATAACGCACTCCTGGTGATAATTCTGTAGTGTAGCTATTCGGTCGTGGTCATCGAGGGTGATTTCCTCTTTCACCATTCCCGATACGGCTCTGTCGTTCAACACCTCAAGTGTGAACCTCGAGGGTGGTCCCTCTTACGTTCACCTTGATGATTACATTGAGTGGAATCCACCGGGGGTCATTCCTCGGGTTTTCCCTTGATGTTTGGACACACGGTTACCTTGACTTTACTGGAGATCGTTGTGAAAGCCGGGCGGGCCTGGAGAGCACTCGTGCGATGTGACAGTGGCGGCTGGCTGTTTAGCGGTATCACCCGGGAGGGGGTGATAGCTCCGGACTTGTCCCGACAGCCGTTACTCCTTTTAATAATGCACTAACAGGTTTGGGAATTTGTTCTGAGTTGGCCTTTGGCCTTTACGCACTAACCACCATGCGAGAATAGTTATGGGCCTCGACGTCGCAGTATCAGCCGAAGCTTTGTTAGACGTCCAGTTCAGCATTGTGGCCGGGCTGGATCGTGCCATCCACTTCACGGATGGTGCCGGTATCCCCTTGCGCACAACGATCCGGAGTGCAACGGGCGATGGGCCCAGACCCCGGAGTGCTTAGGATGTAGACCGGCGGGGACCTCTCTGCTGAGCCTAGGTCGGGCTGCGACGTGTTGATCTTCCGAGGGCGGGCATTGACCCCAGAAAGGTGTGTCCGGCCAGAGTGATCGAGCGTGTTGGGTAACGTGGTGCACCCCTGCAGGGAAGACATATATTCGAATACCGTGTCCACAGTAATGGACGTTCAGACTTGTATCCTGATCTTATACAACTAGAAATGGATACTTGATATGTGATGGATATGTGGCTCCGGGATTGCTTTCTCGCAGGGAGTCGAGGAAGGATCTCTGGGCGTTAATGTTACAACATGCTTGTTAATTATAAACTGCTGTTCTTTACTCTTCTACATGTTGCAAGATGCTCGGAGCTGCGTGAAGATGCTAGTCTTCGATAGGCTAGGCTTTCCCCCTCTATTCTGGCATTCTGCAGTTCAGTCCACAGATACAACCCTTCCATTTGATACAAATGCATATTTAGTATAGATCTGATGCTTGCGAGTACTTTGGATGAGTACTCACGGTTGCTTTGCTACCCCTTTTCCCCCTTCTTCCTTCTTTCCGGTTGTTGCAACCAGATGGTGGATCCCTGGAGCCAGATGCCACCACCGACGGATACTACTACTTGGAGACCGCCGACGACCAGGAGTAGTTAGGAGGTCCCAGGTAGGAGGCCTTGCCTCTTCGATCGTTGTTGTTTTTGTGCTTGCCTTCTTAAGGCATCCTTGTCTAACTTATGTCTGTACTCAGATATTGTTGCTTCCGCTGACTCTCTTGTGTATCGAGCTATGTATTCGAGCCCTCGAGGCCCCTGGCTTGTAATATAAAGCTTGTATTATTTTATTTGTGTCTAGAATTGTGTTGTGATATCTTCCCGTGAGTCCCTGATCTTGATCGTACACATTTGCGTGTATGATTAGTGTACGATTGAATCGGGGGCGTCACATCCATCCTTGTGGATGGTAGGTGGCCCCCCTCTGGTGCTTTTTTCGCCCAATATTTTTAGATTTTCCAAAAATATTCTCTATGAAGTTTCAGGACTTTTGGAGTTGTGCAGAATAGGTCTCTAATATTTGCTCCTTTTCCTGTCCGGAATTCCAGTTGCCAGCATTCTCCCTCTTCATGTAAACCTTATAAAATAAAAGAGAATAGGCATAAGTATTGTGATATGACGTGTAATGACAGCCCATAATGCAATAAATATCAATATAAAAGCATGATGCTAAATGGATGTATCAAGCCCTATTCCGGCACCTTGCTAGGGGAACACGATCGCGGAGGGGTTCATCATCCTCATCGGTGCTCCTCCGATGATGTGTGAGTAGTTCGCCACAGACCTACGGGTCCGTAGGCAGTAGCTAGGTGGCTTCTTCTTCTTTTTTGATTCTCAATACAATGTTTTCCTCAATGTTCTTGGAGATCTATTTGATGTAATGATTGTGATGGGTTCGATCTTGCGGTGCCCTCATCCAGTGACAGACGGGGTAGCAAGGCACGTATGTATCGTTGCTATTAAGGATAAAAAGCTAGGGTCTATTCCTACATGAATAGATCTTGTCTACATTATGTCATCGTTCTAATTGCATTACTCCATTTTTTCATGAACTTAATACACTAGATGCATGCTGGATAGCAGTCAATGTGTGGAGTAATAATAGTAGATGCAGGCAGGAGTTGGTATACTAATCTTGGAAGTGATGCCTATCTACATGATCATTGTCTTGGATATCGACATAATTATTTGCTCTTCTATCAATTGCCCAACAGTAATTTATTTACCCGTCGTATGCTATTTTCTCGAGAGAAGCCACTAGTGAAATCTATGGCCCCAGGACTATTTCCTATCATATATTTTCAGATCTATATTGCTATTTGTGTTTCCAATTTATTTGTCTCTTTTGTTTCAGATCTATATTATTAAAAACCCAAAAATATCTCGCTCAGTTCTATTTGCCTTTATTTTGTTTGCATCTATCAATCTATCTACTTATCATATTACTACCTTCGAGGGATTGACAACCCCTCTTACGCGTTGGGTTGCAAGTATTAGTTATTATTTGTGTGCAGGTGTTGTTTACATAATGTTGATTGGTCCTCCTACTGGATTGATAACCTTGGTTTCATAACTGAGGGAAATACTTACCGTTGTTGTGCTGCATCATCCCCTCCTCTTCCGGGAAATACCAACGCAGATACAAGCAATCAGGGCCTCCCGAAGGGCTATCTGAGGGACTGTCCGAGGGAGAACATCCTCACAGTTGGGAGGTTGTAAAATCCTAGTTGTAGGGATCTGCACCGTCAATCTCCACTGACTCTCCTTCCGCTACGCTTCGAGTCGGTAATGAGATCAAATCTTGTATGTATCTTCATAGTGGTCCTAGGCATGATCATAGTACAATTTTTTTGTTTTCTACTATGCTACCCTACAGGGAGCGACAGAGAGCAATGTAGACGGCCATCTCCTCCTCGGTCCCACATGGGACGAGGTCCCAGTTCACAGATCGGGAGAGCTCGGAGTTGGATCCGTTGCCCGCCATGCTGGAGAAGACCGAAGATCGCCGGGAGGGAGTTTGGGGGCAGAGTGGAGTGGCCAGGGTTCGACCCAGGATGCGAATGGAGATGAATATATGTGGGGTCGAGATGGACCAATGTGGGCTAGAACCAACATGGCGGACGGCCAGGCGCGTACATGCCTCCCCATATTCGCTTCAGATTTAGACATGATATGAGGGGTGCCGGTCAGCCGGACATATAGGGCCAATTTAAGGCATCCCACTGGGTCAGGATTTTGTGATCAATCAGTGACCGGGACGGCCGCTCAGACGTACATGGTGTTTGGGAGACCGGGTTGTAGATGCTCTCAGTGCATCGACAAGAACAGATACCTAATCCGAGCCCCTATATGCCCGCAAATGTGCCCGGACACGCCCGCGGATTGTGACCGGACGGGCGTTAAAACTTGGCATTTGCAACCATGGTCCCTACTTTCAAAATACCAAATCCATGCAAACACATGCACGTCAATCATTTTTAATAAACATAGCTTTTGGTGCACACAAATACAAATAGTTCATACTTAATAGTACATTATCCAAGTATAGTTCAAACATAAATATTGTTCATAGTGCATAACGGATAAATAAAAGACTAGTTTACTAACTTCAATGAGCGTCCACATATGCTCAACAAGATCATCCAGAAGTTCTATATGCACTTGTTGATCTTGTAGTTGTCGATGCATCTCCGGAAAGTTGGCAATGTGCTCTGCCTCTTGTTTTGGGAGGAGGACCTAAACGCCGCTCTTCTCGAAACAATGCGTGCATGCTGCCCCTTCACCCTCATCCTCAACAATCATGTTGCGCAAGATAACACAACATGTAATGAGCTACCAAAGTGTCTCTAGTGTCGTGGTTCTAAGACTGACAGTAGAAAGGGGGGTAGGTATGGAAAGGCAAGATGTCAGCTATGGTGAAGGTGTACACACGGGATTGACGAGTTCAGGCCCTTCGCGGAGGAAGTAATAGCCCTACGTCTCGGTGCCCGGAGGCGGTCGACTGGATTATATGTGTGTGATGTTACAGGGGGTGCCAACCCTTGTCCCAGAGGAGGGGGTGGCTTATATAGAGTGCGCCAGGACCCCAACCATCCTCCATTACAAAGGGGCTTAATGTACATAAAGTAGGGGCATTACTGATAACGCCAGCCATAAGTGCTATTAATGACCTTAAAGACTACGAAGTGAATCACTGACCGTTGCAGTGCTGATCGACTCCTGGCCTTCAGTAGGTCGAGTGATTCCTTATACGGTCGAGTGACAATAGGTAGGAGGGATACCCGAGTGATATGATGTGTCGAGTGGATTGCACTCGACACCTTTGACTAGGGGTTCTTTGTTGCCTCTTGGACTTCTTAGCTTCTAGGGAAGTGACCTTGGGTAGGGTGTATAGGTCAGGTCCATGGTCCTACCCTGGGTCTGTATCCTCATCAGTAGCCTCCTAATGGATTAAGGTTCGAGTGGAAAGTAGGTTGAAGTTGAACTTGTTCCGAGCTTTGCGTCTCGCGAGTGTTTTACGCAGGACGGAAGGCTTACGTTGATCCTTCAGCTTCGATTCAGTCACCTTGATTGATTCAGAGAGTTGCCGAATGAACTTGCAGCAGCATCCGCCAAGTGTTGTCTTGGGGCGCAGAATCTTTGGCGCGATTGATTGCAGTGTACCCCGGATTTCACGGGATTCGAAATTTCAGGGAAGCGCGCGAGACGGGGCGTGTCGAAGTAAGAGGGGTGGATAAATAGTAGCGCCTCGATCTCCATGCCACCTTTTTTGCCACGTACGTTACGCGTGACTGTTGCGGGATTTGACAGGATCGCCTGGTCCCACACGTCAGCCACTCGGAAGCGGCCCTTTATAAGGCGACGGAGCCGAGGCGCCTGCACTGTGCGCGTCTATTTTTCTTTCTTCTTCCTCTGCTTCTCCACTACATCCGGCTCCTCTGCTCTCGACGCCGCTGCTCCGCCACCATGGTGAAGGACAAGACGGCGGCGCTGGAGCGCGCGAAGAAGGCGACGGGGGCGGCGAAGGGCAAGAAGCAGAACTGCGGGTCGTCGTCGCGCTCGGGGTTGCCGCTAGGTTGGATCTAGGGCGATTAGATCCGGTCTTTGCTCCAGCAGGAAGATCTGGATGAGCTGGTGGAGTCCGGGCTGATCCCCAAGGGTGCAGCAAGACTGCCTGAGGGGGAGATGGAGTCGCAGCCTCGACCGGGTGAGTGTGTACTGCTCTCCACCCACGTCGACCGGGGCTTCTCACTTCCTCCGCACCCCTTCTTCCGGGGCTTCATGAACTTCTTCGGTGCCCAACTCCATCATTTTTCTCCCAATACCATCACGTACCTTGCCGCGTTCGTGTCGATGTGTGAAAACTTTTTGGGGTGTCGACCGCACTGGGGTCTTTTCAAACATATTTTCACCATCCGTTCCCAGTCGGTGAAGAAAGCGAAAACGAGTGATGAGAAAACCCATGTCATTCGGATGTGTTGGGGTTTGGGTATCCAGAAGAGGCAGAGGAGTTCTTTCCCTTCCATGACTCTCCCTGAGTCGGTTAGGGGCTGGCAGTCGACCTGGTTCTATTGCCAGGACCTCCCAACTCCAGGTCAGTCGACCGGCCTTCCCCACTTCACTTTTGACCGTGTTCAGACGCCTTCCTCACTGAAAGTGACTGCTGCTGAGAACATGGAGGCGAAGATGTCGGTTGAGAAAGTGGTCCAACTAATCAATGAGGGTGTCACTGGCATGGACCTGCTGGAAGTATTCCTCAGTCGACGCATCCAGCCTTTTCAGGCCCATGACCATCCCATGTGGCTGTACTCTGGGGCTGACGACACCGCTCGTGTTCATCCAGAGGAAGTGCCAGCCAAGACCGTGGCCATGTGGTTGAAGAGCATTACAGGCAACCAGGACAACCCCAGAGGAGCCAGGAGAGTCGTCCCCTTCAGTGACGACAATCAGCCCGACAAGGTATGTTCTTTATTCCGACTGTCTTTGCATACACAATCCGACTGTCCTTGAGCTCGACTGACTTTTACTCGACTTCTTGCCTTGTAGGTTTTTACTGACATGTATTCAATGCCCAACGGTGAACAAGTTCTAGAGCAGGACCAGGAGGGAGAGGCCAGCGCGGGGGAGAGCGGTGAATGGGAATCTTCGGATGAAGACGAGGAGGAGGAAAGTGAGGAGTCAGACGACGAGGAAGCGGTCGACTCGCCGCCGTGCTCTGAATGCTGATCCGAGTAACACCATGACCCGGCGGGCGGATGCAGAAAGAACGTGGCCCCAAGTACCCAGACGCAGAAGCGCACTCGGACGTCGACTCCGAAGCCGACAGAGAAGGTCGCAAGCAGCCCAAGGTTGCTCCTCCAAAGACTCGGAAGACTTTGCCGAGGATCAAGATGGACGTCCCTGTTGCTTCAGGGTGAGTATCTTTCTTGCATTTATCTATGCCAACTGAAGCTTCTATTCTAATCAAATGGATCATGTATCTTTCTAGCCCCACCTCTGCTGCGACTGACATGGATATCGACAAAGCTCCAGGAGACGAGGAGACCGACGACGCGGCCACCTCCCGAGCTGGTAAGTCCGTTCGACCAGAACTCATTAGTCGATTGAGTTATCGGTCGGCTAAATTTTTGATGTTTTGCTTTCACTGCAGTTCCACGAGACATCGTCGTGCTTCCCGAAGATGAAGAAGAAGAAGTGCCTCTAAAGGAGAGGAGGAGGAGAGGCGGGGGCTCAAGCAGGAGAGGGCTTGAAGTTCAAGTCCCTCAGTCAACGTCGGTGCTTGAGGCGGTGGTCGAGCGTTCCGGAGATCCGGTTCGGACCAACGTCACATTCGCCAACCCGCTGACGACTAATCATCCATCGGGGTCGACTGCTCCGGCTCCTGCTCCAGTGCAACTCCACGCATCCGACCCAGTAGCTGCCTCGGCCGCCTTGGAGCCATCACTTTTTGCTGCATACCAGACCCCAGATGATTCAGCAAGTGCTGCTAGGGAGGCTCTTCGCCAGGTGAACCTTGTTATGGAGCAGGTGAAGGTGATGCACGAGGCCAGCCAGGTGGCCTATAATGCCAGCACCGCTCTGCAGACCAATGTTAAGGTCAGTGAACTCCTGACTAAACTTTTGAATGCCTTTTTATATCTGATCACCCACTAGGGTGTGCCTGTTTTTAGAGTTTAGGAAGTCTTCCACTCCACTCGACTCGTGCTGAGTCTTAGTATTCTGTCCGTACCAGTGGGGGCACGCCGAGTGCACCCACTGGGTGTAGTCCCCGAGACCATGGTCGACTACTGGCAGTCGGCTGAGGTCTTAGAATCTTCTTTTTTACCTTGTTTTTTTTACTCACGCTGGTCTGACCATGCTGAGTGTTGATCTAGATTAGTGGGGGCACACTAAGTGCACCCACTGGGTGTAGTCCCCGAGACTACTATTGAATATTTCATTTGGCAGTAGTCTTAGAGTAACTTTCACTGTCATTGTCTTTTATTTCTGTCGACTAATATATCTCTCTCGCTGACTGCAGAGGTCTTGTGATCTTGGAGCTCGGCTTTTTGAGTTAAACAAGAAGCACATCAGCCTCGAACTTGATCTTGAACTTGCAAAGAAGAACCTCAAGACTGCTCAAGAAGAAACAACCATCATGGGAGGTAATCAATCGACACTTGTCTACCTAGTAGCTCGTGCCTTTCAGTGTTTTTTCTTTCAGTCTCTTTGAACCAAGTGACTTCACACAAGCAGATGTGCGTAGTGAAAACTGTCAGCTTCAGGCTCGTCTGAAGAGTGTTGTTTCTTTAGAGAGAATTAAGGAAGCTCTGGAGAAGAAGGATCAGGACCTTGTTGCTGCTCAGAAGGAAGCACGAGAGAAGCCAGCACTTGCGGACAAGAAGCTGGCTTCGGTCGACAAGTTGGAAGAGGAGAACACGAAGCTGAAGATCACCATCTCTGAAGCCAATCGGGAAGTTGAGCAACTGAAGAAGGACAAGGAGAACCTCACCAATGAAGTTGGAGGCCTCAGAGCTAGGACAGGCGAGCTAGAGAGCTATCTGGGACAACTTGCCGCAACACTAGTTCTGAAGCTTGAAGGTACTACCGCTCGACTGGTTAGTTGTCGTCGATTGAAGTATGTTGTTATATTGTCGACTCACTATTTTTCACGATTATGCAGAACTTTGTCAGGATTTTGAAGCTGAGACCGGGCGGGTCAAGACAGGTCTCGACCCCATCGACGTTGCGATGAACTTGTTGCGGTTGGAATCACGCTTGGACGGCGCCATTGCTTATCTGGCTCGACTGAAGGTGGCAATGACTCGGGTTGACGCCGAACTCTGGCCTCAGGCGGAACTTTAGCAATATCTCGAATCGCTGATGACTCGACTGTCGTGGTTCTAAGTCTGACAGTAGAATAGGGGGGTAGGAATGGAGAGGCAAGATCCTAGCTATGGAGTAGTTGTATACACAAGATGTTTACGAGTTCATGCCCTTCTCGGAGGAAGTAACAGCCCTACGTCTCGGAGCCTGGAGGCGGTCGACTGGATTATGTGCGTAAGAGTTACAGGGGTGCGAACCCATTACGCTGAGGAGGGAGGTGGCTTATATAGAGTCCGCCAGACCCCTCCGACCCTCAGTTATGCAGGGTTTAAGGTACATTAAGATTTGGCGTTACTGGTAACACCATACATAAAGTGTTATGATGACCATAAAGACTACTTAATGACAGACCGTTTGCGTGCAGACTGACTCTAGATCTCCTGGTGGTCGAGTCAGTGGCTTCAAGGTCGAGTGTCTTCGAGTCTGTCGAGTGAAATCCTTCCAGGTTGACTGAAAGGTAGTTTCTTCTAGAGATGTCCTTGGGGAGGGTATCTTGGACAGGTCCGTGACCCTACCCTAGGTACATGGCTTCATCATTAGCCCCCGAATGGATCAAGGTTTGAGTGGGGAAGGAGTTGAGAACTCTTCCGACCCATTTTTTGTGTTATGAGTATGTCTTGTTCTGGATCAATGAATTCAGGTGACGGCACCAACTTCTTTTTCAGTCGCCTTGATCCATTCTTTGTATCCGTCGAGTGGATTTTCTTTACTTGGAGATCTCCGAACGACAGAGTGGAGGAAATCTCCAGTCTGACAAGTTGCTCTACGGTTCACGGATTTAGCGGGATCTGAATTTCGGGAAGCGCGCGAGGCGGAGGAGGCCGCAGTACTCGGATGGGATAAGGTAGGAATGCCTCGATCTCTGCGCCACCTTTTTCGCCACGTATCGCGCGCGCGACTATTGCGGGATTCGACAGGATCGTCCGGGCCTAATAGTCAGTCACTCGGAAGCAACCCCATATAAGGCGCCGGACGGGGGTTTTTGAACAGTGCGCTCAAATTTTCTTCTCCCTCTTCCTCAGACTCATCCGCCGCGTTCGCCTCCATCCCAATGTTGCTGCTCCGTGCATGCTTCATCGGCGACGATGGTGAAGGATAAGACGGCAACTTTGGAGCGGGCGAAGAAGGCGACGGCAAAGGCGAAGGGAAGGGCAACCAGTCGGGGCGGATCCTCGTCAAGGGCCGGTCTGCCGCAGGGCTGGATCCAGGGCGACTGGTTCCGCTCGACTATCCGTCAGAAAGATCTTGACGATCTGGCCAATGAAGGACTAATCCCCCATGGATTAGCGAGGCTCCCGGGGAAGGAGTGGCAGCCGCAGCCTCAGGAGGGTGAGTGTGTCCTCTTGGCCACCCATGTTAACCGCGGGTTTTCTTTGCCGCCCCACCCTTTCTTTCGGGGATTTCTGAACTTCTTTGGGGCACAACTCCACCACTTCACACCCAACTCCATCGTGTATCTTGCTGCTTTCATGTCCTTGTGCAAAAATTTCTTGGGCTGTCGGCCTCATTGGGGTCTGTTCAAACACATTTTCACCTGTCACTCCCAGACGGTGAAAAAGGCTAATCCGAGTGACGAGAAAACCCAAGTGATTCAGATGTGTGGGGGTCTTGGGGTCTAAATGAGGGGAAAAAGTGCCTTTCCAGCCATGGTCCTTCCCGAGTCGGTCCGAGGGTGGCAGTCGACCTGGTTCTACTGCCAAGACCAGCCGACGCCAGGGCAGTCGACTGGACTCCCTCCTTTTTCCATGGACCGAGTGAGCAAGCCGTCCTCTTTGAAGGTGGTCCCAGAGGAGAAGGCACAGGTTAAGGTGTTGGTCGAGCGTGTAGTCCAGCTTATCCGTGACGGGGTGACCGACATGGATCTCTTGGAGGTCTTCCTCCGACGATGCATCCAGCCGCTTCAATATCGAGACCATCCAATGTGGATGTATTCTGGCACTGAAGACACCACTCGGATCCACCCGGAGGAGGTCGAGGATGCCACGCTGGAGAGGTGGATGACTACCATCACAGGGAACAAGGATAACCCTCGAGGAGCTAGGAGGATTCCACCACTCGACCAATCATATGAAGTAGACAAGGTCCAATCTTGTATCTTTGATCGTGATCCTGCTTTCTCAATCCTGTTTGCTTAACATCAGTCGACTGACTTCTGTCTTGTTTGTTGTCTTCCAGGTCACCACTGAGATGTACTCGATGCCCAATGGGGCGCAAGAACAGATCGAGGAGGAGGAGGGGAGCGGAGGTGAAAGTCAGGAGGAGTGGCAATCTGATGGTGAGGGGGATGAAGATGACGACGGCTCCGGTGAAGAGGAGGAGGAGGAGGAAGAGGAGGAGGAAGTCGACCCTCCTCACACTGAAAGGCGATCCAAGCTTTCCCATGATCCTGAAGTCGAGCGTGGCAAAGCGACTATGCCTGTTGGACAGTCGACGAAACGCCCTCGGACGATCTCTCCAGCGCCGACTGAAAAAGTGCCGAAGCAACCCCGAGCAACGTCATCAAAGCCGACGAAGGCCCTGCCCAAGATGAGGATGGCGATTCCCACCATTTCCGGGTAATAGCAGAACTTGTGTTTTCTTGTTTGGCATGAATAAACTCTTGGTCGACTCGTTGGCTAACCGACTGATTTCTGGAATCTGCAGTGCTGCTACCTCCGAGACTTCAGCCAGGAACGAGGACCAAGAAATGGAAGATGCTGCCACCTCCAACCTTGGTATAGTCTCTGTAGTTTCGCTTTTGGTCGATTGGATCTTCATTTTTAACCTTGAATCTTTCCTGTAGCCCCACCTCACGTCATTGATCTCCCTGATGATGACGATGAGGAGACACTAAGGCAGAGGAGGAACAAAAAGGCATCTGCTGGCAAGACTGCTCAAGTTGTATCAGCACTTGAGAAGCTGGTCCCGAAGGGAGGCAACGTCACTCGGACTACCGTGTCCTTTGTTGTGCCGCTGACGAGTGCTCGCCCTTCGTCGCTGAGTGCTGATCCGCCTTCCCTTTTCGCCACACACCACGTCCCAGAGGACCAAGCGGGTGCTGCTAAGGAGGCTATACGCCAGGCGGGGGGCATGATGGAGCAGGTGAAGGCGATCCGAGACGCAAGCCAAGCAGCTTATGATGCAAGCTCAGCTCTTCAGAGCAACGTCCAGGTTAGTTGGTCACCGCTTGTTCTGTTAGGATATGGTACCTGAAAACTCTTCTTACTGAAGATCTTTGTATCTGTACACCCACTGGGTGTGTCGATTGAATTTTTGGATTGGTGGGGGCACGCTGAGTGCACCCACTGGGTGTAGTCCCCGAGACTATGGTGGACTGTTGGCAGTCAACTGTAGTCTTTATACTTTGAATTTGTTCACTCTAACTTCTCCACTCGGTCTGGTCGAATGGAATCTTGGAACCAGTGGGGGCACGCCGAGTGCACCCACTGGTTGTAGTCCCCGAGACCATGGTCGACTGCTGGCAGTCGACTAAGGTCTGAAGAGCATTTTTTTTCATGGTGATCCCGTGGCTGACTGCTGGCAGTTAGCTAAGGTTTAGGATCGTAACTTTTTGTCTCTTTCGGTCGACTGATCGAACCGAGTAGGTAGAACCAGTGGGGGCACACTGAGTACACCCACTGGGTGTAGTCCCCGAGACTACTGTTGAATATTTTGATTCGGCTGTAGTCTTAGAAATGCTACAATTTTTCTCTTAGTCACTCGGAAGCAACTTATCTTTAATGTTTGTCGACTGTCCTTCCGCAGAAATCTTGCGAGCTTGTGGCTCGCTATACTGAGTTGGAGAACAAACATATCCAGCTCGAACTTGACTTGAAGCTCGTCCAGGAGAACTTCACGAAGGCGAAGGAGGAAGCAAAAGGTATGTTTGGTGAGAATCTTGACGACTGCCTTTACTTTTTTGTCCATTCCTGATTCTGATCTCATTGTCACTTTGCAGATAAGCTGAAGGAGGCTCTAAAGAAGAAGGACCTTGACCTAGCCGAGGCGCAAAAAGCGGCTTCGAACAAGACGAAGCTCGCAGAAGAAAAGCTGGCTTTAGTCGGTAAACTTGAAGAGGAGAATACCAATCTAAAAGCTGCTCTCGACGCGGCCAATAAGGAGATCAGCCATCTGAATAATGACAAGATAGCTCTGAGTGACAAAGCCAGCGAACTGATGGGGAAGAAGAACGATCTGGAGGCTTATCTGGAAGGGCTCGCCAAGAAGTTATTCCTCATGCTTGAAGGTGATCTCTTTTACCTGACTGACTTTTTATCATCGACTCATCATAGAACTGTCGGCTTAACTTCAAACTATGTTTATAGAATTCTGTCAAAACTTCGAGGAGGAGACCAGTCGACTAGAGACAAACTTGGACCCCATTAACTCTCCTGTGAAGGATGGGGTTGCTATGAACGTGTTCCGACTGGAGTCTCGCGTTGCTAGTGTGGTGGACTACCTTGCTCGACTGAAGGTTGCGGTGTCGCGGATCGACACGACACTCTGGCCAAGAGAGACACTTCAAAATGACCTCGAGTCTTTAATGACTCGACTAAACGACGTTCCAGGTCGAGTGCAAGAATGGAAGAAGTCTTCCGCCAGGTGTGGTGCTGAAGTTGCTCTATCCCTGGTACGTGTTCACTGCAAGGATGCTCGAGAGGACAAGCTAGTGTTCATCAGGGTGGCCAATACCAAGAGGCATGACTTCCAATCTTTCATGGAGACCTTCATTGCTGCTGCCACTCGGATTGCTGATGGAATCGACCTGGACCAGTTTGTCGCACCCTCCAGTCCTCCACCTGAGGAGTAAAAAACTTCTATGCTTCATCTTAAATTTGCCTCGGAATGCCGAGTGGTTTTGTAACCAATAAAATTCTACAGGCTTGACACCTGAGCACTTTGAATCCGTTATCTGAACTTTGCTTATCGTTGGATATGCTTGCATTTGCCTTCGAGCGAATTTTCATCTTCACTCGGAATATACTTTAATGCTTGACACGCAGCTCTGAGGTGGAAAGTCTAGTTGACCTGCACTTCATCGCTTTTTGCAGGTAGGGATGGAGCACAGATGGAGTGCACATTGTATTTGTGGCGTAGCTCAGAGGGAGAAGGTAGCAGTCGACCTGCGCCTCGTCATCCTTGTAGAGTGGAATAGATTAAGTACTTAGGCAAGCACTGGGCTGCAGCTAAGCCCTCGAGTGGGAGGACTGATCTCCTCTCGGTGGGATTTTCAGATACTTAGGCGAGCACTGGGCTGCAACTAAGCCTCGGAGTGAGAGGTTTGCTCTCCACTCGGTAGGATTCTCAGATACTTAGGCGAGTATTGGACTGTAGCTAAGCCCCCGAGTGGGAGGTTTGCTCTCCACTTGGTAGGATTCTCAGATACTTAGGCGGGTATTGGACTGCAGCTAAGCCCCCGAGTGGGAGGTTTGCTCTCCACTCGGTAGGATTTTCAGATACTTAGGCGAGTACTGGACTGCAGCTAAGCCCCCGAGTGGGAGGTTTGCTCTCCACTCGGTAGGATTTTCAGATACTTAGGCGAGTATTGGACTGCAGCTAAGCCCCCGAGTGGGAGGTTTTCTCTCCACTCGGTAGGATTTTCAAATGCTTAGGCGAGTACTGGACTGTAGCTAAGCCCCCGAGTGGGAGGTTCGCTCCCCACTCGGTAGGGTTTTCAGATACTTAGGCGAGTACTGGACTGCAGCTAGCCCCCGAGTGGGAGGTTTGCTCTCCACTCGGTAGGATTTCAAATACTTAGGCGAGTACTGGACTGCAGCTAAGCCCCCGAGTGGGAGTTTCGCTCTCTACTCGGTAGGATTTTCAAATACTTAGGCGAGTACTGGACTGAAGCTAAGCCCCCGAGTGGAGCAGCTCCGCGTTCCAAGCTCGTGGCTCGTCAATCTGGTGATCGACATTGTAAAGATGGTACGCTCCATTGTGGAGGACTTTGGTGACGATGAAGGGGCCTTCCCAAGTAGGAGCAAGCTTGTGTGGCTTCTGCTGATCCACTCGGAGAACCAAATCTCCTTCTTGGAAGGCTCGACTCTTCACGTTTCTGGCATGGAATCGACGCAAGTCCTGCTGATAAATAGTCGATCGGACCATGGCCATCTCTCTTTCTTCTTATAGAAGGTCGACTGCGTCCTATCAGGCTTGCTCTGCTTCATCTTCAGTGTAGAGCTCGACTCGGGGTGCATTGTGAAGCAAATCACTCGGCAGGACTGCTTCAGCTCCATAGACCAGGAAAAATGGAGTTCTCCCAGTCGATCGATTGGGAGTGGTCCTTAATCCCCAAAGAACTGACGGAAGATCGTCGACCCATGCGCCTGCTGCGTGCTTGAGATCGCGCATCAGTCGGGGTTTCAGTCCTTTGAGAATTAGACCATTTGCTCGTTCTGCTTGTCCATTCGACTGGGGGTGAGCGACTGAAGCATAGTTGACTCGTGTTCCTTGAGAGGCGCAAAAGGCTCTGAATTCGTCGGAATCGAAGTTTGACCCATTATCAGTGATGATGCTGTGCGGAACTCCATATCTGAATACCAACCCTCTGATGAAGCTGATAGCAGTGCCAGCATCCAGATTCTTGATAGGCTTAGCTTCAATCCATTTGGTAAACTTGTCGACCGCTACTAGCAAGTGAGTGAAGCCGCTCCTGCCAGTTCTCAGTGGACCAACCATATCTAACCCCCAAACAGCGAAGGGCCAGACGAATGGAATGGTCTTCAAGGCTGAGGCGGGTTTGTGTGATAGATTGGAATAGAACTGACACCCTTCACACTTGTCGACTACTTACTTTGCCATTTCATTTGCTCTTGGCCAGTAAAATCTCGCTCGGTATGCTTTAGCCACAATGGTCCGAGAGGACGCATGATGACCACAGGTCCCCGAGTGGATATCGTCAAGGATTATCCGACCTTCTTCTAGTGTTATACATTTTTGACCGACTCCAGTCGCGCTTTCTTTGTACAACTGTCCCTTTATCACGGTAAAGGCTTTGGATCTACGGACGATCTATCGAGCCTCTTCTTCATCCTCTGGGAGCTCTTTCCTTAGGATATACGCGATGTATGGCTCCGTCCAATCGGGAGTGATGACCAAAACTTCCATTATCAGGTCGACCACGGCTAGAACTTCAACTTCAGTCGGATCTGTGACACTTTTTGGCTGTGGAGCTTCTTCGGAGAAAGGATCCTCTTGAACTGGTGGTGTATGGATGTGTTCCAAAAACACATTATTGGGAATGGCTTCCCTTTTGGAACCTATCTTTGCCAAATCATCAGCCGCTTGATTTTTCAGTCGGGGTATATGATGGAGCTCTAACCCTTCAAATTTCTTCTCTAGCTTTCTCACTGCATTGCAGTAACCAGTCATGGCTGGACTTCTGACGTCCCACTCCTTCATCACCTGATTCACCACCAAATCTGAGTCGCCATAGACCATGAGGCGACGGACGCTGAGTGAAATGGCCATACACAACCCATACAAAAGTGCTTCGTATTTTGCCTCATTGTTGGAGGAATCAAAGTGGATCTGGAGCACATATATGAGCTTATCTCCTCGGGGGGAAACCAACACTACCCCAGCACCGGAACCATTCAGCATCTTAGAACCATCAAAGAACATGGTCCAGTGCTCTGAGTGAACTTGAGTCGGTAGTTGCTGTTCAATCCACTCGGCGATGAAATCTGCTACTGCTTGGGACTTGATGGCTTTCTTTGCCTCAAATTTGATATCAAGGGGAAGGAGTTCAATCGCCCATTTCGCCACTCGACCAGTTGCATCTCTGTTGTGCAGAATCTTCGACAATGGGGCGTCGCTGACGACTGTAATGGAATGGTCAGAGAAGTAATGAGGAACCTTCTTCATGGTCATATAAATCCCATATACAAGCTTCTGATAATGAGGGTATCTCTACTTTGATGGGGTCAACACTTCAGAAACATAATATACTGGGCGTTGAACTTTGAAGGCTTTTCCTTCTTCTTCTCGCTCGACCCTAAGTACTATACTGACGACTTGTCCTGTGGCTGCAATATAAAGCAGCAAAGGCTCTTTGCTGATTGGGGAAGCGAGCACCGGCTGGGTGGAGAGCAGAGCTTTTAGCTCTGCAAATGCTGCATCAGCTTCGGGAGTCCACTCGAACTTGTCTGACTTCTTCATTAGTCGGTAAAGAGGCAATGCCTTTTCACTGAGGCGAGAGATGAATCGACTTAAAGCGGCCAAGCATTCAGTAAGCTTCTGGACATCGTGCACACCCACAGGGCATTTCATTCGGAGTATAGTGCCAACTTTTTTTGGGTTGGCGTCGATTCCTCGTTCAGAAACGAGAAAACCGAGTAACTTTCCGCCGGGAACTTCGAATGTGCACTTTGACGGATTAAGCTTGATATCATACCTCCAGAGATTGGCAAATGTTTCAGCGAGGTCAGTCAACAGGTCGGAACCCTTCCGTGATTTGACCACAATATCATCCATGTACGCTTCCACATTCTGACTGATTTGAGTGAGCAAACACTTCTGAATCATCCTCATGAACGTGGCTCCAACATTTTTAAGGCCGAATTGAATGGTGACATAGCAGAAGCACCCGAATGGAGTGATGAAAGCTGTTTTAATCTCGTCGGGTCCATATAGACGGATCTGATGGTAACCGGAATAGGCGTCTAAAAAAGACAGGCGCTCACGTCCCGCAGTCGAGTCGACTATTTGGTCGAT
Source organism: Triticum timopheevii (assembly GCA_963921465.1). Taxonomy (NCBI): domain Eukaryota; kingdom Viridiplantae; phylum Streptophyta; class Magnoliopsida; order Poales; family Poaceae; genus Triticum; species Triticum timopheevii. The sequence continues at coordinate 499,607,893 of OY997266.1, read as the reverse complement.
GCGGGGGAGAGGAAAATGATCTTTCGGGCAGGCCCGATTGATATGTTTGAAGTCAATGCACATGCGAAGTGATTTGTCCTTCTTGGGGACCATGAAAACATTGGCGAGCCACTTGGAGTGGTAAATCTCTCGGATAAACTCCGATGCTAAGAGCCGAGCCACCTCCTCGCCAATGGCCTTTCTCTTCTGGATGGCGGGCCGTCGAAGATGTTCCTTGACAGGTTTCACTTTTGAGTCGACTCGTAGACGATGCTCAGCCAGCCCCCTGCGAACACCCGACATGTTAGCAGGCTTCCATGCGAAGATGTCCCAATTCTCACCGAGGAACTGGATGAGCGCTTCTTCCTATTTAGAGTCGAGTGTTGTGGAGATATGAGTCGGAGCAGCACTGGGGTTGGTTGGGTGAATGTGAATCGGCTTCGTCTCACCGGATGACTGAAACGCTGATTCCGTAGCAGGCTTCTTGGCTCGCAACAAATCACTCGGATCTGCAGTTTTCTGGTATTCCTGCAGCTCTACGACTGCCATCTGAGCATCAGCAATCTTTGAGCCCTTCTGAAAACACTCTTCTGCCTTTTCCCGATTGCCAGTAATGGTGATCACACCTTTGGGACTGGGCATCTTCAATTTGAGGCAGTGGCGGAGCTTCATGGGGGCCAACCTGGGCGGTGGCCCCCCCAGCCCAAGAAAAATTCACCTAATACACGTTAGGTTTTGTGCTCGATATTCAGTAAAAACAGGCTAAACCTCATAGGTTTGCCCCTCCTTAGCCCATTGCCCCTCCAAAGATTAGGCCCAAGCTCTGCCACTGATTTGAGGTACACATAACATGGTCGAGCCATGAAGCGTGCATAAGCTGGCCTGCCTAAAATAGCGTGATAAGCACTCTGGAAATCCACAACTTCAAACGTCAACTTTTCTTTGCGGTAATGCTTTGAATCACCAAAAACCACATCAAGAGCAATTTGGCCGAGTGACTCAGCCTTCTTCCCAGGAATGACTCCATGGAAACTCATGTTGCTGGTACTGAGTCTGGACATCGGAATGCCCATTCCTTTTAGCGTCTCCGCATACAATATGTTCAGGCCACTGCCACCATCCATCAAGACTCTGGTCAGTCGAGTGCCTTCGATGACTGGGTCGACCACCAAAGCTTGCCTCCCAGGGGTGGCAATGTGTGTCGAATGATCGGACTGGTCGAATGTGATGGCAGTCTGAGACCATTTCAGATAACTGGGAGTTGCCGGAGCAACCATATTCACTTCACGGTTGATAACTTTCAATCGACTTTTGCTTTCAACATCAGCAAAAATCATCAAGGTGGAATTAACCTGGGGATATCCATCATCACTTTCTTCTTTGTCTTCAACTTTGTCTGACTCCTTTTCCTTATCTTTGGGTTGTTTCCCCTGGAATTGCTGGATCAAGAGCCGACACTGTCGAGTGGTATGTTTCGGGTAAATGAATTTACCATCCTCATCTTTCTTCGTGTGGATGTGGCACGGCAAATCCATCACGTCATTTCCTTCCTTGTCCTTCACTTTCTTAGGGTTCCAAGACCCTTTGGGTTTCCCTTTAAACTTTCCTTGAGTCACGGCCAAGGCTTCTCCAAGAGCAGCCGGCTCGGCTTTCCGCTTCTGCTTCCGACTGGAGTTCCCTCCCCCGGTTTCATGAGCAGCTGGCTTGTACTTGCCACTCCGGAGCCAATCCTCTTCTTCACCATTGGCATACTTGGTGGCAATCTCCATCATTCGACTCAGGGTCATGACTCCGGTCCGACCGAATTTCAAACTTAGCTCTCTATTCTTAACGCCTTCCTTGAAGGCACAGACTGCCTGGTGATCAGATACATTCTCTACCGTGTGATGCAGGGTGATCCATCTCTGGATGTAATCCCTCAGAGTCTCATTCGACTTTTGCACACAAGCCTGCAGCTCTGTCAATCCTACTGGTCGCTTGCAAGTTCCTTCAGATGTTCTGACAAACACTCGGGCAAGATCTTCCCAGGTGTAAATGCTGCTAGGTACCAACTGATTCAGCCACGCTCTGGCCGAGCCCTCCAACATAAGAGGTAGGTGTTTCATGGCCACTTCATCATTGCCGCCGCCAATCTGAACAGCCACTCGGTAATCCTCAAGCCAAGTATGAGGCTTGGACTCACCAGTGAACTTACTGACTCTAGTCGCCAACCTAAAGTTGGGAGGAATCACCGCGGCCCTGATGGCTCTTCTAAAACACTCTGGTCCTGAGACGTGAACTCTGCTGCTGGTGGGCACATCTCTGTCATGGCCTTCTCGGTGAGCTCTGTTCTGATTGACCAAACCTTGAACGATAATGGATCTCGCATCAAAGCCTGGTTCTCTGGGGTTGACTGGAACCCTTCGCCCAACACTGTGCTGGCGTCTGTCATATTGCTATCGAGGAGCGTACGACCCACCCCTTGGGGGAGGAGTGGGAACTCGACACCGATCATCACGATCGAATCGGTCATCATACTGATCACGCCGGCCTCCACGTCCATCACGCCTCGGGGGCGATCTTGGGCTATGGCCGATTGAACTGTATTCGCAGCGACGGACCTGCTGTGAATCCTATTCCGCGACTGTGATATAGCTGAATTTTGATCTCCTGCTGCCCGGAGTAAATCTCTGAACTGAAGCAAGCCTTTGCCAGCCTCTGACTAGGAAGGCTGAATCGACTCTGCTATACGGGCTGCAGCTGCTAGATTCTGAATCGGAGTTCGATATACCTGAGTCGGTGGTGGAAAGAGTTGATGTTGGCTGGAGTCTGGGACTCGTTGCCGCGCACGCTCGTCGAGTGCTCGCTGGAGGTTCTCCAGTCGAGTGCGCTCAGCCAAGTTGGCCAAGCGCGCGTCTTCTAAGGCACGAGCCTCAGGGGTTTCTCCAACGATAGGAGTATGCAGCGCATCCATGTTCCGGCAGCGAATCTCTTCCCTTTGTAGCGACGTGAGGGGCTCGGGCTGATATTCTTCGTGGGCGTGCGCTGGATCGCCTCCACCATCAACTCCGTTGGTGCGGGGAAAACCAGGAGGACTGCGTGGTCCATTGACCATCAGAACCTCCACCGCTGGATCACTAATGTCGCACTCGGATGCAGTCTCTACGGAGCCAGTCAACAGGTCGAACAGGCCGTAGAGAGATTCGTCAGGCTCGATCGCCGCGACTTGGGGGGTGGCCGACTGGCGAGCCACCGCGATCCTCACCCACCGCTGAAGCCTCGACCGGCCGCAGTACTTGTGCCGGCAGGAGACAGGGAGGGAGGACAACACAGGGGTCGACCGATACTGGGTCGACGGTTGCCGCAGGAGGACGCCACAGAAGCACGCTCGGAAGTGCGTCGCCCCGCAGACGGGGAGCGCGTCGATGTCGAGTGGAGCCTCCTGAAGCCAAGCGGAGTCGGCGGCGATGAACGTGAGCGCGTCGAAACGGATCTCGCGGCCCTCAACCAAAACTCCGCCTAAAACCATGATGAAGGAGATCGGAACAATCGCAACTTCTCCAATAGGTCGCTAAGACACCTGCCCCACGGTGGGCGCCAACTGTCGTGGTTCTAAGTCTGACAGTAGAATAGGGGGGTAGGAATGGAGAGGCAAGATCCTAGCTATGGAGTAGTTGTATACGCAAGATGTTTACGAGTTCAGGCCCTTCTCGGAGGAAGTAACAACCCTACGTCTTGGAGCCCGGAGGCGGTCGACTGGATTATGTGCGTAAGAGTTACAGGGGTGCGAACCCATTGCACTAAGGAGGGGGTGGCTTATATAGAGTCCGCCAGACCCCTCCCGCCCTCAGTTATGCAGGGTTTAAGGTACATTAAGATCTGGCGTTACTGTTAACGCCAAACATAAAGTGCTATGATGACCATAAAGACTACTTAATGATAGACCGTTTGCGTGCAGAGTGACTCTAGATCTCCTGGTGGTCGAGTGAGTGGCTTCATGGTCGAGTGTCTTTGAGTCCGTCGAGTGAAATCTTTCCAGGTCGACTAAAAGGTAGTTTCTTCTAGAGATGTCCTTGGGGAGGGTATCTTGGACAGGTCTGTGACCCTACCCTAGGTACATGGCTTCATCATCGACTAAATCAGATCCATGGCCGAGTGCAGGAATGGAAGAAGTCGTCCGCTCGCTGTGGCGCCGATGTCGCCCTATCATTGGTCCGAGTGCACTGCAAGGACGCTAGAGAAGACAAGTTGGCGGCTCTCAAGGTTGTGAATACTAAGAAGCACACCTTCCAGTCCTTCATGGACACCTTCCTTGAGGCCGCCACTCGTATTGCAGACAACATTGATCTTGACAGCTTCTATGATCCAGCTAGCCCTTCTCCTGACGAGTGATCGAAAAACATTATGCTTCACCTTTATTTGCCTCGGAATGCCAAGTGATTTTGTAATCATTGAAACTCCTTCGGGCCTGACGCCCGAGAACTTTAATCCGCGGTTTGGAACCTTTGGATTTATCCGAACTTGGTTTATCTTTGAATATGTTGTGTTTGTGTTTGAGCGGAACTCGTTCTTCACTCGGATTGGTTCTTGTACTTTTGATGCAGCTTCCGAGGAAGAGGCCGCAGTCGACCTGTTGGACGAGCCCTGAGCAACATTGATCAGCTCATCAGCAAGGCACTCAGCAATGGCCTTGATGTTCCTGAAAGCAGCTTGTCTTGGCACTAGCTGTTGGGTGAGCCTTTGGCAGCATTGATCAGCTCATCAGCGAGGCATTCAACAATGGTCTTGACGTTCCTGAAAGTAGCTCGCCTTGGCACCAGCTGTTGGATGAGCCTTTGGCAGCATGCACAATCTCGTCCTTCTTCTTGATGGTGCAGCCCCCGGGGGGGTCGTGGTCGACCCGCACCACTCGGTAAGATTTTTTCCACTTAGGCGAGTACTGGACTACAGCTAAGCCTCCGAGTGGGAGGATCGCTCACCACTCGGTAGGATTTTTTACACTTAGGCGAGTACTGGACTGCAGCTAAGCCCCCGAGTGAGAGGATCGCTCACCACTCGGTAGGATTGTTTACACTTAGGCGAGTACTGGACTGCAGCTAAGCCCCCAAGTGTGAGGATCGCTCACCACTCGGTAGGATTTTTTACACTTAGACGAGTACTAGACTGCAGCTAAGCCCCCGAGTGGGAGGATTGCTCACCACTCGGTAGGATTTTTAAAACTTAGGCGAGTACTGGACTGTAGCTAATCCCCCGAGTGGGAGGATCACTCGCCACTCGGTAGGATTTTTTAAACTTAGGCGAGTATTGGACTGCAGCTAAGCCCCTGAGTGGGAGGATCGCTTGCACAATCTCGTCCTTCTTCTTGACGGTGCAGCCCCCTGGGGGGGGGGGGGGGGTCCTGGTCGACCTGCACCACTCGGTAGGATTTTTTTTACACTTAGGCGAGTATTGGACTGCAGCTAAGCCCCCGAGTGAGAGGCTGGCTCACCACTCGGTAGGATTTTTCTTTTCAAGGCGAAACGGATTCGCAGCGAAGGCACCCACTGGGGGATTTAGAACATGTAGAAAATGAACAACAATCATTCGGAAGACTGTAAAATTATGTCTTTGATAATCAAAAAAGGTATTTCTTATTACATCTCAACAGTCTGAATGCTTAAGAGTAAAAGGGGCGGAGCAGCTCCGCATTCCAAGCGCGTGGCTCGTCTTTATTGTGTTCGACATTGAAAAGACGATATGCTCCATTGTGGATCACTCTGGTGACGACGAAGGGGCCTTCCCAAGCAGGAGCGAGCTTGTGTGGTTTCTGCTGGTCCACTCGAAGAACCAAGTCTCCTTCCTGAAATGCCCGACCCCTTACATTTCTGGCATGGAATCGAGCAGGTCTTGCTGATAAATGGTCGACCGAATCAGGGCAATTTCTCTTTCCTCTTCCAGGAGATCGACTGCATCTTGTCGAGCCTGTTTTTCTTCTTCTTCTAAGAAAAGTTTGACTCGGGGTGCATTGTGAAGCAAATCACTCGGGAGTACAGCTTCAGCTCCATAGACCAAGAAGAATGCAGTTCGTCCAGTCGACCTATTAGGAGTTGTCGTCAATCCCCAAAGTACTGATGGAAGTTCGTCGACCCAGGCACCTGCTGCATGCTTGAGGTCACGCATCAATCGTGGTTTCAGTCCTTTGAGAATCAATCCATTTGCTCTTTCAGCCTGCCCATTTGACTGAGGATGGGTGACTGAAGCGTAGTCGACCCTCGTGCCTTGCGAAGCACAAAAAGCTCTGAACTCGTCAGAATCAAAGTTCGACCCATTATCAGTGATGATGTTGTGCGGAACACCATATCTGAATGTCAATTCTCTGATGAAACTTACAGCTATACTTGCTTCAAGGTTTTTAATGGGCTTGGCTTCAATCCATTTGGTAAACTTGTCGACTGCTACCAGCACATGGGTAAATCCACTCCTGCCAGTCCTCAGAGGTCCAACCATATCCAATCCCCAGACAGCGAAAGGCCAGACGAGTGGAATAGTCTTCAGAGCTGACGCGGGCTTATGGGACATGTTGGAGTAAAACTGACAGCCTTCACATTTGTCTAATATTTCTTTTGCCATCTCGTTGGCATGTGGCCAGTAAAATCTGGCTCGGTATGCTTTGGCCATGATGGTCCGAGAGGATGCATGGTGACCACAGGTCCCCGAGTGAATATCATTGAGGATCATTCGGCCTTCTTCTCGCGTGATGCATTTCTGGCAGATTCCAGTTACACTTTCTCTGAACAACTGACCTTTTATCACAGTAAAGGCTTTAGATCATCGGATGATCTGTCAAGCCTCTTCTTCATCCTCTGGAAGTTCTTTCCTAAGAATGTATGCAATGTATGGAATTGTTCAGTCAGGAGTGACGACCAAAACCTCCATGACTAAGTCGACCACGGCTAGGATTTCAACTTCAGTCGGATCTGTGGCACTCTTAGGCTGTGGGGGCTCTTCAGTGAAAGGATCTTCCTGAACTGAAGGTGAATAAATATGCTCCAAAAACACATTGCTGGGAATGGTCTCTCTCTTAGATCCTATCTTTGCCAATTCATCTGCAGCTTGATTTTTCAGTCGGGGTATATGGTGAAGCTCCAACCCTTCAAACTTCTTTTCCATCTTTCTTACTGCGTTGCAATAACCAGTCATGGCCAGGCTCCTGACATCCCACTCTTTCATCACTTGATTAACCACCAAATCCGAGTCACCATAGACCATAAGGCGACGGACGCCGAGTGAAATGGCCATACGCAACCCATATAAAAGTGCTTCATATTCAGCTTCATTGTTGGAGGAATCAAAATGAATCTGGAGAACATAGCTAAGCTTGTCTCCACGGGAGGATACCAATACTGCCCCAGCACTGGAACCATTCAGCATCTTGGAGCCATCGAAGAACATGGTCCAATGCTCCGAGTGAACTTGAGTCGGCAGTTGCTGCTCAATCCACTCGGCAAGGAAATCTGTGATTGCTTGGGACTTGATAGCCTTCTTTGCCTCAAACTTGATATCCAAGGGAAGGAGTTCAATCGCCCATTTTGCCACTCGACCAGTTGCATCTCTGTTGTTCAGAATTTCAGATAATGGTGCATCGCTGACGACTGTAATGGAGTGATCAGAGAAATAGTGTGCAACCTTCTTCATGGTCATGTAGATTCTATAGACAAGCTTCTGATAATGTGGATATCTCTGCTTGGATGGAGTCAAAACTTCAGAGAGATAATACACTGGGCGTTGAACTTTGTAAGCTTTTCCTTCTTCTTCCCGCTCGACCCTGAGTACTGCACTGACAACTTGTCCAGTGGCTGCAATGTAAAGCAGTAAAGGCTCTTTGCTTATTGGCGCAGCAAGCACCGGCTGGGGGAAAGCAGGGTTTTGAGCTCTGCAAACGTTGCGTCAGCTTCATCAGTCCACTTGAACTTACCAGATTTCTTCATCAATCAGTAAAGAGGTAAGGCCTTTTCACCGAGACGAGAAATGAATCGACTCAAGGCGGCCAAACAACCAGTAAGCTTCTGAACGTCATGCACACGCACAGGGCGTTTCATTCGGAGGATGGTATCGACTTTTTCTGGATTTGCATCGATCCCTTGTTCGGAAACGAGGAAACCGAGTAATTTTCCACCTGGGACTCCGAATGTGCACTTTGACGGATTAAGCTTGATATCATACCTTCTTAGGTTGGCAAAGGTTTCTGCGAGGTCGGTCAGCAGGTGGAACCTTTACGTGACTTGACCACAATGTCATCCATGTATGCTTCCACATTCCGACTGATTTGAGTGAGCAGGCACTTCTGAATCATCCTCATGAATGTGGCGTCGGCATTTTTAAGACCAAATGGCATGGTGACATAGCAAAAGCACCCGAATGGGGTGATGAAAGCTGTTTTTATTTCATCGGGACCATACAGTCGGATCTGATGATACCCGGAATATGCATCTATAAAAGACAAGCGCTCACACCCCGCAGTCGAGTCAACAATCTGATCAATGTGGGGGAGAGGGAAATGATCTTTTGGGAAGGCACGATTGATATGCTTGAAATCGATGCACATATGAAGTGAATCATCTTTCTTAGGGACCATGACCACATTGGCAAGCCACTCGGAGTGGTAGATCTCTCGGATGAACTCTACTGCTAGGGGCCGAGCCACTTCCTCACCAATTTCTTTTCTCTTCTGCATGGCGGACCGCCGAAGATGCTCTTTGACGGGTTTTACCTTGGGATCGACACGCAAACGGTGCTCATCCAGTTCTCTGGGTACACCCGGCATGTCAGAAGGTTTCCATGCGAAGATGTTCCAGTTCTCACGGAGGAACTGGATGAGCGCTTCTTCCTATTTGCTGTCGGGTGTCGTTGAGATATGAGTCGGTGCAACATTGGGATCGGTCGGGTGAATATGAATCGGCTTCATTTCTCCAGATGACTGAAATGCAGAAACCGTGGCAGGCTTCTTAGCTCGGAGCAAATCACTTGGATCTGCATTCTTCTGATATTCTTGAAATTCAACTGCTGCCATTTGTGCATCGGCAATTTTGGAACCCTTCTGGAAGCATTCCTCTGCTTTCTGCCGATTGCCAGTGATTGTGATCACACCTCTGGGGCCAGGCATCTTCATCTTGAGGTACACGTAACATGGCCGAGCCATAAAACGTTCATAAGCAGGCCTACCCAGAATAGCATGATAGGCACTCTGGAAATCCACTACTTCAAAAGTTCAAATGTCAACTTTTCCTTACGGTAATTCTTGGAATCACCGAAAACCGCGTCAAGGGCGATCTGGCTGAGTGATTCGGCTTTCTTTCCAGGGATAACACCATGGAAACTCATATTGCTCTCGCTAAGTTTGGACATCGGAATGCCCATCCGCTTTAAGGTTTCAGCATAAAGGATATTCAGGCCGCTACCACCATCCATTAGCACTTTGGTCAGTCGAGTGCCTTCGACCACTGGGTCGACCACCAACGCTTGCCTCCCAGGGGTGGCTATGCGCGCTGGGTGATCAGACTGGTCAAATGTGATGGCTGTTTGCGACCATTTCAGGTATGTGGTTGTCGTCGCCGTAGCAACCATATTTACTTCTCTGTTGATAACTTTCAATCAACTTTTGCTCTCAACATCAGCAAAAATCATCAGGGTGGAATTGACTTTGGGATAACCATCGTCTTCCTCTTCATCCTTGTCTTTGTCCGACTCTTTTTCCTTCTCACTGGGTTGTTTCTCTCGGAACTGCTGGATCAGGAGTCGACATTGTCGAGTGGTGTGTTTAGGATAAATCAGATTACCCTCTTCATCCTTCTGCGTATGAATGTGACATGGTAAATCCAACACATCATTTCCCGCTTGATCCTTTACCTTCTTAGGGGTCCAGGGCCCCTTAGGTTTTCCTTTAAACTTTCCTTGAACCACTGCTGCAATTTCACCGGGTGCTGCAGGCTCGGCCTTACGTTTCTGTTTCCGATTGGAATTACCCCCGCCGGCGTCTTGACTGACTGGTTTACCCTTTCCATTGCGGAGTCGATCTTCTTCTTCCCCGTTAGCGTACCGGGTGGCTATTTCCATCATCCGAGTCAAAGTCATATCTCCAGTCCGACCGAACTTCAGGACCAACTCTCGATATTTAATGCCTTCCTTGAAGGCACACACTGCTTGATGCTCAGATACATTTTCCACTATGTGGTGCAAAGTGGTCCGCCTCTGAATGAAATCCCTTAGAGTCTCACTCGGTTTCGGCACACAATGCTGCAACTCTGTCAACCCTGCTGGCCACTTGCAAGTGCCCTCAAAAGTTCTGATGAACACTCGACCAAGCTCTTCCCAACTGTATATACTGCCCGGGGCTAACTGAGTCAACCACGCTCTAGCTGACCCTTCCAACATTAGAGGAAGATGCTTCATTGCCACTTCATCATTCCCGCCACCAATCTGCACAGCCACTCGGTAATCCTCAAGCCAAGTTTTAGGCTTGGACTCTCCAGTGAACTTGCTAACTCCAGTCGCCAACCTGAAATTCGGAGGAATCACTACAGCCCTGATGGCTCTGCTGAAACACTCTGGACCTGAAACATGAACTCTGCTGCCGGTCGGATGATCTCTGCCAAGGTCTTCCCTATGCGCTCTGTTCCGGTCGACTAGACCTTGAACGAGGATAGATCTTGCATCAAAGCCTGTCTCTCTTGGGTCGACTGGTGTTCTTCGCTCGCCACTGTGAAGGCGTCTATCATCATACTGCCGAGGCACATATGATGCACTCCTCGGAGGAGGTGTGGGTACTCGACGATGATTGTCGCGGCCGAGTCGGTGATCATACTGTCCACGACCTTCACGCCGCAGGGGCGATCTTGGACTGTGGGCCGACTGAATAGTATCCGCTACCACGGATCTGCTATGAATCCTATTCCGCGACTGAGACGCTGTTGTGTTCTGTTCACCTGCTGCCCGGAGTAAGGCCCGGATCTGCATCAGACCTCTGTTAGCCTCCGACTTGGAAGGTTGAATTGACTCTGCTATTTGGGCCGCAGCTGTGAGATTTTGAATCGGAGTGCGGTATGCCTTAGGTGGAGGCGAGAAAAGCTGTCGTCGAATGAACTCAGGGATCTGCTCCCGAGCACGCTCGTCGAGTGCACGCTGGAGGTTCTCCAGTCGAGTGTGCTCAGCCAAATTAGCCAAGCGCACCTCTTCCAAGGCCCGAGCCTCAGGGGTTTCTCCAACGATGGGCGTGTGGAGTGCATCCATGTTGCGGCGACGAAGTTCTTCCCTCTGCTGCGAAGAGAGGGGTTCGGGATGGTACTCCTCGTCGACGCGCGACGGATCGCCGCCACCATCCCCGCCGTCTTCATGGCAGAAACCAGGCGGACTACGTGGTCCATCAACCATCAAGACTTCAGCCGTAGGGTCGCTGCTATCGCACTCAGATGCGGTCTCGACGGAGCCAGTCGACAGATAAAACAAGCCGTGGAGAGTTTCGTCGGGCTCGATTGCCGTGACTTGATGGGTGGCCGAATGTCGAGCCACCGCGTGTTTCACCCACCACTGAAGCGCGACCGACTGGATCGCTTGCGGCGGCGAACAGCAGGGAGAGAAGACATCATCGGAGCCGATCGATATTGGGTCGACGGTTGCCGGAGAAGGACGCTACGTACGCATGCGCGAAAGTGTGTCACCCCTCGTACGGGGAGCGCCTCGACGTCAAGGGGAGCTTCCTGAAGCCAAGCAGAATCGTCGGCGACGAAAACGAGCGCGCCGAGACGGATCTCGCGGCCTTCAGCCAATCCACCGCCAGAAACCATGATGATGGGGATCGAAAAAATTGCAACTTCACCAACAAGTCGCTAAGACACCTGCCCCATGGTGGGCGCCAACTGTCCTGGTTCTAAGACTGACAGTAGAAAGGGGGTAGGTATGGAGAGGCAAGATCTCAGCTATGGTGAAAGTGTACGCACGGGATTTACGAGTTCAGGGCCTTCGCGGAGGAAGTAATAGCCCTACATCTCGGTGCCCGGAGGCGGTCAACTGGATTATATGTTTGTGATGTTACAGGGGGTGCCAACCCTTGTCCCAAAGGAGGGGGTGGCTTATATAGAGTGCGCCAGGACCCCAACCATCCTCCATTACAAGGGGCTTAATGTACATAAAGTAGGGGTGTTACTGATAACGCCAGCCATAAGTGCTATTAATGACCTTAAAGACTATAGAGTGAATCTCTAACTGTTGCAGTGCTGATCGACTCCTGGCCTTCAGTAGGTCGAGTGATTCCTTATACGGTCGAGTGACAACAGGTAGGAGGTATACCCGAGTGATATGATGTGTCGAGTGGATTGCACTCGACACCTTTGACTGGGGGTTCTTTGTTGCCTCTTGGACTTCTTAGCTTCTAGGGTAGTGACCTTGGGTAGGGTGTATAGGTCAGGTCCATGGCCCTACCCCGGGTATGTATCCTCATCATCTGGTTTCCACATCATTGCATCTCCACGAACAATAGCCAACAAGCTTGGAGCACTACAAATGACCTCTCCACATCCTTCCTAGCTTCCTCTTGCATTGTTGCAAAGCGGGTTTGTTTTTTGCCTTTGGGACCAGATATGGTCTTCACAAATGCCGCCCACTTAATTAGGATAGATACCATTGGCAAGGTAGTACCGCATGGTGTTGTTGTATCCGTTGGTGGCATAGTTGCACGGTGGAGTTTCTCCATCATAGAGTCTCTTGAACAAAGGAGATCGTTGGAGCACATTGATGTCATTGCACGAACCTAGCGTGCCAAACAAAGCATGCCAAGCCACAAGTCCTGCGATGCCACTGCTTCAAGTATGATGGTGGCTTCTTGGACATGACCTTTGGTATTGCCCACGCAAAACTTTTGCACAGTTCTTCCACTGCTAGTGCATGCAATCAACTGAACCTAGCATACCGGGGAATCCTCTTGCTGCTCCAATTGTCAATAATTTTTCTATGTCCTCCACAGTTGGCTCTCTCAGGTACTCTAGTCCAAACACCTTCACCACAGTGCGTGCAAATTGCACCGTGGTTTTCAAGACCATGGTCTCCCCCATCTGCATTCCTGCATCAATTGCATCCGCTGCTTTACAATAAGCAAGCATCCTGACAGCAGCAGTGCATTTCTGTAGAGGAGAGAAAGTAAGTTTTCGGCAACAATCCTTCCTCAGTTTGAAGTTGCCATCAGCCTTCTCCACGCCTTCCACTACCCGCAAGAACAAGTTTATGCTCATCTGGTAGCGATGACGAAAGGTTTCATGGAATGTTGGGACAGCTGCGAAGTAGTCCGTGAACAGAAGTCGTGCACCGGCAATCCTATCACGCGGAATCACTCTCCGGCCCTTGATGGAACCCTTGAAGTTTAGGACATGCTCCTCTGCCTTCTCGAACTCCTCTTGGATGTTCATCATCATCATCATTTCAGCATCCTCATCGTCTGAATGCGACGACGCGATGAACTTGTTGAATATGAATTCGTCAAGATCATCGTTTCCATAGCCATCATTTCACGCTGAATCCATTAGAGACCTAGAAATAATGACTGAAAGAATCAAAAACCGGCTCGGACATTTCGTCGAGCACGTAGAGTGCGGGGTGAAAATATGGGGGAGTTTGACGTACCGGGACGCCGTCCGGTGGCGGTGTGCGTTGGGGCGTTCGGTGGCAAAGCCCTGAGTTGGGTAGGCGACAAAGCATCAATACCGGTTGAAGCCTAATGGCGGCAGTGCGCAGAAGGGTGAACAAAGAAGAGAAGAGTGTTGCTCGGGTAAGGAGAGGGGAGACAGGATACGACCGAATTGGCGCAGGCCCCAGCGACCAGTCCTACGTGGGAGATGTGTCCAGGCGCGTCCGGGCATCCCCATAGTTGCCCCCGGTATGGATTGGATGCGCAAAGACATATTGAGTGACATTTTTCTGTCCGAACATCGACCGGACAACCCGTTCAAACGTTTGGAAGGGGTCCGGTGTCTGGTCGTAGATGCTCCTAGTCCTGGGCAACAAATCACTCGCCAGTTATCTCTCAGCCAGGTCTCAGGATGACCGGCCGCGCGGGGAAAATGTAGAGATCTCCGAGAGAGGGCAAAATTTCATGTTTTGACCCTTTTGGGAAATCAAATCGAGATCTGACCCCAGTCTGAAAACATTTTAGGATTTGACCCTTTTGCCTACCGCCAAGAGGCCCGGCGGTAGGATCGTATAGCCTACCGCCGAGCACTGCGGCGGTAGCAAACTTTTCCACGTCAGCACCGATAACTGCCGCCGTTCCCCCTCCGTCACACCCTACCGCCGCCCCGCCCGGCGGTAGGTTGTCTGAACCTACCGCCAGAGTCTCCGGCGGTAGGGTGTGGACATATATAAACCACGGGTCGGCCGCCCCTTTCTCCCCCACCCAGCCGCCCCCACCACGAAGAACAGAGCAAAACTGCTCAAAGTCGCCCTCTCTCATCCCCTCCACTCCCCCCCTCCGATCTTCCTTGTTTCTTGACGGATTTTGTGGATCGAGATGGCCCCGAAGAAAGAAAAGTAAGCTCTTTCAATCCCTCCAACAAGTTTTAATCAAACACCTTCCGATTCGTCGCATTATTCGTTTGAAATCACTCCTATTTGATTTTTTTTAACCCTAGGATTGATTTAGATTGATTCTAGATGTTATATTGTGTTAGATTTGAACTATATGATGGATGATGCATGTTCCTATGCTATGATTGTGTGAGGACGATGAGGAGGAAGAGGAAGAGGACGATGAGGAGGAGGAGGAGGAGTACGATGATAAAGACGGACCTCCAGCAACTTAGCCAACCCAGCATGAGAAGAGGAATGTGCCGAAGAAGGATTGGAAGAGTCCATTCCCGTTTCAGAAAGCACGTCCTATGGCCCGCAAGAAGACGGGGGCCGAGAAGCGATCCAAGGATTACGAGGACCGAACGTCGAAGAGGGGAAGGAAGGACTGAAGTTGCTGCCGTGTCGTTGAACTTGCTCGTGAAACTGTTTGCATATTTGCTTCGTGAACCATATGAATTTGCTCGTGAAACTGTTTTGTTAACTTGCTATGTACCGAACCTACCTTATTTTTAGATTTGTGGTGTATCGAACCTACCTTATTTATAGTTCTGTGGTGTGTGCATAAAATATTATACATTGTGTGCTTTATATGTCATACATATGTTGTTTAAATGTTGTATGCCAAAAATTGAAGCCAAAAGAAGTTAGAAGGAGCAAAAAATTGCACACAAAGGCACCCTACCGCCATAGTATGCGGCAGTAGCCGGCCACGACCTACCGCCAACATGCCCGACGGTAGGGTTCCTCCCCCCCACGCCGATCTTTTGTGACCAAAAAATCGACAACTGCAGTGGTAGGGTTGAGCAGCCTACCGCCAGGGTGCTCGGCGGTAGCACCCTACCGCCCAGGCCCTTGGCGGTAGGCGGCGCAACCCTACCGCTGCGTTGCTCGATTTTTTGGTCACAGAAGATTGGCGTGGGGGGGGGAGGCATCCTACCGCCGGGCCGGATGGCGGTAGGTCGTGGCCGGCTACCGCCGAATACTATGGCAGTAAGGTTTGGGCATTTATAAAGCCAGCCGCCCGCGCCCACCCCACCACAAACCCTAATCCCCACCCACCCAGCCGCCTTCTTCTTCCTCTCGCCCATTTTCTCATCTCCTATGGGACAACTTTCTGCCACGTGCTGAATTGATCGGGGCGCCAATCGTGACCCGTCTGACAACTACCATGGTCGATCGACATGAGATGGTATGTTTTTAGTGTAGAATCCAAGTAGTTGTTAATAGTTTAGATAATTCATACTTATTAATTGATATGTTTTTCTTATTCGGAAATTGCCAAAGAGCCTATCTGAGAGTTGTGGCATCGAGGCTGATGAAGAAGGCTATGCTGGAATACGCCTTACCGCAACGGGCCCCGACATTACTTGTGCGTACGGCGTGGACACGGACGGCCGCACAAATTTAAGCACACATGGGTGGAAGAGCTTCCTCGTTGACAAGAATCTTCATGTTGGACAGGCCATCCTTATTACTATCAGGAAGACCACCCGTCAAGGCTTGAAGATGATGATCGTCATCGATATCATCTAAACTATATATGTGTGTGGCTGCTAATGATCGTCATGTTTGATTTCTAGCTATGGATGAAACCTTTTATGTGGTCGATGACCGTTGAACTCGTTAAACTTCTTATGTTGCCTTCGTATTATGTTATGTGATCAAACTATGTTATTTGGTACTTGTTTCTTAGTCCGTAATGGCAAAATTTTGTGGATGTGATCAAACTATGTTATGTCTATAAAATTGTGCTTATGTTATGTTTCTTATGTCTATGTTATGTTTCTTCTGTTATGTCTTATGGCGAAAAAAAATTGAAGACAAAAACAAAGTAGTTAAGTTTAGTGCCAACCTACCGCCAGGAAACTCGGCGGTAGGTTTGTGCGGGCTACCGTCGTGGTCTTTGGCGGTAGGTACGTCAGCAGCCGTTAACGGATTGATGGCCGTCAGGCACACCTACCGCCGGAACATGCGGCGGTAGGCTGTGCAACCTACCGCCTGAGGTTCTGGCGGTAAAGGGTCAGATTTCGAAATGTTTTCAGACCGGGGTCAGATCTCGATTTTGTTTCACAAAAGGATCAAAACACGAAATTTTGCCCCGAGAGAGCAGCACTCTGAACACGTGCCAGTGACTTTTGTTTGCTAGGTGCAGAGAGCCTGGAAGTGAAGAGAAAAAGGGCCGGCCAGATACTCCTTTCGCCATAGTTTTCGCCAGGAATGGACACAGCACCGTGCGAGCCTTCCGAAAGAAACTTTGGTGCGTCGACGAGAGGTAGGCAAAACCCATTGCTTTTCTCGACGAGGTAGGTGTGCCGGTGTTGCGTTGCCGCCGAACTGATGACACTCCTTTGTCGCCTGTGTGTGCTCCTTTTTTCCAGATCCAGCTGCCAGGGCAGACCAATCTGTAAAGGCAACCGAGGATGGCTGCTAAACTAATCAAAGCATCTTTTCATGCTTTCAGCGTGGACCCTCGCTACGCTAACAGAGACATTAACAAACCACATGGCACTGTTGTAGTAGTACCCTACTGCAAACGCTCGTAAATGATGGCAGAAGCCAGTACACGTACACTCAGTACTATACTTTGGTATGGGTTTGCAGTTTGCTGATGAATTTCTACTCTGATATTATCAGCTAATCCCTCCGTGTCATAATATAAGAGCGTTTTTTTACATTAATGTACTATAAAAAACGATCTTATATTATGAGAAAACAACGCTCTTATATTATGGGATAGAGGGAGTACCTCTCATCTGGGTTTATTAGGTCCCTTTTTATTTTGGGTTAAAACTTGACCATAAATTTAAATAATAAAATATATACAAACTACATGACCTAAAAATCATGTTGCGGGAAACTTGTTTTGAATACAAATCCAATAGTGTATCTTTTGTGATATATACCTCATATTTTTTGTTCTCATAGATAGTCAAATTTTGATTATTATATAGTTGGAAATTCTCATGCATCTTTGCATGCTGTGGTGAGCCTTTTCCTATGCTGCATGCTTGAATGTCGAGAGAAATGAATTAATGAAGCTACCTATTTAAAAATAGAAGATACACATGTTGCGTAGTATTCCGTCAGTTTGTATAAAATGAGTTCACATTTTTACTTTTTCTCTTGCATTGGGTATTTGAGAAATTGAGGCACATCAACAGGTACAGGACCATTTATGATCAATAACTCTATGAGCCGACGCATAGACTTTCATGTGTTATGTGTTCCTTAGAGCATCTACAACCAAACTTGGCAAATTCGGCCCACTATACGTCTGCGGGTGCGTCCGCGGACAGCGCCCCCTCATATATTGCACTGCGCATCCATATATCTCAAATTCCGATTCTTAAATCCATGCACGTCGATCATACGATGCAAATTGTTCGAATTCAACAGTTGGAAACAAAGCCAAAGCAAATCATAGTTCTACAAGCCGGACAAGTCAAAATGAAATCAATATCCGAGCGTGACAGATGGATTTGGATCACTGGCCTGGCGCCTGCTCCGAGCGGAATGTGTCCTGCTCCAGGCGAAATGTGTTCTACTCGTCCTGCTCCGCCTGCGTCCAGGCTGCATGATCCACTGTCGTTGTCGCTGCTGCCCTCGCTGCCTCGTACTCCCAACGGTCCACTGCGTCTCCGTCGCGGTGGTCGGGGACGGGCTGGACGACATCTCTGGTGGTGGATCGAGACAAGTGGTGAGGATAGGGAGCAAGGGTGGAGGACGGCGGGCTCAACACAGGAAGGGCGACGGGAGGAGGAGGAGGAAGAGTTTGATGGGTTTGGTGCAATTGGAGGCGGGGTCGTGCTGCCGGGTCCGATGTGGCGGGGCGTGGCCGGGTGCCCCCATAGCCGCCTCATATTTGGGTTAGATATGGGGGGTGTCGGTCAGTCCGGACATTTAAGGCTCCTTTAAGAAACCCGTCTGAGTCAAAATTTCGTGACCGGGCGGCCCGCCGGACGTATGAGACTGGTTTAAGGAGGCCGACTGTAGATGCTCTTAGTATGCGAGTCCAGGCTAATATGTGTCTCTTTTTTACGCCAAGAGGGCACAGTACGTAGCACATACACAACCACGCAGGCAGTTTCGTGTGTTGCAATCTCAAACAAGAATTTTATGTTTTGCACATGAAGCTTGTCATTTCTACGGCTTGGCGCAACAACAATGTTTTGAAAGAACATCTGGTGAAAACCAAGTAAAACCCATGTTTGAAACGCTTAAAAGACACTTTAAAAATTGTGTCACATCCTTTGGATGTTTTACAAACATGCAAGGTTTCAAATTCAAATTTAATTTCACTTGGGAGCAAAAATAATCATCATCAATCCCAACAATTTTACATGTTCCGCATTTGTGTGTTGCTGATTTTTGCTTTTTCATAGCTCAAACGCGAAGTTGAATTTGAAACTGAAATCTTTTTAGGGGGGATTTGAAACTGAAATCTGGCATGTTTTTTAGAACGTCTCATCTCCAATAACTTCATTTTTAGATTTTATTTTTTGAAACATGGCTATCTCTTGGTTTTCACCGGATACTTTCTTCAATAGTGTATTGCCGTACTCTGGGGGGGGGGGGGGGGGGGGGGACTACGGAGAAATCCTTTTCTGAGCCCAGGCTCATCTGCACCCCTGTTGAATAAAAATCAAAACAAATACTAAAAAAACTCAAAAAATATTCAAAAAATCCATGGTAGACAATTTGTTGCGTGAGGTCCGCCCTAATTTTCAAATCATTCGGGTAACTGAGCAACTCTCGGCAAAAAAGACAAATTCAGGGTCTGTAAAATAGTTTACTGTTTCATGTACTGTTTTGACCCAATTTGTCTTTTTTTCTGAGAGCTACTCAAATGTCCAAATGAGCTAAAATTTGGAGCGAACCTTACGCAATAAATTGTCTGTCATGGGAAAAATGGAATATTTTAAATTTTTCTAGTAATTTTTTGATTTTTTTCTGACCGGGTGCAGATGAGTCTGAGCACCGAATCGTTGCACTCGGAACTACGCTCCTTTTTACATTTAGATATTATTAACACGTGGTGGACAAGACTTCAACCCAACAAGATAAGGTCGTTTTGCCTTTCCCATTGGATGGCTCCGGTTAGGTGTCTTTTACTATCAAAAACTTGTACACGAAACATCAGCACTACTGGTAGTATATTCAGTGACCATGGCCCACGTCGATCTCATTGTTGTTGAGAACACAAAAGGGATCAGAGGTGCCTGCTTACCTAGGCATAAGCTTTTTCTGAAAATGACCTACTTAGGTACAATCACCAAGAAAGAAATATCGGCCGAGCATTCCTTGAGGGCAGGGCAATACAGCATGACATCTCTGGGAGAAAGGAATATTTCCTGCAATTGCGAAGTAAAAATGTAAACACCTGATCCAACCATCTTAATTTCTCTATGTAATTTCAATCGCGCGCACACACATTATATCCCTAGGAATGCACGTCCGCGTGCAAACTTACGAAGGCACACGTATACCTCATCCATATGCACGCACACATGCAAACTCTAGCTCTATGAACACCTCCAAAAGGCTTAAGCCAACAGGGCATAATGCTGAAACTAAAAGAATAGCGTAAAGAAGTCTAAAATAAATTCAAAAAAAATATGCGAGCACTAAATTGGTACTTAAGGTCTTGTTATGGGACAGAGGGAGTATGATTTTACGCAGCAATAGCCATTTTTTGAAGTTAATTAGCGCAAATTGCATAGCAAAGCAAATTCTATCTTAATTCTCATGGCAGAAAACAAGGATTTGTCCTTAAAAACTTTTGGAATCAACGAGGCTTTGTCGAGCAAACGAAATCAACGCAGCCTGATTGACTTGATTAATCTGTCAACATTACTGCACCACCATTGATACTTTCGTCGAAACAAAACAAATTAGGTTTTTTTTTTGAGGGACAATACAAATTAGGTTAACACGAGCAGATAATCATCAAGCCAGCAGCCAGAATGCATGCAGGCAAAAAAAAAATACTTCTACTGGTGACCAAGAGAAAACTCCGGGTGCACGCATGACAATTTACTACACTTCCGGCAGCTCGCCAGTTTAGCCGCACTCTCGCTGACCGCCGGGCCCACCGAATCCGCCCCCCAATCACCGATCCCCTGTTCCGCTAAGCCCACCCGGGCACGCCCACGCCCGCCCCCACGTACGTGCACGCGGCCACAAAGACCACCCGACCACCACCACCTCCCCCTCCCTCCGGTCGCCTCCGGCCTCGCCTCGCCTCGGCCCCTCCCCCCGCCGCGCGGCCCGACAGCCCCTCCCCTGGCGCCCATGGCGGCCGCGGAGGTCTACTCGCCCACCGCGGCGGCGGCGGCGCAGCACCAGCAGCGCGGGAAGGCGGCCACGCAGGCGTGGCAGGCGGTCGTCGGCTGGATCGGCTTCCTCCTCCAGGTCCTGCTCCAGATCCTCCGCGGCACGCCCTCCTGCGCCCAGCTCCTCTCCTTCGTCGGCTTCCGCTACCCGCTCCTCTCCGCCACGGCCGCCCCCGACCAGCCGTCCCCGGAGGTGGCCTTCATGCCGCTCCGCTCCGAGATCCCGGCCGACGCCGCCCCCGTCCCGGCGCCCCTGCCGGAGCCCCTCGAGCGCCTCACGGTACGGAAGATTCGGTTTTTGATTGGGTTCCTTGGAGCTATTCGGTGTTCTGGGCAGGGGGGAATAGATACTTTGGAAGGAGACGGATTCCATTTCCGATAGGAAGTGGATGTAGGAGGAGTGTCTCCATCCAATTGCCGTCCATTTCTGTCTTCGGGCTGGTGAATTTGGGATTAGGCGGAGAGGTTGGTTTGAGCTAATTGGGTGTTCTTCCTGGTTAATTCAGTTAGCTTTGATTGATAGCATGTTTTATTTGCTGCTGAATTAGTATGTGTGCTATACAGCAGGCCATTTCGGGGTGTTGGGTGGTAAAAAATCGCCGTCTCCGATTAAGAGCACCTAGAGTCACTTGTGTTGCAAATCCAAAACAAAAGCTTAGTTGGTGTTGGTAGCCACTTCAATCCCAAAACAAGGGCTCATTGATTTATTAGCCAACAACTGCATTAATCTCATCTCTAGACAAGGGCTGGTTTAGAGAATTTACAGGATCGTGGTGTTGCTACCTTTACTGGATCAAATACTTAATTAGGCAATATGTTTTTTCTGATCACTGATCTTGTAGACAATTTGTGAGAGACCATTTCTGGGAAACTTCTTGTCGCTGCTGTTATTTGAGAAGATATCTGAGCCTGCCCCTCAACACTGGCAGCGTGATTGGATATGAATTATGATATTACGCATTTGGTCATGATAGATGAATCGGCATGTGTGCTGTTTTACTGGCACATATACTCATAACAGGGTTTCTTATAAGCATACTGTATTTAGTATGATGAGCTTATGGCTTCCCACAAAATAGAATCAACTGAATTAATATTTGTGTTAAAACTAAATCCAAGCCACATTTAGTGTGAAGTCAGCTTTAACGATTCTGCTATAAACTCATTCATTATCTCTGAACAAATATGGACTACCTTTTCAGGTAGTGCTTGACTTGGACGAGACTTTAGTTTCTGCGTACGAATCATCTGGTCTTCCTCCTATTGTACGCACCCAAGCTGTTGAAGCTGGATTACATTGCTTTGACATGGAGTGCATATCAACTGATAAAGTACCAAACTTCTGCTCTTGCTACTTTATTGTGCTATCCTTTCAATCGTTACTGATAAAGGATTTTTTTTTCTGGTGTGAGCTGTAAAGGATGTTGAAGGAAAACAAAAGGTGAATCATGTTACTGTTTTTGAACGTCCTGGTCTGCATGAGTTCTTGCAGAAAACTAGTGAATTCGCAGATCTTATCCTCTTTACAGCGGGTTTGGAAGGTATGGTGGCTTCTAATATTTTATTCATCTCTCTCGTCACGTGATCCCAGTCAGCTTCCTCACCATACCTATCCAAATTTCTCCTCAGGTTATGCAAGACCTTTAGTGGACATAATAGATGCTCACAATAGGTTCAAACTCCGTCTTTATCGTCCATCAACTGTTACTATGTAAGTGTTACAGAAACTTCCCCATAGGATACAAGTGATTTTGTAACATCGTGTTGCTGCTGCTGCATCTTGATGATAGCCATCATTACTTTGCTTTCTGTGATGTGTACGCAGCTAATCAGTTGAATGTTACATGCAAACCAGCAGTTCTTTAGGTGGAAAAGCGCATGTAGTTTATTTATAATTTGTGTGAGTTCAATACTAGAGATTGGTCGTTTCCCATCAATTTGAGTGACAAACTAACAATATTAACACAATCCTTTCTTTTAAGGCATGCCATGCACAGATGTACCATACAGTGGGTGATTACCTGAAAAGATTAGATTGAAGATGGTAATCTGCAGTGTTTGAGTAGTGTAAGGATTAGAGCGGCGATGATATCTACAGTCTGCACTGTTGGGGGGGCATGACCCTGGATCTCTGCGGTGCAATGCCAGCCATGAAGGGTGCCACACTGCAAACGCAGGGTGGCCAGAATACAAGGGATTTATTGTCTCTTCTTCATGGTCCATCCATACCTTCGTCATGCCTTATAGCGCCAACTTTAGAAAAAGAAGGAAGCAGCTCATCAATTCTGCTTGCATACAAGGCATGTCCCTGTGCTAGTCTTTAGTAATGAATCGATGGTGCTTTCTTTGGCTCTGCATGCATAATCTGCTCATGCATTTTTTTTGCTGCACATATTACTTGTTTGGTGCAAGCCTGACTGATAGTGCATATAGTATTATGAGCCAGTTCATTTTCTGATATCAGCGGGGGTGTACAATTTCAGAGAATACAGAGAGCATGTGAAAGATCTTTCTTGCCTGTCAAAAGATTTCAGTAGAATCGTCATTGTCGACAACAATCCGTTCAGCTTCATAGTGCAGCCTTTGAATGGAATACCTTGTGTTCCATTTTCAGCTGGACAACACTCAGACGATCAAGTAACTGATAATTGACACCAGTCATTTCATGGTTCCGGTCCTCTAATTTGTACATGTTCATTGATTTTCTTTTTGTACTGTTTTTCAGCTGATGGAGGTTATCTTCCCGCTCCTGAAGCATCTCTCTGTCCAGAGGGATGTGAGGCCAGCCCTGTACGAAAGGTTTCATATGCCAGAATGGTTCCAAAAGCATGGGATCCCTCGAACTGATCAGGCCTCCTAAGAATTGTTTAGGTGGAGGAGAAGAATCAAGTGCCTGCCACGCCATATGTCCCTTATTAGGGGGAGAGCACTTGTACATTATTATTTATATTCATTTTTAGATTCTCTTCCCTGATATAAGATCATGTCATTGTTCATACGGGATTGCCATGTCTGGAGGTAAAAGGAATTGTAATCTAGCAGAATGTCTTATTTGTATCGGTGGTAACATCAATTGTTGTATATCACCTTCTGTTGTAAATTTGCTTGTTGATAGCCCATTTAATCTAATGCACAGTTCAAGGTCTACAGCTATGATGTTAGAGGGCTGCACTAACTAACATTTAATCAAGGTTTCAGTCAGAAATGTCTGGAAATTCACAAACAAACAAATTTGTTCAGGGAATTTTACCAGCATTTTTGCTGAAATCATGTGTTTATAAATCTAACCATCTGATATTTACATGCCTAAGACCAATAGGCATATAATTAAATCACTAAGGAATGACACAAGACTGGATTTTAAAGCTTGCTGGCATTCAAATTTTGTCAGAATCTCTGCAGCCTGAACTCTGGGCATGAGAGATGGCACTGAAGCTTATTCCTTTATCCGAGTTTCTGGACGCGAAAATCGCTGGAACTTCGTATCTGGCTGATAATCTGTGCCGCCTCGTCAAACCTGTACGCTCTCTCGTAGACGCCAGCGGACACGAGATAGAGCTCCCTCTTGTCGATGCTGAGGTCATGGCTAAGCTCACCGACTAGCCGCTCCAGCGCGTCGAAGTCCTGCTGAGCGCCGAGCAAGCTGAGCATCTGGAAGTGCACCCTGTCCGAGAACACGCACCCTTCCTCCCTCAGCACCCGGTAAAGCCCCGCGGCCTTGTCGAACTCCTTGAGCTTGCCGTAGGCGTTCATGGTGACGGCGATCGTCTCCGAGTCCGGCAGGTGGCCCAGCCTCCTCATCTCGTCGAACACCTCCACCACGCTCCGGTGCCGCCTGTTCTTGGCGAACAGCGCCATCATCGCCCTGTGCACCGACGGGTCCTTGACCTCGCCGGTGTGGACCGCGCGGCGGAACAGCCACGCGGCCTCCTCCACCCGCCCGGCGCTGGCCAGGATCTTCATGGCCGTCTCCTTGGGGATGGCCTGGTCCGGGTCTCTGAGCTCGCGCAGCAGTCGCTTGGATTGTGAGACGAGCCCGGCGCGCTCGTACGCGACCACCATCGTCTGGTACAGCACCGGGTCCATCTCCGTGCCGGACTCCCGCAGCTTGTCGAAGAGCTTGGCGGCGCGGTTCAGCTTCCCGGCCTTCACCCAGATGGAGAGGACGGTGGAGTAGGTGACGGCGTTGGGCTGGATGCCGCTGGCCTGCATTTGCTGCACCAGGCTCCCGGCCTTGTTGTCCTCCAGCGCCTTGCCGTGGATGGCGATCATGGTGTTGTACGTCACCACGTTGGGCCTGATGGCGCCGCTGCTGCCGCCGTCGGAAGAAGCGGCGCTGCACATGAGGCCGAAGAGGTGGACCGCCTCCCCGAACAGCCCGGCGTCGCCGTACACGCGGAGCATGGTGTTGTACGTGACGACGCTCGGCGGCACCCCGGCCCGGCGCATGGACCAGAAGAGCCGGTCGGCGTCGCGCGCGAGGTCCAGCTGCCCGTACGCGTTGAGCACGATGTTGAAGACGGAGAGGTCGGGCTTGACGCGCGCCACGGCGCGCATGTGCGAGAAGAGCGAGACCGCCGCGAGGTGCCGGCCGCGGCGCGCGAGCGCGGCGAGGACCGGGGCGTAGGACTCGGCGTCGGGGGCCACGCCGTCGGCGGGGACGTCGTGGAGCAGCAGGCGCTTGGCGTCGCGGAGCAGGTCGGACTTGCAGTAGGCGGCGATGGCGGCGTTGTAGGCCTTGAGGTCGGGCCTGATCCCCGCGGCGCGGAGGCGGGAGAAGAGCGCGAGCGCCTTGGGCGCGTCGCCGGCGCGGAGGGCGAGGTGGATGAGGTTGGAGAAGAGCACGAGGTCAGGCGCCACGGCGTCGGCCTCCATGAGCGGCAGGAAGGTGAGCGCGTGGTCGAGGTGGCCCGCGCGGGTGAGCGCGGCGAGGAGCGTGGAGTAGGAAAAGCCGTCCGCGGCGACGCCCCTCTCGCGCATCTCGAGGAGGAGGCCCGAGGCGAGGCGGAGCTGCCCGGCGCGGGACGCGGCGCGGAGCAGGAGGTTGTAGGGGACGAGGAGCGCCGACGAGGGGAGGTCGGGCGCGAGGAGGTCGAGCAGGGCGACGCCGCGGCGCGGGTCCGGGAGGCGGGAGAGGAGCGTGCAGAGGAGGCGCGGGGAGACGGGGCGGTGCGGCGAGAGAGCGGCGGCCAGGTCGGGGGCCGCGCGCGCGGCGGAGAGCGCCGCCACGAGGGCGGCGATGTCGGGGGCGTGGTTCTGGCGCTGGAGCTCCGCGGATTTGTGGCGGTGGAGGGGATGGGAGCTCGGGAGGTTGGGGTTTAGCCAGATGGACTTTGCGCTTGCGGCGGGGCCGCGGCGGTGGGGCGACGGCGAAGGGAGGGCGGCCGCCGCCGCTGCCGTCGGCGGCATTGGTCTTGGGGCGCGGAAGGGAGCGGGAGTGGCGCGGCAGCCGGGAAACGGATAGGAGATTTTTTGGCGCTGGCAGGGACGTTTGCGAGACGCATTGGGCTGGATTGAGACACTCGTCGGAGCAAAATGGCGCGTCGGAGCGAAGCGACAGGGAGACTGGCTGCGGCTTGGCAATCGAGTGTTCACAGCCAAATAGAGCCAGCAGCACTTGAACGTTCATATATTTTAGGGGGGCTGTCTAGGTCTCAGTCGACTGAGACTTCGTCGGCTGACGTCACCCTTGACAGATTAGGCCTGCTTAGCATGGGCTTGTGGTGTGGGCTTGCTTGTTTGTTTGTTTTTTGTTTTTGCTGTCTGTTTGGCCCGTTGTACCTGTGACCCTGCCCATGGACGTAGCAAACAAACAACAAAAAAGCAAAAAATCCATGTATAGGTAAACAAGAGGAAAACTTTTGCTCCTCTCCCAGTTGTACGTTCTCTCTATCAGGCAAAACCCTGAAGGAATCCCAACACAAACTCCACTGACTGAGCGTTGAGTGGAATGCTCTTGTTCAAAACAGTTGCTTCTGCTTGTGTGTCCACATTATCAGCAATCCACTGCACAAACCCCTGGGTACAGGACAGTCGACCAGCTCCAGCAGATAGCCAAAACCATTGTTCCTAACAAGCTGGGCCCTGCGGTGGCTCTTCCACACAAGATTGACAATCTCAAAGAAGTATGGCACACTGCACCGGCTGTAAGCTTTAGTTGCAATCTCATCAATGGTGGCCTTTGTTGTGGTTGGGTCAATCCTTGCTCTCTGCTGCAAAAGAAATATAGAAGGTAAAAAGGTGGGTGAATTTATTTGAGCTGGAAAACTATAAAAAAAATGGAACCCCAACTGATGAAAAAAAAAGAAAAAGTAGGGATGTACCTTCTTTTTTCGTTCCAAAAGAGCTTCCCGTCGTTCTTTCCTTTGAGCACTCTTACTCAGCTGGCAGAGAGAAAAAAAAATCCATTAGGTTGGGGCAAGAAAAAAGAGGCAACATAGTTCATGCATTATCTATTTTTTTAAAACAACAAAAAAAGTGGATATTTATAGATAAAGTGTTACACACCAATGTCAGAACTTCTTCGTATAGCAAACCCTCTGATGCTTCAGTGTCAGTGATCTCGACATCATAGCCTCTCTCTTCTAAATCAGTATCTTTAACACAACTTATCTCCGCCTTCTTCATTTCTATCACTCCCAGGTTTCCCTCCTTCAACTTCAAAAGCTGTACCTGTGTGCGGCTGTGTTAAAAAAACTGCATATGATACATTAGTGTTGCAAGTAACTTGTATCTCTTGGAACATACTCTAGGCCAAAAAAGATAAACAACAAATACAACACACATATGTTGCAGGTAACTTCCTTGTTCGCTCATGCTTACAGAAAAACAAAAGCAGCAGACACTGTAAGCATACAAAGGGTGATTGCATTTAACATACCACATTGTTTAGGCAATCTCTTTTTAAGTCTTTGGACTCCTTCATATGATCCTGTGTGAAAAAAAAAGAAAATGATGATGAGATCCAAAACAAACTATGCAAAAAAGAAGGGGTTAAATCAAAAACACAGAAAAAAGACCGAGTACGTACAATTTTAAGCTGTTGACCTAACCCTTCTTTCAAGGTAATGCTCAGTGAGATGCAGGAGGCCCAAGACAAAAAATCCATATAAAGAATCTGGGAGTGTTTGTTTTACTAGTTACGAGTACATTAACAAATCCCAAACGTGCTTTTCTTTGGGCTTGCTTCATCTTAGCCAGCAGCTTTGGGATGATGATAGTTCCGATGTTGGCAATATTACGGGATGCCCTAATTAGCCATGATGAATAGCGGCAATCTCCTATCTCTGGAGAGACAGCAGGTAGTTGACTAGAAAAAAGGGTAAAAACTATCAACTACAGTGGGATTAAAAAACACTTGCGAATGATGTTGTTTCCCTTCCTGCACTGGTCTCTGAATGATGTAACGTATCTTCAGAAACCAGCGAGAGACAATGAAAAAGCATGTCTCACCCTCGACTTGAGTGAAGGAACGGAGTCTGGCTAGAAATGCCCAGCAAATCCAACTATGACATACTCTCTCTTTAGTACAAAGACATTTTTAGAGTAAAATAGTACTACGTATAACCCCACACTGGCGCAGCCTGATGTATAACACCACACTGGCCCAACAAAATCAATTATCCCAGTATGCCGAATGCCTCAGAAAAATTCAAACAAGCATTGGCAATGCTCGGTGCAAGCACGCAACTGAGCAGACATCAGTAACAACTAAGTACGAGTACATCACAGCAAAATTCAAAAATAGTTACCTTTGAAAAAAATACGAGGTCGAGCTAAAACAAAAGCACTAATACGCTCCCCTCAGATTCGTGATTCGCACCAATAAAAAAGGAGGAAAAAATATACTTCTAACTAGTGAGGATGGTTAATCCGTTCACATATTTCTACTTGTAACTAGTAAAAGGAAACACTCCCAGATTTTCTTATGGAAAATGTAAAACATCAATTGTCTGTTTTTGGCAGTTCACCTCATCAGCAGGGCGCGAGGACTCTGGAGGGGCGCTCGGATCGCCGAGCATCTCCTCACGGGCGTCGCCGAGCATCTCATCGCCGGCGAGTTCCGCCGCGGAAACCCCACCCCCGTGATGTGGCTTCCTTCCTCTCCCGTTTTCTCTCTGTGTCTCAATTCGGTGTCTCAATTCGAACAATGCCGTTGGGTGGCCTCTAGAAAGATGTTGAGCCTGGATCCACATTCCAGTGACTTAAAAAGGAAAAAAAATAGAAAACAACACACCGTGTAAAGTCACTCATTTCCTTCACAAAAAAAGCATTGAAAAAATGTATATGAATTAAAAAAATATGAAAAAAGAAAAATACACAAACTAGTTGTGAGATCAGGTGCTTGATTTGTGTTTGCGGGCATGGCGGAAAACGGCGGTATTAGGGTGCTCGTGTGAAACATACTGAGGGTAGAGGATTCGTGGGGGAGCTGCCCTGTTCCGACCAAGAAAAAAAAGTCTACTTGTGAAAAAAAAATGTTTGTAAAACGACATGCAACTGCCCCATGTCTCTCGACGCGCCCCCTTCGACAAAACAAAAGTCCCCCCTAGTTGCTACCAATCTAGAAGACATGCAGTTGCGTGCCTAGTGTGGGACATGCAATTAGGCCCCATGTCTCTCGACGCCCCCCCCCCCCCCTCCGACAAAACAAAGCCCCCCTAGTTGCGAGCAAAACTAGAAGACATGTCATTGCACGCCTAGTGTGGGACATGCAACTAGTCCCCATGCCTCTCGACGCCGCCCCCTTCTGACAAAACAAAGACCCCCTAGTTGCAACCAAACTAGAAGACATGCAATTGTGTGCCCATTGTGGGATGTGCAAACTGTCGCCTCTCCCCGTACAAACAAGCAATGTAAGTCGAGTTGCAACCAAGTTATAAGGCATGCAGTTGCAACTAAGTTAGAAGACATGCAGTTGTGTGCCTAGTGTGGGACATGCAACTTGCCCAATCTCTTTCGACGCCGCTCCCTCCGACAAAACAAAGCCCCCCCTCTCGTTGCGAGCAGACTAGAAGACATGCAGTTGCATGCCTAGTGTGGGACATGCAACTGGACCCCATGCCTCTCGACGTCGCCCCCTCCGACAAAACAAAGACCCCCTAGTTGCGACCAAACTAGAAAACATGCAGTTGCGTGCACATTGTGGGACATGCAGCTGACACCTCTCCCCGTACACACAAGAAATGGAAGTTGAGTTGCAACCAAGTTATAAGGCATGCAATTGCGACCAAGTTAGAAGACATGCAGTTTCGTACCTCCTGTGGGACATGCAGCTGGGCCTCATGTCTCTCAATGGCGGCCCATCCGACAAAAGAAAAGCCCCCCTCCCCCCCCGCCCAAGTTGCGACCAAGTTAGAAGACATGCGGTTGCGTTCCTAGTGTGGGACATGAAACTGGGCCCCATGCCTCTCGACGCCGCCCCCTCCGACAGAACAAAGACCCCCCCCCCCAAGTTGCGACAGAACTAGAAGACATGTGATTGCATGCCCATTGTGGGACATGCAGCTGGCGCCTCTCTTCGTACAAACAAGAAATGGAAGTCGAGTTGCAACCATGTTATAAGGCATGCAGTTTTGTGCTCCTGTGGGACATGCAGCCGGGTCCCATGTCTCTCGATGCCGTCCCATCCGACAACACAAAAGGCCCCCTCCCTCCCCGCCTCCCCGAGTTTCAACCAAGTTAGAAGACATGCAGTTGCGTTCCTAGTGTGAGACATGCAACTTGCCCAATCTCTCCCGACGCCGCTCCCTCCGACAAAACAAAGCCTCCCCCCTAGTTGCGACTAAACTAGAAGACATGCAGTTGCGTGCTTGGTGTGGGACATGCAACTGGGCCCCATACCTCCCGACGCCGCCCCATTCTGACAAAACAAAGACCCCTCACCAGTTGTGACCAAACTAGAAGACATGCAGTTGCGTGCCCATTGTGGGACATGCAAACTAGCGCCTCTCCCCGTACAAACAAGAAATGGAAGTCGAGTTGCAACCAAGTTATAAAGCATGCAGTTGCGACCAAACTAAAAGACATGCAGTTGCATGCCTAGTGTGGGACATGCAACTGGGCCCCATGCCTCTCGACGTCGGCTCCTCCGACAAAACAAACACCCCCTAGTTGCGACCAAACTAGAAGACATGCAGTTGCGTGCCCATTGTGGGACATGCAACTAGCACCTATCCTCGTACAAACAAGAAATGGAAGTCGAGTTGCAACCAAATTATAAGGCATGCAGTTGCGACTAAGTTAAAAGACATGCAGTTGCGTGCCTTTTGGGGGGCATGCAACTAGGCCACCTCTCTCCCTTGCCGTCGCCCCCTCCGACAAAACAAAGGCCCCTGCAGTTGCGACCAAGCTAGAAAGACATTGCAGTTGCGTGCCCATTCTGGGACATGCGACTAGCGCCTCTCCCCGTATAAACAAGAAATGGGAGTCAAATTGCAACCAGGTTGTAAGGCATGCAGTTGCGACCAGGTTAGAAGACATGCAATTCCGTGCCCGTTGTGGCACATGCAGCTGGGCCTCGTGTCTCTCGATGCCATCCCATCCGACAAAACTAAAGGTCCCTCCTAGTTGCGACCAAGTTAGAAGACATGCAGCTGCATGCCTAGTGTGGAACATGCAACTTGCCCGATCTCTCTCGACACCGCTCCCTCCGACAAAACAAAGGTCCCCCCCCCCCCGAGTTGCGACCAAACCAGAAGACATGCAGTTGCATGCCTAGTGTGGGACGTGCAATTGGGCCCCATGCCTCACGATGCCGCCCCCTTCCGACAAAACAAAGCCCCCCTAGTTGCGACCAAACTAGAAGACATGCATGCAGTTGCGTGCCCATTGTGGGACATACAACTCGCGCCTCTCCCCGTACAAACAAGAAATGTAAGTCGAGTTGCAACCAAGTTGTAAGGCATGCAGTTGCGACCAAGTTAGAAGACATGCAGTTGCGTGCCTACTGTGGGACATGCAGCTGGGCCCCATGTCTCTCGAAGCCGCCCCATCCGATAAAAACAAGGATCCCCCTAGTTACGACCAGGTTAGACGACATGTAGTTGCGTGCCTAGTGTAGGACATGCAACTAGGCCCCATCTCTCTCGACGCTGCTCCCGCCAACAAGACAAAGGTCCCCCCCCCCTCAAGTTGCGACCAAACCAGAAGACATGCAGTTGCATGCCTAGTGTGGGACATGCAACTGGGCCCCATGCCTCTCGACGCCAGCCCCTCCGACAAAACAAAGAGCCCTCCCCAGTTGCGACCAAACTAGAAGACATGTAGTTGCGTGCCCATTGTGGGACATGCACCTGGCACCTCTCCCCGTACAAACAAGAAATGGAAGTCGAGTTGCTACCAAGTTATAAGGCATGCAGTTCCGATTTTTCTGAATCTCCCACCTCCACACAAATACCGACAACCCCCTGTTCTTCAAACGGCGTGGCGACAACAACTTTCTTGGGTATTTTCTATGCATCATGGAAAAAACACAAAAACAGAGACAAGTATGTGAGTGTTTTATCAAAACCATGAAACTTCCTTTTGTCTCTGAATCATTTAAAAAATGGTAAAAAAACACAATTTAGATTTTTTGCTTGATAAGCGTATTGAAAAAAAAAACTGAGCATGAATACATGTTCAAACATACTTGCAGATACTAAAAACTCCTACAAACAAATCCTATATTTTTACTCATGCAATTTCGAATTCATGAATCATATTACCCCACCCCTTCTCTTCCCTAGGAATCAGATTTGCATTATGTGTTCAGATATATATACTTGTAGCATACCCATATAGAAGAAAAAATAAAAAAGGAAAAAAGAGATACATACCATCATGCCCAAACACCACCATTTTTTCAATACCTTCTGTCTCATCCATTGTTCGCTGAAAACAACCCTTAGTTTACGGCGACATTGATTCCTAGCCGTGTGCGGCGCCCCCCTCCATAGTTTACGCCTCCGGTCATATTCACGTAGTGCTTAGGCGGAGCCCTGCGCGAATAACTTCAACATCACCGTCACCATGCCGTCGTGCTGACGAAACTCTTCTACTTCCTCGACACTCTGCTGGATCAAGAGTTCGAGGGACGTCATCGAGCTGAACATGTGCAGAACTCGGAGGTGTCGTACATTTGGTGCTTGATCGGTCGGAACGAGAAGAACTTCGACTACACCAACCGCGTTATCCAACGCTTCCGCTTTCGGTCTACGAGGGTACGTGGACACACTCTCCCCCTCTCGTTGCTATGCATCTCCTAGATAGATCTTGCGTGAGCGTAGGATTTTTTTTGAAATTGCATGCCACGATTCCCAACACAGTCCGTTTCCACCATCACCGTCGGCCATCAAGTATCATTCTGTTAGGGAACGTGGCAATTTAAAAAAATTCCTACGATCACGCAAGATCTATCTAGGTGATGCATAGAAACGATAGGGGAGAGTGTATCCATGTACCCTCGTAGACCGAAAGTGGAAGCGTTTAGTTAACGCGGTTGATGTAGCCAAACATCTTTGTGATCCAACCGATCCAAGCACCGAACGTACGGCACCTCCGCGTTCAGCACACGTTCAACTTGGAGACATCCCTCGTACTCTTGATCCAGTTGAGGCCGAGGGAGAGTTTCGTCAGCACGACGGGCGTGGTGACGGTGATGATGAAGTTACCGGTGCAGGGTTTCGCCTAAGCACTACGATGATATGACCGAGGTGTGTAACTGTGGAGGGGGGCACCACAAACGGCTAAACAATTGTCAACTTGTGTGTTCTAGGGTGCCCCCTGCCCCCGTATATAAAGGAGCAAGGGGGAGGCCGGCCAGCCCCTGTAGGGCGCGCCCCAAGTAGGATTCCTACTAGGAATCCTATTCCTAGTAGGTTTCCAACTTGGGGAAGGAAGGGGGAAGGAAGGAGAGGGAGAGAGGGAAGGCAAGGGGGGAGCCCCCCCCTTCCTTGTCCTATTCGGACTCAGGGGGAGGGGGCGCACGGCCTGCCCTGACCGGCCCCTCTCTCTCTCCACTAGGGCCCATCGAGGCCCATTAGTTCCCCGGGGGGTTCCTGTAACTCTCCAGCACTTCGGTTTTATCCGAAAATTCTCTGGAGCACTCCCGGTGTCCGAATATAGTCGTCCAATATATCAATCTTCATGTCTCAATCATTTTGAGACTCCTCGTCGTGTTCGTGAACACATTCGGGACTCCGAACAATCTTTGGTACAATATATCACATAAACTCATAATACAATCGTCATCGAACGTTAAGCGTGCGGACTCCACGGGTTCGAGAACTATGTAGACATGACCGAGACACGTCTCCGGTCAATAACCAATAGCGGCACCTGGATGCTCATATTGGTTCCGACATATTCTACGAAGATCTTCATCGGTCAAACCGCATAACAACATACGTTGTTCCCTTTGTCATCGGTATGTTACTTGCCCGAGATTCAATCGTCGGTATCTCAATACCTAGTTCAATATCATTACCGGCAAGTCTCTTTACTCGTTCCGTAATACTTCATCCCGCAACTAACTCGTTAGTCACAATGCTTGCAAGGCTTATAGTGGTGAGTATTACCGAGAGGGCCCAGAGATACCTCTCCGAAACACGAAGTGACAAATCCTAATATCGATCTATGCCAACCCAACAAACACCTTCGGAGACACCTGTAGAGCACCTTTATAATCACCCTTTTACGTTGTGACATTTGGTAGCACACAAAGTGTTCCTCCGGTATTCAGGAGTTGCATAATCTCATAGTCCGAGGAACTTGTATAAGTCATGAAGAAAGCAGTAGTAATGAAACTAACATGATCATAATGCTAAGATAACGGATGGGTCATGTCCATCACATCATTCTCCTAATGATGTGATCCCGTTCATCAAATGACAACACATGTCTATGGTTAGGAAACATAACCATCTTTGATTAACGAGCTAGTCTAGTAGAGGCATACTAGGGACTATATGTTTTGTCTATGTATTCACACATGTACTAAGTTTCCGATTAATACAATTCTAGCAGGAATAATAAACATTTATCATGAATTAAGGAAATAAATAATAACTTTATTGCCTCTAGGGCATATTTCCTTCAGTCTCCCACTTGCACTAGAGTCAATAATCTAGATTACATAGTAATGATTCTAACACCCATGGACTTTGGTGCTGATCATGTTTTGCTCGTGAGAGAGGCTTAGTTAATGGGTCTGGAACATTCAGATCCGTGTGTATCTTGCAAATCTCTATGTCCCCTTCCGACACTTGATGACAGATGGAATTGAAGCGTCTCTTGATGTGCTTGGTTCTCTTGTGAAATCTGGATTCCTTTGCCAAGGCAATTGCACCAATATTGTCACAAAATATTTTCATTGGACCCGATGCACTAGGTATGACACCTAGATCGGATATGAACTCCTTCATCCAAACTCCTTCATTCGCTGCTTCTAAAGCAGCAATGTACTCCGCTTCACATGTAGATCCCGCCACGACGCTCTTCTTGGAACTGCACCAACTGACAGCTCCTCCATTCAATAAAAATACGTATCCGGTTTATGACTTAGAGTCCTCCGGATCAGTGTCAAAGCTTGCATCGATGTAACCATTTACGAAGAGCTCTTTTTCACCTCCATAAATGAGAAACATATCCTTAGTCCTTTTCAGGTATTTCAGGATGTTCTTGACCGCTGTCTAGTGCTCCACTCCGGAATTACTTTGGTACCTCCCCGCTATGCTTATAGCAAGACATACATCAGGTCTAGTACACAACATTGCATACATGATAGAACCTATGGCTGAAGCATAGGGAATGACTTTCATTTTCTCTCTATCTTCTGCGGTGGTCGGGCTTTGAGTCTGACTCAACTTCACACCTTGTAACACAGGAAAGAACCCTTTCTTTGACTGATCCATTTTGAACTTCTTCAAAACTTTATCAAGGTATGTGCTTTGTGAAAGTCCAATTAAGCGTCTTGATATATCTCTATAGATCTTGATGCCCAATATGCAAGCAGCTTCTCCAAGGTCTTTCATAGAAAACTCTTATTCATATATCCCTTTATGCTATCCAGAAATTCTATATCATTTCCAATCAACAATATGTCATCTACATATAAGACTAGAAATGCTACAGAGCTCCCACTCACTTTCTTGTAAATACAGGCTTCTCCAAAAGTCTGTATAAAACCATATGCTTTGATCACACTATCAAAACGTTTATTCCAACTCCGAGAGGCTTGCACCATTCCATAAATGGATTGCTGGAGCTTGCACACTTTGTTAGCACCCTTTGGATCTACAAAACCTTCTAGTTGCATCATATACAACTCTTTTTTAAGAAATCCATTAAGGTATGCAGTTTTGGCATCCATTTGCCAAATTTCATTATCATAAAATGCAGCAATTGCTAACATGATTTGGATAGACGTAAGCATCACTACAGGTGAGAAAGTCTCATCATAGTCAACTCCTTGAACTTGTTGAAAACCTTTCGCAACAAGTCAAGCTTCATAAACAGTAACATTACCGTATGCGTCGGTCTTCTTCTTAAAGATCCATTTATTTTCTATGGCTTGCCGATCATCGGGAAAGTCCACCAAAGCCCACACTTTGTTCTCATACATGGATCTCGTCTCAGATTTCATGGCCTCAAGCCATTTCGCGGAATCTGGGCTCATCATCGCTTCCTCATAGTTCGTAGGCTCATCATGGTCTAGTAACATGACTTCTAGAGTAGGATTACCGTACCACTCTGGTGCGGATCTTACTCTGGAAGACCTACGAGGTTCGGTAGTAACTTGATATGAAGCTTCATGATCATCATCATTAGCTTCCTCACTAATTGGTGTAGGAATCACTGGAACTGATTTCTGTGATGACCTACTTTCCAATAAGGGAATAGGTATAGTTACCTCATCAAGTTCTACTTTCCTCCCACTCACTTCTTTCGAGAGAAACTCCTTCTCTAGAAAGGATCCATTCTTAGCAACAAAGATCTTGCCTTCGGATCTGTGATAGAAGGTGTACCCAACAATTTCCTTTGGGTATCCTATGAAGACGCACTTCTTCGATTTGGGTTCGAGCTTATTAGATTGAAGATTTTTCATATAAGCATCACAGCCCAAACTTTAAGAAACGACAACTTTGGTTTCTTGCCAAACCACAATTCATAAGGCGTCGTCTCAACAGATTTTGATGGTGCCCTATTTAAAGTGAATGCAGCAGTCTCTAGAGCATAACCCCAAAACGATAGCGGTAAATCAGTAAGAGACATCATAGATTGCACATATCTAATAAAGTACGGTTACGCCGTTCGGACACACCATTTTGCTGTGGTGTTCCAGGTGGCGTTAATTGTGAAACTATCCCATGTTGTTTCAAATGAAGACCAAACTCGTAACTCAAATATTCTCCTCCACGATCAGATCGTAGAAACTTTATTTTCTTGTTACGATGATTTTCCACTTCACTTTGAAATTCTTTGAACTTTTCAAATGTTTCAGACTTATGCTTCATTAAGTAGATATAACCATATCTGGTCAAATCATCTGTGAAGGTGAGAAAATAACGATACCCACCACGAGCATCAATACTCATTGGACCGCACACATTGGTATGTATTATTTCCAACAAGTCAGTAGCTCGTTCCATTATTCCAGAGAACGGAGTTTTAGTCATCTTGCCCATAAGGCATGGTTCGCAAGCACCAAGTGATTCATAAACAAGTGATTCCAAAAGCCCATCAGCATGTAGGTTCTTCATGCGCTTTACACCGATATGACCTAAACGGCAATGCCACAAATATGTTGCACTATCATTATCAACTTTGCACCTTTTGGCTTCAATATTATGAACATGTGTGTCACTACGATAGAGATTCAACAAAAATAGACCACTCAGCAAGGGTGCATGATCGTAAAAGATATTACTCATATAAATAGAACAACCATTATTCTCTGATTTAAATGAATAACCGTCTCGCATCAAACAAGATCCACATATAATGTTCGTGCTCAACGCTGGCACCAAATAACAATTATCCAGGTCTAAAACTAATCCTGAAGGTAGATGTAGAGGTAGCGTGCTGACGGCGATCACATCAACCTTGGAACCATTTCTGACGCGCATCGTCACCTCGTCCTTTGCCAGTCTTTGTTTAATCCGTAGCCCCTGTTTCGAGTTGCAAATATGAGCAACATAACCAGTATCAAATACCCAGGCGCTACTACGAGCATTAGTAAGGTACACATCAATAACATGTATATCAAATACACCTTTCACTTTGCCATCCTTCTTATCCTCCAAATACTTGGGGCAGTTCCGCTTCCAGTGACCAGTCCCTTTGCAGTAGAAGCACTCAGTTTCAGGCTTAGGTCCAGACTTGGGTTTCTTCTCTTGGGCAGCAACTTTCTTGCCGTTCTTCTTGAAGTTACCCGTCTTCCCTTTGCCCTTTTTATTGAAACTAGTGGTCTTGTTGACCATCAACACTTGATGCTCCTTTTGATTTCTACCTTTGCAGCCTTTAGCATTACGAAGAGCTCAGGAATTGTCTTGTTTATCCCTTGCATATTATAATTCATCATGAAGCTTTTATAGCTTGGTGGCAGTGATTGAAGAACTCTGTCAGTGACACTATCATCAGGAAGATTAACTCCCAGTTGAGTCAAGTGGTTGTGGTACCCAGACATTCTGAGTATGTGTTCACTAACAGAATTATTCTCCTCCATTTTGCAGCTATAGAACTTGTTGGAGACTCCATATCTCTCAACTCGGGCATTTGCTTGAAATATTATCTTCAACTCTTGGAACATCTCATGTGCTCCATGACGTTCAAAACGTCTTTGAAGTCCCGATTCTAAGCCGTAAAGCATGGCACACTGAACTATCAAGTAGTCATCAGCTTTGCTCTGCCAGACGTTCACAACGTCCGCAGTTGCATCTGCAGCAGGCCTTGCACCTAGCGGTGCTTCCAGGACGTAATTCTTCTATGCAGCAATGAGGATAGTCCTCAAGTTACATACCCAGTTCGTGTAATTGCTACCATCATCTCTCAACTTAGAATTCTCTAGGAATGCATGAAAATTCAAGGGAACGGTAGCACGAGCCATTGATCTACAACAACATAGACATGCAAAAACTATCAGGACTAAGTTCATGATAAATTAAAGTTCAATTAATCATATTACTTAAGGACTCCCACTTAGATAGACATCCCTCTAGTCATCTAAATGATCACGTGATCCAAATCAACTAAACCATGTCCATCATCACATGAGATGGAGTAGTTTTCAATGGTGAACATCACTATGTTGATCATATCAGTGTTCCGAGGCCATATCTGCATATGCTAGGCTCGTCAAGTTTAACCCGAGTATTCTGCACGT
This sequence comes from Triticum timopheevii, assembly GCA_963921465.1. Taxonomy (NCBI): domain Eukaryota; kingdom Viridiplantae; phylum Streptophyta; class Magnoliopsida; order Poales; family Poaceae; genus Triticum; species Triticum timopheevii. The sequence continues at coordinate 499,568,650 of OY997266.1, read as the reverse complement.
GCAAAACTGGCTTGCACCCGCTGTATGTGAACGTAGAGCTTATCACACCCGATCATCATGTGGTGTCTCGGCACGACGAACTGTAGCAATGGTGCATACTCAGGGAGAACACCTATACCTTGAAATTTAGTAAGGGATCATCTTATAATGCTACCGCCGTACTAAGCAAAATAAGATGCATAAAAGATAAACATCACATGCAATCAAAATATGTGACATGATATGGCCATCATTATCTTGTGCTCATGATCTCCATCACCGAAGCATCGTCATGATCTCCATCGTCACCTGCTTGACACCTTGATCTCCATCGTAGCATCGTTGTCGTCTCGCCAACTATTGCTACTACAACTATCGCTACCGCTTAGTGAGAAAGTAAATCAATTACACGGCGATTGCATTTCATACAATAAAGTGACAACCATATGGCTCCTGCCAGTTGTCGATAACTTTGTTACAAAACATGATCATATCATACAGCAATTTATATCACATCATGTCTTGACCATATCACATCACAGTGATAACCCACAAGTATAGGGGATCGCAACAACTTTCAAGGGTAGAGTATTCAACCCAAATTTATTGATTCGACACAAGGGGAGCCAAAGAATATTCTTGAGTATTAGCAGTTGAGTTATCAATTCAACCACACCTGGATAACTTAGTATCTGCAGCAAAGTGTTTAGTAGCAAAAGTGGTATGATAGTAATGGTAACGATAAAAAAAGTAAAGATAAATGTTTTTGGGTTTTTGTAGTAGATGTAACAGTAGCAGCGAAAAAGTAAATAAGCGAAGAACAATATGTGAAAAGCTCGTAGGCAATGGATCAGTGATGGATAATTATGCCGGATGCGATTCCTCATGCAATAGTTATAACATAGGGTGATATAGAACTAGCTCCAGTTCATCAATGTAATGTAGGCATGTATTCCGTAAATAGTCATTCGTGCTTATGGAAAAGAACTTGCATGACATCTTTTGTCCTACCCTCCCGTTGAAGCGGGGTCCTAGCGGAAACTAAGGGATATTAAGGCCTCCTTTTAATAGAGAACCGGAACAAAGCATTAGCACATAGTGAATACATGAACTCCTCAAACTACGGTCATCACTGAGAAGTGTCCCGATTATTGTCACTTCGGGGTTGTCGGATCATAACACATAATAGGTGACTATAGACTTGCAAGATAGGATCAAGAACACACATATATTCACGAAAACATAATAGGTTCAGATCTGAAATCATGGCCCTCGGGCCCTAGTGACAAGCATTAAGCATAGCAAAGTCATAGCAACATCAATCTCAGAACATAGTGGATACTAGGGATCAAACCCTAACAAAACTAACTTGATTACATGGTAAATCTCATCCAACCCATCACCGTCCAGCAAGCCTACGATGGAATTACTCACGCACGGCGGTGAGCATCATGAAATTAGTGATGGAGGATGGTTGATGATGACCACGGCGACGAATACCCCTCTCCGGAGCCCCGAACGGACTCCAGATCAGCCCTCCCGAGAGAGATTAGGGCTTGGCGGCGGCTCCGTGTCGTGAAACGCGATGAAACTTTCTCTTTGATTTTTTTCTCCCCGAGACGGAATATATGGAGTTGGAGTTGAGGTCGGAGGAGGTCCAGGGGGCCCACGAGATAGGAGGCCGCGTCCTAGGGGGGCGCCCCTGTCTCGTGGACAGGCTGTGGGCCCCCTGGCATTAATTCTTTCACCAAAAATTCTTAGTAATTCCAAAAAGTGCCTCTGTGGATTTCCAGGACATTCCGAGAACTTTTCTTTTCTACACATAAAACAACATCATGGCAGTTCTGCTGAAAACAACGTCTGTCCGGGTTAGTTTCATTCAAATCATGCAAGTTAGAGTCCAAAACAAGGGCAAAGTGTTTGGAAAAGTAGATACGTTGGAGACGTATCACACAGCAAGCCCTGCAAAAACAAGTTAGACGTCCTCTACTTTAATGTTGCAAGTTTTACGTGGCTGCTACGGGCTTCTAGCAAAAACCGTTCTTAGCTACGCATCAAAAGCACAACGGTTTTTCGTCAAGTGTGATATTTTAACCTTCAACAAGGATCGGCCGTAGTCAAACTCGATTTAACTAAAGTTGGAGAAACAGACACCCGCCAGCCAAGTATGTGCAAAAGCACGCCGGAGAACCAGTCTCATGAACGCGGTCATGTAATGTCGGTCCGGGCCGCTTCAACCAACAATACCGCCGAATCAAAGTAAGACGTTGGTGGTAAGCAGTATGACTATTATCGCCCACAACTCTTTGTGTTCTCCTCATGCATAAAACATCTACACATAGACCTGGCTCGGATGCCACTGTTTGGGAACGTAGTATTTCAGAAAAAATCCTACGATCACGCAAGATCTATCTAGGAGATGCATAGCAACAAGATGGGAGAGTGTGTCCACGTACCCTCGTAGACCGAAAGCGGAAGCGTTTAGTAACACAGTTGATGTAGTCGAACGTCTTCGTGATCCAATTGATCCAAGTACCAAACATACGGCACCTCCGCGTTTAGCACACATTCAGCTCGATGACGTTCCTCGTGCTCTTGATCCAGTTGAGGACGAGGGTGAGTTCTGTCAGCACGACGGCGTGGCGACGGTGATGATGATGTTACCGGCGCAGGGCTTCGCCTAAGCACTACGGCGATATGATCGAGGTGTGTAACTGTGAAGGGGGGCACCGCACATGGCTAAGGCAAAACTTGGTGTGTTCTAGGGTGCCCCCTACCCCCGTATATAAAGGAGGGAGGGGGAGGCCGGCCGGCCCTTGCAAGGCGCGCCAGGAGAGGGGAGTCCTACTAGGACTCCAAGTCCTAGTAGGATTCCACCTCAAGGAGAAGGGGGAAGGAAGGGAGAAGGGGGGGTGTCGTGGTTCTAAGTCTGACAGTAGAGTGGGGGGTAGGTATGGAGAGGCAAGGTCCTAGCTATAGAGAAGTTGTAAACACAAGCGATGTACGAGTTCAGGCCCTTCTCGGAGGAAGTAAAAGCCCTACGTCTCGGAGCCCTGAGGCGGTCGAGTGGATTATGTGTATAGGTGTTACAAGAGTGCGAACCCTTCTGCCTGTGGAGGGGGGTGGCTTATATAGAGTACGCCTGGACCCCTGCCAGCCCACGTAATGAAGGGTTTAAAGTGTATTAAGTCTGGGGCGTTACTGGTAACGCCCCACATAAAATGCCTTAACTATCATTAAGTCTATTCAATTACAGGCCGTTGCAGTACGGAGTGCCTTCTGACCTTCTGGTGGTCGAGTGTATCTTCATGGTCGAGTGTATCCCCGTGGTCGAGTGTATCTCCATGGTCGAGTGTATCTCCATGGTCGAGTGAATCTCCATAGTCGAGTCCTTCTTCCAGTCGAGTGGGTTCTTCGTTGGTTGACTGGAAGGTGATCTCTTCTAAGGCTGTCCTAGGGTAGGGCATTCAGGTCAGGCCTATGACCCTACCCTAGGTATATGAATCCATCATTAGCCCCCGAATGGATTGAGGCTTGAATGAGGAAGGAAAGAGTTGATGCTGTTTCCGATTGGCTTTTGCATACTGGCTATGCGTCGTTCTGGATCAAGATCTTCTTTGTCGATAACGAACAACTTTTCTTCAGTCGACTCGATCCATTCTTGTCTTTCGTCGAGTGATCTTTTAGACTTTGCTGGTTCTCGAGCGACGGATCGCAGGAAATCTTGCGTCTGACAGACCGATCTGCCGTCCGCGGATTCCACGGGATACGGAATTTGGGGGAGCGCGCGAAGCGGAACAGACCGTGGCGCTCGGACGGGACGGGACATGAACGCCTCGATCTCCGCGCCGCCTTTTCCGCCACGTATCGTGTCAAAGCAACTGTTTCGGGATATGATTAGGTTGCCTGGGTCCACATGTCATCCACTCGGAAGGCATGGTATATAAATGCAACCGGCGAGGGTTTTCTGAATAGTGCTCCATTCTTTCTCCTCTGTTCTCCTCGTCTCCGCCCAGTGCGCTTGCTCTCGCCCCCACAAAGCTCTCCCTCGCGCACCTCGCCGGCAGCCATGGTCAAGGAGAAGACGGCGGCGTTGGAGCGCGCAAAGAAGGCGTCGGCGACGGAGAAGGCATCGGCGGCGGAGAAGGCGAAGGGGAGGTCCACCAGCCGCAGTGGGTCTTCGTCGAGATCCCGCTTGCCGAAGGGCTGGGTCCAGGGAGATTGGATCCAGTCGACCATCACGGAGAAGGATCTCCTCGACATGGCCGACGACGGGCTGATCCCCCATGGCGCAGCGAGACTCCCAGGGAAAGAGTGGCAACCTCAGCCAGAAGAGGGTGAGTGCGTGCTCCTGGCGACTCATATTGATCGAGGGTTTTCTTTGCCACCGAGCATCTTCTTTCGTGGTTTTTTGAACTTCTTCGGAGCCCAACTCCACCACTTTACTCCGAACTCTATTGCGTACCTTGTTGCATTCGTATCCATGTGCGAGAGTTTCCTGGGCTGTCGACCGCACTGGGGCTTGTTCAAGCACATCTTCACGTGCCGTTCTCAGACCGTGAAGAAGGCGAGTCCAGGCGACGAGAAGACCCAGGTTGTCCAAATGTGCGGGGGTCTGGGGATTCAAGTGAGGAACAAGAGCACCTTCCCCGCTATGACATTTCCCGAGTCGGTCAGAGGCTGGCAGTCGACTTGGTTCTATTGCCGGGACGAGCTGACGCCGGGACAGTCGAGTGGGCTTCCCCCATTCACCATGAGTCGAGTGAACAAGCCCTCCTCTCTCAAGGTGGTTCCGGAGGAAAGGGCTGATGTGAAGATGTTGATGGACCGAGTGGTGCAGTTGGTCCGGGACGGCGTGACTGGCATGGACCTTCTGGAGGTTTTCCTTCGGCGGCGGATCCAACCTCTTCAGTTCCGAAGCCATGGCATGTGGCTGTACTGCGGGACTGAAGACGATACCCGAGTCCACCCAGAAGCAGTCGACGACGCCACGGTGGAAAGATGGATGGCCGCGGTCACTGGGAATAAGGATAATCCCCGTGGATCCAGGAGGGTTCCTCCACTCGACCATCACACCGATCCAGACAAGGTATACTTGCTCTGCCTTCCATTGTACATCCGTCGAGTGAGTTTCTGTATATTCTGTGACTTGGTCGATTGATCTCTGTTTTGACGTCTTTTAGGCCCTCACCGACCTATATTCGATGCCCAATGGAGCTCAGGCTCCGACTGAGGAGGAAGAAGCCAGCGGGGGCGAGAGCCAGGAGGAGTGGGATTCAGACGCTGCTGAAGGTGACAACGACGACGATGATGACGAGGACGAAGAGGAGGAAGAGGAGGAGGAGGTTGCACCGCCGCGCTCGGAAAGGTGGTCAAAGCTTGTCCATGACCCCGCGACTGAACGCGGTAAGGGGGTGGCGACTGTTTCGCAGTCGACCAAGCGCCCTCGGACCGCTTCTCCGGTGCCGAGTGACAGGGCTCTGAAGCAGTCGAGGGTGGCTCTGCCGAAACCCCCCAGGCTCCTACCGAAGATGAAAGTGTCCATCCCCACCATATCCGGGTAAGCACGTTACTTGAGTTCTCTTGTTTTGCATAAGGCTTTATCTCTGGTTGATATTTGAGTTGGTCGACTGATTCTTTGGGACTTCAGTGCTGCAACTTCTGAGACCTCAGGCAAGGCTGACGACCATGAGATGGAGGACGCAGCAACCTCGAATCCTGGTACTATACTCTCAATTTTGTCCTTAGTCGACTGACTCAAGATTTCTGACTTTGATTCTTTTTCAGAAGCTCCATCCCATGACATTATCACCCTTCCCGAAGATGATGATGAGGATGAAGAACCACTGAGGCACAGGATGAGCAGCAAGGCGTCTACTGGTAAGGCAACCCAGAGTATGACGGCGCCCGAAGGTGTGGCCACGGAAGGGGAGAACCTCACTCGACACACCGTGTCTTTTGCGGTGCCGTTGACGAGTGCTCGTCCCACTTCGTCGAGTGCTGCACAGCCTTCGCTCTTCACAACACATCATGTCCCAGAGGACCAAGCCAGTGCTGCTAAGGAGGCGATACGTCAAGCGGGGATCATGATGGAGCAGGTGAAGACCATCCGGGATGCAAGCCAAGCAGCTTATGACGCCAGCTCTGCCCTTCAAAGCAATGTGCAGGTCAGTCGACCACCGCCTATTCTGTTAGGATATGCTATCAAGATTTTTTCTTTCTGATTTCTGAAATCCATAGCAATCACCCGCTGGGAGTGTTGATAGAAAATTCCATGTTAGCGGGGGCACGCTGAGTGCACCCGCTGGGTGTAGTCCCCAAGGCTAAGGTCGACTGCTAGCAGTCGACCTTAGGCTTTAGAAGTAAAGGTTGTTCATCATTTGATTTGGTCGACTGGTCGACTCTGTCTTGGACAGAACTAGTGGGGGCACGCTGAGTGCACCCACTGGGTGTAGTCCCCGAGACCGTGGTCGACTGCTTGCAGTCGACTACAGTCTGAAGTCCACATCTCTCTCTTTTTTTGGGTCAACTGGTCGACTCTGTCTTGAACAGAACTAGTGGGGGCACGCCGGGTGCACCCACTGGGTGTAGTCCCCGAGACTACGGTTGAATGCTTGCATTCGACTGTAGTCTAGAAACGTATGATTTTTCTCTATCCACTCGGAAGCGAACCATCTTTGATATTTTGTTGATTGGTTCTTCGTAGAAATCTTGTGACCTTGCGGCTCGCTATACGGAACTGGAGCAGAAGCACATTCAGCTCGAGTTGGATTTGAAGCTGGTGCAGGAGAATCTGACAAAGGCGAAGGAGGAGACCAAAGGTATGTTCGGTGAGACCTCGACGACTCCTTTTTCCTTCCATTTATTTCAAGATCTGACTTTGCTGTAACTTACAGACAAAGTGCGGGATGCCCAGAAGAAGAAGGACCTTGAGCTAGCCGAGAAGACCAAGCTTGCTGACGAGAAGTTAGCTTCAGTCACCAAGCTTGAACAGGAAAATCACAATCTGAAAACTGCTCTGGCGATTGCCTCCAAGGATGTTGACCGACTGAAAGCTGACAAGACTACCCTGACCGAGAAGATCAACCAATTGACTGGGAAGAAGAATGACCTTGAAAGCTTCCTGGGCGGTCTTGCTAAGAAACTGTTCCTTATGCTTGAAGGTAAACTTTTCACTCGACCAGCATTTTCAACTGTGATGCTTCCATTCGACCATTGCCTTGACTCGGTGTTTTGTCCTTGCAGAATTCTGTCGGAACTTTGAAGATGAGACTAGCCAGTTGGAGCCGAACCTTGATCCTGTCAATTCTCCGGTGAATGATGAAGTCGCCATGAATGTCTTCCGGCTGGAGTCTCGTGTTGCAGCTGTCGTGGACTATCTTGCAAGGCTGAAGGCCGCCACTTCTCGCATCGACTCGACGCTTTGGCTCGGGGCGACACTTCAGAATGACCTCGAGTCATTGATGGCTCGACTAAACGCAGTCCCCGACCGAGTGCAAGAGTGGAAGAAGTCCTCGGCTCGGTGCGGCGCAGATGTTGCCCTGTGTCTGGCCCGAGTCCACTGCAAGGACGCACGAGAAGAGAAGCTGGCGGCTCTCCGTGTGGCCAACACTAAGAAACACGACTTCAGGTCCTTCATGGAAACTTTCATCGCTGCTGCTACCCGGATTGCAGACGGGATCGACCTCGACGAGTTTGTTGCTCCTTCCAGCCCTCCACAGGAGGGGTAAAAAACTTTCTTTAAGCCCAACACTTTAAATTTGCCTCGGTATGCCGAGTGTAATTGTAACCGGTAAACCTTAATAGGCTTAGTGCCTGAGCACTCTCGGTTCCTTTAGGTATCGACCTAAACTTGGACTTGATGTTTGGATATGATTGCTCTTGGTTCGAATTGTCTTTTGCAGGTTCACAGCAAGATGCCCACTGCAGTCGACTTATTCCTTAGGCGAGCACTGGGCTGCAGCTAAGCCTTCGAGTGAGAGGTTTGCTCTTCACTCGGTAGGATTTTTATAACTTAGGCGAGCGCTGGGCTGCAGCTAAGCCTCCGAGTGAGAGGTTTGCTCTTCACTCGGTAGGATTTTTATAACTTAGGCGAGCGCTGGGCTGCAGCTAAGCCCCCGAGTGAGAGGTTTGCTCTTCACTCGGTAGGATTTTTTATACCTTAGACGAGCGCTGGGCTGCAGCTAAGCCTCTGAGTGAGAGGTTTGCTCTTCACTCGGTAGGATTTTTTATACCTTAGGCGAGCACTGGGCTGCAGCTAAGCCCCCGAGTGAGAGGCTTGCTCTTCACTCGGTAGGATTTTTTATACCTTAGGCGAGCACTGGGCTGCAGCTAAGCCCCCGAGTGAGAGGTTTGCTCTTCACTCGGTAGGATTTTTTATAACTTAGGCGAGCGCTGGGCTGCAGCTAAGCCTCCGAGTGAGAGGTTTGCTCTTCACTCGGTAGGATTTTTTATAACTTAGGTGAGCGCTGGGCTGCAGCTAAGCCTCCGAGTGAGAGGTTTGCTCTTCACTCGGTAGGATTTTTTATAACTTAGGCGAGCGCTGGGCTGCAGCTAAGCCTCCGAGTGAGAGGTTTGCTCTTCACTCGGTAGGATTTTTTATAACTTAGGCGAGCGCTGGGCTGCAGCTAAGCCTCCGAGTGAGAGGTTTGCTCTTCACTCGGTAGGATTTTTTATACCTTAGGCGAGCACTGGGCTGCAGCTAAGCCCCCGAGTGAGAGGTTTGCTCTTCACTCGATAGGATTTTTTATAACTTAGGCGAGCACTGGGCTGCAGCTAAGCCCCCGAGTGAGAGGTTTGCTCTTCACTCGGTAGGATTTTTTATACCTTAGGCGAGCACTGGGCTGCAGCTAAGCCCCCGAGTGAGAGGTTTGCTCTTCACTCGGTAGGATTTTTTATACCTTAGGCGAGCACTGGGCTGCAGCTAAGCCCCCGAGTGAGAGGTTTGCTCTTCACTCGGTAGGATTTTTATAACTTAGGCGAGCGCTGGGCTGCAGCTAAGCCCCCGAGTGAGAGGTTTGCTCTTCACTCGGTAGGATTTTTTATAACTTAGGCGAAACGGATTCGCGGCTAAGCCCCCCGAGTGGAAGTCTGGCTTACCACTCGGTAGGATTTTTATAAACTTAGGCGAAACGGATTCGCGACTAAGCCACCCGCTGGGGGAAATAGTGACAAAAGTTATGAAGGAATTATGGCACTATTATTTCGAGATCCATGAACTACAGAAGTATTTTATTACAACTCATCCGAGTGGAAAACTTTTAGGTGTAAAACGGGCGGAGCAGATCCGCATTCCAAGCTCGGGGCTCTTCGATGTTGTGTTCGACGTTGTAGAGACGGTAAGCCCCGTTGTGGAGAACTTTGGTGACGATGAAGGGTCCTTCCCAAGAAGGAGCGAGCTTATGCTGTTTCTGCTGATCCACTCGGAGAACTAGATCTCCCTCTTGGAAGGCTCGACCCCTCACATTCCTGTCGTGAAAGCGGCGCAAGTCTTGTTGATAGATGGTCGATCGGATCAGAGCCATCTCCCTTTCTTCCTCTAGAAGGTCGACTGCGTCCTGACGCGCTTGCTCAGCTTCTGCTTCGTTGTAGAGTTCAACTCGAGGAGCATTGTGAAGAAGATCACTCGGCAAGACTGCTTCAGCTCCATAGACCAAAAAGAATGGAGTTCTTCCAGTCGACCGATTGGGCGTGGTTCGCAAACCCCAAAGCACCGAAGGAAGTTCGTCGACCCATGCTCCAGCCGCGTGCTTGAGGTCACGCATCAGTCGGGGTTTTAAACCCTTGAGGATTAAGCCATTGGCTCGCTCCGCTTGTCCATTCGACTGGGGGTGAGCGACTGAAGCGTAGTCGACTCGTGTGCCTTGAGCGTTGCAGAAATCCTTGAATTCTTCCGAGTCAAAGTTCGACCCATTATCCGTAATGATGCTGTGCGGAACTCCATATCTGAACGTCAGCTCCCTGATGAAGGTAACTGCAGTACCGGCGTCAAGATTCTTGATCGGCTTAGCCTCGATCCACTTTGTGAACTTGTCGACTGCGACCAGTACGTGCGTGAAACCACTTCGACCTGTTCTCAAGGGACCGACCATGTCTAACCCCCATACTGCGAATGGCCAAACGAGTGGAATGGTCTTAAGAGCTGATGCGGGCTTATGTGACATATTGGAGTAGAATTGACATCCTTCGCACTTGTCCACTATTTCCTTTGCCTTCTCATTCGCTCTTGGCCAGTAAAATCCAGCTCGGTATGCTTTGGCTACAATGGTCCGAGAGGACGCATGGTGACCACAGGTCCCCGAGTGGATATCATTGAGAATGATTCGACCTTCATCTGGCGTTATGCATTTTTGACCAACCCCAGTCGGGCTTTCTCTATACAGCTGTCCTTTGATAACGGTAAAGGCTTTGGATCGACGGACGATCTGCCGAGCCTCTTCCTCCTCTTCTGGGAGCTCTTTTCTCAGGATATACGCAATATAGGGAATTGTCCAGTCGGGAATGACCACTAAAACCTCTACAACCAAGTCGACCACAGCTGGGACCTCAACCTCAGTCGGATCTGTGGCACTCTTGGGCTGTGGAGCTTCCTCTGTGAAGGGATATTCTTTAACTGACGGTGTGTGTATATGCTCCAAAAACACACCACTCGGAATGGCTTCTCTTTTGGAACCTATTTTTGCCAGATCATCTGCTGCTTGATTTTTCAGTCGGGGGATGTGATGGAGCTCCAACCCCTCGAACTTCTTTTCCAGCTTCCTCACTGCATTGCAGTATCCAGTCATGGCTGGGCTTCTCACGTCCCACTCCTTCATCACCTGGTTGACCACTAAATCTGAATCGCCGTAAACCATCAGGCGACGGACGCCGAGTGAGATGGCCATGCGCAATCCATATAAAAGGGCCTCATACTCTGCCTCATTGTTGGAGGAATCAAAGTGAATCTGGAGCACATATCTAAGCTTATCTCCTCTGGGGGAAACCAGAACAACCCCAGCACCAGAACCATTCAGCATCTTAGAGCCATCGAAGAACATGGTCCAATGCTCCGAGTGAACTTCAGTCGGCTGCTGTTGTTCAATCCACTCGGCAAGGAAATCTGCTATTGCCTGGGACTTAATGGCTTTCTTCGCCTCGAACTTGATATCAAGGGGAAGAATTCAATCGCCCATTTCGCCACTCGACCAGTTGCATCTCTGTTGTGTAGAATCTCTGATAGTGGAGCGTCGCTGACGACTGTGATAGAATGATCAGAGAAATAATGAGCAACCTTCTTCGTGGTCATGTATATTCCATACACAAGCTTCTGATAATGAGGATATCTCTGCTTGGATGGAGTCAAAACTTCAGACAAATAATACACCGGGCGCTGAACTTTGAAGGCTTTTCCTTCTTCCTCCCGCTCGACCGTAAGTACCATACTGACGACTTGTCCTGTGGCTGCAATATAAAGCAACAAAGGCTCTTTGCTGATTGGAGCAGCAAGCACCGGCTGGGTGGAGAGCAGAGCTTTTAGCTCGGCAAACGCTGCATCAGCTTCTGGAGTCCACTCGAACTTGTCTGCCTTCTTCATCAGTCGATAAAGAGGCAATGCCTTTTCACCGAGTCGTGAGATGAATCGACTTAATGCGGCCAAGCATCCAGTAAGCTTCTGGACATCGTGCACTCGCACAGGGCGTTTCATTCGGAGAATAGTGCCGATCTTCTCTGGATTTGCGTCGATCCCTCGCTCGGAAACGAGAAAACCGAGTAACTTTCCACCAGGAACTCCGAATGTGCACTTCGATGGATTGAGCTTGATATCATACCTTCTAAGGTTGGCAAATGTTTCGGCGAGGTCAGCAAGCAGGTCGGAACCTTTTCGCGACTTAACGACGATATCATCCATATACGCTTCCACATTCCGACTGATTTGAGTGAGAAGACACTTCTGAATCATACGCATAAATGTGGCTCCGGCATTCTTGAGGCCGAATGGCATGGTGATATAGCAGAAGCACCCGAATGGAGTGATGAAAGCTGTTTTTACTTCGTCGGGTCCGTACAGACGGATCTGATGATACCCGGAATATGCGTCTAGAAAAGACAATCTCTCACATCCCGCGGTCGAGTCAACAATTTGATCTATGCGAGGGAGAGGAAAATGATCTTTCGGGCAGGCCCGATTGATGTGCTTGAAGTCAATGCACATGCGGAGTGACTTGTCCTTCTTGGGAACCATGACGACATTAGCGAGCCACTCGGAGTGGTATATCTCTCGGATAAATCCTGCCGCCAACAGTCGAGCCACTTCCTCACCAATTGCTTTTCTCTTCTGGACGGCGGACCGCCGAAGATGCTCTTTGACTGGCTTTGCTGATTTGTCGACTCTGAGGCGATGCTCAGCCAGTCCCCTGGGAACACCTGGCATGTCAGCTGGCTTCCATGCAATAATGTCCCAGTTCTCACGGAGGAACTGGATGAGCGCTTCTTCCTATTTCGGGTCGAGTGTCGTGGAGATGTGGGTCGGGGCTGCATCGGGGTCGGTCGGGTGAATATGAACAGGCTTCGTCTCACCAGACGACCGAAATGCAGATTATGTGGCTGGTTTCTTGGATCGCAACAAATCACTCGGATCTGCGTTTTGCTTGTATTCTTCGAACTCGACCGCTGTCACCTGGGAATCGGCAATCTTTGAGCCCTTCTGAAAGCACTCTTCTGCCTTTTTCCGATCGCCAGTGACAGTGATCACCCCTTTGGGACCTGGCATTTTCAGTTTGAGGTACACGTAACATGGTTGAGCCATGAACCGTGCGTAGGCGGGCCTCCCCAAAATGGCGTGGTACGTGCTCTGAAAATCCACAACCTCAAAGGTCAACTTTTCCTTGCGAAAATGTTTTGAGTCGCCAAAAACCACGTCTAGGGCTATTTGGCCGAGTGAGTTGGCTTTCTTCCCTGGTATGACTCCGTGGAAACTCATGTTGCTGGTGCTCAATCGGGACATCGGAATGCCCATTCCCTTCAGTGTGTCTGCATATAACAAGTTCAGCCCACTGCCACCGTCCATCAACACTTTCGTCGGTCGAGTGCCTTCGACAACTGGATCGACCACCAAAGCTTGCCTCCCAGGGGTGGCAATATGAGTCGGGTGATCAGATTGGTCGAATGTGATGGGTGTTTGGGACCATTTCAGATAACTTGGTTTTGCTGGGGCAACCATATTCACCTCACGGTTAATGACTTTCAGTCGACTCTTGCTTTCCACATCCGCGAAGATCATCAGAGTGGAGTTGATATGCGGATATTCTTCCTCACTGTCCTCTTTGTCTCCGGCCTTGTCTGACTCTTTCTCCTTGTCCTTAGACTGTTTTCCCTGAAACTGCTGGATCAGGAGTCGACACTGGCGAGTGGTGTGCTTTGGGTAAATAATGTTGCCCTCTTCATCCTTCTTCGTGTGGATGTGGCATGGCATATCCATCACGTCGTTTCCTTCTTTATCCTTTACTTTCTTAGGATTCCAGGATCCTTTTGGCTTCCCTTTGAACTTTCCCTGAGTTACGGCCAGGGCCTCTCCAGGAGCTGCTGGCTCGGCTTTCCGCTTCTGTTTCCGACTGGAATTTCCCTTCTCCGACTGACTTGGCTTAAACTTGCCGCTTCGGAGTCGGTCCTCTTCCTCACCATTTGCGTACTTGGTAGCAATCTCCATCATCCGACTCAGAGTCATGTCTCCGGTTCGACCAAACTTCAGACTCAATTCTCTGTTCTTGACGCCATCTTTGAAGGCGCAGACTGCTTGATGATTAGACACATTTTCCACAGTATGGTGCAGAGTGATCCACCTATGAATATACTCTCTGAGAGTCTCATTGGGCTTCTGCACACAAACTTGCATCTCTGTCAAACCAGCTGGTCGCTTGCAGGTTCCTTCAAAAGTTCTGACGAACACTCGGAACAAGTCTTCCCAAGTGTAAATACTGCTAGGAGGTAACTGATTCAACCACGCTCTGGCTGAACCTTCCAGCATAAGGGGCAAATGCTTCATGGCCACCTCATCATTCCCGCCGCCAATCTGAACAGCCACTCGGTAATCCTCGAGCCAAGTTTCAGGCTTGGACTCTCCAGTGAACTTGCTGACTCCTGTCGCCAACCTGAAATTGGGGGGAATCACTGCGGCTCTGATAGCCCTGCTAAAACACTCTGGACCAGAAACATGCACTCGACTGCTCGTGGGTGCATCTCTCTCGGGTCCACCTCGATGGGCTCTGTTCCGGTCGACCAAGCTTTGCATGATAATGGATCGCGCGTCGAAGCCTGGCCCCCTGGGGTCGACTGGAACCCTTCGCCCCACACTGAACCGACGCCTGTCATCCTGTCGGCGAGGAGCGTAAGACTCTTCCCTCGGAGGGGAAACGGGCACTCGACGCCTGTCATCTCGGTCATGTCGGTCTCCATGCTGATCACGCTGGTTGTCGCGTCCTTCCCGCCGCGGAGGCGATCTGGGACTGTGAGCCGACTGAACCGTATTCGCAGCGACGGATCGACTGTGAATTCTGTTGCGCGACTGCGACATGGCTGAGTTCTGGTCCCCAGTTGCTCGGAGCAAATCTCTGATCTGCATCAAGCCTCTCCCAGCTTCCGACTGTGAAGGCTGGATGGACTCTGCTATACGGGTTGCAGCTGCTAAATTCTGAATTGGCGTGCGGTATACCTGAGTCGGTGGGAAGAGTCGACGTCGACTGGCTTCGGGGACTCGTTGCCGCGCGCGCTCGTCGAGTGCTCGCTGAAGGTTCTCCAGACGAGCGCGTTCAGCCACATTGGCCAAACGTGCCTCCTCCAAGGCGCGAGCTTCGGGGGTTTCTCCCGTAATAGGAGTATGCAGGGCATCCATGTTCCTGCGGCGAAGCTCCTCTCTCTGCAGAGAGTCGAGTGCCTCGTGGTCCTGTGCGGGGCTACCTCCGCCGCCTGCTCCGCCGCCATGGGCGAAGCCAGGAGGACTGCGGGGCCCGTCGACCATGAGAATTTCCGCCGCTGGATCACTGCTATCGCACTCGGATGCAGTCTCTACGGAGCCAGTCGACAGATCGAACAGGCCGTAGAGAGATTCGTCGGGCTCGATTGCCGCAACTTGTGCGATGGCCACCTGGCGAGCCACCGCGTGTTTCACCCACCGCTGAAGCCTCGACCGACCAGAGCGCTTGCGCTGGTGGGAGACCGGGCGGGCGACCGATAAAGGAGTCGACCGATAGGGGGCCGACGGTTGCCGCAGCAGAACGCCGCGGACACATGCGCGAAAATGCGTCGCACCGCGGACGGGGAGCGCATCAACGTCGAGTGGAGCCTCCTGGAGCCACGCGGAGTCGTCGATGACGAAGGTGAGAGCGCCAAGACGGATCTCGCGCCCTTCGACCAAAACTCCAGCAGTCATCATGATGAAAGTATTCGGAAATACTGCAACTTCTCCACAAAATCGCTAAAACACCGGCCCCACGGTGGGCGCCAACTGTCGTGGTTCTAAGTCTGACAGTAGAGTGGGGGGTAGGTATGGAGAGGCAAGGTCCTAGCTATAGAGAAGTTGTAAACACAAGCGTTGTACGAGTTCAGGCCCTTCTCGGAGGAAGTAAAAGCCCTACGTCTCGGAGCCCTGAGGCGGTCGAGTGGATTATGTGTATAGGTGTTACAAGAGTGCGAACCCTTCTGCCTGTGGAGGGGGGTGGCTTATATAGAGTACGCCTGGACCCCTGCCAGCCCACGTAATGAAGGGTTTAAAGTGTATTAAGTCTGGGGCGTTACTGGTAACGCCCCACATAAAATGCCTTAACTATCATTAAGTCTATTCAATTACAGGCCGTTGCAGTACGGAGTGCCTTCTGACCTTCTGGTGGTCGAGTGTATCTTCATGGTCGAGTGTATCCCCATGGTCGAGTGTATCTCCATGGTCGAGTGTATCTCCATGGTCGAGTGAATCTCCATAGTCGAGTCCTTCTTCCAGTCGAGTGGGTTCTTCGTTGGTTGACTGGAAGGTGATCTCTTCTAAGGCTGTCCTAGGGTAGGGCATTCAGGTCAGGCCTATGACCCTACCCTAGGTATATGAATCCATCAGGGGGCGCGCCCCCAACCCCTTGTCCAGTTCGGACTAGGCTTGGGGGGCATGTGCCACCTCCTAGCGCTGCCTCTCCTTTCCCACTAAGGCCCACAAAGGCCCATCAACTCCCCGGGGGGTTCCGGTAACCTCCCGGTACTCCGGAAAATACCCGGACTTAGCCGGAAACATTCCGATGTCCGAATATAGCCTTCCATTATATCAATCTTTATGTCTCGACCATTTCGAGACTCCTCGTTACGTCCGTGATCTCATCCGGGACTTTGAAGAAACTTCGGTAATCAAAAACACATAACTCATAATACAAATCGTCATTGAACGTTAAGCGTGCGGACCCTACGGGTTCGAGAACTATGTATACATGATCGAGACACATCTCCGATCAATAACCAATAGCGGAACCTGGATGCTCATATTGGCTCCTACATATTCCATGAAGATCTTTATTGGTCAAACCGCATAACAACATACGTTGTTCCCTTTGTCATCGGTATGTCACTTGCCCGAGATTCGATCGTCGGTATCATCATACCTAGTTCAATCTCATTACTGGCAAGTCTCTTTACTCGTTCCGTAATGCTTCATCCTGCAACTAACTCATTAGTCACATTCCTTGCAAGGCTTATAGTGATGAGCATTACCGAGAGGGCCCAGAGATACCTCTCCGAGACACGGAGTGACAAATCCTAATCTTGATCTATGCCAACCCAACAAACACCTTCGGAGACACCTGTAGAGCATCTTTATAATCACCCATTTACTTTGTGACGTTTGATAGCACACAAGGTGTTCCTCCAGTATTCGGGAGTTCCATAATCTCATAGTCTGAGGAACATGTATAAGTCATGAAGAAAGCAGTAGCAATGTAACTGTAACGATCATAATGCTAAGCTAACGGATGGGTCATGTCCATCACATCATTCTCCTAATGATGTGATCCCATTCATCAAATTACAACACATGTCTATGGTTAGGAAACATAACTATCTTTTATTAATGAGCTAGTCTAGTAGAGGCATACTAGGGACAATATGTTTTGTCGATGTATTCACACATGTATACGGGGGCAGGAGGCACCCCAAAGCACATCAAGTTCTCTTAACCATGTGCGGTGCCCCCCTCCATAGTTACACACCTCGGTCATATCGTCATAGTGCTTAGGTGAAGCCCTGCGTTGGTAACATCATCAACACCGTCACCACACCATCGTGCTGAAGGAACTCTGCCTTGTCCTCAACTAGACCAAGAGCTCGAGGGACGTCATCGGGCTGAATGTGTGCTGAATGCGGAGTTGTCGTACGTTGGTGCTTGGATCGGTTGGATTGTGAAGACGTTCGACTACATCAACCACGTTAACTAAACGCTTCTGCTTTCGGTCTACGAACGTACGTGGACACACTCTCCCCTCTCGTTGCTATGCATCTCCTAGATAGACCTTGCGTGATCGTAGGAAATATTTTGAAATTACCACGTTCCCCAACAGTGGCATCCGAGACAGGTCTATGCGTAGATGTTTTATGCACGAGTAGAACACAAAGATGTGGGCGATAATAGTCATACTGCTTACCACCAACATCTTACTTTGATTCGACGGTATTGTTGGATGAAGCGGCCCGGACCGACATTACATGACCGTGTTCATGAGACTGGTTCTACCGACGTGCTTTTGCACATAGGTGGTTGGCGGGTGTCTGTTTCTCCAACTTTAGTTGAATCGAGTTTGACTATGACCGGTCCTTGTGGAAGGTGAAAACAGCACACTTGACGAAAAATCTTTGTGTTTTTGATGCATAGGTAAGAACAGTTCTTGCTAGAAGCCCGTAGCAGCCACGTAAAACTAGCAACAACAAAGTAGAGGACGTCTAACTTGCTTTTGTAGGGCTTGTTGTGATGTGATATGGTCAAGACATGATGAGATATAAATTGTTGTATGAGATGATCATGTTTTGTAACAGAGTTATCGGCAACTGGTAGGAGCCATATGGTTGTTGCTTTATTGTATGAAATGCAATTGCCATGTAATTTCTTCACTTTATCACTAAACGGTAGCGATAGTCGTAGTAGCAATAGTTGGCAAGACGACAACGATGCTACGATGGAGATCAAGGTGTCAAGCCAGTGACGATGGAGATCATGACGATGCTTCGGTGATGGAGATCATGAGCACAGGATGATGATGACCATATCATGTCACATATTTTTGATTGCATGTTATGTTTATCTTTTTATGCATCTTATTTTGCTTAGTACGGCGGTAGCATTATAAGATGATCCCTTACTAAATTTCAAGGTATAAGTGTTCTCCCTGAGTATGCACTATTGCTATAGTTCGCCGTGCCGAGACACAACGTGATGATCGGGTGTGATAAGCTCTATGTTCACATACAATGGGTGCAAGCCAGTTTTGCACGTGAAGAATACTCGGGTTAAACTTGACGAGCCTAGCATTTGTTGATATGGCCTCGGAACACTAAGACCGAAAGGTCGAACATGAATCATATAGTAGATATGAACAACATAGTGATGTTCACCATTGAAAACTACTCCATCTCACGTGATGATCGGACATGGTTTGGTTGATTTGGATCACGTGATCATTTAGATGACTAGAGGGATGTCTATCTAAGTGGGAGTTCTTAAGTAATATGATTAATTGAACTTTAATTTATCATGAACTTAGTCCTGATAGTTTTTGCATGTCTATGTTGTTGTAGATCAATGGCCCGCGCTACCATTCCTTTGAATTTTAATGCATTCCTAGAGAAAGCTAAGTTGAAAGATGATGGTAGCAATACACAGACTGGGTCTGTAACTTGAGGATTATCCTCATTGCTGCATAGAAGAATTACGTACTGGAAGCATCGCCAGGTGTACCACCTGTGCCAGCAACTGCAGACATTGTGAATGCCCGGCAGATGCATGTTGATGACTATTCGATAGTTCAGTATGCCATGCTTTACGGCTTAGAATCAGGACTTCAAAGACGTTTTGAACGTCATGGAGCATATGAAATGTTCCAAGTGTTGAAGTTAATATTTTAAGCAAATGCCCGAGTTGAGAGATATGAAGTCTCCAACGAGTTCTATAGCTGCAAGATGGAGGAGAATAGTTCTACCAGTAAACATATACTCAAAATGTCTGGGTATCATAACCCCTTGACTCAGCTAGGAATTAATCTTCCTGATGATATTGTCATTGACAGAGTTCTTCAATCACTGCCACCAAGCTATAAAGGTTTCGTGATGAACTATAATATGCAAGGGATGATGAAAATGATTCCCAAGCTCTTCGCAATGCTAAATGTTGCGGAGGTAGAAATCAAGAAGGAGCATCAAGTGTTGATGGTCAACAAGACCACTAGTTTTAAGAAAAAAGGGCAAAGGGAAGAAGGGGAACTTCTAGAAGAACGACAAGTAAGTTGCTACTCAAGGTAAGAAGCCCAAGTCTGGACCTAAGCCTAAAACTGAGTGCTTCTACTGCAAATTGACTAGTCACTGGAAGCGAAACTGCCCCAAGTATTTGGCGGATAAGAAGGATGGCAAAGTGAAAGGTATATTTGATATACATGTTATTGATGTGTACCTTACTAATGCTCGTAGTAGTGCTTGGGTATTTGATACTGGTTCTATTGCTCATATTTTCAACTCGAAACAGGGGCTACAGATTAAACGAAGATTGGCTAAGGACGAGGTGACGATGCGTGTCGGAAATGGTTCCAAGGTCGATGTGATCGCCGTCGGCACGATACCTCTACATCTACCTTCGGGATTAGTTTTAGACCTGAATAATTGTTATTTGGTGCCAGCGTTGAGCATGAACATTATATCTGGATCTTGTTTGATGTGAGACGGTTATTCACTTAAATCAGAGAATAATGGTTGTTCTATTTATATGAGTAATATCTTTTATGGTGATGCACCCTTGTTGAGTGGTCTATTTTTATTGAATCTCGATCGTGGAGATACACATGTTCATAATATTGAAGCCAAAAGATGCAAAGTTGATAATGATAGTGCAACTTATTTGTGGCACTGCCGTTTAGGTCATATTGGTGTAAAGCGCATGAAAAAACTCCATACTGATGGGCTTTTTGAATCACTTGATTATGAATCACTTGGTGCTTGCAAACCATGCCTCATGGGCAAGATGACTAAAACTCCGTTCTCCGGAACAATGGAACGAGCTACTGACTTATTGGAAATAATACATATCGATGTATGCGGTCCAATGAGTGTTGAGGCTCATGGCGGGTATCGTTATTTTCTTACCTTCACAGATGATTTGAGCAGATATGGGTATATCTACTTAATGAACATAAGACTGAAACATTTGAAAAGTTCAAAGAATTTCAGAGTGAAGTGGAAAATCATCACAACAATGAAATAATGTTTCTACGATCTAATCATGGAGGCGAATATTTGAGTTACGAGTTTGGTCATCATTTTGAAACAATGTGGAATAGTTTCACAACTCACGCCACCTAGAACACCACAGCATAATGGTGTGTCTGAACGTCGTAACCGTACTTTATTGGATATGGTGCGATCTATATATAATGTCTCTTACTGATTTACTGATATCATTTTGGGTTTATGCTTTAGAGACGGTTGCATTCACTTTAAATAGGGCACCATCAAAATCGGTTGAGACGACACCTTATGAACTGTTGTTTGGGAAGAAACCAAAGTTGTCGTTTCTTGAAGTTTGGGGCTGCGATGCTTATGTGAAAAAGTTTCAACCTGATAAGCTCGAACCCAAATCGGAGAAGTGCGTCTTCATAGGATACCCAAAGGAAACTGTTGGGGTACACCTTCTATCACAGATCTGAAGGCAAGATATTCGTTGCTAAGAATGGATCCTTTCTAGAGAAGGAGTTTCTCTCGAAAGAAGTGAGTGGGAGGAATAGATCAAGTTACTACAGAACCTCGTAGGTCTTCCAGAGTACGGTCTGCACCAAAGTGGTACGGTAATCTTCTTCCGAAAGTTATGTTACTAGACCATGATGAACCTACGAACTATGAGGAAGCAATGATGATCCTAGATTCCGTGAAATGGCTTGAGGCCATGAAATCTGAGATGGGATCCATGTATGAGAACAAAGTGTGGACTTTGGTGGACTCTGGTGGATTTGCCTGATGATCGACAAGCTATAGAAAATTAATGGATCTTCAAGAAGAAGACTGACACTTACTGATAACCCACAAGTATAGGGGATCGCAACAATTTTTATAGATTTGACACAAGGGGAGCCAAATAATATTTGAAGGTATTAGCAGCTGAGTGTTCAATTCAACCACACCTAGATATTAATTATTTGCAGCAAAGTGATAAGTAGCACAGCAGTATGATAATTTTGATGATAGCAGCAGTAGTAGCAGTAACAGTAACAGTGATAGCAGTGATAAATGTAGCAGTAACGATAGCAGTAGCAACAATAGTAACTTAGCAAGAACAATATAAGATAAATTTTCAGGCATTGGATCAGCGACTCATTGGATGATATTCATCATGAGACAGTTATAACCTAGGGCGATACGACACTAGCTCCAGTTCATAAATATAATGTAGGCATGTATTCTGTAAATAGTCATACGTGCTTATGGAAAGAACTTGCATGACATCTTTTGTCCTACCCTCCCATGGCAGCGGGGTCCTATTGGAAACTAAGGGATATTAAGGCCTCCTTTTAATAGAGAACCAGAACAAAGCATTGGCACACGGTGAATACATGAACTCCTCAAACTATGGTCATCATCGGGAGTGGTCCCGACTATTGTCACTCCGGGGTTGCCGGATCATAACACGTAGTAGGTGACTATAACTTGCAAGATCGGATCTAGAACATGGATATAATGGTGATAACATAAACGGTTCAGATCTGAAATCATGGCACCGGGCCCAAAGTGACAAGCATTAAGCATGGCAAAGTCATAGCAACATCAATCTCAGAACATAGTGGATACTAGGGATCAAGCCCTAACAAAACTAAATCGATTACATGATGAATCTCATCTAACTCCTCACCGACCAGCGAGCCTATGAAGGAATTACTCACTCCCGGTGGGGAGCATGATGGAATTGGAGATGGAGATGTGTGGGTAATGACGAAGATCGAAGACCCCCCTCTTCGGAGCCCCAAACGGACTCCAGATCTACCCTCCCGAGGAAGAACAGGGCTTGGCGGCGGCTCCGTCTCGTGAAACACAATAATTCTTTCTCCCTCATTTTTTAGAAATATGGGATTTTATAGCATTGGTTTGAGGGTCAGCGGGGCCACGAGGTGGGCAGCACCCACTTGGGCGTGCTAGCGCGCCCTGGTGGGTTGTGCCCACCCAGGTGCCCCCCTCAAGTCCTTCCTGGTTCCAAAAATTCTCTTATTTGATATAAAAAATCCTCGCAAAGTTTCGTTCCATTCCGAGAACTTTTATTTCTGCACAAAAATAACACCATGGTAGTTCTGTTGAAAACAACATCAGTCCGGGGTTAGTTTCATTCAAATCATGCAATTAGAGTCCAAAACAAGAGGAAAAGTGTTAGGAAAAGTAGATACGTTGGAGACGTATCAACGCCGGGGGAGGAGCGATCGGCCGGGCCGTCAGCGCCGTTCCAACAGTCAACGAGACCCCAGCGAAGAACATGCGCGCTGCCCAGGCAGCCGCAGTCGACCTGGATTAGCTCACGGGTGAGGAACTGAAGGAGCGCATCGGGCGGATGCACGACCTCCTCAATGCGACCAATACTCAGCAAGACTGGCTCAACCAGCTCGCCAAGCCGGTGAGATCCGGCTCCGCCCGCATCGGCGGAACTAGCGAATTTCAGCACACAGCTTCCTCGCCACCCGGCAAGGCGCACTCCGGCCGAGCCCGGACTCGGCACGACCCGGACGCCATGGCCGCCGGCAGTTTGGGAGACGAGCCCATCTCGGAGACCCAGGGTGGACCTGGCTAGCATGGCCGGCGTCCGGCTCCAACCGACCCGCCCCCCGTGGCCTGGTTGCCAGTCGACTCGGCCCGCGCGCCATCGACGATGCCGATGCTGCCACCGCCTCGATCAGCTCGCTCACTCCCTGGAGGTGGAGGAAAGCGGCGCTATAGGGCCGGCGTGCTTCGGCCCACGCATCCGGGAAGAGCCCTTTCCCAAAGGGTTCATGCTCCCCCGCGACACCCCCAAGTACAACGGGACCGTGAAGCCAGAAGATTGGCTCACCGACTACACCACCGCCATTGGCATCACCAGTGCCAATCACCGTCTCGCCATGCGCTATGCACCGCTCATGCTCCAGGGGTCGTCCCGCACCTGGTTGAACAGTCTGCCGATGGGCAGCGTCAACACGTGGGTCGATTTCGAGAAAGTCTTCATCCGCAACTTCACGGGGACCTACAAGCGACCCGGCCACCCTAGCCAGCTCGCCATGTGCGTGCAAGGGCCCACGGAGACCGGTCGCGAGTACCTCGCACGCTGGACCGAGCTCCGGAACAGCTGCGAGAGCGTCCATGAAGTCCAAGCAATGCAGTACTTCGTCAACGGGTGCCGAGACGACACCCTCCTCAACCACAAGCTCTTACGCTCTGAGCCGGCCACCATGGCTGCGCTCATGGTGACGGCGGATAAAAATACGCCAACGCCGACTCCACCATGAAGATCCAGGTGGCCCTGGATGAAGCCAGCAAAGCAAAGTCGGTTCCCCCTCCGAAGCAAGCCGGCGAAAGCAGCCGACAGCAGCATCACCAGAACAACAAGCGCAAGGCCGACCAGCCGGCGCAGTGCTACGACAACCGGCTCATCACGGCCACCGACCCTGCGGCGGACCCGGCGGCCAAGCGTCGGCAGACCGGCAAGACGGCGTGGCAACCCGCCATGAGCTATGAAGAGATGCTCGAGGCCCCCTGCAAGCACCACAGCGGCGCAAGACCGTCCACGCACACGCTTCGGCAGTGTGCCATCACCAAGCGCATCATGAGGGGCGACATCCCTCCTCCTCCGACTCCGGCTCCAGGCGTGGGTCAGCCACCTCCGCCTCCACCACCGCCTCCACCTGCCGGCGCGATGCGCGACGGTGCCTACCCGGACCAGAACGCGGCATACGTCGTCTTCACCAGCCTCAGCGACAACAAGCAGCGAGCGCCTCCTTTGGCAGGAGGTGAACACCGTCGTCCCGGCCAAGCCATAATTCATGCACTAGTCAGACCGCCCGGTCACCTAGACCAGGGAGGATCACCCGGTAGTCATACCGAATACGGGTGGTTATGCCCTCGTTCTCAACCCCACCATCGCCGCGCAGCGCACGTGCAAGTTCTCCTGAGTCCTCATCAACGGCGGCAGCAGCATCAACATCCTCTACCGCGACACAATGACGAAACTCGGCCTCAAGGCCGAGGACCTGGAACCGACCCGGACGATCTTCCATGGCATCATACCCGGCCTCTCCTACTCTCCCATTAGCCGGGTCCGGCTCGACGTCCTGTTCAGCGACAGCAACCACTTCCGGCGTGAACCAATCTGGTTCGAGGTGGTGGACCTGTCCAGCACGTACCACACACTACTGGGGCGACCCGCACTCGCCAAGTTCATGGCGGTCCCCCATTACGCGTATCTGAAGATGAAGATGCCGGGTCCCAAGGGCCTCATTACCATTACCGACGACTACCGCAAGTCCCTGGAGTGCGCCCGAGATGGCGCCAAGCTGGCCGAGTCGCTGGTCATTGCTGAGGAGCGGCGCCAGCTCGACCAGATCATCGCCATGGTGGGCGAGGCCTCGGCCGCGTCGATCCCAACCAAGGACCCGGGCAACGAGGCCGCCTTTAAGCCCTCCAAGGAGACCAAGAAAGTGAAGCTGAACCCGGAGGACCCTAGTTGCAGCAAGTACGTTGTCGTAGGCGCCCGCCTCGACAGCAAATAGGAAGGCGAGCTCATCGACTTCCTCCGTGAGAATCGGGATATCTTTGCATGGAGCCCCAAGGACATGTTGGGTATCCCGAGGAAGTACGCCGAGAACAAACTTCACGTCTGCAAGGACGCCAAGCCTGTCCGTCAACCCCTGTGACCTTTTTCCGAAGAGAAGAGAAGAACCATCGGCGAAGAGGTCACCAAGCTTTTGGCGGCCGGCTTCATCATGGAAGTGTTTCACCCTAAGTGGCTGGCCAATCCAGTCCTCGTACTAAAGAAGAACAAGACATGGCGCATGTGTATCGACTACACCAGCCTCAACAAGGCCTGTCCCAAGGATCCGTTCGCCCTCCCGTGGATCGACCAAGTCATCGACTCGACCGTCGGGTGCGAGCTCCTGTCCTTCCTGGACGCTTACTCCGGCTACCACCAGATCAAGCTGGACCCGGCCGATGCCCTGAAGACGTCCTTCATCATGCCCTTTGGGGCGTATTGCTACATCACCATGTCGTTCGGCTTGAAGAACGCCGACGCTAGCTTCCAACGCTGCATGCCGAAATGCCTGCTGCCGCAACTCGGCCGCAATATCCCCGTTTACGTGGACGACATCGTGGTGAAGACCAAGCAACACCTCACGCTCCTCGATGACTTAAAGGAAACATTCGCCAACCTCCACGAATACAAGGTCAAGCTTAACCCGGAAAAGTGTGTTTTCGGTGTCCCGGCCGGAAAGCTACTCGGCTTCCTCGTCTCGGAACGCGACATTGAGGCGAACCCGGAGAAGATCAAGGCCATCGAGCGCATGCGCAAGCCGGCTCGGCTGTGTGATGTCTAGAAGTTCACCGGATGCTTGGCCTTGGTCAGACGGTTTCTAAGACGGTTGGGCGAGAGGGCGCTACCCCTATACCAACTGATGAAGAAGACGAAGTCGTTCGAGTGGAACGACCAGGCAGACGAGGCCTTCCCAGACCTCAAGCGTATGCTCTCCACTACACCAGTCCTGGCCGCGCCGACCGACAAGGAGCCGCTGTTGCTCTACATAGCCGCGACCTCAGGGGCGGTCAGCATGGTGCTGGTGGTCGAGCAACCAGAGAAGGGCAAGATCCAAGCCGTCCAGCACCCGGTCTACGACCTGAGCGAAGTGCTCTCCAACTCCAAGAAGAACTATCCGCACTACCAGAAGATGTGTTACGACGTGTACTTTACCACCAAGAAGCTGAAGCAGTACTTCCACGAGCACGTCATCACCGTGGTCAGCACGGCTCCTATCGGAGAAATCATCGGGTACCGGGATGCCTCTGGCCGGGTCGCCAAGTGGGCGCTCCAGCTGGCCAGCCACACCATCCTCTACGAGCCCCGCACCACGATCAAGTCTCAGGCCCTAGCCAACATCCTCGTCGACTGGACCGAGACCCAGTACCTGCCGCCGCCTCCCGACTCGATGCATTGGCGCATGCATTTCGACATGTCCAAGATGCGACTCGGCCTAGGAGTCGGCATCGTGCTGTCGTCCCTAAAGGGCGACTGACTCCGCTACGCACACCAGATCCACTTTGCCGCCTCCAACAACATCGCCGAATACGAAGCCTTTGTGCACGGCCTCTGGCTTGCCAAGGAACTCGGCATCCGACGCATCCTGTGCTACGGCGACTCAGACCTAGTGGTGCAGCAGTGCTCCGACGAGTGGGACTCCCGCGACTCCAACATGGCAAGCGACCGCTTCCTCGTCCAGAAGTTGTCCAGGTCCTTTGTGGGCTGCGAGTTTCTCCACGTCCCGCGCGCGGAGAACGAAGCGAGCAACACGCTCGCCAAGATCGCCTCGTCCCGGCAGTCCATCCCGTCCGGTGTCTCCCTCGAGCACCTGCACAAGCCGTCCGTCAAGCCATCGCCGGACTCCGAATCCATCCACATTCCAGACGACCCGGTCGCATCTCAACCCGGCCCGAGGGCTGCTGAACCCGGCTCGGGGCTGCTCAGCTCAACCCAGCCACCATCACCCCGGACCCGGCCGTCGCCATCCCAGACCTGGGGGCTGCTCAACCCGGCTCGGGGGCTACCGACTCGGAACCCGCCCTGGTGACCGTCTTTGCCGTGGTGACCGCTCCGTCTTGGGCCCTCCCAATATTAGAATTCCTGGAGAACGGGGTTCTCCCCATGGATGAGACCAAAGCCCGGCAAGTGCAGCGCCAGGCGTCCGCCTACAACATCATCAACAACGAGCTCATCAAGTGCAGCTCCACTGGCATGTTCCAGCGCCGCGTCGAGCAGGAACAGGGCGTTGACATCCTCCTTGACATACACCAGGGAGAATGCGGGCACCACGCCGCGTCACGATCCCTGGTGGCCAAGGCGTTCCGCCATGGTTTCTACTAGCCCACGGCCCTCCAAGATGTCGAGTCACTCGTCCTCAAGTGTGAGGGATGCCAACGCTTCAGCTAGCACAGCCACCAGCCGGCGTCAGCACTCCGCACCATTCCGATCGCCTGGCCCTTCGCAGTCTGGGGACTCGACATGGTGGGACCCTTCAAAACCGCTCGAGGTGGCATGACGCACCTGCTGGTGGCGGTGGACAAGTTCACCAAGTGGATCGAAGCACAGCCAATCAAGAAACTGGACGGGCCAACAGCCGTCCAGTTCATCAAGGACATAGCGGTTCGCTACTTCATGCCAAACAACATCATCACGGACAACGGCACCAACTTCGCCAAGGGTGTGCTCGAACAATACTGCTCCATCTCCGGCATCCGCCTCGACCTGGCCTCCGTTGCGCACCCGTAGTCCAACGGGCATGTCGAGCGGGCCAACGGACTCATCCTGTCTGGCATCAAGCCGCGACTCGTCGAGCCACTCATCCGCTCACCCGGCAGCTGGCTCGATGAGTTGCCGGCCGTTCTCTGGAGTCTCTGAACCACTCCGAATCGGTCGACAGGGTTCACCCCGTTCTTCCTCATCTATGGAGCCGAAGCTATCATCCCGACCGATGTCGAGTTCGACTCGCCGCGCGTCGCGATGTACATCGAAGCCGAAGCCAGAGAAGCCCGCGAAGACGGCGTCGACCTGCTCGAAGAAGTCCGCCTCCGGGCGCTCAGCCATTCGGCCATCTACCAGCAAGGCCTGAGGCATTACCACAGCAAGAAGATCAAGCCCCTCGCGTTCCGCGAGGGCGACCTCATCCTCCGACTCGTCCAAGAGAAAGCCGGCCAGCACAAGCTGTCCCCTCCATGGGAGGGCCCATACATCGTGAGTAGGGCATTGCGTGATCACAATGCCTACTACCTCATCGACGTACGCAAGTCAAACAAGCGCAAGAGAGACACTGCCGGTGAAGAAATGACCCGGCCGTGGAACGCGGAGCTCCTCCGCCCATTTTACAGTTAGCCGCACGAATGTATGTATCGTCGCCTTTTGTAAACGCATGAAACTATGGGGTCCCCGAACGAGACTCGGGGGCTGCCTTTTGTCGACCAACTTATTGTGTCCCTACCTTTTTGCATCACTATGCTCCTCAATCCGGCCACCGGTCCGATCTGCTCGACCCGGGGGCTCGGGGGCTGGTCGGCTTGACCGCCACCCCACCGCCTTACTTGGTGATTCCTGATGTACTAAGGATGCCGCGGTCGAGGATCACCACCTTAGCCCGGCCTTCGCGGTCGCGCTCCCTTACCAACGACGGCTCAAAGACCGTCGCCGCCACCATCGAGCCCTTCGGCATCTCGTGCCAGGACGGCTCCGCGCCGGCTCGCGCCCATGCCACCGCCGTGTCGGTCCAAGCCCGGACCGATGCTACCTCCAGCTCCGCAACGGCCCTGTTCCTATCCTCCCAGGCCAGGCCCTCGGTGTCGGTAGGGTCCAGGCCGAGGTCCGAGTCATCCCGTTCCTCCTCCTCGACCTGGTCGACAAGGTCGGACCGGCTCCTGCGGAACGCGGTCACCTTGGCGGCCGCGGCGTCCGCCGCTGCCCTTGCCAGCGCGATCAGTGACTTGAAGAAGAAGACAGGATGAGCAAAAAACAAGGCCAGCTTGACCGTTTGGACACACACAGGAGAAAAAACTTACCCTGTTAGGACTGGGATGGGAGCCGGCCTCCCATGCCCGGTGTCGGTGTCAAAACCGGCAGATCTCGGGTAGGGGGTCCCGATCTGTGCACCTTAGGCTGATGGTAACAGGAGGCAAGGGACACAATGTTTACCCAGGTTCGAGCCCTCTCAATGGAGGTAAAACCCTACTTCCTGCTTGATTAATATTGATGATATGAGTAGTACAAGAGTAGATATACCACGAGATCGTAGAGGCTAAACCCTAGAAGCTAGCCTATGATGATTATGTGATCGTGATCGGCCTTCTAAGGACTAGCCTCTCTAGTTTATATAGACACCGGAGAGGGCTAGGGTTTACCCGGAGTCGGTTACAAGGAAGGAAATATAATATCCGGATCGCCAAGCTTGTCTTCCACACAAAGGAGAGTCCCATCTGGACACGGGACAGAGTCTTGAGTCTTGTATCTTCACGCTCCAATAGTCCAGACGAAGTATATAGTCCGGCTGTCCGGATACCCCCTAATCCAGGACTCCCTCAGTAGCCCCTGAACCAGGCTTCAATGACGATGAGTCCGGCGCCCAGTCTTGTCTTTGGCATTGCAAGGCGGGTTCCATCTCCGAATACTCCAAAGTAATTATCGAACACTTAGACCGTGTTCGGATCTGCAAGATGATCTTCACATACCACCATAGGGGGCATAACATAAATCTGATCTATTGGCAATTTGTTAGACAACGTGACATGTCGCCATGGTCGGGTCATTATTCGAACCTTTTTCCCACAACCAGCCTCAGCGCATATCGCGAGGCGGTTTCCTCTGCATGTTTTGCCGTGGCAGAGATCGTGTCCCCTTATTGCGGGATCCTCATCAATACGGGTATGGGTAACCCAACCGCACCGCTAACTGCGGCGAGTGCAGAACGAGCGGGCTCCACCAGGCAAGTGGGGAGGCGCAAAAAGCTTTTATCGTCTCTATAAAGAAATAAGGTCTCCTCCTCTTTGCCCACACCTTCTCCTTCCGCTAGTCCATTCCCCTCTGTTCGAGCCCTAGCGCCCAAGCACTCTTCTTCATCGAAGAGAGGTTCTCCAAAGATGTCCGGATCCGGAGCAGGAGGCAAATGGATGGCCTCTACCGTCCAAGAGAAGGATATCAAGAGGCTCCGAGAGGCCGGGTACCTGGCCAAGAAGATCGGCCACCGTCTTCCACCGGCGGGACAGATTGTCCCTACTTCGGAGCCCCACGAGAGGGTCGTGTTTCTTCCTCATTTTGCCCGCGGGCTCGGTTTTCCCCTCCACCCATTTGTTCGCGGAGTCATGTATTATTACGGGATTGATTTTCATGATCTTTCCCCCAATTCTTTCCTTAACATCTCGACGTTCATCGTCGTGTGTGAGGCTTTTCTCCGGATTTCGCCTCACTTCGGCCTGTGGCAGAAGATTTTCAATGTGAAGCCCAAGGTGGTGAGTGGCGAGCACGCCCAGTGCGGCGGTGCCATGGTGAGCAAGATGCCCAAGGTCGTCTGGCCGACAGGTGCCTTCAACGACTCCATCAAGGAGTGGCAGTAGCAATGGTTCTATATCACCGAACCGCGTGGCAAAAAGTGGGTTGCGGCTCCCGAGTTCAGACCGGAGCCCCGCTGCGACTCACGTCCTGGCCCAAGGAGGGCCTGAACTGGTCCTCGTCCGATGAGCTGTCACTACTCCAGACGCGCGTTCAGAGTGTGGTTGAGAAGGACGTCAAACTCGTTGACGTAGTCCAGGTGATGTTAGTTCGCCTAGTTCTCCCTTGCCAGTGTCGAGCCTGCAATTTGTGGGAGTATGACCCAACCGAGCACCAGACCCTTCGGGAGCTCTATGACTCCTCCCATAAGGATATCTGGAAGGTGCTCTTTAAGTCCGGCAAATCATGGCCGGGCTCCGCCGAGGACCGTGGGTATCAATTATCCCATTCTGCCAGCCCGGTAAGTTATTGCTATGCTCTGTCCATCCATGCTTCAGTTGGCATGTCCCGAGGGAGACACTTTTATCATGCTTTATCATAACCCCAGGGATGGATAAAAAAGTTGGAGCGGATACATTGTCCGGCCCCGCTGCCGGAGGAACCGGCCGGACCTCTTCTAACGAAGATGCTAGTCCTACCGCCTTACGAGGCACCAAAGAAAGAGGCCTCCAAGAAGGTCAAAAAGACCCGGAGTGGCCTCCATCATCGCGATGCTTCGGACGCGAAATCGGAAGACTCCAGCGACCGTCATTCGTCCGAAGACGAGGAGGAGGAAGCGGAGGAAGACAAGCCTCCCACAGGAGGCGGGAAGAAAAGGACGGCTTCCTCATCCCTGGAGGCCGAATCGCCCAAGAGAGGGAGATGTTCCCTCCCAGAGGCATCCACCACAGTTGCCGATAGCAGCCCGGAGTGGGATCCCAGGGCCCAGCCCCTGGAAAAGTCGTAAGTATACGAAATCCGAACACGAGTATGCTTCTGGGGTTGTTTGGGTATAGTAGTTTTAACTGTCGCCATATTTCATACAGCCCGGCAAGGTCTCGCTCCGGACAGTCCTTATCGGAGGATTCACTGAGCTCAGATGCTTTGGCGAGCGAGACACCTCCAGAGGCCCCTTCCCCAAAGTCCAGGCACGACACTAGGTGTCGTCTCATTGGGACCCGGACCAGGGGGGCATATCTCTAGGGCTGGACACACGAGAGCGATGGCCCCCAGGCATGTCGACGGCGGGGGCGATCTCGGGTTCGGACCACATCCGAACACGGTCCTAGAGACCTTTAAGGCTCCAGGATCGGGTGAGCAGCCAACTTTGACAGGGGGAGGCTTTCCTAATCCGCCGGCAACCTCTGTCCAAGCAGAGCTGCCGGGCGGTCTATCGACAGCATTAAGGAGCATGTCTATCGTCGATGAACATCGGACCCTCATGGGTGCGGTGATTGAAAAGATTCAGTCCGCCAAGAGCGGGCTGAATGAGTCCTGCCTTGGCCTTATAAAGGCCTTTGAGGTATGTTTTCTAAGAAACCTTTGAGGAATTGTCATAATATGAGTAGTAGCCTCTAATGCACTGTCCGGTGAAAGAGAGAGAAAAAGCCGGATAGGGGATCAAATCATCTCCTTTTGCAGGAGCCTTTGTTAATGACGTATGTGCCTTTGTTTGAAAACAGGCGTCTGCAGAGAAGACCGTTGCTCATAATGCGGAGGTGTCCGGACTGAAGCAGAGCCTGGAATGGGCCGAAGAGGAACTTGGCCGTGTGAAGAAGCAATTGGAGGACAAGCAAGGTATGTTGAAACATTGTCTTGAATTCGGCATGAATGAGTAATTGTGCCTGATGAAAAGTATTTGTATTGTATGCTTGTCGGTGTCAAAACCGGCGGATCTCGGGTAGGGGGTCCCGAACTGTGTGTCTAGGCAGATGGTAACAGGAGACAAGGGACACGATGTTTTTACCCAGGTTCGGGCCCTCTCGATGGAGGTAAAACCCTACTCCTTCTTGATTGATATTGATGATATGGGTAGTACAAGAGTAGATCTACCACGAGATCAAGGAGGCTAAACCCTAGAAGCTAGCCTATGGTATGATTGTTGTTCGTCCTATGGACCCCTCTGGTTTATATAGACACCGGAGAGGGCTAGGGTTACACAGAGTCGGTTACAATGGTAGGAGATCTACATATCCGTATTGCCAAGCTTGCCTTCCACGCCAAGGAAAGTCCCATCCGGACACGAGACGAAGTCTTCAATCTTGTATCTTCATAGTCTTGGAGTCCGGCTAATGATGATAGTTCAGCTATCCGGACACCCCCTAGTCCAGGACTCCCTCAGTAGCCCCCGAACCAGGCTTCAATGACGATGAGTCCGACGCGTACATCAACTTCGGTGTTGCAAGGCCGGTTCTCCTCCAAATTCCATGTGCTTGCCGAATTGTGTCCGGCTTCCTTATAAATGTTGCGCTCCTTGGCTTCCACGTCCAATAATGGCCCTCTTCCATGTGTCGTACGAATGTGAAAAGCCAGGGTATTTTTACGTTTTACCCCCTAGCTGCGCGAATAAGCTGCCTATAAGAGGAGCAAGGATTTAGATCCGAATCACACCATCCTCCTTCCGTGAGTACTCATCGAAGCGCCTCTGACAAAAATCCATTCCATCATGGATAGTCGACGCGGCTCCTCCTCTCGCGCTCCCAGCCCGCAGCCAGGAGATTGGAGGAGATGTTTAGTCTCGCACAGCAAGTTAGTGACGCTCCAAGCAGAGGGATACCTTCCCCTGGCCTTCATGGTTCCGGTTCGAGCCGGACTGGCCACCTACAAGGGTGGGAAGCAGGCGGAGAGCGTCCCCAATCCCTCCAAAGGAGAGCGGGTATGCTTCGTCCCTTATCTAATAAGGGGACTCGGATTTCCCGTACATCCCTTTCTCCGGGGGCTCCTGGAGTTCTATGGACTCCAGCTTCACCACCTTACACCTGCCTCCATCTTGCACATCGTGGGCTTTGTAGCCCTTTGCGAGCTGTTCTTGGGCATCGAGGCCCATTTTGCGCTGTGGAAGAGATTGTTCTGCCTCGTACCCCGTTCTCACGAGGGGTCGATATATCAAGTGGGCGGAGCCGAAATATGGCGCATCGTCGGGACCGGATACCTATCTGGAACCCCAAAGAAGGCATTCGAAGACTGGCCTTCGGAATGGTTTTATATGGAAGACGCCGCTCTGCCGGACCCAGTTCAGATTGGCCTCCCAGAGTTCAGCAACGCTCCTCTGAAGAAACGCCTGAGTTGGCACCCGCGGAGCCCTCAACGGGAGAATGATAGGGACGTCCTATATCTGATGAGCCGGATAAGGTTACTGGCTCATTCCGGATTGACCATGATCGGAGTCATGGCCACGTGCATCATGCGAGGGGTGCAGCCGCTCCAATACAGGGGCCACCCCATGTGGGATTTTAACGGGGAGGATGACGCCACCCGTCATGGCCGCAAGGGGCCGGGATCGGTTGCCGATCTGGTGAAGATCCTGTTCGGCTTGTACAAGGGGGAGAAGGAGGACTTCCTCCGCGTGAGTCCATTGAATGGATTCTCCATGAACAACCCTCGGAGCTGGGTAAGCGGACGTTTGTCTATCCGATCCATATTTCCAAAGTTAAGTGCCTTACTTTGTGATTTCGACGCAGGAACTGCGTCGGGACGTGGAGGGCATACACAGCCAAACTCCACAACCTGAGGATCCGGGACGATCCCTTGATCCGGCCTCCGAAGAGGACCCGGACATAGAGGTAGAGCTGATCGATGGGGTGTTCCATCAACTTAGCATGGACAATGCTTTGGTCACCATTACGGCCGACTACCCCGGTTTATCTCCGGCTTCCAAGGTAACTGTGACCGGAGTCCTGTCATTATTACTCATCCAAGCTTATTTCTGACCATCGTATACCAACGGTGCCCTGCAGGAGGTGCCTTTAGGGTGGGAAGCCGAACCCGCGGCGGCTGACCAACAAGGGTCAGTTCGGCCCAGCAGGCGGAAGAGGAGTGCAGCGCGAATCGAAACGTCGCCGCAACGGTATGGCGCACCACCGTATTTAAGGAAAAGATTCCTGGGAGGTATATTAACACTCATGATTTTTCTAGGAGAAAGAGCGCTCGCCGGACTGTGCTCGGAGAGGTTGCCTATCAAGCCTCCACCAGCCAGGCTCCAACGCCTGGTCCGGAGGGGGAGGCGAACACAAGGCGTGAGCCGGATGCTCCTCCAACGGAGGATGCCGACAGGCTGTCCGCCACCAGGTCTGAGGTGGAGAGCGCCATGAATCATAGGCGCCGCCGGACAGTTCTTCGTGACACGTGTTTCTCCCCGGAGGTGTTGAATGCCTTTAATGCGGGAGACGCGCACCTCCGTTCCGCTCGAGATGGTCTAACCAGAGCCACGGAGCAGTATGTGAAAGACATACGGGTGAGAAATTTTAATAGTTATATATGCCAGTAGCCCCCGAGACTTAAAATAGTTAGAATAACTGATTTAAGGATCATTTGTTATGCAGGATCTTACGGAGAAGAATGCCCACCTGTCCCAGGAGCTTCAAGAGTGCAAGGCCCAACTTGAGGCCGCACTAGCCGCCGTAGGGGGAGCCACAGAGACCCCCTCTGGTAATATATACTTTCGAAAAGATAAGTGGTTTATGAAGTGCGGTGTGTGCGTGCGTAAGTCTGACAATAATATTGCAGAGGGTGCCGGACTAGATCCGGACAAGCAACATCTGCTGCAGTAGGAGAGGAACAAACTCCAAGATGCCAACACCCAGTTGGGCGAAGAACTAAAAGATGTTCGGGTCCAGCTGTCTGACTCCGTAAAGGAGAATCAGCGGCTTCGTCGCGGCATTTACAGTAAGTGCTTGAGCAAACTCTTTTGAAAAGAAGAGTTCGGCGAGGAAGTCGATTGACAGAAATGTGTCTGTAGGTGTGCTCACAGGTCGTCCTGTGGAGGAAATGCCTGGTTCCACGGGTGACCTTCTTCCCGAGCTGCTGCAACTGCACGAACGTGTTCGGCAGGCGATGGGCGGCGGCGTCCAAGCCTTATGGCCGTCCGTCTCCCTACCCGAGGGTCTTGGAGGGCTTGCTGAGAAGCTTTAGGGAGCACAGCAGCGCTTTCGTCTGTGGAAGATATCGGCCTGCCGTCAAGGCGCCAGGGAGGCCTGGGCCATGGTGAAGACGCGGTACACGAAGGCTGATCCAAACCACATGGCCGAGGTCGGACCTGTGGGGCCCGATGGGAAGGAGATCCCTGTGAGCCTAATGTACGGCCAAGTAGAGTTGGCCGCGAAATATTCCCAACGGGACTGTAAACTAGACAGCCTATTAGATGGGATTGAAGAGGAGTACAATCAGTCGATTTGACGATTTAATTTAAAATGACATGTAAAATGCCTTCTAGCCAGATTGTAGATCGTTTGTCTTTGCGGACCTTTTCGCTTCAACCTCGGGACCCAATAGTCCGGAGTATGTCCGAATACCCTCACGGTTATGAAAAAACCCGGGGCATGCATGGAGACCAGGCGTAGGGGTCATTAGTGCTTTATCAGACAAGTGCCCAACTAGTTATGTTATATTACATGGTTAGTAAGAAACATCTTCCAGGGAGAATAGTTCCGTTAGGGGTTCCTTTCCCTGGGAGGCATGCCCTAAAGTGCATGTTCGGACTGCGAAAAGAGCAGAAAAGCATCTGGGGGCAGACGAATAGATAGGTAAACAAAATCATCTTTCAAGTCACCGAACGAATATTCCCTTAAGAATGCTAGCTTTTGGCTTCACCCAGTCTGAGGTACACATCCGACTGACCCGGCAGTAACAATCGCAGAGGTGCTCCCTTTACCTCCTAGCCGAACAATCGGGAACGTAGGGGTAAGCACAGGAGCCAGGCAACCCAGCTTGGCCAAAACTTAAGTCATATCGATGCATATAATGGTGAATAAAAGATACATGCGGAAGTTTGACGCATGTGTTGGGCATAAAGCCCGTATAAATAAGCTTCTGTTAAAGAAGCCCCCAGGTATAATGAGTGCGGGTAGCACGTCAAGTGTGTGCGAACAATGCGCAGATCAGCCCTCAAAGGCTCTATGAAAAAGGGAGGAGAAAAGAGAGAAACAAAAGAAAACTGAAGTATAAAATGTGGACGGGGGAAGGAGACAAACTCTGAGTCCGGTGCTAGGCGTAGAATCTTCGGAGGCGGGCTGCATTCCATGGGTTCGGCTCGAGTCGGTTGTCAGATGCGTACGTAGACGGTATGCTCCGCCGGTCAGGACTTGGTCGATGATGAAGGGACCTTCCCATTTGGGCTTGAGTTTGTCCTTTTTCTTGTCCGGCAGGCATAGAACTAGTTCGCCAACATTCTAAGTTTTGGCCCGTACTTCTCTGCTTTGATATCTTCGAGCCTGCTGCTGATAGAATGCGGAACGAGCTTTTGCCACGTCGCGCTCCTCTTCTAAGGCATCCAAACTGTCCTGCCGATCCAACTCGACCTCTCTTTCCTCGTACATGCGCACGCGAGGTGAGTCATGAATTATATCGCAGGGAAAAATTGCCTCTGCGCCGTATACCATAAAGAATGGTGTGAATCCGGTAGTACGGTTTGGCGTGGTCCACAGCCCCCAGAGTACGGAGTCGAGCTCCTCTACCCAGTGCGTGTTAGATTCCATAAGGGACTGCACTAACCTAGGTTTAATGCCGCTCATGATTAGACCATTTGCTCGTTCGACTTGACCGTTAGTTTGAGGGTGATAGACTGAAGCGTAGTCGAGCTTGATGCCCATATTTTTGCAATAGAGTTTAACCTCGCCGGCCGTGAAGTTCGTGCCATTATCAGTGATGATGCTGTGGGGGACGCCATAACGGTGTACTACCCCAGATATGAAGTCTATCACAGGTCCGGATTCGGCCGTTTTAACTGGCTTGGCCTCTATCCATTTGGTGAATTTGTCCACCATGACCAACAGGTACTTTTGCTTGTGGGTTCCCCCTTGAAGGGGTCCAACCATGTCAAGCCCCCAGACCGCGAACGGCCAGGTGATGGGTATAGTTTTGAGGGCGGTGGGTGGCATGTGTCTTTGATTAGCAAAGAGCTGGCAACCGACGCATCGTTGGACTAAGTCCTGAGCATCTGCCCGGGCCGTCGGCCAATAAAATCCTGTACGGAAGGCCTTGCCTACAAGGGCCCGGGCTGCGGCGTGGTGCCCGCCGAGTCCGGCGTGAATTTCAGCCAGAAGATTTGGCCCTCCCTCTTCGGAGATGCACCTTTGAAGGACTCCGGTTGTGATTTTATTATAAAGCTCTCCCTCATGGACCTTGTAGGCTTTAGATCGCCGCACTATGCAGCGGGCCTCATTTTGGTCTTCGAGGAGTTCCTGCCTAATTAAGTAGGATAGGAATGGTTTCGTCCACGGGGCAATGACTGCCATTATTTCGTGGGCTAAAGGTGTTATTTCATTGGCTGTGCCACCGATTGTGTCAGAATGTTCGGTGTTGGGCGGTGCGGTTGGTTCTGGATTGTTGTTTCCGGACTCCTCTTCCCATACTACGGATGGCTTAAAGAGCCGCTCTAGGAAGATGTTTGGAGGGACGGCATCGCGCTTTGCGACGATGTGTGCCAACACGTCGGTCGCCTGGTTATTATCACTGGCTACATGGTGGAATTCGAGTCCTTCGAACCGAGCTGACATTTTTAAGACGGCGTTACGATAGGCTGCCATTTTCGGATCCTTGGCATCAAAGTCTCCATTTACTTTGGATATTGCGAGGTTTAAATCCCCGCAGACCTCTAGGCGTTGAATGCCCATGGAGATTGCCATCCGGAGACCATGTAGGAGGGCCTCGTATTCGGCTGCGTTGTTGGAGTCCATGTACATTATCTGAAGTACGTATTGGACCGTGTCTCCGGTTGGGGACGTCAAGACGACGCCAGCCCCCAAGCCGACCAACATTTTAGAGCCGTCGAAGTGCATGATCCAATTGGAGTATGCGCCGTACTGTTTAGGGAGTTCGGCTTCGGTCCATTCAGCGATGAAGTCAGCCAAAACTTGCGACTTTATAGCTCGCCGTGGTTTGTAGGTTATGTCGAATGGTAATAGCTCAATGGCCCATTTTGCAATCCTGCCCGTCGCGTCGCGGTTGTTTATAATGTCGTTGAGAGGTACTTTGGAGGCTACTGTTATCGAACACTCTTGAAAGTAGTGTCGCAGCTTCCGGGATGCCATGAACACCGCGTACGCTATATTTTGATAATGTGGATACCGGGACTTGCATGGAGTTAAGACAGTGGATACATAGTACACTGGTTTTTGGAGAGGGAATTTATGTCCTTCTGTTTCTCGTTCGACGACGAGCACCGCGCTTACAACCTGATGAGTTGCCGCGATGTATAATAACATTGGTTCGCCCAAGTTGGGTGCGGCCAGGACCGGATTTGTTGCCAATATGGCCTTTATTTCTTCGAGTCCGACCATGGCAGCATCCGTCCATTCAAAGTGTTCGGTGCGCCGGAGGAGGCGATAAAGGGGCAGTGCCTTTTATCCCAAGCGGGAGATGAAGCGGCTTAGAGCCGCCATGCATCTAGTCAATTTTTGTATTTGTTTGAGGTCTTTTGGGATATCCAACTGTGACAGAGCTCAGATCTTGGCTGGGTTTGCTTCAATTCCTCTACCGGATACAATGAAGCCCAAGAGCTTTCCGGCAGGTACGCCGAAAATGCATTTTTCCGGGTTGAGCTTAATGTCATATGCTCGGAAGTTGTCGAATGTGAGCCTCAAATCGTCTACTAGAGTTTCGACATGCTTGGTCTTGACGACCACATCGTGTACGTATGCCTCCACTGTTTTGCCGATCTGGGTTGCCAGACATGTCTGAATCATGCGCTGATATGTTGCGCCAGCGTTTTTGAGCCCGAAAGGCATTGTGTTGAAGCAGAATGGTCCGTATGGAGTAACGAATGCCGTTGCGGCTTGGTCTGTCTCCGCCATCTTGATTTGGTGGTAGCCGGAGTATGCGTTGAGGAAGCACAATGAATCGTGCCCTGCGGTGGCATCAATGATTTGATCGATGCGGGGAAGGGGGAAAGGATCCTTTGGACAAGCCTTGTTTAAAGTCTTTAAAATCGACACACAAGCGCCAGGATTTGTCCTTCTTTGGTACCTGAGGGAGTCCTGGACTAGGGGGTGTCTAGACAGCCGGACTATCATCGTCCGCCGGACTCCAAGACTACGAAGATACAAGATTGAAGACTCCGTCCTGTGTCCGCATGGGACTTTCCGTGGCGTGGAAGGCAAGCTTGGCGATACGGATATGTAGATCTCCTACCATTGTAACCGACTCTGTGTAACCCTAGCCCTCTCCGGTGTCTATATAAACCAGAGGGCTTTAGTCCGTAGGACATAACCTCCATTACAACAATCATACCATAGGCTAGCTTCTAGGGTTTAGCCTCCTTGATCTCGTGGTAGATCCACTCTTGTACTACTCATATCATCAATATTAATCAAGCAGGACATAGGGTTTTACCTCCATCGAGAGGGCCCGAACCTGGGTAAAACATTGTGTCCCTTGTCTCCTGTTACCATCCGCCTAGACGCACAGTTCGGGACCCCCTACCCGAGATCCGCCGGTTTTGACACCGACATTGGTGCTTTCATTGAGAGTTCCTCTGTGTCGTCGCCGATAGGCTTGATGGCCTCTTCAATCAACAACAACGCTGTCCAGGGTGAGACTTTTCTCCCCGGACAGATCTTCGTATTCGGCGGCTTCACACTGCGGGCTAATTCACTTGGCCATCCGGAGCAGATCGAAAGCTACGCCCCTGGCCATCAGGTCAGGTTCGGAAGCCTAAACTTCACGGCCGACGTCCGCGGGGACTTGATCTTCGACGGACTCGAGCCGCAGCCGAGCGTGCCGCACTGTCACGATGGGCATGATATAGCTCTGCCGCCGGACAGTGCCTTGGTGGCCGCACACGAATCCGCTCCGGCCCTCAGTCCGGACTCGATCGCCCAGATCGAGGACCGGTGGCTGGACACCGCCTCGGGGGCTGCAACTTCCACGATGATGGAGCTGAACACTGACTTTGTCCCCTGTAAAACTCGTGACTCCGAGGTGCCGGACTCCCTGCCGGACTCCGAACCTCCTGCGCCCCTGCCAATCGAATCCGATTGGGCGCCGATCATGGAGTTCACCGCTGCGGACATCTTTCAGCACTCGCCCTTTGGCGACGTCCTAAATTCACTAAAGCATCTCTCGCTATCCGGAGAGCCCTGGCCGGATTATGGCCAGGATGGTTGGGAAGCGGACGATGAGGAAATTCAAAGCCCACCCACCTCCCACTTTGTAGCCACTGTTGACGATCTAATCGACATGCTAGACTATGACTCCGAAGACATCGACGATATGGACGACGATGCCGGAGACGAACAAGAACCAGCGCCTACAGGGCACTGGAAGACCACCTCGTCATATGACATATACATGGTGGACACCCCAAAATAGGGGGACGGCGAAGAAGCAACAGAGGCAGATTCCCCAAAGAAACAGCCCAAGCGCCGACGTCAGCGGCGCCGCTCTAAATCCCGCCACAGCAAGAATGGAGATTCCGACATAGGAGATAATAACACCCCAGAAAGTGCCGACGACAATCCCCTCCAGCAAGATTCAGCGCAGGAGGATGCAGAAGCAAGCCCTCATGAGAGAGCGGCAGATGAAGAGGTCGAGGATGATAATTACATACCTCCCTCCAAAGACGAGGCAAGCCTCAACGACGACGAATTCGTCGTGCCCGAGGATCCCTTCGAACAAGAGCGCTTCAAGCGCAGGCTAATGGCCACGGCAAATAGCCTAAAGAAAAAGCAGCAGCAGCTTCAAGCTGATCAAGACCTGCTGGCCGACAGATGGACCGAGGTCCTCGTGGCCTAAGAGTATGAACTCGAACGCCCCTCCAAGAGCTACCCAAAACGCAGGTTGCTCCCCCGATTAGAAGAGGAAGCATACATACCATCATCACTAGCGCACAATACGGCCGACCGACCACCCCGTGGTCGCGATAGGGAAGCATCAAGGCCTTCCATCAAGACTGTACCCCGGCATCGCTCGAAAAGTACGAAGCCACAAGGGAACGCGCCGGACTTGCGGGACATATTGGAAGATAAGGCAAGACAATCCAGATCTATCTATGGATCACGTGGGCGCCCCACGACCCACGACGAATACCGTCGAGCCAGATACAACAACTCCGGCCGGGCCGAACACAGCAAACAACGCTCCCTTGAGCTATGTCGTGATATTGCTCAATACAGAGGCGCCGCACACCCGCTATGCTTCACTGACGAAGTAATGTATCATCAAATCCCTGAAGGGTTTAAACCCGTAAACATCGAATCATACGATGGCACGACAGACCCCGCGGTTTGGATCGAAGATTATCTCCTTCACATCCATATGGCCCGCGGTGATGATCTCCACGCCATCAAATACCTCCCGCTCAAGCTTAAAGGACCAGCCCGACATTGGCTCAACAGCCTGCCCGGCGAGTCAATTGGGTGTTGGGAGGACCTGGAAGCCGCATTTCTCGACAACTTCCAGGGCACATATGTGCGGCCACCAGACGCCGATGACCTAAGCCACATAATCCAGCAGCCAGACGAATCGGCCAGACAATTCTGGACGTGGTTCTTAACAAAGAAAAATCAAATCGTCGACTGTCCGGATGCAGAGGCCCTCGCAGCCTTCAAGCATAACATCCGTGGTGAGTGGCTAGCCCGGCACCTAGGACAGGAAAAGCCGAAATCCATGGCAGCCCTCACATCATTAATGACCCCCTTCTCTGCGGGAGAGGATAGCTGGCTAGCTCGCAGCAACAACCTCAGCAAAAATGCTGGTAGTCCGGACACTAAGGAACACAATGGCAGGTCGCGTCGATACAAAAATAAACGCCGCGTTAACGGTGGTGACAAGGAGGATACGGCAGTCAACGCCGGATTCCGAGGCTCAAAACCCGGCCAGCAGAAGAAGCCATTCAAAAGAACCACTCCGGGTCCGTCCAATTTGGACCGAATACTCGACCGCTTATGCCAGATACATGGCACCCCCGAAAAGCCAGCTAATCACACCAACAGAGATTGTTGGGTATTCAAGCAGGCAGGCAAGTTAATTGCCAAAAACAATGACAAGGGGCTGCACAGTGACGACGAGGACGAGACCCGACCGCCGAACAATAGAGGACAGAAGGGTTTCCCCCCACAAGTGCGGACGGTGAACATGATATACGCAACCCATATACCCAAGAGGGAGCGAAAGCGTGCACTAAGGGACGTATATGTGATGGAGCCAGTCGCCCCTAAGTTCAATCCATGGTCCTCTTGCCCGATCACTTTCGATCGAAGAGATCATCCGACCAGTATCCGCCATGGCGGATTCGCCGCATTGGTTTTAGACCCAATCGTCGATGGATTTCACCTCACGAGAGTCCTGATGGACGGCGGTAGTAGCCTGAACCTGCTTTATCAGGATACAGTGCGCAAGATGGGCATAGACCCCTCAAGGATTAAACCTACAAAGACGACCTTTAAAGGCGTCATACCAGGTGTTGAGGCCAATTGTACAGGCTCAGTCACACTAGAAGTGGTCTTCGGATCCCCGGACAATTTCCGGAGCGAGGAGTTAATCTTCGACATAGTCCCGTTCCGTAGCGGCTATCACGCTCTGCTCGGACGAACCGCGTTTGCAAAGTTCAACGTGGTGCCGCATTACGCATACCTCAAGCTGAAGATGTCAGGCCCTCGTGGAGTCATCATGGTCAACGAAAATACGGAACGCTCCCTCCGAACGGAGGAACACACAGTGGCCCTCGCGGCAGAAGTACAGAGCAGCCTTTTAAGGCAATTTTCGAGTCCGGCCGTTAAACGCCCGGATACGGCCAAACGCGCCCGGAGCAACATCAACCAAGACCACCTGGCACGTTCCGAGCACGCGTAGCAATGCGGCCCCAACCCCAGCCCTTGCATAATTGCAAGACCAACCCTCCGATACATCATTACGCT
The DNA here is from genome assembly GCA_963921465.1 of Triticum timopheevii. Taxonomy (NCBI): domain Eukaryota; kingdom Viridiplantae; phylum Streptophyta; class Magnoliopsida; order Poales; family Poaceae; genus Triticum; species Triticum timopheevii. The sequence continues at coordinate 499,525,120 of OY997266.1, read as the reverse complement.
CTGGAGATACCATGGGCCTAGGGGAAGGGGCACGACCAAAACAGACCCAGTGTGCGGCTCAACCACACCAGGGGCTCACAAGTGTGTCACTCCTTTTTTATTATTATTTTCTTTCTTTGTGTACACAGGACTCCGTTCACCAGAGGCCCTGTCCGGCGGCGAACCCACCGAATTCACGATGCAACAGCCAGGGAAGAAAGAAGGCTGCGACGAACACTCAGGTGGCCTCCATTACGAGCATTAAATTCGATTATATACACCAGTCCGCAGCCCACCCCTGGAGGGGGACATGTTTATTTAGTCCAATCCCTTGCTTACCGCACTATTTGTATCCTTCCGCACTCATAGCAGAATTCCCTGAATAAATAATGCAACGCTCTTTTGCCTATAATTGCATTACTTTACATATATGTTCACTAATGACATCTTACACCCGTATATTTTGGTACGGCCGAATACACCAGGGGCTTATGTTCCCTGCATTATGGTGTGATAAGTCCGAACACTTTCACAAGTGCGGCACCCCGAACTTATAGCATTATATGAATCGGCTCCGAATCATGTCTTGGGTCAATAGTTGGGTTTGCCTGGCTCCCACGTTTTGGTACCTTACGTTCCGTTCTATCGGCTAAGGTGGCACTGGGAGAACCACTGCGATTGCGCCCCGGTTGAGCTGGGCGAGCGCCTCAGTGGAGAAAGCTAAAACTGACTGGCATGATAAGGCGAGAGACCGGTCGCTGTTCGAGAGGTCTTTTCGGGTCCCTAAAGACCTATGCCGCTTCGAGCGAAGTACCGGATAATGTCCGACGAAGGCGTGGATAGCGCCCCAAATTCGGTCTTCCGAATACTACGGGCTTCGCCGAAATTTAAAAATATAGAATTCTATGGCTAAGTGAGAGTGTTCAAGCATTATAAGTCCGGTTGCCTTGTTCGTTGTGTTGAGCGCCTCCCTAGATGGACCCAAAAATGGGAACAAGAGTGCTCAAGTTTATCCTGAACACCCCAGCACTAGTGGCATGGGGGCTGAAGCCGACGACTTGCCATCTCTCAGATTTTATAAACGGCCGCACAGAAGGTAATATTTTAAATTAAACAAGCGTTGCGTAGCGCATATGAACAAAGTTTTTAGCGCACAGGATAATACATAGCGAGTTTTACTCAATAATTACATCTATGGGGCACTCATCCGCAATATTGCGGGCACCCTTCAGGACACTCTTATAGTACATTTCGGGCGTACGATACTCCTTGCCCGCTGGCGGCGGGTCAGTAAGAAGCCTCTCCGCATCCAGCCTGCCCTAGTGCACCTTTGCGCGGGCAAGGGCCCGACGAGCACCTTCAATACAAGCGGAGCGCTTGATAACATCCACCCAGGGGCACGCATCCACCAGCCGCCGCACGAGGCCGAAGTAGCTCCCAGGCATGGCCTGTCCAGGCCACAGCCGGACTATAAGGCCCTTCATGGCCTCCTCAGCTACCTTGTGGAGCTCGACCAGCTGCTTCAGCTGGTCGCTAGGGGGCACCGAATGGCCGGCCTCAGCGTACTGAGACCAGAAGACCTTCTCCGTTGAGCTCCCCTCCTCGCCACGGTAGAATGCGGCAGCATCGGATAAACTGCGAGGCAGATCTGCAAACGCCCCTGGAGAGCTCCGAATTCGGGTAAGTGTTAGGTAGTTTACATTAACATGCTTGCTTTGCACAAAAAATGCCTTACCCGCCGCTATTTTCTTCATATCCTCAACCTCCTGAAGGGCCTTACGGGCCTCGGCCTTGGCGGACTTGGCACTTTCGAGAGCCGAGGCGAGCTCGGACTCTCGAGTCTTTGAGTCGCGCTCCAAACTCTCATGCTTCTCCATGAGAGCCTGGAGCTCTTGCCGCACCTCCGCCACCCGTGCCTCCTGCTTTTCTCGCTCTGCCCGTTCCGCGGCCGCATTGCGTTCGGCCGCGGACACAGCCTCCTTCAGGGCTGCCACCTCGTTTGTGGCCCCTGCAGTACCCATATTATCCTTGTTAATTTTATTGCAACCGAAATCCTTTTCTGTAAGGTAAAACTTCAAAGTGGTGCTACTCACCTTCTTTGTCCTCGAGCTGCCTCTTGGCATGGCCGAGCTCTCGCTCGGACCGCTTGAGATCTTGCTTCAATGCATTGACCTCCGCAGTCAATGCGGCAGAGGTCAGCAGCGCAGCCTGCAAATCCATATTGACATACTTTTTAGCAACCCTGCGTATATCTTTTTTAGATCCTCAGTCCAGATTTTCTTTCCGAACGCCGAACTGAGCATCAGGGGCTACTGTCTATGCGGTATTACATTACATAATTTTAACTTCTTACCTCAAAGCCTGTTAGAAGGCTGCTGCAGGCTTCGGTCAGCCCACTCTTGGCGAGCTGAACCTTCTGGATCACCGCACTCATGATAGTGCGGTGTTCTTCCTCGATGGAAGCGCCTTTGAGTGCCTCCAACAAGTTGTCCGGTGCCTCTGGTTGGACGGAGGCCGCCGGCATCACGGTCTTGCCCTTCTTGCGAAGGGGCCACTTGCCAGACTCCGGAACCACTGCAGGTTCCGACGCAGAGTCCAGCGCAAAGTCCGGGAGGCTGCCTTGCGGCGCCTCCGGAGCCTCCTCCTGATGGGTCCCTTTCTGGGATCCCACCTCAGCGTCCTTGTCGGCGCGAGGGGTAGAGGCAGTCGGGATGGAATCCACATCCGACGGCGCCAACGACCCGCTCGATGAAGCGGGGAGATCATCATCGGCCGGACTACAGATAGCATGCGGCATTAGAAGGACACTATGTGACACAAAAAGAGAAATTACAAATCATTCAGGAATCAGGATACTTACGATCTCGCCGGAGGCCTGGCCCTTGAAGGCCACTCTTCGCCGCCAACATTGGTGTTGGTAGAGCTGTCCGGGGGAATAGTTCTCCCCCTCTTGGACCCTTCGGCCTCCCCTATTGGGGAGGCCTTCCTCTTTCTTTCTCCCCCCTCTGTGAGGGAGTCTTCTTCCTCCTCCTCGTCTTCGGGGGAGGAATCCGCCTCGGAGTCGTCGGACACTTGAAAACGGGAACTCTTTCGAGTACCCGTGGCCACCTTCTTGGCCTTCTTCTCCGGCACCACGTGCGGTGCCGGAACCAGCAGCCCCGCTAGACGGGCGTCCACTGGGTCTTCTGGCATGGGTGCCGGGCAGATGAGCTGCTCGGCCTTCTTCATCCATTCCTGTCAAAGGAAAAGGGAGATTAAAACCCGCTTAGAATCAAACTATTAACAACAAGTGTCCCGTAAAGGGGTAGAATCACTTACCTCGTCAGCTGGACGCTGCGAGTGAAATCCACGATCTTCCGTCGCGGATGCGGGGGCTTCGGCGCCCTTAAACAGCACCCTCCAGGCGCCTTCGTACGTCGTGTCGAAGAGCCCGCTCAGCGCCTGGTGCTGTTCCGGATCGAACTCCCATAGATTGAATGCCCGTTCTTGGCATGGGAGAATCCGGCGGACGAGCATGACTTGGACCACGTCAACAAGCCTGAGCTTCTTGTTCACCAGCTTCTGGATACAGGCTTGGAGTCCCGTCAGCTCCTTCGAATTACCCCACAGCAAGCCCTTCTCTTTCCAGGAGGTGAGCTGCGTAGGGATACCAGATCTGAACTCGGGGGTCGCCGTCCACGTAGGGTCGCGCGGCTCGATGATATAGAACCACCCCGATTGCCACCCCTTGACGGATTCCACGAAGGCCCCTTCGAACCAGAGGACGTTGGGCATCTTGCCCAACATGGCGCCTCCGCACTCCGCCTGCGTGCCCTTCACTACCTTCGGCTTGACGTTGAAGGTCTTGAGCCACAAGACGAAGTGGGGCCAGATGCAGAGGAGGGCCTCGCACACGACGATAAACGCCGAGATGTTGAGGATGAAGTTCGGCGCCAGATCATGGAAATCCAGGCCGTAGTAGAACATGAGCCCCCGGACAAAGGGGTGAAGTGGAAAGCCGAGTCCGCGGAGGAAGTGGGGAAGGAAAACGACCCTCTCATGGGGCCCGGGGGTAGGGATGAGCTGCCCCTCGTCGGGCAGCCGGTGCGCGATGTCGCCGGAAAGGTATCCGGCGCTGCGCAACTTTGTGATGTGCTCCTCCTTAATGGTGGAAGCCAACCATTTGCCTCCCGCTCCGGACATGGTCGGAGAAGGTTGAGACGAGATGCGCGAACTTGGGTGCTGGAGCTCGAGTGCGCGGAGGTGGATAAGCAAAGGAGGAAGAAGGCGTGGGTGAAAAGGTGAATCCTTATCCCTTATATATAGGCGGGCGAAGACTATGCGTCCCCCACCGACCTGGTAAAACTCGCTTATCTCCCAAGAGCCACCATCAATGGCGCGGTTGGGTTACCCACGTACGTATTGATGAGAATCCAGGAATAAGGGGAACACGATCTCTGCTTCGACAAAACGTGCCAAGAAAACCGCTTCGCTAAACGCGCTGAGACGGTGTAATAAAAAATGATTCAAGTAAAGGCTTGGTGGTGGTGTGATGACATGCCGCAAAATACGTCAGCAGATTGAACTTGTGTATATATTATTCTCTCTACGGTGGAATGTGGAATTTGTTTTGCAGAGCCGGACACTATCCTGGTGTTCATGATCTTCTCTGGATTATTCAAAGGAGGAACCCGCCTTGCAATGCCGAACATTATGCGCGCCGGACTTATCGTCATTGAAGCCTGGTTCAGGGGCTACTGAGGGAGTCCTGGACTAGGGGGTGTCCGGACAGCCGGACTATCATCGTCCGCCGGACTCCAAGACTACGAAGATACAAGACTGAAGACTCTGTCCCGTGTCCGGATGGGACTTTCCTTGGCGTGGAAGGCAAGCTTGGCGATACGGATATGTAGATCTCCTACCATTGTAACTGACTCTGTGTAACCCTAGCCCTCTCCGGTGTCTATATAAACCGGAGGGCTTTAGTCTGTAGGACATAACCTCCATTACAACAATCATACCATAGGCTAGCTTCTAGGGTTTAGCCTCCTTGATCTCGTGGTAGATCAACTCTTGTACTACTCATATCATCAATATTAATCAAGCAGGACGTAGGGTTTTACCTCCATCGAGAGGGCCCGAACCCGGGTAAAACATCGTGTCCCTTGTCTCCTGTTACCATCCGCCTAGACGCACAGTTCGGGACCCCCTACCCGAGATCCGCCGATTTTGACACCGACAGTACCATTACCAGGTTTGCTAGCCAGTCCGGATGTTTTATGTCTCTGATGAATCCGGCTTCTAATAGTTTGGCTAGCTCCTCTCCCATTGCCTGTCTTTTGGGTTCGGAAAATCGCCGAAGATCCTGTTTGACTGGCTTGAATCCTTTTAGGATATTTAGGCTGTGTTCTGCCAACCTGCGTGGGATTCCTGGCATGTCTGAAGGGTGCCAGGCAAAGATGTCCCAATTTTCCCTAAGGAATTCTCGTAGTGTGGCGTCTACATCAAGGTTTAATTGTGCCCCAATGGAGGCCGTCTTTGTGGGGTCTGTTGGATGGACTTGGAATTTGACTATTTCGTCCGCTGGCTTAAAAAAGGTGGACTTGGATCTCTTATCGAGTATCACATCGTCCCTGTTCACCGTGGAGCGCAGCGCAGTGAGTTCCTCTACCGCTAGGGCTTCGGATAATGCCTCTAGGGCTAGTGCGGCTGTCTTATTTTTGGCGCGGAGTGCTATGTCCGGGTCACTGATAAGAGTGATCATTCCATTGGGCCCAGGCATTTTGAGCTTCATGTACCCGTAATGGGGTATAGCTTGAAAAATTGTGAATGCCTCTCGCCCTAATAAAGCGTGCTATCCGCTGTTGAACGGGGCCACTTGGAATTGACCTCCTCGGACCTGTAATTGTCCGGCGAGCCGAACACCACATCCAGTGTAATTTTTCCTGTGCAGCTTGCTTCCCGACTAGGGATTATTCCTCTAAAGGTTGTGCTGCTTCGCTCAATGCGGCTCCAGTCTATTTCCATTTTTCAAAGGGTTTCCTCGTAGATGAGGTTTAATCCGCTGCCGCCATCCATGAGTACCTTAGTAAGACGACAGCCGTCCACTATTGGACTGAGGACCAATGTGGCTGGTGCTCGGGCTGTTCAGAATTTAGGTTCGTCGCTGGCATTGAAGGTGATAGCCGTGTCACTCCATGGATTTATTGTTGCTACTTGGTAGACTTCGGCGAGGCTGCGGAGTGTTCGTTTCCACATATTATTTGATGCGAAAGTCTCGAAGACTGTTGATACCGTACTGGTACTGTTGGGGTAGTTTTCTGGGGCTAGAAGCTCTTCACCACTATTGGCCACCTGCCGTAGTATCCAACATGCTCGAAGGCTATGTGTTGGAGTGGTGCCCCCTGCACTATGGATTTTACAGGGTCCGCTGAGCCATCCCTCCAGTACGGTTCCGTGCCCTTTAGGGGTTTTTTTCTTTTTGTTTTTTGTTCCAGGTGCCTGAGCATGATGCACCCTTTTATTTCGGACTGTGGTTGTGTTCGAAGCCGGATTGTCCCAAAACTTGGTTTCAATTTTCCAGGTGCTCTCCATCGCACAGTACTTTCTTACTATTGATGCCAGGTCGGCAAAGCGTGTAATTTCACGACGACTTATGGCGTTCATGATTCCCTTGTCCGTGCAATTGTTGCAGAAAATTGAGATTGCGCTTTCCTCACGGCAGTCCTTTATCCTGTCCATAACCAGGAGGAATCTGGCCCAGTAATGGTGTACTGTTTCAGTGGGCTCTTGCCAGATTTGAGATAGATCGCTTGTATTTGGGTGGGCGGGTGGAATTAAATTCGGAACCCCGCCCAATCGGAGGCTCAAGGGCCGAAAAGCTTCCGAATTTGGAAGCTCGGATTGCTGGATGTTTTCTAACGAATCTGGTCCGCTGCCTGACTTTAGGTTCAGTACTTGATTGACGTCCGTCCCTCCGCGGGAATCCGTCATGGAGGGATCAGGAATCCGGACATAATTGGTTTTTAATATAGAAGAAGAGTCGTCGTGCTGTTCCTCTACCATAGCGACGTGGTGGGTAGCCTGGGGAGAGTTGATCTCTCTCAGATCGGTTTTAAGCCCAATCTGATTGTAGTCTGTAGCGACTCCTAAGGCGGCGATGCGATCCAAGAGCTCGTTTACGGAGGAGAGCTCCATTGGATCTAGCTGCTCGGCGAGTTCCAAGTTGACGTGAAGATCGCTTTTGATGACCCAAGAGGTCATTGTCGGAGCAGCGGCCGAACAGGCGGTCATAAGAAAACCACCTAGCCAGATAGTTTGGCCGGGGCCAAAGCTCCTTTGGCAACGGTACCATATTTAAAGACGGGAAGAGGCATCCTTCCTGATTGCGATGGCACAGAGGAACTCTCAATGAACGCACCAATTTCGGTGTCAAAACCGGCAGATCTCGGGTAGGGGGTCCCGAATTATGCGTCTAGGCAGATGGTAACAGGAGACAAGGGACACGATGTTTTTACCCAGGTTCGGGGCCTCTCGATGGAGGTAAAACCCTACTCCTGCTTGATTGATATTGATGATATGGGTAGTACAAGAGTAGATCTACCACGAGATCAAGGAGGCTAAACCCTAGAAGCTAGCCAAAGGTATGATTGTTGTTCGTCCTATGGACTAAAACCCTCCGGTTTATATAGACATCGAAGAGAGCTAGGGTTACACAGAGTCGGTTACAATGGTAGGAGATCTACATATCCGTATTGCCAAGCTTGCCTTCCACGCCAAGGAAAGTCCCATCCGGACACGAGATGAAGTCTTCAATCTTGTATATTCATAGTCTTGGAGTCCGGCTAATGATGACAGTTCGGCTATCCGGACACCCCCTAGTCCAGGACTCCCTCAATGCTCTAGGAGCGAGTGCCAAATTTGAGGCACTGAAGAAGGCTATGGCTGATGCTAACGAGAAGGCTGCCGCCAAACAGGCGCTTCATGAGAAACACGAGGCCAGGGTCATCGAAGTCGAGCGAGAGCTCCAGGAGGCTATGAAGAAAAGTGATGCCTTGGAGCAGAGTTTAGCAGGGAAAGAATCCCAACTCTCTCAAGCTCTCCAAACCACGGAGGATGTTCGGGCAGAAGCCCGCGGTGCTCTGGAGGATATTTAGGAGGTGTGGAAGGTTGTGACTGGTAAGGCCTTTTGTATTCAGGGACATTTTTTTATACTGATGTGGCTCTAAGCGACAAGCTGAACTCTTGTTTTTCCAGGGGCGTTTGCGGATCTGCCTCGCGGCATATCAGATGCCGCCCAATTCTACCGGACCGAGGAGAAGAAGTCTACGGAGAGGGATTTCTGGTCGTAATATTTGGCGCCGAATTATCCGGTGCCCTTTATCGATCAGTTGAAGCAGCTAGTGGAACTGCACCAGGCGGCCGAACTAGCCATGAAGGACTTGGTTGTCCAGCTGTGGCCCACGGAGCCGATTCCAAGCTGTTACTTCGGACTCGTGAAGCGGATTGTTGGCGCCTGCCCTCGGCTTGATGTCATTAAGCGATCAGTCTGTATAGAGGGTGCGTGCATGGCGTTTGCCCGTGCAAAGGTGCATTGGGGGAAGCTTGATGCGGAGAAGCTGTTGACTGAGGGGCCGCCGGAGGGTAAGGAGCACCGCGAGCCCGAGTTGTACTATGAAGGTGTACTAAAAGGGGCCCGCCTTGTGGCGGACAAGTGTGCTAAAGACACTATATTTACCTGAAGGCCGTTGTGCCATTGTAATGCGGGGAAATGACACTTTTATTATTTATCCCCTATTTATGTGAACACTTGTTCTTCCTGTGCGGTCGTTTAGTGTACATAAAACCTGAGAGTTGGCCAGTCGTCGGCTTCTGCCCCCACATAAAAAGTACCGGGGTGTTCGGGACATATCTGAACACTCTTTATCCCATTGTTGGGTCCTTTTAAGGAGGTGTTCCTCGCTACGAACCAGGCAATCAGACTATAGGGCTTTGCCACTCTCACTTAGCCATAGGAGTTCGAGCATGGTCGGCGCAGCCCCTAGTGTTTGGAAGGCCGAACTGGGGGCTCTATCGGCGCCCGATCGGAAGACCGATAATGGCATTGTGCGGAATAAATCTTTAAGGATTTTACAACCTCTCGAACAGCTGACCAGCTCTCGCCGTATCATGATAGTCAGTTTTCGGCTTTCTCTACTGAGGTGCCCGTCCGGAAGAGCCGGGACACAATCGCAGTAGTTCTCCCATCGCTACCTTAGCTGATAGAGCGAAACGTAAGGTACCAAAACATGGGAGCCGGGCAAACCCAACTAATGACCCAAGACATGATTCGGAGCTGATGCATATAGTGCTATAAGTTTGGGGTGCCGAGCGACCGGGACAGTGGCTGGACTTTGTCGTATTAGGAGTACTCTGAAGCCCCTGGCATAGTGGAGCCTGATACGATGTATGGGTGCCGTTTAGGGCAAAAAGTGGCGTCTAATAGGATGATATGTCTATGCATATGAGTACGGTTTACGATTATGAAAAGGGGTGTTTTTGGCAGAACCTGTCGTGGCCGGACTAGAGGAGGTTGTGAGTGGATCTGAAGTGAATCCGGACTGCCTTCCTGGGGGGATTTACTTGTGTGTTCCTGCCCTTGTGTGCCCGGGCTGATTCCGTGTCGCCAATCCTGTTCTGCATCAAAGTTAGTCTGTAAAGGCAAATACTTGTGGGAAGCTGAACGTCCTCTTGTGGTTGGACCGCGGGTGCGTGACCGGAGCCTGGGTAACCCAGGCATTATTCCGTAAAATAGCACGAACTCCTCAGTTGGTGTCCGGATAGTTGGCTGCCATATCAAGATTTGATAGGCAGGCACGACTCGCTACTCTGGTAGCGGTATGATTTCCGCTCTAAGGGCGGGGTTCGGCCTTGCCCATTGATGTGACTATATCAAACGGGGCTGGCCTAATGGTTTACCACGTGGAATCTAGTCAACGTGGTTCGTCCCATTAACATATGGTAATTACTGTACGAGGGGAAAGTGCCGAAGACTTATTCTTTGGCGTGGTATTTGTTTGGTGATCCGAAGACAACCATTAGAGTGGTGGGCCAATAAAACTTGGCCTTTGCACCTGGCATCTTTTAGAAGATGTTATTTGTGGTTTCATACCGGCGGGGCTTTATGTGAGATGGAGCCCCCAGACTACTGGGTCTAGAGGTAGTGCAATTAAATTGTTGTGGTTGATATTGTCCGGACGGTCGATGTGATCGGGGGAGATCGGCCATACTTTTATGTTGTGGAGGATCTTCCGTTGACTTCGTTATGTCTAATTGGTCTTTCGTTGTTGGAAACCTCTCTTTATTGTTTCCGGCGTACGACCGGTCGCTTTGTTTTGAGGATCCGGCATTCTCTATTGGTATGTTTGGCCGTCCTTCTAGGAGTACCATGAATTTCACATGGTTGATCGAGTACGCTGCTTGGGCCAGATAGGCTTGAGGTGTTCTTTTTCCGTTGACCGGACTAGGCACCGCTGAATTCGGCACCAACTTCCCTGACTTGGCGTTTATGACGATTGCGCTGAGGCTTGAGGATTCCTCCTCGTGTTTCCTTCATATTGTCATGGACCGTTGTGGTGTGTTGACGTCGGGGTGTGTACCTTGGGTTCTCCTGCTTAGGTTGAGGTGGAAAATTATGTCGTGTGTGCCCTTTGTCGGGGCGGTCGAGTCCGTATTCTTCGGTGGCCAGGACCTTGGTCCACCTGTGCACGAGCAAATCTTGGTCGGCTTTAAGCTGTTGTTGCTTCCTTTGCAGGCTCCTCGCAGTGGCCATGAGCCGTTGCTTGAAGCGAACTTGTTCCACTGGATCCTCAGGCACGCCAAATTCGTCATTGCCAAGGCTTACCTCGTCTTCGGAGGGGGGCATATAGCTGTTCCTTTCCAAGTATCCGACCGTGGCCAGTCCGGCCTGCTTGAAGGAAGGCTGATCGGGGTTGTATTCATCTTTGGAACCATCTTGTTTGGTTTCGTCTCCTGTACAAGTATTGTTGTGGCGGGGCTTTGAGCGGCGTTGACGACGCCCATGCTTGGCTTTCTTCCCTGAGGGGTTATCCTCCATCTCCTCGTCGCCATTGGCTTTCTTCGGAGTGTCCACCATATATATATCGTATGAGGAGGTGGCCGTCCACCGTCCCGTGAGCGGTGGTTCTTGTTCTTCTCCTGCATCGTCGTCCATACCGTCGATGTCTTCGGAGTCATAGTCAAGCACGTCGGTTAAATCATCGATCGTGACAATGAAGTGGGTGGTGGGTGGGCAACGAATTCCTTCGTCGCCTACTTCCCACTCGAGCCGGACATGGTTCGGCCATGAGTCTCCTGACAAATAGAGAGACTTTAGCGAGTTCCGCACGTCGCCAAAGGGCGAGTGCTGGAGGATATCCGCGGTGGTGAACTCCATTACAGGAGCCCAACCAGGTTCGGCGGGCTCAGGAGAGCGTGGACTGGAACCTACAGCCTGATATGAGTCTGAGGGTCCGGTGTCACAGGCTTCTTTGGGGGCGAGGCCTGTGTTCGGCTCTACCGCCGATGAGTGTGCGGCCTGCGGGGCGGGGTCCATCCCTCCATCCTTAGGCAACGCGGTCTGCTCCGGATTTAGGTCCGGGTCTACCGCAGGGATGACATCCCGAGCATTGTCCGACAGCAGGTCTAAGACGTGCTCATCGTGACCGTCCGACGCTCCTGGCACAGGCCCGAATCTGTTGAAGATCAAGTCTCCGCGGATATCAACCATATAGTTCAGGTTTCCGAACCTGATCTGGTGGCCAGGGGCGTAGCTGTCGATCTGCTCCAGATGGCCAAGCAAATTGGCTCGCAGTGCGAAGCCGCCGAACATGAAGATCTGTCCGGGGAGAAAATTCTCACCCTGGACCGTGTTGTTGACGATGATTGAAGGAGCCATCGAGCCTTGCCGCGACGACACAAAGGAACTCACAATGAAAGCACCAATGTCGGTGTCAAAACCGGCGGATCTTGGGTAGGGGGTCCTGATCTGTGCGCCTTAGGCTGATGGTAACAGGAGGCAAGGGACACAATGTTTACCCAGGTTCGGGCCCTCTCGATGGAGGTAAAACCCTACTTCCTGCTTGATTAATATTGATGATATGAGTAGTACAAGAGTAGATCTACCACGAGATCGTAGAGGCTAAACCCTAGAAGCTAGCCTATGATGATTATGATTTTGATCGTGATCGACCTTCTAAGGACCAGCCTCTCCGGTTTATATAAACACCAGAGAGGGCTAGGGTTTACCCGGAGTCGGTTACAAGGAAGGAAATATAATATCCGAATCGCCAAGCTTGTCTTCCACGCAAAGGAGAGTCCCATCCGGACACGAGACGGAGTCTTGAGTCTTGTATCTTCATGCTCCAATAGTCCGGACGAAGTATATAGTCCGGCTGTCCGGATACCCCCTAATCCAGGACTCCCTCACCCGGCGCCACGCTTCCTCTTGGCCGGCCTCCCGCTCCCGGCCGGGTCCGCCGCATGTTTCGGGGCCCGGGGCCGCGACGCGATGCTGTCTTTCCCGTGCGGGCGGCTCGGCGCCACCCCACGCGACGACCCGGCTCCGCCCGCGTTGCCGCCTCCCCAGCCCAACGCCACTACACCAACAACTGGCGTCAGCATCACCCGTGCCGTGCCGCGGTCAAAAACTCGAGAAACACAAAGAGAAAAGACAAGACTTACCCACGCGACGCCCAGCGCCGGCGTCGGCCTCGGTCTCCTCCTCCCCACTGTGGGCCGCGGGCTCCTCCAATGCCGCCCGCTCCACCTGTGATGGAGCCCAGGCATAAGGATGCCAGATCGCATTCAGAAGCACCTCCCGTGTCGCGTCAGGGCGAACAAGGAGATGCGCAGGAGCAATATAAGGTGGCCAAACACTCAATGGTGGCGCTGGATTCGACTCGATGTACGACACCTTGCCGAACCTCCAGTCCTCCCCGAGGTTGGCCTTGGAGATGTCGTTCACTCTTGGCGCGATCTGCTTCGTCGTCAGGCGCGTCGACCCCATGCGGTTGGGGTCTTGAAGGCCGGCCATCTCGCCGATGAGGCAGGAGCGCCTCTGCAGCGGGAGAACCCGACGCATGATGAACGCGGTAATGAGGTCGTTGCCGGTGAGCCCCTCCCGCGTCCTCATCACTGCCTCCCGCTCGCAGAGATTGAGAATCTCCAGCGACGGGCGCCTGGGGGAGTAGCCCCAGTTCATCTTTGCCTGTGGCAGTGCGATGGCGAAGGCCGGAAGATTGATGTGGTCCGCACCCAAGTTGCAGGCATAGAAGAAGGAGTTCTGCCATTTCTTGGCAGAATCCTCCAGCGGGATCTTGGGGCAGTCCGCCCCCGACCGCTTCGAGATGACAGCGGTGCCGTAGTCAGCGAACTCTCCGGCCGTCAGGCCCTGCTGCTTCAGGGAGAAGAAGCGTGCCCAGAGATCGATCGTAGGCTCGACCCCTAGGTATCCCTCGCAGAGGGTGACGAAGCCCGAAAGCTGGACGACGGCGCCTGCGCCAAGATGGTGAGGCTGGAGCCCGAAGAACTCCAGGAATGTGCGGAAGAAGGTGCTTGTCGGCAACCCAAATCCGTGCTCGAAATGCGTAAGGAAGACCACACGCTCCATCTCCTCGGGTTGTGGCCTCTGCTCGCCGCATGGCAGACGGACAACAACATCTGTCTCCCGCGGCAAGCGCCGGGACGCGCGGAGATGGGCAATGTCCTCGGCGGTGACGTTCGAGCCCATCCAAGAGCCCGACGACAGCGCCATCGACGAAAGCAAGGGAAGAAGAAGGAAGATGGACGACGGTGAGGTTCTGCTTGAAGCAACGGGTGTCGCAGCGCGACGCTTGCAAGAGGCAGAGCAAGAGCAAAGGAGCAGGAGGGCGCAAGCGAGAATAATGTCCGCTGCCCCCTTCCTCCCAATTTATAACCCTCGGTTTGAACATGGGGGAGTGGGATCGTCTGCGCTCGCCTTTCCCACTACCCCACAATAAGTGCGCATGTATGATACGTCTCCAACGTATCTATAATTTATGAAGCATTCATGCTATTTTATTATCTGTTTTGACTGATTACGGGCTTTATTATACACTTTTATATTACTTTTGGGACTAACCTATTAACCAGAGGCCCAGCCCATATTGCTGTTTTATTGCCTGTTTCAGTATTTCGAGGAAAAGGAATATCAAATGGAGTCCAAACGGAATGAAACCTTCGACAGCGTGATTTTTTGGAAGAATATGATCCTGGAGACTTGGAGTTCACGTCAGAAGATCCTCGAGGAGGCCAGGAGATAGGGGGCGCCCCCCCCTACTGGGCGCGCCCCCTGTCTCGTGGGCCCCTCGAGGCTCCCCCGACCGACTTCTTTCGCCTATATAGTCCCACATACCCTAAAAACATCCACGGAGAAGATAGATCAGGAGTTCCGCCGCCGCAAGCCTCTATAGCCACCAAAACCTCTCGGGAGCCCATTCTGGCACCCTACCGGAGGGGGAATCCATCACCGGTGGCCTTCTTCATCATCCCGGCGCTATCCATGACGAGGAGGGACTAGTTCACCCTCGGGGCTGAGGGTATGTACCAGTAGCTATGTGTTTGATCTCTCTCTCTCTCTCGTGTTCTCTCTATGGCACGATCTTGATGTATCGCGAGCTTTGCTATTATAGTTGGATCTTATGATGTTTCTCCCCCTCTACTCTCTTGTGATGAATTGAGTTTCCCTCTTGAAGTTATCTTATCGGATTGAGTCTTTGATTTGAGAACACTTGATGTATGTCTTGCCGTGTTTATCTGTGGTGACAATGGGATATCACGTGCCACTTGATGTATGTTTTGGTGACCAACTTGCAGGTTCCGCCCATGAACCTATGCATAGGGGTTGTCACACATTTTCTTGACTCTCCGGTAGAAACTTTGGGGCACTCTTTGAAGTACTTTGTGTTGGTTGGATGAATCTGAGATTGTGTGATGCATATCGTATAATCATGCCCATGGATACTTGAGGTGACAATAGAGTATCTAGGTGACATTATGGTTTTCTTTGATTTGTGTCTTAAGGTGTTATTCTAGTATGAACTCTATAATGGATTGAGCGGAAAGAATAGCTTTATGTTATTTTACTACGAACTCTTGAATAGATAGAACAGAAAGGATAACTTTGAGGTGGTTTCGTACCCTACCATAATCTCTTCGTTTGTTCTCCGCTATTAGTGGCTTTGGAGTGACTCTTTGTGGCATGTTGAGGGATTGTTATATGATCTATCTATGTTATTATTGTTGAGAGAACTTGCACTAGTGAAAGTATGAACCCTAGGCCTTGTTTCCTATCATTGCAATACCGTTTACGCTCGCTTTTATCATTAGTTACTTTGCTATTTTTATATTTTCAGATTACAAATACCTATATCTACTATCCATATTGTACCTGTATCACCATCTCTTCGCCGAACTAGTGCACCTATACAATTTACCATTGTATTGGGTGTGTTGGGGACACAAGAGACTCTTTGTTATTTGGTTGCAGGGTTGTTTGAGAGAGACCATCTTCATCCTACGCCTCCCACGAATTGATAAACCTTAGGTCATCCACCTGAGGGAAATTTGCTACTGTCCTACAAACCTGTGCACTTGCAGGCCCAACAACGTCTACAAGAAGAAGGTTGTGTAGTAGACATCAAGATCTTTTCTGGCGCCGTTGCCGGGGAGGTGAGTGCTTGAAGGTATATCTTTAGATCTTGCAATCGAATCTTTTTGTTTCTTGTTTTATCATTAGTTTAGTTTATAAAAGAAAACTACAAAAAAATGGAGTTAAGTTTGTCTCATATGCTTCATCTTTTTAATATCTTTCGTGAGTTAGATGGTAAGGTAAATTGTGCTCAAGTGTTAGAAGAAGAGTGCATTAAAATGCTTGGTACCGAATCTTTGAACGATGAGCATGATTGCAATGTTGTTAGTATGAACTCCTTGAATATCCATAGTACTAATGATGATTGCTCTAGTCATGATGAAAAAATCTCTTATAAGCATGTCAACTTTTGTGGAGTGCATGTTTGCATGAATGCACCAAATAGAGAAGATATATATTGCAAGAGGCATAAGCATTTAGAAACTAAATTGTTGCAAGAAAAGTTAAATGAGAGTGCTGAAAATTTACACTTCCTTTGCCGTACTTGTGAACTATGCAATGAACGTGGTCATCTACGTCTCCTATGCAAATTATTTCATGATCGAATCGTGTCCAAAAATTGTGATGATTTTATTTCCCTTGCACATTACAATGAACTTAGTTTAATTTTGGGTTATGAAGAATTGAAACGTTTAATTAAGGACCTTCCAGAATTTGCCCATAAGAAATTTCTTGATATTGATCAAGAGAAGATTTATTTGTATTGTGAGGTGAATTGCATTGAAAATCCTTATATTGCCAATTACATAAAGAAAAGAAAGCAAATAGAAGATGATGATAATACTAATGAAAGGGAAGAGACTTCCCAATATCCTCCGATTATTTCTTATGATGAATCAGGTAACGAGGAGGAGCTTTCTATTCAACCAATCTCGTCAATAAGGAGCTCAAAGAGGAAGGTTGAACCCACACATAATGTGAAAAAGAAAAGGAAAAGAAGGGGCAACAAAGGTAAAAAGGTATCCCTCCCAAATGATGTTGCTCCTACTACTCATTGTGATGATGATAATTGCTATACTATTGGTGCTATCCATATTTTTAATGATGAGAGTGATTATGCCTATGATATGAAAGAGCCCAAGCTTGGGGAAGCTATGTTTGATGAGGATGAAATATTTGAGAATTTATTTGCTGAAATTAATGTTTGTCCCAAGCTTGGGGATGCTATGTTTTATGAAGATGATATTTTTAGTATCCCAAGTTTTGATTTGCAAAGTTGTTATGATGATAGCATGCCTCCTGTTTATGATGATTATATTGATAAAAGTGGGATAGGAAGAGCATCAACTTTAGGAAGTAGTTATCCCACTATTTTGGAGGATGTTGGATTTTATTGTGATGAATACGAAAGTGGATTTGGAAGAGTGTCAACTTTATTTAGTGATTCCACTAACTTGGGAGAGGTTTCAATCGATTATGATGAGAACGAAGTTGCTACTTATGATGATTATTGTGATGAAAATTATGTTATAAAAAGTAGTGATGATTATATTTATAAATCTTGTCATGATTATGATTACCCTTTTTCTGAACATTACTCTTTTAATGTGGAAACAATTTTTAGTGTTCAAGTCTCTTATGATACTCCCACTATTCCGAATGAGAAGAATTTTGCTTATGTGGAGAGTAGTAAAAATTATATGCTTATAGATCATGAAAAGAATGATTTAGGTGCTAGTTATATTGTTGAATTCATTCATGATGCTACTGAAAATTATTATGAGGGAGGAACATATGCTTGTAGGAATTGCAATAATGTCAAGTTTCCTCTCTACGTGCTTAAAGTTTTGAAGCTATGCTTGTTTTATCTTCCTATGCTAGTTGATTATTGTTCCCATAAGTTGTTTGCTCACAAAATCCCTATGCATATGAAGTGGGTTAGACTTAAATGTGCTAGTCATATGCTTCATGATGCTCCCGTTATGTTTCAATTCTTATCTTTTATGTGAGCACCATTGTCATCATCATGCCTAGCTAGAAAGGCATTAAAGAAAAGCGCTTGTTGGGAGACAACCCAATATTTACCTTTACTATTTTTGTGTGTCCACATGATTATGCTACTTTAGTAATCATGTTTTATAGCTTTTGTTTCAATAAAGTGCCAAGTAAGACCTTTAGGATAGCTTACGGTGATAGTTGTGTTGATCCTGCTGAAAATCAGAAACTTTTGCACCCAGTAAATTAATTCTGTTAATTCACAGAAACGAGCTTCTCATCTGATTCTTTTTGCTATGGATTGGTACGCAAATTTCTCAGGTCTTCCTAATTTGGTAGAATTTTTTTAGTTCCAGAAGTATACGTTTGATACAGATTACTACAGACTGTTCTGTTTTTGACAGATTCTGTTTTCTATGTGTTGTTTGCTTATTTTGATGAATCTATGGCTAGTATTAAGTGGTATGAACCATAGAGAAGTTGGATTACAGTATATATTACACCAATATGAATTTATAGTGAGTTCATTACAGTACCTAAGTGGTGGTTTTATTTTCTTATACTAACGGAGCTTACGAGTTTTCTGTTGAGTTTTGTGTTGTGAAGTTTTCAAGTTTTGGGTAAGGATTCGATGGACTATGGAACAAGGAGTGGCAAGAGCCTAAGCTTGGGGATGCCCAAGGCACCCCAAGGTAATATCCAAGGACAACCAAGAGCCTAAGCTTGGGGATGCCCCAGATGGCATCCCCTCTTTCGTCTTCGTTCATCGGTAACTTTACTTGGAGCTATATTTTTATTCATCACATGATATGTGTTTTGCTTGGAGCGTCATGTTATTTTCTTTTGTTAGTATTTGCTTGTTTCTATTTAGAATAATGTTTTGCATCTTTAGTTTCAATAAAAAAGTCAAGGGTAGCCTTTGCCATGCTTATTTTGCTAGTATACATGATGCTGTTTGAAAACAGAAAGTTTACCGCTGTTGCAAAAATTCCCTAGAAAAGTCAGAGCATGATATAATGTTGAAACTTTCTGCATAATGAGCTCTGATAAATCTTATACAGCATAGTAGTTTTCTCATAATTTTTGGAGTTAGGGAAGTATGATGAATCTTGCATTCTTTACAGGTTGTACTGTTTTGGCAGATTGCTGTTATGTTTGCGTTGTTTGCATATGTTTGCTTGTTTAATGATTCTATTTGAGGATAGGAGTATTAAATATGCATAGGCATTTAGTATGCAATGTTGAATAATAATTTTAGTGATTTGTTACAGTAGAAAATGATAATGTTTTGCATTGGTTTATACTAACCTATCTCACGAGTTCTTGTTGAGTTTGGTGTGGATGAAGCTTTTGATAAAAAGAGAAACCACGATATGAGAGGAATTAAGGAGACACAAAAGTTCAAGCTTAGGGATGCCCAAGGCACCCCAAGATAATATTTCAAGAAGTCTCAACCATCTAAGATTGTGGATGCCCCGTAGGCATCCCACCTTTCTTCTTCAACGACTATCGATTAGTATCGGTTGAGCCTAAGTTTTTGCTTCTTCACATGAGTTGTGCTATCCTTGCAATGTCATTTAATTTTTTTTGCTTGCTGTTTGAATACAATACTAAGATCTGAAATTCTTAAATGGGAGAGAGTCTTCACATAGTTACATAATTATTTAGCTACTCATTGATCTTCACTTATATCTTTTTGGAGTAGTTTTTCATTTACTCGTGTGCTTCACTTATATCCTATGAGTAAATGGTTGAATGAGTTGAATGTCATAAATCTGAAATTATATATGCCTCATTTGCTTATCCCATGGGGAGTAATGACTTCACATCTAAGAAGTAGAGGTTCTAAATTTATTGAAGGTTAGCAAGCATTGTATTGGTCATTTGAACAATTCATGAAAGAATATTGAAGGAAGAGAGATTTAACATATAAATACACTATCCTAGACATCTTTTATAATTGGGAGAACTCACTAAGTATGACATGCTAAAGAGTTGATGTTGGACAAGGAAGACAACGTAATGGGTTATGTTTTCCGACATCTCAGTTAAAGTATATTGTGATGGATCATTCAAACATGTTGAGCTTGCCTTTCCCCCTCATGCTAGCCAAAATTCCTTGCACCAAGTAGAGATACTACTTGTGCTTCCAAATATCCTTAAACCCAGTTTTGCCATGAGAGTCCACCATACCTGCCTATGACTTGAGTAAGATCCTTCAAGTAAGTTGTCATCGGTGCAAGCAATAAAAATTGCTCTCTAAATATGTATGATCTTTTGGTGTGAAGAAAATAGCTTTATATGATCTTGTTATGGAAGCAATAAAAGCGACGGACTGCATAATAAAGGTCCATATACAAGTGGCAATATAAAGTGACGTTCATTCGCACTAAGATTTTGTGCATCCAACCCTAAAAGCGCATGACAACCTCTGCTTCCCTCTGTGAAGGGCCTATCTTTTACTTTATGTCTTTTACTTTTATGCAAGAGTCAAGGTGATCTTCACCTTTCCCTTTTTCATTTTATCCTTTGGCAAGCACCTCGTGTTGGGAAGATCCTGATATATAGATATATCCAATTGGATGTAAGTTAGCATGGACTATTATTGTTGACATCACTCAAAGGTGAATACGTTGGGAGGCAACACTATAAGCCCCTATCTTTCTCAGTGTCCGATTGAAACTCCATAACCATTAGTATTGCGTGAGTGTTAGCAATTGTAGAAGATTATATGATAGTTGAGTATGTGGAGTTTGCTATTCCTGAAAATAAGATGAATTGCAATTGTTTGATGACTGAGAATGAAGTTTGCTAGTTTTCAAGAAAGTTTATGGTCTATGCTTTGACATGTGAATTGCTTGTTACTTTATCGTGAGAAGTTTTATGAGATGAACTACTGTTATGACATATTATCATGCTAGAAAAGGTGATTGAAATTATCATTGATCAAACTTGTGCACCTTCTAGGATTCACACTTCATAATTTCTTTGTTTTATCATTTACCTACTCGAGGACGAGCAGCAAGTAAGCTTGGGGATTGAGGGAGTCCCGGACTAGGGGGTGTCCGGATAGCCGAACTATCATCATCAGCCGGACTCCAAGACTATGAAGATACAAGATTGAAGACTTCGTCCCGTGTCCGGATGGGACTTTCCTTGGCGTGGAAGGCAAGCTTGGCGATACGGATATGTAGATCTCCTACCATTGTAACCGACTTTGTGTAACCCTAGCCCTCTCCGGTGTCTATATAAACCGGAGGGCTTTAGTCCATAGGACACAACAACAATCATACCATAGGCTAGCTTCTAGGGTTTAGCCTCCTTGATCTCGTGGTAGATCCACTCTTGTACTACCCATATCATCAATATCAATCAAGCAGGAGTAAGGTTTTACCTCCATCGAGAGGGCCCGAACCTGGGTAAAAACATCGTGTTCCTTGTCTCCTGTTACCATCCGCCTAGACGCACAGTTCGGGACCCCCTACCCGAGATCCGCCGGTTTTGACACCGACATTGGTGCTTTCATTGAGAGTTCCTCTGTGCCGTCACAATCAAGAAGGATGCCTCTTCCCATATTTAAAGACTGTACCATTGCCAAAGGAGCTTTGGCCGCCAGCCAAACTATCCGGCTAGGTGATTTTCATATGACCGCCTGTTCGGCCGCCGCTTCGACGATGACCTCTCGGGTCATCAAAAGCGATCTTCACGTCAACTCGGAATTCATCGAGCAGCTGGATCCGATGGAGCTATCTTCCGTAAACGAGCTCTTGGATTGCATCGCCGCCCTAGGAGTCGCTACAGACTACGATCAGATTGGGCTTAAAACCGATCTGAGAGAGATTAACTCTCCCTAGGTTACCCACCACGTCGCGGTGGTAGAGGAACAACGCGGCGATTCTTCTTCTATATTAAAAACCAGTTATGTCCAGACTCCTGATCCCTCCATGCCGGATTCCCGCGGAGGGATGGACGTCAATCAAGTACTGAACCTAAAGTCAGGAAGCAGACCAGATTCATTGGACGACATCCAACAATCCAAGCTTCCAAATTCGGAAACTTTTCGGCCCTTGAGCCTCAAGTCGGGCAGGGTTCCGGACTTAATTCCACCCGCCCACCCAAACATAAGCGATCTATCTCAAATCCGGCAAGAGCCCACGGAGACAGTACATCATTACTGGGCCAGATTCCTCCTGGTTATGGACAGGATAAAGGACTGCCGTGAGGAAAGCGCAATCTCAATTTTCTGCAGCAATTGCACGGACAAGGGAATCATGAATGCCATAAGTCGTCGCGAAATTACACGCTTCGCCGACCTGGCGTCCATAGTGCGAAAGTACTGTGCGATGGAGAGTACCTGGAAAACCGAAACTAAGTTTTGGGACAATCCGGCTCCGAACACAACCCTATTCCGAAACAAAAAGGTGCATCATGCTCAGGCACCCAGGACATAAACCAAAAAGCAAAAACCCCATAAAGGGCACGGAACCGTACTGGAGGGATGGCTCAACGGACCCTGTAAAATCCATAGTACAGAGGGCGCCACTCCAACACATAGCCTTCGAGCATGTTGGATACTACGGCAGGTGGCCAAAAGTGGCGAAGAGCTTCTAGCCCCGGAGAACCAGCCCAACAGTACCAGTACGGTATTAACAGTCTTCGAGACTTTCGCATCAAATAATATGCAGAAACGAACAATCCGCAGCCTCGCCGAAGTATACCAAGTAGCAACAACAAATCCATGGAGCGACACGGCTATCACCTTCAACGCCAGCGACGAACCTAAATTCCAAACAGCCCGAGCACCAACCACATTGGTCCTCAGTCCAATAGTGGATGGCTTTCGTCTTACCAAGGTACTCATGGATGGCGGCAGCGGATTAAACCTCATCTACGAGGAAACCCTTCGAAAAATGGAAATAGACTGGAGCCGCATTGAGCGAAGCAGCACAACCTTTAAAGGAATAATCCCTAGTCGGGAAGCACGCTGCACAGGAAAAATTACACTAGATGTGGTGTTCGGCTCGCCGGACAACTACAGGTCCAAGGAGGTCACGTCCCAAGTGGCCCCGTTCAGCAGCGGATATCACGCTTTATTAGGGCGAGAGGCATTCGCAATTTTTCAAGCTATACCCCACTATGGGTACATGAAGCTCAAGATGCCCGGATCCAATGGAATCATCACTCCTGTCAGTGATCCGAACATAGCACTCTGCGCCGAAAACAAGACAGCCGCACTAGCCCTAGAGGCACTATCCGAAGCCCTAGCGGCAGAGGAACTCACTGTGCTGCGCTCCACGGTGAACAGGGATGATGTGATACTTGATAAGAGATCCAAGTCCACCTCTTTTAAACCAGTGGACGAAATAGTCAAATTCCATGTCCATCCAATGGACCCCACAAAGACGGCCTCCATTGGGGCACAATTAAACCCTGACGTAGACGCCGCACTACGAGAATTCCTTCGGGAAAATTGGGACATCTTTGCCTGGCACCCTTCAGATATGCCAGGAATCCCACGCAGGTTGGCAGAACACAGCCTAAACATCCTAAAAGGATTCAAGCCAGTCAAACAGGCGCTTCGGCGATTTTCCGAACCCAAAAGACAGGCAAAGGGAGAGGAGCTAGCCAAACTATTAGAAGCCAGATTCATCAGAGACATCAAACATCCGGACTGGCAAGCAAACCTGTTAATGGTACCCAAAAAGGATAAATCCTGGCGCCTGTGTGTCGATTTTAAAGACCTTAACAAGGCTTGTCCAAAGGATCCTTTCCCCCTTCCCCTCATCGATCAAATCATCGATGCTACCGCAGCGCACGATTCATTGTGCTTCCTCGACGCATACTCCGGCTACCATCAAATCAAGATGGCAGAGACAGACCAAGCCGCAACGGCATTCATTACTCCATACGGACCATTCTCCTTCAACACAATGCCCTTCGGACTCAAAAACGCCGGCGCAACATATCATCGCATGATTCAGACATGTCTGGCTACCCAGATCGGCAAAACAGTGGAGGCATACATAGACGATGTGGTCGTCAAGACCAAACACGTCTAAACTCTAGTAGACGATTTGAGGCTCACATTCGACAACCTCCGGGCATATGACATTAAGCTCAACCCGGAAAAATGCGTTTTCGGCATACCAGCCGGAAAGCTCTTGGGCTTCATTGTATCAGGTAGAGGAATTGAAGCAAACCCAGCCAAGATCCGAGCTCTGTCATAGTTGGATATCCCAAAAGACCTCAAACAAATACAAAAATTGACTGGATGCGTGGTAGCTCTAAGCCGCTTCATCTCCCGTTTAGGAGAAAAGGCATTGCCCCTCTATCGCCTCCTCAGGCGCACCGAACACTTCAAATAGACGGATTCTGCCACGGTCGGACTCAAAGAAATAAAGGCCATATTGGCAACAAATCTGGTCCTGGCCGTTCCCAACTTGGGCAAACCAATGTTGTTATATATCGCGGCAACACATCAAGTTGTAAGCGCGGTGCTCGTCGCCGAACGAGAAAAAGAAGGGCACAAATTCCCTCTTCAAAAACCAGTGTACTACATATCCACTGTCTTAACTCCATGCAAGTCCCGGTACCCACATTATCAAAAGATAGCGTACGCGGTGTTCATGGCATCCCAGAAGCTGCGACACTACTTTCAAGAGTGTTCGATAACAGTGGCCTCCGAAGTACCTCTCAACGGCATTATAAACAACCGCGATGTGACGGGCAGGATTGCAAAATGGGCCATTGAGCTCTTACCATTCGACATAACCTACAAACCACGGTGAGCTATAAAGTCGCAAGTCTTGGCTGACTTCATCGCCGAATGGACTGAAGCCGAACTCCCTAAAGAGTACGGCGCATACTCCAATTGGATCATGCACTTCGACGGCTCTAAAATGTTCGCCGGCTTGGGGGCTAGCGTCGTCTTGACGTCCCCAACCGGAGACACAGTCCAATACGTACTTCAAATAATGTACATGGACTCCAACAACGCAGCCGAATATGAGGCCCTTCTACATGGTCTCCGGATGGCAATCTCCATGGGCATTCAACGCCTAGAGGTCCGCGGGGATTCAAACCTCACAATATCCCAAGTAAATGGAGATTTTGATACCAAGGATCCAAAAATGGCAGCCTACCATAACGCCGTCTTAAAAATGTCAGCTCGGTTCAAAGGACTCGAATTCCACCATGTAGCCCGGGATAATATCCAGGCGGCCGACGTGTTGGCGCGCATCGGCGCAAAGCGCGACGCCGTCCCTCCAAACATCTTCCTGGAGCGGCTCTTTAAGCCATCCGTGGTATGGGAAGAGGAGTCCGGAAACAACAATCCAGAACCAACCGCACCGCCAAACACCGAACATTCTGACACAATCGGCGGCTCAGCCAATGAAATAACACCTTCAGCCCACGAAATAATGGCAGTCATTGCCCCGTGGATGGAACCATTCCTAGCCTACTTAATTAGGCAGGAACTCCCCGAAGACCAAAATGAGGCCCGCTGCATAGTACGGCGATCTAAAGCCTACAAAGTCCATGAGGGAGAGCTTTATAAGAAAATCACAACCGGAGTCCTTCAAAAGTGCATCTCCGAAGAGGAAGGGCGAAACCTGCTGGCTGAAATTCACGCCGGACTCGGTGGGCACCACGCCGCTGCCCGGCCCTTGTAGGCAAGGCCTTCCGTACAGGATTTTATTGGCCGACAACCCGGGCAGATGCTCGGGACTTAGTCCAACAATGCGTCGGGTGCCAGCTTTTTGCTAATCAAAGCCAGATGCCACCCACCGCCCTCAAAACTATACCCCACCTGGCCGTTCGCAGTCTGGGGGCTTGACATGGTTGGACCCCTTAAAGGGGGAACCCACAAGCAAAAGTACCTATTGGTCATGGTGGACAAATTCACCAAATGGATAGAGGCCAAGCCAGTTAAAACGGCCGAATCCGGACCTGTGATAGACTTCATATCCGGGGTAGTACACCGTTATGGCGTCCCCCACAGCATCATCACCGATAACGGCACGAACTTCACGGCCGACGAGGTTAAACTTTGGTGCAAAAATATGGGCATCAAGCTCGACTACGCTTCAGTCTATCACCCTCAAACTAACGGTCATGTCAAACGAGCAAATGGTCTAATCATGAGCGGCATCAAACCCAGGTTAGTGCGGTCCCTCACAGAATCTAACACGCACTGGGTAGAGGAGCTCGACTCTGTACTCTGGGGGCTGCGGACCACGCCAAATTGTACTACCGGATTCACGCCATTCTTTATGGTATACGGCGCAGAGGCAGTTTTGCCCTGCGATATACTTCATGACTCACCTCGAGTGCGCATGTACGAAGAAAGAGAAGCCGAGTTGGATCGGTAGGACAGTTTGGACGCATTGGAGGAGGAGCGTGACGTGGCAAAGGCTCGTTCCGCATTCTATCAGCAGCAGGCTCGAAGATATCAAAGCAGAGAAGTACGGGCCAAAACTTACAATGTTGGCGAACTAGTTCTACGCCTGCCGGACAAGAAAAAGGACAAACTCAAGCCCAAATGGGAAGGTCCCTTCATCATCAACCAAGTCCTAACCGGCGGAGCATACCGTCTGTGAAACGCATCAGACAACCGACTCGAGCCGAACCCATGGAATGCAGCCCGCCTCCGAAGATTCTACGCCTAGCACCGGACTCAGAGTTCGTCTCCTTCCCCCATCCACATTTTATACTTCAGTTGTCTTTTGTTTATCTCTTTTCTCCTCCCTTTTTCATAGAGCCTTTGAGGGCTGATCTGCGCATTGTTCGCACACACTTGACTTGCTACCCGCACTCATTATACCTGGGGGCTTCTTTAACAGAAGCTTATTTATACTGGCTTTTTTCCCAACACATGCGTCAAACTTCCGCATGTATCTTTTATTCACCATTATATGCATCGATATGACTTAAGTTTTGGCCAAGCTGGGTTGCCTGGCTCCTATGCTTACCCCTACGTTCCCGATTGTTCGGCTAGGAGGTAAAGGGAGCACCTCTGCGATTGTTACTGCCGGGTCAGCCGGATGTGTACCTCAGACTGGGTGAAGCCGAAAGCTAGCGTTCTTAAGGGAATATTCGGTCGGTGACTTGAAAGATGATTTTTTTTACCTATCTATTCGTCTGCCCCCAGATGCTTTTCTGCTCTTTTCGCAGTCCGGACATGCACTTTAGGGCATGCCTCCCAGGGAAAGGAACCCCTAACGGAACTATTCTCCCTGGAAGATGTTTCTTACTAACCATGTAATATAACATAACTAGTTGGGCACTTGTCTGATAAAGCACTAATGACCCCTACGCCTGGTCTCCATGCATGCCCCGGTTTTTTTCATAACCGTGAGGGTATTCGGACACACTCCGGACTCTAGGGTCCCGAGGTTGAAGCGAAAAGGTCCGCAAAGACAAACGATCTACAATTCGGCTAGAAGGCATTATACATGTCATTTTAAAATACATTGTAAAATTGACTGAGTGTACTCCTCTTCAATCCCATCTAACAGGCTATCTAATTTACAGTCCCGTTGGGAATACTTAGCGGCCAACTCTACTTGGCCGTACATTAAGCTCACAGGGATCTCCTTCTCGTCGGGCCCCATAGGTCCGACCTCGGCCATGTGGTTCGGATCCGCCTTCGTGTACCGCGTCTTCACCATGGCCCAGGCCTCCCTGGCGCCTTGACGGCAGGCCGATATCTTCCACAGACGGAAGCGCTGCTATGCTCCCTGAAGCTTCTCCGCAGGCCCTCCAAGGCCCTCGGGTAGGGAGACAGACGGCCATAAGGCCTGGGTGACGCCACTCATCGCCTGCCGAACACGTTCGTGCAGTTGCACCATCTCGGGAAGTTGTTCACCCGTTGAACCGGGCATCTCCTCCGCAGGGCGACCTGTGAGCACACCTACAGACACATTTCTGTCAATCGACTTCCTCGCCGAACTCTTCTTTTCAAAAGAGTTTGCTCAAGCACTTACTGTAGATGCCGCGACGAAGCCGCCGATTCTCCTTTACGGAGTCAGACAGCTGGACCCGAACATCTTTTAGTTCTTCGCCCAACTGGGTGTTGGCATCTTGGAGTTTGTTTCTCTCCTGCTGCACCCTCATAAGCACCTTTTCGCCGGCCTTCAACTGGCGTAGCAGATGTTGCTTGTCCGGATCTAGTCTGGCGCCCTCTGCAATATTATTGTCAGACTTATACGCACG
This sequence comes from Triticum timopheevii, assembly GCA_963921465.1. Classification (NCBI taxonomy): domain Eukaryota; kingdom Viridiplantae; phylum Streptophyta; class Magnoliopsida; order Poales; family Poaceae; genus Triticum; species Triticum timopheevii. Next base: position 499,497,303 of record OY997266.1, on the reverse strand, counting down.
CCGCACGCCATAAAACGCTTATCTTTTTGAAATATGTGTTACCATAGGGGGTCTCTGTGTCTCCTCCTGCGGCGGCTAGTGCGGCCTCAAGTTGGGCCTTGCACTCCTGAAGCTCCTGGGACAATTGGGTATTCTTCTCCGTAAGATCCTGCATATCGAATGATCCTTAAATCAGTTATTCTAACTACTTTAAGTCTCGGGGGCTACTGGCATACATAACTATTAAAATTCCTTACCCATATGTCTTTCACATACTGTTCCGTGGATCTGGTTAAACCATCTTGAGCGGCACGGAGGTGCGCGTCTCCCGCATTAAAGGCATTCAACGCCTCTGGGGAGAAACATGCGTCACGAAGAACTGTCCGGCGGCGCCTATGATTCATGGCGCTCTCCACCTCAGACCTGGTGGCGGATAGCCTGTCGGCATCCTCCATTGGAGGAGCATCCGGCTCGCGCCTTGCGCTCGCCTCCCCCTCCGGACCAGGTGTTGGAGCCTGGCTGGCGGAGGCTTGGTTGGCAACCTCTCCGGGCACGGTCCGGCGAGCGCTCTTTCTCCTAGAAAAGTCATGAGCATTAATATACCTCCCAGGAATCTTTCCCTTAAAACGGTGGCGTGCTATACCGTTGTGGCGACGTTTCGATTCGCACCGCACCCCTCTTCCGCCTGCTGGGCCGAACTGACCCTCGTTGGTCAGCCGCTGCAGGATCGGCTTCCCGCCTTGAAGGCACCTCCTGCGAGACACCGTTGGCATACGGTGGTAAAAAATAAGCATGGACGAAGTAATGGTGTCAGGACTCCGGTCATAGTTACCTGGGAAGCCGGAGATAAACCGGGGTAGTCAGCCGTAATGGCGACTAGAGCATTGTCCATGCTAAGTTGGTGGAAAACCCCGTCAATCAGCTCCACCTCTATGTCCGGATCCTCTCTGGAGGCCGGATCAAGGGATCTTTCCGGATCCTCGGGTTGTGGAGTCGGACTGTGTATGCCCTCCACATCCCGGCGCAGTTCCTGCGTCGAAATCATAAAGTAAGACACTTAACTTTGAAAGCATGGATCGGATAGATAAACGTCCGCTTACCCAGCTCCGAGGGTTATTCATGGAGAATCCGTTCAATGGACTCGTGTGGAGGAAGTCCTTCTCCCCCTTGTACAAGCCGGACAGGATCTTCACCAGATCGGCGGCCGATCCCGGCCCCTTGCGGCCATGACGGGTGGCGTCATTCTCCCCGTTGAAATCCCACATGGGGTGCCCCCTATATTGGAGCGGCTGCACCCCTCGCATAATGCACGTGGCCATGACTCCAATCATGGTCAATCCGGAATGAGCCAGCAACCTTATCCGGCCCATCAGATAATGGACGCTCCTGTCATCTTCCCGTTGAGAGCTCCGCAGGCGCCAACTCAGGCGTTTCTTCAGAGGAGCGTTGCTGAACTCCGGGAGGCCGATCCGAACTGGGTCCGGTAGTGGAGCATCTTCCATATAAAACCATTCCGAAGGCCAGTCTTCAGACGCCTTCTTCAGGGTCCCGGATAGATATCCGGTCCCGGCGATGCGCCATATTTCGGCTCCGCCCACTTGATATATCGACCCCTCGTGAGAATGGGGTACAAGGCAAAACAATCTCTTCCATAGTGCAAAATGGGGCTCGATGCCCAAGAACAGCTCGCAAAGAGCTACGAAACCCGCAATGTGCAAAATGGAGGCGGGCGTAAGGTGATGAAGCTGGAGTCCGTAGAACTCCAGGAGCCCTCGGAGAAACAGATGTATAGGAAATCCGAGCCCCCTTATTAGATAAGGGACGAAGCACACCCGCTCTCCTTTGGAGGGATTGGGGGTGTTCTCCGCCTGCTTTCCGCCTTTGTAGTTGGCCAGTTCAGCTCGAACCGGGACCATGAAGGCCGGAGGAAGGTATCCCTCCACTTGGAGCGTCACCAGCTCGGTGTGGGGGACTGAACATCTCCTCCAATCTCCTGGCTGAGGGCTGGGAGCGCGAGAGGAGGAGCCGCGTCGACGGTCCATGATGGAGTGGATTTTTGTCAGAAGCGCTCCGATGAGTACTCGCCGAAGGAGGATGGTGTGATTTGGATCTAGATTCTTGCCTCTCTTATAGGCAGCTTATTCGCGCAGCTTGGGGGTAAAACATAAAAATACCCTGTCCTTTCGCATTCATACGACACGTGGAAGGGGGCCATTATTTGGCGTGGAAGCCAAGGAGCGCAACATTTATAAGGAAGCCGGACACTATTCGGCAAGCACATGGAATTTGTAGGAGAACCCGCCTTGCAACGCCGAAGACAATATACGCGCCAGACTCGTCGTCATTGAAGCCTGGTTCGGGGGCTACTGAGGGAGTCCCAGACTAGGGGGTGTCCGGATAGCCGAACTATCATCATCAGCCGGACTCCAAGACTATGAAGATACAAGATTGAAGACTTCGTCCCGTGTCCGGATGGGACTTTCCTTGGCGTGGAAGGCAAGCTTGGCGATACGGATATGTAGATCTCCTACCATTGCAACTGACTTTGTGTAACCCTAGCCCTCTCCGGTGTCTATATAAACTGGAGGGCTTTAGTCCATAGGACACAACAACAATCATACCATAGGCTAGCTTCTAGGGTTTTGCCTCCTTGATCTCGTGGTAGATCCACTCTTGTACTACCCATATCATCAATATCAATCAAGCAGGAGTAGGGTTTTACCTCCATCGAGAGGGCCCGAACCTGGGTAAAAACATCGTGTTCCTTATCTCCTGTTACCATCCGCCTAGACGCACAGTTCGGGACCCCCTACCCGAGATCCGCCGGTTTTGACACCGACGGGGATGCTGATACGTCTCCAACATATCTATAATTTATGAAGCATTCATGCTATTTTATTATCTGTTTTGACTGATTACGGGCTTTATTATACATTTTATATTACTTTTGGGACTAACCTATTAACCGGAGGCCCAACCCATATTGTTGTTTTATTGCCTGTTTCAGTATTTCGAGGAAAAGGAATATCAAACGGAGTCCAAACGGAATGAAACCTTCGGCAGCGTGATTTTTTGGAAGAATATGATCCTGGAGACTTGGAGTTCACGTCAGAAGATCCTCGAGGAGGCCAGGAGATAGGGGGCGCCCCCCCCCCTACTGGGCGCGCCCCCTATCTCATGGGCCCCTCGAGGCTCCCCCGGCCGACTTCTTTCGCCTATATAGTCCCACGTACCCTAAAAACATCAACGGAGAAGATAGATCGGGAGTTCCGCCGCCGCAAGTCTCTGTAGCGACCAAAAACCTCTCGGGAGCCCGTTCCGGCACCCTGCCAGAGAGGGAATCCATCACCGGTGGCCTTCTTCATCATCCCGGCGCTATCCATGACGAGGAGGGAGTAGTTCACCCTCATGGCTGAGGGTATGTACCAGTAGCTATATGTTTGATCTCTCTCTCTCTCTCATGTTCTCTCTATGGCATGATCTTGATGTATCGTGAGCTTTGCTATTATAGTTGGATCTTATGATGTTTCTCCCCCTCTACTCTCTTGTGATGAATGGAGTTTCCCTCTTGAAGTTATCTTATCGGATTGAGTCTTTGATTTGAGAACACTTGATGTATGTCTTGTCGTGTTTATCTATGGTGACAATGGGATATCACGTGCCACTTGATGTATGTTTTGGTGACCAACTTGCGGGTTCCACCCATGAACCTATGCATAGGGGTTGTCACACATTTTCTTGACTCTCCGGTAGAATCTTTGGGGCACTCTTTGAAGTACTTTGTGTTGGTTGGATGAATCTGAGATTGTGTGATGCATATCGTATAATCATGCCCATGGATACTTGAGGTGACAATAGAGTATCTAGGTGATATTAGGGTTTTGGTTGATTTGTGTCTTAAGGTGTTATTCTAGTATGAACTCTATGATGGATTGAGCGGAAAGAATAGCTTTATGTTATTTTGCTACGAACTCTTTAATAGATAGAATAGAAAGGATAACTTTGAGGTGGTTTCGTACCCTACCATAATCTCTTCGTTTGTTCTCCGCTATTAGTGGCTTTGGAGCGACTCTTTGTTGCATGTTGAGGGATTGTTATATGATCTATCTATATTATTATTGTTGAGAGAACTTGCACTAGTGAAAGTATGAACCCTAGGCCTTGTTTCCTATCATTGCAATACCGTTTACGCTCGCTTTTATCATTAATTACTTTGCCATTTTTATATTTACAGATTACAAATACCTATATCTACTATCCATATTGCACTTGTATCACCATCTCTTCGCCGAACTAGTGCACCTATACAATTTACCATTGTATTGGGTGTGTTGGGGACACAAGAGACTCTTTGTTATTTGGTTACATGGTTGTTTGAGAGAGACCATCTTCATCCTACGCCTCCCACGGATTGATTAACCTTAGGTCATCCACTTGAGGGAAAGTTGCTACTGTCCTACAAACCTGTGCACTTGCAGGCCCAACAACGTCTACAAGAAGAAGATTGTGTAGTAGACATCAATGTACGCACGCAATAACTGCCCGGGGAAGAGCAACCGCCCCCGGAAGCCGTAATAAATCCGCGCGCGTGGGCCAAGGGCGCGCGGTGGTGGGCCCCAGCCCGTCGCCCAGTCCCGTCACGCGTTTGGCCTGTCAGGCCCCTCTGACTTCCTGGCACCATGTGGCGCCTGCGCGAAGCCTGAGGGATTGCCCCATGATTCGACGGACTCCTCGGTTCCCGCCCCCGCCGGGGCGCCGCGATCCAGTTTCCGAAAAGAAAACCGGCACACAATGGGTGTTGCCGGACCCGGCGCTCGCAGAATCCACCTTGCTTAAGGGGGAACTGCGAAGGCCCACTCATCCGAAGACGGTGGACCTTCACAGCTTCGGGGACTACTGTCGGGGGGATGAACCCCGGGCAGGCAAGGGAACCCGGATCCTTTTCAAAAGCAACGGGGCCGGCATCGCCCCTCAAGCTGGCACGCGCTTATCAGGTCGCTCGACCCGGCCAAACCCCGCAACCCAGCCAAACCTCCGACCCGGCAAGACACGTCGACTCGGCTTCAACAACTAGTACAAGACAGCCGAACCCGGCACAACCAAGGCTTCCTCAATAAGCCAGCTCCACCCGTGGCGTGCTCCGCAATCCAGCCACTGGTCAGCTCCCGTCCCATCCAGGCCATGCGATGGGACGAGTCTTCAGCCACTGATGACCAAGGCAACAGTGCCCCGCCCATTCCTCTAGTCAGCCGGGGCGTGGCAACAGTGCCCCTCACCTACCCGCTGACCAGGGCCGATGTGGCTACAGTGCCACCGCCATCACCGATGATGACAGCAAGTAGCGACCTGACGGAACGCCACTGTACATGACTCGACTCGGCCACGCCCTGACGGTCGACAAGACGGTGCACCGTCCCCGTAGGCACGCGGGGCCCTCACCTAGGGGAACCTGGCGAACCACAGGACCCCAGCGGGTCCCAGCCCGGGTCCCCAGACGCCGACAACCCGGACCCATCGACTTGTAACATTACCATTTTATCCCTGGGGGGTTGGCCTATAAAACCCCCCAGGAGCCCACACATACAGGCAACGAGAGACAGATAACGTAGAGAGGAATTGGCCACCAAACAGTAACATCCACCCGGGGAGAGGGAGCAGCCTAAGCCTTGGCCAGCCTTCCTTCCTCCTCCACACAGCTCGAGGAGCAACCTTGTACTATCGAACATCAAACTACACTCGGCAGGACTAGGGGTGTTATCTCTCTAGAGAGCCCCGAACCTGGGTATGTATTGTGTCCCGCGCTCTCTCATACCAAACTCGCCTCTGGAGCCCACCGGTGCCCTCGAGCCTCCTCCTCTCTTTAGCCATCCCATGGCATCTGTCGTGCGCCCACCACAACACCTAAGTTTTTTTATATAGATCGATTTTTCGGTATAGTTAAATAGCGGACGTTCGTCCGTATGTTCGTTTTAACGAACAGTTTTCACCTGTTAGCCTGTTTGTCAGTTTTCCTTTTTCCAGGGTTTTTCCGCGATTATTTTCGATCGTGATTTCTGCCCTGATCTTCGTTTTAGTTTATCTTTTCGCTCGTTTATCAGAATCAGGCGATTCAACACCTAGATCTTCGTCTCGAAGCCCTCTTTCTGTTTAAACAACTTGAACAAGATTTTGGTACTGTAAAATTTGACTTTAGTCCAGATTAGTAAATGGATCTTGTTTCTTTCGCAGTTTGAGTTTTGTTCCTTCGTTTGATTTGATTCTTTTTGCAAACCGGAGTTCTTAAGTTGAACTTTCTGGTTAGATCTCTTATTTGAGTTTTATCTGTGCTTCTAGTTAGGTGCTTATTGTATGCTTTGTTTGTTTGCGATAGAGTACCCGGAGTGCGAAGCATGCTACTACGAGTCTCTAGGTTTCACGGATCATCAGCAAGGCAAGTAACATTTTGATCATACCTCTTTACTACCCAGTTTTTATGCATTAGTTCAACCCTCAACCAGTTGCATGGTTAGGATCTGTTTAACATGTGAGTTTTGGGAAGTAGATGATGAGGTAGAACCTATTGCCCAGTTTATTATCAAACCTTTGGGAGTTACGTTTACATGATTCTTATATTGCTATGCTATGCTTGTAGACGTGGTTTGGGTGAGTGTATCCATGATAGATGTGAGTATTGTTAATTAATGGTTGACTTAAGGTGGCTACATAAATACACATCTGGGTGGATTGCTTGAGGCACCCTGGAGTACCCAGTGGTTGTCAGGGCACCTGGAGAATCCAGTGTTGTCCTAGGATATCACGGAATACCCGTGTGATCATCCTACGGTCCGCCACCCAGGCTCAAAGGGATCATAAGATTATTCATGCTAGAAACTTCCGTGTGTAGCCACAAGACAATATGTGCTTTGGCATAGTTGAGTGAGTTGCGTGAAGCTCTTGAAGAGGTAGACTAGCAAATGTAGTGGGTTGTAGGTGGTACTGTCTATCCAGAGTAGAGAGTTAATGCTTCAGAAAGGCCGTGTCTCGATTCTCCAACCATGGATGTATTAGAGTCTTGTGGGGAAAAGTGCGCAAACCTCTGCAGAGTGTACAAACTAATCATGGTTAGACGTGTCCCCGGTTATGGACGTTTTGAGTATCTGGTTCTTGGATTATCATGTTGATCTCATCATTCTAAACTAATTTGATTGGGTTAATGATGATGTTTAATTGGGATGAGTTGGAGGAACCTTCTCAATGTTTAACAACCACCATGATAGTTAAATAAAATTTATTCCTTTGTTGTAGGGAAAATTTGGCTTTATGCAAAACTATAACCATAGAGCTTTCCACCAGCCATATCTACATGTAGTGATAGTAATTATTCTGTTCATTACTCTATGTGTTACATTGCCAGCATATTCCATGTGCTGACCCATTTCGGGCTGCAACATTTCATGTTTCAGACTTTTCAGACGACGAGTAAGGTGCCATAGGTCGCTGTCTTTCACTCAGCTATGCCGTTGGAGTTGATGGACTCACTTTATCTTCCAAGCTTTCCGCTGTTAACGTTTTTAGATGGCCTTAAGACATATTATTGTAATAAGTTCTCTTTTGAGGCATTCGATGTAATAAGTGTGTGATTGCTATTTTGTTATAAATCCTCGAGTACCGTGCGTGTCAGCATTACCGATCCAGGGATGGCACTGATGCACAGAGATCAGACTGTTTGAGGTCTGATCGCTACAAGATGGTATCAGAGCACACGCTGACTATAGGACACGACCACTAAGCTAAAACCATAGGTCACTCCTCTCTTCTCATTTCTGACTCCTCTCCCTTTTCTACTCTATAGGATGGCAGATGCAAGGAACAAGTTCACACAACCGGATGAAGATACACCTTTTGGACAAAATCTGAAGGAAGTTACTGATACCTGAACATCGGAATACCAAGCTTCACCGGGTCCTACATCGCCACTTTACCTGAAGAGGAGCGTTGGATGATTCGAGTTTAAGTTCCAGGAAGGACGTTCATGCCAGTCACTGAGCCCATAGAGTTTTCCTTTGATGCACCAACCTGGAGTCTAGGAAAGAGCATGGCAGCCCACATCACCATGAGACACATTGGAGAAGTTTACCACAAAGTTCTCAAGGATACTATCTACCAGATTTGTGGGCGCCGAGATGAGCAATGGGAGATGATCAGCACCAGGAGGGATAGGTCCATTGCAGCTTTCATCCAGGAGTTAAACCAACATATTCGACGCCAGGAGAACCAGATGTGCGCAGGCATGATAGATCTGAAGAAGGCAATGACCAGGATCACGGAGCTGGAGGAAGAACTCAAGTCTACACACGATGGATATGAGGAGGAAATGATGATACTCGTGGAGAAGAATGACGATCTAATAAGGAAGCTAGGAGTATTCATGGGAGACCCCGCGCCAGGAGGAGAAGATGACGATTCCACTTGTCCGGAGAACTGCATCATCATCGACGACACTGACTCAGACCCCGATGATAGCAATGATGACTATGTTGATGAAGCTGGAGCAGATATCATGGAGTCTTCCACTGATTAAAACTTCTAGTCGACCACCATATCAGTAGTAGTATTCCCCCATGTATATAGTATAGTCCGAGCACTTTTGTAATGATAGTTAGACCGGTTGTATGCCCTTGTGTGATTTGATTGAAGTGATATGTTTGTGTTTGTCTCATGTGCATATGGGTAGTATTTTCCATCTAGAGCTCATTCTATTCTGTTTTCTCATCTTTTTCTAAACCCATCATATGCCTCCGAGACGTGACAATGGATTTGCTTCCCCGCCGAAGCTCACTCAGTTGATCCAGCAGCAGAATACCTTGATGCAACTAATAGTCCAGAATCAGAACCGGGGGAACAACAACAACAACAACCCACCACCACCACCACCTGTTGATCACTTAGCCCGTTTCTTAAGGCTGAATCCATCGGTGTTCTCCAGTAGCACCGAGCCGTTTGTTGCAGATGATTGGCTCTGCAAGATTGGAAGGGAGCTGACCACTGTAAGATGCACAGATACGGAGAGAGTGCGTTTTGCCGCACATCAGCTTGATGGACGCGCATCATCATGGTGGGAGAATTTCACAGCCACTTACCCCATCAACACTGTCACATGGGACCAGTTTTAGCAGGCTTTTCACACTGCCCATGTTTCAGCAGGAGCTATGGCCATGAAGAAGTGCGAATTTCGTAACTTGCGCCAAGGAGGACGCACAATGGGCTAGTATGTGGATGATTTTAGTAAGTTAGCACGTTATGCCCCGGATGACGTCGCTACGGATGCAGCTAAGCAGGAGAAGTTTCTGGAAGGACTGAATGATGAGCTGAGCATGCAGTTGATGGTGGCAACCTTCAACAACTACCAGGAGTTGGTAGATAGAGCTCTCATGATTGAAGGGAAGCAGCAGCAGATTGAAAACCGCAAGAGGAAGTATGGACAAGGGAAGTACAATTCAGGAGCTCAGCAGAGGCCCCGTTTTACCCCGAACTCGGGAGGACACATTCACCATAACCATGGAGGTCACAATTCCAATGGAGGAAGTTCGCATAACCATAGTGGCCCCAAGAATGGAAATGGGAATGGACGAAGAAACGGCCAGAACCGTTCCAACCCAGCAACGCCCGCCAAGAAGGATCTGAGTCACATTACTTGTTTCAAATGCGGGAAGAATGGACACTACGCCGCCGACTGTTCTGAAGCAAAGAATGGAAATGGCAATGGAAGCTCTGGGAAGAAGCCCAACCCTTTCAACAGGGGACAAGTGAACCACGTTAGCGTGGAGGAGGTTGAAGCGCAGCCAGATGTAGTAATAGGTAAGTTTTTGGTTAAGTCATTTACTGCAATCGTTCTTTCTGATACTGGTGCATCGCATTCATACATATTAAGGGGATTTGTGGATAAGTATAACCTGCCAACCCAAGCCCTTAGGTCACCCATGTTAGTAACCTCACCAGGAGCAGAGTATATGGCCAGCCTATGGTGTGATCGGTTACCATTAAGGATTGGTAACTACGTGTTCCCCTCAGACATAATAGTACTGGAGTCACAAGGACTGGATGTAATATTAGGCATGGATTGGTTATCAAAGTATGGAGGGAACATTGACTGCGCCAGTAAGTCGATTTTACTCACTACTCCATAAGGAAGAAGGATTAAGTATGTATCCTGACATGTGCCGAAGAGGACTCAAGTGAACTTGTTATCAGGAGTTGTATAGGAGGAAGTACCAGTGGTGAAGGATTTCCCTGATGTATTTCCAGAGGAGTTGCCAGGCATGCCACCGGATAGAGACATTGAGTTTTTGATTGAGCTTTTGCCAGGCACAGGACCAATATCTAAGAGACCGTATCGGATGCCCACAAAGGATTTGGAGGAAATTAAGAAGCAGATTAAGGAGTTACTGGATAAAGGCTATATTCGCCCAAGTCCGTCACCTTGGGGATCACCAGCGCTTCTAGTGGAGAAGAAGGATGGATCATTGAGGATGGTTGTTGATTATCGAGGGTTGAATGAAGTGACGATCAAGAACAAGTACCCACTCCCGATGATCAATGATTTGTTTGACCAGTTGCAAGGAGCTAAAGTATTTTCCAAGGTCGATCTGCGATCAGGATACCACCAGCTGAAGATTCGAGAGTAGGATATACCCAAGACAACTTTTACCACAAGGTACAGGCTATATGAGTATACCGTTATGTCATTTGGTCTGACTAACGCGCCTGCCTATTTCATGAACATGATGAACAAGGTGTTTATGGAGTTTTTGGATAAGTTCATCGTGGTGTTCATTGATGACATATTGGTTTACTCAAAGAATGAAGAGGAGCATAAGGAGCATTTGTGTTTGGTACTTGGGAAGCTTAGAGAATATCAGTTGTATGCCAAGTTCAGCAAGTGTGAGTTTTGGTTGAAGGAAGTTGGATTCCTTGGACATGTTATATCCGGAGAAGGAATAGCAGTAGACCCCACCAAGGTTGTTACTGTGACAAATTGAGAAGCACCCACGTCAGTTGGAGAGATCCAGAGTTTTCTTGGACTCGCAGGATGCTACAGGAGGTTCATTGAGAATTCCTCAAAGATTGCAAAGCCCATGACGGAGTTGTTGAAGAAGGACACCAAGTTCAAATGGACTAAGGAATGTGAGGCCAGTTTTCAGGAGTTGAAGAAACGTTTGGTTATAGCCCCAATGTTGATTCTTCCAGATCAACGAAAGGATTATCAAGTGTATTGCGACGCTTCACGTCGAGGACTTGGAGCAGTGCTTATGCAGGAGGGAAGAGTTGTTTCATATGCCTCACGATGGCTTAAACCCTATGAGTTGAATTATGCTACACATGATTTGGAGTTAGCAGTCGTAGTGCATGCGTTGAAGACATGGAGACATTTTCTCATCGGAAACCATTGTGAGGTGTACACGGATCACAAGAGTTTGAAGTATATCTTCACGCAGAAGGAGTTTAATCTTAGAGGAGATGGTTGGAGCTCATCAAGGATTATGATATGAGGTTGCACTATCATCCCGGAAAGGCTAACGTAGTAGCCGATGCGTTGAGTCGCAAGAGTCATGTCAATACGCTCATGACCGGAGGATTACCCAAGGAGTTAGCAGAGGATCTCCGCAAACTATGTTTGGAAATAGTTCCGAGAGGTTATGTAGCAGCATTGGAAATTCAGTCTACCTTGATGGATAAGATCAGAGAAGCTCAGAAGACGGACAAAGAGATTGCCGAGATAAAGGAAAGGATGAGCAAAGGAAAGGCTAAAGGATTTTGTGAGGATGAGCATGATACCTTATGGTTTGAGGATCGCGTATATGTGCCTAATAACCCCGAGATCAGGAAGTTGATTCTGTAGGAGGCCCATGATTCACCATATTCGATTCACCTAGGAAATACCAAGATGTATCTAGATTTGAAGGACAATTTCTGGTGGACCGGAATGAAGAAGGACATTGCGGAGTATGTAGTAGTTTGTGATGTATGTCAGAGAGTAAAGGCAGAGTATCAGAAGCCAGCAGGATTGCTACAGCCATTGCCGATACCCGAATGGAAGTGGGATAAGCTAGGCATGGATTTTATCACGGGATTGCCCAGGACTCGTTCCGGCTATGACTCTATATGGGTTGCAGTCGATCGGTTGACCAAGGTAGCTCATTTCATCCCAGTGAAGACCACTTACACCAGTGCTAAGTTGGCCAAGATATACAAGACCAGGATCGTATGTCTGCATGGAGTTCCGAGGACCATTGTATCAGATAGAGGAACCCAGTTTACCTCAAAGCTCTGGAATCAATTGCATGAGACTTTGGGTACCAGGCGAGAGTTTAGTACAGCCTTCCATCCACAGACAGATGGACAGACCGAGAGAGTCAATCAGATTCTGGAGGACATGTTGAGAGCTTGTGCGCTAGACTATGGATCTAGTTGGGACGATAATTTGCCATATGCAGAGTTCTCTTACAATAACAGTTATCAAGCCAGTTTGAAGATGGCCCCTTTCGAAGCTTTGTATGGAAGGAGGCGCAGGACACCGTTGTTAGGGGATGAAGTTGGAGACCGTCAGTTGTTTAGACCAGATTTAATTAAGGAGTCTGAAGAGAAGGTTAAGCTGACTTGCGATAGACTCAAGATAGCCCAGTCCAGGCAGAAGAGCTATGCGGATTCTAAATGCAAGGAGACAGTTTAGGAAGTCGGAGACAGAGTGTATCTTCGTGTGTCCCCACTTCGAGGAGTTAACCGTTTTGGAGTTAAGGGAAAGTTAGCACCACGTTTTGTGGGACCATACAAAGTTTTGGAGCGTATGGGAGAAGCTGCTTACAAGTTGGAATTGCTAGAAGGATTGTCTGGAGTTCATGATGTGTTCCACGTATCCCATTAGAAGTAGTGCCATGCAGAGATGGCTGATATTCCTCTGAGAGATACAGTGCCACTGGAAGCGATTCAGTTGGATAGCAATTTGACCTACGAGGAGAAAGAGTCTCGAGTTTGCCAGCCGAGTCACACGCAGCAAGGTTATCAAGTTCTGCAAAGTTCAGTGGAGCCACCATACCGAGGATGAAGCCACCTAGGAGTGAGAGGAAGACCTACGGAAGGATCACCCGCACCTATTTTCTAGCCAACCCGAATCTCGAGGACGAGATTCATCTTAAGGGGGTAGGTCAGGGCACCTGGAGAATCCAGTGTTGTCCTAGGATATCCCGGAGTACCCGTGTGATCATCCTATAGTCCGCCACCCAGGCTCAAAGGGATCATAAGATTATTCATGCTAGAAACTTCCATGTGCAGCCACAAGCCAATATGGGCTCTGTCATAGTTGAGTAAGTTGCGTGAAGCTCTTGAAGAGGTAGACTAGCATACTAGTGGGTTGTAGGTGGTACTGTCTATCCAGAGTAGAGAGTTAATGCTTCAGAAAGACTGTGTCTCGATTCTCCGACCATGGATGTATTCGAGTCTTGTGGGGAAAAGTGTGCAAACCTCTGAAGAGTGTACAAACTAATCATGGTTAGCCGTGTCCCCGGTTGTGGACATTTTGAGTATCTAGTTCTTGGATTATCATGTTGATCTCATCACTCTAAACTAATTTGATTAGGTTAATGATAATGTTTAATTGGGATTGAGTTGGAGGAACCTTCTCAATGTTTAACAACCACCATGATAGTTAAATAAAATTTATTCCTTTGTTGTAGGAAAAAAATTGGCTTTATGCAAAACTGTAACCATAGAGCTTTCCACCAGCCATATATGCATGTAGTGATAGCAATTATTCTGTTCATTACTCTATGTGTTACATTGCCAGCATATTCCATGTGCTGACCCGTTTTGGGCTGCAACATTTCATGTTGCATACTTTTAAGACGACGAGTAAGGTGCCATAGGTCGCTGTCTTTCACTCAGCTATGTCGTTGGAGTTAATGGACTCACTTTATCTTCCAAGCTTTCCGTTGTTATCGTTTTTAGATGGCCTAAAGCCATATTATTGTAATAAGTTCTCTTTTGAGACATTCGATGTAATAAGTGTGTGATTACTACTCTGTTATAAATCCTCGAGTACTGTGCGTGTCAGCATTACCGATGCAGGGATGGCACTGATGCACAGAGATCAGACTGTTTGAGGTCTGGTCGCTACAGTGAGTTCTTTATGACTAATGTTGAGTTCATGGTTTATACGCACTCTCACCCTTCCATCATTGCTAGCCTCTTCGGTACCGTGCATTGCCCTTTCTCACCTCGAGAGTTGGTACAAACTTCACCGGTGCATCCAAACCCCGTGATACGATACACTCTATCACACATAAGCCTCCTTATATCTTCCTCAAAACAGCCACCATACCTACCTATCATGGCATTTCCATAGCCATTCCAAGATATATTGCCATGCAACTTCCATCATCATCATATACATGACTTGAGCATTCATTGTCATATTGCTTTGCATGATCGTAAGATAGATAGCATGATGTTTTCATGGCTTGTCCGTTTTTTGATGTCATTGCTACGCTAGATCATTGCACATCCCGGTACACCGCCGAAGGCATTCATATAGAGTCATATCTTTGTTCTAGATATCAAGTTGTAATATTGAGTTGTAAGTAAATAGAAGTGTGATGATCATCATTATTAGAACATTGTCCCATGTGAGGTTATCAAAATAAATATGGCCAAAGAAGCCCCCCCCCCCCCCAAAAAAAGAGAGGCCAAAGAAGCCTGCAAAAAATGAGAGAAAAGAGAGAAGGGACAATGTTACTATCCTTTGACCACACTTGTGCTTCAGAGTAGCACCATGTTCTTCATATAGAGAGTCTCTTGAGTTATCACTTTCATATACTAGTGGGAATTTTCATTATAGAACTTGGCTTGTATATTCCAACGATGGCTTCCTCAAATGCCCTAGGTCTCCATGAGCAAGCAAGTTGGATGCACACCCACTTAGTTTCAGTTTGAGCTTTCATACACTTATAGCTCTAGTGCATCCGTTGCAAAGCAATCCCTACTCCTCGCATTGACATCAATTGATGGGCATCTCCATAGCCCGTTGATTAGCCGAGTCGATGTGAGACTTTCTCCTTTTTGACTTCTCCACATAACCCCCACCATCATATTCTATTCCACCTATAGTGCTAAATCCATGGCTCACGCTCATGTATTGCATGAAAGTTGAAAAAGTTTGAGAATACTAAAGTATGAAACAATTGCTTGGCTAAAACCGGGGTTGTGCATGATTTAAATACTTTGTGTGGTGAAGATGGAGCATAGCCAGACTATATGATTTTGTAGGGATAAGTTTCTTTGGCCATGTTGTTTTGAAAAGACATGATTGCTTTATTAGTACGCTTGAAGTATTATCGTCTTAATGTCAAATGATAGAATATTGCTTTGAATCACTCGTGTCTTAATATTCATGCCATGATTAGATTACATGATCAAGATTATGCTAGGTAGCATTCCACGTCAAAAATTATCTTTTTTATCATTTACCTACTCGAGGACGAGCAGGATTAAGCTTGGGGATGCTAATACGTCTTCGTCATATCTATAATTTTTTATTGTTCCATGCCAATATTCTACAACTTTCATATACTTTTGGCAACTTTTTATATTGTTTTTGGGACTAACATATTGATCCAGTGCCCAGTGCCAGTTCCTGTTTGTTGCATGTTTTATGTTTCGCAGAAAACCCATATCAAACAGAGTCCAAATGGGATAAAACGGACGGAGAATATTTTTGGAATATTTATGATTTTTGGGAAGAAAAACCAACGCGAGACGGTGCCCGAGGGGGCCACGAGGCAGGGGGCGCGCCCCTGACCCTCGTGGGCACCCCGTAAGGCGGTTGATGCTCTTCTTTTGCCGCAAGAAAGCTAATTTTCGAAGAAAAATCATGGCGAAGGTTTCAATCCAATCGGAGTTATGGATCTCCGGATATATAAGAAACGGTGAAAGGGCATAATCGGAGAATGCAGAAACAGAGAGAGACAGAGAGACAGATCCAATCTCGGAGGGGCTCTTGCCCCTCCCACGCCCATCTAGGGAGAAGGTCAAGGAAGAAGAAGAAGAAGGGGGGCTCTCTCCCCCTCGCTTCTGGTGGCGTCGGAACGCCGCCGGGGGCCATCATCATCACCGCGATCTACACCAACACCTCCATCATCTTCACCAACATCTCTATCACCTTCGCCCATCTATATTCAGCGGTCCACTCTCCCGCAACCAACTGTACCCTCTACTTGAACATGGTGCTTTATGCTTCATATTATTATCCAATGATGTGTTGCCATCCTATGATGTCTGGGTAGATTTTGGTTGTCCTATCGGTAATTGGTGAGTTGCTATGATTGGTTTAATTTGCTTGCGGTTATGTTGCTGCCCTATTGTCCCCCCCCCCCCCCCCCCCCCCCGTATCGTGCAAGCGTGTGGGATTCCCGCTGTAGGGTGTTGCAGTGCGTTCATGATTCGCTTATAGTGGGTTGCTTGAGTGACAGAAGCATAAACCCAAGTAAGGGGGTTGTGGCGTATGGGATAAAGGGGACTTGATACTTTAATGCTATGGTTGGGTTTTACCTTAATGATCTTTAGTAGTTGCGGATGCTTGCTAGAGTTCCAATCATAAGTGCATATGATCCAAGAAGAGAAAGTATGTTAGCTTATGCCTCTCCCACATAAAACTTGCTATCGGTCTAGTAAAGTAGTCAATTGCTTAGGGACAATTCCACAACTCCTCCCACCACTTTTCCACACTCGCTATATTTACTTTATTGCTTCTTTATCTAAACATCCCCTAGTTTATATTTACGTGCTCATTATTATCTTGCAAACCTATCCAATAACACCTACAAAGTACTTCTAGTTTCATACTTGTTCTAGGTAAAGCGAACGTCAAGCATGCGTAGAGTTGTATCGGTGGTCGATAGAACTTGAGGGAATATTTATTCTACCTTTAGCTCCTCATTGGGTTTGACACTCTTACTTATTGAAAGAGGCTACAATTGATCCCATATACTTGTGGGTTATCAAGCACCCCCAAAGTTCAAGCAGTGACTAAACCTTGTAATTCATGGTAGAAAAGATCCAGTCATGATGCCCCCAACATTAGGTATCCACAATGCATCAGCATGACAACAGTGCTCTCAGGTTCTGGCGCTTATTTGAGAAGGTGATGACACAACATAAAAGTAAATAGATAGTTCCTACGCAGAGGGAAGCAGTGATTTGCAGAGGTGCCAGAGCTCAAGTTTTTTTTAAACAGAGGTAAATGATCATGCACCCTTCTTATTCACTTCATGACCATCAGTTGTCAATATCTTCTATTCTAAGCATGCTAGTGGCGGTTCCCAAGCAGAAAGGTAAAGGTTATGACTCCATTGGGAGTTTTTGTTTGATTATTTATAAGCTCTTTTCTTTTTGCAGTTTGGGACTGGGCATCCCTATTACTGCCCTTTTCTCGTGCGATGGCGAGTGAATAAACACTCGACCTGAGAATAACCCGCTTAGCATGGAAGATACCGACTACCTCCCGTCATTCCATGAACAATCCAGACACACAAAAAGGATATTTATTTGAAGTTTTTAGAGGTGGCACATGCAAATTTACTTAGGACAGCAGGGTAATACCGCATATAGGTAGGTATGGTGGACTCATCTAGAATAACTTGGGCTTCAGGTTTTTGATGTACAAGTAGAGTTACCACTTAGTATAGGCGAATGCTAGCAATTAGGTTGAGAAGCGGCCAGCTAGAGAGAACCAACAGTCATGAACATGCATTATGCATAAGTAACATTGGACACTAGCATGAGTAGGATATGAACACCATGAACATAAATATTATAGAGGCTATGTTGGTTATGATTCAACTACATGCATGAACATGTGCCAAGTCAAGCCACTCGAACATTCAGAGGAGGATACCATATCATCATACTACATCACAATCATTTTAACGCAATGCTGATATCCAAGACATACATGGCATGAGAAACTATAATCTCTAATTGTCATTGCAAACATGTTTGATCATAATAGGCTGAAGCATGGATACTAGGTTGAACATATTTACAAAAACAGAACAAGTCGAGTTCATACCCGTTTCTCTCTGCCACGGCCAGTTCATCTAATATCGTTATTATTGCCTTTCACTTGCACGACCGAACGATTTGAAATAATAATAGTGCAAGAGTGCCATGGACTAAGTTGGAATCTGCAAACATTTTATTCAAGAGGAGAAGACAAGGTAATATGTGCTCTTTGTTAGATTAGCAATAATGCAAATGAGAGCCACTCAACATTTTCATCGTGGCCTTCTCCTCGGTATGACTCGATAAAAGAAAAAGAAATTCAGAGAAACACACTGAAATATTTTTGGAGTTTTGGGTTTTTTAGAAAGCAAGCAAACGGAAAAAGGAAAAGCAAAAACGAGAAAAACTATTTACACGGGAAAGCTCCCTACAAGTGAAAGAAGAACAAGGAAATCTTTTTTGGTTTTCTTTTTAGTGCTACAACAATTTAAACTAAGAAGAAAAATCAAAAAGAAGCAAGAAACATATTTTTAGATTTTCTCAAAGTTTTTCAAACACACAAGAAGAAAGCAAGAAAATAAATTAAACATGGATGATACAATAAAAAAGTGTGGACACCGACAACTGGAATGAAATGTGTGAATCATTAATGTAGTGTCGATCGGAATACGTACTCCCCCAAGCTTAGGCTTTTGGCCTAACTTGGTAATCAGTCAGTAGCCTGGATGGTAGTTGGCGTGGTAGCTCACGGAGGCCCTCGGCGCCGATGCCTCAGTCCGTCGCGCTGCCTCCACTGCTGCGTTGTGAGCTCGAGCCTTGCTCTCCAGAACATAATAGCTTCCCTTGATGTGGTAGTCAAAAAGAGCAGGCGCGGGCAAATATGTGTGCACAACAGTGGTTTGGTTAAACAAAAAATTGTAAGTGAAGTCATGAATTTTTCATTTGAGGATCTTATGGCTTTTTAAAGCCTCAAAGTCTAAATACTGCATGGGTAGGATAGGGTCAAAGGGCAAAGGTGAAACACCCAGCTCTCGTGCTAAACGTGTGACATAAATTCCTCCATAAAAATAGCCACTGCTAGAGTTGTGCTGCAGTCTGCGTGCAACAATCGCTGCAAGATTATAAACCTTTTCACCTATGAGAGCGGCACGTATGAGGCTCAAGTCTAGAGCACAAAGTGTACTACGGTCTTGCTTGCCTACTATGCATTTTACATTGAATAATGTGAAGTATTGAATTGTAGGAAAATGTATGCTCTTTATTCTACCTTGTGCTACCCCCTAGTTTCACCAAAGCAGAGACTAGTTAAGAAAGACTCAAACTCAGACCTAGATGGCTCATCGAGTAAACCCTAGAATGGGATTTTGCAGAGGTGAGCAAACCTTTCTAGAGAAATGGTAAATGGGTCATCATAAAGTTTAAAAGACACCCTAGACTCACGAGGATAGAATCTAAATTCTTCGACAAATGATTCGGTGAGGATGAGGCGTTGGTCGCACTTATCTGAAATGTAGGGACCGAGTTCAACATTGTGAACTAGTTGCTCAAATTCCTCCTTAATACCAACTCTCGCCATGTAATCATCACATGGCCATAAGCATGTTTTGGTTGTGGCACTTTGAATGGATTTTTCGCTTGGTTTAGCATAGGACCGACGAAAGGAGCTGCTACTAGAGGATGCCTCCGAGGATCTCCTCCTCGAAGAGCTTCTTCCAAAGAAGTTCATAATGTTCGCGTACAATTTTTTGAAAAAAAATTGTCATGAAAAATTTAGTAACAAAACTTCACAAGATTGATAGCAACTACTCATAGGGATGTATAGAGGCCATAAAAGCATTCAAACTACTTAGAACTCTAAGAATTCAACATGCAAGCTCATCCATAGCAGCACCAAGAGTAGCTAATTATTCTAAATATAAACCACTAAAACAAAAACTAATTGGACACATGGAGGAGTCACTACCAAGCAACAAATCCCCGAAACAGTTTCGGAAACGGAGCTTCGAGCAAAGAGATCGAAATCTGCGGTCTCGGGAGCAACAACACGAGAGTGTGTTGGTGATTTTTTTCTGGGTGAATGGAGTGGTGTGGGAGGAAGAAGTAAGTGAGGGGGCACACCAGGTGGGCATCACCCACCAGGGCGCGTTTGGGGGTGCAGGCGCGCCCAGGTGGGTTTTGCCCACCTGGTGCACCTCCCTCAGGTGTTATTTGCACCAGAAATTCATATAAAATTCAAAAAAATCATGTCAGGTTTTCAGATCATTCTGAGAACTTCTATTTTTGGATCATTTTTTATTGCATAGAAAAACCATGGCATTTTATTTTATTTAACTAATAAAACAGAAAAACAATAGGTAGGGGCAGAAGGTAGTGCTTACTAAATCCATCAACTTCATACCTCTTAATAAGGTTGATCAAGTCTTATTAACAACCACTTTCGATTAGCATGAAACCGAAGAACTTTTGTAAAACACTAAGTTACCTCACTGGGGATATGGATGTCCCCAACAATAAGCATTTCATGTTTCTTTTTGACAGTAGGTACAGGTAGTTGAAAACTTCCAATAGTGATTATCAGAGATTTTTCAATAACATTGATACCATTCACTTGGAATTGTTTCTTCAGAAAGTGCACCGTATGCTCATTACCATTGATATAAAAAGTGAACTTGCTTTTATTGCAATCAATAACAGCCCCTGAGGTATTCAAGAAGGGTCTACCAAGGATAATCGACATGTTTTCATCCTCAGGCGTCTCAAGTATAACAAAGTCAGTCAAAATAGTAACATTAGCAACAACAACGGGCACATCCTCACAAATACTGATAGGTATGGCAGTTGATTTATTAACCATTTGCAAAGATATTTCAGTAGGTGTGAGTTTATTCAAATCAAGTCTTTTATATAAAGAGAAAGGCATAACACTCACACGAGCTCCCAAATCACATAAAGCAGTTTTCACATAATTTCTTTTAATGGAGCAAGGTATAGTTGGTATTCTCGGATCTCCAAGTTTTTAGGTACTCCATCTTTGAAAGTGTAATTAGCAAGCATAGTGGAGATTTCAGCTTCTAGTATTTTTCTCTTATTAGTGATGATGTCTTTCATATACTTTGCATAAGGAGGCATTTTCAAGATATCAGTCAAGCGAGTGCGCAAAAAGACTGGCCTAATCATTTCAGCAAAGCGTTCAAATTCTTCATCATCTTTCTTTTTAGTTGACTTAGGTGGAAAGGGCATAGGCTCTTGACCCATGGTTCTCTCTCCTTTCCATGTTTTCTAGCAACAAAGACTCTTTTGTCATATCTTTTATTCTTAGGTTGTGGGTTATCAAGATCAACAACTGGTTCTATCTCAACATCGTTATCCGGTTCTTTATCATTAGGTTGAGTGTTTTCATGAACCTCATCATTATCTTTTTCATTATCAGAAGGTGAGTGTTCATTACCAGATCGAGTTTCAGCATCAGAGATAGAAACTTCATTATCATTATCAGGAGGTTTTTCTACTTCAGGTTCACTAGAGGTAGGCAAAGTCTTATCATTTTTATTCTTCTTTTTATTTTTAGAAGAACTAGGTGTAGTGGTGTTGTTCCTTTGAGAATCTTGTTCAATTCTCTTTGGATGTCGTTCAGGATAAAGTGGTTCCTGAGTCATTTTACCTCCTCTAGTTGCTACTCGAACAGCAAAGTCACTTATATTATTGTTCATTTCATCAAGTAACTCTCTTTGAGATTTAACAACTTGTTCTAATTGAGTTTGAACCATAGAGGCGTGTTTTCTAAACCTCTAACATCATTTGAGATTCTAAATAACAAGTCACTTAAGCGAGCAATCATGTCAGAGTTGTATTTCAATTGTTTCATAACATTTGCATTGAAGTGGTGTTGCTTTCTAATGTAATTATCAAACTCACAAAGGCATTGACTAGGATGTTTATTATGAGGATCATCACTATCATTGAATTTCATTAAAGATTTTACCTCTACCACCTTGGGTGGTGGTGGTGCTTCAAGCCCGTGTATTTCTTTGATAGGTGGTAAACTTTTAACATCCTCTGCCTTAATACCGTTTTCCTTCATAGATTTCTTTGCCTCTTGCATATATTCACGACTGAGATATAAGATACCCCTCTTCTTCGGAGTGGGCTTAATAGGTGCTTCAGGAGGAGTCCAATCATCATAATTTTTCAGTATGTTATTCAATAATTCCTCAGCTTGTTCAATGGTTTGTTCCCTGAAAACACAACCAGCACAACTATCTAGGAAGTCCCTAGAAGCATCGGTTAGTCCATTATAGAAGATATCAAGTATTTCATTTTTATTAATAGGATGATCAGGCAAAGCATTAAGCAATTGGAGAAGCTTCCCCCAAGCTTGTGGGAGACTCTCTTCTTCAATTTGCACAAAGTTAAATATCTCCTGCAAGGCAGCTTGTTTCTTATGAGCAGGGAAATATTTTTCAGAGAAGTAATAGATCATATCCTGGGGACTACGCACACAACTAGGAGCAAGAGTATTGTACCAAGATTTAGCATCACCCTTTAATGAGAATGGAAATAACTTGAGAATATAGTAATAGTGAATCTTCTCATCATGAGCAAGAAGGGTAGCTATATCATTCAACTTAGTAAGATGTGCCACAACAGTTTCAGTTTCATAACCATGGAAAGGATCAGATTCAACCAAAGTGATTAAATCTGGGTCGACAGAGAATTCATAATCCTTATCAGCAATAACAATAGGTGAAGTAGCAAACTCAGGATCACATTCCATTTTAGCATTCAGAGATCTTTCTTTATACTTGCATAATAATTTCTCTAGATCATCTTTATCCTTACAAGCAAGAATATCTGTAGTTGCCTCCTCACTCATAGTATAACCTTCCGATACCTTTGGCAATTCATATCTAGGAGGACTAGTTCTAGTAGGTGTTTCAGTAGTTTCAGTTTCAGGTTCATCATCAGATTCAACAATATCATGTTGTCTTACTCTAGCAATTTGTTCATCAAGAAATTCACCTAGTGGCACATTATCATCAAGCAAGGTACTAGCATCATCATCATGAGTAGCATTCATAGAAGAAGTAGCATCATCAATAACTTGCGACATATCAGAATTAATAGCATGTTGTGGAGTTGCAAGTTTACTTATAACAGAAGGTGAACCTAAAGCAGAACTGGATGGCAGTTCCTTACCTTCCCTTGTCTTTGAGGGAAAAATCTTAGTCTTAGCATCCTTCAGATTCTTTATAGTGATAATATGATAATAATCCCAAATGACTCAAAAAATACAGCTATGATCCCCGGCAACGGCGCCAGAAAAAGGTATTGATAACCCACAAGTATAGGGGACCGTAAAAGTTTTCGAGGCTACAGTATTCAACCCAAATTTATAGATTTGACACAAGGGGAGCCAAAGAATATTTGAAGGTATTAGCAGCTGAGTTGTCAATTCAACCACACCTGGAGATTAATTATCTGTAGCAAAGTGATTAGTAGCACAGTAGTATGATAGTTTTGATGATAGCAGTAGTAGTAACAGTAACGGTAACAGTGATAGCAGTGATATTGTAGCAGTAACGATAGCAGTAGCAACAATAGTAACTTAGCAAGAACAATATAAGATAAATTCGTAGGCATTGGATCGGTGACTCGTTGGATGATATACATCATGAGACAGTTATAACCTAGGGCAATACGGCACTAGCTCCAGTTCATAAATATAATGTAGGCATGTATTCAGTAAATAGTCATACGTGCTTATGGAAAGAACTTGCATGACATCTTTTGTCCTACCCTCCCGTGGCAGAGGGGTCCTATTGGAAACTAAGGGATAGTAAGGCCTCCTTTTAATAGAGAACCAGAACAAAGCATTGGCACACGGTGAATACATGAACTCCTCAAACTACGGTCATCACCGGAAGTGGTCCCGACTATTGTCACTCCAGGGTTGCCGGATCATAACACATAGTAGGTGACTATAACTTGCAAGATCGGATCTAGAGCATGGATATAATGGTGATAACATAAATTGTTCAGATCTGAAATCATGGCACCCGGGCCCAAAGTGACAAGCATTAAGCATGGCAAAGTCATAGCAACATCAAACTCAAACACATAGTAGATACTAGGGATCAAGCCCTAACAAAACTAACTCGATACATGATGAATCTCATCCAACTCCTCACTGGCCAGCGAGCCTATGAAGGAATTACTCACTCCCGGTGGGGAGCATCATGGAATTGGCGATGGCAATGTGTTGGTGATGACGAAGATCGAAGATCCCCCTCTCCGAAGCCCCAAACGGACTCCAGATCTGCCCTCCCGAGGAAGAACAGGCTTGGCGGTGGCTCCGTCTCGTGAAATGCGATAATTCTTTCTCCCTCATTTTTTCTGAAAATATGGGATTTTATAGCGTCGGTTTGAGGGTCAGCGGGGCCACCAGGTGGGCAGCACCCACCTGGACACGCTAGCGCGCCCTGGTGGGTTGTGCCCACCCAGGTGCCCCCCTCAGGTCCTTCCTAGTTCCAGAAATTATCTTATTTGATATAAAAAATCCTCGCAAAGTTTCATTCCATTCTGAGAACTTTTATTTCTGCACAAAAATAACACCATGGTAGTTCTGCTGAAAACAGCGTCAGTCCGGGGTTAGTTTCATTCAAATCATGCAAATTAGAGTCCAAGACAAGAGGAAAAGCGTTAGGAAAAGTAGATACGTTGGAGACGTATCACTGACGGTAATGTTACTATCTACAAAGCTAGGTTTGTTTCGAAAGGTTTTCGACAAGTTCAAGGAGTTGACTACAATGAGACTTTCTCACCCGTAGCGATGCTTAAGTCTGTCCGGATCATGTTAGCAATTGCCGCATTTTATAATTATGAAATTTGGCAGATGGATGTCAAAACTGCATTCCTGAATGGATTTCTGGAAGACGAGTCATATATGATGCAACCAGAAGGTTTTGTCGATCCAAAGGGTGCTAACAAAGTGTGCAAGCTCCAGCGATTCATTTATGGACTGGTGCAAGCCTCTCGGAGTTGGAATAAACGCTTTGATAGTGTGATCAAAGCATATGGTTTTATACAGACTTTTGGAGAAGCCTGTATTTACAAGAAAGTGAGTGGGAGCTCTGTAGCATTTCAAATATTATATGTGGATGACATATTGTTGATTGGAAATGATATAGAATTTCTGGATAGCATAAAGGGATACTTGAATAAGAGTTTTTCAATGAAAGACCTCGGTGAAGCTGCTTACATATTGGGCATCAAGATCTATAGAGATAGATCAAGACGCTTAATTGGACTTTCACAAAGCACATACCTTGATAAAGTTTTGAAGAAGTTCAAAATGGATCAGTCAAAGAAAGGGTTCTTGTCTGTGTCACAAGGTGTGAAGTTGAGTCAGACTCAATGCCTGACCACTGCAGAAGATAGAGAGAAAATGAAAGTCATTTCCTATGCTTCAGCCATAGGTTCTATCATGTATGCAATGCTGTGTACCAGACATGATGTGTGCCTTGCTATAAGTATAGCAGGGAGGTACCAAAGTAATCCAGGAGTGGAGCACTGGACAACGGTCAAGAAATTCTTGAAATACCTGAAAAGGACTAAGGATATGTTTCTCGTTTATGGGGGTGACAAAGAGCTCGTCGTAAATGGTTACGTTGATGCAAGCTTTAACATCCGGATGACTCTAAGTCGCAGTCCGGATAAGTATTTTTATTGAATGGTGGAGCTGTCAGTTGGTGCAGTTCCAAGCAAAGCATCGTGGCGGGATCTACGTGTGAAGCAGAGTACATAGCTTCTTTGGAAGCAGCAAATGAAGGAGTCTGGATGAAGGAGTTCATATCCGATCTAGGTGTCATACCTAGTGCATCGGGTCCAATGAAAATCTTTTGTGACAATACTAGTGCAATTGCCTTGGTGAAGGAATCCAGATTTCACAAGAGAACCAAACACATCAAGAGACGCTTCAATTCCATCTAGCATCAAGTCGTGGAGGGAGACACAGAGATTTGCAAAATACATACGGATCTTAATGTTGCAGACCGTTGACTAAGCCTCTTCCACGAGCAAAACATGATCAACACCAAGACTCCATGGGTGTTAGAATCATTACTTTGTAATCTAGATTATTGACTCTAGTGCAAGTGGGAGACTGAAGGAAATATGCCCTAGAGGCAATAATAAAGTTATTATTTATTTCCTTATATCATGATAAATGTTTGTTATTCATGCTAGAATTGTATTAACTGTAAACTTAGTACATGTGTGAATACATAGACAAAACATAGTGTCCCTAGTATGCCTCTACTTGACTAGCTCGTTAATCAAAGATAGTTATGTTTCCTAAACATAGACATGTGTTGTCATTTGATGAACGGGATCACAACATTAGGAGAATGATGTGATGGACAAGACCCATCCGTTAGCTTAGCATTATGATCGTTACAGTTTCATTGCTACTGCTTTCTTCTTGACTTACACATGTTCCTCAGACTATGAGATTATGCAACTCCCAAATACCGAGGAACACCTTGTGTGCTATCAAATGTAACAACGTAACTGGGTGATTATAAATATGCTCTACAGGTGTCTCCGAAGGTGTTTGTTGGGTTGACATAGATCGAGATTAGGATTTGTCACTCCGTGTTTCAGAGAGGTATCTCTGGGGCCCCTCGGTAATGCTCATCACTATAAGCCTTGCAAGCAATGTGATTAATGAGTTAGTTGCGAGATCAAGCATTTCGGAACGAGTAAAGAGACTTGCCCGTAACGAGATTGAACTAGGTATGATGATACTGATGATCGAATCTCGGGCAAGTAACATACCGATGACAAAGGGAACAACGTATGTTGTTGTGTGGTTTGACCGATAAAGATCTTCATAGAATATGTAGGAGCCAATATGAGCATCCAGGTTCCGCTATTTGTTATTGATCAGAGATATGTCTCGATCATGTCTACATAGTTCTCCAACCCGTAGGGTCCGCACGCTTAACGTTCGATGACGATTTGTATTATGAGTTATGTGTTTTTGACGACCGGAGTTTGTTCGGAGTCCCGGATGAGATCATGGACGTGACAAGGAGTCTTGAAATGGTTGAGACATAAAGATTTATATATTGGACAACATTATTCAAACACCAGAAGAGTTCCGTGTGGTTTCGGGTAAAAATGGAGTGCAGAAGGGGTTACCGGAACCCCCCGGGGAAGCAATGGGCCAACATGGGTCATAGGGGAGAGAGAGGACACCCCACATAGGGAGGTTCCCCCATGGGGAGTCCGAATAGGACAAGGGAAGGGGGAGCGGCCCCCCTTTCCCTCCCCCTCTCCCTCTCCCTTCCTTCCCCTCTTCCTCCAGGTGGAATCCTACTAGGACTTGGAGTCTTAGTAAGACTCCCTTCTCCTGGAGCGCCCTGCAACGGCCGGCCTCCCCCTCTCCTCCTTTATATACGGGGGCAGGGGGCCACCCCAAAGCACATCAAGTTCTCTTAACCGTGTGCAGTGCCCCCCTCCACAGTTACACACCTCGATCATATCGTCGTAGTGCTTAGGTGAAGCCCTGCGCCGGTAACATCATCAACACCGTCACCACGCCATCGTGCTGAAGGAACTCTCCCTTGTCCTCAACCGGATCAAGAGCTTGAGGGACGTCATCAGGCTCAACGTGTGCTGAACGTGGAGGTGTCGTACGTTCGGTGCTTGGATCGGTTGGATCGTGAAGACATTCGACTACATCAACCACGTTAACTAAACGCTTCCGCTTTCGGTCTACGAGGGTACATGGACACACTCCCCCTCTCATTGCTATGCATCTCCTAGATAGATCTTGCGTGATCGTAGGAATTTTTTTGAAATTACCATGTTCCCCAACAGATCCATGACAATAGAGGCCACGAAGACGATCAAGTGGAGGACTCCCAACCGGAGGCAGAGACTCAGCAACTCTCACCTAGATGTAGGACACCACGTAGACCCAGCCGACACACACCGAATAGCCAGACGGTGATCCAAACGACATCTGGGTGTCGGTTGCGGGTCCAAAGAAGAACATGGGAGAAAATTTTAACTTGAAGGACGATGAATTGTTGGTTGATGCCTGGTTGGACACAAGCATTGATCTGATTCACGGCACGAAACAAAGGGGCGGAACATTTTGGACAAGTGCGTATGCTTGATTTCATGAGCAAAAGCACTATGATCCCTATCGCACGGAAGTGATCCATGAGTGCAACTCAAAGTCGCTCACTAATCATTGGTACACCATTCAAGAGGCCACTAGAAAGTATTGCGGCTTCTACAAACAATCGCATATCCGTTGGCCAAGTAGCGCGACACTCCAAGAGTTCGTATGTTTTTGTTGCTCTATGTGTGTTGGTCATTTGGCCGAATATGCTCTGTGTGTTGGTCATTTGGCTGGATATGCTTTCTATGTTGGTCATTTTGCCGAATATGCAGCCTGTTGATCATGTCTTTTCTTCCTAGGTCGGTCATGTGTGCACATTGCTCTTTAGGACAAAAAGAAGCACTTCCTCTTCACACATTGTTGGTTGAAGTTGAATGTGCACCTCAAGTGGCTTAATGGTGTTGCCAATTCCATCAAGACCGCATCATTCCCAATGTAGATAAATATTATGATCCAACAATAGGAGTCCTTGCTCTGGCCAAAAGGATGGGTAGGAACTGGGGGGGGGGGGGGTTAGGAGTAGGAGAGGGGAGAAGGAGAAGCGAAAAGGGGCGGCAGCCAAGATGACGAAGAGGTTCAAGGGTATCATGGCACAGAAGGAGAAGCATGTGTCAAGCACAATGATCTAAAGGAGGAAAATAAGACCGAGAGGTTTGACAAGTTCACGAAAGCGCAAGCCAAGAAGATCAAGCTCCAAGAGAAGAAGATTGATGCCAAGATGTTGACCATGAAGATGGTGGACTTGGATCCCATGCGGCGAAGATTGTGCAAGCATACCATGCTAGCATGTTGGAGCGCTTTGCGGATGCTTCGAAGGAGCTGGTCGATGAGTGAAAATTTTGACACGGACAGCTGAACTGGGAGGCAAAAATTGACGTCTTTTTGCATCCTCAGCTCTTTTTGGGTCATGCCATCATGGCGGTTTATATTTCATGTGAGAATAAAGATACATCATTTGATAAAACGTCTACTAGAAACCCTGGAGGCACTAGCGGAGCTTCAGCTAGGCCAAATGGGCCATGGCCCGCCCAGCACATAGGGAAGACAGTGAGGAGTTAAGACCAGGCTGGGCCATGAAAGAAAAAATAGTGGGCTTTCCTTTGTGTTGGCCCGCCCAGATTCTTTACTGTAGCTCCGCCACTGCCTCGAGGCTCCGACTTCCAGACAATTGTTCGAGAGGTCTCAGAGTTTCTAGACAATACATCCGCCACCATATTGGCCTCCCTAGGACAGTGACAAAAACATACGGAAATAAAATTGCAAGATAAAAAGAGCATTCTTCATAGATTGCCGCCGCTAGGCCGAAGGATTGCCGCCATTCTGCATGATCTCAATCACCTCCATACAATCCGCCTCCACACAGATTTTGTTGCGGCCCATATCATTATCCAGAAGAAGTCCGTTCCTAAGCCCCCCCACCCACCCCCCCCCCCCCCCCCCCGAGCTTCTGCTCTCCCTGCATCTTCCACGAACAGAATATCAACACAAGATGCAGCCAAGAAAAACCAGTGTCATCACGTAAAATTGAACCCTTACTCCCAGTACCTTTGTCTTGATCAAACGTAACATCGACGTTGAGTTTAACTAGACCATTCGGCGGCTTGTTCCATCCATGTCTCTGGATTCTCATATTTTTAGATTGTGCCCGAGTGAAGTCTTGCTGATCTCGTTGGCTCAAAAAGGAGCTCACCATGAGTGAACCAGCGACGCTCTCACCACACATACCAGACACCTATGGCCAGTAGATCATTGCGGTTAACATCAACCACCAACGATTGAGTCTGATTCCTGGACAGTAGCACATCCGCCATCACAGACCCCCCCCCCCCCCCTCCTTCCCTTTCAGCTGTACATACCTCATTGATCAAGGGTCTCAGACTTAGAATTTGCCATATTTCTTGCACTCTCGGGCACAAACAAAACGTGCCTAATGCTCTCACAGTCGGATGTACAAAGCGGGCATTGGGAACTAGTTATCATATGCCTATTCACAAGGACTCTGTAACAGGGAATGGCTCCAAGCAAAGCTCTCCGCACGTGGATTTTTATTTTTGCCGGCACACGCAATTTCCGAATGGTTCGCCAGACTAGACTAGTACTTGAGGCTTGAATTGAGTTTGTCATTCTCAACTTTCGTTTGTGCTGGTGCTCCCATTCTTCATGGTAAGCCGATCTAACAAAACAAATCCCACTTTTATTAAAGTGCCATGAGACAAAATCATCCATCATACCCACTACCAAAGGGATGTTCATAATTCGTTGCACATCAATAGGCCAAAATATATCATTTAACAGTTGTCCATCCCACATCCTATTTTCAGCATCAATGAGTTCAGAAACTAATGTAATCAAAATGTTACCTCTCAGTGTCATAACATTCCATGTAGGACTGCTCGGTATCCATGGATCTTCCCAGATCTTAATTTGAGAACCATCGCCTACTCTCCAAATATGTCCTCGCTTGAATGTTTGGACACCACTCCACAAACTCTGTCATGTGTATGAGCTCCCTTTCTTCAGACTACAGTTCAGGAGGTCTTCATCAGGGAAGTATTTGACATTTAGAAATATAGTACATAAAGAATCTGGTTCACTTAACAGTCTCCAACACTGCTTAGCCAAAAGGGCCAAATTAAAACAGTGCAAATCTCCTAAGTCCATGACGCCCCTCTCCATAGGCACACACATTTTCTACATGCAAACAAATGCATGTGTTTTTTCAGGTCCTCATCTTTGATCGATGCTTTTTAGTTATGATTGCATATGTTTGCATCTAATTATAAATATGCTAAATTGCTATTGATCTATGTATGCATGTATCATGTCAAATGGAGGTGGAGGAGGCCGGACCCAGAGCGGACATTTGGTGCACCAGGTTGATGTCCGGCTCCACTACCACTGTCCGCCGATGTTTGGTGTGTCCGATTTGATGCACGGCGTTGGCGATGTCCTTATCAAACACTGGACAATTAATTTTGTATCTTAAATTTTCACTGATGAATCACAGAGATTACAAGTGTAAGTTTCAGCTGTACAGACACACATGGAAAATTCTCCCATATGTACATACACGCATGAATCAGCAGGGCTTCCACTCCGAGAATTGCCCTGAAAGACCGACACCGACAAAGAAACCAGGCCACAGGCCAGTTAAGCAAATACAGCAGCCAAAAGGGCAAGACCCTCTACACCTCAAGGAAACAGCAACGTTTCATGCCACATGGAACTCTCAGAAAACCACTCTTTTTTTACGAGTTTTCAAAAGAAGGCTTCACAAAAGGAGTACCGAAACCTCATCCTTATAACGTGAGCAAATCACCCCTGAAGCAGAAGAAAGGAGTGGCTGGCACCAGATTAGTACTCGGATGAAAGCCACGGATGCTCTAGTGCTTCGCTGGCTGTTGGTCTCTTCCTGGGGTTTATTTGCAGCAGATAGGATAGAAAATCAACAAACTGCGGGTCAGGGCATCGCAGGTGATGTCGCAAAGAGGACTTCTCTGGGACCAACTCCTCTAATTTACCTGTCTCCTGGATACAAATAAGGAAGGTAATTCCAAGTTTTTTAGTGCTTACTATCTATGATATTAAGATCGAGTGGTTATCGAATACTCTTAATGCATATGACTGGTAGGGGCTTGAAACAGCAAACAGGAAATGAAGTGTACCTCATTCTTGGTGAAAAGGCCATAATCATCAGTGAAATATTTATGTGTCTCCTGTCCCAACTCTAACATTTCCATGTCTATTGGACCAATTATCCCGATCATTCGGGCAAGCATCATGGACACTGGCTCATTAGGAAATAGTACCTGTCATGTGTAAGAGTCAGCATTATGAGTTTTATGAGTAGATGGTTTGCTGCTTTTAAATGGTAAAAACAACCAGAAGCACACCATTGTGCTTTGTGTTTGTGTGAGTTGAGATTATAAGACTATCCACGTCCTCCAAGACAGAAACAAAAACACCTACCATATACATCTCTGGTTGGAGCTATATATTTCCATAGATTTTCAAGCTCTATTTTACTCACTCTGCTTTTGAAGCGCCACAGATTAACATATATTTGAACGATAAAGAATATGAACATGCTAGCATACTATGAAGTCCATGTATTGCAATATCCATAAGATCAATCTACTGAAATGACCAGCCATCGACCATTATGTGCTTATCATAACTAAGATCTTAATCTATGTACAAAATTCAAATTATCAACTCAGCAGAAAAACTACTTACTTCACCAGTGTACAGTTCAGCAAGGATGCAACCAAGAGACCAAATGTCAATCCTCTGATCATATGGCAGGCCCAGAATGACCTCAGGAGCTCGATAAGAACGTGACTGGACATACAGGCATAAGCTGTCTGTCAAGAAGCAACTACTTCCAAGATCGATGACCTTAATTTCACACCTGCTGTAGCTCTTGATGAGGATATTCTCTGGCTTTAGGTCACAATGAATGATCCTTAAATGGTGCAAATATACCAAAGCTTCTAAGCATTGGCGAGCAATTGCCTGAAAGAAAGGGACAATTTTGTTTCACCAGAACTCCTAACTTTCATGAGTGAATTATAATTGTGCTCAAATCAGTTAATCGTATGAACAACTTTATCATTTTACGAAAAAAAATAAGTTAGTGCCCAGCAACTATCCCCTTACCTTACGAAGCCTTTTATCCCAAATAAGTTGGGGTAGGCTAGATATGATACCCTTTCACGAGGACTTCCCAGGAGGTCACCCATCCTAGTACTACTCTCGCCCAAATGGGTTTCATACCCAAAAGACTGGCTAGTTTTTATGTTGGCTCGCCAAGCCTATCACAACCCTTAGATATGAAACCCTTTCACGAGGACTTCCCAGGAGGTCACCCATCCTAGTACTACTCTCGCTCAAATGGATTTCATACCTATGGGACTGGCTAGTTTTTACGTTGGCTCGCCAAGCCTATCACAACCCTCCTCCTTTACCCGGGCTTGGGACCGGCTATGCCTCGCTCGGCAAAGTCAGTGTCCAGCAACTATACATATTTTAATTTTAAGTTTTAAAACACAATATGCCAACAAATAAGGTGCGACGTACAAGTGATATACTGATATGTAAATAGTTATATGCATGCATAATTATTGCACTAAGGGATTCTCAGAGAATGTCAGAGTAATACAGAATATCTGGTAAATGGCAATTCAACATACCTGTATCCTAGGAAATGTAAAGTACAAGTCACCACCAGAATCCTGGTTATATTTCTGAAACTCATACAGATTTGCTCGCAGTAATTCAGTGACAATGAAAAGATGTTCCTGCCAATATTTGTTTACTGTCAGCAATCAGCATTATGGAAGGTAGAATGCGGAAGGAAAAATGTTTACTAGGCTCGACAATCAAACGCATGCCTACAAGCAAATGAAGTATGTTGCTACAGTACATCCTTTGAGATATTCATAAGGACCAAGTCCCTTAAGTATCTTCTTATATTCCAGACAATCAAGTAGTTTGCAGTATGGAGTTAACAGAAAAGGGGTATCTTAGCCAACTGCTCCTCCCTCAAGTGAGTATACCTGATGATAGAAGTAGTCATAGAGCCGTAGTACATGATGCTCATCTGATGGATCGTATTTATTCACAAACTTTAGCAGTTTTATCTCATCCAAACTCTGATCGAAGAAATCCTTATCATTTTTTATTATTTTTAGGCAAATGTCTATTCCTGTCTGAAGATCATGTGCTTGGACAACCTTGCTGAATGCAGCCGAGCCAAGATATTCAGTAACATAATATCTTCCTGCTATGACTGAATTCAAGACAATGGGAAAATCTTTGTTTGCCTCAAAGCCGGTTCTGCAATGGATGCATACCATATAAGCATATCTATTATTTCTTTAACAACAACCAAAGAAAGGAAAAAAAAGATTTGATGTGAACCTGTTCTTGCGGTGGACAATTCTCAATTCAAATATCTCGTATTCTTGATGGAAATTAGAGACGGCCTGATCAATATTTAACTCTGGATCTTCTTTCTCAGCTATAAGTGTAGCAGATTTCCGAACATCTGTATTCAATGGCCCAACATCTCCAAACTCGTACGTGTCGTCATAATCATCAGTCTCAGGGAAAGGATGCAAGCTATAACTCTCTTTCAGATATTCTTTTTCACTGCTGCTTTTTAGATTGTTATCAGCAGCATCATCCAACTCTACATTGTTGGTGGCATGGCGCACCCGTACTGGACCTATGCAAGAGGTTACGCATTTGAAATTAGAACGCAAGCAAACAAACAAAAACCTCTATCAGACAGTAAAGTGGATAACGGGCACTACATGACCCATACGTTAATGCTTACAAGCATTGGACAGCAACAAAATTTGCTCCTTTATTATTTGCAGCTCTGAAAATGTTACTGAAATGGCTGTCACTGGCTAGTATAGCATTTCCCACCGCCTTGTATATTTGCAAAATGGCAGCAGAGATTCAAGTCTTTATCAACATGGAAATCTGATCATACCCAACCTTTTAAATGTTGTAATCTATTCCCCTCACCCACTACATTAGATCCACTAAACAATTTCAAACTATCTTCACTAGCACAAGTGATTGAAGCGAAGAAATTTTACATTATACTAGTACCATAGAGTTTCAAACATATGGACTACTAATACTTACTTGCAGCAATTTCAGCATCATCATAAGTATCAAATGAACTGAGCGTTTGAAGCTCCTTCTCCACAACATTCAGCTCCATATGCTCGTCTACTTGCCCAGAATTTGTTGGCAAATCGCACTCAAGCACAGCATCCCCACTCTGCTTCATCTGAAACACATC
Organism: Triticum timopheevii; assembly: GCA_963921465.1. Lineage (NCBI taxonomy): Eukaryota > Viridiplantae > Streptophyta > Magnoliopsida > Poales > Poaceae > Triticum > Triticum timopheevii. Next base: position 499,462,282 of record OY997266.1, on the reverse strand, counting down.
CGGGCCACACTCATCTAGTATTTCTGTCTGGTCATCCATGATCTTGTACCTCCCATACACAGCAGAGCTAGAATTCCTGAGCACCTCCAGCTCCTCAAAATTCTCGAGTCCCCCGGCACAGCAACCGCAGAGCGGTGACGAGCAGGTGTAAACCTCAGCGCACCCCTCACAGCCGTCATTCCCGGCGTGTTCATGGCGGCAGTAGTCGCCATGGCCAAGCACGAACGTTTCTGCCGGTCCTAAGCCGCCGTGAGCGCCAAGAACAAACTTGTCCTCTTCTTTGTCTCTGCCACCATCGTCAGACTTCGGCTTTGTATGGAAGATGTGGTCGTCGTAGAGCCAGCCTTCCTGGAAGAAGAGGTCGGTGGTGTCGTACTGGCGTGCTGTGCCGAACTCCATCTCAGATGACGACGCGTCCGACAGCGAGTGCTGCGACGACCACACACCATATGGATTCAGCAGGCCTGATCCCCGAAAGAAAAAGAATGAAATTCTGGGTGAGAATTATGAGAGAACACCTTAAAATTCGGAGAAGCGAGCACACAACTAGGCGGGAGACGGTAGAATTTTGTGACAGGCATTGGTGATGAACCGAACCGAGGGAGGGGTTTAACCAGTCCCCCGGATCAATTTCAATTCTTTATAGTACGGGAAAACCGTCCAAGAAGAAAGATGTCTGGGTTGAACCAGAGGCTTCGAATTGTTCTCAAAGCCACCGAAATATCAGCGCAGAGATCGAGATTTCGCGGGGCAAAGCGCAACCGCCAGCATCGGAAACAGAGAGGGGCCACGAGGAGGGGGTTTAACGGAAACGGAAAAAGGACTTACGCCGTGACTACCTGAGGGCGATGAGCGCATGCTGACGAAGGCGGAGGAGGACGCCGAGCCGGAGCTGGAGCCGGGGCTCGCAGGCGGCGGCAGGCCGGCGCCGGAGGCCGACATACGGAGGGGCGGGAGCTGGGGATCTAATGCGGCGGCGGGCCCGGGCTCCCCGTCCGCGGCGCGGCCCAGCACGTCGTCCAGGAGGGCGGAGGCGGTGCTGGCGAAGCCGTGGTCGGTGAGGAAGGCCATGACCTCGTCCAGGCCCGGCGCGGCCATGTTATTTTCGTCCGGGGCGCGCGGGGCGGGGGCGATGACGGTCGGTTGGTGCTCAGGGGGGTGGCGCGCGCGGTGAGGTAAGCAGTTGCGTCGCCATTGGAACTTGCAAGCGAAGCGAGCGAGTCAGGTCGGGTCGGGTCAGTGCGGGGGAGGAGAGGACGAGGAGGAGGCGAGGACTGGAGGAGGAGGCGACGAAGTCAGAGGAAAGAGAGGGGAGGGGAGAACACGAGGCCGCATAGGATCACCAGGGTCGCGTGTGCGCAAGCATAAATGCCTGCCTTAATTGTGTTTTAGCCCCTTTGGTGGAGTGGTTTTACACAAATGCTCATCTAATTTGGATTTTCCCCGAGCAAATGACAAAAACCTGAAACGGCCAAGTGAGACTTACTCCCTTGTAAAGTAATATAAGACGTTTTAGATCACCGAGGACCTCGCAAGTCGTTGTGGTCATCTTCTTAAAATAAATGCATTATTAGGTGCTACATAAGCAATTATATCTAATGTGGAAATAAAATGTAAAATTATTTTTTATATGCACTTTACGAACATTTAAAAAACATATAACAAAATCATGTATAAAAGAGAGAAAATAAAATTGCAGCTAAAAGAGTATCATTTATACGTATTAAAAACAGTGAAAGATGGACTATATAGGTGTGCTCCAAGAGCCCAGCACGTACACCGTGTCCATGAGAGCACGCAAAAACTATAATGTGGCATGACAACACTATATGGATATGCAAAAATACATGGCTTGCTGATATAGCATGGTGGTATATCTAGGAAAAATAGGTGATGGGTTATAGCTATTTATCAGGGTCGACCCTAGTATTATGGAGGCCATAGTAAGAATGAGGTACAATTAACCTAACAACTACTCCCTCCGTTCCAAAATAGATGACGCAACTTCGTACCAAAGTTAGTACAAAGTTGGGTCATCTATTTTGGAAAGGATGGAGTATAACATAGTAAAATAAATATTTTCGTTGGTATATATCACATGTCATGAAAATCATTATAAAGGTATAAACATTGAAAAAATAATTTTCATTAGCAAATAATGTCTTAACATACCATGTATAGTTTATTACATGATGCAAATGATCATAATAAGATACATCTACTCAACCATAAACAACTATTGGATAAAAACAACATGGTGAAGTGACCGCGAGGGGGGGGGGGGGCAACTGCCCCCCTGCAGGCATATTACTGTGTGATGTATGTTGTAATTCTGCAAGTTTGGGAGCTTCGTCCAAAGGGGACGCAGTTGATCATCTACTCCGAGATCTGCTTTAGCATCCCAATATGGAAATATCTCAAGTTCTTGCGATCCACATTGGGGATGATACGACTGATGAGGACGCTTTCACGGTGAGATACTAAAAAAATCATGTAAAATGCCCTCATCTTCTTGAAGTTCGAGTACTAACAATTTCTCTTTGCAATGGAAACAAACCATACTACCTAAATTGAAATGGTACTTGATGTCCTCTTTTACCAATCCATTCCCCCACGGAAGCATGTAACATCAAGAAAGTAGTAAGGAAGGGTAAGGCCGTAAGGTCGTACGGGGGAGGATGGATGAAGAGGTGCTGGGGAGAAAAATTACGTGAGATGGAACCTTACATTGTTTTTAAGTAGTAAGTAGTTAGAGATTCTTTTCTCGTCAACATGTAAGCCTATGTATCTCATGGGGAGAGATCTTATAGGGCAAGTAAAAATAGTAACACAAGTATCTGCCTTATTATTAGCATCGCCAAAGAGGGAAACCTCACTCTTGTGAAAATGATTTTAACCCAAACATCTGTTCAAACATGCATAGTATGAATTTCAAATCATGAGCACTATCATAGTTATCATGTAGGAGAAAGATAGTAACATTTGTGTACTACAGCATATTAACACCATCACCAATGTTTTCTTCAAGCACTCCTTTAACTAAACCACTTCTTTTAGCTTTGTCCACAAGCATGGCCAAATCATCTGCAACCAAGTCAAAGATCAAAGAAGATAGAGATTCTCCTTACCCTTATGTGTGGGACAGTAAGCTCCTATATTATCATTAATTTAATTCCTGCATCCCCCCCCCCCCCCCCAAATATTATGCATAATCTAATATATCAATTTATCAGGGACACCTATTTTTAGCATGTGCATCACAAGGCCACTTGACCTTGTCATAGGGCCTTTTAAAAAATAACTTTGAAAATCAAAGCACTCAGTTTTTTTGTATGTATGCTATTTAAAGCTTCATATAAAGTAAAAACAACTCCATAATGAATCTGCATTTTATAAAAGCAGTCTGGATGGGTGAAATAACCTCTTCACCTACCCCATTTAATATATTCATGTGTACTTTAGTAAAAAGTTTGAAACTAACATTAAGCAGGCAAATAGATATATACTTTTGTATTTATTAGCATCCTTGGTCTTAGGAACCAAGGTAATAATCCCGTAACCGATTCTAGAAATATCTGGTTTGCCCGCATGGAAATCACCAAACAAGGCTTTTAAATCAAACTTAACCAAATCCCAAAAGTGTTGATATAATTTTTCAGTAAGACCATGAGCCCAGGAGATTTATTGTGAGCTATACTGAACACCCGAAGATTTAATCCCTTCCAAAGAGAACTATGCAGTTAATTTGTCTGCAGCTTCTCTAGGGGTTGTTTTAGGATCCTCTATTCTATATATCTAAAGATATACTAGAAACCTCAGGGTGTCCAAAGAGATTCTTATAAAAAAGTTCATATAAGTAATCAGCTTCTCTAGGGGTGTGTCAGTCTTCTTGATGTAGATAAGTGATCCTATTTTTCATGCACCTTCCATTGGCTTTAGCATGAAAAAATAGTATTAGTGTCTCCTTCAAGGATTTCTTTAATTTTAGTCCTTGTTTACATTTCAATTCTTCTTGTTTCATAAGTCTGTCTAATTGTGTTCTCGGATATTTCTACCCTTGTCTCGTATCATTAGTCACCCCATACACATCACAGTGTTTACAAATGTTGTCTAATTTAACTAGGATATCTTTTTTGTCTAATCTCTATACCAAACATTCATATTTTGATTACATCCTTTTAATTTTTCCATGAACCTTCGTAGTTATCTTTGCCATTTATCTGTATTGGATCCCTACATATAGTAGGCTCCAGCCAAGTATAATAGACAATTTTCTGGATACCTTCTCTCAGGAACCATGAATTTTCAAGCCTAAAAATTAGATCATTTTTGGAACATCACCCCAGTGTCTAGAAACAATTGGGTGTGATCAGAATTCTCTCTAACCTAAACAATAACTGTTGCCAGGGGATAATTCTCCTCCCAGTCAGTGCAACACAAGATCCTATCTAGTTTTACAAAAGTAGGATTTTGCAAATTGTTCCCTAAAGCATTATGTCTACCATTCATAGTAATTTCTCTCAGCCCTACTTGTTCCAAGATATCATTGAAAATAAAACTCCTAGACTCAGGGGGTGCCTAGCTTATTTTTCTCTTCCCAATTATATATATCTTCCCTATCAAAATAGGATTAACACTCTATTGTAAAACTCTGGACAACTCAGCCAGGGAGATAGCTTTCCTTTCACGTTGGGCCTCTCCATAAACCAACTCCAGATCTCCATCTTGATGTAGTAACCCCCATCTTCTTGAAATATCACATCAAGGATTGTATACTTAACCCAACACCTAATAATATCCCTCTCCCACACGGATTTACCCCTACATGGGGTATGATGGCAAAATTGCTGGTCGGTTCTAGTAAAATTTTGCCTCATAGTTTCCTGTGATCATAGAAAAACTACTTTTTCACCCCTTGAGTGTCTCGGTTTTACATCCCCACCAAAACTTCTTATATTCCAAAAAAAAACTCTCATTTGGAACCTTTGGAGCTTCACAAAAGAGTAAAGATGACAGAGGACTGAGAGAAATGGCTCTTGGTCCATTTGGTTATGGGATAAATAGTATATTTGTTAAAATATTTAAATACTTCAAAGAAAAAACACATGTAGCCTTTCATGTTCACCGTGTGCTTGTAACATAAAAAGAATATTTAAGACCAGGATAAAAGATAAATTGTGACACTAAAGTAGAAAAATATAACAGTAATATGTTGTTTTGACGCAAGCAAACAACATATTTTTCGCATAATTTTTTACAAGCAGAAAAGGAACTCGAATGTTCTTTTTAGATTTTTCTAACAGTTAAAAAATACTCTTTGTTCCAGAAAGCACACACTCGGTCTGGGTGTGCCTTTACATTTTGGAGGTAGATCGTGATAATATCAATAAAAAAATGTGTGCCATACTCCCTCTATTTTTATGTACTTTGTATATTAGATTTGTCTTAAGTCAAACTTTCTAAATTTTGATCGAGTTTAGAGAAAAAAAATTAACACATACAATATCAAATCAATACAATCATATTTGTTTTTTTAGGATACAATCAGATTTGTTACTGAATATATTTTCACATCATATATTCTACTGTTTATTATTATAAATATTCAAATTATTTTCTATAAACTTAACCAACTTTGTAAATTTGACTTATGACAAAGCTAATATGCGAAGTAAATGAAAACAAAGGGGATATGCAAAATGTTTTTTGTACGAACATATGTGTGGCTTAGTTCTATTGTTTCCTTTTTTGAGTTGGATTGTTTCCTTTTATTTAATGAGTACTTTCTCACGCCGGTAGTAATGTTGTCCGCCGCGTTGGCACTCTTATTCATTTTTTTGCGAGAAAACTTTCGATCTATTCATCTTCAATCATGACAGTACGACGAACACCAGAAATAATAAAAATTACAGCCTGATCCGTAGACCAGCTAGCGACAAGTAGAAGCACTGAAGCAAGCCGAAGGGATGGAGGTAGTCTTCGTAGAAAGTAGATCAATTTGCTCAAAGGTTAGATGACATGTGAGAGGAGGTGAGGATGGGCTTGAGCATGCAGATCCCCAGAAAGATTCGAATGTGTGCTGCCATTACAAAAACCATTTCAAACCCAAGGAACTCATCACGGGCGGGGTCTCACGCGCGAATTCTTTGCCCGCGCACAGTTCCGCGGCGTGTGGGGCGGGGAAGGGAGTCGTCAGTGCACCCTTTTTGGCTTTTCAATCAGCCCGCTCCTTGCTGCCAAACGGACGTGGCGGGGCCACGCGGGCGCCACACGCCGGGGCCGGCCGCGCGCGCCCCGGCGCCCTTTCCGCCGCCCGCTCCCCTTGGCAATCGCGCTCCCGCGCGCGGGGTTGGTGGTGGTCGGGGACGTGGTGAGTCCACTCCGCTCTCACCGACGTCACCGTATCTCCACGTCCAGCTCCTCCCGTGCTCTCACGGTGCGCGCGCGCGGGCAGGCGGGCGACACTCACATTATTACCAACCCCGTCCTTGGCACCTCACTCACCGCTCCCCAGTGAAGTGTCCACCATCCCCACCCCTGGGCCTCGACGATAACTTTTCGTGATTGCTCGCTGGCTGTGGGGATCCCCTGCGCCGGCCAGCCACGGCCGGCGCCACCACTGACCTGACCACGTACCTAATAGTGGTGTAGACGCGCCAAGGGGCACTCCGCACTGGTGCTGGCAGCACCGGCACGGTGATACTACACGGGAGTAGTTGCGTCTGCACTGCGATGGCGACCAGCCACCTCTTCCTGGCCCGGGACAGGCCGTGGGGATGTCCTCCCGTTGTTGTGCCTGTCTCCGCATGCCTCTCTGCTTTGTCGTTTGCCTTGTCGTTGTTGGCACTTGGCGGCCCTGCCTGCCGGTACAAGTACCGAGCAGCAGGAGTATAGTAGCCCATACTATTCCTTTCGTGGTACTAGTAGTGGTCATTGACTCGCTGTGGTGGTATTGGTGCCAGTTAAAAACTGACATGCTGCATGGTCACGCTTTGTTCTCTAGCTAGCAGCATGCAAACTGTTGCCTCTCTCCTCTGCGGTTAGTTTACCACTGCTGTCCTACAGTGATTTTTCCGGTGCTTGCTGAGGAGGCTAGCTAGGTTCATCAAGTCAGAGAGGATAGTTTGCCGTGCTATACCCCAAGGGGCAGGTCATGTATTTATATGGGCAATGACTTGATTGCCAAGGTTACAAATACATGATAAGTACAACAACTGTGAGATATATTCTGGTTGTTTAAACAAGATATACATGACCTAGATCTAACCAACATAGTTAGGATCTTGTACATTAACATTCCCCCTCAATGTCAACCTGTATGAAGGTGGAGATTGGAACGAAGACGTGCAAGCATCAACTTTGTCAAAGGGTTTTGTGAATGCATCAGCAATCTGATCAGCGGAGGAGATGTACCGCATTTCCAATGCTTTCATGGCCACCTTCTCTATGACAAAATGGAAGTCTACCTCAATGTGCTTGGTGTGAGCATGGAACACCGGATTGGCAGTGAGGTATGTTGCGCCGAGGTTGTCACACCAAAGAACAGGAGCTCGAGGCTGAGATACTCTGAGTTCTCTCAACAAAGACTGCAACCATGTTGCCTCTGCTGTTCCATTTGCCAAGGCTTTGTACTCCGCTTCAGTTGACGGTCGTGACACCGTTGGCTATTTCCGGACGCTCCATGAGATGAGGTTAGGTCCGAAGAAAACCGCGAAGCCACCTGTGGACCTATGATCATCTGCACAACCGGCCCAATCCGCATCAGTGTAGATGCTTATTAAGGTTGATGGAGATCGCCGAAGTGTCAGTCCTGTAGACACAGTGCCTTTCACAAAACGCAGAATTCTCTTCACAGCTTCCCAATGCACGTCAGTAGGTCGTGAAAGATATTGGCAAACCTTGTTGATGGCAAAGGATAAATCAGGCCGCGTCAAGGTCAAATACTGAAGTGCCCCGACCGTGCTTCTGTACTAAAACGACTCCTCATTCAGGCCATGTCTAGAATCTCTTGTGAGTTTGTCATGGGTACACATGGGTGTCGATACTGCTTTGCCCCATGTTAGTGCCCTGCAAGAGATCAAGTGCATATTTCTGTTGTGATAGAATCATTCCCCCTGAATTGCGAAGGACCTCGATACCCAAGAAGTACTGCAAAGATCCAAGATCGTTCACCGGAAAAGTAGCAGACAGTTGACGGAGAAGACGGTCCAATGCTGATGAAGAGGAGCTGGCAATGACAATGTGCACAAGCATGTAAATGGTAACATCACCATGAACAAAGATGAACAGTGAGGTGTCAGCTGCTGATGATGTAAAGCCCAACTGCTGAAGACGGTCACTTAGGCGAGCATACCAGGCCCGAGGTGATTGTTTTAACCCATATAACGCTTTGTGCAGTTTGCAGACGTAATCAGGATGAGCAGGATCATGAAAACCAGGGGGTTGGTGCATATAAGCCTCTTCGGTTAGAATCCCGCGCACGAATGCATTGCTGATATCCACTTGCCGCAGGTGCCATCCACGAGACACAGCTAGGGAAAGCACAACACGCACCGTGGTTGGTTTGACGACAGGGGAAAAGGTATCCATGTAATCAATATCATGTTGTTGAGTGAAGCCACAAGGGACGAGGCGAGCCTTGAATATGTCCAGAGAGCCATCAGACTTGTGCTTTACTTTAAAAACCCATTTGCAGCTGATGATATTCTTGCCAGCAGGACGAGGCACGAGGGTCCAAGTGTTGTTCTGTTGAAGAGCAGAAAAATTGTCTTCCATGGCGGAGCGCCAGTTTGCATCACTGGGAGCAAGACGATATGACCGGGGGGGGGGGGGGCGCATGAAAACCGCGTCGTCGAGGATCATAGCGCACGGTGCCGTTGAAAGGGACCAGCGTCTTGACGATGTTGTCGCGGAGCCGTGTTGTCATCGAATGTGGCGTAGTCGGTGGCGGCGTGACAGCAGAAGGAGAAGTCGGCGCTGCAGAGGCCGACTCATGGGACGTGGATGCCGAAGGAGACGCCAAGGCTGGTGGAGCAGGCTTCGCATGGGAAGCCGCGTCAGGCGATCCTGGGCCGAGGCTAGGCACCCGAGACCCAGAGGTGGGTGTTGACGGCGCAGGCCCATCTGCATGGCTCATGCACGGAGACGTCGAGCCAGGGGGCGTCGTCGACCCGGAGGGCGACGATGGAGCAGTACCTGCGGTCAAAGGAGAGCTGCACGATGGGTCAGTGAGCAAGGAAATATCATATCGTCGCATGTGATCATCCAATATAGTTGGCTCGGTAACCAGAAAGATGGAGGAGGGGTAGGAAGAATGGGCTTGGTTGGTTGTGATTGTGGTGAAGGAGTTGCAAATGGAAACACATGTTCATCAAAAACAACATCACGTGAGATGTAGATGCGACCACTAGTCTGATCCAGACAATTATACCCTTTATGCATGGAACTGTACCCGAGGAAAACACATTGACATGAGCGAAACTCGAGCTTACTATTGTTGTGTGGCCGAAGATTTGGCCAGCAAGCACATCCGAATGCACGAAGAAAGGTGTAGTCTGGTTTCTCATTCAAAAGACAAGAAATAGGTGTGGAACTTTTGAGCACACGTGTTCGCATACGATTAATCAGATAGCACGCGGTGAGGAAGGCCTCATCCCAAAAACGAAGAGGAAGTGATGAATGAGCAAGAAGAGTGATGCCTGTTTCAACTATATGATGATGTTTTCGTTCGGCGATGCCATTTTGTTGTGACGTATGTGTAAGTGCATCTAGTGCCACCCCTAGTTGGTTTTGGAGTATTGACGACAAACTTGGTTGAGGGTGAAAGTGCAACTATCCTTAGGTGGTTTTGGTAATTCATAACAACATATAGCTCATTGAGCTAATGCTATTCCAGGACAAATATTTCAGGAAAGCTCAATGAATGGCATGGCATGGATGATGAAAGTGGATCCCTCGAAATATCAAGGACAAAGGATTGGCTCAAGCTCAAAAGCTCAAGACTCTTCATTTTACATTTTAGTGATCCAAGATCACATTGAGTCTATAGGAAAAGCCAATACTATCAAGGAGGGATGAGGCGTTGCTTAATGAGCCTCTTGCTTCAAGTGCTTAGTGATATGCTCCAAAAACCCTCAACTACTTTCTCACATCCACATATGACCTAAACCCAAAGTCAAACTCGGCCATACCGATTGTTTCTATCCGGCGCCACCGAGTTCAAATGTCATAGCCACTACCACAAACCCTAGGCAAATCCGTCTCACCGATAGGGATCTCGGTCTCACCGAGATGGGATTGCAATCTCTCTGTTTCCCTTCGTAACATTTTGATCTAACCGAAGTGAGCGACCGGTCCCACCGAGATTGCAATGTAAACTCCCTATTTCCCTTTCGTAACATTTCGGTCTAACCGAGATGAGAGAATTGGTCCCACCGAGTTTACCTGACCAACTCTCTGGTTAGCTTATTACCAAAATCGGTCTCACCGAGTTTGTGTAATCGGTCTCGCCGAGATTACGTTATGCCCTAAGTTTAACCATATCGGTCTCACCGAGTTGCATGTCGGTCCCACCGAAAACCCTAACGGTCACTAGGTTTACTAAATCGGTCTGACCGAGTCTGTTGATTCGGTCCCACCGAGTTTGGTAAATATTGTGTAATAGTTAGATTTTGTGTGGAGGCTATATATACCCCTCCACCCCCTCTTCATTCATGGAGAGATACATCAGAACAAACCTACACTTCCAACTTACCATTTCTGAGAGAGAACCACCTACTCATGTGTTGAGGCCAAGATATTCCATTCCTACCATATGAATCTTGATCTCTAGCCTTCCCCAAGTTGCTTTCCACTCAAATCTTCTTTCCACCAGATCCAAATCCCATGAGAGAGAGTTGAGTGTTGGGGAGACTATCATTTGAAGCACAAGAGCAAGGATTTCATCATCAACGCACCATTTGTTACTTCTTGGAGAGTGGTGTCTCCTAGATTGGCTAGGTGTCACTTGGGAGCCTCCGACAAGATTGTGGAGTTGAGCCAAGGAGTTTGTAAGGGCAAGGAGATCGCCTACTTCGTGAAGATCTACCGCTAGTGAGGCAAGTCCTTCGTGGGCGACGGCCATGGTGGGATAGACAAGGTTGCTTCTTCGTGGACCCTTCGTGGGTGGAGCCCTCCGTGGACTCGCGCAACCGTTACCCTTCGTGGATTGAAGTCTCCATCAACGTGGATGTATGATAGCACTACCTATCGGAACCACGACAAAAACATCCGTGTCTCCAATTGCGTTTGAATCCTCCAAACCCTTTCCTTTACATTCTTGCAAGTTGCATGCTTTAATTTCCGCTGCTCATATACTCTTTGCATGCTTGCTTGAATTGTGTGAGGATTGCTTGACTTATCCAAAGATAGCTAAAATCTGCCAAAGTCTAAAATTGGGAAAAGGTTAAGTTTTTAATTGGTCAAGTAGTCTAATCACCCCCCCCCCCCTCTAGACATACTTCAAGGTCCTACAAGTGGTATCAGAGCTTTGGTATCCATTTGCTTTGATTTCCATAGCTTTTTGTGGTCATAGCCTTGGTTTCACAACCTAGGAGAGTATGGCATCTAGCGAGGGAAATTATCACCGTAGAGGTCCTTACTTTGATGGTACTAATTTTGCTAGTTGGAAGCATAAGATGAAAATGCATATTCTCGGACATAACCCTGCCGTTTGGGCTATTGTGTGTATTGGCTTGCAAGGTGAATTCTTTGATGGGAGAGAGCCGAACCGTGAAGCTAGCACGGATGAGTTGAAGATGCTGCAATACAACGCTCAAGCTTGTGATATCCTCTTCAACAGATTGTGCCCCGAAGAATTCAACAAAATCAGCCGTCTTGAGAATGCAAAGGAAATTTGGGATACTTTGATTGATATGCATGAAGGTACCGACTCTATCAAGGAATCCAAGTTGGATGTGCTCCAAAGTCAGCTTGACAAGTTCAAAATGAAGGATGGTGAAGGTGTCGCTAAAATGTACTCTAGGCTTGCTCTTATCACAAATGAGATTGCCGGCTTAGGAAGTGAAGAGATGACCGACAGATTCATCATCAAGAAGATCCTAAGAGCATTGGATGGAAAGTATGATACCGTGTGCACATTGATCCAAATGATGCCAAATTACAAAGATCTCAAGCCAACGGAAGTCATTGGAAGAATTGTTGCTCATGAGATGTCGCTCAAGGATAAGGAGGAACTTCACAACAAGTCAAGTGGTGCTTACAAAGCCTCATGTGAAGCCCACACATCATCAAGTGAGAAACAAACCTTCAATGAAGAATTGAGCTTAGTGGTGAAGAACTTCAACAAATTCTACAAGAGTAGAAGCAAAGAAAGAAGCTCTAAGTCAAGGTCCTACAATGACAAAAGATCTTCTAGTCGAGAGCGCAATTGCTACAATTGTGGGAGACCCGGACACTATTCCAATGAGTGTACGGCACCCTACAAAAGAAGAGAAGATTCCAAAAAGAAGTAAAAGAGAAGAATCACCACCAAGAGAGAGGAAGAGTAGAGATAATCGTTATGAACGAAGACCCTCACGGAGAAGCAAGGATTCGGAAAGGAAGGACAAGTCATCAAGGAGCTACACAAAACGAAGACATCAAGCTCATGTTGGTGAATGGGTATCCGGCTCCGACTCCGACAATCACTCCGAGAGAAGTTATCACTCTGACTCCGAATATACTCAAGATGAAGGTGTTGCCGGTCTAGCACTTGTGTCAACCAACTCCTACGACATATTTGATTCACCAAATGAAGGAATTGGAAGATGCTTCATGGCCAAAGGTCCTAAGGTAACACACCCCGAGTATGTTGATTTTAATAGTGATGAAGATGACTTGCTAGGTGATGATGATCTACTTATTGACAACTCTAGTAATGAATACTATGATGAAACGTCAATTAATCATGCTAATCAAGATAAAATGAATGACGATGATAAGGAGAAGATTGAGCTTCTAACTAAAGAACTAAACACTCTTAAGTTAGCTCATGAAACTATCTTCGAAGATCATCGAGAACTTTTAAGGGCTCATGAGAAGTTACGCTTTGAAAAGCTCAATCTTGAGCAAGATCATGAGTTCTTAAAGGCAATCAATGATGATCTCCATAAGAAAAGTTCTTCTTACATTGCCAAGCGTTTACTCTTATCTACTTACATGCCTCAAGTCAAGTCTAGTAACAAGAACAAGAAAGATTTTTCCTCTAGTAGTAACAATAATAATGCCAAATCCAATATTATTGCTTCTAGTAGTTCTCTTGATTCCACTAATGATTCTCTTAGCCAAGTTACACTTGAGCAAGAAAATAGCTTATTGAAGGGAATTATAGAGAAAGGTGTATACAAGAGCCTTGCCGGAAGTAAGCAATTCGAGGAAATTGTACGCAAGCAAGGAAGGCACCGGAAGAATCAAGGTGTTGGTTTTGAACGAAAGTTCAATGCCAATGGAGTTGAGTGGGAAGAAGATCAATACCCCAAGACGAAGTTTGTTCCTCAACAAGAGAAGTATGATCCTACTTTCTTCAAGGGAACACAAGCACAAGATGATCTTCCACCACAAGACCACAAGAACAAAGGCAAGGACAAGCTTCAAGAGGAGATTGATGCATTTGAAGAAGCACCTAAGGCCTTGGTCAAATGGGTTCCCAAGACTACGTCAAGTTCTACTTCATCAAGTACAACTCCAACTCCAAGGATTCCCATCAAGATGATGTGGATCCCGAAGAAGAAGAACTAGAGAGTTCTTGAGGGTGACTCCGCCAACATTCTTCACTCATATCATTATGGAAAGGACAAGTGCAATCAACTTCCATATCTTGCACTAGTTCAAGGAGTCACAAACCCTCATGTTGGTAAGGCAAGGGACAAGGTAACCTAATGATTTCATGGACATCATTTTGTGTGTGCATCACTCTATGTCTATGGATATTCTTGTTTGTTCCTTGTGGGACTAACCCATGTAGGTATTGAAAGTGCAACTCACTCCAAAGGATTGCTCCAAATGATCTACATCAACATTGAGCATCACATCTTCAACACCTACATGAAGTCATCATCGACAAAACCCAAGGCTAGTTCATCCCTCTAAGGGGGGATCTCACATCTAGGGGGAGCTTAACTCTAAGAATTGAGTCAAAGCAACTCTAATGATGTGAACACATCAATGCATTATGTAAAAGTGGTAACCCCACTTGAGCTTAAACGATGAGTATGACCTATGATAAAATGTTCTCATTTGACTCCTAAGTCAATATACTCATATATAGATGACCTAGTCATCGCCAATTGTTTGATAGATGCTAGAATTGGTTGTGCATGCTTTGCCACATATTTCATTTGCCATTTTATTAGGTGAGCATGTTGGATGCATATTTTACTCATTCGAGGACATCCACTTGTTGTTTTGATTGATTGGTCTCTTTTTCTTTGGCCAAGTGGATGGACAAGAATGCCTAAGAACCTTCTCTAGCTATCTATGCTTTTCTCGTCTCAAACTCTATTCATGCTACATCACAAAATTTGATCAAGTCTGATTCGAACCACTCTGTGTGAGGAGCACTCGGAGTCCCCGATTCGTCATAGACTTAAACTTCCAAAACTTCTTTGTGATTCTCGGTCTGACCGATTCCTCCATTTCGGTCCTACCGAGATCACTAAGTCGATCTAGGTTTTCAATCTCCGTGCAACCGATTTGAACTTTTCAGTCACACCGAGTTGCTATAACTGTCAACAGTTATGCATCTCGGTGCCACCGAGTCGTTCCACTTGGTCACATCGACAGGTCGGGCTATATATACACACGGGCAAAATTTGGAAAACTTTCTCCAAACTTTCTTCGCCCGCGCATAGCTCGCTCTGCCTACTAGGTCTCCGGATCGTCGACTTCGTCGCCAGCCGCCTCCTGTCGCTGGTCTCCGCCGCCGTCAACGTATTTCTTCTCCACCGTTGCCGCCGTAGCGAGTTCATCGCCGAACTAGGGTATGAACTCGATCACAGTGCTATCCTCGTCTGATTCTCAGCACATTGTGTTCATTATGATTCTAGCCACGATTAAAACACTCCTATCCAGTCAAAACAATCCTTAGAATAGATGCGATTTGAAAATTTAGTGTTAGGTTTCCATCGAAACCATCTCGGACCCACCGAGTTGAAAAACTCGGTCCCACCGATTCGGCTAACGCCATTGCACTAGTAACTCTCGGTCTGACCGAGAATTGCTAATCGGTGTGACCAATTTTAGAACTTTGTGAAACCCTAGCAGTCTTGGTGCCACCGAACTGTGACTCGGTCTGACCGAGTTCACTAGTTTAGGTTGCAAAACTGCTTCAGTATCACTGAGTTTGAAAATCGGTTGATCCGAAATGCTTTCTATGGAAAACTAAAACTAAGTTTTTTGAATCATTCTTCTGCAAAAATCTCTGCATTTTGTGATGCTCATCCATTCTATCTCATCTATAACTATTCACAAGGTCAGCATTCAGTGTTTGCAGCATGTCAGACCAAAGTGATAGTCAGAACAGGGAAGAAGAGCACAATCACATGAGTGAGGGCACTAGTCCCTCTAGCACTTCAGATGATGGCAGCAGGAGCACTCCAAGCAATCTACCTAAGGCTGCCACCAGGACAAGGAAGAAAAGAACCTCAGAATTTGAGGATGAGGATTATGTGGCAGAAGAGGATGAGGCCACTTCTAAAAAGAAAGTGCTCAAGAAGGAGTATGTCATAGCTGCAACAATCAAGCCTAGCATGAAGATCAAAGTGCCTGCAAAGAGAACTCCCATGTCTAAAGTCAGAGCCTCCACTCAAGTACCTTTGGAATCTCAACCCAAAGAGGCTGCTGCAGAAGGGAAGAAGAAGGAAAGAAAGAGAGGAAGATGGTGCAAGAAAGTTGATCCCATGGCAGAATTTGAGAAGCATTCTTCTGATGAAGAAGAGGAAGAAGAGGTTGCTGCACCAGCACCCAAGGCACAAAAGCTGATGGGTGATGCTATAAAGTCAGGGGCTGCAACATCAAAGCCCAAGGAAGCACCCAAAGCTGCCCCCAAGCCCAAGAATGCACCAAAGAGGAATACCAGGAGTATACCAGCTGCTGAGAAGAACAAGGCCCCAGTGCCAGAAGTTGCTGATGAGGAAGATGATGAAGGACAAGTCCTAAGGAAGCTAAAGCCAAAGATTCCAGACCACAATGATGCTCATCCTGTGGCTGAGAATATGAAGTTAAGAAAGGATGCATGACTCAGACTGTGGAGGTTGTCAGATCCATATGCTATCGGAAGAAGGACTGCTGTTGATTACAGGTTCCACACAAAGGAACAACATGATTTCTATGAGATAGTGTTATTGGAAAAGAAGCCTATAGTGTGTGATATGAGGTGGGTCGACTGGACCTACATGAAGGAAAATGAAGAACACTATCCTGGAGTGCAAGACAGTTTCATTGCTTGTGGAGTTGCAGACTTTGTTGGGCAGAAGCTCACAAAGTGGAATGATGAGCTCATTATGCAATTCTACTCCACAACACATTTCTATCCAGATGGCAGGATAGTTTGGATGTCTGAAGGTACAAGGTACCAATCAACCATTGAGGAATGGGCCAATCTGATCAATGCCCCAAAGGAGAGTGAAGATGACCTGGATGTCTATGCTAAGAAGAAGATGGATCACAATACAATGGCTCATATGTACAAGGAAATCCCAGATGTTGTAGTTGAGACACATAAGTTTGGGTCAGTTCATTTTCTTCTGTCAGGGCTGCCAACAATCAAATGGATCCTAAGGCACACTCTATTTCCCAAGTCAGGTGACCACAACATGATCAGAGGCCATGCAATTAACTTGCTACACTTGTTTGATGTGCCACAGAAATTCAAGGTAATGAGCCTCATGATTGAGACTATCAAGAGGACAGCAGCAGACCAAAAGAGAAGTTGTGGATATGCCCCACAAATTCAGGAGTTGATTAACTCAAAGATGGGCACAGACACATACTTGCTGGACAAGGAATATTTTGCTATCTATCCAGAATTTGAGGACAATCAAGTTGTGATGAATGAGAATGAGCCATCATCAGTACAAGCTCAAGAGAAGAAGGAGAAAGCAAAGAAAGAGAAGGCTGCCAAGATGCCAACTCAAGAGGAGGCATCTGAGTACTTTTTGAAGAACAAGTAGGAGCAGCTTGGTTACTTGATAGCATCAACTCTGAGGATTGAGAAGGGGTTGGCCACCCTAACTCAAAACCAGGAGAGCCTGGAAATAATAATGGAACAAAAATTCTATGATCTAGATGTCAAAGTAACTGAGATTCAGTCAGTTGTGGAGCAGCTACAGGATGACATGCAGGAGAGGAAGGGCAAGACAACCACTGATGCATTTGCCAGAGTGCCTAGAGCTCAGAGATCAGCTGCAGTGCCTGTGACAGACACTAGAGCCACTTCATCTGCACCAGCTACAGCTCCTACAGCTCCAGTGCAACCAGCTCCAGCACCAACTCCTCCAGCTCCATCCACATCAACTGAAGCCTTCGTCCAAGGAGCCATCTCTACACCACCACCTGAAGATCAAGCCTGAGAGTCGATCTAGCACCATGCTTTTTCTATGAACTTTTTGGTAACTTGTTGCCAAAGGGGGAGAAAAATGTATAGATCATAGGCTTTGAGAGAGAGTGTGTTGCTTTTTGTTCTCTTTTGCTTTGGTGGTTAAACTTTGTTTGCTTTTGATTGCTTGAGATACTATGCTATTATCTGTGAGACATTGATGATCATGTGTTTGATCATAAGCTACACTTATGCTTGTTAGATGATATTATCTTACCTATCCTTATATGATCATTCACTTCGCTTGGTGATGAGTGCATGTATTCAATCTTTATTATTTTGAGCGCTCCACCAAGATGTATGTGACATGGAAGAGTAACCCATGAGCCTAATTCCTTGTGCATTTGCAGTCCAAAGCAAATCTTAAACTATGCACAAATTTAGGGGGAGCTCTTGCTTATCACATACTTCTCAAAGCGACGATGTTTTTCAATCTTATTATCATTTGTCGAAGCTTTGATCTATATGTTGTCATCAATTACCAAAAAGGGGGAGATTGAAAGTGCAACTATCCCTAGGTGGTTTTGGTAATTCATAACAACATATAGCTCATTGAGCTAATGCTATTCCAAGACAAATATTTTAGGAAAGCTCAATGAATGGCATGGCATGGATGATGAAAGTGGATCCCTCAAAATATCAAGGACAAAGGAATGGCTCAAGATCAAAAGCTCAAGACTCTTCATTTTACATTTTAGTGATCCAAGATCACATTGAGTCTCTAGGAAAAGCCAATACTATCAAGGAGGGATGAGGTGTTGCTTAATGAGCCTCTTGCTTCAAGTGCTTAGTGATATGCTCCAAAACCCTCAACTACTTTCTCACATCCACATATGACCTAAACCCAAAGTCAAACTCGGCCATACCGATTCTTCCTGTCCGGCGCCACCGAGTTCAAATGTCATAGCCACTACCACAAACCCTGGGCAAATCGGTCTCACTGATAGGGATCTCGGTCTCACCGAGATTGGATTGCAATCTCTCTGTTTCCCTTCGTAACGTTTCAGTCTAACCGAAGTGAGCGATCGGTCCCACCGAGATTGCAATGTAAACTCCCTGTTTCCCTTTCGTAACATTTCAGTCTTACCGAGATGAGCGAATCGGTCCCACCGAGTTTACCTAACCAACTCTCTGGTTAGCTTATTACCAAAATCGGTCTCACCAAGATTACGTTATGCCCTAACCCTAACCATATCGGTCTCACCGAGTTGCATGTCGGTCCCACTGAAAACCCTAACGGTCACTAGGTTTACTAAATCGGTCTGACCGAGTCTGTTGATTCGTCCCACCGAGTTTGGCAAATTTATGTAACGGTTAGATTTTGTGTGGAGGCTATATATACCCCTCCACCTCCTGTTCATTCATGGAGAGAGCCATCAGAACAAACCTACACTTCCAACTTACCATTTCTGAGAGAGAACCACCTACTCATGTGTTGAGGCCAAGATATTCCATTCCTACCATATGAATCTTGATCTCTAGCCTTCCCCAAGTTGCTTTCCACTCAAATCTTCTTTCCACCAGATCCAAATCCCATGAGAGAGAGTTGAGTGTTGGGGAGACTATCATTTGAAGCACAAGAGCAAGGATTTCATCATCAACGCACCATTTGTTACTTCTTGGAGAGTGGTGTCTCCTAGATTGGCTAGGTGTCACTTGGGAGCCTCCGACAAGATTGTGGAGTTGAACCAAGGAGTATGTAAGGGCAAGGAGATCGCCTACTTCGTGAAGATCTACCGCTAGTGAGGCAAGTCCTTCGTGGGCGACGACCATGGTGGGATAGACAAGGTTGCTTCTTCATGGACCCTTCATTGGTGGAGCCCTCCGTGGACTCTTGCAACCGTTACCCTTCGTGGGTTGAAGTCTCCATCAACGTGGATGTACGATAGCACCACCTATCGGAACCACGACAAAAACACCCGTGTCTCCAATTGCGTTTGAATCCTCCAAACCCTTCCCTTTACATTCTTGCAAGTTGCATGCTTTAATTTCCGCTGCTCATATACTCTTTGCATGCTTGCTTGAATTGTGTGAGGATTGCTTGACTTATCCAAAGATAGCTAAAATCTGCCAAAGTCTAAAATTGGGAAAAGGTTAAGTTTTTAATTGGTCAAGTAGTCTAATCACCCCCCTCTAGACATACTTCAAGGTCCTACAGAGGGACTAATGTGTTTGTGAGAATTGTAGGATAACACAGGTAGTAGTCCCATATTGATTCGATTTACCTACCAGAGATGACCCCTACAAATGTGTGAAGACATTGAAGACAAACTGTAAGTAAAGAGAGGTGAAAGATAGAACCAGTTGCTTGGAGGGACAAGGATTTGTTGGACCAGTTCCATTTGCTGTGACAACTGTACGTCTGGTTAGGAAGGCTGAGATTCAACTCATAAGACCGCGTCTTCACCTTATTCCCCTTGAGCTAAGGACACTTAGTCCTCGCCCAATCACTCTGGTAAGTCTTCAAGGGAGACTTCCAAACCTTTACAGACTTCGTTCACCGGCAATCCACAATGACTCTTGGATGCTCAGAACGCGATGCCTAACCGGCTGGAGGATTCACAATCCTCAAGTGTAATAAGTCTTCAGATCACGCGGACAGAAAGACTTCAGTGATGCCTAACACTCTTTGGCTCTGGGTGTTTTGGGCTTTTTCCTCGCAAGGATTACTCTCTCAAATGCTTCGGAGGTGGGTTGCTCTCAAACGACAAAAGCCGTGCTGAGCAACCACCAATTTATGGTGTAGGGGGTGGGCTATTTATAGCCAGGAGGCAACCCGACCTGATTTGTCCAAAATGACCCTGAGTCACTAAGGAACTGACACGTGTCCAGCAGTCAAATTTCAAACACACGCAGCAGCTTGACTTGGGCTACAAGTAAAGCTGACTCATCCAACTCTGGATAAGATTTGCTCTCATTGTCTTCACTCGAAGACATAGGATTTGGTTGAGCATAACCTCAGTCGCTCTAACTTTGTTCACTTGGACCCCACTTAACAGTACTGTGTTAGTACTTTTGGGTACCCAGATCTTCTTAAGAGGTGGTCCGTTCCTGCAGTTAGTACCATTGCTTCTAAGCCATGAATGTCATCATGACACCACCGGGGAAGAAGAGAAATTCCAGACCAAAGGCTTCATATGGTCCAAAGGCTTCATACAGACAGATGACTGACCACAGTCACCCTAACGCCGATATTTTGCAGGGAAACCATACCCAGACTTTTGAATATGAGCGTGTTTCATCAAACCGCTATGTTCATAAGACCAAGAACTTTTCTGCTTATTCTTATGAGTATTATTCACCTCCTGCAAGGCTATTTGCTAGGGCTCCAAAGTCGGAGTTCTCAGATGCTGCACTTAGACTTATTGCTTCTAAGCCACCCCAAGATGTGGGTGGTTAAGAAAACTTAACTCTCTTTTGCAGGGAAAGGTCTCCAGCCGGAAATCAAAGGCGTCTGATGCTTATGTTGGGGACCTTAAACATCTTGTGGGACGCAAGATAAAATGTCCAAATGGTCTTACTATGTATTTCGTCCCGGGATTCCTTAACAATCATCCTATTTATCCTAACCAAGATCTGAATTTTCATATTCCGCTTGTTCGTCAAATGTTTCTGCTTCACAATCCCCTTGGTGAAGCCTATCCCCCAAACTGTACTATAGGGTATGACACCAAAGGCTTCAGAATGGATTATGGATAGTGGATGCACTAACCACATGACTGGTGATTGAAGTCTTCTGATGGATTCAACCCTACGCCCGTCTGACAAAAGTCACATCACATTTGCTGACACTGGTAAAAGCAAGGTATTGGGTCTCGGTAGAGTTGCAATCTCAAAGGATCAGCACATGGATAAAGTGATGCCTATTGAATCCCTTGGTTCCAATTTAATGTCTGTTTCAATGCTTTGTGATCTGAACATGATTGTGATATTTGGAAAATATCGTTGCCTTGTGCTTATGGAATCCGACAAGTCTCCTGTCTTTGAAGGGTATCGAAAAGATGATCTGTACATGGTAGATTTTTCAGCAGGACCACAGTTGGCCGTATGTCTTCTAGCAAAAGCTTCAGAGTGTTGGCTCTGGCATCGAAGGCTAGGACATGCTGGCATGAGGAACTTGTACACTCTCGCGAAGAAGAAGCATGTCGTGGGCATCGAGGGCGTCAAGTTCAAGAAGGATCATCTATGTGGTGCTTGCAAAGATGGAAAGATGACTAGGCTCGCATCCCTGAAAGACAATCATGACGACATCACGTCCCTTCGAGCTGCTTCACATGGAACTATTCGGCCCTACTCACTACTCTACTCCTACTACCACTGCTTGTCTCTATGGCTTCGTCATTGTTGATGATTACTCAAGATATACATGGGTGCATATAAACCTCTACAAGAATGAACTGCAGGATGTCATCAGACGATTCGCCAATCGTGCCATGATGAACTATGGCATCAAGATCAAGCACATCAGAAGTGACAATGACACAGAATTCAAGAACACATGCCTCGACACTTATCTTAATACATGGGCATCACTCATGAGTTCTCTGCCCCTTACACACCTCAGCAGAATGGCATCGTGGAGCGCAAGAATAGAACCCTCATTGAGATGCCTCGGACGATGCTTGATGAGTACAAGACTCTAAGGAAGTTCTGGCCTGAAGCCATTGATACTGCATGACATGTCATCAACTGTGTTTATCTTCATAAGCTTCTAAAGAAGACATCATATGAGATACTAACTGGTAAGAAGCCAAACGTCAGTTACTTCAAAGTATTTGGTGCTGGGTGCTGGATCAAGGACCCACATCACACTTCAAAATTTGCACCGAAAGCACATGAAGGTTTTATGCTTGGATACGAAAAGGATTCACACTCCTACAGAGTCTTCAACCTCTTTCACTATAAAGTGGTTGAAACTGTGGATGTGCGATTGAGACTAACGTCCCGCAAAGAGAGCACCTGCCAAATGTGCTAGATGAAGTCCCTCCTAGTGAATCTATCAAGCTTATGGGTACTGGAGAAATCATGCCTTCAGAAGCTCAGGCTGAAGAAGAAATCATCATTGCACCAAATCAACCCGAAGACAATGCTCAGTCTAAAGTCAATGCTGAAGCTGAAGACAATGATCTGCAAGGGCAAAATCTTCGTCCAGTACATCCTCGAGTTGCAAATGAAGTACAGATTGAGAAGATAATTGATAACATCAATGCACCTGGTCCACTCACTCGTTCTAGAGCAACGCAGCTAGCAAATTTCTGTGGGAACTTTGCATTTGTCTCTATATCTGAACCCAAGAAAGTTGCTGCAGCCTTCATGGAACCTGAATGGATTCATGCTATGCAAGAAGAGCATCATTAGTTCGAGCTGAACAATTTATGGGAATTGGTCTAGCGTCCTGATCCTTGCAAGCACAATATCATTGGCACCAAATGGATCTATCGCAACATAGAAGATGAGCATGGTCAAGTTGTCAGAAACAAGGCTCATCTAGTTGCTCAAGGTTACACTCAAGTAGAAGGGATTGATTTTGATGAAACATTCGCTCCCGTGGCAAGGCTTGAAGCCATTCGCATACTGCTAGCCTATGCCAACCATCACAACATTCTTCTGTACCAAATGGATGTGAAGAGTGCCTTTCTCAATGACAAGATTGAAGAAGAAGTGTATGTTGCACAACCACTTGGCTTTGAAGATCCAAAACATCCTAATATGGTATACAAGCTCAATAAGGCACTGTATGGCCTCAAACAAGCTCCTCGCGCTTGGTATGACACACTCAAAGACTTCCTGAAGAGCAAAGGCTTCAAACCTGGTTCTCTAGATCCTACACTCTTCACGAAGACATATGATGGTGAACTATTTGTGTGCCAAATCTATGTGGATGACATTATCTTCGGCTGCACTGACAAAAGATATAGTGATGAGTTTGGGCACATGATGCAAGAGCAATATCAGATGTCCATGATGGGTGAGCTGAAATTTTTCCTCGGTCTTCAAATCCGCTAGCAGAGCAACGACATCTTCATATCACAAGAAAAATACCTCAAAGATTGCTTGAAGAAGTTTGGAATGCAAGACTGCAAAGGATACACGACGCCAATGCCAACCAAAAGTCATCTGGGTCCCGATGACAATGGTAAAGAGTTCGATCAAAAGGTATACCGCTCCATGATTGGTTCTTTACTCTATTTATGTGCATTTAGTCCAGATATAATGCTTAGTGTTTGCATGTGTGCCCGATTCCAAGTGGCACCAAAGGAATCGCATCACTTAGTCGTGAAGCGAATTCTTCGATATTTGGCTTACACCCCAACACTAGGCTTATGGTATCCAAAGGGCTCAGAGTTTGATCTAGTTGGATTCTCAGATGATGATTATGCTAGTGACAAGGTTGATCGCAAGTCCACATTAGGCACATGTCACTTTCTTGGACGATCCCTTGTCTGTTGGTCTTCAAAGAAGCAGAACTGTGCGTCTCTCTCCACTCCTGAATCTGAATACATTGCTGCTGGATCTTGCTGCGCTCAGCTTCTATGGATGAAGCAAACTCTCAAGGACTATGGTATCCATCTGAAGCATGTGCCACTCTACTGTGACAATGAAAGCGCCATCAAGATTGCCAACAACCCAATTCAGCACTCGAAGACAAAGCACATTCAGATCCGTCATCATTTTCTCAGAGATCATGTCATGAAGGAAGATATTGATATCATTCATGTCAACACTGAAGAGCAATTGGAAATATCTTCACAAAGCCCTTGGATAAGAAAAGGTTTTGCAAGTTGCGGTGTGAGCTAAATATCTTAGAATCCTCAAATGTCCTATAATTGGACACACATCCTAACGCTTATGCATGTTGATGACTTAGATGTGCAACACACGAAGTAACGTATATCTTCAATCAATGAAGACTTATCCTCTGAGTGTGAATACATTAACATGGAATTTGACTTCAGAGCGCCATGATAATTGTGCGCCATGTCTGGGTCTAATACTTCCTATATGGTGGGTAACGCTACCACCAAATTCTTATTTAAGTGTTTCTCTTGGCGTCATGGTTGCATAATCTTCACATTTTGTTTGTCTTCAACATTGACTTGACTTCAAGGTTTATCTTCGCAATGTTGAGTTGGTCTCTATATATATACATATTTGTTTGTGTTCTGTCCTCTACAGCATTCACTTATAGCTATGTCTTCACTCTTGAATCTTTATTGATCTAAGTGAATGTGATCGGACCCTAACCTATTCTGTGCTTCTTCCTCAAATTCTATCTGTCCAAATCATATGCATTCTATTGAAACCTGTCGATTGTCTTCTCTGAGTCCTTGTCAACAGAAGACAAAGTGACAATCTTATAAATCTGCTTCTAATGATGTATCCTTATTGCCTGAATACCGGAGAAGCCGGAACGACCACCCAACAATCCAGGGGTGCGTGGGAACATGGAACAACTTTCAATGAGTTGCATGCATGCCACGTGTCCCTCAGATGTGAACAGCCAGGGGCACCTGCGTAATTGTGATGCACCGCCCTCCTCATTCCTATAAATACTCTCCCCTCGCGGTCAATATCTGTTCTTCCACCTCGCCACCTCGCTCAAACCCTAGCGCCTCCGCTAGCGCGCGTTGACGCCGGAGACGAAGCGCTTAGCTGCCGTGACTTCTTTGATGCCGTCCTCACGCTGGCCGCGTACCTCGTCCACTCCGCCCTCGCTGTAGGTGTCTTCCGCCGCCAAGTTAGGGCGCGGGAGATTGAACTGCTCGGTCTCTCTCTCTACCTCGTCTAGCAGTTCATCAGCGGTAATTAAATCTTACTTTTTACTGCCTTTTTGACCCGTCAAATCCATCCACTTCAACTAAAAGTGGTTTGTTCACTTCCAAATCTGGATATGTCTTCACCTACATCTCATATTATGCCAAGTATATTCACTTATGCTTCATAACTAGTTAGATTCCTCACTTGTACTTATTCATGGATTCGTACAAATCTGGAACCAACTCTCTTCAAATAAGTGAATGTCTTCGCACTATGTCCGTGGGAGAATCCCTTGGTTCTCATAGTCTTCAAAATCTTCAAAATCTTCAAGTGATTGTCTTCTAAACTGATTTATCTTCAAAATCTTCTGAGAATGCATATGACCTCTTCCTCTTCCCTCGTATCTCTAATGCTGTCATAGGTACATGTCCGTGGGAGAATCCCTTGATTCTCATAGTCTGCATTCATTTGAAGAATACTTACAGCGTCACATCGAATCTCCTGAAGCCAGTTCTTGTCTGACCAGTAGATGGAAGCCTTTCACTGTGTTGAAGCCAATCAGTCTGAACATTATGGCTTCAGAAAAATCAGCATGGAAAGGTGGCAGGAAACGCCGTGGCAACACTGAACATGATTTGCCTGACAATCTATACGATCTATACAAGTCTGACCCAAAGGAAAGTTACACCCAGCGCAAGAACTAGATCTAGTGGATCAGAAGATATTGGGCCGAGCAATGGTTCAAATACAAGTTTGTAACCCCTAAATATGCTGAAAAGAATGCCATCAAGTGCCCATGGGGTGACTATCTGTACCGCGGCTTGGTGCCAAAGAGCAAGGCTGAAGCTATTGAACAAAGATTCTATCCTTGTATGGCCAGAGGACCACAACCTGAGAATGCCGACCCATGTTCTGTTTTATGGTGTCGTGAAGACAATCTTTTCAAGTGCAACTATCAGTTTGCAAAAGATTCTGCTGTCAAGAACCAGAAGGAGTCTGGCCTCAACTTCAACCCTGGCCCCTCCGCTCCAAGCCCTGATGGGACTCGTGAAGCTAATGAGAACAGAATTAGCCCCTTCACCAATTTTGATGGGCTTCTGTCTCATATTGCTGTCCAGAGAGCAGCTGTGGAGCAATCTGCTGGAGAAGCTGATTCTGATGATGCTCCCTCACCTCCAAAGGAGGAAAAGAAGAAGGCAAAAGCTTCAAAGCCACCTGCTTCACCAAAAGCTTCGACCAGGAAGCCTCTGAATGCTGCACCACCTGAATCTAGTGTGTAGTCTGAAGATTTATCTCGCGTGTCCAAAAGGACCAAGAAGCCATTGCCCAAGAAGGCCACTGGGCAACCCCTCACTCATTTTGCTGTTCTGCGCAACGAGGATGACACCATTGATATGTCCAACGATGAAAATCTTGGTGATGATGCTCTTGAGATGCTAATCAAGAGCAAGCAAGAGGCGGAAATCTTCAACGATCTGCCCCTCTTTGATGTTGACATTCTTAACAACTTCATTGATGAATGGTTCGACGACCAGAGCATTAGCATTGATGATCTTTAGCTTCTGGTGGACATCGGCGTCATATTCCATGGAGCCATTGCTAGTGAGTTGGCCTTGGCTCAGAAGATTGTTGAGCTCAAGAACAAAATTGATTATGAGAAGGCTCACTTCAAGAACATGGCCAAGCTCAGCATGGCAGATGTTCAAATCATCAAGAAGATGCTGCATGACCTCAAGGAAGAGTTCCACAAGAAGCGCAATAAAGCTAAAGGCTCACGAGAGCGCATGAAGTACTTCACTCAGAAATGTATTCAAGCACACAATGAAGCTGAGAAGTGCAAAGCTCTTGGGCGCTCTGGCATCAATCCTAGGAAGGCTGCCAAATAGAAGCCTGATGTGACACAAACTGAAGCACCAAGGCAGGAAGAACCTCGCATTGTCTTCCGTGCCAGCATGATAGGCTCGAAGCCTAAGGTCACCTCAACAGCTTCAGAGCTAAAGAAGACAAGGGCAGCTGAAGCCGAAGCCAAGAAGCGCAAACACAAGGATGCATCTGACGATGCCCCTTCCAAGAAAAAGTTGAAGACTAAGGGAACTAAGTCTTCAAAGAAAGAGCATGTTGCAGCCTCTCAGCCTCTCATTGTTGAAACCATCTCTGTCTCTCTTCCAGCTGCCACCAACCAAGATCGACGTATTGTGATCCACCAGCCTGCTTCCACAAAGGCTCATGAAGATGAACAAGTCCCAGCTATTGACCCCAACGCAGCTGAAGAAATTGGTCATGAAGACAATGTAGTTGATGATGAAGTCCTTCCTCAGCTTGAGCACCAGTTGGTATCATCGCCTGCTCCAATGTGCAGTGAATTCATTAGCATTGGTCGTCCATTGACGCAAATTGCTCAACATGATTCCTGGGTTGAGCGCCCGCAAGAAGAAACCCATGTTCAAGATGAGACACCCCATACTCCACCAGCTCAAGTTACCTATCCGGTACTTAATGACGATAACTACATGGAGACCACTCCATCTCCAAAGGCGTCACCCGTGTTTCAACGGCTTTGCAACGGTCTCAAGCCATTTGTCTCCATGTCCACCATTCCAAAAGAAGATTCACAACAATCCAGCTCAGTGGCACGTCAAGTGTTCCCTGAAGAGAATCCTTCTGTGACTGTTCAAGCGTCTGAAGCTAAAGCCGCTGAAGACAATCCGGCTGCATCAGCCGAAGAAGAAGAAACAGAAAGAGTTGCCACACCCCCTGCACAGACCAAGTCATTCTCGAGGAGAATGTGAATGTACCAGACCCTCCGGTTCTACAACGAACAGAGGTTGAAAACACTGAGGCTGCCACAAACACTGCTGCTCACGCCAATGATGTTGTCATGGCCGAAGACACTGTGGAGCCTAAAGCTAATGTTGTGCCTGAAGTCACTGTGAATGCTGAAGCCACTGTTCCACCACCAAGGCCGCACACAATTGAACAGGCCTATGATCGCGGCCAGCTTGTTATAGTGAGATGTGATATGTCTCCAACATATCTATAATTTTTGATTGTTCCATGCTATTATATTACCCGTTTTGGATGTTTATGGGCTTTACTTTACACTTTGATATCATTTTTGGGACTAACCTACTAACCGGAGGCCCAGCCCGAATTGCTGTTTTTTGCCTATTTCAGTGTTTTGAAGAAAAGGAATATCAAACGGAGTCCAAATGGAATGAAACCTTCGGGAGCGATCTTTTTGGGACAAACGCAATCCAGGAGCGATCCACCGACGTACTTCCTTCGCCTATATATACTCCCGTACCCTGAAAACATCCAGTAGCACCACGAAAAACCTAATTCCACCGCCGCAACCTTCTGTATCCACGAGATCCCATCTTGGAGCCTTCATCGATGCTCCGCCGGAGGGGGAATCAACCATGGAGGGCCTCTACATCATCTCCAAGGCCTCTCCGATGAGTTGCGAGTAGTTTACCATAGACCTTCGGGTCCATAGTTATTAGCTAGATGGCTTCTTCTCTCTCTTTGAATCTCAATACAAAGGTCTCCTCGATCTTCTTGGAGATCTATTCGATGTAACTCTTTTTGCGGTGTGTTTGTCGAGATTTGATGAATTGTGGATTTATGATCAAGTTTATCTATGAGAAATAATTGAATCTTCTCTGAATTATTTTATGTGTGATTGGCTATCTTTGCAAGTTTCTTTGAATTATCAGTTTGGTTTGGCCTACTAGGTTGATCTTTCTTGCAATGGGAGAAGTGCTTAGCTTTGGGTTCAATCTTGCGGTATCCTTTCCCAGTGACAGCAGGGACAGCAAGGCACATATTGTATTGTTGCCATCGAGGATAAAAAGATGGGGTTTATATCATATTGCTTGAGTTTATCCCTGTACATCATGTCATCTTGCTTAATGCGTTACTCTGTTCTTATGAACTTAATACTCTAGATGCAGGCAGGAGTCGGTCGATGTGTGGAGTAATAGTAGTAGATGCAGAATCGTTTCGATCTACTTGTTATGGACGTGATGCCTATATACATGATCATGCCTAGATACTCTCATAACTATGCTCTTTTCTATCAATTGCTCGACAGCAATTTGTTCACCCACCGTAATACTTATGCTATCTTGAGAGAAGCCACTAGTGAAACCTATGGCCCCGGGTCTATCTTTTATCATATAAGTTTTCCATCTACTTTTATTTCCATCTTTTACTTTCCAATCTATATCATAAAAATACCAAAAATATTTATCTTATCTTATTATCTCTATCAGATCTCACTTTCACAAATTACCATGAATGGATTGACAACCCCTTCGCATTGGTTGCGAGGTTCTTGTTTGTTTGTGTAGGTGTGTGGGACTTTTGAGGAGCCTCCTACTGGATTGATACCTTGGTTCTCAAAAACTGAGGGAAATACTTACGCTACTTTGCTGCATCACCCATTCCTCTTCAATGGAAAACCAACACTGTGCTCATGAGGTAGCAAGAAGGATTTCTGGCGCCGTTGCCGGGGAGGTCTTCGCTCAAGTCAAGACATACCAAGTACCCATCACAAACTCATATCCCTCGCATTACATTATTTGCCATTTGCCTCTTGTTTTCCTCTCCCCCACTTCACTCTTGCCATTTTTTTCACCCTCTCTTTTCCGTTTGCCTCTCTCTTTTGCTTGCTCGTCGCATTTTCTGCCACTATGTCTAAAACTGGGGAGATTATCATTGATATGGACAATTAACAACATGGAAAATTCTGATGCTCCTGCTGAAGAACCCACTATCTTACATACTAAATTTTTTTGAATCGGTAGTGGTAATATTATTGGAAAAGGGGTTATTCAAGATTTCTTTACTTGTGCCGGTGCTTTACCTTCTATGGGTGGTTCTATTCTTCATAGAACTAGTAGTCTTGCGGATGCTATCGCCATGCTTATAGTTGAACTTGAAAGGCAGTTTATGCACATGCACCCTTGCGTACAAAGGATTTTCCTAGAATTTTCTAATATTAAGCATTCTTCTGTCAAGCGCGCAACTACTATCTTTTTGGCACATGATTCAGATTTATAATAAAAGAGTCCAAAGAAATCTTTGCGCACTACAGGGTGGACGCTGGCCATCCTCCCATAGAGGCAATCCTCTTTGATCAAGAGGAAATGCGTTTTAAATCTTTGGACTATGTTGCTTTTAATAAAAACCTTAGAAAAAAGGTTCCTACCAATGTTCTAGTTGATAAAATTTCCGAACTTAATAATGATTTTGCTATTCGAAATAATGAGTTAGGATATTCTCTTGAATATAGGCTTACGAAGTTCTGCCAAAAGAATGCTTATAATGATGAATTGGTTGTGCAATATGAAGGGCCAAAGGAGGAACCCATACCTCCCGAGATTGATCTTGGGGACTTCTGTCCCATTAAGTTTAGCCCTTCTGATTACTTTTGCTTGCCTCAAATAAAAATTGCTGCTGAACGTAGAGAATATGAAATGAGTTTTCGTGATCTATCTTATTATTATGGCACTACATAGATCTATTCTCGCTTTTATGCCTAGCTAGGGGCGTTAAATGATAGCGCTAGTTGGGAGGCAACCCAATTTTATTTTTTGTTTCTTGCTTTTTGATTCTGTTTAGTAATAAATATTTCATCTAGCCTCTGTTTAGATGTGGTTTTATGTTTTAATTAGTGTTTGTGTCAAGTAGAACCTAGAGGATAACCTGCGGTGATAGTTAATTTGATTCTGCTGGAAAACAGAAACTTTTGCACGCACGAAAATAATTTTAGTAAATCACAGAAACGTGATTTTGCATTGATTTAGTTTACAGTAGATCAATAGACAAATTTACCAGGACTTCCTATTTTGGTAGGATTTTTAGAGTTCCAGAAGTATTCGAAAGTTACAGATTGCTACAGACTGTTCTGTTTTTGACAGATTCTGTTTTTCGTGTGTTGTTTGCTTATTTTGATGCATCTATGGTTAGTATCGGGGGGTATGAACCATAGAGAAGTTGGAATACAGTAGGTTTAACACCAATATAAATAAAGAATGAGTTCATTACAGTACCTTATGTGGTGGTTTTTCTTTCTTGCACTAACGGAGCTTATAAGATTTCCTGTTGAGTTTTGTGTTGTGAAGTTTTCAAGTTTTGGGTAAAGATTTGATGGACTATGGAATAAGGAGTGGCAAGAGCCTAAGCTTGGGCATGCCCATGGCACCCCAAGATATTCAAGGATAACCAAAAGCCTAAGCTTGGGGATGCCCCGGAAGGAATCCCCTCTTCCGTCTTCGTCTATCGGTAACTTTACTTGGAGCTATATTTTTATTCGCCACATGACATGTGTTTTGCTTGGAGCGTCTTGTATGATATGAGTCTTTGATTTTTAGTTTACCACAGTCATCCTTGCTGTACACACCTTTTGGGAGAAACACACATGATTTGGAATTTATTAGAATATTCTATGTGCTTCACTTATATCTTTTGAGCTAGATAGTTTTGCTCTAGTGCTTCAGTTATAACTTTTAGAGCACGGCGGTGGCCTTATTTTGTAGAAATTGTTGATCTCTCAGGCTTCACTTATATTATTTTGAGAGTCTCTTAGAACAGCATGGTATCTGCTATGGTTATAAAATTGGTCCTAGAATGGTGGGCATCCAAGCTGGGTATAATAAAAACTATCATAGGAAGTGAATTGGATGCTATGATCAATTTGATGCTTGATAATTGTTTTGAGATATAGAGGTGGTGATATTAGAGTCATGCTAGTTGGGTAATTGTGAATTTAAAGAATACTTGTGTTGAAGTTGGCAAGTCCCGTAGCATGCATGTATGGTAAAAGTTGTGTAACAAATTTGTTGCATGGGATGCTCTTTTGATTGCCTTCCTTATGAGTGGAGGTCGGGATCGCGTGATGGTTAACTCCTACCAACCCTTCCCCTAGGAGCATGTGTAGTAGTACTTTGCTTTGAGGGCTAATAAAACTTTTGCAATAAGTATATGAGTTCACTATGACTAGTGTGAGCCCATGGATTATACACACTCTTACCCTTCCATCATTGCTAGCCTCTTCGGTACCGTGCATTGCCCTTTCTCACCTTGAGAGTTGGTGCAAACTTCGCTGGTGCATCCAAACACCATGATACGATATGCTCTATCACACATAAACCTCCTTATATCTTCCTCAAAACAGCAACCATACCTACCTATTATGGCATTTCCATAGCCATTCCGAGATATATTGCCATGCAACTTTCCACCGTTCCGTTTATCATGACACGCATCATCATCGTGATATTGCCTTGCATGATCATGTAGTTGACATCGTATTTGTGGCAAAGCCACCATGCATATTTTTTCATACATGTCACTCTTGATTCATTGCCCATCCCGGTACACCACCGGAGGCATTCATATAGAGTCATATCTTGTTCTAGTTTTGAAGTTGTAATTCATGAGTTGTAAATAAATAGAAGTGTGATGATCATCATTATTAGAGCATCGTCCCTTATTAAAAAAAGAAAGGCCAAAAAGAAAAGAAAAAAGAAAGGCCAAAGAAAAAAAAAGAAAGGCCAAAATTAAGAAAGGCCCAAAAAAGGAAAGGAAAGAAAAGAAATAAAAAGGGGGACAATGTTACTATCCTTTTCCACACTTGTGCTTCAAAGTACCACCATGTTCTGCATATAGAGAGTCTCATATGTTGTCACTTTCATATACTAGTGGGAATTTTTCATTATAGAACTTGGCTTGTATATTCGAACGATGGGCTTCCTCAAAATTCCCTAGGTCTTCGCGAGCAAGCAAGTTGGATGCACACCCACTAGTTTCTTTTGTTGAGCTTTCATACACTTATAGCTCTAGTGCATCCGTTGCATGGCAATCCCTACTCCTCATGTTGACATAAATTGATGGGCATCTCCATAGCCCATTGATTATCCTCGTCAATGTGAGACTTTCTCCTTTTTTGTCTTCTCCACACAACCTCCATCATCATATTCTATTCCACCCATAGTGCTATATCCATGGCTCACACTCATGTATTGCGTGATAGTTGAAAAAAAGCTGAAGCGCGTTAAAAAGTATGAACCAATTGCTTGGCTGAAACCGGGGTTGTTCTTGATGGGCGTATTTTGTGTGATGAAAATGAAACATAGCCTAGCTATATGATTTTGTAGGGATGAACCTTCTAATGCCATGATATTTTGAGAAGACATGATTGCTTTGTTAGTATGCTTGAAGTATTACTATTTCTTATGTCAATATGAACTTTTGTCTTGAATCATTTGGATCTGAACATCCATGCCACAATAATGAAATTACATTGAGAATTATGCTAGGTAGCATTCCACATCAAAAATTCTGTTTTTATCATTTACCTACTCGAGGACAAGAAGGAATTAAGCTTGGGGATGCTTGATACGTCTCCAACGTATCTATAATTTTTTATTGTTCCATGCTATTATATTACCCGTTTTGAATGTTTATGGGCTTTACTTTACACTTTTATATCATTTTTGGGACTAACCTACTAACCGGAGGCCCAGGCCTATTTCAGTGTTTCGAAGAAAAGGAATATCAAATGGAGCCCAAATGGAATGAAACCTTCGGGAGCGATCTTTTCAGAACAAATGCAATCCAGGAGACTTGGAGTGGACGTCAAGCTGGAAACGAGGCGGCCACGAGGGTGCCCGGCGCGCCCTAAGGGGGTGGTTGCGCCCCCCACCCTCGTGGGCCCCTCGTGGCTCCACCGACGTACTTCCTTCGCCTATATATACTCCTGTACTCTGAAAACATCCAGGAGCACCATGAAAAACCTAATTCCACCGCCACAACCTTCTGTATCCGCGAGATCCCATCTTGGAGCCTTCGTCGGCGCTCCGCCGGAGGGGGAATCGACCAAGGAGGGCCTCTACATCATCTCCAAGGCCTCTCCGATGAGTTGTGAGTAGTTTACCATAGACCTTCGGGTCCATAGTTATTAGCTAGATGGCTTCTTCTCTCTCTTTGAATCTCAATACACTACAAAAAAAGACATATCCGTGACATTTTGGGCCGAACGAATTTTTTTCCTGTCATACATATGACACTTCTATGACGATAATTGTGACAAACCCAGTATCATCATAGATGTGGTGGGCTCCTACTTCTATGACAAAAAATCATGATAGAAAATGGGCTTTTCATCCTGGGCGGGCCGGAGACGCATTTGCATGACATTCTTTGGGCCGTCCATGACGGAAAAACCATGGTAGAAGCGAGGGGGAGGAAAATTTCGGGGAGTTGCCGGTTACGGTGGGAGGTCGGGGCCGAGCGATGCGCGTTTCTCTCGTACACGTACGCGCGTGTGTGCGAGGTGTTGGCTCTAACTGAACCCAAGCAAGGCATTGGCCTCTAACTGAACCCGAGCGATTGCACTGCAGGCTACGCGTTATTGAACCCAAGCGATCGATCGATGGCTGTTAACTGAACCCGATCAAGCGATTCCTTCGCTACTGCTGCTAACTGAAGCCGATCGATTGGATGAATAGTGAGCATTGCGGGGAGGGGGGGGGATGGATGAACAGTGAGCGGTGGCGTTGCCTCTGGATGAACAGGACCCCGTGGTGTGGAGGGATGGATGAATAGTAGACGGTGGAGGGGTGGCCGTGGAGGGGTGGTTGAATAGGACCCCGTGTTGTGGAGGGCTGGATGAACAGTAGACGGTGGAGGGGTGCCCGTGGAGGGGTGGTTGAACAGTAGCGGGTGGAGTAGGGCGCGGTGGAGGCTGGATGAACAGGAGCCCGTGGAGGCTGGAAGAGGTCGACGGTAGCCCGTGGAGGCTGGACGAGGTCGACGGTGGAGATGAACAGTATCTCGTGGAGTCCCGTTTTGCGGTACGCCACACCCCTCCCGATGAACAGGACCCCCGTTTCGACCGTAGCGCTCCAACACAAGTCCGTTTCATCCATTTTGTGGTACGCCACATCCCTCCCGATCAAGAGGACCCCCGTTTCGACCGTAGGAGGTCTGTTTCGTCCGTTTTGAGGTACGCCACACCCCTCCCGATCAACAGGACCCCCATTTCGACCATAGGAGGTCCATTTCCTCCGTTTTGCGGTACGCCACACCCCTTCCGATCAACAGGACCCATGTTTCGACTGTAGGAGGTCCGTTTCCTCCGTTTTGCGGTACGTCAGGCCCCTCCCGATCAACAGGATCCTGTTTCGAATGTGGCCGGTCGAACACAAGGCCGTTTCCTCCGTTGTGCGGTACGCCAGGCCTCGTTTCCATTGCTTGTTCCATCCAAACCCTCCCGATGAACACGACCACGCATTTCGTTCCGACCCAGCCGGTTGGCTCCCTATGAACACGACGACGACGTTGTTTCTCCGTTCTGACCCAGCCAT
The DNA here is from genome assembly GCA_963921465.1 of Triticum timopheevii. Classification (NCBI taxonomy): domain Eukaryota; kingdom Viridiplantae; phylum Streptophyta; class Magnoliopsida; order Poales; family Poaceae; genus Triticum; species Triticum timopheevii. The sequence goes on along the minus strand of OY997266.1, from coordinate 499,426,519 downwards.
GTACGTATGCGCGATAGGCGTTCGAGACCCTGCACGTATGTACATACGTGGTCGTATTTTCTTTCTTGCACCCTCGCCGCTGTACGTACGTGTACATGCTACATGCGCGCCTCTACTATGACATGTGCGCGCCTCTACTACGACACGTGCGCGCCTCTACATCGACCAGTATGTACGTACACGTTCGCGACCAGAATGACAACGCTACGTACACTTCGACCAGGTGGGTCCCGATTGTCTGGCACTTCCTTGCCTGCAAAGATGTAGTTGGTGGGTCCCAGCAGTCAGGGGGTGAATCGTTTTTTTCCTGAACGCACTTCCTTACGTGCGAAGATGTAGCTGGTGGGTCCCAGCAGTCAGGGGGCGAATCATTTTTTTGCCCAGACGCACTTCCTTGCATGCGAAGGTGTAGCTGGTGGGTCACAACAGTCAGGGGGGAAACATTTTTTCGTGAAATACGGTGGCCCGTCCGGTGGGTCCACGCTGTCAGGTGGAGGAATAATTATTTTGCGCGTAATAAGGACGCACTTCCTTGCTGCGGCCGTGGACCCAACTGTCAGCGTCTCCACGCACAGTACTCTTCCGATGGAAGTCGATCGTTGACCACATTGACCACGCCCCGCCAAGAGCACCACAGCGGTGGACGACGGCGAGGCCTAGGAAGGGGACGACACGGAGGCAGGGAAGACTCGGCAGTTGTTTCCCACGCGGAGGGGAGTACGACTGTACGAGGGTTTACTCGTTCGTCTGCCGTCGCCGGAGAATAACAGCAGGTGTGGGTGAGTAGAGGGATGGCTAGGCCAGCGATGGGAGTACGGTGGGGCGGTGAGGCCTGCGCGGCAGCATAGTCGACCGCGGGGAGGAGGGAGCAAGCAGTCCCGCCGGCGCTTGTTTGAGCGGCTGGAGCAGGAAGAGCAGAGATTGAAGAAGCACGACAGCCGTTGGATGGACATCCAACAGTCACTACTTGTGCATCAACCTTTTTTTAGGAAAGCCGCAAATCTGTGGAAAATAGCATACAACCCATCTGCCATTATTTCTAATAATTTACAGCCATTTGCTAATTCTTAAGGTTTTTTTGGAGCCCATATTCTTTTTGTTAGCATTACAGCCCATATTGTGGCCACGGTTAAAAAATTATACGAAATTTTGCATATTTTGGTGCGGTCCGAACTGTTTTTAATCCCGAAATTTCGACTCACATTCAAACTGATTTTAAAAATAAATGTATATCAATATAAATCCAACAAATACTCCACGCATAAAAATTAATGTAATTTAAAATCTTGAAATGAAAAAAGATATTTGAACTAATTGCCTGTTTGATGTGTTTTAAAAATGTACAACCCAATTCTCATTACTGATGGGCCATTTTCTCGGCCAGCCGAATGAAAGCTCTCCTCGTCTTGAAAGATTTGCAACCCAACAGGCCTGACAAAGCGACTTACTTGGCAAATAACAAAAAAACTGGGCTGTGGCCGTGGACCCAGCTGTCAGCCTCTCCACGTACAGTACTCTTCCGATGGAAGTCGTTCCTTGACCACGTTGACCACGCCGCATGGAGAGCACCACGGCGGTGGAGGATGGCGAGGCCTAGGAAGGGGACGACGCAGAGCCGGGGAAGACGCGGCAGTGGAAGCCCGCGCGGAGAGGAGTACGAGGGTTCACTGGTTCGGCTGCGGTGTGAGGCTGCCGTCGCCGCAGGGCCTGGCCAGCGGTGGGAATAGTAGGGGGCGGTGAGGCCTCCGCGGCAGCACAGCTGGCCACGGGAGGCAGGAGCATGCGACACGACCTACGCTGCTTTGGGCGGCTGGAGCAAGAAGACCAGAGGTTGAAGAAGCACTACGGCCGTTGGATGGACATCGTACGGTCACTGGAGCTAGAATCATTCATATTGACTAAGTTGACAAAGCCCTTCGTCCCCGTCAACTTAGTAGGCCCACAAGACAGCCTCCCACCAAGGTGGGTCCCAGCTAGCCGGGGGAGTATTCATTTTTTTGTGCGTAATAAGGAGGCACTTCCAGTGGGTCCGAGCTGACAGCGGGGGGAACGTTTTTTTCGTGAAATACAGTGGCCCGTCCGGTGGGTCCCAGCAGTCAGGGGAAATGATTTTTTTGCAAATACTGCTGGCCGGTCCGGTGGGTCCCCGCTGTCAGGTGGAGGAATAATTATTTTCCGCGTAATAAGGAGGCACTTCCTTGCGGCTGCCGTGGACCCAGCTGTTAGACTCTCCACGTACAGTACTCTTCCGATGGAAGTCGGTCGTTGACCACATTGACCACGTCGCGCCGAGAGCACCACGGCGGTGGACGACGACGAGGCCTAGGAAGGGGACGACACGGAGCCGGGCCACGGGAGGCAGGAGCAGGCGGTAACACAGCCGGCCATGGGAGGCAGGAGTAGGCGGCACAACCGGCGCAGGAGCAAGAAGACCAGAAGTTGATGAAGCACTATGGCCGTTGGATGGACATCATACAGTCACTGGAGTATTGACTAAGTTGACAAAGCCCTCCGTCGCCGTCAACTTAGTAGGCCCACAAGTCAGCCCAACAATATGTTAGGTCCCAGCTAGCGGGGGTATTCATTTTTTGGGCATAATAAGGAGGCACTTCCTTGCGTGCGAAGATATAGCTGGTGGGTCCGACCTGTCAGCGGGGTGAACGTTTTTTTTCGCGAAATACAGAGGCCCTTCCTATGGGTCCTAGCTGTCAGGTGGAGGAATCATTATTTTGCGTGTAATAAGGAGGCATTTCCATGCGTGCGGTCGTGGACCCAGCTGTCAGCCTCTCCACGTACAGTCCACTTCCGATGGATGTCGTTCATTGACCACGTTGACCAGGCCGCGCCGAGAGCACCAAGGCGCTGGACGACGGCGAGGCCTAGGAAGGGAACGACATGGAGCCAGGGAATACTCGGCAGTTGTTTCCCACGCGGAGGAGTACGAGGGTTTACTGGTTCGTCTGCCATCGCCAGAGAATAACAGCATGTGTGGGTGAGTAGAGGGATGGCTAGGCCAGTGATGGGAGTACGATGAGGCCGTGATGCCTGCGCGACAGCATAGCCGGCCACGGGAGGAGGGAGCAGGCAGTCCCGCCGGCGCTTGTTTGAGCGGCTTGAGCATGAAGAGCAGAGATTGAAGAAGCACGACAGCCGTTGGATGGACATCCAATAGTCACTGCTCTCGTGTGTTGACTAAGTTGATAGGGCGTTGCGTGTGCGTCAACCTTTTTTTTTATGAAAGCATACGCGTCAACCTATAGTAGGCGCACAAGTCAGCCTCAAATATGTGGAAAACAGCATACAACCCATCTGCCATTATTTCTAATGATGTACAACCCATTTGCTAATTCTTAAGATTTTTTTGGAGCCCATCTTCTTTTTGTTAGCATTACACCCCATATTGTGGCAACGGTTAAAAAGTATACGAAATTTTGCATATTTCGGTGTGGTCAACTGTTTTTAATACAAAAATATCGATTCACATTCAAACTATTTTGAAAAATAATTTATATAAATATAAAATCCAAATAATTGTCCACGCATAAAAATCAATGGAATTTAAGATCTTGTAATGAAAAAAATGAAACTAGTTCCCGGTTTGATGTGTTTTAAAAATGTACAGGCCATTTCTGGGCAAACCAAATGAAACTCTCCTCGTCTTGAAAGATTTGCAGCCCAGCAGGGCCGATAAAGCAAGTAGGCCTTGTTTGGGTATTTCTTTAAAAAAATAGAACTGGGCTAGCCATTTTCAGCAAGAAAAAAACACAACTGGGCTCATGATGTGGCAAACATAAATTAAACCCTGGCTAGACGGGCCACAGCCCCCGCACAGTCCCGTTGTTACCCTGACCCGTCGCTAAAACTAGTATAAATAGCAACTGCTTGTTCCTCAAAAAGAAAAAAAACTGCGCGACTTGCTGGGTCCCTGGTGTCAGCCGCTCGTAGTGTAATTCTCTTGTTTATTGACTACATTGACAATGGCGTGAGCCCTAGATGTCCAACCATTAGGAGGAACCATATTATTGGGCTTGTACTATAGAGGCACTTGCTTGCGTACTGCCATGACGCTAGTGGGTCCCTACTGTCATCATCTCCATGTACAGTCATCTCCTTGTTCCTCTCGGTTGTTGACGACTTTGACAACACAAGAGGGCGGCGCACCGTGCACGGCGAGCGAACCAAGGCCGCAAGGCGGAGGACGACGGCGAGGCCTCGGACGGAACGAACAGGAGCCGTTGAAGATGCGCCGATCCAATCCCAGGCGGAGGGGAGTACAAGGGTTGACTGGTTCGGGCGCAGGTGCGTGTTGGGGCTGACATCGCTGGAGAAACAGGACGTGTGGAGGAATAGAGGGAGGGACTGGCCAACGTTGGAGGGTACGTACGGTAGGGCAGCGGAGGTGCAGCCAGCCATGGGAGGCAGGAGTAGGCGGAGCTGACGGGGTGGTTTGGTTTGGGCGGCTGGAGGAAGAAGAAGACAAGAGATAGAAGATACACGACAGATGTTGTATGTCAATCCAACGACTGGTAGGCAGAATCGTTTGTTGAGTGGCTAGTAAGTCGGCACCACCTTGGATAGGCTATTTCCTCGCGGGTCCCAAATGTCAGAATACTAACCTGTCACGGTCATGCAGCCTTTCCTATGAAAATTTACAGCCCATTTGATGTGCTAGTTCGAAATAAGTTTGTGGGTGCTGGTGGGGGCTAATCACTTGGCTTCTGTAATGCACAGTGAGCTCAAGCAGCCGGCGAGAGTGATGTTATTTCCCTTGGTTGGGATTGGTTACAATATTTCACTCTAAATTAAACGAATGGAAAGCCATTTGCCTTGTTTCAAAGAAATATGACAGTCACAGCCGAGTTGAAAAGGGCAGGAACATCTAACTCCAGCTTACAAATTGAACAAAAGCATGAGGGTTAATTGTTCATCAGGTTTACAAAAAAAACAGATTGAAAAGGGCAACAACATCTAACTCCAGCACTGTTTTCGGCAGTCACAGTCAAATGGATCGGTTAGGTCCATAGAATGAACATCCTGGGTCGTAAAATTTACTGGATTATGACCACAATATGTTGTAAATAGAAGCCCGGCACGTTCAAAAGCTCTTTTGCCCACCTGAAACTCCTTTTTTTGCTCTTCGACATACCCATCCGTCAAAACCATGCTGCTGATAAACTTAAGCCTGATGGACAATAGTAACCTCACATTTAGCAGGAAGAATGTGATAAATCTTGTGTTTGCACGGTTGGCTACATATTGTTCTAGCGTTATTGTCTTCAATCGAATCTCATGAGAAGTGAGAAAATCCCGATGCTTACGAATCCACCGATTGGTTATAACTTTCTTACCCCGTCATGTTGCCTAAATAGACATGAAGATTGAAAACAGTTAAGGTCTAAAAGAAGAGTGTCGAAAGAGCAACAGCTGAACGGTTAATTCTAGTACACTATATGCGGGCTTCCAATGTGCGTGAAATTATCACCTTTATATACAACTTCTCCGGACATGGAAAGCATTGCAGCAAGCCAATAATCTTGTTTAGATCAAAACTATTCATTTGGATAATATAAGATCTTGACAGAATCCAGCACCATTGATAGGCCATCCATGGAGAAACTCTTCATTGAGCATAGAACATAATATTAGTACAAAATGTGTACTCCAAGATGATATATAAATTATGCGCAGAAATTTAAAATGCAGCTTATGGTTACAAGTGTAGATGATAATATAAAGTACCTGAAGAACTGTGGAGCCAAACACCATATTGAAATGAGCACAGAGATCATGTATTACACCCAAGGTCTCCAGTTTAGGAGCAGAGAGGACGGTTATTTGCAACGGTGAATAACTAGAATCAAGGATCAACCTTTGAAGTGAAGGGGCATCTTGGATGATGAGCTGCCTTCCGTCAAATGAAATTCCAATTCTTACAAGGTTAGGCGACTTTATTTGGTGACAACCGATTCTAACTGTGAAAACAAGCACCAAGCACTCCAGCGCAGGGCAACTGGAGTGGATGATGCTGTGCAATGAGGCCTCCGATATACGAACCCGCACAAGTGAAAGTTTCTTGAGAAATGAGAGTTGAAGGTTTAGTACCAGATTGTCTGGTAGGTAGCACAGCGCAAAGGTGGCGGTGTGGAGAGAGGAGGAAAACTGCGAGATGGACATCGGTGCTGAGGGCACAAGTTCATGGCCTTTGGTTTGTGGTATGTGATTTCCAGGGGAATAGTAGAACTCAAGCAGCTGTAGTTCTGTGAATTCAGGGGATTTCAGCCAGGCGTCCACCATGCAGGGCATGGTATGCTTGCTCAGGTAGCATGACGGGATGCAGAGGCTTTGAACGGAGCCCTCGTGGGAGGAGATGATGGCTCTGGGGATTTCAAAATCATTAAAGAGAGATAGCCGACGATAGTCGAGATTAAGGGGCACGGCGCGCCATAGAGGGCGCCACAGAATTGAGAGGACTTGGGTGCGGCAGTAATCCTTGGTGGGGACAAGCAAGATGATCTCCCCAAGGACGGCGTCCGGGAGATCGCTGATGCGGTCCACCCAAGATTCTACGGGTTCCTGGGATCCGGTGGGGGCGGGGTCGCCGCTTCTCCCCGCGCTGCGGGTGCGGGATCTACAACAGGTGTCGCCGCTGGCGGGTGCGCTCACGGATTTGAGCAGAGTAATGAATGACGAGCCTAGTTCTAGTGTGAGCGAAGAAGAAGGGGAGCTGGGGGTTTTCTGTAGGAGTGAGGAAGAAGGGGAGCTGGGGTTTTCTGTAGGAGTGAGGTGAGAAATTTGGGGGTACGAGTGGAGCGAGCTGACGTGAGGTGGGTGGGAGCAAGGAGTAAGAAGAGCACCTAGGTTTTTTTTGGGGGGGGGGGGGGGGCTATGTGTTGGGTGTGGGTAGCGCCTTTTGAATTGATTTTACTATTTACTAGTGTGGATTGGCTGTTTTGTCTTGGGCCCAGAGAAACAATTACTACTAGTACAGTGGAGACACTCTACAGCTACCCAGAAAAACAATTACTACTAGTACAGTGGAGACACTCTACCGCTTCTGGCTCCTCCTAGGTCCTTGAAACGTCTCCCTCTACTGAATGCCGTTATACTTTTGTTCACCGACATGCGGGCCATGTAGCGTGCGGGCCCAAATGCCATCCACCAAATTAGAAGGCAGTATGCAGGCGGAGAGTCACCCCGGTCGTAGCGCGGCAGTAACGAGCCGTCGTATCACAAAACCCCACCTCCCCGCAGTCTAAGTTTGACGGATGAAGGAACCATCATTTCACTCTTCACTGAATCCCCTTCTCCCTCACCGTCTTCAAGAAAGGCAACACTCGCATATGCCACTGTTCTTCTCTCCCAACGAAGGGAAGGTAAGTGGATCTGTCATGTTGGTATATTTTCATTCAGAAAAAAAAGAACTTTTGCAAAGTAGTAACCGATCCTCACTCTCTTTTTTATTTCAGTGTCATTGCGATTGTGTTTTCCTTTCAGTGGTCTCCTAGTATTCGTCAGTTTCATGATGGACCAAGGAGAACCAGGCAAAGATCTGCCGATATTGGAGAAGACGCGAGAGGTTGATCCCCACGAGATAGAGAGCTCCAAGAAGATGGAGGCAACCACTGAGCCGACCCCAGATACGCTCACGGCCACTACTGAGATGGTCAACGCCCCGTTTGAGGTTACAGCCCCCGTGGCACTGCAGGAGCAGTTTTCCCCCTTCGAGGATGTGTCCCCCCCCCCCCCCCCGCTAAGCTGCCCAAGGTGATTTCCTTCTATGGCGATCTTGATTGTGGTTTTTCATCTAAGTATGTGGTGATTTTTTTAGAAAAGGAAGTATGTGGTGATTAATAATGCAAAATTTTATTAGCTTCGATGCCATGCTATACATAGTGGTTTAAATAACTTGTGTTTCTTATACTGAAAAGTAATTCAGAATTTGTTTCTGTTTCAGTTAGAGCCCTGATGCAGACAAGGATTGTGTGGTTGTGCATGTCACTCGCTATGAGGCGGACGACCTGAATATACACACTGGGAAAACAGAGTTCTTAGGCTATTGGATCCTGGAAGCCATTTGCGGTTATACCAATGAAGAGTTGTATTCCAGCCTCACGGTTGTCAGGCGTGTTGTCCAGGGTGTACTGAAGCACAAGAAGTTCAAAGCTACTCCTTCGTTTGTGAGGCATACTGTTCTTGTCAAGCTTACGCAGGAAGATGACGTGGCATGCCTCCACAAACAAGTTTATCAGTGGCAAGGCCACAAGGTTGTCTTCATGAAGGTTCATAGGATTGAGCTGCTGCGGGACGTCCTCGATGATGTTCATGGCAAGGTCTGTCTTGTGTCCAGCCCAAATTAGATCGAGGCATGAAATAGTTGCCCCAGCTAGTGTTTAATAGTAGTTTGGATTGTGTCTAATTATCCGAACCTTGCCTGTTATCGACCCCTCTGGGGCTAGTACTCTGTTTGAATCCGTCTATGGGAACTGCTGCTACTTTTGTGTGCCCGTGAATCATGTGAGAACCATCGTAATTGTTGCCGAAATACATGCGTCCTCACTAGTTTTTTCATGAATATGGCATGGTAAGACATAAGTTGTCACGGTTTATCATACGAGCAGTGTGTGTTTTGATGAAATAGAGCCCTCATTCGAGAACCGTGCGCCGACGTATACATAAGTACATGTAAACACTGTTGGTGCTACCCCACTTGTAAGCAGTTGTGCAAAACACGACACATTGGCTCAGCTCGCTTCAACACTAGGCTATCGACCAGCTAACAATCAACAATCTGCTGTCTGACATATAAGCAGCCATGTATCTTGTTACAGTGGTTCATGCAGTTAATTGAGGCCACAATGTAATAAATTCCAAACGTTCACACGCTAGTCCAGCGCTCATGTGGAACACTCAGATTAAACTCGTCTTCATAAAAATCTTGAAAAGCATAAGTTAAGCAATTTTATACATCTCAATGATTCATAGAACATAACAAACATATACTAGTTCACAGCAAAAGAAAAAGTTGTGAGAAGGTTTACAAATCAAGAAAAAACAAGCAAGGCTTCTCTGAGCAAAGGGCCTCCTGGCAGGCTTAAATTTCCTGGAGTTCACTCTGGTTTTTTCTTGTTGCCACCATCCAGGGTTAGGTTCTCTCATTCCAGAATAACCAATTATAATTGTGGTCTCAGCTGGAATGCTGAACTGAACCATGCAGTGTACTGACCAGCTGCAATGCTTGTGCATTCCACTAAATTTAAGCACCGCTATTTGCAGAAATAAGCAGACCACAATGCCTCTTGTCCGTGCACCTGTCCAAAAAACCGCCGTGCCAGCTAGTCCTCGGTCCATGGATGAACTGGTAGAAAGTGCATTCCGGACTAGGATGTAGTTGTTTTCGCTCGTCCCTGCACTGCAATCAGGAAGTAAAACGTATGAATCAGCTTCTTTTAGATTGCGTTGGTCATTCTACCTTAGTTACTACCAATGTAGGGATACCTTGAAGACGGGAGGTTAAACAACGACAACGAGGGATAGCCATCTCATTTTGCGCAGTTGTAGTAAAACTGAGGTGTGTGCTTTTTATTGCGCGGATAGAAACGATACGGAGATAGACATCCCGAGACGATATGGAGACATACATCCCTGCTTGCGCAAATATGAAATACGGTTATTTAAACAGTGTCAGATATTACTATTTTCCCTCGTTTCCTCTTAGAACCAAGTCCTATATTCGTGCTACAGCTTTCCCCTTTCTTCCCTGTTTGAACCAACGCTTTGAGTCGACTGTATGAACTAGCTTTACTTCTAATAATAGTAGAAGTCTAGGTGGCTTTGGAACAGTGGATGGAAGTACAAAAGGATCCACACGAAGGGGGAAGAGCTGGGGTAGTAGAGCAAGGCAGGTTTCGAAGGAATATATACCTGAGGGTCGTCGGCATGTGGCAAAGATGGCGTCGGGAGGCCGCATCTTGGCCACAATACCGCAGGGAGGAAGAAGGGGTCGGAGGCCCTCCCGAGCTGGTGCTCTCTCGCAGAGAACTACATGGCCGCCGGTCGGGACGCGCGGGCAGCCGTTGGTCTCCTCCCTCGCTGCCGACGACAGCGTGAACGATGCACCTACACCCCTGCCCCGGTCGAGGTTGTCCGGCCAGATTTGTGACCACCCGTGAGCTGAGAGAGAGTGTGGCCACCTATGTCTTTCTTAGATCTGGAGAGCATGAGAGAGTGAACGAGAGGAACCCTAGTAAAGCAAGCGCTAAGGCTCCTGCTTTTATATATAGTGGAGTGATTTTGTTGTACCAGCTTCAAAAAATGCGCTCCTACGTGTACCCGCGAGTGGGTGTGAGAGAACTAGTGCGTGCGTGCACTGCTTCTCATCGTGAGAGTACAATATACTATGCCCAAAGAACGTTCGCCGCAAGAGTAATAGTATAAGTGTGTGACGTGTGAGCTAAAATAAAATGTGCATGTCGTCTTTTGTTTTTTAGAAGTTCAGAGGGTAGGGTGTGAAGGGCACATATGTGCGTGACGTCTACCTGCAGATAGACGGTGGGTGCGACGTGCGAGTCTGCGAGAGGACTCAGGAGAGTCGTGACTCGTGAGGGTGCGTGTGTGTGAGAGAGAGGGGGGCACGTATCAATGCAATGCATGTGTCCGTAAATCATTATCCGACAAACGTTCACCACAAGCCTTTTCCTGACGAACGCCGTAAGAACCGTTAGATTGGCATCCGACAGTGCCAGTTTTGCCATGTCATTTAACAGAACAACCACTCCTCCTACACACAAATCTTCCACGTGAGTGTTAGCAACTGCCCTATGCTCCCTCCGTTCCGAAATGCAGTGCATATAGCTTTATTGAAAATCCGAACCTCGCAAACTTTTACCGAGTTTTCGTGTACCAAATTGCACATGTAGAATACCCTGTATATATCATTTCATTCATCTTCGAGAGGTAACTATAAAGATGGGTGAGGAGTCTACAAAGGAAGACCATCGTATCACCTGCAACAATTTCAACCATCCTTTAGTGTCGAGGAATATCATAGGAACTCTATATGGTATGATTTTTATAGAATTTTTTTCCTTTAGAGCCAATTGGTTCATAGGAATAGATTCATATACTCTACATTTCAAAGGAAATAAACATGATATCATCTCTATAGCTTTAGAGCCACTTGGTTCATATGAATGGATTCCTATACTCCCTTAATTTCATAGGAAAATAAACATTAACGTATATTCAACAGAAAAGTTCCTATGATATGAACCAAATTACATCTCTTTACTAATCCCTCCTCATAGGAATTGAGATACATGTCATCTCTAGATTCAATAGAAAAGTTCCTATGATGTGAACCAAATGACATCTCTTTTCCAATCCCTACTCATAGGAATTGAGATGCTCCATGTCATCTCTTTCCCTACAACTTCCATGTATACATCTTCTCTTCCTAAATAGATAGTACATACAACCCACTAGTAGCTTTTTTCCAAAACATGCAACTATGGCACAAGAACTATATAGTGTGCCAATAACTTTGAAAGATGGTCGCCGGATGAAGCTAACCCGACAGTGCAGAGATGGGCAAATCCGAGCACTACTGGTCGTTGGATATCATCAACATTCCACCAGATCTGCCACATGTACAATTTAGAAGACTCCATGGTTGAACTTAAGCATAATGCACAAACCTCAAAACACAAGCACTTCTCCTTTGTTCTAGAATCTTCTGTATCATAATTGATTATTTTTTCTAAATGAATTGCCATTATTTTTTTACTTTATGATTTACAATGCACAACCCCATGAATCTTAACATTTTTATAAAACTAATTGATTTTGAATGAGATGACCTACAAGAACTAAACGAACATCTACATCATGCATATATGACTCAAAGCTTTACATGCTATAGTGTGTATTTATTCATAATTTGGTTTCGAAATCTCATGCGTTCAATACATGTGTACCTTACTAGTTTTGAGTAGAGTAGCAAATTTCACGCGGCCCCGGGTATCTCAAAGTGCAGAGCCCATGAATCATTGCCTTTCGGTCGAACCTACGTCCACAATTTTTTGTACGTACTATATCTCCACTGGTCCACGAACCCAAAATGCTGCCTCGTTCCCGTAAAACCAAGCGGCCCACACATATTTAAGGCGTCGACTCGAACCCGTTTACTACGACGTGGCCCTGCACACCGTAGTACTCCTACAAACCCTACCGCCGCACTCATCATCGGTTTTCTTCAAGAGGACGAGGGAGAAGCTGATTTGTAGTGGAGGCGCTTTCAAAAAAAGGATCTGTAGTGGAGACCCCTACCCTAGGGTGCCCTAGGTAGCTGCCGCACGCATCATTGTTTTCTCTTTTTTCTTTATGCTCTTGCGCACTAGAGTGAAATGATGGTTGCTTCGTCCGTCCAGCTTAATGCGGGAAAGGTGGGGCTTTTTGATTTGACCCCTCATCGCTCATTTTCTACTACTGCCGCGCTACGACCGGGGTGCCTCCAATTCCACCCGCTGCTCCGAACTGTAATTTGGTGCATCGCACGTGGAACAAGACGGTGGATGAGCCACATATCTGCCAAAGGGGTCCTGTTAAGTGTGTCGCCATTTCGTGTGCGGACTGACCCTGCTTGAGTTGCTACGCCAACACGACAGGAGCAGCCTACCACTTGGTTTTGCTCCTTGGTGAATCCCGACTATATTGATCTAAAAAGATACGTGCTGAACTACCTTCTCCGTCTCGGTTTTTTATTTGTAGGCGTCTCGGTTTATAGGGCCTGCACGTAGTTCTAGGTCATCCATTTGACTAACTAAATATGAGTTACTATGTCACAAAAAGTATATCATTGGATTCTTATTGGTTGATATGTGAAGAAACAAGAAACGAGGTAGAAGTTAATGCACCGCGCCTTAGTATTTTGGGATTATTTGGTTTTCGTAAGATGACTTACTCACCTAGACGGAGGGAGTAGTTGTATTTAAAAGTCAAGGGCGGGGCTTTTCCTGCGCGGTAGGCAGCGGGGCAGTTCCGCCTAGTCGGTTCGACAGAGACGGGAGAAGACGAGGGAGTAGGCTGCTGCAAACGTATGGCTATTTGATTTGACAGCGAGTTACTGCTGGACAGGTGGGCCCCTGTGATTTGACTTGCCATTATCATTTTAACTGCGGCGCTACGACCGGCGTGAGTCTCCTGATTCTTGACCACCTCCATACAGGTGCCTCTCCCAATGCTCCACCATGTAGTCGAGGCTGGCTCTTGCATGAGAGCCCACTTCTCCACTTTTACTTGCCTCTCTTTCCTCCACATATGCAAAAATGCCATGTAAAGCGCACTATTGTACTTACTTGCTCCTACAGGTGCTTAAGCTTGCCACATAGGCATAAAGTCTGATGTGGCAAGTTAATCAAGAAGAGAGAGACTAGTTTGGTGACTCAAGGAAGAAACGGTGCTAAGCATGTGTACCTAGGTGAAAAGACAATTTTGAGTCTATAGCTAATTAAATGAAGCAAACTTAGCCACACCATTTCATTGGAAGAGGTCACTCCTTGGCAAATGCAATAAATACTAGTACTCCCTGTGTCCCATTATATAAGAATGTTTTTGACACTACACTAGTGTCAAAAACGTTCTTATATTATGGGATGGAGGGAGTACGAAGAAAGAGATAGAGAGGAGTAAAAAAATACACTTATAGCCAACCTTATAGCCAACCTTGTTGTAGTATGAGTGACTAAGTGATGACTATGTATGACATGCCAACATCAGATAGCCTAACACACCATGTTAAATCTCCAAGGGCGCGACCGCGCGAGCGATGCGACGGTCGTGGTAGGCGCAACCATGATACGGGCTGCTGGCAGCCCTTGGATCTGAGATCAAATAGTCGCATGCTAAGTTGCTGAAAATTTGTAGAATAACCCTCCAAGATAGGATATTCACCCATAGGTCTAGAATCACGCCATGCAACCGTTCGATCTCAGATCCAAGGGCTCTCGGAAGCCCGTATCATGGGAGAATGGAAAGCCACTACCCCGCCGTTCGCACGCCGGCAGTTCGCTCCTACTCGTCCCCGCACGTCCTTTAATACTACGGTGGTTCGCTCCTAGTCGTCTCGTCCATTCACATTACGGCAGTTCCACTAATCCTAACCCTCCTCCCAAATCCATGGCGTCCAAAATCTCCCTGATCAGCAGTGAGTACAAGGTTAGAACCATCACCGGCGATGAGTTCGACGTCATCTACACCCGTACTTCCGCGACGGTGAAAGGATGCCTTTCTCGCTTCAGACGCATGTTCGAAAACTCACATGATGAGTGGGTCGCTGGCTAGATGTTGAGTACACCACAGTCGTGGGACGAGAGAAGGATCTAAAGGACGAAGAGAGGAAGAAGCCCGACGTGATCCAGGTTTGCATACATAACGTTTGCTTGGTCTACCACATATGCCATGCCGACGTTGAGTGCCAGGATTTTAAGAACTTCCTCCTCGAGGACAAAACAGTGAAATTCGTTGCTGTAGACTTTAAGAACGACAAAGAAGTCCTGGGTCGGATAGGCCTCATTGTAGGCAACCCCTTCGACCTCCAGAAGAATCGGCTGGTGCCCTCTCGTCAGCCCTCAATGCTGACCCTGGCAGGAGCCATGGTTCATCCTTCATACCGTAAACTGGAGAAACCTCATTACACGTTTCATCGTCATGCATGGCAGCGGAATGTACTAGATATAGACCACATCCACTACGCTGCAATGGATGGCTACCTTTGTTTCAATATCTACAAGGGTTGGATGAAGAGCAACAGCCAAGTTGGCGGTTCAAGCAAAGAAGTATCGGCTAAGAGGAAGAGGGACAAGGACGAAGTCGAGGACGTGGACGAGGACTCCAAGTAAGGTGGCAGTGTTGTTGCTCATGGTGGTTCTAAACTTCTAATGCAGTGTCTACCGGATTAGTTGCATAGTTTAATTTCAGGTGTGCTTAGTTTAATTTGAGGGGTGTGTTGTGCTGAGCCCCCAACAGAACTATGTTATGTTTCTTCTTGTTACTTTAACTCTTCAGTATGTACATACTACTAGTATTTCTTTAATAGAATTTAGCACCCCAATTAAGCACGTACTAGCTTTTTTAATAGTACTATATGCATAATTTGGCGACGAGCGCTCTCTATATGTACCACCTTTTTAAAAAAAATCAATTTTTGCTCCATGGCGCAATCCATCGATAGTACTACTGTACAAAAGTATACATTTTTTTAAAAGGCTAGCGTACTGTTCATCACATATATATAGCCAGTTAAATTCTCAACCTAGAACGACGTGCATGCCATGTATTAAACCGATACGGAGGAAGTATAGTAAAAATGAGGTGATTTTACCGAGCGATCGGCGGGGGAGCATGGCCTGTCATGCAGTCCAACGTGTCATGATGTACCAAGGCGATGCGCGTGTCCCTCTTGAGGCAGAAGCAATACTAGTACGTGGTTTGAGGTGATGTCGAACCGAAGTGTGAAATAATGGTTGCTTCGTCCGTCTGGGAAGGTACGGCATTGTGATTTGACGTTTCATTGCACATTACTACTACTGGGCCGGTATGAGTGGGGTTCGTCCCCCCTGCTGTTCTACACTGTTATTTGGTGCTTGACACGTCAACCCGGTTGCTATATGTCCCACATGTCGGCGATAGGAAGTACATAATTGATGAAAGGGAGCGTTGATGGAGGAGTATACTACAGAATTCATGAAAGGGAGCGACTTAGTTTTGGAAAAATCTGTTTTTACGGAGTACGTACCCAATAGGGTTTATAGGGCTCATCTAAAAAACATTCGTTTTTCCGTTTGATAAGTCTCAATTCTACTATACTAGTAGTAGTACCATTACATGTTGGATTTCGAGGTGCGTTAGATCACCCGACGCAAGCAATGTCAAGAGGAAACTAACCAATGCATGTACAAGTTCATGGAAATTTAGTGGTCATTCATGCATTCGTTCTAATTAATGCCTCGTTAAACATAACTTTTTGAGAAAAACGAGCATACTGTGCAAAGTACGAAACTATTTCGACCACTCACCGTCTACCTTGGTTGGAGAGATTTTGAAATTGAGCCATAAACTGGAAAGGAGGGAGTAGTAACTTTTGTCTCGATTACTATTTGTGGCCTTGTATAGATGCAAAATGTATTTTTTATAGTGGCCTTGTATAAGTAAATGGAGGGAGTACTAACCAAAGTACGTACGTAGTAGGGCGATGAGTAAACGGAGGGAGCAGTAAAATTTTCTCCTCGTGCCGCGAGCCACCGCGCGCGTGGGCAAGGGAGCGGGCGTAAAGGTGTACAGTAGTAGTAAGCTTCACCTCATCCTGCAAGCGACCGCGCCCGTGGGCGGGGGAGACGGCGTACTAAGCAAGCTTCTCCTCCTTCTGCAAGTTGACGGGACACATCAAAAGTACTCCAATATATAGAGCCTTGCTTCTAAGGTAGGCCCCACATGGTTTGCCTCTTTTTTTAATTTAACATAACGCGCCAAGTCGCAATTTGTTTGTTCACTCATGGTAGACGATCCTCCCTCCACCAAGTGGACAACCAGTACACGTGCCAAATTACCACGTGGGCTGCCTTTTTCGTACAGAAATGAGCTCCACCGTGTAACAGCGCGGGTGTGGTTGGGAAAGAGACGGGAATATGTGCGCCGTGCGTGCACCTCTTCTCTTCGTGCACGTCCCCCACGTACGTGGGTGTGTGTGAGAGAGATACAAACCTAGACATAATGCATCGTCCATCCCCATGCCTCCGCCCAGTCCGACCACCAGTCACCACCACGGCACCACGCCCCACTCCTCCTCACCTTATCTCTCATATTTCTCCCTCCACTTTTATATACAAGGGGCCACTATCAAAATTACAATTTGCAGATATACAAGGCCACTAACACTAATCGATGCAATATTAATGGTGTTTGCCTCATGGTACTAGCAAAGGAGGACATTAATTTTCCCATGCATGCATGCGGGAGTTTGTAAAAAAAAAGCATCTTGATGTTCTGTGCAATGCACGGGCATCTTGCTAGTCCATGAAAACAACACATGGCAAGATTCCACGGTGAACGAGGGATTTGAATCTGTTGGGAGGGGTTGTTTGGATCTTGCCCGGGGTAGCGAAAATATTGGCGACCCTTTTGTCCACCGGTGCCTTTGCCACCGATGAACGAGGAATGGCTCGGGTGCTCATGCTGTCATGCATCCTCCAGCACGCACGTTGGAGACGAGCTCGCACGAGCTGTATTTTTTTGTCCCACAACGCCGCCCGAGCCGCCTGCAAACCGACCGGCGACCTGCAAATTACGCCATCCAACCGTAGCCGCACACATTATGACAGCAACTCAACCAACCGGACGAAATTCACGCAAACACGTAGACAAACTGATATTTCATATAAACAACGACGGAAATCATATAAAATACCGGATTTTCACACAAACATGATGGATTTCATTACATTCAAATGAACTATGCGGTGCTAGTTCATGACAGCACATGTATATAATACCTGGCCTAAATGGTCGCCCGCCGATCAATTTGTGTTCCTCATGTCCGGCAGCACGATCACCGGACTGCCGGGAGCCCCGGAGGTATATGCTTCAGTGCAAAGGACGGCTCGCTTCCCCACTGCCCAACTGATATCATTGGCTGGTGCCGAAGATGATGGTGGCCGGCACCGGTTCGAGTTCATCACCGGCCACTACTTCGCCATGGCCGGCACCGGCTGGAGTTCATCCTAACATTCCCCTCTTCCATGGAGCCCATGCAGGGTCGATGAAGGTCCTCGCAACAAAAGGATTCGGCAAGACACCTGCTGTGTACGCCAGCGCCGCCTCCGTGGTGGCCTTCATGGGACCCAAACGGCGGCGGCCTCTCATGTTCTACTTCTCCTTGATGATGGCAGCAGACGCAGAGGCGCTGGCCAATGACTCGTCGCTCTCCGCGCACCTGGCTTCTGTCGCTGCTTGCATGGCGCGGCCGCCGGCATGGGAGTCTCGACCACAGAAACGGGAGACGCAGTACGAGGAGGCAGCGTGGACGACAGCAATGACGCCCATGTGCCGCTCCTTGTCGAGCTGGCCTCGATTGGCGAATTGCTAAACCGCGCACCGGCTTGGGGAGGCAACTGGCTCCGTCGGGCGAGGGGGGGGGGGGTAGGTGGATCAGCGAGTTGCATATCTCGTATCCGGCGGGCTACCCAGCCGGCTTGGATGAGGAATAACTACTCTTCATAAGCCATTGTAAGAGTGGACAAAATGGTGGAGGAGATAGGGGAGCGGCGGAGGTGTGCGATTCTTGGCCGGCGTTTGGCCTTGTTTAAATAGGAGATTAAATAGACGGCGAACGGGAGGAGCTCGGCCGGCGTTGCGTTTAATGCCGGCCCGGTCATGAACGGACGTGTGTCCAGAGTGGGTTTCTCGGCTTCCACATGGGCGGGTTTCATGGAGGCGTTTGAATGCGGCACGGAGGCGTGTTCAGCCGGGCGTGCCGCGAGTGGCACCCTCGACTCTAACCTAGGACACCGCGCTGTTCTTCCACTAACGTGTGAGCTCTTTGGGTGCATGGCCTGCATGTCAGTGACCCAACGCAGGCAGCGCACAGTAGAGGAACCTTTGGTGGGACAGGGCGGTCAGAAGCGGGCATTTCATAAACCGATGATTGTTCATTGAGTGTGACGTCATCTTTTTCATGTAGTTAAGCCTACTATGTTGATAGCCCGTTCGATACATTGTGATTCATAAAGACCGCTGCAAACATCAATGTTCTGCTTATCACAGATAAGATTGATTAATACCTGTAACATTCCATGTCCTTAACAAAGGGTGCATGCACGTATAGGTTGAGTGTGTGTCTTGCGTCGTGTGTTGTGTGCATGTAGGCGTGCGAGTGTTGCGTGCATGCAAGGGTGCGTTTCAATGTTGCATGCATGGGTGCATACATGCGTGTGTTCGTGAGTGCAGGTGTATGTGTCAGTGTTGCACGCCAGCATGTGTGCGTGTGTACGTTATGTGCAGTTGTCAGTGTTGCACGCCTACATGCGTGCGTGCATGTGTACGTGCGGGGTGAGGCTACACGTCAGTCAACTAACTTTTTCATCTCTGGTCATTAGATTTTCCAGCCGTTGGATACGAAATCAAGGGCCTCCAGTTTATCATCAAACTCCACCCCCCTGAGCCGCCAGCCACCACCGGCCGGACCGCCCGCCCCCGCCGCCTGCGGCCGGCCCTCCCTCCCTGAACCACTCCCCACCGCCGGTCCGTCGCCGCACCGGCCATCCCTCTAGCCCCCCCCCCCCCCCCCGCGCGCCGAGCTTTTTCTCCGGGGATCCCCACCCCACCGCACAATGAACGCCCCCCAACCACCGGTGACTGCCAACCAGAGGTCTCACGACTTCGAATACCCACCGACGACTAGTTTATTACCATTTCTGTCCTTCATATATGCGCTTACAGGCGGGCCCTATGGTAATGTGCGATGCTGAATGTGGACCGTTTGACTGGTCAATTGATAGTGTTATCAACAAATTACGGAGCTGTATGGTGAGCCAGTGACCATACGATCACCCTAAAATGTACTCCTATTTTATTAACACAGTACAGACTCAAACTACCATTTCTTTCTTTCATATATGGGCTAACAAGTGGGCCCCACGGTTACGCGCCCCGATGGTGCAACACTAGTTGTGTCGTTTGACTGGTCAATTGATTGTGTCATCAACAAAATACGGAGTTGTACGGGTGAGCCAGTGACCGTATAATCATGACATGTATTTGTTTAACACGGTACAGACGCAAGGGCTCATATATACACGCAAGCACTCACCTCTATAAGCGCACACACGCGAACCCTACCCCTATGAGCACCTTCCAGAGAGTGGGCCAGCATATATGATCTTGAGATTTTACGAAGTCACCATAGGTGCCTCGTAGTCGAGTGGAACGTCTCCTCCCACTGAATGTACATCGCCGGAAAATACTGAAATTAACACAAGATAAATGCGAGACCCGGGACTTTAACCTTGGTGGGCTCGAGAAACCACTATCCTCTAACCATCCAACCACATGTTGGTTACCACGACAAAATGTATGTGGTGACCATGATGAGCTTATTCTGAAGTCCAGTGACCATATCGTGCTTTCGCTTCGAATACAATGACCGTAAGTGTCGTCAACAAAATACGGAGCACGCATCAAATGCAGAGTCCATTAGTGTCATCAACAAAATATGGAGACGTATCGTGAGCTAGATACCGTTGTACTATTATATATGCTTATTTTCTTAGTGGCCGATTGCGTGTGTGGTGTGGTGGGCACATCATTTCTAGTTGCGGTGGGTCAACATGAAGACTCATGGGTCGGTTCCATCCTGCGCCACATATAGGTTGGACCGAGACGTGTTATACGAAGACCCATGTGTAGGACTCGGCATACAACACGAAGCTACCAGAGTCACGGAGGACTCTATCCCCACTGGTGATAAGCCGACTATATATGATTTGTAACCCTAGGCCCTTAGTATGTTATACAAGCTTGGGGGCTAGTTCGTCGATAGTATACACACACGCACAATGCCTGGTATTCACGTGTACTTTGTACACACCCCTATCACTAATATACAGTACCAGGAGTAGGCTCTTTCTTCAATTGCAAAGGGTCCGATCCGAACTAGGGTAAAACTTTGCCTCGTATTACCATCCAGCCTAACAACCAGGGATATCCTACCGAATGATATGATGAAATCATATCTGCCAACTACTATTAGAGAGGTGTGTCGGGGGGGGGGGGGGGGAGGGGGCAATGTGTGCGAGAGATGCCTAAAGATAATGTGCGTGCGGGAGACACGTAGGCACATATATGTGCGTATAGATGGCTAGTAGAGACCGTGCATGTGTATATATGCATGTGAGAGAAATAGTGTTTTCCAACTGAGATTAGTGAAAAGAGTGGTACATAGTAGTCAGAGAGAGAGAGAGAGAGAGAGGGAGAGAGAGAGAGAGAGAGAGAAACAGAGAGAGCATGTGCGTGAGACACCCCGACACCCTGAGAGAGATTGTGAGCATGTGTGAAAGAGAAACGCCGATGCATATGAAGTGTGTGCACTTATGCGTTAGATAGAGAGATATATAACACGTTTGTGAGAACGGGGCGAGGCATAGTGCATCTACGTGTAAAAGGCGGTTCTACGCATTAAATTAAAATATAAATGGCATTATTATTTTTGGATGAGATCATGAATTTTGCAAAATTGCGTATGGACGAAAATCGGTCTATCAGACACCCATACTCTATTCAATTCTAGCATGTGCATGTGTTTATTTCATATTATCGATCCATAGAGTGAGAGCGGTTTGAAATACAGGCAATGGATGCTTTTGCAATTCATATATAAACATTAATTAGTGCACTCCATGTTGTTAGTGTGAAGCACTTTATACATTTGTCACTTGCATGGATACATTCCAAATTGCTAGGTACGAAATAAAATACATGTCGAATTCAACATAAAGGGGGTTTCGAAGATTCGAATTCATAGGAAGTGCATTCATCTATTTGAACCCGAGATAATGGCATTTGTAAATCAGATGTAAAAGGGGGCATCAATCTTTGTTGTGAGTTTGAACATGCTATATATATTCATATGCATATCTAACTTTTTTTACAACCAAGGAGATTATATCTGGAACCATGCATGAACTGAGGTAACTTTTTTAATATATACTCGTGTACAATGTATATTCAAATGTACCCCCTCCATTCCAAAATAATTGTAGCTTTAGGATTTTCAAGAGTAAAGATTTGTGAAGTTTGACAAATCCTGAAAGTTCAATTCAAGAGAACCGAAAACGTTAATGCTTCTGCTCCCAAATATTGAACGAAGCGCCAAATAGGCCTCTGGTCACCCGAAACCGCGCGAGACTAATGTTTTAGTGGTAGGAAATTACTATCCTGACTCTGGCCCATGTAGCCTATCGACCCGATGTCCAAAGGTCTAAACCGGGGTAGGTTTGTAACTTCACCAATACGCCAGTCTCAACCGCCTCCGAGAAGCATTCATACGCCGTGGGCGCCTAAACACCCATGCGCTCGGCCGAAATCTATCCCGCCCACATTTGAGACACCTGAAATGGCTGTCCTACCCCCAACCCGCAATATGTCCGAAACTTTAGATGGGGGCAAAGTTTGTAACTTTCCCCAAATTTCAAACAAGCGCGTCTCAAACCGAAACATTGTTCCCCCTTAGTTCCCCGCGTCCCTCCGTTTCCCCATTCATACTCCGTGGGCGCGAAAACGCCCTCTCCACCAGCTGCGAAACCCCAGCCTCCTCCATCCTCCACCCCATAGCGGCCAATCCATCGCCGCCCTCCTACATCACGCTGGAGCCGGTACCCCGATGTCGTCGTCCAACGCAACCGCAACCGCAACACCCTCAAGGACTTAGCAGCTGAAGCCAACGCAGAGCTGCCTTCACGACGCTGACGCCGACGTGCGTCGTACCAGAACCACTCCAACCACGCTGTCCTGCGCCTCACTGCTGTGGCTCCACCGTCGCAACCGTCCACCGCATCGGAGCTGTTCCCGCTACGTCGTCGTTCGCCGCCTCGGATCTGCTTCCCCGCCGCCGACAGACGGCCACCGCACCACATTCAACAACTTGGCCATGGGTTCGTCCAAGGCTGCACCGTCCTCCACAACTTCTGGTTTCCGGCGAACAACAAGATCGTCGGAAAAATAGAAGGACGACACAGCACTGCCAGCAGAAAGAGGTACTCCTCTTCCCTTATTCGTGCAAATCTGACGTCTCCGCTCACATCGTATTCATCCCACGAAAGAAACTAGTTGAGCGCTTCTTACTGCATCTTCTTCATGATAATAAATGCACAAGGTTTCCTCTCTTTTACTATTTCACCTTTGCTAGAGGTTAGTAGCCCACCTGGATTTAAATTCAGGGTCAGTCGAACCGCAATTAAAAGAAGCAGCATCCGCTTAGGCGCGCGGAGCACCTAGTCCGCCTGTTACCCGGGGAAGCGGTGCATCGGTGTCTATCATAGGGGTGTGGGGCGCAGGAGCTGCTTGCGCTCGATCTGGAGGTCGGCGGGGCTTGAATGGAGGGCCGGGGGGCGGTGCCAAGCACGGCGGTGCGGTGAGGTCGAGGGGAGGGCGCAGGCAGGGGAGGAATACTGGGCCGGTGGTCACTGGCGTTTCGAGGAAGATCGTCAACACTGACTGGCTGAAGGTAGATGAAGGCGATCTGCCCGTTCTTTGTACACGGACGGTGCAGAAAAAATTGGACTGACCTATTTTCTTTTAGTCGACTATTATTTTCAAAGAATCATGTAGTAATTGAGTGTGCCATGCTTGTTGTAGAGCTATCATATGTCTCCCGTCATTTATTTCTCACCGACCTGCTATCTGCCACCTTTACACTGTACTAATTGTGCACATACTTCACCCACGGTCACACTATTGTATTTTTATGCATGGGTATTTCAGACTCTGACGCAGTGTTGATGAATGCAGAAAAGAAAACACAGAAGTCACTCCAGTGTAATTCAAAGATAAGCACTAAGCATTTCAGCGCTCTAATGGGTGCAGTGTCAGCAGTTGGAGACAGTAAACGTAGCTCTGCAGTTGATGATCTCAATTGCCACACACAACCATCCCAGGTGCTTGATTTAACTTCGCGTTGTCAAATGTGGTTGCATGTTGCATATGGTGTCTAGCTTGTATTGCTTCCAATTTGGTTAAATTGCATCTGCTTACTTTACACATTATACCTTTGATAATGGCATGCCTTCCTGTTTTTGATACATACTACATATGTCTATTAACCATGTTCGTACATCAAACTAATGCTCTTTTGTATCCCTCGTCAATCACTTATGATGAGACAGTCACCCGGGTGGGTTACTGTGAGATGCCCTACTCGTTTAAAGAGTGCATTGTCATCCTCCCCACATGATTCTCAAGAAACATCAAGGCTAAATGAAGATAGTCAACATAGCTCTCTAGTTGATCACCGCAATTCCCCCACACCACCATCGCAGGTGCTTGCTCTTACTTGGCAGTGTGATATGTGGTTGCATGTTGCATATGGTGTCTACCTTGTAATGCTTCTAATTAGGGTAAATTGCATCTGCTTACTTAACACATTATACCTGTGAATATGACATGCCTTTCTGTTTTTGGTACATACTACGTCTTTCTATTAACCATGTTCTTACATCAAACTACTTTTCTTGTGTATCCCTCATCAATGCTCCTAATTTGTTAAATTGCATCTCCTTAGCTTACACATTATACATGTGAATATGACACGCCTTCCTGTTTTTGGTACATACAACATCTGCCTATCACACCATGTTATTACATCAAACTACTGTTCTTGTGTATCCCGCGTCTATCGCTTATGATGAGACAGTCACGCGCATGGGTTAATATGAGACGCAATACTCTTATAAAGAATGCAATTTCATCCTCTCCACATGATTCTCAAGAAACAGCAAGCCTAAATGAAGATATTGAACGTTGCTCTGTACCTGAAGACCGCACTTCCCCTACACCACCATCACAGGTGCTTTCTCCAACTTCGCAGTGTGATATGTGGTTGCATGTTGCATACGGTGTCTAGCTTGTAATGCTTCTAATTAAGATAAATTGCATCTGCTTAGTTTACACACTATACCTGTGAATATGACATGCCTTCCTATTTTTGGTACACACTACATCTATGTGTTAACCTTGTTCTTACATGAAACTACCTCTCTTCTATATCCTGCATCAATCACTTACGATGAGTCACCTTTATTCGTTGCATATTGCATATTATTTCTAGCCTGTTGCCATGTATTGCTTCTAATTTGGTCAAATACATTTGTTAGGGAACCCTTTTAATTTGGCAGAGTGATATTGGTTTCATCTTTCATATGGTTTCTAGCTTGCATCGATTCTAACAAGTTCAAGCACCTTGTGCTTAGTTTACACTTGATACATCATACATGTCAATATGTCACGCCGTCCTGTTTTTCATACATATTCCATCCTCCTATCATGCGGCTGCCGTACATGAATGTAGTGTTCGTCAATATCATGCATCAATAAGTTCTGAAGAGCAAATTTTATTCCTTTTTCTTGTGGGTTTGACTTGACAAGGCAAAATCAAGAAAGAGGAAGGAAAAGAGTAAGGAAGGCGATGATGGTGGTCCTCTACAACAACGTAAACGGAGCATTTGTACCAATTCTCCTTGTACTGATAGTGCATTACAAGGTCCAAGTCTCCGCTCCCCTAATCCACCATCCAAGGTGCTTGCTCTAACTTGGCAGTGTGATATCTAGTTGCATGTTGCATATGGTGTGTAGCTCGTATTGCTCCTAATTAGTGTAAACTGCATTTGCTTAGCTTACACATGATACATGTGAATATGACACGCTTTCCTGTTTTTGGTACATACTATATCTGTCTATCACACCATGTTCTTACATGAAACTACTGTTCTTGTGTATCCTGCATCAGTCACTTATGATGGGACACCTTGAAGTTGGCAGTGTGATATTGGTTTGTGTCTTGAATATGATTTCTAGCATGTATTGCTTCTAGTTTCATGAACGCCACCTATGACGAGATAGTTTTAACTTGGCAGAGTGATATTGATTGCACCTTCCATATGGTGTCTTGCAGTGTTTCTAATTTGTTGAAGTGCCTTCTACTTAGTTACCACATCATAGGTGTGAATATGTCAAGCCGTCCATTTTTTCGTACATATTCCATCCTCGTATCATGACTTTGCCTTTCATCAGAGTAGTGTTCATCAGTATCATGCATGAATGAGTTCTGAAGAGCGAATGATATTCCTTTTTCTTGTCGGTATGACCTCACAATGCAAAATCAATAAAGCTGAAGGAAATTGGCAAGGCATTGGATGATGGTGGTCCTTCCGAGCAACTGAAATGGAGGTTCTCTACAGATTCTACTCCGCCATCCTCCCAACAAGATTCGCAAGACAGCGCAAGGCTAGACAGTCAACGTAGCTGTGTAGATGATGAGTACATCTCCCCTACTCCACCATCACAGGTGCTTGCTCTAACTTGGCACTATTATATGTGGTTGCATGTTGCGTATGATGTCTAGCTTGTATTGCTTCTAACTTTGTTGAATGCATCTGCTTACTTTACACATAATGCCTGTGAATATGACATGTGTTCCTGTTTCTACATCAGACTACTATTCTTGCATATCCCGCATCAGTCACTTATGATAAGGCACCTTTAAGTCACCACTGTGATATTGGTTGTGTCTTGCATATGATTTCTAGCATGTACTGCTTCTAATTTGTTGAAACGCCATACAGTTTGAACTTGGCAGAGTGATATTGGTTGCATCTTTCATATGGTGTCTAGCTTGCAGTGCTTCTAATTTGTTGAAATGCCTTCTGCTTAGTTATCACATCATAGGTGTGAATATGTCACACTATCCTGTTTTTCATACATATTCCATCCTCGCGTCATGTGTTTGCCTTTCATCCGAGTACTGTTCGTCAGTATCATGCATGAATGAGTTCTGAAGAGCGAATTTTATTCCTTTTTCTTATCGGTTTGACTTCACAATGCAAAATCATTATAGCTGAAGGAAATTAGTCCGGCAGTGGATGATAGTGGTCCTTCGGAGCAACTCAAACAGGGGGTCTTTACATATTCTACTCCGCCATCCTCCCAACAAGATTCGCAAGACACCACAAGGCTAGACAGTCAACGTAGTTGTGTAGATGATGAGCACATCTCCCCTACTCCACCATCACAGGTGCTTGCTCTAACTTGACACTATTATATGTGGTTGCATGTTGCGTATGATGTCTAGCTTATATTGCTTTTTGAATTGCATCTGCTTACTTTACACATAATGCCTGTGAATATGACACGTGTTCCTGTTTCTAGAACATACGTGTACATGATGAGCACATCTCCCCAACTCCACCATCACAGGTGCTTGCTCTTACTTGGAACTGTTATACATGGTTGTGTTTTCCGTATGATGTCTAGTTTGTATTGCTTCTGATTATGTAGAATTGCATCTACGTAGCTTACAACTTATACCTGCAACGATCACTTACCATAAGACACATTTAACTTGGGACTGTGATGTAGGTTGCATCTTGCATTGTCTTCTAGCTTGTACTGCTTCTAATTTCTTGAAATGGCACTTACGACGAGACACTTTTTACCAGATAGAGTGATATTGGTTGCATGTTCATATGGTGCCTAGCTTTCATTTCTTCTAATTTTGTTGAAATGCCTTCCGCTTACTGTTTTTTCATACATATTCCATCCTCCTATCATACATGTGAATATGAAACGCTGTCTTTTTTTGTATATATTCCATCCTCCTATCCTGTGCTTGCCTTACATCAAAGTAGTAATTCGCCTGTATCATGCATCAACCAGTTATGCAGAGCTAATTTTATTCATCTTCTTGTGGTTTTGACTCCATAAGGCAATATCAGAAAATAGGAAGGAAAAGAGTAAGTTAGGGGATGTTGGTGGTACTCCACACCGACGCAAACAAAGACTCTCTAGATTTGCCACTGCTACTGCTAATGAAGTTGAAGTCCCAAGTCTACATGATGAGTTCATCTCCCGTACTCCACCATCGCAGGTGCTTGCTCTAAGTTGACAGTGTGATAATTGGTTTCATGTTGCATATGTTGTCTAGCCTGTATTTCTTCTATTTTGATTAAATTGCACCTGCTGAGTTTATACGTTATACATGTGCATATGGCATGGCTTTCTGTGTCTAGAATACACTGCATCTATCTATCGTACCATGTTCTTACATCAAAGTACTGCTGTTGTGTATCCCGCATCAGTAACTCATGATTGGACGCTTTTAACATGGCGGTTTGATAGTGGTTGCATCTTGCATTGATTTCTATGTTGTACTGCTTCTAATTTTTCGAATTGCCACTTATGACAAGACACTTTTAACTTGGCAGAGTAATATTGGTTGCATCTTTCATATGGTGTCTAGCTTGCATTACTTCTATTTTCTTGAAAATCCTTCTGCTTAGTTTGCACATCATAGCTATGAATATGTCATCCCGTCCTATTTTTCTTACATATTCCATCCTCATATGGTTGTCTTACATCAAAGTTTTGCTTTTCTGTATCATGCATCAATGAGTTCTGAAGAGTGATTTTATTCTTTTGTGTTGTGGGTACAGCTTGACATGGCAAGGTCAAAAAAGAGCAAGGAAAATAATATAGTAGGGAGTGCTGTTACTCGTCGGGTGAAACGGAAAAGGTTCTACCGTCGAGATTCTACTGGTACTTATAGTGCAGTAGAAGGTCCAAGTCCACCGGCTAAATCTACAAACACAGTATCACCTGCTCCACCAGCTGCAGCATCCGCTTCAACTGTACCAGCATCTCAACCAGTTACTCATTCGTTTGCTATGAAACTGGCCAGTTCCCAAGCTGCCTTCACACCTAACACTACTTTCGAAGCACTGCTGACACAACAGGACTTGGCAAGATCAGATGAACCTCATGAGCACAGCTACCTCTTGAGCACTGCATTGGATTTTCCTAAAGAGGAGAGGATGATGCAGCAAAGTAGCATAAGTATTTCCCTCAGTTTTTGAGAACCAAGGTATCAATCTAGTAGGAGACCACACACAAGTCCCTCGTACCTACACAAAACAATAGCAACTCGCAACCAACGCTTAGAGGTTGTCAATCCCTTCACGGTCACTTACGAGAGTGAGATCCGATAGAGATAATATTTTTGGTATTTTTGATAGATAGATGCAAAGTAAAAGTAAAAGGCAAAGTAAAAACAAAGCAAGTAAATAAAGTGATAGAGATTGATATGATGAGAATAGACCCGGGGGCCATAGGTTTCACTAGTGGCTTCTCTCAAGAGCATAGATATTCTACGGTGGGTGAACAAATTACTGTTGAGCAATTGACAGAATTGAGCATAGTTATGAGTATATCTAGGCAATGATCATGTATATAGGCATCACGTCCAAAACAACTAGATCGAAATGATTCTGCATCTACGACTATTACTCCACTCATCGACCGCTATCCAGCGTGCATCTAGAGTATTAAGTTAAAACAGAGTAACGCCTTAAGCAAGATGACATGATGTAGAGGGATAAATTCATGCAATATGATAAAAACCCCATCTTGTTATCCTCAATGGCAACAATACAATACGTGCCTTGCAAATCCTTTTGTCACTTAGTAAGGACACCTCAAGATTGAACCCAAAGCTAAGCACTTCTCCCATTGCAAGAACTACCAATCTAGTTGGCCAAACCAAAAAGGATAATT
Organism: Triticum timopheevii; assembly: GCA_963921465.1. NCBI lineage: Eukaryota > Viridiplantae > Streptophyta > Magnoliopsida > Poales > Poaceae > Triticum > Triticum timopheevii. The sequence goes on along the minus strand of OY997266.1, from coordinate 499,397,155 downwards.
CGAAGAGACTTGCAAAGATAACTCAATCATACATAAAAGATTTCAGAGAAGAATCAAATATTTTCCATAGATAATACTGGATCATAAACCCACAATTCATCGGTCTCAACAAACACACCGCAAAAAGAAGATTACATCGAATAGATCTCCCCAAGAGAGCGGGAGAACATTGTATTGAGATCCAAAAAGAGAGAAGAATCCATCTAGCTACTAGCTGTGGACCCGAAGGTCTGAAGTAAACTACTCACACTTCATCGGAGGGGCTATGGTGATGATGTAGAAGCCCTCCGTGGTGGATGCCCCCTCCAGCGGAGCTCCGGAACAGGCCCCAAGATGGGATCTCATGGATATAGAAGGTTACGGCGGTGGAATTAGGTTTTTGGCTCTTGTTCTGATCGTTCGGGGATACGTAGGTATATATAGGAGGAAGGAGTACGTCGGTGGAGCGTCAGGGGGCCCACGAGGTAGGGGGCCCGCCTAGGGGGGCGCCCTCCACCCTCGTGACCGCCTCTGGCACTTCTTGGAGTAGGGTCCAAGTCTCCTGGATCATGTTCGGTTGGAAAATCACGATCCCGAAGGTTTCATTCCGTTTGGACCCCTTTGATATTCCGTTTCTTCGAAACACTGAAATAGGCAAAAAAACAGCAATTCTGGGTTGGGCCTCCGGTTAATAGGTTAGTCACAAAAGTAATACAAAAGTATAAAATAAAGCCCAATATAGTCCAAAACAGTAGGTAAAGTAGCATGGAGCAATCAAAAATTATAGATACGTTGGAGACGTATCAGGCATCCCCAAGCTTAATTCCTGCTCGTCCTCGAGGAGGTAACTGATAAAAAAAGAATTTTTGATGCAAAGTGATACTCTGGCATAATTTCAATATAAATCTTCTTACTTATGATATGAATATTCAGATCCGAAAGATTTAATACAAAAGTTCATATTGACACAAAAATGATAATACTTCAAGCATACTAATCAAGCAATCATGTCTTCTCAAAATAACATGGCAAAAGAAAGTTCATCCCTACAAAATCATATAGTTAGGCTATGCTTCATTTTCGTCACACAAATATGTTCCCAACTTCTATACCCCCGATGACAAGCCAAGTAATTGTTTCATACTCAAATAATCTCAAACTCTTTCAACTTACACGCAATACATGAGCGCGAGCCATGGATATAGCACTATGGGTGGAATAGAATATGATGATGGGGATTGTGTGGAGAAGACAAAAAAGGAGAAAGTCTCACATTAACGAGGCTAATCAACGGGCTATGGAGATGCCCATCAATTGATGTCAACATGAGGAGTAGGGATTGCCATGCAACGGATGCACTAGAGCTATAAGTATATGAAAGCTCTACAAAAGAAACTAAGTGGGTGTGCATCCAACTTGCTTGCTTATGAAGACCTAGGGCATTTTGAGGAAGCCCATCATTGGAATATACAAGCCAAGTTCTATAATGAAAAATTCCCACTAGTATATGAAAGTGACAAAATGAGAGACTCTCTATCATGAAGATCTTGGTGCTACTTCGAAGCACAAGTGTGGTAAAAGGATAGTAGCATTGTCCCTTCTCTCTTTTTCTCTCATTATTTTTTCTTTTTTTTCTTTTCCCTTTTTTGGGCCTTTCTTTTTTTTTCTTTGGCCTTGCTTTTTTTCTCTTTTTTTCGTCCGGAGTCTCATCCCGACTTATGGGGGAATCATAGTCTCCATCATACTTTCCTCACTTGGGACAATGCTCTAATAATGATGATCATCACACTTTTTTTTACAACTCAACAATTACAACTCGAAACTTAGAACAAATTATGACTTCTATATGAATGCCTCTGGCGGTGTACCGGGATGGTGCAATGAATCAAGAGTGACATGTACGAAAAATAATGCATGGTGGCTTTGCCACAAATACGATGTCAACTACATGATCATGCAATGGCAATATGACAAAAGTAATGTATGTCATAATAATGATGATGGAGGTTGCATGGCAATATATCTCGGAATGGCTATGGAAATGCCATGATAGGTAGGTATGGTGGCTGTTTTGAGGAAGATATAAGGAGGTTAGGTGTGATAGAGCGTATCGTATCACGGGGTTTGGATGCACCGGCGAAGTTTGCACCAACTTCTGAAGGTGAGAAAGGGCAGTGCACGGTACCGAAGAGGCTAGCAAAGGCGGAAAGGTGAGAGTGCGTATAATCCATGGACTCAACATTAGTCAAAAGAACTCATATACTTATTGCAAAAATTGAGAAGCCATCAAAAATTCAAGTACTACGCGCATGCTCCTAGGGGGATAGATTGGTAGGAAATGGTAGGAAAAGACCATCGCTCGTCCCCGACCGCCACTCATAAGGATGCACAAGCCAGGTACACTTCGTGTTTCAAATTTGTTACACAACTTTAACCATACGTGCATGCTACGGGACTTGCAAACTTCAACACAAGTATTTCTCAAATTCACAATTATCAACTAGCACGACTTTGATATTATCACCTCCATATCTCAAAACAATCATCAAGCATCAAACTTATCTTAGTATTCAATTCCCTCAAAAGAAAGTTTCACATATCTTGAACACTAAGTATATTAACATTAAGCAAATTACCATGCTATTAACAACTCTCAAAATAATCTAAGTGAAGCATGAGAGATCAATTGTTTCTTTTAAACAAAACCACCACCGTGCTCTAAAGGATATAAGTGATGCACTAGAGCAAAAATTATCATGCTCAAAAGATATAAGTGAAGAACTATGAGCAAAACTATCAAGTTCAAAAGATATAAGTGAAGCACATAGAGTATTCTAACAAATTCCAGTTCATATATGGCTCTCTCAAAAGATGTGTACAGCAAGGATGATTGTGGTAGACTAACAAGCAAAGACACAAATAATACAAGACGCTCCAAGCAAAACACTTATCATGTGGTGAATAAAAATATAGCTCCAAGTAAATTACCGATGGAAGTGCACGAAAAGAGGGGATGCCTTCCGGGGCATCCCCAAGCTTTGACTTTTTGGTGTCCTTGGATTATCTTGGGGGTTCCATGGGCATCCCCAAGCTTAGGCTCTTTCCACTCCTTGTTCCATAATCCCTCAAAAGAATTCACCCCAAACTTGAAAACTTCACAACACAAAACTCAACAGAAATATCGTGAGCTCCGTTAGAGAAAGAAAACAAAGAACCACTTAAGGTACTGTAATGAACTTATTCTTTATTTATAATGGTGTTAAACCTACTGTATTCCAACTTATCTATGGTTTATAAACTATTTTACTAGCCATAGATTCATCAAAATAAGCAAACAACACACGAAAAACAGAATCTGTCAAAAACAGAATAGTCTGTAGCAATCTGTAACTAACGCAAACTTCTGGAACTCTAAAAATTCTACCAAAATAGGAAGTCCTGGAAAGTTTTTTATTGAACAGCAACAAAAAGAATCAACACAAAAGCACATTCCTGTGACTTAACAAAATTATATTCGTGCGCACAAAGTTTCTGTTTTTCAGCAGAATCAAATCAACTATCATCGTAGGTTATCCTATAAGTTCTACTTGGCACAAACACTAATTAAAACATAAAACCACATCTAAACATAAGGTAGATGGATTATTTATTCCTAAACAGAAGCAAAAACAAAAAACACAAAATAAAATTGGGTTGCCTCCCAACAAGCGCTATCGTTTAACGCTCCTAGCTAGGCATAAAAGCAAGGATAGATCTAGGTGTTGCCGTATTTGGTAGGCAATCCATAAGTGGCTCTCATGATAGATTCATATGGTAATTTTATTTTCTTTCTAGGGAAGTGTTCCATGCCCTTCTTTAAGGGAAATTGGAATTGAATATTCCCTTCCTTCATATCAATACTTGCACCAATCGTTATAAGGAAAGGTCTACCAAGAATAATAGGACATGAAGGATTGCAATCTATATCAAGAACGATAAAATCTACGGGCACACAATTCCTATTTGCGACAATAAGAATATCATTAATTCTTCCCATAGGCTTTTTAATAGTGGAATCCGCAAGATGCAAGTTTAGAGAGCAATCATCAAAATCACGGAAATCTAGCAAATCACATAAAGTTTTGGGAATAGTAGAGACACTAGCACCCAAATCACACAAAGCATGGAACTCAAAATCTTTAATTTTAATTTTAATAGTAGGTTCCCACTCATCATAGAGTTTTCTAGGGATAGAAACTTTCAACTCAAGTTTTTCTTCATAAGATTGCATCAAAGCATCAACAATGTGTTCGGTAAAGGCCTTATTTTGACTATAAGCATGAGGAGAATCTAGCACGGATTGCAACAAGGAAATACAACCAATCAAAGAGCAATTTTCATAATTAAATTCCTTGAGATCCAAAATAGTGGGTTTAGCACCATCTCGGTTTTTATTTATTTCAATCCCACTATCATCAAATTCATCATCAAGATCTAGAAACTCTGAATTCTTAGAACGCCTTCTAGGTAAAGGAAGATCATCTTCAGATTCATCAAGATTCATATTGCAAAACAAAGATTTAATGGGGGACACATCAATAACTTTTAGATCTTCATCTTGATTTTCATAGGAATTCAGTTCAGTGGCCATCTTATTGACTAAGGTAGCTTGCATATCCGAGATTTCAGCGGTCATCTTTTCAAGACGAGCAATTTGGGCCCTTATACCATCAAATTCTTTAGACATATCATCTAGTTCTTTATTCATATAGATCATAAAACTTTTTTGTTCTTTAAGTTCATTTCTAAAGAAATTATTGTGCTCAAATTGCAAAACCATAAACTTTCTGACATTGCTTTCGATCTCCTCTAGCCTTTTAAGGTGAAGGTCACAAAATCTAGGTAGAGCCATCGCGACAAATAAGTAAACTAGCACACGAGCAAACAGAAAGGCAAAGGGAAAAAGGCAAACGGGAAAGAGAGGGCGAATAAAACGGCAAGGGTGAAGTGGGGGAGAGGAAAACGAGAGGCAAATGGCAAATAATGTAATGTGAGAGATAGGGATTGCGATGGTTACTTGGTATGGTTGACTTGCTTGCGTGAGCCTCCCCGGCGACGGTGCCAGAAATTCTTCTTGCTACCTCTTGAGCACTGTGTTAGATTTCCCCGAAGAGGAGAGGATGATGCAGCAAAGTAGCGTAAGTATTTCCCTCAGTTTTTGAGAACCAAGGTATCAATCCAGTAGGAGACCACACACAAGTCCCTCGTACCTACACAAAACGATAGCAACTCGCAACCAACGCTTAGGGGTTGTCAATCCCTTCACGGTCACTTACAAGAGCGAGATCTAATAGAGATAATATTTTTGGTATTTTTGATAGATAGATGCAAAGTAAAAGTAAAAGGCAAAGTAAAAACAAAGCAAGTAAATAAAGTGATAGAGAATTATATGATGAGAATAGACCCGGGGGCCATAGGTTTCACTAGTGGCTTCTCTCAAGAGCATAGATATTCTACGGTGGGTGAACAAATTACTGTTGAGCAATTGACAGAATTGAGCATAGTTATGAGTATATCTAGGCAATGATCATGTATATAGGGATCACGTCCAAAACAAGTAGATCGAAACGATTCTGCATCTACTACTATTACTCCACTCATCGACCGCTATCTAGCATGCATCTAGAGTATTAAGTTAAAAACAGAGTAACGCCTTAAGCAAGATGACATGATGTAGAGGGATAAATTCATGCAATATGATAAAAACCCCATCTTGTTATACTCGATGGCAACAATACAATACGTGCCTTGCAACTCCTTCTGTCACTGAGTAAGGACACCGCAAGATTGAACCCAAAGCTAAGCACTTCTCCCATTGCAAGAACTACCAATCTAGTTGGCCAAACCAAAAAGGATAATTCGAAGAGACTTGCAAAGATAACTCAATCATACATAAAAGAATTCAGAGAAGAATCAAATATTTTCCATGGATAATACTGGATCATAAACCCACAATTCATCGGTCTCAACAAACACACCGCAAAAAGAAGATTACATCGAATAGATCTCCACAAGAGAGGGGGAGAACATTGTATTGAGATCCAAAAAGAGAGAAGAAGCCATCTAGCTACTAGCTATGGACCCGAAGGTCTGAAGTAAACTACTCACACTTTATCGGAGGGGCTATGGTGATGATGTAGAAGCCCTCCATGGTGGATGCCCCCTCCGGCGGAGCTCCGGAACATGCCCCAAGATGGGATCTCGTGGATACAGAAGGTTACGGCGGTGGAATTAGGTTTTTGGCAACTGTTCTGATCGTTCGGGGATACATAGGTATATATAGGAGGAAGGAGTACGTCGGTGGAGCGTCAGGCGGCCCACGAGGTAGGGGGCGCCCAGGGGGGCGCGCCCTCCACCCTCGTGACCGCCTCTGACACTTCGTGGAGTAGGGTCCAAGTCTCCTGGATCACATTCGGTTGGAAAATCACGATCCCGAAGGTTTCATTCCGTTTGGACTCCGCTTGATATTCCGTTTCTTCGAAACACTGAAATAGGCAAAAAACAGCAATTTTGGGCTGGGCCTCCGGTTAATAGGTTAGTCCCAAAAGTAACATAAAAGTGGAAAATAAAGCCCAATATAGTCCAAAACAGTAGGTAAAGTAGCATGGAGCAATCAAAAAATATAGATACGTTGGAGACGTATCAAGCATCAACACCAAGACGGTACCTGACTGAGTCAAGTTGCAGTTGCATGCTCCTTTATATGTACTCTCACAGTTTTATGTACACTAACACTTTCGATATTCGTTGTTGAACTAGCACCACGGCGCAAGCGGAAACAGACATCAGGGATAATGCTTGACAGATTAACAAAATCTAAAGGAGGAAGAATGGAGATCCATTTTGAGGCAGGTTTAAAAAGGCCACGTGATGCTACAAAGTCAGCCAAGTTAGTATCAGAGGCAGTCGTTAGGTGTCATGTGCGTATCCTCCCAACGTGGATCCAGTACAGGAATGAGAAAGACAATACCCAGTTTAACACCTTCCTTGACCATTTATCCATAAGTAATGTTATTCATCGCAATTAGTAATATTGTCTTGCTCTGTCCCATACTTTCTAGCTTCCTCCTAATAAGACTCACATTCTTTTTTCAACAGATGAGGTTCAAGTTGGATCCAAAAGTTGATGCAACTAAACAAGCATGCACTCATGTTTTTCAGTCTGCTCTGCGACTGTATCATTACCACCTTAGAAAAACTTACTTTGAAGGCAAGGCTAACAATGAAATCGCCAAAACATCTCCAGTGGAATATATTACAGATGAAGACTGGACAACCCTCGTTAAACACTGGTCTGATCCAAAGTATCAGGTAGGCTATATGTATTTGATCAGACCACATATTGAACTTGTATTTATGTATGTGCCTTACAAGTGTATCTTCTTCTAGGCTAACTGTTTGAAGAACAAAACTAACCGTTCTAAAGTGAAATTCCAACAGACAACAGGATCTCGTAGCTATATTGCACACTGCGAGGCTCTTGTAAATAGCTGCTACTTCCTTCTTTTTTTGTGCCATATTATCGTATCTATATTGACTTGTTCCATATACAGAGGAAAGCCCGTGCGGACCAAAAAGAACCTGAACCGAATGCACTGCAAATCTTCAAGGATTGCCACACCAGCAATATGAAGGGCATGAGCACACCAGTTCAAGCCGCTGTTGTAAGTCCTTACTCCTCCTGCATTGAACTGATTGGTACTGTGATGTGTTCATTTAACTAGTTGGTTTGCAGCCAATGTCAGTTACTCTGTTCACTTTTATACACAGTTGTCTTAACGTATCATTTCTCCTTACATGGTTTAAAAGAGATGAAGGATACTCTTTTGGTCTTGATCTGTAATCTAGTTGTTATGTTCACGTGCGCACACAATGATAAAATAGCATGTTTGTTTTATATTTGTTTGCCCATGATATGAATGATGTCATACTATGTTCATCCTACTTTAAACCATGTCTCTTTATCCTTAGATGCAAACGAATGTGAGGAAATAGACAATACAGTAGGCATGCTACATGGACATATGTTCCGAAAGTGATTTTATTATGTAGTTGGCACTACAATACATGCTAATGTATTACAGTAGTTCACCAAAATAAGTTATGTATAAACGTTTAACCTACTTTGTTTGTTTTTGTCTCATTAGTAACTTATCTGGTACACTAATCTACAAGTTCAAACTTTCAGGAAGCTATGGAACAAATGATTGAACAGCCACAACCACCTGAAGGTGACGAGGCTACTACAGGCACAATGTCACCTCTTGCTGCAGTGCGTCAGTATCTCTCCACTAACAGTGCAAAAAGCACCTTCCTGCGTAATTCTGGGTTGGTTGTCAAGGTAACCTCGTCCAAATCTCCTACTGAACAAAATCTTACTACTAGACAGAGTGATATATCTGTGCTCCAGACACAAGTCCAATCCCTAATGGACGTTGTTTCGGAAACAAGAATAGTGGTTTAGAAATGTCGTCAAGATATGAATGGTTTTTAAACCAGACTATCAGACATTCGCTTCGTTGTTCAAGAGCTATGGCGGAAAAAAGGTGGAGATCGTGCTGCTCCATCAGATTCTACAACCTGAAACATTAGCACTCAGGTCAAATGATCTGTGCTTTTATATATCTGATGGTGCTTTTATCTGGAAGGACTGTAAACTTTATGCCAACAGGCCTTTTGTTGTATGGTTGGAATTTATTTTGTTGTGATACAACATTTATGATGCTGCCACAGGCTGCAGTAATTACGACGCTATTTTTGTATAGTGTAGGTTTATCTTAGTAATGTATTCGGCCGAAAGCTTCGTAGGAGCCCAACATGCCAACATTCGTCGGGCCCATTCCAATTGGGCTAAAAACTATTACGGGCCGAAATTGGCATGTAGCCCACTAAAAATATCTGGGCTTAAATCAGCATAAGCTTTCATATTTTTCTGGTAGGCCTGTGCCCGTAGTGGACCTTTAACAGGCCTAAACATAATTTGGGCCCTCAGTAAAAATAGGCCGTTTACAGGTGTAAATATCTTGAGCCCATAAAAAACATGGGCCTTTAATAGACCGAAAGTGAGATTGGGCCCTGATTGTGCCAAATAACCCACTGGACTTAGCAGGCCGAAATGGTGGCCCATTTACGATGCGGATATTTGACAGGCCGAAATTCGGACGGGCCGTAAATGCGCCGACCTAATACACGGGCCTTTAACAGGCTGAAACTTCGGTCGGGCTAGATTATCGTCATTTTTATATGGGCCGTTAATGGGCCCGATATGACGTTGGGCCACACATGGCCCATGGTTTACGTCCGGCGTTAACAGGCCAAAAATGACAACAGGCCGAAAGTGGCCCAAATCTATAGTGGGCCTCTAACAGGCCGAACGACAGACATGGCTGAATATGACCTAAATCCTTCACGGTTGTTTATGGGCCGAAAGTTTTGATGGCCTGTAAATGGGCCCAAATGAAGCCGGACCTTTAACAGGCCGAAAATACACCAGGCCGTAATTCGGCCCATTTACTTAGTGGACTGTTAACGGGCCAGAAGTCACCATGGGCCACATTGATGACAAGTTTATACCAGGCCGTTGACGGGCCGATTTGACAGAGAATGTTGGGCCTTTAGCTGGGCCGGCCCATTATGGTCTGCAGAATCTTGTGGGCCTTTAGCTGGGCCGACCCATTGTGGTCCACAAAATCTTGTGGGCCTTTAGCTGGGCCGGCCCATTATGGTCTGCAAAATCGTGTGCGCCTTTAGCTGGGCCGGCCCATTATGGTCCGCTAAATTTTGTGGGCCTTTAGCTGGGCCGGCCCATTATGGTCCACTAAATCTTATGGGCCTTCAGTTGGGCCCGCCCATTTAAACTTTGTGGGCCACTTTGGGGCCGGTCCACATGTCAACATATCATAGGCCCATCTTGACCGTTGGATGAGTGGCACCTGTGCCAACGCGAAGCTGACACGTGGATCCGTCAGCCAATGAGAATTTTACACGTGGGAAATTCTACTTGACACGCGAAGCTATCAAGTTTATCTATAAGAAATAATTGAATCTTCTCTGAATTCTTTTATGTGTGATTGGTTATCTTTGCAAGTTTCTTCGAATTATCAGTTTGGTTTGGCCTACTAGATTGATCTTTCTTGCAATGGGAGAAGTGCTTAGCTTTGGGTTCAATCTTGCGGCATCCTTTCCCAGTGACAGCAGGGGCAGCAAGGCACGTATTGTATTGTTGCCATCGAGGATAAAAAGATGGGGTTTATATCATATTGCTTGAGTTTATCCCTCTACATCATGTCATCTTGCTTAATGTGTTACTCTGTTCTTATGAACTTAATACTCTAGATGCAGGCAGGAGTCGGTCGATGTGTGGAGTAATAGTAGTAGATGCAGAATCATTTCGATCTACTTGTTATGGACGTGATGCCTATATACATGATCATGCCTAGATACTCTCATAACTATGCACTTTTCTATCAATTGCTCGACAGTAATTTGTTCACCCACCGTAATACATATGCTATCTTGACAGAAGCCACTAGTGAAACCTATGGCCCCCGGGTCTATCTTTTATTATATAAGTTTTCCATCTACTTTTATTTGCATCTTTTAATTTCCAATCTATATCATAAAAATACCAAAAATATTTATCTTATCTTGTTATCTCTATCAGATCTCACTTTCGCAAGTTACCGTGAAGGGATTGACAACCCCTTTATCGCGTTGGTTGCGAGGTTCTTGTTTGTTTGTGTAGGTGCATGGGTGATAACCCACAAGTATAGGGGATCGCTACAGTTTTCGAGGGCAGAGTATTCAACTCAAATTTATTGATTCGACACAAGGGGAGCCAAAGAATATTCTCAAAGTATTAGCAGTTGAGTTGTCAATTCAACCACACCTGGATAACTTAGCATCTGCAGCAAAGTATTTAGTAGCAAAGTAGTATGGAAGTAACGGTAATAGTAGCAAAAGTAACGATAGCAGTTTTGTAGTAATTGTAACAGTAGCAACGGTAAACTAAATAAGCAAAACACAATATGTGAAAAGCTCGTGGGCATTGGATCAGTGATGGATAATTATGTCAGATGTGATTCCTCATGCAATAGTAATAACATAGGGTGACACAGAACTAGCTCCAATTCATCAATGTAATGTAGGCATGTATTCCGAATATAGTCAGACGTGCTTATGGAAAAGAACTTGCATGACATCTTTTGTCCTACCCTCCCGTGGCAGCGGGGTCCTAATGGAAACTAAGGGATATTAAGGCCTCCTTTTAATAGAGTACATGACCAAAGCATTACCACTTAGTGAATACATGAACTCCTCAAACTACGGTCATCACCGAGAAGTATCCTGATTAATGTCACTTCGGGGTTGCCGGATCATAACACGTAATAGGTGACTATAGACTTGCAAGATAGGATCAAGAACTCACATATATTCATGAAAACATAATAGGTTCAGATCTGAAATCATGGCACTCGGGCCCTAGTGACAAGCATTAAGTATAGCAAAGACATAGCAACATCAATCTCAGAACATAGTGGATACTAGGGATCAAACCCTAACAAAACTAACTTCATTACCTGGTAAATCTCATCCAACACATCACCATCCAGCAAGCCTACGATGAAATTACTCATGCACGGCGGTGAGCATCATGAAATTGGTGATGGAGGATGGTTGATGATGACGACGGCGACAAATCCCCCTCTCCGGAGCCCCAAACGGACTCCAGATCAGCCCTCCCGAGAGAGATTAGGGCTTGGCGGCGGCTTCGTATCGTAAAATGCGATGAAACTTCATCTCTGACTTTTTTCTCTGGAAAGCAAATATATGGAGTTGGAGTTGAGGTTAGTGGACGTCCAGGGGGCCCACGAGGCTGGGGGCGCGCCCCGGGGGAGGGGGCGCACCCCCCACCCTCGTGGACAAGGTCTGGGCCCCCTGGCGCTATTTCTTTCGCCAGTATTTTTTATTAATTCTGAAAAGTTGCTCCATGTATTTTCAGGTCATTCCGAGAACTTTTATTTCTGCACAAAGATAACACCATGGCAATTCTGCTGAAAACAGCGTTTGTCCGGGTTAGTTCCATTCAAATCATGCAAGTTAGAGTCCAAAACAAGGGCAAAAGTGCTTGCAAAAGTAGATAGGACGGAGACGTATCAACTCCCCCAAGCTTAAACCTTTGCTTGTCCTCAAGCAATTTAGTTGACAAACTGAAAGTGATAAAGAAAAACTTTTACAAACTCTGTTTGCTCTCGTTGTTGTAAATATGTAAAGCCAGCATTCAAGTTTTCAGCAAAGATTATGAACTAACCATATTCACAATAACACTTAGGTCTCATGTTTACTCAAATCAATGGCATAATCAACTAGCGAGCAATAATAATAAAACTCGGATGATAACACTTTCTCAAAAAAATCATAACATGATATAACAAGATTGTATCTTGCTAGCCCTTTCTTAGACCGCAAAACATAAATGTAGAGCACCTTTAAAGATCAAGGACAGACTAAACATTGTAATTCATGGTAAAAGAGATCCAGTCAAGTCATACCCAATATAAACTAATAATAATGCATGCAAATGACACTGGTGCTCTCCAGCGGGTGTTTTTTAATAAGATGGTGATGACTCAACATAAAAGTAAATAGATAGGCCCTTCGCAGAGGGAAGAAGGGATTTGTAGAGGTGCTAGAGCTTGATTTTAAAATAGAGATGAATAACATTTTGAGCGGTATACTTTCACTGTCAACGTAACAACTATGAGATCTCGATAACTTCCAGGCTACACACATTATAGGCAGTTCCCAAACAGAATGGTAAAGTTTATACTCCCCCACCACCAACAAGCATCAATCCATGGCTTGCCCGAAACAACAGGTGCCTCCAACTAGCAACAATCCTGGGGGAGTTTTGTTTAATTATTTTCATTTGATTTGATCTTTTTGATCATGGGACTGGACATCCCGGTTACCAGCCATTTTCTCGTGAATGAGGAGCGGAGTCCACTCCTCTTGAGAATAACCCACCTAGAATGGAAGATACAGACAACCCTAGTTGATACATGAGCTGCTCGAGCATACAAAACAAAATTTCATTTGAAGGTTTGGAGTTTGGCACATACAAATTTACTTGGAACGGCAGGTAAATACCGCATATAGGAAGGTATGGTGGACTCATATGGAATAACTTTGGGGTTTATGGAGTTTGGATGCACAAGCAGTATTCCTGCTTAGTATAGGTGAAGGCTAGCAAAAGACTGTGAAGCGACCAACTGAGAGAGCGACAACAGTCATGAACATGCGTTAAAATTAATCAACACCGAGTGCAAGCATGAGTAGGATATAATCCACCATGAACATAAATATCGTGAAGGATATGTTGATTTTGTTTCAACTACATGCGTGAACATGTGCCAAGTCAAGTCACTCGAATCATTCCAAGGAGGATACCACCATATCATACCACATCACAACCATTTTAATAGCATGTTGGCACGCAAGGTGAACCATTATAAACTCCTAGCTAATTAAGCATGGCATGAGTAACTATAATCTCTAATTGTCATTGAAAACATGTTACATTCATAATAGGCTGAATCAGGAATGATGAACTAATCATATTTACAAAAACAAGAGAGGTCAAGTTCATACCATATTCTCTCATCTCAATCAGTCCATCATATATCGTCATTATTGCCTTTCACTCGCACGACCGAACGGTGTGTATAATAATAATAGTGCGCATGCATTGGACTAAGCTGGAATCTGCAAGCATTCAATTCAAGGGAGAAGACAAGGTAATATGGGCTCTTGGTTAAATTAACAATCATGCATATGAGAGCCACTAAACATTTTCATTATGGTCTTCTCCTCTCGACCCCCAAAGGAAAAGAAAAGAAATAAAACTATTTACACGGGAAAGCTCCCAGCAAGCAAAAGAAGAATGAGAAATCTTTTTGGGTTTTCTTTTAATTACTACTACAAGCATGGAAATTAGACTAACTAATTTTTTGGTTTTTCTTAAGGTTTATCAAACACACAAGAAGAAAGCTAGAAAAAGAAATTAAACTAGCATGGATAGTACAATGAAAAAGTATGAGCACCGACAACAAGAATGAATGTGTGAACCTGAATGTAATGTCAGTGAGAAATACGTACTCCCCCAAGCTTAGGCTTTTGGCCTAAGTTGGTCTATGCCCATTGATAGCCTGACTGATATCCGAAGTTGTAACTGGGGTCATACTAAGATGCAGCAGCCATTGCCTCCCGGGCTGCGGCATGGCGGCGAGCTGCCTCCGTCCTCCTCTCGTACTCATTTGCCTCCTCTCTGGTGACAACATATCTTATTTTGTGCCATATAATCAAAAAAGGCAGGAGCAGGGAGGGTAACATGGACAACGCGACGTCTGTGTAAGTGCATCTAGTGCCACCCCTAGTTGGTTTTGGAGTATTGACGACAAAGTTGGTTGAGGAACTAATGCGTTTGTGAGAATTGCAGGATAACGCAGGTTGTGTCCCTCATTGATTCGGTTTACCTACCGGAGATGGCCCCTAAAAATGTATGAAGACATTAAAGACAATGGTGGTATGAGAAGATATTCATATTGAAGACTATGACATGAGAAGATATTGTGTGAAGACTTTGAAGCGCGAAGACTGTGTGGATTCGCTGTTTCACTTTCTTCTTTGTTGAGTCATAGGAACCACCGTACTGTTAAGTGGGGGTCCAAGTGAACTAAGTCAGAGTGACTGAAGTGATGCTCAACTCAAATCCTATGTCTTCGAGCGAAGACAATGAGAGCAAATCTTATCCAGAGCTGGATGAGTCAGCTTTGCTTGTAGCCCAAGTAAAGTTGCCGCGTGTGTTTGAAATCTGACCGTTGGAACACGTGTCAGTTCCTTAGTGACCCAGGGTCATTTTGGACAAATCAGGTCGGGTTGCCTAGTGGCTATAAATAGCCCACCCCCTACACCATAAATTGGTGGCTGCTCAGAGTTTGTGCACAGCTTTTGTCGTTTGAGAGCAACCCACCTCGAAGCATTTGAGAGAGAGAAATCCTTGCGAGGACAAAGCCCAAACATCCAAAGCCAAAGAGTGTTAGGCATCACTGAAGTCTTTCTGTCTGTGTGACCTGAAGACTTATTACACTTGAGGACTGTGAATCCTCCAGCCGGTTAGGCGTCGCTTTCTGAGCATCCAAGAGTCATTGTGGATTGCCGGTGAACGAAGTCTGTGAAGGTTTGGAAGTCTCCCTTGAAGACTTACCAGAGTGATTGGGCGAGGACTGGGTGTCCTTAGCTCAAGGGGAATAAGGTGAAGACACGGTCTTCTGAGTTAAATCTCAGCCTCCCTAACCAGACGTACAGTTGTCACAGCAACTGGAACTGGTCCAACAAATCCTGTGTCTTCAACAAGCAACTGGTTCTATCCCTTCCAACCTTACCTACGTTTGTCTTCATGAAGTCATTGCTTGTCTGGTTGTCTGTTTGACTTCATTGCTTGACTACTATTGTTGATTGGCTTCATACTATCTTCCATCTTTATCCTTACTACCCAACTGCTATTAGTCCTGTACTTTCACTTCATGACATGCTTGACTATGGCTTGTTTAGGGTAGTTTAACTTCCGCTGCATATCAATTAGGTTGTTTCTATTGTTTGTCTTTGAAACTTCCATGTTTTGAAGACTTTCATAAAAATTGCCTATTCACCCCCCCCCCTCTAGTCGATACTAGCACTTTCAATTGGTATCAGAGCGAGGTACTCCCTTGTTCTGTGTGATTCAGTTTAACCACCTGGAGTTTCAGCTATGTCGACTGCAGGGATAATCAAGGTCTCCGCTGCTTGCCCCGTGTTCGATGGAACTGAATATCCCTACTGGAAGAATAAGATGCGCATGCATCTTGAAGCCATTGATGTCGACCTCTGGTATGTCGTCAGGAATGGCGTTCCCAAAACTGGTGAAGGTGTCACCCCCACTGATGTCAAGAAGTTCATTTAAATGGACTCTACTACAAAGAACATCATCTGTGGTCATCTGACCAAAGGACAGTATGGCCGTGTGAGTGCTCTGGAAACGTCAAAGCTAGTCTGGGACTGGCTATCCAAGGTCAACGAAGGCGTTTCAACCCAGAGAGATCAAAGAATCAGTGTTCTTCGCAACCTCTTCAACCGCTTCAAGAGAAATGACAATGAGAATGTCCAGCTCACGTTTGATCATCTCACTGATATCACAAATGAACTTCAAGCTCTTGGCGCAACTGAGATTACCAAGCATGAAATCGTCAAGACACTGCTGAGATCACTTGACAGCTCCTTTGACACCCTTGCTCTCATGATACAAGAACGTCCTGACTTCAAGACACTCGATCCATCTGATATACTTGAGAGGCTCAACACACATGAGTTCCAGCTATCTGAGAAAAGAGATATCTATGGTCCAAGCTATGGCCGAACTCGTGCTTTGAAGGCAAAAGTTGTTTCCTCATCTGAAGAAGAATCTGACTGCAGTTCTGAAGATCCTGAAGACATTGGAAGGGAACTTGCTATGCTTGTGAAGAAGTTCCAGAAATTCACAAAGAAAAAGGCTTCAGAAAGTCTTCACGATCTAGCTCAAGGAATGATGAAGCCTCCACTCATGATCACAAGAAGAGAACCTGCCACAAGTGCAAGAAATCTGGTCACTACATATCTAAGTGTCCACAGTGGGACAATGAGAAGAAGAAGAAGAAAAGCAAGGAATATGATTCTGATGACAAGAAGAAGAAGAAATCCTCAAAGTCTTCTAAGTCTTCTTCCAAGTCTTCATCATACAAGAAGAGCTCATCTAGCAAGGCTCGTGCTTTTGTTGGCAAGGAAATGGATTCAGAGGAGGAGTCTGCTTCGGAGGAGGCGGAGGTGGAGTCTGGAGAGGAGTCTGACCCTGGCGTTGCAAGTCTGGCTCTAGCCACTGCTTATGTTGCCAAGTCCATCTTCAACACTGAAGACAATGACTTCCACACCAACGCTGAAGCTAATGACGAAGACGATCCTACTCCCACCTACTGCTTCATGGCACGTGGTGCCAAGGTAAAATCACGCAATGCTTACTTTCAAACTTCAAGTGAAGATGACTCTGATTGTGAATCCAAACCCAGCTACAAAACACTTGCTAAAATTGCAACTGAACAACAAAAGGCTATGGAACATACTCAAAAACTGTTAGACAAAAGCGATGACCTGTTGGATGCTGAAATGACATGTTCACAGTCCTTAGTTGATGACATAAAAAATCTTCATTCTAAGTACCAAGAACTTGAAGGTCGTCATGAATCGCTCTCAACTACCTAGAAAGGCTCTCCTATGATTATCTTCAAAGGAAACAAGAGCTTGAGAAATTGAGAGCGGCTCATGAAGATCTTCAAAAGGTGAATGAGTTGCTTCGCGCTCAACAGATCAGTTCCGCTCAGGAAGGATTTGAACCACCATGTCTAAAATGCATTGAGCATGATAATGCTACATCTGTTGCTGAATGTTCCACTACTGCTACTGTTTCATTATCTTCACCTACTGATGTGGTCACTAACCCCTCTGCGGAGGATACCACTGCTGTTGCTGATGAAAATGCTATGTTGAAGACATTGCTTGAAACAGGGATGTACAAAAGTTTGAAGGGACATCAGACTCTCTGCGATGTCCTCAAAAAGCAGATTCTGAACCGAAACCCTAGGAAAGAGGGTGTTGGGTTCGAGAGGAAAATGAATGTTGATGGCTCGTACTGGAAGCCTGAGCAGTACCCCAAAACCACATGGGTTGCTGCAAAGGAACCTTCAGTAGATCCATCCACTTTATCTGGCTTTACCTGTGCTAATCCTATTATCATTGATGAATCCTTTGATGCAAACTATAAGCTGTTCAAAAATCAGAATGGTGAAGTGTTTGCCAGGTACATTGGTACTAACTGCAGGAATGGACCACCTATGAAGAAGATCTGGGTACCTAAGCGGTACATTGAGAATCTTCCTATGAATGTCGTCATGACACCACCAAGGAAGAAGACAAACCCCAGACCTATGGCTTCATATGGCCCAAAGGCTTCATACAGATACAGGACTCACATGAGTCACCCTAACGCCAATGTTTTGCAGGGAAATCATGCTCAGACTTGTGAATATGAGCGTGTATCTTCGAACCGCTATGTTCATAGGACTAAGAACTTTTCTGCCTATTCATATGAGTATCATTCATCTCCTGCAAGGCTATTTGCTAGGGCTCCAAAGCCAAAATTCTCAGATGCTGCACTTAGACTCATTACTTCTAAGCCCCCACTGAAGATGTGGATGGTGAAGAAGAACTGACTCTCTTTTGCAGAAAACGGTCTCCAGCCAGCAATCAATGGCGTCCGATATTATTGCTGGGGACCTAAAACTTACTGAGGACGCACGATGAAATGTCATTCTATATATGCTTCACATCTGAATTTCTTATCAGTCATACTATGTCCTAACTTTGTTATAAGATGTGATTGTCCCTATATGTATCAAATGCATATGCTTCACAACACTTGTGTGAAGCCTATCCTCCTAACTGCACTGTAGGGTACATCACCAAAAGCTTCAGAATGGATTATGGACAGTGGATGCACAAATCATATGACTGGTGATCGAAGTCTTCTCATGGACTCAACCTTACGTCCATCCGACAAGAGTCACATCACATTTGCTGACACTGGTAAAAGCAAAGTATTGGGTCTAGGTAGAGTTGCAATCTCAAGGGATCAACACATGGATAAAGTGATGCTTGTTGAATCCCTTGGTTTCAACTTAATGTATGTCTCAATGCTTTGTGACTTGAACATGATTGTGATATTTGGCAAATATCGTTGCCTTGTACTAATGGAATCTGACAAATCTCTAGTCTTTGAAGGGTATCGAAAAGATGATCTATACATGGTAGATTTCTCAGCAGGTCCACAGCTTGCCGTATGTCTTCTCACAAAAGCTTCAGAATGCTGGCTCTGGCATCGAAGGCTGGGACATGCTGGCATGAGGAACTTACACTCACTCGTCAAGAAGAAGCATGTCATTGGCATCGAGGATGTCAAGTTCAGGAAGGATCATCTGTGTGGTGCCTGTGAAGCTGGAAAGATGACAAGAGCAAAGCATCCCTCGAAGACAATCATGACAACATCTCAACCTTTCGAGCTGTTACACATGGACCTATTTGGACCTACTCACTACTCCACCGTCACAACAACTGCTTGTCTCTATGGCTTCGTCATTGTTGATGACTACTCAAGATACACATGGGTTCATATCATCATGTACAAGACCGAAGTGCAAGATGTCTTCAGACACTTTGCAAATCGAGCAATGAACAATTATGGTGTGAAGATCAACCACATCAGAAGTGACAATGGCACTGAATTCAAGGACACTAGACTTGATCTGTATCTGGATACAATGGGAATCACTCATGAGTTCTCATCTCCATACACACCTCAGCAAAATGGCATCGTTGAGCACAAGAACAGAACCCTCATTGAGATGGCTCGAACAATGTTAGATGAGTACAAGACACCAAGAAAGTTCTGGCCTGAAGCTATTGATACAGCATGTCACATCATCAACCGTGTATACATTCATAAGCTTCTGAACAAAACATCATATGAGCTACTTACTGGCAAGAAGCTAAACGTCAGTTACTTCAGAGTATTTGGAGCAAGATGTTGGATAAAGGATCCCCATCACAAGTCAAAATTTGCACCTAAGGCTCACGAAGGCTTCATGCTTGGCTATGGAAAGGATTCACACTCCTACAGAGTCTTCAACCTTTATCTCTACAAAATCATTGAAACTGTGGATGTGAAATTTGATGAAACCAATGGTTCATAGAGAGAGATCCTGCCAAGTACACTGGATGAAGCTCCTTCAAACGAGGCAATCAAGCTGATGGGAACTAGTGAAATCATGCCCTCTGAAGCACAGCCTGAAGAGCAACTTATCATCTCTGCACCAAATCAACCTGAAGACAATGCTCAGACCGAAGACAATCCTCCCAATGATGACAATGATCAGCCAGAGCAAAATCTTCATCCTGTTCATCCCCGTGTTGCAAATGAAGTTCAAATAGAGAGGATAATTGACAGCATCAATGCACCTGGTCCGCTCACTCGATCAAGAGCAACACAGCTAGCAAACTTCTGTTGGCACTTTTCATTTGTGTCAATATCAGAACCCAAGAAGGTTGCTGAAGCTTTTATGGAACCTAAATGGATTCAAGCCATACAAGAAGAACTTCAACAGTTCAAACTGAATAATGTCTGGGAACTTGTCAAGCGACCTGATCCTCGCAAGCATAACATTATTGGAACAAAATGGATATATTGAAACAAGCAAGATGAGCATGGTCAAGTCGTCATAAACAAAGCGTGTCTTGTGGCTCAAGGATACACTCAAGTTGAAGGAATTGACTTCGATGAAACATTTGCTCCTGTTGCTAGGCTTGAAGCTATTCGCATACTGCTAGCCTATGCTAATCATCACAATATCTTGCTATATCAAATGGATGTAAAGAGTGCATTTCTCAATGGCAAGATTGAAGAAGAAGTATATGTCGCAGAACCACCTGGCTTTGAAGATCCAAAACATCCTGATATGGTGTACAAGCTAAACAAGGCACTGCATGGCCTCAAACAAGCCCCTCGTGCCTGGTATGATACAATCAAAGACTTCCTGAAGAGCAAAGGCTTCAAACCTGGATCCCTCGATCCCACTCTCTTCACGAAGACATATGATGGTGAAGTGTTTGTGTGCCAAATATATGTGGATGACATTATCTTCGGCTGCACCAACCAAAAGTACAGTGATGAGTTTGGGTACATGATGCAAGAGCAATATCAAATGTCCATGATGGGTGAGCTGAAGTTCTTCCTTGGTCTTCAAATTCGTCAGCAGAGGAATGGCATCTTCATATCTCAAGAGAAATACCTCAAAGATTGTCTGAAGAAGTTTGTAATGGAAGACTGCAAAGGCTACACGACGCCAATGCCAGCCAAACACCACCTTGGTCCCGACAACAATGGTAAAGAGTTCGATCAAAAGGTATACCGCTCCATGATTGGTTCTTTGCTTTATTTATGTGCATCTAGGCCAGATATTATGCTTAGTGTTTGCATGTGTGCTCTGTACCAAGCGGCACCAAAGGAATCGCATCACTTAGCTGTGAAGCGAATTCTTCGATATTTGGCTTACACACCAACACTCGGATTATGGTATCCCAAGGGCTCAAGATTCGATTTGGTTGGATTGTTAGATGCTGATTATGCTGGTGACAAGGTGGATCGCAAGTCTACATCTGGCACATGCCATTTTCTTGGTCGATCACTTGTCTGTTGGTCTTCGAAGAAGCAGAACTGTGTATCACTCTCAACTGCTGAATCTGAATACATTGTTGCTGGATCCTGTTGTGCTCAGCTTCTATGGATGAAGCAAACACTCAAGGATTATGGCATCAACCTGAATCAAGTACCTCTCTTCTGCGACAATGAGAGTGCCATCAAAATAGCCAACAATCCAGTCCAACACTCAAAGACAAAGCACATTGAAATTCGTCATCACTTTCTCAGAGATCATGTTATGAAGAAATATATCGATATCATTCACGTCAACACTGAATAGCAACTGGTAGATATCTTCACAAAGCCCTTGGATGAGAAAAGGTTTTGCAAGTTACGATGTGAGCTAAATTTCTTGCAATCCTCTAATGTCCTGTGATCAGGCACACATCCTAACACTTATGCATGTTGATGACTTAGATGTGCAACACACAAAGTAATGTATATCCTCAATCAATGAAGATTTACACTCTGAGTGTGAATATATTAACATGGCATTTGACTTCGGAGCGCCACGATAATTGTGCGCCGTGTCTGGGTCTAATACTTCCTATATGGTGGGTAACGCCACCACCAATTCTTGTTTGAAGTGTTTCACTCGAGGCGTTATATTGCAATGACTTCGCATTTGGTTTGTCTTTAGTTTCAATTTGTCTTCATGACTTTCTGCACTGTGATGATTTGATCGCTTTCTGATATATATTAGTGTTTTGTCCTCTACAGCATTCACTTATAGCTATGTCTTCAAGATTGGATCTTTTGAACTAAGTGAATGTGATCGGACCCTCAAAATCTATGTATCCAAATCATATGCAGTCTGTTGAAACTGCCGAATGTCTTCTCTGTGTCCTAGTCAGCAGAAGGCAAAGAGACAAACAGTAAATCTGTTTTAGATGGCTTATCTTTACTGTTGAAATCCGGAGAAGCCGGAACAACTCTCCGACATGCCTGGAGGGCGTGGGAACGTGGGACAACCCTGGGTGTGTTGCATGCTTGCCACATACCCCTCAGATATGAACCGGCAGGGGCACCAGCGTAATTGCGCTGTGTCTCTCACCTACTTATAAATACATGTCCCCCTGCGGTAAAGAAATCCTTCTCCCACCTCTCCACCTCCGTCAAAACCCTAGCGCAACCGCTAGCTCGCGACGACACCGGCGACGAAGCGCTTAGCTGCCACAACTTCTCCGACGCTATCCTCACGCCGGCCGCGGACATCATCCTCTCCGCCGTCACCGTAGGTGTCCTCCGTCGCCAAGTTAGGGCACGGTGGGCTGAACTGCTCGGTCTCCCATTCTTCCCATCTAGCAGTTCTTCGTGCGGTAATTATAACTCTATTTTTACCACCTTTTTGATCTTCAAGATTCATCCTGTTTACCGAAAGTAGTTTCTGCCTATTCAAGCTAGATCTATTCCGTCTGCATCTCATACTGCTTAGTCGATTCACTTAGATTTCTTGCCTAGTTTGATTCCTCACTTGTACTTATTCACAGATTGGTACAAATCTGGAACCAACTCACCTATATAAGTGAATGTCTTCGCATCATGAGGTCAATGTCTTCAAACTGATTTATCTTCAAAATCTTCTAAGAATGCATATGACCTCTTCCCCTTCCCTCGCATCTCTAATGCTGTCACAGGTACATGTCCGTGGGAGAATCCCTTGGTTCTCATAGTCTGCATTCGTTTGCAGAATACTTACAGCATCATATAAATTCTCCTGAAGCCAGTTCCTGCTTGACCAGCAAGCGCAAATCTCTGAAGCCTTTGAATGTATTGAAGCCTTTCAGCTTGAAGTTCATGGCAACAGAAAAATCAGCAAGGAAGGGTGGCAGACAGCGCAGAGAAGGAACATCTAAAGATCTGCCTGATGACTTAGCAGAAATGTACAAGACAGATCCCGAAGAAAATTATCATCAGAGAAAGACGCGAATCCAATGGATTCGACGCTATTGGGCTAAGGAGTGGTTCAAGTACAAGTTCGTCACGAAGGAATATGCAGAGAAGCACGCCATCAAGAGACCTTGGGATGATATCCTCTATCGAGGCCTCCAATCCAAGAGCCGAGCTGAAGCCATTGAACAAGGCTTCTATCCATGCATGGTCCGTGGGCCACAGATCCCACCTCATTACTATGGTGTCGTGAAGATTCGCTCTTCAAGCGCAACTATCAGTTTGCTGTGGGTTCGGCCAAGAAGAACAAGAAGTCCTTGGGTTTGGACTTCAACCCAGGTCCCTCTGCTCCCCGTGCTGATGGCTCCCGTGAAGCTAATCCCAATGTTATTGGCCCCTACGCCAACCTTGACGGCCTCATCACCTACATCATGGTCCAAGGCGCCAGAGTAGATCATTCTGACAATGGTGCTGACTCTGATGAAGCCCCAGCTCCTCCTCCAAAGCCGCAGAAGCAAAAGAAGTCTAAGGCTTAAACCTCAGCTGCACCTCCGAAGACTTTGCGTGCGAAGCCACTGGCCACTGCACCTCCTGAAGCCAGTGTGCAATCTGAAGATCTGTCACGTGTCTCCAAGAGAACGGAGAAGAAGAAGCAACTTGTTAGACCATCTGATCAAAGAGCCTTGACTCCTGCTGCCATTCTGCGTGAAGAACCCATTGATCTATCAAGTGATGAAGATCTTGCTGATGATGCCCTTGAGCAGCTGATCAAGAGCAAAGAAGAAGCAAAAATCTTCAGCAACCTGCCTCTCTTTGATGTGACCATCATTCACAATTTCATTGATGAGTGGTTCGACACCCCCAACGTAAGCTTTGAAGATTTACATCTCCCAATTGGCCTCAGTGTCGCCTTCAATGGCGCCATTGCTTCTGAGCTAGCTCTCGCTCAGCGCATCATTGAGCTCAAAAACAAGATTGATTTTGAGAAGGCTCAATTCAAGAAGCATGTGGTCAATCTGAGTGTTCAAGACGTCCGCAACTTCAAGGTCATGCTCCATGAGCTTAAAGAAGCTTTTCTGATGAAACGCCAAGAAGCTCAGGGCTCTCGAGAGCGCATGAAGATTTTGGCTGATAAGTGTGTGCTTGCCTACAATGAGGCTGAGAAGCGCAAGTACCTTGGCCGCCCTGGCATTGACCCCAGGATGGCTGCAAAGAAGAAGAACAAGCGCCCTGCTGATCAGCCTGAACCTTCAAGCCAAGAAGCCCCTCGCATTATCTTCCCGAGCAGCATGACTGGCTCGAAGCCAAAGGTCACCACAACAGCTTCTGAACAGAAGAAGACGAGGACTGCCGAGGCTGACGCCAGAAAGAGAAAGCAAACTGAAGCCTCTGATGCCGCTCCCTCCAAGAAGAAGCACAAGACCAAGAAGACTAGGGCTGCTTCCACAGAGCCCTTAGTCGTTGAACCCATTTCCGTTGTCCGCCCTGTGTCAGTTCATCAAGAACGAAGAATGGTTGTCCATGAGCCTGCTACCACAGAGGCTCATGAGACTGAAAATATTCCAGCAGCTGAAACCAACGCTGCTGAAGACATTGGTCAAGATGACAATGTAAATGATGATGAAGTTCTTCCTCAGATCGAACATCAAGTGGTATCATCGCCTGTTCATACGAACAGCGAAATCATCAGCATTGGTCGTCCATTGACGCCAATTTCTCAGGATGCTTCGTGGGCTGATCACCCACAACAACAAGACTCCCCCAGTACTCCCCAACAACAACAACAAGCTACACCCCCAGTGCAAGAAGAGGATGAAGACTTTCAGGCTCGGCCAACTCCATCTCCTAACTTGAAGCCAGCTCTTCGCAGGCTTCGCAGTGGACAAAGGCCTGAAGTCCCTCTGTCGAGCGTTCCCGAAGGAGAAGTGCAACGTTCACCTATTACATGCCAAGTATTTTCTGAACCAGCTCCAACAGTGAACGTCTCCGCGTCTGAAGCACATGCTGTTGAAGACATTCCGGCTGCATCAGCCGAAGAAAAAGAAGAAGAAGTACGTGTCCCAACTCCCCCTGTGATTGAAGAAGAAGCAGTTCATGATCTGAATGTGCCTGTGCCCGACCCTCCTGCTCATCAAGAGGAGGTTGAAAATGTTGAGGCTGCCACCATCAACACCAATGAAGCCAATGACGTAGTCATGGCTGACGCTAATGTGGAGCCCGCACCAACCAGTGTGCCTGAAAGTAATGTGGCCACTGAACCTGAAACCACTGATGCTACACCTGAAGCTCATGAGGATGTTGCACCTGAAGTCAATGAGGAGGCTGCACCTGAAGTTAATGTGACAATTGCTCCAGAAGCACCCGTTGTGCAGCCTGAATCCTCTGATGTTGCCCCTGCTCCTGTTCCGCCACCAAGGCCTCACACTATTGAGCAAGCATACGATCACGGTCAGCTTGTCACTGTCTGATGGCCTATTCTGGTGCCTCCACCTGCTGCCTCTGGACCGCAATTTGACTATCATGTTGAGCATCGGCCTCAAGTCCAGAAGCCAAAGCCCAGATTGCCAAGGTTTCCAGGTACTGCCAACTCACCAGGATCATTCAATGCCAATGGCTTCAAGAGCCACAATACCTTCTTTGACAGCGCCAAGAACCCTTACTCCAAGCCAAGGATTTCATCAGATCGGTTCTGGAGCTATCAATAGCGAAGCTGTTACTCATGCGTGCTATATGATCAAGGGTGCATTTTCCCTCATATGCGTCTTGATACTGAAGCTATTGCTGGACTGCCGTGCTTGGAAGAAGCACTTGATTGCTTTCGTGATGCTGGTCTGCTCCATTTTGTGACAGACAAAGAACATTGGAATGAAGAGCTATTGCTTCAATTCTATGCCACTCTGCACATTCGCGGCTACTACAGAGACATCAAGACTTGGGTTCTCGAGTGGATGACTGGAAATGTTCATCATGAAGCCAAAGCTATGGATATCATCGAGCTTACTGGGCTAGCCACTCCTGGAGAACTGTATGAGCCCAACTGTCAGCTACACTGCAATGCTGTGGAGAGCATCTTTCATAAGCCTGAACCCAATATGAGCCAGATGCTGAGCATGATGAAGCCGTTGCCATCTGACGCTGAGTATCCCACACATTTCTTCGTTGAAGACCTTGAGTATCTGCCTCGAACCATATATCATATCATCAGGCGAACTCTATGGCCAGTCAAGGGACATTCATCAGCGGCCAAGCTTGAAGGAGCAATGAAGACTTTGGTCTTCTATATTCTCAATGGCATCAGCTTCAACACTCAGGAATTCTTCATCAGGCAACTTGCTGCTTCTGGCTCTGACCTGTTTGGTCTGAAGTTTTATGCTCCATGGGTCATGCGCCTCATCAATCGCCACTCATCTATCAATTATCAGCCCTCTGCTCGCAATCATATAATCTTTCTGCCAGAGGTTGATATGTCAGTTGATGCTATATATTCTGATCCTGCCAAGACGCCGCTCTGTCTTCAGAACATTGAGCACCAAAGCTTCACTCAGCCTATTGAAGGTGTTCATGCAGCGACAAGATACTATCCACTAGCTGGTAACACCCGTCTGCCTCACAGAGCGCCCACTAAAGCCACTGAAAGCACCATCGCCCAAAGGCCTCGGAAGCGTTCTTGTGTTCTCAATGACCGAGAGCTTCTTGTGGCTCTTCATCAGAAGCAGCATAAGCATCATTTCTGGCTCAAGCGCCAAATGCAAAGCCTCTTGGTGGATGTCAATCGCATTCGCAACCTTGCCACCAAGAATGCCTTTGTTGCTCATGAAACTTGCCGAAGATCATGGAAGAGTTTGACCCTGCTCAGTGCTGAAGCCGATCTTCATGATGATGGCTTCAATAAACGATTCCAGTTCGACTCCACCCCTCCAAGGACTGCTGCCCTACGTCGAACTCCATCTCTTGAAGACTCTGAATATTCCTCTTCCGCAGCAACAGTTAATGCCAGAGTGATCAATGATGAAGATGATGCTACTTTACCACCTCCAACTACTACTGTGCGCATCGACACTGCACCAAGTTCTCCTGCACCGCCAACCAACGACAACAACCCTGCTGCTTCCCCTACTCATGATGACGAGTAGATGCTCTATGTCTTCAAACCTTTTTGGTCATTACTGACAAAAGGGGGAGAAGCATATGAGTTGATAGTCTTCAAGCGGGTTCATATGGGCGGTTGCATTATATTTTGCTGCGTGCTTACAACTCTTGCGTTTTGAAACATTTGGTTCTTTGAGTTGTAACACCTAAACTTGATGGTCGTCTGCTACTTCTGCTACTTATTTGCTTTACTATGATGCGATGATAAATTCCGCATGTGCGATGATAACTTCCGCACTTAGATCATCCTGCAGACGTCCATCTTTCATTATGCATGTCATTCTTATTGCTATATCATTTCATGCATGATGAATTATCTTCATAAGTCGAAGTGGATCTCCACAAGTACAACCTGCCCTGTGCATTTGCAATCCAAAAGCAAATTACTTATATGCACATCTTCAGGGGGAGCCTTTGCAACTTATGAAGACAATTATCTATCCTTACAATTTCACATACTTTATCCCCGTTGAAAACTTCAACCAGTTTGTCATCAATCACCAGAAAGGGGGAGATTGTATGTGCATCTAGTGCCACCCCTAGTTGGTTTTGGAGTATTGACGACAAAGTTGGTTGAGGGACTAATGCGTTTGTGAGAATTGCAGGATAACGCAGGTTGTGTCCCTCATTGATTCAGTTTACCTACCGGAGATGACCCCTAAAAATGTATGAAGACATTGAAGACAATGGTGGTATGAGAAGATATTCATATTGAAGACTATGACATGAGAAGATATTGTGTGAAGACTTTGAAGCGCGAAGACTGTGTGGATTCGCTGTTTCACTTTCTTCTTTGTTGAGTCATAGGAACCACCGTACTGTTAAGTGGGGTCCAAGTGAACTAAGTCAGAGTGACCGAAGTGATGCTCAACTCAAATCCTATGTCTTCAAGCGAAGACAATGAGAGCAAATCTTATCCAGAGCTGGATGAGTCAGCTTTGCTTGTAGCCCAAGTAAAGTTGCCGCGTGTGTTTGAAATCTGACCGTTGGAACACGTGTCAGTTCCTTAGTGACCTAGGGTCATTTTGGACAAATCAGGTCGGGTTGCCTAGTGGCTATAAATAGCCCACCCCCTACACCATAAATTGGTGGCTGCTCAGAGTTTGTGCACGGCTTTTGTCGTTTGAAAGCAACCCACCTCGAAGCATTTGAGAGAGAGAAATCCTTGCGAGGACAAAGCCCAAACACCCAGAGCCAAAGAGTGTTAGGCATCACTAAAGTCTTTCTGTCTGTGTGACCTGAAGACTTATTACACTTGAGGACTATGAATCCTCCAGCCGGTTAGGC
This sequence comes from Triticum timopheevii, assembly GCA_963921465.1. NCBI lineage: Eukaryota > Viridiplantae > Streptophyta > Magnoliopsida > Poales > Poaceae > Triticum > Triticum timopheevii. The sequence continues at coordinate 499,368,435 of OY997266.1, read as the reverse complement.
GTCGCGTTCTGAGCATCCAAGAGTCATTGTGGATTGCCGGTGAACGAAGTCTGTGAAGGTTTGGAAGTCTCCCTTGAAGACTTACCAGAGTGATTGGGCGAGGACTGGGTGTCCTTAGCTCAAGGGGAATAAGGTGAAGCACGGTCTTCTGAGTTAAATCTCAGCCTCCCTAACCAGACGTACAGTTGTCACAGCAACTGGAACTGGTCCAACAAATCTTGTGTCTTCAACAAGAAACTGGTTCTATCCCTTCCAACCTTACCTACGTTTTTCTTCATGAAGTCATTGCTTGTCTGGTTGTCTGTTTGACTTCATTGCTTGACTACTATTGTTGATTGGCTTCATACTATCTTCCATCTTGATCCTTACTACCCAACTGCTATTAGTCCTGTACTTTCACTTCATGACATGCTTGACTATGGCTTGTTTAGGGTAGTTTAACTTCCGCTGCATATCAATTAGGTTGTTTCTATTGTTTATCTTCGAAACTTCCATGTTTTGAAGACTTTCATAAAAATCGCCTATTCACCCCCCCTCTTGTCGATACTAGCACTTTCAGTCTGTCAAAGATTAGTCGATACTGGAGGAATTGTTCATTCCTCTCAAAAAAATGATGACTGACCATAGCATTATAATCTAAATAAGTGGGAGGCAACTACCTATCACCCTCATGTGGAGGTATACCAAGATAATTAGCAACACGGGTCGCATAAATCCCTCCAAACAAATCTCCAACTAAACCATTATTATGCAACCTACGTGCAAAAATTGCCCCCAAGTTGTATTCTTTATCACCTAATACAGCATTCTTGAGAACACAAAGATCAGGAACACACATGTGACATGCTTCATCCTTACCGTTAATGCATCTACCAATGCAAAGAGCAAAATAATGTATAGCAGGAAAATGAATGCTCCCTATGGTAGCTTGTGCTATTTCTCTAGATTCTCCCACAGTGATACTAGCAAGAAAGTCTTTATATTCAGATTTACGGGGTTCATTAACATTGCCCCACTGCGGGAGTTTGAAAGCATTAGTGAAATCTTCTAAGTCCATAGTATATTCAAACAGGACAGTTTGAGAATTACGCGAAGATGTAAATTTAAACCTTCTCACGAATGAATCAGTCAAATAGTAGTACTGAGGACACTTATCTTGCATGAAGTCCTCAAGATCGGCATTACGCACATATGCATCAAATTCATCCTTGATGCCTGCATTAACCATGAACTCTTCTGACGGCCATTCACAAGGCCGCACATCAGCTTCCCTTGGTGGTTCATCGTCTTGCTCACGCATTGCGCGCCTGGGTGCTTGCTTTCTTGAAGAACCACCTTGGTACATTTTCCTAGACATATTTCTTCCTCTGAAAAATTTATGAAATGTTTAGTAACTCAAAATAAAAGTGAATCAAACTCAACAAAACTGATAGCAACTACTCCCACAAGTGCCTAGAGCCTATATCATGCATTAGAATTACTTGGGACCATATAAATTTGACATGCAAGCTCAAGAACAGGGTCACCTAGGCATCAAAAAAATTCAATGAATAAAGCACTAGAACAAAAATTAATTGGACCATTGGAGGAGTCACATACCAAAGAACAATCTCCCAAAGAAGTTTTGTGACTGGAGCTTTGAGCAAGGAGATCGAAAATCGCAAAAAATGAGTTAGAACTCGTGCTTGAGCTGGATAGTTATTTTTTGTGAGGAAAATAGAGTGTGTGGGTGTAGGAATAAGTGGAGGGGGGCCACCATGGGCCCACGAGGTAGGGGGCGCGCCCTGGACCATCGTGGCCAGGTGCCAACCCTCCCTGCTATGTTCTCAGTGCCAAATATTCTCAAATATTCCAGAAAAATCATACTAAATTGGCAGGGCATTTGGAGAACTTTTATTTTCGGGATATTCTTTTATTGCATGGATAATTCAGAAAACAGACAGAAAATACTATTTTTACTTTATTTAATCTAAATAACAGAAAGTAAAAGGAGGGTACAGAAGGTTGTGCCTTCTAATTTCATCCATCTCATGCTCATCAAAAGGAATCCACTAACAAGGTTGATCAAGTCTTGTTAACAAACTCATTCCGAATAACATGGAACCAGAGAAATTTCGAATAACACTAGGTTACCTCAATGGGGATATGAACATCCCCAATAATAAGAATATCATATTTCTTCCTGACAGTAGGAAGAGGAAATTCAAAACCTCCAATAATAATAGTTGGAAATTTTCCAATAGAATTGATGCTATGAACTTGAGGTTGTTTCCACGAAAAGTGTACCGTATGCTCATGACCGGTAACATGAAAAGTGACATTGCCTTTGTTGCAATCAATAACAGCCCCTGCAGTATTCAAAAAGGGTCTACCAAGGATAATCGACATACTATCGTCCTCGGGAATATCAAGAATAACAAAGTCCATTAAAATAGTAACGTTTGCAACCACAACAGGCACATCCTCACAAATACCGACAGGTATAGCAGTTGATTTATCAGCCATTTGTAAAGATATTTCAGTAGGTGTCAACTTATTCAATTCAAGTCTACGATATAAAGAGAGAGGCATAATACTGACACCGGCTCCAAGATCACATAAAGCAGTTTAAACATAATTTCTTTTAATGGAGCATGGTATAGTCCACCTTTAGAAGTGTAATTAGCAAGCATGGTGGAAATTTCAAGTTTCGGTATCTTTCTTTTATTTGTAATAATATCCTTCATGTAGTTAGCATAAGGATTTACTTTAAGCATATCAGTTAAGCGCATACGTAAGAAGATAGGTCTAATCATTTCAGCAAAGCGCTCAAAATCCTCATCATCCTTTTTCTAGGATGGCTTAGGAGGAAAAGGCATGGGTTTCTGAACCCATGGTTCTCTTTCTTTACCGTGCTTCCTAGCAACGAAATCTGTCTTATCGTAACGTTGATTCTTTGATTGTGGGTTATCAAGATCAACAGCAGGTTCAATCTCTACATCATTGTTATTGCTAGGTTGAGCATCAACATGAATATTATCATTAACATTATCACTAGGTTCATGTTCATCACCAGATTGTGTTTCAGCATCAGAAATAGAAATATCATTAGGATTCTCAGGTGTGTCTACAATAGGTTCACTAGAAGCATGCAAAGTCCTATCATTTTTCTTTTTCTTCTTTTTAGAAGGACTATGTGCAACTAAATTATTTCTCTGAGAATCCTGCTCAATTCTCTTAGGGTCGCCTTCAGGATACAAAGGTTCCTGAGTCATTTTAACAGTTCTAGTAGCCACTCTAACAGCAAAATCATGTTTATTATTTAATTCATCGAGCAAATCACTTTGAGCTTTAAGTACTTGTTCTACTTGAGTGGTAACCATAGAAGCATATTTGCTAATGAGTTTAAGTTCACCTTTAACTCTAGCCATATAATCACTCAAGCATCCAATCATGTAAGCATTACTCTTTAATTCTATACCAACATAAGCATTGAAATTTTCTTGTCTAGCCATAAAGTCATCAAATTCGTCTAAACATTGGCTAGGAAACTTAGTAGACGGGATTTCAACTTTATCATATCTATAGAGAGAATTTACCTTTACTACCTGTGTCGGGTTATCAAGACAATGTGTTTCTACAATAGGTGGTAGATTAAGACCATGTATTTCTTCAACAGGAGGTAAATTGTTAACATCTTCAGCTTTAATACCTTTTTCTTTCATAGATTTCTTTGCCTCTTGCATATCTTCAGGACTGAGAAATGGAACACCCCTCTTCTTCGGAGTTGGTTTAGGAGTTGGCTCGGGAATTGGCTCAGGAAGAGTCCAATTATTTTCATTAGTCAACATATTATTCAATAACAATTCAGCTTGGTCGACTGTTCTTTCCCTGAAAACACAACCAACACAACTATCCAAGTGGTCCTTGGAAGCATCGGTTAGTCCATTATAAAAGATATCAAGTATTTCATTTTTCTTAAGAGGATGACCAAGCAAAGCATTACGTAATCGGGGAAGCCTCCCCCAAGCTTGTGGGAGACTGTCTTCTTCAATTTGCACAAAATTATATATTTCCCTCAAGGCAGCTTGTTTCTTATGAGCAGAGAAATATTTAGCAGAGAAGTAATAAATCATATCCTGGGGACTACGCACACAACCACGATCAAGAGAATTAAACCAAGTTTTAGCATCACCCTTTAATGAGAACGGAAATATCTTAAGGATATAATAGTAGCGAGATTTCTCATCATTAGTAAACAGGGTGGCTTTATCATTCAACTTAGTAAGATGTGCCACAACAATTTCAGATTCATAAAGGATCAGATTCAACCAAAGTAATTATCTCAGGATCGACAGAGAATTCATAATCCTTATCAGTAACAAAGATAGGTGAAGTAGCAAAAGCAGGGCATATTTCATTCTAGCATTTAGAGATTTATGTTTCCATTTAACTAGTAACTTCTTAAGATCAGATCTATCATTGCAAGCAAGAATAGCTCTAGTAATTTCTTCATCCATAACATAACCCTCTGGAACAACAGGCAATTCATACTTAGGGGGAGAACCTTCATCATCAGTATCTTAAATAATTTCATCTTCAATAATTTCATTCTCTCTAACCCTAGCAAGTTGTTCATCTAGAAATTCACCTAATGGCAAAGTAGTATCAAGCATAGAAGTAGTTTCATCATAAGTATCATGCATAGTAGAAGTGGCATCATCAATAACATGCGACCTATCAGAATTAATAGCAGAAGCAGGTTTAGGTGTCGCAAGCTTACTCAAAATAGAAGGAGAATCAAGTGCAGAGCTAGATGGCAGTTCCTTACCTCCCCTCGTAGTTGAGGGAAAAATCTTAGTTCTTTCGTCTTTCAAGTTCCTCATAATGACTAGCAAATTTAAATCCCAATTGACTCAAAAAATAGAGTATGCTCCCCGGCAACGGCGCCAGAAAATAGTCTTGATAACCCACAAGTATAGGGGATCGCAACAGTTTTCGAGGGTAGAGTATTCAACTCAAATTTATTGATTCGACACAGGGGGAGCCAAAGAATATTCTCAAGTATTAGTAGTTGAGTTGTCAATTCAACCACACCTGGATAACTTAGTATCTGCAGCAAAGTATTTAGTAGCAAAGTAGTATGGAAGTAACGATAACAGTAGCAAAAGTAACGATAGCAGTTTTGTAGTAATTGTAACAGTAGCAACGGTAAAGTAAATAAGCAAAGCATAATATGTGAAAAGCTCGTAGGCATTGGATCAAGTATGGATAATTATGTCGGATGTGATTCCTCATGTAATAGTTATAACATAGGGTGACACAGAACTAGCTCCAATTCATCAATGTAATGTAGGCATGTATTCCGAATATAGTCATACATGCTTATGGAAAAGAACTTGCATGACATCTTTTGTCCTACCCTCCCGTGGCAGCGGGGTCCTAATGGAAACTAAGGGATATTAAGGCCTCCTTTTAATAGAGTACCGGACAAAAGCATTAGCACTTAGTGAATACATGAACTCCTCAAACTACGGTCATCACCGAGAAGTGTCCCGATTATTGTCACTTCGGGGTTGTCGGATCATAACACATAATAGGTGACAATAGACTTGCAAGATAGGATCAAGAACTCACATATATTCATGAAAACATAATAGGTTCAGATCTGAAATCATGGAACTCGGGCCCTAGTGACAAGCATTAAGCATAGCAAAGTCATAGCAGCATCAATCTGATAACATAGTAGATACTAGGGATCAAACCCTAACAAAACTAACTTGATTACGTGGTAAATCTCATCCAACCCATCACCGTCTAGCAAGCCTATGATGGCATTACTCATGCACGGTGGTGAGCATCATGAAATTGGTGATGGAGGATGGTTGATGATGACGACGACAACGAATCCCCCTCTCCGGAGCCCCAAATGGACTCCAGATCAGCCCTCCCAAGAAAGATTAGGGCTTGGTGCGGCTCCGTATAGTAAAACGCGATGAAACTTCCTCTCTGATTTTTTTCTCCGCGAAAGCAAATATATGGAGTTGGAGTTGAGGTCGGTGGACGTCCAGGGGGCCCACGAGGTAGGGCGCGTGCCCCGGGGGAGGGGGCGTGCCCCCCACCCTCGTGGACACGGTGTGGGCCCCCTGATGCTATTCCTTTCGCCAATATTTTTTATTAATTCTGAAAAGTTGCTCCGTGGATTTTTCAGGTCATTCCGAGAACTTTTATTTCTGCACAAAAATAACACCATGGCAATTCTGCTGAAAACAGCGTCCGTCCGAGTTAGTTCCATTCAAATCATGCAAGTTAGAGTCCAAAACAAGGGCAAAAGTGTTTGAAAAAGTAGATACGATGGAGACGTATCAGTTGGACTTTTGAGGAGCCTCCTACTGGATTAATACCTTGGTTCTCAAAAACTAAGGGAAATACTTATGCTACTTTGTTGCATCACCCTTTCCTCTTCAAGGGAAAACAAACGCAGTGCTCAAGAGGTAGCAAGATGGCCCAATTTCGTTCCTCCCACAGCTCTCGCACCACAATATGACTATCATGTGGAGCAGCGACCACAAGTTCAGAAGCCAAAGCCTAGGCTGCCAAGGCTTCCAGGTGTTGCTACATCGCCAGGATCGTTCTGTGTCACCAGCTTTAGAGCACACAATACATTCTTTGACAGTGCCAAGAACCCATACTCGAAGCCAAAGATCTCTTCCGGTCGCTTTTGGAGCCATCAACAGCGCAGCTACTACTCCTGTATCCTCTACAATCAAGAGATAAGTTTTCCTCACATGCGTCTTGATTGTGAAGTTGTTGCTGGGTGATAACCCACAAGTATAGGGGATCACAACAGTTTTTGAGGGTAGAGTATTCAACCCAAATTTATTGATTCGACACAAGGGGAGCCAAAGAATATTCTCAAGTATTAGCAGTTGAGTTGTCAATTCAACCACACCTGGATAACTTAGTATCTGCAGCAAAGTATTCAGTAGCAAAGTAGTATAGAAGTAACGGTAACAGTAGCAAAAGTAACAATAGCAGTTTTGTAGTAATTGTAACAGTAGCAATGGTAAAGTAAATAAGCAAAGCACAATATGTGAAAAGCTCGTAGGCATTGGATCAGTGATGGATAATTATGTCGGATGCGATTCCTCATGTAACAGTTATAACATAGGGTGACACAGAACTAGCTCCAATTCATCAATGTAATGTAGGCATGTATTCCAAATATAGTCATACGTGCTTATGGAAAAGAACTTGCATGACATCTTTTGTCCCACCCTCCCGTGGCAGCGGGGTCCTAATGGAAACTAAAGGATATTAAGGCCTCCTTTTAATAGAGAACGGGACCAAAGCATTAACACATAGTGAATACATGAACTCCTCAAACTACGGTCATCACCAAGAAGTATCCCGATTATTGTCACTTCGGGGTTGTCGGATCATAACACATAATGGGTGACTATAGACTTGCAAGATAGGATCAAGAACTCACATATATTCATGAAAACATAATAGGTTCAGATCTGAAATCATGGCACTCGGGCCCTAGTGACAAGCATTAAGCATAGCAAAGTCATAGCAACATCAATCTCAGAACATAGTGGATATTAGGGATCAAACCCTAACAAAACTAACTTGATTACATGGTAAATCTCATCCAACCCATCACCGTCCAGCAAGCCTACGATGGAATTACTCACGCATGGCGGTGAGCATCATTAAATTGGTGATGGAGGATGGTTGATGATGACGACAACGACGGATCCCCCTCTCCGGAGCCCCGAACGGACTCCAGATCATCCCTCCTGAGAGAGATTAGGGCTTGGCGGTGGCTCCGTGTCGTAAAATGCGATGAAACTTTCTCTCTGATTTTTTTCTCCGAGAAAGCAAATATATGGAGTTGGAGTTGAGGTCGGTGGACGTCCAGGGGGCCCATGAGGCAGCCCCCCCCTCCCGCCCTCGTGGACAGGGTGTGGGCCCCCTGACACTATTTCTTTCGCCGGTATTTTTTATTAATTCTGGAAAGTTGCTCCGTGGATTTTCAGGTCACTCCTAGAACTTTTATTTATGCACAAAGATAACACCATGGCAATTCTGCTGAAAACAGCGTCAATCTAGGTTAGTTCCATTCAAATCATTAAAGTTAGAGTCCAAAACAAGGGCAAAAGTGTTTGGAAAAGTAGATACGAAGGAGACATATCAACTCCCCCAAGCTTAAACATTTGCTTGTCCTCAAGCAATTCAGTTGACAAACTGAAAGTGATAAAGAAAAACTTTTACAAACTCTGTTTGCTCTTGCTATTGTAAATATGTAAAGCCAACATTCAAGTTTTCAGCAAAGATTATGAACTAACCATATTCACAATAACACTTAGATCTCATGTTTACTCATATTAATGGCATAATCAACTAGCGAGCAATAATAATAAAACTCGGATGACAACACTTTCTCAAAACAATCATAATATGATATAACAAGATGGTATCTCGCTAGCCCTTTCTGAGACCGCAAAACATAAATGCAGAGAACCTTTAAAGATCAAGGACTGACTAAACAATGTAATTCATGGTAAAAGAGATCCAATCAAGTCATACCCAATATAAACTAATAGTAATTCATGCAAATGATAGCGGTGCTCTCCAGTGGGTGCTTTTTAATAAGACGATGACTCAACATAAAAGTAAATAGATAGGCCCTTCGCAGAGGGGAGCAGGGATTTGTAGAGGTTCCAGAGCTCGATTTTAAAATAGAGATGAATAACATTTTGAGCGGTATACTTTCACTGTAAGCATAGCAACTATGAGATCTCGATATCTTGCATGCTACACACATTATAGGCGGTTCCCAAACAGAATGGTAAAGTTTATACTCCCCCACCACCAACAAGCATCAATCCATGGCTTGCCCGAAACAACGGGTGCCTCCAACTAGCTACAATCCTGGGGGAGTTTTATTTAATTATTTTGATTTGATTTGATCTTTTTGATCATGGGACTGGGCATCCCGGTTACCAGCCATTTTCTCGTGAATGAGGAGCGGAGTCCACTCCCCTTGAGAATAACCCACCTAGCATGGAAGATACATACATCCCTAGTTGACACATGAGCTGCTCGAGCATACAAAACAGAATTTCATTTGAAGGTTTGGAGTTTGGCACATACAAATTTACTTGGAACGGCAGGTAGATACCGCATATAGGAAGGTATGGTGGACTCGTATGGAATAACTTTGGGGTTCATGGAGTTTACATGCACAAGCAGTATTCCCGCTTAGTACAGGTGAACGCTAGCAAAAGACTGGGAAGCGACCAACTGACAGAGCGACAACAGTCATGAACATGCAATTAAATTAATCAACACCGAGTGCAAGCATGAGTAGGATATAATCCACCATGAACATAAATATCGTGAAGGCTATGTTGATTTTGTTTCAACTACATGCGTGAACATGTGCCTAGTCAAGTCACTCGAATCATTGAAAGGAGGATACCACCCTATCATACCACATCACAACCATTTTATAGCATGTTGGCACACAAGGTAAACCATTATAAGCTCTTAGCTAATTAAGCATGGCATAAGCAACTATAATCTCTAATTGTCATTGCAAACATGTTTATTCATAATAGGCTGAATCAGGAACGATGAATTAATCATATTTACAAAAACAAGAGAGGTCGAGTTCATACCAGCTTCTGTCATCTCAATCAGTCCATCATATATCGTCATTATTGCCTTTCACTCGCACGACCGAACGGTGTGTATAATAATAATAGTGCACGTGCATTGGACTAAGCTGGAATCTGCAAGCATTCAATTCAAGGGAGAAGACAAGGTAATATGGGCTCTTGGTTAAATCAACAATCATGCATATGAGAGCCTCTAAACATTTTCATTACGGTCTTCTCCTCTCGAACCCCAAAGGAAAAGAAAAGAAATAAAACTATTTACACGGGAAAGCTCCCAACAAGCAAAAGAAGAACGAGAAATCTTTTTGGTTTTTCTTTTAATTACTACTACAAGCATGGAAATTAGACTAACTAATTTTTTTTGGTTTTTCTTAAGGTTTATCAAACACACAAGAAGAAAAATAGAAAAAGAAATTAAACTAGCATGGATAGTACAATGAAAGAGTATGAGCACCGACAACTAGAATAAGTGTGTGAACATGAATGTAATGTCGGTGAGAAATATGTACTCCCCCAAGCTTAGGCTTTTGGCCTAAGTTGGTCTATGCCCATGGATCGTGGCTACTCTCCCTGGTGTACCGAGGAGCGCCATTGTACTGCCACTGACTGGCGATCTCCTCCGGATCCCACTGATAAGATGATGGACGATAAGGGTCAAGTGGTGGTTCCAGCTCTGGCTCTGGAGCGGATGTCTGGCCACGGAGCGCGTACACGTCCATCGGTAAAACGAGGTAAGGGCCTGCAGTTAAATCAAACAAAGAAGGCGCAGGCAAGATAATAATCTCATTGTGTTTCTTATTAAATCTCAGATTATACAGAAGCATCTTATCATCATTGTTAACAATAAACTCATGTGCTACCATGCTCTTATAGTCTAGAAAAGTAGGGGGTAGCAGTTTTTCTTCTTTCTCAAAATTCCTAATAGGTATCCTGAAATGTCTAGCAAGGCGTGCAACATAGATACCTCCAAAGATGGGGCCCTTTGTACGGTTCAGGATTAAACATTTAGCAATAATAGCACCCATACTAATAGAGTTGTCACGAAATAAAGCATGGAACGAAATAATAATATCGGGAACACTGAGGTTTCCACAGTTTCCGTGACCAATTAAGCATCGACTAGCAAATATGGCAAAGTAGCGTAAAACAGGAAAATGTATGCTAGTAATTGTTGCATCGGAAACTTTCCTCGATTCCCCTACAGTAATAGTATCAATGAAACCATCCACATCTTTACAATGTGGTTCCTCTAATCTACCCTCAAAGGGTATTATGCAAACTGCGCAAAAATCACGTAATGACATCTCCCTATCCGCATCATATAAATGAAAAGCTACTAAAGGAGGTGATTTTTTAGGATAATAGTAGAAGTTTTGCACGAAAGTATTGGTGAGTAAGAGATACTGTTCGATCCGGTCGTGGAGGAAGTCGGTGAGGCCTGCATTATCAGCCAATGAATAAAAGTCTTCATAAATCTTGTCTGCTTTTAAGAAATCATCACAAGGCCATTCACACGGACATACTTCCACCACATGAGGAAGATTATACTTGGCCTTTTCTTTCTCCTTAGCTTGTTCGTCCTTAGAGCCTTGGCTAGAATAGCCCCTCAAGAAAATCTCTTCATCTTTTTCAGAAAATTTCTGAAATTTTTAGTAACTTCAAAATAAAAGTGAATCAAACTCAACAAAATTGATAGCAACTACTCCCACAAGTGCCTAGAGCCTATATCATGCATTAGAATTACTTGGGACCATATAAATTTGACATGCAAGCTCAAGAACAGGGTCACCTAGGCATCAAAAATTTACAATGAATAAAGCACTAGAACAAAAACTAATTGGACCATTGGAGGAGTCACATACCAAAGAACAATCTCCCAAAGCAGTTTTGTGAATGGAGCTTTGAGCAAGGAGATCGAAAATCGCAGCAAAATGAGCTAGAACTCGTGCTTGAGCTGGATAGTGATTTTTTGGGAGGAAGATGGAGTGTGTGGGTGCAGGAATAAGTGGAGGGGGGCCACCGTGGACCCACGAGGCAGGGGCACGCCCTGTAGGGGTAGGCGCGTCCTGAACCCTCGTGGCCAGGTGCCAGCCCCCCGCTATGTTCTCAGTGCCAAATATTCTCAAATATTCCAGAAAAAATCATACTAAATTGGCAGGGCATTTGGAGAACTTTTATTTTCGGGATATTTTTTTATTGCATGGATAATTCAGAAAACAGACATAAAATATTATTTTTACTTTATTTATTCTAAATAACAGAAAGTAAAAAGAGGGTACAAAAGGTTGTGCCTTCTAGTTTCATCCATCTCATGCTCATAAAAAATAATCCACTAACAAGGTTGATCAAGTCTTTTTTAACAAACTCATTCCGAATAACATGGAACCGGAGAAATTTCGAATAACACTAGGTTACCTCAACGGGGATATGAACATCCCCAATAATAAGAATATCATATTTCTTCTTGACAGTAGGAAGAGGAAATTCAAAACCTCCAATAATAATAGTTGGAATTTTTCCAATAGAATTGATGCTGTGAGCTTGAGGTTGTTTCCTCGGAAAGTGTAGCATATGCTCATTACCATTAACATGAAAAGTGACATTGCCTTTGTTGCAATCAATAACAGCCCGTGCAGTATTCAAAAAGGGTCTACCAAGGATAATCGACATACTATCATCCTCGGGAATATCAAGAATAACAAAGTCCGTTAAAATGGTAACGCTTGTAACCACAACAGGCAAATCCTCACAAATACCGACAGGTATAGCAGTTGATTTGTCAGCAATTTGCAAAGATATTTCACTAGGTGTCAACTTATTCAATTCAAGTCTACGATATAAAGAGAGAGGCATAACACTAACACCGGCTCCAAGATCACATAAAGCAGTTTTAACATAGTTTCTTTTAATGGAGCATGGTATAGTTGGTACTCCTGGGTCTCCAAGTTTCTTTGGTATTCCACCTTTAAAAGTATAATTAGCAAGCATGGTGGAAATTTCTGCTTCCGGTATCTTTCTTTTATTTCTAATAATATCCTTCATATATTTAGCATAAGGATTCACTTTAAGCATATTAGTTAAGCGCATACGTAAGAAGATAGGTCTAATCATTTCAGCAAAGCGCTCAAAATCCTCATCATCCTTTTTCTGGATGGCTTAGGAGGAAAAGGCATGGGTTTCTGAACCCATGGTTCTCTTTCTTTACCGTGCTTCCTAGCAACAAAGTTTCTCTTATCATAACATTGATTCTTTGATTGTGGGTTATCAAGATCAACAGTAGGTTCAATCTCTACATCATTATTATTGCTAGGTTGATGATACGTCCATTTTGCATCATGCTTTTATATCAATATTTATTGCATTATGGGCTATTATTACACATTATATCTCAATACTTATGGCTATTCTCTCTTATTTTACAAGGTTTACCATGAAGAGGGGGATGCTGGCAGCTGGAATTCTGGCTGGAAAAGGAGCAAACATTGGAAACCTATTCTGCACTGCTCCAAAAATGCTGAAACTCCACTAAACATGTTTTTGGAATTAATAAGAATTATTGAGTGAAAGAAATACATCAAGGGGCCCACACCCTGGATAGGAGGGTGGGGGCACGCCCACCCCTACTGGGCGCGCCCCCTATCTCCTGGGGCCCCTGGTGGCCCCGCGGTGTCCATCTTTTGCTATATGAGGTCTTTTACCCTGGAAAAAATCGTGGGCAAGCTTACGGGACGAAACTCCATCGCCACGAGGCGGAACCTTGGTGGAACCAATCTAGGGCTCCGGCAGAGCTGTTCTGCCGGGGACACTTCCCTCCGGGATGGGGAAATCATCACCATCGTCATCACCAACGATCCTCTCATCGGGAGGGGGTCAATCTCCATCAACATCTTCACCAGCACCATCTCCTCTCAAAACCCTAGTTCATCTCTTGTATCCAATCTTGTATCAAAACCACAAATTGGTACCTGTGGGTTGCTAGTAGTGTTGATTACTCCTTGTAGTTGATGCTAATTGGTATACTTGGTGGAAGATCATATGTTTAGATCCTTAATGCATATTATTACTCCTCTGATTATGAACATGAATATGTTTGTGAGTAGTTACGTTTGTTCCTGAGGACATGGGTGAAGTCTTGCTATTAGTAGTCATGTGAATTTGGTATTCGTTCGATATTTTGATGAGATGTATGTTGTCTTTTCCTCTAGTGGTGTTATGTGAACGTCGACTACATGACACTTCACCATTATTTGGGCCTAGAGGAAGTCATAGGGAAGTAATAAGTAGATGATGGGTTGCTAGAGTGACAGAAGCTTAAACCCTAGTTTATGCGTTGCTTCGTTAGGGGCTGATTTGGATCCATATGTTTAATGTTGTGGTTAGGTTTACCTTAATACTTCTTTTGTAGTTGCGGACGCTTGCAATAGGGGTTAATCATAAGTGGGATGCTTGTCCAAGTAAGGGCAGTACCCAAGCACCGGTCCACCCACATATCAAATTATCAAAGTACCGAACGCGAATCGTATGAGCGTGATGAAAACTAGCTTGACGATAATTCCCATGTGTCATCGGGAGATCCTTTCTCATTATAAGAAGTTGTCCAGGCTTATCCTTTGCTACATAAAGGATTGGGACACCTTGCTGCACTTTATTTACTTTATTTACTTGTTACTCGTTACAATTTATCTTATCACAAACTATCTATCACCTACAATTTCAGTGCTTGCAGAGAAAACCTTACTGAAAACCGCACATCATTTCCTTCTGCTCCTCGTTTGGTTCGACACTCTTACTTATCGAAAGGACTACGATAGATCCCCTACACTTGTGGGTCATCAAGACTCTTTTCTGGCGCCGTTTCCGGGGAGTGTAGCGCTTTTGGTGAGTGGAACTTGGTAAGGAAACATTTATATAGTGTGCTGAAATTTTCTGTTACTTGTCACTATGGAAACTAATCCTTTAAGGGGCTTGTTCAGGGTATCTTCACCCTGACCAGAAGAGCAAAGAGTTTCTCCTCAACCTACTGAACTTTTTGAAAATATTTACTTTGAGATTCCTCCGGGTATGATAGAGAAACTGCTAGCTAATCCATTTGCAGGAGATGGAACATTGCATCCCGATTTACACCTTATCTTTGTGGATGAAGTTTGTGGATTATTTAAGCTTGCAGGTATTCCCAATGATGTTGTCAAAAGGAAGGTCTTCCCTTTATCTTTGAAGGGAGATGCATTAACATGGTATAGGCTATGTGATGATATGAGATCTTGGAATTATAAGCGATTGAAGTTGGAATTTCACCAGAAGTTCTATCCTATGCATCTTGTTCATCGTGATCGTAATTACATATATAATTTCTGGCCTCGCGAAGGAGAAAGCATCGCTCAAGATTGGGGGGACTTAAATCAATGTTATATTCATGCCCTAATCATGAGCTCTCCCGGGAAATGATTATTCAAAAAATTTATGCTCGGCTTTCTCTCAATGATCGCAACCTGCTCGATACTTCCTGTGCTGGTTCTTATATGCTGAAGACTATTGATTTCAAATGGGACTTATTGGAAAGAATTAAGCAACTCTAAAGACTGGGGTTCCGACGATGTTAAGGAGTTAGGTATGACACCTAAGTTCGATTGTGTTAAATCTTTTATGGATATCGATGCTTTTCGTGGATTTAGCGCTAAGTATGGACTTAACTCTGAGATAGTAGCTTCTTTCTGTGAATATTTTGCTACTCACGTTGATCTCCCTAAAGAGAAGTGGTTTAAATATAATCCTCCCGTTGAAGTAAAAGTAGTTGCACCTATTACAGTTGAAGAAAAGACTATCACCTATAGTGATCCTATTGTTCCTACTACTTATGTTGAGAAACCTCCTTTTCCTGTTAGGATAAAGGATCATGCTAAAACTTTGACTGTTGTTCGTAAGAGTAATACTAGGACTTATACACCTCCTGAGCAAACCAAAGTCGAACCTAGTATTGCTGTGGTTAAAGATCTCTTGGATGATGATTTAGATGGGCATGTTATTTATTTCTGTGGTGAGACTGCTAATATTGCTAGACCAGATGCTAGGATACATAGACTTGTGGTAGGCACGCATGTTATTTCCGTTAATATAGGAGATCATTGTTATCATGGCTTATGTGATATGGGTGCTAGTGCTAGTGCAATACCATATGATTTATATAAAGAAATCATGCACGAAATTGCACCCGTTGAATTAGAAGACATTGATGTTACTATTAAGCTTGCTAATAGGGATACCATTAAACTAGTTGGGATAGTTAGAGATGTTGAAGTCTTGTGTGGGAAGGTTAAATACCCTGCTGATTTTCTTGTTCTTGGCTCCCCAGAAGATGACTTTTGTCCCATTATCTTCGGTAAACCCTTCTTGAACACGGTTAAGGCTAAGATTGATTGTGAAAAGGATACTGTTACAATTGGCTTAGAGGGTATGTCTCATGAGTTTAACTTTGCTAAGTTTCATAGACAACCTCGTGATAGAGAATCACCTAGTAAGGATGAGATTATTGGTCTTGCTTCCATTGCCGTACCTCCTACTGATCCGTTAGAACAATATTTGCTAGACCATGAAAACAAAATGTTTATGAAGGAAAGAAGGGAAATAGATGAAGTGTTCCTTAAACAGGAACCTATGTTGAAACACAACCTTCCCGTTGAAATTCTTGGGGATCCCCCTCCACCCAAGGGTGATCCCGTGTTTGAACTCAAACCATTACCTGATAATCTTAAGTATGCTTATCTTGATGAAAAGAAAATATATCCTGTTATTATTAGTGCTAACCTTTCAGAGCAAGAAGAAGAAAGATTATTGAAAACTCTGAAGAAGCACCGGGCTGCTATTGGATATACTCTAGATGATCTTAAGGGCATCAGTCCCACGTTATGCCAACACAAAATTACAGTGGAGAAAGATGCCAAACCAGTTAGAGATCCTCAACGACGACTGAATCCCAAGATGAAAGAAGTGGTAAGAAAGGAGGTACTAAAGCTCCTTGAGGTAGGTATAATTTATCCCGTTGCTGACAGTGATTGGGTAAGCCCTGTCCATTGTGTTCCTAAAAAGGGAGGTATTACCGTTGTTCCCAATGATAAAGATGAATTGATCCCGCAAAGAATTATTACAGGTTATAGGATGGTAATTGATTTCTGTAAATTAAATAAAGCTACTAAGAAAGATCATTACCCTTTACCTTTCATAGATCAAATGCTAGAAAGACTATCCAAACACACACATTTCTGCTTTCTAGATGGCTATTCTGGCTTCTCTCAAATACCTGTGTGAGCGGGGGATCAATCTAAAACTACTTTTACTTGCCCTTTTGATACTTCTGCTTATAGACGTATGCCTTTTGGTTTATGTAATGCACCTGCTACCTTTCAAAGATGCATGATGGCTATATTCTCTAATTTTTGTGAAAAGGTTTGTGAGGTATTCATGGATGATTTCTCCGTTTATGGTTCCTCTTTTGATGATTGTTTGAGCAACCTTGATCGAGTTTTGCAGAGATGCGAAGACACTAGTCTCGTCCTGAATTGGGAAAAGTGTCACTTTATGGTTAATGAAGGCATTGTCTTGGGGCATAAGATTTCCGAGAGAGGTATTGAAGTTGACAAAGCCAAAGTTGATGCTATTGAAAAGATGCCATGCCCTAAGGACATAAAAGGTATAAGAAGTTTCCTTGGTCATGCCGGTTTTTATAGGAGGTTCATTAAGGACTTTTGTAAGATCTCTAGGCCTCTGACTAATTTATTGCAAAAAGATATTCCTTCTGTCTTTGATGATGATTGTGTAGAAGCATTTGAAATACTTAAGAAAGCTTTGATCACTGCACCTATTGTTCAGCCACCTAATTGGAATTTACCTTTTGAAATTATGTGTGATGCTAGTGATTATGCTGTAGGTGCTGTTCTAGGGCAAAGAGTTCATAAGAAATTGAATGTTATCGAGTATTCTAGTAAGACTCTTGATACTGCCCAGAGAAATTATGCTACTACTGAAAAAGAATTCTTAGCAGTTGTGTTTGCATGTGATAAGTTTAGACCTTATATTTTTGATTCCAAAGTTACTATTCACACTGATCATGCTGCTATTAAATATATTATGGAAAAGAAAGACGCTAAGCCTAGACTCATTAGATGGGTTCTCTTGCTCCAAGAATTTGATTTGCATATTATTGATAGAAAGGGAGCTGAGAACCCCGTTGCAGACAACTTGTCTAGGTTAGAGAATATTCTTGATGACCCATTGCCTATTGATGATAGCTTTCCTGGTGAACAATTAGCAGTCGTTAATGCTTCTCGTAATGCTCCTTGGTATGCTGATTATGCTAATTACATTGCTGCTAAATTTATACCTCCTAGTTTCACATACCAACAAAAGAAAAAGTTCTTTTATGATTTAAGACATTACTTTTGGGATGACCCACACCTTTATAAAGAAGGAGTAGATGGTCTTATTAGACGTTGTGTGCCTGACTGTGAACAGGAACAGATCCTATGCAAGTGTCACTCTGAATCTTATGGAGGACACCACGCTGGAGATAGAACTGTACACAAGGTACTGCAATCTGGTTTTTATTGGCCTACTCTCTTCAAAGATGCTCGTAAATTTGTCTTATCTTGTGATGAATGTCAAAGAATAGGTAATATTAGTAGACGTCAAGAAATGCCTATGAATTACTCTCTTGTTATTGAACCATTTGATGTTTGGGGCTTTGATTATATGGGACCTTTTCCTGCCTCTAATGGTTACACTCATATTTTAGTTGATGTTGATTACGTTACTAAGTGGGTAGAAGCTATTCCAATTAGTAGTGTTGATCATAACACTTTTATTAAAATGCTTAAGGAAGTTATTTTTCCGAGGTTTGGGGTCCCTAGATATCTTATGGCTGATGGTGGTTCACATTTTATTCATGGTGCTTTCCATAAGATGCTTGCTAAGTATGATGTTAATCATAGAATCGCATCTCCTTATCATCCGCAGTCTAGTGGTCAAGTAGAGTTGAGCAATAGAGAGCTCAAATTAATTTTGCAAAAGACTGTGAATAGATCTAGAAAGAATTGGTCCAAAAAACTTGATGATGCATTATGGGCCTATAGAACTGCGTACAAAAATCCTATGGGTATGTCTTCATATAAGATGGTTTATGGAAAAGCTTGTCATTTACCTCTAGAACTTGAACATAAAGCATATTGGGATATTAAAGAGCTCAACTATGACTTCAAACTTGCCAGTGAGAAGAGGTTGTTTGACATTAGCTCACTTGATGAATGGAGAACCCAAGCCTATGAGAATGCCAAGCTATTCAAAGAAAAAGTCAAACGTTGGCATGACAAAAGGATACAAAAGCGTGAGTTTAACGTAGGAGATTATGTGTTATTATTCAACTCTCGTTTAAGATTTTTTGCAGGAAAACTTCTCTCTATATGGGAAGGTCCCTACGTTATCGAGGAGGTCTATCGTTCTGGTGCCATAAAAATCAACAACTTCGAAGGCACAAGTCCGAGGGTGGTGAACGGTCAAAAAATTAAACATTATATTTCAGGTAATCCTATCAATGTTGAAACTAATATTATTGAAACCGTAACCCCGGAGGAATACATAAGGGACATTTTCCAGAACGTTCCAGACTCCGAAAAGGAATAGGTATGTGGTACGGTAAGTAAACCGACTCCAAAACAACTCCAATGGCAATTTTTATCAGTTTTGGAATATTTAAGAATTTTAGGAAGAAAGACGTAGTCCGAGAGGGACACGAGGCCCCCACGAGAGTGGAGGGTGCGTCCACCCTTACTGGGCGCGCCCCCCTGTCTCGTGGACACCTCGTGTGCCTCCCGGACTCCGTTTTCTTGCACATGACGTATTTTGGTCGGTAAAAATTCATTATATATACTCCCGAAGGTTTTGACCACCGTATCACGCAAATATCCTCTGTTTTCATTTCGAGTTGTTTCTGTTTCAGATCTAGGGTATCATGGCGTCTCCAAGTGCTCCTAAGGACAAGTTTTTCGAGAGGGTTATCAACCCCTGTCTCGCGGAGGTGCTGCAACACCCTCAAACCATTGAGATGCGTGAAGGGGTGCTGCACATCCGCGATGTGGAGGGACCAAGGCGTACCGAAAGGGTGGAGACAAAGCTCGAAGCCGTGGAGCAGCAAGTTTTCAAGTGCCAAGGGATGGTGGAGCGTGGACTCAACGCCAACCAGATGATGATCACGGAGTTCACCAACAACCACAAGCTAGATGCCAAAGTCATTGGGGAGACCATCTTCAAGCTTCAAGAGAAAATCGAGCACCTCCAAGCCCAGATTTATGACTTGCAAAACCAGAACTGTGAGTATGAATATAGATTCAAGAGGATGAGTTTGGCTGTAGATTTAAGGATCCCGGAGACTCGATCATCCTTCTATAATGGTGAGCCTATGCCTTGGAAGACGGACGACAAGCCTACATCATCAACAACTCCTACTTCACCACCTCCGAGGACATAATTACATGGGTATGGGCACTCCCCTTGGCAACTGCCAAGCTTGGGGGAGGTGCCCCGATATCGTATCACCATCACACTCCTATCTTTACCGTTTTATTTAGTTCGATCCCTTTAGTAGTATCTTGATCTAGTAGATTGAAGTTTTAGTATCAAGTAGTTTTGAGTTTTGCTTTGTGATCTCTTTATGTATTCGAGTCCGTGAGCTATCTATAATAAAGATTAGTGTTGAGTCAAGGGCTTTGCTATGTTGCTATGATCTTGAGAAAGTAGAAAGAATAAAAGAGTTCATATTGATCTTATGGTTAGTGATGACTTCACACATAGAAAGTATGAGGCATAAAAGTTGTTGAGAGTTGATAAACGTAGTTTTGGTCATCGTTGCAATTAATAGGAAGTGATAAGGAAAGAGAGGTTCACATATAGATATATTATCTTGGACATCTTTTATGATTGGGAGCACTCATTAAGTATGACATGCTAAAAGAGTTGACGTTGGACAAGGAAGACAACGTAATGGTTTATGTTTTCGCACATCTCAGTTAAAGTATATTGTCATTGACCTTCCAAACATGTTGAGCTTGCCTTTCCCCCTCATGCGAGCCAAATTCCTTGCACCAAGTAGAGATACTACTTGTGCTTCCAAATATCCTTAAACCCAGTTTTGCCATGAGAGTCCACTATATCTACCTATGGATTGAGTAAGATCCTTCAAGTAAGTTGTTATGTTGTAGGCAATAAAAAATTGCTATCTAAATATGTATGACTTATTAGTGCAGAGAAAATAAGCTTTATACGATCTTTTTTTGGAAGTAATAAAAGCGACGGACTGCATAATAAAGGTCCACATACAAGGGGCAATATAAAGTGACGTTCTTTTGCATTAAGATTTTGTGCATCAACCCTAAATGCACATGACAACCTTTGCTTCCCTCTGCGAAGGGCCTATCTTTTAATTTATGCTTTTACTTTATGCTTGAGTCAAGGTGATCTCCACCTTTCCCTTTTTCATTTTATCCTTTGGCAAGCTCCTCGTGTTTGAAGGTTCATGATACATTGGGATGTAAGTTAGCACGGGCTATTATTGTTGACATCACCTAAAGTTGAATACGTTGGGAGGCAAAACAATAAGCCCCTATCTTTCTCAGTGTCCGGCTGAAACTCCATAACCACAAGTATTGCATGAGTGTTAGCAATTGTAGAAGACTACATGATAGTTGAGTATGTGGATTTGCTGAAAAGCTCTATTGTTGACTCTTTCTGATGTTATGATAAATTACAATTGCTTCAATGACTGAGATTATAGTTTGTTAGTTCTCAATGAAGTTTTTGAACCATACTTGACATTGTGAATTGATTGTTACTTGAGTATAAGAAATCATATGATAAAATCTATATATGTTGTTGTTACAAGAATGATCATGATGCCCACATGTCCGTATTTTATTTTTATCGACACCTCTATCTCTAAACATGTGGACATATTTTTCGATTTCGGCTTCCACTTGAGGACAAGCGAGGTCTAAGCTTGGGGGAGTTGATACATTCATTTTGCATCATGCTTTTATATCAATATTTATTGCATTATGGGCTGTTATTACACATTATATCTCAATACTTATGGCCATTCTCTCTTATTTTACAAGGTTTACCATGAAGAGGGGGGATGCCGGCAGCTGGAATTCTGGCTGGAAAAGGAGCAAACATTAGAAACCTATTCTGCACTGCTCCAAAAATCCTGAAACTCCACGAAACATGTTTTTGGAATTAATAAGAATTATTGAGCGAAAGAAATACATCAGGGGGCCCACACCCTAGCCAGGAGGGTGGGGGGCGCGCCCACCCCTACTGGGCGCGCCCCCTATCTCCTAGCCCCCTGGTGGCCCCCCGGTGTCCATCTTCTGCTATACAAGGGCTTTTACCCTGGAAAAAAAATCATGGGCAAGCTTACGGGACGAAACTCCGCCGCCACGAGGCGGAACCTTGGCGGAACCAATCTAGGGCTCCGGCGGAGCTGTTCTGCCGGGGACACTTCCCTCCGGGAGGGGGAAATCATCACCATCGTTATCACCAACGATCCTCTCATCGGGAGGGGTTCAATATCCATCAACATCTTCACTAGCACCATCTCCTCTCAAAACCCTAGTTCATCTCTTGTATCCAATCTTGTATCAAAACCACAAATTGGTACCTGTGGGTTGCTAGTAGTGTTGATTACTCCTTGTAGTTGATGCTAATTGGTTTACTTGGTGGAAGATCATATGTTCAGATCCTCAATGCATATTATTACCCCTCTGATTACGAACATGAATATGCTTTGTGAGTAGTTACATTTGTTCCTGAGGACATGGGTGAAGTCTTGCTATTAGTAGTCATGTCAATTTGGTATTCGTTCGATATTTTGATGAGATGTATGTTGTCTTTTCCTCTAGTGGTGTTATGTGAACGTCGACTACATGACACTTCACCATTATTTGGGCCTAGAGGAAGGCATAGGGAAGTAATAAGTAGATGATGGGTTACTAGAGTGACAGAAGCTTAAACCCTAGTTTATGTGTTGCTTCGTTAGGGGCTGATTTGGATCCATATGTTTAATGCTGTGGTTAGGTTTACCTTAATACTTATTTTGTAGTTGCGGACGCTTGCAATAGGGGTTAATCATAAGTGGGATGCTTGTCCAAGTAAGGGCAGTGCCCAAGCACCGGTCCACCCACATATCAAATTATCAAAGTACCGAACGCGAATCTTATGAGCGTGATGAAAACTAGCTTGACGATAATTCCCATGTGTCCTCGGGAGCTCCTTTCTCATTATAAGAAATTGTGCAGGCTTATCCTTTGCTACATAAAGGATTGGGCCACCTTGCTGCACTTTATTTACTTTATTTACTTGTTACTCGTTACAATTTATCTTATCACAAAACTATCTATCACCTACAATTTCAGTGCTTGTAGAGAAAACCTTACTGAAAACCGCTTATCATTTCCTTCTACTCCTCGTTGATTTCGACACTCTTACTTATTGAAAGGACTACAATAGATCCCCTACACTTGTGGGTCATCAGTTGAGCATCAACATGAACATTATCATTAACATTATCACGAGGTTCATGTTCATCACCAGATTGTGTTTCTGCATCAAAAATAGAAATATCATTGGGATTCTCAGGTGTGTCTACAATAGGTTCACTAGAAGCATGCAAAGTCCTATCGTTTTTCTTTTTCTTCTTTTTAGAAGGACTAGGTGCATCTAAATTATTTCTCTGACAATCTTGCTCAATTCTCTTAGGGTGGCCTTCAGGATACAAAGGTTCCTGAGTCATTTTACCAGTTCTAGTAGCCACTCTAACAGCAAAATCATGTTTATTATTTAATTCATCGAGCAAATCACTTTGAGCTTTAAGTACTTGTTCTGCTTGAGTGGTAACCATAGAAGCATATTTACTAATGAGTTTAAGTTCACCTTTAACTCTAGCCATATAATCACTCAAGCGTCCAATCATGTAAGAATTACTCTTTAATTATCTACCAACAAAAGCATTGAAATTTTCTTGTCTAGCCATAAAGTCATCAAATTCATCCAAACATTGGCTAGGAAACTTAGTAGACGGTATTTCAACTTTATCATATCTATAGAGAGAATTTACCTTTACTACCTGTATCGGGTTATCAAGACAAAGTGTTTCTTCAATAGGTGGTATATTAAGACCATGTGTTTCTTCAACGGGAGGTAAATTCTTAACATCTTTAGCTTTAATATCTTTTTCTTTCATAGATTTCTTTGCCTCTTGCATATCCTCAGGACTGAGAAATAGAACACCCCTCTTCTTCGGAGTTGGTTTAGGAGTTGGCTCAGGAATTGGCTCAGGAATTGGCTCTGGAATTGGCTCAGGAAGTGTCCAATTATTTTCATTAGTCAACATATTATTCAATAATAATTCAGCTTGTTTGACTGTTCTTTCCCTGAAAACACAACCAGCACAACTATCCAAGTGGTCCTTGGAAGCATCAGTTAGTCCATTATAAAAAGATATCAAGTATTTCATTTTTCTTAAGAGGATGATCAGGCAAAGCATTAAGTAATCGGAGAAGCCTCCCCCAATCTTGTGGGAGACTCTCTTCTTCAATTTGCACAAAATTATATATTTCCCTCAAGGCAGCTTGTTTCTTATGAGAAGGGAATTATTTAGGAGAGAAGTAATAAATCATATCCTGGGGACTACGCACACAACCAGGATCAAGAGAATTAAACCAAGTTTTAGCATCACCCACTAATGAGAATGGAAATACCTTAAGGATATAATAGTAGCGAGATTAAACAGGGTGGCTATATCATTCAACTTAGTAAGATGTGCCACAACAGTTTCAGATTCATAGCCATAAAAAGGATCGGATTCAACCAAAGTAATTATCTCAGGATCGACAAAGAATTCATAATCCTTATAAGTAAGAAAGATAGGTGAAGTAGCAAAAGCAGGGTCATATTTCATTCTAGCATTTAGAGATTTCTGTTTCCATTTAGCTAATAACTTCTTAAGATCAGATCTATCATTGCAAGCAAGAATAGCTTTAGCAGTTTCTTCATCCATAACATAACCCTCTGGAACAACAGGCAATTCATACTTAGGGGGAGAACCTTCATCATCACTATCTTCAATAATTTCATCTTCAATAATTTCATTCTCTCTAACCCTAGCAAGTTGTTCATATAGAAATTCACCTAATGGCAGTAGTTTCATCATAAGTATCATGCATAGTAGAAGTTTAATCATCAATAACATGCGACATATCAGAATTCATAACAGAAGCAGGTTTAGGTGTCGCAAGCTTACTCAAAACAGAAGGAGAATCTAGTGCAGAGCTAGATGGCAGTTCCTTACCTCCCCTCGTAGTTGAGGGAAATATCTTAGTTCCTTCGTCTTTCAAGTTCCTTATAGTGACCAGCAGATATAAATCCCAAGTGACTCAAAGAATAGAGTTGTGGTCCCCGGCAACGGCGCCAGAAAATAGTCTTGATAACCCACAAGTATAGGGGATCGCAACAGTTTTTGAGGGTAGAGTATTCAACCCAAATTTATTGATTCGACACAAGGGGAGCAAAAGAATATTCTCAAGTATTAGCAGTTGAGTTGTCAATTCAACCACACCTGGATAACTTAGTATCTGCAGCAAAGTATTTAGTAGCAAAGTAGTATAGAAGTAAGGTAATAGTAGCAAAAGTAACAATAGCAGTTTTGTAGTAATTGTAACAGTAGAAACGGTAAAGTAAATAAGCAAAGCACAATATGTGAAAAGCTCGTAGGCATTGGATCAGTGATGGATAATTATGTCGGATGCGACTCCTCGTGTAATAGTTATAACATAGGGTGACACAGAACTAGCTCCAATTCATCAATGTAATGTGGGCATGTATTCCGAATATAGTCATACATGCTTATGGAAAAGAACTTGCATGACATCTTTTGTCCTACCCTCCCGTAGCAGCGGGGTCCTAATGGAAACTAAGGGATATTAAGGCCTCCTTTTAATAGAGAACTGTACCAAAGCATTAACACATAGTGAATACATTAACTCCTCAAACTACGGTCATCACCAAGAAGTATCCCGATTATTGTCACTTCAAGGTTGTCGGATCATAACACATAATAGGTGACTATAGACTTGCAAGATAGGATCAAGAACTCACATATATTCATGAAAACATAATAGGTTCAGATCTGAAATCATGCACTCGGGCCCTAGTGACAAGCATTAAGCATAGCAAAGTCATAGCAACATCAATCTCAGAACATAGTGGATACTAGGGATCAAACCCTAACAAAACTAACTTGATTACATGGTGAATCTCATCCAACCCATCACCGTCCAGCAAGCCTACGATGGAATTACTCACGCACGGCGGTGAGCATCATTATATTGGTGATGAAAGATGGTTGATGATGATGTAGGTGACGAATCCCCCTCTCGGAGCCCCGAACGGACTCCAGATCAGCCCTCCCGAGACAGATTAGGGCTTGGCGGCGGCTCCGTATCGTAAAACGCGATGAAACTTTCTCTCTGATTTTTTTCTCCGCGAAAGCAAATATATGGAGTTGGAGTTGAGGTCGGTGGACGTCCAGGGGGCCCACAAGGCAGGCGGCACGCCCAGGGGGAGGGGGCGCGCCTCCCACCCTCGTGGACAGGGTGTGGCCCCCCTGACGCTATTTCTTTCGCCAGTATTTTTTATTAATTCTAAAAAGTTGCTCCGTGGATTTTCAAGTCATTCCAAGAACTTCTATTTCTGCACAAAAATAACACCATGGCATTCTGCTGAAAACAACGTCAGTCCGGGTTAGTTCCATTCAAATCATGCAAGTTAGAGTCCAAAACAAGGCAAAAGTGTTTGGAAAAGTAGATACGACGGAGATGTATCACAGGGCTGCCCTATCTTGAAGAAGCACTGGACTGCTTTCAGGATGCTGATCTTGTGCAATTTCTCACTGCCAAAGAGCACTGGGATGAAGAGCTTCTACTGCAGTTCTATGCTACTCTTCACATTCGTGGTTACAACAGGGATCCGAAGACATGGATCCTCGAGTGGATGATAGGAGATGTGCACCATGAAGTGACATCATCGAGCTTACCTCCCTGCCCACTCCAGGTGAATTGTATGATCCTGGTTGTCAGTGTCACAGAGAAGAACTTTAGAGTATTTTTCAGAGGCCTGAACCCAATATGAGTCAGATGCTCAGTATGATGAAGCCATTGCCTAAAGATGCAGAATATCCCAAGGAATTCTTCGTCAAGGACCTCAAGTGCTTGCCCCGCAAAGTCTATCATATACTGAGGCATACCCTATGGCCAATCAAGAGACATTCTTCCAAAGCCAAACTTGAAGGAGCCATGAAGACTTTGGTATTTTATATTGTCAATGGCTTCAGATTCAACTCCCAGGATTTTTTCATCAGACAACTTGTTGCATCTAGGATTGATCTATTTGGCCTGAAGTTTTATGCTCCATTGGTGATGCGTCTGATCAAACTCCATTCTTCTGTCGACTATCAAACCTCACCATGCAACCATCTTGTCTTTTTGCCTGAGGTTTATCTGTCCGTTGAAGCCATCTACCCCGAGCCTGCCAAGGAGCCTCTATATCTTCATAATGTTGATCATCAAAGCTTCACTCAACCCATAGAAGAAATTCATGTCCCCAATGCTGCAACTCCTACTTATCCTCTGGCTGGCAATGTACGTATGCCTCAATGTGCAAACACCAAAGCCACTGCTAGTACGATTGCCCAAAGGCCTCAGAAGCGTTCTCGTGTACTCAATGACCGAGAGCTGCTTGTGGCCTTACAAGCAGTACAAGCACCGTGACTGGTTAAAGCGTCAGATGCAGAGTCTCTTGGTGGATGTCAATCGCATTCGGAACCTGGCCACCAAGAACTCATTTGTTGCCCATGAAACCTCTCAACGGTCCTGGAAGAGCCTCACCCTACTATGTTCTAAAGACGATCTTTGTGAAGATGGCTTCACCGAGGGCTTCAAGCTTGATTCCAGGCCTCCACAAAATGCAAGCTGGCGCCGCACTCCCTCAGTTGAAGATTCTGAATATTCACCTTCGGCTGCAACTGTTGTTGCGAATGTCATCGATGAAGAAGACGACACCACTTCACCAACCATGGCTACACTGCATCTTGACACTGCATCAGGCCCTTCTGCACCACCAAACTCGAACGTCGACCCTGCTCCTGCATCTGCTCCTTCTGGGAACGAGTAGATGCTCTATGTCTTCAAACCTTTTTGGTCATCACTGACAAAAGGGGGAGAAGCGTGTGAGTTGATAGTCTTCAAGCGGGTCCTTATGGGCGGTTGCATTACTTTTGCCAAGTATTTACAACTCTTGTCTTTTGATACATTTGGTTCTTTGAGTTGTAACACTTAAACTCGATGGTCGCCTGCTACTTTTTCTGCTACTTTGTGATGCGATGATAAATTCTGCATGTAGTCATTCTGCAGACATCCATTTTCCATTATGCATATCATTATCTTCATTATCTTCTTATATGCATAATGCACTGTCTTCACACTTTGATGATGGCCTCCACAAAGCAAAACCTGCCATGTGCATTTGCATTCAAAAGCACATCATTTATATGCACATCTTCAGGGGAGCCTCGTCATATGTATGAAGATAATACTCACAACACCGAACTTTCACATACTTTTATCCCCGTTGAAAACTTCAACCAGTTTGTCATCAATCACCAAAAAGGGGGAGATTGTAAGTGCATCTAGTGCCACCCCTAGTTGGTTTTGGAGTATTGACGACAAACTTGGTTGAGGGACTAATGTGTTTGTGAGAATTGCAGGATAACAGAGGTAGTAGTCCCATATTGATTCGGTTTACCTACCAGAGATGACCCCTAAAAATGTGTGAAGACATTGAAGACAATGGTGGTCTGTGAAGATATTCACATTGAATACTATGACATCAGAAGACATCACATGAAGGCTATGGAGTGCGAAGACATAGTTGTTTCGTAGTTTCCTTTTCTTCTTTGTTGAGTCATAGGAACCACCGTACTGTTGAGTGGGGTCCAAGTGAACAAAGTCAGAGTGACTGAGGTGATGCTCAACCAAATCCTATGTCTTAGAGCGAAGACAATGAGAGCAAATCTTATCCAGAGCTGGATGAGTCAGCTTTACTTGTAGCCCAAGTCAAGCTGTCGCGTGTGTTTGAAATCTGACCATTGGACACATGTCAGTTCCTTAGTGACCCAGGGTCATTTCTGACAAATCAGGTCGGGTTGCCTCTTGGCTATAAATAGCCCACCCCCTACACCATAAATTGTTGGCTGCTCAGAGTTAGTGCACGGCTTTTGTCGTTTGAGAGCAACCCACCTCCGAAGCATTTGAGAGAGTAATCCTTGCAAGGCAAAGCCCGAAACACCCAGAGACAAAGAGTGTTAGGCATCACTAAAGTCTTTCTGTCCGCGTAATCTGAAGACTTATTACACTTGAGAACTATGAATCCTCCAGCCGGTTAGGCGTCATGTTCTAAGCATCCAAGAGTCATTGTGGATTGCCAGTGAATGAAGTCTGTGAAGGTTTGGAAGTCTCCCTTGAAGACTTACTAGAGTGATTGGGTGAGGACTAAGTGTCCTTAGCTCAAGGGGAATAAGGTGAAGACGCGGTCTTCTGAGTTGAATCTCAGCCTCCCTAACCAGACGTACAGTTGTCACAGCAACTGGAGCTGGTCCAACAAATCCTTGTCCCCTCCAAGCAACTGGTTCTATCTTTCACCTCTCTTTACTTACAGTTGGTCTGCGTGAAGTCATTACCCATTTGTCTGATATAATTGACTTCACTGAGTGAAGACTATTTACTGTTTGGCTTCATACTATCTTCCATCCTGATCCTTACTACCTAGTTGCTGATAGTCTTTGTGCTTTCACTTCATTGCTTACTTGACTATGGCTTGTCTTGTGTAGTCTACCTTCCGCTGCATATCAATAGGTTCATTTCTATTGTTTGTCTTCAAAGCACCTGTGTTTTGAAGACTTTCATAAAAATCGCCTATTCACCCCCCCCCCCCCCCCTCTAGTCGAATACTAGCACTTTCAGTATGTGGGAAAGTGATGCGGTGTGTGATGCCTTCACGAGCAAAGTAGCGATTGAGACGGTGATACTCACCGCCCCAGTCGGACTAAACAGTTTTGATCTTAGTATCAAGCATGCGTTCGACATGTTTCTGAAAAGTGTAGAAAGCTTGTTCTACATCAGATTTGCGTTTTAAAAGGTAAATCCAAGTAAAACAGCTGAAATCATCCAAAAACATAGTACTTAAAACCACCAACATATGTGATGGTCGGACCCCAAACATCCATGTGAATAAGTTTAAGAGGCGTGTGAGTAACATGATTGGAATTATAAAAGGGTAATTGATGTATCTTTGCTCGTTTGCAAGGATCACACACACTAGACTCGAGAGATGGTGCACAAGCAAATTTATTTGATCTAAGAACTAATTCAACAACATTCTTTGCTGGATGACCTAATCTGCGATGCCAAAGGTACGGGGAGAGCTTGACACCGGCAAAAGCTCAACGATTATTTAACGAAAGGAACGAAGACTGAAGGCTTGGCACCAGGTAAAGACGATTGCGACATCTACCGCGAAGAAGAACCGTCCTCATTGCTCGGTCCTTATAAGATAAAACACACGATGGTGAAATTCAGCAAAGGCATCATTATCACAGGCTAATCAATTAACAGAGAGCATATTTTTGTCAACATCAGGAACGTGCAGAATATTGCAGAGGTAAAGTGGTTTAGATGAGCCAGGTATAGATGAATAACCAACATGTGAGATAGACAAACCTGCTCCATTCGCGATGTGCACCTTGTCCTTGCTGCCGTAGCGCTCGTGGACGGCGAGACAATCAAGGTCGTTCGTCAGGTGATTGGTCGCCCCTGTGTCGACATACCAATCCTGTGTTGACAGAGTAGGAGCCCGTGTTGGCGGTGTTGGCGAAGCGCTTGCGCTGATCTTCAGGCTGAAACGCATGGTTGAAGCGGTTGTGGCAGTGAAGCGCGTCATGGCCAAACTTGTCGCAGACATGGCACTTGAGGTTGCTGCCGCCGTTGCCATGACCGCCTCCGCCGCGGCCACGATTGCCGTTGTTGATGCCGCCTTGTCCACCTTGGTTGCCACGGCCAGCACCGCAGCCATCAGAGTTGCGCACGACGACATTCACCGAAGGGTGGATCGCGCCGACGGAGGCCCGCTGCTCGAGGCGGAGTTCGGTGCTGAGGAGGAACGCGTAGAAGCTGTTGAGGCTGATGGGGTCGACGCGCACCGTGACCAACGCGATTAGTGGCTCAAACTCGGGACCTAGTCCAGCGAGTATGTAGCCAAGCACCTCCTCGTCGGTGAGAGGCTTGCCGAAGGACGCCATGGCATCAACAAAGCCCCGCATCTTGCGGTAGTACTCCGAGGCGGCGAGGTCCTTCTTCTTCAGATTGGAGAGCTGGTAGCGCAGCTGCATGACGCGGGCATGATTCTGTGAGGCAAACATGTCATGAAGAGTGGTCCAGACCTGTTTAGACGTGCGGAGCTGAGTCATTTGTCCAAGGATATCCTCGGTCATGGAGCCAAGGAGAGCGATCATCATCAGCTGATCCTGCTGGTACCACCGAAGAAACGCCGGATTGGCCACCCCCTTGGCCGCATCGCCGGTGCCTTCTGTGATGGTGTGTGGCAGCGCCGTTTCGGAGCCGGAAACATATCCGAACAAGCCGTTCGAGGCGAGAGCAGGGATAGCCTGGGTCTTCCACAGAAGGAAGTTGTCCCTCGTGAGACGCAGGGTGATAAGGTTTCCGATCGAGGTGATCGTGCGTGCGGGAGAGGAGCTTGAACTATTGGCAAGGGTGCCGATGGGGGTGGTGATGAGGGCGCCAGAGGTGTTGGAGAGGAGGCTAGGGGTGGTGCCGGACATGATGGAAGATGGGATCTTGATGCTCTGATACCAAGTTAGAGAGGATAGTTTGTCGTGCTATACCCCAAGGGGCAGGTCATGTATTTATATGGGCAATGACTTGATTGCTAAGATTACAAGTACATGATAAGTACAACAACCGTGAGATATATTCTAGTTGTTTAAACAAGATATACACGACCTAGATCTAACCAACATAGTTAGGATCTTGTACATTTTTTTTTGCATGGTAATACGTGTCTCATTCATATCATAAAGATTAAAGTACAAGTCACATAAGGACCGACATGACAAAACTGAAAAGATAGTAGAACATCTCTGAGTTTGACACCAACGCCCATCACCTACCTCTGGCACCACGACAGCAGCCACCGAAGAAAAGAATGATGGATCACCTCCTCACCCGAGCTCGACGCGGCTCCATCGCTGATATGCAGCTTTGCGGACCTCCAAGGTGGCTCACCAAAAGTGAAGCCCTTACCGTTGAACGAATCAGACCGGGGCAACACCCCGGACACGCCATCGAACTCTAGATCTGGCACCCCACCGCGACTAAGACGTCACAGAAGGAAACCATACCTGCCATTCACGAACCACGAACCCAACACATGTTCCGTCTTCCAGAAATCGTCAATGCAGACCACAATCTGCATCCGCTCCAGGACTACCTCCCAAGCTCCACGCCAACGTTGGAGCAAACGTCGTCGCAACGGCGGAGCCCGAGGACATAGGTCCACCACGAGGATGCCGCCGCCACCACATCATCCTTGTTTGAACAGACTGGTTTACAAATTCATCCCCAACCATAGGACCGATGGCCTTGTCAAGGAAGGATCCGAAGAATCTTTATTCAGCGATGTCATCATCGTCGCCGAAACAAAGACGATGAACAACCTAAAAATCTAGACTACGAGAAAGTAAAAACGATCCACACGCGTGGATCCGGCGACCCTCCTCACCAACGACGACCGAGGTCGCCGGCGGAGGGGAGCCGCCGGAGGACGGTACTGGAAGATTGGGCTCTCCTAGAGGCGGCTAGGGTTTCAGCCGCCAGGGACAAGAGGAAAACGTAGGATCTTGTACATTAACACATCACTCATCAGATGGAGATGCCAACGTGTAGTGTGTACGTGTACTACTTAATGAAGCTGTCAACGTGTTGGTAGTATATTATCATGCAAAGCGGAGGAGCGTCGGTCTCTCATGATGACTGTACCATACACTAGCCATTAATTGTCGGTTGACAAAACCAGTACTACTACGTGTGCTACTCCTACAAGATCGTAGATACACCGTACGTAATGATGGCTAACATTCTAGATCGTCAGCCATCTAGCTAGGGTAGGGATATCAGCCCAATTTTAGATTGCTTGAAGCCGAACAACGAGGATTTATATATATACAAGTATAAACACTACCGCAGGCTAGCTACGGAACAAAAAGTTAAAAGGACGGATCATGAAATCGTGATCTCGGGAGTGTTAGGCGCACCTTCCGCAGACATGACGGCCAAAAGATATAATTAGCGGCCGCGGTGGTTATGTGAAAGTTCTTTTTAGATCGCCCCAGCTTCATCAAATCTGATATAGATAGATAGATCTCCAAAGGACCAAACGATGCGTTGGAAGCACCATAATTATTGCACTAGCTAGCACGGGAATGGACAACACGCCGGTACTAGAACGGGGAGAGAACCCGGGGAGGAGAAACCAACTCGACTTTTCTATTCACGGTGAGAAACCAACTCGGCTTAATTTGGCGCCGAAGCGTACTTGCGATGATGGAATCATGGAAAGCACGAGTGCTCGTCAAGGCATAGCCGATTGTGCCCATGCATGGTTCCCGGTAGTATACGCGTGCATATTATTTCAGAGAATGTGGAAAAGGAGACCGAAATAGCTTCGTCATGGGAAAGTTCGTAGGAAAGAATCAAGTGAAAGCAGTACTACGTTCTCTGCTGTGATCAAGCCCTTCGCGTCCAATTAGTGTGCTGATCTTTTTGTGATCTTTGAGTGCTCTTTGGATAGTTGGAGAGGCGGGAGGGAGAGAATCTATTCCCCGGCATCCCCGGGCGCATGAAAATGCGAACCAAATTTTGAGGCCGGTCCCGAGCCTGCGATCACTTTTGGGGTACGTAGGTTGGTCCGCAAGGTACAGTCCTCGGACGCTAGAATTCGAACTTCCACGGGATTCTGAAGCAAAAGGGAGCTCCCAACAGCAGTTCATCACAAGCAAAGTCGCCCCCGTCACGCCGCGAACCCGAGCGACGTCAATATGCAGTTCAACGAACGAGGTTCGCGATCTACTCCTACTTCAGTACGGAGGAGGAGCGTGATGTGCCGTGTAGATGTAGTGCTACTTCTTTTATTACTTGCACGCATCGGTCGCTTTAGCCGCGGTTTACTTTGAGAGGACAACAAAAGCGAGGGAGAGCACGGAAAGGATGGAAAAGAAAACGCACGTATGTTACACCCGAAACCACCGCCTTTTTTAACATTTCCCTCCAGCAGTCGTGCTGCTGATGTTGATGAGATCTCTGCTCTTTTTTTGAGAAAAAGATCTGTGCTTCTTTCTATGTTTATTATTTTGTCTTTTTTTATCTGCCTTTTTTAGGGGGGAAAAAGGCCAAAATGAGTTACGGTATGCTTCTCTCATGTGATGTGTTTTGGGCTTGAAGACAAATATGGGCCAATCCAACTTTCGTCCCGTCCAGGCCCAATCTTCTCCTTTTTGCAAATGGACTAATTTCATAGGCACCAGCCAGGGTGCACCAATGTATCGCTTTCACACATCCTCCGCCTGCTTTAGGGCCAACACGCGATTCGTTTATACAGGAACACTACTGAAAAAAAGGGGAAAAGGAAGCCCCATGGTTCGAACCCTGGTTGCCTCGCTAGGACCGGGTACTGTCGCTATAGGGGCTAACGCATGGGATGTGATCGTATATAGAAAATGTTTATCATGTACACACAAAAATATACATAAAATACAAATGTGTATGAAAAAAGTTGATCACATATTTTAAAAAATATTAATCAAGCATTTGAAAAAAATGAATCTTGTATTTGAAAATTGATAATCAAGCATTTGAGAAATGTTCATTGTGTATTAAAAAAATTAATCTTGTATTTAAAAATATTAGTCAAGCACCTAAAAATATTAAATGCGTATAGAAAAAATGTTGATAATGTGTTAAAAATGTTAATATTGTATTTGAAAAATATTAATAAGCATTTGATAAATTTTAAATGTGTATTCAAAAACTGATGATCATGCATTAAAAAAATCTTGTATTTGATAAGTATTGATCAAACATTTAATAAATGTTTAGAATGCATGTGGAAAATGTTAACTATATATTCAAATATGTTAATCTTGTATTTAAAAAATGATAATAAAACATTGAAAAATGTTAATAATGTGTATGGAAAAATGTTAACCATGTATTCAAATTTAATCTTCTATCCAAAAAATGTGAAACGTATATAAGAAAATTGAATTAGATATGTACAAAAACATGTACATTGTGTATGGAAAAAAGAAGATATAAAAATACATAAGTTTTTGGAAAATGATAATCATGTATTTAAAAAATATGAACTGGTATGTAAAAAATATTTCTGATGTATATGAATATTTTTGAATGTGTATGAAAAAATGTTAGCTTGTGTTGAACGAAAAATTAAGCCAAAGAAAATGAAAAATAAATAAATAAATAAATAAAAAAGAGTAAATAGTACAAAGAAAAGAAATATATAAACAAAGAAAACCAAAGTATAATGAAGGAAGAAGACATTCATATTGAAGAAAGAACTGGAAGACAATCGGTGAAGATAAAAGGAAAAGAAAGAAACAAAAAAGACAAAACTAAAAGAAAAGAAAAGAAACAGTGAAAACCGATAAATAATTAAGTAAACCCGTTGAAAACAATAAAATCGGAGAGAGCAAAATCCAAAGAAAACCATTGAAGAAATATAGAAAACCGAAAGAATAAGAAAAAGATGAGAAGGAAAAAACCTACACGAACTGGAAAAGCGAATGGGTCGCACGCAGCGAGGGTAGTTGCGCGCGAACGAAATGGGTTGGCCTTGTACTGTAGCGAGCTGGGAGGAACCTTCAACAGGCCGGTCATACATCTCGCTGTAAGGGAGATATAGCGCTGGCGCAGCCGCCAAGAATTTTCACGAGTTCCCCTCGCGGTGCTGCGAGGTGGGGAAAACCCTCCATCTTCGTGGGCGTATATAAAAGTTTTATTTGCGCTGTTTCTTCTGTTTTCGGCAACGTCTTAGCAGCGGAGGGTGCGATGTGGACAAGAATAATGGAACTCTACTTTTTCATTTGATATGGCGAAGTGTCACGAAGCTGGAGAGTTTGTGTCTCTGCGAGTGTCGTGTGTCTGGTCTTGCAGATTTTAAGTTTATGTCCATCAAATACGTTTACATTTATATGATGAGTTTTTTGTGTGTGTGAATGATGAGTTTATTGTGTGTTAAAACTTTCGATCTATTCATCTATAATCATGGCAGTAGAACGAACTCCAGAAATAATAAAAATTATATGATAAATTTGTGTTAGTATTCTATATCCCTTTTGTTCGTGCAATCCATTGTAATTTTGGAGTCATGCTTTGGTGTTTTATTGAGGATGGATCCTGTGGTTCGACATCTTGTACTTTTACGGGATTATCTCCGGTCCAAGTACGTTCAACACTGATGGCTTCCCATCCTTTACGACGGGCGACACAACAGGGTTTCTGAAATCTATGAAGGTCATCAAGTTCGTGCAGGTTACTATAATGGTGTCGCTATTCTGGTCTGAATGCAGTCTTTTTTACTAAAAGCCTTGACAGTATTTTGTGTTGAAGAAATAGATACCACAAAGAAGACTGTTCTCGGAAATTGCATTTGTAGTTTTTTAGATCTATGGTCCGAAGCATTGTACCTGTAGTTTTGTCGAGTTTGACTAAAATTATCGGATATTCTGAAAACAATCAGGGGCTACACTTATTTCTCCTCTAAAAGAATCACATGTCGCCTAACATAAATTTATAGGAAATTCCACATTTTATGCATTGCAAGTTTGCCAGTGTTTACCTCATTAAGGAATCTAACATGTTTT
Organism: Triticum timopheevii; assembly: GCA_963921465.1. Classification (NCBI taxonomy): domain Eukaryota; kingdom Viridiplantae; phylum Streptophyta; class Magnoliopsida; order Poales; family Poaceae; genus Triticum; species Triticum timopheevii. The sequence continues at coordinate 499,331,661 of OY997266.1, read as the reverse complement.
GCCCTAATACTAGATCAATGAAGGCATACGTTGCCACGCCCGTCGGCTATGATGATAGAATGATAGGAATTTATATCGTGAAAATAAAATAAAAGAAGTAATTACACCAATGGTGTCTAAACTTGCCACCATTGTTCAGTTTGGTGCACGAACTTGAAGAATACACCGATTTGGTGCAAAAACTTGGCTTTCTCGTGCAAATACGGTTCGAATCACGTTTTCATATGTCTCCGCTGCTGACCAGGATGCCAGCGTAGTCGTGGGACCTAATGTCAGCGAGTGCCATCGCGCACCAGAGGCGTGTGGGCGCGTGGCTGGGTGAAATATTACGGAAACCCCCTTCGTTCTGTTTATTTTTCGCACATAAGCCCTGACCCGGTGGGACACAGCAGCCCGCCCCTGCCCCCCTCCCAAATCCCTAGCCCTCGATTCCCTTTCCACGGGAGATTGGATCTTTTGCCCCAGTTTACTTGGGCATTAGATGATTTGCCCCATTTTACATAGGATTAGATCATTTGCCCCACTTTTCATTTTTCTTTTGATGATTTGCCCTTTTCAATTACTGTAATCATTTTTGATTTTGTATCCCTTTTTTCTCCATGTGAAAAGACACAATTGCCCCTGTGGCTAATTTACAATTTGACACCGTTGTTGGACTGATACTAGTTGCATCGACGAGCTCACTGTTCCCCAGTTCAACGCCTTTCCTCTGTTCTTCTTTCCCCATTACTCGTACCAGAGGAGGCCGACGGCGGCACCTTGGCCCACATCTTGGCAGCAGCGGCCCGGCGCGGCAGCTCCCGCTGCAGATCGTCGGCCGGTGCCGGCGGCTCCCGGGGCTCCCGCTGCGGCTCCTCGGCTCGGGGCGGCGGCGCCGGCTTTAGCTCGGCGGACCGGCGGTTCCCGGTGTTGGAAATATGCCCTAGAGGCAATAATAAAAGTATTATTATATTTCCTTGTTCATGATAATTGTCTTTTATTCATGCTATAACTGTCTTATCCGGAAATCATAATACACGTGTGAATACATAGACCACAATATGTCCCTAGTGAGCCTCTAGTTGACTAGTTCGTTGTGATCAACAGATAGTCATGGTTTCCTGGCTATGGACATTGGATGTCGTTGATAACGGGATCACATCATTAGGAGAATGATGTGATGGACAAGACCCAATCCTAAGCATAGCACAAAGATCGTGTAGTTCGTTTGCTAGAGCTTTTCTAATGTCAAGTATCTTTTCCTTAGACCATGAGATTGTGCAACTCCCGGATACCGTAGGAGTGCTTTGGGTGTACCAAACGTCACAACGTAACTGGGTGGCTATAAAGGTGCATTACAGGTATCTCCGAAAGTGTCTGTTGGGTTGGCACGAATCGAGACTGGGATTTGTCACTCCATGTAAGCGGAGAGGTATCTCTGGGCCCACTCGGTAGGACATCATCATTTGCGCAGTGTGACCAAGGAGTTGATCACGGGATGATGTGTCACGGAACGAGTAAAGAGACTTGCCGGTAACGAGATTGAACAAGGTATAAGGATACCGACGATCGGATCTCGGGCAAGTACAATACTGCTAGACAAAGGGAATTGCATACGGGATTGATTAAGTCCTTGACATCGTGGTTCATCCGATGAGATCATCGTGGAACATGTGGGAGCCATCATGGGTATCCAGATCCCGCTGTTGGTTATTGACCGGAGAACGTCTCGGTCATGTCTGCATGTCTCCCGAACCCGTAGGGTCTACACACTTAAGGTTCGATGACGCTAGGGTTAGAAAGGAAGTTTGTATGTGGTTACCGAATGTTGTTCGGAGTCCTGGATGAGATCCTGGACGTCACAAGGAGTTCCGGAATGGTCCGGAGGTAAAGATTTATATATCGGAAGTCCTGTTTTGGTCACCGGAAAAGTTTCGGGTTTTATCGGTAAAGTACCGGGACCACCGGGAGGGTCCCGGGGGTCCACCAAGTGGGGCCACCAACCCCGGAGGGCTGCATGGGCCATGTGTGAGAGGGAACCAGCCCCGGGTGGGCTGGTGCGCCCCCCCACAAGGGGCCCAAGGCGCAGGGGAGAGTGGGAGGGGGCAAACCCTAGGGCAGATGGGCCCTAAGGCCCATGCTCCCTGCGCCTCCATCTCTCCCCCTCTTGGCCGCCCCCTCCAAGTCCCATCTAGGGCTGGCCGCACCCCTTGGGGTGGGAAACCCTAAAGGGGGCGCAGCCCCCTTCTCCCCTATATAAAGTGAGGCATAGGGCTGCCCATAACACATGAGAACTTCTCCCTCTCTTGGTGCAGCCCTGCCTCTCCTCCTCCTCCTCTCCCGTGGTGCTTGGCGAAGCCCTGCTGGATAACCACGCTCCTCCATCACCACCACGCTGTTGTGCTGCTGCTGGATGGAGTCTTCCTCAACCTCTCCCTCTCTCCTTGCTGGATCAAGGCGCGGGAGACGTCACCGGGCTGTATGTGTGTTGAACGCGGAGGTGCCGTCCGTTTGGCACTAGGATCTCCGGTGATTTGGATCACGACGAGTACGACTCCTTCAACCCCGTTCTCTTGAACGCTTCCGCTTAGCGATCTACAAGGGTATGTAGATGCACTCTCCTTCCCCTCGTTCCTGGTTTCTCCATAGATAGATCTTGGTGACACGTAGGAAAATTTTGAATTTCTGCTGCGTTCCCCAACAGTGGCATCATGAGCTAGGTCTATTGCGTAGATTCTTTGCACGAGTAGAACACAAAGTAGTTGTGGGCGTCGATATTGTTCAATATGCTTGCCGTTACTAGTCTTATCTTGATTCGGCGGCATCGTGGGATGAAGCGGCCCGGACCAACCTTACACGTACGCTTACGTGAGACCGGTTCCACCGACAAACATGCACTAGTTGCATAAGGTGGCTGGCGGGTGTCTGTCTCTCCCACTTTAGTCGGATCGGATTCGATGAAAAGGGTCCTTATGAAGGGTAAATAGCAATTGGCATATCACATTGTGGTCTTTGCGTAGGTAAGAAATGTTCTTGCTAGTAACCCATAGCAGCCACGTAAAACATGCAAACAACAATTAGAGGACGTCTAACTTGTTTTTGCAGGGTATGCTATGTGATGTGATATGGCCAAAAGGATGTGATGAATGATATATGTGATGTATGAGATTGATCATGTTCATGTAATAGGAATCACGACTTGCATGTCGATGAGTATGACAACCGGCAGGAGCCATAGGAGTTGTCTTAATTTATTGTATGACCTGCGTGTCATTGTGCAACGCCATGTAATTACTTTACTTTATTGCTAACCGGTAGCCATAGTAGTAGAAGTAATAGTTGGCGAGACAACTTCATGAAGACACGATGATGGAGATCATGATGATGGAGATCATGGTGTCATGCCGGTGACAAGATGATCATGGAGCCCCGAAGATGAAGATCAAAGGAGCTATATGATATTGGCCATATCATGTCACTACTTTATATAATTGCATGTGATGTTTATTATGTTTTATGCATCTTGTTTACTTAGGACGATGGTAGTAAATAAGATGATCCCTTACAAAATTTCAAGAAGTGTTCTCCCCTAACTGTGCACCGTTGCTACAGTTCATCGTTTCGAAGCACCACGTGATGATCGGGTGTGATAGATCCTTACGTTCACATACAACGGGTGTAAGACAGATTTACACATGCAATACACTTAGGGTTAACTTGACGAGCCTAGCATGTACAGACATGGCCTCGGAACACGGAGACCGAAAGGTCGAGCATGAGTCGTATAGAAGATACGATCAACATGAAGATGTTCACCGATGATGACTAGTCCGTCTCACGTGATGATCGGACACGGCCTAGTTTGACTCGGATCATGTGATCACTTAGATGACCAGAGGGATGTCTATCTGAGTGGGAGTTCATAAGATGAACTTAATTATCTTGAACATAGTCAAAAGATCTTTGCAAATTATGTCGTAAGCTCGCGCTTTAGTTCTACTGTTTAGATATGTTCCTAGAGAAAATTTAGTTGAAAGTTGATAGTAGTAATTGTGCGGACTAGGTCCGTAAACTGAGGTTTGTCCTCATTGCTTCATAGAAGGCTTATGTCCTTAATGCACCGCTCAGTGTGCTGAACCCCAAACGTCATTTGTGGATGTTGCGAACATCGGACATACACGTTTTGATAACTACGTGATAGTTCAGTTAAATGGTTTAAGTAGAGGCACCAAAGGCGTTTTCAAAACGTCGCGGAACATATGAGATGTTTCAAGGGCTGAAATTAGGATTTCAGGCTCGTGCCCACGTCAAGAGGTATGAGACCTCCGACGATTTCTTAGCCTGCAAACTAAGGGAGAAAAGCTCAATCGTTGAGCTTGTGCTCAGATTGTCTGAGTGCGACAATCACTTGAATCAAGTGGGAGTTGATCTTCCAGATGAAATAGTGATGGTTCTCCGAAGTCATTACCACCAAGCTGCTAGAGCTTTGTGATGAACTATGATATATCAGGGACATATATGATGATCCTTGAGATATTCGCGATGTTTGACACCGCGAAAGTAGAAATCAAGAAGGAGCATCAATTGTTGATGGTTGGTGAAACCACTAGTTTCAAGAAGGGCAAGGGCAAGAAGGGATACTTCATGAAACGGCAATTCAGCTGCTGCTCTAGTGAAGAAACCCAAGGTTGAACCCAAACCCGAGACTGAGTACTTCTGTAATAAGGGGAACAGCCACTGGAGCAGAATTACCCTAGATACTTGGTACATGAGAAGGCTGGCAAGGTCGATAGAAGTATATTGGATATACATTATGTTAATGTGTACTTTACTAGTATTCCTAGTAGCACCAGGGTATTAGATACCGGTTCGGTTGCTAAGTGTTAGTAACTCGAAATAAAAGCTACGGAATAAACGGAGACTAGCTAAAGGTGAGCTGACGATATGTGTTGGAAGTGTTTCCAATGTTGATATGATCAAGCATCGCAGGCTCCCTCTACCATCGAGATTTGGTGTTTGCGTTGAGCATAGACATGATTGGATTATGTCTATCGCAATACGGTTATTCATTTAAGGAGAATAATGGTTACTCTATTTATTTGAATAATACCTTCAATGGTCTTGCACCTAAAGGAATGGTTTATTGAATCTCGATCGTAGTGATACACATTTTCATGCCAAAAGATATAAGATAGTAATGATAGTACCACTCACTTGTGGCACTGCCATGTAAGTCATATTGGTATAAAACGCATGAAGAAGCTCCATATTGATGGATCTTTGGACTCACTCATTTTTGAAAAATTTGAGACATGCAAACCATGTCTATTGGTGTATATGCATGAAGAAACTCCATGCAGATGGATTGTTTGGACTCACTTGATTTTGAATCACTTGAGATATGCAAATCATACCACATGGGCAAGATGACTGAAAAGCCTCGTTTTAGTAAGACGGAACAAGATAGCAACTTGTTGGAAGTAACACATTTTGATGTGTGCAGCCCAATGAGTGCTGAGGCATGCAGTGAATATCGTTATGTTCTTACTTCACAGATGATTCAAGTAGATATTGAGTATATTTACCTGATGAAACATAAGTCTGAATTATTGAATGGTTCAAGTAATTTCAGAGTGAAGTAGAAGATCTTCGTGACAAGAGGATAGAATGTCTATGATATGATCATAGAGATGAATATCTGAGTTACGAGTTTTGGCACACAATTTAGACATTGTGGAAATTGTTTCACAATTAATACCGCCTGGAACACCATAGTATGATGGTGTGTCCGATCATCATAGTTGCACCCTATTGGATATGGTGCGTGCCATGATGTCTCTTATCGAATTACCACTATCATTTATGGGTTAGGCATTAGAGACAACCACATTCACTTTAATAGGGCACCACGAAATTCTGTTGAGACGACACCGTATGAACTATGGTTTAGAGAAACCTAAGCTGTCATTTCTTAAAAGTTTGGGGCTGCGATGCTTATGTGAAAAAGTTTCAGGCTGATAAGCTCAAACCCAAAGCGGATAAATGCATCTTCATAGGACACCCAAAACAATTGGGTATACCTCCTATCTCAGATCCAAAAGCAATAAGGGATTGTTTCTAGAATCGGGTCCTTTCTCGAGGAAAAGTTTCTCTCGAAAGAATTGAGTGGGAGGATGGTGGAGACTTGATAAGGTTATTGAACCGTCATTTCAACTAGTGTATAGCAGGGCACAAAGAGTTGTTCCTGTGGCACCTACACCAATTGAAGTGGAAGCTTATGATAGTGATCATGAAACTTCGGATCAAGTCACTACCGAACCTCGTAGGACGACAAGGACATGTACTGCTTCGGAGTGGTACGGTAATCCTGTCTTGAAGGTCATGTTGCTAGACAACAATGAACCTACGAGCTATGGAGAAGTGATGGTGGGCCCAAATTCCGACAAATGGTTAGAAGCCATAAAATCCGAGATAGGATCCATGTATGAAAACAAAGTGTAGACTTTGGAAGAAATACTTGATGGTCGTAAGGCTATTAGGTACATATGGATTTTGAAAGGAAGACAGACAATGATGGTAAGTGTCACCATTGAGAAAGCTCGACTTGTCGTTAAGATGTTTCCCGACAAGTTCAAAGAGTTGACTACGGTGAGACTTTCTCACTCGTAGCGATGCTAAGAGTCTGTTGGAATTATATTAGCGATTACTGCATTGTTTATGAAATCTTGCAGATAGGATGTCAAAACATTGTTTCCTCGACGATTTTCTTGAGGAAAGGTTGTATGTGATACAACCGGAAGGTTTTGTCAATTCTGAAAGATGCTAATAAGTATGCAAAGCTCCAGCTATTCTTCTAAGGACTGGGGTAAGCATCTCGGAGTTGGAATGTATGCTTTGATGAGATGATCAAAGATTTTGGGTTTATACAAAGTTTATGAGAAACTTGTATTTCCAAAGAAGTGAGTGGGAGCACTATGGAATTTCTGATGAGTATATGTTGTTGACATATTGATGATCAGAAATGATGTAGAATTTCTAGAAAGCATATAGGGTTATTTGAAAACTGTTTTTCAATGGAAAACCTGGATTAGGCTACTTGAACAATAAGCATCAAGATCTATAAGATAGATCAAAATGCTTAATAGTACTTTTAAATGAGCACGTACCTTGACATAATCTTGAAGGTGTTCAAGATGGATCAGTCAAAGAAGGAGTTCTTGCCTGAGTTGTAAGGTATGAAGTTAAGACTTAAAAGCTCGACCACGGCAGAATAGAGAGAAAGGACGAAGGTCGTCCCCTATGCTTAAGACATAGGCTCTACAGTATGCTACGCTGTGTACCGCACCTGAAGTGTGCCTTGCCATGAGTCAGTCAAGGGGTACAAGAGTGATCCAAGAATGGATCATAGGACAGCGGTCAAAGTTATCCTTAGTAACTAGTGGACTAAGGAATTTTCTCGATTATGGAGGTGGTAAAAGAGTTCGTCGTAAAGGGTTACGTCGATGCAAGCTTAACACCTATCCGGATAGCTCTCAGTAGAGATACCGGATACGTATTATGGAGCAACAATTTAGAATAGCTCCAAGTAGAACAGTTATTTGGAATAGCTCCAAATAGAGCGTGGTAGCTACATCTAGGAGATGACATAGAGATTTGTAAAGCACACACGGATCTAAAAGGTTCAGACCCGTTGACTATAACCTCTCTCACAAGCATAACATGATCAAACCCAGAACTCATCGAGTGTTAATCACATGGTAAATGTGAACTAGATTATTGACTCTAGTAAACTCTTTGGGTGTAAGTCACATGGGAATGTGACCTTGAGTGTTAATCACATATCAATGTGAACTAGATCATTGACTCTAGTGCAAGTGGGAGACTGTTGGAAATATGCCCTAGAGGCAATAATAAAAGTATTATTATATTTCCTTGTTCATGATAATTGTCTTTTATTCATGCTATAACTGTATTATCCGGAAATCATAATACACGTGTGAATACATAGACCACAATATGTCCCTAGTGAGCCTCTAGTTGACTAGCTCGTTGTGATCAACAGATAGTCATGGTTTCCTAGCTATGGACATTGGATGTCGTTGATAACGGGATCACATCATTAGGAGAATGATGTGATGGACAAGACCCAATCCTAAGCATAGCACAAAGATTGTGTAGTTCGTTTGCTAGAGCTTTTCTAATGTCAAGTATCTTTTCCTTAGACCATGAGATTGTGCAACTCCCGGATACCGTAGGAGTGCTTTGGGTGTACCAAAAGTCACAACGTAACTGGGTGGCTATAAAGGTGCATTACAGGTATCTCCGAAAGTGTCTGTTGGGTTGGCACGAATCGAGACTGGGATTTGTCACTCCGTGTAAGCGGAGAGGTATCTCTGGGCCCACTCGGTAGGACATCATCATTTGCGCAATGTGACCAAGGAGTTGATCACGGGATGATGTGTTACGGAACGAGTAAAGAGACTTGCCGGTAACGAGATTGAACAAGGTATAAGGATACCGACGATCGGATCTCGGGCAAGTACAATACTGCTAGACAAAGGGAATTGCATACGGGATTGATTAAGTCCTTGACATCGTGGTTCATCCGATGAGATCATCGTGGAACATGTGGGAGCCATCATGGGTATCCAGATCCTGCTGTTGGTTATTGACCGGAGAACGTCTCGGTCATGTCTGCATGTCTCCCGAACCCGTAGGGTCTACATACTTAAGGTTCGATGACGCTAGGGTTATAAAGGAAGTTTGTATGTGGTTACCGAATGTTGTTCGGAGTCCCGGATGAGATCCTGGACGTCACGAGGAGTTCTGAAATGGTCCGGAGGTAAACATTTATATATGGGAAGTCCTGTTTTGGTCACCGGAAAAGTTTCAGGTTTTATCGGTAAAGTACCGGGACCACCGGGAGGGTCCCGGGGGTCCACCAAGTGGGGCCACCAACCCCGGAGGGCTGCATGGGCCATGTGTGGGAGGGAACCAGCCCCGGGTGGGCTGGTGCGCCCCCCACAAGGGGCCCAAGGCGCAGGGGAGAGTGGGAGGGGGCAAACCCTAGGGCAGATGGGCCCTAAGGCCCATGCTCCCTGCGCCTCCCTCTCTCCCCCTCTTGGCCGCACCCTCCAAGTCCCATCTAGGGCTTGCCGCACCCCTTGGGGTGGGAAACCCTAAAGGGGGCGCAGCCCCCTTCTCCCCTATATAAAGTGAGGCATAGGGCTGCCCATAACACATGAGAACTTCTCCCTCTCTTGGTGCAGCCCTGCCTCTCCTCCTCCTCCTCTCCCGTGGTGCTTGGCGAAGCCCTGCTGGATAGCCACGCTCCTCCATCACCACCACGCCGTTGTGCTGCTGCTGGATGGAGTCTTCCTCAACCTCTCCCTCTCTCCTTGCTGGATCAAGGCGCAGGAGACGTCACCGGGCTGTATGTGTGTTGAACGCGGAGGTGCCGTCCGTTTGGCACTAGGATCTCCGGTGATTTGGATCACGACGAGTACGACTCCTTCAACCCCGTTCTCTTGAACACTTCCGCTTAGCGATCTACAAGGGTATGTAGATGCACTCTCCTTCCCCTCGTTGCTGGTTTCTCCATAGATAGATCTTGGTGACACGTAGGAAAATTTTGAATTTCTGCTGCGTTCCCCAACACCCGGGGCTCACGCCACAGCTCGGCGGACCAGCGGGTTCCGTGGCTCCCGCTGCAGCTCCTCGGCCCGGGGCGGCGGCTCCCGCTACAGCTCGGCGAAGCGGTGGATTCCGGGGCTCCAGCAGTCCAGCTGCAGCTCGGCAGATGGCGTGCCCGTTGATGGTAAAAACTACCTTCTTCCAATGACTAGTGGATTTACAGTTCTGCTGTGTGTCAGCTCGTTGCGTTGCCGGAAATAGCTATGGCTGGACAACAGAGTTGATGGTACTAATTACCCTAGCAGCTGGTACTGCCTCAATCATGGAGCTGGGTACATTATATAAAATGCTTTGTTCAGTTATCTCCTCCAGATGCTTCAGACTTTAATTGTATCACACTCAAAATATATATGCTTATCTCTTGCTGGATCTACTTTAGTCACTGGTGAGAGATCTATATATATGATGTGCATCCTGGCATATGCATTTCGTTGGAAATTGACAGCATATAACATCTTCATAGGTAAAAAAAGACTGACAAACATATGTTCACTTAGCACATGGAATTGAGAGAATATATCACACCGAAATCACGAACTGATGCCACAAAAAGGTTGCTTGGTTCAAGTGACATGATAAATTAATCCGAGTTTACATCAAGCAAAAAGTATTTTTTTTCTGAGCCAATATCTTTGAAATTGACAAATTTCAACACCTCGACGAATCTAAAATAGAATTGAATGCACTAAAATTAGAGCTTCTTCCTCTTTGGGGTCAATTTTTTCTTGCATGCCATAGAGCGTGAAGGGAATTGAGAAGTAGGTGATGCTGTAGAATTAACAGTACTTGTCCCAGATGGCTGTGATGCATCGTCTCCAGCTATGGCCATAGCAAGCCTCCTGCATGTTTACACACCAATGTTATAAAAGTAGGATTTTTCTTTTGCATGAATCAAATGTGAATATGACAAATATAATAGGTACCTCCTTGTGATAGGCCCAGGGCTGTTATGAAGGCTTGGAGGCAGTGTGATTGTTGTTGTGCGTGTAGGTGTCGCAACAACAACTGGAGCGAGCTCGTGAGCAGACACATCACTAGAAAGTTCAATCACACCGGATGTTAGAAATGGTATAATAGTACTAATTTGATACTAATATAAAGGAGATACTAGTGCATGGGTTATCTCTCTTTAGCTTCATTTTTTTTGCTAGTTGCTTTCCTGTGCCCCAATATCCCACATTCTTTGCACCTATTTCTGCTGCCAAATCTCTTCTTTTCCTTTTCCTTCTCTTTGTCACCTCCTTCTTGGTCATTTGTTTTGCCATTATCATCTTTTTTCTTCCGTTTGCTGCCACCACCGTCTTCAAGGCAACTTTTGATTCTCTGCTTCCTCCGTCTCCCAACAGAGCTCTTTAAATCCGGTGGCACCATCTCAAAATCTAGATTAACATGAGGCCATTGAGACTTGTCCGTGATTGGTTCAATCTCTCCAGCATAGGCAGCCCGAAACCTACTCACGGAGTAGTACTCATGTACATATGGTTGAAAGTTCACATCTGCCGTCTCTATAAGGAATGCAAGTGCATGCTCACATGGCTTTCCAGTGCGTTGCCATTCTAGGCAGGTGCACTCACAGCTGCCTATCTTCACAACATGCCTAAGATTATTCTTGCTAGTGTCCTTGACCTCGCAACTTTCTCCGGTTGATCTTCCAACAACCAAATGGTCAAGTTGCCTAGTTCTATTATTTATTTGTTGAATGATGGCAGGCAATATCTCTCCCTGGAGCATTTCCCCAATCCTTCTCCTTCTATAAACAAGTATCATAATTTTCTCTCTTATTGCATCAGCTAGCTCATCCATGGGCAGCTCCTTTGTTCCTTTGATCCAACTGTTGAAGCACTCAGCTAGATTATTGTGAATGTAATCACATTTTATTTCTGTGTTGAAGTCACATCTCATCCACTTTAAGTTATGATAGGTACACAAGTAGGTACTCACTGCAGGTTCAGCTTCAAATATCTTGCCCATATGATAATTAAATGTTTCCAGACGATAAGCCTTGGCTGCTGGCCACATGCGACCAAAAACATCTCCATGAAACTTCTTTTTGAAGTTCGCCATTAGATGCCTAAAGCATTCCCTTTGCTCAGCTTGAGGAAACACAATTTTAACTGCATTCTCTAACCCTTTGCATGCATCAGTACAAATAGCTAGAGTTTGAAGATGTCCTATTGCCCTATGCAGTTGTTCCATAAACCAAATCCAGTTACCCTCGGTCTCCGTACCAAAGAAACCAAATTCTAAAGGAAACATCCAATTTTGTCCATCTAGTGCTGTACATGCTGCTAATTGACCATTCCATTTTCCAGTCAAAAATGTGGAGTCTATACTGACATATGGTCTACAACCAGCCAAGAAGCCATCAATGCACGGCTTAAGTGCCATAAAAAATCTGCGGAAATGCACTTCACCTCCTTCCCTCTTGACATCAACCTCGACAATGCTACTAGGAGATCTTTTATCAATCTCAGCTTTGAAATTCAATAATGACTGAAAGCTTTTTCCCCAGGTCCCATATAAACTATTCTTGGCCCTATCTTTTCCCTTGTCAACAGTATGATACCCAATAGTACATTTGTATTCGGCCTGTAGCTTTTTTCGGAGCTCGCTGGCACCAATGTTTGGTTCAGTTTGAAGATACCCCATTGCCTTTTCTGCCACCCATGCTTGGTCTGCCATGCTCGTAATCACTGCAGCGGTTGATGAACACGTATGAGGCTTTACTATCTTGTTTACCTGCAGAAAACACAATACCAACCATTAGTAGCAAGTAATTTAGAGAAGATAGTTTTAACATAAAAGATGATTCATGTTAGATAAGTTTGTACCCTGACTGTTTTTCCATCTTCTATTGTCCTAGCAGTTATTCTCCAAGGGCATGCATTTCCTTTACAGTGACCCACAAATCTAGTAGTGTCACTATCCTTGGTCTTGATGTCAAACTTGCCTCTAATAGCAAATGTTCTCATGAGCATCCTAAACTCGTTCATTGAACGAAACAAAGATCCTTCCTCTATCACAGGATGTTCCTTATCATACCAAAAGTGATCCTCTTCAGGCATATGGTCAGGCACAGGAAGAGCCGCATCAGCAAGTAAATCCTCATCAATATCAGCCACACATGCATCAACATCTGCAATGGAGGCTTTCATAGCTGCTTCAGATACAATTTTCCGATGCTCAGGTTCGTCATTGATGCCAAGCACCGAGCACATATTCTCTTCTGTTATAGGAACATCAATTTCTTCATCATTCATTGGTGCTATCTCAATCTTGGACCAATCAACACTTCCTTCCATAGTTGATACATATGTATCATTGCTAGCCACCGGCAGAGACCTACTTGGAGAACAAAAGATTTTTAGTTATGGAGGGGACATCATCTAACTGTCGTTTTCTTATGTTAGGAAACAAGTAACAAATTGTTTAATATTCATTTTCCAGTAAAACTAAGTGTATGCCCATTTCATTGGATTCATGATCCTCCTAGAAGTATTCATCCACATGGTTTAAAGATTTGGATAATTTTAGAGCTTCATACTCTTGAATCCTGATAATTATGTGTCCATCATATTGTTGCAGTTGCAGGGTTACTACAAGTGTAGCAGTGTTACGGGCTGCCTAGCGAGGAGATGCCAAGAGGTTCAAATCCCGGATCCGTATGGCACTGTGTGTTTGGGGTGGGGTGGGAGGAAGGGGAGATAATATACTGACCAATCTGGAGCAGATCGTGGTGATCCATGGACGCAACAGTCGCCTCCCTGTCCGCCAGTCTGTGGGATCGTCTCAGCGGCCATCTGTGTGAAGCCTCGCTGTGTAGGGGTCGTCGGAGTTGATGGCTTGGGGGTCGGCGGTGGATCCGCCTCTCCACTAGCCATGAACACCACGACACAACAGAATCAATCTATGATTTGTTAATAGTTGGTTCCGTTGGGTAAAGCCATGTAAAGAAAGTAATGTGATTTGTTCCCTGTTAATTAGTTGCTTCGGTTGGATACAGCCTTGTAAATAAAAAAGATTTGTACAGTGTCAAATTGTAAATTAGCCACAGGGGCAATTGTGTCTTTTCGCATGGAGAAAAAAGGGATACAAAATCGAAAATGATTACAGTAATTGAAAAGGGCAAATCATCGAAAGAAAAATGAAAAGTGGGGCAAATGATCTAATCCTATGTAAAATGGGGCAAATCATCTAATGCCCAAGTAAAGTGGGGCAAAAGATCCAAGTAAAGCGCGCTCAAGTAGGACGGCGACGAGGGCCTCCTCCGTGACCGTGTTCTTCACCAGGCACACCAGCTGTGCGGCCAGCACGCCCTACGCCCTGCCGCGGTGCTCGAGGCACGCCGCGTTGAAGCCGTCCGTGCCCAGCGCCAGCACGTCCGGGAGCATGTCCGCCGGCTGCCACATCTCGTACGCCGGCTTGTGCAGCGACAGCACGTGCGCCTTTGCCCCATGGCTCCAGTTGCTGCAGTACCTCCAGCCTCTACGGTGCAAGGTACCTCCTCCGTTCCTCCTCATCCTCCTGCCGCTCGGCCATTGGTCCTCCTTTGCTACTCACAGCGCTCCTACACCTCCTGTCCCAAGGGTGACTTGTGTGGGCACAGAGATGCGCCTGCTCGACGTGTATGCAATGAAGGTGTGACACAGGGCCATGGTTTTTGGTGTGACAGTATGAGGTAACATTGGGTCTGAATTCAGAAGGTCCTCTTCATTCTGTGGTTTGTGATAATTTGAGTAGATCGCATCAGTTAATACTGGAGCCTCTTATTACTGTGTGAATTGTTTATTAACAGGATGAGAGGACTTGTGGTTATGACAAATGGATCGACAAACCATGGCAGGGAAGGGAGAGAAGTGTAATTGCTAATCTTGCTAGCAAGAAAGAGGTTCTGGAGAAGAAGCTGAAGGAGAAAGATGGTGGCATAGAAGCTGTGAAGGAGAAGCAGAAGCAGAGAATGGAGAAGAGAATGATTGCAATGGAGATCAGTTGCTATCCAGAGATAGGATGCTAATGTTTTGCTATATTAATGTATTTTGGTTTAGTCGCAATCATGTTTGCAATGGCTGGCAGGGCCTGATGCATTTTGTTTTAATGTATTTTGGTTTAGTTGAGACAAAATTAGTATTTTGGTGAACTCAATGAGATGTACTACTGAAATGCTTGGTCTGTGTATTGAAAGAAAATGGCAATTCGAGATGTTTTGTTTCCTGTACTGCAGTTTCAGATTAATGTCAATTTCATGTACAACAATCTCCTGTACCGAATCGAAATTATTGTACCGAATCAATCTCATGTACCGAATCGAAATTATTGTTTCATGTACCTGTACATCAAACATGATTTGAATCGAATGATTCATGTACTATAGTAGTACATCGTAGCTAAATTTTGACAACACCACTTGATATTCAGTGCCAAATTTTGACAACAATTGTGTCAACATCATAGCTAAAATTTGACAGCAACACAATGATATTCGATGCAAAAATTTTAAATTTTGATAGCAAGAAAGCGATATTCAGTGCCAAATTTTGACAACATTTTTGTGGTCATCACAACTAAATTTTGACAGCAAGACAGTGATATTCAGTACCAAATTATTGACGGCAACACTATAAATAGGTCTAGTACATAACATGACAGCCAAATACTTAAGTTCAAGGTACATAACATCAGTACATCACATCCAAATGTTCATTACATTAATAAGAACAAGTCTGGTAATCAAAATAGGCCTCTAAGCAAAAGATCAAGTTCATTGATGAACTTAGGTGCATTTTCATCAAGTTCAGACATGAACTTGTGTATTTCTTTTCCCATCTACATGGAGAGGAAGTCATCGGTCCACTCATCCCCATGTGGTGCATTTTGTGTGACTGGCTCCTCCTCTGCTCCCACATGCGAGTTATCTGCATCTGCTACAAACATCAAGTTCCATGGTCCAGCCCCTGTCGTTCCTCCATTTGCACCTACTCTTCCAGCACCTCCTCTTGCACCTCCCGTAGCATTGCCTCTCCCAGATCCTCTTCCACCTCCTATAGCATTGCCTCTCCCATTTCCTCTTCCACCTCTTCCTGTAAGTTGCCTCTTCCTTCCTCTTGCATTTTGATTTAGTTGGTGGCTTGATTGAGGAACATCTTCAGGAATATCTTCAGTAACGCCCCTCCTTCTGACCCTGCCACTTGACATAGCTGTTGTCACTCTAGGTGGAGGCACGGTAGCTCTAGCTTGTGCAACAAACACAGATTCAGGAAGAGGGCCATGATCCATGACTGGTTGATATGACATCCTCTCCTAATTAAGCAAAGGAAAATGTAGACATTCAGTGGAAGTGATAATGAACAAGATTCAAACAAAGAATAGCAGATTAAGAATGTTACCATTTGTTGCAAGAGATAAACCATTGATCCTGGGGTCTGAGTTGGATCCATGGTTGGATGTACTGTGTGTGCCATTATGTTCTGCATTTACAACAGTTTAGTTGCACATATGACTGAAAGTAATTACAGAAATAAGAAACTAGGTGCATGCTGTAACTTACAGAAATTATGGATGGATCATCAAACTCGTCTTCCGAATCATCTTCTGTAGCTTGAGGTGCCTCTCTGTTAGTTTATTGCCATTTATTGTGGCCTTTCTTATTGTGATTTGCACCTCCACACAGAGAACAGTGCATGGTTACACCATGTTTAGTCAGTTTCTTCCCTCCTTCCTTGTCTTGCTTCTCTTCTGGATCTTTCTTTCTATTTCTCCTTGGTCTGCCCATGACCATTGTGTACACAGGTGGGTACACCTCTACTCCATCCATCTTTGTCCAATGCTCCTGGTCTCTCATTGGCTTGATGTTGAAACCATAGGCTTTTATGTATGTTTGTACTTAATAGCATTCATGCACTAGGCTTTCAAGATCAATCCTCTCCTCTCTAGCACAAGCTATAGCATGATGACATGGAATTCCTGACAGCTCCCATCTTTTGCAATCACAACTCTCATTGTTCAAATCAACTGTATAAGAATGGTTCATTGACAGCACCTTGAAAACCTTTTGACCTGCCCCTTGAACCATGCAGTGAGCAGCCCATTCAGTAAACTTGTCAAGTTTCTTTTGAATTTTTGGGCACAATCTTCTAGTCCATTTCCTATCAGTGGCCAGCTCCTTTTGCTTGTTGTACATCCTGGTTGTGATCTTGTCATTCATGCTATCCAACATTGACTTAATGGGTAGTTCTCTTGATTCCAAGATCCAGCTGCCAATTGATTGAAAACAAACATGTTACTACACACATGAGAATTAACTAAGTTACACATGCTACAACTAAAGTACACCAAATGCATACCTGTTGAAAACTTCAGACATGTTATTGAGTAGAATGTCACATTTTGGATAAGGGTTGAAAAATGCTTTAATCCAGGTTCTTGGAGGCCATTTCTCAGCCCACTTGTATGCATCAAAGCTGTCTTGTTTCATCTTTTCCATTGCTTTAGTGTATGCAGGAACATTTGTGGCCTTAGCAATTGCCCACAAGTTGTTCTTCACCTGTTCACCTTTATGGATATTGTGGAAATTCTGGTACGTATACATATGCCTCACACAAAACCTATGTTGAGCATCAGGCCATATCTTCGCCACTGCTTTTATAAGACCCTGCAATTTAACAAAAGCAAGTAAATTTCACTACAGCAAGTCATGTAGGGAGCACAAAGTAATTTATTATGCTCATACCTTTTGCTTGTCACTCATGATTGTGTATGGAGATGTGTTGAATATGTTGAGGTCATCCTTTAAGCTTGCCAGAAACCACTCCCAGCTGTTAGTTGACTCCACTTCCACAATGCCAAATGCTATAGGGTAGATACAGTCATTTGGGTCAATACCAACAGCTGTGATTAAATTTCCTTTATATCTGGTCTTTATGTGACATCCATCAATAAAAATTATTGGCCTGCAACCCATAAGCCAACCTCTCTTGCATGCATCCAAAGGCCAGTACAATGTCGAGAACTGGTCATGTGTCTCTTTTGTCTTCTCATCTGTTATCTCCTTCATGCAAAGGAAAAATTTGGTACCAGGATTGCTTTTCCTTAATTCCTCTCCATAATCCCATAACTTCTTGTATTGATCATCATCATCCCCCTTATCTCCTTCACTGATGCCCTTCTGGATCTTCCAAGTTTGCTCCTGGTTGGTATGAGGTTGAACTCTGTCTGAACCTTCTCTGCATATTTCTTTAAGGGCATCTTCTCATTGTCTCTGAACTCATTTTGAATTTTCTGGTTAGAAAAGGAGCTGTCAACCCTTTAAGATTCCATGACTTACTGCAAGTGTGCTCATCAAAGTACTTTTTTATGACAAAGCTAGCAGTTCTGTTGTCCTTGCTTGCTTGAAGATACCATGGGCAATCACCAGATCATTGAGCTACAACTCTAGTAGAAGTGTCCCTTGTTTTCTTCACTTGAACCCTGTTCCTTATGCTATATGATGTTATAGCGTGTCTAAGCTCCTGCACATTACCAAACACCATGCCAAGTCTAAAAATAGGGGTATTCAAATCTGTTTCTACATTAAATAAAACACTTCATAAAATAGGGGTATTCAAATCTGTGTCTACAGTAAATATGGATAAATAAGTGGTAAGAACATTATCTTAACAACATAGAATTCACTTCATAAAACACTTCCAGTAAACAACCCAAAATTGATAAAAACAAACAAATTATTGGCAGAGAGTCTCCCGCTGTGTTGGTACGATAGACTCACACGCACACAGGTTGCTCGGTGGAATTTCTGGAAGAAACAAGGAAGATCTAGCAGAGTAAGAAACAGAGCACACATACACTTCGCTTGTTTCTAACAAAATTGTCCAGGCAACAAATGCCCTTCGCTTGCTGGCTGCTTACAGAAACTCACCCAACAAGTACTGACTAGCTTACACTATGCACGCATACACATGGTCACTGATCAAAATTGAGTGTGTACCTACTAGTCAAAATTCAGTTAAGCAAGTGTCAAAAAATTCAGTTAAGCGTCCAACATTCAGTTAAGCATCTGTCAAAAAGTTCAGGAATGCTACTGTCATCAAGTTCAGCAATGCTACTGTTAAATTTTCAGTATACCTACTTCGTATTTCTAATAAAATCAAATCGACTATCCTCTATGTCATCAAATCTGCATCTTTTGTCCATCACAAATACCAAAAAAGAGGTGCCTTTGTAACCCACGCATTACCTAAGAACAGACATCAGTTTCAAATCCTAAAGTGTCATTGCGCATTAGGGGAATAACCTAAACACAACTAAGAGTCATCACAACAGCACCCTGACATACAGAATTACAGATCCTAGTTCCTGTCGCGCCACACATACATCTAAAACCCTACAGAAACCAGGAGACAGAGGGGCAGAGGAGACGACACAATTCTCACCATATGGAGGAGCTGCATCGCCGGGAGCTCGCCGACGAGGCGCCGCCATTCGCGCCCGCGACGATCAATGGTGCCGTCATGATCCACCCAGGTGGCGGCACCGAACGATCGAACTAGGAGAGAGACGAAGAGAAGAGCCTGACTACAGGCGGGATGTTATGGGCGGACTGCTGTGTCCCACCGGCTCAGGGGCTTATGTGCGAACAATAAACAGAACGAAGGGGGTTTTCGTAATATTTCACCCAGCCACACACCTCAGTTCGCGACGGCACTCGCTAACATTGGGTCCCGCAGCCACGCTGGCATCTAGTCAGCAGCGCGAACGTATGAAAACGTGATTCGAATCGTATTTGCATGAGAAAGCCAAGTTTTTGCAGCAAATCGGTGTATTTTTCAAGTTCGTGCACCAAACTGAACATTGGTGGCAAGTTTAGGCACCATTGGTGTAATTACCTTAAAATAAAATTATGAAGTGCGCTCATTCTTTTCAAGGTAGAAATGTAGAGGCATTAGACGAAATGTTAATTTTTTTCAAGAGCAAGGCTCCAAAAGGACACACCTATTCACACATGTTTTTTGCCAAAAGCAAACACGACCATATCGATTGCATTTTTTTTTGGAAATTGATTGCACTATGGGTTGTCTTCCGGGAGCGCCACCTCTGGATCTCAAACAAATAGTTTTTTTAGGAGCGCAGATAAATGGGTTGAGAAATCATGCCCAGTTTACCCCAGGTCTCAGTTTCGTCTTCTGGAGCAGCAGCCCATGAGGACAGCTGGGCCATTAATTGAAAGGAGACTAAAAGATCGCTATAACACCAAATTTGACGACCAGAAATGCTCAAATCAGAAAATGAGCGGCCAGAAATGAAGGAGCCTGAGACGACATGGATTAGGTGTGGTTTTACTGTTTTAAATTGTTACACATTTCTATGTGATTTTTTTCTTCAAATTCATGAACATTTTTTGAAATTCAGAAAAGTAACTCACATTCATGATTCTATTTAAAATTCAGCATATTTTTTGAAATTCCAGGCCACTTTTTAAAATTTTGGTTTTATTAAGTCTAGGATTTTTCAAAATTTCTTAACATTTTTTCCAAATCAAGGAACATTTTTTGAATATATGAACATTTATCGAAATCGGAACATTTACTGGACTATAGAACAATTCTCAAAATTATAATTTCGTCAAAATATCGATTTTTTTTATTTGTGAGCAGTTTTTGAAATCCCAAATATTTATTCAAATTTGGGAACTTTTTTCAAAGTTAAAAGATGAAAAAAAATAGATGCTCCCCGCCCGCACAGGGCCCAGCCGGAAGCCGGGCGGTGGGGTGTGGCATTGCTACGAGGTGAATAGTACTCTCGCTCACTGTATGGGGCAGGGGTGGGGTCGGGTTGCACAGGGCCTGGCCGAAAGCTGATGTATTTTTCGTATGCATGCAAATTTTTGCGATGGAATGACATTTGCAGAGGGTTGGGGGGGGGGGGGGGGGGGGGACATCGATGCGCCAGAAAGATTGTTTTACGAAGCATTTTAGAGGACCAATTTTGTTCTTTTTGCCGAGACCTCCAAGAATGGCATTTCATCACAAAAATTTGCACGCATGTGAATCACACATCGATGTTTGTCGCCATATATTTTTCTGAATTTATTTAATATATTTTTCGGCAAATAGCATTTGTTGGGTCGTGTATGGTTACTTGTGCTCCAATTGTGTACATGGCAATAATATATGTCATGGGCCCGGTAGAGAGAATGCAGTTACTGTGTTCGGCCTATTACTACAAATGTTGGCCCAGCAATGATCTTGTCGTGGCGACCATAATGCATTTCCTGCATTTGCGCCTGATAAATTGGAAGTAGTATGATTCTATGAATAATCAACAATTCGATACTTCCTCTAAAGACAAATTCAAACCGGTTCCTCTCAAAGAAATGGAATAGTACTTCCCCAATCGAATCTTTGACAAACCAATCAACTCAAAATAATCAACTACAGTACCTTTTCTTCTAGGAACTTAGTTTAATTAGCCCAATGATATGCTCTGATTAGCCTGCTGGCTTCCGACTGCATTTCTGTCCCTTCATTAGTAAAGCTCCCAGATGATGTACACAAAAAAAAACTATTAGGATATGCTAACATGACGGTTGGTCGAAAAAGTATCCAGCTAGCCGCCACCTTTTAACAAGTCTGAGCATAGAGTAACCGCATCGTCAGACCATCCTGAAGGATCTTCGAAATGGTTGACCATGGATAAATTAGTCAATCTGGCTATCCAGGACACCTGGTGTTTGTGCCTTCTAATTAACCTATTTTTTAGAAGAATATATATACTAGTTAATCTTATATGCAGCATATATATGGTCGTGGCCCCGTGCAATTGGGCGAGCACACATGCTTGCGTCTGCGATGACGATTTCGAGTTTAGTCAACTGATTGATACTCGTCGAACTGCATAATCCAGCTTTGTGATCCTCGGTAAATAATTCATTCAATTTATTTTACAGGTGTACCAGATTCGTATCCCGAGTACTCTCAAACGATCATGATTCTGAGACTCGGACAAAACCACAAAAGAAAACTACTCCCTCCGTTCCTAAATATTTGTCTTTCTAGAAATTTTAACAAGTAACTACATACGGAGCAAAATGAGTAAATCTACACTCTAAAATATGTCTATATACATTTATATGTGATGGTCCATTTGAAACCTCTAAAAAGACAACTATTTAGAAACGATCGAGAAAATCAAGTCAAACCTCAGAATGATTGAACAAAAGAATTTTCTGGTAGTTTTGGTGCATGCCATGGTGTTGCTTTATTCCATCTTGGTTACTGGTGGTTTCTTTATTCTGTCTTCAGAATAAATTCAACCATCAGGTTCTGGATTATAGCAGCCGGTGACCATGTTCTGCAACTTCACCAGGTAATTTGCAATAGGAAATCCCATGTTCGTAACATGTTCTTCTTTGAAAGGAAAAATGAGTTACACCTCGATCCACTACATAGCACGAAGCAAGCATGCCTGTGCATTCACAAATGTTCGAGGGAGCGCTGGGTATTCCTCTAGCAAAAAGCTACTCCTTCCGTTCATAAATATAAGGTATCTAACTTTTTTCTAAATTAGATGTATATATACATATTTTAGTCCGTATGTAGTCCATATCAAAATATTCAAAATATCTTATATTTGTGAACAGAGAGAGTAAATGGCAAGTTTGGAGGAAACTCCTAAGGCCCTGTTATGTATTAGGGGTCTATTTGGGACCGTTCCACTCTTAAAATTCAGTTTCGATCTAAAAAACTCAAGCCGAACGTGATGGATCAACGATGTCCCGCTAAAAAAAACTAGAACCCAGGATACAACTCCCAGCTTTTCGTGAAATTCTTCTGGGGGTGCTCCCAAAACTCTACTTCAAAAAGTCTTCGTGGAGTTGGGAAAAGAATTACCCATCACCGCCACTGATAAGTGGATACCCCTTCGCTTTCTCCCCACATCACGCAACCCCCAATAGACGTTTCCCACCGATCTTTTTTCTTATAGTTGTAGAGCTGGAAGACAAACAGAATAAACTACTCTATGAAGTAGCTGCAACACATAGATGAAACTGCTCTAGAAGGGATTTGACGGAGTGTAGCTGGTTTTGATGGACTGGAGTAGTCCCAAACATGCCCTAGATGTATTTCTTTGTGGACTCTACTATTATTATTTTGGAAAAAGAAGAAAGAAAGAACCCAGCCTCTTCAGCGGTTGATGCGCATGGCCTTTTATTATTGTAAAGTGTCATCATCCAAATAGTGTGAAACAAAAGGCTTAAAAAATACTCTCTTTGTTTTTATTTACTCCGCATATTAGCTTTGATCAAAGTTAAATTTTGTAAACGTTGACAAAGTTTATAGACAAAAATATTAACATATACAATAACAAATCAATACCATTAGATTCATTATTGAATATACTTTCGCATCATACAGATTGCTATTGTAACTGTTCATATATTTTTCTATAAACTTGGTCACACTTTATGAAGTTTGACTTTAGTCAAATCTAATATGCAGAGTAATAAAAAGAGAGGGAGTACATACAAGGTTAGCCCAGCAAACTAAAAGAAATATTACAAAATACTCTCATGCTTCAGTAATTCGGACCACCGTGCAAAGGTTGGACATATCCAGGGCAACTGATTACTATTGGCTGCATCTGAAAGCCGTGAGCTCCCACACCGCCGCATGTTGAAGATAGGATCGCAAGCGGATCCAATTCGTACTTTTGTAGTTAGCCTAAAAAATAAAAGGGAAGCTCTCACGATGTTAAAACACAACCATTTCTACATTTACATATAGCTCATACTCTCACCCGGATTTGAGCCATAAGTTTAGGATGGATCCCTATCAACTAATTTCCGAACATATTCGTTATTTTTGTATGACGAGGTAACCAAGTTACTTTCACCACTTAGCATTGCCTCCATAGTCGGAGTGAATGGGAACCTGGCAAAGCGTATTTACTCGTGATAAGATTTGAACTATTTTGAACTAAAATTTTATACATTTCATATGGGGCCATTTCATTTTACAAAAATAAAAAACCACT
The DNA here is from genome assembly GCA_963921465.1 of Triticum timopheevii. NCBI lineage: Eukaryota > Viridiplantae > Streptophyta > Magnoliopsida > Poales > Poaceae > Triticum > Triticum timopheevii. The sequence goes on along the minus strand of OY997266.1, from coordinate 499,307,964 downwards.
TCATTTTTTTGGTAACAAAGACTTCATTTTTTGGGTGCGGTGGCAACAACTCCTGCAACCATTTCAGACGGTTTTTCTTCTTCTTTTTTTGCGCGATCTCGGGCCACCTTGCATAAAAGTTCTTGACTCAACACACTTGCTAGTAGCCACTGAACAGATAAGCTAAATCCCCCAACAAGAAAAAGAACAAATGGATACAGATAAGCTAAAAGAATGTTTGCTTGTTTCAAAAAAAAAAAGAATGTTTGGATGCTCTTTCCAACAGTGAAAGGCACGACACAGTACGTAGCACTGGGCCGGATATATATGCATGCGGCCATGCAGTAGCATGCATATCTGAGCCCAGCAGCATGCATATCTGAGCTGAGCCGTGAGTGATGGTCGAGTCACAATTAGAACACGTGTTGATGGGCGACTTATCGGTCGATCGGTCGGCCGGCGGGGCTAAGCTATAGCCAGGCATCATCGTAGGCATGGAGGAACCAAGCAAAGTGGCCATGCTTTTGGGCCGTTTTTTCTCTGTACGTGTTGTGGCCGGATTTGCTGCCGAACTTTAGCCCCGCTTTCTTCCACTGTAGAGTGTACTAATTTGCATGTCTGTCTGCTCAGTTGTCTTTCCTTTTTCCCATTGCGCACGTGTGCGACTTTGGTCCGAATCCCCGGGCGGCAAACGTCTCGTCCTTGTCCCGACACCTACACATATAGCTGAGCTTTGCTGTCAGCTGCTGGGCATTCTCACCGTCGATGAGCATGGCCGTCGATGGGCTGGGCCATGGGTCGTCAACTCATCCATGGTGAACCGACCGGGAAGTGACAGGTCACTAAATTTTCACTGTAGTCCATGTGTGGCTAGTACTATGTGCGGTAGAAAGTTAGATTGAACATGCATGCATATCTCAGAGCAGTTGGTTTGGACTTTGGAGAGGAAGTGGCCGGCCGAGCCAATGTTCCAAGTGGAGCTCCTTCATCCATCTTTTGTACAGATCCGATGTGATGTGCATGTGCCCATGACTGACTAGCGTGGCGGAATTCCGACGTCGTCACCTCCGCTTACAACTTGAAGCAGTGAAGCACCCATGCAATGCAGTACATGTTTATATTCGGTGATATCTCAAGTAATATTCCAGATGTGAAGCTCGGTACATTTGGTACCATGCATGCATGCATGGAAAGCGCATATATACGCATGATGCGGTTCTCGAGATTAGTTCAGTGCTCAGTTGTACGCAAGAACGCAGGGGCGGCGCTAGGGGTATTCTTGGGTATTCATGTGAATACCCATGATTTTTACGAAACAGTGTTGATTTTGACAAAACAGTGATAATTTTCGAAAAACAACAATGATTTTGGCAAAATGAATACGCATGAATACCCAAAAGCAAATTCCTGGAGCCGCCACTGCAAGAACGGCGTCGGTTTTTAGAAAGAAGGTGATAGATGGGATCAAAATGCCAATGTAATCAGCATATATGCATAGCATATCGTCCATTAATTTCGATTCGGGTACACATATCGTACAGGACATACTACTACACGAGTCGGCATGCAGTTTAGCCACACGTACACATATCATATGTAGGGGCTAGCGCTCATACATGCATGAGTTATTTGCCATCAGATTAATCATACACGCTGCAAGACCCGGCTAATTAATTGACTATTATTTATTTCCAGTTCCAGAGACGGCTTGGCCCTTGAAGCCCTCCAGCTGCGCCTTGCCCCTGGGCCCGTTCTTCCTTATGTACACCCTGTACTCGTCGAAGGTCATCGGGGGGTAGAGGGACGGCCGGTCCGGCGTGACCAGCTCCGCCACCGGCGCTATCGGGACGTCGCCCTTCGGGTTGTAGAAGAGCGCGAGGGAGATGCGCTCCTCCTTGGCGCTCACGATCACCCGGTGCTCCACGCTCTTGTACACTGAGTTGCTCAATATCTGCACCCACAATTAGTTACACCGACAAATAAATCAGCTCATGATCTACTCGCACGTATAAGCACAGAGCAGCATATGTAGGTTACTGACACCATGCATCGTTCATGGCTCGTGCACATCAGCACATGGAATGTCTAGCTATGCCGATGAATTAATTGTCCGTGCCGTGCATGCATGCATGCATGCATGTGCGCGCTTGTTGTTCGGTACTACGTGCATGGATCGTGGTGTGATCCGCTGGCCAGAACATGCATGAGTCTACGTCCGAGGGAGGTACTACGTAATTGCTTCAGAAGACAAAAGTACGTATGCAGTGCCGTAATGGAGTGATCACAAAAATCGGCGTATTTTATGGCCGGCCGGCCGGCCACCGTCCATGCATGTGCGCGCGCGAGCTCTCATGCCGGGCTGCGCGCACGTCTGAGTCAACTCCGGGAACAGCTTAGTTAACTGCTGACCGTGTGGCTAAGAGATACGTCCGATCGGCCTTTTGCTTCTCGAAGCCGAACGGCACATGGATATACAGACGCTTGCATGCATGCACATGCAGACTAATCATACGTACGACGAGTATATATACCTGGATCTGGTCGCCGACGTTGACGATGAAGGCGTCGTCGCGGACGGGCTGCACGGTGACCCACTCGCCGTCGGCGCGGCGGACCTGCAGGCCGCGGACGTGCTCGTCGGCGAGGAGCACGGTGAGGACGCCCGGGTCGGAGTGCGCCGAGAGGCCGAGCGTGAGGTCCGGCTGCGGGCACCGCGGGTAGTAGTTGGCGCGAAGGCATGCGCCGCACTCGGCCCCGCCGAACTCCTTCTGGAACCGCGCCTCCTCCAGCCCCAGGCTCGCCGACAGCACCTTCATCAGCACCTCGCACAGCCTCGTCACCTCCCGCCCGTACTCCTCCGACACCTCCCTGCAAACACACACATGCATATATACATATCATGTCAGTGAGAGTACGTGTACGGGTTTTTTTAAGCTAGACGACGAAAATGAAGTACAACCAAAACAGTGATTCTGCACGTGTAGAACTGTTGTTTTTAGGTCAACCGGGTACATCCGTCTGTGGCTATGCTTAGCTGGCAAGCTTGGAATAGTAGTCATCACACTCTTGCCGGCCGGCCCTGACGCTTTTGCATGAAAGAACCTTTCGCCTACTTTCCGTCCCATGCACGTGTTGGATTTCATATATGTTGACAAAGGTGCACGAAATGAATCTCCTTTTGTGGACACCCTGTTTTTTAAGTAACAATGGGTATTACGTCTACTGTCTACATGTACTGCGATCAATACCTATTTTTTCACGTCTACATGGACTGCAATCAGTACATATTTACGTATATCAATGTACTGTTCTCATATTTAACCTGGCCAAACGCTGATCATAAGTTTTGTAGAGATTGAGTTAGAAATATTTGGACATGGTGGGTGGTATATATGTCACTCCACCTCATATACATATTCTATTTGCTGATTATATATTGTTCTCCCTAGCCCAGTGGTAGGGGAGTTGTGGTGTGTTCATGTTGACTGTCGTTCAATTATCTAATTATCTTCAGCAACGTATTCTAGTAATATCATAGACGTTTGACTTAATTAAATTCCCCGATGAGACTCGACCCTGTCATGCATGGCTGGCTATAACTATTTTCAAGGGAGATGTAAATAACTACCCAAAAAAATAAAATTTCATCTACCATGTAAATAGTCCCTCTAATTTCCTATGGAGTTTACGGATTTGAACTTGAAAACACAACTCTAACCACTATTTTGTGTTCGACCATAATTGTGAAAATTGAATGAATTAAACCGTGTATATTAATTTTAAGTCCGATTTAAAGGTCGGATATTTCTAATTATTGTGGGATTTACTAAGCTAACCCACCTGGTTTACGCTGATCTAACGGTTGGGCTTTGTTGTCTCATAGAATTAAAGGTCCGATATTTCTAATTATTATGGGATTTACTAAGCTAATTATCTTTATTCTGGTGAGCCCATCAAGTACTTTTTATATATAAATAGATTTACACGTGTTAAGTAGTACTACAAGATACTGATAGTCAAAGTTCTTCAAATTTTGAATTAGTCAAGTTTATTGGAGCTGCAATGAGTACAATGGTGTTTGTCAAATTTCTAGTGGGATAAATCGTCGTCATGTAATTACTTCTCGGCCGCCGAGCGAAGGCACCATGCATGCAGAAGAATCAGCATATGTGCAAGTACTTCCCTCCGTTTGAAATTACTTGTCACAAAAATGAACGTATCTACAATTAAAATACATCTAGATACATTCATTTTTTGGACGAGTAATTCCGAACGGAGTGAGTAGTAGCCAGCAAGAATCTTGTGAAAAAAATCAAAAGGCGGGGATCAACGGGAACATACTTGCAGATGCCGGGGTTGGTCGGCCAGTACTTATCCGGGCTCTTGGCGGCCTCCGGCGCGAGGTGGAGGAAGTAGTAGTCCCCCCAGTCGAGGGGCCCGCCCTTCTGGACGCCGACCCGGCTGCCGTACCCCTCGTACGTCCGCGGCTGGTTGGCGTACTGCTGCTTCGCCGAGATGGGCAGCCGGAAGAAGCCGCGCCAGGCCTCCCGCACCGCGCGCATCAGCTCCGGCGCCACCCCGTGGTTCACCACCTGGAAGAACCCCCAGTCCCGGCACGCCGCGGCCACGGCCTCGGTGATCAGGCCGTCGATGCGGCCGTCGTCGGCCGCGAGGAGCTCGCCGAGGTCGATGACCGGAATGCTGTCGTCGGAGGGCTCGTGGAGGACGTTGCCGGCGGTGGCCAGGTGCTGCTGAGCCGGGCGGTCGCGCTGCGGCTTGACGTAGCAGCCCGGGATGGCGGCCAGTCCGCTCTCCGCGACCGCCTGCACGCGCACGATCGGCTCCGGCCACTCCTGCATGCAGTCCGCCATCGCGCTGCCGCTGCGTGCCACCTGCCTATGGAACAGCGAAAGAGTGAGTAAAAGTGGCCACAGAAAAAGGCAACCCGACGACTATGCACACGCACACCGGCTGCCGGCCTGAGCTGCGTCACGGCACATGCACGCAACGACATAGCTAGCTAGCCAATTAAACGAGTGACGATGAACCACGGGGAGAGGAGAGGAGACGGATGGAAGAATTAAACGGCCGGGGACAAAGCACGAGCACTGCTCATGGGAATGCTACGGATGAGCGATGACATCTCGTGGACGGCCGATCTCGATCGTGCATGGCACCGATGGCGAGAGGAAGGTATGGGCAGCCACTACTAGCTAGCGAAAGCTTGATGGTTCATGGCGCTATAGCCATTAAACACGGCGACCAGCACGATGACACGAGCTACAGCACAAGGGATCGAGAAGCTGGGAAAGGTACGTACGATCGGCGTGCTGGACCGGAGACAGTTAAGCCGCGACCGAGTGTTGCGCTCGAGCTTGGACGAACTGGAGTTGTGGAACGTGCGCCTCGGCTGCTTAACTCTTCGCTTAGCCGGCGCTCGGCGGGGGTATGTATAGGACGGGAGAGGGAGGGATAGAGAGAGAGAGAGAGATTAAAGGCCGGATCAGCCGCAAGCTCTTGCGGCTTGTTTAATTTGTCTTTTCCATGGAGGAACGGCTGAGCCGATCTGATCTGGGTGGCCGGCCGGCCGCAGCGCGCACAGCTGGGTCACAGCACGGGCGAGGCAGGGGCCCAGACCCAGACCGGAGCGGCCGGAGGGAGAAACGTGGTTTTTGTGGGGGAATTGGGATTCGTTCGCGGTCGAGCGAGATGGGGGCCGCCACGCTTGATGGCGACCGGCCGGCCGGGAGAAGAACAACGCAGCTGGCGATACCGCGCTGCAAGCTAGCCTCCCGCTCGATCGGATCAAACTTGATTAAATGTTGTTCAACTCACGGCAGCAGTCGCACGAACGAGCCAAGCAATTTGTGCCGCCACGTTTTCAGGTTTGACAAGACAAAGTCAAATAGTATGGTTGTTACTCCCTACATTTCTTTTTAGTCTGTATATAAGATTTTGTCAAAGTCAAACTTTGTAGAAAAAAATTTCAACATCTAAAACACTAAAGCTTTCCTAAAAAAACACTAAAGCTATATGGTATGAAAATTAATTTCATGATGCATCTAACAATATTGATTTCATATTGTGAATCTTAATTTTTTTTTTCTATAAACTTAGTCAAAGTTAACAAGGTTTGATTTTGACCAAATCTTTTATGCAGACTAAAAAAATGGAGGGAGTACTCACTAGTAGTACTCTATTCGTTGAATTTATTGAGATGGATCGACAAATCAAAACAGTACCAGCAAATTTTTTTTCCAAACTCTGTAATTTATATTTTGGTCACATCTTGGTGACTTTGCCCCTGCCTAAAATGTCCGCTGATTGTTACTTGGGAACGAACCTAGGGTTCCAGTCGGCAGCCTCACGTGGAGTGGGCGGCGGCGTCCCGACGGTGGGCGCCGTTTCCTATAGTTGTTGGCCGCTTCACCTCGGTTGCGTGTGTGGTGAGGCGGGGCTTGATTTAGGCGTCATGCCCCCCCCCCCCCCTCCCGCGACCTTCTTGTGCCAGATCTGAAGACGGCCCCTGTCGCATGCAGCCGCCTCCTCCACATCATGTCCGACCGGATCCGGAAATTGGTTGCGTGGTTGTGGGGTGGGGAGCTCTAGATCGGGGTAACCCCTTGACCGGCAGCGGCAACCTCTAAGTGGCAATGCTCCGGGTGTTTTTCACCTTCTTGAAGGCGACATTGAGGTCTATCCCCCCCCCCCCCCCCCCCCTCGTCCTTCCCCTGCACCCGGGTGAAAACCCACAACTTCGATTTGGGCAGCGGCGACACCGTTACCTTCTTGAAAGCGCCATTTTGGGTCTGTGGGGAGGCGTGTAGATTGCTTGCGTGCTTGGGGCGCTCATGGTGGCGGTGATTTCTTCTTCTAGTGGTGACACTTTGTCATGGATGATCGATTCCTTCCTCTGACCGTTGTTATCATCCGTGTGGTAATGTGTGTCTCGCGAATCTACGCCCACAAGTCTAGAGGGGATAGGGTCCCCTCTACGGCGATTAGGACGCGATAATAGTTGTGAAATGGTGGTATTGGCGAGTTCTAGCTCCTTCTGGTGGCTTCGTTGCTCAATTCCTTGTTGTGTCTTCTTGGGACGCTCCTATTCTATCGCTAGCGTCTTCGAAGGGGGGGGGGGGGGAGGAGGGGGGCAACTTGTGTCCTCAGGAGTTTGCCTATTTGGATGGTCGCGTCCAATGTCTTTCTCCCGCCTGACATTAATTTGATCGAGCTAGATCTCGGGCAACAGCTTCACCTTGTCGTCAGTGCGGGGCCATTCAAACCTGGGTCTGAGGACATGGTCCTTGTGAGAGTTGGCGGCGGCTTTCTACGTCTTCTTCATGGCTTTAGGTGCAATGAGATCCTTTTCGGTAGAGCGACTCCCTCAATTCAATTGTTTGGTCTTAAAGTCATAGTATTTTCGGCAACGAGGAGGACCAGGTGCCACCACCACTGCAACAACATCAACCGCTCCTCAACAGTTGTGCCTCCTCTTGGAGGTCTGGTGCCGCCCTTTCCGTCGCGCACCACCAAGGAGGAGCTGCGCTTCCGCGTCAAGCAGGAGCGTGTGAGTCACCCTTCCGTTGCCTTAAGCAGGAGTCGGCCTCGCCTCCCTGCCGTGTGGGGTGAAGCAGGAGACGTACTCCCCGCCGCACTTAGCGACAAGCAGGAGCCGGATTATTCAACTTTGATTTGAAATGTATGCGGGAAGCTTTGGATGGTCGGTCCCCGTATCAGTGTCCCTACCAGTCCGCGGATGAATACCGTGTCCTGTTTGAGGGTCAGCGTTGCAGATGCCTTAAGACTTGGTTGCATGTTGCGTCGGATTGTATCTTGGACGTGTTAATCTCGGATTATGCCCAAAACTAGTTAAGTAAAGCAACAATTTCCCATGAAAAAAGGGCTCCTAGTGAGTGTTCGCAAAGTAGTGTTTATCAACTATGTTCGCAACATTGTGCTTGAAGGTTGGTAGCCAAACAAACAAGTCACCTGAAAAGCATTTCCACCAGCGTGGTTCTTGGACCACCCTTCTCCCATCGGGCTCCTCCTTCACGGCTTCACCCTAAACACGCAGCACATACACGCTTAGAATGCTAAACCGGACAAGCAGTGGCGTAGCTAGGGGGTGGCCAGGGTGGTCCATGGACCACCCTGCAAATCCCCCATAGCTTTTGTTTATAGTGTAGTAAAAAAATTCTTTTAAAATAAACATAATTTGTGTATATATTTTTATTACCGAACCACCCTGGCAAATTGGGCTGGCTACGCCACTGCGGACAAGACATGCCATGTGACGATGCGAACATTCAACGCCTTGCATTCCTTGTTGATCTTGCAATTGTTAAGCAAGATGTGAAAAGGTCTCGAGGTCGTACACCATCTGTACTCTGGCTACAAAGCATGAACTAATTTTTAATTACGTATTCTCTTTGTCCCACAATATAAGAACGTTTTTGACATTTATAGGACGGAGGGAGCAGTTTTCTGCTAGTCACACTTCACGACAGAATAGCAATGATGATCCCGAATATAAAGAAAGATAGGAAAAAAACCAAGCAGAATTAATGGAAACAGTTCGGTGCGTGATAGCCCATACTCTTGTTTCGAGCTTTCTTTTTCGGAAAGACAGCAGCACGATCCATCCATTAATTTGGCGCGACGGTCGCCGGAAACGAGTAACAAACAAAATTTGCAACAGTACTCGTAGTACTGTGCCAGCTTTCGATGAGTACCTAATTTAAGGGCATCTCCACTAGTCCCCCAAGAAGCCTCCCCAAGCCACTTTTTGGGCGCCGTCGGGCAAAAACCGCCCCAGTCAGGCCCCCAACTCACTGTTTTTCGCCGGTAAGAGCAAAAATTCCCGCCGGCAACCCCATACCACACCCAGCGCACTAGGGGGCTCCTGGGAGGCCTAATCTCGCCTTTTTGTGGGCGCTGGCCCACCAGCCAGCGTCTCTCTCCTGTTAATAACTCACTTTGTGGGCGCTGGCCCACCCACGTGCTTCCTCCACGTGCTTGCCTCTTCTCTCTCCCCACCACGCGCTTGCCTCCCCGCCTGCTCGCCGTGCTCGCCCTGCGTGTCATGGCCGCCCTCGACGGAGCGGAGCGGAGCTCGTGGCCGGGCGTTGACGGGGTGAGGGTGATGGCCTCCGTAGCGAGCAACTCCGAGGTGCGGGCGCGAGCGCAGCCGGCGCGGGCGCGGACGGGGCGGCGCGGTGGCGTCCGGTGCGGCCAGGTCCGGGGAGCAGCAGGCGCGGCCAGGTCCGGCCGCGAGCAGCCGGCGCGGGCGGGGCGGCGCGGTGGTGGCCAGGCGCGGTCTCGGACGGCTAGGCGCGGGCAAGAGGTCCGGCCGCAAGCAGCAGGACGGGGCGGCACGGCCGCAGCTCCCGCCCGCAGCATCGTCTTCGCGCCCGGCCGCCCGCGCGCCCCGCCAGCCACTTCTGCGAGGCCCTCTGGAGATACGCTCGCGCCACCATGCCCGACTGCGTCTGCGCCACGCGGGACGGCGCCGCCGACGTGGCGTACCTGCGAGGGAGGCAAGGCACGGCGCAGGAACGGGTAGACTGGTGGCAGTGGCGGCAAGCAGCAGGAGCTGGGGCTGCCGGTGGTCGTGCTGCTGCCGCGGTGTCGGGGTGGTGCTGCCGAGCCGGGGGGAGGTGGCCGCGTCGCTCGCCGGGCTGACGGCGCTCCTCGTGCTCAACCTCTCCGGCAACGCGCTGCGGGGCGCGCTCCCGCCCGGCCTCCTCCGGCTGCACCGCCTCGAGGTGCTCGACGCGCAGCCACCCGGTGCTCCCGGCGCCGTGAACCTCATGGCGTACGACGCGTCCGGCAACGGCTTCGAGGGCCCCGTGGACGCCGCGGCGGTCTGCGCGTCCTCGCCGGGCTCGTGCGTCGCGCTGGAGCCGTCCTCGCGCGGTGCCTCGGCGACGCCGTCGTTGGGAAGGAGCGGGAAGGAGCGGGTGGGGGTGGGGGGCAACGACTGGAAGAGATTTGAGCCCCATAGTAAAATTCTCGCCGGCAGCCCCCCAGGAGGCGAGAAAAATGCCTCCTGGAAAGGCCAACGGCTGGAGATGCCCTAAGTGCCTTTGTTAAGTATAAGTACAACTATACAGGGAAAACGCACGCCTTGCTTTTGCCCCAGCACTCATTTGGTCTAGTGGTAGAAGCTCCAAGATCATGGTTGTTGATACTCTCGTTATCTGGGGCATGATACAGCCAAAGGCGTCGCCGTCGGCAGTCCAATCTCGACGCCATCGTTAATTACTCCATCGATATGATTTTCTTGAACTGATGGGGAAATAACGGGCAGACTTTCCGGAAGTGGCATGCATGCAGCTTGCCCCGTCCGTCCGCCACCCCCTCGTGTCGTGTCGTGTTGTTCGTTGGTCGCCGCATGGGACAATTGGCAATCGCACTGATCTGATCGAATGATTGATGCCGCTACGTGTCGTCGATTGGCTTTGCCTTTTTGTAAACTAGTTTTAAGAAACGGGCTCTGCAAATGCCGACTTAAATGGCGGATACATGCATGGCGCCAAGGCCGCAATATAATGTGGTATGGCATGTGGGTATCTACTGGTGTGATGGGGACACAGAGATTGGGATAAAGCCAAAACCGACAGCGGGGCATTGGACGCGACTTCCTTGTCGTGGTGCTGTGCATGCTTGTACCGTTCTACGGCTCAGTTAGGCCAACTCCGGAGCATGATTTCAAACGGACGTCCGTTTAGCCCGCATTCTGTCCGTTTGAATAGGTTAATGGAGTCGTGTCCGGACCTGTTCTGGGATGCGGTGGCCGTGTGCCCAACGCACGGACACATCCTTTGGCCTCATCCTGTCTGTCACGGCCAAAAAATGCCCATATATTCATATTTCAATGTTCAAAACTAGTTTGCACGTTCAAATATTAATTGTCTGAAAATAAATATAGTTTTACAACGCAATCGAAATTGTCTGTAATAAAATAGTTTTACAACCAAATCGAAATTGTCTTGAATGAACATAATGAACCAATACATCTATTGGTTGCCAATGAGAGTCCACACGTGCTCAACCAAGTCATTTTGAAGATCCAAATGAGTGTGCCAATCACGTAGTTCACGATGAAATTGAGCAAACTGTTCAAATGTGGCCGGTTCTTGGTGCAGGGGCTCAACATTTTCACCTTGAAAATCAAATCCTTGGTCGAAGATGCTGTTATCACACTCGTCCTTGACGATCATGTTGTGCATGATCACACAAAGCAGTCATCACCTCTCAAAGCTTCCCTTCATCCCATGTCAGTGCAGGGTTTCGAACGATACCCCATCGGGATTGAAGCACACCAAAAGCACGTTCCACATCCTTTCTAGCACTCTCTTGCATTTAGGCACATCTCTTTCTCTTCTCACCTTGGGGGTTTGAGATTGTCTTCAAAAAAGTTGACCACCGAGGATATATACCATCAGCTAGGTAGTATCTGTTATTGTACTGGTGGCCGTTGATCTCAAAGTTGACGGGTGGGGAGTGGCCTTCTGCAAGCCTTGCGAAGACTGGAGAACGCTGCAGCACGTTGTGAGAACCTGCCATGATAAAGAAAGAATGCCATATCCAAAGGTCTTGCGAAGCCACCGCCTCTAATATGGCAGTGCACCTGCTTTAACATGCCCCTTGTACTGGCCCTGCCAAGCAATGGACAGTTGTTCCACTCCCAGTGGATACAGTCTATGCTGCCAAGCATGTCTGGAATGTCTCTAGCTGCGTTGGTCGCCAACAACCTTTCTGTATCAACGACATTTGGCTGCCTCAAGTACTCAGGGCCAAACACTGCCACCACGGCCTTGTAGAAGTTGTACAGTGACAGCAGACATGTCGTCTCACTCTGTCGGGGGGATAGACCCCGGGTAGCCTCATCTACACTCAAAGACATTTCAAGACACCGGGGCGAGCTAAGCCCCTCAAGCCAACTGGTCCCACGGCCGGCTTCCTGAGCCGGCTGGTGCCACGCAGCCGACCTCCAGAAGACGGCGTGTTCCCAAAAGACGGCTTGGGAATGGGCTGGCCTCCTGTAGGCGGCCCGTCCCCTCCCTCGGAGTCCGAGCCCGACCGGGCGACAAGCTGGAGCATGGCAACAGTGCCACATGCTGCCCCCAAATCCCGGCCAGGCATGGCTACAGTATGCGTTGTCAGGCGGCCACTAACCCGCTCGTCGCGGCACTGTAGCCATGCAGCCCCCGACACGGCCTCCATTAGCACGGGCGGCGCTACAGCGAAGAGCCGTCAGCAGGTCCCACAGGCGGCGGGCGAGGGAGTCCTGGATTAAGGGGTCCTCGGACAGCCGGACTATATGCGAATGTCGGACTGTTGGACTATGAAGATACAAGATGGAAGACTTCGTCCCGTGTCTGGATGGGACTCTCCTTTGCGTGGAAGCCAAGCTTGGCGATTCGGATATGAAGATTCCTTTCGCTGTAACCGACTATGTGTAACCCTAGCCCCCTCAGGTGTCTATATAGACCGGAGGGTTTAGTCCGTATGACAAGAACAATCATAATCAAAGGCTAGCTTCTAGGGTTTAGCCTCTACGATCTCGTGGTAGATCAACTCTTGTAATACTCATATCATCAAGATCAATCAAACAGGAAGTAGGGTATTACCTCCATCGAGAGGGCCCGAACATGGGTAAACATTGTGTCCCCCACCTCCTATTACCATTAGCCTTAGACGCATAGTTCGGGACCCCCTACCCGAGATCCGCCGGTTTTGACATCGACATTGGTTCTTTCATTGAGATTTCCACTGTGACGTCGAAGATAGGGTTGATGGCTCGCCTTGTTATCAAGGACAACATCAACTCCGGGGGAGCTCTGGCCTCAGGCCAAACCCTCCGGCTGGGCGGTGATACGTCTCCAACGTATCTACTTTTCCAAACACATTTGCCCTTGTTTTGGACTCTAACTTGCATGATTTGAATGAAACTAACCCGGACTGATGTTGTTTTCAGCAGAACTGCCATGATGTTGTTTATTGTGCAGAAAACAAAAGTTCTCGGAATGACCTGAAAATCCACGGAGATAAGTTTTGGAAAATATAAAAAATACTGGCGAAAGAATCAAGGCCAGGGGGCCCACAACCTGTCCACGAGGGTGGGGGCGCGCCCTCCCCCCTGGGCGCGCCCCCTGTCTCGTGGGCCCCCTGATGCTCCACCGACCTCAACTCCAACTCCATATATTCCGTTTCACGGAGAAAAAAATCAGAGAGAAAGTTTCAACGCGTTTTACGATACGGAGCCGCCGCCAAGCCCTAATCTCTCTCGGGAGGGCTGATCTGGAGTCCGTTCGGGGCTCCGGAGAGGGGGGTTCGTCGCCGTCGTCATCATCAATCATCCTCCATCACCAATTTCATGATGCCCACCGCCGTGCGTGAGTAATTCCATCGTAGGCTTGCTGGACAGTGATGGGTTGGATGAGATTTACCATGTAATCAAGTTAGTTTTGTTAGGGTTTGATCCCTAGTATCCACTATGTTCTGAGATTGATGTTGCTATGACTTTGCTATGCTTAATGCTTGTCACTAGGGCCCGAGTGCCATGATTTCAGATCTGAACCTATTATGTTTTCATGAATACATGTGAGTTCTTGATCTTATCTTGCAAGTCTATAGTCACCTATTATGTGTTATGATCCTACAACCCCGAAGTGACAATAATCGGGATACTTCTCGGTGATGACCATAGTTTGAGGAGTTCATGTATTCACTATGTGATAATGCTTTGTTCTGGTTCTCTATTAAAAGGAGGCCTTAATATCCCTTAATTTCCACTAGGACCCCGCTGCCACGGGAGGGTAGGACAAAAGATGTCATGCAAGTTCTTTTCCATAAGCACGTATGACTATATTCGGAATACATACCTACATTACATTGATGAATTGGAGCTATTTCTGTGTCACCCTATGTTATAGCTATTACATGAGGAATCGCATCCGACATAATCATCCATCACTGATCCAATGCCCATGAGCTTTTCACATATTGTGCTTCGCTTATTTACTTTCCCGTTGCTATTGTTACAATTACTACAAAACTATTATCTTTACTTATGCCACTATTACCATTACTATCATATTACTTTGCTACTAAATACTTTGCTGCAGATACTAAGTTATCCAGGTGTGGTTGAATTGACAACTCAACTGCTAATACTTAAGAATATTCTTTGGCTCCCCTTGTGTCGAATCAATAAATTTGGGTTGAATACTCTACCCTCGAAAGCTGTTGCGATCCCCTACACTTGTGGGTTATCAAGACTAATTTCTGGCGCCGTTGCCGGGGAGCATAGCTCTATTCTTTGAGTCACTTGGGATTTATATCTGCTGGTCACTATGAGGAACTTGAAAGACGAAAGAACTAAGATTTTACCCTCAACTACGAGGGGAGGTAAGGAACTGGCATCTAGCTCTGCACTAGATTCTCCTTCTGTTTTTAGTAAGCTTGCGACACCTAAACCTGCTACTGCTTTGAATTCTAATATGTCACACGTTATTGATTGTGCCACTTTTGCTATGCATGATACTTATGATGAAACTACTTCTGTGCGTGATACTACTTTGCCATTAGGTGAATTTCTTGATGAACAACTTGCTAGGGTTAGAGAGAATGAAATTATTGAAGATGCTATTATTGATGATAGTGATGATGAAAGTTCTCCCCCTGATTATGAATTACCTATTGTTCCTGAGGGTTATGTTATGAATGAGGAAGCTGCTAGAGCTATTTTGGCTTGCAAAGATAGATATGATCTTAAGAAGTTATTAGCTAAATGGAAGCAGCAATCCCTTAATGCTAGAATGAAACCTAACCCCGCTTTTACTACTTCACCTATCTGTGTTACTGATAAGGATTATGAATTCTCTATTGATCCTGAAATAATTACTTTGGTAGAATCTGGTCCTTCTTATGGCCTTGAATCTGAAACAGTTGTGGCACATCTTACCAAGTTAAATGATATAGCCACCCTATTTACTAATGATGAGAAGTCTCGCTATTATTATATCCTTAAGATATTTCCGTTCTCATTAAAGGGTGATGCTAAAACTTGGTTTAATTCCCTTGATCCTGGTTGTGTGCGTAGTCCCCAGGATATGATTTATTACTTCTCTGCTAAATATTTCCCTGCTCATAAGAAACAAGCTGCCTTGCGGGAAATATATAATTTTGTGCAAATCAAAGAAGAGAGTCTCCCACAAGCTTGGGGGAGGCTTCTCTGATTACTTAATGCTTTGCCTGATCATCCTCTTAAGAAAATTGAAATACTTGATATCTTTTATAATGGACTAGCCGATGCTTCCAAGGACTACTTGGATAGTTGTGCTGGTTGTGTTTTCAGGGAAAGAACAGTCGACCAAGCTTAATTACTATTGAATAATATGTTGACTAATGAAAACAATTGGACTCTCCCTGAGACAATTCCTGAGGCAATCCCTGAACCAATTGAACCAACTCCTGAACCTATTCCTAAACCTACTCCGAAGAAGAGGGGAGTTCTATTTCTCGGTCCTGAAGATATGCAAGAGGCAAAGAAATCAATTAAAGAAAAAGGTACTAAAGCTAAAGATGTTAAGAATTTACCACCTATTGAAGAAATACATGGTCTTAATATACCGCTTGTCGAAGAAACACATTGTCTTGATAACCCGACACAGGTAGTAAAGGTAAATTTTCTCTATAGATATGATAAAGTTGAACTCCCGTCTACTAAATTTCATAGCCCATGCTTAGATGAATTTGATGACTTTATGGCTAGACAAGAAAGTTTTAATGCTTATGTTGGTAGAGAATTAAAGAATAATTCTTTTGAAATAGGATGCTTGAGTGATTATATGGCTAGAGTTAAATATGAACTTAAACTCATTAGCAAATATGCTTCTATGGTTACCACTCAAGCCGAGCAAGTAATTAAAGCTCAAAGTGATCTGCTTGATGAATTAAATAATAAACATGACTTTGTTGTTAGAGTGGCTACTAGAACTGGTAGAATGACTCAGGACCCTTTGTATCCCGAAGGCCACCCTAAGAGAATCGAGCAGGATTCTCAGAGAAATAATTTAGAGGCACCTAGTTCTTCTAAAAAGAAGAAAAAGAAAAATGATAGGACTTTGCATGCTTTTAGTGAACCTGTTATAGACACACCTGAGAATCCCAATGATATTCCTATTTCTGATGCTGAAACGCAATCAGGTGATGAACATGAACCTAGTGATAATGTTAATGATAATGTTCATGTTGATGCTCAACCTAGCAAAAATAATACTGATGTAGAGATTGAACCCACTGTTGATTTTGATAACCCACAATCAAAGAATCAACATTATGATAAGAGAGATTTTGTTGCTAGGAAGAATGGTAGAGAAAGAGAACCATGGGTTCAGAAACCCATGCCCTTTCCTCCTAAACCATCCAAGACAAAGGATGATGAGGATTTTGAGCGCTTTGCTAAAATGATTAGACCTATCTTCTTATCGTATGTGCTTAACTGATATGCTTAAAGTAAACCCTTATGCTAAATACATGAAATATATCATTACAAATAAAAGAAAGATACCGAAAGCTAAAATTTCCACCATGCTTGCTAATTATACTTTTAAGGGTGGAATACCAAAGAAACTTGGATACCCCGGGGTACCAACTATACCATGCTCCATTAAAAGAAATTATGTTAGAACTGCTTTATGTGATCTTGGAGCAGATGTTAGTGTTATGCCTCTCTCTTTATATCGTAGACTTGAATTGAATAAGTTGACACCTACTGAAATATCTTTGCAAATGGCTGATAAATCAGCTGCTATACCTGTCGGTATTTGTGAGGATGTGCCTGTTGTGGTTGCAAATGTCACTATCTTAATGGACTTTGTTATTCTTGATATTCCCGAGGACGATAGTATGTCGATTATCCTTGGTATACCCTTTTTGAATACTGCAGGGGCTGTTATTGATTGTAACAAAGACAATGTCACTTTTCATGTTAATGGTAATGAGCATACGGTACACTTTCCGACGAAACAATCTCAAGTTCATAGCATCAATTCTATTGGAAATGTTCCAACTATCATTATTGGAGGTTTTGAATTTCCTCTTCCCACTGTCAAGAAAAAGTATGATATTCTTATTATTGGGGATGTTCATATCCCCGTTGAGGTAACTTAGTGTTATTCGAAATTTCTGCGGTTCCGTGTTATTCGGAATGAGTTTGTTGACAAGACTTGATCAACCTTGTTAGTGGATTCATTTTGATGATCATGAGATGGATGAAACTAGAAGGCACAACCTTCTGTACCCTCTTTTTACTTTCTGTTATTTAGAAATAAATAAAGAAAAAAATAGTATTATCTGTGTGTTGTCTGATTTATCCTCGCAATAGAAAATATCCCGAAAATAAAAGTGCTCCAAATGCCCTGCAAATTTAGTATATTTTTTATGGAATATTTGAGGATTTAGGCACTGAAAACACTACAGGGGGGCAAGCACCAGGCCACGAGGGTGGAGGGCGCGCCCACACCCCCTGGGCGCCCCCCTGTCTCGTGGGCCCATGGTGGCCCCCTCCACTTATTCCTGCACCCACACACTCCATCTTCTTCCCAAAAAAATCCCCATCCAGCTCAAGCACGAGTTCTAACTCATTTTGCTGCGATTTTTGATCTCCTTGCTCAAAGCCCCATTCACAAAACTTCTTTGGGAGATTGTTGCTTGGTATGTGACTCCTCCATTGGTCCAATTAGTTTTTGTTCTAGTGCTTTATTCATTGCAATTTTTTGCTGCATAGGTGACCCTGTTCTTGAGCTTGCATGTCAAATTTATGAGATCGCAAGTAATTATAATGCTTGATATAGGCTCTAGGCACTTGTAGGAGTAGTTGCTACCAATCTTGTTTAGTTTTATTCACTTTTATTTTGAAGTTACCAAAATTTTAGAAATTTTCAGAAAATGTTAAGGAGATTTTTGAGGGGCTCTTCTAGCCAAGGCTCCCAGGAAAAACAAGCAAAAGAGAAGGAAAAGGCCAAGTATAATCTTCCTCGTGTAGCGGAAGTACGGCCGTGTGAATGGCCCTGTGATGATTTCTTAAGAGTAGCCGCGGTCCTTGGAAAATGACCAACTTAGGCCAAAAGCCTAAGGTTGGGGGAGTACGTATTTCTCACCGACTTTACATTCATGTTCACACACTATTCTAGTTGTCGGTGCTCATACTCTTTCATTGTATTATCCATGCTAGTTTAATTTCTTTTTCTAGCTTTCTTCTTGTGTGTTTGATAAACTTTGAGAAAAACCAAAAAAAATAGTTAGTTTAATTTCCATGCTTGCAGTAGAAATTAAAATGAAAACCCAAAAATATTTCTCGTTCTTCTTCTTGCTTGTTGGGACATTTCCCGTGTAAATAGTTTTATTTTCTTTTCTTTCCTTTGGGGGTCGAGAGTAGAAGACCATATTGAAAATGTTTAGTGGCTCTCATATGCATGATTGTTTATTTAACTTAGAGCCCATATTACTTTGTCTTCTCTCTTAAGTTGAATCATTGCAGATTCCAGCTTAGTCCAATGCACGTGCACTATTATTATTATACACATTGTTCGGTCGTGCAAGTGAAAGGCAATAAGGACGATATATGATGGACTGATTGAGATGAGAAAAGCTGGTATGAACTCGACCTCTCTTGTTTTTGTAAATTTGATGAGTTCATCATTCCTGATTCAGCTTATTATGAAATAAACATATTTGCAATAACATTTAGAGACTATAGTTGCTTGTGCCATGCTTAATTAGCTATGAGTTATAATGGTTTACCGTGCGTGCCAACATGCTATTAAAATGATTGTGATGTGGTATGATGGGATGGTATCCTCCTTTGAATGAATTGAGTGACTTGACTTGGCACATGTTCACGCATGTAGTTGAAACAAATCAACATAGCCTTCACGATATTTATGTTCATGGTAGATTATATCCTACTCATGCTTGTACTCGGTGTAAATAAATTTTAATGCATGTTCATGACTGTTGTCGATCTCTCAGTTGGCCGCTTCCCAGTCTTTTGCTAGCCTTCACCTGTACTAAGCGGGAAAGCTGCTTAAGCATCCAAACTCCATAAACCCCAAAGTTATTCCATATGAGTCCACCATACCTTCCTTTATGCGGTATCTACTTGTCATTCCAAGTAAATTTGTATGTGCCAAACTCCAAACCTTCAAATGAAATTCTATTTTGTATGCTCAAGCAGCTCATGTTTCAACTAGGGCTGCCTGTATCTTCCATGCTAGGTGGGTTATTCTCAAGAGGAGTGGACTCCGCTCCTCACTCACGAGAAAGAGCCGGTATCCGGGATGCCCAGTCCCATGATCCAAAAAGATCAAAGCAAATCAAAATAATTAAACAAAACTCCCCCAGGGCTGTTGTTAGTTGGAGACACTCGTTGTTTCGAGCAAGCCATGGTTTGATGCTTGTTGGTGGTGGGGGAGTATAAAATTTTACCATTCTATTTGGGAACTGCCTATAATGCATGTAGTATGAAAAATATCGCCATCTCATAGTTGTTGCGTTGACAGTGAAAGTATGCCGCTCGAAATGTTATTCATCTCTATATTAAAATCAAGCTCTGGCACCTCTACAAATCCCTGCTTCCCTCTGCGAAGATCCTATCTATTTACTTTTATGTTGAGTCATCACCTTCTTATTAAAAAGCACCCGCTGAAGAGCACACTATCATTTGCATTCATTACTATTAGTTTATATTGGGTATGACTTGACTGGATCTCTTTTACCATGAATTACAATGTTTAGTCAGTCCTTGATCTTTAAAGGTGCTCTGCATTTATGTTTTGCGGTCTCACAAAGGGCTAGCGAGATACCATCTTGTTATGTCATATTGTGATTGTTTTGAGAAAGTGGCATCATCCGAGTTTTATTATTATTGCTAGCTAGCTGATTATGCCATTGATATGAGTAAATGTGAGAGCTAAGTGTTATTGTGAGTATGGTTAGTTCATAATACCTGCTGAAAACTTGAATGCTGGCTTTACATATTTACAACAACAAGAGCAAACAGAGTTTGTAAAAGTTTTTCTTTATCACTTTCAGTTTATGAACTGAATTGCTTGAGGACAAGCAAAGGTTTAAGCTTGGGGGAGTTGATACGTCCCCAATGTATCTACTTTTCCAAACACTTTTGCCCTTGTTTTGGACTCTAACTTGCATGATTTGAATGAAACTAACCCGGACTGACGCTGTTTTCAGCAGAACTGCCATGATGTTGTTTATTGTGCAGAAACCAAAAGTTCTCGGAATGACCTGAAAATCCACGGAGATAAGTTTTGGAAAATATAAAAAAATACTGGCGAAAGAATCAAGGCCAGGGGCCCCACACCCTGTCCACGAGGGTGGGGGCGCGCCCTCCCCCCCTGGGCGCCCCCCTGTCTCGTGGGCCCCCTGATGCTCCACCGACCTCAACTCCAGCTCCATATATTCCGTTTCACGGAGAAAAAAATCAGAGAGAAAGTTTCATCGCGTTTCTGATACGGAGCCGTCGCCAAGCCCTAATCTCTCTCGGGAGGGTTGATCTGGAGTCCGTTCGGGGCTCCGGAGAGGGGGATTCGTCGCTGTTGTCATCATCAACCATCCTCCATCACCAATTTCATGATGCTCACCGCCGTGCGCGAGTAATTCCTTCGTAGGCTTGCTGGACGGTGATGGGTTGGATGAGATTTACCATGTAATCATGTTAGTTTTGTTAGGGTTTGATCCCTATTATTCACTATGTTCTGAGATTGATGTTGCTATGACTTTGCTATGCTTAATGCTTGTCACTAGGGCCCAAGTGCCATGATTTCAGATCTGAACCTATTATGTTTTCATGAATATATGTGAGTTCTTGATCCTATCTTGCAAGTCTATAGTCACCTATTATGTGTTATGATCCGACAACCCCGAAGTGACAATAATCGGGATACTTCTCGGTGATGACCATAGTTTGAGGAGTTCATGTATTCACTATGTGCTAATTCTTTGTTCTGGTTCTCTATTAAAAGGAGGCCTTAATATCCCTTAGTTTCCACTAGGACCTCGCTGCCACGGGAGGGTAGGACAAAAGATGTCATGCAAGTTCTTTTCCATAAGCACGTATGACTATATTCGGAATACATGCCTACATTACATTGATGAATTGGAGGTAGTTCTGCGTCACCCTATGTTATAGCTATTACATGAGGAATCGCATCCGACATAATCATCCATCACTGATCCAATGCCTATGAGCTTTTCACATATTGTGCTTCACTTATTTACTTTTCCGTTGCTACTGTTACAATTACTACAAAACTATTATCTTTACTTTTGCCACTGTTACCATTACTATCATATTACTTTGCTACTAAATACTTTGCTGCAGATACTAAGTTATCCAGGTGTGGTTGAATTGACAACTCAACCGCTAATACTTAAGAATATTCTTTGGCTCCGCTGTGTCGAATCAATAAATTTGGGTTGAATACTCTACCCTCGAAAGCTGTTGCGATCCCCTACACTTGTGGGTTATCAGGCAGCTTCGTCTTGATCGCCCGTTCGGCCGTCGGGCCGACAATGACTTCTCGGGTCATCGAAAATCGTCTCCACGACAGCTCAGAATACGCCGAGGAGATGGATCCAACGGAGTTATCGTCTTTAAACGGGCTCCTGGATCGCATCGCCGCTTTGGGAGTCGCTTCGGACTACGATCGGATTGGGATTAAACCCGATCAGAGTGAGATTGAATCTCCGCCGATCACCCATCAGATAACGGTGGTCGAGAAGCAATGCAACAACTCTTCCCCTATATTGAGACGAAATATGTCCGATTTCCAAGCTCATCGAGCCGGATACCTGCCCGCGGGAAGACGTGCCCCGAACTTCGAACTTAGAATCGGTCTGTGGGTCAGAAAAATTGGTTGATATCCTGGAACCCGAACTATTAAGCTCGGAAACTCCTCATGCTCTGGGTCACAGATCGGATCAGGGTTCAGACTTAAATCCGCCCACCCACCCAGACTCAAGCGGTCTTTCCCGCATTAGACAGCAGTCCCAAGAGACGGTACATCACTTTTGGGCCAGATTCCTCCTTGTCAAGGACAAGGTCAAAGACTATTGCGACGAAGACGCAATCTCATTATTCTGCAAAAATTGCACGGACAAGGGACTCCTTAACGCCATAAGTCGTCGTCACGTATCACGCTTCGCTGACTTGGCAATCATAGTACAGAAGTACTGCGTGATGAAAAGCACCTAGAAAACTCAGGCAGCCTTTTGGGATCCACTGGCTCTCGCTAAACCCCTCGTCCGAACAAAAATGGTGTACCCTCGTAGGTCGCCCGATCCAATCACGAAGAAATCAAAGCCCACTATAGGGCGCGCAACCATTTTGGAGGGGTGGCTCGATAGGCCATGCAAAATACACACCACACCGGATACCGTACCAACAAACAGCCTTAGAGCATGTTGGATACTTCGGAAGGTGGCCAAGAGCGGCAAGGATCTCCTCATAAAAAACATCGAAGAGCAAAATCCCACAGAACACAACACTACAGTATTGACTGTCTTCGAGACTTTCGCCTCAGGTAACAGGCACAAGAGAGCACTCCGCGGCCTCGCCGAAGTCTGCCAAGTTGCAGCAATAAACCCCTGGAACGACACGGCCATAACTTTCAGCGCCAGTGACGAACCACAATTCAGAACAGTCCGGGCACCAGCCGCTCTGTTCCTCAGTCCAATCATGGACGACTTCCGGCTTACCAAAGTGCTCATGGACGGCAGTAGCAGACTAAACCTCATTTACAAGGAAACTCTCAACAAAATGGAAATAGACAGGGGCCCCATTGAGCAAAGCAGCACAACCTTCTGAGGAATTATTCCCAGTCGGGAGGCACGATGTGCGGTAAAAATCACACTCGATGTGGTATTCGGCATGCTGGAGAATTATCGGTCCGAAGAGATAACCGTCCAGGTGGCCCCTTTCACTAGTGGATATCACGCCTTGTTAGGGCGGGATGCGTTTGCGAGCTTTCAAGCTATACCCCATTACGTGTACATGAAGCTCAAGATGCCTGGGCTGGATGGAATTATCACTCTCGCCAGTGATCCGGACATAGCACTCCGCGCTGAAAATAAAACAGCCGCCTTGGCCCTCGCGGCCGAAGAATTAACTGCATTACACTCCACGGTGGATAAGGATGATGTGATACTCGATAAGCGATTCAAGTCCACCTCCTTTAAACCAGCGGACGAAATAGTCAAATTCCAAGTCCACCCAGCGGGCTCCACAAAGACAGCATCCATCGGGGCACAGCTGGACCCCACAATCGACGCCGCACTGCGGCTGTTCCTACGTGAGAACTGAGATATCTTCGCTTGGCACCCTTCTGATATGCCGGGGATCCCACACAGGCTGGCCGAACACAGTCTCAACATAATGAAGGGATATAAGCCGGTCAAGCAAACACTTCGGCGCTTTTCAGAACCCAAACGACAAGCTATGGGAGAGGAGCTAGCCAAATTACTTGAAGCCGAATTCATCAGAGAAATAAAACACCCGGATTGGCTAGAAAACCTCGTGATGGTACCAAAGAAGGATAAATCCTGGCGCCTATGTGTCAATTTCAAAGACCTTAACAAGGCTTGCCCTAAGTATCCCTTCCCTCTCCCGCGCATCGATCAGATCATCAATGCCACCGCGGGACACGACTCATCGTGTTTCCTCGACGCATACTCCGGATACCGTCAAATCAAGATGATGGAGTCCGATCAAGCCGCAACGGCATTTATCACCCCATACGGGCCTTTCTGCTTTAGCACCATGCCTTTCGGGCTAAAAAATGCTGGTGCCACCTACCAACGCATGATTCAAACATGCCTCGAGAAACAAATCGGCAAGACAGTTGAAGCATATGTCGACGACGTAGTCATCAAGACTAGACATGCCGAATCTTTAATAGACGATCTAAGGCTCACGTTCGATAACCTCCGAACATATGACATTAAGCTCAATCCAGAAAAATGCATTTTCGGTGTTCCCGCCGGAAAGCTGCTTCCAATAGAGGAATTGAAGCAAACCCAGCTAAAATCCGAGCTTTGTCACAGTTAGCTACCCCGACGGACCTCAAACAAATCCAGAAACTAACTGGATGCGTGGCAGCTTTAAGCTGCTTTATCTCCAGATTGGTAGAAAAGGCATTGCCACTTTATCGCCTTCTTCGACGAACCGAACACTTCGAGTGGACGGACGCGGCGATGACCGGACTAGAGAAAATAAAGGCTCTTTTAGCAAGCAACCCAGTCTTGGCCGCGCTGAACATTGGCGAACCCATGTTGTTATACATAGCTGCAACACACCAAGTTGTGAGTGTGGTGCTCGTTGTCGAACGAGAGGTGGATGGACACAAATTTCCAGTTCAGAAGCTGGTATACTATGTATCAACTGTCCTCACACCATGCAAATCCCGGTACCCATATTATCAAAAAATAGCATACGCGGTCTTCATGGCATCCCGGAAACTACGACAGTACTTTCAAGAGTGTTCAATCACGGTGGCCTCTGAAGTACCACTTAATGACATAATAAACAACCGCGATGCCACGGGCCGGATTGCCAAGTGGGCCATTGAGCTCCTCACATTCGACATCACATATAAACCGTGGCGAGCCATTAAGTCCCAAGTACTGGCGGACTTCGGCGCCGAATGGACAGAGGCCAAACTCCCTAAAGAGTACGGCGCATACTCCAACTGGATCATGCACTTTGACGGCTCTAAAATGCTGGCAGGTGTAGGAGCAGGCGTTGTCCTCACATCCCCCACTGGAGATACAGTCCAATACGTACTCCAAATATTATACACACACTCCAACAATGCAGCCGAATACGAGGCTCTGTTGCATGGTCATCGGATGTCCGTCTCCATGGGCATTCAGCGCCTAGAAGTGCGCGGGGATTCACACCTTGCAATATCTCAAATAAATGGAGACTTTGATGCCAAAGATCCGAAAATGGCGGCCTATCATAATGTCGTCCTTAAGATGTCAGCTCGGTTCGAGGGGCTCGAATTTCATCATGTGGTTCGAGAAAACAATCAAGCGGCGGATGTCCTTGCCCGCATCGGCGCTAAGCGCGACCCCGTCCCACCTAAAATCTTTCTGGAAAGGCTTTTCAAGCCATCTGTGGTGTGGCAAGGGGAGACCGGCAACATCAGTCCGGATCCGACCACAACCCCAGATTCCAAACACACTGACATAATCGGGGGCTCTGCCACCGAAATAACACCCTCGGCCCATCTCATCATGGTTGTTATCGCCCCATGGACCGAACCCTTCTTGGCCTATCTTAACAGGCACGAACTCCCCGAGGATCAAAATGAGGCACGCTGCATTGTGCGGCGCTCTAAAGCCTACAAAGTCCATGAGGGAGAGCTTTATAAGAAAGGCGCTACCGGGGTACTTCAAAGATGTATCTCCGAGGAGGAAGGGCGGCAGCTCTTGGCTGAAATTCGTGTCGGCCTCAGCGGTCACCACGCCGCAGCTCGGGCCCTTGTAAGCAAGGCCTTCCGTACAGGTTTCTACTGGCCGACGGCTCGAGCAGACGCACAAGACCTTGTCCAACATTGTGTTGGATGCCAGCTTTTCGCCAACCAAAGCCATATGCCACCCACCGCCCTACAAACAATCCCCATAACTTGGCTTTTCGCGGTCTGGGGGCTTGATATGGTTGGACCCCTTAAAGGAGGAAGCCATAAGAAAAAAAATACTTGTTGGTCATGGTGGATAAATTCACCAAATGGATAGAAGCTAAACCAGTTAAAACGGCCGAATCCGGACTCGTGATAGACTTCATATCGGGTGTTGTACACCGTTATGGTGTCCCCCACAGCATCATCACCGACAACGGCTCCAATTTCACAGCCGATGAGGTGAAAACTTGGTGCGGCAACATGGGCATTAAGCTCGATTACGCCTTCGTCTATCACCCTCAAACAAATGGTCAAGTCGAACGAGCCGATGGTCTTATTATGAGCAGCATTAAATCTAGACTACTGTCATCCTTAAAAGAATCAGACACGCACTGGGTTGAGGAGCTCGACTCCGTACTCTGGGGGCTGCGGACCACGCCAAATCGCACTACCGGATACACACCCTTCTTCATGGTGTACGGCGCAGAGGCTGTGCTGCCCTGCGATATTATTCATGACTCACCTCGAGTGCGCATGTACGAAGAGAGAGAGGCCGAGCTCGATCGGCAGGACAGTTTAGATGCCCTAGAAGAGCAGCGCGACATTGCAAAAGCCCGTTCCGCATTCTATCAACAATAGGCTCGCAGGTATCAAAGCAGAGAAGTACGGGCCAAGACTTATAATATCGGTGAACTCGTTCTACGTCTACCGCAGAAGAAAAAGGACAAACTCAAGCCCAAGTGGGAGGGTCCCTTCATCATTGACAAAGTTCTCACCGGAGGAGCGTACCGACTGCGTGATGCATCCGATAATCGCCTCGAGCCGAACCCATGGAACGCGGCTAGACTCCGCAGATTCTATGCCTAGCACTAAACTCCTTGTTCGTCTCCTTCCCTCCGTTGCTTTTTATTTACTTTTCAGCTCTCTTCTCGCCTTTTCTTTTGAAAATCTCTAAAGCTTTAACGTGGCTAGACTACACACTTGTGACGCACTAATCTTCAAGTATGTGCGCTCATTATACCTGGGGGCTTCTTATACTGAAGCTTAATATAATTATCTTTCGGGCATCAAGCCCACTGCATATGCATCCTTTTTCAGTATGCACCTTTTCTTCGCCATTATATGCATCGATATGACTTAAGTTTTGGCCAAGCTGGGTTGCCTGGCTCCTGTGCTTATGCCCTACGTTCCCGTTAGTTCGGCTAGGGCATAAAGGGAGCACCTCTGCGATTGTTACTGCTGGGTACTCCGGACGTGTACCTCAGACTGGGTGAAGCCGAAAGCTAGAGTTCTTAAGGGAATATTCGGTCGGTGGACTAAAGATGTTTTTTACCTATCACAATATAAACCCCCCAGATGTTACATATACTGCGCTTTTTTATCGCAGTTCGGGCATGCACGTTAATGCATGCGTACCCAGGGAAAGGAACCCTTAACGGAACTATTCTCTCTGGAAGATGTTTCTTACTGTCCATGTAATATAACATAGCTAGTTGGGTACTTGTCTGTTCAAGCAATTATGACCCCTACGCCTGGTTTCCACGCGTACCCCGGTTTAGATTATCGAGCGGGTATTCGGAAACACTCCGGACTATCGGGTCCAGAGGCTGAAGCGAAAAGGTCCACCATGACAACTGTTTTACAATCCGGCAAGGGACAAATATGTCAATTGAAGTACATAGTCATTTAGACTCAAATGCTTCTTCTTCTATACCATCCAACAGCTTGTCTAGCTTACAATCATGTTAGGAATATTTTGCGGCTAATCCTACCTGGTCATATACCAGACTAATGGGAATTTCTATCCCATCTGACCCTACAGGTCTGACCTGGGCCATATGATTCAGATCGAGCTTGGTATACCGTGTTTTCACCATGGCACAAGCCTCCCTCCCACCTTCTCGGTGGGCAGATATCTTCCATAGTCAGAAACGCCGCCGCGCTCCCTTGAAAAGCTGTACAAGCTCCCCCATACTTCCTGGTAGGGAGGCGGATGGCCACAAGGCCTTGGCGACACTCCGCATGACCTACCAAACTTGCTCGTGCAGTTCCGAAAGCTCTTCTAGCAGATCGCCTGACGATCCGGGTATCTCCTCTTTGGGACGGCCAGTCAACATACTTACAGACATAACTCTGATAGTTCCTATCTTTGCCGAACTATATATATGTTCGTTTGAGAACATACTAAAAATGTCGCGTTGAAGTCTCTTATTTTCCTTCACGGAGTCAGCCAGCTAGGCCCGAACATATTTCAATTCTTCACCCAGCTGAGTATTATCATCTTGGAGTTTGTTTTTCTTCTGTATGACCCGTGTAAGTACACGCTCGCCAGAGGCTGCTTGCCTTTGCACCCCTTGTTCACCCTCTTGTGGGATTCCCGGATTCTGTTCCGGATTATCTGAGGATTTTGGTCATCAGATATTGTTAACATTACTGGTTTATACATACAATATTGTTTTTTCTCAATTCAGGAATACATACCAGTTGACGCCTTTTCGGATCTTGACAGCTCGGCCATAGCGGCCGTTAGCTGGGTTCGACACACTTCCAGCTCTTGAGACAATAGGTTGTTCTTCTCCGAGAGAACCTATTAATATAATGATCCTTAAATCAGTTGTACCACCTGCTTCAAGTCTCAGGGGCTACTGATATACATAATTATCAGATTTTTATACTTACCCATATATCTTTCAAATACTGGTCTGTGGCTCTAGCAAGCCCATCCTGAGCGGCTCGGATGTACGCATCACCCGAGTTGAAGGCACTAAAAGCCTCTTCTGAAAAATCAGGGTCGCGGAGTGCGGCCCGCCGGCGCCGATGATTCATGGCGCTCTCCACCTCAGAATTTTTAACGGACATTCTATTCGAATCCTCTGTATGGGGATAGTCGGTGTCGCTTCCGTGTTGGCCTTCGTCCTCGATACCAGGTCTAGAATCCGGCTAGTAGAGGCACGGTTGGCAGGATCCCCGGATGTAGTCCGGCGGATGTTCTTTCTCCTAAAACAAAACGGATAGTGTCATACTTTAAGATGACAACCACGGGGCGTGTTCAAAGCCATACCTCCTTGATGACGGCTCCGCCATGTTTCTGTTCGCCTTTCTTTTTGAAGGCCTACTCGACACGGGGCCCCCTTGTTGGCGAGTCGCCTCAGGTTCGGCTTGGCGTGCCGATTGTCTTCCCTTTAGAGCGTAAGAATTGTGCGGTGGGTAAGATGGAAGGAGTAAATCCTTTTCGGAAGATAAGTCTCTTGTTTACTTACATGCGATGCAGGGAGGAGGTCGGGATAGTCAGCAATGATGGCCACTTCTGTGCCGTCACAACTCGCCTGGTGAAACATCCCTTGCACGAGCTCCACAAATATATCCGGATGCTCTTCGAATCCGGGGTCAAGGGCCCGGTCACGGTCCTCTAGTTGTGGAGCCGGGCTATGGAACTCCCTGGTTATTTTCCGCCATTCCTGTTATAAATGGACGGAGTAAATGTTTATGAAAAAAGACTCAGGGAATGAATAGAGTAGAGTAATGGATGGCAGCTCACCCAGCTGGGAGGGTTGTACATGGAAAATCCATCCCGTGGCTTAATGCGGATGAACTCCTCTCTTTCCCCCTTGTATAAACCGTACAGTATTTCCACCAGAGCGGTGGTGGAGTCCGGACCCTTCCGACCGCAGCGGGTGGCGTCGTCTTCTCCATTGAAGTGCCACATGGGATGCCCTCGGTATTGGAGTGGTTGAACCCCCCGCATTATGGATATCGCCATAACCTCGACTATTGATAATCCCGACTGAGCGAGTATTCTTATCTTGCTCATCAATTGAAGGACCTCTCTGCTATCTTCCTCCCTGAGGCTCCGGGGACGCTAATTGAGGCGTTTTCTCAACGGAGCGTTTGTAAACTCAGGAAGACCCATTCGGATTGGGTCGGGAAGGGAGACGTCCTCAATATAAAACCACTCGGAAGGCCATTCTTCAGGTGCCTTCTTCGGTGTGCTGGATAAGTATCCGGTCCCGGTGATGCGCCATATCTTGGCTCCGCCCACTTGGAATATTGATCCCCCTTAATTACGAGGGACGAGGCAGAACAGCTTCTTCCATAGCTCAAAATGGGCTTCGCAACCCAGAAATAGCTCGGAAAGAGCGACGTAACCTGCGATGTGCAGGATGGAGGCAGGTGTGAAGTTGTGCAGTTGGAGGCCGTAGAACTCCAGAAGCCCGCGGAGGAACGAATGGATTGGAAATCCGACACCCCTCAGTAAGTAGGAAACAAGGCATACTCACTCCCCACTGGATGGGTTGGGAAAGTTCTCCACTTGCTCCCCGCCATCGAAGGAAGCCAATCCGGCTCGAATGGGGACTAGATATGCAGGAGGTAGAAACCCTTGGGTCTACAACTTCACTAATCGGCCGTGGGATACGGTACACCTCTCCCAATCGCCCGCCATGGTGTTGCGGGAGCGGAAGGAGGAGCTGCGAGCGCCGACCATGTTGGAGTGGTTTTTCGGGCACGCTCTGATGATTCCTCTCTTGGGGAAGATGGTGTGGATTGGATCTGAAGATCCCCGTCTCTTTAATAGACAATTTATTTACATGGTTAGGGTGGCAAATGTAAAAAAGCCCCGACTTCTCGCATTGATTCGGCACGTGGAGGTTGAGACTATTAAGGTGCAGAAGCCGATGAACATAACATTAAATGGGAAGCCGGGTACGGCTGTCGGTGTCAAAACCGGCGGATCTCGGGTAGGGGGTCCCGATCTATGCGTCTAAGGCTGATGGTAACAGGAGGCGAGGGACACAGTGTTTTACCCAGGTTCGGGCCCTCTCGATGGAGGTAAAATACTTCCTGCTTGATTGATATTGATGATATGAGTATTACAAGAGTTGATGTACCACGAGATCGTAGAGGCTAAACCCTAGAAGCTAGCCTATGATGACTATGATTCTGTCTCTAAGGACTAAACCCTCCTGTTTATATAGATACCGGAGAGAGCTAGGGTTTACATGGAGTCGGTTACAAAGAAGGAAATATAATATCCGGATCGCCAAGCTTGCCTTCCACGCAAAGGAGAGTCCCATCCGGACACGGGACGAAGTCTTGAGTCTTGTATCTTCACAGTCCAATAGTCCAGCCAAAGTATATAGTCCGGCTGTCCGGATACCCCCCAATCTAGGACTCCCTCAATAGCCCCTGAACCAGGCTTCAATGACGATGAGTCTGGCGCGCAGTTTGTCTTCGGCATTGCAAGGCGGGTTCCATCTCCGAATACTCCAAAGTAATTGTCGAACACTTAAACCGTGTCCGGATCTGCAAGATGATCTTCACATACCACCATAGAGAGCATAGCACTTCATAAATCTGATCTGCTGGCAATTTTTGTACGTCGTGCTCCTGCATCGTGGCCCGGCCCAACACAAACCGGTTTTACTTGGCCTTCCTCGATACGCGTTGCGAGGCGGTTTTACTAGCACACCTTGCCAAAGCAGAGATCGTGCTCCCCTTATCATGGGATCTTCCATTAATATAGGCGCATGCGTCCCCACGACGTCTGTTGGTATGACTCTGTGTTTTTAGGTAAGTCCCGAGCGGTTACGCTGAGGACGGTTGATATTCACCCCCTTTATAAAGGGGTCGAGGCCTATCGCTCTTTTCCACCACCCTTGCGCCTTTTCGCATCTCGAGTTCTTACGCTCGAAACCCAAGCTCAAGCACCTCGGATCCTCAACCATGTCCGGATCCAACCCTCAAGGCCGGTGGGTGGCCTCCTCGGTCATAGAGGAGGACATTGCGAAGCTTAGGGAGGTCGGATATCTGATCGCCGACATCAAGCACAGGCTTCCTGCTCCAGGGCAGGTCATCCCTACTCCCGAGCCCAATGAGAGCATCGTATTTGTTTCTCACTTCCTCCGCGGCTTGGGCTTCACCCTTGATCCCTTTGTGAGAGGGCTCATGTTCTATTACGGCTTAGATTTTCACGATCTAGCTCCGGACGCTATCCTCCATATCTCGTCATTCATCGTTGTGTGCGAAGCTTTTCTCCACGTCACTCCACACTCGGCTTATGGCTCAAGACCTTCAATGTGAAGCCGAAGATGATCGAGGGGTGACACACGGAGTGTGGAGGTGCTGTAATAAGCAGGAATGCCGATGCCCCATGGCCAGAGGGCTCCTTCCCAGAGGTGTCCGATCTATGGCAGCGGAGGTGGTTTTACGTCACGGCTCCCAGAGGCACAAAGTGGGTGGCTGCCCCCGACTTCCGTTCAGGCCCTCATTCTCAATTGGCGTCATGGACCAATATAGGACGGGATTGGGGGTCTGCTAGCGATGTACCAACACTGCAGAGCCGTATCCGGGAGCTTCTTAAGTGGGACATTAGCCTTGTCAGCATAATTCAGCTAATGCTAATCCGACGGATGTTGCCGTGCAAACGCCGGCCTCTCCGGATGTGGGAGTTCAATCCGGAAGGTCCGCGGACTATTCTGCACTTCTTCGGCCAGACACTCGAAGGGATGTGTAAAATATTCTTCGGACCACAAGTAAAGTGTCCGGACACCACCAAGCACGCGGGCCTGAGCTGCAATCGCCCAGATACCCAAGTAAGTAACCCCGAAACCGAACACTTCATTTATATTTATCATAATCATTATTCTGAAAATCCTCCGTGGCCAGGAATGGCTCAGCAAGGCAGAGAGAATCAGGTGTCCGGCGCCACTTCCCGAAGGCTCGCCTAGTCCCACTATAGCCAAGATGCTTGGTCGTGTGCTAAGCAAAATGCCCTCAAGGAAAGATGAAGGGAAGAACAGAGAAGCAGAACTTCACATATTGCACATCCAAACCGGGGGAATTACTACCTCCCCGAAGGAGGGTAGTCGGGGAGGGGAATCTAAGGCCTCCTCCCCTTGCGGGAAGAAGAGGGCCTCCTCTGAAGACTTGGAGGCGGAGGTGCCCAGACAAGGGAAGAAAGCTTCACCAGGGGGCCCTGCCCCGAAGGGCGTCCTCACCGCGCCATGCCCGCCAACGGGCCAGCCCTCAGCCGAGCTGTAAGTTAATCGTAAATACGAAGGTACTGCTTCCTTCTTCGAGAACAATAACCAAGATCAATTCTTTGCAGTCCCGCTTGCACCTCTTCTCGACAGAGTTCGTCTTCGGGGGATCTCCTTCTGGAAATGATGGAGAGTGAGACCCCACCAACCTCTCCGCCTCATGTGGCGGGCGACCCCGAGGTGTCGTCACGGAGGTGTCTAGATCTGCCGAAGCCAGAAGCTAACACTTCGTCCGCCCTGAGCCCGGAGCGTTTGGCTCCCACGGGGGGCGATCAGAAGGGTCCGACATAGTTCGGCGCCCGGCCGGACACACTGATGGGCCTTCTGGAGCGAGTTGCTCTCTCGGAGGAGCACCGTTCATTAATGAGCATGGTGCTCGAGAAGATTTCATCTGCCACAAGCGGGTTGAATGAAGCTTTTACAAGCCTGCTCAGAGGCTTTGAGGTATGTAATGAAAAATACATAATTTTTGGCTGTGACGCATGCGCTAGGTGTGCTCCATATGGATAGTAGCCCCTAAGACTCTGGTTGCCCTCCATAGGCGGCAATCGGAGGATCATCTTGTTTAAGTAACGATCACGCTGTATTTATGCGCAGGTGTCTAAGGATCCGGTAGCCAACCGGTCCGTTGAAGTTGCCGAACTAAGGAGGCAGATTGGAGCTATTGATGCCGATATCACACTGGTGAACGAGCGGCTTAACGAGTCACAAGATATGTGCTCTACTTTCCGTATAATTTTTTATAGGAAAAACTGAGAGGAGCATAATGCTAATGTTATATGTTCGGACTGCAGACGGTGCTGCTGCCGTGGAAGCCCTGAGGGCGGAACTTGCCCTGGCCAAGGAACAGGCCCGGGCGAGCAATGCGGCTGCCCTAAAGGCGGCCGAAGAGTTGAGAGCCGAACAGGCTGCTCGTCGCCGGAGTGAAGACAAAATAGCCGAAATGGTTGTGGAGCTAGAAAACACTGCCAATCGGTATGAGCTTCTTGAAAAAGAAAATCATGTGAATAAGGCTGACCTGAAGAAGGCCCTTGATGCAGCCAAGGAGACGCGTTCCGACATTAGGGATGCACGCGAGGAGCTTCGACAGGCCGGAGAAATCGTGGCTGGAAACCCCTATTTGTTGCGGATGAAGTTTTAGATCCGAAGTACACTCCTCTGGATCGACGCTAGAGTCCTGCAGATGCCTATGCGGATTTGGCGAAGAATACGGCTGATGCAGCCAAGTTTTTTGAGGATCAAAAAGATGATGAAGTGGAAAAGCTGTTCTGGTCGCAGTTCAGCGCTCCAACGCGCACATTGCCTTTGTGTGAGAAGATGGCTGCTGTGGCCGAGCTCCAGAGGCTGTCCGGTCTTGCAATGTGGTCTATAATAGACCATCTATGGCCGAAGGGGCCTAAGCCGGACAGTTATTTTGGTTTAGTGCAACAATTCCTTGGTGTCGTATCACGGATCGATGCCATGAAGAGGTCGGCATGCATAGAGGGTGCACGAATGGCTCTTGCCCATGTTAAAGCATACTGTTCAGATATGGAGGCCACCATCGTTGTGAGCCAGACTCCGGCGGGGGGCCAGGATCTGGCCGAGCACATCTTGGAGCAGGTAGCAGAGGGTGCTCACTTAATAGAGGCTTAGTGCTCGAAGAATGTCATGTTCGAGTGACAAATTGTGTCATTGTAAAAACAATGTTATTTTGATTATGGAGGCTATATTTATACTTTTTGCCCAAAAGTATTATTGTGCCTCCTGTGTGGCCATTTTTATGTATATGTGTAATCTGAAAGTTAGCAGTCGTTGGCTTCAGCCCCCACTCATAAAATGCAGGGGTGTTCGCGAAAAATATGCGTAATCACACTTGATCCAACATCTTGGTCCATTAAGGAGGTGATCGCTCGTCGAACTAGGCAACTAGACTATATAGCTATAACACTTTCACTTAGCCATAGGAGTTTGATGGTGGGGCTACTATGTAGCCCCTGGTACCTTTGCATGCATCCGAATACGGGCGCGCGTGTACATGACCGAGAAACGGTCCTTCATTAACGCGGAGGAATCCTAAAGATTCCGATAAGTCTTCGAGTGGTTGAACAGTCTCTCGCTATATCATGACAGTCAGTTTTCGGCTTTCTCTACTGAGGTGCTCATCCGGAATAACCAAGGTACAATCGCAGTAGTTCTCCTTTGGCCACCTTAGCCGATAAGAACGGAACGTAAGGTGGCAAACCCAGGAGCCGGGCTAACCCAACATTTGACCGAAGACATGATTCAGAGCTGATGCATATAAGGCCAAACTCGCGACGCCGAATACTCCCGAAGGTATTCGGACTTGATAACATATACTGGGTTGAGTAACACCCTTTATTATGAACCATGTGTTTCCAGGTACGAGCATTAGTCTGCCGTGGTGAAATGCCAATAACGGCAGTATCCTCTGTGGGTGTAGTACCCATGGGATGTGTAAGCAACAAGAGACAATAAAGAAGGTTTACACAGGGGCTTAATCTAAAGAGAAACCTTTGAGTGGGGCCCTGCTGCACGTCTGCGCCTTTGTCCCCGTTGTGCCGTGTCCTGGGAGGGTGTCGCACGAATGGTGTCTGTAAAAACAAAAACTCATGTAGAAGAGTATGACGTAAGCGTGCGAAAAGTTGGCTATCACTAGTGGATAGTAAAAGTGTAAAAAATTGGCCTGTTAATAAGGTCAGGCCGAGAATTGGGCTTGGTTAATTATCTATAGCCCCTGGTATCCTCTATGGGATTACATGTGTGGTGCCTAGATCAGGTTGATCTGGGCTGCCAGACTCGTCTAACCGTGTCCGTGGTCTTAACGACCAATCATGTTTTCTGGTATTAGAGGCCACTTAGAGTCCGTCTGACAAAGCCGTCGCATATTCCTCCGCGTGTAAGGAACGCTTTGTGTTTCTATTAACGGTGATGACGCCACATGGACCGGGCATCTTGAGTTTAAGGTAGGCGTAATGCGGTACTGCATTGAAGCGGGTGAAGGCCGTTCTCCCAAGCAATGCATGATAGCCGCTTTGGAGGGGGGCGATGGTGAAGAGTAGTTCTTCGCTTCTGGAGTTGCCTGGGGAACCGAATGTTACCTCCAGTACGAGGGAGCCCCTGCCGTAGGCTTCTACGCCTGGTATCATCCCTTCAAAGGTGGTATTACTTTGGCTGATTTTGGATAGGTCTATCCCATCCTGCGGACAGTGTCCTGGTATATTAGATTAAGACTACTGCCACCGTCCATGAGGACGTGAGTAAGATGGTATCCGTCGATTATTGGGTCGAGCACCAAGGCATTTGATCCTCCGTGCCGAATACTAGTCGGGCAGCCCCTGTGATCGAAAGTGATCGGGCTAGCCGACCAGTGGTTAAGTTTGGGTGCGATAGGCTCTATAGCGTATGCGTCTCCGAGCGCGCATTCGCGCCTTCTCGTGGACGTGTGAGTCGCCTGGATCATGTTTACTGTTTTTACCTCTGGTGGGAATTTTTTGTGTCCCCCAGTGTTCAGCTGGCGAGGCTCATCCTCATCTTCACTTGGTGTTTCCCTTCCCTTGTGTTCGGCATTTAATTTGCCGGCCTGCTTGAAGGCCCAGCATTCTCTGTGAGTGTGGTTCGCAGGTTTTTCGAGGGTGCCATGAATTTAGCACGGTCTGTCCAGGACTTTGTTCAGACCGGACGGTCCCTCTTTGATGCCTTTAAATGGCTTCTTTTGTTGGCCGGGTCGAGAGCCACTGAATCCGGCGTTGACCGTTGCGTTGTCAGGACTTTCTTCCTTGTTTTGATGTTTGTTTTTATTGCACCGTGGCTTCCCGTTGCCATCCCTGATTTCGGATGTACTTGGGTCGCTAGTGCCTTTACGGGCCAACCAGCTATCTTCGCCTGCGCAAAAGCGGGTCATAAGGCTTCTTAAGGCTGCCATTGTCCTCGGCTTTTGTTGGCCGAGGTGTCTGGCGAGCCACTCGTCCCGGATGCTGTGTTTGAAGGCCGCTAAGGCTTCGGCGTCCAGACAATCGACAATTTGATTCTTCTTAGTGAGGAATCTATTCCAAAGCTTGCGGGCGGACTCTCCGGGCTGTTGAATTATGTGGCTTAAATCGTCCGCGTCTGGAGGACGGACGTAGGTCCCTTGAAAATTGGCCCAGAAAGCATCTTCGAGTTCCTCCCAACTTCCGATTGAATTTTCGGGGAGGCTTTTCAACCAGTGACGAGCAGGTCCCTTCAACTTGAGGGGAAGGTATTTGATGGCGTGGAGGTCGTCCCCACGAGCCATGTGGATATGCAGGATAAAATCCTCAATCCAGACCCCGAGGTCTGTCGTTCCGTCATATGCCTCTATGTTCACAGGTTTAAAACCCTGTGGAAATTCGTGGTCCAGCACCTCTTCGGTGAAGCACAGGGGGTGA
Organism: Triticum timopheevii; assembly: GCA_963921465.1. NCBI lineage: Eukaryota > Viridiplantae > Streptophyta > Magnoliopsida > Poales > Poaceae > Triticum > Triticum timopheevii. The sequence continues at coordinate 499,270,830 of OY997266.1, read as the reverse complement.
GCAGCCCCTCTGTATCTGGACGTGCTGTGGTATGCCGTCGACTGTTGTTGTGTCCGGTACTGATTGCGAACTGGTATCCGGTCGGTCTGATCGTTTTGGTGACCTTAGTCCTGCGTTGGGGCGTGTCCTTTAGATCCGTAGATGGACCTGGCCGCGCCGGCCTTTTTATCCAGGAGCTCACGTAAATTGTGTGCGGCATCGATAGCTGCTCTATTGCGGTTACGAAGTGGTTTGTCCGGCCTTCTGGACGTATTGTTCTGGCGGAACGGCCTCATCGTCGAATTCTACCAGCAGCTTGCATTTTGGATAGCTCTTTGTGGGGCGATCGTCGTTGTACTTTTCTTCAGTGTCTAGCACTTTATTCCATCTGCGATTGAGCGTTTCCTGTGCTGCCTTAAGCCTTTGCTTCTGCTTCTTTAGACTTATCGCAGTGGCCATAAGCCTTCTGTGGAGGTTATCTCGTTCCATGCATGTTTTCGGGATGATGAATGCGTCGTCATCCGGAATGTGCTCTTGTCCCGGGGCGGTTTGATGAGTTCGTCCCTCGGGATCATTGTGATCGGGCGTATGCTCCGAGCTGTGTTCGGCGTGACCTGGCTCGTCTGCTCCATTGTTGGGTCCATATGGTCGTTGTTGCCTTCGGAGTTGACTGGGGTGTCGATCTTTCTAGCGCTGTTATCGCTATTTTTACTGTTGCTGGACTTGGAGCGGTGTCTGCGCCGTCATTTTGGCTTTTGTCCGGGGGTTTTATCCTCTGGTTTGTCGCCGTCGTCTTCTCTAGGCGTATCCACCATGTATATATCATATGACGAGGTGGCAGTCCAGCGCCCTGTTGGTTCTGAATCGTCTCCTGCGCCGACGTCCATACCATCGGTATCATCGGAGTTGAAGTCAAGCATGTCTGATACATCATCGACGGTGGCTATGAAGTGGGTGGTGGGTGGGCAAAGGATTTCTTCGTCGCCTTGATACGTCTCCAACGTATCTACTTTTCCATACACTTTTTCCCTTGTTTTGGACTCTAACTTGTATGATTTGAATGAAACTAACCCGGACTAATGTTGTTTTCAGCAGAACTGCCATGATGTTGTTTTATGTGTAAAAAAGAAAAGTTCTCGGAATGTCTTGGAAATCCACAAAGGCACTTTTTGGAATTAATAAGAATTTTTGGCGAAAGAATCAACACCAAGGGGCCCACAGGCTGTCCACTAGACAGGGGGGCGCCCCCCCTAGGGCGCGCCCTCCTATCTCGTGGGCTCCCTGGACCTCCACCGACCTCAACTCCAACTCCATATATTCACTTTCGGGGAGAAAAAAATCAGAGAGAAAGTTTCATCGTGTTTTACGACACGGAGCCGCCGCCAAGCCCTAATCTCTCTTGGGAGGGCTGATCTGGAGTCCCTTCGGGGCTCCGGAGAGGGGGATCGTCGCCGTCGTCATCACCATCCTCCATCACCAATTTCATGATGCTCACCGCCGTGCGTGAGTAATTCCATCGTAGGCTTGCTGGACGGTGATGGGTTGGATGAGATTTACCATGTAATCAAGTTAGTTTCGTTAGGGTTTGATCCCTAGTATCCACTATGTTCTGAGATTGATGTTGCTATGAGTTTGCTATGCTTAATGCTTGTCACTAGGGCCCGAGTGCCATGATTTCAGATCTGAACCTATTATGTTTTCATGAATATATGTGTGTTCTTGATCCTATCTTGCAAGTCTATAGTCACCTATTATGTGTTATGATCCAACAACCCCGAACTGACAATAATCGGGATACTTCTGGGTGATGACCATAGTTTGAGGAGTTCATGTATTCACTATGTGCTAATGCTTTGTTCCGGTTCTCTATTAAAAGGAGGCCTTAATATCCCTTAGTTTCCGCTAGGACCCCGCTTCCACGGGAGGGTAGGACAAAAGATGTCATGCAAGTTCTTTTCCATAAGCACGTATGACTATTTACGGAATACATGCCTACATTACATTGATGAACTGGAGCTAGTTCTATATCACCCTATGTTATAACTATTGCATGAGGAATAGTGCTAAGTTCCAGTTGTTGAGGAGCGGGTCTATCTTATTCCGATGTAACGATTCCATTGAATATTGTGAGAGCATCCTTGATTTCAGCGTCGCGCCAAAACAACCGGGGGCCCCGGAGGGGTCAGTACAAAAGTACTATATTCTTTCCACTTACTTTCATTGGCTAGTTGCCTTTTGTAGCGCGGTCCTTTGTCAATGACTTACTTTCCTAGTAGCAGAGATGCAAGAATAACTACTTTCTTCTGCTAGGCGTTTCTTTGTTGCTAGCTGAGAAATAATACTCATTTTTTTCGGATGAGGGGGAGTGTCTTTGTTTGTTCAACGTGCAGATCCGGGAGGAAGGGGCAGGACTTGTTGTTCGGGCAGTCTAGTTTTGTTTTTGTTTGGTGCCAGTGTCCCAGTGAAGGAAGTAGGGCTTGCTGTTCTTCGCATCCGGAATAATTATCCATCACTGATCCATTGCCTATGAGCTTTTCATATATTGTTCTTCGCTTATTTACTTTTCCGTTGCTACTGTTACAACTACTACAAAAACCCAAAAACATTTGTCTTTACTTTTGCTACTGTTACCTTTATTATCATACCACTTTTGCTACTAAACACTTTGCTGCAGATACTAAGTTATCCAGGTGTGGTTGAATTGACAACTCAACTGCTAATACTCAAGAATATTCTTTGGCTCCCTTTGTGTCGAATCAATATATTTGGGTTATACTTTACCCTCGAAAGCTGTTGCGATACCCTACACTTGTGGGTTATCAAGACTAATTTCTGGCGCCGTTGCCGGGGAGCATAGCTCTATTCTCTGAGTCACTTGGGATTTATATCTGTTGATCAGTATGAAGAACTTGAAAGACGCTAAAACCAAGATTTTGCCCTCAACTACGAGGGGAGGTAAGGAACTGCCATCTACCTCTGCACTAGATTCTCCTTCCGTTATTAGTAAGCTTGCGACACCTAAACTTGCTACTGCTATGAATTCTGATATGTCGCATGCTATTGATGATGCCACTTCTGCTATGCATGATGAAACTACTTCTGTGCGTGATACTACTTTGCTTTAGGTGAATTTCTTGATGAACAACTTGCTAGAGTTAGGGGGAATGAAATTACTGAAGATCCTATTACTGATGATAGTGATGATGAAGGTTCTCCCAATGATTATGTATTACCTGTTGTTCCTAAGGGTTATGTTATGAATGAAGAAGCTGCTAGGGAAATCTTTGCTTGCAATGATAGATATGATCTTAAGAAATTGTTAGCTAAATGGAAGCAGCAGTCTCTTAATGCTAGAATGAAACCTGACCCTGCTTTTGCTACTTCACCTATCTGTGTTACTGATAAGGATTATGAATTCTCTGTTGATCCTGAGATTATTACTTTAGTTGAATCTGATCCTTTTTATGGCCTTGAATCTGAAACCGTTGTGGCACATCTTACCAAGTTAAATGATATAGCTACCCTATTTACTAATGATGAAAAGTCTCACTATTTTTATATCCTTAAGATATTTCCGTTCTCATTAAAGGGTGATGCTAAGACTTGGTATAATTCTCTTGCTCCTGGTTGTGTGCGTAGCCCCCAGGATATGATTTATTACTTCTCTGCTAAATATTTCCCTGCTCATAAGAAACAAGCTGCCTTGCGGTGAATATATAATTTTGTGCAAATCGAAGAAGAGAGTCTCCCACAAGCTTGGGGGAGGCTTCTCCGGTTACTTAATGCTTTGCCTGACCATCCTCTCAAGAAAAATGAAATACTTGATATCTTTTATAAAGGACTAACCGATGCTTCCAAGGCTGATGGTAACAGGAGGCGAGGGACACAGTGTTTTACCCAGGTTTGGGCCCTCTCAATGGAGGTAAAACCCTACTTCCTGCTTGATTGATATTGATGATATGAGTATTACAAGAGTTGATCTACCACGAGATCGTAGAGGCTAAACCCTAGAACCTAGCCTATGATGATTATGATTCTGTCTCTAAGGACTAAACCCTCCAGTTTATATAGATACCAGAGAGGGCTAGGGTTTACATGGAGTCGGTTACAAAGAAGGAAATGTAATATCCGGATCGCCAAGCTTGCCTTCCACGCAAAGGAGAGTCCCATCTAGACACGGGACGAAGTCTTGAGTCTTGTATCTTCATGGTCCAACAGTCCGGCCAAAGTATATAGTCCGGCTGTCTGGATACCCCCTAATCCAGGACTCCCTCAACGGCTATTTACAATAGGTACTTTGAAGAGTTTGGAGAAGGAACCCGCCTTGCAATGCCGAAGACAATCTGCGCGCCGGACTCATTGTCATTGAAGCCTGGTTCGAGGGCTACTGAGGGAGTCCTGGATTAAGGGGTCCTCGGACAGCCAGACTATATATGAATGCCAGACTGTTGGACTATGAAGATACAAGATGGAAGACTTCGTCCCATGTCCGAATGGGACTTTCCTTTGCGTGGAAGGCAAGCTTGGCGATTCGGATATGAAGATTCCTTTCTCTGTAACCGACTCTGTGTAACCCTAGCCCCCTCCGGTGTCTATATAAACCGGAGGGTTTAGTCTGTATGACAAGAACAATCATAATCATAGGCTAGCTTCTAGGGTTTAGCCTCTACGATCTCGTCGTAGATCAACTCTTGTAATACTCATATCATCAAGATCAATCAAGCAGAAAGTAGGGTATTACCGCCATCGAGAGGGCCCGAACCCGGGTAAACACTGGTCTCCCGCCTCCTATTACCATTAGCCTTAGACGCACAGTTCGGGCCCCCCTACCTGAGATCCGCCGGTTTTGACACCGACAGCGGGCCCAACCTGTTGGATGGATTCTCGGCAGCTGGAGGGGCCCTCGAGAGGCGGGCCCCAGTAGCCGACGAAGAACCCGGCGACCGTAGATGCTAACAGTCGGGTCATTGTCGGTGTCAAAACCGGAAGATCTCGGGTAGGGGGCCCAAGCTATGCGTCTAAGGATCAATGGTAACAGGAGGCCAGGGGACACGATGTTTACCCAGGTTCAGGTCCTATTAATGGAGGTAAAACACTACTCCTGCTTGATTATGATTGTCGAGTATGAAGATTACAAGAGTTGATCTACCTCAAGATCGTGAGGGCTAACCCTAGATGTCTAGCTTATGAGGATTCCGATGATGGTAAAAAAGTTAGCCTCTACGGACTAACCCCTCCAGTTTATATACACACCGGAGGGGGTCTATGGATTGTACAAAGTCGGTTTATCATGGAAGGAAACCTCCAGACTCTATTCTTGCCGTCCACGTATTGATAAGTCCCATCCGGACACGGTAGATGATCTTCAACGTGATCCTGTACGGCCCATACAACCCGGCCCAAACTCCTAGGCCGGATATCTGAGGACCCCCGAATCTAGGACTCCCTCAGTACCCCCCGAACTTGCCTTCAAATGTCGATGTAGTATGCGGACGCAAGTCTTCGACTTTGCAAGGCGGGTTCTCCATTGTTCTCTGGATTGAAGACAGTCCGACATCGGCTTCTGTGTCCAGTCTTCGTGATTCCTCCCTGTCATCGCCTCGATTCCCAAGCGTCTGAGTGAATGCAAACGGTCTGTTATCCTTGTATTATAATATTCCTGGCAGGCACAAACCGCGCCTATAAACTGAGGCAAGATCTCTAAGCCGTCATCTCGCATCACACCAAAAGCAACAGAGCAAGCCACAAAAAACAGACCATGGCGAGTGCCACTGGTTCCTCCTGGTGTCCTCATGGCCCTCAAGAGGGGGTTTAGCAGAGTTGCTCCACATCTCGCCTCTAGCTCAGTCGACTCCAAACGCAAGGATATCCCCCCCTCTAGATCCAATCTTCATACGGGCGGGTTTAACCACTATAGGTGCCGATGCATTGAATAAAAACTTTCATATAAAGTGCATTGAATACTATGAGAAGTTTGATTCTTTATGATTGTTTGAGATATGAAGATGGTGATATTAGAGTCAAGCTAGTGGAGTAGTTATGAATTTGAGAGATACTTGTGTTAAAGTTTGTGATTCCCGTAGCATGCACGTATGGTGAACCGTTATGTGATGAAGTCGGAGCATGATTTATTTTTTGACTATCTTCCTTATGAGTGGCGGTCGGGGACTAGCGATGGCCTTTTCCTACCAACCTATCCCCCTAGGAGCATGCGTGTAGTACTTCATTTTGATAACTAATAGATTTTTGTAATAAGTATGTGAGTTCTTTACGACTAACGTTGAGTCCATGGATTATACGCACTCTCACCCTTCCACCATTGCTAGCCTCTCTTGTACCGCGTAACTTTCGCCAGTACCATACACCCATCTTATACCTTCCTCAAAACAGCCACCATACCTACCTATTATGGCATTTCCATAGCCATTTCGAGATATATTACCATGCAACTTTCCACCATTCCGTTTATTATGACACGCTTCATCATTGTCATATTGCTTTGCATGATCATGTAGTTGACATTGTATTTGTGGCAAAGCACCGTTCATAATTCTTTCATACATGTCACTTTTGAATCATGGCACATCACGGTACACTGCTGGAGGCATTCATTATATTCATATTTTGTTCTAAGTATCGAGTTGTAATTCTTGAGTTGTAAGTAAATAAAAGTGTGATGATCTTCATTATTAGAGCATTGTCCCAGTGAGGAAAGGATGTTGGAGACTATGATTCCCCCACAAGTCGGGATGAGACTCCGGATGGAAAAAAGAGGCCATAAAAAGGCCCAAATAATAAAATAATAAAATATGAGGAGAAAAGGAGAGAAGGGGCAATGCTACTATCCTTTTACCACACTTGTGCTTCAAAGTAGCACCATGATCTTCATGATAGAGTCTCCTATGTTGTCACTTTCATATACTAGTGGGAATTTTTCATTATAGAACTTGGCTTGTATATTCCAATGATGGGCTTCCTCAAAATGCCCTAGGTCTTCGTGAGCAAGCGAGTTGGATGCACACCCACTTAGTTTCTTTTTGAGCTTGCATACACTTATAGCTCTAGTGCATCTGTTGCATGACAATCCCTACTCACTCACATTGATATCTATTGATGGGCATCTCCATAGCCCGTTGATATGCCTAGTTGATGTGAGACTATCTTCTAACTTTTTGTCTTCTCCACAACCAACATTCTATTCCACCTATAGTGCTATGTCCATGGCTCGCGCTCATGTATTGCGTGAAGATTGAAAAAGTTTGAGAATATCAAAAGTATGAAACAATTGCTTGGCTTGTCATCAGGGTTTTGCATGATTTAAATTTTTTGTGTGATGAAGATAGAGCATAGCCAGACTATATGATTTTGTAGGGATAGCTTGCTTTGGCCATGTTATTTTGAGAAGACATGATTGCTTCGTTAGTATGCTTGAAGTATTATTGTTTTTATGTCAATATTAAACTTTTGTTTTGAATCTTATGGATCTGAATATTCTTGCCACAATAAAGAATATTACATTGATAAATATGTTGGGTAGCATTCCACAACAAAAAATTTGTTTTTATCATTTACCTACTCAAGGACGTGCAGGAATTAAGCTTGGGGATGCTGATACGTCTCCAACGTATCTATAATTTTTGATGTATTCATGCCATGTTTATAATATTTCGACATGATTTTGGTTCGATTTGGTTAGAACTAAACCGTACTGATGTTGTTTTCAGCAGAACTACCATGGTCTTGTTTCTGTGTAGAAATAAAAATTCTCGGAATGCGCTGAAAATCAACGGAGATTTTTTTTGGAAAATATAAAAAATACTGGGACGAAAAGTTACCAGAGGAGAGTCCCATGGGCCCCATGAGGGTGGAGGGCGCCCCCACCCCCCTGGGTTGCGCCCCTGTGCCTCGTGGACTCTCCGTGGGGCCCCTAACTTGTTCTCCACGTCAACCTCTCCTATAAATCCCCAAACCTCCAGAACATAACCTAGATCGGGAGTTCCGCCGCCGCAAGCCTCTTTAGCTACCAAAAACCAATCGCGACCCTGTTCCGGCACCCTGCCGGAGGGGGATCCATCACCGGTGGCCATCTTCATCATCCCGGTGCTCTCCATGACGAGGAGGGAGTAGTTAACCCTCGGGGCTGAGGGTATGTACAAGTAGCTATGTGTTTGATCTCTCTCTCGTGTTCTTGATATGGCACGATCTTGATGTACCGCGAGCTTTGCTATTATAGTTGGATCTTATGATGCTTCTCCCCCTATCTTCTTGTAATGGATTGGGTTTTCCCTTTGAAGTTATCTTATCGGATTGAGTCTTTAAGGAATTGAGAACACTTGATATATGTCTTGTGTGGGATACCTGTGGTGACAATGGGGTATTCTATCGATCCACTTGATGTATGTTTTGGTGATCAACTTGCGGGTTCCGTGACCTTGGGAATCTATGCATAGGGGTTGGCATACGTTTTCGTCTTGACTCTCCGGTAGAAACTTTGGGGCAATCTTTGAAGTTCTTTGTGTTGGTTTGAATAGATAAATCTGAGATTGTGTGATGCATATCGTATAATCATACCCATGGACACTTGAGGTGACATTGGAGTATCTAGGTGACATTAGGGTTTTGGTTGATGTGTGTCTTAAGGTGTTATTTTACTATGAACACTAGGGTTGTTTGTGACACTTATAGGAATAGCCCAATGGATTGATCGGAGAGAATAAATTTGAGGTGGTTTCGTACCCTACAATAATCTCTTCATTTGTTCTCCGCTATTAGTGACTTTGGAGTGACTCTTCCTTGCATGTTGAGGGATTGTTATATGATCTAATTATATTATTATTGTTGAGAGAATTTGCACTAGTGAAAGTATGAACCCTAGGCCTTGTTTCGAAGCATTGCAATACCGTTTGTGCTCACTTTTGTCATTAGTTACCTTGCTGTTTTTATATTTTCAGATTACAAAAATCTATATCTATCATCCATATTGCACTTGTATCACCATCGCTTTGCCGAACTAGTGCACCAATACAGTTTACCGTTGTATTGGGTGTGTTGGGGACACAAGAGACTCTTCGTTATTTGATTGTAGGGTTGTTTAAGAGAGACCATCTTCATCCTACGCCTCCCACGGATTGATAAACCTTAGGTCATCCACTTGAGGGAAATTTGCTACTGTCCTACAAACCTCTGCACTTGAAGGCTCAACGACATCTACAAGAAGAAGGTTGCGTAGTAGACATCAATAGCACACATGGTGTTCCTTTGGTATTCGGGAGTTGCATAATCTCGTAGTCTGAGGAACGTATATAAGTCATGAAGAAAGCAATAGTAATGAAACTGTAACGATCATAATGCTAAGCTAACGGACGGGTCTTGTCCATCACATCATTCTCCTAATGATGTGATCCCGTTCATCAAATGACAACACATGGCTATGGTTAGGAAACATAACCATCTTTGATTAACGAGCTAGTCAAGTAGAGGAATACTAGGGACACTATGTTTTGTCTATGTATTCACACATGTACTAAGTTTCCGGTTAATACAATTCTAGCATTAACGTCCTCCGCCTTCAGGATGGCGGCATCGACGACCACCTACTCCGGTGCTGACTGGCTGGCTCCGGCTGTGACAGGCGGCGTCCAGTTCTCACCCGCCTGCACCTCCGGCTGATCGAGGTTGGTGGTCACCGGGACCCCACCATCAGCCGGATCTGCCATGGCCTTGGTATCAGCCTTCGCCTGTGCCCTGGTCGTCGCCTCCGCCTGTGCCCACGTCGCGGCTTGGGCCTCTGCGTGCGTCACTCGGCCGCCTGGGCGTCGGCCTGCGCCTTCTCCGCGGCCTCCCGCTCCTCGCATGCCTCCCGCGCGTTCCTCGCTGTCGCCTCCCGGAGGGCGGCGACCGAATCCACATGCCAGATGTCCTCGGAATCGCCTGCTAAGCCGATCAGCAAGGCAGACGGAGCTCGCGTGGTGGCAATGGCCACCCTGCTCAGCAAGAGAACGAGAATGAGAAAATCCCCAAAGAGAAAGAAGGAAAGTGTGAAGCCGGTGCAGCAAGACACTCACCTGTACGCATACGGAAGCGGTTTAGGGGCCCTCCAAGCGACGACCACCTTTGCGGCCTTATCCCGCTTGGTCGCAAATGCCCGTTTGGTCTTCTTCATCGGCCGGCTGCCGAACATCCCCTCAGGGCGGCGCTTGTGCGCACCGGGTGCATCAGACGGCATCGAAGGGCCGGCTCCCGTCCTCGTGGCTCCCCCAAGCCGGCGCTGCCCCTCATCATCCTCATCGTCGTCCGGCCAGGACCGGACGTCGCCGACTCCTCCTGCGACGCCTCCTGAAAAGCCGCCTACTCCGGCACCGCCTCCTCCAGTGGCGTCGTCCTCGCCCCTGTCGTCCAAGGTGGCCAGCCCCAGCTCAGGGTTGCCCACATCGCTTTATTCATGGTCCAGCATCCACTGGTGGCCCGGAGCCGGCGCGCCTTGGTCTGGGAAGCGCTGCCATAAGATCGGGTGGTCAGGTCGGATGAAAAATACAGCATGGGCGAAGAAGGTGGACCAGACACTTACCGGTGGTGGCGGGTTGGCGCGGCTGTATGGCTCCTTGCCGATGTGCCAATCGGTCTTGCTGAGCTTGCTGCCAGAGAAGCAATTCACATGCCAGACCACCTCGATGGTCGGTAGATCCTTTGTGGACATCCGGCACGGATGCTGGCAGCCGCTCATCTCGTAGATCAAATGCGGCCGGAGTTGGAGAGGCGAAACTCGGTGCTGGACGAAGGTGGCCAACAAGCCCGCCGGCTTGAGGCCCTCCGAGTCCGTCATCTCCTGGAGCCAGACAAGGACGTTGGTGATAGCAGGCAGCAAGCGCTTGGGCGGCTGCTGGCTCCAGTTGTCCCGCAACCCAGCAGGCGGCCCGATCACGAAAGCCGGCAAGTTGATGTAGTCGTTCGTCGGGTAGAGATTCCGGACGTAAAAGTAAGATTTCCGCCAGAGCTTCGCCGACTCCAGCAGGGCGATTGTCGGGAAGCGGGTCCCGCCTCCTGAGCGCTGCACGGCGACGCAGGCCCCGCACAGGGTCAGCTCTTCCTTGGCTTGGGTGCCCAGTTTGAGGTAGAAAAACCTGCCCCATAGCTCAAGCGAGGGCAGAACGCTGAGGTAGCCCTCGCAGAAGGTCACCAATGCAGACAGCAGCACCAGCATGTTGGGGGTGAGATGGTGCGGCTGCAGATGGTAGAAATCGAGGAAGGCGCAGAAGAAGTTGCTCACGGGCAGCGCGAAGCCTCGGAGGAAGTGGGTACGAAAGACGACGAACTCGCCGGGCTGTAGTGCCGGCGAGATCTCCAGCTCGTTGGGAAGGCGTGCCTCCAGGACGCTGGCATGGGGAAGCCTCTACGTCGCACGGAGGAAGTCGATGTGCCCTTGGTGCACATTTGAGCCGTTCCACCCGCTCTTTGCCATGGTTTGGGCGGCTCGGTGGCGGCTCGGTGAAGCACGGGGGAGATGGTGCCGTAGCGGTGCTGCAGTGGCAGAGCAGCAACAGCAGCAAAGGAGACGAGAAGGAATACGAAGATGGAGGGGGCGCGCGTGCGTTCTGCCGGCCCCTCTTCCCCTATTTATAGGCGGTTGTGGCGAAGCCGAGGCGACGTGGGGGAGGCGTGGGATTAACTGCGTCCACTCCCCGCACGCCCCCATGAATCCGGCATCGTAAATGCGCATTAAAACCACCACGGAAGGGCAACCGCCCACCTCGGCCGCAGTAGATCCGCGTGCGTGCCAAGGTCCTGTGATGGTGGGCCTGGGCCTGCGGCGACGTCCCGTCGTGCGCGTGGGCTGGCTGGCTGGCCTAGCCTGCTGGCATCGCATGGCGCTCAAGCGGCGGGCGGCGCCTCCCCAGCGCCCGCCACGCCGATTCAAATTCCGATAGACGGCCGCAGCCGCGGTCGTCTCCTGGCACATGGCCTCTCCAGCTGGACGGAGCAAAGGTGAAGGATCCCTCAAAGGGAAAACTGCTGAGGCCCTCTGGTTGCCATCCGTAGAGCCTCACCAGCTTCAGGGACTACTGTCGGGGGATAGACCCCGGGTAGCCTTATATACACTCAAAGACATTTCAAGACATCGGGGCGAGCTAAGCCCCTCAAGCCAACTAGTCCCACGGTCGGCTACCAGAGTCGGATGGTGCCATGCAGCTGGCCTCCAGAAGACGACGTGTTCCCAGAAGACAACTTGGGAATGGGCCGGCCTCCAGCAGGCGGCCCGTCCCCTCCCTCGGAGTCTAAGCCTGATCGCGCAACAAGCTGGAGCATGGCAACAGTGCCACATGCTCCCCCCAAATCCCGGCCAAGCATGGCTACAGTATGCGCCGCCAGGCGGCCACCGACCCGCCCGGCATGGTATAGTAGCCATGCGGCCCCTGACACAGCCTCCATCAGCATGGGCGGCACTACAACGAAGAGCCGTCAGCGGGGCCCGCAGGCGAGGGGCCCCACCTGTCGGCCGGATTCTCAACAGCCGACGGGGCCCTCCATAGGTAGGCCCTAGCAGCGAGCGGAGAACCCGGCGACCGTAGACGCTGACAGTCGGGTGCTACACCCGATCATATTACCATTGTACCCCTGGGGGTTGGCCTATAAAAAACCCAGGGCTCACCCATGCAAAGGGTTCCAACCTCAGTTCACCCACACACCATAGCTAGGGAGAAGAGATCTAGCCTTGCTCTTCCTCCTCTAGCAACACGGCTCTAGGAGCAACCCTTGTACTTGTTGGGGAACGTTGCATAAAATAAAAAATTTCCTACGTTCACCAAGATCAATCTATGAGTTCATCCAGCAACGATAGAGGGGAGTGCATCTACATACCCTTGTAGATCACGAGCGGAAGCGTTCAAGAGAACAGGGTTGAGGGAGTCGTTCACGTCGTGATCCAAATCATCAGAGATCCTAGCGCCGAACGGACGGCACCTCCGTGTTCAACACACGTACGGTCAGCATGACGTATCCTCCTTCTTGATCTAGCAAGGGGGAAGGAGAGGTTGATGAATATCCGGCAGCACGACGGCGTGGTGGTGGATGCAGCAGGGATCCGGCAGGGCTTCGCCAAGCGTCTGCGGGAGCAGGAGGTGTAGCAAGGGGGGAAGGGAGGCGCCAAGATGCAGGGTGTGGCTGCCCTCCCTCCCCCCTCCTTTATATAGGGTCTGCAGGGGGGCTGGCCCTAGGAGATGGGATCTCCTAGGGGGGCGGCGGCCAAGGGGGGAACTTGCCCCCCAAGGCAAGTGGAGGCGCCCCCTCCCCTAGGGTTCCCAACCCTAGGCGCAGGGGGGGCCAAGGGGGGCGCACCAGCCCACCAGGGGCTGGTTCCCCTCCCACTACAGCACATGTGGCCCTCCGGGATAGGTGGCCCCACTCGGTGGACCCCTGGGACCATTCCGGTGGTCCCGGTACAATACCGGTGACCCCCGAAACTCTCCCGATGGCCGAAACAGCACTTCCTATATATAATTCTTCACCTCCGGACCATTCCGGAACTCCTAGTGACGTCCGGGATCTCATCCAGGACTCCAAACAACTTTCGGTTTGCTACATACTAATATCTCTACAACCCTAGCGTCACCGAACCTTAAGTGTGTAGACCCTACGGGTTCGGGAGATATGCAGACATGACCGAGACGCCTCTCCGGTCAATAACCAACAGCGGGATCTGGATACCCATGTTGGCTCCCACACACTCCTCGATGATCTCATCGGATGAACCACGATGTCGAGGATTCAATCAACCCCGTATTCAATTCCCTTTGTCAATCGGTATGTTACTTGCCCGAGACTCGATCGTCGGTATCCCAATACCTCGTTTAGTCTCGTTACCGGCAAGTCACTTTACTCGTACCGTAATGCATGATCCCGTGACCAGACACTTGGTCACATTGAGCTCATTATGATGCTGCATTATCGAGTGGGCCCAGAGATACCTCTCCGTCATACGGAGTGACAAATCCCAGTCTCGATTCGTGCCAACCCAACAGACACTTTCGGAGATACCCGTAGTGCACCTTTATAGCCACCCAGTTACGTTGTGACGTTTGGTACACCCAAAGCACTCCTACGGTATCCGGGAGTTGCACAATCTCATGGTCTAAGGAAATGATACTTGACATTTGGAAAAGCTCTAGCTAAACGAACTACACGATCTTTGAGCTATGCTTAGGATTGGGTCTTGTCCATCACATCATTCTCCTAATGATGTGATCCCGTTATCAATGACATCCAATGCCCATAGTTAGGAAACCATGACTATCTGTTGATCAACGAGCTAGTCAACTAGAGGCTCACTAGGGACTTGTTGTGGTCTATATATTCACACGTGTATTACGATTTCCGGATAACATAGTTATAGCGTGAATAATATACAATTATCATGAACACAAAAATATAATAATAACCATTTATTATTGCCTCTAGGGCATATTTCCAACAGTCTCCCTCTTGCACTAGAGTCAATAATCTAGTTACATTGTGATGAATCGAACACCCATTGCGTTCTGGTGTTGATCATGTTTTGCCCTAGGGAGAGGTTTAGTCAACGGATCTGCTATATTCAGGTCCGTATGTACTTTACAAATATCTATGTCTCCATCTTGAACATTTTCATGGATGGAGTTGAAGCGACGCTTGATGTGCCTGGTCTTCTTGTGAAACCTGGGCTCCTTGGCAAATGCAATAGCTCCAGTGTTGTCACAGAAGAGTGTAATCGGCCCCGACGCATTGGGTATGACTCCTAGGTCGGTGATGAACTCCTTCACCCAGATTGCTTCATGTGCTGCCTCCGAGGCTGCCATGTACTCCGCTTCACATGTAGATCCTGCCACGATGATCTGCTTGCAACTGCACCAGCTTACTGCCCCACCATTCAAAATATACACGTATCCGGTTTGTGACTTCGAGTCATCCAGATCTGTGTCGAAGCTAGCGTCGACGTAACCCTTTACGACGAGCTCTTCGTCACCTCCATATACGAGAAACATGTCCTTTGTCCTTTTCAGGTACTTAAGGATGTTCTTGACCGTTGTCCAGTGTTCCTTGCCGGGATTACTTTGGTACCTTCCTACCAAACTTACGGCAAGGTTTATATCAGGTCTGGTACAGGTCATGGCATACATGATAGACCCTATGGCTGAGGCATAGGGGATGACACTCATCTCTTCTTTATCTTCTGCCGTGGTCGGGCATTGAGCCGAGCTCAATTTCACACCTTGCAACACAGGCAAGAACCCCTTCTTGGACTGATCCATATTAAACTTTTTCAATATATTATCAAGGTATGTGCTTTGTGAAAGACCTATGAGGCGTCTCGATCTATCTCTATAGATTTGGATGCCTAATATGTAAGCAGCTTCTCCAAGGTCCTTCATTGAAAAACACTTGTTCAAGTAGGCCTTTATGCTGTTCAAAAGTTCTATATCATTTCCCATCAAAAGTATGTCATCCACATATAATATGAGAAATGCTACAGAGCTCCCACTCACTTTCTTGTAAACGCAAGCTTCTCCATAAGTCTGCATAAACCCAAACGAGTTAATCATCTCATTAAAGTGAATGTTCCAATTCCGAGATGCTTGCACCAGCCCATAAATGGATCGCTGGAGCTTGCACACCTTGTTAGCATTCTTAGGGTCGACAAAACCTTCCGGCTACATCATATACAGTTCTTCCTTAAGGTGGCCGTTAAGGAATGCCGTTTTGACGTCCATTTGCCATATCTCATAATCATAGTATGCGGCAATTGCTAACATGATTCGGACGGACTTTAGCTTCGCTACAGGAGAGAATGTCTCATCGTAGTCAATCCCTTGAACTTGTTGATAACCCTTAGCGACAAGTCGAGCTTTATATATGGTAACATTACCATCCGCGTCCGTCTTCTTCTTAAAGATCCATTTGTTTTCTATCGCTCGCCGGTCATCGGGCAAGTCTGTCAAAGTACACACTTTGTTTTCATACATGGATCCTATCTCGGATTGCATGGCTTTAAGCCATTTGTTGGAATCTGGGCCCGCCATCACTTCTTCATAGTTCGAAGGTTCACCGTTGTCCAACAACATGATTTCCAAGACAGGGATTGCCGTACCACTCTGGTGCGGAACGTATCCTTGTGGACCTTCGAAGTTCAGTAGGAGCTTGATCCGAAGTATCTTGATCATCATAATTAACTTCCTCTCTTGTCGGTGCAGGCACCGCAGGAACATTTTCCTGAGCTGCGCTACTCACCGTTTCAAGAGGTAGTACTTCATCAAGCTCTAATTTCCTCCCACTTAATTCTTTCGAGAGAAACTCTTTCTCGAGAAAGGACCCGTTCTTGGCAACAAAGATCTTGCCTTCGGATCTTAAGTAGAAAGTATACCCTATGGTTTCCTTAGGGTATCCTATGAATACGCATTTTTCCGACTTGGGTCCGAGCTTCTCAGGTTGAAGTTTCTTGACATAAGCATCGCATCCCCAAACTTTTAGAAACGACAGCTTAGGTTTCTTCCCAAACCATAATTCATACGGTGTCGTCTCAACGGATTTAGATGGTGCCCTATTTAAAGTGAATGTAGCTGTCTCTAGAGCGTATCCCCAAAGTGATAGCAGTAAATCTGTAAGTGACATCATAGATCGCACCATATCCAATAGAGTGCGATTACGATGTTCGGACACACCATTTCACTGAGGTGTTCCAGGCGGCGTCAGTTGTGAAACGATTCCACATTTTCTTAAGTGCGTACCAAATTTGTGACTTAAATATTCTCCCCCATGATCTGATCGTAGGAACTTTATCTTTCGGTCACGTTGATTCTCTACCTCATTCTGAAATTCCTTGAACTTTTCAAAGGTCTCAGACTTGTGTTTCATCAAGTAGACATACCCATATATACTCAAGTCATCAGTGAGAGTGAGAACATAACGATATCCTCCGCGAGCCTCAACGCTCATTGGACCGCACACATCTGTATGTATGATTTCCAATAAGTTGGTTGCTCGCTCCATTGTTCCGGAGAACGGAGTCTTGGTCATCTTGCCCATGAGGCATGGCTTGCATGTGTCAAACGATTCATAATCTAGAGACTCTGAAAGTCCATCAGCATGGAGCTTCTTCATGCGCTTGACACCAATGTGACCAAGGCGGCAGTGCCACAAGTATGTGGGACTATCGTTATCAACTTTACATCTTTTAGCATTCACACTATGAATATGTGTAACATTACGCTCGAGATTCATTGAGAATAAACCATTCACCAGCGGGGCATGACCATAAAACATATCACTCATATAAATAGAACAACCATTATTCTCGGATTTAAATGAGTAGCCATCTCGAATTAAACGAGATCCTGATACAATGTTCATGCTCAAAGCTGGTATTAAATAACAATTATTGAGGTTCAAAACTAATCCTGTAGGTAAATGTAGAGGTAGCATGCCGACGGCGATCACATCGACCTTGGAACCATTCCCAACGTGCATCGTCACCTCGTCCTTCGCCAGTCTCCGCTTATTCTGCAGCTCCTGCTTTGAGTTACAAATATGAGCAACCGCACTAGTATCAAATACCCAGGAGCTACTACGAGCACTGGTAAGGTACACATCAATTATATGTATATCACATATACCTTTGGTTTTGCCGGCCTTCTTGTCCGCTAAGTACTTGGGGTAGTTCCGCTTCCAGTGACCACTTCCCTTGCAATAAAAGCACTCAGTCTCAGGCTTGGGTCCATTGCTTGACTTCTTCCTGGCAACTGGCTTACCAGGCGCGGCAACTTCCTTGCCATCCTTCTTGAAGTTCTTCTTACCCTTGCCCTTCTTGAACTTAGTGGTTTTATTCACCATCAACACTTGATGTTCCTTTTTGATCTCTACCTCTGCTAATTTCAGCATTGAATATACCTCAGGAATGGTCTTTTCCATCTCCTGCATATTGAAGTTCATCACAAAGATCTTGTAGCTTGGTGGGAGCGACTGGAGGATTCTGTCAATGACCGCGTCATCCGGGAGATTAACTCCCAGCTGAGTCAAGCGGTTGTGCAACCCAGACATCTTGAGTATGTGCTCACTTAACAGAACTGTTTTCCTCCATCTTACAGCTAAAGAACTTGTCGGAGACTTCATATCTCTCGACCCGGGCATGAGCTTGTAAAACCATTTTCAGCTCCTCGAACATCTCATATGCTCCGTGTTGCTCAAAACGCTTTTGGAGCCTCGGTTCTAAGCTGTAAAGCATGCCGCACTAAACGAGGGAGTAATCATCAACACGAGACTGCCAAGCGTTCATAACATCTTGGTTCTCTGGGATTGGTGCTTCACCTAGCGGCACTTCTAGGACATAGTCTTTCTTGGCAGCTATGAGGATGATCCTCAGGTTCCGGACCCAGTCCGTATAGTTGCTGCCATCATCTTTCAGCTTGGTTTTCTCTAGGAACGCGTTGAAGTTCAGGTGGACATGAGCGTTGGCCATTTGATCTACAAGACATATTGTAAAGATTTTAGACTAAGTTCATGATAATTAAGTTCATCTAATCAAATTATTTAATGAACTCCCACTTAGAGTGACATCCCTCTAGTCATCTAAGTGAAACATGATCCGAGTCAACTAGGCCGTGTCCGATCATCACGTGAGACGGACTAGCGGACATCGGTGAACATCTTCATGATGATCGTATCTACTATACGACTCATGCTCGACCTTTGGGTCTTCCGTGTTCCGAGGCCATGTCTGTACATGCTAGGCTCGTCAAGTCAACCTAAGTGTATTGCACGTGTAAATCTGGCTTACACCCGTTGTAGTCGAACATTAGGATCTATCACACCCGATCATCACGTGGTGCTTCGAAACAACGAACCTTCGCAACAATGCACAGTTAGGGGGAACACTTTTCTTGATATTATTATGAGGGATCATCTTACTTACTACCGTCGTTCTAAGTAAACAAGATGAAAAACATGATAAACATCACATGCAATCATAATAGTGACATGATATGGCCAATATCATATAGCTCCTTTGATCTCCATCTTCGGGGCTCCATGATCATCTTCGTCACCGGCATGACACCATGATCTCCATCATCATGATCTCCATCATCGTGTCTTCATGAAGTTGTCACGCCAACGACTACTTCTACTTCTATGGCTAACGCATTTAGCAATAAAGTAAAGTAGTTTACATGGCATTCTTCAATGACACGCAGGTCATACAAAAATAAAGACAACTCCTATGGCTCCTGCCGGTTGTCATACTCATCGACATGCAAGTCGTGATTCCTATTACATGAACATGATCTCATACATCACACATATATCATTCATCATTCATCACAACTTTTGGCCATATCACATCACAAAACACTTGCTGCAAAAACAAGTTAGACATCCTCTAATTGTTGTTGCAAGTTTTTACGTGGCTTCTATAGGTGATCTAGCAAGAACGTTTTCTTACCTACGTTAAAGCCACAACGTGATTTGTCAACTTCTATTTACCCTTCATAAGGACCCTTTTCATCGAATCCGCTCCAACTAAAGTGGGAGAGACAGACACCCGCTAGCCACCTTATGCAACTAGTGCATGTCAATGGAACCTGTCTCACGTAAGCGTACGTGTAAGGTCGGTCCGGGCCGCTTCATCCCACAATACCGCTGAAGCAAAATAAGACTAGTAGTGGCAAGAAAGTTGACAACATCTACGCCTACAACAAATTGTGTTCTACTCGTGCAAAGAGAACTACGCATAGACCTAGCTCATGATGCCACTGTTGGGGAACGTTGCATAAAATAAAAAATTTCCTACGTTCACCAAGATCAATCTATGAGTTCATCCAGGAATGATAGAGGGGACTGCATCTACATACCCTTGTAGATCGCGAGCGGAAGCGTTCAAGAGAACGGGGTTGAGGGAGTCGTTCACGTCGTGATCCAAATCACCGGAGATCCTAGCGCCGAACGGACGGCACCTCTGCGTTCAACACACGTACGGTCAGCGTGACGTCTCCTCCTTCTTGATCCAGCAAGGGGGAAGGAGAGGTTGATGAAGATCCAGCAGCACGACAGCGTGGTGGTGGATGCAGCAGGGATCCGGCAGGGCTTCGCCAAGCGTCTGCGGGAGGAGGAGGTGTAGCAAGGGGGGAAGGGAGGCGCCAAGATGCAGGGTGTGACTGCCCTCCCTCCCCCTCCTTTATATAGGGTCCCCAGGGGGCGGCGGCCAAGGGGGGAACTTGCCCCCCAAGGCGAGTGGAGGCGCCCCCTCCCCTAGGGTTCCCAACCCTAGGCGCAGGGGGGGCCAAGGGGGGGCGCACCAGCCCACCAGGGGCTGGTTCCCCTCCCACTTCAGCACATCGGGCCCTCCGGGATAGGTGGCCCCACCCAGTGGACCCCCGGGACCCTTTCGGTGGTCCCGGTACAATACCGGTGACCCCCGAAACTCTCCCGATGGCCGAAACAGTACTTCCTATATATAATTCTTCACCTCTGGACCATTCCGGAACTCCTCATGACGTCCGGGATCTCATCCGAGATCCCGAACAACTTTCAGTTTGCTACATACTAATATCTCTACAACCCTAGAGTCACCGAACCTTAAGTGTGTAGACCCTACGGGTTCGGGAGATATGCATACATGACCGAGACGCCTCTCCGGTCAATAACCAACAACGGGATCTGGATACCCATGTTGGCTCCCACACACTCCTCGATGATCTCATCGGATGAACCACGATGTCGAGGATTCAATCAACC
This sequence comes from Triticum timopheevii, assembly GCA_963921465.1. Lineage (NCBI taxonomy): Eukaryota > Viridiplantae > Streptophyta > Magnoliopsida > Poales > Poaceae > Triticum > Triticum timopheevii. The sequence goes on along the minus strand of OY997266.1, from coordinate 499,250,097 downwards.
CCGTATTCAATTCCCTTTGTTAATCGGTATGTTACTTGCCCAAGACTCGATCGTCGGTATCCCAATACCTCGTTTAGTCTCGTTACCGGCAAGTCACTTTACTCGTACCGTAATGCATGATCCCGTGACCAGACACTTGGTCACATTGAGCTCATTATGATGATGCATTACCGAGTGGGCCCAGAGATACCTCTCCGTCATACGGAGTGACAAATCCCAGTCTCGATTCATGCCAACCCAACAGACACTTTCGGAGATACCCGTAGTGCACCTTTATAGCCACCCAGTTACGTTGTGACGTTTGGTGCACCCAAAGCACTCCTACAGTATCCGGGAGTTGCACAATCTCATGGTCTAAGGAAATGATACTTGACATTTGGAAAAGCTCTAGCTAAACGAACTACACGATCTTTGAGCTATGCTTAGGATTGGGTCTTGTCCATCACATCATTCTCCTAATGATGTGATCCCGTTATCAATGACATCCAATGCCCATAGTCAGGAAACCAGGACTATCTGTTGATCAACGAGCTAGTCAACTAGAGGCTCGCTAGGGACTTGTTGTGGTCTATATATTCACTCGTGTATTACGATTTCCGGATAACACAGTTATATCATGAATAATAGACAATTATCATGAACATAGAAATATAATAATAACCATTTATTATTGCCTCTAGGGCATATTTCCAACAGTACTCATATTGATTATAGTCATCATGCAGAGACCCCGCAGAGCAGGAGTAGGGGTTTCATCTCTCCGGAGAGCCTGAACCTGGGTACGTCTCGTGTCAGATCGAGCTCATTCTCACTCCCGCCTCCAGGACCCGACGACGTTCTTCTGGCCCCATCCATGATAAGCCACCCCCTGTCATCTGACGTGAGATTACCACGACACACTCATACACACATACTCATCCACCAGATCGCTTGGAATTCTGTATGCAAGCATGTGGATGGCCGCTGTGCATTTCTGGTAATAGGAGAATCCAAGCTTGCCAAGGGCATCCGTCTTGCACTCAAAGTATGGGTCATGGGCAACCACTCCCTCTCGGATATGATTGAACAGATGCCTTGCCATATGAAAACGGTGGTGGAATTTATCCGGCGTGAAGAGCGTGGTATTCACAACGTAATCGGCATAGAGCAGTGCGTGGCCTCTCTCTCTGTTGCGGTTCAGGGCCAGGGACAGACCCCCTGTATCGAGGAAGCTGTCGTTCAATGTGGTCGTGAACGACCAGATAGCCACCACAAGATCTTTGTCATCCGAGGACGAATCGTCCGATGAATAAATGAAGTGGTGGAAAAAAAATTCATCTCCACTATCCATACCTTTGTGGGCAAAGTGTCAAACACCTTGCGGTCGTGGTGGCAAAGAGGCCGTGATGATCACCTCGATGCAGCAGGGATGGTTGGCGGCCGGCTACTGGCCGCTCTGGAGCACCCGGCGGAAGCTGCCGTGGTCCATATCTGTCATCGGCGGTCGTATCCCCTCTGGCACCGGCTACGACGGCGATGGCCAAATCTCCTCCAATCGACGGCCAAAACTCCTACGAAAGTGTGGGCGTGGTGGCGGCCGTGTCGAGACGTGGTTTGGTATGGACGGGCGGGGGGTGAGCAGCGAGGAGGCGGCCGGAGAATAGTGGCGGCGCCGGCGATGGGGTGGGCGGGGGAGAGCGGGTGGAGGCGTTGGAGGCGAATGGAGTGCTAGTGTCCCCGACAGGCGGGCCACGGGGAGGACAAGGGCGTGCGTCCAGCCCGTCCGCGTGATGTCCGTTTCACCCCAAACTCGGCGCAAGTTTGGTGGGGAATGGGCCGAAAACGGATGAAATCCGGACATTTGTCCGTTTGGGGCCGCGCGTTGGGCCACGCTATTCCTCCGTTCTACCCCAAACGGACGCACCCGAACGGGATGGGGTCGCGCGCTGGAGTTGTCCTTAGGGCATCTACGACAGCAAATTTGGTCCCTCAAACGTCCGAGAACGCGCTCGGTCAACGTTCGTGCTTGTCCGCTTTGACTTTCTACTTTTTTGTTTACCCAGCCATGTTTTCTCACATTTTTTTATATGTCCGGTCACATGTATGTGATTGATGGAGAAGGAGGGAGAGAAAAATAAAGAAAGAAAACAAAAAATGCTTTGTGTTGGACCCAATCCCATGTGACGGACGCTGGACCACTGACCGGACACGCCCGGACACTCCTCATACTCATCCCATGTATGAGATATATATGAGATGAATATGACCGCTGCCGGACAGTCCGAGCATTTAAGGAGGCTTTGAGGTGTTTGGTTGGGTCAATTTTTTGCTTCTCTCTCCTGTCCGGTCGGTGGTCCCGTGCCCGTCCGGTCAATTTGAGGAGTCCGGCTGTAGATGCTTTTACTGCTCCCTCCGTCTCATAATAGAAGAACATTTTTCTAGTTATGTTAGCTTGTGCTTGAAAAACGTTTTTATATTATGGGACGAATGGATATGTTTTTATGTGATTTTTCTAAGATAATAAGAAAACAATATGTTTAATTGTTTTCATGAGACATTATTCTTTTGCTTCAATTTCTGTATGAAGTGCATGTGGACAATGTTTCGTTTTTCATCGTCGGATCGGGCTGTTGATTTACTTCTTTTCAAGCACCATTTTATTCTGGCTGTGTTGCACGAAACACACAGCCACACAGGCGAGGCCGTGGGTGTCCATCTGGTGGAGTTGTGGCACACCATCCGACAAAATCACGACCAACCCTGCTTGCTTTCGGTTGGCGATCCAACGCACCGTGGTCAGTCATGCAGCCGTGCCTTGATGTGGCAAATAACCCTGGGAGGGTGGGGCGATCAAGGCCGGCCGGGTCGGTCGGCTCGGACCCCTCCACAAGGCCGCAGTTTTTATCTCTTCCATTAATAAAGGTCCCATTCATTACATGATTGGGGAGATTAATTACGCCGGCGGCCCTGACATACCGCCACGCAGGCAGCCACAACGCGACGAGACCCGCGCTCTCCAACTGTCGGCAGGGGGCATCATCATCGCCGCAGCGCTGTACGTACCACTGTACCCCGCCGCACAGCCGCAATGGGCAGCCGCGTCGCTCGCTCGCGGCTGCGGGAGCAGGTGGGCACCGCACGATCTTCATTGGCGTCACATTTCACGCACGTGGATGCGGCATAGAATACGCCCGGACATACGCACCGTGCGCGCCGCCGGGCGCGCAGCGGCAGCGCCGCAAACGCGCGCGGGGCACCACCAGCCGTCCGTCCGTCCGTCCGTTGGTGCGAACAGAAGGAGACGCGCTGCCGACGCGACGCGGCGCTTCCCCCCGCCGGCGATTTAGCGGCGCGCCCATCGTCCCGAATTCTCTGCTGCTGCTACTGTGCTCCGTATCTTTCACCTCGCTATCGGCCACACGCGCGCGGGGGGGATCGCAATCGCATCGGTCCATCCAGCCAGCAGATCGCCGCTCTTGAGGCACAATGCAGCTGGTGGAACAAACCCGGAGCGACAGCGACCCCGACCTGATCGTTTACGTGGCTCACTCTACTCCGACACTACTCTGTTTCTAGGGCGGCCAGGGCCCGTGGATCTGGCCACCTAGCTCGTCCCGGATATCTATCTATGTGGTCTATCTGTCTATCTCCAGCCGCTTTTTCGACGACCAAGTGTCAAGTGCGTGTGTGTGCCGCGCAGACGCTCCACGTAGCCGCCCACGGCGGCACCACGCGACAGGTCCCGTCGATCCGGGGGTCGCGATCGCCAAACCAAAAGACGATGGATTTTATATGATGCCGCGGCGGAAAGCGGGGCCGCCGCCGCCGCCGAGGCGTGCACTGATTTATTATTCCGGCGGCGGCGGCGGGGAGAGACTAGAGAGAGAGAGACAGAGGGGCGACAGTCACAGAGCCGGGTTGGGATATATGCATTTTGTTTGCTGTTGCCGTTGTGTTTTTGACCTCCGGATGCATGCGCTTACTAAAAACGCTTAACATAATAGAGCCGTGAGCCTCCCGGCTTGATATTGTCCCCCGAATTCAACCGCATCACTCTTCATCTTGCTAGCACTCCCACCCTACTACTCCCTATTATGATGCTCCGCTGCTGATGCTCAACTTCTGGGTTCTGATGAATGATGATCCAGCAGCATTGAGAGACCCTACTTCGCACGTGGTTTTTAACTCCTGCGGCATGGCATCGGTCCCCTGCTTATGGGTTACGAAAGCATCGATCGGGCCAGAACAGAACAACTTGGGTGAAAATGGAACGGCATCTGCTATTATTTGTACCTTGTGTACTAGGTGCACGTTGTCTCGTCTCTTTCGGTACCACCTTGCTTTTTTTTTCCAATAACACGGTTGCACCTTCTTTTTAACACAGTACAATCACCGATTGATCACACACACATACACTTAACCTTATGAACACACGCACGCATGCCATATCCCTATGAGCACCTCCGAGATATTGAGCCGAACACAACATCCTATTTGAGACACATTTACGCTGAATCTAGAAACTGTATTTGTGTACGGAAAACATTGTACAACACTTAACATCAGTGGTTCAGAAAGCAGGCGCACTGCTCTTGGTACATCGGTCGACTGCCACTGGTCCAGGAGAACTAATTACACATGTAAGCCAATCAGGGGGGGTTTCCGCCTATCTAAATTTCCACGCAAAACGACCATGACAAAAACTAAAGGAGCTGCTGCTTAGTGGGGCCCAAATGCCTAACTACATGCACAGATAAACAACATGACTTTTACTCCACGCCCAATTTGACGGACCCGTCCTTCACAAGCTTCATGCTAAGGCTGTTGAATCTGCCTCTCGAGTAGTGCCGTGATGCCTTTCTCCAGTCTGTGCCCGTCTTCATCATCGCCACGAATTCGTCGTAGCTAATTTTGCCATCCTACAGATGATGCCAAGAAAAGCAGATGATCTTTTAGTCAATCAGAAACGATGCTGGCTTTACGAGATAGTACAAGAGAATCACCACCTTATCGGTGTCAACTTCTTGCAGTATGTCATTCACAACTTCCATGCTATCAGCTGCTCCGTCATCCTTCAGAGCCTCTCGAAGCTCGTCCGGCTCGATGTAACCATTGCCATCCTTGTCGAAGAATAAGAAGGCCCGCCGAAGGTGCTCGTCATTTGCCATCCTTTGCAGATGAAGGGAGACAGCTAGAAATTCGGCATAATCTAGTACTCCTTTACCGTTTGTATCCACCTGTTTGCCAACCATAGGTGGTCAATAAAACGTGCTGAGTATACCATTAAGAACTAATGCGAGTAAATCCGAGAATTTATCCCAGCTTTATCTACTATTGCCCTCCCTGTGCCAAATAGTCATACTGCTGCTAATTGCAACCATCAACTCAAACAAAACATAAACCCTCACATGATACAATGGACAAATAAATTGACAATCTCAATCCACCTAAGAGAACTCAACAAATCGCATGTCCCATGGTAAAAAAAATGGTCTAATGATAGACTGATAGGATAGTACAGTATATGATGATGAAATCAAGGTAAAATTACCAGGCAAACATCAAACAGAGAGGCAATAAGTTATTTCAAGCAGGATGAGAAAGTAAGTCGACACACTGTCAATAACTGGACAAGGCCGCTACATGTAAGTATGCAGATGATACAAACTAAAACAGTTACCCTACATCTGATGCAAATGATGCAAACCAAAACTATTATGGTTGCTAAATGGAATGAGTACTCAATACTAGCTTCTCTAGCTTTTGTCAGCTAGAAGGGAATGAATCACATGAACCTAGGCCAAGTGGCGAGCTAGAATAAATATCCATTGGGAATTTTCATTTCTAGTCTGGCGAGAAATGTCAAACACATCAAGCTGTACATTGAATGTAAAATACATGAGCAACTAAGGGGACAAGTCAAATAGTTGCACCAAATTACCACCAGATACGAAGTTTGACATGTTAAACAATGGAATAGCATCTAAAAAGCAACTGGCAGAAGGAAATGGACAGCCCAAACAGCACATTTGATGAGAAAGGTTGTGTACTATCATGGAAAAGCACTAAGAAACAGCTGTCGAGGTCACAAGTTTGAGCCCTCCTATCTTAATTTTAACTTGTTTTTGAAACTGCTGATCTAATTGAATTAATTCAACCACATTTATTTACCCTACTATGGAATATAAGAGGGACTAATATCTAAATGGCCTACCAATGGATGCAAAAATGAAACAGTCATCGTGGTGACTTGAACATTTGTTAACTGTGGGATCATTTAAATTCCACTGAAATTCCGTGATGATCTGGCAAATGAAAATGAAATACCTAGAGGGCAAGGACACCTGAGGCTTAGATGATATTGCCTTTTCTACGTGATTCTTTGCTGTATATCAAATCTTTTGGAGGTACGCATAGTTTAACCAAAACTATCACAAAAACACATGGCTGTTTATTTCGTACACTTAAAAGTTTGGTTTGACACAAATTTCGTGGCAGATGAACCCTTCACCATATATGAGACGAATTTTGGCACATAATTGAATGTCCAGTGGGCCAGATGACCGCACTTATTAACATACCTATCACGGATGTACAGTTTTAACAAATTCTCATGAAAACTCCATAAAAGCGTAGTTTGCTTTCATGAATTTACTCCTTTCCATAGCAATGCTCCCCAAATATGTGGTTTGTTAGACACCAATTGATCTTCTAGTTAAATAGACACATGTCTTGCCTCATGTTTTTAAAATAAAGAATAGAGAATAAAGGTTAAATTCTTTGCAATACTTACAGCTTCAATAAGCATCTGCACTTCCGATTCCGCAAGGTGAGAGCCAAATTTTGCTATCCCACTCTTCAATTCTTCACAAGAGACAATGCCATCATTGTCAGTATCCATTGCCTTAAACATCTCCTTTATATCCTCAACTTCCTCAGCTGACAAATGATCAGCGATGACCTGGTAAAAAGTTATACACCATATATGTCACACGATAAGTAAATTGCCATGGCAATGACTTGCAAAATAGTTGAGCAGACCAGGATGGAAAGGTTAAATGAGTTAGGTGCATACTCTTAGAGCTCTTCTTTTGAATCTATTCATCCTCGAAAATTGCTTAAGCCTTGACTTGACAATATCTCCAAGAGGAACATTTGGAGCTTTCTTAGCATTTTGAAGCCAATGGTGCTCTGTGAAATAAAAGTTAATGTCATGAAATTACTTACACGGACGTATAACAAACCAGGGGAAAACAGATGAATAAGAATTCAGAAATACTGACAAAAAAGACAAGATGCTTAAGAAGCGTTTCCACACTCGAAAAGAATATGAGCTAACGTAACTTCAAGTTACAAAGCAGACCACAATTTTGATCCTAATATTCTTTCAGGCTGTAGTACAAATAATAAAATGCCCAAGAGCATCCGGATGACTGAAATTGGTCTATGTTTTGTTTAACATGTGCGCTTAGGTCAAGAAGTGTCTGATCTCAAAACTCTGAATTCTGAAACAACAGAGCTGATTAAGCACAAGTTTTAAGATGGAGAAGTTCAGGTGCTCTTCAGTTGAAGTTTATGCTTATAGATTCTGCGATGCAGAAAACGATCTGACACACACAAAAAAAATGGTAACGTGTGCTTCAGATAGGCAGATAAAATCAACACACAGACTTCAGGGTTGGTTACCAAGTCTGTGTGGCAAACAAGTCTGTATTTATGAAGTACTCCCTCTGTAAACTAATATAAGATCTTTTAGATCACTAAAGTAATGGTCTAAAAGGTATTATATTAGTTTACAGAGGGAGTAACTTGAAACTCAAATATTACCTCCGTCCCAAATTACTTGTCTTAGATTTGTCTAGATACGGATGTATCTAACACTAAAATGAAGACAAGCCTAAGACAAGTAATTCAGGACAGAGGGAGTACTTCATATCAGATTTACACATGTAGTACATGACAACTTGAAATTCAATTACTTCAGAGTTATAGATATAGTACATGAAAAAACTTGAAACTTCACAGTTACTTCAGAGCCACCATGATCATCAAATCAGGCAGCTAATTAATGCACATGGGCCGTGCTGTTTCGGTCATTCCACATTGCATTAATGGCTAAAATGGATGGTAAATGCTAAAATGCAACGGCAGTGGCAAAACCATAAAAAGAACTAACGGAACTGTGGAATTTTCATAATTAAACAGAAAGTAATGGCATGGCCATAATTCCAGACGAGACTAGTGGCACTGACATAAATTTTCATGGGTAGATTCTGGCATGATGCTATATTTCTGGAAGGAACGGAAATGAAAAATGTGGAGTTTTACAGTGGCAATTACTGACCACTGAACTGAATAGTTTCTGCAGGGAAGTAGGCAAGAAGCATAAGTGTGCTATGTACATACCAAGAACCTGCTTTGCAGTTAACCTGAGCTTTGGATCTGGTTCCAACATACGTCGAACCAAATCTTTAGCATTTTCCGATACATTAGGCCAGGGTTCCCGCTTAAAATCGATATTTCCACGAAGAATAGCTTGTGCTACCCCTTGTTCGGTCTCTGCAATATTTTCATGTAAGCTTTCATGAAGAAGAGTAAAGATAAAGGCATAAAGCCAATGACAGATAAGGTTTGAATTAATGCAGTACCAGCCCAAAACGGAGGAACTCCACATAGTAAAATATATAAGATAACCCCGGCACTCCATATGTCTATTTCCGGTCCATAGTTTCTCTTCAATACTTCGGGAGCCATGTAATAAGGGCTTCCAACAATTTCTGAAAACTTTTCACCTGAAAAAAATAACACATAACGAAAGATTCAGATGAAAATATATCACTTTCCATCCAAAAAGGCACGCTGTGCAATCGCTGTATATCAACAACATTGCTAGCGACGCTACAAGGTTTTATTTCAGGAACAGACTATGGCGCAACGGACAGAGAGCGTAAATCGCCCAGTACCACGGTCCACTCGACATCAGCAAAGCACATCAACACCCGTAGTACACGGCAGTACGACGTATGATCAGATGGTGTGGGAGCGCATCGCGCCGGAGACCATTTTCCTATCGTTCGCAGTGGGGTTTCCTTGTTATTTTATGGTTTTCTCTTACTTATCTACACCCTAAGTCCCAACCAGTAAGCATACTTGATAAGCTATGATAACTACTGGTGTTTAAGTGTCAGTGTGAGGATGAACTGCTCACGTGAATAGTACTTCCTAGATTACAATTACTTTTCTTATCTATAAAATTTGGTATGAGTTGGTTCTTTACATTATCTCATAGGGTTTGGCTGACACGCATTCTCTACATGAAGATAAAGGACAGGATTGTATCTCCAAAATTAAGTAAAATGGAAGACACACCATCCATCCCCTTGTCCTAAAATCCCCTCTCCTCCACTAAGCCATGCTCTCAGATCCAGACCCTGTCAGTATGGTAGATACATCCAGCATCCCTTCCTAAACTGTAATAATTTCAGTGCTATATAATTTATCCTAAAGTACAGCCCACTAAGCTCATCTCACACTGAAGAACTGAATGTATTCAGTGAAAAATGGCTAAATTTAGCAACAACTGATGTTCCACCACTTGCTTCTTCCGATTCCTATAAGTAGTAGGCTGACACTAGAGACATCCTAGATCTTGGACCTAAAGCACCAAACACAGAACCCACAACACGATGTTCAGCAAACCAAATAATAGAGGCTAAATCAATAGAGGGTTGACATTGAACTAATGCCATATCAAGGGAAGAAAGAGTCGCCATTGAACTACTGTTCTGTGCAAAACCACTAATTTCATCCAAATAGCGGAGTAAAGGTGATGCATATACATTATCCACTTGGCTGGATACTCCAGAATCGTGCCTTTAAAATGCTAGTTCCAAGACTAGAGTCTAGCTACAGTCGCATTCGCTGGCCTACCCAAATTCCTTCCGCTAATCCTAAGTTCTGAATGAAAGAGACACGAACCAAGCAACGGCCTTCAGCTACCGGCATGTCCATTGCCAGGACTCCACCTAAGACTAAGAGAGTCCATTAAACCCATAAATCCCGCCATGTGCTTTTTTTATTCATCCAGAAATGCAGATTCTCCCAAATTGGGAAACGGATCTAAGATTCCAGTCCAGTGGTGGGTTGGCTTACCGGGCTTGAAGAAAATGGAGAGGCCGAAATCGATGGCCTTGAGCGGCGAGTTCTCCTTCTTGTTGGCGAAGAGGAAGTTCTCGGGCTTGAGGTCCCGGTGGATGACGCCGTGGCGGTGGCAGAGCTGCACGACCTCGACGATGGTGCGGGTGACGTTGGCGGCGGCGCGCTCCGTGTAGTGTCCCCTGGCGACGATGCGGTCGAAGAGCTCGCCGCCCTCGCAGAGCTCCATGACGAGGTGCACGGCGCCCTCGTCCTCGCACGCCTCCCGCAGCGCCACGATGCTGTGGCTCCGGGGCAGGTGGCGCATGATGGCCACCTCCCGGCGCACGTCCTCCACGTCGACGGGGGTGCGCAGCTTGCGCTTGGAGATGGACTTGCAGGCGAGCTGCTCCTTGGTGTCCCGGTCGACGCAGAGGTACGTGACCCCGAACTCGCCGCGCCCCAGCTCCCTGTCCAGCAGGTACTTGTCGTCGATCCCGCCGATGAAGTCGCACCCCTCCTCGCCCAGCACGGCCAGCCGCTTCTGCCCGCCTCCTCCTCCGCCAGCCCCCGCGGCGCCGCTCCTGGGCTGGTGCGGCTTATTCTTCCTGGCGGCGGCGGCGGCGGAGGCGGGGAAGTGCGAGGACTTGACGTCCTCCCGCGCGGCGGCGGCCGGCGAGCGGCAGCAGTTGCCCATGGCCGCGCGCGGGGATCAGCGGGGCGGGGGGCTAGGGTTTGTACGGCATTGCCCGGCTGGGTGGGGGAGAAGGAGAGAATTGAAGGGCGCTCGCTCTACTCTACCGTCTACTCTGCCAGCGGAGAGAGCCTACACGCGGAGGGAGGGAGGCAGGGGCAGGCGGACAGGGAGGGAGTAGAGGAGCAGTAACTGGGTGTGTGTGTGTCTCCGGGTAACGCAACGGCATGACGGGGGACGCGTAGCAATGGATGGGGGACGCGCACGCCGACGAGGGCGGGGCGGCGGGGGCCGTTCGGACGCGCGTGCGCATGACCGGTGGGGCCTTGGCGCTTCCGGGTCCGTTTCCGGGTGCGGCTTGCGGTTCGGCGGTGGGGGGTTTGACTGCGCCCGCGGCGAGAGAAAAGAGGGGGATGGCGTGGCGTCACTCGTTTTGTTTCTCTTTTCTTCCTCAAGATTTGCCGTTGCACACACGCAATGGAGTGGCATATATCAGAAAAACAAAACGGAAATATGCGGTTGCAAATTTGTCTACTGCTTTGGAATCTTACCTGTAATTGGCACTACAAATTTGCGTGTGTAAAGGTTTCGAAGTTGGGTAGTAGGGCCATGGCTTTCCAAGCATATATGGCAGGAACTGGAATAAGAAAGCTAGAGTACTACAGCGCAGTGGGCTTTTCGGGAGATTGTTTTTTCTTTTTTTTTGAACAAAGCAAGGCACCAGGAAGGTGCCCAATTTCCATTGACAGCTTAAAGAGTCATTACAAGGTTCAGAGGCCAGAAAATACAGAGTAGGAGATACAGCCAGAAAAAGAAGCTGAATGGAATAGCAAAGATAGGTTGAAACAAGTCAACCAGTTGATCTGCAGCTAAAAGAATGAGAGAAGGGCACTTAGTAGATCTATCTTGAAAGAAAGAAGAAGCGTGAAAGTGTCTTCAATCCTGAAGAAAGCTTTGAAGAAGAAGCCCAGAAATCACAACTTTGTTGAAGCGTCCTCTGAGCTTAGTAGCAGTACACCTTGTGTAGACGGTAACCTGTGACAGAGAAGTGAGCTAAAGCTGCCGCCACTGGACAGAGGTCTGCAGCGTGTGATCGAGTCGAGCAAGACATTATAGGTTGATTTGTTGCCTGATACACCTGCTGAGCAAGGTTGTGAGCTACTCCATTTAGATTCCTGGAAATATGAAAGACCTGAGCATTGAGATTAGTATAACTTTTAATAAAAGAAGCCAATTAATTTCTAAATATTCCAAGGCGTAGCAGGATGGGAGATATTCTTAGAAGCTACTGCAGAAGCAAGCGGAAGACAGTCAGTTAAAAAAGTAGGCTGCTGCACATTTAAGAAAGCGACTGCGTGTGGGATTTTATGGAGGATGAAGGCCAGTGCACGGAAATATTTATGATTATGTGGATCTAGATATTAATTCGTGAAATCATCGTGTCATTAAGCATTGGCTATGCTATTGATTCGTGAAATCAGCTTATCATTATTATTTTTTGACATCAAAATCAGCTTATCATTTTCCCCGCAAAAAAAAAAGAAAAACGGCTTATCATTAAGTTAGGCTATGAGTGTACCACGACTGTGTGGCTGCATCGAGGACCATCATGTATTGAGGATCTCTTGCCTCAGGATTGTAGCTCTGTCAATATGGAATAGACTCTTTTTTTCCTCGCAAAAAGAAAATAACTAAGCCAGGTACATGTGATTTGAAGGTAACGTTTCCTCTCCTCTATCATTTTCTTTGTGAAAAAAAATCAAATCTGATATAAAGTGCACTCAAAGTACAAAGTACCTCAAACATAATAAAAAATACATGGAGATTTCGAGACCATTGAAGGACCACTACAGCCGTCAGAACGAGCCCTTGATGTGTCGTTGTCGCTGCTCCTTTAGCGGAGGCGGCTTGACCTTGTCGATGACAGCCGGGGATTCTTCGTGCATGTGCCCCTAAGGACTAGTGCCCCGGAGTCACAGTCGTCGTCGTCGAACCCTTGCATAAATCTAAAACATCTGAAACCAAATCTCGCCACAGGACGAGAAACTCTTACCTTACCACCCCAAGGAGACGACAACTCCATCGACTACGTCCAAATGGACGAACTCAAGGGGGGTTGAAGCTCATAATACAATGTCGAAGAAGAAGCATCGTCATCCACCCGAGCGCCGCACTTATGAGGAATAAAAACCTAACATAAACTACTAACAGAAATGGAAGACTAGGATTCCCCTCCCATCACTCGCCACCGGAACAGCAGGCGGGGAGGAGATCGAGGTGAATCCACGAGCTCGCTAGTGAAGCTTGGAGGGGAAAGTTTGTCCTAGCGGTCTAGGGATAGGGGAGGAAACAAGAAGTGCAAAACACCAACTCTACGCTTTTCACACAGCCACAAAACTCCCTAGCATCGGCGTGGGTGGTTGTCATGTCGAGAAGGATTATGAGCAAAGATATACGTTGTCAAAGATGCCTGCGCTCCACCGTTTGATAGATCCTCCAGGTCGCGGGCAACAACGACTCAAGGTGGTTGCTTTTCTCGCGGCAGCAGTGGAGGGTCAGCTTGTTGCCATCACTTCACAAAATCCCTCTCAAGAGGATGTCCAACAATTTTCATAATTTGTTTTTGCCACTCTTGATTTTGCCAATTTTTCTTATGCCACTCTATATTTTGTCATTTCACTTTTGCCACTCTTAGTTTTTGACAATTATCACAATTGCCATTCCTGTGGCAAAAGCAAAAAAATTAGACTGGCAATTGTGATAATTGTCAAAAGCTAAGATTGGCAAAAATGAAATAAAATTATTTTGCTTTTGCCACAGAATGGCAATTGCAATAATTGTCAAAAACAAAAGGTGGCAAACATGAAATGACAAGATCTAGAGTGGCATAAGGAAAATTGGCAAAATCTAGAGTGGCAAATGTTGGAAATATGCCCTAGAGGCAATAATAAAAGGGTTATTATTATATTTCCTTGTTCATGATAATTGTCTATTATTCATGCTATAATTGTGTTATCCGGAAATCGTAATACATATGTGAATATATAGACCACAACACGTCCCTAGTGAGCCTCTAGTTGACTAGCTCGTTGATCAACAGATAGTCATGGTTTCCTGACTATGGACATTGGATGTCATTGATGACGGGATCACATCATTAGGAAAATGATGTGATGGACAAGACACAATCCTAAGCATAGCACAAGATCGTGTAGTTCGTTTCGCTAGAGCTTTTCCAAATGTCAAGTATCATTTCCTTAGACCATGAGATTGTGCAACTCCCGGATACCGTAGGAGTGCTTTGGGTGTGCCAAACGTCACAACGTAACCGGGTGACTATAAAGGTGCACTACGAGTATCTTCGAAAGTGTCTGTTGGGTTGGCACGAATCGAGACTGGGATTTGTCACTCCGTATGGCGGATAGGTATCTCTGGGCCCACTCGGTAATGCATCATCATAATGAGCTCAATGTGACCAAGTGTTTGGTCACGGGATCATGCATTACTGTAAGTGCATCTAGTGCCACCCCTAGTTGGTTTTGGAGTATTGATGACAAAGTTGGTTGAGGGACTAATGCGTTTGTGAGAATTGCAGGATAACGCAGGTAGTGTCCCTCATTGATTCGGTTTACCTACCGGAGATGACCCCTAAAAATGTATGAAGACACTGAAGACAATGGTGGTATGAGAAGATATTCATATTGAAGACTATGACATGAGAAGACATTGCGTGAAGACTATGGAGCGCGAAGACTGTGTGGTTTCGTTGTTGCCTTTTCTTCTTTGTCGAGTCATAGGAACCACTGTACTGTTAAGTGGGGTCCAAGTGAACTAAGTCAGAGTGACTGAAGTGATGCTCAACCCAAATCCTATGTCTTCGAGCGAAGACAATGAGAGCAAATCTTATCCAGAGCTGGATGAGTCAGCTTTGCTTGTAGCCCAAGTAAAGTTGTCGTGTGTGTTTGAAATCTGACCGTTGGAACACGTGTCAGTTCCTTAGTGACCCAGGGTCATTTCGGACATATCAGGTCGGGTTGCCCAGTGGCTATAAATAGCCCACCCCCTACACCATAAATTGGTGGCTGCTCAGAGTTTGTGCACGGCTTTTGTCGTTTGAGAGCAACCCACCTCGAAGCCTTTGAGAGAGAGAAATCCTTGCGAGGACAAAGCCCAAACACCCAGAGCCAAAGAGTGTTAGGCATCACTGAAGTCTTTTTGTCTGTGTGACCTGAAGACTTATTACACTTGAGGACTGTGTATCCTCCAGCCGGTTAGGCGTCGCGTTCTGAGCATCCAAGAGTCATTGTGGATTGCCGGTGAACGAAGTCTGTGAAGGTTTGGAAGTCTACCTTGAAGACTTACCAGAGTGATTGGGCGATGACTGGGTGTCCTTAGCTCAAGGGGAATAAGGTGAAGACGCGGTCTTCTGAGTTGAATCTCAGCCTCCCTAACCAGACGTACAGTTGTCACAGCAACTGAAACTGGTCCAACAAATCATGTGTCTTCAACAAGTGACTGGTTCTATCCTCTTCCTTCCTTTACTTAAGTTTGTCTTCGTGAAGTCATTGTCTATTTGTGTATCTGTTTGACTTCATTGCTTGACTACTACTGTTGATTGGCTTCATACTATCTTCCATCCTGATCCTTACTACTTAGCTGCCATTAGTCTTGTACTTTCACATCATTGCATACTTGACTATGGTTTGCTTATGGTAGTTTATCTTCCGCTGCATATCAACTAGGTCATTTCTACTAGTTGTCTTTGAAACTTCCAAGTTTTGAAGACTTTCATAAAAATCGCCTATTCACCCCCCCCCCCCCTCTAGTCGATACTAGCACTTTTAATTGGTATCAGAGCAAGGTACTCCCTTGTTCTGTGTGATTCGGTTTAACCACCTGGAGTTTTAGCTATGCCGACTGCAGGATTGAGGAACATATCTTGCCCCACCTTTGACGGTCATGAGTATCCCCGATGGAAGGCCATGATGAAGAAGCGACTCATGGCTATGGACAGCGAACTGTGGACCGTCACTGAGATTGGCCTCACTGATCTATGCAAGATGGCAGAGGCCGATGACATTCACAAGTACACCCTATTGAACCTTACGGCAAAGGATGTCATCTGCTCTCATCTGTCCCGAAATCAGTTCAGGAATGTTATGCACGTCAATCACGTGAAGCTAATCTGGGACCGACTTTCTGAGGTCTATGAAGTGTTGGAAATATGCCCTAGAGGCAATAATAAATTGGTTATTATTATATTTCTTTGTTCATGATAATAGTCTTTTATTCATGCTATAACTGTATTATCCGGAAATCGTAATACACGTGTGGATACATAGACAACACCATGTCCCTAGTAAGCCTCTAGTTGACTAGCTCGTTGATCAATAGATGGTTACGGTTTCCTAACCATGGACATTGGATGTCATTGATAACGGGATCACATCATTAGAAGAATGATGTGATGGACAAGACCCAATCCTAAGCCTAGCACAAAGATCGTAGTTCGTATGCTAAAGCTTTTCTAATGTCAAGTATCTTTTCCTTAGACCATGAGATTGTGCAACTCCCGGATACCGTAGGAATGCTTTGGGTGTACCAAACGTCACAACGTAACTGGGTGGCTATAAAGGTGCATTACAGGTATCTCCGAAAGTGTCTGTTGGGTTGGCACGAATCGAGACTGGGATTTGTCACTCCGTGTAAACGGAGAGGTATCTCTGGGCCCACTCGGTAGGACATCATCATGTGCACAATGTGATCAAGGAGTTGATCACGGGATGATGTGTTACGGAACGAGTAAAGAGACTTGCCGGTAACGAGATTGAACAAGGTATCGGTATACCGACGATCGAATCTCGGGCAAGTACAATACCGATAGACAAAGGGAATTGTATACGGGATTGATTAAGTCCTTGACATCGTGGTTCATCCGATGAGATCATCGTGGAACATATGGGAGCCAACATGGGTATCCAGATCCCGCTGTTGGTTATTGACCGGGGAACGTCTCGGTCATGTCTGCATGTCTCCCGAACCCGTAGGGTCTACACACTTAAGGTTCGATGACGCTAGGGTTATAAAGGAAGTTTGTATGTGGTTACCGAATGTTGTTCGGAGTCCCGGATGAGATCCAGGACGTCATGAGGAGTTCCGGAATGGTCCGGAGGTAAAGATTTATATATAGGAAGTCCTGTTTCGGCCATCGGGACAAGTTTCGGGGTCATCGGTATTGTACCGGGACCACCGGAAGGGTCCCGGGGGCCCACCGGGTGGGGCCACCTGCCCCGGGGGGGCCACATGGGCTGTAGGGGGTGCTCCTTGGCCTACATGGGCCAAGGGCACCAGCTCCAAGAGGCCCATGCGCCTAGGGAACCCTAGAGGGAAGAGTCCTCAAGGGGGAAGGCACCTCCGAGGTGCCTTGGGGAGGAAGGACTCCTCCCCCCCTCTTGGCCGCACCCCTTCCTTGGAGGAAGGGGCAAGGCTGCGCCTCCCCCCTCTCCCTTTCCCCTATATATAGTGGAGGGGAGGGAGGGCATCCATACCTGAGCCCCTGGCGCCTCCCTCCCTCCCGTGACACCTCCTCCTCTCCTGTAGGTGCTTGGCGAAGCCCTGCAGGATTGCCACGCTCCTCCATCACCACCACGCCGTTGTGATGCTCCTGGATGGAGTCTTCCTCAACCTCTCCCTCTCTCCTTGCTGGATCAAGGCGTGGGAGACGTCACCGGGCTGTACGTGTGTTGAACGCGGAGGTGCCGTCCGTTCGGCACTAGGATCATCGGTGATCTGAATCACGACGAGTACGACTCCATCAACCCCGTTCACTTGAACGCTTCCGCTTAGCGATCTACAAGGGTATGTAGATGCACTCTCCTTCCCCTCGTTGCTAGTCTCTCCATAGATAGATCTTGGTGACACGTAGGAAATTTTTTGAATTTATGCTACGTTACCCAGCAGTGGCATCATGAGCTAGGTCTATTGTGTAGATTCTATGCACGAGTAGAACACAAAGTAGTTGTGGGCATTGATTTTGTTCAATATGCTTGCCGTTACTAGTCTTATCTTGATTCGGCGGCATCGTGGGATGAAGCGGCCCGGACCAACCTTACACGTACTCTTACGTGAGACCGGTTCCACCGACAAACATGCACTAGTTGCATAAGGTGGCTGGCGGGTGTCTGTCTCTCCCACTTTAGTCGGATCGGATTCGATGAAAAGGGTCCTTATGAAGGGTAAATAGCAATTGGCATATCACGTTGTGGTTCTTGCGTAGGTAAGAAACGTTCTTGCTAGAAACCCATAGCAGCCACGTAAAACATGCAAACAACAATTAGAGGACGTCTAACTTGTTTTTGCAGGGTATGCTATGTGATGTGATATGGCCAAAAAGAATGTGATGAATGATATATGCGATGTATGAGATTGATCATGTTCTTGTAATAGGAATCACGACTTGCATGTCGATGAGTATGACAACCGGCAGGAGCCATAGGAGTTGTCTTTATTTATTTATGACCTGCGTGTCAACTTAAATGTCATGTAATTACTTTACTTTATTGCTAACCGTTAGCCATAGTAGTAGAAGTAATAGTTGGCGAGGCAACTTCATGAAGACACGATGATGAAGATCATGATGATGGAGATCATGGTGTCATGCCGGTGACGATGATGATCATGGAGCCCCGAAGATGGAGATCAAAAGGAGCAAAATGATATTGGCCATATCATGTCACTATTTGATTGCATGTGATGTTTATCATGTTTATGCATCTTGTTTACTTAGAACGACGGTAGTAAATAAGATGATCCCTTACAACAATTTCAAGAAGTGTTCTCCCCTAACTGTGCACCGTTGCTACAGTTCGTCGTTTCGAAGCACCACATGATGATCGGGTGTGATAGATCCTTACGTTCACATACAACGGGTGTAAGACAGATTTACAGATGCAATACACTTAGGGTTAACTTGACGAGCCTAGCATGTACAGACATGGCCTCGGAACACGGAGACCGAAAGGTCGAGCATGAGTCGTATAGTAGATACAATCAACATGAAGATGTTCACCGATGATGACTAGTCCGTCTCACGTGATGATCGGACACGGCCTAGTTTGACTCGGATCATGTAATCACTTAGATGACTAGAGGGATGTCTATCTGAGTGGGAGTTCATAAGATGAACTTAATTATCCTGAACATAGTCAAAAGGATTTTGCAAATTATGTCGTAGCTCACGCTATAGTTCAACTGTTTAGATGTGTTCCTAGAGAAAAATTAGTTGAAAGTTGACAGTAGCGATTATGCAATCAGTAGAAAGCTTATGTCCTTAATGCATCGCTCAGTGTGCTGAACCCCAAACGTCGTTTGTGGATGTTGCGAACATCGGACATACACATTTTGATAACTACGTGATAGTTCAGTTAAACGGTTTAGAGTTGAGGCACCAAAGACGTTTTTCGAAACGTCACGGAACATATGAGATGTTTCGAGGGCTGAAATTGGGATTTCTGGCTCGTGCCCACGTCAAGAGGTATAAGACCTCCGACGATTTTCTTAGCCTGCAAACTAAGGGAGAAAAGCTCAATTGTTGAGCTTGTGCTCAGATTGTCTGAATACAACAATCGCTTGAATCAAGTGGGAGTTGATCTTCCAAATGAAATGGTGATAGTTCTCCGAAGTCATTACCACCAAGCTGCTAGAGCTTCGTGATGAACTATAATATATCAGGGACATATATGATGACCCTTGAGATATTCGCGATGTTTGACACCGCGAAAAGTAGAAATCAAAAGGGAGCATCAATCGTTGATGGTTAGTAAAACCACTAGTTTCAAGAAGGGCAAGGGCAAGAAAGGGATACTTCATGGAATAACAAATCAGTTGCTGTTCTAGTGGAGAAACCCAAGGTTGAACCCAAACCCGAGACTGAGTGCTTCTGTAATAAGGGGAACAGCCACTGGAGCAGAATTACCCTAGATACTTGGTAGATGAGAAGGTTATCGATATATTGGATATACATTATGCTAATGTGTACTTTACTAGTACTCCTAGTAGCACCAGGGTATTAGATACCGGTTCGGTTGCTAAGTGTTAGTAACTCGAAATAAAAGCTACGGAATAAATGGAGACTAGCTAAAGGTGAGCTGACGATATGTGTTGGAATATTTCCAAGGTTGATCAAATATCGTACGCTCCCTCTACCATCGAGATTGGTGTTTGCGTTGAGCATAGACATGATTGGATTATGTCTATCGCAATACGGTTATTCATTTAAGGAGAATAATGGTTACTCTGTTTATTTGAATAATACCTTCAAATGGTCTTACACCTGAAATGAATGGTTTATTGAATCTCGATCGTAGTGATACACATGTTCATGCCAAAAGATAGTAATGATAGTACCACCTACTTGTGGCACTGCCACTTAAGTCATATCGGTATAAAACGCATGAAGAAGCTCCATGTTGATGGATCTTTGGACTCACTCATTTTTGAAAGGATTGAGACATGCGAACCATGTTTGTTGGTAGATATGCATGAAGAACTCTATACAGATGGATCGTTTGGACTCACTTGGTTTTGAATCACTTGAGACATGCAAATCATACCATATGGGCAAGATGACTGAAAGCCTCGTTTTCAGTAAAATGGAACTAGAAAGCAACTTGTTGGAAGTAATACATTTTGATGTGTGCAGTCCAATGAGTGACGAGGCATGTAGTGGATATCGTTATGTTCTTACTTCACAGATGATTTGAGTAGATGTTGAGTATATTTACTTGATGAATCACGAGTCTGAATTATTGAAAGGTTCAAGTAATTTCAGTGTGAAGTTGAAAGATCGTCGTGACTAGAGGATAAAAGATCTATGATATGATCATAGAGATGAATATCTGAATTACGAGTTTGGCACAGAATTAAGACATTGTGGAAATTGTTTCACAACTAATACAGCCTGGAACACCATAGTGTGATGGTGTGTCCGAACATCATAACTGCACCCTATTGGATATGATGCATACCATGATGTCTCTTATCGAATTACCACAATATTTTATGGGTTAGGCATTAGAGACAACCACATTCACTTTAAATAGGGCACCACGTAATTCCGATGATATGACACCGTATGAACTATGGTTTAGAGAAACCTAAGATGTCATTTCTTAAAAGTTTGGGGCTGTGACGCTTACGTGGAAAAGTTTCAGACTGATAAGCTCGAACCCAAAGCGGATAAATGCATCTTCATAGGACACCCAAAACAGTTGGGTATACCTCCTGTCTTAGATCCGAAAGCAATAAGGGATTGTTTCTAGAATCGGGTCCTTTCTCGAGGAAAAGTTTCTCTTGAAAGAATTGAGTGGGAGGATGGTGGAGACTTGATGAGGTTATTGAACCGTCACTTCAACAAGTGTGTAGCAGGGCACAGGAGGTTGTTCCTGTGGCACCTACACCAATTGAAGTGGAAGCTTATGATAGTGATCATGAAGTTTCGGATCAATTCACTACCGAACCTCGTAGGGTGACAAGGATACGTACTACTTCAGAGTGGTACAGTAATCCTGTCTTGAAAGTCATGTTGCTAGACAACAATGAACCTACGAGCTATGGAGAAGCGATGGTGGGCCCAAATTCCGACAAATGGTTAGAAGCCATAAAATCCGAGATAGGATCCATGTATGAAAACAAAGTGTAGACTTTGGAAGAACTACTTGATGGTCGTAAGGCTATTAGGTACATATGGATTTTGAAAGGAAGACAGACAATGATGGTAAGTGTCACCATTGAGAAAGCTCGACTTGTCGTTAAGATATTTCCCGACAAGTTCGAGGAGTTGACTACGGTGAGACTTTCTCACTCGTAGCGATGCTAAGAGTCTATTGGAATTATATTAGCGATTACTGCATTGTTTATGAAATCTTGCAGATAGGATGTCAAAACATTGTTTCCTCGACGATTTTCTTGAGGAAAGGTTGTATGTGATACAACCGGAAGGTTTTGTCAATCCTGAAAGATGCTAATAAGTATGCAAAGCTCCAGTAATCCTTCTAAGGACTGGAGTAAGCATCTCGGAGTTGGAATGTATGCTTTGATAAGATGATCAAAGTTTTGGGTTTATACAAAGTTTATGAGAAACTTGTATTTCCAAAGAAGTGAGTGGGAGCACTATAGAATTTCTGATAAATAAATGTTGTTGACATATTGTTGATCAGAAATGACGTAGAATTTCTGGAAAGCATATAGGGTTATTTGAAAAGTGTTTTTCAATAGAAAACCTGGATTAAGCTACTTGAACATTGAGCACCAAGATCTATAAGGATAGATCAAAACGCTTAATGGTACTTTCAAATGAGCACATACCTTGACATGATCTTGAAGGTGTTCAAGATGGACCAGTCAAAGAAGGAGTTCTTGCCTGAGTGGTAAGGTATGAAGTTAAGACTTAAAGCTCGACCACGGCAGAATAGAGAGAAAGGACGAAGGTCATCCCCTATGCTTAAGACATAGGCTCTACAGTATGTTGTGCTGTGTACCGCTCCTGAAGTGTGCCTTGCCATGAGTTAGTCAAGGGGTACAAGAGTGATCCAAGAATGGATCACAGGACAGCGGTCAAAGTTATCCTTAGTAACTAGTGGACTAAGGAATTTTCTCGATTATGGAGGTGGTAGAAGAGTTCGTCGTAAAGGGTTACGTCGATGCAAGCTTAACACCTATCCGGATAGCTCTGAGTAGAGATACCGGATACGTATAATGGAGCAACAATTTAGAATAGCTCCAAGTAGAACAGTTATTTGGAATAGCTCCAAATAGAACGTGGTAGCTGCATCTAGGAGATGACATAGAGATTTGTAAAGCACACACGGATCTGAAAGATTCAGACCCGTTGACTATAACATCTCTCACAAGCATAACATGATCAAACCCAGAACTCATCGAGTGTTAATCACATGGTAATGTGAACTAGATTATTGACTCTAGTAAACTCTTTGGGTGTTAGTCACATGGGGATGTGACCTTGAGTGTTAGTCACATAGCGATGTGAACTGGATTATTGACTCTAGTGCAAGTGGGAGACTGTTGGAAATATGCCCTAGAGGCAATAATAAATTGGTTATTATTATATTTCTTTGTTCATGATAATAGTCTTTTATTCATGCTATAACTGTATTATTCGGAAATCGTAATACACGTGTGGATACATAGACAACACCATGTCCCTAGTAAGCCTCTAGTTGACTAGCTCGTTGATCAATAGATGGTTACGGTTTCCTAACCATGGACATTGGATGTCATTGATAACGGGATCACATCATTAGAAGAATGATGTGATGGACAAGACCCAATCCTAAGCCTAGCACAAAGATCGTAGTTCGTATGCTAAAGCTTTTCTAATGTCAAGTATCTTTTCCTTAGACCATGAGATTGTGCAACTCCCGGATACCGTAGGAATGCTTTGGGTGTACCAAACGTCACAACGTAACTGGGTGGCTATAAAGGTGCATTACATGTACCTCCGAAAGTGTCTGTTGGGTTGGCACGAATCGAGACTGGGATTTGTCACTCTGTGTAAACGGAGAGGTATCTCTGGGCCCACTCGGTAGGACATCATCATGTGCACAATGTGATCAAGGAGTTGATCACGGGATGATGTGTTACGGAACGAGTAAAGAGACTTGCCGGAAACGAGATTGAACAAGGTATCGGTATACCGACGATCGAATCTCGGGCAAGTACAATACCGATAGACAAAGGGAATTGTATACGGGATTGATTAAGTCCTTGATATCGTGGTTCATTCGATGAGATCATCATGGAACATATGGGAGCCAACATGGGTATCCAGATCCCGTTGTTGGTTATTGACCGGGGAATGTCTCGGTCATGTCTGCATGTCTCCCGAACCCGTAGGGTCTACACACTTAAGGTTCGATGACGCTAGGGTTATAAAGAAAGTTTGTATGTGGTTACCGAATGTTGTTCGGAGTCCCGGCTGAGATCCCGGATGTCACGAGGAGTTCCGGAATGGTTCGGAGGTAAAGATTTATATATAGGAAGTCCTGTTTCGGCCATCGGGACAAGTTTCGGGGTCATCGGTATTGTACCGGGACCACCGGAAGGGTCCCGGGGGCCCACCGGGTGGGGCCACCTGCCCCGGGGGGCCACATGGGCTGTAGGGGGTGCGCCTTGGCCTACATGGGCCAAGGGCACCAGCCCCAAGAGGCCCATGCGCCTAGGGAACCCTAGAGGGAAGAGTCCTCAAGGGGGAAGGCACCTCCGAGGTGCCTTGGGGAGGAAGGACTCCTCCCCCCCTCTTGGACGCACCCCTTCCTTGGAGGAAGGGGCAAGGCTGCGCCTCCCCCCTCTCCCTTGCCCCTATATATAGTGGAGGGGAGGGAGGGCATCCATACCTGAGCCCCTGGCGCCTCCCTCCCTCCCGTGACACCTCCTCCTCTCCCGTAGGTGCTTGGCGAAGCCCTGCAGGATTGCCACGCTCCTCCATCACCACCATGCCATTGTGCTGCTGCTGGATGGAGTCTTCCTCAACCTCTCCCTCTCTCCTTGCTGGATCAAGGCGTGGGAGACGTCACCGGGCTGTACGTGTGTTGAACGCGGAGGTGCCGTCCGTTCGGCACTAGGATCATCGGTGATCTGAATCACGACGAGTACGACTCCATCAACCCCGTTCACTTGAACGCTTCCGCTTAGCGATCTACAAGGGTATGTAGATGCACTCTCCTTCCCCTCGTTGCTAGTCTCTCCATAGATAGATCTTGGTGACACGTAGGAAATTTTTTGAATTTATGCTACGTTACCCAACATGAAGGTCATCGCACTCGTCATGATCCATGGTTTGAGGACTACAAGGAGTCTCTTAAGGAGATGACCTTTGCACCTGAATTATCATCATCCTCATCGTGCCTTATGGAAAAGGGTGATAAGGTAACTGAATGCTATCTTTCTGAATCTAGCGATGATGAATCAGGTGATGAATTTGGCCCTAGTTATGTCAAGCTTGCTTCCCTTGCCACTAAACAACAAAGAGTCTTGGAAAATGTTCAAGACATGCTTAGTAAGAGCGATGATATGTTGGGTGAAGAAATGGATCAGTCAAAAGTGTTGGCTGAGAGTCTTCAGAGACTTCATTCCAAGTTTGACGCCCTTCAAGATCAACATAATGCTCTCTTGTCTGATCATGAGAAGCTTTCTTCTGAATGTCTTCAAAGAAAGCTAGACCTTGAAAAGATAAGAGTGGATTATGAAGATCTTCAGAAGGAGCGCAATTCATCACTTGCTCAACACATCAGCATTACACAAAAAGAATTTGAACCACCATGTCTAAAATGCATTGAGCGTGATAACGCTACATCGTTGCTGAATGTTCCACTCCTGCTACTGTTTCATTGTCTTCACCTACTGATGTGGTTACTAACCCCTCTGCGGAGGATACCACTGCTATTGCTGATGAAAATGCTATGTTGAAGACACTACTTGAAACAGGGATGTACAAAAGTTTGAAGGGACATCAGACACTCTGCGATGTCCTTAAAAAGCAGATTCTGAACCGAAACCCTAGGAAAGAGGGTGTTGGGTTCGAGAGGAAAATGAATGTTGATGGCTCGTACTGGAAGCCTGAGCAGTACCCCAAAACCACATGGGTTGCTGCAAAGGAACCTTCAGTAGATCCATCCACTTTATCTGGCTTTACCTATGCTAACCCTATTATCATTGATGAATCCTTTGATGCAAACTATAAATTGTTCAAGAATCAGAATGGTGAAGTGTTTGCCAGGTACATTGGTACTAACTGCAGGAATGGACCACCTATGAAGAAGATCTGGGTACCTAAGCAGTACATTGAGAATCTTCTTGTGAATGTCGTCATGACACCACCTAGGAAGAAGACAAACCCCAGACCTATAGCTTCATATGGCCCAAAGGCTTCATACAGATACAGGACTCACATGAGTCACCCTAACACCAATGTTTTGCAAGGAAATCATACTCAGACTTATGAATATGAGCGTGTGTCTTCGAACCGCTATGTTCATAGGACTAAGAACTTTTCTGCTTATTCATATGAGTATCATTCTTCTCCTGCAAGGCTATTTGCTAGGGCTCCAAAGCCGAAATTCTCAGATGATGCACTTAGACTCATTGCTTCTAAGCCACCCCTGAAAATGTGGGTGGCAAAGAAGAATTAACTTTCTTTTGCAGAGAAGGGTCTCCAGCCTGAAATCAATGGCGTCCGATACTATTGCTGGGGACCTACAACACATTAAGGACGCATGATAAAATGTCATTCTATATACTTCACATCTGAATCGCTTACCTGTCATACTATGTATCCTAATCTTGGTATAAGCTGTGACAATCCCTATATGTGCCAAATGCTTATGCTTCACAACACTCTTGTGAAGCCTATCCTCCTAACTGCACTGTAGGGTACATCACCAAAAGCTTCAGAATGGATTATGGACAGTGGATGCACAAATCATATGACTGGTGATCGAAGTCTTCTCATGGACTCAACCTTACGTCCATCCGACAAGAGTCACATCACATTTGCTGACACTGGTAAAAGCAAGGTATTGGGTCTAGGTAGATTTGCAATCTCAAAGGATCAACACATGGATAAAGTGATGCTTGTTGAATCCCTTGGTTTCAACTTAATGTCTGTCTCAATGCTTTGTGACTTGAACATGATTGTGCTATTCGGAAAATATCGCTGCCTTGTACTAATGGAATCTGACAAGTCTCTAGTCTTTGAAGGGTATCAAAAAGATGATCTATACATGGTAGATTTCTCAGCAGGTCCACAGCTTGACGTATGTCTTCTCACAAAAGCTTCAGAATGTTGGCTCTGGCATCGAAGGCTAGGGCATGCTGGCATGAGGAACTTGCACTCACTCGTCAAGAAGAAGCATGTCATAGGCATCGAAGATGTCAAGTTCAAGAAGGATCATCTGTGTGGTGCCTGCGAAGCTGGAAAGATGACAAGGGCAAAGCACCCCTCGAAGACAATCATGACAACATCTCAACCCTTCGAGTTGTTACACATGGACTTATTTGGACCTACTCACTACTCCACCCTCACAACAACTGCTTGTCTCTATGGCTTCATCATTGTTGATGACTACTCAAGATACACATGGGTTCACATAATTCTCTACAAGACTGAAGTTCAAGATGTCTTCAGACGCTTCGCCAATCGAGCAATGAACAATTATGGTGTGAAGATCAAGCATATTAGAAGTGATAATGGCACTGAATTCAAGAATACCGGTCTTGATCTTTATCTGGATACAATGGGAATCACTCATGAGTTCTCTGCTCCATACACACCTCAGCAAAATGGCATCGTTGAATGCAAGAACAGAACTCTCATTGAGATGGCTCGAACAATGCTCGATGAATACAAAACACCAAGAAAGTTCTGGCCTGAAGCTATTGATACAGCATGTCACATCATCAATCGTGTCTACATCCATAAGCTTCTGAACAAAACATCCTATGAGCTCCTTACTGGCAAGAAGCCAAATGTTAGTTACTTCAGAGTATTTGGAGCAAGGTGCTGGATCAAGGAACCCCATCACAAGTCAAAATTTGCGCCTAAAGCTCACGAAGGCTTCATGCTCGGCTATGGAAAGGACTCACACTCCTACAGAGTCTTCAACCTCTATCTCTACAAAATCGTCGAAACTGTGGATGTGAAATTTGATGAAACCAATGGTTCACAGAGAGAGATTCTGCCAAGTACACTAGACGATGCTCCACCCAGCGAATCTATCAAGCTGATGGGAACTGGTGAAATCATGCCTTCTGAAGCACAACCTGAAGAGGAACTTATCATCTTAGCTCCAAATCAACCTGAAGACAATGCTCAGACCGAAGACAATCCTCCCAATGATGACAATGATCAGCAAGAGCAAAGTCTTCGTCCTGTTCATCCTCGTGTTGCAAATGAAGTACAAATTGAGAAGATAATTGACAGCATCAATGCGCCTGGTCCACTTACTCGCTCAAGAGCAACACAATTAGCAAACTTTTGTGGGCACTTTTCATTTGTGTCAATATCAGAACCCAAGAAAGTTGCTGAAGCTTTTATGGAACCTGAATGGATTCAAGCTATGCAAGAAGAACTTCAACAGTTCAAGCTGAACAATGTTTGGGAACTTGTCAAGCGACCTGACCCTCGCAAGCATAACATTATTGGAACAAAATGGATATATCGAAACAAGAAAGATGAGCATGGTCAAGTCGTAAGAAACAAAGCACGTCTTGTGGCTCAAGGATATACTCAAGTAGAAGCAATTGACTTCGATGAAACATTTGCTCCTGTGGCTAGGCTTGAAGCTATTCACATACTGCTAGCCTACGCTAATCATCACAACATCTTGCTATATCAAATGGATGTGAAGAGTGCATTTCTCAATGGCAAGATTGAAGAAGAAGTATATGTCGCTCAACCACCTGGCTTTGAAGATCCAAAACATCCTGATATGGTGTACAAGCTAAACAAAGCATTGTATGGCCTCAAACAAGCTCCTCGTGCATGGTATGATACGATCAAAGACTTTCTGAAGAGCAAAGGCTTCAAACCAGGATCCCTCGATCCCACACTCTTCACGAAGACATATGATGGTGAACTGTTTGTGTGCCAAATATACGTGGATGACATAATCTTCGGCTGCACCAACCAGAAGTATACTGATGAGTTTGGATACATGATGCAAGAGCAATATCAGATGTCCATGATGGGTGAGCTGAAGTTCTTCCTTGGTCTTCAAATTCGTCAGCAAAGGAATGGCATCTTCATATCTCAAGAAAAATACCTCAAAGATTGTCTGAATAAGTTTGGAATGGAAGACTGCAAAGGCTACACGACGCCAATGCCAGCCAAACACCATCTTGGTCCCGACGACAATGGTAAAGAGTTCGATCAAAAGGTATACCGCTCCATGATTGGTTCTTTACTTTATCTATGTGCATCTAGGCCAGATATTATGCTTAGTGTTTGCATGTGTGCTCGATTCCAAGCGGCACCAAAGGAATCGCATCACTTAGCTGTGAAGCGAATTCTTCGATATTTGGCTTACACCCCAACACTCGGATTATGGTATCCCAAGGGCTCAAAATTTGATTTGGTTGGATTCTCGGATGTTGATTATGCTGGTGACAAGGTGGATCGCAAGTCTACATCAGGCACATGTCACTTCCTTGGTCGATCACTTGTCTGTTGGTCTTCAAAGAAGCAGAACTGTGTATCACTCTCAACTGCTGAATCTGAATACATTGCTGCTGGATCCTGTTGTGCTCAGCTTCTATGGATGAAGCAGGCACTCAAGGACTATGGCATCAATCTAAAACAAGTACCTCTCTTCTGCGACAACGAAAGTGCCATCAAGATAGCCAACAATCCAGTCCAGCACTCGAAGACAAAGCACATTGAAATTCGTCATCACTTTCTCAGAGATCATGTCATGAAGAAAGATATCGACATCATTCATGTTAACACTGAAGAGCAACTGGCAGATATCTTCACGAAGCCCTTGGATGAGAAAAGGTTTTGCAAGTTACGGTGTGAGCTAAATATCTTGGAATCCTCTAATGTCCTGTGATCAGAAACACATCCTAACACTTATGCATGTCGATGACTTAGATGTGCAACACACGAAGTACTGTATATCTTCAATCAATGAAGACTTACATTCTGAGTGTGAATACATTAACATGGAATTTGACTTTGGAGCACCACAATAATTGTGCGTCGTGTCTGGGTCTAATACTTCCTATACGGTGGGTAACGCCACCACCAAATTTCTCTTTTTGAAGTGTTTCACTCATGGTGTTATTTTTGCAATGACTTCGCATTTGGTTTGTCTTCAGTTTCAATTTATCTTCATGATTTTCTTCACTATGATGATTTGATTGCTTTCTAACATATATATATATATATATATATATATATATATATATATATATATATATATAAGTGTTTTGTCCTCTACAGCATTCACTTATAGCTATGTCTTCAAGTTGAATCTTTTGAACTAAGTGAATGTGATCGGACCCTAACCTCTCTATGCTTTCAATCTCAAACTCTATCTGTCCAAATCATATGCATTCTGTTGAAATTGTCAAATGTCTTCTCTGCGTCCTAGTCAGCAGAAGGCAAAGAGACAAACATTAAGTCTGTTTTTAAATAACTCATCTTTATTGTTGAAATCCGGAGAAGCCGGAACAACTCTCCGACATACCTGGCGGGCATGGGAACGTGGGACAACTCTGAGTATGTTGCATGCTTGCCACGTGCCCCTCAGATGTGAACCGCCAGGGGCACCAGCGTAATTGCGCTGTGCCGCACACCTACTTATAAATACTTGTCCCCTGTGGTAAAGAAATCCTTCTTCCACCTCTCCACCTCGTCAAAACCCTAGCGCCACCGCTAGCTCTCGACGACGCCGGCGACGAAGCGCTTAGCTGCCGCGACTTCTACGACGCCGTCCTCACGCCGGCCGCGGACATCGTCCTCTCCGCCGTCGCCGTAGGTGTCCTTCGTCGCCGAGTTAGGGCACGGTGGGCTGAACTGCTCGGTCTCCTATTCATCCCATCTAGCAGTTCTTCGTGCGGTAATTATAACTCTATTTTTACCACCTTTTTGATCTTCAAGATTTCATTCTATTTACCAAAAGTGTTTTCTACCTACTCAATGTTAGATCTATTCTGTCTGCATCCCATACTGCCTAGTCAATTCACTTGAATTACATGTCTAGTTTGATTCCTCACTTGTACTTATTCACAGATTCGTACAAATCTGGAACCAACTCACATCACATAAGTGAATGTCTTCGCATCATGAGGTCAATGTCTTCAAACTAATTTATCTTCAAAATCTTCTAAGAATGCACATGACCTCTTCCCCTTCCCTCGCATCTCTAATGCTGTCACAGGTACATGTCCGTGGGAAAATCCCTTGGTTCTCATAGTCTGCATTCATTTGCAGAATACTTACAGCATCATATTAATTCTCCTGAAGCCAGTTCCTGCTTGACCAGCAAGCGTAAGTCTCTGAAGCCTTTGAACGTATTGAAGCCATTCAGTTTGAAGTTCATGGCTGCAGAAAAATCAGCAAGCAAGGGTGGCAGACAGCGCAGAGAAGGAACATCCAAAGATCTGCCTGATGACCTAGCAGAGCTCTACAAGACAGATCCTGAAGAGACTTATCATCAACGCAAGACACGAATCCAATGGATTCGACGCTATTGGGCTGAAGAATGGTTCAAGTACAAGTTTGTGACCAAGGAATATGCAGAGAAAAATGCTATCAAGAGACATTGGGGTGATATTCTCTATCGAGGCCTTCAACCCAAGAACAGAGCCGAAGCTATTGCGCAAGGCTTCTATCCTTGCATGGTCCATGGACCTCAGCCTGAGAACGCCGATCCCACATCATTACTCTGGTGTCGTGATGATGCTCTCTTCAAGCGCAACCTTCAGTACGCCCAGGCTTCGGCCAAGAAAAAAAGAAGTCATTGGGATTAACTTCAACCCTGGTCCCTCTGCTCCCCGTGCTGACGGCTCCCGTGATGCAGAACCTAATGTCATCGGCCCCTTCTCCAACCTTGACGGCCTCATCACCTACATCTTAGTCCAGGGTGCCAGAGTAGATCATTCTGATAATGATGTTGACACTGATGAAGCTGCAGCTCCTCCTCCGAAGCCGCAGAAGCAAAAGAAGCCAAAGGCTTCAAGATCAGCTGTACCTCCAAAAGCTTCTCGTGCGAAGCCACTGGCCACTGCACCTCCTGAAGACAGTGTGTAGTCTGAAGATCAATCTCGTGTCTCCAAGAGAACGGAGAAGAAAAAGCAAATTGTCAGGCATACTGATCAAACCTTGACTCCTGCTGCCATTGTGCGTGAAGAACCCATTGATCTATCCAGCGATGAAGATCTTGCTGATGATGCCCTTGAGCAACTGATCAAAAGCAAGGAAGAAGCAGAAATCTTCAACAACTTTCCTCTCTTTGATGTGGCAATAATCCATAACTTCATTGATGAGTGGTTTGACACACCAAATCTCAGCTTTGAAGATCTGCAGCTTCCCATTGGCCTCAGCGTCTCTTTCAATGGCGCCATTGCTTTCGAGCTAGCTCTTGCTCAGCGCATCATTGAGCTGAAGAACAAGATTGACTATGAAAAGGCTCAGTTCAAGAAGCATGTGGCGAAGCTCAGTGTGCAAGATGTCAGAAATTTCAAGGTCATGTTGCATGAGCTTAAAGAAGCTTTTCTTAAGAAGCATGAAGAAGCTCAAGGCTCTCGTGAGCGCATGAAGAGTTTGGCTGATAAGTGTATGCTTGCCTACAATGAGGCAGAGAAGCGCAAATCTCTTGGTCGTCCTGGCATTGACCCTAGGATGGCTGCAAAGAAGAAGAAGCCATCTACCGCTCCACCTGCGACTTCAAGTCAAGAAGCTCCTCGCATTATCTTCCCCAGTAGCATGACTGGCTCGAAGCCAAAGGTCACCACAACCGCTTCAGAACAGAAGAAGACGAGGGCTGCCGAGGCTGAAGCCAGAAAGAGGAAGAATCCTGAAGCCTCTGATGCTGCTCCCTCCAAGAAGAAGCGCAAGACCAAGAAGATTAGGGCTGCTCCCACAGAGCCCTTAGTTGTTGAACCCATTTCAGTGGTTTGCCCTGCGTCAGAACATCAAGAAAGAAGGATGATAGTTCATGAGCCTGCTTCCACAGAGGCTCATGAAGCTAAAGATATTCCAGCAGCTGAACCCACCGCTGCTGAAGACATTGGTCATGATGACAATGTTGAAGATGATGAAGTTCTTCCTCGGATCGAACACAACATGGTATCATCGCTTGTTCTAATGAACAGCAAACTCATCAGCATTGGTCGTCCTCTAATGCCAACTGCTCAGGATGCATCGTGGGCTGATCACCCATAGAAACAAGACTCCCCAAGTACTCCCCAACAACAACAACAAGCTACACCACCCGTGCAAGAAGAAGATGAAGACTTTGAGGCCCAGCCAACTCCATCTCCAAAGGCGTTGCCAGCATTTCGCAGGCTTCGCAAAGGACAAAGGCCTCAAGTCCCTCTATTGAGCGTTCCAGAAGGAGAAGTGCAACGCCAGCCTGTTGCACGTCAAGTATTTACTGAACCCACTCCAACTGTGAATGTCTCCGTGTCTGAAGCCCAAGCTGCTGAAGACATTCCGGCTGCATCAGCCGATGAGAATCAAGAAGGCGTACGTGTCTCTACTCCCCCAGTTATTGAAGAAGCTGTTCCTGATGTGAACGTGCCAGTACCCGACCCTCCTGTTCATCAAGTGGAGGTTGAAAATGTTGAAGCTGCCACCACCAACGCCAATGAAGCCAATGACGTAGTCATGGCTGAAGCTAATGTGGAGCTTGCACCAACCAGTGTGCCTGAAGCAAATGAGGCCACTGCACCTGAAGCTAATGAGGCAACTGCTCCCGAAGCACCTGTTGTGCAGCCTGAAGCCTCAGCTGTTGCCCCTGCTCCTGTTCCGCCACCAAGGCCCCATACAATTGAGCAAGCATACAGTCATGGTCAGCTAACCACTGTCCGATGGCCCATTCTGGTACCTCCGCCTACTGCCTCTGGACCTCAATTTGCTTATCATGTTGAGCATAGGCCTCAGGTCCAGAAGCCAAAGCCAAGACTGTCAAGGTTTCCAGGTACTGCAAACTCACCAGGGTCCTTCAATGCTAATGGCTTCAAAAGCCACAATACCTTCTTTGACAGCGCCAAGAACCCCTACTCAAAGCCAAGGATATCATCAGATCAGTTCTGGAGCTACCAGCAGAGAAGCTATTACTCCTGCGTTCTATATGATCAAGGGCGCATTTTCCCTCATATGCGCCTCGACACTGAAGCCATTGCTGGACTGCCGTGCTTAGAAGAAGCACTTGATTGCTTTCGTGATGCTGGTCTGCTCAATTTTGAGACAGACAAAGAACACTAGAATGAAGAGCTATTGCTTCAATTCTATGCTACTCTACACATTCGCGGCTACAACAGAGATATCATGACATGGGTTCTCGAGTGGATGACCGGAAATGTTCATCATGAAGCCAAAGCTCTGGATATCATTGAGCTTACAAGCCTAGCCACTCCTGGAGAGCTATATGAACCTGATTGTCAACTACACCGCAATGCTTTGGAGAGCATCTTCCATAAGCCAGAACCCAACATGAGCCAGATGTTGAGCATGATGAAGCCTTTGCCATCTGATGCTGAATATCCAACAGAGTTCTTTATTGAAGACCTTGAGTATCTTCCGTGCACAATATATCATATTATCAGGCGAACTCTATGGCCTATCAAAGGACATTCATCAGCGGCCAAGCTCGAAGGAGCTATGAAGACTTTGGTCTTTTACATTCTCAATGGCATCAGCTTCAATACTCAAGAATTCTTCATCAGGCAACTTGCTGCTTCTGGATCTGACCTATTTGGTCTGAAGTTTTATGCTCCATGGGTCATGCACCTCATCAAGCGACATCATCTGTCAACTATCAACCCTCTGCTCGCAATCATCTGATCTTTTTACCAGAGGTTGATATGTCAGTTGAAGCCATATACTCTGACCCTGCCAAGAAGCCTCTTTGTCTTCAAAATGTCGAGCACCAAAGCTTCACTCAACCCATTGAAGGCGTCCAAGCTGCAACACGAATCTATCCAATGGCTGGAAATACTCGTCTGCCTCATCGTGCACCTACTGAAGCCACTGAAAGCACCATTGCCCAAAGGCCTCGGAAGCGCTCTCGCGTTCTCAATGAACGAGAACTTCTAGT
The DNA here is from genome assembly GCA_963921465.1 of Triticum timopheevii. NCBI lineage: Eukaryota > Viridiplantae > Streptophyta > Magnoliopsida > Poales > Poaceae > Triticum > Triticum timopheevii. The sequence goes on along the minus strand of OY997266.1, from coordinate 499,215,453 downwards.
GGCCCTTCATCAGAAACAAGATAAGCATCACTATTGGCTCAAGAGACAGATGCAAAGCCTCTTGGTGGATGTCAATCGCATTCGAAACCTTGCCACCAAGAATGCATTTGTTGCTCATGAGACTTGCCGGCGATCATGGAAGAGTTTGACGCTGCTAAGTGCTGAAGCAGATCTTCAAGACGATGGCTTCAATGAAAGATTCCAGTTTTACTCCACTCCTCCACGGACTGCTGTCCTACATCGAACTCCATCTCTTGAAGACTCTGACTATTCTTCCTCCGCGGCAACTATAAATGCCAGAGTGATCGATGATGAAGATGATGCTACTTCACCACCTCCTACTACTGCACGCATCGACACTGCACCTAGTACGTCTGCACCGCCAAGCAACAACGACAACCCTGCTGCTTCACCTACTCATGAGGACGAGTAGATGCTCTATGTCTTCAAACCTTTTTGGTCATTCCTGACAAAAGGGAGAGAAGCGTATGAGTTGATAGTCTTCAAGCGGGTTCATATGGGTGATTGCATTATATTTTGCCTCGTGCTTACAAATCTTGCTTTTGAAACATTTGGTTCTTTGAGTTGTAACACCAAAACTCGATGGTCGTCTGCTACTTATTTGCTTTACTGTGATGCGATGATAAATTCCGCATGTGCGATGATAACTTCCGCACTTAGATCATTCTGCAGACATCCATTTTTCATTATGCATGTCATTCTACTTGCTATATCATTTCATGCATGATGAATTATCTTCATAAGTTGAAGAGGATCTCCACAAGTACAACCTGCCATGTGCATTTGCATTCCAAAAGCAAATTACTTATATGCACATCTTCAGGGGGAGCCCTTGCTACTTATGAAGACAATACCCTATCCTTTACAATTTCACATACTTTATTCCCGTTGAAAACTTCAACCAGTTTGTCATCAATCACCAAAAGGGGGAGATTGTAAGTGCATCTAGTGCCACCCCAAGTTGGTTTTGGAGTATTGACGATAAAGTTGGTTGAGGGACTAATGCGTTTGTGAGAATTGCAGGATAACGCAGGTAGTGTCCCTCATTGATTCGGTTTACCTACCGGAGATGACCCCTAAAAATGTATGAAGACATTGAAGACAATGGTGGTATGAGAAGATATTCATATTGAAGACTATGACATGAGAAGACATTGCGTGAAGACTATGGAGCGCGAAGACTGTGTGGTTTCGTTGTTGCCTTTTCTTCTTTGTTGAGTCATAGGAACCACCGTACTGTTAAGTGGGGTCCAAGTGAACTAAGTCAGAGTGACTGAAGTGATGCTCAACCCAAATCCTATGTCTTCGAGCGAAGACAATGAGAGCAAATCTTATCCAGAGCTGGATGAGTCAGCTTTGCTTGTAGCCCAAGTAAAGTTGTCGTGTGTGTTTGAAATCTGACCGTTGGAACATGTGTCAGTTCCTTAGTGACCCAGGGTCATTTGGACATATCAGGTCGGGTTGCCCAGTGGCTATAAATAGCCCACCCCCTACACCATAAATTGGTGGCTGCTCAGAGTTTGTGCACGGCTTTTGTCATTTGAGAGCAACCCACCTCGAAGCCTTTGAGAGAGAGAAATCCTTGCGAGGACAAAGCCCAAACACCCAGAGCCAAAGAATGTTAGGCATCACTGAAGTCTTTCTGTCTGTGTGACCTGAAGACTTATTACACTTGAGGACTTTGTATCCTCCAGCCGGTTAGGCGTCGCGTTCTGAGCATCCAAGAGTCATTGTGGATTGCCGGTGAACGAAGTCTGTGAAGGTTTGGAAGTCTACCTTGAAGACTTACCAGAGTGATTGGGCGAGGACTGGGTGTCCTTAGCTCAAGGGGAATAAGGTGAAGACGCGGTCTTCTGAGTTGAATCTCAGCCTTCCTAACCAGACGTACAGTTGTCACAGCAACTGGAACTGGTCCAACAAATCATGTGTCTTCAACAAGTGACTGGTTCTATCCTCTTCCTTCCTTTACTTAAGTTTGTCTTCGTGAAGTCATTGTCTATTTGTGTATCTATTTGACTTCATTGCTTGAGTTCTACTGTTGATTGGCTTCATACTATCTTCCATCCTTATCCTTACTACTTAGCTGCCATTAGTCCTGTACTTTCACATCATTGCATACTTGACTATGGTTTGCTTATGGTAGTTTATCTTCCGCCGCATATCAACTAGGTCATTTCTACTGGTTGTCTTTGAAACTTCCAAGTTTTGAAGACTTTCATAAAAATCGCCTATTCACCCCCCTCTAGTCGATACTAGCACTTTCAATTACGGCACAAGTAAAGTGACTTGCCGGTAACGAGATTAAACGAGGTATTGGGATACCGACGATCGAATCTCGGGCAAGTAACGTACTGATTGACAAAGGGAATTGTATACGGGATTGATTGAATCCTCGACATCGTGGTTCATCCGATGAGATCATCGAGGAGCATGTGGGAGCCAACATGGGTATCCAGATCCCGCTGTTGGTTATTGACCGGAGAGGCGTCTCGGTCATGTCTGCACGTCTCCCGAACCCGTAGGGTCTACACACTTAAGGTTCGGTGACGCTAGGGTTGTTGAGATATTAGTATGCAGTAACCCGAAAGTTGTTTGGAGTCCCGGATGAGATCCTGGACGTCAAGAGGAGTTCCGAAATGGTCCGGAGGTGAAGATTTATATATAGGAAGTTGAGTTTCGGCCATCGGGAAAGTTTCGAGGGTCATCAGTATTGTACCTGGACCACCGGAAGGGTCCCGGGGGTCCACCAGGTGGGGCCACCTATCCCGGAGGGCCCCATGGGCTTAAGTGGGAGGGGAAACAGCCCCTGGTGGGCTGGTGCGCCCCCCTTGGGCCCCCCTGCGCCTAGGGTGTGAAACCCTAGGGGTGGGGGCGCCTCACTTGCCTTGGGGGGCAAGCCACCCCCCTTGGCCGCCCCCCCTTGGAGATTGGATCTCCTAGGGACGGCGCCCCCCCTAGGGGCCCTATATAAAGAGGGGGGAGGGAGGGCAGCCGCACCCCAAGCCTCTGGCGCCTCCCTCTCCCCTGCAACACCTCTCCCTCTCGCAAGTGCTTGGCGAAGCCCTGCCGAGATCTCTGCTACATCCACCACCACGCCGTCGTCCTGCTGGATCTCCATCAACCTCTCCTTCCCCCTTGCTAGATCAAGAAGGAGGAGACGTCTTCCCAACCGTACGTGTGTTGAACGCGAAGGTACCGTCCGTTCGGCGCTAGGATCTCCGGTGATTTGGATCACGACGAGTACGACTCCCTCAACCCTGTTCTCCTGAACGCTTCCGCGCACGGTCTACAAGGGTATGTAGATGCACTCCTCTCTCTCATTGCTAGATGACTCCATAGATTGATCTTGGTGAAGCATAGAAATTTTTTATTTTCTGCAACGTTCCCCAACAGTGGCATCATGAGCTAGGTCTATGCGTAGTTACTATGCACGAGTAGAACACAAACTTGTTGTGGGCGTAGATGTTGCCAATTTTCTTGCCACTACTAGTCTTATCTTGCTTCGGCGGCATCGTGGGATGAAGCGGCCCGGATCGACCTTACACGTACGCTTACGTGAGACAGGTTCCACCGACTGACATGCACTAGTTGCATAAGGTGGCTAGCGGGTGTCTGTCTCTCCCACTTTAGTTGGAGCAGATTCAATGAAAAGGGTCCTTATGAAGGGTAAATAGAAATTGGCATATCACGTTGTGGTTTTATGTAGGTAAGAAATGTTCTTGCTAGAAACCTATAGAAGCCACGTAAAAACTTGCAACAACAATTAGAGGACGTCTAACTTGTTTTTGCAGCATATGCCTTGTGATGTGATATTGCCAAAAGGATGTGATGAATGATATATGTGATGTATGAGATTGATCATGTTCTTGTAATAGGAATCACGACTTGCATGTCGATGAGTATGACAACCGGCAGGAGCCATAGGAGTTGTCTTTATTTTTTGTATGACCTGCGTGTCATTGAATAACGCCATGTAAATTACTTTACTTTATTGCTAAATGCGTTAGCCATAGAAGTAGAAGTAATCGTTGGCATGACAACTTCATGAAGACACGATGATGGAGATCATGATGATGGAGATCATGATGATGGAGATCATGGTGTCATGCCGGTGACGAAGATGATCATGGCGCCCCGAAGATGGAGATCGAAGGAGCAATATGATATTGGCCATATCATGTCACTATTTGATTGCATGTGATGTTTATCATGTTTTACATCTTATTTGCTTAGAACGACGGTAGCTTAAATAAGATGATCCCTCGTAATAATTTCAAGAATGTGTTCCCCCTAACTGTGCACCGTTGCGAAGGTTCGTTGTTTCGAAGCACCACATGATGATCAGGTGTGATAGATCCTAACGTTCGAATACAACGGGTGTAAGCCAGATTTACACACGCAATACACTTAGGTTGACTTGACGAGTCTAGCATGTACAGACATGGCCTCGGAACACGGAAGACCGAAAGGTCGAGCATGAGTCGTATAGAAGATACGATCAACATGAAGATGTTCACCGATGATGACTAGTCCGTCTCACGTGATGATCGGACACGGCCTAGTTGACTCGGATCATGTTTCACTTAGATGACTAGAGGGATGTCTGTCTGAGTGGGAGTTCATTGAATAATTTGATTAGATGAACTTAATTATCATGAACTTAGTCTAAAATCTTTACAATATGTCTTGTAGATCAAATGGCCCATGCTAATGTTGCCCTCAACTTCAACGCGTTCCTAGAGAAAACCAAGCTGAAAGATGATGGCAGCAACTATACGGACTGGTTCTGGAACCTGAGGATCATCCTCATAGCTGCAAAGAAAGATTATGTCCTAGAAGCACCGCTAGGTGAAGCACCCATCCCAGAGAACCAAGACGTTATGAACGCTTGGCAGTCTCGTGCTGATAATTACTCCCTCGTTCAGTGCGGCATGTTGTACAACTTAGAACCGGGGCTCCAAAAGCGTTTTGAGCAACACGGAGCATATGAGATGTTCGAAGAGCTGAAAATGGTTTTCCAAGCTCATGCCCGGGTCGAGAGATATGAAGTCTCCGAAAAGTTCTTCAGTTGTAAGATGGAGGAAAATAGTTCTGTCAGTGAGCACATACTCAAAATGTCTGGGTTGCACAACCGCTTGACTCAGCTGGGAGTTAATCTCCCGGATGATGCGGTTATTGACAGAATCCTTCAGTCGCTTCCACCGAGCTACAAGAGCTTTGTGATGAACTTCAATATGCAGGGGATGGAAAAGACCATTCCTGAGGTATATTCAATGCTGAAATCAGCGGAGGTAGAGATCAAAAAGGAACATCAAGTGTTGATGGTGAATAAAACCACTAAGTTCAAGAAAGGCAAGGGTAAGAAGAACTTCAAGAAGGACGGCAAGGGAGTTGCCGCACCCGGTAAGCCAGTTGCCGGGAAGAAGTCAAAGAATGGACCCAAGCCTGGGACTGAGTGCTTTTATTGCAAGGGAAGTGGTCACTGGAAGCGAAACTGCCCCAAGTACTTAGCGGACAAGAAGACCGGCAACACCAAAGGTATATGTGATATACATGTTATTGATGTGTACCTTACCAGCACTCGTAGTAGCTCCTGGTATTTAATACCAGTGCGGTTGCTCATATTTGTAACTTAAAGCAGGAGCTGCGGAATAAGCGGAGACTGGCGAAGGACGAGGTGACGATGCGCGTCGGGAATGGCCAAGGTCGATGTGATCGCCGTCGGCACGCTACCTCTACATTTACCTACGGGATTAGTTTTAAACCTCAATAATTGTTATTTAGTGCCAGCTTTGAGCATGAACATTGTATCTGGATCTCGTTTAATACGAGATGGCTACTCATTTAAATCCAAGAATAATGGTTGTTCTATTTATATGAGAGATATGTTTTATGGTCATGTCCCGCTGGTCAATGGTTTATTCTTAATGAATCTCGAACGTGATGTTACACATATTCATAGTGTGAATACCAAAAGATGTAAGGTTGATAACGATAGTCCCACATACTTGTGGCACTGCCGCCTTGGTCACATTGGTGTCAAGCGCATGAAGAAGCTCCATGCTGATGGACTTTTAGAGTCTCTCGACTATGAATCGTTTGACACGTGCGAACCATGCCTTATGGGCAAAATGACCAAGACTCCGTTCTCCGGAACAATGGAGCAAGCAACCAACTTATTGGAAATCATACATACTGATGTGTGCGATCCAATGAGCGTTGAGGCTCGCGGAGGCTATCGTTATGTTCTCACTCTCACTGATGACTTGAGTAGATATGTGTATGTCTACTTGATGAAACACAAGTCTGAGACCTTTGAAAAGTTCAAGGAATTTCAGAATGAGGTAGAGAATCAACGTGACCGGAAGATAAAGTTCTTACTATCAGATCGTGGGGGAGAATATTTAAGTCACGAATTTGGTATGCACTTAAGGAAGTGTGGAATCGTTTCACAACTCATGCCACCTGGAACACCTCAGCGTAACGGTGTGTCCGAATGTCGTAATCGCACTCTATTGGATATGGTGCGATCTATGATGTCACTTACCGATTTACCGCTATCATTTTGGGGATACGCTCTAGAGACAGCTACATTCACTTTAAATAGGGCACCGTCTAAATCCGTTGAGACGACACCGTATGAATTATGGTTTTGGGAAGAAACCTAAGTTATCATTTCTAAAAGTTTGGGGATGCGATGCTTATGTCAAGAAACTTCAACCTGAAAAGCTCGAACCCAAGTCGGAAAAATGCGTCTTCATAGGATACCCTAAGGAAACCATTGGGTATACCTTCTACCTAAGATCCGAGGGCAAGATCTTTGTTGCCAAGAACGGGTCCTTTCTGGAGAAAGAGTTTCTCTCGAAAGAAGTAAGTGGGAGGAAAGTGGAACTTGATGAAGTACTACCTCTTGAACCGGTAAGTAGCGCAGCTCAGAAAGATGTTCCTGTGGTGCCTGCACCGAATAGAGAGGAAATTAATGATGTTGATCAAGGTACTAATGAACTTCGTAGGTCCACGAGGACACGTTCCACACCAGAGTGGTACGGCAACCCTGTCCTGGAAATCATGTTGTTGGACAACGTTGAACCTTCGAACTATGAAGAAGCAATGGCGGGCCCAGATTCCAACAGATGGCTTGAAGCCATACAATCCGAGATAGGATCCATGTATGAAAACAAAGTGTGGACTTTGACAGACCTGCCCGATGATCGGCGAGCGATAGAAAACAAATGGATCTTTAAGAAGAAGACGGACGCAAATGGTAATGTTACCATCTATAAAGCTCGACTTGTCGCTAAGGGTTATCGACAAGTTTAAGGGGTTGACTATGATGAGACTTTCTCTCCCGTAGCGAAGCTGAAGTCCGTCCGAATCATGTTAGCAATTGCCGCATACTATGATTATGAGATATGGCAAATGGACGTCAAAACGACATTCCTTAACGACCATCTTAAGGAAGAACTGTATATGATGCAGCCGGGGGGTTTTGTCGATCCTAAGAATGCTAACAAGGTATGCAAGCTCCAGCGCTCCATCTATGGGCTCGTGCAAGCATCTCGGAGTTGGAACATTTGCTTTAATGAAATGATCAAAGTGTTTGGGTTTATGCAGACTTATGGAGAAGCCTGCGTTTACAAGAAAGTGAGTGGGAGCTCTGTAGCATTTCTCATATTATATGTGGATGACATACTTTTGATGGGAAATGATATAGAACTTTTGGACAGCATTAAGGCCTACTTGAATAAGTGTTTTTCAATGAAGAACCTTGGAGAAGCTGCTTACATATTAGGCATCAAGATCTATAGAGATAGATCGAGACGCCTCATAGGTCTTTCACAGAGTACATACCTTGATAAGATATTGAAGAAGTTCAATATGGATCAGTCCAAGAAAGGGTTCTTGCCTGTGTTGCAAGGTGTGAAATTGAGCTTGGCTCAATGTCCGACCACGACAGAAGATAGAGAAAAGATGAGTGTCGTCCCCTATGCCTCAGCCATAGGGTCTATCATGCTCGTTGTAAGTTTGGTAGGAAGGTACCAAAGTAATCCCGGCATGGAACACTGGACAGCGGTCAAGAACATCCTAAAGTACCTGAAAAGGACTAAGGATATGTTTCTCGTATATGGAGGTGACGAAGAGCTCGTCGTAAAGGGTTACGTCGACGCTAGCTTCGACACAGATCTGGATGACTCTAAGTCACAAACCGGATACATGTATATTTTGAATGGTGGGGCAGTAAGCTGGTGCGGTTGCAAGCAAAGCGTCGTGGCGGGATCTACATGTGAAGCGGAGTACATGGCAGCCTCGGAGGCAGCGCATGAAGCAATCTGGGTGAAGGAGTTCATCACCGACCTAGGAGTCATACCCAATGCGTCAGGGCCGATCACACTCTTCTGTGACAACACTGGAGCTATTGCACTTGCCAAGGAGCCCAGGTTTCACAAGAAGACCAGGCACATCAAGCGTCGCTTCAACTCCATTCGTGAAAATGTTTAAGATGGAGATATAGATATTTGTAAAGTACATACGGACCTGAATGTAGCACATCCGTTGACTAAACCTCTCCCTAGAGCAAAACATGATCAACACCAGAACTCTATGGGGTTCGATTCATCACAATGTAACTGGGTGACTATAAAGGTGCACTACGGGTATCTCCGAAAGTGTCTGTTGGGTTGGCACGAATCGAGACTGGGATTTGTCACTCCGTATGACGGAGAGGTATCTCTGGGTCCACTTGGTAATGCATCATCGTAATGAGCTCAATGTGACCAAGTGTCTGGTCAAGGGATCATGCATTACGGTACGAGTAAAGTGACTTGCCGGTAACGAGATTAAACGAGGTATTGGGATACCGAAGATCGAATCTCGGGCAAGTAACGTACCGATTGACAAAGGGAATTGTATACGAGATTGATTGAATCCTCGACATCATGGTTCATCCGATGAGATCATCGAGGAGCATGTGGGAGCCAACATGGGTATCCAGATCCCGCTGTTGGTTATTGACCAGGGAGGCGTCTTGTTCATGTCTGCACGTCTCCCGAACCCGTAGGGTCTACACACTTAAGGTTCGGTGATGCTAGGGTTGTTGAGATATTAGTATGCAGTAACCCGAAAGTTGTTCGGAGTCCCGGATGAGATCCCGGACGTCATGAGGAGTTCCGAAATGGTCCGAAGGTGAATATATATATATATATATATATATATATATATATATAGGAAGTTGAGTTTCAGCCATCGGGAAAGTTTCGGGGGTCACCGGTATTGTACCGGGACCATCGGAAGGGTCCCGGGGATCCACCGGGTGGGGCCACCTATCCCGGAGGGCCTCATGGGCTGAAGTGGGAGGGGAACCAACCCCTGGTGGGCTGGTGCGCCCCCCCTTGGCCCCCCCTGCGCCTAGGGTTGGAAACCCTAGGGGTGGGGGCGCCTCACTTGCCTTGGGAGGCAAGCCACCCCCTTGGCTGCCGCCCCCCCTTGGAGATTGGATCTCCTAGGGCCGACGCCCCCCCTAGGGGCCCTATATAAAGAGGGGGGGAGGGAGGGCAGCCGCAGCCCAAGCCTCTGGCGCCTCCCTCTCCCCTGCAATACCTCTCCCTCTCGCAAGTGCTTGGCGAAGCCCTGCCGAGATCGCTGCTGCATCCACCACCACGCCGTCGTGCTGCTGGATCTCCATCAACCTCTCCTTCCCCCTTGCTGGATCAAGAAGGAGGAGACGTCTTCCCAACCGTACGTGTGTTGAACGCGGAGGTGCCGTCCGTTCGGCGCTAGGATCTCCGGTGATTTGGATCACGACGAGTACGGCTCCCTCAACCCCGTTCTCTTGAATGCTTCTGCACGCAATCTACAAGGGTATGTAGATGCACTCCTCTCTCTCGTTGCTAGATGACTCCATAGATTGATCTTGGTGAAGCGTAGAATTTTTTTTATTTTCTGCAACGTTCCCCAACAGCAAAAACAAAATTTTCCCTTTCATAGAACCATAACTATCGTTTACTGGAAGTTGAGGCAAAGACATCTCTCCAACAGATCATGCCCCCCTCCCCCCCGCAACGCTACATCAACGGAGTCTTACGGGCCTGTTACAGGGTAAATTTGAGATGGCAATCTGTGATTGGGCCAAAGGAGGAGGGAGGGCCCCACCCCCTGAAAATCAGGGGGGGGGGGCAAAGTATTAGTTAGCTGGAAGGTCCATGAGTTTCCCGTAATGAGCCCGTTGATGTAGCATTTTTCCCCACCCCCTCCAAAAATATGGGATCCCGTAAAAACGCCTCTACAATCCCACAAGTATACGGAAAGATAGTCCTTCCCGTAATTTTTGCAGACTGAAACTTCAACAACCGTCATGCCACACTTGTCGCCGCCGCCCGCAGTTGCACCTCTGTCGGGCCACCACCGCAGGTCGTCCTGCCTTGGCGTCCTTCACCCTTGCACCTCCGGCGCGCCGCCGTTGTAGACCACTCCAGCCAGGCGTCCTCCACTCCCGCACCTTCACTGTGTCGTCGGGCAGGCACGCCGTTGTTGCAGGCCGCTCAACCCAATGATCCTGTAACGTCCTCCCTTCCCCGCTCCCGCTGCGCTGCCAGCGACGTGCGTCGCCTACTCCCCTCCCTGTCGATTGGCCGCGCCGTCTCTGTGAGAGGACGTCATGTAGACGTCGAAGACAATAGTTGCGTCCTCCTGCTACCTCCCCGCGGCGTGATGCTCTGACCCCTGCACGACAGGATATGGCCGGAGGCAAGCACATGTCATCGCCGGCGAGCCTCTGTACCAGGCGCCCGCGTCGTCGTCCCTGATGGGCCACCGGCAGGTGGGCCCCAGCAATAAAATAATTAGATTATGGACCTAAAACTTTTAGTTTACAGTCAATTATGGGCCCCGGAAACTGAGAAAAGTTGCTCCCAAACAATTTTTCTTAAAAATTACAGTCATCCCGTAAAAACATGTTTTACGAGAAGTTTTTTAGGATAACTGTTGGAGCTGCCGTAACAATGTGCAATCGAAAATGAAGAACCAATCCACCAGAGCACCCAAGTGTTCGCTACAGGGGTGCAGCCTCATCATATCTGTTTGTCTACTACGCGTGCCCATTCCTGGTTACGTCGCGTTTGATGTTTTGCAAGTGGCCTAGTTGAAAATTGGCTCATTAGCTTCCGACGGTCTCTTGCCGTTCGCACCGAGGCTGCTACATACTGTGACAGCCGTGTGCCCGTGTGGTATTAATACGGAGTACTCCTATTTGCCAGTATATATAATGATGCGTGCACTGCACTGCACATCGCAACGCAGCCGCTGGCGGTTGCAACCACCGCTAGAAACATCTCCTCATAAATCCCAACGCCCCCGTGCCAAATTTCAGTTAGGAATTGAGTCAATTACATCGGTGATGCTTAAATTTGACACAAACGGTCACTTCGGTGCTAGAACTTGTGGCATACAATGAATTGGTGCAACAACTTGGCTCGGACGTGCAAATACGGTGCTAATCACACTTGGCTACGAAATCGATGCTGACTTGGCGCGCCAACGTGGCATAGGGCCCACTGTCAGTGACGGGAAGGCGTAGAGGAGGTATGTGGCCTTTTTTTTGCGAAAACACCCTCAAAAAATGTTATTTCTCATAGAAAGCCCCTAACAACGCGGCAGCTGCCATTTCATTTTGATTATATGACACATGGGCCTCGCCTGTCAATACGTGAAAATAAAAACGGATCAAACGCCTTCGCGTCTCAAACTCAAGACCAACTGTTGTATAGCTAGCTGTCCAAACAACTCCACCATTCACGTTTGCAATGAGAAACACTGATAACAATCCTTAATGTAGTACAAGGAGGACGCATCTGGGACTTCTATGAGCTGCAAATAGCGCGGCACATTTTGCACGCACTGACTTTTTAATACTTTTGTAAAACATAAGTAATAAAAATAATGTGCATGTTAATGATTAATAAATAAAATTATTTAAATATACACACATGTATTATGAAAATGTCTGGTAAATACGAACATTTAAATATTTATGAAGTAAAATATTTAATTGATACAAAAAATATACACTTGTAACTTATATTTAAATTATACAAAATTATGAATACAAACATTCATGTGGTATAATTTTCACTCGTGATTTATATTAAAAATATTATATAATTTAAACATTACCCACGAATGAATATTCATATGAATTTTTAAATTTAAATTATGAATATTTATTTTTAGAACATTGAACTATTAAAATGTGCACATAATTATGGACATGTTTGTATGATTAGAAAATACTTTGGAATTGTAATGTTAAAATACTTGATTTGTTATTAATTATCCAAAAAATTGGAATTCATGAATATTATTTAAATATATGAATATTTTTAAAATAATACGCGAACAATTATGAAACGTAAGTTATTTAGTTTGTATGTATAATATTTATACAACATGAATAATTAAACGTTATTTTTATTACAGAAATTATAATTTACATACCTTTTAAAAAGTTCTAAGAAAACATGTGCGAATGGGCCGCATCCGCATTCATCACAGTCCATTTCAGCTCCACAAGCATGTTTGTTCCGCTACATTAAGTGTATTTATCTATTTTGTGACACCACTAAATTATTTTTTATCCATCTTGTTACGTGAATACAAGAAGTTGTAGTGGCTAAGTCCTACTGTGCAAGAATGGTCGAAGGTTCGAGACAAGGGAGCTTCATTTTTCGTTAATTTCACACTTCACTAACACCCACCTCTCGCAGAGCTGGAAAATAAATAAGATTGCAAAATTAAAAAGGCCACACGCACTCCGCTCTGCCTTCCCGTCACTGACAGCAGGGCCGATGCCACATTGGCATGCCAACTCAGCATCTTTTCGTATCCAAACATGATTTGCACCGTATTTGCACGCCCGAGCCAAGTTTTTGCACCAGTTTAATGTATGCCACAAGTTCTAGCATCAAAGTGATCGTTTGCGGCAAGTTCAAGCATCACCGCTGTAATTGACTCTTAGGAATTCTCAGAAAAACGCAATTCTCAGAACGAGATAATAGCAGTGATGACCCCATGTTTTGGTTGGAATGGATAAAGCTGAAGCGCCAAACTGCACAGGGCAGCACAGGGGGGACAAAGCAACAGCTGCAGCCCTCCCATTGATCAGTGCATATCCGACGACCGACGGCAACAGAGAAAGCGACAGCGACCGCTCGATGATCATCGATGGAAGCACGGTGCTCCACCATGGAATGCGACCTGTGAGCCGCGAGACGTCCCGGGGAAGAACCGTTAAAAGCAGCGCGGCCGGGGCCCGATTGCTCGCGGCACAGGTGAATTCTGAAAAAGCCACCGTGAGAAATCGCCGTCGATCGATCGATCGTTGCCAGCACAGCAGCGGGTCGAACACGAGGGAGCAGGAGATCGTTGCAGTTCTGGGCAGTGGTATGAACGCGAGGGCTCGGCGGTCGCGCCTGCCTGCAAATCTGAGAAGCGGCCAAAGCCTAGTGCTGTGCACAGGGGGCCCCGGCACGGCGCGGCGCTGCACCGATGGCGGCAGGTGACAGCCAACTAAACACTGACCTTGCTAGCCATGGAATCGCGGATCTTTGCCGAGAGCGGCGGCAAAGTCTTCTCTGAGCTGTACCTACCATCCGCTCAAAAGAAGCAACGCTGGCTGGGTGGCCCGGGCTCCGGCAAATTTGACAGATTTGACCTATAGACGAAATTAAATCACAGAATGAACTGTCCGTGAAACTATTTCACGCGGCTGACCTTTTTGTGTGATGCCCGACAAGACGGCGCCACACTACACTGTGCAACGCCTCAGAGATAGGCGCTACACGGTCAGCGTCGCATCCGTGTGTTCAGAAAATCACTAAGTCAGTGTGCAGCGCCTGAGAGCTAGGCGCCACACTATACAGTGTAGCGCCTAGCTCCCGGGCGTTGCACTAGTGCAACGCCTAGCTCCCGGACGTTGCACTAGTGCAGCGCCTGAGAGCTAGGCGTCACGGGTCAGCCGCGTGAAATAGTTTCGCGGACAGTTCATTTTGTGATTTGATTTCGTCTATAGGTCAAATCTGTCAAATTTGCCCCGGGCTCCACTTTCGTGCCTCATTTGTCTTCGGATGCCATCATCATTGTGCCTGCCCTGCTGCCCCTGTTTTTCTCTTGTTAAGTGAAACGCCGGGGCGTGGCAGCGATCTGGGCCGGTGGGTTCGCCATTTGGACGGCACAGAGGTCGGCATGGCGAACTGGTCACGTGTTGGGTTCGTAGTACGTGCACGGGCGCCGGTGTATGCGTCTCACGTTCGCTCCTCCGAGAACGATGAGGCTAGTGAGCTTCACGACCCGGTCATGTGCGTCATAAAGGCGGTCGACTGTTCCTGCCAGGGAGATCGGACAATTCTTGTTGGTTTTATATAGTCAACCTTGCATTCACACGCGAGCTATCGCGCCATTGCTGCAGCCGGACTGATGAATTCGGGCGCGGACCGGCGCGGCCCACAGCAACAGTGGCGGGCCGGCGCCATTTAAGACGACGGACGAACTCGAATGATTGATTAGACCTTCCCTGCAGCAAGAGGCCACCATTTTTCTCCATCACGCTGACGCTGCCACTGCCCGGACGAGTGTTTGGATACTCTAATTCAGTCAGAGGTTAGAGTTAGATTCTAACTCTAAACTAATCCTACACTAACTCTAACCAAAAAGCTGTTTGGATGGTAGGGTTAGATTGATAATAAAATATTTTTTCTCAATCATTTGACTACTTTGGACCTTGTTTGAATGGGAGGGGTAACTTTTTTTACTATTTTTTCTAGTGGGTCCAAGATAACTAACTCAAATAAGCTCCTCTAGTGTGGGCTAGTTTTTTAGGGTGGGTTAGATCCAACTAATCCAAACTAACCCATCATGTTTGGATACTTTTGGGTTATTTGTGCCCCAACTAACTAAAACTAATTCTAACATAGGGATCCAAACAGGGCCACTGTTGCAGCTGAATCATGTGGAGGAGCGGAGCGAGCGAGTGGCGTCATGCTGCTGCACAGGTCCTGCACCCGGGCGGCCTTGTCACCGTTTGGATTCTCGAGATCTGTGCTCCGACCCTACATCAGTCTTGTTTTAAATTTTTTTCAGGGTGCTTGTTTTCAATTTCATTTTCAACGTTACCGCGATCCTTGCCACGATGGCAATCTTTCCCGATAAGAAAAATGCAACAACACGGAAGTGATGATTGCCTTTGAGGGCTTCGTTTAAAAAAAATAGTTTTATTAGAGTTTGTGTCTTGCTTAGGAAGGTGAGACGACATCGACTCCCTAAATTCTTTAGCTCCTGTTCTAATGGTGTGTCCAACATAGTCTTCATGTTGGATCCTTTTAATCTACGCTTTTCTTCAACGACGGCAGCTGCTGTTCTAGTGCGCTTGTTCTGGTGCTTAGCATGACAACTTATCGACCGTCTACCGTAACAACGTTTGTCCGACTCCAACGAGGGAGGGGCAATGATGATGGCGTACCTTCGGCTCGATTCAATGCTTGTAGTTGTCTTTATATGGTCTACAGATCTAAATGCAAATTTATTATTTCTGGTGTTTATTGTATTATCATGATTGTAAACGAATAGATGCGAAGTTTCTCGAAAAACAATATTTTTAGGGCTTCTTGAAAAATAAATGAGCCCTCCGTCCCAAAATAACTGTCTCAACTTTGTACTAGCTCTAATATAAATTTGTACTAAGCTTGAGACACTTATTTTAGGACGGAGGGAGTAGCTTTTTTTAGGGATATAATTTTTTTTGAGACAATTTAGGGATATAAATGAATAGCTTGTTTTCCGGGCCGCCTAGGATATGAGCAATGGACACTGACGGCCTGCCAGTTCAGGCCCAAGGGAAGCCCACCCCGGCGAGCCACACAAAATTCTTCCTAGCCTCCTGCGGCGGTCGTCGTCGAGTCCTTCCTTCTTCCCCGCGGAGGACGGAGCAGAGCAGAGCGACGCAGCGAGCGCAGCCGCCATGGACCGCGTGCAGCTCGTGCTCCTGGGCCTCCCCATCCTCCTCTTCTGCTCCGACGTCGTCACGCTCTTCGCGCCGCAGCCGCCGGCGGCCCCCAAGCCCCACCGCCACCCCCAGCCGGCCTCCGGCGCCTTCCAGCCTGGCGACTCCTCCCCCTACGCCGCCGATTCCGCGCAGGTGGCGGTAAGTCTAGTCTTCTCCTGGATCCAGTGCCAGTTCGGTTTCCGATCTGACTGAGGCGGGACGATCTCATGTGCCTTTTCGTAGGAGGCGCAGGTGGATGGACCTGGCTCCGGCACCACCGTCGAGCTGAAGTTCTGCGCATCCTGCTCCTACAAGTAATTCCACACATACTCTTGCTTCGGTGATAAATTCAGAGGTCAAATCCAAGATATTTTGTTAGATTTATTTACCGTAACTGATGGTTGTGGTACACACTCTGGCCGTTGACCATACTGAAACCTAACGTTTCATCACAAATGTCCAAATTGTGAGGCCCCAAAGTAAGCCCATGTGTGTAATTTGGTTAGTGTAGAACACCCATCACATGACGGCCAGTCGACTGAGCTCCACTTTGCTCGACTGATGTTGAGAGCTCAGATCTCAAAATCTCGAAATTGTTCACTAGATATTCTGTAGTGTTTGCCTATTTCCTAACTGCATGATTGTAATCCCTAATCTCACGTGATTTGTTATTGTACCTGCCTTGTATGTCACACATGTACTCTCTATAGCATGATGGAATAGTTGCATCCGCTTTGCTATTCTCTACCAGCGTCTATGTGGACATACAATTTTTGGGCTTTCGGCTGCCTGTCGTACCCCAACCTGTCTGCCAGTGCCAACCAACAAGCTCTCGCATCAATCCACCGCTTGTGTCTTTCTTGGTTATCCTGCCTCGCACAAAGGCTACAACGGCCTCGACCTCTCTATTTCATCTCGTCATTATTTCTCAGCACGTCTACCCTGATGAGTCTATTTTCTTTTATGCTATCACCCTCTTCTCCACTGACACGAGCGAGCTGCTCTACTTTCTTGTAGACTTTATCGGCACCACTATTTCCGCCCCTCTTGTGCCCTCCTTGATGACTGCTGCTGCTGCTCCCTCCAGATACCCCCCCCCCCCCCCCCCCGCACACACATAGAAGCAGCTGCGCTGGGCCACCTCCCCCTTGCCCGCACTATATCTGCTCCTGCAGCTGCTGTTCCTGGTCTTCACCACATGCTCATCTGCGCCGTTGTGTCCACCTCTACCCTTTTCTTCCATTCACTCGAACTACCATAGCGCTCTCCTTGATCCTCTCTGGAAAGAGGCTATGCTTGCGGAGCTCTGTGCCATTCTTGACAACGATAAGTGGACACTAGTTTCTCCTCCGGCTGGCACCAGCCTAGTAAGTGGGTGTGTAAACACATATTCCATTCAGACTGCTCTCTCATCCACTACAAGGCTTGTTGCGTCATTCATGGCTACTCCCAGCAGCCCGCCATCTATTATGGCGAGTCCTTCTGCCCCGTCATCGAACTGTCTACCATACATGTCATGATGGGGGTAGGTTAGCGAATGCTTTGAAATAACTGAATAAATTAGTGTCTGGGGAAAATAACTTTATTGTATCTTCAACTGGAGTGGAGAAGTTTGATGGATGACTTTTCGGGACCGTGCTCGGCTTTTGCACTTAAGTTTGGCCAAAAGTAAGATATTTTGACGATCATCTCTATTTGGTGTTTTGACTTTCAAATGAGCGATAAGGGCCTGGAGACTACTGCCTTTACATGTGTTGCCTGTGTGTTTTAAGCGAATAAATAATGTTCCTGTGTGTTTTAAGCGAATAAATAATGTTGAGACTTGAGAGAGAGAGAGTACTGCACATGGAGTTTGAGAAGCTAGTTTTCCTGTTTATTTTGTATGTATACCAAAATTTCCATGTCCACAGATACGCAGTTTATAATTATTAAACCAGAATGCAAATTTTTATCCCATTCATTCTTACTGTTTGGTACCTTGTGAACTTCATATATGTAAGAATTGCAACTTAGGGTCAGTATAATCTATCCACTTCAGAATGCTTCCAACTCCTTCCTGACCTTATGTGCAGCCATTTATGCTGCTGGGTCATTATATGCTTTGCAAGGCAGATAAAACAGTAAATCAGTTCCACGACTATTTGTTTAAGAGAAGCAAAAAAGATGAAACAAGAACTATATAAATTTGTCGATTATATCGAACTATATAAATTTGTCGATTATATCGAAAAAATGATTAGAGGTGACTTGCATAATATTTCTTTCTGGTCTCCTAATCAGCTAATCACAGCTTGTATGTAACTAAAAAGAAATGCAATGCCTATGCTGGATGTATATTCTTTAGACCTTACAAATGAAGCTAAACCCACGGTTGTTTCTGTGTATGTCGGAGCAAAAGGTTCTTATCCACATGGTTTAATGAAAATCCTACAGAGTAAAGTCTTTATAATTTCGTTTATGATGTCTATGTAGTCCCTTTAGCATCATACTTTGTTTTTCTAGCATACTCTGTTAATTACTCCTTTGTAACATAATATAAGACGTTTTTTGACACTGTCATGGTGTCAAAAAACGTCTTATATTATGTTAAGGAGGGAGTATTTGTGAAATTGTCTTGTGGTCTCTGTTATGAATTAGTATGCAGACAATGGTATAATTTCAAACTAAATTCTGCAGGGGAAATGCGATGACCATGAAGCGCATGCTGGATACCTCATTTCCTGGGATTCATGTCGTCTTGGAAAACTACCCTCCACCCTTCCCAAAACGCGCCCTCGGCAAAATGGTGCCTTTTGTTCAAGTTGGAGCAATAGCAACATTAATGGCTGGTGATCAGATTTTCCCTAGATTTGGAATGGTACCACCTCCGTGGTACTACTCACTGCGTGCTAATAGGTTTGGAACCATGGCATCAGTCTGGATGTTTGGCAATTTTGCTCAGTCTCTTCTACAAAGTTCTGGCGCCTTTGAAGTTTACTGCAATGGACAACTGGTATGTTTCTATGATACACCCTTTGTTGCACTTCATTGCCCTGCATTATGAAAATTGTCCAACTCATTGTGCATTACGGTTATGGTGTAGTGTTAGAATAAATCAAGCGATCATATTAGATTATTGGGTTAGTTGCTACTGGAACGTTGAGCTGAGAATGAACTAAGTAGTGGGATCATCTAGTCAGTAATATTCATATACCAGTCTGCTTTAGAATAAGTGATTGCTTGTATTCCCAAAAAGTGGACCGGAATGGTACTTGTTCCCTGAATATGAATGTAAAAATCTTTCTCAGGATTATATTGTACCTATGCTTAATGTGTTGGTATTTCCAGGTTCTTTAGAGCTGATATTCTTGTGATAGCCCCTCTGGATCCATTACGCTAATCCTAGTGAACTTCTATTTCACATTTTCAGGTATTCTCAAAATTATCTGAGCAGAGGTTTCCTAGTGAGTTCGAGCTACGGGAGCTCATTGGCAACAGATTATCAGAGTCTCAAATTGGGAAAAATCTGGAAAAAGAACTTGTATTAGACGATGAAGTCGAGAGCACCCACGCCCATTTATCTGTATCCACATAGACAGAACCAATTGAAAGTTCCACGTTTTACGGTCAAATCACATGCCTATGTCTTCGATCTTCTTGGATATATGACCTTTTTCTGTTTGTAAATAACATTTTAGGGTGTTTTACCATGATATGACTGTAAATCTCTCATGACTATCACAGACTACTGTAGCTCCATGATTTGCTTAAATGTTGAAACTAATTTCAGCTCCTGGTCTCTAGCACAGAACCTTCAGTATTTGTTCCCCTGATGTGATGTTTGGTTCCAGACTTCAAGTTGACAAGATGTTGCGCTAATGCGGCGATTGATCTGTAATATAAGATGTTTTAGATCACTATAAAGTAGTCATCTAAAAGATCATATATTACTTTACAGAGGGAGTACAACTCTATTTTGATATGCAAGAGTATATATATATCTCGAGCGTTCATTCTTTATTTTCGCGGGAATCACAAGCATTCATTCAGATCTTCATGCACATGAAGGCTGAAAACAGAGAAACCCCCCTTGTTCTTATTATTGTCAAACGCGTTGGCTTCTTTCCCTTTGTCCTGCTCTTTTTCCTCAGTCTTTTCTTCTTTTGCATTTCTTTTTCTTTCTTCCTTTTCATCGCCTTTTGCCGCTTCTTCTTCTTCATCTCTGCCTTGTCGTCGTTGGGTGCCACCGTGACCAGCTGCTCTATATAACATGTGCATAGGGCGAAATTCACAGACATGTCTAACGTAACGCAGATGCTTTCGTGGAGGTCAGGATTCGGGAAAATGCAGAAGGGGCTTTTCAGGAAGAAAGTAGGCGGCGAGGAACGGTGGCTGCTCTCGAGGCGAGGCCAGCCATTTTGTCCGTGACCACGGAGTCAGAGAGCACTGGTGTTTTGGTAACACAAGCTAGGGGAGGCTTTATAGGTCACGGTTAAACTTTGTTTGGTGGTGCATACGAGGAGGAGGAGGAGAGGAGAAGATTATGTTTGTGCGGGAATCCGTTTGCGTTGGTGTGTGTGCGGGGTGTGGGGAGCGTCGTTGTTCGTATTTCGGACTTCTGCCGACAGACATTTCCAGGAAGCTTCCTCTTCCTCGATGCTATTGGTCAGCCAACATAGAGCCCCACGCGGCCACGCCTGCTTCTCTTCAGGGCATGTCCAACCACCAACCATAAATTTTCTTTCACATATGTCCGCGCACAGTGAGATTAGTCCGCGGACACGAATAGAGAAGACGACCATCCAACACTGCCTACATACATTTCAACCGGGTTTTGACTTAGCGGATGAAATTCATATAAACTGGCTGATATTCATCAAAGTTTGAAAAAAAAATAACATAAATCATTCATACATAGCATGCAAATAAGTCTAGTGTCTCAAATTCAATGTCCAACAAGTAATTCAACGGATCATGTCGTCCCACACATACCGCCCATTCAGTTTCATCCAACGGTGTGTGTACGTAAATTGTCGTCCCTTTATCATGTAGTACATCACGTCAGTGTTGGAAATATGACCTAGAGGCAATAATATTATATTATTATATTTCCATTTTCATAATTAATAGTTTATATTTCATGATATAACTGTTATGATTCTGGAATATGCGATTCAGTGGAAAACTCATGTGCACATGTGAGATGATAAAGTGTAAAATATAGGTTCGCGGTCTTGCCTCTAAGACTGGCTCGTGTTGTTTGTGATCATGTTTTTCGGATCTCAGGATATCATTAAGTGTAACGATAGTCCTAAAATAACATTAAGAATATGACATAGAAGAACGATCATATTAAATCGACATAAATCTTGTCTGTTATAGTTTGAGATAATATTGTCTGTAATCAGTTGTTATAATACGGAGTGTTAGCATGTGTTTTAGTTCGTTAGACCAATAGAGTATCTTAGTCACTTCGCACCGTACGTTGGACTTTGGAGTTGCTCAAACGTCATCTGTAACTAGGTGATCATAACAACAACTTAAGGGTTCATCGGAAAGTTTGACAAGGGACTGGAAAGCCCGAGAGTGGGATTTGCTCCTCCGACGATGGAGAGATATTCTTAGGGTCCTCTCGGTGTGCCGGAATCCATCATCGTCTGGCCAGACACAAGTGACTGCGTCACGGGGATGCCGGAACACTTCAACGAAAAAGAAGAACGATACCGATAACGGGATCATCGGTATAGTGAGCATGGATCAACGTTAAACTTTGTTTGCTACGCCTCGCGATACGCCGGGGGAAGGGGTGTCGTGGGAACATATCTGGCAGTAGAGATAGGGGTACGTAGGAGAGGGCAGAGTCTAGCTACGGCGAGGTTGTACACTCGGTTTTACGAGTTCAGGCCCCTCTCGGAGGAGGTAACAGCCCTACGTCTCGGTGCCTTGGAGGCTTTGTTGATTGGAGTGTTGACTTACAAGGGGTGCGAACCCTTGTGTCCGAGGGGAGGGGTGACTTATATAGAGTGCGCCGACTCCTTGCAGTCCTCAGTTACACAAGGGTTCAATGAGAGAATAATGTTACGAACGTTACTGGTAACGCCCGTGTTTAATGAACTTTAAGGCTACGGAGTGAATGCCCGACCGTTGCCATTCAGAGGTGACTCTAGGCCTTCCGTCCTTCGAGTGACTTCTTGTCTTACGAGTGAATAACGATGGTCGAGTGGAATTGGGGTATCCAAGTGGGTCTTTCGTTGAGTGGATTGCACCCTGTTATGATTCCAGTCGGTATCTTCTTTCTATCTTTGTAGGCCTGGCCTCTTGTGCAGTGTCCTTGGGTAGGTGTAGGATCGAAAGTATGTCTAGAGGGGGGTGGGTGATTAGACTACTTGACCAAATAAAAATCTAGCCTTTTCCCAATTTTAAGTCTTGGCAGATTTTAGCAACTTAACACAAGTCAAGCAATCAACCTACACATGCAATTCTAAGAGTATAGCAGCGGAATGTAAATCATTGCAATGAAGGTAAAGGAGGAGTTTGGAGGGAGAAACACAATGTAGACATGGAGATTTTTGGCGTGGTTCCGATAGGTGGTGCTATCGTACATCCACGTTTATGGAGACTTCAACCCACGAAGGGTAACGGTTGCGCGAGTCCACGGAGGGATCCACCCACGAAAGGACCACGAAGAAGCAACCTTCTCTATCCCACCATGGACATTGCCCACGAAGGACTTGCCTCACTTGGGTAGATCTTCACGAAGTAGACGATCTCCTTGCCCTTAGAAACTCCTTGGTTCAACTCCACAATCTTGACGGAGGGTCCCAAGTGACACCTAACCAATCTAGGAGACACCACTCTCCGAAAGGTAATAGATGGTGTGTTGATGATGAACTCCTTGCTCTTGTGCTTCAAATAATAGTCTCCCCAGCACTCAACTCTCTCTCACAGATTTGGATATGGTGGAAAGATGATTTGAGTGGAAAACAACTTGGAGAAGACTAGAGATCAAGATTCTTGTGGTTGGATTGGAATGTCTTGATCTCAACACAAGAGTAGGTGGTTCTCTCTCAGAAAATGAGTAGTGGAAGTGTAGGCACGTTCTAATGGCTCTCTCTCAAATGGTGAAGGGGGTGGAGGGGTATATATAGCCTCCACACAAAATCTAACCGTTACACACAATTTACCAAACTCGATGGGACCGAATAGTGAAACTCTGTGAGACCGACCTGGTTCAAAATGTGAACGTTAGGCTTTTCGGTGGGACCCACAATATCAACTCAGTGAGACCGATGTGCTAGGGTTAGGGCAAAACCTCATCTCGGTGAGACCGATCACATCAACTCGGTGAGATCGATTTCAGTAATAAGCAAACAGAGACTTGGTTAGGCAAACTCGGTGGGACCAATCGCTCATTTCGCTGAGACCGAAATGTTACGAAAAGGAAACAAAGAGTTTGCACTACAAACTTGGTGGGACCGATCGCTCATCTCGGTTAGACCAAAACGTTACGAAGGGAAACACAGAGTTTGCAATCCCATCTTGGTGAGACCGAGATCCCTATCGGTGAGACCGAATTGATTAGGGTTTCTGGCAGTGGCTATGTCAAGTGAACTCGATGGCGCCGGATAGATCAAATCGGTGGGGCCGAGTTTGACTTTAGGTTTAGGACATATGTGGAAATGAGAAAGTGGTTGAGGGATTTTGGAGCATATCACTAAGCATTTTGAGCAAGCAGGCCATTAAGCAACACCTCATCCCCTTCTAATAGTATTGGCTTTTCCTATGGACTCAATGTGATCTTGGATCACTAAAAGAAAATGTAGAGTCTTGAGCTTTTGCCAATATGTGTCCTTAGCATTTTGAGGGGTCCACATCTCTAGTCCATGCCATACCAATCATTGAACTTTCTGAAACATTAATCTTGAATGGATATTAGTTCAATGAGCTATATGTTGTTATGAATTACCAAAACCACCCAGGGACTAGTTGCACGTTCAATCCCCCCTTTTGGTAATTGATGACAACATATAGATCAAAGCTTCGACAAATGATAATATAAATGAAGTACATCGTCGCTTTGAGAAGTATGTGATAAGTAAGAGCTCCCCCTAAATTTGTGCATTCTTCAAAATTTGCTTTTGAATGCAAATGCACAATTGATTAGGATCATGGGTTACTCTTCCATGTCACATACATCTTGATGGAGCGCTCAAAATGATAGAATATGAAATATGCACTCATTACCAAGACAAGATATGAATGATCATACATGAGAGATAGAATATCATCATTCAAGCACAAACATTAAAGTATGATATGATCGAACACATGATCATAGGAGTGTTGGGGAACGTAGTAATTTCAAAAAAAAATCCTACGTACACACAAGATCATGGAGATGCATAGCAACGAGAGGGGAGAGTGACGTCCACGTACCCTCCTAGACCGTAAGCGGAAACATTATGACAACACGGTTGATGTAGTCGTACGTCTTCATGATCGACCGATCCAAGTACCGACCGTATGACACCTCCGCGATCTACACACGTTCAGCTCAGTGACGTCCCACGAACTCACGATCCAGTAGAGCTTCGAGGGAGAGTTCCGTTAGCATGACAACATGATGATGGTGTTGATGAAGCTACCAACGCAGGGCTTCGCCTAAGCACCGCTATGATATGACCGAGGTGGATTATGGTGGAGGGGGGGGGGGGGGGGCACCGCACATGGCTAAAGGATCAATGATCAACTTGTGTGTCTTGGGGTGCCCCCCGCCCCCGTATATAAAGGAGCTAGGGGGGAGGCGGCCGGCCAAGAGGAGGGCGCGCCAAGGGGGAAGTCCTACTCCCACCGGGAGTAGGACTCCTCCTTTCCTAGTAGGAGTAGGAAAAGGGGGAAGGAGGAGAGAGGGGGAAGGAAAGGGGGGCACCCCCTCCTTGTCCAATTCGGACTAGAGGGGGAGGGGGCACGCGGCCCTGCCTTGGCCTCCCCTCCTCTTCTCCACTAAGGCCCATATGGCCCATTATACTCCTCGGGGGGTTCCCGTAACCCCCGATACTCCGGTATACACCCGAACTTGCCTGGAACACTTCCGAAGTCCAAACATAGTCATCCAACATATCGATCTTTATGTCTCGACCATTTAGAGACTCCTCGTCATGTTCGTGATCATATCCGGGACTCCGAACTACCTTCGGTACATCAAAACACATAAACTCATAATACCGATCGTCACCGAACGTTAAGCATGCGGACCCTACGGGTTCGAGAACTATGTAGACATGACCGAGACATGTCTCTGGTCAATAACCAACAACGGAACCTGGATGCTCATATTGGCTCCTACATATTCGACAAAGATCTTTATCGGTCAAACCGCATAACAACATACATTGTTGCCTTTGTCATCGGTATGTTACTCGCCCAAGATTCGATCGTCGGTATCTCAATACCTAGATCAATCTCGTTACCAGCAAGTCTCTTTACTCGTTCTGTAATACATCATCCCGCAACTAACTCATTAGTTACATTGCTTGCAAGTGATGTGCATTACCGAGAGGGCCCAGAGATACCTCTACGACAATCGGAGTGACAAATCCTAATCTCGATCTATGCCAACTCAACAAGTACCATCAGATACACCTGTAGAGCACCTTTATAGTCACCCAGTTACGTTGTGACATTTGGTAGCACACAAAGTGTTCCTCTGGTAATCGGGAGTTGCATAATCTCATAGTCATAGGAACATGTATAAGTCATGAAGAAAGCAATAACAGTAAACTAAAACGATCAAGTGATAAGCTAACGGAATGGGTCATGTTAATCACATCATTCTCCTACGTGTGAGAATATAGGCTTCTCCAAAAGTCTATATAAAACCATATGCTTTGATCACACTATCAAAACGTTTATTCCAACTCCGAGAGGCTTGCACCAGTCCATAAATGGATCGCTGGAGCTTGCACACTTTGTTAGCACCTTTCGGATCGACAAAACCTTCTGGTTGCATCATATACAACTCTTCTTCTAGAAATCCATTCAGGAATGCAGTTTTGACATCCATTTGCCAAATTTCATAATCATAAAATGCGGCAATTGCTAACATGATTCGGACAGACTTAAGCATCGCTACGTGTGAGAAAGTCTCATCATAGTCAACCCCTTGAACTTGTCGAAAACCTTTCGCAACAAGTCGAGCTTTGTAAACAGTAACATTACCATCAGCGTCAGTCTTCTTCTTGAAGATCCATTTATTCTCGATGTCTTGCCGATCATCGAGCAAGTCAACCAAAGTCCACACTTTGTTCTCATACATGGATCCCATCTCAGATTTCATGGCCTCAAGCCATTTTGCGGAATCTGAGCTCATCATCGCTTCCTCATAGTTCGTAGGGTCGCCATGGTCAAGTAACATGACCTCTAGAATAGGATTACCATACCACTCTAGTGTGGATCTTACTCTGGTTGACCTACGAGGTTCCGTAGTTACTTGATCTGAAGTTTCATGATCAATATCATTAGCTTCCTCACTAATTGGTGTAGGTGTCACAGGAACCGTTTTCTGTGATGAACTACTTTCCAATAAGGGAGCAGGTACAATTACCTCATCAAGTTCTACTTTCCTCCCACTCACTTTTTTTGATAGAAACTCCTTCTCTAGAAAGGATCCATTCTTAGCAACAAATGTCTTGCCTTCAGATCTGTGATAGAAGGTGTACCCAACAGTCTCTTTTGGGTATCCTATGAAGACGCATTTCTCCGATTTGGGTTCGAGCTTATCAGGTTGAAGCTTTTTCACATAAGCATCGCAACCCCAAACTTTAAGAAACGACAACTTTGGTTTATTGCCAAACCATAGTTCATAAGGCATCGTATCAACGGATTTTGATGGTGCCCTATTTAACGTGAATGCAGCCGTCTCTAAAGCATAACCCCAAAACGATAGCGGTAAATTAGTAAGAGACATCATAGATCGCACCATATCTAGTAAAGTACAATTACGACGTTCGGACACACCATTATGTTGTGGTGTTCCGGGTGGCGTGAGTTGCGAAACTATTCCGCATTGTATCAAATGTAGACCAAACTCGTAACTCAAATATTCTCCTCCATGATTAGATCGTAGAAACTTTATTTTCTTGTTACGATGATTTTCTATTTCACTCTGAAATTCTTTGAACTTTCAAATGTTTCAGACTTATGTTTCATTAAGTAGATATACCCATATCTGCTCAAATCATCTGTGAAGGTGAGAAAATAACGATACCTGCCGCGAGCCTCAATATTCATTGGACCACATACATCAATATGTATGATTTCCAGTAAATCTGTTGCTCGCTCCATTGTTCCGGAGAACGGCATTTTATTCATCTTGCCCATGAGGCATGGTTCGCAAGTACCAAGTGATTCATAATCAAGTGATTCCAGAAGTCCATCGGTATGGAGTTTCTTCATGCGCTTTACACCAATATGACCTAAACGGCAGTGCCACAAATAAGTTGCACTATCATTACCAACTCTGCATCTTTTGGCTTCAACATTATGAATATGTGTATCACTACTATCGAGATTTAATACAAATTGACCACTCTTTAAGGGTGCATGACCATAAAAGTATTACTCATATAAATAGAACAACCATTATTCTCAGATTTAAATGAATAACCGTCTCGCATCAAACAAGATCTAGATATAATGTTCATGCTTAACGCTGGCACCAAATAACAATTATTCAGGTCTAAAACTAATCCCGAAGGTAGATGTAGAGGTAGCGTGCCGACGGCGATCACATCGACTTTGGAACCATTTCCCACGCGCATCATCACCTCGTCCTTAGCCAATCTTCGCTCAATTCGTAGTCCCAGTTTTGAGTTGCAAATATTAGCAACAGAACCAGTATCAAATACCCAGATGCTACTGCGATCTCTAGTAAGGTACACATTGCTACCTCTTGAGCACTGCGTTGGATTTCCCCGAAGAGGAGAGGATGATGCAGCAAAGTAGCGTAAGTATTTCCCTCAGTTTTTGAGAACCAAGGTATCAATCCAGTAGGAGGCCACGCACAAGTCCCTCGTACCTACGCAAAACGATAGCTCCTCGCAACCAACGCGATTAGGGGTTGTCAATCCCTTCACGGTCACTTACGAGAGTGAGATCTGATAGAGATGATAAATAATATTTTTGGTATTTTTGATATATAGATGCAAAGTGAAAAGTAAAAGGCAAAGTAAAAACAAAGGCAGTAATAAAGTAATGGAGATTGATATGATGAGAATAGACCCGGGGGCCATAGGTTTCACTAGTGGCTTCTCTCAAGAGCATATATATTCTACGATGGGTGAACAAATTACTGTTGAGCAATTGACAGAATTGAGCATAGTTATGAGTATATCTAGGTATGATCATGTATATAGGCATCACGTCCAAGACAAGTAGACCGAAATGATTCTGCATCTACTACTATTACTCCACTCATCGACCGCTATCCAGCATGCATCTAGAGTATTAAGTTAAAAACAGAGTAACGCCTTAAGCAAGATGACATGATGTAGAGGGATAAATTCATGCAATATGATAAAAACCCCATCTTGTTATCCTCGATGGCAACAATACAATACGTGCCTTGCTGCCCCTTCTGTCACTGGGAAAGGACACCGCAAGATTGAACCCAAAGCTAAGCACTTCTCCCATTGCAAGAACTACCAATCTAGTTGGCCAAACCAAACGGATAATTCGAAGAGACTTGCAAAGATAACTCAATCATACCTAAAAGAATTCAGAGAAGATTCAAATATTATTCATAGATAAGCTGGATCATAAATCCACAATTCATCGGTCTCAACAAACACACCGCAAAAATAAGATTACATCGAATAGATCTCCATGAGAGAGGGGGAGAACATTGTATTGAGATCCAAAAAGAGAGAAGAAGCCATCAAGCTACTAGCTATGGACCCGAAGGTCTGAAGTAAACTACTCACACTTCATCGAAGGGGCTATGGTGTTGTTGTAGAAGCCCTCCATGGTGGATGCCCCCTCCAGCGGAGCTCCAAAACAGGCCCCAAGATGGGATCTCGTGGATATAGAAGGTTGCGGTGGTGGAATTAGGTTTTTGGCTCCCCTTCTGATCGTTTGGGGGTACGTAGGTATATATAGGAGGAAGGAGTACGTCGGTGGAGCAACAGGGGGACCACGAGGCAGGGGGGCACGCCCTAGGGGGGCCCTACCCTCGTGACCGCCTATGTTACTTCTTGGAGTAGGGTCCAAGTCTCCTGGATCACGTTCGGTGAGAAAATCACGTTTCCGAAGGTTTCATTCCGTTTGGACTCCGTTTGATATTCCGTTTCTTCGAAACACTGAAATAGGCAAAAAAAAACAGCAATTCTGGGCTGGGCCTCCGGTTAGTAGGTTAGTCCCAAAAATAATATAAAAGTGGAAAATAAAGCCCAATATAGTCCAAAACAGTAGATAAAGTAGCATGGAGCAATCAAAAGTTATAGATACGTTGGAGACATATCAGGCATCCCCAAGCTTAATTCCTGCTCGTCCTCGAGTAGGTAAATGATAAAAAGAGAATTTTTGACGGAGTGATACTTTGGCATAATTTCAATGTAAATTTTCTTAATTGTGGTATGAATATTCAGATCCGAAAGATTCAAGACAAAAGTTCATATTGACATAAAAAATAATAATACTTCAAGCATACTAATCAAAGCAATCATGTCTTCTCAAAATAGCATGGCAAAAGA
Source organism: Triticum timopheevii (assembly GCA_963921465.1). Classification (NCBI taxonomy): domain Eukaryota; kingdom Viridiplantae; phylum Streptophyta; class Magnoliopsida; order Poales; family Poaceae; genus Triticum; species Triticum timopheevii. The sequence continues at coordinate 499,185,675 of OY997266.1, read as the reverse complement.
AAGTTCATCCCTACAAAATCATATAGTTAGGCTATGCTTCATTTTCGTCACACAAAGATGTTCACAACTTCTATACCCCCGATGACAAGCCAAGCAATTGTTTCATACTTAAATAATCTCAAACTTTTTCAACCTTCACGCAATACATGAGCGTGAGCCAGGGATATAGCACTATGGGTGGAATAGAATATGATGATGGGGATTGTGTGGAGAAGACAAAAAAGGAGAAAGTCTCACATTGACGAGGACAATCAACGGGCTTGGAGATTCCCATTAATTGATGTCAACATGAGGAGTAGGGATTGCCATGCAACGGATGCACTAGAGCTATGAATGCTCAACAAAAGAAAACTAGTGGGTGTGCATCCAACTCGCTTGCTCATGAAGACCTAGGGAAGTTGAGGAAGCCCATCGTAGGAATATACAAGCCAAGTTCTGTAATGAAAAATTCCCACCAGTATAAAAAGACAACTTATGAGACTCACTACATGAAGAACAAGGTGCTACTTTGAAGCACAATATATGAGACTCACTATATGAAGAACAAGGTGCTACTTTGAAGCACAAGTGTGGAAAAAGAGATAGTAGCATTGCCCTTTTTATTTCTTTTTTTTGGGACTTTCTTTTTTTTTTCTTTTGGCCTTTCTCCCTTTTTTTTTCTTTTTTTTCTTTTTGGGCAATGCTCTAATAATGATGATCATCACACTTCTATTGATTACAACATAAGGATTACAACTCGAAACTTAGAACAAGATATGACTCTATATGAATGCCTCCCGCGGTGTACCGGGATGGTCAAGAGTGACATGTATGAAAAATAATGCATGGTGGCTTTGCCACAAATACGATGTCAACTACATGATCATGCAATGTCAATATGACAAAAGTAATGTATGTCATGAATATGATGATGGAAGTTGCATGGCAATATATCTCGGAATGGCTATGGAAATGCCATAATAGGTAGGTATGGTGGCTGTTTTGAGGAAGATATAAGGAGGTTTATGTGTGATAGAGCGTATCATATCATGGGGTTTGGATGCACCGGCGAAGTTTGCACCAACTCTCAAGGTGAGAAAGGGCAATGCACGGTACCGAAGAGGCTAGCAATGGTGGAAAGGTAAAAGTGCGTATAATCCATGGACTCAACATTAGTCAAAAGAACTCATATACTTATTGCAAAAATTTAGAAGTCATCAAAAATCAAGTACTACGCGCATGCTCCTAGTGGGATAGATTGGTAGGAAAAGACCATCGCTCGTCCCCGACCACCACTCATAAGGATGCACAAGCCAGGTACACTTCATGTTTCAAATTTGTTACACAACTTTAACCATACGTGCATGCTACGGGACTTGCAAACTTTAACACAAGCATTTCTCAAATTCACAATTACTCAACTAGCACGACTTTGATATTATCACCTCCATATCTCAAAACAATTATCAAGCATCAAACTTATCTTAGTATTCAACGCACTCAAAAGAAAGTTTCACATATCTTGAATACCAAGTATATTAATATTAAGCAAATTACCATGCTATTAACGACTCTCAAAATAATCTAAGTGAAGCATGAGAGATCAATAGTTTCTTTAAAACAAATCCACCACCGTGCTCTAAAAGATCTAAGTGAAGCACTAGAGCAAAAATTATCACGCTCAAAAGATATAAGTGAGGTACTATGAGCAAAACTATCAAGCTCAAAAGATATAAGTGAAGCACTATGAGAAAAACTATCAAGCTCAAAAGATATAAGTGAAGCACTATGAGCAAAACTATCAAGCTCAAAAGATATAAGTGAAGCACTATGAGCAAAACTATCAAGCTCAAAAGATATAAGTGAAGCACATAGAGTATTCTAGCAAATTCCAATTTGTGTATGACTCTCTCAAAAGGTGTGTACAGCAAGGATGATTGTGGTAAACTAACAAGCAAAGACGCAAATAATACAAGACGCTCCAAGCAAAACACATATCATGTGGTGAATAAAAATATAGCTCCAAGTAAATTACCGATGGAAGTAGACAAAAGAGGGGATGCCTTCCGGGGCATCCCCAAGCTTTGACTTTTTGGTGTCCTTGGATTATCTTTGAGGTGCCATGGGCATCCCCAAGCTTAGGCTCTTGCCACTCCTTGTTCCATAATCCATCAAAAGAATTCACCCAAAACTTGAAAACTTCACAACACAAAACTCAATAGAAATCTCGCGAGCTCCGTTAGAGAAAGAAAACAAAATACTACTTTAAGGTACTGTAATGAACTCATTATTTATTTATATTGGTGTTAAACCTACTGTATTCCAACTTCTCTATGGATTATAAACTATTTTACTAGCCATAGATTCATCAAAATAAGCAAACAACACACGTAAAACAGAATCTGTCAAAAACAGAACAGTCTGTGGAAATATGTAACTAACGCAAATTTCTGGAACTCTAAAAATCCTACAAAAATATGAAGTCCTGGAAAATTTGTCTATTGAATAGAAGCAAAAAGAATCAACGCAAAAGCACGTTCCTGTGATTTAACAAAATTATATTCGTGCATGCAAAGTTTCTGTTTTTCAGCAGAATCAAATCAACTATCATCGTAGGTTATCCTATAGGTTCTACTTGGCACAAACACTAATTAAAACATAAAAACACATCTAAACAGAGGCTAGATGTATTATTTATTCCTAAACAGAAGCAAAAACAAAAAACAAAAAATAAAATTGGGTTGCCTCCCAACAAGCGCTATCGTTTAACGCCCCTAGCTAGGCATAAAAGCGAGGATAGATCTAGGTATTGCCATCTTTGGTAGGCAATTCTTCAATGAGGCATCTACCTCCTTTAGAATTTTCTTTCTTTCTAGTAATTTTCAAATTTTCAGGCAAAAGATCGAAAAATTCATTCATAGCAAATGGTTCCCTAATGATGGTAAAAAGATTGGGATGAACACTTATAGATTAAGACCCGCAGTTTCCTTACTAGAAGATTCACCCTTATTCTTAGGAACATAAATAAGCGTAGTATTTTTAGTAGATGAACTTGGAGTGTTTTGTACGGAAGAAAAAGCGGTTCCTAAGTTGGTAATGATACCCTCAAGTTTATCGATTCTTGTGGAATCTAGGTTTATTTTCTCATTAACTATGGGTTCTTTTTCTTTAATATTTTTCAAAGTCATTCCTACCTTAGATCCATATTGGGTAATTTGATTGTGGATCTTTTTATCAAGATTTTCAATTGATTCAATGGTAGCAACTTTATTCTCAATAATTTCAAGTCTTTGCATAACATGCTCCAAAGTTAACATAGTTCCATAAATCAAAAGAGGTGGTGAGCCAAATAAATCTATTAAAGCATTATAAGAATCAAAAGTATGGCTACCCAAGAAATTCCCTCCGGTAATGGTATCAAGGATATATCTATACCAAGGATTAGCACCTACGTAAAAATTACGAAGAAGAACTGAAGTAGATTGCTTCCTGGTAGATCTATTTTGAGCATTGCAAATTCTATACCAAGCGTCTTTTAGATTTTCTCCCTCCCATTGCTTAAAATGTAGAACTTCATTCTCGGGAGATAAGGAGAAGATATGAGACTAGTCATGACAACAAGCAAGCAAACTGACACACGAGCAAACAAACGAACGAGGAAAAAGGCAACGGGAAAAAGAGGAGGAGATTGGGAAAGAGAGGGCGAATAAAACGGCAAGGGTGAAGTGGGGGAGAGGAAAATGAGAGGCAAATGGCAAATAATGTAATGTGAGAGATAGGGATTGTGATGGGTACTTGGTATGGTTGACTTGCTCTTGCGTGAGCCTTCCCCGGCAACGGCGCCAAAAATTCTTCTTGCTACCTCTTGAGCACTTCGTCGGATTTCCCCAAAGAGGAGAGGATGATGCAGCAAAGTAGCGTAAGTATTTCCCTCAGTGTTTGAGAACCAAGGTATCAATCCAGTAGGAGACCACGCACAAGTCCCTCGTACCTACACAAAACGATAGCTCCTCGCAACCAACGCGATTAGGGGTTGTCAATCCCTTCACGGTCACTTACGAGAGTGAGATCTGATAGAGATGATAAATAATATTTATTTTTGATATATAGATGCAAAGTGAAAAGTAAAAGGCAAAGTAAAAACAAAGCAAGTAATAAATTAATGGAGATTGATATGATGAGAATAGACCCGGGGGCCATAGGTTTCACTAGTGGCTTCTCTCAAGAGCATAGATATTCTACGGTGGGTGAACAAATTACTGTTGAGCAATTGACAGAATTGAGCATAGTTATGGGTATATCTAGGTATGAGCATCTACTACTATTACTCCACTCATCGACCGCTATCCAGCATGCATCTAGAGTATTAAGTTAAAAACAGAGTAACGCCTTAAGCAAGATGACATGATGTAGAGGGATAAATTCTTGCAATATGATAAAAACCCCATCTTGTTATCCTCGATGGCAACAATACAATACGTGCCTTGCTGCCCCTTCTGTCACTGGGAAAGGACACCGCAAGATTGAACCCAAAGCTAAGCACTTCTCCCATTGCAAGAACTACCAATCTAGTTGGCCAAACCAAACAGATAATTCGAAGAGACTTGCAAAGATAACTCAATCATACATAAAAGAATTCAGAGAAGATTCAAATATTATTCATAGATAAGCTGGATCATAAATCCACAATTCGTCGGTCTCAACAAACACACCGCAAAAAGAATATTACATCGAATAGATCTCCACGAGAGAGGGGGAGAACATTGTATTGAGATCCAAAAAGAGAGAAGAAGCCATCTAGCTACTAGCTATGGACCCGAAGGTCTGAAGTAAACTACTCACACTTCATCAAAGGGGCTATGGTGTTGATGTAGAAGCCCTCCATGGTGGATGCCCCCTCCAGCGGAGCTCCGGAACAGGCCCCAAGATGGGATCTCGTGGATACAGAAGGTTGCGGCGGTGGAATTAGGTTTTTGGCTCCCCTTCTGATCGTTTGGGGGTACGTAGGTATATATAGGAGGAAGGAGTACGTCGGTGGAGCAACAGGGGGCCCACGAGGCAGGGGGCGCGCCCTAGGGGGGGCCCACCCTCATGACCGCCTCTGTTACTTCTTGGAGTAGGGTCCAAGTCTCTTGGATCACGTTCGGTGAGAAAATCACGTTTCTGAAGGTTTCATTCCATTTGGACTCCGTTTGATATTCCGTTTCTTCGAAACACTGAAATAGGCAAAAAAACAGCAATTCTGGGCTGGGCCTCCGGTTAATAGGTTAGTCCCAAAAATAATATAAAAGTGGAAAATAAAGCCCAATATAGTCCAAAACAGTAGATAAAAGTAGCATGGAGCAATAAAAAATTATAGATACGTTGGACACGTATCACACATCAATAACATGTATATCACATATACCTTTGTTCACCTTGCCATCCTTCTTATCCGCCAAATACTTGGGGCGGTTCCGCTTCCAGTGACTAGTCCCTTTGCAGTAGAAGCACTGAGTCTCAGGCTTAGGTCCAGATTTAGGTTTCTTCTCTTGAGCAGCAACTTGTTTGCCGTTCTTCTTGAAGTTCCCCTTCTTCTTCCATTTACCCTTTTTCTTGAAATTGGTGGTCTTGTTGACCATCAACACTTGATGCTCCTTCTTGATTTCTACCTCCGCAGCCTTTAGCATTGTGTAGAGCTCGGGAATTGCCTTGTTCATCCCTTGCATATTATAGTTCATCATGAAGCTCTTGTAGCTTGGTGGAAGTGATTGAAGAATTTTGTCAATGACACTATCATCAGGAAGATTAACTCCCAGTTGAATCAAGTGATTGTAGTACCCAGACATTCTGAGTATATGTTCACTGATGGAACTATTCTCCTCCATCTTGCAGCTATAGAACTTATTGGAGACTTCATATCCCTCAATCCGGGCGTTTGCTTGAAATATTAACTTCAACTCTTGGAACATCTCATATGCTCCATGACGTCAAAACATTGTTGAAGTCCCAGTTCTAAGCCGTAAAGCATGGCACATTGAACTATCGAGTAGTCATCAACACGCGACTGCTAGGCATTCACAATGTCTGCAGTTGCCGGCGCGGGTGGTACACCTAGCGGTGCTTCCATGACGTAATTCTTCTATGCAGCAATGAGGATAATCCTCAAGTTACGGACCCAGTCCGTGTAATTGCTACCATCATCTTTCAACTTTGCTTTCTCAAGGAACGCAATAAAATTCAACGGAACAATAACACGGTCCATCTATCTACAACAACATAGACAAGCAAAATACTATCAGGTACTAAGTTCATGATAAATTTAAGTTCAATTAATCATATTACTTAAGAACTCCCACTTAGATAGACATCCCTCTAATCATCTGAGTGATCACGTGATCCAAACCAACTAAACCAAAACCGATCATCATGTGAGATGGAGTAGTTTTGAATGGTGAACATCACTATATTGATCATATCTACTATATGATTCACGTTCGACCTTTCGGTCTCAGTGTTCCGAGGCCATATCTGCATATGCTAGGCTCGTCAAGTTTAACCCGAGTATTACTGCGTGTGCAAAACTGGCTTGCACCCGTTGTAGGTGAACGTTGAGCTTATCACACCCGATCATCACGTGGTGTCTCGACACGACGAACTTTGTCAACGGTGCATACTAAGGGAGAACACTTATATCTTGAAATTTAGTGAGAGATCGTCTTATAATGCTACCGCCAATCAAAGTAAAATAAGATGCATAAAAGATAAACATCACATGCAATCAATATAAGTGATATGATATGGCCATCATCATCTTGTGCCTTTGATATCCATCTCCAAAGCACCGTTGATAACCCACAAGTGTAGGGGATCGCAACAACTTTCAAGGGTAGAGTATTCAACCCAAATTTATTGATTCGACACAAGGGGAGCCAAAGAATATACTTAAGTATTAGCAGTTGAGTTGTCAATTCAACCACACCTGGATAACTTAGTATCTGTAGCAAAGTATTTAGTAGCAAAGTAGTATGATAGTAATGGTAACAGTGGCAAAAGTAACCATAGCAGTTTTGTAGTAGTTGTAACAGTAGCAACGGAAAAGTAAATAAGCGAAGCACAATATGTGAAAAGCTCGTAGGCATTGGATCAGTGATGGATAATTATGTCGGATGCGATTCCTCATGTAATAGCTATAACATAGGGTGACATAGAACTAGCTCCAGTTCATTAATGTAATGTAGGCATGTATTCCGAATATAGTCATACGTGCTTATGGAAAAGAACTTGTATGACATCTTTTGTCCTACCCTCCCGTGGCAGCGGGGTCCTAGTGGAAACTAAGGGATATTAAGGCCTCCTTTTAATAGAGTACCGAACCAAAGCATTAACACATAGTGAATACATGAACTCCTCAAACTACGGTCATCACCGAGAAGTATCCCGATTATTGTCACTTCGGGGTTGTCGGATCATAACACATAATAGGTGACTATAGACTTGCAAGATAGGATCAAGAACTCACATATATTCATGAAAACATAATAGGTTCAGATCTGAAATCATGGCACTCAGGCCCTAGTGACAAGCATTAAGCATAGCAAAGTCATAGCAACATCAATCTCAGAACATAGTGGATACTAGGGATCAAACCCTAACAAAACTAACTTGATTACATGGTAAATCTCATCCAACCCATCACCGTATAGCAAGCCTACGATGGAATTACTCACGCACGGCGGTGAGAATCATGAAATTGGTGATGGAGGATGGTTGATGATGACGATGGCGACGAATCCCCCTCTTCGGAGCCCCGAACGGACTCCAGATCAGCCCTCCCGAGAGAGATTAGGGCTTGGCGGCGGCTCTATATCATAAAACGCGATGAAACTTTCTCTCTGATTTTTTCTCCGCGAAACGGAATATATAGAGTTGGAGTTGAGGTCCGTGGAGCATCAGGGGGCCCACGAGACAGGGGGGCGCGCCCAGGGGGAGGGGGCGCGCCCCCACCCTCGTGGACAGGATGTGGGCCCCCTGGCCTTGATTCTTTCGCCAGTATTTTTTATATTTTCCAAAAGTTATCTCCGTGGATTTTCAGGTCATTACGAGAACTTTTGTTTTCTGCACAATAAACAACACCATGGCAGTTCTGCTGAAAAGAGCGTCAGTCCGGGTTAGTTTCATTCAAATCATGCAAATTAGAGTCCAAAACAAGGGCAAAAGTGTTTGGAAAAGTAGATACGTTGGAGACGTATCAACCGTCATGATTACCATTGTCACCGGCGCGATACCTTGATCTTCATTGTAGCATCGTTGTCGTCTCGCCAACTATTGCTTCTATGAGTATTGCTACTGCTTAGTGATAAAGTAAAGCAACTACAGGGCGATTGCATTGCATACAATAAAGCGACAACCATATGGCTCCTGCTAGTTGCCGATAACTCTGTTACAAAACATGATCATCTCATACAATAAAATTTAGCATCATGTCTTAACCATATCACATCACAACATGCCCTACAAAAATAAGTTAGACGTCCTCTACTTTGTTGTTGCAAGTTTTGCGTGGCTGCTACGGGCTGAGCAAGAACTGTTCTTACCTACACATAAAAACCACAACGATATTTCGTCAAGCTAATGCTGTTTTAACCTTCTCAAGGACCGGGCATAGCCACACTCGGTTCAACTAAAGTTGGAGAGACTGACACCCGCCAGCCACCTATGTGCAAAGCACGTCGGTAGCACCAGTCTCGCGTAAGCGTACGCGTAATGTCGGTCCGGGCCACTTCATCCAACAATACTGCTAAACCAAAGTATGACATGCTGGTAAGCAGTATGACTTGTATCGCCCACAACTCACTTGTGCTCTACTCGTGCATATAACATCTACGCATAAACCTGGCTCGGATGCCACTGTTGGGGAATGTAGTAATTTCAAAAAAATTCCTACATACATGCAAGATCATGGAGATGCATAGCAACGAGAGGGGAGAGTGACATCCACGTACCCTCGTAGACCGTAAGCAGAAGAGTTATGACAACGCGGTTGATGTAGTAATACGTCTTCACGATCGACCGATCCAAGTACCGAACGTACGGCACCTTCGCGATCTGCACACGTTCAGCTCGGTGACGTCCCACAAACTCACGATCTAGTAGAGCTTCGAGGGAGAGTTCCGTCAGCACGACGGCGTGATGACGGTGTTGATGAAGCTACCGACGCAGGGCTTTGCCTAAGCACTGCTACGATATGACCGAGGTGGATTATGGTGGAGGGGGGCACCGCACACGGCTAAAGGATCAATGATCAACTTGTGTGTCTTGGAGTGCCCCCCGCCCCTGTATATAAAGGAGTTAGGGGGGAGGCGGCCGGCCAGGAGGAGGGCGCACCAAGGGGGGAGTCCTACTCCCACCGGGATTAGGACTCCTCCTTTCCTAGTAGGAGTAGAAGGGGGAAGGAGGAGAGAGGGGGAAGGAAAGGGGGGCGCCGCCCCCCTCCTTGTCAAATTCGGACTAGAGGGGGAGGGGGTGCACGGCCCTACCTTGGCCACCCCTCCTCTTTTCCACTAAGCCCCATATGGCCCATTATACTCCCCGGGGGTTCCAGTAACCCCCCGGTACTCCGGTATACGCCCGAACTTGCTCGGAACACTTCCAAAGTCCAAACATAGTCCTCCAATATATCGATCTTTATGCCTCGACCATTTCGAGACTCCTCGTCATATCGGTGATCATATCCGGGACTCCGAACTACCTTCGGTACATCAAAACACATAAACTCATAATACCGATCGTCACCGAACGTTAAGCGTGCGGACCCTACGGGTTCGAAAACTATGTAGACATGACCGCGACATGTCTCCAGTCAATAACCAATAGCGGAACATGGATGCTCATATTGGCTCCTACATATTCTACGAAGATCTTTATTGGTCAAACCGCATAACAACATACGTTGTTCCCTTTATCATCGGTATGTTACTTGCCCGAGATTCGATCGTCGGTATCTCAATACCTAGCTCAATCTCGTTACCGGCAAGTCTCTTTATTCATTGCGTAGTACATCATCCCGCAACTAACTCATTAGTTACATTGCTTGCAAGGCTTATAGTGATGTGCATTACCGAGAGGGCCCAGAGATACCTCTCCAACAATCGGAGTGACAAATCCTAATCTTGATCTATGCCAACTCAACAAGTACCATCAGAGACACCTGTAGAGCACCTTTATAGTCACCCAGTTACGTTGTGACGTTTTGTAGAACACAAAGTGTTCCTCTGGTAATCGGGAGTTGCATAATCTCATAGTCATACGAACATGTATAAGTCATGAAGAAAGCAATAACAGTAAACTAAAATGATCAAGTGCTAAGCTAACGGAATTGGTCAAGTCAATCACATCATTCTCCTAATGATGTGATCTTGTTTATCAAATGACAACTCATGTCTATGGTTAGGAAACCTTAACCATCTTTGATCAACGAGCTAGTCAAGTAGAGGCATACTAGTGACACTATATTGTCTATGTATTCACACATGTATTATGTTTCCGGTTAATACAATTCTAGCATGAATAATAAACATTTATCATGAAATAAGGAAACAAATAATAATTTTATTATTGCCTCTAGGGCATATTTCCTTCAAGGAGTATCTCACACACAAGCATAAATATTGTATCACCCAAACAAGCAAGCAAATAAAGTAGCAAGAGAGGCAAAAGAAGCAAAACTCTCTCTCTCGAAGCCTATGATCTATACACTTTCTCCCCCTTTGGCAACAAGTTACCAAAAAGCTTGAAAATGCATAGTGCTATGCAGCTCTCTAAGCACGATCTCTGGGAGCTCCGGAGTGCGAAGGTGGCATGGAGAGGAGTCCTGCAACGAATGCATCCGAAGAGGTCTGTGGAGCTGGTGGAGTAGCAACTGGAGGAACAATGGAGGCTGTAGCTACTGGTGCTGATGTAGTATCCCTTGTGTCACTGGCTGCCACAACTGCAGACCTTTGTGCCTTTGGCACTCCCTGAAAAGCTTTAGTGGTAGCTCTCCCTCTTCTCTCTTCAGCTTCATCCTGGAGTTGCTCAACTACAGTCTGGATCTCTGTGACCTTCAAGTCAAGATCATAAAACTTTGTCTCGCTGATCCTCTCAAGACTCTCTTGATTTTGAGTCAAGGTTGTCAATCCTTTCTCCATTATGATAGTGGTCTCAAGCAGGTAGCTAAGCTAATCCTGCTTGGTCTTGAGGTGAGTAGTTGAAGCATCTGGAACTTGTGAAGTTTGAGCTGCCTTCTCTGCTTTAGCTTTCTCCCTCTTCTCCTGAGCCTCTACTGAAGTAGGATGTGTAGCATCCATGAAAACCTCATTGTCTTCAAATTCAGGCCGCAGGGGAAGGTGCTCCTTGTCCAAAAGATATGTGCATTTGCCCATCTTGGAGTTGATGAGCATCTGAATATGTGGAGCATAGCCACATAATATCTTCTGATCTGCTGCAGTCCTCTTGATTGTCTCTACAATCAATGTCATCACTTTGAACTTCTCTGGAATGTCAAACATGTGCAACAAATTGATGGAATGCCCTCTAATCATTCTGTCATCTCCAGACTTGGGCAACAATCTGTGCCTGAGGATAGTGTTGATTCTAGGCAGTCCAAACAACAGATAGTACAGAGCCAAACTTGTGAGTATCCAGGGCAGCATCAGGAATCTCCTTGTACATGCATGCCATGGAGTTATGTCCTTTCCTTGGCTTGGCATACACATCTGTGTCATCCTCTTGCTCTTCAGGGGCATTGATAAGCTTGGCCCACTCAGCAACTGTAGACTGGTACCTTGTGCCCTCAGTCATCCAAACAATTTTACCATTTGGGTAAAGATGTGCTGTGGAGTAGAACTGCATCACCATCTCATCATTCCACTTGGTGAGCTTCTGGCCAACAAATGTGTCAACTCTAGTTAGTCTGAAGCTGTTATGAACTCCCGGGAAGTGATTTGCATTATTATCAATGTAAGTCCAGTCAACCCATCTCATATAACTGACTATGGGCTTCTTGTCTAGGAGCACAGTCTCACAGAAATCCCGTTGCTCCTTTGTATGGAACCTGTAGTCCACAACAGTCCTCCTCCTAGTGGCATGTGGGTATGTCTGCCTCCATAGCCTGAGACCTGCATCCTTCCTTAGCTTCATGTTTTCAGCTACAGGATGTGTATCATCATGATCTGTGATCTTGGGCTTCAGTTTTCTAAGCACTTGGGCTTCTTCTTCTTCTTCCACTTCAGGCACTGGGGCCTTGTTCTTCTCAGCAGCTGGTATATTCCTAGTTGATCTCTTGGGTGCTACAGGCTTAGAAGCTTGAGCAGCAGCAGCCTTGGGGGCAGTCTTGGGCTTTGATGGAGCAACCCCTGACTTGATGGCATCCCCCATCAACTTCTTGGTCTTGACAAGGGGTGCATTGGGCTCTTCCTCCTCCTCATGAGAGGAATGCTTTTGAAACTCAGCCATTGGATCAACCAGCTTGCACCATCTTCCTCTTTTCCTCTCCTTCTTTTGCTTTCCTCCAGCAACCTCTCTTTTACTTGGTTCAGCAACAACTTGAGTTGAGGCTCTGGCTTTGGACATGGGAATCCTTCTGGCTGGTGCCTTCTTTTTCATACCTGGCTTGGTTGAAGCTGCTATGCCAAATTCTTTCTTGACAACCTTTTTCTTTGAAGTGACTTCCTCATCAACCATAAATTCTTCATCCTCTGAATCAGATGTTCTCTTCTTCCTCTGCCTGGTTGCAGCCATAGGCAGGTTGCTAGAGTACTTCTGCTCCCATCATCATAGCTGTCAGAGGGCCTAGTGCCCTCACACAAGTGAACCTGTTCCTCAGACCTGTTTTGGCTGTCACTGTTGTCAGACATGGCTGAAAGCTGACCTTGTGAATAGATATAGTTGAGACAGAGTGGATGAGCATCACAAGGTGCAGAGATTTTGCAAAACAAATGAGTCAAAAACTCAGTTTTAGTTTTCTACAGAAGTCATTTCGGAGCTATCGATTTGTTAAACTCGGTGACACCAAAGCTCTAAACTAGTGAAATCGGCCAGACCGAGACACAGTTCGGCGACTCCAAGATTGCTAAGGTTTCACTGAGAATTGAACTCAGTCACACCGATTTGTAAGTTTCAGACCACAACTCGGTCGGTCCAAGATGAATTTGGCGGAAACCCAACCCTAAGTTTTTGAATCAAAACTAATCTAAAGGAGTTTTTGATTGGATAGAAGTATCTCAAACGGGGTAAGATTCATGGCATTGACCTAAGTGTAGGAATCAGAGGTAAAGATTGCACAAAGGGGTCGAGTTCATACCCTAACTCGATGGTGAACTCGCTATGGCGACAACGGTGGTGAAGATTCCGTTGACGGCGGCAGAGACCAGCGGCAGGAGGTTGCTGGCGACGGAGGAGACGATCCGGAGACCTGGAGTCAGCAGAGCTGGACAGGCGCGGGCGAAAGGTTTCAGAGAAATTTCCAAAATTCAACCCGTGGGTATATATATTCAGACCCTGTCGGTGTAACCGAGTTGAGCAACTCGGTGGCACCGTGATGCAGAATCGCAAGCGGTTACTACAACTCGGTGAGACCTAAATGTTCAAATCGGTTGCACCGAGATTGAAACCTAGATCAACTCAATGAACTCGGTATGACCGAAAGGAATGAATCGGTCAGACCGAAATACATTAAGAGGTTTTGGAAGTTTAAGTCTATGACGAATTGGTGGCTCCAAGTGCTCCTCACCCACAGGGTTCGAATATGACTTGATCAAACTTTGTGGTGTAGCATGAATAGAGTTTGAGACAAGAAAAGCATAGATAGCTAGAGGGAGTACTTAGACATTCTTGTCCATCCATTTGGGAAAATAAAAAAAAACAAAAAATCAAAGCAACAAATGGATGTCCTTGAATGAAGAAAATTATGCAACCAACATGCTCACACAATAAGATAGCAAATGAAATATGTTGCAAAGCATGCACAAACACTCTAGCATCTATCAATCAATTGACGATGACTAGGTCATCTATATATGAGTATATTGACTTAGGAGTCAAATGACGACATTTGGTCATAGGTCATACTCATCGTTTAAGCACAAGTGGGGTTACCACTTTTACATAAAGCATTGTTGTGTTCACACCATTAGAGTTGCTTTAGCTCAATTCTTAGAGTAAAGATCCCCCTAGATGTGATATACCCTTTTAGAGGGATGACCTAACCTTGGGTTTTGTCGATGATGACTTCATGTAGATGTTGAAGATGTGGATGCTCAATGTTGATGTAGATCATTTGGAGCAATCCATTGGAGTGAGTTGCACTTTCAATACCTACATGGGTTAGTCCCAAAAGGAACAAACAAGGATATCCATAGACATAGAGCGAAGTGCACACAAGATGATGTCCATGAAATCATTAGGTTACCTTGTCCCTTGACTTACTAACAAAAAGGTTTGTGACTCCTTGAACTAGTTTAAGATGTGGAAGTTGATTGCACTTGTCCTTGCCAATATGAATATGAGTGAAGTATGTTGGCGGAGTCACCCTCAAGAACTCCCTAGTTCTTCTTCTTCAGGATCCACATCATCTTGATGGGAATTCTTGGGGTTGTAGGTGTACTTGATGAAGTAGGACTTGAGGTAGACCTGGGAACCCACTTGACCAAGGCCTTTGGAGCTTCTTCAAATGCATCAATCTCCTTTTGAAGCTTGTCCTTGCCTTTTAGCTTGTGGTCTTGTGGTGGAAGATCATCTTGAGCTTGTGTCCCCTTGAAGGAAGTAGGATCATACTTCTCTTGTTGAGGAACAAACTTCGTCTTAGGGTATTGATCTTCTTCCCACTCAACTCCATTGGCATTGAACTTTCGTTCAAAACCAACACCTTGATTCTTTCGGTGCCTTCCTTGCTTGCGTACAATTTCCTCAAATTGCTTACTTCCGGCAAGGCTCTTGTAAACACCTTTCTCTATAATTCCCTTCAATAAGCTATTTTCTTGCTCAAGTTAACTTGGCTAAGAGAATCATTAGTGGAATCAAACTACTAGAAGCAACAATATTGGATTTAGCATGATTATTGTTACTACTGGAAGAAGAATCTTTATTCTTGTTGCTAGATTTTACTTGTGGCATGTAAGTAGACAAGAGTAAATGCTTGGAAATGTAAGAAGAACTTTTCTTCTGAAGATCATCATTGATAGCTTTTAAGAATCCATTCTCTTGCTCTAGGTTGAGCTTCTCGAAGCGTAGCTTCTCATGAGTTTTTAAAAGTTCTTGATGATCTTCTAAAGTAGTTTCATGAGCTAACTTAAGAGCGTTTAGTTCTTTAGTTAGACGCTCAATATCCTTCTTATTATTGTCATTTGTTTCATCTTGACTAGCATGATTAATAGCAGTTTCATCATAGTTTTCATCACTAGCATTGTCAACAAGTAACTCATCATCACCTAGCAAATCATCTTCATCACTATTGAAATCAATATATTCGGGGTGTGATACCTTGGGGCCTTTAGCCATGAAGCATCTTCCAATTCCTTCATTTGGTGAGTCAAATATGTCATAGGAGTTGGTTGACACAAGTGCAAGACCGGCAACACCTTCATCTTGAGTATATTCAGAGTCGGAGTGATAACTTCTCTCGAAGTGGTGGTCGGAGTCAGAACCGGATACCCATTCACCAACATGAGCTTGATGTCTTCATTTTGTGTAGCTCCTTGATGACTTGTCCTTCCTTTCTGAATCCTTGCTTCTGCGAGAGGTTCTTCGTTCATAACGATCATCTCTACTCCTTCTCTCTCTTGGAGGTGATTCTTCTCTTCTCCTTCTTCTTTTAGGTGAGTCTTCTTTTCTTTTGTATGGGGTCATACGCTCATTGGAGTAGTGTCTGGGTCTTCCACAATTGTAGCGATTACGTTTACGACTAGAAGATCTTTTGTCGTGGTAGGATCTTGACTTGGAGCTTCTCTCTTTGCTTATACTCTCATAGAATTTGTTGAAGTTCTTCACCATTAAGCTCAATTCCTCATTGAAGACTTGTTTTTCACTTGATGTGGCAGGAGCATCACATGAAGCTTTATAAGCACCACTAGACTTATTGTGAAGCTCTTCTTTATCCCTGAGTGACATCTCATGAGCAACAATTCTTCCAATAACTTCCGTTGGCTTGAGATCTTTGTAACTAGGCATCATTTGGATCAATGTGCACACGGTATCATATTTTCCATCCAAGGCTCGTGGGATCTTTTTGATGATGAATCTATCAGTCATCTTTTCACTTCCTAAGCTGGCCCTTTGTGATGAGAGCAAGCCTAGAGTACATTTTAGCGACACCTTCACCATCCTTCATTTTGAACTTGTCAAGCTGACTTTGAAGCACATCCAACTTGGATTCCTTGACGGACTCGGTACCTTCGTGCATATGAACCAAAGGAAACAGAGAGTTTGCACTGCAAACTCGATGGGACCGATCGCTCATCTCGGTTAGACCGAAACGTTATGAAGGGAAACAGAGAGTTTGCAATTCCATCTCGGTGAGACTGAACTGATGAGGGTTTCTCGCAGTGGCTATGTCAAGTGAACTCGGTGACGCCGGATAGATCAAATCGGTGGGGCTGACTTTGAGTTTAGGTTTAGGACATATGTGGAAATGAGAAAGTGGTTGAGAGCTTTTGGAGCATATCACTAAGCATTTTGAGCAAGCAGGCCATTAAGCAACACCTCATCCCCTTTTAATAGTATTGGCTTTTCCTATGGACTCAATGTGATCTTGGATCACTAAAATGAAAATGTAGAGTCTTGAGCTTTTGCCAATATGTGTCCTTAGCATTTTGAGGGGTCCACATCTCTAGTCCATGCCATACCAATCACTGAACTTTCTAAAACATTAATCTTGAATGGATATTAGTTCAATGAGCTATATGTTGTTACGAATTACCAAACCACCCAGGGATTAGTTGCACTTTCATTAGGGCATATAGATCAGGTCTAGGACCCTAACCTAGGTACATGTCCTTGTCATTTGCCCCTGAATGGATCGGGGATCGAGTGCAAAAGGACTGAAGTTGATCCGGATCTGACTTAATGCTTCAGAGGCATTTTTAGTGATCCGCATGTATCTGAGCTGTTCAGCCTTTGCCAGTCATCTCGATCGATTCCGATTTGCTAGTCATCCAAGTGAAACAAGTACCAGGGCGCGGTCCAGATTGGATATAGGTATCCCTGACGCGATCGATTGGTTTGCCTGACCCGGATTTTGCGGGATTCGAAATTTGGAGAAGTGCACGGGTCGTCTGTGGCACGGTAAGCGGGGCGAAAGAGGAGGGACTCCTCGATCCTCGCACCACCTTTTTCGCCATGTATCAGGCTAGTGTCAGTTGCCGAATGTTTTGGGGATTGCGCTGGCCCACAAGTCAGTCACTCGATCATGTGAATATATAAGTTGATGCGGTCGATTTGTGCAATAGTGCCCATCACCTTTCCCCTTTCTTCCCCGTCTCTCTGCTCCACCCTTCTCAGCGTGGCGCCGCCTCGATTGCTCCCGCCGACCACTGTGGGATGGCGAAGGTCAAGACGAAGGCGTTGGAGCGGGCCAAGAAGGTGGCGAAGGGGAAGAAGGGTCGAGCTCGCGTTCTGCTCCGCCGCCGGGGTGGATCCAGGCCTTGAGGGGCTCGTCGCCGACGGTCTGCTGGCCCCCGGATCCTGGAGGCTGCCTGAGGAAGAATCTGAGCCTGCGCCGCACGACGGCGAGCGAGTTCTTCTCCTTACCCATGTGGAAAGAGGCTTTTCTTTTCCTCCGCATCCGTTCTTCCATGGATTCTTGAAAATTTCTTTGGTGCTACTTCCAGATACTTCCACTCTAGTGCAGTATTTATTTTCTTGTCTTTTCTTTTATATCCTACCTACTATTTTCTAGAGTCTTCTAGTTGTGAGTAGTTATGACTAGAATGGTGAAACTAAATAATGTTTCTAGAGTATTCCAGCTATAAGTAAAAATATGTGAAGGCTTCCCAAAGCCCTATAAATAGAGGTCCTCACATCTACTTTGTACTCGAGATTATGTACCCACTACCTATAATAAAACTTCTTGTCCTTATCTAAGATATTGAAGTAGATCTTGTGCTCTAGGAGTTTTGGATTGAACTCTTGGTGCCATATCGGCCTACATTCGCCTCTAGAGCGATATCTAGCGCAACACGTTAAAGTTGTTTCTTCAACACTTCTGTTGTACACATTGTAGCAACAATGTGGAGTTGCTCCTCCACAACCTTTTTGCTGCTTCAAAAGCTAAGCAAGTTGCTTGAGTGATTTTACTGGGACCAGTATGTGAGCGTATGTATAAGTGTAGATGTTCGTACAAGAACGAACTTGAACCTTACTTCTGGTTGGCTACAGATTTAGTCAATCAAATCGACTCTCTCCCTCCCTCCTCCCTCCCTCCCTCTCTCTCTCTCTATGTGTGTGTGTGTATGTCTCTCTCTCTCTCTCTCGCAGAGAGGAGGGTGCTCACCTTGGTTCGATGCGACTATTGCGTTCCTCCCATCGATGGAGATGGCGCGCTCCTCTGGGTGAAGCAGATACACAAGCGGCAGCCTCCACTCCTCCCGATATTGCACCACAGAAGAAGCAGGGAGGATTTGGACGGAGGGGCACTGATAGTTCCTGCGCTCCTTGCATCGACGGGGATGCGTAAGATCTGTCCGTCCCGCTCCTCCCAACAATGGCGACGACGAGCAGTGTCAACAGCGAGCTCGATGATGGGAGAGGAACGGAGAAGGAGAAGGCACGGGAGAGCGACGATGTACCGGGTGGGCGACGGTAGGGAAGGAAGGATGGCGGCGGCGGCGACGAGATGCATTGCACGCGCGTGCAGGAAAGGTGGGGCGTGTCGGCTAGGGTTCTCGCCCAATCACTCGCTTCGCCCTTACCCGCAGCCCAGCCATCTATAGCAAGCGAAATCCTTAAACAGCCCTCAGAGGCCACCAAAAATTACACACGGTGGCACACCCACTGCGCACACTACAACCAGCACAGGGCCGCACCCACTTCCACGGTCTATGACAGCGGTGGCCCACCGCATTCGGGTCCCGCTTGTCATTGAGAGGTAGGAGGGTACAACACATGAAAAACGACAGGCGAAGAAGAGGCACAATTCATTGGTTGTCACATTAGAGACGATCCAACGGCGAGGATCGATCCATCAAGAAATCCGACGATCAGGATACGTTTGGAAGCCCAATCCGACGGCTCAGAAGCCACATACCCTTAGAAGGCTCCATTTCACCCTAGAATGTAACAATGGGATGCCACAAGTTAAGGCCTTCTTTGATTATAAGGATTCTCAAAGGAATTTTGGAGGATTCCGATGTTAGGAATTTTTTCTGCGCGGGTTGTTTGATTCGTAGGATTGCAAACTATATATTTTTTTCTTAGGATTCATTTGCACCTCTTTGAAAGAATCCTACGTTTTTTCCCGTGCACAATCGAACATCCTTATAATCCTGTAGTATTCAAGCTGACATGACATTCTATTTCTACGTTTTTTCTATTTCTGCGTTTTGGAAATCCTACGAATCAAAGAGGCCTTAAAAGCGTGGACCCCATGAATTGAAACGCGTCGGGACCCATTTGTTTTCAGCGTGGTTGCACGTAGTGCTAGCGTGTCAATTTATACATGCGCGGCGCTAGTGCTATAGCATGTATATGTAACACATTCAAAATTGAAAAGCCATTTACAAAGAGTTGTTGTGTTTAAATTTCCCAAATACTTCCATGAAAAACACATGTACACTCCAAAAATTGGAGCAGAAAACCCCCATAACTGTGTTTGAAATTCTAAAATGCTGAAAACGAACCAGTAGCGTCTATGGCAAATTGGCAATGGTGCTGAAAATGACACTAGCGGCGTGCATGATAAAGCGAACGCTGCTAATGAACTTTTTACATTATATATATTCCCTTTGAATATCAAAGCAACCCTAAGTAAATCCATAATTAGATATGTAAATGTAAAATCGTGCATAGTACATGTATACAAACCTTTGTAGTGAAATAAATGACAACACTACCATCTCTCTCTCAAATCGGACGCTTCACCCCCTTCGAAACTTCGAATATAACCCTATCAATTTTTTGTGTGTAACACTTTGAAATTATAACCACATTTTCAAGTGGTCATATAATGACATTATACCAAGTTTCTTTTTTTTCTCAGACCACATTTACATTTAAAAAAATCAAAAACATTTACGTAAAATGCCATGTTTGACTTATCCCATAAAATGAAGGTTTTTTCAATTGTTTTCATCAAACCCATCTAAATATACAGTAAGAAATTTATGTGATGCACATGAAGACTGAACCAAGGCGGAGTGAAAAATAGAGTAGGTAAGAACAAGTGAAAAATGCCATGCGCATCAATTATTTCTCTTAACAAAACTCCTCGCCTTCCACTTGTCAAACACGTGTAGCATGAGTCTTTAAGCATGTAGCCTGATTAGTTTGGTAAGAGCATCTCTAGCAGAAATAACCGCCAAAATGCAGGTCGGCGCGGAAAATCCCGCCCGAACAGACCCCGCAAACGCGTCCGGCCCGTAAATATTTTTGAGGGGTGCGGCAAAATCTCGACCCCAACCCGCGAATACGCGGGCCCCCCTTCCCCACCGGGCCCGTCAGCGCCCTGTATATAGCGAGAGCGGTTGGTCGCGAGGACATTTCAGCCCGCGCCTTTCCCCACCTACCACCTCCTCTCTCCCCCCTCGCCCCGCCGCCGGGCCGCCGCCGATTCCGGTGACAGTAGCCGGCGGGATCACGCCGAAAGGCCACCACACGCCCGAGGTTGCCCTCCGTCACCCCCTCCTGTGTCGGCGGGCCGGAAAGTTGCAGATCTGTGGCCGCTTGTCGCGGGTGGCCGGATTTGGCTTTTCCGGCTGCCGGTGGCTGCGCCAAGCGATGGAATGGTCGAGGAACACCCGGTGCAGCCCTGGCAAAGCCCCATCGCTGCATGCAGGTATGGGTTCGTCTTGTCGCCGCCGCCGACGGTTTGCCAGCATGGATTCGGCCAGCCGTCCGCCGGGCTCGGCGCTCGCGTAGCGGCTCGCCGATGTCGTTCATACGGTGCGACGACTGCACACGGATAGTGCTGAGGCTAACTTTGGGCACGCCGAAGCACCCCGAATGGGTGTTCTTCAAATGCGAAAACGACGGGGTATGCGTTGTTTTCATTCGGCTTTGGCACGTATTCTTTGGTTCAATTGCGATAGCTCATTTCAAATATCGTCATGTGTGTAGGAAGATGGATGCTCATTTTGGTTTTGGGAAGGATAATATATTGATTTATTGATAGAAAGAAACTTAATAGATGTTCGTGCACTCCTTAGTATAATCGAAGCTAATGTTGCGGGTGCTTGTGCAGTTAGAGAAGAAAGTAGAGGGGAAGCAACGTCTACTTCTTTGGATCAAAAGAAGAAGAATCAAGAATGCAAAATCAAGAATCCGCAGACCAACAATGAATGCATTGAGAATATATTGGTCCAACTAGTGGGAGCAGCTATGGAAGTTGGATATCTTCTAAAATGCATAATTGTGGTTCTTGTTTTCTTTGGTCTTACTATTCTACTCCCTCCTTCCATCTATATAGAGTTTAATGCGTTTTTCAAGGCGACTTTTGACTATTGATAAAATTAATAATACATGAGATGTATAATGTGAAAATTATATCATCGGAAGCTCCTTTCACGTACGAATTTGTCGGTATGCTAGGTGTAACTTGCATGTCATATATTATTGCTCTAACACTTGGTCAAAGTTAGCCCCAAAAAACGCATTAGGCCCTATATAGATGGAAGGAGGGAGTAGCAAAGATTTGGTGATGTCCTATGTATCCAATGCTGTTGAAAAAGCAAAGAAATGTATTATCTTGTGTCAAATTGAAGTGCAAATTTCAGATTTGCGGGCAGGCGGCAGCGGCGCAAGAGCAGAACCCGCAAAGCCGACTCGTAAAAGAGCATATTCCGTGAATACCCTTTTATACGGATCCGTTTTGCGGGGTCTGTCTCTGCGGCCGCCTGCGCCGGCCCGCAAAGCCGTTTTTCGCGAACTGCAAACGCGTTTTGCGGGTCGGTGTTATGCGGGGTCTGCTAGAGATGCTCTAAAATCTGTATAGCTGACACAGGTCTCTGACTCGGATTTGCTGGTCAAAGTTGCTGCAGTATTATTGTGTGGAATTTGTTTGTGTTCTTCCTTGGGGGGGGGGGGGGGGGGGGATGCTCTAAACTTAAATCAGTAACTGCATTACATTATTCTTCCCTATTCTGTGCATTCTTTATTTTGTAAACCGTTGAATCTTTTTCATGCATCTATACAGGTTTGCTGGTTTCTGAGTTAATTTGCACTTTTATGTAGTTACCAATATTAAGCAAAAGCTCATTTTATTCTTACTGACGTTTGTACCATGCTTGGTTGAGCCATCTACGTTGTCCTTGAATTCTGGCCTCCTGCCGTGACCATTGCAACAAAGAATAAGACGGTATTGGAGGAACGGATCTAGGTATCTAGCTCCAGCTAATTAATGTGGCTGTGCAGTTCCTTCTCCATAGCGATCGCCGCGAGTATGAGACCGGCGACGCAGATTTGCCCGCTGGATTCAGAGAGAAGCAGGGCACACGGGCGAAACTCAGGGGAAGGCTGAATAGAATTTATGGAAGGGTTTGTAGCAGTCCCGTAAAAGGCTGTACGTGTAGCATTTTTGCATGTAGAACATATTTTCGTGAGCAATTCTACACCTACGAACAAGTTATGTTAAGTTTTACGTAATGATCCAGTTGGCAAACTATGATTGGGGCTGGGGAAGAGGGACCCACCCACCCTGAAAATCAGGGGGGCCGAAGAAAATTGGTGAAGGAAAATTACGTAAACTTTAGTAACTTCTTTCATAGGTGTAGAATTATTGTATTTTCATGGTAATCATTTTTTATATGAATGTCAGTCAATCTACATTTAAAAAACAGTACATACTTATGATTTTTCCATGAAGAATCTGATAATGTTTTTTTATTTGACTTGCCACGGTAATTTTTCGATCAGTCTTGCTAAGTCTCGGTCGATGTTATATCCGTGAGATCTTACATTGAGAGCCGTGCAAAATTTTCGTTTCAGATTCTTTTCGACTAAGACCTAATCACACCTATTTTTTTATATAGCTGTAGTCAGAATTAGATAAGTTTAACCATGAGAATGGCGTTTTGGAGGCCGAGCTCCACGTAGGCCTTTATTTTTGAAAAATTCAAATTCAAACTTTAATGTTTCAAAAAATTCTGAAAAAAATTATGCGTGTATGTAAGGATGCATCCCACATGTGTGTAAAATTTCATGATGAAATACGTTGGAATGCGGCCTGTACAAAAAAGACAAATTTATGGCCTAGGAGGATGAATAGTATCATGTGTTAAACAACCTCAGATTTATCTTTTTTGCACAACCCTCATTTCAACGTGTTTTGCGCTGAAAATTTACGCACATATGTGTTATGCCTTCATGTATTTTTTCAGAATTTGTTGAATGTAGAATTATGAATTTCGATGAAACTTGAATTTTGAATCCGGAGGCATCCAGTGAGCTCGGTCACCAAAGGCAATTTCTGGTTTAACCATATGCTTTTAGGCTGCCTGTAGGTGGCACCAAAACGCTTAATTCTCCTCTGTATTTGTCTTCCTCATTTCAGCTGATGCATCAGAGGCATATACCAAAGTTGGGTTGGCAAGCAAAGCACCCCTAACTCACACGTAACCGCAGCACAAGTTCAAAAATACAGGGAGGAGGCAAGGAATCCAGCGGCAACTTATCTTAAAGCTTCTTCATCCACATGATCAATCAGCTCAGTCGCTCTCTGTCTCCACGATCGAGGTCCAGGAGGGTGAAGGGTAGAAGAAGCCACTGTAGGTAGGAATAGGATGGACCCAGCCTTGCACAAGGCAGCGGTGCAGGGGAGCGTGGGAAGCCTGAAGAAGCTGGTGGCCGAGAACCCCGGCATCCTTGGTTCCAAGACGCCCCAGCAGAACACCGCGCTGCACATCGCCGCCGAGCTCGGCCACGCCGGCTTCGCCGAGAAGGCCCTTGCGGTAGACGACAAGCTGCTCGTCAGCAAGAACGCTGACGGCGACACGCCGCTGCACCTGGCGGCCAGGGCGGGGAAGGTGGACGTGGCGGACCTGCTCATCGGCCGAGCCAGCGCATGGCCCACGGAGCATCCGCACCACTCCCCCGCCGCACAGAATGGAAAGGCCGGGGAACCTTCCCGGAGCTCCCCTGGCACCGCGCAGGGGCCACTGTTCATGGCCAACAAGGTCGGCGACACCCCGCTGCACGAGGCGGTGAAGCACGGCAGGAGCGCCGTCGCGCTCAAGCTGCTGGATGCCGAGCCCGGCCGCGGCCACGCGCTCAACGTGAAGCAGCAGACGCCGCTGCACATCGCCGCACGGGAGGGCCTCGCCGACGTCGTGGCCAAGATCGTCAGCCAACCCTGGGTCCACGAGAAGTTTGTCCCCTCCGACTCCGTCAGCGGCACCGCCCTGCACCAGGCCGTCCTCGGCGGCCACGCACGTAAGTGAATCAAGGACCTGGTGTCCTGCCCGTCGCCTTCTTTTCGTTGTCCTGCCCTGAATCATGTGATTACAACTGGTGGCGATGCAATCGTGCAGGCGTGGTGGAGATCTTGCTTGACGCGACGCCGCCGGACCAGATCGGGCTGACGGACTCGAGCGAGAACAACGCGCTGCACTACGCGGCGCAGAAGAACAACGCCCGCGTGGTGAAGCTGCTGCTCAACCGGAAGGTGGACCTGGCCTACAAGCGCAACCGTGACCTGCAGTCGCCGCTGCACGTGGCCGCCTACTACGGCTCGACGGAGGCCATGGTGGAGCTGCTCAAGCAGTGCCCCGACGTGGCGGAGATGGTGGACAGCAACGGCCGGAACGCCTTCCACGTCGCCATCACCAGCGGCAAGGTGGACGCTCTCAAGCGCCTGCTCAAGCACGTCGGCCCCGAGGAGATCGTCAATCGCGTCGACCGCGCCGGCAACACGCCGCTGCACCTCGCCGCCTCCCTGTCGCGCATCCAGTCGGCGCTGCTCCTGCTCAAGGACCGCCGCGTCAACCCCTGCGTCCTCAACCGGGAAGGCCAGTCCGCGCGCAGCCTCATCGAGAAGCGCGCCGCCACCGAGGAGATGGACACCTACGAGATGTACCTGTGGAAGACGCTCAAGAAGCACGAGGCCTCCAGGTGCAAGAAGGAGCAGCTGCCTCCGATCGCCACTTACCAGTCGCTGCGCAGCCGGAGGGCTGGCCACGACGAGTACTACGAGCTCAGCGTCGGGACCTACACGCTGGTGGCCACGCTGATCGCCACCGTCAGCTTTGCCGCCACCTTCACCATGCCAGGGGGGTACAGCCAGACCGACGGCACGGCTCTCCACGGCCACAAGGCGGCGTTCAAAATCTTCGTCATCTCCAACACTGTCGCCATGTGCAGCTCCATCGTCGTCGTCTTCTGTTTCATATGGGCGTGGCGGGACCCCGTCAAGTTCAAGCTCGATCAGCTCATGTGGGGCCACAGGCTCACCATCCTCGCCTGCCTCGCCATGGTCGTCTCGCTCATGACCGCCGTCTACATCACCGTTGCACCCACGGCGAGGTGGCCTGCGTACGTTGTGATCGCCATCGGAGTCAGCACTCCCGCCGTGGTGTTCCTCATCCTTGGGAAAGAGGCGTTGTACGTCCCAATGTAAGTGCAGCATTTTGGTGCTCCACGGAGATCGTTTGTTGAAAATATCCAAAAAAAAAAAAATCACATTTCAAGTTCTCAAACAATTCTGAAGTTACACAGTGACATATGAGTATACGGGCGAGCCATCCCGATCCACCCTCTTATAGTCGCTTGATCTTTCAAAGCATCTAACGGCGGGTGCCTGTTTGCTTCATCTCTTTTATGTCGCAGCACCCCTTGCATCTCCACTCAGCCCACATGGAGAACGATACATCACTAGTAGAAAACATGACTTTGGTCCAGGCCTGAAGAGGGCATTAATCCCGGTTCTCATACAAATCCGGACCAATGTGACCATTAGTCCCAGTTCTTGAGGCCAAGGGGCCGGCCGGGCCTCGGGGGCCAGTGGTCCCAGTTCGTCTGACCCCTTTGGTTCCGGTTCCAGACACAAACCGGGACCAATGGGCCTCGCTCCTGGTGTCGGTGTCAATACCGGCGGATCTCAGGTAGGGGGTCCCGAACTATGCGTCTAAGGTCGATGGTAACAGGAGGCGGGGGGCATGATGTTTACCCAGGTTCGGTCCCTCTCTATGGAGGTAATACCTTACTTCCTGCTTGATTGATCTTGATGAATATGAGTATTACAAGATTTGATCTACCACAAGATCGTAATAGCTAAAACACTAGGAGTATAGCCTGTATGATTGTCATAATAATCTATCGACTAGCCTGGCCCTAGTTTATATAATGCACCAGAGGCCCAGGATAACAAGAGTCCTAGCCGAATACGCCGGTGGGGAGGAGTCCTTGTCTTGATCACCAAGTCTTGTCGAATCTTTCTCGTGTATACTTCGGCTGTCCGAACTGGCCCATGAGTAAAAGGCCATGGGGTCCTCGGCCCAATCCAACTAATCGGGAGACGACGTGGTGAGTACCCCCTGGTCCAGGACACCATCAGTAGCCCCCTGAACCGGTCTTCAATTTGCGGACGCTCCTCGATTCTTCTGAATCGTTCTTCATCTTCGGTCGTCGGTCTTGAAAACTGGTTCAACAAATCTTCTCATCTTCGATCTTGAGGATCGCTGAAGTACATCCGGAGAGTTTACACATCGGGTATCCGAGGAGCCCCTTTAAGTTTTCGGGCTTTATCAATGCCTTGTTATTTTTATGCCACACCTCGGGTTTGAAGTTGTTCCCGGGCGGCAGTGTCCTCTTGCGTCCGAGCTCCAACGCCGAACTGCATTCGAGGTATCTTTTGCAGCCGAGCACCAATGCCAGACCACTTCCGAGCTTCAACACCGGAATGTATCCGAGCTGCACCGCCATACTGTATCCGAAGAGTATTGTTACAGCCGAGCTCCAACGCCGAACTGCATCCGAGGTGTCATAGATCACCTTGGTTCAAAAAAGTTGAAGGAGTTTAGCCGAGCTTAATACCGGAAATGCTCTCTATGGAGCTAGCCACTGGCGCCCGAACTTTATGCCGGACTACTTCCGAGGTGATGCACCACCCCGACTGTGGGCTGATTTTTGGTGAATATTTTTGACTGGTGCAATTTATTCTCTACCGAGATATATAGCAAGTATATGTATATCCAGTAGCCCTCAAGATGTGTGTCAGTCTAAAACCCGAGATGCACCTGAAGGAAAACATGAAACCGCTGTTCCTAGTAGCCCTTGAGACTCAGGTAGATGCGCGAAATCAGCCAGAGGATCAACTCCTAGCTCGGCAGCATACGTAGGAATAAAAACATAGTGTAATATATTAGGGATAATAGTGATCGGCGAACGGGCCTTTGAGAAGTTGTCGTATATTAGCTTGACACCAGATAGGTCCAGATGGTACCTATTGTTGTCCGAAGACGCGTTTGCCCATAGTTCGGTTAAGCCGAACACTAAACACTTTGAATTTTCTGAATTGAACAGGCAACGCAGTAGCCCCTGAAACATTGGTCAGGTGGCAACACCAGATCAGGGGATCGATGTGCCCCTTTAATATTCATAACTAATGAGCGTGAAGCCCAGTAGCCCCTAAGCCTTAATGTGGGCACGGGTGGCCGAATTAAGGATTGATATCCATAGTAAAATCACAGGTTATGTGTAATGATTCTATGTATCCAAGTACTCTACAACATTAATACTAGAATCCGTATTGTACAAAACTTTATTGACCGACCATCGGCTTCAACCTCTTCATCCAGTAGTCGAGGAGTTTTTTCCTACTTTATAAAGCCGTTATAAGGGCAAAGATTTATGGAAGACAAGGCAATCCGGCCATACGGTTTATAAACAAAGGTACGCGGAGAGATATGTTATATTACGTAATGTAAGAAACATCTTCCAAGGAAAATAGTCCCGCTATCGGTTCCTTTCTTTGGGTCGTCATGGTTATCATGATCATGAAACCTCACCTCCGATCAATGTGGGAGGAAAATATTGAGGATTTAGTTCGGGGAAAGTTCCCGAACTCTATGGTATAAATGAACCAAAATTTTCACTTCCGTCGTTGCCGACCAATGTGATCCTTTAAGATTGCTAGATTTCGGTTTCACCCAGTCTGAGGTACTAACTCGGATGATCCGGTAGTAACAATCACATAGGTGCTCCCTTTACCGCCTAGCCGAACAATCGGGAACGTAGGGGTAAGCACAGGAGCCAGGCAACCCAGCTTGGCAAAAATCTTAAGTCAAATTGATGCATATATATGGCTTTATAACGATGATTATGGAAGGCGACCCTTGTATGTTAAATACAAATGCCGATGATATGTTTATTTTGACTCTGTTGCGACCATTTATCAGTTGAAAGTGAACCATCATCGGCTTCTACCCCTTTGTAGATACTACGCAGGGTGTTTCCGCAATAACAAAACAACCCTTAGCCGACGTCTCGGTGCCCGAAGTGTTGGAAATATGCCCTAGAGGCAATAATAAACTGGTTATTATTATATTTCCTTGTTCATAATAATTGTCTATTCTTCATGCTATAATTGTATTAACCGGAAACCGTAATACATGTGTGAATACATAGACCACAACATGTCCCTAGTGAGCCTCTAGTTGACTAGCTCGTTGATCAATAGATGGTCATGGTTTCCTGACCATGGGCATTAGATGTCATTGATAACGGGATCACATCATTAGGAGAATGATGTGATGGACAAGACCCAATCCTAAGCATAGCACAAGATCATATAGTTCGTCTGCTAAAGCTTTTCTAATGTCAAGTATCATTTCCTTAGACCATGAGATTGTGCAACTCCCGGATACCATAGGAATGCTTTGGGTGTACCAAACGTCACAACGTAACTGGGTGGCTATAAAGATACACTACAGGTATCTTCGAAAGTGTCTGTTGGGTTGGCATGAATCGAGATTGGGATTTGTCACTCCGTATGACGGAGAGGTATCTCTGGGCCCACTCGGTAATGCATCATCATAATGAGCTCATTGTGACTAAGTAGTTAGTCATGGTATCATGCATTACGGAACGAGTAAAGTGACTTGCCGGTAATGAGATTGAATGCGGTATTGGGATACCGACGATCGAATCTCGGGCAAGTAACGTACCAATTGACGAAGGGAATTGTATACGAGATTGCTTGAATCCCCGACATCATGGTTAATCCGATGAGATCATCATGGAACATGTGGGAGCCAACATGGGTATCAAGATCCTACTGTTGCTTATTGGCCGGAGAGTTGTCTCGGTCATGTCTGCATGATTCCCGAACCCGTAGGGTCTACACACTTAAGGTTCGATGACGCTAGGGTTATATGGGAAATAGTATGTGGTTACTGAATGTTGTTCGGAGTCCCGGATTAGATCCTGGACGTCACAAGGAGTTCCAGAATGGTCTGGAGGTGAAGATTTATATATGGGAAGTCATCATACGGTCAGCGGAAGTATTCGGGGGTTTGCCGGTATTGTACCGAGACCATCGAAGGGGTTCCGAGGGTCCACCTACCCCGGAGGGCCCTATGGGCTGTATGTGGAAGGGAACCAGCCCCTAAGTGGGCTGGGCGCCATCCCCCTAGGTCCCATGCGCCTAGGGTTGGGGGGGGGACCTAAGGGGGCACCCTCCTTGGCTTGGGGGGCAAGCACCCTCCCCTTGGCCGCCGCCCCCTCTAGATATCATCTAGAGGGGCCGGCCCCCCTTCCGCTTTACCCTATAAATAGAGGCGAGGAGGGAGGGCAGTAACACCTCATCCAAGGTGCAGCCCTCCCCCTCTCCAACACCCCCTCCTCCTCCATTGAGCTTAACGAAGCCCTGCCGGAGAACTGCTGCTCCACCACCACCACGCAGTCGTGCTGCTGCTGGAGTTGTCTTCCCCAACCTCTCCCTCCTCTTTGCTGGATCAAGGCAAGGGAGACGTCACCGGGCTGCATGTGTGTTGAACGCGGAGGCGCCGTTGTTCGGTGCTTAGATCGGAATCGACCGTGATCTGAATCGCTGTGTGTACGAATCCTCCAACTGCGTTCTTGTAACGCTTCCATATCGCAATCTTCAAGGGTATGAAGATACACTCCCCTCTCTCTCGTTGCTAGTCTCTCCATAGATTGATCTTGGTGATGCGTAGAAAATTTTAATTTCTGCAACGATCCCCAACAGTGGCATCATGAGCTAGGTCTATGCGTAGTTTCTATGCACGAGTAGAAGACAAGTTGTTGTGGATGTCGACTTTGTCAATTTACTTTCCGTTACTAGTCTTATCTTGATTCGGCGACATCGTGGGATGAAGCGGCCCGGACCGACCTTACACGTACGCTTACATGAGACAGGTTCCACCGACTAACATGCACTAGTTGCATAAGGTGGCTAGCGGGTGTATGTCTGTCCCACTTTAGTCGGATCAGATTCGATGAAAAGGGTCCTTATGAAGGGTAAATAACAATTGGCTTCTCATGTTGTGGTTTTAGCATAGGTAAGAAACGTTCTTGCTAGAAACCTATAGCAGCCACGTATAAAAATTGCAACAACAATTAGAGGATGTCTAACTTGTTCTTGCAGCATATGCCATGTGATGTGATATGGCCAAAAGGATGTGATGAATGATATATGTGATGTATGAGATTGATCATGTTCTTGTAATAGGAATCACGACTTGCATGTCGATGAGTATGACAACCGGCAGGAGCCATAGGAGTTGTCTTAATTTATTGTATGACATGCGTGTCAATGAAAATGCCATGTAATTACTTTACTTTATTGTTAACCGTTAGCGATAGTAGTAGAAGTAACAGTTGGCGAGACAACTTCAGGAAGACATGATGATGGAGATCATGGTGTCGTGCCAGTGACGATGATGATCATGGCGCCCCGAAGATGGAGATGAAAAGGAGAAAAATGATATTGGCCATATCATGTCACTATTTGATTGCATGTGATGTTTATCATGTTTTTACATCTTATTTGCTTAGAACGACGGTAGCATAAATAAGATGATCCCTCATTAAAATTTCAAGAAAGTGTTTCCCCTAACTGTGTACCATTGTGAAAGTTCGTTGTTTTGAAGCACCACGTGATGATAGGGTGTGATAGATTCTAACATTCACATACAACGGGTGTAAGCCAGATTTACACATGCAAAACACTTAGGTTGACTTGACGAGCCTAGCATGTACAGACATGGCCTCGAAACACAAGAGGCCAAAAGGTCGAACATGAGTCATATAGTAGATACGACCAACATGAAGATGTTCACTGATGATTACTAGTCCGTCTCACGTGATGATCGGACACGGCCTAGTTGACTCGGATCATGTATCACTTAGATGACTAGAGGGATGTCTATCTGAGTGGGAGTTCATTGAATAATTTGATTAGATGAACTTAATTATCATAAACATAGTCCAAAATATCTTTGCAATATGTCTTGTAGATCAAATGGTCTACGCTAATGTTGCCCTCAACTTCAACGTGTTCCTAGAGAAAACCAAGCTGAAAGACGATGGTAGCAACTATATGGACTGGGTCCAGAACTTGAGGATCATCCTCATAGCTGCCAAGAAAGCATATGTCCTAGAAGCACCGCTAGGTGAAGCATCCATTTTCCCAGCAACTCAAGACATTATGAACGCCAGGCAGTCGCATAGTGATGATTACTCCCTGGTTTAGTGCGGCATACTTTACAGCATAGAACCGGGGCTCCAAAGGCGTTTAGAACTGCACGGAGCATATGAGATGTTCCAAGAGCTGAAAATGGTTTTCCAAGCTCATGCCCGGTGAGGGAGTCCTGGATTAGGGGGTATTCGGACAGCCGGACTATATACTTTGGCCGGACTATTGGACTATGAAGATACAAGATTGAAGACTTCGTCCCGTGTTCGGATGGGACTCTCCTTTGCGTGGAAGGCAAGCTTGGCGATTTGGATGTTAGATCTCCTTATCTGTAACCGACTCTATGTAACCCTAGCCCCCTCCGGTGTCTATATAAATCGGCGGGTTTAGTCCATAGGACAACAACAATCGTAATCATAGGCTAGCTTCTAGGGTTAGCCTCTACGATCTCGTGGTAGATCAACTCTTGTAATACTCATATCATCAAGATCAATCAAGCAGGAAGTAGGGTATTACCTCCATCGAGAGGGCCCGAACCTGCGTAAATATCGTGTCCCCAGCCTCCTGTTACCATTAGCCTTAGACGCACAGTTTGGGACCCCCTACCCGAGATCCGCCGGTTTTGACACCGACATTGGTGCTTTCATTGAGAGTTCCTATGTGTCGTCCCTGCAAGGCTTGATGGCTCCTTCAATCATCAACAATAATACGGTCCAGGGTGAGAATTTTCTCCCTGGACTGATCTTTGTATTCGGCAGCTTCGCACTGCGTGCCAATTTGCTAGGCCATCTGGAGCAGATCGATAGCAACGCCCCTGGCCGTCGGGTCAGGTTCAGAAACCTAAACTACACGGCTGACATCCGCGGAGACTTGATCTTCGACAGATTCGGGCCCGCGTCAGGAGCACCGAACGATCACGATGTGCATGACTTAGATCTACTATCGAACAATATTCGTGATATCGCACCTGCTGCAGCTCCGGACTTCGGTCTGAGCAGATCGTGCTGTCCGAGGACTGGTGGATGGACCCCGCTACGGAGGCCGTACACTCATCGGCGTTGGAGCTAAACACGGATTCCACCCCTAAGGAAACCTGTGTCACCGGACCCCCGGATTTGTCTCCGGCCGTAGGTTCTGGACCGCGTGCATCCGTTCCCATCGAATTTGATCAGGCTCCGATCATGGAGTTCACCACCACAGATATCTTTCAGCGTTCGCCCTTTGGTGACGTGCTAAATTCATTAAGGTCTCTCTCTTTGTGAGGAGACTCTTGACCCAACTATGTACGGCTCGAGTGGGATACGGACGACGAAGAAATTCACTGCCCACCCACCACCCACTTAATAGCCACTATCGATGACTTAACCGACATGGTCGACTTTGACTCCGACGACATCGACGGTATGGATGTCGATGCAGGGGACGATCCGGAACCACCGCCCACGGGGCGCTGGACTACCACCTCATCATACGATATATACATGGTGGACACACCTAAGGAGGACAACAGCGACAAAAAGGATGCAACAGAGGATAAACACCCCAGGAAAAAGCCAAAGCGACGGCGCATGCGCCACTCTAAGTCCAGCCACAGTAAAAACAACGACAACAGCGCAAGAAAAATGGACACCCCGGTCGACTCCAAGGGCAACAATGACCATACAGACCCAACGATCGAGCAGGATGAGCCAGGTCATGACGAACATAGCTCGGAGCAGACACCCGATCACGACGATCCCAGGGGTAGAAACCACCAACCTGCCTCCAGAGAGGAGGACGATCCGGACGACGATGCATTCATCATTCTGGAAAAATGTTTGGAACGAGAGAACCTCCACAGAAGGCTTATGGCCACCGCGAGGAGCCTAAAGAAGCAGAAGCAAAGGCTTAAGGCCGCATAGGATACGCTCAACCACAGATGGAACAAAGTGCTAGACACTGAAGAAAAATATGGCGACGATCGCCACACAAAGAGCTACCCAAAACGCAAGCTACTGCCCGAATTCGACGACGAGGCCATAGAGCCCATTCCGCCGAAGAATAACACGGCCGATCAGCCGGACCAACCACCTCGTGGCCGCAATAGAGCAGCTACTGACGCCGCACACAAGCCCGCACACGATTTACGTGAGCTCCTGGACAAAAAGGCTGGTGCGACCAGGTCCATCTATGGATCCAGAGGACGAGTTCCGGCGCAAGATCATGGCCACCAAAACGATTATACTGACCGAATACCAGTTCGGAATCAACCCCGAACACAACAACCGTCAATAGTATGCCACGACATGTCCAGATACAGAGGGGCTACACACCTCCTATGCTTCACCAACGAGGTGCTGGATCATAAATTTCCACAGGGGTTCAAACCCGTGAATATATAGGCATACGGCGGAACGACAGACCCTGGGGTCTGGATTGAGGATTTTATCCTTCACATCCACATGGCTCGTGGAGATGACCTCCACACCATTAAATACTTGCCCCTCAAGTTAAAAGGACTAACGTGACATTGGTTGAAAAGCCTCCCTGAAGACTCAATTGGAAGTTGGGAGGAACTTGAGGACACTTTGAGGGCCAATTTTCAAAGGACCTCCGTCCGACCTTCGGATGCGGATGATTTTGTCGGATTTCGGGTTCCGGCAGACCCTTGAGGTTCGGACTCTAGGGTGTGAGCGAAGATCTCTCCCTCACCAACTCGCGTCTCGAAGCCTCGCAAGGGATCTAGGCTACACGAAGAACAACACAAGGGACACAAGGTTTATACTAGTTCGGGCCACCGTTGTGGTGTAATACCCTACTCTAGTTTGTGGTGTGGTGGATTGCCTCTGGGGCTGATGAAGAACAGTACAAAGGAAGAACAACCTCGCGAGGGATGTCCTTGTGGTGGTGTTGTCCCTTTGGAGGGGTCGATTCCAGATGCCTCTATACTATGGTGGCTAGCCCTATATATAGAGTGAGAGGCCCCAGTCCTCTTCCCAAATATTGAGCGGGAAGGGCGCCAACAATTGGTCATTTTGAAGGGGAACATCTAGTACACTTATCCTGACTAAAGTTGGTCTTCGGCTGCCAAAGGCTTTGACGAAAACGCCGTCTTGGGATCCACGATGACCTCCATCCTGCCGCTCTGCTGGTCTTGGTCTTGTTGCACCAAAATGGTAGCCTTTGCCTGATGCCTCGGCCTGTGCTTGCTCCCTTTGCACCAAAGGGGAAACAAGGACACCGCGCAGGTCGGCGCCTGCCTGGCGCCCGCCTGGCCTCGATCGTCATGGCTTGCGTCACCGGCATTGATACATCTCCAACGTATCTACTTTTCCAAACACTTTTGCCCTTGTTTTGGACACTAACTTGCATTATTTGAATGAAACTAACTCGGACTGACGCTGTTTTCAGCAGAACTGCCATGATGTTGTTTTATGTGTAGAAAAGAAAAGTTCTCTGAATGTCCTGAAAATCCACGGAGGCACTTTTTGGAATTAATAAGAATTTCTGGGCGAAAGAAATACGCCAGGGGGCCTAGGGCCTGTCCACGAGACAGGGGGGGCGCTCCCCTATAGGGCGCGCCCCCTATCTCGTGGCCCCCCTGGACCTCCACCGACCTCAACTCCAACTCCATATATTCCGTTTCGCGGAGAAAAAAAATCAGAGAGAAAGTTTCATCGCGTTTTATGACACGGAGCCGCCGCCAAGCCCTAATCTATCTCGAGAGGGCTGATCTGGAGTCCGTTCGGGGCTCCGGAGAGGGGGATTCGTCACCGTCGTCATCATCAACCATCCTCCATCACCAATTTCATGATGCTCACTGCCGTGCATGAGTAATTCCATCTTAGGCTTGCTGGACGGTGATGGGTTGGATGAGATTTACCATGTAATCAAGTTAGTTTTGTTAGGGTTTGATCCTTAGTATCCACTATGTTCTGAGATTGATGTTGCTATGACTTTGCTATGCTTAATGCTTGTCACTAGGGCCCGAGTGCCATGATTTTAGATCTGAACCTATTATGTTTTCATGAATATATGTGTGTTCTTGATCTTATCTTGCAAGTCTATAGTCACCTATTATGTGTTATGATCCGACAACCCCGAAGTGACAATAATCGGGATACTTCTCGGTGATGACCGTAGTTTGAGGAGTTCATGTATTCACTATGTGTTAATGCTTTGGTCCGGTTCTCAATTAAAAGGAGGCCTTAATATCCATTAGTTTCCACTAGGACTCCACTGCCACGGGAGGGTAGGACAAAAGATGTCATGCAAGTTCTTTTCCATAAGCACGTATGTCTATTTACGGAATACATGCCTACATTACTTGATGAACTAGAGCTAGTTCTGGGTCACCCTATGTTATAGCTATTACATGAGGAATCGCATCCGGCATAATTATCCATCACTAATCCATTGCCTACGAGCTTTTCATATATTGTGTTTCGCTTATTTACTTCTTCGTTGCTGCTGTTACAACTACTACAAAACACCAAAAATATTGCTACTAATATCTTTACCTTTTACCAACGTTACCATTACTATCATACTACTTTGCTACTAAATACCTTGCTGCAGATACTAAGTTATCCAGATGTGGTTGAATTGACAACTCAACTGCTAATACTCAAGAATATTCTTTGGCCCCCCTTGTGTCGAATCAATAAATTTGGGTTGTACTTCACCCTCAAAAGCTGTTGCGATCCCTACACTTGTGGGTTATCAAGACTAATTTCTGGCGCCGTTGACGGGGAGCATAGCTCTATTCTATGAGTCACTTGGGATTTATATCTGTTGATCACTATGAAGAATTTGAAAAACTCTAAAACCAAGATCTATCCCTCAACTATGAGGGGAGGTAAGGAACTGCCATCTATCTCTGCACTAGATTCTCCTTCTGTTATGAATAAGTTTGCGACACCTAAACCGGCTACTGCTATGAATTCTGATATGTCGCATGTTATCGGTGATGCCACTTCTGCTTTGCATGATACTTATGATGAAACTACTTCCGTGTGTGATACTACTGTGCCATTAGGTGAATTTCTTGATGAACAACTTGCTAGGGCTAGAGAGAATGAAATTATTGAAGATGCTATTATTGATGATAGTGATGATGAAAATTCTCCCAATGATTATGTATTGCCTATTGTTCCTAAGGGTTATGTTACAAATGAAGAAGCTGCTAGGGAAATCTTTGCTTGCAATGATAGATATGATCTTAAGAAATTATTAGCTAAATGGAAGCAGCAGTCTCTTAACGCTAGAATGAAACCTGACCCTGCTTTTGCTACTTCACCTATCTGTGTTACTGATAAGGATTATCAATTCTCTGTTGACCCTGAGATTATTACTTTGGCAGAATCCGATCCTTTTTATGGACTTGAATCTGAAACTGTCGTGGCACATCTTACCAAGTTGGATGAGATAGCTACCCTGTTTACTCATGATGATAAATCTCGCTACTTTTATATCCTTAAGATATTTCCGTTCTCATTAAAGGGTGATGCTAAGACTTGGTATAATTTTCTTTCTCCTGGTTGTGTGCGTAGTCCCCAGGATATAATTTATTACTTCGCTGCTAAGTATTTCCCTGCTCATAAGAAACAAGCTGCCTTGCGGGAAATATATAACTTTGTGCAAATCAAAGAAGAGAGTCTCCCACAAGCTTGGGGGAGGCTTCTCCGATTACTTAATGCTTTGCCTGATCATCCTCTCAAGAAAAATGAAATACTTGATATCTTTTATAATGGACTAACCGATGCTTCCAAGGACTACTTGGATAGTTGTGCTGGTTGTGTTTTCAGGGAAAGAACAATCGACGAAGCTGAGTTACTATTGAATAATATGTTGACTAATGAAAATAATTGGACTCTTCCTGAGCCAATTCATGAGGAAATTCCTGAACCAATTGAGCCAACTCCTGAGCCTATTCCTAAACCCACTCCAAAGAAGAGAGGTGTACTATTTCTCAGTCCTGAAGATATGCAAGAGGCAAATAAATCAATGAAAGAAAAGGTATTAAAGCTGAAGATGTTAAGAATTTACCACCTATTGAAGAAATACATGGTCTTAATATACCGCCTGTTGAAGAAACACATTGTCTTGATAACCCGACACAGGTAGTAAAGGTAAATTCTCTCTATAGATATGATAAAGATGAAATCCCATCTACTAAATTTCATAGCCCTTGCTTAGATGAATTTGATGATTTCATGAATAGACAAGCAAATTTCAATGATTACGTTAGTAGACAATTGAAGAATAATGCAGATTATGTAGCTAGAGTTAAAGGTGAACTTAAACTCACTAGTAAACATGCTTCCATGATTGCTACTCAAGCTGAACAAGTACTTAAGGCTCAGAATGAATTGCTTGCTGAATTAAATAATAAAAATGTCTTTTCTATTAGAGTGGCTACTAGAACTGGTAGAATGACTCAGGAACCTTTGTATCCTGAAGGCCACCCTAAAAGAATTGAACAACATTCTTAGAATAATAATCTAGATGCTCCTAGTTCTTCTAAGAAGAAGAAAAAGAAGAATGATAGGACTTTGCAAACTTATAGTGAACCTAATGTAGAAATACCTGAGAATCCTAATAATACTTCTATCTCTGATGCTGAAACACAATCTGGAGATGAACATGAACCTGATGATAATGCTAATAATGATGTTCATGTAGATGCTCAACCTAGTAATAACAATAATATAGAAATTGAACCTGCTATTGGTCTTGATAACCCACAATCAAGAAACCAACGTTATGATAAGAGAGATTTTGTTGCTAAGAAGCATGGTAAAGAAAGAGAACCATGGGTTCAGAAACCCATGCCCTTTCCTCCTAAACTATCCAAGACAAAGGATGATGAGGACTTTGAGCGTTTTGCTGAAATGATTAGACCTATTTTCTTACGCATGCGCTTAACTGATATGCTTAAAACAAACCCTTATGCTAAATATATGAAAAATATCATTACTAATAAGAGGAAAATACCTGAAACTGCGATTTCCACCATGCTTGCCAACTATACCTTTAAGAGTGGAATACCTAAGAAACTTGGTGATCCCGGAGTACCCACTATACCTTGCTCTATTAAAAGAAATTATGTTAAAACTGCTTTATGTGATTTAGGAGCCGGTGTTAGTGTTATGCCTCTTTCCTTGTACCGTAGACTTGAATTAAGTAAGTTGACACCTACTGAGATATCTTTGCAAATGGCTGACTAATCAACTGCTATACCTGTTGGCATTTGTGAGGACGTGCCTGTTGTTGTTGCGAATGTTACTATCTTAACAGACTTCATTATTCTCGATATTCCTGAGGACGATAGTATGTCTATTATTCTTGGTAGACCCTTTTTAAATACTGCAGGAGCTGTTATTGATTGCAACAAAGGCAATGTCACCTTTCATGTTAATGGTAATGAGCATACGGTACATTTTCCGAGGAAGCAAATCCAAGTTCATAGCATAAATACTATTGAGAAAATTCCATCAATTATTATTGGAGATTTTGAATTTACTCTCCCTACTGTCAGGAAAAAGTATGATATTCTTATTGTTGGGGATTTTCATATCCCCGTTGAGGTAACTTAGTGTCACTTCGAAATTTCTCCGGTTCCGTGTTCTTCGGGATGAGTTTATTAACAAGACTTGATCAACCTTGTTAGTGGATTCATTTTGATGATCATGAGA
The DNA here is from genome assembly GCA_963921465.1 of Triticum timopheevii. Lineage (NCBI taxonomy): Eukaryota > Viridiplantae > Streptophyta > Magnoliopsida > Poales > Poaceae > Triticum > Triticum timopheevii. Next base: position 499,146,204 of record OY997266.1, on the reverse strand, counting down.
TGGATTAAACTAGAAGGCACAACCTTCTGTACTTTCTTTTTACTTTCTATTATTTAGATTAAATAGAGCAAAAATAGTATTATCTGTCTGTTTTTTGAATTATCCGTGCAATAAAAAATAGTCCGAAAATAAAAGTGCTCCAAATGCCCTGCAAAATTTAGTACGATTTTTTATGGAATATTTGAGGATTTTAGGCACTAAAAACACTGCAGGAGGGGCAAGCACCAGACCACGAGAGTGGAGGGCACGCCCCCCTATAGGGCGCGCCCCCTATCTCGTGGGCCCCTGGTAGCCCCACTCCACTTACGCCAGCACCCACACACTTCATCTTATACCCAAAAAAATCCCCATCCAGTTCAAGCATGAGTTCTAGCTCCTTTTGATGTGATTTTCGATCTCCTTGCTCAAAGCTCCATTCACAAAACTACTTTGGGAGATTGTTGCTTGGTATGTGATTCCTCCATTGGTCCAATTAGTTCTTGTTCTAGTGCTTTATTCATTGCAAATCCTTGCTATCTTAGTGACCCTCTTCTTGAGCTTGCATGTTAAATTTATGAGGTTCCAAGTAATTCTAATGCATGATGTATGCTCTAGGCACTTGTAGGAGTAGTTGCTACCATTCTTGTCAAGTTTTATTCACTTTTATTTTGAAGTTACTAAAATTTCAGAATTATTTCAGAAAAAGAAATATGCTTAGGAGAATGTACCAAGGTGGTTCCTCGGTGAAGAAAGGGCCCAGGATTGCTATACATGAGCAAGATGTTGAATTGCCGAGGAACGCAGATGTATGAGCTTGTGAGTGGCCATCCAATGATTTTATGGTCAAAGCAGGCTTCAAGGAGGAATTTGACGCGTATGTACGTAATACTGAGCTGGAGGACTTCCTACAAGATAAGTGTCCCCAGTACTATCAATTGACTGATTCCTTTGTGCAGAGGTTTAAATATAATTGTACGCTAATTCTCCTAGTGTCATATTTGATATTTATGATACATCTTATACCATGGATTTAGAGGATTTTACAACTGCTTGCAAACTCCCGCAGTGGGGTAATATTAGTGATCCTCACAAATCTGAATTTAGAGATTTCCTTGCTAGTATTACTGTGGGAGAATCTAGGGACATAGCACAAGCTACCATAGGGAGCATTCACTTTCCTGCTATACATTATTTTGCTCTCTTCATCGGTAGATGTATTAATGGTAAGGATGAAGCATGTCACATGTGTCTCCCTGATCTGAGTATCCTTAAGAGTGTTGTGTTAGGTTTTAAACGTTATAATTTGGGGGCAATAGTTGCACGTAGGTTGCAGAATAATAGTAGAAAGGGAAATTTATTTGGATAAATTTATGCAACCCGTGTGGCTAATTATCTTGGCATAGCCCCACGAGAGGGAGATGATAATACCTCCTATTTATTTGGATTATGAAGCTATGGCCAGTCATCAATTTCTTGGGAGGAATGATCAATTCCTCCAATATCGACTAACCTATGACAGACGCAACGTCGTCCATGTTACTCTTCCTGCTGCCTACCTTTTTGATTATCATGCAAAAGGAAGACATGTTGTTACCAAGGAGGAAGCAGCTGATCACGAGAGGAGAGCGGAGGCAGCTCGCCAACACGCTGCAGCTCAGGAGGCGGTTGCCGCTGCATCTCAGTACGACCCCAGTTTCACTTATGGATATCAGCAAGGTGGTCCCTGGTATTAGACCAACTTAGGCCAAAAGCCTAAGCTTGGGGGAGTACGTATTTCTCATCGACTATACATTCATGTTCACACACTAGTCGTCGGTGCTCATACTCTTTCATTGTATTATCCATGTTAGTTTAAATTTCTTTTTCTAGTTTTCTTCTTGTGCGTTTGATAAACCTTGAGAAAACCCCCAAAAAAATAGTTAGCTTAATTTCCATGCTTGTACTAGAATTAAAATGAGAACCCAAAAAGATTTCTCGTCCATCTTTTACTTGTTGGGAGTTTTCGCGTGTAAATAGTTTTATTTTCTTTTCTTTCCTTTGGGGGTCGAGAAGACCTTATTGAAAATGCTTAGTGGCTCTCATATGCATGATTGTTTATTTAATTTAGAGCCCATATTACTTTGTCTTCTCTCTTGAGTTGAATGCTTGCAAATTCCAGCTTAGTCCAATGCACGTGCACTATTATTATTATACACATTGTTCGGTCGTGCAAGTGAAAGGCAATAATGACGATATATGATGGACTTATTGAGATGAGAAAAGCTGGTATGAACTCGACCTCTCTTGTTTTTGTAAATATGATGAGTTCATCGTCCCTGAGTCAGCTTATTATGAAGTAAACATATTTGCAATGACATTTAGAGATTATAGTTGCTTGTGCCATGCTTGATTAGCTTTGAGTTATAGTGGTTTACCTTGCGTGCCAACATGCTATTAGAATAATTATGATGTGGTATGATGGGATGGTATCCTCCTTTGAATGAATTGAGTGACTCGACTTGGCACATGTTCACGCATGTAGTTCAAACAAAATCAACATAGCCTTCACGATATTTATGTTCATGGTGGATTATATCCTACTCATGTTTGTACTTGGTGTGAATTAGTTTTAATGCATGTTTATGACTGTTGTCGCTCTCTCAGTTGGTCGCTTCCCAGTCTTTTGCTAGCCTTCACCTGTACTAAGCGGGAATACTGCTTGTGCATCCAAACTCCTTAAAACCCCAAAGTTGTTCCATATGAGTCCACCATACCTTCCTATATGCGGTATTACTTGCCGTTCCAAGTAAATTTGTATGTGCCAAACTCTAAACCTTCAAATGAAATTCCGGTTTGTATGCTCGAGCAACTCATGTTACAACTAGGGCTGCCTATATCTTCCTTGCTAGGTGGGTTATTCTCAGAGGAGTGGACTCCGCTCCTCATTCGCGAGAAAGGGCCGGTAACCTGGATGCCCAGTCCCATGATCCAAAAATATCAAAGCAAATCAAAATAATTAAACAAAACTCCCCCAGGGCTGTTGTTAGTTGGAGGCACTCGTTGTTTCGAGCAAGCCATGGATTGATGCTTGTTGGTGGTTGGGGGAGTATAAAATTTTACCATTCTGCGTGGGAACTGCCTATAATGCATGTAGTATGGAAGATACAACCATCTCATAGATGTTGTGTTGACAACGAAAGTATGACGCTCAAAATGTTATTCAATCTATGTTTTAAAATCGAGCTCTGGCACCTCTACAAATCACTGCTTCCCTCTGCGAAGGGCCTATCTATTTACTTTTATGTTGTGTCATCACCTTCTTATTAAAAAGCACCCGCTGGAGAGCACACTGTCATTTGCATTCATTATTATTGGTTTACATTGGGTATGACTTGACTGGATCTCTTTTACCATGAATTACAATGTTTAGTCAGTCCTTGATCTTTAAAGGTGCTCTGCATTTATGTTTTGCGGTCTCAGAAAGGGCTAGCGAGATACCATTTTGTTATATCATGTTATGATTGTTTCGAGAAAGTGTTGTCATCCGAGTTTTATTATTATGGTTTGCTAGCTGATTATGTTATTGATATGAGTAATTGTGAGACCTAAGTGTTATTGTGAGTATGGTTAGTTTATAATATTGTTGAAACCTGAATGATGGCTTTGCATGTTTACAACAACAAGGGCAAATAGAGTTTGTAAAAGTTTTTCTTTATCACTTTCAGTTTATCAATTGAATTGCTTGAGGACAAGCAAAGGTTTAAGCTTGGGGGAGTTGATATGTCTCCAACGTATCTACTTTTCCAAACACTTTTGCCCTTGTTTTGGACTCTAACTTGCATTATTTGAATGAAACTAACCCGGACTGACGTTGTTTTCAGCAGAACTGCCATGATGTTGTTTTATGTGTAGAAAAGAAAAGTTCTCAGAATGTCCTGAAAAACCACGGAGGCACTTTTTGGAATTAATAAGAATTTCTGGGCGAAAGAAATACGCCAGGGGGCCAGGGCTTGTCCACGAGATAGGCCCCCCCTGTAGGGTGCGCCCCCTATCTTGTGGGCCCCCTGGACCTCCACTGACCTCAACTCCAACTCCATATATTCCGTCTCGCGGAGAAAAAAAATCAGAGAGAAAGTTTCATCGCGTTTTATGACATGGAACCGCCGCCAAGCCCTAATCTCTCTTGGGAGGGCTGATCTAGAGTCCGTTCGGGGCTCCGGAGAGGGGGATTCGTCGCCGTCGTCATCATCAACCATCCTCCATCACCAATTTCATGATGCTCACCACCGTGCGTGAGTAATTCCATCGTAGGCTTGCTGGACGGTGATGGGTTGGATGAGATTTACCATGTAATCAAGTTAGTTTTGTTAGGGTTTGATCCCTAGTATCCACTATGTTCTGAGATTGATGTTGCTATGACTTTGCTATGCTTAATGCTTGTCACTAGGGCCCGAGTGCCATGATTTCAGATCTGAACCTATTATGTTTTCATGAATATATGTGTGTTCTTGATCCTATCTTGCAAGTCTATAGTCACCTATTATGTGTTATGATCCGACAACCCCGAAGTGACAATAATCGAGATACTTCTCGGTGATGACCGTAGTTTGAGGAGTTCATGTATTCACTATGTGTTAATGCTTTGGTCCGGTTCTCTATTTAAAGGAGGCCTTAATATCCCTTAGTTTCCACTAGGACCCCGCTGCCACGGGAGGGTAGGACAAAGGATGTCATGCAAGTTCTTTTCCATAAGCATGTATGACTATTTACGGAATACATGCCTACATTACATTGATGAACTGGAGCTAGTTCTGTGTCACCCTATGTTATAGCTATTACATGAGGAATCGCATCCGGCATAACTATCCATCACTGATCCATTGCCTACGAGCTTTTCATATATTGTGTTTCGCTTATTTACTTCTTCGTTGCTGCTGTTACAACTACTACAAAACACCAAAAATATTGCTACTACTATCTTTACCTTTTACCACTGTTACCATTACTATCATACTACTTTGCTACTAAATACCTTGCTGCAGATACTAAGTTATCCAGGTGTGGTTGAATTGACAACTCAACTACTAATACTCAAGAATATTCTTTGGCTCCCCTTGTGTCGAATCAATAAATTTGGGTTGTACTTCACCCTCGAAAGCTGTTGTGATCCCCTACACTTGTGGGTTATCAGGCACCTCGCGAGGTACCCCTGCCTTGATCTCTCCGCCTCCTCGTGAGCCAGCCTGACGAGGCTGCTCCTGAGGAAGCTTCATGTCATCCGCCCCGCGAGGCTTGGCCCCTCGCGAGGGTCTTGAGCTTGAGTTGATGAAGATGGGCCGCACTGGGCCATTGCTTGAGCCACGCCGCAGGCCGCAGGCAGGCAAGTCTGGGGACCCCCGTTCCCAGAACGCCGACAGTAGCCCCTGGGCCCAAGGCGTGCCCGGACTTGGCTTAGTAGAGAAGCGAAGAGGCAAGTGCGAAGCGCTGCGGGCCCCAACAGCCTGCGGCCTTGGGCGCCGCGTGGCGGTTGATTGGATGTGGGCGTCTCCGTTTTCCCATGCCCCTCATTACGCGCCCGGCTAGGCGGACCCGTGGTTGCACACAGTCATTCCCTTTTCGCCGCTCGCGCGTCCCCTGTCCTTCCTATTTTCTCGAGCTCCAACCTCCGCCTCCAATCCGACTTGAACTCTCCCCCCTTTCCGTCGCCATGGCGCCAACAAAGAAGGAAAAGGGGAAGAAGCCCGTTCCTTCGCCCCGCTCGCCTCCGGCAGCGGCTCCCGGCGTCGATCGGTCAATCATACTCAACCCTGAAGCCTTGGACAAGGTCCGCTCTGCTCTTGCCTCCATCTTCAACGAGTGCGGGAGGACGACGGTCTAACCTGCATCCCACTCCTCCTTCGACAGGGTCGTTACGGAGGTCCGATTCTTCGCTGATGCCCTTTGGGCGGGTCTGGTTCCCCCCTTTTCTGCTTTCTTCAATGCGGTGCTATCCCATTATCAGATCCACATGATGCACTTGGGTACCGAATCCATTACTCTCCTTGCTGTTTTCGCCTTTGTTTGCGAGGCCATGGTGGGCATTGTCGCTGTCTAAACCGGCGGATCTCGGGTAGGGGGTCCCGATGTGTGCGTCTTAGGCTGATGGTAACAGGAAGCAAGGGACACAATGTTTACCTAGGTTCGGGCCCTCTCGATGGAGGTAAAACCCTACTTCCTGCTTGATTAATATTGAAGATATGTGGAATACAAGAGTAGATCTACCACGAGATCGTAGAGGCTAAACCCTAAGAGCTAGCCTATGATGGTATGATTGTAATTGTGATCGGCCTTCTAAGGACCATCCTCTCCGGTTTATATAGACACCGGAGAGCTAGGGTTTACATGGAGTCGGTTACAAGGAAGGAAACATAATATCCGGATCGCCAAGCTTGTCTTCCACGCAAAGGAGAGTCCCATCTGGACACGAGCCAAAGTCTTGAATCTTGTATCTTGACACTTCTATAGTCCGGACGATGAATATAGTCCGGCTGTCCGGATACCCCCTTATCCAGGACTCCCTCAGGCATTCCTCCTTCCGGATACCCCCCTTATACACGAGCTGGGTCAATTATAATCCGCAGGAGTTTAACAATAAGTTTGAATGTAAATAAACTGGCTGTGCTACTAGCCACTGCTGCTCGCACGGCCAAAATCGCCGGCCTAACGCAGGACTTAGAGCGGGCACAGGGAGAGCTCGGCCTCACGAGGAGGCAGCTCGAGGCGAGCAAAGGTGAATGATTCCCCTCTCTCATATAATAAATGTTAAAGAAAAGTTGATTATGGTAACAATGAAGCATTGTGATATGGTAACAGAGGCCACCACCGAAGTGGCATCTCTCAAGAAGGCGTTGTCCGAGGCCGAACACAAAGCAGCCTTGGAACTCAAAGAGGCTCAAGTGGGCGAGGTACAAGAAGAGCTCCAGGAGCTCGGCAAGAAGCTCGAGTCTGCGGAGCAGGAGCTTAAAGAAAAAGAGGACGAGCTTGTGAAGGCCCTTACAAATACAAAAGACGCCAAGGCCAAAGCCGAGAGGGCACATCAAGAGATCCAGGAGGCCAAAAAGATAGCGGCGGGTAAGAAATTTTTTATGCAAAGCAAACATGTGGAGGAGGCATTTCTTTTACCTACTCGAATCCGGAGCTCTCCAGGGGCATTCGCAGACCTGCCATGCAGCATATCAGATGCCGCGGAGTTCTACCGTGCCAAGGAGGGGAGCTCAGCTGAGAAGTTGTTTTGGTCCCAGTATGCTGGGGCCGAACATGCAACGCCTCTGAGTGACCAACTGAAGCAGTTGGTCGAACTCCACAAGGCGACCGAAGTGGCTATGAAGGATCTCATAGTCCGGATATGACCTGGCGAGCTTCTGCCCACCAGCTACTTCGGCCTGATCAAGCGGATGGTGGATTCTTGTCCGCAACTGGAAGTCATCAAGCGATCCATTTGCATTGAGGGTGCCCGCTGGGCCCTTGCCTGGGCAAAGGTGCATTGGGGCAAGCTGGATGCAGAGAAGCTGGTGAAGGACGGGCCACCAGAGGGCAAGTCGCATCGTGTCCCTGAGAAGTATTATGATGGCATGATGAAGCGTGCTTGCCTTGTGGCCGATGAATGTACCAAAGACATAATTGTTGAATGAATTCACCTCTGTCATGTTTGTAATTTAAAGACGAAGTTACTTGCGCTATTTAGCGCTTTTGTTATTTAAAATATCACCTTCTGTGCGGCTGTTTATCAAATTCTGAAAGTAGGCCAGTCGTCGGCTTGCGCCCCCGTGTAACTAGTACTGGGGTGTTCGTGGAAAACCAGGACACTCTTTATCCAAATGTTTGGTCCCTTAAGGAGGTGTCCAGTGCAGCGAACAAGGCAATCGGACTATGCGGCTTTATAACCTTCACTTAGCCATAGAAGTCTACCATTTGAAATTTCGGCGAAGCCCCTAGAATCCAGAAGGCCGAATTGGGGCGCTATACACGCATATATCGGACAAAGCCGAATTAACGCCTAAAGCGGAAAAATCTTTAAGGATTTTAAGACCTCTCGAACAGTGACTAGTCTCTCGCCACATCATGTCGGACAGTTTTGTGCTTTCTCTACTGAGGTGCTCGTCCGGAAAAACTAGGGCACAATCGCAGTAGTACTCCCTGCGCTACCTTAGCCGAATTAATGGAACGTAAGGCACCAAAACAAGGGATCCGGGCAATCCCAACCGTAACCCAAGACATGATTCGTAGCTGATGCATATAATGCTATAAGTTCGTGGTGCTGCACTGTTGAAAGTGTTCGGACTTGACTTGTTGTATTATGGGGTACCATAAGAAGCCCCTGGCAAACTAAGCGTACCAAAATGTACGGATGCAAAATTAAATAGACATTTATAAAAAATGCTCAAATAAAAATAAGTAAGCTGACGCTATATGTGGTCTCCCATTGATAAATAATACGTTTAAGCGTATGTTTACAATGTATGCATTAAGCGGAGATAAATAGGATTATTTGACATATCCTATCCAGGGGCAGGCTACATACAGATAGATAAAGTAGGAACAACAATCATAAATAGATTCCACCTGGGTGTTTCCTGCTGTGCCCAAAGCCTGTTGCCTCCTGGGTTTCCTCTCCTATGTAAGTCCGACAATCCGGCTATTCTGGAGAAGCTGCACTAAGGCTATGTCCTTAAGGGTGAATGGAAAGGTTATGAAGTGATACCGTACTGTTGACTGAGCCCCTGATATGCCTCCGCCTCTGGCCATGGTATTTTGAGTGCATAATTATGTACGCGTGGCATGAATGCTGCTTTGATGGGATTTGAGCGGAGGACGGACTGCTAGTCCTGCTCTTGTCGTGCCTGCTGATCTTGCTACGGGGTGTTCCGCCCTTGCTTGACGGAGCTTGAAGTTGTCATTGCCGGATTGGTGGTTTGCCGAAGGAGGCCGCATTGTACTTCTGCCGCAAGGGCCACAATATGTTCTTCTGTACGAAGAGAGCGGTCCATGTTTCTGTTGACTGTTATGACCCCGCGCGGGCCTGGCATCTTGAGCTTGAGGTATGCATAGTGTGTTACCGCATTGAATCTAGCAAATGCGGTTCGTCCGAGCAGTGCGTGGTAACCACTGCGGAAAGGGACGATATCGAAGATTAGCTCTTCGCTTCGGAAGTTATCCGGAGATCCGAAGACCACTTCCAATGTTATAGAGCCCGTGCAACGGGCCTCTACTCCAAGAATTACACCTTTAAAGGTGGTTTTGGTGGGCTTAATCCTTGAAGGATCGATGCCCATCTTTCGCACTATATCCTGGTAAAGCAGGTTCAGGCTGCTGCCGCTGTCCATGAGGACTCTCGTGAGGTGGAATCCGTCGATGATTGGGTCTAAGACCAATGCGGCTGAGCCGCCGTGACGGATGCTAGTAGGATGATCCCTACGATCAAAGGTGATCGGACAAGCTGACCATGGGTTGAATTTGGGGACGACTGGCTCCATCGCGTATACATCCTGTAGTGCTCGCTTCCGTTCCTGCTTGGGGATGTGGGTTGCATAGATCATGTTGACCGTTTTCACCTGAGGAGGAAATTTCTTCTGTCCCCCCATGTTCGGACACCGGGGTTCATCGTCATCGTCGCTGTGCAGCCCCTTGTCCTTGTTTTCGGCGTTTATTTTGCCGGCCTGTTTAAATACCCAGTAGTCTCTGTTGGTGTGGTTGGCTGGCTTGTCTGGGGTGCCATGAATTTGGCACGAGCGCTCCAGTATATGGTCTAGACTGGACGGTCCTTGACGCTTGAATGGATTCTTCTGCTGACCAGATTTGGATCCGCTGAATCCGGCATTGACCGCCGTATCGTCGGTGTTGTCGCTGTTGTTCTGTCGCTTGTGTCTATTGCGCCATGGCTTGCCATTATTGTCCCGGACATCTGAAGTTCCAGAATGTGGCCATGTGAATATGGAGAAGGAAATCCTCGATCAATACCATGGGGTCTGTGGTGCCATCGTATGATTCTATGTTTACGGGTTTAAACCCTTCTAGGAATTCATGATCCATCACTTCGTCAGTGAAGCAGAGGGGGTGTGCGGCGCCTCTATGTCGGGCTATGTCATGGCACAGTCTGGCTGTGTCTGACTGGTTGTATTCGGCCCGGCCGGATTTGCTGTTAGTGTATCCGGTATGACGGTCATTGTCATGTGCTTCGGCGCACCCCTGTGATCCGTGGATCGATCTTGGTTGTCCTGCGGTGTTATCCAGTTTATCGCGTAGGTCCTAAGTATTGCCCCGGGCAGTAGTAAACCGGCGCGGGGGTGCAGGCTGGTATTTCGGCTGATATGCCGTTTTGTCTCGACCTCGAGGCGGTTGGTCAGCCGTGGGGCGCTCGAGTCCATATTCCTCGGCTGCCAGGACTTCTGTCCATATGTCTGTGAGCAGATCTTGCTCAGCTTGGAGCTGCTGCTGCTTCTTCTTGAGGTTCTCGCAGTGGCAATAAGCCGGCGCTTGAAGCGCTCCTGTTCTGTGGGGTCTTCGGGTATGCCGAACTCGTTGTCGCCGAGGCTGATCTCGTCTTCGGAGAGGGACATGTAGTTGTCCTCCTACGGATACCCGTCTGTCGCTTGTTCATCTGGGCTGTCATGCCCGTCTTCCTGTTCGGCCTGCTCGAAGGCGGGCTGTTCGGTGTTGTATTCATCATCGGCACCATCTGGATTATGATCGTCTCCGATGCCGGTATTGCCTTGGCGGGGCTTGGAGCGGTGCTGGCGACGCCCATGCTTTGCTTTCTTCTTGGAGAGGTTATCCTCTGTTGCCTCATCGCCATTGTATTCTTTCGGAGTGTCCACCATATATATATATATATATATATATATATATATATATATATATATATATATATATATATCATATGAAGAGGTGGCTGTCCACCGCCCTGTGAGCGGTGGCTCCTATATGTCTGCTGCATCGTCATCCATGCCGTCGATGTCTTCGAAGTCGAAGTCGAGAACGCCGGTTAAATCATCGATCGTGGCTACAAAGTGGGTGGTGGGTGGGCAGCGAATTCCTTCGTCGCCTGCTTCCCACTCAAGCCGGACATAGTTCGGCCCAGAGCCTCCTGACAAAGAGAGAGACTTCAATGAGTTCAGCATGTCGCTAAAGGGTGAGTGCTGAAAGATGTCTGCAGTGGTAAACTCCATTACCAGAGCCCAGCCTGGCTCGAGAGTGAGCGGACTAGGGCCAACAGCCGGATATGAGTCCGGGGCCCCAGGGTTACAGGACTCCATAGAGGTGAGACCCGTGTTCGGCTCCACGGCCGATAAGTGTGCGGCCTGCGGGGCAGGGTCCAGCCCTCCGTCCATAGGCACCACAACCTGCCCTGGATTTAGGTCCGGGGCTGCTTCGGGGATGATGTCCCGAGCACTATCTGACAGCAGGTCTAGGCCGTGCTCGTCGTGGCTGTCCAGCGCTCCTGGCGCAGGCTCGAATCCGTCGAAGATCAACTCTCCACGGACATCTGCCGTGTAGTTCAAGTTTCCGAACCTGATCTGGTGGCCAGGGGCGAAGCTGTCGATCTGCTCCAACTGGCCAAGCGAATTGGCCCGCAGTGCGAAGCCGCCGAACACAAAGATCTGTCTGGGGAGAAAAGTCTCACCCTGGACCGTGTTGTCGACGATTGAGGACGCCATCAAGCCTCGAAGTGACGACACAAAGGAACTCTCAATGAAAGCACCAATGTCGGTGTCAAAACGGCGGATCTCGGGTAGGGGGTACCGATCTGTGCGTTGTAGGCTGATGGTAACATGAAGCAAGGGACACAATGTTTACCTAGGTTCGGGCCCTCTCGATGGAGGTAAAACCCTACTTCTTGCTTGATTAATATTGAAGATATGTGGAATACAAGAGTAGATCTACCACGAGATCGTAGAGGCTAAACCCTAAGAGCTAGCCTATGATGGTATGATTGTAATTGTGATCGGCCTTCTAAGGACCATCCTCTCCGGTTTATATAGACACCGGAGAGCTAGGGTTTACATGGAGTCAGTTACAAGGAAGGAAACATAATATCCGGATCGCCAAGCTTGTCTTCCACGCAAAGCAGAGTCCCATCCGGACACGAGCCGAAGTCTTGAGTCTTGTATCTTGACGCTTCTATAGTCCGGACGATGAATATAGTCCGGCTGTCCGGATACCCCCTTATCCAGGACTCCCTCAGGCATTCCTCCTTCCGTTGCCCTCCTGCGCCATTTCTTCTCTCTACGCCTGAGCGACCCCACTCGATGCTCGGGGTGCGTGAGCTTCCTCGCCGTGCCGGAGACGGCTGCTTCGGGGATCGATTTCAGCCTTCATCCCCCTACGGCCAGGTTCCGAGATCGGTGGCTGTATGTGGATGTCGGAGTGCCCAGCCCCCTGCTCTCGCACCCAACCTCGCCCATTGTCCCCAACTCAGGCTGGGGTCATGAGATGCTCACGAGCCCCGGGCTCGCCTTCGTCTGGCGTCGCTTCCAGAATTTGAGGGCGCTCGATGTGACGGTGCCAAAGGTGGTGAATGAGTTCCTTTCATGTTGCATTACTCCTCTCTAGTGCCATTCCCGCCGGATGTGGGCCTTTGCAGGGCATGAAGACCGCATGAGGCTCCAGGAGGAAGATCTGGTGCCCGAAGTGCTGAGGACGGTGCTCATGGTCCTGACTGGCGATCCTTCCCCAGGCAGCCTTCGGCACGGGGCTGCCCTCTTGTATATTTGCTCGGGTAGGGCCGATTTTGTGAAGCAGATGCCTAGCTTCGATGAATGGGGGCTGCGCCCAGTCAGCCTCACAGGGCCCCGTGAGAACCCAATTGTTGTGGCTGCTCTTCCGGTTGCCCACGGTTGTCCTGACTCAGGTGATGGAGCTGGGAGACGAGGACCGCCGGGACCCGAGGGGGCTGTTGTCGAGACGCTAATGCCGCGTGAATCCCCGGGGGTCGCCTCCCCCGAAGCCCGTCCTGGAGCGGTGGCGGGCGAGGAGTCGCGGCCTGCAGCTCTTGAGGCCGAGGCTCCCGAGGCCCCGACCGTCCTTCATGAGGTGGCGCCTGGCGACGTGTCCCAGGCCGATCCCTTTGGCGCCGATCACCTTGACGCCTCCTCCACGCTGCAGACCGACCCTTGTGTCAGGCGCTTAGGCCGGTTCCATGTAGACTTCGAGGCCCTCTGCAAGAGGAAGGAGGCCTCGGGTGGCAATGATCGCCCCTGCCGCCCACTGAAGTGCAGGAAGTACTTCTCCATCGACGAGTAAGCCCTCTTCTTTCTCAAATCCTTAATTTCCTGTTGCTTCAACTGATCATAGCCTTTCAGTGCCCTTCCCACCGAGTTGATGGAGACGACTGGGGAGCCATCCCCTCAAGCTTCACCTTCCCCGCCGATTTTGAGCGCCCCGAGCTCGAGTACCGCCCTCGCCGCGGGGCCGGTCGGAGGAGTGGGCCGCCCTATGGAGCATCTTGATCCCGCGTGGCTCATGCCCCTCCTCCACGAGCTCTCCTGGGGCACAGCCAGCCTGCCCCGCGCTCCCCCTTTAGTCGTGGACGGAGACTGGTTGAGGTCGATCTTGAGTTCCTCCTTGGGTTCGAACCAACACCGGGCTGGATCCATGGCGGGGCCCATCCGACGATTATGGGGGCGTCAGCCTCTAGCCCCCTGCCGTGAGGGGGCATGCTGCCTCATGGCCCTCCGCATTCGCCAGGGGCGGAGGATGACGCGGAATACGTGCTTAGGCGTGCTCGAGAGTGCAACGCCCTTTGTCGAGAGTTCCTTCAGAAGGCGGCGGACACGGTGAACCATCTCGGGGTAGAGCTTGCTGGCGAGGATGCACGCCTCGAGGCCGAAGGCCTGCGCCTTGCTGATGAGAGGCGCAAGCTGAAGGTGGCCGTCAGCCTCGTGCGCCACCAGCGTGATCTTGAAAACGCGAAGGCTGAAGCGTCGTTGGTGGCCTCGCGGGAGGCCTGCTCCCAAGCCGTCGAGGAGGCCCAGGAAGCAGACCGACGGTGCAAGGTTGCTTAGGAGCGAGCGTGGGAGCTCCAGGCCTGGAGCAACTCTCTGGAGCGGCAAGTGGAGCTGCACGAGACGTCCCTTGTGTCACTGAAGGGGGGACCTGATGACGAGGCGGAGCTCCTGAGGCGTGAGGTGGTGCTGGCGTTGGAGGCCGCCGAGCGTAACCTCGACCTCGAGTGGTTGGAGACGAGGGAGCGCCTGGTGACCCAGGCGGAGGACGAAGTTGGCGCGAGGGAGGCAAGTCTCCAAGAAGAGGTCGACCGCCGCGTGGCGGGAGCTCGCTTGAATATTGAGCGGGAGTATGAAAGGAGGTTGGGGCTGATCAAGGCCGAAGCTGAGGGCAGGACCGCTGCCCTCAGGGCCAAGCTGAGTGAAGTGACATGGCGTGCGGATTCCTTCGCAGCTGCCCTCGGTGCAGCGCAGGCGGAGCTGGCTTCTTCCCACGCCGAGCTTCTTCTTCTCCAACAAAGGGTTGATGGCGCCGAGGCCGTTGCGCGGCGGAATGAGGACGAGATCTGTCAATGGCAGACTCTGGAGCACGTGCATGGCCCCATGCTTCGAACACTCAGGGAAAGGGCCAATGTGGCCATGGGCAACATCTGCGAGGCGGCCGTTCCGGAGCCTCGTGTAATCAACTACGCTGGCAACCTCCGGTTCTTCACGGATGTGGTGACGCAGCTGGAGACCCACTCTGACAGGGCCCACAGGCTAGTTGAGGAGAGGAGCCGAGCCCTGCTTGGGCGTGCTTTCTCCCGCATCTTCAGTTATCTTCAGGACAGGAACCCCCATTTCGACTTCGATGCCGCCATCGCGCCGGTGCCCGTAGCCATCCGGGGCGATCTGGCGCAGTGGGTGGAGGACAACATGGACACCCTCGTTAGGGCCTTCACCAGTGAGGACGATGGCGTGGTTGTGGCCGCGGATGAAGGCGGCGTTGTGAACGAGCATGATGCTGATGACGGTGATGACATGGGCGATGGTGTGGCCAGTGACGCCAGTGATGCCTCCGGAGGCGCTCCCGAAGATGCATTGGGAGATTTGTCTGATTGATCGCGTGTCGCCTCCGCTGTTTACCCTGCGCTGAAAGAGTTCGGGCTCGGCCCTGAAGGTTGTCAGAGCATTTTGGGAGGGGAAGCCCCTCGTGTAAAGGTTTGCAGCTAGTGTACTTGTAGTTGTAACGCCGCATGTGTGCTTATGCTGACTTGTTTACCTTTGGCCCGTACGGGTCCCAAGTGAGCCTGCGTGGGCCGCAGTGCCTTGAGTGTCTTCTGGGTGAACCCATTGATCCTGCAATGAGAACCTCCTGAGAGGGTGCGGCGACAGCGGTCCGGATGGTAGACGTGCTTGGCCCGGCCTGGCTCACGAGGGGCTCGCGAGGGGAGGCAGCTGACGCTAACTTTGGACGCAAAGCCGAAACCAGAATGCGAGAGAATACTCGAACAAGAATAAACACCCCCTTCCCCGAACACACACATGTCTCAGGCTCAAATCCAACTTAAATTCAAACCGAAGAAACTTGAAAACAGAGAAAAAAGACAAAAAGCAAAAAGCCGCGTCCGGCACCTAGTCTAGTCTTTGACGTCTTCTCACCAGCGCGGAGCTAAGTGCTGCCACTAGGCGTGGGCAGGAGCCCCCGAGGCCCGAGGGCGGCTCTCCGGAGACTCCGGGGCGTGTACAACCCCACTCATTATTACGTGAGAGTGTCACGGGCGGCGAGCTTCACAGGCACTGGGTCTTCTTCACAGGTACCGGCCTTGCTTGATATCGCCAGACAAGGGCCCCGCCTTGCGCCACACTCTATCGCCACCGATGGCGGCCGGAGACCAAGGACGACGCCGATGGGATAGAGCGGTCGCGAGTAGTTCCCCCGACGACCACGGGTCCTCTGCCGGGGGCAGGCCCTGAGGCACCTCCCCGACAGAGGGCCTACCTCTTGAGAACGCCTTGCTCCGAGCGCCGTGGGGGCGTGCCCGAGTCTCGGCTCCTCTCCTGCAGCCCCCGGTGCCCCCCTCCTGAGGGGTAGGAGGCTGCAGCATTGGGGAAGCCATCTTCTGCGGTGACCTGTATCTCCTGCGACCCATGGTTAGCATAAGCTTGCTCCTGAGGAATTAGCGGTACCCGATAGTTCCTGCCACCAGCGCGGTTGTTGAGGCTCTCTTGGGGTTCCTGAAAGAGCTTAGCTTCTGGCGCCTCCTCGCCCCAGCCTGGCCTGAGGAATGAGACATGGTCTTCTTCCAACACGCACTCTTGATCCACCATGTGGGGCACATAGGCTTCTGGGGCCGCCGCCTCGAGGGCTTCGCCGTAGTGCCCCATACGCCATGCAGTCCCGCTTGAAGCGTTCTCTTGGGGGTGGTAGCGCGGCGGCCCACCGAGGCCGTAGGCTACAGTGTGTGCTCCCTCGCCGGCCGGAGGTGGAGCCGACATTGCCTGTTGCCCGGTGCTGACCGCCAGGTCGGTGTTGGGGAGGCCTTGGAAACCGCTCGGAGTTGAGCGGGCGCGTATGGGGCCACCATACGGCCCGCCCTGGATCTGGGGTAGCAGCTGGACCCAGAAGGGATGAGCTCCCAAGGCGGTGGAGCCAGGAGCTCGGGTCTCTCGCTCTAGCAGCACGTCGTGGCCGCTCTCCAGCAGCCTACACCGTAGCAGTTCTCGGGCTACTGTGAGCGCGGCCCTTGAGTTCGCCTGCTCCCGTTGGGTGTGCGGTGCTGTGGCCCCTGCGTGGCTTGAGGCCCTTGCTACTGACCGTACCTGCCGCGGCATGAGGGCAGGCGGCGCTTGGCCGCGTCGCCCGCGCCCCGCAGCGCCCTACGGAGCGAGAGCTGCCTGGGGCACGAGGTTGAGGTCGCCCTGGGCGGGCGGCACGGCGTGCGCGGGCCACGCCGCCCAGCGGTCGGCGTTGGCCGTAGGGTCGCCGGACATGAGACCGAAGAAGCGATGGAGCGCGAGGCGGTGGAAGAAGGATTCCAGCGCACCCCTACATGGCGCGCCAAATGTCGGATTTCGGGTTCCGGCAGACCCTTGAGGTTCGAACTCTGGGGTGCACGCGAAGATCTCTCCCTCACCAACTCGCGTCTCGAAGTCTCGCAAGGGATCTAGGCTACATGAAGAACAACACAAGGGACACAAGGTTTATACTAGTTCGGGCCACCGTTGTGGTGTAATACCCTACTCTAGTTTGTGGTGTGGTGGATTGCCTCTGGGGCTGATGAAGAACAGTACAAGGGAAGAACAGCCTCGTGAGGGATGTTCTTATGGTGGTGTTGTCCCTTTGGAGGGGTCGATTCCAGATGCCTCTATACTATGGTGGCTATCCCTATATATAGAGTGAGAGGCCCTGGTCCTCTTCCCAAATATTGAGCGGGAAGGGCGCCAACAATTGGCCATTTTGAAGGGGAACATCTAGTACACTTATCCTAACTAAAGTTGGTCTTCAGCTGCCAAAGGCTTTGACGATGACGTTGTCTTTGGCTCCACGGTAACCTCCATCCTGCCGCTCTGTTGGTCTTGGTCTTGTTGCACCGAAATGGTAGCCTTTGCCTGATGCCTTGGCCTATGCTTGCTCCCTTTGCACCAAAGGGGAAACAAGGACACTACGCAGGCCGGCGCCCGCCTGGCCTCGATTGTCATGGCTTGCGTCACGGGCACCTCGCGAGGTACCCCTGCCTTGATCTCTCCGCCTCCTCGTGAGCCAGCCTGACGAGGCTGCTCCTGAGGAAGCTTCCTGTCGTTCACCCCGCGAGGCTTGGCCCCTCGCGAGGGTCTTGAGCTTGAGTTGATGAAGATGGGCCGCACTGGGACATTGCTTGAGCCACGCCGCAGGCCGCAGGCAGGCAAGTCTGGGGACCCCCGTTCCCAGAACACCGACAGATTTAAGTCACATAATACAACAATCCGGAGAGTCAGCCCATAAGCTTTGGAACAGATTTTTCACTAAGAAGAATCAAATTGTTGATTGTCCGGATGCCGAAGCCCTAGCGGCCATCAAGCACAGTATCCGGGACGAATGGCTTGCGAGACACCTCGGCCAAGAAAAACCAAGGACAATGGTGGCCCTAACAAGCCTTATGACCCGCTTTTGCGCGGGTGAGGACAGCTGGTTGGCCCGTAGAGGCACCAGCGACCCAGGCACATCCGAAATTAGGGATGGCAACGGGAAGCCACGACGCAATAAAAACAAGCGTCGAAGCAATGAAGAGAGTCCGGACAACACGGAGGTCAACGCCAGATTTAGGGGCTCTCGACCCGGTCAACGGAAGAAGCCATTTAAAGACATCAAAGATGGACCATCCAGCCTAAACAAGGTCCTGGACAGATTATGTCAAATTCATGGCACCCCCGAAAAACCTGCGAACCACACTCACAGAGAATGCTGGGTCTTCAAGAAGGCCGCCAAGCTAAATGCCGAACACAAGGGAAGGGAGACACCAAGTGAAGACGAGGATGAGCTTCGCCAGCCGAACACTGGGGGACAGAAAAATTCCCACCAGAAGTCAAAACAGTAAACATGATCTATGTGACTCACATACCAAAGAGAAGGCGCAAACGTGCACTCAGAGACGTATACGCTGTAGAGCCCGTCGCCCCCAAATTCAACCCTTGCTCGGCCTGTCTGATCACTTTCGATCGCAGGGATCATCCGACTAGTATCCAGCATGAAGGATCGGCTGCCTTGGTGCTCAACCCAATAATCGATGGATACCATCTCACTCGAGTCCTTATGGACGGCGACAGTAGTCTTAATCTGATATATCAGGACACTATCCGCAAGATAGGGATAGACCCGTCAAGAATCAGCCAAAGTAACACTACCTTTAAAGGAGTAATACCAAGCATTGAGGCCCGCTGCACGGGCTCCCTCGTATTGGAGGTTACATTCGGTTCTCCCCACAACTTCAGAAGCGAAGAATTAATCTTCGACATCGCTCCCTTCCGAAGCGGCTATCACACATTGCTCGGAAGAACGGCCTTCGCCCGCTTCAACGCAGTACCGCACTACGCCTACCTTAAACTCAAGATGCCTGGTCCACGTGGCGTCATTACAGTTAGCGGAAACACACAGCGTTCCTTACGTGCCGAAGAATATGTGGAAGCTCTAGCAACCGAACACTAAGCGGCCTCTCCTACCAGAATACATGATGGGTCGTCAAGACCACGGACACGGTTAGACGAGTCCAGTACACCACCAGTGGTAATAGCCCAGATAAACCTGAGCTGGGGTCCATATATATACCCCCACAGGTGGTGCTAGGGGCTGCAAACATGTCACAAAGCCCACAGTTCGGCTTGACTTTATTAATATAACAATATATTGCATTTTAATTCTTCATTGAGAATTACCAACTTCTCGCACGATTACACTAGACTCTTTTACATGAGTTTTCCTTTTTTACAAACACCAATGGTGCGAGACCCTTCCAGGACACGGACAACGAAGACAAAAGGCGCAGACGTGCAACAGGGCCCCGCTCAAAGGTTTCTCTTTAGATTAAGCCCCTGTGTGAACCTTCTTTAATGTCTCTTGTTGCTTGACATCCCATGGGTATTTAATACACCCACGAGGGATACTGGCGTTATTGGCATTTCGCCACGGCAGATTAATGCATGTACCTGGAAATACAGGGTTCATTATCGAGGGTGTTACTCAGCCCAGTATATGTCATAAAGTCTGAATACCTTCGGGAGTGTTCGGCGTCGCGAGTTTGGCCTTATATGCATCATCTCGGAATCATGTCTTTGGTCAAATGTTGGGTTTCCCCGGCTCCTGGGTTTGCTGCCTTATGTTCCCTTCTATCGACTAAGGCGGCCAAAGGAGAACTACTGCGATTGTGCCCTGGTTATTCCGGATGAGCACCTCAGTAGAGAAAGCCGAAAACTGACTGTCATGATACAGCGAGAGACTGGTCAACCACTCATGGACTCATCAAAATCTTTAGGATTCCTCCGTATTAATGAAGGAAGGTTTCCCAGTCATGTACATACGCGCCCGTATCCGGATGCACGTGGAAGTACTTGGGGCTACATAGTAGCCCCACCGTCAAACTCCTATAGCTAAGTGAAAGTGCTAAAGCTATATAGTCCGGTCGCCTAGTTTGACGTGCGATCACCTCCTTAATGGACCAAGACGTTGGATCAAGTGTGATTACGCGCATTTTCGCGAACACCGCCACATTATATGCGTGGGGGCTGAAGCCAACGACTGCTAACTTTCAGGTTATATAAATACATAAACGGCCGCACAGGAGGCACTACAATACTTTCGGGCAAAAGTATAAACACAGCCTCTATAATTAAAATAGAATTGTTTTTACAATTGAAAGACTCGTCACTCGAACATGACACTCTTCGAGCATTGAGCTTCTATTAAATGGGCGCCTTCCATGACTTGTTCAAAATAGTGCTCGGCCGGGTCCTGGCTTCCTGCCGGACTCTGGGTTGCAATGCCAGTGGTCTCCATATCTGCCCAATATGTCTTAACACGGGCAAGAGCCATCCATGCACCCTCTATGCACGCCGACTTCACGGCATCGATCCGCGACACAGTGCCAAGGAATTGTTGCACTAAGCCAAAATAATTGTCCGGCCTTGGTCCCTTCGGCCAAATATGATCTATGATAGACCTCATTGCAAGACCGGACAATCTATGGAGCTCGGCCCAAGTGGCCATCCTTTCATTCAACGGTAGCGGACGCGTCGGAGCACTAAACTGTGACTAGAACAGCCTCTTCACCTCCTGATCTTTCTGATTCTTGAAGAACTTGGTCGCATCAGCAGTACTTTTCGCCAGGTCCGCATACGCATCCGCAACACTCCATAACTCCAGAGGAGCATATTTTGGATCTCGAACTTCACCCGCAACAAATAGGGGCTTCGAACCGTGATGTCTCCGGCTTGTCGAAGCTCCTCCCGCACAGCTCTGACTTGAGAGCGTGTCTCCTTTGCTGCATCCAAGGCCTTCTTTAGGTCAGCTGCCTTTGCTTGGCTCTCCTTCTCAAGAAGTTCATACCGGCTGGCGGCATCTTTCAGCTCCATGGCCATCTCGGCTATTTTTTCCTCGCTCCGGCGATGAGCAGCCTATTCGGCTCTCAACTCCTCGGCCGCCTTCAGAGCAGCCGCATTACTTATCCTAGCTTGTTCCTTGGCTAGGGCAAGTTCTGCCCTCAGGGCCTCCACGGCAGCAGCTCCATCTGCTGCCACAACATATTATAAATATTAGCATCATGCTCCTCTCTTAATATTTGCTAACAATGACAAAAGAGCACATACCCTATGACTCGTCAAGCCGCTTGTTCACAAATGCGATGTTGGCATCCACCACATCAAGCTGTCGCCATAGTTCGGCGAATTCAGCAGTCCGGTCAACCGCCGGACCCTTAGCAATCTGCACATAATACAGTGTGACCATTACTTGGGAGTGTGATCCTCCGTTTGCCGCCTATGGCTGGCAACCAGAGTCTTAGGGGCTACTATCTATGCGGAGCACACCTAGCGTGTGCGGTATGACCGAAAAATTACGTATTTCATTGCGTACCTCAAAGCCTTTGAGCAGGCTCGTAAAAGCTTCATTCAACCCGCTTTTGGCGGATGAAATCTTCTCAAGCACCGTACCCATTAAAGTATGATGGTCCTCTGAGAGAGCAACTCGCTCCAGAAGTCCCATCAGTGTATCCGGCTGAGTGTCGGACAGCCCTAGACTCTTCCTATTACCCTCCTTGGGATCCGAACTCTCCGGACTTGGGGTCATCGAAGCACTGACTTCTGGCCTTGACGGATCAGGAATCCTCGGTGACGACACCTCAGGGTCGCCCGCCCCGTGGGCGGGGAGATAGGTGGAGTTTCACTCTCCATCATCTCCGGAAGAAGATCCCCCAAAGACGAACTCTGTTGAGAAGAGCTACTAGCCGGACGAAGTTTTCTTCCCTTGCTTAGGCACCTTCGCTTCCAAGTCTTCGGAGGCGGCCCTTTTCCTCCCACGGGGGGAGGGAACCTTAGAATCGCCTCCCCGATTATCCTCCTTTGTGGAGACATTAATTCCCCCGGTTTGGATGTACAATGTATGAAGCTCGTTCTCAGCTTCTTTGCTCCTCCCTTCATCTTTTCCCGATGGCACTTGATTGGGTGCGTGTTTCAGCATCCGAGTAAGTACTGGTTTGGCAAGCCTTCGAGAAGAGGGGCGGACACCTGATCCTCTCCACCTTCTTTAGCCAATCCTGGCCACGGACAGTTTTCAGAATAAAGTTATGATAAACATGAACAGAGTGTTCGGTTGCAAAGTTACTTACTTGGGTATCTGGACGATTGCAGTTCAAACCCACATCCTCGGTGGTGTCCGGACACCTCACGCGAGATCCATAGAATAACCTATACATTCCTTCGAGTGTCATGCCGAAGAAGTGCTGAATAGTCCGTGGTCCTTCTGGGTTGAACTCCCACATCCGGAGAGGTCGACATTTGCACGGCAGGACTCGATGGACTAGCATTACCTGAATTACTTTGATGAGGCTGATATCCCCCTCAAGAAGCTCCAAAATGTGGCTCTGCAGTGTTGTTATGTCACTAGCAGGTCCCCAGGCCAGTCCTTCATTGACCCAGGATGCCAGTTGAGGCAGAGGGCCCGAGCGGAAGGCAGGGGCGGCCGCCCACCTTGTGCCTAAAGGAGCTGTGATATAGAACCACCTCCGTTGCCGTAAATCAGTCACCTCCAGGAAAGAACCTTCTGGCCATGGGGCATCGGCGTTTTTGCTTATTAGAGCACCTCCGCACTCCGCGTGTCACCCATCGATCACCTTCGGCTTCACATTGAAGGTCTTGAGCCATAAGCCAAAGTGTGGGGTGATATGGAGGAAGGCTTCACACACGACGATAAACAACAAGATGTGAAGGATGGAATCCAGAGATAGATCGTGAAAATATAGTCCGTAATAGAACATGAGCCCCCTCACAAAGGGATCAAGACTAAAGCCTAAGCCTCGGAGGAAGTGGGAAATGAATACCACGCTCTCGTTGGGTTCGGGAGTGGGGATGACCTGTCCTTGGGCAGGAAGCCTGTGCTGGATTTTGGCGGTCAGATACCTGGCCTCCCTGAGCTTCGCAATGTCCTCCTCTGTGACAGAGGAGGCCATCCATCGACCTTGAAGGTTGGATCCGGACATGATTGAATATCCGAAGTGCTTAAGCCTAAAGCTTTGGGTGGTGGAACTCAAGGTGGGGGAAGGAGCAAGCGTGGGAAGAAAAAGACAGGCCTCAGTCCCTCTATAAAAGGGGGAGAATATCAAGCGTCCTTAGCGTGACCGTTTGGGACTTGCCTAAAAACGAGGATTCATACCAACAGGCGTAGTTGGGTTACCCACACCCATATTGATGAGAATCCCGCATTAAGGGGGACACGATCTCTGCTTCGACAAGACGTGCCAATAAAATCGCCTTGCAATACGTATAGTGGAAGGCTGGGAAAAACGGTTCGAATAATGACCTGGCCGCGGCGTGAGGACACGCTGTGAAAAATTGTTAGCAGATTAAATTTATGAAGTATTGTGCTCTCTACGGTGGTATGTGGAAATTATTTTGCAGAGCCGGACACGATTTAAGTGTTCGAAATTTACTTTGGAGTATTCGTAGATGGAACCCGCCTTGCAATGCCGAAGACAATCTGCGCGCCGGACTCCTCGTCATTGAAGCCTGGTTTAGGGGCTACTAAGGGAGTCCTGGATTAGGGGGTATCCAGACAGCCGGACTATATACTTTGGTCAGACTGTTGGACTATGAAGATACAAGATTGAAGACTTCGTCCTGTGTCTGGGTCGGACTCTCCTTTGCGTGGAAGGCAAGCTTGGTGATTCAGAAGTTAGATCTCCTTCTCTGTAACCGACTCTGTGTAACCCTAGCCCCCTCCGTTGTCTATATAAACCGGAGGGTTTAGTCCATAGGACAACAACAATCATAATCATAGGCTAGCTTCTAGGGTTAGCCTCTACGATCTCGTGGTAGATCAACTCTTTTAATACTCATATCATCAAGATCAATCAAGCAGGAAGTAGGGTATTACCTCCATCGAGAGGGCCCGAACCTGGGTAAACATCGTGTCCCTAGCCTCTTGTTACCATTAGCCTTAGACGCATAGTTTGGGACCCCCTACCCGAGATCCGCCGGTTTTGACACCGACACCCGAGTCAAGAGATATGAAGTCTCCGACAAGTTCTACAGTTGTAAAATGGAGGAAAACAGTTCTGTCAGTGAGCACATACTCACTATGTCCGGGTTACACAACCATTTGTCTCAGTTGGGAGTTAATCTCCCAGATGACTCAGTCTTTGACAGGATCCTCCAGTCGCTCCCACCTAGCTACAAGAGCTTGGTGATGAACTACAATATGCAATGGATGGAGAAGTCCATTCCTGAGTTATATTCAATGCTGAAATCAGCGGAGGTGGAGATCAAAAAGGAACATCAAATGTTGATGGTAAATAAGACCACTAGTTTCAAGAAGGGCAAGGGTAAGAAGAACTTCAAGAAGGATGGCAAGGGAGCTGCCGCGCCCAGTAAACCAGTTGCCCGGAAGAAGCCAAAGAATGGACCCAAGCCCGAGACTCAGTGCTTTTATTGCAAGGGAAATGGTCACTGGAAACGAAACTGCCCCAAGTACTTAGCGGACAAGAAGGCCGGGAACACCAAAGGTATATGTGATATACATGTTATTGATGTGTACCTTACCAGTACTCGTAGTAGCTCCTGGGTATTTGATACCGGTGCGGTTGCTCATATATGTAACTCAAAACAGGAGCTGCGGAATAAGCAGAGACTGGCGAAGGACAAGGTGACGATGCGCATCGGGAATGGTTCCAAGGTCGATGTGATCGCCGTCGGCATGCTACCTCTACATTTACCTACGGGATTAGTTTTAAACCTCAATAATTGTTATTTAGTGCCAGCTTTGAGCATGAACATTGTATATGGATCTCGTTTAATGCGAGATGGCTACTCATTTAAATCTGAGAATAATGGTTGTTCTATTTATTAGAGAGATATGTTTTATGGTCATGCCCTGCTGGTCAATGGTTTATTCTTATTGAATCTCGAACGTGATGTTACACATATTCACAGTGTGAGTACCAAAAGATGTAAGGTTAATAATGATAGTCCCACATACTTGTGGCACTGTTGCCTTGGTCACATTGGTGTCAAACGTATGAAGAAGCTCCATGCAGATGGACTTTTGGAGTCTCTTGATTATGAATCATTTGACACGTGCGAACCATGCCTCATGGGCAAAATGACCAAGACTCCGTTCTCCAGAATAATGGAGCGAGTAACCAACTTATTGGAAATCATACATACTGATGTGTGTGGTCCAATGGGCATTGAGGCTCGCGGTGGCTATCATTATGTTCTCACCCTCACAGATGACTTAAGTAAATATGGGTATGTCTACTTAATGAAACACAAGTCTGAGACCTTTGAAAAGTTCAAGGAATTTCAGAGTGAGGTAGAGAATCAACGTGAAAGGAAAATAAAGTTCTTATGATCAGATCATGGGGGAGAATATTTGAGTCATGAATTTGGTACGCACTTAAGGAAATGTGGAATTGTTTCACAACTCATGCCGCCTGGAACACCTCAGCGTAATGGTTAGTCCGAACATCGTAATCGCAGTCTATTGGATATGGTGCGATCTATGATGTCTCTTACCGATTTGCCCCTATCATTTTGGGGATACGCTTTAGAGACAACCACATTCACTTTAAATAGGGCACCATCTAAATCCATTGAGACGACACCGTATGAATTATGGTTTGGGAAGAAACCTAAGCTATCGTTTCTAAAAGTTTGGGGATGCGATGCTTATGTCAAGAAACTTCAACCTGAAAAGCTCAAACCCAAGTTGGAAAAATGTGTCTTCATAGGATACCCTAAGGAAACCATTGGGTATACCTTCTACCTTAGATCCGAAAGCAAGATCTTTGTTGCCAAGAACGGATCCTTTCTGGAGAAAGAGTTTCTGTCGAAAAAAGTAAGTGGGAGGAAAGTAGAACTTGATGAAGTGCTACCTCTTGAACTGGAAAGTAGTGCAGCTCAAGAAAATGTTTCTGAGGTGCTTGAACCGTCTAGAGAGGAAGTTAATGATGATGATCAACGTACTTCGGATCAAATTGCTACTAAACTTCGTAGGTCCACAAGGACACGTTCCACACTAGAATGGTATGGCAACCCTGTCCTGGAAATTATGTTGTTAGACAATGGTGAACCTTCGAACTATGAAGAAGCGATGGCGGGCCAGATTCCAATAAATGGCTTGAAGCCATGCAATCCGATATAGGATCCATGTACAAAAACAATGTATGGACTTTGACAGACTTGCCCGATGATCGGCGAGCGATAGAAAATAAATGGATCTTTAAGAAGAAGACTGGCGCGGATGGTAACGTGACCATCTATAAAGCTCGGCTTGTCGCTAAGGGTTTTCGACAAGTTCAAGGGGTTGACTACGATGAGACCTTCTCACACGTGGCGAAGCTGAAGTCCGTCCGAATCATGTTAGCAATTGCTGCATTCTATGATTATGAATTATGGAAAATGGACGTCAAAACGGCATTCCTTAATGGCTTCCTTAAGGAAGAATTGTATATGATGCAGCCAGAACGTTTTGTCGATCCTAAGAATGCTAACAAGGTATGCAAGCTCCAGCGCTCCATCTATGGGCTGGTGCAAGCATCTCGGAGTTGTAACATTCGCTTTCATGAAATGATCAAAGCGTTTGGGTTTTTATAAACTTATGGAGAAGCCCGCGTTTACAAGAAAATGAGTGGGAGCTCTGTAGCATTTCTCATATTATATGTCGATGACATACTATTGATGGGAAATGATATAGAACTTTTGGAAAGCATAAATGCCTACTTGAATAAGTGTTTTTCAATGAAGGACCTTGGAGAAGCTGCTTACATATTAGGCATCAAGATCTATAGAGATAGATCAAGATGCCTCATAGGTCTTTCTCCAAGCATACCTTGATAAGATATTGAAGAAGTTCCATATGGATCAGTCCAAGAAGGTGTTCTTGCTTGTATTGCAAGGTGTGAAATTGAGCACGACTCAATGCCCGACCTCGGCAGAAGATAGAGAAAAGATGAGTGTCATCCCCTATGCCTCAACCATAGGGTCTATTATGTATGCCATGTTGTGTACCAGACCTGATGTAAACCTTGCCATAAGTTTGGTAGGGAGATACCAAAGTAATCCCGGAATGGAACACTGGACAGCTGTCAAGAATATCCTAAAGTACCTTAAAAGGACTAAGGATATGTTTCTCGTTTATGGAGGTGACAAAGAGCTCATTGTAAAGGGTTACGTCGATGCTAGCTTCGACACAGATCTGGATGACTCCAAGTCAGAAACCAGATATGTGTATATCTTGAATGGTGGGGCAGTAAGCTGGTGCAGTTGCGAGCAAAGCGTCGTGGCGAGATCTACATGTGAAGCGGAGTACATGGCAGCCTCGGAGGTAGCACATGAAGCAATCTGGATGAAGGAGTTCATTACCGACCTAGGAGTTATTCCCAATGCATCGGGCCCGATGACTCTCTTCTGTGACAACACTTGAGCTATTGCCCTTGCCAAGGAGCCCAGCTTTCACAAGAAGACCAGGCATATCAAGCGTCGCTTCAACTCCATTCGTGAAAATGTTCAAGATGGAAACATAGATATTTGTAAAGTGCATACGGATCTGAATGTCGCAGATCCGTTGACTAAACCTCTTCCACGAGCAAAACATGATCAACACCAGAACTCTATGGGTGTTCAATTCATCACAATGTAACTAGAGTATTGACTCTAGTGCAAGTGGGAGACTATTGGAAATATGCCCTAAAGGCAATAATAAAATGGTTATTATTATATTTCCTTGTTCATGATAATTGTCTATTGTTCATGCTATAATTGTATTGAGCGGAAACCGTAATACATGTGTGAATACATAGACCACAAGATGTCCCTAGTGAGCCTCTAGTTGACTAGCTCGTTGATCAATAGATGGTCATGGTTTCCTGGCCATGGACATTAGATGTCATTGATAACGGTATCACATCATTAGGAGAATGATGTGATGGACAAAACCCAATCCTAAGCATAGCAAAAGATTGTGTAGTTCGTCTACTAAAGCTTTTCCAATGTCAAGTATCATTTCCTTAGACCATGATATTGTGCAACTCCCGGATACCGTAGGAATGCTTTGGGTGTACCAAACGTCACAAAGTAACTGGATGGCTATAAAGGTACACTACAGGTATCTCCGAAAGTGTCTATTGGGTTGGCACGAATCGAGACTGGGATTTGTCACTCCGTATGACAAAGAGGTATCTCTGGGCCCACTCAGTAATGCATCATTATAATGATCTTAATGTGACTAAGTAGTTAGTCACGGGATCATGCATTACGGAACGAGTAGAGTGACTTGCCAGTAACAAGATTGAACGAGGTATTGGGATACCGACGATCGAATCCCGGGTAAGTAACGTACCGATTGACGAAGGGAATTGTATACGGGATTGCTTGAATCCCCGACGTTGTAGTTCATCTGATGATATCATCGTGGAACATGTGGGAGACAACATGGGTATCCAGATTCCGCTGTTGGTTATTGTCCGGAGAGCTGTCTCGGTCATGTCTGCATGATTCCCGAACCCGTAGGGTCTACACACTTAAGGTTCGATGACGCTAGGGTTATATTGGAAATAGTATGTGGTTACAGAATGTTGTTTGGAGTCCCGGATGAGATCCCGGACGTCATGAGGAGTTCCGGAATGGTCTGGAGGTGAATAATTATATATGGTAAGTCATTATACGGTCACCGGAAGTATTCGGGGATTTGCCGGTATTGTATCAGGACCACCAAAGGGGTTTGGGGGGTCCACCGGGAGGGTCCACCTACCCCGGAGGGCCCTATGGGCTGCATGTGGAAGGGAACCAGCCCCTAAGTGGGCTGGGCACCATCCCCTTAGGGCCCATGCGCCTAGGGTTGGGGGGGGGGGAACCCTAAGGGGGCGCCCCCTTGGCTTGGGGGACAAGCCCCCTCCCCTTGGCCACCACTACCCTCCCCTTGGCCATCGCCCCCCCTCTTGATCTCATCTAGAGGGGCCGCCCCCCTTCCCCTTCACCCTATAAATAGAGGGGAGGAGGGAGGGTAGAATCACCTCATCCAAGGCACAGCCCTCCCCCTCTCCAACACCCCCTCCTCCTCCGTTGAACTTGGTGAAGCCCTGCCGGAGAATTGCTACTCCACCACCACCACGCCGTCGTGCTGCTACTCGAGTTGTCTTCCCCAACCTCTCCCTCCTCCTTGCTGGATCAAGGCGCATGAGACGTCACCGGGCTGCACGTGTGTTGAACACGGAGGCGCCGTTGTTCGGCGCTTAGATCAGAATCGACCACGATCTGAATCGCTGCGTGTACGACTCCTCCAACCGCGTTCTTGTAACGCTTTCGTATAGCGATCTTCAAGGGTATGAAGATACACTCCCCTCTCCCTCATTGCTAGTCTCTCCATAGATTGATCATGGTGATGCGTAGAAAATTTTAATTTCTGCAATGATCCCCAACATGAAGGTGGTTGTATTAGCGGAAACGAGGCAATCAGATATGCAGGCTTTATAACTTCCACTTAGTCATAAGTGCTTTAAACTGGGGAAGCTAGCTACGAGCCCCCGGTTACTGTTTGGCGATAGCCGAGGTCAAGTAGTAAACACTTCGGGCAATGTTATGAATGGCACGTTATTTAAAATCATCATTGGATCGCTGACCAATTTACGCTTATTGTGGGAGTCAGTTTTCGGCTTTCTCCACTGAGGTGCTTAACCATGCGAGCTGTAAGCACAATCGCAGTGGTTCTCCCTTTGCACACCTAGCCTAACAAAGCGGAACGTAGGAGGCAAGCACAAGAGCCGGCCAACCCAACTATTAACCGAAGACACAATTTGAAACCGATGCATATATAGCAATATCCGAGAATGTTTTTGCCAAATCTCTAAAGGTGTCCGGCGTTGCACTGCGAGACTTATGCTAGAAACACACAAATAGTTTAAAAGTGCCATAAGCTTGGAAAACCAAAAAACATTAGTAAAAATTTGGCGTCCGAACAAGATCAATTGTTCGGTGCCAATCCAAAAATTGGAAAAAGTTGTGCTTCTATCGTGTTTTAACATGACACATCCGATCTCAAGACATCAAGCGGGCCAGCCTGCGGCTTTAAGCTCCTTATCCCAAAGGTGGAGTACTTCTCCGAGGTCAGTTTAGCAAACTAAACTCGAGCTACTTTTAGAGAGAAGACATGCTATCCGGCTATTGAATATACACTCGAGTCGAAAAGGGAGCTGTAGAAAAAGACTTTGCAACGACCAAGAAGAAAACACATTTACTATAAAACATCTCATATAAATTTTAAGAGCCCCCAAGTGACTTGGGTAAAAGAATTTTATGTATAATGATTGTATGTACCAAATGTTGGTAATATGCCCTAGAGGCAATAATAAAATGGTTATTATTGTATTTCCTTGTTCATGATAATTGTCTATTGTTCATGCTATAATTGTATTAACTGGAAACCGTAATACATGTGTGAATACATAGACCACAACATGTCCCTAGTGAGCCTCTAGTTGACTAGCTCGTTGATCAATAGATGGTCATGGTTTCCTGGCCATGGACATTAGATGTCATTGATAACGGTATCACATCATTAGGAGAATGATGTGATGGACAAAACCCAATCCTAAGCATAGCAAAAGATCGTGTAGTTCGTCTACTAAAGCTTTTCCAATGTCAAGTATCATTTCCTTAGACCATGATATTGTGCAACTCCCGGATACCGTAGGAATGCTTTGGGTGTACCAAACATCACAAAGTAACTGGATGGCTATAAAGGTACACTACAGGTATCTCCGAAAGTGTCTATTGGGTTGGCACGAATCGAGACTGGGATTTGTCACTCTGTATGACAAAGAGGTATCTCTGGGCCCACTCAGTAATGCATCATTATAATGATCTTAATGTGACTAAGTAGTTAGTCACGGGATCATGCATTACGGAACGAGTAGAGTGACTTGCCAGTAACAAGATTGAACGAGGTATTGGGATACCGACGATCGAATCTCGGGCAAGTAACATACCGATTGATAAAGGGAATTGTATATGGGATTGCTTGAATCCTTGATATCATGGTTCATCCGATGAGATCATCGTGGAACATGTGGGATCCAACATGGGTATCCAGATCCTGATGTTGGTTATTGGCCGGAGAGATGTCTCGGTCATGTCTGCATGATTCCCGAACCCGTAGGGTCTACACACTTAAGGTTCGGTGACGCTAGAGTTGTTATGGGAATTGTACGTGGTTAACGAAAGTTGTTCGGAGTCTCGGATGAGATCCCAGACGTCACGAGGAGTTCCGGAATGGTCCGGAGGTAAAGATTTATATACGGGAAGTCCTATTTTGGCCACCGGAAAATGTTTGGAATTTTTCGGTATTGTACCGGGAAGTTTCTAGAAGGTTCTGGAGTGGGGCCCACCTGCGCTGGGGGTCCCACATGAACGTGGGTAGTGGGGGCAAGGGCCCACACCCCTGGTCAAGGCGATCCAAGATCCCCACTTAGAAGGAATAAGATCATATCCCGAAGGGATAAGATCAAGATCCCTAAAAAGGGGGGATAACAATCGGTGGGGAAAGGAAAGGATGGGATTTCTTTCCTCCCACCTTTGCCAACGCCCCAATGGACTTGAAGGGCAAGAAATAAGCCCCCTACACCCCTATATATAGTGGGGAGGCGCATCGGAGCTGCACCCTTGTCCCTGGCGTAGCCTCTCCCTCCCCAACACCTCCTCCTCCTCCGTAGAGCTTGGCGAAGCCCTGCAGAAATACCACAAGCTCCACCACCATGTTGTCGTGCTGCCGAAGCTCTCCCTCAACTTCTCCTCTTACCTTGTGGGATCAAGAAGGAGGATACGTCACCGGGTTGTACGAGTGTTGAACGCGGAGGCGCCGTCCGTTCGGCGCTAGATCAGATCTTCTGCGATTTGAATCGCCGCGAGTACGACTCCATCAACCGCGTTCTTGTAATGCTTCCGCTTAGCGATCTTCAAGGGTATGAAGATGCACTCCCTCTCTATCTCTTGTTGCTAGAATCTCCATAGGTTGATCTTGGTGATGCGTAGAAAATTTTGAATTTCTGCTACGTTCCCCAACAGTGGCATCATGAGCTAGGTCTATTGCGTAGATTCTATGCATGAGTAGAACACAAGTTGTTGTGGGCGTTGATTTTGTTCAATATGCTTACCGTTACTAGTCCTATCTTGTTTCGACGGTATTGTGGGATGAAGCGGCCTGGACCGACCTTACACGTATACTTACGTGAGACAGGTTCCACCGACTGACATGCACTTGTTGCATAAGGTGGCTAGCGGGTGCCAGTCTCTCCCATTTTAGTTGGATAGGATTCGATGAAAAGGGTCCTTATGAAGGGTAAATACAAATTGGCATATCACGTTGTGGTTTTGGCGTAGCTAAGAAACATTCTTGCTAGAAACCTATAGCAGCCACGTAAAAACTTGCAACAACAATTACATGACGTCTAACTTGTTTTCGCAGCATATGCCGCGTGATGTGATATGGCCAAAAAGGATGTGATGAGTGAAATATATGTGATGTATGAGATTGATCATGTTCTTGTAATAGGAATCACGACTTGCATGTCGATGAGTATGACAACCGGCAGGAGCCATAGGAGTTCCCTTAATTTATTGTATGACCTGCATGTCATTGAATAACGCCATGTAATTACTTTACTTTATTGCTAAACCGTTAGCCATAATAGTAGAAGTAATAGTTGGCGAGGCAACTTCATGGAGACACGATGATGGAGATCATGATGATGGAGATCATGATGATGGAGATCATGGTGTCATGCCGGTGACGATGATGATCATGGCGCCCCGAAGATGAAGGTCAAAAGGAGCAAAATGGTATTGGCCATATCATGTCACTATTTGATTGCATGAGATGTTTATCATGTGTTTACATCTTATTTGCTTAGAACGACGGTAGCATAAATAAGATGATCCCTCATTAAAATTTCAAGAAAGAGTTCCCCCTAACTGTGCACCGTTGCGAAAGTTCATTGTTTCAAAGCACCACGTGATGATTGGGTGTGATAGATTCTAACGTTCACATACAATGGGTGTAAGCCAGATTTGCACATGCAAAACACTTAGGTTGACTTGACGAGCCTAGCATGTACAGACATGGCCTCGGAACACAAGAGACCGAAAGGTCGAACATGAGTCGTATAGTAGATATGATCAACATGAAGATGTTCACCGATGATGACTAGTCCGTCTCATGTGATGATCGGACACGGCCTAGTT
Organism: Triticum timopheevii; assembly: GCA_963921465.1. NCBI lineage: Eukaryota > Viridiplantae > Streptophyta > Magnoliopsida > Poales > Poaceae > Triticum > Triticum timopheevii. The sequence continues at coordinate 499,112,812 of OY997266.1, read as the reverse complement.
GACTCGGATCATGTATCACTTAGATGACTAGAGGGATGTATATCTGAGTGGGAGTTCATTAGATGAACTTAATTATCCTGAACATAGTCAAAAGGTCTTTGCAAATTGTGTCGTAGCTCTCGTTTTAGTTCTGCTGTTTTAGATATGTTCCTAGGGAAAATTTAGTTGAAAGTTGATAGTAGCAATTATGCGGACTGGGTCCATAAACCGAGGATTGTACTCATTGCTGCGTAGAAGGCTTATGTCCTTAATGCACCGCTCGGTGTGCTGAACCTCGAACGTCGTCTGTGGATGTTGCGAACATCTGACATACACGTTTTGATGACTACGTGATAGTTCAGTAACGTTAAATGGTTTAGAATTGAGGCGCCGAAGACGATTTTTGAAACGTCGCGGAACATAGGGGATGTTCCAAGGGCTGAAATTGGGATTTCAAGCTAGTGCTCACGTCAAGAGGTATGAGACCTCTGACGAGTTTTCTTAGCCTACAAACTAAGGGAGAAAATCTCAATCGTTGAGCTTGTACTCTGATTGTCTGGGTACAACAATCACTTGAATCGAGTGAGAGTTAATCTTTCAAATGAGATAGCGATGTTTCTCCAAAGTTACTGCCACCAAACTACTAGAGCTTCGTGATGAACTATAACATATCAGGGATAAATATGATGATGCTTGAGCTATTCACGATGTTTGACACCGCGAAAGTAGAAATCAAGAAGGAGCATCAATTGTTGATGGTTAGTGAAACCACTAATTTCCAGAAGGGCAAGGGCAAGAAAGGATACTTCATGAAACAACAAATCAGTTGCTGCTATACTGAAGAAACCCAAGGTTGAACCCAAACCCGAGACTAAGTGCTTCTGTAATAAGGGGAATGGTCACTGGAGCAGAATTACCCTAGATACTTGGTAGATAAAAAGGCAGGCAAGGTCGACAGAAGTATATTGGATATACATTATATTAATGTGTACTTTACTAGTACTCCTGGTAGCACCATGGTAATAGATACCGTTCGGTTGCTAAGTGTTAGTAACTCGAAATAAAAGGCTACGGAATAAACGGAGACTAGCTAAAGGTGAGATGACGATATGTGTTGGAAGTATTTCCAAGGTTGATGTGATCAAACATCGCACGCTCCCTCTACCATCAGGATCGGTGTTAAACCTAAATAATTGTTATTTAGTGTTTGCATTGAGCATAGACATGATTGGATTATGTCTATCGCAATACGGTTATTCATTTAAGGAGAATAATGGTTACTCTGTTTATTTGAATAATATCTTCAATGGTCTTGCACCTAAAATGAATGGTTTATTGAATCTCGATCGCAGTGATACACATGTTCATGACAAAAGATATATGATAGTAATGATAGTACCACCTGCTTGTGGCACTTCCATGTGAGTCATATTGGTGTAAAACGCATGAAGATGCTCCATGTTGATGTATCTTTGGACTCACTCGTTTTTGAAAAGTTTGAGACATGCGAACCCTATCTATTGGTATGTGTGCATGAAGAAACTCCATGCAGATGGATCGTTTGGATTCACTTGATTCTAAATCACTTGAGACATGCAAATCATACCACATGGGCAAGATGACTGAAAAGCCTCTTTTTCAGTAGGATGGAACAAGAGAGCAACTTGTTGGAAGTAATACATTTTGATGTGTGCTGTCCAATGAGTGCCAAGGCATGGAGTGGATATCGTTATGTTCTTACTTCGCAGATGATTTGAGTAGATGCTAAGTATATTTACTTGATGAAACACAAGTCTTAATTATTGAAAGGTTCAAGTAATTTCAGGGTGAAGTTGAAGATCGTCATGACAAAAGGATAAAATGTCTATGATATGATCATAGAGATGAATATCTGAGTTACGTGTTTGGTACACAATTAAGACATTGTGGAAATTGTTTCACAACTAATACCGCCTAGAACACCATAGTATGATGATGTGTCCGAACGTCATAGCTGCACCCTATTGGATATGGTGCATGCCATGACGTATCTTATTGAATTACCACTATCGTTTATGGGTTAAGCATTAGAGACAACCGCATTCACTTTTAATAAGGCACCACGTAATTCCGTTGAGATGACAGCGTATGAACTATGGTTTAGAGAAACCTAAGCTGTCATTTCTTAAAAGTTTGGGGCTGTGACGCTTATGTGAAAAGGTTTCAGCCAGATAAGCTCGAACCCAAAGCGGATAAATGCATCTTCATAGGACACCCAAAACAGTTGGGTATACCTCCTAATTCAGATCCGGAAGCAAAAATGATTGTTTCTAGAAACGGGTCCTTTCTTGAGGAATAGATTCTCTTGAAAGAATTGAGTGGGAGGATGGTGGAGGCTTGATGAGGTTATTGAACCATCACTTCAACCAGTGTGTAGCAGGGCATAGGAAGTTGTTCCTATGGCACCTCAACCAATTGAAGTGGAAGCTAATGATAGTGATCATGAAACTTCGGATCAAGTCACTACCAAACCTCGTAGGTCGACAAGGATGCGTACTACTTCAGAGTGGTACGGTAATCCTGTCTTGTAAGTCATGTTGCTAGACAACAATGAACCTACGAGGTATGGAGAAGTGATGGTGGGCCTGGATTCCGAAAAATGGCTAGAGGCCATAAAATCCGAGAGAGGATCCATGTATGAGAACAAAGTGTAGACTTTTGAAGAACTACTTGATGGTCATAAGGCTGTTGGGTACAGATGGATTTCAAAAGGAAGACGGACAATGATGGTAAGTGTCACCATTATAAGAAAGCTCGACTTGTCGCTGAGAGATTTTCCGACAAGTTCAAGGAGTTGACTACGATGAGACTTTCTCACTCATAGCGATGCTAAGAGTTTGTTAGAATTGTATTAGCAGTTACTGCATTATTTATGAAATCTTGCAGATAGGATGTCAAAAACCATTGTTTCCTCGATGAGTTGCTTGAGGAAAGGTTGTATGTGATACAACCAGAAGGCTTTGTCAATCCTAAAAGATGCTAACAAGTATGCAAAGCTCCAGCAATCCTTCTAAGGACTGTAGTAAGCATCTCGGAGTTGGAATATACACTTTGATGAAATGATCAAAGATTTTGGGCTTATACAAAGTTTATGAGAAACTTGTATTTCCAAAGAAGTGAGTGGGAGCACTATAGAGTTTCTGATGAGTATATGTTGTTGACATATTGTTGATCGGAAATGATGTAGAATTTCTGGAAAGCATATAGGGTTATTTGAAAAGTGTTTTTTCAATGGAAAACCTAGATTAAGCTACTTGAACATTGAGCGTCAAGATCTGTAAGGATAGATCAAAAACGCTTAATAGTACTTTCAAATGAATACATACCGTGACAAGATTTTGAAGGAGTTCAAAGTAGATCCACTACTAGGAAAACCCTTATTAGTAGCGCTGGTTATTTGGCTATTAGTAGCGCGGGTGGGCGCGCTACTGCTATGGCGCTACAGCTATTTTTTTAGCAGTAGCGCTTGTCTGAACCAGCACTACTGCTATCTGTATCTAGCAGTAGCGCACCTCTGCCCATCGCTATTGCTAATGCTAGTAGCTGCCCAGCGAACACACGCTACTGGTAAGCAGCGCTACTACTACTCCACAACCCCACGCTACTACTAGTATTTTCTTTTTTTTATGTTGCTGTATTCGTATTTTTACTTGTTTTATACAGTTACAACATACACATACACTGGAACTATATGAAAAAGGAATGTCTCATCATCACCATCGAAGTGGTAGAACATAGTCTCATCATATCAACATAGTCTCAACACAAATGATGTCGATCTCATCATCATCTCAAAATAGCGATACACATGACATGTATCTTACATTGTCACTGTAGACACATGTTTCATCATCTACCTAAACTAAGACATACACGATAAGAGCGATCACGATGATCAAAAGCGGTATTATGTAGTAGTTTTTGAGGCGGCGTTGGTTCTGAATCCCCTGTTTTGCTATGAATCAAGTAACTAGCTTCGGCTTCCGCTCTGCTATCAAACCCTTTCTGGCTTCCGCCGGAGAAGCCAGAGACTTGGGCCTGACACTCTGGCCACTCATCATACACACCCGGAACATGCCCTACATACACGGCATACCACTTCCTCGCCATCGTTGATCTATATACCTGTCAGAGATGCACATATATATATACCATGAAGCGAATTCAACAAAACAGTTATGAAATAGAAGCAACATATATAGTAAACATAGTTAACAAATTTTATCATACCAAAAGTAATTAACTAGAGCGCGGCACCATACATCTAATAGTTTCGTCGTACTGAGAGATTCGAAGTTTCGTCGTACATAAAGTAACAAGTAACTAAACAGACACATTGTTTTTAAGCAGTGCACTCTTCCCATCTGTCCATATACGGGAGGACAGACCCAAGCTTAGTGAAAGGCGTCATGTCCTGTCGCTGTAGGGCAATGCGGGTTCGGACGTCAGCTAGCGATATTGGGCCGGCGTAGAACATCCCATTCTCTTCGAGGACATCTTTGATGATGATGGACGCAATTTCCTGTTGGATCCGGTAGAAATCATTTCGAAGTCGATTATCCGGCACGGCTCCAAAGGCTTCGTCCCATCTGTGGATATGGGTATGGGATGAAGATTTCATGCAAAGTGATTGCACATCCCTTCTGTACTCCATCATTAGATGGATGACGTAGAATCCATCATTCTCACTTCTTGCCGGTTAGTGGATGCAACAAAAGTCAGTCTTGTGGGTGAAACAAAGCCCGGCCTTATTTGTTTTTTTGTGTTTGATGTAGCCACCCCGCATGCTGAAGCCCAGCAAAGCTCTGTCCAGAACATACTTTATGTGTGTGTAATCTTTCTTCTGTATGTTCTTCGATGGGTCCAAATATAGAGCGCAGGAGTAACGCGGGTAAAGAACAATGAGAATGGCATGACACCCCCCGCTGCGCAAAATACACGATCAAGTTTAGCCTCCATGCGTGCAAAGTAACTATTGAAATGCACGAAAGGATGTATATATGTGTTATAGTGCTATCCGCGGATGGCTTACCTGGGATGATAAGGTAGGAGAATCGTTTCTTTGTCATTATTGCTGACCAAGAAATCTTCGATGTACTGACTAGCATATTGACGGTTGGCATCGTTGACTGACAAGAAGCCCTCATGCATGTAGTATGGGTCCGCGACTGCAAGACCGGTGACTTGCTCTCTCCTGACGATGTAGTTCATGTGCAGCGCATACAGGCGGACGAACATAAAATTGAGTGTCCTCATTTGAAACATCTGGAAGATGTAATCAAACCTCAGGAAGAAGAGGTCTGTGGGGCATGTGTGGACATACATCTTGCAACTGCTCGGCACATGAACCATATAAAGTGGGTATCCTGGAACATCCGAGGCGAGGAGGCTTCTCTCTATCGAAAGCACATGCTCATGGAGTCTCCTGAGATCGCCTTCTATGGCAGCTAGTGCATTCCCCGGTACCATTGGCTCTCCCGCGACATGGATTAATGGCGCATGTTTCATCGGTACTTGGTCAACCTTGGTCGAAGGGTGTTGGCTGCTAGAACCAACATTGCCAGCTTTATTGGATTTTCTTGCTGCCGGTCTCTTCCTTTGCTTCTTCTTGGTGGGCTGAGGTGCTAGTGGGTCTGTCAGACCCTCCCTGAGCACCACCCCTAGTGTTGCCGGGCTCAACATTGGACAACTCTGGCTAAGTAGTTGAGCTTGGGTGGAGCCGGCATCTGGAGGCGTGTCCTGCGAGGATTGCATGAACAAAGACTTCTTGCACTCTCGAGGGCGTTCCGGCTCTGGTACATGCATCTCATATTCATATGGTTGACTCATTATTACTTCGTTGTCAAAGGCAGTATTGAGATACTAGTTAGGGTCATCGTCAGCATCCTCCATGTCATGATCCCTATCCTCTTCCATGGGGCAGATGGCGTCATCTACCGGCGGAACGGTTGGCCCTCCTTCCTCATGTCTCTCGATCTCAGCAAGTAGCACAGACGATGGTTGTACTTGTGTAGGTGGTGTTGTGGTCGTACCTTCATGAGGTCCCGTTGGTGTGCTCCCGGCCACCTCGACACGAAGAAGATTTTTCCGCCATAGGATCGGCCAATTTTTGCATTGGCCAAGCTGTGTGGGGGTCTCGTCATCCTCACCATCGGTTTGTATCGGACAAGGGAGACCCTCGTATCCCGCTTTAACACTCGCCACGGAGACCCTTAAGGCGTTATTAGGTATCTGCCGGCGGTGAAACAATCGATCCTTAGGCTTCACTATAGTACCCTTCCCCACATCCACTAACCCGCCCTTCATGTTGTAAAGGAGGGTGCATGGAGTGGAGTCGACCTACAAAGACATATACGTGCGGCGTCAGAGATCCAAAAAGAACAACAACTAAAGATTAATTAATTAGTTGAGTTGATGAAGGTGCGACGACGCGTATTTACCGTGAGGGCGTTGAGCTCAGCCAATGTCGACAGCCCGACATTGAAGCCAGAGACGGAGCTAGGGTTGCTATGCGAGCTGGGCGCAGGAGCAGGTGCTAGATGAGGTGCGGGTGCGGTTGCCATACTAGGTACGGGTATGTGTGCGATGTTCATTGAGTTGCTCCCGGTGAAGCTGGGCATGGGAAATTCACTTGGTGGCACATTTGGATTTTGTTGCACCCATGTGACCACTGTTGGAATCAAGGTTGTAAAGGCATCCATGAAATCAGCTCTACAAGCAGCGATTATCCCAGCTTTGGTATCAGCTTTTGCTTTCTCCATCGCCCGCGCCACCTTCTCATCGATAGTCACTTGACTGAACTTCTTTCTCTGTCTTTTGGCCTCGGGGTGCTCGCTATAATAGTACCTCCAAGTGGCCCCATCCCCGGCTCCATGCACACGTCCATATTGCGGCCGCTGGCCGGGCGGGTGTCCCATCATTATGTTCATGGCCCGGTTAAAAGGAGTGTCCCACTTGTACTTCGCCGACGACTGAGTCGACTGAGTCGACGAGTCGCTCTCGGCCGCCGCAAGCTTGTGTTGCTCTCTCTGCAAAATTGACCGTGAATCATTTACAAATGCGACTAGAATGTAGTATACTTCGTTGATCAGAAGCTAATATGTAAGGTGGTAAAAGGATAATTACCAGTATTCTCATGAATTTCCTAGTCGGCCCGTCGGTGAAAAAAATCTTTTTCTTGGGGTCCCACGAGAATCGGGCCCTGATGAAGTCGTGCTCCTGCTGGTCGGTGAACTCAACCAATGGGTCTGGGATCCCTTGACGTTCACGTTCTGCGTCCTCCTTAGCCCACACGGGCCTCTTTCCCATGTAACCACGACTTCCAAGGCGGTGGTTCCCCATGTTCTTTGCCTGCAGCTGCTTGCCTCTCTCCGACCTGGCCTTGGTAGCTTCTTCATTGCAAGTCTCCTTGAACTTTTCAAAGTCCTCTATCGTAATTTTCGGATTGTCTGCAACAATCTTGGCGTAGTTTTCATGGTCTACTTGAATCACCTTTTCCCCCTAGTTTTCCAAGCGCTCAATGCGTTGCTGAACTTCCCTAGGGCTTTGTTTTTTTCATGGCATGATCATCCCATGGGTCGACTTCGTCATTACGACCAGGGAACAGGAATCTTGCGTGCAACCTAGTTAGAAGCAGCTTCTTCAACTGATCATTCTTCCATATTTTTGTGGTGTTGATGTTAGCAGTATCCCGTAGGATGCATGCTAGTTGGTTGCCGTAACATGCTGCCACTTCTCGCGGCTCTATTGGCTTGAACTCGCCAGGGTGCACCGCCGTGACCACCAGTCTTCCGGTGCCGAGCTCATTTCGGCGTCGTGTCCTCTTTTCCTTCTTTCCCTCATTGGCTTGGGAGGTCCCGCCTTCCGTGCTATAGTTAGGAACATCATCAGCGCCAGTCTCAGTGCCGGTGTCGTTGGTGGCATCAGTGTCGGCGCCGGTGCCACCACCGTCGTCATCCGTCGGACAACCAGCTTCCTGTCTCTCCTCATCCACCAAAAAGTTGAGGTAGGCGTGTGCTCGACCTAATTGGGAGTGAGAACCTCCGGCCTCATCGGCGTCGGTCATGTTTCCTAGGGTTCAATGTCATAGTCATTTAATTATCAAGCTTCATATAAATAAGTGAATAATGACAAAAAAGTGACGACCTTTGTTTTGCCAGAAATGTCATTCATTCCCGTCGCGACAAATCTCAAGCACTCGATATGTCCAACTTTCTAGCACAAGTCATGCCGAAATTCACAGAAAATTTCGGCATGAGCTTTGCTAGAAAGTGCACATATAAAGCGCCTGAAATTTGCTGGAATGGAAATGAATCAACATTTCCGGCAAAACATAGGTCACTTAGGTCAATATTTTGCCAAATCATCAATATAAGATCTCAATAGCAGCCAAATCATCACACACACACACTGAATTAACTGAATCATGCATGATTCAGTTAACTGAATACTGTCAATAGCAGCAGCAGACATGCATCAATAGCAGCAGCACACATGCATCAATATTAACACTAACTATCACTGGGCTAACACTAACACTAACATCAATTAACTAACTGGCACTAACTAGCACTAACACTTGGGAGGGGAGGGAAAGGCACCTAGTGCTAGCTGGCGTTGCTGGGCATCGCCGGCTGCTTCACGGAGGGAGGCGCTGAAGGGGTCGGGGTCGGTGGCCGGCGTCGGGGTCGCCAGGGTCGCCGATCTGTAGAGAGCGGGAGGGGGTCAGAGAGAGAGAGAGAGAGAGAGAGAGAGAGAGAGAGAGAGAGCCGGGGCTGAGGGGTCAGAGAGGAAGGAAGAGGGGGCGGGGGGCATACCGGAGCGGGTGGGGGTCGGGGCGGGGCGGGGCGTGGCTGGCGTCGGCGGCGTGGGCGGGGCGGTCGAGGCTGGCGTCGGCGGCGTGGGCGGGGCGGGGCGGGGAGGGCGTCGGCGGCGGAGCGGGCGGGGCGGGGCGGGGCTGGCATCAGCGGCGGCGTGGGTGGGGCGGTGTCGGCGGTGGAGTCAAGAGGGGATCGAGCGGAGCAAGTGAGAGAGAGTCAGAGGGGATCGAGCGGACCGGTGCTATAGCTAACTTAGCTATAGCGCGTGTTGGCAAAACGCACTATAGCTAACTTAGCTATAGTGCTGGTCTAGCAATAACGCGCTACTGCTACTTATTTTCTTTACTTATTTTATATTTTCCTTTTTCTTAGCTATAGCGCTTCCCTGGATAAAACACGCTACTGCTAACTCTTTTTTTATTGCATTTCATTTTCCACAACTTATTAGTTCCTTTTTCTTTTTCTTTTCATTTCATTTTGCAAAACTTCCTTTCTTTTTCTTTTTCTTTTTCTTTCATTTGCACTTTCCTTTTTCTTTTCATTTCATTTTGCAAAACTTCCTTTCTTTTGCAATATACCACTGTTACCCTCCGGATAATAATTAGTATAATATATATCTTACATCATTTGACCGCTATCGGCGGTATACAAAATAGCTAGACACACACAAACTTTGGGATTAGTTTGTTAGCTAGGGCGATGACGACGCTTTAGACTGATCTTCTTCCCTCTTTTGTCCGATGTCGAATAATTGAGCCCATGGTCGTGACTTTTCCTTCTCCAGGGATTATGATCTTTCGTAGGTAATGTAGTCCTCATTCTTCTTTTGACATATGTTTCGTCGTCATCAGCATCATCTTCCCTCATCGGATCACCGTACTGGTCATAGTCTTCCTCGTTGGCGACTCCATCCATTCCGGCGATGCTCCTTTTGCTTGACTTCACGACAACACGGCTGGGATTGATCGGATCAGTTATGAAGAAACATTGTGTCACGTGTTTAGCGTGTACCCATGGCTCATTTTTGGCGATGGCGTTGACGGTACCCCTATCATCGGAGTCGGGTATACACATGGTAGTGAAATGTCGGTTTTCTGTGTGTACATTTTTAGCACATCTGACACGGAACATCGTCGTGTTATGCAATCGAGAGTAGTTAAGCTCCCATATCTCTTCGACCCTTCCGTAATATCTTTCAATTACATTCCTGGTCATGGCTTTCATCGTCACCCCTGAGTTTTGGTCATCACTGTTTTTATCTTTCTCCTCCGTGTAGAACGTGTATCCGTTGATATCGTATGCTTGATAAGTCGCGAGGTTGGTCGAGGGGCCATGTGCTAAGGCGTATATGAGTGTTCCGTTCGGACAACCCTCGTCCGGGGGATTAGCCAGAACTCGCTCTTTGGACCAACGCAAGAAAGTGGAGTTGTGCTCTCTAATAACTTCAGCGTCCGTCCTGTGCACCCCACGGTCACGGTACTTCTTTGCGATGGTCTCTTTGTGCAGTGTCACGAAATCTTCCAGCACATCTAGGTGTTGTAGCACTACTAAGTTTGCCCTGTCAAGGTCGTTTTGTCGGCCCGAGCGTAACACATTCACATCCCTATGACCGTTGGTGTGACCTTCGCCTTTGAGCCTTCCAAAGTGCTTGTTGACGGGCGAACCAACAACAGGGTCTTTGGTCAGATAACTCTCACATAAAGAGATGCACTCTTTGGTCAGATATCCCTGGACTATGCTTCCATCTGGATGGGACATGTTACGAACGAATCCTTTGATTACCCCATTCATCCTCTCGAACGGCATCATGCTATGCAGGAATGTCGGCCCTAGGTCGATGATGTCGTCCACGATGTGGATACATAGATGCACCATGACATCAAAAAACGCGGGCGGGAAGTACATCTCGAGCTCATTCAGTATGACAACGATCTCTTCATGTAGCCTATGGAGTTGCTTCACACCGATCGACTTTCGAGAGATAGCATCAAAAAAGTGGCATAGGTCAGTAAGCGTCTCACGCACATGTGTGTCCATAATCCCTCTAAGTGCAACCGGGAGTAACTGCGTCATCATCACATGACAGTCGTGAGACTTCATCCCACTGAACCTTTTTTTCTTAGTGTCCAGATATCTGCTTATCTTCCCACAGTATCCGGAACTGACTTTGATTCCGGCAAGGCACTTGAACAATTGATCGACCTCCTTTGGATCTAAGGTGAAGCAAGAGGGGGGGGGGCAATATTGTTGTTCCTTCTTGTTTACTTTTTTGCCCCTATCTTCCGTCTCCGTCTCCGTCTCGGTCTCCTCTGATGACCTTTTACCGGGCATTTGAATATCTTTCCTGATTTTCAAAAATTCCAAGTATTTTCTTGCCTTCGGCCCATCCTTGGTCCTCTCTGGCATGTTCATCAATGTTCCAAGCAAACTCTCAAGGATATTTTTTGTGCTATGCATTTGATCAAGGCTATGAGGCGTGTCGAGTATGGGCCAGTATTCCAAGTCCCAGAAAACAGATCTCGTCTTCCATATCTTCAGCAGGGGCTCCAGCGCCTTTTTCTTCGTCTTTCCCGGCGAGGGGCACTCTTCCCAGTTCTTCAATAACTCATATATTCCTGCACCGCTACGCTTATGTGGAGGACCTCGATGCTCAGCCTTACCATTGAATAGATCTCCACACTTTCTCCATGGGTCATCCTTCTCGAGCCATCTTTGATGCCCCATGTACACGATTTTCGAAGACCCGCCATCTTTCGATAGCTGCAGAGAAGTTGTATCATCCATGCACCTTGTGCATTCGCAATATCCGTGGCACACCTGGCTGGAGAGATAGCCGTAACCGAGATAGTCCTGCACCGTCGTGATCAGCGCGACTCTCATGTAGAAATACTCTCCTTTGCTTGCATCCCATGTCTTGGCCGGTGTTGTCCATAAGGTCTGTAACTCCTCTTTCAGTAACCCGAGATACAGATTTATATCATTTCCCGGTTGTCTCGGCCCTTGAATAAGCATAGCCATGTGTATGTATTTTTCCTTCATGCAAAACCAGGGGGGAGGTTGTACATCCATACAAACACGGGCCATGTGCTATGATTGGTGTTCTGGTTGCCAAATGGATTCATGCCATCACTACTAGCATTGCACATTTTATGTCGTGAAGCATTGCACTTTGGACAGATGGATTTTTCCGCGTGCTCGTTCCGATATATGATGCAATGATTGATGCATGCGTGATATATAATATGTGGCAGATCAAGAGGGCACACGATTTTCTTTGCCTCCTCGACACTAGTAGGACACAGGCTTCCCGCGGGAAGAACCTTCTTTAGGTACTTCACAAGCTCGTCCAGGCTTGTATCTGTCCATTTGTTTTTTGCCTTCATATTTAGAAGTTCTAGTGTGAAACTCAAGTGGGTCACTTTGGAATTATTGCAACCATCATACAAAGGAGTCATCGAGTCTACCTCCAGTTGCGCCAGTTTGGCCTCCTCTCTAGAAGCAGCTCTGTCGCTAGTCGTCTTCTTGCGAAGCAGGTCTCGAACATGCGGGTCCCGCATGGCTGAACTTAGTAGCGACGAATACGGTGGCGTGTCCGCGTCTTCTCTGCCTTGAACTGCCTCTTCGCCATCGACATTTCCGAGGCCATCTTCCTCTTCGGGCATATAATTGGCCATCTCTTCGTCTGGTGGCCCCATGTCGTTATTTCCTGCCCCATCGACGTCCTCCTCCTCCTCCTCCTCATCTTCTTCTTCACTTATCCACCAAGTATGGCCATGCATGAAACCATGCATGAGCAGGTGCGCCTTGAATTTACCACCCTCAAAGGGGTCGAGCCTGAATATTCCTTTGCATTTTCGACACAGACATAAAACATCCCTCAGTCTTTTTTCATACATGTCATCCACAACGGATTGCCAGTATCTTTCCACCTTCCTTCCATTGACCTTCATCATCACCTGCGGGCGGAGCAAATATTATAACCACGTATATATGCATGCATGGATCAAATTCATACAAAAATTCGGCATGACCTTCCCTAAACATAGGATATATTGAGTTTGCATGCCCGAAATTCGCCAAAACGGAATTGAATCGACATTTTGGCAAAACATAGGCAACTAATGTCACCCACATTATTTCATCAAATACACAATGTAGGCAACTCAAATTATGCCACACACAATTCGGTATATATATTCTCATATCGCCCATATATATATAGTTTCGGTCCTATCCACACAAACACCTTTTTTTTCTCACCTATGTGTCGAGAGGGATATCGAGCACCTTTCTTCTTAATTACCTAGTAGCTCTAGATATATAGATGTAACTAACTAGCTAGCTAGCTAGGGAGAGAGAGAGAGCTAGCTAGCTATAGGAAGATAGTAGGAGAGGAGAGGGAGAAAAGAGGGAAGGCAGTAATAGAAGTGGGAGGAGGGAAAAGAAGAGGGGGAGGGAGGGCATTAATGGAGGGGGTGGTGGTGGAGGGCACAAAGAAAAGGGGGATGGTGGAGGGTAAAGAAGGGGGGGAGGGAGGGGGCTCTAATGGAGGGGTGGTGGAGGGGCAAAGAAGAGGGGGGAGGGAGGGGGCTCTAATGGATCTAGGGGTGGTGGAGGGGCAAAGAAGAGGGGGAGAGAGGGCTCTAATGGAGGGGTGGTGGTGGGGGAGCATTGAAAGGAACAAGCAAGGTGCAAGGAAAGGGGGAGAAAGGAAGGGGGAAGAAGAGAGGGGAGGAAGAAGGGGAAAGGTGGTAGGTGGCTGGCGGGCATAGCAGTAGCGCGGGTCACCCATACGCGCTACTGCTATGGCAGCTTGCAAACTATCTACCGCTAGGGTTGCACTACTTATAGCGCTGGCAAGAAACACACGCTACTAGTAAAATGTTATACATAGAAAAATTAGCAGTAGAGCGCTTTGTAAGACAGGTGCTATAGATACTATACTAGCAGTAGCGCAGGTTGGAGGACAGGCGTTGCTGCTATGTTTTGACCAGGGGGTGTGGTGTGTTACACTTAATAGTAGCGTGGGCCTTGGTAACAAGCGCTGCTGCTAACATATACCAATAGCGTTGTTTGTAGCCAGCGCTACTACTAACTACTAGTAGCGTTGGGTTGCAAACAAACGCTACTGGTAAACTTCTATCTATAGGCATTTTCCTAGTAGTGATCGGCAAAGAAGGAGTTCTTGGTTGTGTCATAAGGTGTGAGTATTGAGTAAGACTCAAGACCTAACCACGACAGAAGAGAGAGAAAGGACGAAGGTCGTCCCCTATGCTTCAGACATAGGCTCTACAGTATGCTATTCTGTGTACCGCACCTGAAGTGTGCCTTGCCATGAGTCAGTCAAGGGGTACAAGAGTGATCTAGGAATGGATCACAGGACAACGGTCAAAGTTATCCTTAGTAACTAGTGGACTAAGGAATTTTCTCAGTTATGGAGGTGGTAAAAGAGTTCGTCGTAAAGGGTTACGTCGATGCAAACTTTGATACTAATCTGGATGACTATGAGTAGTAAACCAGATTCATATAGTAGAACATTTATTTGGAATAACTCCAAATAGTGCGTGGTAGCTGCATCTACAAGATGACATAGAGATTTGTAAAGCACACACGGATCTGAAAGATTCAGACCTGTTGACTAATAACCTCTCTCACAAGCGAGATATGATCAAACCCCATGGGTGTTGGATTCATTACAATCACATAGTGATGTGAACTAGATTATTGACTCTAGTGCAAGTGGGAGACTGTTGGAAATATGCCCTAGAGGCAATAATAAAATGGTTATTATTGTATTTCTTTGTTCATGATAATTGTCTATTGTTCATGCTATAAATGTATTAACTGGAAACCGTAATACATGTGTGAATACATAGACCACAACATGTCCCTAGTGAGCCTCTAGTTGACTAGCTCGTTGATCAATAGATGGTTATGGTTTCCTGACCATGGACATTGGATGTCATTGATAACGGGATCACATCATTAGGAGAATGATGTGATGGACAAGACCCAATCCTAAGCATAGCACAAGATCGTGTAGTTCGTTTGCTAAAGCTTTTCTAATGTCAAGTATCATTTCCTTAGACCATGAGATTGTGCAACTCCCGGATATCGTAGGAATGCTTTGGGTGTACCAAACGTCACAACGTAACTGGGTGACTATAAAGGTGCACTACATGTATCTCCAAAAGTGTCTGTTGGGTTGGCACGAATCGAGATTGGGATTTGTCACTCCGTATGGCAGAGAGGTATCTCTGGGCCCACTCGGTAATGCATCATCATAATGAGCTCAATGTGACTAAGTAGTTGGTCATGGGGTCATGCATTACAAAATGAGTAAAGTGACTTGCCGGTAATGAGATTGAACGAGGTATTGGGATACCGACGATCGAATCTCGGGCAAGTAACATACCGATTGACAAAGGGAATTGTATACGGGATTGCTTGAATCCTTGACATCGTGGTTCATCCGATGATATCATCGTGGAACATGTGGGAGCCAACATGGGTATCTAGATCCTGCTATTGGTTATTGGCCGGAGAGATGTCTCGGTCATGTCTGCATGATTCTCGAACCCGTAGGGTCTACACACTTAAGGTTCGGTGACGCTAGAGTTGTTATGGGAATTGTATGTGGTTACCGAAAGTTGTTTGGAGTCTCGGATGAGATCCCGAACGTCACGAGGAGTTCCGGAATGGTCCGGAGGTAAAGATTTATATATGGGAAGTCCTATTTTGGCCACCGGAAAATGTTCAGGATTTTTCGGTATTGTACCAGGAAGTTTCTAGAAGGTTCCAGAGTGGGGCCCACCTGCAAGGAGGGGCCCACATGAACGTGGGTAGTGGGGGCAAGGCCCCACACCCCTGGTCAAGGCGATCCAAGATCCCCCCTTAGAAGGAATAAGATCATATCCCGAAGGGATAAGATCAAGATCCCTAAAAAGGGGGGATTGTCGAATTCCGGGTTCCGGCAGACCCTCTAGATTCGAACACTGGGGTGCACGCGGAGATTTCGCCCTCTACCTACCTGCACCTCACCGCCTTGCTAGGATCTAAGCTATGAAAGGAATAACACAAGAGACCAAGGGTTTATACTAGTTCGGGCCACCATTGTGGTGTAATACCCTACTCTAGTTTGTGGTGTGGTGGATTGCCTCTTGGGCTGATGATGAACAATACAAGGAAGAACAGCCTCACGAGGGTCTGTTCTTGGCTGGTGCGATGAACTGCTCGGGGGAGTTCAGTCGCTCTCTCTCTGCTGGTTTCTAGATGATGATCTCGATCTGATCCCCCTCTCTACCTTGTGGGTGGCTAGTCCTATTTATAGGCAAAGACCCTGAGCCTCTTCCCAAATATTGAGCGGGAAGGGCGCCAACAATTGGCCATTTTAAAGGGGAACATCTAGTACACTTATCATGACTAAAGTTGGTCCTCGCCTGCCAAAGGCTCTAGTGGTGACGCCGGCTTGGGCTCCACAATGACTTCTTTCCTGCCGTTGCGATGGTCTTGGTCTTGTTTCACCGAAATGGATGCCTTTGCTTGATGCTCTCGCCTGCGCTTGCTCCGTTTGCACCAAATAGGAAAGGAGGACACTGCGCGGGCTGGCACCCGCCTGGCGCCCTTGGTCATCATGGCTTGCGTCATGGGCACCTCGTGAGGTACCCCGCCTTGATCTCTCTGCCTCCTCGCGAGCTAGCCTGACGAGGCTGTGCCTGAGGAAGCTCCATGTCGTCCACCCCGCGAGGCTTGGCCCCTCGCGAGTGTCTTGAGCTCGTGCTGATGAAGATGGGACGTGCTGGGCCGCCCCTTGAGCCACGTCACAGGCTGCAGGCAGGCAAGTTTGGGGACCCCCGTTCCCAGAACACCGACAGTAGCCCCTGGGCCCAAGGCGCGCCCGGACTTGGCTGAGCAGAGAAGCGAAGGGGCAAGTGCGAAGCGCCACGGGCCCTAACAGCCTGCGGCCTCGGGCGCCGCCTGGCGGTCGGTTGGTCGTGCGCGGCTCCGCTCCCCATGACGCCTCGGCGACTACATGAATTGACAAGTCCCTACATGCAAAGCGGGTCATGATTACCTGTAATCGTGGAGGACGGCGGTTGGCCTCCTCTTGCTATAAGTACGGGACGGCGCCTGCCCTTCCGGTCCATCCCCTCTTGCTTCTCCTTCTTCTTCATGGCTCCGCCAAAGAGGTTCTCGGCCGCGGAGAAAGGAAAGGCCTGGCGCCATGACGCCTCGGCGACTACATGAATTGACAAGTCCCTGCATGCAAAGCGGGTCATGATTACCTGTAATCGTGGAGGCCGGCGGTTGGCCTCCTCTTGCTATAAGTACGGGACGGCGCCTGCCCTTCCGGTCCATCCCCTCTTGCTTCTCCTTCTTCTTCATGGCTCCGCCAAAGAGGTTCTCGGCCGCGGAGAAAGGAAAGGCCCGCCAGGTGGAGCCCGACTCTCCCCCACCCAAGCGCGGTCGAGGCCGTCCCTGCAAACACCCTGCGACTCCCATGGTGGCTCCTCATGGTCGCGGAGGTGATCTTCCACGTGGTGACGGGCGGCAGGCCACCGCTGGGGGACGCACTATGTCCGCGCCACCCCCTAGGCCGCGCTCCCACTCGGCAGAGGTACTGCCGGAGTTCGTTGTGTGGTCGGTGGAACCAGCTAGCACCCGGCTCCAACTTCCTCGCTTCCTCCTAGGTGAGCTTCCGGCTGGCGCCCCGGGCGGCCTCTGGCTTCAGGCGGAGGATTGCTGCAGCCGAGCCTCCTGGGCTTCGCTGGAGGTCTCTGCAGCCGGGAGCCTGGCCCTGACCCGCGGCTGGCAAACGTTTGCCCGTGCGCGTTGTCTGAGCCGGCGGTGCACCCTACACTTCAATTTCGACGGCGATGCCACCCTCTATGTGAGGGTGTTCGGGGAAGATGGTCGCCGTGCTGGGTGTTGCCCTGAGAACGACGACCATGGCCGTGGGTCCAGCCCTGGCAACGATGAAGACGATAGCGCGCGCGTGGTCGGCGGCGGTCGGGGTTCATCGAGCTTCGACGGCTCTTCTTCGGGCAGCGGCTCCTCCAGCGGTTGCCGTGATCAGCCTCCACACCACCGCGCCCGCCTGGAGGGAGGTAGCGGGTCTGCCCGCCGTCGCGCCTCGGTGAAGCGCGAGACGGAGTCCTCCTGAGCTCCGGAGGCGGTTCGAGTCTCCCCCGCGAGTTGGTGCCGGGCGAGTCGCGCCCATTTTGTTCTTTTTCCCTTTTCCCGCGCAAAGAGACAGTAGTGTAGGGCCCCGCGGGGGCGTGCTTGGACTATTGCTGTTAATTATCGTGCTGCCTCCGTTATTCCGGTATTGTGCCTTTGTGCCGCACGCCTGTGCGTAGAAATTACTTAGCTCGGGGAGGAGGCCTGTCGTGACCTTTGCTTCCCGAGGCCGAGGCTTCGTCGAACGCTTCATGCCCTGCGAGTGTTAGTCTAGAGAGGTAGTTCCCGGCCTCAGCTGTGGAGGCGACCGACCCAGGTCCTATCGTCGTGTCGCGGTGCCCGTGGGGCACAGACTGGAGGGGTGCTCCTGTAGTCGACCCGGGTAGGAAAGCCTCGAATGATAAGGGCAGAAAACACTCGCGAGGGTGCCCACGTCGCTCCCTCGCGAGACTTGCACGAGAGAAATCGGGGCAGGGGAGCGAAAACAAGGCAAAGAGTCACAAGCCAAAGGCAACAACAGCTTCAATAAAATCTCGAATGGGGATGAACAAGCCAACTGCAGAAAGCAAATGGGTATGAACAAGCCAACCGCGTCCGGCACCTAATCTAGTCTTCGACGTCTTCTCACCAGCGCGGAGCTAAGTGCTGCCACTGGGCGTGGGAGGGAGCCCTAGGGCCTGAGGCTGGCGCTCCTGAGACTCCGGGGCGTGTACAGCCCCAACTCATTATTACGTGAGAGTGTCACGGGCGGCGAGCTTCATAGGCATTGGCCTTCTTCACAGGCTCCGGGCCTTCCTCGGAAAGATAAGCTTCACAGGCGTTCGCCTTCCTCACGGGCACCGGGCCTTTTCCAAAACGCGACAGCTTCACAGGCATTCACCTTCTTCACAGGCTCTAGGACTTTTCCAAAACGCGACAAATTCACAGGCGTTCGCCTTCTTCACAGGCTCCGGGCCTTCCTCGGAAAGATAAGCTTCACAGGCGTTCGCCTTCCTCACAGGCACCGGGCCTTTTCCAAGCCGCGACAACTTCACAGGCGTTCGCCCTATTCACAGGCTCTGGGCCTTTTCCAAGACGCGACAACTTCACAGGCATTCGCCCTCTTCACAGGCTCTGGGCCTTTTCCAAGACGCGACAACTTCACAGGCGTTCGCCCTCTTCACAGGCTCTGGGCCTTTTCCAAGACGCGACAACTTCACAGGCGTTCGCCCTCTTCACAGGCTCTGGGCCTTTTCCAAGACGCGACAACTTCACAGGCGTTCGCCTTCTTCACAGGCTCTGGGCCTTTTTAGGGGTAAAACCTCCGGAGGTGCTGGATGTTCCACGCGTTCTGGACGGGTACCCCCTCCTGAGTCTCCAAGCGCGTGGAGCCGGGTTTGGAAACATGAACAACCTTGAACGGGCCCTCCCACATGGGAGAGAGCTTATGCAGTCCCTCCCTGGAGAGAACCCGCCTGAGCACGAGGTCCCCTACCTCGAGAGTCCTGGGGCGGATGTTGCGGCAGTGGTATCGCCGCAGCGCTTGTTGGTATCTTGCCGCTCGGAGCGCACGTTCCCGGCCACTCTCCTCCCCCAGCATGAGGTCCGTCCCCCGCATGGCGTTCTGTTGCACCTCGTCGAGCGTCAGGACCCATGCGGAATGACGTCTGACCTCGTGAGGGAGGACCACTTCAGCTCCATAGACCAGGAAGAATGGGGTCTCACCAGTTGGCTTGGCCGCGGTTGTGCGGATGGACCACAACATGGGCTGAAGCTCGTCGTACCAACCTCGGTCGCAGGCCTCCAACTTCTTCTTGAATGTCCTGGTCTTGAGGCCTCTCAGGACCTCCGCGTTGGCCCGCTCGTCCTGACCGTTTCTCCGGGGGTGCTCCACTGAAGCGTAGCATATCTTCATTCCAAGGTTAGCACAGTATGTTTTGAAGAGGTTACTGGTGAACTACGAACCGTTGTTGGTGATGATGCGGTTCGGCACCCCGAACCGGCTCATGATGCCCTTGATGAACTTGACCGCAGAACCCGCGGGGATGGTGCGGACGGCTTCCACTTCAGCCCACTTGGTGAACTTGTCCATGGCGACATAGAGGTAGCGATAGCCCCCTGGCGCCCGAGGAAATGGGCCCAGGATATCCAGCCCCCAGACTGCGAATGGCCACGAGAGGGGTATAGTTTGCAGTCCTCCTGCCGGCTGATGGATCTACTTGGCATGGAATTGGCAGGCCTCACAAGCCATCACCAGTTTGACAGCATAGGGCCCTCAAGGTGGGCGTACAATGTGGGCTGCCACTCATGACTCTTGACTCCTGTAACTCCTGCGCGATCTGACCGACGAACTCCTGAGGGTTTGGCCCTCCTTGCCTTGCTCCTCCCTGAGGGAAACATGCTTTGAAGCACGCCTCCAGGTGGTGCCCGAGCGCCTCCGTCGTGACCTTAGCAAGGTCGGTGGCCCTCCAGGAGGGAGCCCCCGAGCCTTGCTTGAGGATGGCGCCGAGCGCGCCTTCCTATGCGACAGAAGGAGGTGCCCCCTGAGCAAGCGCAGACCCTGAGGGGCCTGCCTCCTGAGGGGTCGGGCCTGTCGATGTCTTCTTCTTCTTGGGAGCGGTCTTAGGGAGCCTCCCGCTCCCGCGATCTGGGTCTTCAAGTGATGCGGCCTGAAAAACTCGCTCTAGGGAGCACACTGCGTCTCTTTCTTCACAAGGCACCGTGATGACTCCATCGCTTCCTGGCATCTTGAGGACATTGTAGCCGTGATGAGTCACGACCACGAACTTGGAGAGAGATGGGTACCCGAGGATGGCGTTGTATGGCAGGCGAATTTGGGCAACGTCGAAGTCGAT
The DNA here is from genome assembly GCA_963921465.1 of Triticum timopheevii. Lineage (NCBI taxonomy): Eukaryota > Viridiplantae > Streptophyta > Magnoliopsida > Poales > Poaceae > Triticum > Triticum timopheevii. Next base: position 499,091,961 of record OY997266.1, on the reverse strand, counting down.
GAGCTCGGTGCGGTAGTTGTTGCGTGCCCCAAAGGTGACAGGGAGGCGGACCTGCCCAATCGGAATCGTGGAGCCATCAGTGACTCCAGAGAAAGGCTTGGTTGGCTGAAGCTAATCGTAAGGCACTTGGAGATTGTTGAATGTCTCTACGGACAGGACATTGAGCCCTGCCCCGCCGTCGATGAGGGTCCTGGTGACTTGCACGTTGCTGATGACTCGGGAGCAAAGCATCGGGAGGACTCCAGCTGTGGCCGCGCACTTGAGCTGATCCGCTGAGCTGAATGTTATGGCACACGCTGACCACCTGAGAGGGCGCGTGGCTTCGAGCTTGGGGAGGACTGCATTCACTTCGCGGGCGAACTGCTTGAAGATGCGCTGAGAGGCTGGGGCTTGAGCTCCGCCCAGGATGCAGGCGATCGCGCACGGCTCCTGGAAGCCCCCCAGCCCCCTCGTCTTGATGATGGTCCTCGTTTCTCCTTGGCTACGGTGGCAGTGGAGGGAGGCCTGCGTTTCCTTGCGGACGATCCTCGCGAGGCTGATCCCTCCAGTCTCCCTCGCGAGGCTGATCCTGCCAGCGATCCTCGCGAGATCGGTCGCGCCACCGTTGGCGAGGGCCGCGGTCTTCCCAGCGTCCTGCGTCCCTTCCTCCTCCTCGTCCATAGCCTCGCTCGTTGCGGTCGGGGCGTCGGCCGATCCTCCCTTCTCGCACGGCTCGGAGCTCTTGACATTCGTTGGTGTTGTGGGTGTGGAGGTTGTGGTACACACAGTACCGGCTGCCCTTGAAAGACTCGGGCTGATCTCTGCCCTGCTTGGTGTCTGGTTCTGCCGCGAGCATGGCAGCCCCCTTGTGCTTCACGTCCTTGGCCTTGGATTTTTTCTCTTCTGGGTCTATGGCTGGTAGCTCGAGGAGGGAAAGGTGCCCTTCCTCACCCCTGGCGCACTTGTTCGCCAAGTTGAACAACTCCAAGGAAGTGCACAGATCTTCATGCATCGCCAGCTCCTCCTTCATCTTGACGTCATGCACACCGTCGGAGAAGGCTGAGATGATGGCCTCCTCGGTCACCTTGGCAATCTTGAGGCGTGCGTTGTTGAAGCGCTGGATGTACTTCTGCAGTGTCTCCCCTGGTTACTTCTTGATGCGGCGCATGTCGCTCACGGCAGGTGGCCGGTCGCGAGTCCCTTGGAAGTTGGCGATGAAACGGGTGCGCATCTCGTCCCAGGAGGAGATCGTGCCAGGAGCCAGGTTCAGGAGCCAGGTGCGGGCCCCGTCCTTGAGTGCCATGGGAAACCAGTTTGCCATGACCTTCTCGTCCCCGTTGGCGGCTTCGATGCCCAGCTTGTAGGGTCGGCCGTGCCGTCGTAGCGAGGAGGCATGTCTGGCTTGAACTTGCCGGGCCATGCGACGCTGCACAGCTCGGTGCTGAAGGCGCGGTAGCCCGCTGTGGCCACGGGAGGCCTTCGGTGACGAAGAGCTTGGTCTTGCGGGTCCCCATGTGCTGCAGCTGGGAGCAGCACGAGGTCTTGGCGTGCTGGAACAGGAGCGTGGTCGCGACGGGCCGGAGCAGGGAGCACTCGGGCAGCTTCTTGGGGGCGAGGGACCTCTTGGCAACTCTGCTCTTGCCGCGCTGGCGCCGGACGGAGTGGGTTTTGCCCAGGGGCCACGCGCCTTGGGGCCAGGGCGCCTTCTTGAGGGGGAGGCGGCTGAGGCGCCCCCGGAGCTTCATTGCCCGCGCAGGGAAGGGCGCGGTGTAGCGAGATGGACGGTGTGGGGGAGCCCCCTACGGCGCCGACGAGCTCGGCGACACGGTCGAGCCACTCTTCGTAGACGTTGTCGACCAGGCGGTAGCACAGGAGCTCGTTTGCCGTGATGAGCACAGCTCGAGCCTCCATGGTCGCGCGGAGTGCGCGGGACGAAGAACCAGCTGGGGTGAGTGAGGGAGTAGCAGTGCGGCCGTCTCGCCTCACTGACGGATGCTGGGACGATGCTTGCTGCTCGTTCCCCGCCGGGCCGGTGGCGGCATTGATGGCAGGCGACGAGGAACGGCGTGGGCGGCCGCCAACGGGGGCCGTCTGGGAGACGCAGGAAGCAAGAGCGGCTCGGCGCAGGCCCAATGAGCGTCCGACATGGATGCGATGGTCGGTGAAGAACAGGGCGGCGAGAGACGAATTCCGGCGCACCCCTACCTGGCGCACCAAATGTCGGATTCCGGGTTCCGGCAGACCCTCTGGATTTGAACATTGGGGTGCGCGTGGAGATTTCGCCCTCTACCTACCTGCACCTCACCGCCTTGCTAGGATCTAAGCTATGAAAGGAACAACACAAGAGACACAGGGTTTATACTAGTTCGGGCCACCATTGTGGTGTAATATCCTACTCTAGTTTGTGGTGTGGTGGATTGCCTCTTGGGCTGATGATGAACAATACAAGGAAGAACAGCCTTGCGAGGGTCTGTTCTTGGCTGGTGCGATGAACTGCTCGGGGGAGTTCAATCGCTCTCTCTCTGCTGGTTTCTAGATGGTGATCTCGATCTGGTCCCACTCTCTACCTTGTGGGTGGCTAGTCCTATTTATAGGCAAAGACCCCGGGCCTCTTCCCAAATATTGAGCGGGAAGGGCACCAACAATTGGCCATTTTGAAGGGGAACATCTAGTACACTTATCCTGACTAAAGTTGGTCCTCGCCTGCCAAAGGCTCTGGTGGTGACGCCGGCTTGGGCTCCACAATGACTTCCTTCCTGCCGTTGCGATGGTCTTGGTCTTGTTGCACCGAAACTGATGCCTTTGCTTGATGCTCTCGCCTGCGCTTGCTCCCTTTGCACCAAACAGGAAAGGAGGACACTATGCGGGCTGGCGCCCGCCTGGCGCCCTTGGTCGTCATGGCTTGCGTCATGGGCACCTCGTGAGGTACCCCACCTTGATCTCTCTGCCTCCTCGCGAGCCAACCTGACGTGGCCGTGCCTAAGGAAGCTCCCTGTCATCCACCCTGTGAGGCTTGGCCCCTCGCGAGGGTCTTGAGCTCGTGCTGATGAAGATGGGTCATGCTGGGCCGCCCCTTGAGCCACGCTGCAGGCCGCAGGCAGGCAAGTTTGGGGACCCCCGTTCCCAGAATGCCGACAGGGATAACAATCGGTGGGGAAAGGAAAGGATGGGATTTCTTTCCTCCCACCTTTGCCAACGCCCCAATGGACTTGGAGGGCAAGAAATAAGCCCCCTCCACCCCTATATATAGTGGGGAGGCGCATCGGAGCTGCACCCTTGTCCCTGGCACAGCCTCTCCCTCCCCAACACCTCCTCCTCCTCCGTAGAGCTTGGCGAAGCCCTGCAAAAATACCACATGCTCCACCACCATGTCGTCGTGCTGCCGGAGCTCTCCCTCATCTTCTCCTCTTACCTTGCTGGATCAAGAAGGAGGAGACGTCACCGGGCTGTACGTGTGTTGAACGCGGAGGTGCCGTCCGTTCGGCGCTAGATCGGATCTTCTGCGATTTGAATCGCCGCGAGTATGACTCCATCAACCGCGTTCTTGTAACGCTTCCGCTTAGCGATCTTCAAGGGTATGAATATGCACTCCCTCTCTCTCTTGTTGCTAGAATCTCCATAGATTGATCTTGGTGATGCATAGAAAATTTGAATTTCTGCTACGTTCCCCAACACCTAAGTACTTATATCATATATGTGTTCACCTGAACTTTAAATGCGTCTTAACCGACCGTCGGCTTTTAACTCTTCGGTCAAGGACCGAAAAGTGTTATGTACTCCACCTGGTGAGAACATCGACGGTGTTTTCGATAACCAGGCAATCAGGCCATAAGGTTGTAACAGACAAAGCGCGCTCAGGGGACTTATGCTATATTACTGACGAAGTGTAAGAAGCATCTTCGAAGAAAATAGTGCCTCCACCAATACCTTTCTTCGGTTGCTCATTGTTACTATGAGACTTGTGCAATATATTTTTTGTACTCATGAGTTCTGTTGTGTGCCAACCATGATTGAAAACAATAAGAGCGCTAGCTTTAGGCTTCACCCAGTCTGAGGTCTGAGCTTGTATGACCCATTCATGACAATCACAGAGGTGCTCCCTTTACTCCCTAGCCAAACAATCGGGAACATAGGGATAAACATAGGAGCAAGGCAACCCAGCTTGCGGAACACTTAAGTCCACATGGTGCATATTGTGGCATAATACACAAACAAGGAACGAAGCCATACAAGTATAATCATATGCAAGAGGAAAGGCTTCATAAAGGAAGCCCCCAAATAAACGGGGTATTTGAATTTGTGTGTCACAAATGAAGTTTTGACAAGAAAATTTTCCACGAACAACTTTTTGCCAAAAATATAATGGTTGGTCGAACCGAACACAAGTTTAAAATTTAAAACTTTGAGCATGAAAGCGACTTAGCTGGTTGATGTGTTCAGCATTGACACGGTCCGAGCTTGATGCGGGACAAGGTTCCATCCCCCACGCCGGTCCCGAGGTGGCGGAGCGAAGAGATCGGCACTCCGAAGTGGTGACATAGCACGACCAATGCAAGCCGGCAGAGTGACGCCGAAGTCCCAGGCATGGGTTAATGAAGCAATGACGAAGCCCCCAGTCCAGCCGAGGTGACGTGGTACATCAGTACACCAAGGTGACATCGCTGCCCAACTAGGATAATTTACCTGTGCACAAAAAATACTGCAAAACAGAGGTAATAGTAATAATAACAAATTATAAAAAAGTTGCATAATTAATAATTTATGCAAAGTGAGTAATAAAAAATATGGCATGTGCGCCAAACACTTCATGAGGTAGAGCTTTCTCGGCGATGTCGAAGTCCCCGAGGCAACCGAACACATCGGTATGCCAACTGGACCAACAAGGTGATCACGCGAGTCGCTTTACGCCGATTGGGACAACGGCGTCGGCTTGCCGAAGAGACTACGTGACTCAGTCGAAGTCCATTACCGAACCATCATGCGATCGTCGTTAATGCAGACACCATATGATAGACCTGTGTACAGATGATGGAACAAACCAGAGTAATAATTCTTTGGAAAAAAAACCCAAACAAGCAAAAGTTGCTAGGATTAATAGCACCTGGTTTATTTGTTGTAGCAGTCCGAAGAAAAAGTGACTCCCAAAATTGGGACTCGATCCGCATACCCATTTGCCTGATGGGTGGTGAAACGATGGCATGGCGATGTTGGTAAAGGTTGGCTCGCCGAGGCAAAGCCCTCGGTCCAGCTAATGTGAAGAAGTTGGTTGACTGGTGACGCCGAAGTCACCGGAGTGTGTTGATGGAGAAATAGCAAAGTCCCCGGTCCAGCCGAGGTGTCGAAGCCTCCATGTCAGCTGATGAGTCGAAGCTGGTTGGCTGGTGACGCCGAAGTAACCGGAGTAGGTTTGATGAAGATATGGTGAAGCCCCCAGTCCAGACTAGGTGACGGAGCAGGTCGGTAAGCAGATGTTGCAGCTGCCATTTTAGCCAAGGTGTTGAAGCAGTTCGGTGTGATGGACATCAGTTTGAAGAAGCAATAGTGTAGCCATGCCGATGCGGGTCATAACTTGTGACGCAGTCAATGCCGGCTTGATGAAGTGACCATGCGGTGATGCTGGTGTGCCCGCTCTGTGTAATCCGTGGGGCAGCGATGTTGGTGATGATTTATCCTTCGCGATGACGAACTCTTGTTCAGCTTGGCAAGACGATGATCCGAAGAAGTTGAGCTCAGCTCAACAAAGCGGCGACGTGTCTAGCGCAGGTCAGCAGCCGTGGAGCAACAATGTCGGGCTGGTTTGACACCGGCGCGATGGTGAAGATCATGTTGGAAAAGACTTCAAAGTTAGTGGGATGTGTTCGGGAACAAAACACAATACCCCACACAAAAATTCCCTCAAAAAGGATGTCTGAATTCCCGTTCGTAAAAAAGATGAACTCGGGTCGGTTTCGTTCTTGCGCAGAAAACAGATCTGAGAAGTGATGCACTAATTGGAAGGTTCCCGGAGTTTGGACAGTCGGATCGAGCTGAAATTTTGACGGGTATTAGATATGGGAATTCTGTAGCAGATGAACGGTTGGATCTTCCGAAGGACCTCCGAGATGGGCTCTGGAGACTACGCCCCAAGCTCGTCCAGATTTGACAGGGCTCCAGTATATCGTAGATTGCCAGAGATTCCTCCACCGGAACTCGACGAAATTTTTCCAGGTTTATGTAGACTCAATTCCGCACAATTCCACCGAGACAATCGTTTAAAATGACACTCGAGGAGGCAGTGGTGGTGGATACAAGTTCGCTGTCCAGAAAAACAGCACGGTTGCCCGAGGGCAATGTAGACATTGAGCCCCCGAGCTCCATGGATGATTCCTCCCTGATCTTGATAGAGATTGGAGTTGATGTTGATGAAGGCCCTCATCCAAACATGACGATCGTAGGTAGGGCGCAGTCCTCGGTCAAGCCAAGGTGACCAGTCGACCCGGTGACAAAGAAGCCGGCGTCGTAGTTGATCTGCAGTTGAGCCATTGATCCTTTGACGATCACACAGTGGAACTCTCAATGAAAGCACCAATGTCGGTGTCAAAACCGGTGGATCTCGGGTAGGGGGTCACGAACTGTGCGTCTAAGGTCGATGGTAATAGAAGGCGGGGGACATGATGTTTACCCAAGTTCGGGCCCTCTCTATGGAGGTAATACCCTACTTCCTCCTTGATTGATCTTGATGAATATGAGTATTAAAAGAGTTGATCTACCACGAGATCGTAATGGCTAAAACCCTAGGAGTGTAGTATGTATGATTGTCATAATAATCTATCGACTAGCCTGGCCCTGGTTTATATAATGCACCAGAGGCCCAGGACAACAAGAGTCCTAGCCAAATATGCCGGTGGGGAGGAGTCCTTGTCTTGATCACCAAGTCTTGTGGAATCTTCCTCGTGTATACTTCGGCTGTCCGAACTGGCCCTTGAGTAAACAGCCATGGGGGTCCTCGGCCCAATCCAACTGATCGGGAGACGACGTGGTGAGTACCCCCTGGTCCAGGACACTATCACCTGGCCCACAACCTTTAGTCCCGGTTTTTGTATGGAACCGGGACTAAATAGAGGCCTATATATAACCCTAGCCCACGAGCAGAGTAGTGCACTGCTTTGGGTTTTTTTTTGCCAGCCGTGGGACAGCTTTGTGGTGCTCTAGCTCACCTTCTATGCACATGAGGTGTTTGATGAAATGCCCGAGACACACTTTATAAGCTTTCCCCTCTCGAAGCTCCTTGTCGAAACTCCTTTTTCCTCAAGATTTGTCTAGGTTTGGCGGTCCGTCCTGTCGCGTCCCCATCCTCACCGACGTCGATCGCCCGCACCGATCTCGTCGCCGGCACCATAGTGGTGAGCCTCTTGTTCTTATCTTCTTTCTAAAAGAAAAAATCTTACTTTTATGATTTATATTGCTATTTGTATAATTTTCTTAATTTTATTATTGTTTGTTATTATATAGTGTGATGGTTTTGGTATCCCCTCCCGGTGGCCCTCGTCCTATCTATGATTCGATGTGGTATATACTATCTTTTATAACCATTTCTTTCATTTGGTGTTTATGACAATTGTGCCGACCAACGTGACATAGATGTTTTATGTAGGAGGTATGTGAACCGGAAATTCCAACTAACCCTCTTGTCGAGAGGTTAAATTTAGTTGAAAAACAAAATGACTACTTGAAGAAAAAATTGAAAAGAATTGAGGAGGAGAAGATGGCATTGGAATTGCATGTTGCCAACGTCGTCGATGATCACAAGATCAAGATGCATAAAATGCGCTTGAAGATTAGAAAGAATAAAAAAATATGTCATTCATACTAAGGCTTGATATCATTATGCCGTTGGATCTATTCTTACCTTAGTTGTTGAAATGGTTTACATAGTTTCAATGTATGGTTTAATTAGATGCTCTAGAGAGCTATATGTTGTTGAATGAGAACTATGTATGAACTTTATGTATTTATTTTTGAGTAATAACATTTGATCACTACTGTACTTTGGTTTTAATTTCATGATGAAAGCCCTTTGTAACAGATGAGTTTTCATCCGAAACCCTGATACTTCGAAAGAGATTGTCCATTTTGCACACGAAGTGCATCCAGTTTTTGCCGTAACCCTCTCAACTTTTTAGCACATGCTGTGTGGGTGAAATGATGATACCATGCCAACTTTCAACCTTTTCAGAGTTCATTTGTAGTGCTTTTTAGTTCCAGGGTCATTTAGCTCAAAAAAATCAGTAAATGCAGGAAAAATAGCAAATGAAGTCAAAAAGGGTTGAAAATTGATGATGTGGCTTTGAATGGTGCATTTTGAATAGACAAAAAGTTTGGAGTTCAAATAAGTTAAATAATGAAATCCCTTTGTAATAGATGAGTTTTCGTCCGAAACCCTGATACTTCGAAAGAGATTGTCCATTTTGCACACTAAGTGCATCCAATTTTTGCCGTAACCCTCTCAACTTTTTAGCACATGCTATGTGGGTGCAATTATGATACCATGCCAACTTTCAACCTTTTCAGAGTTAATTTGTTGTGCTTTTCAGTTTCAGGGTCATTTAGCTCAAAAAATATCAGTAAATGCATGAAAAATAGCGAATGAAGTCAGAAAGGGTTGAAAATTGATGAACTGGCTTTGAATGGTGCATTTTGAACAGACAAAAAGTTTGGAGTTCAAATAAGTTCAAAAAATGAAATCCCTTTGTAACAGATGACTTTTCGTCTGAAACCCTGATACTTTGAAAGAGATTGTCCATTTTGCACACGAAGTGCATCTAGTTTTTGCCATAACCCTCTCAACCTTTTAGCACATGCTATGTGGGTGAAATGATGATACCATGCCAACTTTCAACCTTTTTAGAGTTCATTTGTAGTGCTTTTTAGTTTCAGGGTCATTTAGCTCAAAATATCAGTAAATGCATGAAAAATAGCAAATGAAGTCAGAAAGGGTTGAAAATTGATGATGTGGCTTTGAATGGTGCATTTTGAACAGACAAAAAGTTTGGTGTTCAAATAAGTTCAAACAAATGAAATCCCTTTGTAATAGATGAGTTTTCGTCTGAAACCATGATACTTCGCAAGAGATTGCCCATTTTGCACACTAAATGCATCCAATTTTTGCTGTAACCCTCTCAACTTTTTAGCACATGCTATGTGGGTGAAATGATGATACCATGCCAACTTTCAACATTTTCAGAGTTCATTTGTAGTGTTTTCAGTTCAGTGTCATTTAGCTCAAAAAATCAGTAAATGCATGAAATATAGCAAATGAAGTCAGAAAGGGTTGAAAATTGATGATGTGGCTTTGAATGGTGCATTTTGAACAGACAAAAATTTTGGAGTTCAAAAAAAGGAAATCCCTTTGTAACAGATGAGTTTTCGTCCGAAACCCTGATACGTCGAAAGAGATTGTCCATTTCGCACACGAAGTGCTTCCAGTTTTTCCGTAACCCTCTCAAATTTTTAGCACATGCTATGTGGGTGAAATATTGATACGATGCCAACTTTCAACCTTTTCAGAATTCATTTGAAGTGCTTTCCTATTTCAGGGTCATTTAGCTAAAAAAATCAGTAAATGCATGAAAAATAGCAAATGAAGTCAGGAAGGGTTAAAAATGGACGATGAGGCTTTGAATGGTGCATTTTAACAACACAAAAAGTTTGGAGTTCAAATAAGTTCAAAAAATGAAATCCCATTGTAACAGATGAGTTTTCGTCCGAAACCCTGATACTTCGAAAGAAATTGTCCGTTTTGCACACGAAGTGCATCCAATTTTTGTCGTAACGCTCTCAGCTTTTTAGCACATGCTATGTGGGTGAAATGATGATACCACGCCAACTTTCAACCTTTTTAGAGTTCATTTGAAATGCTTTTCAATTTCAGGGTCATTTAGCTAAAAAAATCAGTAAATGCATGAAAAATAGCAAATGAAGTTCGAAAGGGTTGAAAATTGATGATGTGGCTTTGAATGGTGCATTTTGAACAGAAAAAAAGTTTGGAGTTCAAATAAGTTCAAAAAAATGAAATCCCTTTGTAACAAAAGAGTTTTCGTCTGAAACCCTGATACTTCGGAAGAGATTGTCCGTTTTGCACACGAAGTGTATCCAGTTTTCGTCGTAACCCTCTCAGCTTTTTAGCACATGCTATGTGGGTGAAATGATGATACCATCCCGACTTTGAACCTTTTTAGAGTTCATTTATAGTGCTTTTCAATTTCAGGCTCATTTAGATCAAAGAATGAATTAATAGCAAAAAGAATGAACCAGAAAACTTTTATGAAACTCTAATAGCAAAAAGAATGAAATAAAAATAATCAATTAAAATATTCTGTTATGATCAACTAAAACAAAACTATTTTATTCTTCAATACCAAAAGAATCAACTAAAAAGCTTTAATAGCAAACTAAAATAAAAACAAATCTGTTTTTGATAGACATTTAAAATAACCTATAAACTACCAAATTGAATATAATGATAAAACACAGTAATATTAGATAGCAGGAAAAAGAATCACTAAAAAAATCTATTTTTATAGTAAAGTTATTCAGAAACTAATGATTCACACAAATTTCAAAGAATTCAAATTTGAAAACTAATGGCACTAACATAAAGTTTATAATTTTTGTGACCTAAAAGCAAAAAGAATCACTAAAAAATAGTAAGTACAAACAAAATAAAATTAATAAAGCAAAAAACAAAACAGAAAACTGAAAAAATAAAAAAAATACAACCTACTGGGCCACGACGGCCTAAATATGACTAGAAACCCAACTAGCTTGTTGGGTCGGCATTCAGGCCCGCAGCAGGCCGAGTAGGCCCACGGGCAGAAGAGTTAGATTAGGCCCACAAGCCTGCCGTTCAGAGGAGTTCGAGAGGCTGGGTGCAACATCGCTGATAAACCACTCTCGAGGTCTCTCAGCTAGCGAGGTGGGACTAAACATTTGCCCCGTGCAGCTCCAACCTTTGGCCCCGGTTGGTGGCACAAACCGGGATCAATGCCCCCCTTTGGTCCCGGTTCGTGCCACCAACCGGGAACAAAGGGTCGAATTGGTGCCGGTTGGTGCCACCAACCGGAACCAAATGTTTCTGCTTCCCGCCCTTTGGCTGCTGAAAAGAGACCTTTGGTCCCAGTTGGTACCACCAAGCGGGACCAAAGGGAAGCACAGGTCCTAGTTCGTGATACCAACCGGGACCAAAGGCTTTGGTATATAAGCGACACTTGCAAATTTTCACTTCCATCTCTGGCAGTTGCCCCCGACGGTGTTGACTACATCGACGTTGCCCGCCGCCCCCTCCATCGCTGTCGCTGCCCCCGGCGCCCCCCGTCACCCTTGCCCCATCGTTGGTGTCGCTATCGCCGCCCCCTACGCTATTGCCGCGCCCTGCCCCCGGACCTCCTCACCCTCCTCCCTGAGCCAGCTCTCGTTGTCGCCCCAAACGCCGTCCCGAGCCTGCTCTCGCTCCTCATCGTCACAGCCCCCACCAGCCCTCTTCCCCGAGCCCTCGCTGTCCCTGCTGTGAGCCGCCGCTGCCTGCCTGTTTTTTTGTTTATTTTTTTGTTCATACAATGTATATATATATGATATATATTTTTATGTATGTTTGTATGTATGTATATATATGGATGGATGGATGGATTGAAGTATGTATATATATGGAGAATTTTTTTAGATGTGATAGGTAGTATTTTTTGAATATTTTTTTGTTCATACAATATTTAAAAAGTTAAATGAGTTAAAATGAGTTAGTGTGAATTAGTGTGAATTTTTTGTGGAGATGAGATGAGATGTTTTGTGGAGATGAGATGATATGTTGTCATGTGGATTATTTTTGTTCATAGAAAACTCGGGTAACTCCGGTAACTCTCCAATATCACGGTGGATATATCACACGACCAACTCTCGATGCCATCCAAACCCTACAAAAAAGTGTTGTCGATGTCCTACCCCCTCCCACCCCTACCCGACAAACTCTTGAGGCCACCCAAACCCCTATAAGATAACTACGGTAACTTCCACATGAGGGGGGATGTCGATCAACCCCCTCTTGCCCAACCAACTCTCGAGTCCACCCAAACCGGGACTGAAAAGCGTTGTCGTGGCCACCCAAAAAAGCATTGTGGATATATATAGGTAGTATTTTTTTGTTCATAGAAAAATCCAATAACTCTTCAACATGAGGGGGGACGTCGATCGATCAATCCCCTCTCGATCGCCAAACCGGGACTGAAAAAGCGTTGTCGAGGCCACCCCAAACTCTAGAAGCGTCGAGGCCACCCAAATTTACCAAGTTAAAAGAGCGTTGTCGAGGCCACCCCACATCCTAGAAGCGTTGTCGAGGCCACCCCACATCCTAGAAGCGTTGCCGAGGCCACCCCAAACCGTTGAAGCGTCGAGGCCACTAATATGATTCCTTGTTGTGATATTAGCTAGGTCTATGTTTGTCACTAATATATCCATCTGTCATGTTTGTATATTGCCATATTGTAATTTTTGCAGAAACCATGGCAGACAGAGACATAGAACAAGAAGAGTTGTTGGGGGACATAATCCGCGACGAACGTGATGTCTTGTCGTATGTCAACGATACCGATGGTCAGGAAGGAGAGAATGATGGCTCCGGTGATTGAACAATCTAGGAGGAAGGAGGAGACCATGATGATGGCTCTGGTGATCAAACGGAGGAGGTAGCTGTTGCAAAGTCTGACGAGGTATATATATATTAATTAAGCTAGTGTTGACTAATTGATGCATTAATTGTTTTGGTATGTACATATATTAACGCTTCTTTCTTCTTTTATAGCCCTCCGGATCGAGCCAAACTTCCATAACGAGACGAGGCCCGAAGAAAAGGTTGCGCCATGATGAAAGGTACACAATCACACAGAGCGGTCGGGAAGTACTTGCAGTGATGCAAGGTTAGCACAACGAAGAAGTGAAAAAAATTCCCCAGCTCGGCGAACAGGCTAAGAAAACATGCTACCTCCTCAAGGTGTCTAGCGATATCGTCGCTTATCATCTGGGGATGGTGCCCGGTACCAATCCTGCTGATTACCTGACCGATGATACAGAGTTTGAAACAATGGAGGCGGACCCCTTCAAATACGAGTACGTGAAGCCTCTCGTCAAACTAGATCATCCGCCTCTAACAACGATGATGCTAAGATTGCATGAATGGTACATGCAAAGATGCAACCAGTCTGGGAAGGATACTATGACGCTGAGAGTTAAAGGGGAGCACGACCTCGTTGGAATGGATCTGTTGTCTGTTGAATTTGACGAGTTATTCCATTTATAAAATCAAAAGGCCATCAACAAAACACTCGTGACTTGCTACTGGCTGTAAGTACTACTTCTGTAATTAAGTCTCTATATATAGCTCTTTCATTGCATGTACATATAATTATCCTCACTATATTATGCAGGCTGAAGATCGTCGAATGCACAAAAGCAGATATCTATGACATTGAGTTCGTTAACCCAAATATCATACATGAATGGATGGTCGAACACAATATCGCAGAAATCGAGGACAACTTGCTACAATCGTTGCTTAAAAATCAAAACAAAGATAAAATACTCTTTCCTTACAACTTCAAGTGAGTGTTACTGTCTTGTGCATATCTGGTTTCCCTTACTCGAGGTTAATTATAGTAATGTAATTGATGATTTATGCATGGGTGCGCAGATTCCACTTTAATTTGCTAGAGATTAAGCTTGAACGGGGAATAGTAACTATCTTAGACTCGAGATGGAAAGATCCCCAGGAGTATGCGGACATGACTGATATGGTCCAGAAGTAAGTTCAATCGATCATTATCGCACCATATCGTTAACTTTATTCATTTCCTGATATCAAGTAATTATTCTCTTTTTCTGGCAGGGTTTGTAAAGAGTTCACCGTAATTACGCTAGGACTACCGACGGAGCTGCAATTTACATACCCTAAAGTAAGTACTACTAGCTAGTTCTGCACATATCCCATTGAGTTCATCAATACCATTTAGCATGCTTGATTATCAGTTTGATTGAACTCTATTTCTTGTAAAGTGCTTGTGGCAGGAAGTCGGGAATGATTTTTGTGGATACTACATTTGCGAGTTCATCTACAACTCGACAAACTCTAAGCGGGGCTTCTCTGAAAAACAATATGATGTACGTAAACAAAAGAATTCGCAATTTTATTTTATTGCCATCATTTGTGTTGAGTTTCATTCATATATATGTATTGACCCACTTCTTTAAATTATATGTGGCAGATGCGGGATGAAATCCTACCACATGATCGCATACGAGCTATTCAAGAGGAATTGGCGGGATTCTTTCTTGACCACGTCATAAATAAAGCCGGAGAATACCATGTGGAAATTGATATAGACCTTAGATGTTAGGGTTTGTAAGAGATCTTATATTGTATATATATGAGGCTAGTAGCGTCGGATAGATATACGGAAACTTGTTGTTCGACCAATCTCGCAGAGAAAGAGAGGTCACTTTCTCTCTGTATATGTTCATGACGATCTTGTGTACTTAATGGTTCCTTCATTTGCTTAATAGCTAGTGTGTCGAGTTCTCTCTGTACGTATAGTAGCTAGCATCGACCAAGCACGAAGATAAAGAGAGGTCGCTTCTCTCTATTTGCTAGCTAACATATTATGAAACCCCTAAATTAACCCTCCAAAACCCCTAACCCCCCCCCCCCCCCCCCTTCAAAAAAACAAAAACCATAGCTCCTGCCAGCTGCTGCCGCATGGAGGCCTTTTGGTCCCGTTTTGTATTACCAACCGGGACTAAAGATCCTCCTGCCTGGGCACCCTGCAGCGGCCATATGGAGCTTCATCTATCCCGGTTCATAAGTGAACCGGGACTAAAAGGTGTGGGCTTTAGTCCAGACCCTTTAGTCCCGGTTCCTAAACCGGAGCTAAAGGGCCTCTGGAACCGGGCCAAATGGGTCGTTTTCTACTAGTGCATGTTGCAGCCCCTTCCAGTAAGCCCCTTGCAACATCTCTGGCAAACAGTTTGCAACGGTGTTAGCCGGCTTTATCATCGACGATGCTACACCTGGAACAACAACACTGATACGTCTCCAATGTATCTATAATTTTTGATTGTTCCATGCTATTATATTACCTATTTTTGATGTTTATGGGCTTTACTCTACACTTTTATATTATTTGTGGGACTAACCTACTAACCGGAGGCCCAGCCCGAATTGCTGTTTTTTTGCCTATTTCAGTGTTTTGGAGGAAAGGAATATCAAACTGAGTCCAAATGGAATGAAACCTTTGGGAGCGATCTTTTTGGAACAAACACAATCTAGGAGACTTGGAGTGGATGTCAAGAAGCGAACGAGGCGGCCACGAGGGTGCCGAGCGCGCCCAGTAAGGGTGGGCGTGCCCCCACCCTCGTGGGCCCCTCGAGTGTCCACCGACCTACTTCTTCCTCCTATATATGTCCACGGACCCCGAAAAGATCCAGGAGCACCACGAAAAACTATTTTCACTGATGCAACCTTCTGTATCCGCGAGATCCCATCTTGGAGCCTTCGTCGGCGCTCCGCTAGAGGGGGAATCGGCCATAGAGGGCCTCTCCATCATCACCAAGGCCTCTCCGATGAGTTGTGAGTAGTTTACCACAGACCTTCGGGTCCATAGTTATTAGCTAGATGGCTTCTTCTCTCTCTTTGATTCTCAATACAAAGTTCTCCTTCCTCTTCTTGGAGATCTATTCGATGTAACTCTTTTTGTGGTGTGTTTGTCGAGATCCGATGAATTGTGGGTTTATGATCAAGTTTATCTATGATAATGATTTGAATCTCCTCTGAATTTTTTATGTATGATTGGTTATCTTTGCAAGTCTCTTCGAATTATCAGTTTGGTTTGGCCTACTAGATTGATCTTTCTTGCAATGGGAGAAGTGCTTAGCTTTGGGTTCAATCTTGCGGTGTCCTTTCCCAGTGACAGCAGGGGCAGCAAGGCACATATTGTATTGTTACCATCAAGGATAAAAAGATGGGGTTTATATCATATTGCATGAGTTTATCCCTCTACATCATGTCATCTTGCTTAATGCATTACTCTGTTCTTATGAACTTAATACTCTAGATGCAGGCAAGAGTCAGTCGATGTGTGGAGTAATAGTAGTAGATGCAGAATCGTTTCGGCCTACTTGTTGCAGACGTCATGCCTATATACATGATCATGCCTAGATAATCTCATAACTATGCACTTTTCTATCAGTTGCTCGACAATAATTTGTTCACCCACCATAATAATTATGCTATCTTGAGAAAAGCCACTAGTGAAACCTATGGCCCCCGGGTCTATCTTTTATCATATAAGTTTTCCATCTACTTTTATTTGCATCTTTTATTTTCCAATCTATATCATAAAAATACCAAAAATATTTATCTTATCATATTATCTCTATCAGATCTCACTTTTGCAAGTTTCCGTGAAGGGATTGACAATCCCTTTATCGCATTGGTTGCGAGGTTCTTGTTTGTTTCTGTAGGCGCGTGGGACTTGGGAGGAGCCTCCTACTGGATTGATACCTTGGTTCTCAAAAACTGAGGGAAATATTTATGCTACTTTGCTGCATCACCCTTTCCTCTTCAAGGGAAAAACCAACGCATGCTCAAGAGGTAGCAAACACCAACTATGTTTCTGCAACACCGACTATGTGGCAATCCTAGTGAGCTCGTGGCACCGGATTCCTACCGGAGCAATGTATCAAATTACCACAACAACACCGCCATTTGTAACACCGCGACCATTGCAGAAACGAGCCACTCACGCCCATAGCAAGAGCGTGTGATGCAACACCCTGCACCCCGACTCACCTAGGTTTCCCTGAGGATGGAGCGCGTGGACCATGGCAGTCATCCGCCTATCTCCCCCCATCGTATGCTTCAAAGAAAGTGGAGACCGTCATTGGAGGAGCTTCAAAGAGAGATGAGAGTGCCATGGGGATAAGGGCATCTCTAGGCAATCCCCTAAATTTTAGAGTAGTAAACATCTGAGTAAACCTTATTGGAGTAGGGAGAAGTTTTTTCACCCTAAAAGAAAGGAAATTCGAAGAAATCATATCTTTCAGTGAAATTAGCATCTACTAATCTAACTAGCTAACCAATATTAGTATCATTTTTGGCTTCTAACCTTTTAGTGAGTGAAGCCATCCTGGAGCTTCCCCCCTTCCCATACCCGAGAATTGCATTTCTTGCAAGTAGTCTGTATGCGTGGGTTGTCCCTTGCTGCTACGTTCTGTTATAGAATCTGTTGGCTCAGTTGAACCTACATGAAATGAAAGAGAGGAAGGCGGAAGCTATTGTTATTAGTCATCACCGTAGCTGAGAGAAGCTAGATGGTAGTTTCCATTGCCTAGGGTTGAGCCTTGGGATTTGACGGCGGTGGCTCAGACCCGGTCACGTAAATGCAGCTACCCCTAGGTCCAAGTTGGAGTCAAACCTGCTCTTTTCCTGAAAAAAATACATCTAAATTTTAGTCGTTTCTTCGCTAAGAGAACCAATTCAAAGAAAACTACAAGAATAATTAGACACTTTAATAGAAATCCAACTGCCCTAACTGCTCCCACTAGTTCGGTTAATACTTTTCTCTATATCTTCATTGCCCACTTTGTTGCTTGTCTCTATGGGCTTCTTTAGCTTGCACACTTTGTTTTTCTCCGCCTCAAGAAAAGTAGACATTGTGTTGTCTCTAGTCTCCACTCTAGCAAGTAGTGCATGAACATCTAGTAAAATCCACCCTATAATTAGATTGATGTACCCTTCCTCGCTGACAAAAACATGCATCCGTCCTACATACACTTTTTTAAGCAAACAATAAGTCCTAAATTGCAACGAATCCAAAGAACAACCGCAAAATAGCCACTCACCCCGTCCTTTTCGCATTTGAATAAAACCCATCTGGGATGTTTTAGCATGCTCGAAACATGGTGCAACACTAGCTGCAAGCAGTGGTCATACTTGATGACTGGCAGCGGCAAGCCGACGAGTCGTTGGGCTAGTGCTAAGCCCGACTGATGGCCAGACATGGTTGTGGAATGTTGATGAGTGAGATCTGAGCTCCGAGATGAGGAAGACATATCGAGATGCGGCGTGGAGTGGTTAAGGGGGCTGCATGGTTCAGTCCCCGTCGGATCCATCCAAAATGCACCGATGCCGGTGGCCAGGAGGCTTGAATCCGTCACCGGTGGCGAAGGCCGCAGATCTGTCGATTTAGTCGCCACAGCTGGCGAAAGAGGACCAAATCTGGGTGGTGGAGGAGCGCGAGCGCGACAGGTCCTCTAGGGGTCGACGGTGGCTCGTGGTGGCTAACAGAGGCTGCAGAGGAGCCGAAGTAGATGCGGCGAGGGAGGGGTTGGGTAGGCCGAAGGGAGAGGGGGCTGCTTTTGCTCAGGCGGGTGGGCGATCAAGTAAAAATAGGAGCCCATGATGCCGATACTCTTCTAATGATTATATGACTTAGGCTAGGTATCGATTAGAGATGCAAAATGTTCAGGTGACTGAAAAAATTTCTTATAAGAAAAAGTGTCATATGCAGAGGTGGTAACAGGTTGTTCGCAAGTCTCAGAGGTGGTTGGATAGGTGGATCCCACCCTGAAGGTGTCTGACGATTACCTGGTACATCTACCCTCCCCTGACTGTGATGATGAGATCATTCCCACCCCTCCGCTGATCCCAGAAGTTAACTTGAGGTTCAGTCAATGTTGTGCTCAGGGGGGCAGAGGGACATGATGGCGAAGGCTATGGAGTTTGCCAAGAAGAAAAACATGGAAGGTAATACCCCCAACCCTATAAAGAATTCTTTTGCTGTTTTGGGGGATGCTGAATTAGTGTTTAGAGCCAACAAAATGGGAGTGCTTATTCCTGATGATAAATTTGCATGTATTAATATCCTGCATAAGCTTCATAATGCCAGAGATAACCTAAAGAACAAACAGGATATTATAAATAAAGAGGTGAATATTGAGGAGGATTTGGTAGTTACCAATGGGTTAGGCAAGAATGCACCTGTGTGTTTGTCTTGGCTAGAACAAGAGGAATATTTTAGCGATAGTTTTGGCTCTCACATCCGTGCTGGTAAGAAAAAGGTCCACAAGTCCTCTGTCAAGCTTTATAGACCTGTGACTAGAAGCCAAAAGAAGAGGTCAGAGGCTGAGAAAGCTGCTAGTAACCCTACCCCGACCCCTAGTAGAGTTACTAGGTTAAAAAAACAAAAAAGCATTCCAAATGAGAGGTCTCATTTGGAACTGCAGAGGGGTAGGCAAGAAAGGGATGGCCACCCGCCTCTCTGATCTAATAAGTGACCACTCCCTAGATTTCCTGGGTCTTCAAGAGACCATGAAAAAAGACGTTTCTCCCAAGAACCTTAGGAATTGATCCCTTCCACATGTTTGAGTGGGTGTGGGTATCTTCAGCTGGCAAGTCTGGGGGTATCATTGTAGGAGCTAGAAGAGATACCCTGGACATTGTGTCTAGTTGAAAAGGGAAATACATGATCCAACTTGACATAAATGATGTTAAAAAGAAATGTAGATGGAGCCTCCTAGTGGTGTATGGGTCAGTCCATGATGATATGAAAGAAGAGTTCCTGCTTGAACTCGCTTCTTTCTGCTCAAATAATGATAATCCATACATTGTGGGAGGTGACTTTAACATCTTGAGACATGGGGGTGAGAAAAACAAAACAATACATAGCCATAAATCAAGGGATATGTTCAATTCCATCATTAATAATATTGGCCTGAGGGAGATACATAGCAACGGGGGCAAGTACACTTGGACAAACAATCAGTCTCACCCCACTCTAGAAAAACTGGATAGAATTTTGATGTCTAGTGATTGGGAAGATTTATTTCCTCTGGTCTCGGTGAGAAAATTGGTTAGAGAACTATATGACCATAATCCTTTACTCCTCTCCTCGGGGGATATGAATAAAGAAGCCCCCAAACCTAGAGAGTTTAGGTTTGATTTGGCCTTGCTTAAGAACGAGGAGGTTTTGCCTATTGTTCAGAGAATCTGGTCCAAGGCAGTTGAGGGTGTCCTGGATAAGGGGGTATCCGGACAGCTGGAATTTATACTTTGGCTGGACTGTTGGACTATGAAGATACAAGATTGAAGACTTCGTCCCATGTTCGGATGGGACTCTCCTTTGTGTGGAAGGCAAGCTTGGCGATCCAGATGATAGATCTCCTTCTCTGTAACCAACTCCGTGTAACCCTAGTCCCCCTCCGGTGTCTATATAAACCGGAGGGTTTAGTCCGTAGGACAACACAATCATAATCATAGGCTAGCTCCTAGGGTTTAGCCTCTACGATCTCATGGTAGATCAACTCTTGTAATACTCATATCATCTAGATCAATCAAGCAGGAAGTAGGGTATAATCTCCATCGAGAGGGCCCCAACCTAGGTAAACATCGTGTCCCCAGTCTCTGTTACCATTAGCCTTAGAAGCACAGTTCGGGACCCCCTACCCGAGATCCGCCAATTTTGACACCGACATTGGTGCTTTCATTGAGAGTTCTACTGTGTTGTCGCAACAAGGCTTGATGGCTCGCCTCGTTGTCAAGGACAACATCACCTCTGGAGGAGAACTGGCCCCAGGCCAAACTCTCCGGCTGGGCGGCTTCGTCATGACTGCCTGATCGGCTATCGCGCCGACGATGACTTCTCAGGTCATCAAAAACAACATCCACGTTGAGGGAGTCTTGGATAAGGGGGTATCCGGACAGCCAGACTATATACTTTGGCCGGACTGTTGGACTATGAAGATACAAGATAGAAGACTTTGTACCGTGTCCGGATGGGACTCTCCTTGGCGTGGAAGGCAAGCTTGGCGATTCGGATGTAGATCTCCTCCTCTGTAAACCGACTCTGTGTAACCCTAGCCCCATCCGGTGTCTATATAAACCGGAGGGTTTAGTCTGTAGGACCCAACAACAATCATACCATAGGCTAGCTTCTAGGGTTTATCCTCTCTGATCTCGTGGTAGATCAACTCTTGTAATACTCATATCATCAAGATCAATCAAGCAGGAAGTAGGGTATTACCTCCATCGAGAGGGCCCGAACCTGGGTAAACATTGTGTCCCCAGCCTCCTGTTACCATTAGTCTTAGACACACAGTTCGGGACCCCCTACCCGAGATCCGTCGGTTTTGACACTGACATTGGTCCTTTGATTGAGAGTTCCTCTGTGTTGTCGCTTCAAGGCTAGATGGCTTCTCCAACCTTCAACCACGCTGTCCTGGGTGAGACTTTCCTCCCCAGACAGATCTTCTTGTTCGGCGGCTTCGCACTGCGGGCCAACTCGCTTGTCCATCTGGAGCAGATCGATAGCTACGCCCCTGGCCATCAGGTCAGGTTTGGAAACCTAAACTACACCGCTGACATCCACGGCGACTTGATCTTCGACGGATTCGGGCCTGTGTTAGGTGCGCTGAACAATCACGACGTGCATGACCTAGATCTGCAGTCGGACAGTATTCGGAACATCGCACCTGCTACAGCTCCGGACTTTGTTCCAGAGCAGGTCGTGCCTTTCGAGGATGGCTGGATGGACCCTGCCCCGAAGGCCGCACGCTCATCGGTGTTGGAGCCGAACACAGACTCCTCTCCTCAGGAAATCTGTACCTCCGGGCCCCCGGACTCATCTCCGGTAGTGTGTTCCGGACCCCGCGCATCGGTGCCCATTGAATCTAACTGGTCTCCATTCATGGAGTTCGCCGCGGTGGATATATTTCGGCACTCACCCTTCGGAGACGTGTCGGGCTCATTATGGTCTCTCTCTTTGTCAGGAGACTCCTGGCCGAACTATGTCTGGCTCGAGTGGGAAGCTGGCGACGAAGAAATTTGTTACCCACCCACCACCCACTTAATAGCCACAGTTGATGATTTGACCGACGTGGTTAACTTCGACTCCGAAGACATCGACGGTATAGACGACGATGTGGGAGAAGAACAGGAACCACCGCCCACAGGGCGCTGGACTGCCACCTCTTCATATGATATATATATGGTGGATACTCCCAAAGAAACCAATGGCGATGAGGCAATGGGAGATAACCCCTCGGGGAAGAAAGCAAAACATGGGTGTCATCGGTGCCGCTCCAAGCCTCGCCACAACAATACCGGCACTGGAGAAGAAAATCCAGATGGTGTCGAAGATGAATACGATCCTGATCAACCTACCTTCGAGCAAGCCGAACAGGAACACGGGCAGGCTAGCCCAGACGAACAGGCGACGGACGGATACTTGGAGGACGATAACTATATGCCTCCCTCCGAAGACGAGGTGAGCCTCGGTGAAGATGAATTCGGCATACTAGAGGATCCCATAGAGCAGAAGCGCTTCAAGCACAGGCTTATAGCCACTGCAAGAAGCCTGAAAAAGAAGTAGCAGCAGCTCCAAGCGGACCAAGATTTGCTCGCAGACAGATGGACCGAAGTCCTGGCGGCTGAGGAATACGGACTCGAACCCCCGAGCAGGGGATACCCAAAGCATAAGCCGCTAGAAGAAGAGGCCGAAGAGCCTGAACTTCCAGCACATGATGAGGCTGACCGACCACCACGTGGCCGGGATAAAACGGCATGTCAAGCCGGACACCAGCCCACACCCCCACGCCGGTTCACTATGGCCCATGGCAATATGCAGGACTTGTGAGACATATTGGAAAACAATGCAGGAGAACCAAGATTGATATATGGATCACGAGGGCGCGCCACATCTCAGGACACCGATCGTCACGCCGGATACAATACTAATAAATCTGGTTGGGCCGGACATTACCGACCAGACCTAATCGTACTACGCCGCGACATAGCCCGGCACAGAAGCGCCGCACACCCCTTCTACTTCACTGATGAAGTAATGGAACATGAATTCCCAGAAGGGTTTAAACCCGTCAACATCAAGTCATACGACGGCACAACAGACCCCGCGGTGTGGATCGAGGATTTTCTTCTCCACATTCACATGGCCCGCGGTGATAACCTACATGCCATCAAGTATCTCCCACTCAAGCTTAAAGGACCAGCCAGACAATGACTGAATAGCGTGCCAGCAAACTCCATTGGCAGTTGGGAAAATCTTGAGGACGCATTCATCGATAACTTCCAAGGCACCTATATGCGACCAC
Organism: Triticum timopheevii; assembly: GCA_963921465.1. Lineage (NCBI taxonomy): Eukaryota > Viridiplantae > Streptophyta > Magnoliopsida > Poales > Poaceae > Triticum > Triticum timopheevii. The sequence continues at coordinate 499,068,798 of OY997266.1, read as the reverse complement.
CGGATGCTAATGACTTAAGTCACATTACCCAATAGCCCGAAGAGTCAGCCAGGAAATTTTGGACTCGGTTCCTAACTAAAAAGACCAAATTGTCGACTGTCCGGACGCCGAGGCCCTGGTGGCCTTTAAGCATAATATCCGTGACAAGTGGCTTTCCCAACACCTCGGCCAAGAAAAACCGAAGACCATGGCGGCACTCACAACACTAATGACCCGCTTTTGCGTCGGTGAGGACAGTTGGCTGGCTCGCAGCAACACCGCACCAAGAAACCCTGGCACTTCAGATATCCGTGACAGTAACGGAAAGCCATGGCGCAACAGACACAAGCGTCGAAACAATGGCGACAATGCGGAGGATAGGGTAGTCAATGCTGGATTTAGCAACTCCAAATCTGGTCAGCGGAAGAAGCCGTTCAAAAGAAACAATCCGGGATCATCTAGTCTAGACCGCATACTCAACCGCTCATGCCAGACTCATGGCACCCCCGATAAACCAGCCAATCACACTAACAGAGATTGCTGGATGTTCAAATAGGCCGGCAAGATAAATGCTGAGAATAAGGACAAGGGGCTGCAAAGCAACGATGACGAGGAGCCCCGGTGTCCGAACACTGGAGGACAGAAGAAATCCCCCCCCCAGGTAAAAATGGTGAACATGATCTATGCCACTCACATCCCCAAACGGGAGAGAAAGCATGCACTTAGGGACGTCTATGTGATGGAGCCCGTCGCCCCAAAATTCAACCCATGGTCATCCTGCCCGATCACCTTTGATCGTAGGGACCATCCCACCAGCATCCGTCATGGCGGCTCAACCGCATTGGTCCTTGACCCAATCATCGACGGATTCCACCTCACGCGCGTCCTCATGGACGGTGGCAGCAGCCCGAACCTTTTTTATCAGGACACAGTGCGCAAAATGGGCATTGATCTGTCACGGATCAAACCCACCAAAACCACCTTTAAAGGTGTAATTCTAGGGGTGGAGGCCCACTGCACGGGCTCAATAACACTGGAAGTGGTCTTCGGATCTCCAGATAACTTCCGAAGCGAGGAGTTAATCTTCGATATCGTCCCTTTCCATAGTGGCTATCATGCACTACTTGGATGAACCGCGTTCGCTCGTTTCAATGCGATACCGCACTATGCATACCTCAAGCTCAAGATGCCAGGACCTCGCGGGGTCATAACAGTCAACGGAAATACAGACCGCTCCCTCCGTACGGAAGAGCATACTACGGCCCTCACGGCAGAAGTACAAAGAAGCCTCCTCCGACAAACAGCCAATTCGGCAACGACATCCCCGAACATCATCAAGCGAGTCCGGAGTACCCCGCAACAGGATCGTCAGGCACGCCAGGAGCTCGATTAGCAACCCGGCCTCCACCCCAGCCCCATTCAAGCGGCGTTAGTGCCACGCGTACACAACTACGTGCTCAAGATACCATGGGCATAGGTGGAGGCAAGACGAAAATGCGGCCAGAGTGTGGTTCAGCCGCCATGAGGCCCGCATACTTTTTTCTTTTTTCAGGACCCCACTTTCGGGCAGCCCCTTCAGAGAGATCGGATAACCGGACTCACCACAGAAGGCACACCAAGGAGGCAAGAGGCATTGCACACAAGGGAATACTCAGGTGGTATTCTTCAATGATTGTTATACCTGTCCTTACATACCCGCCTGTAACCTGCCCTTGGATAGGACATGTCAAATAGTCCTATTTCTTTCTGCTTAATGCATTAATTGTACACCTACGCCTCACCGTATTGTCCAAATAAATTGGAAGTAGTACACAGCATCAGCTTCTTATTACTATCTTCATATTTTTCATTGAATATTTATTCAATATTGCATCCGTACATCTTGGTACGCTTAGTTTGCTAGGGGCTTCCTATCGAGCCCCATAAAATGGCAAGAAAAGCCCAAACACTTTCAACAGTGCGGCACCCCGAACTTATAACATTATATGCATCAGCTCCGAATCATGTCTTGGGTCAATAGTTGGGTTAGCCTGGCTCCCTTGTTTTGGTACCTTACGTTCTGTTATATCGGCTAAGGTAGCGCAGGGAGAACTACTACGATTGTGTCCCGGTTCTTCCGGACGAGCACCTTAGTAGAGAAAGCCAAAAACTGACCGTCATGATGTGGCGAGAGCTGGTCGCTGTTCGCAAGGTATTAAAATCCCTCAAGATTTTTTCCGCTTAAGGCGAGGAATCGGCCTTAACTGATTTAGGCGTGTATAACGCCCCAATTCGGCTTTCAGAATACTAGGGGCTTCGCCGAAATTTAAAATTATAGACTTCTATGGCCAAATGAGAGTTATAAAGCCGAATAGTCCGATTGCCTGGTTCGCTGTGTTAAACACCTCCTTAAAGGACCAAGAATTTGGAAAAAGAGTGTTTAGGTTTTCCACGAACACCCCAGTACTAGTTACAAGGGGGCGGAAGCCGATGACTGGCCTACTTTCAGATTTTGATAAACGGGCGCAGAGAAGGTAATATTTTAAATCAAACAAAGCGTTATATCGCGGAATCAAACTCGTCCTCATATTACACAGACAACATGAGTACATTTACTCGAAAATAATGTTCTTAGGACATTCATTCGCCACAAGCCGAGCGCCTTTCATAACGCCATTATAATACATCTCGGGGTAGCTATGCTCCTTGCCCTTCAGGGGTCCATCCTTCACGAGCTTCTCAGCATCCAGTTTGGCCCCAATGCATCTTCGCACGGGAAAAGGCCCATCGGGCACCCTCGATACATACGAACTGCTTGATAACTTCTAGCCATGGACGGGCATGCACCATCCGCTTCACCAGGCCAAAGTAGCTGCCGGGCAGGGGCTCGCCAGGCCACATCCAGACTATGAGGTCCCTCATGGCCTGTTCGTCCGCATTGTGGAGTTCGACCAGCTGCTTCAGTTGGTCACTCAGAGGCATCGGGTGTTCGGCCCTAGTATATTGGGACCAGAACAGCTTCTTCGTAGAGCTCCCCTCTTCAGCACGATAGAACTCTGCGGCATCCGAAATGCTGCATGGCAGACCTGCGAATGCCCCTGGAGAGCTCCGGATTCGTGTAAGTAAGAAATGACTCCTCAACATGCTTGCTTTGCATAAAGAATGCCTTACCCTCCGCTATCTTCTTGGCCGCGTGGATTTTCTGGAGGGCCTTTTGGGCTTCGGCCTTGACGTCGGCCGCACTCTGGAGGGCCTTCGCAAGCTCAGACGCTTGCGTCTTGTAGTCATGCTCCAGGGAGTTGAACTTCTTGCCGAGCTCCTGGAGCTCCTACTGTACCTCTCCCACCCGAGCATCTTTCTTCTCTCGCTTGGTGCGCTCTGTATCCGCCTTGGCTTCGGCCGCGGATAGCACTTCCTTCAGGGCCGCCACTTCGCTCGCGGTCCCCATCAAAAGCCATGATGCTTTTTATTAGCATCACCAACTTTTTATCCTCTATACGACATATGGACGGGGTTTCTCTTATCTTTGTTCGCCTAGAGCTGTTCTTCAAGAGTCCAAACTCTTCTTCAACCTGCCCCAGTTCGCGCTTGAGTCCGGCAACCTCAGCCGTGCACGCAGCGGCGGTCAGCAGCAGTGCCTGTTTGATTCATACAGACAAATACTATTAGCTTCCTGCGGTTTTTTAGTTGACCCTCCATTTGGCTTTTCTTTCCGAACACCAACCAGAGTATCAGGGGCTACTGTCTATCGGGTGATATTTCCTCACACTTTCTTTGCCTCAAAGCCTGTTAGCAGGCTGGTGCAGGCTTCAGTCAATCCGCTCTTGGCGAACCGAACCTTCTCAATCACCATACCCATAAGTGTACGTTGTTCATCCTCGATGGAAGCACCTCGAAGCACTTCCAACAAATTATCCGATGCCTCCGGTTGGGTGGAGGTCATCGGCACGGCCGGCTCGCCCTCCTTCTCAAGGGACTGCTTACCGAAATCTGGAACCTTTGTAGGCTCCGGCACAGTAACCGGCTGGGAGCCAGACTTGCTGTGGCTCCCGTCAGCATAATCCATGGGGTTCTCATCCCCCATGTGTCCGACGCCCAAGGTTTTGCCTTGGGGCATCTCCGGAACCATCGCCTCCTGCTCTGGCATCCTCCAGGACAACACCTCGATGTCATCCACACGTCATGGGGAAGTTGCCATCGGGAGTGAATTCATCTCCGACTCGTTCAGAGACTCCTCCGAAGAGGACTCCTCGAGATCGCACCCGGCCGGACTGCATAAACGTGTTCGGCGTCATTACAAACCATGAGGTCAAAGTCGCATGGAAAATATTATGGAATGCGGATACTTACAACCTCGCCCAGGGCTTGCCCCTGGGCAACCACTCCTCATCGCTGAAAGCGGCGGTAGTGGAGTGATCGGGAAGGGACGCCTTTCCCTTCTTCGGCGTCCCGGCCTCCCCCGACGGGGCCGCCTTCCTTTTCTTCTCCTACCTAGCGTGGGGAGGAGGCATCTCTTCATGTTCTCCCTCGTCTTCGGGGGGAGAATCTTCCTCGTCATCTTTGGATGACGACTCTATCATGGCCTTGCGTCGGAGACCTTTTCTGGTACCCGCGGCCACCTTCTTGGACCCTTCGGCCCCCTAGTTGAGGCGGCCTTCTTCTTCCTCTCCTCCCCTTCGTGGGAGGAGTGCGCCTCGTCATCTTCTGGTGAGGCATCTGGTGTGGCTTCGTGCTAGAGACCCTTCCGGGTCCCTGCGGCCTTCTTTTCGGCCTTTTTCTCCGGCACCTTGTAAGGCGCCGGAACCAGCATCTCCGCTAGGAGTGCGCCTACTGGGTCCTCAGGCAATGGAGCCGGACAGTTAATCGCTCCGCCGTCTCCACCCAATCCTGTTCGGTCAGCATAGTGACCTAAGAATCCTCCCAAGAATGCACTAGGAAGGAAACATCCTGCAATAACCAGAGGACTTACCGGACTAGCGAGACGGCTTGCGCTGAGCCCCCGGTCCTCGGAAAGGGGAGGAGGAACTTCGCCGGTCTTGAACAGCACCTTCCAGATTTCTTTGTGTGTTGTGTCGAAGAGCTCTAGCAGCATCTGGTGTTCGGACGGGTCGAACTCCCACATATCAAATGCCCGTCTTTGACACGGGAGAATCCAGCGAATGAGCATGACCTGGACCATGTTGACAAACTTGATCTTCTTGTCCCTCATACTTCTGATGCAGGTCTCGAGTCCAGTCAGCTCCGTGGGTTCACCCCAGGCGAGGCCCTTCTTCTCCCAGGAAGTGAGCCGCATAGGGATTCCGGATCTGAATTTGGGGACCGCCACCCAGTTGGCGTCGCGCAACTCGGTGATATAGAACCACCCTGATTGCTACCCCTTTATGGTCTCCACGAAGGAGCCATCGAGCCATGTAACATTAGGCATTTTACCCACCATGGCACCTTCGCATTCTACCTGTTGGCCACTCACGATCTTCGGCTTCACAGAGAAGATTTTCAAGTACATGCCGGAGTGAGGCATGATGAGGAGGAAGGCCTCGCACACGATGATGAATGCCGAGATGTTGAGGACGAAATTCGAGGCCAGATCGTGAAAATCTAGCCCGTAGTAGTCCATAAGCCCGCGGACGAATGGGTGGAGTGGAAGTCCTAGTCCGCGGACGAAATGAGGGAGAAATACTACTCTCTCCTGAGACTTCGGAGTGGGGATAATCTGTCCCTCTGTCGGAAGCCTGTGCGTGATATTCTCGGCCAGGTATCCGGCCTCCTGAAGCTTGGTGATGTTCTCCTTTGTGATAGAGGAGGCCATCCACTTGCCTCCCGCTCCGGACATGATGCGATCCTACGGAGAAGGTGAGGACTTGGGCGCTGGAGCTCAAGGGTGCGAGAACGGATGAGCGGAGGAGGAAGAAGGCGTGGGTGAAAACGGGAGATCTCTGTCCCTTTATAAAGGCAATGCAGAATGTGCGCCTCCCCGCTTGCCTCTCGAAATCTCTTATCTTTCCAAGCGCCTCGATTGATGGCGCTAGTTGAGTTACCCATACCCGTATTGATGGAGATCCCGCGATAAGGGGACACGATCTCTGCTTTGACAAGACGTGCCAAAGAAATCGCCTCGCGATGTGTGCGGGAGCAGGTTGTAAAAGCGGTTCGAATAAGTTACCGAGCCGTGGCGTGTTGTCACACAACAAAGAGTTGTCAGCGGATCAGATTTGTGGATTATAACTCTCTCTACGGTGGTATATGGAATTTATCTTGCAGAGCCGGACACGGTCCTTGTGTTCAGAATTAATTTTGGAGTATTTGGAGGTGGAACCCGCCTCGCAATGCTGAAGACAATCTACGTGCCGGACTCATCGTCATTGAAGCCTGGTTTAGGGGCTACTGAGGGAGTCCTGGATAAGGTGGTATCTGGATAGCCGGACTACATACTTCGGCCGGACTGTTGGTCTATGAAGATACAAGATAGAAGACTTTGTCCCGTGTCCGGATGGGACTCTCCTTGGCATGGAAGGCAAGCTTGGCGATTCGGATGTAGATCTCCTCCTCTGTAAACCGACTCTGTGTAACCCTAGCCCCCTCCGGTGTCTATATAAACCGGAGGGTTTAGTCCGTAGGACCCAACAACAATCATACCATAGGCTAGCTTCTAGGGTTTAGCCTCTCTGATCTCGTGGTAGATCAACTCTTGTAATGCTCATATCATCAAGATCAATCAAGTAGGAAGTAGGGTATTACCTCCATCGAGAGGGCCCGAACTTGGGTAAACATCGTGTCCCCAGCCTCCTGTTACCATTAGTCTTAGACGCATAGTTCGGGACCCCCTAACCGAGATCCGTCGGTTTTGACACCGACGCACGTCGATTCGTAACTCGCCGAACAGATGGATCCAGTGGAACTCTCCTCCCTTAATGAGCTCTTGGATCACACCGCCGCCCTGGGTGTCGCTATGGACTATGATCGGATCGGGCTTAAACCCGACCAAATGGAGATTTATTCTTCACCGGTCACCCATGAGATAGCGGTAGTGGAGGAACATCATACGAATTCTCCCTCTATTTTGAGGACGAACTGTGTCCGGATTTCCGAGATCTTTGAGCCGGACACCTGCTCGTGGGAGGACATGACCCAAACCCCGAACTTAGGATCGGGCAGCGGGTCGAACAAATTGGGAAACATCTCAGAGCCCGAGCCGTTAAGCTCGGAAGCTTCTTTGCCCCTGGGTCTTAGATCGGGTCAAGATTCGGATTCGAAACCACCCACCCACCCAATTTTATTCAATCTTCCGCACATTAGACAAGAGCCCCAAGAGACAGTACATCATTACTGAGCCGGATTCCTCCTTGTGGTAAACAGGGTCAAGGACTGTCGCGAGGAATATGTAATCTCCCTCTTTTGCAAAAATTACACGGACAAAGGGATCCTCAACGCCATAAGTCATCGTGACATAGTACGCTTTGCTGACTTAGCGGCCATAGTGCCGAAATACTGCGCGATGGAAAGCGCTTGGAAAACCCAAACAAACTTCTGGGACAATCCGGCTCTCACTAAACCCTTCGTCCGAACTAAAAGGGCAAACTCTCGTAAGTTACCCAATCCAATTACCAAAAAACCAAAGCCTGATACAAGGCGCGGAACCGTATTGGAAGAATGGCTCAATGGATCGTGCAAATTTCACAGCACATCGGATACCACGCCAACTCATAGCCTTAAAGCATGTTGGATACTCCGGCAGGTAGCAAAGAGTGGCGAGGATCTACTCTTAAACCATACAGCAGAGCAACATCCCGCTGGAAACAACAATACGGTATGCACAGTCTTCGAGACTTTCGCCCCAAATAATAGGCGCAAGGAAGCTCCTCGCAGCCTCGCCGAAGTCTGCCACGTGTCAACAATAAACCCATGGAACGACACGGCTATAACTTACAATGCCAGTGACGAACCTCAATTCCGAACAGTCCGGGCACCAGCCGCTTTGGTCCTTAGTCCAATCGTGGACGGCTTCAGGCTCACTAAAGTGCTCATGGACGGCGGAAGCAGACTAAACCTCCTCTATGAGGAAACTCTTAACAAGATGGAAATTGACAAGAGCCGCATTGAGCAAAGCAGCACAACCTTCAGGGGAATCAGCCCTAGCCAGGAGGCACGATGCGCGGGAAAAATCACACTGGATGTGGTATTCGGCACGCCAGAGAATTACAGGTCCGAAGAAATTACATTCCAAGTGGCCTCGTTCAGCATCGGATACCACGCCCTCTTAGGGCGGGACGCATTCACGAGTTTCCAGGCTATACCCCATTACAGGTACATGAAGCTCAAAATGCTCGGGCCCAATGGAATCATCACTCTAGCTAGTGATCCGGACATCGCACTCTGCATCGAAAATAAAACCGCCACCCTCGCCCTGGAGGCATTATCAGAAGCCCTCGCGGCCGAAGAACTGACAACACTGCGAGCAACAGTGGATAGAGACGACGTGATACTCGACAAGCGACCTAAGTCCACCTCCTTCGAACCCGCAGACGAGATAGTCAAATTCCAGGTCCACCCAACGGACCCTACAAAGACAACTTCCATTGGGACACAGTTGAACCCCACAATAGATGCCACACTGCGAGATTTCCTGCGTGAGAATTGGTATATCTTCGCCTGGCACCCTTCATACATGCTGGGCATCCCACGCAGGCTGGTCGAACACAGCCTCAATATACTGAAAGGATACAAGCCAGTCAAGCAGACTCTTAGGCGCTTCTCAGAGCCTAAGTGGCAAGCCATGGGAGAAGAGCTAGCCAAGCTACTCGAGGTCAGATTCATCAGAGACATCAAACATCCAGATTGGCTAGCAAACTTGGTAATGGTACCAAAGAAGGACAAATCCTGGCGCCTATGTGTCGATTTCAAGGACCTCAATAAGGCCTGCCCTAAGGATCCCTTCCCCCTCCCCTACATCGATCAAATCATCGACGCCACCGCAGGACACGACTCATTGTGTTTCCTCGACGCATACTCCGGATACCATCAAATCAAGATGGCAAAGTCTGACCAGGCCGCAACGGCCTTCATTACACCGTACGGCCCCTTCTGTTTCAACACCATGCCTTTCGGTCTCAAAAACGCCGGCGCAACCTATCAACGCATGATTCAGACATGCCTGGAAAAACAAATCGGCAAGACAGTAAAGGACTACTTAGACGACATGGTCATCAAAATAAGACACATTGAAACTTTAATAGATGACTTGAGGTTTACGTTCGACAATCTCTGAACATACGACATCAAGCTTATCCCGGAGAAATGTGTCTTCGGTGTACCCTCTGGGAAGTTGCTCAGCTTCATCGTTTCCAATAGAGGAATTGAAGAAAATCCGGGGGAAATCCGAGCTCTGTCACAGTTGGCTATCCCAACAGACCTCAAGCAGATCCAGAAACTAACTGGATGCGTGGCTGCCTTAAGCCGCTTTATCTCCCGCTTAGGAGAAAAGGCACTACCTCTTTATCGCCTTCTTCGACGCACCGAACACTTCGAGTGGACGTATGTGGCCATGGCCGGACTGGAAGAAATAAAGGAACTCTTGGCCACAAACCCAGTCCTGACCATGCCAAATACTGGCGAGCCCATGTTATTATACGTAGCCGCAACAAACCAAGTTGTAAGCGCAATGCTCGTCGTCGAACGAGAAGCAGACATACACAAGTTCCCGCTCCAAAACCGGTATATTATGTGTCCACTGTCCTCACTCCATGCAAATCTCGGTACTCACACTATCAAAAGATAGCATACGCGGTCTTCATGGCATCCCGGAAACTACGACACTACTTTCAAGAGTGTTCGATCACGGTGGCCTCCGAAGTACCACTCAATGACATAATAAATAACCGCAACGCAACAGGCCGAAATGCTAAATGGGCTATTGAGCTCCTTCCATTCGACATATCATACAAACCATGGCGGGCCATTAAGTTGCAAGTGTTGGCTGACTTCGTCACCGAATGGACAGAAGCCGAACTACCTAAAGAGTACGGCGCGTACTTAAAATGGATCATGGACTACGACGGCTCTAAAATGCTGGCCGGATTAGGAGCGGGTGTTGTCCTGACAGCCCCCAACGGAGACACGGTCCAATACGTACTCCAAATGTTATACACAGACTCCAACAATGCAGCCGAATACGAGGCTCTGTTGTATGGTCTTCGGATGGCAGTCTCCATGGGCATCCAACGCCTCGAAGTGTGCGGGGACTCGAACCTCGCAATATCTCAGATAAATGGAGACTTTGATGCCAAGGATCCGAAAATGGCGGCTTATCACAATGTCGTACTTAAAATGTCAGCTCGGTTCGAGGGGCTCGAATTCCACCATGTTGTCAGAGAAAATAATCAAGCGGCCGATATCCTCGCCCGCATCGGCGCTAAACACGACCCTGTCCCACCTAATATCTTCTTGGAAAGGCTGTTCAAGCCGTCCGTGGTATGGGAAGGGGAGTCCGGCAATAGTAATCCGGCTCCAAACACAACCCCAGATTCCGAACTATCTGACGTAATCGGAGGCTCTTCCACCGAGATAACACCTTCGGCCCATGAAATCATGGCTATCATCACCCCATGGACCAAGCCCTTCTTGGCCTTCCTAAATAGGCAAGAGCTCCCCGAAGACCAAAATGGGGCACGTTGTATTGTGCGATGCTCTAAGGCCTACAAAGTCCATGAAGGAGAGCTCTACAAGAAGAGCACCACCGGAGTGCTCCAACGATGCATCTCCTAAGAGGAAGGGCGGCAGCTCTTAGCTGAAATCCATTCCAGAATCGGCGGGCACCACGCTGCAGCCCGGGCAATCGTAAGCAAGGCCTTTTGGACAGGTTTTTACTGGCCGACAGCCCGGGCAGATGCACAGGACCTTGTCCAACATTGTGTTGGTTGCCAACTATTTGCCAATCAGAGCCATATGCCCCCTACCTCTCTCCAAACAATCCACATAACTTGGCCCTTTGCGGTCTGGGGGCTGGACATGGTGCGACCCCTTAAAGGGGGAAGCCATAAGAAAAAATATTTATTGGTCATGGTGCACAAGTTCACCAAATGGATAGAAGCCAAACCAGTTAAAACGGCCGAATCCGGACCAATGATAGACTTCATATTAGGGGTTGTACACCGTTACGGGGTCCCCCACAGCATCATCACTGACAATGGCTCAAATTTTACAGCCGATGAGGTGAAAACTTGGTGTGGCAAAATGGGCATCAAGCTCGACTACGCCTCTGTCTATCACCCCCAAACAAACGGTCAAGTGGAACATGCAAATGGTCTCATCATGAGTGGAATCAAACCCAGACTAGTGCGATCCTTGAAGGAATCAGACACACATTGGGTCGAGGAGCTCGACTCCGTACTCTCGGGGCTGCGGACCACACCGAGTCGTACCACCAGATATACACCATTTTTTATGGTGTACGGCGCAGAAGCAGTGCTACCCTGTGACATAATCCATGACTCACCTCGCGTGCGCATGTACGAAGAGAAGGAAGCCGAGCTAGATCTGCAGGACAACTTAGATGCTTTGGAGGAGGAGCGTGACATTGCAAAAGCCCGTTCCACATTCTATCAGCAACAGGCTCGAAGGTATCAAAGCAGAGAAGTATGGGCCAAAACTTATAACATTGAGAAACTAGTTCTACGCCTCCCCGAGAAGAAGAAGGACAAGCTCAAACCCAAGTGGGAGGGTCCCTTCATCATTGATAAAACTCTCACCGGAGGAGCGTACCGTCTATGCAGTTCATCTAATAACAAACTTGAGCCAAACCCATGGAACGCGGCCAGACTCCAAAGATTCTACGCCTAGTGCCGAACTGAGTGTTCGTCTCCTTACCCCCGCTTCTTCAATTATGTTCTCTTTCTTCCTTTCTCGCCCTCTTTCCCTTTTTAGCATACGACCGTAAAAACTGTACGGATGCCCTGATCGCTCTGGCCGCACTATGCGTGCACACTATACCTGGGGGCTTCCTATTCAGAAGCTAAATATAACTACCTTAATGGCTTCCTGCCAGCCACATATGCATTTTTCTTTCCATATGTGCCTTTTCTTAACCATTATATGCATCAATATGACTTAAGTTTTGGCCATGCTGGGTTGCCTGGCTCTTGTGTTTATGCCCTACGTTCCCATTAATTCGGCTAGGGCATAAGGGGAGCACCTCTGCAATTGTTACTGCCGGTTGAGCCGGATGTGTGCCTCAGACTAGGTGAAGCCGAAAGCTAGCGTTCTTAAGGGAATTTCGATCGGTGAACAAAAGATGTTCTCGTTCATTACAACGTAAATCCCCAGATGTTTTGTTTCCTACGCTTCTGTTCGCAGTTTAGACATGCACACTGATGCATGCGCACCCAGTGAAAGGAACCCCTAACAGAACTATTCTCGCTGGAAGATGTTTCTTACTATCCATGTAATATAACATAACTAGTTGGGTACTTGTCTATTCACGCACTTATGACCCCTACGCCTGGTTTCCATGCATACCCCGGTTTTTCATAACTGTGAGGGTATTCGGATACACCCAGGACTATCGGGTCCGGGGGCTGAAGCGAAAAGGTCCACCATGACAAATGATTTTCAATCCGGCTAGGGACTACATAGGTCCATTTAATTACATAGTCACTTGTACTGGCTATATTCTTCCTCTATACCATCCAACAGGCTGTCTAGCCTAAAATCCTGTTGGGAGTACTTTGCAGCTAACGCTACTTGGTCATATACCAGACTAACGGATATTTCTTGCCTATCTGACCCCACCGGTCCGACTTCGGCCATATGGTTCGGGTCAGCCTTGGCGTATGCTAGGTCTCAAGCTTGTGTTGGTTTTCCTTGAAGAGGAAAGGGTGATTGAGGGAGTCCTGGATTAGGGGGTGTCCGGATAGCCAGACTACCATCATCAGCCGAACTATCATCGGCCGGACTATCATCATCGACCGGACTCCAAGACCATGAAGATACAAGATTGACGACTTCGTCCCGTGTCTGGATGGGACATTCCTTGGCGTGGAAGGCAAGCTTGGCGATACGGATATGTAGATCTCCTACCATTGTAACCGACTCTATGTAACCCTAGCCCTCTCCGGTGTCTATATAAACCAGATGGCTCTAGTCCGTAGGACACAACAACAACCATTACAATCATACCATAGGCTAGCTTCTAGGGTTTAGCCTCCTTGATCTCGTGGTAGATCCACTCTTGTAAACATCCACAATATCAATATCAATCAAGCAGGAGGTAGGGTTTTACCTCCATCAAGAGGGCCCAAACCTGGGTAAAACATCGTGTCCCTTGTCTCCTGTTACCATCCGCCTAGACGCACAGTTCAGGACCCCCTACCCGAGATCCGCCGGTTTTGACACCGACATTGGTGCTTTCATTGAGAGTTCCTCTGTGTCGTCACCAATAGGCTTGATGGCCTCTTCAATCGACAACGACGCAGTCCTGGGTGAGATTTTTCTCCCCGGACAGATCTTCGTATTCGGCGGCTTCGCACTACGGGCCAACTCACTTGGCCATCTAGAGCAGATCGAAAGCTTCGCCCCTGGCCGTCAGGTCAGGTTTGGAAGCCTAAACTTCACGGCCGATATCCGCGGGGACTTGATCTTCGATGGATCTGAGCCACAGCTGAGCGTGCCACGCTGTCACGATGGGCACGACCTAACTCTGCCGCCGGACAGCACCTTGGAGGCCGCACACGAATCCGCTCCGACCCATAGTCCGGAGCCGATCGCTCAGATCGAGGACGGATGGCTGGACACCGCCTCGGGAGCTGCAACTTCTACGGCGATGGAGCCAAACACTTACCTTGTCCCGCATAAAGCTCATGACTCCGAGGTGCCGGACTCTCTGCTGGACTCCGAACCTCCTGCGCCCCTGCCAGCCGAATCCGACTGGGCGCCGATCATGGAATTCACCGCTGCGGACATCTTTCAGCACTCACCCTTCGGCGATATCTTAAATTCGCTGAAGCATCTCTCGCTATCCGGAGAGCCCTGGCCGAACTACGGCCAGGATGGTTGGGACGCAGACGACGAAGAAATTCAGAGCCCACCCACCACCCACTTCGTAGCCACCGTCGACGATCTAACCGACGTACTCGACTACGACTCCGAAGACATCGACGGTATGGACGAAGATGCCGGAGACTATCAAGAGCCAGTGCCTACAGGACACTGGAAGACCACCTCGTCATACGACATATACATGGTGGACACCCCAAAAGATGGGGACGGCGAAGAAGCAACGGAGGCCGATTCCTTAAAGAAATAGCCCAAGCACCGACGTCAGCGGCGCCGCTCTAAATCCCGCCACAGCAAGAATGGAGATTCCGGCACAGGAGATTATAACACCACAGAAAGTGCCGAAGACAACCCCCTCCAGCATGATCCAGCGCAGGAGGAGGCAGAAGCAAGCCCTCACGAGAGGGCGGCAGACGAAGAGGTCGAGGATGATAATTACTTACCTCCCTCCGGAGACGAGGCAAGCCTCGACGACGATGAATTCGTCGTGCCTGAGGATCCCGTCGAACAAGAGCGTTTCAGACGCAGGCTAATGGCCACGGCAAACAGCCTAAAGAAAAAGCAGCAACAGCTTCAAGCTGATCAAGACCTACTGGCCGACAGATGGACCGAGGTCCTCGCGGCCGAAGATTATGAACTCGAACGCCCCTCCAAAAGTTACCCAAAACGCAAGTTGCTCCCCCGACTAGAGGAGGAAGCATACAAACCTGCATCACCAGCGCACAATACGGCAGACCGACCACCTCGTGGCCGCGACAGAGAGGCATGCAAGCCCTCCACCAAAACCGTACCCCGGCATCGCTCAAAAAGCATGATGCCACAGGGGAACGGGCCGGACTTGCGAGATATATTGGAGGACAAGGCAAGACAATCCAGATCTATCTATGGATCACGTGGGCGCCCCAAGACCCACGACGATTACCGTCGCGCCGGATATAACCACGCCGGCCGGGCCGAACACAGCAGACAATGCTCTCTCGAGCTACGTCGCGATAAATACAGAGGCGCTGCACACCCACTATGCTTCACTGACGAAGTAATGGATCATCAAATCCCTGAAGGGTTTAAACCCGTTAATATCGAATCCTACGATGGCACAACAGACCCCGCGGTTTGGATTGAGGATTATCTCCTCCATATACATATGGCCCATGGCGACGATCTTCACGCCATCAAATATCTCCCGCTCAAGCTTAAAGGACCAGCTCGGCATTGGCTTAATAGCCTGCCAGCAGAGTCAATTGGATGCTGGGAAGACCTGGAAGCCGCATTCCTCGACAACTTCCAGGGCACGTATGTGCGACCACCGGACGCAGATGACCTAACCCACATAATCCAGCAGCCAGACGAATCGGCCAGGCAATTCTGGACACGGTTCTTAACAAAGAAAAATCAAATCGTCGACTGTCCGGATGCAGAGGCCCTCGCTGCCTTCAAACATAACATCCGCGACGAGTGGCTGGCTCGGCACCTAGGACAGGAAAAGCCAAAATCCATGGCAGCCCTCACATCACTCATGACCCACTTCTGTGCGGGAGAGGATAGCTGGCTAGCTCGCAGCAACAACCTCAGCAAAAACGCTGGCAGTCTGGATACCAAGGACCGCAATGGCAGGTTGCGTCGAAACAAAAACAAACGCCGCATTAACGGCGACAGCAATGAGGATACGGCAGTCAACGCCGGATTCCGAGGCTCCAAACCCGGTCAACGGAAGAAGCCATTCGAAAGAACCACTCCGGGCCCATCCAATTTGGACCGAATACTCGACCGCCCCTGTCAAATACATGGAACCCCCGAAAAGCCAGCTAACCACACCAATAGAGATTGTTGGGTATTCAAGCAGGCAGGCAAATTAATCGCCGAAAACAATGACAAGGGGCTACACAGCGATGACGAGGAAGAGACCCGGCCGCCGAACAACAGAGGACAAAAGGGATTCCCCCCTCAAGTTCGGACGGTAAACATGATATACGCAACGCATATCCCCAAGAGGGAGCGGAAGCGTGCACTAAGGGACGTATATGCGATGGAGCCAGTCGCCCCAAAATTCAACCCATGGTCCTCTTGCCCGATCACTTTCGATCGAAGAGACCATCCGACCAGTATCCGCCATGGCGGATTCGCCGCATTGGTTTTAGACCCAATCGTCGATGGATTTCACCTCACGAGAGTCCTGATGGACGGCGGTAGTAGCCTGAACCTGCTTTATCAGGATACAGTGCGCAAGATGGGCATAGACCCTTCAAGGATTAAACCTACAAAGACAACCTTCAAAGGCGTCATACCAGGTGTCGAGGCCAGTTGTACAGGCTCAGTCACACTGGAAGTGGTCTTCGGATTCCCGGATAATTTCCGAAACGAGGAGTTAATCTTCGACATAGTCCCGTTCCGAAGTGGCTATCACGCTCTGCTCGGACGAACTGCGTTCGCAAAATTCAACGCGGTGCCGCATTATGCATACCTTAAGCTCAGGCCCTCGTGGAGTCATCACGGTCAATGGAAACACAGAACGCTCCCTCCGAATGGAGGAACATACAGCGGCTCTCGCGGCAGAAGTACAGAGCAGCCTTTTAAGGCAATTTTCGAGTCCAGCCATTAAATGACTGGACACGGCCAAACGCGCCCGGAGCAACAACAACCAAGACCACCTGGCACGTTCCGAGCACGCGTAGCAATGCGGCCTCAACCCCAGCCCTCGCACAATTGTACGACAAACTCTCCACGTACATAATTACGCCCTGGAGATACCATGGGCATAGGGGGAGAGGCACAACCACAACAGACCCAGAGTGCGGTTCGACCACACCAGGGGCTCCCATGTGTGTCGCTCTTTTTATCTTTTATTTCTCTCTTTTTTATACAGAACTCTGTCCGGCGGCGAACCTGCCGAACTCATGATGCAACAGCCAGGGAGGGACAAAAGGCCGCGATGAACACTCAGGTGGTCTCCATTACGAGCATTAAATTTGTTAAATACACCATTCCGCGGCCTACCCCTGGAGGGAGACGCCTTTAATTCATCTAATCCCTTGCTTTTCGCACTATTTGTATCATTCCGCATTCATAGCAGATCTTCTCGAATAAAATGCAGCACTTTTTGCCCATAATTGCATTACCTTATATATATGTTCATTTACGACATGTTGCATCCGTACATCTTGGTACGGCCAAATACACCAGGGGCTTATGTTCCCCGCATTATGGTGTGATAAAGTCCGAACACTTTCACAAGTGCGGCACCCCGAACTTACAACATTATAAGAATCGGCTCCGAATCATGTCTTGGGTCAATAGTTGGGTTTGCCCGGCTCCCATGTTTGGCACCTTACGTTCCGTTCTATCGGCTAAGGTAGCACTGGGAGAACCACTGCGATTGCGCCCCGGTTGAGCCGGGTTAACGCCTCAGTGGAGAAAGCTAAAACTGACTGTCATGATAAGGCGAGAGACTGGTCGCTGTTCGAGAGGTCCTTTCGGGTCCTTAAAGACCTACGCCACTTCGAGAGAAGTTCCGGATAATGTCCGACGAAGGCGTGGATAGCGCCCCTGATTCGGTCTTCCGAATACTAGGGGCTTCGCCGAAATTTAAAATTATAGAATTCTATGGCTAAGTGAGAGTGTTCAAGCGCTATAAGTCCGGTTGCCTTGTTCGTTGTGTTGAGCGCCTCCCTAGATGGACCCAAAAATGGGAACAAGAGTGCTCAAGTTTATCCCGAACACCCCAGCACTCGTGGCATGGGGGCTGAAGCCGATGACTTGCCATCTCTCAGATTTAATAAACGGCCGCACAGAAGGTAATATTTTAAATTAACAAGTGTTGCTTAGCGCATATGAACAAAGTTTTCAACGCACAGGATAACACATTGCGAATTTACTCAATAATTACATCCCTGGGGCACTCATCCGCAATCTTGCGGGCACCCTTCAGGACAGTCTTATAATACATTTCGGGCGTACGATATTCCTTGCCCGCTGGTGGCGCGTCAGTGATTAGCTTCTCCGCATCCAGCTTGCCCCAATGCACCTTTGCGCGGGCAAGGGCCCGATGAGCACCTTCTATACAGGCGGAGCGCTTGATAACCTCCACCCAGGGGCACGCATCCACCAACCATCGCACGAGGCCGAAGTAGCTCCCAGGCATGGTCTCTCCAGGCCACAGCCGGACTATGAGGCCCTTCATGGCCTGCTCGGCCACCTTGTGGAGCTCGACCAGCTGCTTCAGCTGGTCGCTAGGGGGCACCAGATGGCCGGCCTCAGCATACTGAGACCAGAAGACCTTCTCCGTTGAGCTCCCCTCCTCAGCTCGGTAGAATGCGGTGGCATCAGACACGCTGCAAGGCAGGTCTGCAAACGCCCCTGGAGAGCTCCGAATTCGGGTAAGTAACACGTAATTTACATTCACATGCTTGCTTTGCATGAAAGTGCCTTACCCGCCGCTATCTTCCCCACCAACTCAATCTCCTGAAGGGACTTATGGGCATCGGCCTTGGCAGTCTTGGCACTTTCGAGAGCCGAGGCAAGCTCGGAATCTCGAGTCTTTGAGTCACGCTCCAAACTCTCATGCTTTTCCATGAGAGCCTGGAGCTCTTGTCGAACCACCGCCACCCGTGCCTCCTGCTTTTCTCGCTCTACCCGTTCCGCGGCCTCATTGCGTTCGGCCGCAGACACGGCCTCCTTCAGGGTCGCCACCTCATTCGTGGCCCCTGCAGTACCCATGTTATCCTTGTTATTTTTTGTTGCAACCTAAATCCTTTTCTGTAAGGTACAAGTTCAAAGTGGTGTTACTCACCTTCTTTGTCCAGGAGCTGCTTCTTGGCGCGGCCGAGCTCTTGCTCGGACCGCTCGAGCTCCTGCTTCAAAGCACTAACCTCCGCAGTTAGTGCGGTAGAGGTCAGCATCACAGCCTGCAACCCATATTGACATAATTTTTTAGCAACCCTGCGTATATCTTCTTTTTTTTCAGATCCTCAGTCCGGCTTTTCTTTCCGAACACCGAACCGAGCATCAGGGGCTACTGTCTATGCGGTATTACATTGCATATTTTTAACTTCTTACCTCAAAGCCTGATAGAAGGCTACTGCAGGCTTCGGTCAGCCCGCTCTTGGCGAGCTGTACCTTCTGAATCACCGCACTCATAATAGTGCGGTGTTCTCCCTCGATGGAAGCGCTCTGGGGCACCTCCAACAAATTGTCCGGCGCCTCCGGTTGGACGGAAGCCGCCGGCGTCACAGTCTTGCCCTTCTTGCGAAGGGGCCGCCGGCCGGACTCCGGAACCACTGCGGGTTCTGATATGGAGTCCGGCGCAAAGTCCGGGAGGACACCTTGTGGCGCCTCCGGAGCCTCCCCCTGATGGGTCCCTTCTTGGGATCCCACCTCGGCGCCCTCGGTGTCGCGAGGGGTGGAGGCGGTCGGGATGGAATCTACATCCGACGGAGCCAACGACCTGCTCGATGAAGCGGGGAGATCATCATTGGCCGGACTACAGGCAGCATGCGGCATCAGAATGACACTATGTGACACAGAAAAAGAAATTATAAATCACTCAGGAATCCGGATACTTACGATCTCGCTGGAGGCCTGGCCCTTGAAGGTCATTCTTCCTCGCCAACGTTGATGTTGGCGGAGCTGTCCGGGGGAATAGTCCTTCCCCTCTTGGACCGTTCAGCCTCCCCTATTGGGGAAGCCTTCCTCTTCCTCTCTCCCTCCTCTAGGAGAGAGTCCTCTTTCTCCTCCTCGTTTTCGGGGGAGGAGTCCGCCCCGGAGTCATCGGACACCTGAAAACGGGAACTCTTGCGAGCACCCATGGCCTCCTTCTTGGCCTTCTTCTCCGGCACCACGTGCGGTGCCGGAACCAGCAGCCTTGCTAGATGGGCGTCTACTGGGTTTTCTGGCATGGGAGCCGGGCAGATAATCTGCTCCGCCTTCCTCATCCAGTCCTGCCAAAGGAAAAGGTGAAATTAAAACCCACCTAGAGTCAAACTATGAAAAGCAAGTGTCCCGTAAAGGGGTAGAATCACTTACCTCATCGGCTCGGCGCTGTGAGCGAAATCCGCGATCTTCAGTCGCGGATGCGGGGGCTTCGGCGCCCTTAAACAGCACCCTCCAGGCGCCTTCGTACGTCGTGTCGAAGAGCCCGCTCAGCGGCTGGTGCTGTTCCGGATTGAACTCCCATAGATTGAATGCCTGTTCTTGGCATGGGAGAATCCGGTGGACGAGCATGACTTGGACCATGTTAACCAGCCTGAGCTTCTTCACCAGCTTCTGGATACAGGCTTGGAGTCCCGTCAGCTCCTCCGAACTACCCCACAGCAAGCCCTTCTCTTTCCAGGAGGTGAGCTGCATGGGGATACCAGATCTGAACTCGGGGGCCGCCGCCCACGTAGGGTCGCGCGGCTCGGTGATATAGAACCACCTCGATTGCCACCCCTTGATGGATTCCACGAAGGCCCCTTCGAACCAAAGGACGTTGGGCATCTTGCCCAACATGGCGCCTCCGCACTCCGCTTGAGTGCCCTTCACTACCTTCGGCTTGACATTGAAGGTCTTGAGCCACAAGCCGAAGTGGGGCTGGATGCAGAGGAAGGCCTCGCACACGAAGATAAACGCCGAGATGTTGAGGATGAAGTTCGGTGCCAGATCATGGAAATCCAGGCCGTAGTAGAACATGAGCCCCCGGACAAAGGGGTGAAGTGGAAAACCCAGTCCGCGGAGGAAGTGGGGAAGAAAAACGACCCTCTCGTGGGGCCTGGGGGTGGGGATGAGCTGCCCCTCGTCGGGCAGCCGGTGCGCGATGTCGCCGGATAGGTAGCCGGCGCCGCGCAGTCTTTGAGGTGCTCCTCCGTAACGGAGGAGGTCATCCACTTGCCTCCCGCTCTGGACATAACTGGGGAAGGTTGAGACGAGATGTGCGGGCTTGGGAGCTGGAGCTCGAGTGCGCGGAGATGGATAAGCAAAGGAGGAAGAAGGCGTAGGTGAAAAGGTGAATCCTTATCCCTTATATGGGCGGGCGAAGTCTACGCGTCCCCCACCGGCCTGGTAAAACTCGCTTATCCCCCAAGCGTCACCATCAATGGCGCGGTTGGGTTACCCACGTCTGTATTGATGAGAATCCCGGATTAAGGGGGAACACGATCTCTGCTTCGACAAGACATGCCAAGGAAACCGCTTCGCTAAACGCGCTGAGGTGGTAGAGTAAAAAACGATTCAAGTAATGGCTTGGTAGTGGTGTGACGTCATGCCGCAAAAAACGTCAGCAGATTGAACTTGTGTATATATTATTCTCTCTACGGTGGAATGTGGAATTTATTTTGCAGAGCCGGACACTATCCTGGTGTTCACAATCTTCTATCATTCGGAGGAGGAACCCGCCTTGCAATGCCAAGCAATATACGCGCCGGACTTATCGTCATTGAAGCCTGGTTCAGGGGCTACTGAGGGAGTCCTGGATTAGGGGGTGTCCGGATAGCCGGACTACCATCATCAGTCGAACTATCATCGGCCGGAATATCATCATCGACCAGACTCCAAGACTATGAAGATACAAGATTGAAGACTTCGTCCCGTGTCTGGATGGGACTTTCCTTGGCGTGGAAGGCAAGCTTGGCGATACGGATATGTAGATCTCCTACCATTGTAACCGACTCTATGTAACCCTAGCCCTCTCCGGTGTCTATATAAACCGGATGGCTCTAGTCCGTAGGACACAACAACAACCATTACAATCATACCATAGGCTAGCTTCTAGGGTTTAGCCTCCTTGATCTCGTGGTAGATCCACTCTTGTAAACATCCATAATATCAATATCAATCAAGCAGGACGTAGGGTTTTACCTCCATAAAGAGGGCCCGAACCTGGGTAAAACATTGTGTCCCTTGTCTCCTGTTACCATCCGCCTAGACGCACAGTTCGGGGCCCCCTACCCGAGATCCGCCTGTTTTGACACCGACAGTGATGCAGCACAATAACGTAAGTATTTCCCTCAGTTTTTGAGAACCAAGGTATCAATCCAGTAGGAGGCTCCTCACAAGTCCCACGAACCTACACAAACAAACAAAGAACTCGCAACCAACGCGATAAAGGGGTTGTCAATCCCTTCACGGCCACTTGCAAAAGTGAGATCTGATAGAGATAGTATGATAAGATAAATATATTTTTGGTATTTTATAATATAGATGCAGAAAATAAAGATGAAAATAAAAGTAGATTGAAAGCTTATATGATAAAGGATAGACCCGGGGGCCATAGGTTTCACTAGTGGATTCTCTCAAGATAGCATAAGTATTACGGTGGGTGGACAAATTACTGTCGAGCAATTGATAGAAAAGCGAATCATTATGAGATTATCTAGGCATGATCATGTATATAGGCATCACGTCCGCAACAAGTAGACCGACTCCTGCCTGCATCTACTACTATTACTCCACACATCGACCACTATCCAGCATGCATCTAGAGTATTAAGTTCATAAGAACATAGTAACGCATTAAGCAAGATGACATGATGTAGAGGGATAAACTCAAGCAATATGATATAAACCCCATCTTTTTATCCTCGATGGCAACAATACAATACGTGTCTTGCAACCCTTTCTGTCACTGGGTAAGAACACCGCAAGATTGAACCCAAAGCTAAGCACTTCTCCCATGGCAAGAAAGATCAATCTAGTAGGCCAAACCAAACAGATAATTCGAAGAGACTTGCAAAGATAACTCAATCATATATAAAAGAATTCAGAGAAGATTCAATTATTATCCATAGATAAACTTGATCATAAACCCATAATTCATCGGATCTCGACAAACACACCACAAAAAGAGTTTACATCGAATAGACCTCCACAAGAGAGGGGTGAACATTGTATTGAGATCCAAAAATAGAGAAGAACCCATCTAGCTAATAACTATGGACCCGAAGGTCTGTGGTAAACTACTCACAACTCATCGGAGGAGCTATGGTGTTGATGTAGAAGCCCTCCATGGAGGATTCCCCCTCTGGCAAAATGCTGGCGACGGCTCCAAGATGGGATCTCGCGGATACAGAAGGTTACGGTGGCGGAAATATTTCTTCGGTGGCTCCCTGGATGTTTTTGGGGTATGTAGGCTTATATAGGAGGAAGAAGTACGTCGGTGGCTGCCCGAGGGGCCCACGAGACAGGGGGCGCGACCAGGAAGGGTGGGCGCGCACTCCTATCTCGTGGCTACCTCGGCTGCTTCTTGGCTTGCACTCCAAGTTCTCCGGATCACGTTCATTCCAAAAATCACGCTCCCGAAGGTTTCATTCCGTTTGGACTCCGTTTGATATTCCTTTTCTTCGAAATACTGAAATAGGCAAAAAAAACAGCAATACGGCCTGGGCCTCCGGTTAGTAGGTTAGTCCCAAAAATAGTATAAATGTGTAAATAAATCCCATAGACATCCAAAACAGGTAATATAATAGCATGGAACAATCAAAAATTATAGATACGTTGGACACGTATCAAGCATCCCCAAGCTTAATTCCTGCTCGTCCTCGAGTAGGTAAATGATAAAAATAGAATTTTTGATGTGGAATGCTACCTAGCTTAGTTCTCAATGTAATTATCTTTATTGTGGCATGAATGTTCAGATCCAAATGATTCAGGATAAAATCTTATAAAACATAAAAATAATAATGCTTCAAAGCATACTAACAAATAATCATGTCCTATCAAAATAGCATAGCCAAAGAAAGCTTATCCCTACAAAATCATATAGTTAGGCCATGCTTCATTTTCATTACACAAAATACTCCCATCATGTACAACCCCGATGACGAGCCGAGCAATTGGTTCATACTTTTTAACGTGCTTCAGCTTTTTTCAACTCTTACGCAATACATGAAGCCATGGACATAGCACTATGGTGGTCTATTGTGGTGGTTTTGAGGACAAAAAGAGGGAGAAGATAGTCTTGCATGAACTAGGCGTATCAACGGGCTATGGAGATGCCCATCAATAGATATCAATGTGAGTGAGTAGGGATTGCCATGCAACAGATGCACTAGAGCTATAAATGTATGAAAGCTCAACAAAAGAAACTAAGTGGGTGTGCATACAACTTGCTTGCTCATGAAGACCTAGGGCATTTTTAGGAAGCCCATCATTGGAATATACAAGCCAAGCCCACTAAGTGGGAGACTCTCTATCGTGAAGATCATGGTGCTATTTTTGAAGCACAAGTGTGGAAAAAGAGATAGTAGCAATTGTCCCTTCTCTCTTTTTTTCTCATTTTATTTTTTTCTTTTTCTTTTTTTCTTTCTCTTTTTTCGTTTCTCTTTTTTTTTTCTTTTTTTTCTTTTTGGTGGGCTTCTTTGGCCTCTTTTATTTTTATAAAGTCCGAAGTCTAATCCCGACTTGTGGGGGAATCATAGTCTTCATCATCCTTTCCTCACTGGGACAATGCTCTAATAATGAATATCATCACACTTTTATTTATTTACAACTCAAGAATTACAACTCAAAGCTAGAACAAGATATGACTCTATATGAATGCCTCCGGCGGTGTACCGGGATATGCAATGAATCAAGAGGGACATGTATGAAAATTATAAAGGTGGCCTTGCCACAAATACGATGTCAACTACATGATCATGCAAAGAGCAATATCACAATGATGAAACGTGTCATAATAAACGGAATGGTGGAAAGTTGCATGGCAATATACCTCGGAATGGCTATGGAAATGCCATAATAGGTAGGTATGGTGGCTGTTTTGAGGAAGGTAAATAATGGGTGCGTGATACCGGCGAAAGTTGCGCAGCATAATAGAGGCTAGCAAAATGGAAGGATGAGTGTGCGTATATCCATGGACTCACATTAGTCATAAAGAACTCATATACTTATTGCAAAAATCTAATTAGCCCTCGAAGCAAAGTACTACTACGCATGCCCCTAGAGGGATAGATTTGTAGGAAAAGACCATTGCTCGTCCCCGACTGCCACTCATAAGGAAGACAATCAAAAGAGCACCTCATGCAACAAATTTGTCACACAACTTTTACCATACATGCATGCTACGAGACTTGCCAACTTCAACAAAAGTATTTCTCAATTTCATAATTATCCACTAGCATGACCCTAACATTACTACCTTTATATCTCAAAACAATTATCAAGCATCAAATTGATCCTAGTGTTTAATGCACTTTCTATGATAGTTCTTATTATACCCAACTTGGATGCTCATCATTCTAGGACCAAAACTTGTAACCATAGAAATACCATGTTGTTCTAAAAGACTCTCAAAATAATATAAGTGAAGCATGAGAGACTAGCAATAATATAAGTGAAGCACTAGAGCAAAAACTACCAAGCTCAAAAGATATAAGCGAAGCACATAGCATATTCTAATAAATTTTAATAAAGTAGGCTTCTCCCAAAAGGTGTGTACAGCAAGGATGATTGTGGTAAACTAAAAAGCAAAGACTAATATAATACACGACGCTCCAAGCAAAACACATATCATGTGGCGAATAAAAATATAGCTCCAAGTAAAGTTACCAATGAACGAAGACGAAAGAGGGGATGCCTTCCCGGGGCATCCCCAAGCTTAGGCTTTTGGCTATTCTTGAATATCTTGGGGTGCCATAAGCATCCCCAAGCTTAGGCTCTTGCCACTCTTTATTCCATAGTCCATCAAATCTTTACCCAAAACATGAAAACTTCACAACACAAAACTCAACAGGAAATCTTATAAGCTCCGTTAGTGAAAGAAAACAAAACCACCACATAAGGTACTGTAATAAACTCATTATTTATTTATTTTGGTGTTAAACCTACTGTATTCCAAGTTCTCTATGGTTCATACCCTTACATACTAGCCATAGATGTATCAAAATAAGCAAACAACACACGAAAAACAGAATAGTCTGTAGCAATATGTAACTAACGCAAACTTCTGGAACTCTAAAAATCCTACAAAAATAGGACGTACTGTAAAATTTGTTTATTGAGCAGAAGCAAAAAGAATCAATGCAAAAGCACGTTTCTGTGATTTATTGAATTTTTCTCGTGAGCGCAAAGTTTCTGTTTTTCAGCAGAATCAAACCAACTATCATCATAGGTTATCCTATAGGTTCTACTTGGCACAAACACTAAATAAAACATGAAAACACATCTAAACAGAAAGTAGAAGAAAAATTTATTACTAAACAGAAACAAAAACAAAAAACACAAAGAAAATTGGGTTGCCTCCCAACTAGCGCTATCGTTTAACGCCCCTAGCTAGGCATAAAAGCAAAGATAGATCTAAGTAGTGCCATCTTTGGCACTTGGTTCATAGGTAGCTCGCATGATAGATTCATAAGGTAATTTGACTTTCTTTCTTGGAAAGTGTTCCTTGCCTTTCTTTAATGGAAATTGGAATCTAATATTCTCTTTCTTCATATCAATAATCGCACCAATCATTCTAAAGAAAGGTCTACAAAGAATAATAGGGCAAGAAAGATTGCAATCTATATCAAGAACGATAAAATCAACGGGCACCAAATTTCTATTTGCAACAATGAGAACATCATTTATCCTTCCCATTGGCTTTTTAATGGTGGAATCCGCAAGGTGCAAATTTAAAGAGCAATCATCAAGATCATGGAAACCTAGAATATCGCATAAAGTTTTCAGAATCGTGGAAACAGTAGCACCCAAATCACACAAAGCAAAATACTCATGATCTTTAATTCTAATTTTTATAGTAGGTTCCCACTAATCATTAAGTTTTCTAGGTATAGAAACTTCCAAATTAAGTTTTTCATCAAAAGATTTCATCAAGGCATCAACGATATGTTTGGTAAAAGCTTTATTTTGACTATAAGCATGAGGAGAATTAACAACGGATTGCAACAAGGAAATACAACTTTCTAAAGAACAATTATCATAATCAAACTCCTTGAAATCCGAGATACTGGGTTCAATACTATTTAAAGTCATGACCTCTCCAATCCCACTTCTACCAAATTTAGCATCAAGATCTAAAAACTCCAAATTATTGGGATGCCTTCTAAATAAAGTTGACGCATCTCCAGTCCCATTATTATTAAGATTCATATTGCAAAACAAAGATCTAATAGGGGACACATCAATAACTTTAAGATCTTCATCATTATTTTCATGAGAACTAGAAGAACACGCCTTTACAAAGCTATCTTTCTTATCATGCAATCTAGCGGTTCTTTCCTTGCACTCGTCAATGGAAATTCTCATTGCTTTGAGAGACTCATTGATATCATGCTTAGGAGGAGAATATCCAAGTTTAAGAGAATCAACATCAAGCGAAAGTCTATCAATGTTCCTAGCCAAATCATCAACTTTGAGCAATTTTTCTTCAAGCAAAGCATTAAAATTCTTTTGAGAGACCATAAATTCTTTCACACTATTTTCAAAATCAAAGGGCATCTTATTAAAATTACAATAAGAATTATTGTAGTAATTTCCATAATTATTAGAGGAATTGCTAGGGAACGGTCTAGGATTAAAGTTTCCTCTATAAGCATTGTTTCCAAAATTATTCCCACCAACAAAATTTACATCCATAGATTCATTATTATTCTCAATCAAGGTAGATAAAGGCATATCATTGGGATCAATAGAAGAACTCTTAGTAGCAAACAATCTCATAAGTTCATCCATCTTTCCACTCAAAACATTAATTTCTTCTATAGCATGCACTTTTTTACTAGTAGATCTTTCGGTGTGCCATTGAGAATAATTATCCATAATATTATCAAGAAGTTTTGTAGCATCTCCTTAAGTGATATCCATAAACATGCCTCCGGTGGCCGAATCTAAAAGATTTCTAGAAGCAAAGTCCAATCCGGCATAAATTTTTTCTATGATCATCCATAAATTCAAACCATGAGTAGGGCAATTGCGAATCATCAATTTCATTCTTTCCCAAGATTGAGCAACATGGTCATGATCAAGTTGTTTAAAATTCATAATATCGTTCCTAAGCGATATGATCTTAGCGGGAGGAAAATATTTAGAGATGAAAGCATCTTTGCACTTGTTCCAAGAATCAATACTATTTTTAGGCAAATACGAAAACCAAACTGTAGCACGATCTCTAAGTGAAAACGGAAATAACTTCAATTTAACAATATAATTATCCGTATCTTTCTTCTTTTGAATATCACACAAATCAACCAAGTTGTTTAGATGAGTAGCGACATCTTCACTAGGAAAGCCGGCGAATTGATCTTTCATAACAAGATTCAGCAAACCAGTGTTGATTTCACAAGACTCAACATCATTAAGGGAGTGTCAGTGTCAAAACCGGTGGATCTCAGGTAGGGGGTCCCGAACTGTGCGTCTAGGCGGATGGTAACAGGAGACAAGGGACACGATGTTTTTACCCAGGTTCCAGCCCTCTCGATGGAGGTAAAACCCTACTCCTACTTGATTAATATTGATGATATGGGTAGTACAAGAGTTGATCTACCACGAGATCAGAGAGGCTAAACCCTAGAAGCTAGCCTATGGTATGATTGTTGTTCGTCCTACGGACTAAAACTCTCCGGTTTATATAGACACCGGAGAGGGCTAGGGTTACATAGAGTCGGTTACAATGGGAGGAGATCTTCATATCATATCGCCAAGCTTGCCTTCCACGCCATGGAAAGTCCTATCCGGACACGGGACGAAGTCTTCAATCTTGTATCTTCATAGTCCGGGAGTCCGGCCAAAGGTCATAGTCCGGCCATCTGGAAACCCCCTAATCCAGGACTCCCTTAGTAGCCCCTGAACCAGGCTTCAATGACGACGAGTCCGGCGCGCAAATTGTCTTCGGCATTGCAAGGCGGGTTCCTCCTCCGAATACTTCATAGAAGATGTTGAACACAAGGATAGTGTCCGGCTCTACAAAATAAGTTCCACATACTACCATAGAGAGAATAATATCTGCACAAATCTAATATGCTGATGTATTTCGTAGCATGACATCATGCCACGGCCAAGCCTTTATTCGAATCATTTTACTGTTCCACCTCAGCGCGTTTAGCGAGGCGGTTTCCTTGGCACGTCTTGTCAAAGCAGAGATCGTGTCCCCTTATTCCGGGATTCTCATCAATACGTGCATGGGTAACCCAACCGCGCCATTAACCGTGGTGCTTGGGAGATAAGCGAGTTTTATTAGGCTGGTGGGGGCTTGTAGTTTCGGCCGCCCATATAAGGGGATAAGGATCTACCCTTTCCATTTATGCCTTCTTCCTCCTTTGCTTATCCATCCCTACGCACTCGAGCTCCAACGCCCAAGTCCGCACTTCCCACCTCAACCTTCTCCAATCATGTCCGGAGCGGGAGGTAGATGGATGGCCTCCTCCGTCACGAAGGGACAAATCAAAAAGTTGAGGAAGGCCGGATACTTGTCTGACGACATCGCGCACCGGCTTCCAGATGAGGGGCAACTCATCCCCACCCCTAGGCCCCATGAGAGGGTTGTATTTCTCCCCCATTTCCTCCGTAGACTGGGCTTTCCTCTTCACCCGTTCGTCTGGGGGCTCATGTTCTACTATGGCCTGGACTTCCACGATCTGGCCCCGAACTTCATCCTCAACATCTCGGCGTTCATCGTCGTGTGCGAGGCCTTCCACTGCATCCATCCCCACTTCGGCTTATGGCTGAAGACTTTTATTGTCAAGCCGAAGGTAGTGGGCGGCCGCCAAGCGGAGTGCGGAGGTGCCATGGTGGGCCGGATGGCCAACGTCCTATGGGTCGAGGGCTCCTTTGTGGAGACAATAAAGGGGTGGCAATCGGGGTGGTTCTACATCATCGAGCCGCGCGACCCTGAATGGGCGGCGGCCCCCGAATTCCGATCCGGCTTACCCACACGGCTCACTTCCTGGAAAGAGAAGGGCCTAACGTGGGGAGATTCGGAAGAGCTGACCGGACTTCAAACCTGCATCCAAAAGCTGGTGGACAAGAATCTCAAGCTTGTCAACGTAGTCCAGGTCATGCTCATCCGCCGGATCCTCCCATGCCAACAACGTGCCTTCAAATTGTGGGAGTTTGATCCGGCATAGTACCAAACGTTGAGCAAGCTCTTCGACACTACGTACGAAGATGCCTGGAAGGTGCTGTTTAAGGGCGCTGAGGCCCCCGCATCCACTATCGAAGATCGCGGATTCAGCTCGCGGCATCAGGCCAGCGAGGTAAGCTATTCTACCCTTTACGGGACTCTTGTTTTTCATAGTCCGACTCTCTGCGGGATCTAAACTCCCTTACCTTTGACAGGACTGGCTGAAGAAGTCCGGGCAGGTTAACTGTCCGGTTCCCTTACCAGAAGACCCAGCGGACGCCCGATTGACGGGGCTGCTGGTTCCGGCACCTCACGTGGTGCCGGAGAAGAAGGCCAAGAAGAAGGCCACAGGGACTCGAAAGAGCTCCCGGTGCCTGGGGGTGTCGGATTCATCGCCTGACAACCCCGAAGCACCCTCCGCCTCTGAGGACGAGGATGAGGAAGAAGAAGAAGCCTCTCCCCCTCAAACGGGGGGAGGAAAGAAAAGGAAGGCTGCCCCAACTGGGGAGGCCGGAGGGTCCAAGAAGGGGAGGACCCTTCTGCCGGACTACACCTCCGATGTCGAAGACGGCGGGGAGGAATGGCCATCCAGGGTCAAGCCCCTGGCAAAATTGTAAGTGTCCGGATACCAGAATAACTTATGGCGTTCCTCAATTGTATGGTACCTTCTGACGCCGAATTCAATCATGCAGTTCGCCCAAGGCTTAGCTCGGTGATTCGTCGAGCGGGTCCCTAGATTCGTCGGACGTGAATAGCACTTCAGTTCCGACGGCCTTGTAACGCCCCGAGACCGACGCTCCAGAAGACTTCCAGCTATTCTGATTTTCACCGTGTGTTTTATTTGCTTGTTGCATTGCATCATGTCATCTCTTGCATTGCATCGTTTCATCATGCCATCTTATCATTAATTTTTTTATAACTCTTCTAAATAAATTGTATGGATTTTTCGATCCATTTAAATCGAGGCAATTCACTTGTGATTTCTCTTTATAACATATTAAAGCCTCTTAATATTATTAGGGAGCTATATTAAATATTCCACTAATTCGGAATCACCCATAAACACACTTGCAAAATAATTTTGTTCCTTTTCTGCTTCAAGTTTGGTCTCCAACCTTGCCATGTATTCTTTTATCATATTCCGAAGCTCCACCAAAAATCCGAACATTTTTGGACCTTCCCAAACCTCACTTCCTATTCTAATCATTTGAATTTAAATCAAATGAGTTTGAATTTAAACTTTCGGTCATGCCCACTTCTATTTTTCCTGGTTCAAGCTCATTTTTGTGAGCTCGGGAAAATTATCCGCATGCCAAAGTCCCTTCTCTAACCTTTTTCCTTTCTCTCTTTTCCTTCTTCCTATTCTTTACTGTTTTGGGAAAATAAGAGAGAGGGAGAAGAGAGCCCAGCCAGGCCTCTGGCCACTTCCTTCCCTACCCGGGCCGGCCTCTAAGGCCCAGCCGCCCCTCCTAAACCCTAGCCCGACCTCCTCCTCACTCCCATCGGTTTCCATCTCTCCCTCCTCCTCCCTCTAGCGCCGCAACGCTCGATCCCCTCTCCCTTTCCTCGATCCCCATCTCCCCCACGCCCGATCCCTTCGCCTCCTCCACCCTGAGATCCCCACGCCCGACCACCTCCTCGCTGCCCTTGGTGCCGCGCCACCAGGACCTCCCCGTCGCCCTCGTCGACGACCAGCCAGTGCCCGATCCCCAGTGCCTTCTTCCCTTGCCGCAGCCGCCGAGACCCCATCGTCGTCGCACCCTTCCGCCGCTGCTTGCGGCCTCGTCCTCTCCTGCACCTCGCCAAGCTCCGCTTGGAACTGCTCGCTTTCCCTGTTGCCATGGATGCTAGCCTCCGCAGCAACCTCCTCGCCATCACTGCCAAGCTCCTCCGCCCTCTGTCGCGAGCCCCGCGACCACGCCCATTGCCGCCTCCTTCGCCAAGTTCGCCGCTGCTGGCGCCCCAAGTTCCGCTGCCCGTTGCCCCCTTTGCATCGGTGACCGACCATGGCCTTTGTTTCACCATCTCCTCCTGGCCGCACCGCGCTATGGCCCTCCCGAGGCCATCACCACACAACTCCTTGTTGGCCTCTTTGCCTGCACCACATCGCTCCACCAAGGTCGCTGCTCGCTGTCATGACAAGGCCTCCTGCTGTCTTTGCTGTTGTGGGTTTTTCTCTTGAGCTCCACCTTCAAACCCTGCTACTACCTTATCAAAGTCCGCCAAGGCCCTCTGTTTGGCCCCGGTGACCCTGGGCTCCTGTGCACGCCCTGCACCATTTACCTCCATTGCCTTGTTGACGCCAAGTTCGACTACACTGCAAGACCCGGAACGCCAAGACTGCCTCCGTGGATTGATTAAAAGTTCCAGGACGACCGGCGCAAAGTACCACTACGTTTGCCATGTACATCTACACCAAGACCGGACCAACAAGTACCC
The DNA here is from genome assembly GCA_963921465.1 of Triticum timopheevii. Lineage (NCBI taxonomy): Eukaryota > Viridiplantae > Streptophyta > Magnoliopsida > Poales > Poaceae > Triticum > Triticum timopheevii. The sequence continues at coordinate 499,036,331 of OY997266.1, read as the reverse complement.
CGACAACGTGTGTACCTCTACCGACGACCCTGAACAGCTACTACCGCCAACATGTACAACTACGAAACGTGAACGACTAATTCCCCTACGACCCATGTACCACTACTTCCCTCGACCCGCTTCGAAATTCACGCTTCAAAGGTATAACGATGAATCGACCGCCCGTGAACGATTGAATGTGTGTTGTATGAGATGCTCATGCTGCACCGTGTCCGATTTGTCATTGCAAGTTCCTCCTTGTTTGCCATGCCGTCGACCCGTCGGAACCCGGTAATCCGGGATCACCCCACCATCTTGCATGACTCGCTCACGTCACACTTTCTTTTACACCGGTACCTCCATGAGTTAGCGGGACCAGAATGTTGCCGTGGCACCATTTTCGTTTCACCATCGTGGCACCTTTTTCCTTCCGCCATGGCGACAAATGCCTTGTATCATGCTCATGTTAACGTTTTCATAAAATTTGCATAAAACTTGCATATGTCATCCGCATCATGATATCAACATTTAAATGCTTAAAATTGATGTTTGCATTAAATACTAAATGACATGTGGGGATTTACCAGAATTGTTGTTTCTTGTTTCCGGCCTCATTTAAACTTGCCTAGATAGGTAGTTTAATTATGCTTCACCTCTTGCCATGTTTAACAATAGTTAATATTGTTGGGTAGCCTAAACGAGAGAGAACTAAATAATTGATGTGGTGCTTCGTCAAGTCAATATGCAACTCGTTGCATATTGAGCTCCACTTAAATTGTAGCGTTGTTTGCTTCATATTACCATGCCATGCCTCTTTAAATCGGACATGCATCATACTTGATTGTGCATCATGCCATGATTATGCTTGTGTGTTTACCATGTTGTTTGCTTCTTTCTGGTTTACTTCTCTCGTTAGCTTCGGTTTCGTTCCGGAGTTGTGAGGATTCATTCGACTACGTCTGTTTGTCTTCTTCATGGACTCGTTCTTCTTCCTTGCGGGATCTCAGGCAAGATGACCATTACCCTCGATATCACTTCTATCATTGCTTGCTAGTTGCTCCATTCTATCGCTATGTTGCGCTAACTATCACTTGTTTACCATGGCTCCCATATTGCCATGTCAGCCTCTAACCTTTTTCACCCTTCCTAGCAAACCGTTGTTTGGCTATGTTACCGCTTTTGCCCAGCCCATCTTATAGTGTTGTTAGTTGCAGGTGAAGTTGAAGATTGCTCCATGATGGACAGGATTATGTTGGGAAATCACAATATCTCTTATTTAATTAATGCATCTATATACTTGGTAAAGGGTGGAAGACTCGGCCTTATGCCTGGTGTTTTGTTCCACTCTTGCCGCCCTAGTTTCTGTCATATCGGTGTTATGTTCCTTGATTTTGCGTTCCTTACGCGGTTGGGTGATTTATGGGACCCCCTTGATAGTTCGCTTTGAATAAAACTCCTCCAGCAAGGCCCAACCTTGGTTTTACCATTTGCCTACCTAAGCCTTTTTCCCTTGGGTTCTGTAGACTCAAGGGTCATCTTTATTTTACCCCCCCCCCCCCCCGGGCCAGTGCTCCCCCGAGTGTTGGTCCAAACTAGAGCACCGTGCGGGACCATTCCTTGGCAACTTGGATTACGTTGGTACCTATACGCTTAGCTTATCCGGTGTGCCCTGAGAACGAGATATGTGCAGCTCCTATCGGGATTTGTCGGCACAGCGGGTGGTCTTGCTGGTCTTGTTTTACCATTGTCAAAATGTCTTGTAAATCGGGATTCCGAGTCTGATCGGGTCGTCCTGGGAGAAGGAATATCCTTCGTTGACCGTGAGAGCTTATGATGGGCTAAGTTGGGACACCCCTGCAGGGTATAAACTTTCGAAAGCCGTGCCCGCGGTTATGCGGCAGATGGGAATTTGTTAATATCCGGTTGTAGATAACTTGACACTTGACCTCTTTAAAACGCATCAACCGCGTGTGTAGCCGTGATGGTCTCTTTTCGGCGGAGTCCGAGAAGTGAACACGGTTTTGGGTTATGTTTGACGTAAGTAGGAGTTCAGGATCACTTCTTGATCATTGCTAGCTTCACGACCATTCCATTTGCTCTCTTCTCGCTCTTATTTGCGTATGTTAGCCACCATATATGCTTAGTGCTTGTTGCTACTCCACCTCATTACCACTTCCTACCCATAAGCTTAAATAGTCTTGATCTCGCGGGTTTTGAGATTGCTGAGTCCTCGTGACTCACCAGATACTATCACCACAGTTGCAGGTGCCGATGATACCAGTACAGATGATGCAACCGAGCTTAGATGGGAGCTCAATGAAGACCTTGGTCGTTGCTATGTTTTCGTTTCATGTTGATCAGTAGTGGAGCCCAGTTGGGACGATCGGGGATCTAGCAGTTGGGTTATCTTCTTTTCTTTTGGCTTCGTCCGTAGTCGGACTATGTGTGTGTACTCTGAATGATGTATGATTTATTTTATGTTCATTGTGTGAAGTGGCGATTGTAAGCCAACTCTTTATCCCATTCTTGTTCATTACATGGGATTGTGTGAAGATGACCCTTCTTGCGACAAAACCACAATGCGGTTATGCCTCTAAGTCGTGCTTCGACACGTGGGAGATATAGCCGCATCGTGGGTGTTACAAGTTGGTATCAGAGCCATCCCCCACTTAGGAGCCCCCTGCTTGATTGTTTGCTGGCGTTGTTGAGTCTAGAAAAAAAAAGTTTTGAGTCTTAGGATTGTATATATCGGAGAGTAGGATTCTTTTTACTCCTGAGCCCCTTCGTCGCTCTGGTGAGGTCTCCTGACGTAGATGTTTTGACTTTCCTCTCCTCAAATTTCACTAAAAAAAATTTAGGATCACGCAGGTATCTTGGAAGCGTTCCGATGGTTTTGTGACGAGAACATTGTTCTTGGTGCCTCCTGTGTATTATGTGGCATTGACCCGGTGAGTTGAGCTCCGAGGTGTTGTCGTCATAATTTTATCGTTGCAGTTCTGGAATACCTGAGTTTTGCCGACATCGAAAATCTCTTTTTATGCAGTTGTTGGTGAGATAACCTCGACGCCACCCAGTACTGGGGCGAGAGTTCGGGAGTATTTCCATAGCTCGTATAATAGATGCTTTTCGAAGGTTGAGGTACACGATTTCCGAAGGCTTCTTGGTTATGTGTTGACGGATGGATACAGCTGGATGTAGGGATTGTTAGTTTGGGTGAGATATATTGCTTCCCCTGTATCCCTAACACCAGATTGCATAACCAGAAAGTTTTGGGAGTTTTATAGGTGGGAATTCAAGTAGCTCCTAGAATATCTTTTCGACAGATGCATGATATGAGATTGGGGTTCGACGTCTAGTGGTCTGCCTTTCCACGGTCGTTTTTACAGTGGTCTCGTTGTGTCTTAAGGAACCCTTGGCTAAGCTGGTTCGGGGACACTTCGTATGTCATGTGCACTGCCTTGTACATGATGGTGATGTACACTTGAGCCCGTGTGGGCCCCACCACGAAAACTTCGGACGGAATCTCTATCATATGTTTGTTCCGGCTTATCCTGCAAGCCAAATCCTTTGTTTTGTTTTATATGTGGTATTCAAGTTGCTTCGAAGTCAATTGTTGATCCATACCTTCCCTAAATGGTGTTCTCATATTTTTATGGGAATACTAATCCTTCTTGATCATCGAGATTGTCATGTCAATTCTTTCCAACCGGTGTGCTTCTCTTCAAGTGGATCCGATCATTTCAACATCCGCAAGATCAACTCTAAGTTTTCTCATCGGTGTTTGTTTCTTCGATCCCAAGTTGTCTTTATTTTCCCGCCCTCCCACCCTTTTCTTCAACGACTCAGATTTCTTAATCGGGTATCCATTTTATTGATTGGAAGTCTCTCCCTTCTTTTCTGTCAATGTTTTTATCCGGTGATTCTCAGGAAGATACTAACGGAGCTTCAAGTTTATTATTCTTCGTCTCTTTTCTTCTCCGGTGCATTTACCTCAAGCTTTCGGTGTTGATCATATCCTTATCCTCGTTCAAATGCTATCCCATGCCGGAGCCTCTTATAATTGTTCACCTCTCTCTATTGTTATTCGGAGTGCTCAAGATATCTCAGAAGAATCATGTTTCCATTCTTAATCCGCTCGAGTTACTTCAAGGTTTTTTCTCTTATTCAAGCTATTTAATTCTACCGGTGCAATCTCTATTTCAATCAATCGTTCAACGATGTTTTCTTTTTGAGTGGGACCTAACCCACTGGTCTTTTCCCAAGATCTTTCCTGACTCTCCTAATTTTCCCGGAGCTATCCCCAAATTCATTTCAAAGTTTGATGTAAGAATGAATTTTCATCAGTCATATTCTTTCTCCAAGATCGCTTTCAAAATATTTTCATCGTTGGTTCATCATTTCTATTCTTCTTTATTCCGAAGTGCCTCAACAATTTTGGTGGTTCTCGTCATCATTCTCAACATTTGAAGACCGAAGAAGGATTTCTCTTAAATCTTGCTCCATTCTCTTCAAGATTCATGGTTCTAGCTTGATGCCATCCTTTCATAATTGTTTTTGATTGTGAGAGTTCTTTTGACCCGTCCAGAGCAATTCAGGAGTCTCTTCAGTTTGATTCTCCGGAGCCCATCTTCTCAGAATTATTCATTCCAACTTTCAGTTCTCGTTCTCCAAATCTCAGTGGTGCATCATTCAAGTTTACTCTAGTCAGCTCACGATCTATTTTTTCTCTTGTATCTAAATTCTGTCAAGTATCTTCATTCATTTTCCAATTCTTCCCGGTGAATTGTGCCTTTGCTACTTTCATTTTCTATTCTTACGGTGGTTCGTTCAAGATTTCTCTTCCTTCGTTATCGTATCAATTCATTCGTTCTTTTGTTGTTTCAATCCTACCGGTGGTTGTTGAAGACCTTCCTCAAGTTGGCGCAATATCTCTCTTAATTCTTTCTACGAGAATAAGTAGTATGCCAAATCTGTTGCTTGTCATCAATTTAATTGGTGAAGAATATGCATAACATAATTCTTATTCTTGTTTCATCCAACTGATTAATCCCTCCCTTCGGAGTTTGTTCATGAGGAATAAATTCTCGGTTCTAAGATGTTCATCTTTTCTTTCTGGAGTTCCAAGTTCTCTCGGTTATATCATCACGAAGCTCCTTCTAAATCATCGCAAGGCTTCACCTTGTGTTTTCAACTTCTCTTTCTTTCTATCATCCTTTTATTACCGGAGTTCTTCATGGAGGCTCAACATGGTGGTTCATCAAGGATTCTTTTCATTCTTTAGTTGTTCTTCAAGATTTCTCTCGAAGTTAAGATCCGCCAAGCTATACTCTAAAATAAACATGGTGTTCAGCTCATGTCTTATTTTGAGGAGTTCAAGTATTCTTTTTCTTGCATTTCAAAGTGCTATTCTTTCTACCTTATCTTTTGAGATGGTGTTATGTCACTCTTGACAATTTCCTTCATGTTTCGCGATTCACATGTTGTCAAGAATGAGGTATTTTAAATCCATCAATCTCTTCGTTGGAGTTATCTTGGTATAGATTTCACCTAAAGCCTTCCCTAAGGAATGTTGCTATTTGTGGTGCTTATCAATGATTCAAGTTTTCTCCTATCCTCTCGGCGAAAGCAGTTTTCATCTCTTCATTGATCTCAAGCAAGCAATTGTTTCCGTTAGTGGCCGGTTGTCACCTCATAATTTTGAGATGTTTTCCATAAGCCCACTACAAGCTTATTCGTTTCGTTGTTGGTTTTCCAACAACTCCACTCTAACCTTCTTGGAAGGGTGCTTTCCAAGATCATTTGTGGCAGAAGTTGGCATTTTCTTCTCCATTCCTTTATTCCAATGGTCTATCTTCTATTCTTTCTTCCGGAGGCATGGTAATGTTGCTCTCTTCACTCATCATCTCGAATTGTGAGGATCGTGTCCTTTTTATGCTTATCCATTCAACCGGAGTGTCATGTTTTTTTTCAAGTTCTTTTCATCTTATCAAGTTTTGCCTCTCTTTTCAATCGGATTGCTGTCAGAAATCCTTCTTACCCCTTATGCCATTCTTTCAATAGTTCCGGAGGCAGTGTGTGGTTGACTTCATCAAGTATCATCCCATCTTCTTAAGTTCATGTTCTATTCCTTCCATGTTCAACCGGAGTGCTGCCCGAATTCTTCCTCTCTCATCTTGTTTTAACCGGAGTGGTTTCGAATTCTATCTTGTCCATTAAACTCTTGATTCATGTCTTTGCAACCTTCAAGTTCTCGTAATGTTCCTTGTTCCTTTTTTCTAACCGATTGTTTGCAATCTCGTTCATCTCTATTGTACTCCTTTTAAATTGCTCAACCTCTCAAGGTTCGTGGTTTCACTCGTTTGTCAAAGAAGCAACTTAGTTTTACCTCTGCTCTTCCTCTTCCGTTTCTCTCCGGTGCCATCCTAGATCTCGGGACGAGATCCTCTTGTAGTGGTGGAGTGTTGTAATGCCCCGAGACCGATGCTTCAGAAGACTTCCAGCTATTCTGAGTTTCACCGTGCGTTTTATTTGCTTGTTGCATTGCATCATGTCATCTCTTGCATTGCATCGTTTCATCATGCCATCTTATCATTAATTTTTTTATAACTCTTCTAAATAAATTGTATGGATTTTTCGATCCATTTAAATCGAGGGAATTCACTTGTGATTTCTCTTTATAACATATTAAAGCCTCTCAATATTATTAGGGAGCTATATTAAATATTCCACTAATTCAGAATCACCCATAAACACACTTGCAAAATAATTTCGTTCCTTTTCTGCTTCAAGTTTGGTCTCCAACCTTGCCATGTATTATTTTATCATATTCCGGAGCTCCACCAAAAATCCGAACATTTTTGGACCTTCCCAAACCTCACTTCCTATTCAAATCATTTGAATTTAAATCAAATGAGTTTGAATTTAAACTTTCGGTCATGCCCACTTCTATTTTTCCTTGTTCAAGCTCATTTTTGTGAGCTCGGAAAAATTATCCGCATGCCAAAGTCCCTTCTCTAACCTTTTTCCTTTCTCTCTTTTCCTTCTTCCTATTTCTTTACTGTTTTGGGAAAATAAGAGAGAGGGAGAAGAGAGCCCAGCCAGGCCTCGAGCCAGGCCTCTGGCCACTTCCTTCCCTACCCGGGCCGGCCTCTAAGGCCCTGCCGCCCCTCCTAAACACTAGCCCGACCTCCTCCTCACTCCCATCGGTCTCCATCTCTCCCTTGTCCTCCCTCTAGCGCCGCAACGCTCGATCTCCTCTCCCTTTCCTCGATCCCCATCTCCCCCACGCCCGATCCCTTCACCTCCTCCACCCTGAGACCCCCACGCCCGACCACCTCCTCGCCGCCCTTGGTGCCGTGCCACCAGGACCTCCCCGTCGCCCTCGTCAATGACCAGCCAGTGCCCGATCCCTAGCACCTTCTTCCCTTGCAGCAGCCGCCGAGACCCCATCGTCATCGCGCCCTTCCGCCGCTGCCTGCGGCCTCGTCCTCGCCTGCACCTCGCCAAGCTCCGCTTGGAACTTCTTGCTTTCCCTGTTGCCATGGACGCCAGCCTCCGCAGCAACCTCCTCACCATCGCTGCCAAGCTCCTCCGCCCTCTATCGCGAGCCCCATGACCACGCCCCTTGCCGCCTCCTTCGCCAAGCTCGTCGCTGCTGGCGCCCCAAGTTCCGTTGCAGGTTGCCCCCTTTGCATCAGTGACCGACCATGGCCTCTGTTTCACCATTTCCTCCTACCCGCACCGCGCCATGGCCCTCCCGAGGCCATCACCACGCAACACCTTGTTGGCCTCTTTGCCTGCACCACATCGCTCCACCAAGGTCGCCGCTCGCTGTCATGACAAGGCCTCCTGCTGTCTTTGCTGTTGTGGGTTTTTCTCTTGAGCTCCACCTTCAAACCCTGCTGCTGCCTTATCGAAGTCCGCCAAGGCCCTCTGTTTGGCCCCGGTGACCCTGGGCTCCTATGCACACCCTGCGCCATTTACCTCCATTGTCTTGTTGACGCCAAGTTCGACTACACTACAAGACCCGAAACGCCAAGACTGCCTCCGTGGATTTATTAAAAGTTCCAGGACGACCGGCGCAAAGTACCACTACGTTTGCCATGTACATCTACACCCAGACCGGACCGACAAGTACCCCGACAACGTGTGTACCTCTACCGACGACCCTGAACAGCTACTACCGCCAACATGTACAACTACGAAACGTGAACGACTACTTCCCCTACGACCCGTGTACCACTACTTCCCTCGACCCGCTTCGAAATTCACGCTTGAAAGGTATAACGATGAATCGACCGCCCGTGAATGATTGAATGTGTGTTGTATGAGATGCTCATGCTGCACCGTGTCCGATTTGTCATTGCAAGTTCCTCCTCGTTTGCCATGCCGTCGACCCGTGGGAACCCGATAATCCGGGATCACCCCACCATCTTGCATGACTCGCTCACGTCACACTTTCTTTTGCACCGGTACCTCCATGAGTTAGCGGGACTAGAATGTTGTCGTGGCACCATTTTCGTTTCACCGCCGTGGCACCTTTTTCCTTCCGCCATGGCGACAAATGCCTTGTATCATGCTCATGTTAACGTTTTCATAAAAATTACATAAAACTTGCATATGTCATCCGCATCATGATATCAACATTTAAATGCTTAAAATTGATGTTTGCATTAAATACTAAATGACATGTGGGGATTTACCGGAATTGTTGTTTCTTGTTTCCGGCCTCATTTAAACTTGCCTAGATAGGTAGTTTAATTATGCATCACCTCTTGCCATGTTTAACAATAGTTAATATTGTTGGGTAGCCTAAACGAGAGAGAACTAAATAATTGATGTGGTGCTTCGTCAAGTCAATATGCAACTCGTTGCATATTGAGCTCCACTTAAATTGTAGTGTTGTTTGCTTCAATTTACCATGCCATGCCTCTTTAAATCGGACATGCATCATACTTGATTGTGCATCATCCCATGATTATGCTTGTGTGTTTACCATGTTGTTTGCTTCTTTCTGGTTTACTTCTCTCGTTAGCTTCGATTTCGTTCCGGAGTTGTGAGGATTTGTTCGACTACGTCTGTTTGTCTTCTTCATGGACTCGTTCTTCTTCCTTGCGGGATCTCAGGCAAGATGACCATTACCCTCGATATCACTTCTATCGTTGCTTGCTAGTTGCTCCATTCTATAGCTATGTTGCGCTAACTATCACTTGTTTACCATGCCTCCCATATTGCCATGTCAGCCTCTAACCTTTTTCACCCTTCCTAGCAAACCGTTGTTTGGCTATGTTACCGCTTTTGCCCAGCCCATCTTATAGCGTTGTTAGTTGCAGGTGAAGTTGAAGATTGCTCCATGATGGACAGGATTATGTTGGGAAATCACAATATCTCTTATTTAATTAATGCATCTATATACTTGGTAAAGGGTGGAAGACTCGGCCTTATGCCTGGTGTTTTGTTCCACTCTTGCCGCCCTAGTTTCTGTCATATCGGTGTTATGTTCCTTGATTTTGCGTTCCTTACGCGGTTGGGTGATTTATGGGACCCCCTTGACAGTTCGCTTTGAATAAAACTCCTCCAGCAAGGCCCAACCTTGGTTTTACCATTTGCCTACCTAAGCCTTTTTCCCTTGGGTTCTACAGACTCAAGGGTCATCTTTATTTTACCCCCCCCCCCCCCCCCGGGCCAGTGCTCCTCCGAGTGTTGGTCCAAACTAGAGCACCGTGCGGGACCATTCCTTGGCAACTTGGATTACGTCGGTACCATTCCGGTGTGCCCTGAGAACGAGATATGTGCAGCTCCTATCGGGATTTGTCGGCACAACGAGTGGTCTTGCTGGTTTTGTTTTACCATTGTCGAAATGTCTTGTAAACCGGGATTCCGAGTCTGATCGGGTCTTCCTAGGAGAAGGAATATCCTTCGTTGACCATGAGAGCTTATGATGGGCTAAGTTGGGACACCCCTGTAGGGTATAAACTTTCGAAAGCCGTGCCCGCGGTTATGCGGCAGATGGGAATTTGTTAATATCCGGTTGTAGATAACTTGACACTTGACCTCTTTAAAACGCATCAACCGCGTGTGTAGCCGTGATGGTCTCTTTTCGGCGGAGTCCGGGAAGTGAACACGGTTTTGGGTTATGTTTGACGTAAGTAGGAGTTCAGGATCACTTCTTGATCATTGCTAGCTTCACGACCGTTCCATTTGCTCTCTTCTCGCTCTTATTTGCGTATGTTAGCCACCATATATGCTTAGTGCTTGCTGCTACTCCACCTCATTACCACTTCCTACCCATAAGCTTAAATAGTCTTGATCTCGCGGGTTTTGAGATTGCTGAGTCCTCGTGACTCACCAGATACTATCACCACAGTTGCAGGTGCCGATGATACCAGTGCAGATGATGCAACCAAGCTCAGATGGGAACTCAATGAATATCTTGGTCGTTGCTATGTTTCATTTCATGTTGATCAGTAGTGGAGCCTAGTTGGGACGATCGGGGATCTAGCAGTTGGGTTATCTTCTTTTCTTTTGGCTTCGTCCGTAGTCGGACTATGTGTGTGTACTCTGAATGATGTATGATTTATTTTATGTTCATTGTGTGAAGTGGCGATTGTAAGCCAACTCTTTATCCCATTCTTGTTCATTACATGGGATTGTGTGAAGATGACCCTTCTTGCGACAAAACCACAATGCGGTTATGTCTCTAAGTCATGCTTCGACACGTGGGAGATATAGCCGCATCGTGGGTGTTACATGCCTCCTCCCCTCTCCCTACGGACGACGCCGAGGTGGAGTCCCAAAAGGGACTAAACCAGGAGGAGGTGGTCCTGGAAGCGCCGCAAGGCGACCTCCCGGACTCCAGGCCCAAAGGGGGTAAAGCCCCGGAGGGATCTAAGTTCGGCCCTGGGCCAGACACTGCTCCGGAACCTTCAGTGGTTCCGGAGTCAGGCAGGCGGCACCTTCGTAAGAAGGGCAAGCCTACGACACCGGCGACCTCCGTCCACCCGGAGGTGCCGGACAATTTGCTGGAGGTGCTTAACGGCGCCTCCATCGACGAGGAGCACCGCACTGTTATGAGTGCGGTGATTCAGAAGGTTCAGTCCGCCAAGAGTGGGCTGACCGAAGCTTGCACGAGCCTTCTAATAGGCTTTGAGGTAAGTTTTAAGATATGTAAGAATATGTACCGCATAGACAGTAGCCCATGATGCTCAGTTTAGCATTCGGAAAGAAAAGCCGAGCTGAGGATCTAAAAAGATATACGCAGGAGTCTAACATAAATATGTCAATATGGGAATGCAGGCTGCGCTGCTGACCTCTGCCGGACTGACTGCGGAGGTCAATGCATTGAAGGAGAGCCTCGAGCGGTCCAAGAACGAGCTCGGCCGTGCCAAGAAGCTTGAGGACAAGGAGGGTATGTAATACCGTATGTAAATGTATATAGAAATACCTGGTTGCAAATAATGACAGGACCAACGTGAATGTTGCAGGGGCCACGACCGAGGTGGCGACCCTGAAGGAAGCGGTGTCCAAGGCTGAAAACAGTGCAGCCTTGGAGCGCACCGAGCGAGAGAACCAGGAGGCGCGGGTGGCGGAGGTGCGGCAAGAGCTCTAGGCTCTTGTGGAGAAACATGAGAGTTTGGAGTGTGACTCGAAGACTCGAGAGTCCGAGCTCGCCTTGGCTCTTGAGAGTGCCAAAACCGCTAAGGCCGAAGCCCAGAAGGCCCTCCAGGAGATCAAGGCGATAAAGAAAATAGCGGCGGGTAAGGCATTCTTTATGCAAAGCAAGCATATAAAAGTGAATTATCTGTTACTTACCCGAATCCGGAGCTCTCCAGGAGCGTTCGCCGATCTTCCCCGTAGTGTGTCTGATGCTGCCGCATTCTATTGAGCCGAGGAGGGGAGCTCGACGGAAAAGGTGTTCTAGTCTCAATATGCTGAGGCCGGACATCTGGTGCCCCTGAGCGACCAGCTGAAGCAGCTGGTCGAGCTCCACAAGGTGGCCGAACAGGCCATGAAGGACCTCATAGTTCGGCTGTGGCCTACAGAAGCCATGCATGGGAGCTACTTCGGTCTGGTGCGGCAGCTAGTGGACGCGTGTCCATGGATTTAAGTCATCAAGTGCTCCGTCTGTATTGAAGGTGCCCATAGGGCCCTTGCCCGTGCTAAAGTGCACTGGGGCAAGATGGACACAGAGAAGCTTGTGACGGACGCGCCACCACCGGGCAAGGAGTATCGCAAGCCTGAGATGTATTATAAGGGCCACCACCACGAATGCTCCAAAGATGTAATTTTTGAGTAGACTCGCATCTGTTATCCTGTACGCTGAAAACTTTATTGATATGCGTTAAGCAACGCTTGTTAATTTAAAATATTACCTTCTGTGCGGCCGTTTATCAAATCTGAGATATGCAAGTCGTCGGCTTCTACCCCCATGCCACGAGTGCTGGGGTGTTCGGGATAAACCTGAGCGCTCTTGTTCCCATTCTTGGGTCCATCTAGGGAGGCGCTCAACACAACGAACAAGGCCATCGGACTTATAATGCTTTATCACTCTCACTTAGCCATAGAATTCTATAATTTTAAATTTCAGCGAAGCCCCTAGTATTCGGAAGACCGAGTTCAGGGCGCTATCCACGCCTAGGCCGGATAAATCCGGCTCCTCGCTCTAAGCGGCATAAGTCTTTAGGGACTCGAAAAACCTCGTGAACAGCGACCGGTCTCTCGAACTATCATGACGGTCAGTTTTAGCTTTCTCTACTGAGGTGTTAACCCAACTCAACTGGGGCACAAACGCAGTAGTTCTCCTAGCGCTACCATAGCCAACATTGCAGAACGTAAGGTACCAAAACATGGGAGCCGGGCAAACCCAACTATTGACCCAAGACATGATTCGGAGCCGATGCATATAGTGTTATAAGTTTGGGGTGCCGCACTCATGAGAGTGTTCGGTCTTTTCACACCGTGTTATGGGGTGCTTAAGCCCCTGGTGTATTGGTCGTACCAAAGTGTACGATTGCATAATGTCATGACTGAACATATTTGTATAAAAATAGATGAATACACTAACAGATAAGAGCTATGTATTGTTTATTAAAAAGGGCTGCTATGAAAGTAGAACAATACAAATAGTGCGATAAGCAAGAGATGGGATTATTTGACATGTCCCCCTCCAGGGGCAAGCTGCGGGACTTTAAGTAAAACTAGTATTTAGCTCGTTATAGAGACCACCTGGACATTTGACGCGGCTTGTTCTCTCCCTAGATGTTGCATCGTGTGTTCGGCGAGTGTATTGTCGGACAGGCCTTCCGAATAGTTGGGTCCTGAAAGTATATATAAAAAAAGGAAACGGCAGAACAGGGAGCCCCTTAGTGCGGTTGAGCCGCATTCTGGGCGTGCCGTAGTTGTGCCCCTCCCCTTATGCCCATGGTATTTCCAAAGCGTAATTATGTACGTGTGGTACCGATATCACCATCTGGCGAGGGCTGGGGTTGGGGCAGCACTGCTATGCTTGCTCAGAACGTGCCAGCCGGTTTTGTTGTAGGTTACTTCGGGCGCGCTTGACGTTGTCCGGAAGTTTAACACCCAGATTGGAGAATTGCCTTGAGAGGCTACTCTGTACTTCCGCCGCCAGGGCTGCTGTGTGCTCCTCCGTTCGGAGAGAGCGTTCGGTGTTTCCATTTACCGTAATGACTCCGCGAGGACCTGGCATCTTGAGTTTGAGATATGCATAGTGCGGCACCGCATTGAATTTTGCAAATGCGGTTCGTCCGAGCAGGGCATGATAGCCACTGCGGAATGGGACTATGTCGAAGATTAACTCTTCGCTTTGGAAATTATCTGGGGATCCGAAGACCACTTCGAGTGTAACCGAGCCTGTACAGCTGGCTTCTATACCTGGTATGATGCCTTTAAAGGTTATCTTTGTGGGTTTAATACTTGAGGGATCTATACCCATTTTTTGCACTATATCCTGATAAAGCAGGTTCAGGCTGTTGCCGCCGTCCATGAGGACTCTAGTGAGGTGAAATCCGTCAATGATTGGGTCTAGGACCAATGCAGCGAATCCGCCGTTACGAATTCTAGTAGGGTGGTCCCTTCGATCAAAAGTGATCGGGCAGGAGGACCATGGGTTGAACTTTGGGGCGACTGGCTCCAACGCATAGACGTCCTTGAGAGCACGCTTTCGCTCCCTTTTGGGGATATGGGTTGCGTATATCATGTTCATCGTCCGCACTTGCGGGGGGAAGCCCTTTTGTCCTCTGTTGTTCGGCGTCCGGGGCTCCTCCTCGTCATTGCTACGCATCCCCTTGTCTCTGGTTTCGGCACTTAACTTGCCTGCCTGCTTGAACACCCAACAATCCCTGTTGGTGTGGTTGGCTGGTTGTTCGGGGGTGCCGTGTATCTGGCACGAGCGATCGAGTATCCAGTCTAAACTAGATGGGCCCGAAGGGTTTCTTTTGAATGGCTTCTTCCACTGACCGGGTTTAGAGCCTCTGAATCCGGCATTAACTACCGTATCCTCAGTATTGTCGCTGTTAATGCGGCGCTTGTGCTTGTTGCGATGTGACCTGCCATTGTTGTCCTTGGTATCCGAATTGCCAGGGCTCTTGGTTATGTTATTGCTACGAGCTAGCCAGCTGTCTTCTCCCACGCAAAATCGGGTCATGAGTGTCGTGAGGGCTGCCATAGATTTTGGCTTTTCCTGTCCTAGGTGCCGGGCAAGCCATTCATCTCGAATGTTGTGCCTGAAGGATGCAAGGGCCTCGGCGTCCGAACAGTCGACTATTTGATTTTTCTTGGTTAGGAACCGTGTCCAGAATTGTCTGGCCGATTCCTCTGGCTGCTGGATTATGTGGCTTAGGTCATCGGTGTCTGGTGGTCGCACATAAGTGCCATGGAAGTTGTCAAGGAATGCGGATTCCAGGTCTTCCCAGCAACTAATTGACTCTGCTGACAGCCTGTTAAGCCAATGCCGAGCTGGTCCTTTAAGCTTGAGCGGGAGGTATTTGATGGCGTGTAGATCATCACCACGGGCCATGTGGATATGAACGAGATAATCCTCGATCCATACCGCGGGATCTGTTGTGCCATCGTATGATTCGATGTTTACGGGTTTAAGACCCTCGGGGATTTGATGATCCATTACTTCGTCTGTGAAGCATAGTGGGTGTGCGGCACCCCTGTACTGGGCTATATCGCGACGCAGCTCGAATGAGCTTTGTCTGTTGTGTTCGGCCTGGCCGTATTTATCATATCCGGCATGACGGTTATCATCATGTGACGTGGGGCGCCCACGCGATCCGTAGATCTATCTTGTTTGCCTCGCCTTATCCTCCAATATGTCTCGTAGGTCTGTTGCGTTTCCCCGTGCTCTGGTATTCTTGGAGCGGCGCCGGGGTGCGGCTTGGGTTGAGGGCCGAAAGGCCTCTCTGTCGCGGCCACGGGGTGGCTGATCGGGCGCATCATACGCTGGTGATGTAGGTTTAGTTGCTTCCTCCTCTAGTTGGGGTAGCAGTCTGCGCTTTGGGTAGCTCTTGGAGGGGCGTTCGAGTTTATACTCTTCGGCCGCCAGGACTTCAGTCCATCTGTCGGCTAGCAAGTCTTGGTTAGCTCTAAGTTGCTGCTGTTTTTTCTTGAGGCTGCTCGCCATGGCCATAAGCCTGTGTTTGAAACGCTCTTGTTCGACGGGATCCTCTGGCATGACGAATTCGTCATCGTCGAGGCTTGCCTCGTCTTAGGAGGGAGGCATGTAATTGTCGTCCTCGACCTCCCTGTCTGCCGCTCTCTCATGAGGGCTGGCTCCTTCGTCCTCCTGCGCTGAATCCTGCTAGAGGGGGTTGTCTTCGGCACTGTCCGGGGTGTTTGTCTCCAGTGCTGGACTCGCCGTTTTTGCTTTGGCGGGATTTAGAGCGGCGCCGCTGATGTCGGCGCTTGGGTTGCTTCTTGGAGGGGTCGTCCTTCGTTTTTTCATCACCATCCCCTGCTTTGGGGGTGTCCACCATGTATATGTCATATGACGAGGTGGCTTTCCAGTGCCCTATAGGTGCTGGTTCTTGGTCGTCTCCTTCATCCGCGTCCATACCGTCGATGTCTTCGGAGTCGAAGTCGAGCATGTCGGTTAGATCGTCGGCAGTGGCTACAAAGTGGGTGGCTGGTGGGTTTTGAATTTCTTCATCGTCCGCATCCCAACCATGCTGACCATAGTCCGGCCAGGGCTCTCCTGACAAAGAGAGAGACTTTAGTGAATTCAGGATATCGCCAAAGGGCGAGTGCTGAAAGACGTTCATGGCGGTGAACTCCATGATCGGAGCCCAATCGGGTTCGATCGGAAGGGGTGCGGAAGATTCGGAGTCCGGAACGGAATTCAGCACCTTGTAGTCACAGGCCTTGCAAAGGACTAGGCTGGTATTCGGCTCTATCGCCGTAGAGAATGCGGCTCTTGGGGCAGCGTCCAACCGTCCATTCCCAACTGGCCCAGTCGGCTCCGAGCTAATGGTCGGAGCGGGCACCTCAGCGGCGCTCTGGGCGCTGTCCGGCGGCGGAGCTAGATCATGCCCATCGTGATAGTGTGGCGCGCTCGGCCATGGCTCGAATCCGTCGAAGATCAAGTCCCCGCGTATGTCGGTCGTGTAGTTTAAGCTTCCAAACCTGACCTGATGGCCAGGGGCGTAGCTTTCGTTCTGCTCCAGATGGCCAAGCAAATTGGCCCACAGTATGAAGCCGCCGAATACGAAGATCTGTCCGGGGAGGAAAGTCTCACCCTGGACCGCGTCGTGGTTGATGATCGAAGAAGCCATCAGGCCTAAAGGTGACAACACAGAGGAACTCTCAATGAAAGCACAAATGTCGGTGTCAAAACCATCGGATCTCGGGTAGGGGGTCCCGAACTGTGCGTCCAGGCGGATGGTAACAGGAGACAAGGGACACGATGTTTTTACCCAGGTTCGGGCCCTCTCGATGGAGGTAAAACCCTACTCCTGCTTGATTAATATTGATGATATGGGTAGTACAAGAGTTGATCTACCACGAGATCAGAGAGGTTAAACCCTAGAAGGTAGCCTATGGTATGATTGTTGTTCGTCCTGCAGACTAAAACTCTCCGGTTTATATAGACACCAGAGAGGGCTAGGGTTACATAGAGTCGGTTACAATGGGAGGAGATCTTCATATCATATCGCCAAGCTTGCCTTCCACGCCAAGGAAAGTCCTATCCGGACATGGGACGAAGTCTTCAATCTTGTATCTTCATAGTCCGGGAGTCCGGCCAAAGGTCATAGTCCGGCCATCCGGACACCCCCTAATCCAGGACTCCCTCAAGGAGCAATCGGATTACTAAGGAAATCATTATTATTGGTATTGGAGAAATCACACAATTTGGTATTATCTTGTTCCATGGCAACAAGTAATCCAACACACAAGCAAACAGAAAAAAGGCAAGCAAAAGAGAGAGGAGATTGGGAAAGAAAGGGCGAATAAAACGGCAAGGGTGAAGTGGGGGAAAGGAAAACGAGAGGCAAATGGCAAATAATGTAAATGCGATGGAGATGAGTTTGTGATGGGTACTTGGTATGTCTTGACTTGAGCAAAGACCTCCCCGGCAACGGCGCCAGACATCCTTCTTGCTACGTCTCGAGCTTGTGTTGGTTTTCCTTGAAGAGGAAAGGGTGATGCAGCACAATAGCATAAGTATTTCCCTCAATTTTTGAGAACCAAGGTATCAATCCAGTAGGAGGCTCCTCACAAGTCCCACGAACCAACACAAACAAACAAAGAACTCGCAACCAACGTGATAAAGGGGTTGTCAATCCCTTCACGGCCACTTGCGAAAGTGAGATCTGATAGAGATAGTATGATAAGATAAATTTATTTTTGGTATTTTATAATATAGATGCAGAAAATAAAGATGCAAATAAAAGTAGATTGAAAGCTTATATGATAAAGGATAGACCCAGGGGCCATAGGTTTCACTAGTGGCTTCTCTCAAGATAGCATAAGTATTATGGTGGGTGGACAAATTACTGTCGAGCAATTGATAGAAAAGCGAATAATTATGAGATTATCTAGGCATGATCATGTATATAGGCATCACGTCCGCAACAAGTAGACCGACTCCTGCCTGCATCTACTACTATTACTCCACACATCGACCGCTATCCAGCATGCATCTAGAGTATTAAGTTCATAAGAACAGAGTAACGCATTAAGCAAGATGACTTGATGTAGATGGATAAACTCAAGCAATATGATATAAACCCCATCTTTTTTCCTTGATGGCAACAATACAATACGTGTCTTGCAACCCTTTGTGACACTGGGTAAGAACACCGCAAGATTGAACCCAAAGCTGAGCACTTCTCCCATGGCAAGAAAGATCAATCTAGTAGGCCAAACCAAACCGATAATTCGAAGAGACTTGCAAAGATAACTCAATCATATATAAAAGAATTCAGAGAAGATTCAATTATTGTCCATAGGTAAACTTGATCATAAACCCACAATTCATTGGATCTCAACAAACACACAGCAAAAAGAGTTTACATTGAATAGATCTCCGCAACAGAGGGGGAGAACATTGTATTGAGATCCAAAAAGAGAGAAGAAGTCATCTAGCTAATAACTATGGACCCGAAGGTCTGTGGTAAACTACTCACAACTCATCGGAGGGGCTATGGTGTTGATGTAGAAGCCCTCAGTGGTGGATTCCCCCTCCGGTAGAACGCCGGCGACGGCTCCAAGATGGGATCTCGCGGATACAGAAGGTTACGGTGGCGGAAATATTTCTTTGGTGGATCCCTAGATGTTTTCAGGGTATGTAGGTTTATATAGGAGGAAGAAGTACGTCGGTGCCGCTCGAGGGGCCCACGAGACAGGGGGCGTGCCCAGGAAGGGTGGGCGCGCCCTCCTATCTCGTGGCCGCCTCAGCTGCTTCTTGGCTTGTACTCCAAGTTCTCCCGATCACGTTTGTTCCAAAAATCACGCTCCCAAAGGTTTCATTCCGTTTGGACTCCGTTTGATATTCCTTTTCTTAGAAATACTGAAATAGGCAAAAAAAACAGCAATACGGGCTGGGCCTCCGGTTAGTAGGTTAGTCCCAAAAATGATATAAATGTGTAAAATAAAGCCCATAGACATCCAAAACAGGTAATATAATAGCATGGAACAATCAAAAATTATAGATACGTTGGAGACATATCAGCGTATCGCGTCTTCACCATGGCCCAAGCTTCCCTCGCACCTTGTCGGCAAGCTGATATCTTCCATAAATGGAAGCGCCGCCGTGCTCCTTTGAGCATCTCTACAAGCTCGCTCATGCCTCCTGGCATGGCCGAAGACGGCCACAAGGCCTGGGCAATACTCTGCATCACCTGCTGAGCTTGCTCGTGCAGTTGTGACAGATCTTGCAGCAAATCACCTACGGATCCAGGCATCTCCTCTCTAGGACGGCCCGTCAGCATACCTGTAAACACAACTCTATTAATTCGCTTCCTCGCCGAACTGTTTCGCAGCTCGTTTGAAGCACGTACTATAAATGCCGCATTGAAGTCTCCTGTTCTCCTTCACGGAGTCAACAAGCTGAGCCCGAACATCTGCCAGTTTGATGTTTAGTCGGATATTGGCATCTTGGAGCTTATTTTTCTCTTGAATAGCATGCGTCAGCACGCGTTCGCCCGCCTTCAGCTGACTTCGCAAATGTGGCTCATTATCTTCCACAGTCTTCGGATTTTCTCTGGGATTGTCTGCAAAATCTTTTGTTAGATTCACAAACCATGCCGAATTAATAACCGGTACCCATTCCTGCATATCACTTTATGAAGGCAAGTATTACCAGAAGAGGCCTTTTTGGAATCCTCTTGTTCGGCAGCAGTCGCCTTTAGCTGGGTCTTACATTCCTCCAGCTCTTGAGATAAATGGGTATTCTTCTCTATAAGAACCTATGCATATAATGATCCTTAAATCAGTTGTGCCAACTGTTTCAAGTCTCAGGGGCTACTACTACACATCCTTATCAAACTTTCTTACCCGTATATCCTTCACATACTGGTCCGTTGCTCTAGCAAGTCCATCTTGAGCAGCGCAGATATATGCGTGTCCGAAATTGAAGGCATTAAATGCATCTTCGGAAAAAAATACCACCACGAAGTACGGCCCGTCGGCGCCGGTGATTCATGGTGCTCTCCACTTTAGAATTTGTGGCGGAAAGCCTATCTATATCCTCTACATGAAGACAGTTCGGCATTGTCCCCACATCAGCCTCCATCCGTGAGGCCGGTTCAGGAATCCGGCTGCTTGAGGCGTGGTCGGCTGGGTCCCCGGATATAGTTCGGCGACTACTCTTTCTGCCAGGACATAGTTAAGATTGTCATATCTCGGCAGAGATAATCACGGAGCAAGTTTAATCGTACCTTTGCGCCGGTGTCTCAGCCCTAACTGCCTTCCTTTTTAGGCTGCCTTGCCCAGGCGCCCTTTGCTGAGGAGCCCCCACGGGTTCCGCGGGGCGTCCTGATGGTTGTTTCTATAAAGACGCAACACATGTGCATAAGGTGTGGCATAACGAAGGACTCCTTTTCGGAAGTTAAGACCTCGACTTTACTTACATGCGACACAGGAAGCAGTCCGGGATAATCCGCGATGATGGCCACAAAGGAGCCGCCACTACTTGCCTGGTAGAATGTCCCATTGACAAACTCCACGGATATGTCCGGATCTTCTTCAAGTCCGGGGTCGAGAGCCTGGCCGGGATCCTCTGGCTGCGGATATGGGCTACTGAACTCTTTCACGGCCTTTCTTAGTTCCTGCTTTGGAATAGCAGGGTAAATGATGATGACAAAGGAGGCAAAAATGGACAGAATTGAGTAAAGGATGACGGCTTACCCAGCTCCGGGGGTTGTACATGCAAAATCCATACTGTGGTTTAATGTGGAGGAACTCCTCTTCTTCTCCTTTATACAAATCAGACAGTATTCTCGCGAAAGCGGTGACGGAGTCCGGACCTTTACGACCGCAGCGGGAGGCGTCGTCTTCTCCATTGAAGTGCCACATGGGTTTCCCCCTATATTGAAGTGGCTGCACTCCCTGCATTATGCATATTGACATAACTTCGGTTATTGTCAGTCCTGATTTGGCCAGGGTTTGTATCCTGCTCATCAGATAGAGGACTTCTCTGTTATCTTCCTGGGGGCCCCGGGGGCGCCAGCTTTGGCATTTCTTCAGTGGAGTATTGATAAACTCGGGAAGGCCTGTCTGGACTGGGTCCTGAAGGGGGACCTCATCAACATAAAACCACTCCAAAGGCCAGTCTTCGGAGGCCTTCTTTGGAGTACCGGACAGGTATCCGGTTTGGGCGACGCGCCATATTTTGGCTCCGCCCACTTGATATATGGATCCCTCCTGGTTGCGGGGGACGAGGCAAAATAACCTCTTCCACAGCTCAAAATTAGCTTCACAACCCAGGAACAGCTCGCGGAGGCCAACATAACTCACGATGTGCAGTGTGGAGGCGGGGGTAATATTATGCAACTTGAGGCCGTAGAACTCCAGGAGCCCGCGGAGGAATGGGTGGACTAGAAACCTGATTCCTCTTAGAAGATATGGGATAAGGCATACCCGCTCCCCCCGAGATGGGTTAGGAAATCTTTCCGCTTGCTCCCTACCATTATAGGTGGCTAGTCCGGATCGGACGGGGACCATGTATGCAGGGGGAAGGAACCCCTGGGTCTACAGCTATATTAGGCGGCCGTGAGGGATGGAACACTTTTCCCAATCCCCTGGTTTCGAGCTAGGGGAGCGAGAGAAAGAGCTGCGGCGACCGGTCATGATGGGATGGCCTCTTTCGGACGCGCTCTATGGAATGCTTGCTCGGGAGAAGATGGTGTGATTTGGATCTGAGGATCCCCGTCTCTTCAAATAGATGGCTCGCTCACGGGATTCGAGTGGCAAATGTAAAAATGCCCCGGCCCCTCGTCTTCACTCGACACGTGGAGATGGCCATTATTGAAACACGGAAGCTGAGGAGTACAGCATTGCTGGGAGGCTGGACACTGTTTGCTACGGCGGGTACGCCGGATTCGGAGAAGAACCCGCCTTGCAATGCCGAAGACAATCTGCGTGCCAGACTCATCGTCATTGAAGCCTGGTTCGGGGGCTACTGAGGGAGTCCTTGATAAGGGGGTATTCGGACAGCCGGACTGTATACTTTGGTCAGACTGTTGGACTATGAAGATACAAGATTGAAGACTTTGTCCCATGTCCGGATGGGACTCTCCTTTGCGTGGAAGGCAAGCTTGGCGATCCGGATGATAGATCTCCTTCTCTGTAACCGACTCTGTGTAACCCTAGTCCCCCTCCGGTGTCTATATAAACCGGAGGGTTTAGTCCGTAGGACAACACAATCATAATCATAGGCTAGCTCCTAGGGTTTAGCCTCTATGATCTCGCGGTAGATCAACTCTTGTAATACTCATATCATCAAGATCAATCAAGCAGGAAGTAGGGTATTACCTCCATCGAGAGGGCCCGAACTGAAGGAAATATGCACTAGAGGCAATAATAAAGTTATTATTTATTTCCTCATATCATGATAAATGTTTATTATTCATGCTAGAATTGTATTACCCGGAAACATAATACATGTGTGAATACATAGACAAACATAGTGTCACTAGTATGCCTCTACTTGACTAGCTCGTAAATAAAAGATGGTTAAGTTTCCTAACCATAGACATGAGTTGTCATTTGATTAATGGGATCACATCATTAGGAGAATGATGTGATTGACTTGACCCACGACGTTATCTTAGCACTTGATCATTTAGTATGTTGGTATTGCTTTCTTCATGACTTATACATGTTCCTATGACTATGAGATTATGTAACTCCCGCTTACCGGAAGAACACTTTGTGTGCTACCAAACGTCACAACGTAATTGGGTGATTATAAAGGTGCTCTACAGGTGTATCCGAAGGTACTTGTTGAGTTGACGTATTTCGTGATTAGGATTTGTCACTCTGATTGTCGGAGAGGTATCTCTGGGCCCTCTCGGTAATGCACATCACTATAAGCCTTGCAAGAAATGTAGCTAATGAGTTAGTTACGGAATGATGCATTATGTAACGAGTAAAGAGACTTGCGGGTAACTAGATTGAACTAGGTATTGGATACTGACGATCAAATCTCGGGAAAGTAACATACCGATGACAAAGGGAACACCATATGTTGTTATGCAGTTTGACCGATAAAGATCTTCGTAGAATATGTAGGAGCCAATATGAGCATCCAGGTTCCGCTATTGGTTATTGACCGAAAACATGTCTCGGTCATGTCTACATAGTTCTCGAACCCGTAGGGTCCGCACGCTTAAGGTTTCGATGACAGTTATATTATGAGTTTATGAGTTTTGATGTACCGAAGGTTTTTAGGAGTCTCAGATGTGATCACGGACATGACGAGGAGTCTCGAAATGGTCGAGAAATGAAGATTGATATATTGGACGACTATATTCGGACACCGGAATGGTTTCGGGGGTTATCGGATATATACCGGAATACCGGGGTGTTATCGGAACCCCCCCCCCCGGAGGTTAATGGGCCTCATGGGCCCAAGTGGTGGAAGAGGAGAGGCGGCCAAGGGGCAGCCGTGCGCCCCTCCCCCCCACCCAAGTCTGAATTGGACAAGGAGGGGGGGCGGCGCCCCCCTTTCCTTTCCCCCCTCTCTCTCCTTCCCTCTCTTCTCCTACTCCAACAAGGAAGGGGGGGAGTCCTACTCCCGGTGGGAGGAGGACTCCTCCTGGCGCGCCCCTCCTGGCCAGCCGACCCCCTCCCCTGGCTCCTTTATATACGGGGGCAGGGGGCACCTCAAGACACAACAATTGATCTCTTGATCTCTTAGCCGTGTGCGGTGCCCCCCTCCACCATAGTCCTCCTCGATAATATTGCAGCGGTGCTGAGGAGAAGCTCTGCGACGGTAGAACATCAAGATCGTCACTATGCCGTCGTGCTGATGGAACTCTCCCTCGACACTCGGCTGGATCGGAGTTCGAGGGACGTCATCGAGCTGAACGTGTGCTAGAAGTCGGAGGTGCCGTAGTTTCGGTGCTTGATTAGTCGGGCCGTGAAGACGTACGACTACATCAACCGCGTTGTTCTAACGCTTCCGCTTTCGGTCTACAAGGGTACGTGGACACACTCTCCCCGCTTGTTGCTATGCATCACCATGATCTTGCGTGTGCGTAGGAATTTTTTTGAAATTACTGCGTTCCCCAACAGTGGTATCAGAGCCAGGTTTTATGCGTTGATGTTATATGCACGGGTAGAACACAAGTGAGTTGTGGGCGATACAAGTCATACTGCTTACCAGCATGTCATACTTTGGTTCGGCGGTATTGTTGGATGAAGCGGCCCGGACCGACATTATGCGTACACTTACGCGAGACTGGTTCTACCGACGTGCTTTGCACACAAGTGGCTGGCGGGTGCCAGTTTCTCCAACTTTAGTTGAACCGAGTGTGGCTACGCCCGGTCCTTGAGAAGGTTAAAACAGCACTAACTTGACAAACTATCGTTGTGGTTTTGATGCGTAGGTAAGAATGGTTCTTTCTCAGCCCGTAGCAGCCATGTTAAACTTGCAACAACAAAGTAGAGAACGTCTAACTTGTTTTTGCAGGGCATGTTGTGATGTGATATGGTCAAGACGTGATGCTATATTTTATTGTGTGAGATGATGATGTTTTGTAACCAAGTTATCGGCAACTGGCAGGAGCCATATGGTTGTCGCTTTATTGTATGCAATGCAATCGCCCTCTAATTGCTTTACTTTATCACTAAGCGGTAGCGATAGTCGTAGAAGCAATAGTTGGCGAAACGACAACGATGCTACGATGGAGATCAAGGTATCGCGCCGGTGACGATGGTGATCATGACGGTGCTTCGGAGATGGAGATCACAAGCACAAGATGATGATGGCCATATCATATCACTTATATTGATTGCATGTGATGTTTATCCTTTATGCATCTTATCTTGCTTTGATTGACGGTAGCATTATAAGATGATCTCTCACTAAATTTCAAGATAAAAGTGTTCTCCCTGAGTATGCACCGTTGCCAAAGTTTGTCGTGCCCAGACACCACGTGATGATCGGGTGTGATAAGCTCTATGTCCATCTACAACAGGTGCAAGCCATTTTTGCACACGCGGAATACTCAGGTTAAACTTGACGAGCCTAGCATATGCAGATATGGCCTCGGAACACTGAGACCGAAAGGTCGAGCGTGAATCATATAGTAGATATGATCAACATAGTGATGTTCACCATTGAAAACTACTCCATTTCACGTGATGATCGGTTATGGTTTAGTTGATTTGGATCACATGATCACTTAGATGATTAGAGGGATATCTATCTAAGTGGGAGTTCTTAAGTAATATGATTAAATTGAACTTAAATTTATCATGAACTTAGTACCTGATAGTATTTTGCTTGTCTATGTTTGTTGTAGATAGATGGCTCATGTTGTTGTTCCGTTGAATTTTAATGTGTTCCTTGAGAAAGCAAAGTTGAAAAAAGATGGTAGCAGTTACACGGACTGGGTCCGTAACTTGAGGATTATCCTCATTGCTGCACAGAAGAATTACATCCTAGAAGCACCGCTAGGTGCCAAACCTGCTGCAGGAGCAACACCAGATGTTATGAACGTCTGGCAGAGCAAAGCTGATGACTACTCGATAGTTCAGTGTGACATGCTTTACGGCTTAGAACCGGGACTTCAACGATGTTTTGAACATCATGGAGCATATGAGATGTTCCAGGAGTTGAAGTTAATATTTCAAGCAAATTCCCGGATTGAGAGATATGAAGTCTCCAATAAGTTCTACAACTGCAAGATGGAGGAGAATAGTTCTATCAGTGAGCATATACTCAGAATGTCTGGATATAATAATCACTTGATTCAACTGGGAGTTAATCTTCCAGATGATAGCGTCATTGACAGAATTCTTCAATCACTGCCACCAAGCTACAAGAGCTTTGTGATGAACTATAATATGCAAGGGATGGACAAGACTATTCCCGAGCTCTTCGCAATGCTAAAGGCTACAGAGGTATAAATCAAGAAGGGGCATCAAGTGTTGATAGTCAATAAGACCACCAGTTTCAAGAAAAAGGGTAAAGGGAATAAGAAGGGGAACTTCAAGAAGAACAGCAAACAAGTTGCTGCTCAAGAGAAGAAACCCAAGTCTGGACCTAAGCCTGAGACTGAGTGCTTCTACAGCAAGCAGGCGGGTCACTGGAAGCGGAACTGCCCCAAGTATTTGGCGGATAAGAAGGATGGCAAGGTCAAAAAAAAGGTATATGTGATATACATGTTATTGATGTGTACCTTAACAGAGCTCGCAGTAGCACCTGGGTATTTGATACTGGTTCTGTTGCTAATATTTGCAACTCAAAACATGGACTACGGATTAAGCGGACACTGGCTAAGGATGAGGTGATGATGTGCGTGGGAAATGGTTCCAAAGTCGATGTGATCGCCGTCGGCACGCTACCTCTACATCTACCTTCGGGATTAGTTTTAGACCTAAATAATTGTTATTTGGTGCCAGCGTTGAGCATGAACATTATATATGGATCTTGTTTGATGCGAGACGGTTATTCATTTAAATCTGAGAATAATGGTTGTTCTATTTATATGAGTAATATCTTTTGTGGTCATGCACCCTTAAAAAGTGGTCTATTTTTGATGAATCTTGGTAGTAGTGATACACATATTCAAAATGTTGAAGCCAAAAGATGCAGAGTTGATAATGATAGTGCAACTTATTTGTGGCACTACCGTTTAGGTCATATTGGTATAAAGCGCAAGAAGAAACTCCATACTGATGGACTTTTGGAATCACTTGATTATGAATCACTTGGTACTTGCGAACCATGCCTCATGGGCAATATGACTAAAACGTCGTTCTCCGGAACTATGGAGCGAGCAACTAATTTGTTGGAAATCATACATACTGATGTATGTGGTCGAATGAATATTGAGGCTCATGGCGGATATCGTTATTTTCTAACCTTCACAGATGATTTGAGCAGATATGGGTATATCTACTTAATGAAACATAAGTCTGAAACATTTGAAAAGTTCAAAGAATTTTAGAGTGAAGCTGAAAATCATCGTAACAAGAAAATAAAGTTTCTACGATCTGATCGTGGAGGAGAATATTTGAGATACGAGTTTGGTTTACATTTGAAGCAATGCGGAATAGTTTCACAACTCACGCCACCTAGAACACCACAGCGTAATGGTGTGTCCGAATGTCGTAATCGTACTTTACTAGATATGGTGCGATCTATGATGTCTCTTACTGATTTACCGCTATCATTTTGGGCTTATGCTTTAGAGACAGCCGCATTCACATTAAATAGGGCACCATCAAAATCCGTTGAGACGACGCCTTATGAACTGTGGTTTGGCAAGAAACCAAAGTTGTCGTTTCTTAAAGTTTGGGGCTGCGATGCTTATGTGAAAAAGCTTCAACCTGATAAGCTCGAACCCAAATCGGAGAAATGTGTCTTCATAGGATACCCAAAGGAAACTGTTGGGGACACCTTCTATCACAGATCCGAAGGCAAGTCATTTGTTGCAAAGAATGGATCCTTTTTAGAGAAGGAGTTTCTCTCGAAAGAAGTGAGTGGGAGGAAAGTAGAACTTGATGAGGTAACTGTACCTGCTCCTTTATTGGAAAATAGTTCATCACAGAAACCGGTTCCTGTGACGAATACACCAATAAGTGAGGAAGCTAATGATGTTGATGATGAAACTTCAAATCAAGTTACTACAGAACCTCGTAGGTCAATCAGAATAAGATCCGCACCAGAGTGGTACGGTAATCCTATTCTGGAGGTCATGTTACTTGACCATGGCGAACCTACAAACTATGAGGAAGCGATGATGAGCCCACATTCCGCAAAATGGCAAGAGGCCATGAAATCTGAGATAGGATCCATGTATGAGAACAAAGTATGGACTTTGGTTGACTTGCCCAATGATCGACAAGCCATCGAGAATAAATGGATCTTCAAGAAGAAGACTGACGTTGATGGTAATGTTACTGTCTACAAAGCTCGACTTGTTGCGAAAGGTTTTCGACAAGTTCAAGGGGTTGACTACGATGAGAATTTCTCACCCGTAGCGATGCTTAAGTCTGTCCGGATCATGTTAGCAATTGCCGCATTTTATGATTATGAAATTTGGCAAATGGATGTCAAAATTGCATTCCTGAATGGATTTCTGGAAGAAGAGTTGTATATGATGCAACCAGAAGGTTTTGTCGATCCAAAGGATGCTAACAAAGTGTGCAAGCTCCAGCGATCCATTTATGGACTGGTGCAAGCCTCTCGGAGTTGGAATAAACGCTTTGATAGTGTGATCAAAGCATATGGTTTTATATAGACTTTTGGAGAAGCCTATATTTACAAGAAAGTGAGTGGGAGCTCTGTAGCATTTCTAATATTATATGTTGACGACATATTATTGATTGGAAATGATATAGAATTTTTGGATAGCATAAAAGGATACTTGAATAAAAGTTTTTCAATGAAAGACCTCGGTGAAGCTGCTTACATATTGGGCATCAAGATCTATAGAGATAGGTCAAGGCGCTTAATTGGACTTTCACAAAGTACATACCTTGATAAAGTTTTGAAAAAGTTCAAAATGGATCAAGCAAAGAAAGGGTTCTTGCCTGTAATACAAGGTGTGAAATTGAGTCAGACTCAATGCCCGACCACTTCAGAAGATAGAGAGAAAATGAAAGATGTTCCCTATGCTTCAGCCATAGGCTCTATCATGTATGCAATGCTGTGTACCAGACCTGATGTGTGCCTTGCTATTAGTTTAGCAGGGAGGTACCAAAGTAATCCAGGAGTGGATCACTGGACAGCAGTCAAGAACATCCTGAAATACCTGAAAAGGACTAAGGATATGTTTCTCATTTATGGAGGTGACAAAGAGCTAGTCATAAATGGTTACGTCGATGCAAGCTTTGACACTGATCCGGACGATTCTAAATCGCAAACCGGATACGTGTTTATATTGAACGGTGGAGCTGCCGGTTGGTGCAGTTCTAAACAAAGCGTCATAGCGGGATCTACATGTGAAGCGGAGTACATAGCTGCTTCGGAAGCAGAAAATGAAGGAGTATGGATGAAGGGGTTCATATCCGATCTAGGTGTCGTACCTAGTGCATCGGGTCCAATGAAAATCTTTTGTGACAATACTGGTGCAATTGCCTTGGCAAAGGAATCCAGATTTCACAAAAGAACCAAGCACATCAAGAGACGCTTCAACTCCATCCGGGACCAAGTCCAGGTGGGAGACATAGAGATTTGCAACATACATACGGATCTAAATGTTGCAGACCCGTTGACTAAGACTCTTCCACGAGCAAACCATGATCAACAACAAGGCTCCATGGGTGTTAGAATCATTACTGTGTAATCTAGATTATTGACTCTAGTGCAAGTGGGAGACTGAAGGAAATATGCCCTAGAGGCAATAATAAAGTTATTATTTATTTCCTCATATCATGATAAATGTTTATTATTCATGCTAGAATTGTATTACCCGGAAACATAATACATGTGTGAATACATAGAAAAACATATGTCACTAGTATGCCTCTACTTGACTAGCTCGTAAATCAAAGATGGTTAAGTTTCCTAACCATAGACATGAGTTGTCATTTGATTAACGGGATCACATCATTAGGAGAATGATGTGATTGACTTGACCCATTCTGTTAGCTTAGCACTTGATTGTTTAGTATGTTGCTATTGCTTTCTTCATGACTTATACATGTTCCTATGACTATGAGATTATGTAACTCCCGCTTACCGGAAGAACACTTTGTGTGCTACCAAACATCACAACGAAACTGGGTGATTATAAAGGTGCTCTACAGGTGTCTCCGAAGGTACTTGTTGAGTTGACTTATTTCGAGATTAGGATTTGTCACTCCGATTGTCGGACAGGTATCTCTGGGCCTCTCGGTAATGCACATCACTATAAGCCTTGCAAGCAATGTGGCTAATGAGTTAGTTACGGAATGATGTAGTACGTAACGAGTAAAGAGACTTGCCGGTAACGAGATTGAACTAGGTATTGGATACCGACGATCGAATCTCGGACAAGTAACATACCGATGACAAAGGGAACAACGTATGTTGTTATGCGGTTTGACCGATAAAGATCTTCGTAGAATATGTAGGAGCCAATATGAGCATCCAGGTTCCGCTATTGGTTATTGACCGGAAACATGTCTCGGTCATGTCTACATAGTTCTCGAACCCGTAGGGTCCGCACGCTTAAGGTTTCGATGACAGTTATATTATGAGTTTATGAGTTTTGATGTACTGAAGGTTGTTCGGAGTCCCGTATGTGATCACGGACATGACGAGGAGTCTCGAAATGGTCGAGAAATGAAGATTGATATATTGGACGACTATATTCGGACACCGGAATGGTTTCGGGGGTTATCGGATATATACCGGAGTACCGGGGGGTTATCGGAACCCCCCCGGAGGTTAATGGGCCTCATGGGCCCAAGTGGTGGAAGAGGAGAGGCGGCCAAGGGGCAGCCGCGCGCCCCTTCCCCCCAAGTCCGAATTGGACAAGGAGGGGGGCGGCGCCCCCCTTTCCTTTCCCCTTCTCTCTCCTTCCCTCTCCTCTCCTACTCCAACAAGGAAGGGGGGGAGTCCTACTCCCGGTGGGAGGAGGACTCCTCCTGGCGCGCCCCTCCTGGCCGGCCGACCCCCTCCCTCTGGCTCCTTTATATACGGGGGCAGGGGTGCACCTCAAGACACAACAATTGATCTCTTGATCTCTTAGCCGTGTGCGGTGCCCCCCTCCACCATAGTCCTCCTCGATAATATTGTAGCGGTGCTTAGGCGAAGCCCTGCGATGGTAGAACATCAAGATCGTCACCATGCCGTCGTGCTGACGAAACTCTCCCTCAACACTTGGCTGGATTGGAGTTCGAGGGACGTGATCGAGCTGAACGTGTGCTAGAACTCGGAGGTGCCGTAGTTTCGGTGCTTGATCGGTCGGGTCGTGAAGACGTATGACTACATCAACCGCATTGTTCTAACGCTTCCGCTTTCTGTCTACAAGGGTACATGGACACACTCTCCCTGCTCATTGCTATGCATCACCATGATCTTGCATGTCCGTAGGATTTTTTTTGAAATTACTGTGTTCCCCAACACGAACCTAGGTAAACATCGTGTCCCCAGTCTCCTGTTACCATTAGCCTTAGACGCACAGTTCGGAACCCCCTACCCGAGATCCGCCGGTTTTGACACCGACAGCATTCAAATCCAAGGACCTTATAGATATACTCAATATTAAGCTCAAAAGATTCAAAAACTTCTTCAAAGGATGGGGCTCGCATAAATATGGCCATGAAAATAAAATAAAATAGAAGAGGAGCTTAGAGTTGAGTTGTTCACCCTAGAAGAAATGGAACAAGAGGGTCCACTTTCCCCTAAAATATATAGTAGGAAAATATAAATTGCTTTCGAGCTTCATGATATCCTGCTGAACGAAGAGATATTATGGCTCCAACAATCCCATGAGCGTTGGCTGCTCAAAGGGGATCTAAACACAGACTACTTCCATAAGATAGCAAACGGACGCAAGAGGAAAAATACCATCCACGCTCTCAAATGTGGGGATGTGGAGATTGAGGGGACTGAGAACCTTATTGCTCACGCAACTGATTTTTAGAAGAACTTGTTTGGGCCAGCCCCAGGTAACTTGTTCCACATGGATCCTAGTAGCTGGGAGGAGGTGGAGAAGCTCAATCAAGATGAGAACGCAGATCTGACCAAGAGATTCACGGAGGAGGAAGTGAGGGACGCTCTCTTTTCGATGGAGGTTAACAGAGCTCCTGGTCCAGATAATATCCCGCAGAGTTTTACCAGCACTGCTGGGACATTGTGAAAAAGGATATTATGCACACACTTCCATTCAGGATCGCTTGATGTGCAACGACTCAATTATGGGGTGATAACATTACTTCCTAAGATATCTGGAGCGGACTGCATTCAGCAATTCCGTTCGATATGCTTGCTTAGATGCCCTTACAAGTTGATCACTAAGGCTCTAGATAGGAGGGTGGAGAAATATGCTGATAAGCTAATTAGTTCGTCCTAAAATGCGTTTGTAAAAGGGAGAATATCATGGATGGAATCATGTCTCTCCATGAACTCCTTAATTATACACGTGTCAAGAAGAAAGTTGGGGTGGTTTTAAAGCTAGATTCTGAAAAAGCTTACGATAAGGTTGATTGGGATTTCCTCTTGGAATGTCATAAACTCAGAGGTTTTAATGATGTTTGGTGTGGATGGGTGAAGCAAATCCTGTACAATGGTACATTGAGTATTAAGCTTAACAATACTATGGGGCCCTACTTTCAAAGCGCCAAGGTGGTGCGTCAAGGGGACCCGCATTCACCTTTCTTATTGAATCTGGCTGCTGAATGTTTGAGCAAGATGATTAAAAAAGCACAACAAAATGGCCTGCTGACTGGACTTGCTTCGGATCTTATTCCGAATGGTGTGGCTATTCTGCAATATGCCGACGACACTATAATTTGCTTAGAGCATGATCTAGAGAAAACTATGAATCTTAAAGTTCTTTTATATATGTTTGAGTTGATGTTGGGCCTGAAAGTCAATTTTCATAAAAGTGAGATTCTAACGATTGGGGGAGATGCTGAGATAGACAAGGAGTATGTTAGCTTTTAAATTGTGAGATTGGACATTTTCCAATCAAATATCTGGGAATGCATGTTAGTTTTTCCACACTTAAAGATTCCATGTGGGAATTTATAATGGACAAATATATGAAAAACTTTGGGTCCTAGATTGGGAATGCGGCCTCTATAGGTGGCAGACTCACCTTACTTACTTCTGTGGTGACTCAACTGTTCATGTACCATATGTCGATGTGGCTAATGAGTAAATCCTTTACTGAGAAGTTAGACAAGCATCACAGGAAATTCTTTTGGCGGGGTGGTAATAAGAAAAAAAAGATATTACCTAGTCAAATGGAAGAGAGTATGCAAGTCTAAAGACAAGGGGGGATTGGGGTTAAAGATCTTAGAAAACAAAATATCAGCCTCATGGTGAAGTGGTGGTGGAAACTAGAGACCCAGAAGGGTATTTGGCAAGACCTGGTGAGGGCCAAGTACCTACCTAATAAATCTGTGGCAAATGTGATAGCCAGGTTCTCTAATTGTCCATGCTGGAAAGCTATGCTCAAGGTTAAAGATTTATATATGGTGGGGAGGTGAATTACATTGGGAATGGGGGACCTTGCTAGAGTGTGGAAAGATCCGATTAATGGAATGACTCCATTTAATCTGGTATATCCACGACTTTTTGACATTTGCACTGATCAGGAATGCACTATTGAGGGGTTTAGGAGAGTGGAAGTCTCGTCCTTTTTCAGGCGCAGATTGTGTCCAACTCTTAGAAGTCAATGGAATATGATGTGTGAATTTTTCGTGGAGTTACCCGTCCCGCCTGAGAAGGACGAGGTATACTGGGGTCTACATAAAAATGTGAGGTTTACTACTAAATCTATGTACAAGTGGCTTGAGAGGCGTCTCAATGGCTGCAGCTATAAGTGGATATGCGAGGCAAAATTACCTCTCAAAATCCAGATATTTCTATGGCAAATGGCACAGGATGTTGTGCTGACTAGAGCCATGATGAAAAGGAAAAATTGGCCAGGGAACCATGTGTGTTCTTTTTGCAACATTGTGGAAACTGCCATTCATCTGTTTTTCACTTGCCCCGTTGCGCGGATAACCTGGAGAACAATTGGGGTGGTTCTGGGAATTGAACTTTGCCCTAATAATATCTGGCAGTACTATGTATGGTGTAACATGTTTCTAAAAAATGGTCACAGAGTTTATACTGTTGGCCTCGCTGCGGTTGAGGGAGTCCTGGATAAGGGGGTATCCGGACAACCGGACTATATGCTTTGGGTGGACTGTTGGACTATGAAGATACAAGACTGAAGACTTCGTCCCGTGTTCGGATGAGACTCTCCTTTGCGTGGAAGGCAAGCTTGGCGATTCGGAGGATAGATCTCCTTCTCTGTAACCGATCTGTGTAACCCTAGCCCCTCCGATGTCTATGTAAACCGGAGGGTTTAATCCGTAGAAGAACAATCATACCATAGGATAGCTTCTAGGGTTTAGCCTCTACAATCTCGTGGTAGATCAACTCTTGTAATACTCATATCATCAAGATCAATCAAGCAGGAAGTAGGGTATTACCTCCATCGAGAGGGCCCGAATCTGGGTAAACATCGTGTCCCAGTCTCCTGTTACCATTAGCCTTAGACACATAGTTCAGGACCCCCTACCCGGGATCCGCCGGTTTTGACACCGACAGCGGTAACCGAGGCAATCTGGTTAGCATGAAACAAAGTTACGTTTGAGAAAAACTGATTAAATCTCCTTTTGAGATTATCTTCGTGACCTGTTCTTTTCTTATTTATTGGGTGGGTCTTTAGCCAAAGGAGGCAGGGAAGCTATGACAGGGAGCCGAAATGATCAGTTCAAACGCCGTGAAGCTGATGACCATCTGTGAAAGATCCGAGCGAGTGGTGGGTGATGCTGGTAAAGTCCTTTCCTGGTGATTGTCGATGAAGGGAGCTCGTTTCAGGCGGCTGGTGCTTTCATCCCTTGGCTTCGCGGGGAGCTTATTCTGCTTCTTATTTTTGGATGTGTGTTTGTGATGGATGTTAGTTTGTTCGTCAGTCTATATGGTTGGGTCTTGAATTAGATGGTGTTGTCAGATTTTCGCCCCATAGTATTGAACATAGAGGCATACGACGGAACAACATGTAAAAACCCTCAAAATTAGATAACGATATTTTTGACGACGCTATGTTACACCGGTGTCAGAAGGCATAGTTAGTTGAATAATTATAATTAAGCACAACACTAATATCAAAAATTTATTGCAACCAAAAAAGTTAGTATTTAGCCATGTACAATGGTTCTTCTCCAACTCCCTTATAGTTTGCAGATTTACAATTGAGCCCTTGTCTCATTCCTTACACACAAAGTATATGCCAACTCGTGTCCAATCATGCACTATACACTTGTCCGTTGTACAACTCACATGATTACATGTGGAGGCTTGCATGCTCATGCAACCATGCATGTCAGCCACATCTCTCTTTTACCAAACCGACCTAGCACCCTACACTACTATAAATAGCAGCCTCCTCCTTTCACCTTTCACTTCCTCTACTGCACACAACACGCACAAGAGAGAACCAAGCTCTCCCCACCATCCCCATCCACTCTTTTGGTCGGATGCTGAGTTGCCATCAGGTACTATTTAAGTGCCTTGCTTTTGCAGCTTTGTTTGCTTGATCCATCTTCACCTTTGCTTAGAACATGAACACCTGATCTTCTGGACTCTAGTTACTCTGTAAAAAGAAGAATGATGGTTAGAAAAAGAAAGCACATAAATTAAATGAAGACAAATTGGTACATGGTGGTTTAGTGATGCATGTGTACTGTGCATGTCCATCTCTGTCTTGTACTAGATCTATGTATATAATAGACATGTCATGCTGAGAATTAAATCCCAAATATTAACTTGCTAAGATTTACATGTACAGCTAACAGCTCAAGCTTCCTGTGTATGCTACTCATCTTAATGATCCCTTCCTAGTTGTATTGAATACTGTTTGGCTAATGTTTGCCATATCTCATTTGCACATGCCTCATTCTGAAAAAATAAATAAACATACTTTGTGCAAATCTTGTACAAATAAATTCCTGCTATCTTATTTCCCTTTTCCTGATCCCCTTTCTAAGTATGTTTTGAGTGATCAATGTCAATGTTCACTTGACTGTTGTAGGGTGCAGAAATGAGTGCGCACGCACACACAGTAGAAGCAACATTTAGATTTAGTTTGTGGCAGCACCTAACCATCACAAGCAATTAACTTGTCGCTTTTTAATCAAGTCTGTAACAGTAGGAATTCACTGGTTAATTCCTAGTTATGAGCTTAATTAAAAAAAAGAATCATAGTAGTGTGAGGATAGTCTAGTAGAGCTAAAAATTTAATAAACAATATGGAATAAATCTGGAGACCACGTCCACACCATAGAGTAGAGCTTGATTAATTCCTTGGTCTTGAGATTAACAAGAAGCATGGCAGTAAGGGGAGTCATAGCACAAACACTTGCAGTAGAAGTAAGAACACTGCACAGAGAGAAATTTGGACTGGCACTTACACTAGTAGCAGTAGACAAAGGCGAGCCGGGCGCCGGTAGCGGCCATGTTGCCGGAGCCGCGCCGGTTAAGATGCTCGCACCTGGCGGCCGTAGTTGCACGCCTCATGCGTGCAGCTCTGCTGGAGGAGGTTGTAGGCAGGGAGATGCCGTTGCTGCTGCGGCCCGTGGTGAACCCATCGGACCCGATGCAGACGGCGGTGGGGTTTGAGGGTGGCGGCGATTTTGGCGGCGGCGGAGCAAATAAATGGGGGGATATGGTAGAGGGAGTCGAGGGGATTCTGTGGGTGTCCGCGGTGTCACCGGAGATGACCGGAAGTGGCAGATCGAGCCGGCGGCGGCCTGCTCTGTAGTTAGGGAGAGAGAGATGGAGTTGGTTCTGTTCGTGGCTGAGCATACCAGTGACAGTGAGAGAGAGAGAGGAAGAGAGCTGGGGAAGATGACTAGTTGGAGAAAAAAAATGATATTTCTGCCGGGGTTGGGTTCGACCAGCTAAACACATTTTTCCTTTTGAACATGCTTGCTTGCTTTTGTGATGTGCACGTGCGTACTACTTCTTGATGTGCTGTATGCATTTTGCTTCTAATTACACACTAGCATGTATCATTACCTCTTTAATTAAAATGGATTGCGCCGTATGAAAGTGTTGCTTGATGCTTGGATCTTGATTAGGGAAAATATAAACTTCTTTGTGAAATAATTATCAGGAGTCGATCTCGGACCCATAGGACCCACATCTGGTGGTTCCGAGTTGGTCAGAGCGCTACCCGGCAAGTCGTCATCTCCTTGACCATGTCTTGATAAATGTTTTCCGTGCTATGGGTCATTTCCAAAATTTTGCATAAGAATTTAAAATAAATATTTTTTTATAACTAAAATGAAATTTGGATCAGGTGGATCCACTGATTTGGCAATTGTACCAGATCAGGTGAAGCATCTGTATCAAGTAGTTGTGACCCGGGTAGGGTTACAATATAGATAAATATTTGGTGGGTAGGGGAGCTCATGTTGGTGAAAGCAACCCAGGGCGGGTCGGCTTGGATGGCGGGCTCCTCTACATAGGGTATCACATTAGGACACAACCAACTGGCGCTTACTTCAAAAGCGGCGCAAACCGTACTGACCATAGACCTGGAATGGGACGGGCTGAACCAACTACCCATGCCAAGTAGCTGCCTCTGCATGGGTGAGAAGGTGGCTGTAGCCGGGTAGGTACAGTCACCCTAGGGCGGGACCGCCGGTCAGGGGTCTCGACCCGCGGGCCTTTAGTAAGGCAAGGTGGAAAAGCAGAGGTAGTGTACGGGCTGGTTAAAGGTTCTGGTTCCTTGGTCTAGTCGTGTGCACGGGTAGCGCATGGACGACTTGGACCAAGTGATGCTATGGGCAAAGCAGTACACCTCTGATCAGAGTAAATGTGATATCACACCCAGCTTCCGGGTTTGGAAGTGCGTCGTGTGGGTTTTCCTCTAACACAGGATGTAAGATCCCACGTCGCTCTGTCGCCAGTAGATATTATAAATAAAATTTGGTTTTCAACAAAATGGGTTAAGGGAAAATATATTTACCTACAAAGTATTTTGAGCTAGTGGCTCGGTGGTGGTAGCCGTGGCCGATAAAGTTTTTCCTCTTTAAAAAAATAACTCATGCATCCACTTTTCCCGGCGACTTGCGGAGTACGTAATTTATACATACTCAACTGCACTTATGTTGTTTTTCAGAACAAGGGAGTTATGAGAACTCTGAGGCACTAGAGAATGGTACTTATGATGAGTCTGGTCATCTTGACGACTTTGGTTATTCTGAAGTGGAGTATGATTATGAGGATGTCGGCAATCAAGTCTATGAAGAGTAGATGCCCTCCATGGTTGGTCTAGAATGCCCGCACTAGAAGCGGGTGTCGATCTATCGTCATGGTCGCTTAGGCTTAGTCGACACTTGAGGTGTCTATGTAATAAAAGCTTGCCTACTCATGGCAGCTGCTCCGTCTTTTACATGATACTGTTTTCCTTAATTGATCCTGGCGCAACTCTGAAGTGACGACTTCCGTTACGCCTGACTCTCTTGGACGAAACGGGGCGTCACAGAAGAGGTGGTATCAGAGCATCGTTAAGGAAACAATCATGTACTTAGTTAGAGATCGTCAAGCCTTAGGAAAGATAGGTTCCCTCCTTACCTAAAGAAAATAGAAGTTTCGCAAAATAAATCCATCTCTTCTCATCTCAAGTTCTACCTCTCCTATATATACTCTTTGAAAAAAAAGTGACTCAAGTCAAGAGTAGATTAAATAAATTAAACCTCATACTTAGAATTATGCAAGTAAAATGTGTTCAGAATATACGTAACTATTTTGTCCTAGATCAGTTTTTTTACTAAATTCTTAATTTCTTAATGTAGGATGTTGAGTGGTAGATTGTGTCACACGGGTGCCGAGTACTGTGGTTTTGCTCTATTCTTGATTGAGCTTCTTGGTATTCTTGTTGTGTTGCTTTCACTGTACTACACAGTGTTTCATGACCCGTGTTCTACAGGGTACTTAGTCACAGTCCACATACCCGAGGGCTTAGATGTCCCATCTAGGTACAGTGTCGCGCATTACAACTTTGCTTCAGCACTTCAGGGCGCGGCATGGAATGCCACTTTACATCTTTTCCATGCCTGCCACCTTCTCCTTGTTTGTGTGGGTAGAGGCAATTGGTCTCATCAATAAGAGTAGTCAGGGAATTCGTCAGCACCTCCACCCACTGTCGCTCCTTCACCTTTTTGCGTCCACTTCTGCTTTCCTTCCACTTCCACCACGTCCTCCTGTCTTACCTCCCACGTTTTTACCACCACTAACTCTGACTGCCGCTCTTCCTCATTTCTACCCGGCAGTTCCGCCCACTCGTGCAGACTGCCCAACTCCTAGAGTTTTTAGGGGTTCCCCCGCTCTAGCAGTGTCTCGTCCCTCTACACCGTACGGGTGTCCACCTACACCTCAGCTTGTTCAGGACCTGTTAGACCAAGTAGGCACTCTTCATAGGCACTGCACCAGTCAGTCTATACCTTCACCGACTTCTGCCCTCAACCCCGACTTGCTCCTCACCATTTCACCTAGTCTTCTCATCAGGGAGGATTGACTTGGTAGTATTATTAGTAGTAGTTAGTATTCTAGCAAGGTTGTGGCATCATGCTAGATAGTTACTCCTCGCAGAGTTAGTTCCACCACTTATTATATGTTTAGGCAGATGCATGGAGGCTGTCATTTTGGATTTTGTACATAATTAGATAGGTCTTGTAGACATAGCTACCCTTCTAGAGTTTACACAGCCATATTTACCCAGATTGGTCCCGACAGGCAGATAGGGCGACATATATACTTTTGTTCTAGGTACATATATAGATAGTCATGGTAACCTGATGGTACGACAAATAGTCATGCGTGGTTTTGCTATTATGTTATGTGATGTATTCATGTGGACCGGTGGACTTATGGATGTACTGATATTCTACTACTAGATGATCTCGTGTGATGCATATGCCATGCCTCCATGTTCATTTTAAATTCTCATTCTTTTTATGCTCCTTGCTCTTTATGATGGAATATTGTACGTGATGTTGTTGCCACGTTGTTGCCAATGCTTCATAATGGCGTCTGATGTATGCTAGATTTTTTGGGGTGATCTCTTCATTCAAGTCCATGCCTTGGTACATCATGTGTTGGGCTAGTATATATATATTATGTGCTGATGCTGCTACATTTTTCCTAGCACTTCATGAGTTCAATTGATGTATGTCAGGAACTTGATGATTGAATGATTTTAATCCGGTACGTGAAGAACTTGTGTGTGCATGTGCATGTGCAAGTGGCTCTATTTTTGAATTGTGATTAATCTCTTGCCTATGTCATGATAAAAAAAATCACTTTGTTTGACTGCTTTTATTCTTCGGCCAACAACAAGTCAAAAAAATGTTTCGCAAAACTTTCTAGTATGTCGTTGTTAAGTGCACTGTTTAAATTGATGCTCCAAAAAAGGAAGCGTGAAGTGTACTGTTTGGGCTAAAATCTCACCTCTAATCAAATAAATAAAATATTTTCACATGTAGTAGCTATCGTTATAACCTATGCCTTGCCCACCAGATTGGTAGCGATGGCATCTGGTAGTCAGTCGTTCGAAGACAATGGGAACCCATCAGATTTAGCACCCGAGTCACTAAGGAACATGGCAGATTTGCCGTCTAGAGTGACGTTACCTCCACCTCCACCATTACCCCATCATGCCCCGGGATCCGGTCAACTTGCTCTAATGTATCAGTTGATGGAGCAGTCTCGTCGAGACTCTCTAAAACACCAGAATAAGTTCATGGAGCAGATGTTCGGTATGATGAGAGGCCAAGTGACTAAAAACCCAGAACAAGGTGTCACGATTGGAGACTTCCAAAAGACTAGACCACCAACCTTTTCAACCGCCACAGATCCATTAGCCGCAGATGATTGGTTGATGGACAAAGAGGTGAAACTTAACACTGTGGGATGCACGGATCAAGAAAAAGTTCGGTATGCATCCCATAAGTTAATTGGTCCTGCTGCCACATGGTGGAGAAATGTCCAAATTATCATACCCGAAAACCACATAGTTACCTGGGAGGAATTTAAGAGGAGATTCTGAGATAACTATGTCCCGCAAAATGCTATGGAACTAAAAAGGAAGGAATTCCTAAGCCTTAAACAAGGGTCTAAAACCATCGCAGAGTACCTAGATGAGTTTAACTCACTATCTCGCTATGCATCAGAAGACACAAACACTGAGACCAAAAAGGTGTACCAGTTCATAGAAGGATTGAAGCCATCCATACAGCTGACCATAGCCCCTATAAATATAACTGAGTTTCGGGAGCTAGTAGATCGAGTCATTATTATCGAGAATCGGCAATTAGCAATAGAGGAAGAACGGAGAAAGAAAGCTAGGATGGACCCGAGGTTCCTCATGAGTGGATACAACTCTGTTGGCCTAGTTCGCCCACCAATGGTCGGACCCATCTGTCCTCCTCTCCCTCAAGCCCCTAGACCACCCTTTATGCCTCCTAAAGCCCCTATCAAGTGTCATGTGTGCGGTGGACCACACATGGCTCGAGATTGCCCAAAGGCGAGTGTTATCTGTTTTGGTTGTGGACAAAAGGGTCACTACAAAAACCAGTGCCCGAGTAAGAGTCAACCACAACCTGGCACGAATGGAACTGTCCCACCTCAAAAAAAGCGTCAGGCTAATTCAGCACAAGTACGTGCGAATGCGCCTGTGGCTAGCCGCGGACGTGGTCCTGGCGGTCTAGCACGTGGACCATACCACCTGAAACACATGGATGCGACACAAGTGAATGCAGCTTCGGACATGGTCACGGGTAACCTACAAATCCCTCTTGCAGTAGTCTTAGTATTATTATTATTTATTTTATTACATCAAGGGCAACACATCCTTTCATATCACGACAGTTTGCTGAGACATGTAGTTTGGACGGAACCTTCCTAGCCAAACTCATAGAAGTAGACTCACTCGGAGGCCCAATAATTGTTGAGCATGTCTTCCACAACAATCCCATATGCATTGAGTGTATAATCTTTAATGCTAGCCTATATATGATTGGACTGAGAGGGTTAGACCTTGGCCAGCCTATACGAGTCACAACTCAAATTTCGAGGACGAAATTTTTCTAAGGGGGAAGGGATGTAAAAACCCTCAAAATTAGATAACGATATTTTTGACGACGCTATGTTACACCGGTGTCAGAAGGCATAGTTAGTTGAATAATTATAATTAAGCACAACACTAATATCAAAAATTTATTGCAACCAAAAAAGTTAGTATTTAGCCATGTACAATGGTTCTTCTCCAACTCCCTTATAGTTTGCAGATTTACAATTGAGCCCTTGTCTCATTCCTTACACACAAAGTATATGCCAACTCGTGTCCAATCATGCACTATACACTTGTCCGTTGTACAACTCACATGATTACATGTGGAGGCTTGCATGCTCATGCAACCATGCATGTCAGCCACATCTCTCTTTTACCAAACCGACCTAGCACCCTACACTACTATAAATAGCAGCCTCCTCCTTTCACCTTTCACTTCCTCTACTGCACACAACACGCACAAGAGAGAACCAAGCTCTCCCCACCATCCCCATCCACTCTTTTGGTCGGATGCTGAGTTGCCATCAGGTACTATTTAAGTGCCTTGCTTTTGCAGCTTTGTTTGCTTGATCCATCTTCACCTTTGCTTAGAACATGAACACCTGATCTTCTGGACTCTAGTTACTCTGTAAAAAGAAGAATGATGGTTAGAAAAAGAAAGCACATAAATTAAATGAAGACAAATTGGTACATGGTGGTTTAGTGATGCATGTGTACTGTGCATGTCCATCTCTGTCTTGTACTAGATCTATGTATATAATAGACATGTCATGCTGAGAATTAAATCCCAAATATTAACTTGCTAAGATTTACATGTACAGCTAACAGCTCAAGCTTCCTGTGTATGCTACTCATCTTAATGATCCCTTCCTAGTTGTATTGAATACTGTTTGGCTAATGTTTGCCATATCTCATTTGCACATGCCTCATTCTGAAAAAATAAATAAACATACTTTGTGCAAATCTTGTACAAATAAATTCCTGCTATCTTATTTCCCTTTTCCTGATCCCCTTTCTAAGTATGTTTTGAGTGATCAATGTCAATGTTCACTTGACTGTTGTAGGGTGCAGAAATGAGTGCGCACGCACACACAGTAGAAGCAACATTTAGATTTAGTTTGTGGCAGCACCTAACCATCACAAGCAATTAACTTGTCGCTTTTTAATCAAGTCTGTAACAGTAGGAATTCACTGGTTAATTCCTAGTTATGAGCTTAATTAAAAAAAAGAATCATAGTAGTGTGAGGATAGTCTAGTAGAGCTAAAAATTTAATAAACAATATGGAATAAATCTGGAGACCACGTCCACACCATAGAGTAGAGCTTGATTAATTCCTTGGTCTTGAGATTAACAAGAAGCATGGCAGTAAGGGGAGTCATAGCACAAACACTTGCAGTAGAAGTAAGAACACTGCACAGAGAGAAATTTGGACTGGCACTTACACTAGTAGCAGTAGACAAAGGCGAGCCGGGCGCCGGTAGCGGCCATGTTGCCGG
The DNA here is from genome assembly GCA_963921465.1 of Triticum timopheevii. NCBI lineage: Eukaryota > Viridiplantae > Streptophyta > Magnoliopsida > Poales > Poaceae > Triticum > Triticum timopheevii. The sequence continues at coordinate 498,992,874 of OY997266.1, read as the reverse complement.
AGCCGCGCCGGTTAAGATGCTCGCACCTGGCGGCCGTAGTTGCACGCCTCATGCGTGCAGCTCTGCTGGAGGAGGTTGTAGGCAGGGAGATGCCGTTGCTGCTGCGGCCCGTGGTGAACCCATCGGACCCGATGCAGACGGCGGTGGGGTTTGAGGGTGGCGGCGATTTTGGCGGCGGCGGAGCAAATAAATGGGGGGATATGGTAGAGGGAGTCGAGGGGATTCTGTGGGTGTCCGCGGTGTCACCGGAGATGACCGGAAGTGGCAGATCGAGCCGGCGGCGGCCTGCTCTGTAGTTAGGGAGAGAGAGATGGAGTTGGTTCTGTTCGTGGCTGAGCATACCAGTGACAGTGAGAGAGAGAGAGGAAGAGAGCTGGGGAAGATGACTAGTTGGAGAAAAAAAATGATATTTCTGCCGGGGTTGGGTTCGACCAGCTAAACACATTTTTCCTTTTGAACATGCTTGCTTGCTTTTGTGATGTGCACGTGCGTACTACTTCTTGATGTGCTGTATGCATTTTGCTTCTAATTACACACTAGCATGTATCATTACCTCTTTAATTAAAATGGATTGCGCCGTATGAAAGTGTTGCTTGATGCTTGGATCTTGATTAGGGAAAATATAAACTTCTTTGTGAAATAATTATCAGGAGTCGATCTCGGACCCATAGGACCCACATCTGGTGGTTCCGAGTTGGTCAGAGCGCTACCCGGCAAGTCGTCATCTCCTTGACCATGTCTTGATAAATGTTTTCCGTGCTATGGGTCATTTCCAAAATTTTGCATAAGAATTTAAAATAAATATTTTTTTATAACTAAAATGAAATTTGGATCAGGTGGATCCACTGATTTGGCAATTGTACCAGATCAGGTGAAGCATCTGTATCAAGTAGTTGTGACCCGGGTAGGGTTACAATATAGATAAATATTTGGTGGGTAGGGGAGCTCATGTTGGTGAAAGCAACCCAGGGCGGGTCGGCTTGGATGGCGGGCTCCTCTACATAGGGTATCACATTAGGACACAACCAACTGGCGCTTACTTCAAAAGCGGCGCAAACCGTACTGACCATAGACCTGGAATGGGACGGGCTGAACCAACTACCCATGCCAAGTAGCTGCCTCTGCATGGGTGAGAAGGTGGCTGTAGCCGGGTAGGTACAGTCACCCTAGGGCGGGACCGCCGGTCAGGGGTCTCGACCCGCGGGCCTTTAGTAAGGCAAGGTGGAAAAGCAGAGGTAGTGTACGGGCTGGTTAAAGGTTCTGGTTCCTTGGTCTAGTCGTGTGCACGGGTAGCGCATGGACGACTTGGACCAAGTGATGCTATGGGCAAAGCAGTACACCTCTGATCAGAGTAAATGTGATATCACACCCAGCTTCCGGGTTTGGAAGTGCGTCGTGTGGGTTTTCCTCTAACACAGGATGTAAGATCCCACGTCGCTCTGTCGCCAGTAGATTTTATAAATAAAATTTGGTTTTCAACAAAATGGGTTAAGGGAAAATATATTTACCTACAAAGTATTTTGAGCTAGTGGCTCGGTGGTGGTAGCCGTGGCCGATAAAGTTTTTCCTCTTTAAAAAAATAACTCATGCATCCACTTTTCCCGGCGACTTGCGGAGTACGTAATTTATACATACTCAACTGCACTTATGTTGTTTTTCAGAACAAGGGAGTTATGAGAACTCTGAGGCACTAGAGAATGGTACTTATGATGAGTCTGGTCATCTTGACGACTTTGGTTATTCTGAAGTGGAGTATGATTATGAGGATGTCGGCAATCAAGTCTATGAAGAGTAGATGCCCTCCATGGTTGGTCTAGAATGCCCGCACTAGAAGCGGGTGTCGATCTATCGTCATGGTCGCTTAGGCTTAGTCGACACTTGAGGTGTCTATGTAATAAAAGCTTGCCTACTCATGGCAGCTGCTCCGTCTTTTACATGATACTGTTTTCCTTAATTGATCCTGGCGCAACTCTGAAGTGACGACTTCCGTTACGCCTGACTCTCTTGGACGAAACGGGGCGTCACAGAAGAGGTGGTATCAGAGCATCGTTAAGGAAACAATCATGTACTTAGTTAGAGATCGTCAAGCCTTAGGAAAGATAGGTTCCCTCCTTACCTAAAGAAAATAGAAGTTTCGCAAAATAAATCCATCTCTTCTCATCTCAAGTTCTACCTCTCCTATATATACTCTTTGAAAAAAAAGTGACTCAAGTCAAGAGTAGATTAAATAAATTAAACCTCATACTTAGAATTATGCAAGTAAAATGTGTTCAGAATATACGTAACTATTTTGTCCTAGATCAGTTTTTTTACTAAATTCTTAATTTCTTAATGTAGGATGTTGAGTGGTAGATTGTGTCACACGGGTGCCGAGTACTGTGGTTTTGCTCTATTCTTGATTGAGCTTCTTGGTATTCTTGTTGTGTTGCTTTCACTGTACTACACAGTGTTTCATGACCCGTGTTCTACAGGGTACTTAGTCACAGTCCACATACCCGAGGGCTTAGATGTCCCATCTAGGTACAGTGTCGCGCATTACAACTTTGCTTCAGCACTTCAGGGCGCGGCATGGAATGCCACTTTACATCTTTTCCATGCCTGCCACCTTCTCCTTGTTTGTGTGGGTAGAGGCAATTGGTCTCATCAATAAGAGTAGTCAGGGAATTCGTCAGCACCTCCACCCACTGTCGCTCCTTCACCTTTTTGCGTCCACTTCTGCTTTCCTTCCACTTCCACCACGTCCTCCTGTCTTACCTCCCACGTTTTTACCACCACTAACTCTGACTGCCGCTCTTCCTCATTTCTACCCGGCAGTTCCGCCCACTCGTGCAGACTGCCCAACTCCTAGAGTTTTTAGGGGTTCCCCCGCTCTAGCAGTGTCTCGTCCCTCTACACCGTACGGGTGTCCACCTACACCTCAGCTTGTTCAGGACCTGTTAGACCAAGTAGGCACTCTTCATAGGCACTGCACCAGTCAGTCTATACCTTCACCGACTTCTGCCCTCAACCCCGACTTGCTCCTCACCATTTCACCTAGTCTTCTCATCAGGGAGGATTGACTTGGTAGTATTATTAGTAGTAGTTAGTATTCTAGCAAGGTTGTGGCATCATGCTAGATAGTTACTCCTCGCAGAGTTAGTTCCACCACTTATTATATGTTTAGGCAGATGCATGGAGGCTGTCATTTTGGATTTTGTACATAATTAGATAGGTCTTGTAGACATAGCTACCCTTCTAGAGTTTACACAGCCATATTTACCCAGATTGGTCCCGACAGGCAGATAGGGCGACATATATACTTTTGTTCTAGGTACATATATAGATAGTCATGGTAACCTGATGGTACGACAAATAGTCATGCGTGGTTTTGCTATTATGTTATGTGATGTATTCATGTGGACCGGTGGACTTATGGATGTACTGATATTCTACTACTAGATGATCTCGTGTGATGCATATGCCATGCCTCCATGTTCATTTTAAATTCTCATTCTTTTTATGCTCCTTGCTCTTTATGATGGAATACTGTACGTGATGTTGTTGCCACGTTGTTGCCAATGCTTCATAATGGCGTCTGATGTATGCTAGATTTTTTGGGGTGATCTCTTCATTCAAGTCCATGCCTTGGTACATCATGTGTTGGGCTAGTATATATATATTATGTGCTGATGCTGCTACATTTTTCCTAGCACTTCATGAGTTCAATTGATGTATGTCAGGAACTTGATGATTGAATGATTTTAATCCGGTACGTGAAGAACTTGTGTGTGCATGTGCATGTGCAAGTGGCTCTATTTTTGAATTGTGATTAATCTCTTGCCTATGTCATGATAAAAAAAATCACTTTGTTTGACTGCTTTTATTCTTCGGCCAACAACAAGTCAAAAAAATGTTTCGCAAAACTTTCTAGTATGTCGTTGTTAAGTGCACTGTTTAAATTGATGCTCCAAAAAAGGAAGCGTGAAGTGTACTGTTTGGGCTAAAATCTCACCTCTAATCAAATAAATAAAATATTTTCACATGTAGTAGCTATCGTTATAACCTATGCCTTGCCCACCAGATTGGTAGCGATGGCATCTGGTAGTCAGTCGTTCGAAGACAATGGGAACCCATCAGATTTAGCACCCGAGTCACTAAGGAACATGGCAGATTTGCCGTCTAGAGTGACGTTACCTCCACCTCCACCATTACCCCATCATGCCCCGGGATCCGGTCAACTTGCTCTAATGTATCAGTTGATGGAGCAGTCTCGTCGAGACTCTCTAAAACACCAGAATAAGTTCATGGAGCAGATGTTCGGTATGATGAGAGGCCAAGTGACTAAAAACCCAGAACAAGGTGTCACGATTGGAGACTTCCAAAAGACTAGACCACCAACCTTTTCAACCGCCACAGATCCATTAGCCGCAGATGATTGGTTGATGGACAAAGAGGTGAAACTTAACACTGTGGGATGCACGGATCAAGAAAAAGTTCGGTATGCATCCCATAAGTTAATTGGTCCTGCTGCCACATGGTGGAGAAATGTCCAAATTATCATACCCGAAAACCACATAGTTACCTGGGAGGAATTTAAGAGGAGATTCTGAGATAACTATGTCCCGCAAAATGCTATGGAACTAAAAAGGAAGGAATTCCTAAGCCTTAAACAAGGGTCTAAAACCATCGCAGAGTACCTAGATGAGTTTAACTCACTATCTCGCTATGCATCAGAAGACACAAACACTGAGACCAAAAAGGTGTACCAGTTCATAGAAGGATTGAAGCCATCCATACAGCTGACCATAGCCCCTATAAATATAACTGAGTTTCGGGAGCTAGTAGATCGAGTCATTATTATCGAGAATCGGCAATTAGCAATAGAGGAAGAACGGAGAAAGAAAGCTAGGATGGACCCGAGGTTCCTCATGAGTGGATACAACTCTGTTGGCCTAGTTCGCCCACCAATGGTCGGACCCATCTGTCCTCCTCTCCCTCAAGCCCCTAGACCACCCTTTATGCCTCCTAAAGCCCCTATCAAGTGTCATGTGTGCGGTGGACCACACATGGCTCGAGATTGCCCAAAGGCGAGTGTTATCTGTTTTGGTTGTGGACAAAAGGGTCACTACAAAAACCAGTGCCCGAGTAAGAGTCAACCACAACCTGGCACGAATGGAACTGTCCCACCTCAAAAAAAGCGTCAGGCTAATTCAGCACAAGTACGTGCGAATGCGCCTGTGGCTAGCCGCGGACGTGGTCCTGGCGGTCTAGCACGTGGACCATACCACCTGAAACACATGGATGCGACACAAGTGAATGCAGCTTCGGACATGGTCACGGGTAACCTACAAATCCCTCTTGCAGTAGTCTTAGTATTATTATTATTTATTTTATTACATCAAGGGCAACACATCCTTTCATATCACGACAGTTTGCTGAGACATGTAGTTTGGACGGAACCTTCCTAGCCAAACTCATAGAAGTAGACTCACTCGGAGGCCCAATAATTGTTGAGCATGTCTTCCACAACAATCCCATATGCATTGAGTGTATAATCTTTAATGCTAGCCTATATATGATTGGACTGAGAGGGTTAGACCTTGGCCAGCCTATACGAGTCACAACTCAAATTTCGAGGACGAAATTTTTCTAAGGGAGAAGGGATGTAAAAACCCTCAAAATTAGATAACGATATTTTTGACGACGCTATGTTACACCGGTGTCAGAAGGCATAGTTAGTTGAATAATTATAATTAAGCACAACACTAATATCAAAAATTTATTGCAACCAAAAAAGTTAGTATTTAGCCATGTACAATGGTTCTTCTCCAACTCCCTTATAGTTTGCAGATTTACAATTGAGCCCTTGTCTCATTCCTTACACACAAAGTATATGCCAACTCGTGTCCAATCATGCACTATACACTTGTCCGTTGTACAACTCACATGATTACATGTGGAGGCTTGCATGCTCATGCAACCATGCATGTCAGCCACATCTCTCTTTTACCAAACCGACCTAGCACCCTACACTACTATAAATAGCAGCCTCCTCCTTTCACCTTTCACTTCCTCTACTGCACACAACACGCACAAGAGAGAACCAAGCTCTCCCCACCATCCCCATCCACTCTTTTGGTCGGATGCTGAGTTGCCATCAGGTACTATTTAAGTGCCTTGCTTTTGCAGCTTTGTTTGCTTGATCCATCTTCACCTTTGCTTAGAACATGAACACCTGATCTTCTGGACTCTAGTTACTCTGTAAAAAGAAGAATGATGGTTAGAAAAAGAAAGCACATAAATTAAATGAAGACAAATTGGTACATGGTGGTTTAGTGATGCATGTGTACTGTGCATGTCCATCTCTGTCTTGTACTAGATCTATGTATATAATAGACATGTCATGCTGAGAATTAAATCCCAAATATTAACTTGCTAAGATTTACATGTACAGCTAACAGCTCAAGCTTCCTGTGTATGCTACTCATCTTAATGATCCCTTCCTAGTTGTATTGAATACTGTTTGGCTAATGTTTGCCATATCTCATTTGCACATGCCTCATTCTGAAAAAATAAATAAACATACTTTGTGCAAATCTTGTACAAATAAATTCCTGCTATCTTATTTCCCTTTTCCTGATCCCCTTTCTAAGTATGTTTTGAGTGATCAATGTCAATGTTCACTTGACTGTTGTAGGGTGCAGAAATGAGTGCGCACGCACACACAGTAGAAGCAACATTTAGATTTAGTTTGTGGCAGCACCTAACCATCACAAGCAATTAACTTGTCGCTTTTTAATCAAGTCTGTAACAGTAGGAATTCACTGGTTAATTCCTAGTTATGAGCTTAATTAAAAAAAAGAATCATAGTAGTGTGAGGATAGTCTAGTAGAGCTAAAAATTTAATAAACAATATGGAATAAATCTGGAGACCACGTCCACACCATAGAGTAGAGCTTGATTAATTCCTTGGTCTTGAGATTAACAAGAAGCATGGCAGTAAGGGGAGTCATAGCACAAACACTTGCAGTAGAAGTAAGAACACTGCACAGAGAGAAATTTGGACTGGCACTTACACTAGTAGCAGTAGACAAAGGCGAGCCGGGCGCCGGTAGCGGCCATGTTGCCGGAGCCGCGCCGGTTAAGATGCTCGCACCTGGCGGCCGTAGTTGCACGCCTCATGCGTGCAGCTCTGCTGGAGGAGGTTGTAGGCAGGGAGATGCCGTTGCTGCTGCGGCCCGTGGTGAACCCATCGGACCCGATGCAGACGGCGGTGGGGTTTGAGGGTGGCGGCGATTTTGGCGGCGGCGGAGCAAATAAATGGGGGGATATGGTAGAGGGAGTCGAGGGGATTCTGTGGGTGTCCGCGGTGTCACCGGAGATGACCGGAAGTGGCAGATCGAGCCGGCGGCGGCCTGCTCTGTAGTTAGGGAGAGAGAGATGGAGTTGGTTCTGTTCGTGGCTGAGCATACCAGTGACAGTGAGAGAGAGAGAGGAAGAGAGCGAAGGAAGATGACTAGTTGGAGAAAAAAAATGATATTTCTGCCGGGGTTGGGTTCGACCAGCTAAACACATTTTTCCTTTTGAACATGCTTGCTTGCTTTTGTGATGTGCACGTGCGTACTACTTCTTGATGTGCTGTATGCATTTTGCTTCTAATTACACACTAGCATGTATCATTACCTCTTTAATTAAAATGGATTGCGCCGTATGAAAGTGTTGCTTGATGCTTGGATCTTGATTAGGGAAAATATAAACTTCTTTGTGAAATAATTATCAGGAGTCGATCTCGGACCCATAGGACCCACATCTGGTGGTTCCGAGTTGGTCAGAGCGCTACCCGGCAAGTCGTCATCTCCTTGACCATGTCTTGATAAATGTTTTCCGTGCTATGTGTCATTTCCAAAATTTTGCATAAGAATTTAAAATAAATATTTTTTTATAACTAAAATGAAATTTGGATCAGGTGGATCCACTGATTTGGCAATTGTACCAGATCAGGTGAAGCATCTGTATCAAGTAGTTGTGACCCGGGTAGGGTTACAATATAGATAAATATTTGGTGGGTAGGGGAGCTCATGTTGGTGAAAGCAACCCAGGGCGGGTCGGCTTGGATGGCGGGCTCCTCTACATAGGGTATCACATTAGGACACAACCAACTGGCGCTTACTTCAAAAGCGGCGCAAACCGTACTGACCATAGACCTGGAATGGGACGGGCTGAACCAACTACCCATGCCAAGTAGCTGCCTCTGCATGGGTGAGAAGGTGGCTGTAGCCGGGTAGGTACAGTCACCCTAGGGCGGGACCGCCGGTCAGGGGTCTCGACCCGCGGGCCTTTAGTAAGGCAAGGTGGAAAAGCAGAGGTAATGTACGGGCTGGTTAAAGGTTCTGGTTCCTTGGTCTAGTCGTGTGCACGGGTAGCGCATGGACGACTTGGACCAAGTGATGCTATGGGCAAAGCAGTACACCTCTGATCAGAGTAAATGTGATATCACACCCAACTTCCGGGTTTGGAAGTGCGTCGTGTGGGTTTTCCTCTAACACAGGATGTAAGATCCCACGTCGCTCTGTCGCCAGTAGATTTTATAAATAAAATTTGGTTTTCAACAAAATGGGTTAAGGGAAAATATATTTACCTACAAAGTATTTTGAGCTAGTGGCTCGGTGGTGGTAGCCGTGGCCGATAAAGTTTTTCCTCTTTAAAAAAATAACTCATGCATCCACTTTTCCCGGCGACTTGCGGAGTACGTAATTTATACATACTCAACTGCACTTATGTTGTTTTTCAGAACAAGGGAGTTATGAGAACTCTGAGGCACTAGAGAATGGTACTTATGATGAGTCTGGTCATCTTGACGACTTTGGTTATTCTGAAGTGGAGTATGATTATGAGGATGTCGGCAATCAAGTCTATGAAGAGTAGATGCCCTCCATGGTTGGTCTAGAATGCCCGCACTAGAAGCGGGTGTCGATCTATCGTCATGGTCGCTTAGGCTTAGTCGACACTTGAGGTGTCTATGTAATAAAAGCTTGCCTACTCATGGCAGCTGCTCCGTCTTTTACATGATACTGTTTTCCTTAATTGATCCTGGCGCAACTCTGAAGTGACGACTTCCGTTACGCCTGACTCTCTTGGACGAAACGGGGCGTCACACAACAGACCCTGGGGTCTGGATTGAGGATTTTATCCTTCACATACATATGGCTCGTGGGGACGACCTCCACGCCATCAAATACCTTCCCTCAAGTTGAAAGGAGCAGCGCGACATTCGTTGAAAAGCCTCCCTGAAAACTCAATTGGAAGTTCGGAGGAACTTGAGGATGCTTTCAGGGCCAATTTTCAAGGGACCTATGTCCGACCTCCAGATGCAGATGATTTAAGTCACATAATACAACAACCCGGAGAGTCAGCCCGCAAGCTTTGGAACAAATTTCTCACTAAGAAGAATCAAATTGTCGACTGTCCGGATGCCGAAGCCCTAGCAGCCTTTAAACACAGTATCCGGGATGAGTGGCTGGCCAGACACCTCGGCCAAGAAAAACCAAGGATGATGGCGGCCTTAACAAGCCTTATGACCCACTTTTGTGCGGGCGACGACACTGGTTGGCCCGTAGAGGCACCAGCGACCCAGGCACATCCGAAATTCGAGATGGCAATGGGAAGCCACGACGCAATAAGAATAAGCGTCGGAACAATGAAGATAGTCAGGACAACACGACGGTCAACGCCGGATTCATGGGCTCACGACCCGGTCAAAGAAAGAAGCCATTTAAAGGAAGCAAAGAAGGACCGTCCGGCCTAAATAAAGTCTTGGACAGACTGTGCCAAATCCATGGCACCACAGAAAAACCTGCAAATCATACTCATAGAGAATGTTGGGTCTTCAAGCAGGCCGGAAAGTTAAACGCCGAACACAAGGGAAGGGAAACACCAAGCGAAGACGAGGATGAGCCTCGCCAGCCGAACACTGGGGGACAGAAAAAATTCCCACCAGAAGTCAAAACAGTAAACATGGTCCACGCAACTCACATCGAGTTTGCTGCCCCAAAATTCAACCCCTGGACGGCTTGCCCGGTCACTTTTGATCACAAGGACCACCCGGCCAGTGCTCGGCACGGAGGATCGGCTGCCTTGGTGCTCGACCCAACAAATTATGGATACCATCTCACTCGAGTCCTAATGGACAGTGGAAGTAGTATTAATCTGATATATCAGGACATCATCCCCAAGATGGGGATAGACCCATCCAGAATACGCCAAAGTAACACCACCCTTAACAGAGTGATACCAGGCGTTGAGGCCCGTTGCTGGGGCTCCCTCATATTAGAGGTAACACTCGGATCTCCTGACAACTTCAGAAGCAAGGAACTGTTCTTCGATATCGCTCCCTTCAGCAGCGGTTATCATGCGTTGCTCGGTAGAATGACCTTCGCTTGCTTTAACGCAGTACCGAACTACGCCTTCCTTACACTTAAGATGCCCGGTCCACGTGGTGTCATAACCGTTAGCGGAAACATAGAGCAGTATGCGGCGGCTCTTGTAGCCGGACACTAAGCGGCCTCTCCCACCCGAACGCATGATCGGTTGTCAAGACCACGGACACGGTTAGACGAGTCTAGTGCACCATCGTCAACGACAACCCGGATAAACCTGAGCTGGGTGCTACACATATATCCCCATAAATGGTAACAAGGGTTGTATGTATGTAATAAAGCCCACAATTCGGCTTGCCTTATCAATAGGCCAATATCTCATATTTCTAACATCCATTGAGAATAACCAACTTCCCGCACGCTTACTCTTTTACATGAGTTTTCATTTTTACAGACACTATCCGTGCGACACCCTTCCACAATACGGCACAATGGAGAAAAAGGCGCAGACGTGCAGCAGGGCCCCGCTCAAAGGTTTCTCTTTAGATTAAGCCCCTGTGTAAACCTTCTTTACTGTCTTTTGTTGCTTGACATCCCGTGGGTATTCTATGCACCCACAGGGGATACTGGCGTTATAGGCATTTCGCCACGACAGATCAATGCACGTACCTGGAAATACAGGTTCAAAGGCGTTGCTCAGCCCAGTATATATCATAAAGTACGAATACCTTCGGGAGTGTTCGGCGTCGCGAGTTTGGCCTTATATGCATCAGCTCCGAATCATGTCTTTGGTCAAATGTTGGGTTTGCCCAGCTCCTGGGTTTGCTGCTTTATGTTCTTTTGTATCGGCTAAGGCAGCCAAAGGAGAACTACTGCGATTGTGCCCTGGTTATTCCGGATGAGCACCTCAGTAGAGAAAGCTGAAAACTGGTTGTCATGATACAGCGAGAGACTGGTCAACCACTCGAGGACTCATCGGAATCTATAGGATTCCTCCACATCAGTGAAGGACCGGTTTCTCGGTCACATACGTACGCGCACCATACCCACATGCACGCAGAAGTACTAGGGGCTACATAGTAGCCCCACCTTTAAACTCCTATGGCTAAGTGAAAGTGTTACAGTTATATAGTCCGGTTGCCTGGTTCGACGTGCGATCACCTCCTTCGTGGACCAAGATGTTGGATCAAGTGTGATTACACATATTTTTCAAACACCCCTGCATTATGTGCGTCGGGGCTAAAGCCAACGACTGCTAACTTTCAGGATATATGAATACATAAACGGCCGCACAGGAGGCATTATAGCACTTTCAGGCAAAAGTATAAAAACAGTTTCTATAATTAACACATAATGGTTTACTTTTCACTCGAACATGACATTCTTCGAGCACTGAGCCTCTATTCTACGGGCACCTTCTATGACCTGCTCAAAATAGTGCTCGGCTGGGTCCTAGCTTCCTGCCGGACTTTGGGTGGCAATGCTGGTGGCCTCCATATCTGCTCAATATGTCTTAACACGGGCAAGAGCCATCCGCGCACCATCTATGCACGCCGACCTCTTCACAGCATCGATCCATGATCTGGCGCCAAATAGTTGTTGCACTAAGCCAAAGTAACTGTCCGGCCTCGGTCCCTTCGGCCATAGATGGTCTATTACAGACCTCATTGCAAGACGGGATAACCTATGGAGCTCGGCCATAGCGGCCATCTTCTCACTCGATGGCAATGAGCGCGTTGGAGCACTAGATTGCGACCAGAATAGCCTTTCTATTTCATTATCTTTATGACCCTTGAATAGCTTGGTCGCATCAGCCGTACTTTTTGCCAAGTTCGCATACTCATCTGCAGCGCTCCAAAGTTGATCCAAAGGAGCATACTTTGGAGCTAAGAACTTCATCCGCAGCAAATAGGGGTTTCCAGCCGCGATTTCTCCGGCTTGTCGAAGTTCCTCCCACGCGTATCTAATTTCAAAACGCGTATCCTTCGCCGAATCCAGCGCCTTCTTTAGGTCAGCCGACTTTGCATGATTCTCCTTCGCGAGAAGCTCATACTGGCCGGCGGCGGCCCTCAGCTCCACAGCCATCTCGGCTATCTTTTCTTCGCTTCGGTGATGAGCAGCCTGTTCGGCTCTCAAGTCTTCGGCCGCCTTTAGGGCAGCCGCATTTCTAGCCCAGGCTCGTTCCTTGGCTAGGGAAAGTTCCGCCCTAAGGGCTTCAATGGCAGCAGCCCCGCCTGCAGTAACATCATACCATAATTAATATTACAATTCTCTTCATATTTCCTAAAAGCAAATGAGGAAAAAATGAGTGCATACTCTGTGACTCGTCAAGCCGCTTGTTTACAAGCATGATGTCTGTATCCACCACATCAATCTGTCGCCTCAGTTCGGCGAATTCAGAGTTCCGGTCTATCGCCGGACCCTTAGCCACCTGCGCATGAATGCAGTACGATCATTACCTAAGAGTGTGATCCTTCATTTGCCGCCTAGGGTGGGCAACCAAAGTCTCAGGGGCTACTAGCTATACGGAGCACACCTAGCACATGCGGAAAATCAAAAATTACGTATTTCATCACAAACCTCGAAGCCTTTGAGCAAACTTCCAAAAGCTTCATTTAACCTGCTTGTGGCGGATGAAATCTTCTCCAACACCGTACCCATTAGCGTACGGTGACCCTCTGAGAGAGAAGCTTGCTCCAGGAGGCCCGTCACCATGTTCGGCCGGGCACCAGACTGTTTCGGACCCTTCTCATTGCCCTCCAAGGAAGCCAAACGGCCGGGCTTGGGGCGGTCGAAGTATCAGCTTCCGGCCTCAGCGGAGCTGGACTCCTCCGTGACGACACCTCAGGGTCGCCTGCCCCATGGGGCGGAGAGGCAGGTGGGGTTTCACTCTCCATCATCTCTGGAAGAAGATCCCCCGAAGACGAACCCTGTTGAGACGAGCTACTAGCCGGAATACAAAAGACGGATCCTGGTTATTATTTTCAGAGGAAAAAGCAATAGCTTCTTGTTTATCTACTTGCAGCTCGGTGGAGGGCTGGCCCGTTGGCGGGCATGGTGCAGTGAGGACGCCCTTCGGGGCAGGGCCCCCTGGTGAAGCTCTCTTCCCTTGCTTAGGCACTTTTGTCTCCAAATCTTTGGAGGCAGCCCTCTTCTTCCCACGTGGGGAGGGAACCTTGGAAAAACCTCCCCGATTATCCTCCTTCATGGAGACAGAAAAAATTCCCCCGGTTTGGATGTGCAATGTGTGGAGTTCGGCTTCTCTATTCTTCTCTTCCCCTTTCCCCGAGGGCACTTGGCTTAATGCGCGTCTAAGCAGCCTGGCTTTGCAGGACTAGTCGAGCCTTCGGGAAGTGGGGCCGGACACCTGATCCTCTCCACCTTGTTGAGCCAATCCTGGCCACAGACGAGTTTTCAGAATAATGTTGTATTAAGCATAACCACGGACAAGTTTTCAGAATAATGTTGTATTAAGCATAAGCAAAGTGTTCGTTACAGGGTTACTTACTTGGGTATCTGGGCTGTGGCAGCTCAAGCCCGCATCCTCGGTGGTGTTCGGACCCATACTTGTGGTCCGAAGAATAACTTATACATCCCTTTGAGCGTCAGGCCGAAGAAGTGCTGAATGGTTCGCGGACCTTCCGAATTGAACTCCCACATCCAGAGAGGCCGACGTTTGCACGGCAGGATCCGTCGAACTAGCATTAGCAGGCCCTCTCAAGAAGCTCCCGAATACGACTATACAATGTCGGTACGTCATTAGCAGGCCCCCAATCTAGTCACACATTGGTCCACGACGCCAGTTGAGGCGGAGGACACAAGCGGAAGGCAGGGGCGGCCGCCCATGTTGTGCCTCGGGGAGCTGTGACGTAGAACCACCTCTGTTGCCACAGATCGGACACCTCCGGGAAGGAACCTTCTGGCCATGGAACATCGGCGTTTCTGCTTACTGCGGCGCCTCCGCACTCCGCCTGTCGCCCCTCAATCACCTTCGGCTTCACATTGAAGGTCTTGAGCCATAGGCCGAAGTGTGGGGTGATGTGGAGGAAGGCTTCACACACGACGATAAACAACGAGATGTGGAGGATGGAATCCGGGGCTAGATCGTGAAAATCTAGCCCGTAATAGAACATGAGCCCCCTCATGAAGGGATCAAGAGTCAAGCCCAAGCCTCGAAGGAAGTGAGAGACAAATACGACACTCTCGTTGGGTTCAGGAGTGGGGATGATCTGCTCAGGGGAGGGAAGCCTGTGCTTGACATCGGCGGTCAAATATCTGGCCTCCCTGAGCTTCGCAATATCCTCCTCTGTGACGGAGGAGGCCATCCACCGACCCTGAAGGTTGGATCCGGACATGATTGAAGATCCGAAGTACCTAAGCTTGAGCTTCGGGTGTTGTAACTCGAGAGGCGGAAGGGCACGAGCGTGGTAAGAAAGGGATAGGCCCTGACCCCTCTATAAAGGGGGAAAATATCAAGCGTCCCCAGCGTAACCGTCTAGGACTTGCCTAAAAACACGGAGGTATGCCAACAGGCACGGTTGGGTTACTGAGGGAGTTCCGGACTAGGGGGTGTCCGGATAGCCGAACTATCATGATCGGCCGGACTCCAAGACTATGAAGATACAAGATTGAAGACTTCGTCCCATGTCCGGATGGGACTTTCCTTGGCGTGGAAGGCAAGCTTGGCGATACGGATATGTAGATCTCCTACCATTGTAACCGACTCTGTGTAACCCTAGCCCTCTCCGGTGTCTATATAAACCGGATGGCTTTAGTCCATAGGACGAACAACAATCATACCATAGGCTAGCTTCTAGGGTTTAGCCTCCTTGATCTCGTGGTAGATCTACTCCTGTAACACACATCATCAATATTAATCAAGAAGGACGTAGGGTTTTACCTCCATCAAGAGGGCCGGAACCTGGGTAAAACATCGTGTCCCTTGTCTCCTGTTACCATCCGCCTAGACGCACAGTTCGGGACCCCCTACCCGAGATCCGCCAGTTTTGACACCGACATTGGTGCTTTCATTGAAAGTTCCTCTGTGTCGTCACCGATAGGCTCGATGGCTTCTTCAACCATCATCAACGACGCAGTCCAGGGTGAGACCTTTCTCCCCAGACAGATCTTCGTATTCAGCGGCTTTGCACTGCGGGCCAATTCACTTGGCCATCTGGAGCAGATCGAAAGCTACGCCCCTGGCCGTCAGGTCAGATTTGGAAGTTTGAACTTCACGGCTGACATCCGCGGGGACTTGATCCTCGACGGATTCGAGCCACCGCCGAGCGTGCCGCACCGTCACGACGAGCATGATTTAGCTCTGCAGCCGGACAGTACCCTGGAGGCCGCACTCGAACCCTCTCCGATCTTCAATTCGGAGCCGGCTACGCAGATCGAGGATGGATGGCTAGACACCGCCTCGAGGGCTGCAACCTCTACGGTGATAGAGCCGAACACTGACCTTGTCCCTCATAAAGCTCGTGACTCCGAGGTGTCGGACTCCTCGCCGGACTCCGAACCTCCCGCGCCCCTCCGATCGAATCCGATTGGGCGTCGATCATGGAGTTTACAGCAGCGGACATCTTTCAACACTCACCTTTCGGCGACATCTTGAGTTTGCTAAAGTATCTCTCGTTATCAGGAGAGCCCTGGCTGGACTGCGGTCAGGACGGTTGGGATGCAGACCACGAAGAAATTCAAAGCCCACCCACCACCCACTTGGTAGCCGCTGTCGACGATCTAACTGACATGCTAGACTACGACTCCGAAGACATCGATGGTATGGACGACGATGCCGGAGACGACCAAGAACCAGCGCCGACCAGGCAATGGAAAGCCACCTCATCAGATGACATATACATGGTGGATATCCCAAAGATGGGAATGGCGAAGGAACAGAGGAGGATGACCCCTCCAAGAAACAGCCCAAGCGCCGGCGTCAGCGGCGCCGCTCTAAATCCCGCCACAGCAACAATGAAGATTCCGGCACCAGAGATAATAATACACCGGACAGTGCCGAAGACAACCCACTCCAGCAAGATCCAGCGCAGGAGGATGGAGACGCCAACCCTCACGAGAGAGCGGCAGAAGAAGAGGTAGAGGATTATATGCCTCCCTCCGGAGACGAAGCAAGCCTCGACGACGATGAATTCGTCGTGCCTGAGGATCCCGTCGAACAAGAGCGTTTTAAACGCAGGCTTATGGCCACGGCGAACAGCCTCAAGAAAAAGCAGCAACAGCTTAGAGCTGATCAAGATCTGCTAGCCGACAGATGGACTGAAGTCCTCGCGGCCGAAGAGCATGAGCTCGAACGCCCCTCCAAAAGCTACCCTAAACGCAAGTTGCTCCCCCGATTAAAGGAGGAAGCGGATGAACCCGCATCACCAGGAGATAATACGGCTGACCGACCACCCCGTGGTCGCGACAGAGAGGCCTCTAGGCCCTTCACTAGACCTGTACCCCGGCATCGCTCGAAAAGCACAAGGCCACTGGGGAACGCTCTGGACTTGCGAGATATATTGGAGGATAAGGCAAGACAATCAAGATCGATCTATGGATCGCGTGGGCGCCCCACGGTACGTGACGACAACCGTCGCGCCGGACACAGTAAGTCCGGCCGGGCCGAACAAAACAGACAAAGCTCTTTTGAGCTTCGTCGTGATATCGCCCAGTACAGAGGCGCCGCACAGCCACTATGCTTCACAGATGAAGTAATGGATCATCAAATCCCCGAAGGGTTTAAACCCGTGAATATCGAATCTTACGATGGCACAACAGACCCCGCGGTTTGGATCGAAGACTATCTCCTTCACATCCACATGGCCCGCAGTGACGATCTTCACGCCATCAAATATCTCCCCCTCAAGCTTAAAGGACCAGCCCGGCATTGGCTTAACAGCTTGCCAGCAGAGTCAATTGGGAGTTGGGAAGACCTGGAAGCCGCATTCCTCGATAACTTCCAAGGCACGTATGTGCGACCACCAGACGCTGATGACCTAAGCCACATAATTCAGCAGTCAGACGAATTGGCCAGACAATTCTGGACACGGTTCTTAACCAAGAAAAACCAAATCGTTGACTGTCCGGATGCGGAGGCCCTCACGGCCTTCAAGCATAACATCCGCGACGAGTGGCTTGCCCGGCACCGGGGACAGGAAAAGTCGAAATCCATGGCATCCCTTACATCACTCATGACCCGCTTCTGCGCGGGTGAGGACAGCTGGCTAGCACGCAGCAACAACCTCAGCAAAAATTCTGGCAGTCCGGATATCAAGGACCGTAGTGGCAGGTCGCGTCGCAACAAAAACAAACGCCGCATTAACGGCGACAATAGTGAGGATACGGCAGTCAATGCCAAATTCAGAGGCTCTAAACCCGGTCAGCGGAAAAAGCCATTCAAAAGAACTACTCCGGGTCCGTCCAATTTGGACCGAATACTCGACCGCTTGTGCCAGATAAACGGCAACCCCGAAAAGCCAGCTAACCACACCAATAGGGACTTTTGGGTATTCAAGCAGGCAGGCAAGTTAATTGCCAAAAACAATGACAAGGGGCTGCATAGCGATGACGGGGAAGAGACCCGACCGCCAAACAATAGAGGACAGAAGGGTTTCCCCCCACAGGTGCGGACGGTGAACATGATATACGCAACACACATACCCAAAAGGGAGCGGAAGCGTGCGCTAAGGGATGTATATGCGATGGAGCCAGTTGCCCCGAAGTTCAATCCATGGTCCTCCTGCCCGATCACTTTTGACCGGAGGGACCACCCCACCAGCATCCGCCACGGCGGATTCGCCGCATTGGTCCTAGACCCAATCGTCGACGGATTTCACCTCACCAGAGTCCTGATGGACGGCGGCAGCAGCCTGAACCTGCTTTATCAGGATACAGTGCGCTAAATGGGCATAGACCCCTCAAGGATTAAACCTACCAAGACGACCTTTAAAGGCGTCATACCAGGTGTAGAAGCCAATTGTACAGGCTCAGTTACACTGGAAGTGGTCTTTGGATCCCCGGATAACTTCCGGAGCAAGGAGTTAATCTTCAACATAGTTCCGTTTCGCAGCGGCTATCATGCCCTACTCGGACATACCGCGTTTGCAAAGTTCAACGCGGTGCCGCACTACGCATACCTCAAGCTCAAGATGCCAGGCCCTCGAGGAGTCATCACGGTCAACGGAAACACCAAACGTTCTCTCCGAACGGAGGAACATACAGCTGCTCTCGCGGCAGAAGTACAATGCAGCCTCTTAAGGCAATTCTCGAGTCCGGCCGTTAAACGGCTGAACATAGCTAAGCGCGCCCGGAGTAACCTACAACAAGACCAACTGGCATGTTCCGAGCACGCGTAGCAGTGCGGCCCCAACCCCAGCCCCTGTAAAACATCAAAACAGGTCCTTAGCGTACACCATTACGCTCTGAAGATACCATGGGCATGGGGAGAGGGGCACGACCACGATCAGCCCAGACTGCGGCTCAACCACACCAGGGGCTCTCAAGTGTGTTGTTCTTTTTTTTTTCTCCTTTTTTATTTTAACCCACAGGACTCCGTTCGTCAGAGGCCCTATCCGGCAGCAAACCTGCCGAACTCACGATGCAACAGCCATGGAAGGATAAAGGCTACAATGAATATCCAGGTGGTCTCCAGTACGAGCATTAAATCTGTTTTACTCACCATT
This sequence comes from Triticum timopheevii, assembly GCA_963921465.1. Classification (NCBI taxonomy): domain Eukaryota; kingdom Viridiplantae; phylum Streptophyta; class Magnoliopsida; order Poales; family Poaceae; genus Triticum; species Triticum timopheevii. The sequence goes on along the minus strand of OY997266.1, from coordinate 498,973,838 downwards.
CGGCAGCCTACCCCTGGAGGGGGACATGTCTAACAGTCCCGTCCCTTGCTTATTGCACTATTTGTATCGTTCTGCATTCATAGCAGCACTTCTTGAATAAAACGATGCAGCACCTTTTTGCTTATAATTGCATTTCTTTTCTATACATATGTTCATTTACGGCATGTTGCATCCGTACACTTTGGTACAACTAAAATACACCAGGGGCTTATGTTTCCCGCATCATGGTGTGATAAGTCCGAACACTTTCACAAGTGCGGCACCCCGAACTTATAGCACTATATGCATCGGCTCCGAATCATGTCTTGGGTCAATAGTTGGGTTTGCCCGGCTCCCATGTTTTGGTACCTTACGTTCCATTGTATCGGCTAAGGTAGCACTGGGAGAACCACTGCGATTGCACCCCAGTTGAGCTGGGTTAACGCCTCAGTGGAGAAAGCTAAAACTGACTGTCATGATGAGGCGAGAGCCGGTCGCTATTCGAGAGGTTTTTTGCGAGTCCTTAAAGACTTATGCCGCTTAGAGCAAGGAGCCGGATCTTGTACGGCCCAGGCGTGGATAGCGCCCAAATTCGGCCTTCCGAAGACTAGGGGCTTCACCGAAATTTAAAATTATAGAATTCTATGGCTAAGTGAGAGTGTTCAAGCATTATAAGTCCGGTTGCCTTGTTCGCTCTGTTGAGCGCCTCCCTAGATGGACCCTGTCGGTGTCAAAACCGGCGGATCTCGGGTAGGGGGTCCCGAACTGTGCGTCTAGGCGGATGGTAACAGGAGACAAGGGACACGATGTTTTACCCAGGTTCGGGCCCTCTTGATGGAGGTAAAACCCTACGTCCTGCTTGATTGATATTGATATTGTGGATGTTTACAAGAGTGGATCTACCACGAGATCAAGGAGGCTAAACCCTAGAAGCTAGCCTATGGTATGATTGTAATGGTTGTTGTTATGTCCTACGGACTAGAGCCATCCGGTTTATATAGACACCGGAGAGGGCTAGGGTTACATAGAGTCGGTTACAATGGTAGGAGATCTACGTATTCGTATCGCCAAGCTTGCCTTCCACGCCAAGGAAAGTCCCATCCGGACACGGGACGAAGTCTTCAATCTTGTATCTTCATAGTCTTGGAGTCCGGTCGATGATGATAGTCCGGCCGATGATAGTTCGGCCGATGATGGTAGTCTGGCTATCCGGACACCCCCTAATCCGGGACTCCCTCAGTAGCCCCCGAACCAGGCTTCAATGACGATAAGTCCAGCATGTGTGTAGTCGTCGGCGTTGCAAGGCGGGTTCTCCTTCAAGTTCTACGTACCTGCCGAACAGTGTCCGGCTTCCTCATCAATGTTGCGCGTCTCGGCTTCCACGCCCAATAATGGCCTTCTTCCACGCGTCGCGCGAATGTGAAAAGCCAGGGTGTCTTTTATGTTTTACCCCCTTGTCGGTGTACTAGAGTAGGGGTACCCTAGTATCCCGAACTTGTGCACGGGCAGTTGCAGCACCCCGCGGCAAGGCTTGCCGGGTGACCGCCAAGGTCCTCCGTGGTTCCTTTGGAGCCATTCAAGAACAAAGTATTCAAGCCAAGGAGACAAGGCCCTGGCAAGAGGAGCTTGCCGGGAAGGCCAACCAAGGCATCTCAAGGAACTTGCCGCGACGCGCCACACATCCCGGCGAGGCCCGATGAGCGACAAGCTTCCGGACGCGACAAGACAACGACCGCGGCAAGGCGCTTGCCGCGGCAAGCTACTACTCTGTACCCGCGCTCCAGCACATCCACCAACGTGTCGCCCTGGGGCCTTTCCAGGCGCGCGTGACAAGAGGCTGTGCAGCCAGCGGTGCGCGGTGGCAAGCGATGCTGACAAGATTGTCATCATGGCGAGCGATGGCGTCCCTGATGGTCCCTTTTTGCACTATTTGGGCGACGCAGACGGGCATTTAATGCCTTTGTCCCCTGCCGTCAGGGTTAGGTATGATACACTGTACAGGTGGTTGTACCAACCGCAATTCCTTTTCCATTTTTACCCTTGTCTACGTTGCCACCTGTCGATGACCCCTTTAGCATGTAAAAGGAGGCCCATGCGCACCGTAGAGGGGGGGGGGGGGGTTCAAAAGCAGAAAAACACTCACGCTCGGTCTCGTTAGCAGCTAGTGGGTACTGTAGCACTCAGCGCTCCCGAGCAAGAACTCAATACACTCAGACATGCAGCAGTAGGAGTGTTATCTCTCCGGAGAGCTCCGAAGCTGGGTAAACTGCTCGTGTGCTTCGCCTCGATCCGCTCTTCGTGCGATCCCCGCCCCCCGCCGAACCGAAAGGGGCTCGGTCCGCCGGTCCCATAGGTGTTCATGGATCAGTTTCCCCGACATCTTTGGCACGCCAGGTAGGGGGCGTCCAGGTTGTGTGAACCTGGTCCGGCGTTCACACAAGCTAGATCTTCATCTTCTTCATCGACATGCCACCGAAGAAGAAGGCTTCGGCGGCAGCTGTTCTGTCCACGTCGATCCCACCATCACCGGAGCAAACGGGTGGTGGGGTAGACGCCGGCGGAAGAATGGCCATCGACGAGGGAGCTCACGGTGCTGCCAGGTCCAAGGACAAGGCTGCGCAGACCTCGGCGTCCGTACATGCACCGCGCCCATCTCAGGAGGCGCAGGACCGACAGCGTCATGGTATTCGCAGTGCCATACGTTTGTTGGACCAAGATCGAGCTGGTGGATCTCGGGGTGCTCAAGACCAGCATGCACGCCAACATGCTGGCACGAGCGAGACACGGTCGCCTGGACGGGATACTGCTCCTTCTAACATAGTTAGAAGTTCGAGCATATCCCGCTCCTCGCACCATTCACCACTGCCGCCCACCACTCCAGCAGAAGCTTTGGCGCGAGCTCAACTGCTCCTGGATTACCCTCCAACGGCAGACAAGATCGACGGATGGAGGGCCGCCATTCAGAATCTCATCGGCTTCGCCAACGGCGACACTCCGCGGCAGCCGAGTACATCGCGGCCGTGGCAGGACTGCCAGGCACGAGCCGGTGGCGACGAAACCGGTGGGGGTGCAACCACCATGCACTCTCCACCCCGAAGGCCAAGATTGCCGACTCGCCGGATCCACCTCGACAGCGACTCCACCGCGTCATCAGATCCACGGGCTCGTCGCGATCAGCGCCAAGTTCTTCACGAACGACAGCAAGAAGACGCTCGTACTCGTATCGAGCGCCGAAGAGAAGCGCGGCGTCAATCGGACCAGCGCACTGGGCCCTCTGTCGACGTGCATGCACTAGGGGAACCAGGCGACTTGCCGTACGCGGTAGGTTGCCCTGCGTTCACTCGTGAGCTGCGGCAAGTCCAGTGGCCCAGCACGAAGAATTTCAAGCCAGACGTACCCGAGAAGTACGACGGCAAGTCGCATCCGTCGGAGTTCCTCAGCATCTACACCATCGCGGTGCAAGCTGCCGGGGGGCAGGACGACAAGATCCTGGCCAACTACTTCCCACTGGTGCTCAAGCCCAATGTCAGATCTTGGCTCATGCACTTGCTGAACAACTCCATATCCTCCTGGGAAGACCTGTGCCATCAGTTTGTCGGTGCCTTTACAGGCGGCCACAAGCCTCATGGCCAAGAGAGCGACCTTCATTTGCTCGCCCAGAAGGAAGGAGAGCCCCTGCGCAAGTACATTCAGAGATTCAGCCGCGTACAGCACAACATCCCAGATGTCCACCCTGCCGCGGTAATCAGCGCGTTCCATCAGAACGTGCGAAACCGCAGGATGCGGGAGGAGATGGCGATGTGCAAGATCAGAGACGTCAGTGAGCTATATGCCCTGGCCGACAAGTGTGCACGTGTTGAGGAAGGGAGGAAACTCCCCGGAGAGAATACAGAAGCAGGAGGATCTGATAGTGAAGATACTGCCCCGGCAAAGAAAAACCGGCGGCGGAACAACAGGAAGAAGAAAGGCAAAGATGTGCTAGTCGTTGAGTAGTCCGGCAACGGAGGTGGCGCCAAGAAAGCCAAAGCTGGTAGCTCCGGCAAGGAGATTGCCACAGGCACCAACTACCAGGCTGTGGCGGTTGCCGACAAGCAGGACGGCATCAACAAGCAGTACTGCAAGATCCACCGCACCAAGGGCCATGACCTCCAGAGCTGCAAGAAGGTCGAGCAGCTTGTCGAGCAGCAAAAGGCTGAATACGAGCGATGCGACAAGGAGAAGGCCCAGGAAGGTGCTGGAGGAGCCGGCAAGAAACGTCCTGGCCGAGGAGGACGCCGCGGCAAGGCCAAGCAGCGGCAAGGAGACAGACCTCCCCGCGGCCGCGACAAGGATGAAGATGACAACGACGATGAAGATATGGATGATGACGAGACCGATGAGCAGGAGTTCCAGAAAGCCACAGAGGTCCTGTGCGTTGACGGTGGTGCTTCTCTGCATACTTCACGTCGCCAGCTCAAGCAGTGGGTGCGGGAAGTCAGTGCGGCAGAACCACCCGTCGAATCACGCAAGCCTCTGAAATGGTCCAGCACGCCTATCATCTTTGATATTGAGGACCACCCTGATCACATAACTGCGGTCGGGTGCTTGCCGATGTTGGTTTCACCAACTATCCGCAACCTCAAGGTCACTAAGATGCTAGTTGACGGCGGGGCCGGCTTGAACCTGATCTCCTCCACGGTACTCCAAAAACTCCAGATCCCTGATGGCGAGCTCGAAGAGACCGGCACATTCCAAGGAATCAATCCGGGAAGGAGCAAGCCAAAGGGAAAGATCACGTTGCCGGTGACATTTGGCAGCGAGTTGAACTTCAGGACTGAGAGGGTCACTTTTGACGTTGCTGACTTTCCATTGCCTTACAATGGGATACTCGGCCGTCCAGCACTTGCCAAATTCATGGCAGCCTCTCACTATGCATACAACATGCTGAAGATGCCAGGCCCGATAAGTGTCATCTCTGTCCTTGGTGAGAAGAAGGATGCTCTTATCTGCGCCGACAAGATCTACCGGGAAGCAGCATCCGCAACAGATCGCAAGTCACTTGCCGTTGAAGCTCCCGGGGCGAAGAAAAAGACCAAGTTCGGCAAGAGTTCTGATACCCACTCCCGCAAGCGCACCTCTTCGGAGTGCTGCGCTACCGTCGAGGACGCACCATCGAGCTCCACCGGCGAGTGTAAGAAGACGATGGCAGCTCCACCAGAGACCAAGAAGGTGTCCACCAAGGAGGATGGCACTGGTGGTACCTTCACCATCAGTGCCACTCTCGACCCTAAATAGGAAAGCGCGCTCGTTGCTTTCCTGCGGGCGAACGTCGACGTATTTGCGTGGCAACCGTCTGACATCCCCGGTGTTCCCAGGAAAGTAATCGAGCACCATCTTGCCGTCTGTCCTCATGCGCGGCCCGTCAAGCAGAAAGTCAGGAAACAGGCAGTGGAGCGCCAAGAATTCATCGCAGAAGAAATCAAGAAATTGGAAGCAGCAGGCCTTGTCAGAGGAGTGCTCCATCCTACGTGGTTGGCCAACCCTGTAGTCGTGCGCAAGTCGAACGGGAAATGGAGGCTTTGTATCGACTTTACCGATGTCAATAAAGCTTGTCCCAAAGACCCATTTCCCTTGCCGCGCATTGACCAGATTGTTGACTCCACGGCCGGATGTGACTTACTTTCATTTCTTGATGCATACTCAGGATACCATCAGATCTTCATGGCAGAAGAGGATGAGGAGAAGACCGCATTCATCACCCCATGTGGCACATACTGTTTCGTACGGATGCCTTTCGGTTTAAAGAATGCTGGTTCAACATTTGCAAGGGTAGTCCATGACGCTTTTGATCCACAAATACACAAAATGTGGAAGCCTACATGGATGACATAGTGGTCAAGAGCAAGGACAAGGCGACTCTGATTCAAGATTTAGATGAAACCTTTGCAAATCTGCGCAAGATCAACCTCAAGCTTAACCTCGAGAAGTGTGTGTTTGGAGTCCCCTCCGGCAAGCTTCTCGGGTTTTTCGTGTCTCAGCGGGGAATTGAAGCCAATCCCGACAAGATCAAGGCCATTGAGCAGATTGAAGCACCAAAGCGCGTCAAGGATGTACGAAGACTTGCCGGTTGCATAGCTGCTCTCAGCAGGTTTATCTCTAGGTCTGCTGAGCGCGCCCTGCCATTTTTCAAAATATTGAAAAAGGTAGGTCCAATGAAATGGACTCCGGAAGCGGAGGCTACACTGCAGGACTTAAAGAGATACCTGTCCTCCACTCCAACACTTGTCGCACCTAAGCCACAAGAGAAGTTGCTGCTATATATAGCGGCAACCAATCAAGTGGTTAGTGCTGCGTTAGTAGCGGAGAGGGAGGCGGATGATGAGCCAGCAACCACGGCAGATGCATCCAGCGACAAGCAGGGGACTTCACCGGCAAGCTCTGGTCCCGACAAAGATGGATCTGCGCAGGCGCGTGAGAAGATGCAGAAAAGAATGGTGCAGCGCCCAGTCTACTTTGTCAGTTCCCTTCTGCAGGGGGGCTAGGTCAAGGTACTCTGGTGTGCAGAAATTGCTTTTCGGCCTTCTCATGGCCTCGAGAAAGCTGCGCCATTACTTCCAAGCACATGAGATCACAGTCGTCACTCGTTTTCCGCTGAAGAGGATACTGCAAAATCCAGAAGCAACAGGCAGGATTGTCGAGTGGGCACTGGAACTATCAAGCTTTGGCCTCAAGTTTGAGAGCACTTCAACTATCCAAAGCAGAGCATTGGCGGAGTTCTTAGCAGAATGGACGCCAACATAAGATGAAGAAATTCCAGAAATGAGCATCCCCATCAAGGAAGCAAGCAAAGAGTGGCTGATGTACTTTGATGGTGCCTTCTCGCTGCAAGGCGCCGGTGCGGGCGTGCTACTTGTTGCACCCACCGGAGAGCACCTCAAGTACGTAGTCCAGATGCACTTTCCCAAGGAGCAAGCAACAAACAATACCGCAGAGTATGAAGGTTTGCTTGCCGGTCTCAGGATCGCAACAGACCTTGGGATCAAGAAGCTCATTGTCAGGGGTGACTCACAGCTTGTCGTCCGCCAAGTGAACAAGAATTATCAGAGTCCCTTGATGGAAGCTTACGTTGATGAAGTGAGAAAGCTAGAAGAGCACTTTGACGGCCTACAGATGGAACATGTTCCAAGAGCTCAGAACGACATTGCCGATGGCCTGTCGAAGTGCGCCGCACTTAAGTTACCTGTGGAACCAGGGATCTTTGTGCTCAAACTGACTCAACCGTCTGTAACGCCATCAACTGGACAGAGCAAGAAGAGGAAGTTGATTTCTGGTGACTATTTTCCGGCAGAGCTCCCCGAAGCCGCCGCCAAGAAGGTGCTCAGGATCAACACCAAGGGTGCTGAGGAGCAGTCTGCTCCGGCAAACCCTAGGGCTTGTTCCGTTGAAGCAGACGCTCCCGACAAGTTTTGCTCCGGCAAGCTTGCCGGGGAACGTCAAGCTCCGGCTGAGTCGTAGGTTCTCGCCGTAGAAGCGGATGTTCCCGCAGCAGCAGATGTGCCTTTAGTCCTTGTTGTCGAGCCGCAAGCTCCAGCATGGGCGCAGCAGATTGTCCATTTCCTTCAGACAGGAGAACTTCCCGAAGAGCAAGAAGAAGTGGAAAGAGTAGCCCGGCAGTCAAGTATGTACCAGTTTGTCGACAACACACTGTACAGAAGAAGACTCAACGACGTGAAATTGAAGTGTATTCACCGAGAAGATGGACAAAAGCTGTTGGCAGAGATACATGGAGGCATATGTAGTCACCACATTGGCGCAAGAGCACTTGCCGGCAAAGCGTTCCGGCAAGGTTTGTTTTGGCCGACAGCCCTCCAGGATGCAACTGCACAAGTAACCAAGTGTGAAGCGTGCCAGTTCCATTCCAAGCAGATACACCAGCCAGCTCAAGCTCTCCAGACGATCCCTTTATCCTGGCCATTTTCGGTCTGGGGGCTCGACATCCTCGGCCCCTTTCCCCGAGCTGTCGGGGGCTTTGAGTAATTGTACATTGCAATCGACAAGTTCACAAAGTGGCCGGAAGTGGAAGCAGTGAGGAAGGTGACAGCACAGTCAGCAGTCAAGTTCTTCAGGTCGATTGTTTGCCGCTTCGGGATCCCTAACAGGATCATCACCGACAACGGCATGCAATTCACGAGCCGCACCTTCATGCAGTACATCCAAGATCTTGGCACCAAGGTCTGCTTCGCTTCTGTTGCTCATCCGAGGAGCAACGGTCAAGCGGAGAGGGCGAATGCTGAAGTGCTGCATGGGCTCAAGACCAGAACTTTCGACAGGCTGCGCAAGTGCGGAAAAAACTGGATTGAGGAGCTGCCGGTGGTTCTTTGGTCGATCAGGACGACGCCAAATCGAGCCACTGGCCAGACACCTTTCACTCGTTAGTCTATGGAGCAGAGGCAGTTCTCCCCACGGAACTCGTATACGGGTCACCTCGAGTGCTCGCTTATGATGAGCTTGAGCAAGAGCAGCCGCGACAAGATGACTCCCTGCTCCTTGAGGAGGACCGTCTTCAGGCCGCTGTACGAGCTGCTCGATACCAGCAAGCTTTGCGCCGCTACCATAGCCGCAAAGTTAATGCCAGAAGTCTCGAGGAAGGCGACCTTGTTCTTCGGCGCGTTCAGTCCGCCAAGAATTCCAACAAGTTGACGCCAAAGTGGGAAGGCCCTTACCGGGTGAAACGAGTCACTAGGCCTGGCGCTGTCCGCCTTGAGACCGAAGATGGCATTCTGGTGAGCAACTCCTGGAACATTGAGCATCTTCGTAAGTTTTACCCGTAGGGCGCGGTTGCCGGAACCTGTTCCGGCAACCACCTTTTGTACAAGTCTTGCCGATGTTGCATGTAATCCTTTGTACGAAGCCGGGCGCAGACCCCGTGCATAAGTAAAGCTCATGTGCTCCGCACATCTTGTCAATTTCATGCTTTCTACTATTTTTTAGCATGCATTATCTGACACTTTGTGCAGCGCCTACCCCCGGTAAGCAATAACGAGCCGTAAGGCTCCATATCTTTATTTTCTCTTCTTTCTCTTTCTCAAGGAAAGGAAGGTTCCCTCGCCCACAAGTTTGCCGGGGGGAAAGGAGAAGATAATGGTGCGGACCAAGCGTCGTTCGAGGAAGTTTCGCCTTACCGGGAAGCAAACGACCGAAAAGCTAAGTTGCTAAATTTTGAGCAATCAGTTTTAAAAATTTTTAAGTTATCTTTCTCGAACGACCGTGCTTTGTATAGAAAACCTGTGCGCGGAGGAACCAACTCGTAGCTAGTTGCGCCCTTACTTTGTTTCGAGTCCGCTCAACAACTTAAGTGAGCTGCGACTAGTTGCGACAAGGTTTCTTGTCGGTAGCGGCACCGCCAGCAGGCTGCTGATGTCCCGCACTCAGCGCTCGCGGCTGAGGTGCCCGCGCCGACAAGTTCCCTAAAAGCGTAGGGCAAAAACATACAAAGGAAGGAATCAAGTAAAGGAAATAACACAACAATCTCTACCCAAAATAGAGTTATATTAAAAGATAGCTTGTCGCAGCTCTAACAGATTGTTCTCATGACATGACCAGCAGCGACAAAGAAAAAGAGAAAACGGGCGGCCTAATCTACGCGATCTCCCTCAACCCTCTTGATCCCGCTCACCTTGTTCACAATGGGTGCGACAAGGGTCTTGAGCGCTTCCAGATCAGCATCCGGCGGCAAGGTCCTGAGGACGTTGGTGAGGTTGAGGCCTGGGTTGCGGAAGGCCACCTTCACCAGCACCTTTTGAAGAGCTCCCGCGCAGATCTTGCGCGACTCGTCGGCCAGCTGCTTTGGGATCTTCTCCCGGAGTTGCTGGAGGGCCGTCGCCACGCCTTTGAAGAATAAGCTGAGCTTGGCGCTGGGTTGGAGGTGCTCATCGGAGGAATACCCGAGATCCTCCATTCCCTGCTGCGCCAGCTCCCCGTCGATGGCTGCGGCAACATCCACGAGACCCTCGGTCCAGTGCTCCACATTCTCCCTAAAAGCGTTCTGGGCGGCAGCAGCACTCGCCAGCAGCGCCTCGTCGGCCTTGATCTTCTCCTTCAAGGCCACCTCCTGCTCCCTGGCGCCGTCCAGCGTCTGAGTCAAAGTAACCAGCTTCAACTTGAGATCTGCGTTGGAGTCCTTGGCGGCGGTAAGCTCTTTGCTCCTCTCAGCGAGACGACCCTGCAGCTCGCCATGAGCGGCGGCGTCCTTCTCGCGCTCATGCTTGAGCGCAGCAAGCTCCTCGCCGCTCGCCTTGAGATCGGCCTCCAGCTACGCCATCTTCATCTCCAGCTCCTTCTTGGCGGCCTCGGCAGCTGCAGCAGCATCCTCTGCTTCCTTGAGAGCCCCGCCAATTGCTTGCTCGCGCGCGGCAAGCTCCTCCTCGTGGCTGTCAAGGTTGACCTTGCGCTGCGCCAACTCGCCTTCCTGTGCAGATAGCTTTTCGGCAACAAGCCGCTGTTGCTCTTCAACTTCAGCCTTCTCGAGGAAGAAGGCTTTCCGCTCTTCCGCGACTTGCTCCCGCTCCTCTGCAAGGGATCGGAGAGCTTCCTGCCTGAGACCCCGGAGCTCCTCCGCGCGCTTCTCGATGTCCACTCCCGCCTTCGCGACAAGCGCTTCTCGGGATTCCAGCTTGGCCTGTCGGGCGCGGTAAAGCGACAACAGCTTCCGCAGCAGCCGCTCCTCCTCAGGCTCGTCGCTGCTGCTGCTTGGCGCGTCGACCAGCGTCAGCCCAGCGGAGGCGAGCACCTCTCCATCCAAGATCTCTTCTTCGACCGGCACCCTGGAGCTTGGCGCACAGGGGAGCTTGATGAAGATGCCATCGCCGGCCTTCAAATAGGCGCCGGGCTGGGGCTCTTCGGAGTCTGGCGCTGCAGCAGCGGCGGAGGGATTGGCGGTCGGCGTAGCGCCTGACGCTCCTGCGGCCTCGGGGCCGTCAGTGCGATCGCTGGATCCCTCGCCAGCTTCTGCGGCGGCAGCTTTGGCAGCCTCTTCGCCGGTGGGATCATCAGCACCGGCTTCTCCTTCGGTGGCAACGGCGTCGTCGGTATTGCTGCACGCGTTCTCCTCGTCGGCGACCTCGGTTTCCATCGGCTCCGTGGCAGATGGATCTGACAAACGGAGAAAGGAGAAAAGTCAAGAAAATATCCAAAAAGAAAATCAGAAGAAGAAGAACCCAAGGGAAGTTTTCAAGCAAGAGGATTACCTGTGCTAGGATCTGCAGTCATGGTCTCAACCACCGGGGGGTCGCCAGTGCTGTCCCTTGCCGGAGAACTGTCCCTTGCCGGAGAATTCTTCCTTGCCGGAGAACGCTCCCTTGCCGGGGAATCCTCCCTTGGCGGTGTAGTCGAAGCAGATGGCATTTCGGGAGCGGCTTCCGGGCACTCCTGGTGAGGCTGCTCTGCTCCTACACAAACCAACAGTCAGATATCAGCAAAGAAAGGGCACCCATGCGCGCTTGACAGCAGGAAGCAAACTATATACTTACACTGGGGGCTGCTTTGGGGAAAAGTTGTCGGGTCCGGCAACGTGGTCTCGGACACGCCCCCTGCTGTCATGGTGGGTTCGTCCTCGATGACAATCACCGGGACCTTGGCTCTCTTCGCCGCTCTCTGGGCTAGAGTCCCGAAAAGGAATGGGTTCGGAGTAAAGCAAATCAGATACAAGACAAAACAACAAGAATTGAAGAACTACAAGTATAGCAAAGAATCTTACTCTTCTTCTTCCTCATCGGAGCTGAGCGCGGAGAGATCGAAGTCCGGCTCGCCTCCGGTGCGACGAGGCGGAGGAGTAGGTTCCCTTGTCCGCTTGGCAGGAGCAGTAGCGGTGGACCGGGAAGACCCCGCTCTAGTTGCCGCAGCGGCGTAAGGCGCTCCCGTGGCAACAGTGCTTGTCGCGGAAGAGCGTGTCGCGCGGCACGGCGGCTGTTGACTCGTCTGCCGCCCCGCTACGTCCACGGCCTTGCGGAGACGCCTTCTTGGCGGAGCTGGGGGCTCCGCTTGCGGCGAGCTGTCTGAAGGTTCGGGCCCGACAAGCTCTCCCTCACCGGGCTCGCTCGACTCAGCTTCAGGCCCTACAAGCTCTCCCTCGCCGGCAAGCTCATCTCGCTCAGCAAGGCTTGCCACCTCTGCTGCCTCTGCCTCCTCCACGGTGAATCCAAACTCGCCCGCGGCAGCGGCTGCCGCCGCCTCTTCTAGCCTAGTAGCGATGCGCTGCATCTCCGCATTGGTGGTGTCGCCAGTAAGGCTCTTCTGTTCATCGGGGCGGACCGGCACTTCTACCAAGCCGTCAAAGAAATCCCGCACGACGTCGTCTGCAGGCTCTTGCCAAGTTGGGACAATTCCATGTGAATCACACAGCGGCATCATTGCACGGATGCGGTCGAGCAAGGAGTTGTTGCACAGCGGAACGACACCCCTCGGCAACATGAACGCTTCGGGATGCTGAGGATCGCGCTTGAACAGTTCCAAGATCATCGCGTCCAGTTCCAGGACAGTGAAGTTGAAGTTGAGACCCGGGTGCAGCCTCATGATATCCGCCGCGTTCTGGAACTCCCAGGCGGGTCTCCTCCTCTCCTGCAGGGGGGCGATGCAGCGGCGAAGAAAATCTGCGCCAACGGCACCTACGGTGAGCCCGGTAAGCCTGAGACGTAGGATCCGGGTGATGGCAATCTTCAGCCTATCGTCTTCCGGGGCCACGTTGCTCCAATCGTTGCCGCGCGCTATTGGGGCTTGGCGCTGGGCGGTAAATGGCTGCGGGTTCTCCTCGACAATCCAGCACCATTCTGCTCTCCATTCCTCCCACTTGCTGCGGAGCTCTCCCTCCAGATAAGCTTCCTTCTTGCCAGCTCTCGAGATCCAGGCGATTCCGCCGGATAAAGGCTCCCTTGTCTCAACTTGGGGCATAAAGAAGTGGCGAAAAAGAGCTACATTTGGATGGACTCCGACAAAGTTTTCGCAGAGATGTGCGAAAACTGCCATAGTCAGAATGGCATTGGGGGTGAAGTCAAGGAGGCGGAACCCGTAGGTGTTCATAATATCGCAGAAAAATTCAGAGAAAGGCGGGCAGAGCCCGCAGTAGAAGAACAGCGCGAAGAAAGGGTATCCATTCGGAGCCAGTTCCGAAGCGGCAGCTCGGAGTACCTTCGTACGCGGATGCGCTCGCGTCTCCGTTGACCAGAAGAGGTAGTAGTACTCCCTCAGCTCCTTCGGTGCGAGCTGGGGGGGGGGGGGAATTGCCCGCTCCTTTCGCAACGCCGCAAGCCGCTGCGCCTCGGCCGACTTCACGACCTTCCCCTTGTCGGCTTTCGGAGCCATGGCGGAGGTGGTGATAGAGATCGACGGCGTTGGTGGTGCCGGTGGCGATGGGGGGCGGAGCGCTACTCTCTTTCAGCTTTGGGAAGAAGAGGGGAGCGGCGGAGATTTTTGAGATTGGAGTAGCAACCGGCGAGGTGGGCGAACTGCCCCTGTTTCCCCTGGTTATAAAGAGGGAGGGGGCGGACGTTCCGTTTTTCCGAATAAAGAAACCACCCACGATCTCTCCCACGATGCCGCATTCGACGCGTGCCGTTCGGGAAGGGCGCGGTGGATATGGAGTAAGATACGGTGTAACCCAGGCCGCGCATGCCCGTGCCCTGTTTTGGGCCTGGCCCAACAGCGCTCGGCACCGTGTGTGGCCCAGGCCCGGGGGCTCCTGTCGGTGTACTAGAGTAGGGGTACCCTAGTATCCCGAACTTGTGCACGGGCAGTTGCAGCACCCCGCGGCAAGGCTTGCCGGGTGACCGCCAAGGTCCTCCGTGGTTCCTTTGGAGCCATTCAAGAACAAAGTATTCAAGCCAAGGAGACAAGGCCCCGGCAAGAGGAGCTTGCCGGGAAGGCCAACCAAGGCATCTCAAGGAACTTGCCGTGACGCGCCACGCATCCCGGCGAGGCCCGGTGAGCGACAAGCTTCCGGACGCGACAAGACAACGACCGCGGCAAGGCACTTGCCGCGGCAAGCTACCACTCTGTACCCGTGCTCCAGCACATCCACCAACGTGTCGCCCTGGGGCCTTTCCAGGCGCGCGTGACAAGAGGCTGTGCAGCCAGCAGTGCGCGGTGGCAAGCGATGCTGACAAGATTGTCATCGTGGCGAGCGGTGGCGTCCCTGACGGTCCCTTTTTGCACTATTTGGGTGACGCAGACGGGCATTTAATGCCTTTGTCCCCTGCCGTCAGGGTTAGGTATGATACACTGTACAGGTGGTTGTACCAACCGCAATTCCTTTTCCATTTTTACCCTTCTCTATGTTGCCACCTGTCGGTGACCCCTTTAGCATATAAAAGGAGGCCCATGCGCAACGTAGAGGGGGGGTTCGAAAGCAGAAAAACACTCACGCTCGGTCTCGTTAGGAGCTAGTGGGTACTGTAGCACTCAGCGCTCCCGAGCAAGAACTCAATACAATCAGACATGCAGCAGTAGGAGTGTTATCTCTCCGGAGAGCTTCGAAGCTGGGTAAACTGCTCGTGTGCTTCGCCTCGATCCGCTCTTCATGTGATCCCCGCCCCCCGCCGAACCGAAAGGGGCTCGGTCCGATGGTCCCATAGGTGTTCGTGGATCAGTTTCCCCGACACCCCTAGTTGTGCGAATAATCTGCCTATAAGGGAGGCAAGAATCCAGATCCAAATCACCATCTTCCTCCCGCAAATACTCATCGGAGCGCTTTTGACCAAGAATCCATTCCATCATGGACCGTCAACGCGACTCCTCTTCTCGCGCTCCCAGCCCTTTGCCAGGAGATTGGAGGAGATGCTCTGTTCCGCACAACGAGCTGGTGAAGCTCCAAGCGGGGGGATATCTCCCTCCGGCCTTTATGGTTCCGGTTCGAGCCGGGCTGGCCACCTACATAGGTGGGAAGCAAGCGGAGGTTACCCCAAGTCCCAACAAAGGGGAGCGGGTATGCTTCGTCCCCTATCTGATAAGGGGGCTCGGATTTCCTGTACATCCATTCCTCCGCGGGCTCCTGGAGTTCTACGGACTCCAGCTTCATCACCTCACGCTTGCCTCAATCCTGCATATTACGGGTTACGTAGCTCTTTGTGAGCTATTCCTGGGCATCGAGCCCCATTTCGCGCTGTGGAAGAGGTTGTTCTGCCTTGTACCCCGTTCTCACGAGGGGTCCATATATCAAGTGGGCGGCGCCGAAATATGGCGCATTGCCGGGACCGGATATCCATCCGGAACCCCTAAGAAGGCGTCCGAAGACTAGCCTTCGGAATTGTTTTATATAGAAGACGCTCTGCTGCCGGACCCTGTTCGGATCGGTCTCCCGGAGTTCAGCAATGCTCCTCTGAAGAAACGCCTTAGTTGGCGTCCGCGGAGCCCCCAACTGGAGGAAGACAAGAGCATCCATTATTTGATGGGCCGAATAAGGTTACTGGCCCATGCCGGGTTGACCATGATTGGAGTCATGGCGACATGCATTATGCGGGGGGTGCAGCCACTACAATACAGGGGCCACCCCATGTGGGATTTCAACGGGGAGGACGATGCCACCCGTCATGGCCGCAAAGGGCCGAATTCGGTCGAAGATCTGGTGACGATCCTGTCCGGCCTGTATAAGGGGGAGAAGGAGGATTTCCTTCGGACGAACCCATTAAATGGGTTTTCCATGAATAATCCCCGGCCTTGGGTAAGCGAACAATCTGCGTGCCCGACCCATGCTTTTTGAAACTTAAGTTTCTTATATTGTGTTCTTCTTTCGACGCAGGAGCTGCGCCGGATCGTGGAGGACATGCCAAGTCCAGCTCCGCAACCCGAGGAACCAGAGAGATCCCGGGATCCGGCCTCCGAAGAGGATCCGGACATAATGGTGGAGCTAATCGACGGGGTGTTCCACCAGCTCAGCATGGACAATGCTTTAGTCGCCATCACGGCCGACTATCCCGGACTATATCCGGCTTCCTAAGTGATTGCGACCGAAGTCCTGACACCATCATTCCTTCCTTGCTTATTTCAGACCACAGTATACGATGGCGCTGTGCAGGAGGCGCCCCTAGGGCGAGAAGCCGAGCCCGCGGTGGCTGGCCAACAAAGGCCAGTCCGGACCAGTAGGCGGAAGAGGAGCGCGGCGCAGACTGAAACGCTGCCGCAAAGGTGTAGCTCACAATTCATTATTTAGAGCAACGTTCCTAGGAAGCGTTTGAGTGCTCATGACTTTTGTAGGGAAAAAAGCGTCCGCCGGACTGCGGGCGTGGAGGTTGCCAATCCAACCTCTACCAGCCAGGCTCCAGCACCTGGTCTGGAGGGGGAGGCGAGCACAAGGCGCGAGCCGGACGTTCCTCCGACGGAGGATGCCGACAGACTGTCCGCCACCAAGTCTGAGGTGGAGAGTGCCCTGAATCACAGGCACCGCTGGATAGTATTTCGTGATGCGTGCTTCTCCCCCGAGGCGTTGAACGCCTTTAACGTGGGGGACGCGCACCTTCGTGCTGCTCAAGATGGTTTTACCAGAGCCACGGAGCAGTATGTAAAAGACATACGGGTAAGAGATTTTAATAGTTGTATATGCCAGTAGCCCCCGAGACTTAAAGTAGTTATATTAACTGATTTAAGGATCATATAAAACGTAGGATCTTACCGAGAAGAATACCCAACTGTCTCAGGAGCTGCAAGAGTGCAAGGCCCAACTTGAGGCCGCACTCTCTGGCACAGGAGGAAACACAGGGACCTCTCCTGGTAACGCATTATTTTAGAAAGATAAGTAGCGTTTGGCCTGTGTGCAAGTCTAAAAAATGACGATGCAGGTGCTGCCGGACAAGATCCGGACAGGCAAGAACTTCTGCGCCAACTAAAGGCCGGCGAGAGGGTGCTGCATAAGGTGCAGCATGAAAGGAACAAGCTACAGGATTCCCATGCCCAGCTTGGAGAAGAGCTGAAAGGCGTTCGGGCCGAGCTATCGGGCTCCGTTAAGGAGAATCAGCGGCTTCGTCGCGGCATCTATAGTAAGTGCTTGAGCGAACTCCTTTGAAAAGAAGAGTTCGGCGAGGAAGTCAATTTAACAGAATATGTCTGCAGGTATGCTCACAGGTCGCCCTGCGGAGGAGATGCCCGTATCAACGGGTGACCAACTTCCCGAATTGTTGCAACTGATCGAACGAGTTCGGCAGGCAATGAGCAGCGTCATCCGGGCTTTATGGCCAGCCTTCTCCTTACCCGAGGGTCTTGGGGAGCTTGCGGAGAAGCTTCAGGGAGTGCGGCAGCGCTTCCATTTATGGAAGATTTCGGCCTGCCGCCAAGGTGCCAGGGAGGCCTGGGCCATGGTAAAGACGCAGTACAAGAAGGCGGATCCCAACCACATGGCCGAAGTCGGACCTGTGGGGCCCGATGGGAAGGAGATCCCTGTGAGTTTAGTATACGGCCAAGTAGAGTTGGCCGCTAAATTTTCCCAACAGGACTGTAAATTAGACAACCTGTTAGACGGGATTGAGGAAGAATACAATCAGTTGATTTGACAATGTATTATAAAATGACATGTAAAATGCCTTCTAGCCGGATTGTAGATCGTTTGTCTTTGCCGACCTTTTCGCTTCGACCTCGGGACCCTAGAGTCCGGAGTTTGTCCGAATACCTTCTTGGTTATGAAACAACCAGGGTATGCATGGAGACCAGGCGTAGGGGTCATTAGTGCTTTATCAGACAAGTGCCCAACTAGTTATGTTATATTACATGGGTAGTAAGAAACATCTTCCAGGGAGAATAGTTCCGTTAAGGGTTCCTTTCCTCTGGGTGTGGCATGCCCTAAAGTGCATGTCCAGACTGCGAAAAAAGCAGAAAAACATCTAGGGGCAGATAAATGAGTAGATAAAAAATCATCTTTTAAGTCACCGACCGAATATTCCCTTAAGAACGCTAGCTTTCGGCTTCACCTAGTCTGAGGTACACATCCGGCTGACCCGGCAGTAACAATCGCAAAGGTGCTCCCTTTACCTCCTAGCCGAACAATCGGGAACGTAGGGGTAAGCACAGGAGCCAGGCAACCCAGCTTGGCCAAAACTTAAGTCATATCAATGCATATAATGGTGAATAAAAGGTACATGTGGAGGCTTGACACATGTGCTGGGCATGAAGCCCTTATAATTTAGCTTATTGCAAAGAAGCCCCCAGGTATATTGAGTGCGGATAGCACATCAATTGCGTGCAAACGATGCGCAAGTAGGCCTTTTAAGGCTTTGATGAATAGGGTTGTGAAGAAAAAGATAAACAAAAGGCAGCTGAAAATAAAAAAAATTGGACGGGGGGAAAGGGACGAACTCTTAGTCTGGCGCTAGGCATAGAATCTTCGGAGGCGGGCTGCGTTCCATGGGTTCGGCTCGAGTCGGTTATCCGACGCATTTCGTAGACGGTACGCTCCGCCGGTCAAGACTTTATCGATGATGAAGGGGCCTTCCCATTTGGGCTTGAGCTTGTCCTTTTTCTTGTCCGGCAGGCGTAGAACCAGTTCGCCAACGTTGTAAGTCTTGGCCCGTACTTCTCTGCTTTGGTATCTTCGAGCCTGCTGCTGATAGAATGCGGAATGAGCTTTGGCGATGTCGCGTTCTTCCTCTAATGCGTCCAAGCTGTCCTGCCGATCCAACTCGGCTTCTCTTTCTTCGTACATGCACACTCGAGGTGAGTCATGAATGATGTCGCAGGGCAAAACTGCTTCTGCGCCGTATACCATAAAAAATGGTGTGAATCCGGTAGTACAGTTAGGCGTTGTCCGCAGCCCCCAGAGTACGGAGTCGAGCTCCTCTACCCAGTGCGTGTCAGATTTCGTAAGGGACCGCACTAGTCTGGGTTTGATGCCGCTCATTATTAGACCATTTTCTCGTTCCACTTGACCGTTGGTTTGAGGATGATAGACTGAAGCGTAATCGAGCTTGATGCCCATATTTTTGCACCATGATTTAACCTCATCGGCCGTGAAGTTCGTGCCATTATCGGTGATGATGCTGTGGGGGACACCGTAACGGTGTACTACCCCGGATATGAAGTCTATCACTGGTCCGGACTCTACCATTTTAACTGGCTTGGCCTCTATCCATTTGGTGAATTTATCCACCATGACCAATAGGTATCTTTGCTTGTGGGTTCCCCCTTTAAGTGGTCCAACCATGTCAAGCCCCCAGACCACGAACGGCCAGGTAATGGGTATAGTTTTGAGGGCGGTGGGTGGCATATGGCTCTGATTAGCAAAGAGCTGACAACCGACGCATCTTTGGACTAAGTCCTGAGCATCTGCTCGGGCCGTCGGCCAATAAAATCCTGTACGGAATGCCTTTCCTACAAGGGCCCGGGCTGCGGCGTGGTGTCCGCCTAGTCCAGCATGAATTTCAGCCAGGAGGTTTCGCCCTTCCTCTTCGGAGATACACCTTTGAAGGACTCCGGTTGTGCTTTTCTTATAAAGTTCTCCCTCATAGACCTTGTAGGCTTTAGATCGCCGGACAATGCAGCGGGCCTTATTTTGGTCTTCAGGAAGCTCCTGCCTAAGCAAGTAGGCGAGGAATGGTTCTGTCCACGGGGCAATTACTGCCATTATGTCGTGGGCTGAAGGTGTTATGTCATCGGCTGAATCGCCGGTTGGTGCGGCTTGTTCCGGTTTGTTATTTCCGGACTCCTCTTCCCATAGTACGGATGGCTTGAAGAGCCGTTCCAAGAAGATGTTAGGAGGGACAGCGTCGCGTTTTGCGCCGATGCGTGCCAGTACGTCGGCTGCTTGGTTATTATCCCGGGCTACATGATGGAATTCAAGTCCTTCAAACCGGGCTGACATTTTTAGGACAGCGTTGCGATATGCTGCCATTTTCGGATCTTTGGCGTCAAAGTCTCCGTTTATTTGGGATATTGCGAGGTTTGAATCCCCGCGCACCTCTAGGCGTTGAATGCCCATGGAGATTGCCATACGGAGACCATGTAAAAGGGCCTCGTATTCGGCTGCGTTGTTGGAGTCCGTGTACATTATCTGAAGTACGTATTGGACTGTGTCCCCGGTCGGGGACGTCAATACGACGCCAGCCCCCAATCCGGCTAACATTTTAGAGCCGTCGAAGTGCATAATCCAATTGGAGTATGCGCTGTACTCTTTAGGGAGTTCGGCTTTGGTCCATTCAGCGACAAAGTCAGCCAAAACTTGTGACTTTATAGCTCGTCGAGGTTTGTAAGTTATATCAAATGGTAAGAGCTCAATGGCCCATTTTGCAATCCTGCCCGTCGTGTCGCGGTTGTTTATAATGTCGTTAAGTGGTACTTCAGAGGCCACTGTTATCGAACACTCTTGAAAGTAGTGTCGGAGCTTCCGGGATGCCATGAACACCGCGTATGCTATCTTCTGATAGTGCAGGTAACGGGACTTGCAGGGGGTTAACACAGTGGATACGTAGTATACTGGTTTTTGAAGACTGGTGTCGGTGTCAAAACCGGCGGATCTCGGGTAGGGGGTCCCGAACTGTGCGTCTAGGCGGATGGTAACAGGAGACAAGGGACACGATGTTTTACCCAGGTTCGGGCCCTCTTGATGGAGGTAAAACCCTACGTCCTGCTTGATTGATATTGATATTGTGGATGTTTACAAGAGTGGATCTACCACGAGATCAAGGAGGCTAAACCCTAGAAGCTAGCCTATGGTATGATTGTAATGGTTGTTGTTGTGTCCTACGGACTAGAGCCATTCGGTTTATATAGACACCGGAGAGGGCTAGGGTTACATAGAGTCGGTTACAATGGTAGGAGATCTACGTATTCGTATCGCCAAGCTTGCCTTCCACGCCAAGGAAAGTCCCATCCGGACACGGGACGAAGTCTTCAATCTTGTATCTTCATAGTCTTGGAGTCCGGTCGATGATGATAGTCCGGCCGATGATGGTAGTCCGGCTATCCGGACACCCCCTAATCCGGGACTCCCTCAGACCCAAAAATGGGAACAAGAGTGCTCAAGTTTATCCCGAACACCCCAGCACTCGTGGCATGGGGGCTGATGCCGACGACTTGCCATCTCTCAGATTTGATAAACAGTCGCACAGAAGGTAATATTTTAAATTAACAAGCGTTGCTTAGCGCATATGAACTAAGTTTTCAGCGCACAGGATAACAAAATGCGAGTCTACTCAAAAATTACATCTTTGGAGCACTCCCCTGCAATAGTGCGGGCGCCCTTCAGCACACTCTTATAATACATCTCGGGCGTGCGATGCTCCTTGCCCTCTGGTGGCGGGTTCGTCACAAGCTTCTAGGCATCCATCTTGCCCCACTGCACCATTGCGCGGGCAAGGGCCCGACGGGCAACCTCAATACAGGCGGAGTGCTTGATGACTTCAACCCACGGGCACGCATCCACCAACCGCCGCACCAGGCCGAAGTAGCTCCGAGGCATGGCCTTCTTAGGCCACAGCCGAACTATGAGGCCCTTCATGGCCTGTTCGGCCGCCTTGTGGAGCTCGACCAGCTGCTTCAGCTGGTCGCTAAGGGGCACCGGATGTCCGGCCTCAGCATACTGAGACCAGAAGACCTTCTCCGTCGAGCTCCCCTCCTCGTCCCGGTAGAATGCGGTAGCATCGGACACGCTGCGAGGAAGATCTGCGAATGCTCCTGGAGAGCTCCGAATTCGGGTAAGCAACAGGTAATTAACACTCACATGCCTACTTTGCATGAAAAATGCCTTACCCGCTGCTATTTTCTTCACCGCCTCAATCTCCTAGAGGGCCTTGTAGGCTTCGGCCTTAGCGGCTTTGGCACTCTCAAGAGCCGTTGCAAGATCATACTCTCGAGTCTTCGAGTCACGCTCCAGGCTCTCATGTTTTTTCACGAGATCCTGGATCTCTTGTTGTACCTCCGCCACCCGCGCCTCCTGCTTCTCTCGCTCGGTGCGCTCCGCTGCCGCATTGCGTTCGGCCGCGGCCACCGCCTCTTTCAGGGTCGCCACCTCGTTAGTGGCCCCTGCAATACCCACGTTATCCTTGTCATTCTTTTTGCAACCAAAATCCTTTTCTGTAAGGTACAATTTTAATAAGGTGTTACTCACCTTCCTTGTCCTCGAGCTGCTTCTTGGCACGGCCGAGCTCGTTCTTGGACCGCTCGAGGTTTTCCTTCAAAGTATTGACCTCCGCAGTCAGTGCGGCAGAGGTCAGCAGCACAGCCTGCAATCCCATATTGACATATTTTTTATGACTCCTGCGTATATCTTTTTAGATCCTCAGTCCGGCTTTTCTTTCCGAACACCGAACCGAGCATCAGGGGCTACTGTCTATGCGGTACTATTTTACATATATCAAAATTCTTACCTCAAATCCTGTTAGAAGGCTGCTGCAGGCTTCGGTCACCCACTCTTGGCGAGCTGCACCTTCTGAATCATCGCACTCATAACGGTGCGGTGTTCCTCTTCGATGGAAGCGCCATTGAGCGCCTCCAGCAAGCTATCCGGCGCCTTCGGTTGGACGGAGGCTGCCGGCGCACGGTCTTGCCCTTCTTACGAAGGGGTCGCCCGCCGGACTCTGGAACCACTGTGGGTTCCGGGGCTGAGTCCGGTGCAAAGTCCGGGAGGTTGTCCTGCGACACCTCCGGGGCCTTCTCCTCCTGGTGGGTCCCTTCCTGGGATCCCACCTCGGCATGGTCCGCGTCACGGGGGGTGGAGGCAGTCGGAAGAGAATCCATATCCGACGCACCTAAGGACCCGCTCGATGAAGCGGGAAGATCATCCTTGCGCGGACTGCAGGGTTGTATGCGGCATTAGAAAGACATTATGTGGAGAAAAGGAAAAACCTTGAAGTTATTCGGGAGTCCGGATACTTACGATCTCGCCAGGGGCTTGGCCCTTGGAGGCCAGTCCTCGTCGTCGTCACTAGCGTTGGCAGAGCAGTCCGGGGGAAGGGTTTTTCCCTTCTTGGACCCTTCGGCCTCCCTTGTTGGGGAGGCCTTCCTTTTCTTCCCTCCCCCCGCTGGGGGAGAGGCTTTCTTCTTCTCCTCCTCGCCTTGGTGGGAGGAGTCGGCCTCGGATTCATCATCCGATAGCACCTGAAAACGGGAATTCTTCCGAGTCCCCGTGGCCTTCTTCTTGGCCTTCTTCTCCGGCACCACGTGGGGTGCCGGAGCCAGCAGCCCCGTTAGGCGGGCGTCCGCTGGGTCCTCTGGCAATGGGGCCGAACAGATAGTCCGTTCGGCCTTCGCCAGCCAGTCCTGTCAAAGGTAAAGGGAGTTTAGATCCCGCATAGAGTCAAACTATGGAAAACAAGTGGCAAAATCACTTACCTCGTCAGCTGGACGCTGCGAGCGGAATCCGCGATCTTCAGTAGCGGCTGCGGGAGCCTCGACGCCCTTGAAGAACACCTTCCAGACATCTTCGTACGTAGTGTCGAAGAGCCCGCTCAGAGTCTGGTGCTGCGCCGGATCGAACTCCCACATGTTGAAGCCCCGTCGTTGGCACGGGAGAATCCGGCGGATGAGCATGACCTGGACTATGTTGACAAGCTTGAGCTTCTTGTCCACCAGCTTCTGGATACAGGCTTGGAATCTGGTCAGCCCCTCCAAATCCCCCAGATCCGGCCACTCTCTTTCCAGGAGGTGAGCCGTGTAGGGATGCCGGATCTGAATTCGGGGGCCGCTGCCCAATCAGGGTCACGCGACTCGGTGATGTAGAACCACCCCGATTGCCACCCCTTGATGGTTTCCACGAAAGTGCCCTCCAGCCACGTAACGTGGGACATCCTGCCCACCATGGCGCCTCCGCACTCCGCTTGGCTGCCCTTCACAACCTTCGGCTTGACACTGAAGGTCTTGAGCCACAAGCCGAAGTGGGGCTGGATGCAGAGGAAGGCCTCGCACACGAGGATAAACACCGAGATGTTGAGGATGAAATTCGGGGCCAGATCATGGAAATCTAGGCCGTAGTAGAACATGAGCCCCCGGACAAAGGGATGAAGTGGGAAGCCCAGTCCGCGGAGGAAATGGGGAAGAAATACTACCCTCTCATGGGGCCTGGGGGTGGGGATGAGCTCTCCCTCGTCGGGGAGCCGATGCACGATGTTGCTGGACAAATATCCGGCGTCGCGCAACTTCTGGATCTGCCCCTCCGTGACGGAGGAGGCCATCCACTTGCCTCCCGCTCCGGACATAGTTGGAGAAGGTTGAGGTGAGAAGTGCGGACTTGGGCGCTGACGCTCGAGTTCGCGGAGATGGATAAGCCAAGGAGGAAGAAGGCGCAGGTAAAAGGGTTGGATCTTTATCCCCTTATATGGGCGGACAAAAATATGTGTCTCCACCTGCCTGGTAAAACTCGCTTATCTCCCAAGCGTCACAATCAATGGCGCGGTTGGGTTACCCACGTCCGTATTGATGGGAATCCCGGAATAAGGGGAACACGATCTCTGCTTCGACAAGACGTGCCAAGGAAACCGCCTCGCTAAATGCACTGAGGTGATACAATAAAAACAATTCGAGTAAAGGCTTGCTAATGGTGTGACGTCACGCCACAAAATACGTCAGCAGATTGAACTTGTGTAATATTATTCTCTCTACGGTGGTACGTGGAATTTATTTTTGCAGGGCCGGACACTATCCTGGTGTTCACAATCTTCTATAAATTATTCGGAGGAAGAACCCGCCTTGCAATGCCGAAGACAACATGCGCGCCGGACTCGTCGTCATTGAATCCTGGTTCAGGGGCTACTGAGGGAGTTCCGGACTAGGGGGTGTCCGGATAGCCGAACTATCATGATCGGCCGGACTCCAAGACTATGAAGATACAAGATTGAAGACTTCGTCCCGTGTCCGGATGGGACTTTCCTTGGCGTGGAAGGCAAGCTTGGCGATACGGATATGTAGATCTCCTACCATTGTAACCGACTCTGTGTAACCCTAGCCCTCTCCGGTGTCTATATAAACCGGATGGCTTTAGTCCATAGGACGAACAACAATCATACCATAGGCTAGCTTCTAGGGTTTAGCCTCCTTGATCTCGTGGTAGATCTACTCTTGTAACACACATCATCAATATTAATCAAGCAGGACGTAGGGTTTTACCTCCATCAAGAGGGCCCGAACCTGGGTAAAACATCGTGTCCCTTGTCTCCTGTTACCATCCGCCTAGACGCACAGTTCGGGACCCCCTACCCGAGATCCGCCGGTTTTGACACCGACAGTTACCCATACCCGTATTGATGAGGATCCCGCGATAAGGGGGACATGATCTCTGCTTTGACAAGACGTGCCAAGAAAACTGCCTCGTAATGTGTGCGGTAGCTGGTTGTGAAAAAGGTTCAAATAAGGGCCAGGCCATGGCGTGATATCACGCTACGAAGAGTTGTCGGCGGATTAGATTTGTGGATTATTGTTCTCTCTACGGTGGTATGTGAAATTTGTCTTGCAGAGCCGGACACAACTTAAGTGTTCGAAATTTCCCTGAAATATTTGGAGATGGAACCCGCCTTGCAATGCCGAAGACAATCTGCACGCTGGACTCATTGTCATTGAAGCCTGGTTCAGGGGCTACTGAGGGAGTCCTGGATAAGGGGGTATCCGGACAGCCGGACTATATGCTTTGGGTGGACTGTTGGACTACGAAGATACAAGGCTGGAGACTTCGTCCCGTGTCCGGATGGGACTCTCCTTTGCGTGGAAGGCAAGCTTGGCGATTCGGAGGATAGATCTCCTTCTCTGTAACCGACTCTGTGTAACCCTAGCCCCCTCCGATGTCTATATAAACCGGAGGGTTTAATCCGTAGAAGAACAATCATACCATAGGCTAGCTTCTAGGGTTTAGCCTCTACGATCTCGTGGTAGATCAACTCTTGTAATACTCATATCATCAAGATCAATCAAGCAGGAAGTAGGGTATTACCTCCATCGAGAGGGCCCGAACCTGGGTAAACATCGTGTCACCAGTCTCCTGTTACCATTAGCCTTAGACGCACAGTTCGGGACCCCCTACCCGAGATCCGCCGGTTTTGACACCGACATCGGTAACCTGCGCAATCTGGTTAGCACGAAACAAAGTTACGTTTGAGAAAAAACTGATTAAATCTCCTTTTGAGATTATCTTCGCGACCTGTTCTTTTCTTCTTTATTGGTCGGGTCTTCAGCCACAGGAGGAGGCAGGGAAGCTATGACAGGGAGCCGAAATGATCAGGTCAAACGCCGTGAAGCTGATGACCATCTGTGAAAGATCCGGACGAGCGGTGGGTGATGCTGGTGAAGTCCTTTCCTGGTGATTGTCAACGAAGGGAGCTCGTTTCAGGCGGCTGGTGCTTTCATCCCTTGGCTTCGTGGGGGAGCTTATTCTGCTTCTTGTTTTCGGATGTGTGTTTGTGATGGCTGTTAGTTTGTTCATCAGTCTGTATGGTTGGGTCTTGAACTAGATGGTGTTGTCAGATTTTTTACCCATAGTATTCGTTCGATGGCGGCGGGTGCGGTGGGTTTTCTGGCAGTGCGTTGAACTCGCTATCCCGTTTTCTTTTCTTCCTGAACTGTTTCTGAAACACTATGTATTTCCGTTGTTATTTCAATGGAAAGGGGTACGTCCAGTTAAAAAAAAGTATCAATTGAAGAAAAATTTACTCCTCTAATCTATTTTAGGGGATCGGCTAGAGATACCTTAAGGTCTGACGTGTGGAAGAGGATAAGGCGAGGTTCTTTTCTGGAAGGGCCTCCGGATCAATCGACGCCTAAAACAGCCCGTATGGATACACGTCTCTCGTCGCCACCGCCATCTAAAAGGCCTCGCCGACATCCGTCGTTCAGAACGAAACGCACGAAGATCGAAGATAGACAGTGGAAGCAAATGCAGCTAACTAGGACCTGGCTGTCCCCAGCTACCGGGGGCCGGAACGGAGCGGACACAGGACACAGTGGTTGCGTGGTTGCTGACCGAATCGTAGACACATCTCGCAAATACAATTTCGTTTCCACCCTGAACTTCAACACGTGTCAAGCCATTATTTGCTTTGACGCACACTCTCTTAGACCGTCTCACCAAATCTGCATCACATTTAATTGTCGAACCGGATGATGTTGGTCCGCTCGAAGTGCTCGGCGACGGCCCTGTAGGTGGCCTGCGTGGGGTGGACGGAGTCCCAGAACATGTACTCGGACGGCTTCGCGCAGGTCGGGACCATATCGGTGCACAGCGGCCCCATCTCCAGGAGCCCGGTGCCGCAGCAGCCCTTGCTCGCCTCAACGAAACCTGCACCAGATCGGGCGTACAGCAAGCAGTTAATAGCAACAGTAGACGCCGTCTCGTATGCATGGCATGGGATGGGATCCCTGCACGGCTAGCAGTGCATGCGATCATGTGTGGGTGGTCGGATGGGCGGAGGCCCCTACTCACCGTACTTGTCGGGGTGGTCGACCATGTCCTTGAGCGGGCTGTAGATGTCGGCGTACACGGCCCTCGCCCCGGGCGAGCCGGCCTGGAACTCGGCGAGCATCCGCTGGAGCTTGGCGTTGTAGCACTCCGCCGCCGCGTTCTGCTCCGCGAGGCACCCCAGCGGCCTCGGCGGCTGCTGTAGCTCGGCCATCGTCAGCTGCAGCGGGAGGCACCCCACCGGCGGCAGCCCCGCCACCAGCATCCTCCGGGCGCCCAGATCGTACATGGCCTGCATGCATCAGTAGGTACTACATTGAGAGGCAGGGCCCGTTCACATTTGATGCATGAAGACGCATGCTTTAAACCACGTACGGTAACAGAATTCATGCTCTCGACTGGTTCCAGCTCGTGGTGGTGCACAGCTGCACATGACGCATCTGCATTCTACTGTAGGGATGATTATGACGCTTGCTTGCTGGAGCAGAGCGCCCGGCCTAGCTGCAATTGGTTCGTGCGTGCGTGATAACGCCACTGTCACTAGCCCAGTGCCTCACCGCCTTTCTTTCATGCGACGAGACAGGCGCGATTCTAGCGTGATTGCGCGTGTCCTCTTCCCACAAATGCAAGTGAAGATTTGCGGCCACTATCTACACGTCCCGGAATAAGCACACCCACACGTGACAGCTGTTCGTTTGTCAACGCCTACTTTGGTTATAGGAGTGCTATTTTAACTAATCTCTCCACAAAGTGCTCAACTAATTAAGCTCAAAGGTCTTTAGTGGGGCAGTCAAGCTCGATCTTGCTGATATTTTGGAAAAGGAGCAAGAAAAGAGATACGTACCTGAATGTAAGATCGAAGGTCGCCGATGAGGAGGTCATGGTACTGCTCGAGCGTGTACTTGCTCCTCCCCGACGGCAGCATGTAGTAGTTCATCATCATGTCGTTGGTCGCGGCGGACACGAGGAACACCGACTTCTTCACCACCTTGCTGGCCTTCCGGGCGCCTATCTTGCCAAGGAGCTGCTTGAAGTCCGCCAGCTGCGAGCCGAAGGTCGCCACGCCGGCGTTGGTGGCCGTGGCGTCGTCGAGGCCGGAGCCGGCGGACGCGAAGCAGACGCCCGTGGATAAGTCAGTGACCGTGAGGTTTGCGGCGCCGGAGCGGTACGCCGGGAGGAGCTCCTTGATGCCGAGCACCTCCACGAGGTAGTCGGTGAGGAGTTTCCCGTCGGAGAAGCGGCCCGTGGGCGCGCCCCCGGGGAACTCGCGGCCGTAGGGCGCGTGGTCGGCGCGGACCATGGTGGGGAGGACGTTGTTGTTGCCCGTGTCGAGCGTGGAGTCGCCGAACGCGAACACGGCCGGGATGTCCTGATGCGGGAGCCTCGGCAGCGGGGCGTCGTCCACGGCGATCGCCGCGACGGCAAGGTGGACGGCGGCCAGGACGACGAGAAGGGGCGCGAGCTTAGGCCCCATTTTTGGCAAACGAAACGCACGAGTTACGGGGCCGACCACAGTAGTGCAGCTGCCCGCGCTCGTGTTTATATAGCGAGCGTTGCCATGGGCGCGCGCCATTGCTATCTGTCACGATTCTTTTTTAGAAAGATTATTATCTGTCAAGACTGTCATGGCGCGAACCACTTACAATCTCAGCTCAGGAGAGGCAGGGACGATCGAGATGCCATTTGCGGCGACAGTAAGGACACGTCGAGTTACGTAGCCCCAATTCTGGGCAAAGAAAGGTTGGAAATGGTCCAAGTCATCACTGCATGTCACTGTGTCGCATCATAACACATGTACTTATCATGAGGAGCTGTCGACCTCCTTCTTTGTCGAACTGCCAACCAAATCACTGTATATAGATGTAGAAATGAGTAGACGAACCGTCCGGTTATAAATGGCGGGGGATGGGCTGCTTTTTCGGTTCACTGATTAATAGTTTTCGGCCTACGGTTGGTTCCCGTACAAGATAGGCCCACGCGAGTGTATATATATAACGGAAAATAGGCCCAGGGTCTCACACACCATGTGGCCGCACCGCGATGTTTCATTTTTCATTTTTTTTATTTTTTTTGCAAATTGGACTTACGATTATGGCCTGATATTTTTGGGCGATTCTACCCGAATCTTGAAGCCAGGGTTGTCAAAATAACATAGGTTCAAACTTCTTAGAGAATCTAGGGGAGGTCTGATTCTCAAGATTCTGAGAGAGTGGACCAAAAGAACTGGGTCGAGCATAAGAATCTCGTCTGGTGCATGGCGCAACAGTTTGCGAGGAAAATGGCCCATCTGGGCAAGCTTATGAGTTATGACTAACATGATTAACCTTCCTTCTCACATGTGATATCACATACCATGCCCTTGCGCAAGAAGGCATCTTGTTTCCTCGACGATGGAAACCACCAAGGATTTGTCGATTGCATCGTCGGTGATCTTGTGCATAGTGGTTGTGCAACCCGTTTCCAAGATGAATGGTTCAATGCTCCTTTAGAGTCTGGGTGTTGTGTTATTCATGTAGGCCGCTAGTTCATCTTTGAGTGCATAGAAGCATCTTGTCAAGAACCGACATGATACAAAGATCACCTCCCTGCATTGATTCCAAACCATCATGCCTGCACCTCTTGCTCCATTAACTTCAGTGAAGACACCATTGGCGTCTAGTTTACACCAGCCATTACGGGCTCGAAACCAATTCTCCGTTGGCCTAGGATTCCCCGCTCACAAGGAGTTTGAACTCTTTTTTCTGAGCATATGATCATAATGCAATGCAATTTTTCCATTCACCAGGTATGTTTGTGGGTGTTGGCGGATGCACATGAGCGGCTCAATATAGCTAGTGAGAAATTGTCGTGAAGCTTCTGTGAGTGGCGTCTTCGGGTGCATGAGCGCATTATGAACATGCCATATGCGCTACATAGTCATTAGTACCAATTGGCATTCGTCATTGCTACAACAGTGTATCAGCTAGAGAAGCCAATCCGGCCCAGTGTTGATGATGGTTTTAAACTTCGACATGTGCCAGGTCTCCTCCATAGCTTGCCAAAGGTCCCTTGATCTCGGACACCTATAGAAGACATGTAATGTATCCTCATCACATAATGGACGTATATCATTTTTGACGATATTTCTTTTTTGCTTTGTTTTCCATGGTTGCTAAAGAATGTTCACCACTCTCCAAGCTAAGACTCATACCTTTGGGGGAGTATGACACCCCTATATTGTGTTCTAGATGGCCCATCCGTCGTCTAGTTCCCTGCTCGTGGTGCACATAGAAGTGTGATGTTGCTCCTCAAGAGCGAACTTTGTAAGCACTTTGGATGTTGAAGATGCCCATTGGCTCAGGGGACCAAGCGATCACATAATCGAACCATCACAGAGAAAGCTTGATCTTAAAATTTATTTGATATCAATGGGAATGAAAGGCCACGGAGATCCCTGTTCCAGTGTCCTTGCTCGTTGATCAGCTTCGCGACCTGACGAAGCCTACATATTACATGGTTGGTGCCGACACGATAGGAAGGCGCCTGGTATAACCATGGGTCCCTCGATACCCTCACTTGCTTGCCACTACCAATGCTCCATATGAGGCCCTTCTTCAGAAGGTCCAGTGCATGGTGTATGGCATGCCGAATCGACGACACATTACTTGCAAAAACCATGTCCTTGTGTGAACCTTTAGTGTAATACTTAGCTTTTAGCACCCTTGCACGAAGGGAGCCCAGGCTTGTTACCATCTCTAGTCCTATCTCGCAAGCAAGACTTGATTAAACATGTGGAAGTCACGAAAGCCAATGCCCCCTTTGAACTTAGGTTAAACAATTTTATACCATGCCAACTAGTGTGTCTTTCTTTTTTCTTGTTTCGATCCCCACTAAAAGTTCTTGACTAAATTGGTTAGGTCATCATATATAGAGAAATGTAGCTTAAACACATCCATGATGTAGGCTGGGAGATCTTGACCAACCGATTTGATCATCGTTTCCTTACCTGCCTGTGAAAGAGTGACCCCCCTCACACACACAAACACACACATCATTATTCTCTTAGTCAACCTCTCGTGCAAATTCTGAAATGTCTCTCCATGCATACGAACTTTCATAGTGCAATCCCCAAGTATTTTTCTTAAAAGTCCATATTCTGCACATGTAATACTTGATGTACCTCATGCTGAGTCTCATTGGTGCAACATGCACCAAACTGGATTGAGCATTTTTTTGGATTGAGTAGTTGATGAGTCGTTGTTGCACACATGCCAATGACCTCCTTTATATGTGTAGCTCGATCTTAGTTCTCTTAAAAAAAGAGTATGGCATCCACATAAATAAGGTGGGAAACTCCCAATGCATTGGGGAACACTTCCACCAGATCTATGGCATTTTTTTCTATGCCCTACCTCAGAAGTGCAAATAGACTATTAGCCATATAAAGGAACATGAATAGAGAGAGGGGGTCACCTTACCAAAGCTCGCGCGACGGCGCGCATAAACAAATCCAAGAGACCTCTGTTACTACAAGAAATTTATAAATCCATGACAGATTTCTGGCGACGTTCCCAAAAACCATCACATATTGGCTTAAATCCGTGGCATTTTGGAATTCCCACCACTGATCAAAAGATAGCTCACGAGCCCCAATAAGGTGATTCTATGACGAAATCATGAAATTGTCATGGATTACAAACCATCACATACTACCACTGACCCGACCATGTCCCAATAAGGCAATTGAGGACACCCCAACAAAGCATCTTCTGCTTGTTATATTAAAAAAAACTAAAACCAACATAGTCTTGTAATAACATCATATATAATTCATATGATCTCATAAAAATATGAATAATTTATGCGAATGATCATAATATTTGCATCTATCTATTAGTGTCATTATCATCCATGTTAAAAGTAGTTTTTTGTTTGTTTTTAAGTGTAACTCAAGATTTCAATTAGATTTCAAGTAAGCCTTCCATCCATTTGATTTTTTTATATATTTCCTAGATAGAAGCTAATAAATATATAAGTACTAAAAATACGAGGTTCTCCTAACTTTGGAGGCCTTTTTTAGACAATGGTAGTTCGAATTTGAAGTAAATCCGGTAAATCGCTAGAAATTTGTCTTATGCCTATATAATATCAAATTAATTCAGAAACATGTCTATTGCTCTCCTATTTGTCATGGATTAGACCATAGACTCAACAATCATTATTTGCTTGATATGAAGTGTTTGTTCAGTTGCTCGATATATCCATTAACAAAGAAAAAATAAATAACTAGAAACTCGTTAATATCTAAATAATGACAAATAATTTTATAGAAATGCATAACTTTGACATGACAAATGTAATGTATTACGTTGTATATATAAGAAGTTTAGACAATTCTAGATAAACATTTTTGGAAGGTCCTATGCATGGTACCTAAACTTGGTATTTTGAACAGATAGAGAATAAAGAGATGGAACATGAACGTATATTAGTGCATAATAGTGGCAAGTTGTAGTGTAAATCTCAAGTACAATGACAAAAAATATAATTCATAGAGTTCAAACTTCATAGTTTGTCTATGATGCCTCTTGGAAGATGTATGAGTTACAAAGCAATGTGCAAACCATATTTTTAGGAATTATCTACATTTCTAAATACAATCTCATGAGGACATAATTAATAAGGCATCTTTTAACACAAGTGCCATAAAATTTTTTCCAATAAACATTTCTTGAGGGCCAGGGGCCGCATATTTTTACATTTGAGTGTGATTTTATCTTGCTTTGTAAAAAACATAAACATACAAAATTATCTTGAGTTGTCACATATGCAACCAAGTATGATTTTTTGAAGTTCATTTATTACTTTTCTTCATATGTCTAATTTGTAATAATATTAAAAAGCAAGAATCCTAATGAAATTAGATGGCATGAATATGAATATAGTAAAAAACAGACACATGGGGGCCAACATGAAGTAGGGCCATTACCAGCCACCTAAGAGCAAAAACACCAAAGTTTGATAGGGGTCAAAGGAAAGTGCGCGAGAAGAAAACTTTCAAGTCGTTTACGTGGGGAGTCAACTATTTATGAGCCAACTATCGGTGTACAAAAGTATGGGTACTTCTGTACCCCTTACTTGTGCACGGGTAGTTGATGACCCACAAGTGTAGGGGATCTATCGTAGTCCTTTTGATAAGTAATAGTGTCGAACCCAACGAGGAGCGGAAGGAAATGACAAGCGGTTTTCAGTAAGGTATTCTCTGCAAGCACTGAAATTATCGGTAACATATAGTTTTGTGATAAGGTAATTTGTAACGGGTAACAAGCAATGAAAGTAAATAAGGTGCAGCAAGATGGCTCAAACCTTTTTGTAGCAAAGGACAAGCCTGAACAAGTTCTTATATGAGAAAAGCGCTCCAGAGGACACATGGGAATTATCGTCAAGCTAGTTTTCATCACACTCATATGATCCGCGTTCGTTACTTTGATAATTTGGTATGTGGGTGGACCGGTGCTTGGGTACTGCCCTTTCTTGGACAAGCATCCCACTTATGATTAACCCCTATTGCAAGCATCCACACCTACAAAAGAAGTATTAAGGTAAACCTAACCATAGCATGAAACATATGGATCCAAATCAGCCCCTTATGAAACAACTCAGAAACTAGGGTTTAAACTTCTTTCACTCTAGGAACCCATCATCTACTTATTACTTTCCAATGCCTTCCTCTAGGACCAAACAATGGTGAAGTGTCATGTAGTCGACGTTCACATAACACCACTAGAGGAGAAACAACATACATCTCATAAAAATATCGAACGAATACAAAATTCACATGACTACTTATAGCAAGGCTCCTCCCATGTCCTCAGGAACAAACGTAACTACTCACAAATCATATTCATGTTCATAATCAGAGGGGTATAAGGATCTGAATATACGATCTTCCACCAAGTAAACCAACTAGCATCAACTACAAGGAGTAATCAACAATACTAGCAATCTACAGGTACCAATCTGAGGTTTTGGTACAAAGATTGGATACAAGAGATGAACTAGGGTTTGAGAGGAGATGGCGCTAGTGAAGATGTTGATGGAGATTGACCCCCTCCTGATGAGAGGATCATTGGTGATGACGATGGTGATGATTTCCCCCTCCCGAAGGGAAGTTTCCCTGGCAGAACAGCTCCGCCGGAGCCCTAGATTAGTTTCGCCAAGGTTCCGCCTCGTGGCGGCGGAGTTTCGTCCCGTAAGCTTGCTTATGATTTTTTTTCCAGGGTAAAAAATTTCATATAGTAGAAGATGGCCACCGAAGGGCTGTCAGGGGGCCCACGAGGCAGGGGGCGCGCCCCAGGGGGGCACCTCCCACCCTTGTGGACAGGGTGTGGGCCCCCTGATGTTGATTCCTTTGCCAGTATTTTTTATTAATTCCAAAAATGACTTTCGCATAGTCTCAGGACTTTTGGAGCTGTGAAGAATAGGTCTCTAATATTTGCTCCTTTTCCAGCCCAGAATCCCGGTGTCGAGGAAGCTGATCCACGAACACCTATGGGACCGGCGGACCGAGCCCCTTTCGGTTCGGCAGGGGGCAGAGATCGCACGAAGAGCGGATCGAGGCGAAGCACACGAGCAGTTTACCCAGCTTCGGAGCTCTCCGGAGAGATAACACTCCTACTGCTGCATGTCTGAGTGTATTGAGTTCTTGCTCGGGAGCGCTGAGTGCTACAGTACACCCCAGCTGCTAACGAGACCGAGCATGAGTGTTTTTCTGCCTTCGAACTGAGCCGAACCCCCTTTACGTTGCGCATGGGCCTCCTTTTATATGCTCAAGGGGTCACCGACAGGTGGCAACGTAGATGAGGGTAAAAATGGAAAAGGAGTTGCGGTTGCTACAACTACCTGTACAGTGTATCCTACCTAACCCTGACGGCAGGGGACAAAGGCATTAAATGCCCGTCTGTGTCGCCCAAATAGTGCAGAAAAGGACCGTCAGGGACGCCACCGTTCGCCATGATGGTAATCTTGTCAGCGTTGCTTGCCACCTCGCACCGCTGGCTGCACAGCCTCTTGCCACGTGCGCCTGGAAAGGCCCCAGGGCGACACGTTGGTGGATGCGCTGGAGCGTGGGTACAGGGCGGTAGCTTGTCGCGGCAAGCGCCTTGCCGCGGTCGTTGCCTTGTCGCGTCCGGAAGCTTGTCGCTCACCGGGCCTTGCCGGGACGCGTGGCGCGTCGCGGTAAGTTCCTTGAGATGCCTTGGTTGGCCTTCCCGGCAAGCTCCTCTTGCCGGGGCCTTGTCTCCTTGGCTTGAATACTTTGTTCTTGAATGGCTCCATAGGAACCACGGAGGACCTTGGCGGTCGCCCGGCAAGCCTTGCCGCGGGGTGCTGCAACTGTCCGTGCACAAGTTCGGGATACTAGGGTACCCCTAGTCTAGTACACCGACACCCGGCGGCTGACATTCTCCCTCTTCATGTAAACCTTGTAAAATAAGAGAGAATAGGCATAAGTATTGTGATATATCATGTAATAACAGCCCATAATGCAATAAATATCAATATGAAAGCATGATGCAAAATGGTAGTATCAACTCCCTCAAGCTTAGACCTCGCTTGTCCTCAAGCGGAAGCCGATATCGAAAAATATGTCCACATGTTTAGAGATAGAGGTGTCGATAAAATAAAATACGGACATGAGGGCATCATGATCATTCTTATAACAGCAACATATATATATTTTGTCATATGATTACTTATGCTAAAGTAACAATTTATTCACAATGTCAAGTATGAATCAAAAACTTCATTGAAAACTAACAAACTATGATCTTGGTCATGGAGGCAATTGCAATTTATCATAACATCGAAAAGAGTCAATATAAGAGCTTTTCAGCAAGTCCACATACTCAACCATCATTTAGTCTTTCACAATTGCCCAACACTCATGCAATACTTATGGGTATGGAGTTTCAATCGGACACAGAGCAAGATAGGGGCTTATAGTGTTGCCTCCCAACCTTTTACTCAAGGGTAATGTCAACAATAATAGTTCATGCTAACTTACATCCAATTGGATATATATATATCAGGATCTTTCCAACACAAGGTGCTTGCCAAAGAATGAAATATAAAAAGGAAAGGTGAAGATCACCATGACTCTTGCATAATGTATAAGACAAAAATAAAAGATAGGCCCTTTGCAAAGGGAAGTAGAGGTTGTCATGTGCTTTTATGGTTGGATGCACGAAATTTTAATGCAAAAGAACGTCACTTTATATTGCCACTTGTGATAGAGACCTTTATTATGCAGTCCGTCGCTTTTATTACTTCCATATCACAAGATCATATAAAGCTTATTTTCTCCACACTAATAAGTCATACATATTTAGAAAGCAATTTTTATTGCATGCAACATGATAACTTACTTGAAGGATCTTACTCAATCCACAGGTAGATATGGTGGACTCTCATGGCAAAACTGATTTAAGGGTGTTTTGGAAGCACAAGTAATATATCTACTTGATGCAAGGAATTTGGCTAGAAAGAGGGAGAAAGGCAAGCTCAACATGTTGGATGATCCATGACAATATACTTTATTTCATATATAAGACAACATAACCCATTATGTTGTCTTCCTTGTCCGACGTCAACTCTTTAGCATGTCATGTTTTAATGAGTGCTCACAATCATAAAATATGTCCAAGATAGTATATTTGTATGTGAGAACCTCTCTTTCTTTATTACTTCCTATTAATTGCAACAATGTCCAAAACTATGTTTGCCAACTCTCAACAACTTTTATTCATCATACTCTTTATATGTGAAGTCATTACTCTCCATAAGATCAATATTATCTCTTTACTTATTTTTATTATTTCTTATTCTTTTTATTCCCTCAAGATCACAACAAAACAGCAAAGCCCTTCACTCAACACTAATATTTATTATATATAGCTCACGGACTCGATTACAAAGAGGGGTCATAAGGCAAAGCTCAAAACTAAATCATACCAAAACTTTATTCTACTAGATCAAGATATTTCTAAAAGGATCGAACTAAGTAAGACAGTAAAGATAGGAGTGTGATGGTGATACGATACCGGGGCACCTCCCCCAAGCTTGGTAGTTGCCAAGGGGAGTGCCGATACCCATGTGATTATGTCTCCTTTGCTGGTGAAGAGGCTATTGTTATTGATGATGTAGGCTTGTCATCCATCTTCCAAGGAATAGGCTCCCCATCATAGAAAGATGATCGAGTCTCCGGGATCCTCAAATCTGCAGCCAAACTCATCCTCTTGATTCTATATTCATACTCACAGTTTTGGTTTTGCAGATCATAGATTTGGGCTTGGAGGTGCTCGATCTTCTCATGAAGCTTGAAGATGGTCTCCTCAATGTTCTTGGCATCCAGCTTATGGTTGTTGGTGAACTCCGCGATCATCATGTGGTTGGAGTTGAGTCCATGTTCCACCATCCCTTGGCACTTGAAAACTTGTTGTTCCATTGCTTCAAGTTTTGTCTCCACACTTCCAGTCCTCTTTGGTCCCTCAACATCGCGGATCTGCAGCACCCCCTCACGCATCTCAATGGTTTGAGGGTGTCGCGGCACCTCCGTGAGATAGGGGTTGATGACTTTCTCGAAAAACTTGTCCTTGGGGGCGCTTGAATACATCATGGTGATCTAGATCTGTCAGAAAAACAGCTCGAAACAAAGACAAAGGATATTTGCGTGATATGGTGGTCAAAACCTTCGGGAGATTATATAATGAATTTTTACCGACCAAAAGA
This sequence comes from Triticum timopheevii, assembly GCA_963921465.1. NCBI lineage: Eukaryota > Viridiplantae > Streptophyta > Magnoliopsida > Poales > Poaceae > Triticum > Triticum timopheevii. The sequence continues at coordinate 498,935,767 of OY997266.1, read as the reverse complement.
AGTATCGTGCAAGAAAACAGAGTCCGGAGAGCACACGAGGTGCCCACGAGGTAGGGGGCGCACCCAGGGGGTAGGGCGCGCCCTTCACCCTCGTGGACGCCTCGTGTCCTTCCCGGACTACTTATAATTTTCCTATGTTCTTAAATATTCCAAAACAGAGATAAATTGTTGTTAGAACTTTTTTGGAGTCGGTTTACTTACCGTACCACGTACCTATTCCTTTTCGGAGTCTGGAACATTCTGGAAAGTGTCCCTTATGTGTTCCTCCGGGGTTATGGTTTCAATAACATTACTTTGAATATTTATTGGATTACCTGAGATATAATGTTTGATTCTTTGACCATTCACCACCTTCGTATTTTTGCCTTCAAAGTTGTTGATTTTTATGGCTCCGGAACGATAGACTTCCTTGACAACGTAAGGGCCTTCCCATTTAGAGAGAAGTTTCCCTGCAAAAAATCTTAAACGAGCGTTGAAAAGCAACACATAATCACCAACATTAAACTCACTCTTTTGTATCCTTTTGTCATGCCATCTTTTAACTTTTTCCTTAAACAATTTGGCATTTTCATAGGCTTGAGTTCTCCATTCATCAAGTGAGCTAATTTCAAATAACCTCTTCTCACCGGCAAGTTTGAAATCATAATTGAGCTCTTTAATAGCCCAATATGCCTTATGTTCTAGTTCAAGAGGTAAGTGACATGCTTTTCCATAAACCATTTTATATGGAGACAAAACCATAGGATTTTTATATGCAATTATGTAAGCCCATAATGCATCATCAAGTTTCTTGGACCAATTCTTTCTAGATCTATTAATAGTCTTTTGCAAAATTAATTTAATCTCTCTGTTACTCATCTCTACTTGGCCACTAGACTTTGGGTGATAAGGAGATGCAATTCTATGGATAACATCATACTTAGCAAGCATTTTACGAAAAGCACCATGAATGAAATGTGAACCACCATCAGTCATTAAGTATCTAGGGACTCCAAACCTCGGGAAAATAACTTCTTTAAGCATCTTAATAGAGGTGTTGTGATCAACACTACTAGTTGGAATAGCTTCTACCCACTTAGTAAGGTAATCAACAGCAACTAAGATATGTGTGTACCCATTAGAGGAAGGAAATGGTCCCATATAATCAAAGCCCCAAACATCAAATGGTTCAATACCAAGAGAATAGTTCATAGGAATTTCTTGATGTCTACTAATATTACCAATTCTTTGACATTCATCACAAGACAAGATAAACTTACGGGCATCCTTGAAGAGAGTAGGCCAATAAAAACCAGATTGCAATACCTTATGTGCAGTTCTATCTCCAGCGTGGTGTCCTCCATATGCCTCGGAGTGACACTTGCGTAGGATCTGTTCCTGTTCAAGCTCAGGTACACAACGTCTAATAACACCATCTACTTTTTCTTTATAAAGATGTGGGTCATCCCGGAAGTAATGTCTTAAATCATAGAAAAACTTTTTCTTTTGCTGGTATGTGAAACTAGGTGGTATAAATTTGGCAACAATGTAATTACCATAATAAGCATACCATGGAGCAGTACGAGAAGCATTTATGATAGCTAATTGTTCAGCAGGAAAGCTATCATCAATAGGTAGTGCATCATCAAGAACATTCTCTAACCTAGACAAGTTGTCTGCAACAGGGTTCTTAGCTCCCTTTCTATCAATAATATGCAAATCAATTTCTTGTAGTAGGAGAACCCATATAATAAGTCTAGGTTTAGCATCTTTCTTTTCCATAAGATATTTAATAGCAGCATGATCAGTGTGAACAGTTACTTTAGAGTCAACAATATAAGGTCTGAACTTATCACAAGCAAATACAATTGCTAAAAATTCTTTTTCAGTAGTAACATAATTTCTCAAGGCACTGTCTAGAGTTTTACTAGCATATTGAATAACATTTAGTTTCTTATCAAATCTTTGTCCTACAACAGCACCTACAGCATAATCACTAGCATCACACATAATTTCGAAGGGTAAATTCCAATCAGGTGGCTGAACAATAGGTGCAGAAATCAAAGCTTTCTTAAGTATTTCAAATGCTTCTACACAATCATTATCAAAGACAAAAGGAATATCTTTTTGCAATAAATTGGTCAGCGGCCTAGAAATTTTAGATAAGTCCTTAATGAACCTCCTATAAAAACCGGCGTGACCAAGGAAACTTCTTATACCTTTAGTGTCCTTGGGACACGACATCTTTTCAATGGCATCAACTTTAGCCTTATCAACTTCAATACCTCTTTTAGAGATTTTGTGTCCCAAAACAATGCCTTCATTAACCATAAAGTGGCACTTCTCCCAATTCAAGACAAGACTAGTGTCTTCGCATCTCTGCAAAACTCGATCAAGGTTGCTCAAGCAATCATCAAAAGAGGATCCATAAACGGAGAAATCATCCATGAATACCTCACAAATCTTTTCACAAAAGTCAGAGAATATATCCATCATGCATCTTTGAAAGGTAGTAGGTGCATTACATAAACCAAAAGGCATACATCTATAAGCAAAAGTACTGAAAGGGCAAGTAAAAGTGGTCTTTTCTTGATCCTCTGCTGACATAGGTATTTGAGAGAAACTAGAGTAACCATCTAGAAAGCAAAAATGTGTATGTTTGGATAGTCTTTATAGCATTTGATTAATAAAAGGTAAAGGGTAATGATCTTTTTAGTAGTTTTATTTATTTTGCGGAAATCAATTACCATCCTATAACCTGTAACAATTCTTTGGGGGATCAATTCATCTTTATTACTAGGAACGACAGTAATACCTCTCTTCTTAGGGACACAATGGACAGGACTTACCCACTTACTATCAGCAATGGGATAAATTATACCTGCATCTAGGAGCTTTAGTAATTCCTTTCTTACCACTTCCTTCATCTTAGGATTTAACCGTCGTTGCTGATCAATAACTGGTTTGGCGTCTTCCTCCAATTTTATTTTGTGTTGACATAGAGTGGGACTAATGCCCTTAAGATCATCAAGAGTATAGCCAATAGCAGCTCGGTGCTTCTTCAGAGTTTTCAATAATCTCTCCTCTTCCTGCTCTGAAAGGTTAGCACTAATAATAACATGATATATTTTCTTTTCATCAAGATAAGCATTTTTAAGAGTATCAGGTAATGGTTTAAGCTCGAACACGGTATCACCCTTGGGTGGTGGAGGATCCCCTAGAAGTTCAACTGGCAAGTTGTGTTTTAAAATAGGTCCTCGTTTAAAGAATACTTTATCTATTTCCCTTCTTTCATTCATAAACATATCATTTTCATGGTCTAGAAAATATTATTCTAAAGGAACAGTAGGAGGCACGGCTGTAGAAGCAAGACCAATGATTTCATCCTTACTAGGCAATTCTTTATCATGGGGTTGTCTACGAAATTTAGCAAAATTAAACTCATGAGACATATCCCCCAAACCAATAGTAACAACATCCTTCTCGAAATCAATCTTAGCATTAACAGTATTCAAGAAGGGTCTACCAAATATAATGGGACAAAAGTCATCTTGTGGGGAACCAAGAACAAGAAAATCAGTAGCATATTTAATTTTCCTACATAAGACTTCAACATCTCTAACAATCCCAATTGGTGAAATAGTATCTCTATTGGCAAGCTTAATTGTAACATCAATTTCTTCTACCTCGACAGGTGCAATACCATGCATAATTTCTTCATACAAGGAATAAGGTATTGCACTGGCACTAGCACCCATATCACATAAGCCATGATAACAATGATCTCCTATTTTAACAGAAATAACAGGCATGCCCACAACAGGTCTATGTTTCTTAGCATCGGGTCTAGCAATTCTAGCAGCTTGATCACAGAAATAAATAACATGCCCATCAATATTATCAGCCAAGAGATCTTTAACCATAGCAAATACTAGGCTCAACTTTAATTTGCTCAGGAGGTGTATATGTTCTAGTATTACTCTTATGAACCACAATTGAAGCTTTAGCATGATCCTTTATCCTAACAGGGAAAGGTGGTTTCTCAATATAAGTAGTAGGAACAATAGGATCATCATAAGTGATAGTCTTTTCTTCAACTTTAATAGGTGCAACTACTTTTACTTTAGTGGGAGGATTATATTTAAACCACTTCTCCTTAGGGAGATCAACATGAGTAGCAGATGATTCATAGAAAGAAGCTACTATCTTAGAGTCAAGTCCATATTTAGTGCTAAATCCACGAAAAGCATCGGTATCTATAAAAGATTTAACACAATCAAACTTAAGTGTCATACCTGACTCCTTACCATCGTCGGAATCCCAATCTTCAAAGTTGCTTTAATTCTTTCCAATAAATCCCATTTGAATTCAATAGTCTTCATCATAAAAGACCCAGCACAAGAAATATCAAGCATGGTGCGATTATTGAGAGAAAGCCGAGCATAATTTTTTTGAATAATCATTTCTCTTGAGAGCTCATGATTGGGGCATGAATATAACATTGACTTAAGCCTCCCCCAAGCTTGAGTGATGCTTTCTCCTTCACGAGGCCGGAAATTATATATGTAATTATGATCACGATGAACAAGATGCATACGATAAAAATTCTAATGAAATTCCAATTTCAATCGGTTGTAGTTCCATGATCCCATATCATCAGATAGCTTAAACCATGTCAATGCGTCTCCCTTCAAAGATAAAGGGAAGACCTTATTCTTGATAACATCCTCAGGCATACCTGCAAGCTTAAATAATCCACAAACTTCATCCACATAGATTAGGTGCAAGTCGGGATGTAATGTTCCATCTCCTATAAAAGGATTAGCTAGCAGTTTCTCTACCATACCCAAAGGAATTTCAAAGTGAACATTTTCAGTAGGTTCAGTAGGTTGAGGAGCAACTCTTTGCTCTACTGGTCTGGGTGAAGATACCCCGAACAAGCCCCTCAAAGGATTAGTTTCCATAGTAACAGGTGACAGAAAATTTCAGCACACTACATAAATGTTTCCTTACCAAGTTCCACTCACCAAAAGCACTACACTCCCCGGCAACGGCGCCAGAAAAGAGTCTTGATGACCCACTAGTGTAGGGGATCTATCATAGTCCTTTCAATAAGTAAGAGTGTCGAACCCAACGGGGAGCAGAAGGAAATGACAAGCGGTTTTCAGTAAGGTATTCTCTGCAAGCAGTGAAATTATCGGTAGCAGATAGTTTTGTGATAAGGTAATTTGTACCGGGTAACAAGCAATGAAAGTAAATAAGGTGCAGCAAGATGGCCCAATCCTTTTTGTAGCAAAGGACAAGCCTGAACAAGTTCTTATATGAGGAAAGCGCTCTGATGACCCACAAGTCTAGGGGATCTATCATAGTCTTTTTGATAAGTAAGAGTGTCGAACCCAACGAGGAGCAGAAGGAAATGACAAGCGGTTTTCAGTAAGGTATTCTCTGCAAGCACTGAAATTGTAGGTAACAGATAGTTTTGTGATAAGATAATTTGTAATGGGTAACAAGCAATGAAAGTAAATGAGGTGCAGCAAGGTGGCCCAATCCTTTTTTAGCAAAGGACAAGCCTGGACAATTTCTTCTAATGAAGAAAAGCGCTCCCGAGGACACATGGGAATTATCGTCAAGCTAGTTTCATCATGCTCATATGATTCACGTTCGGTACTTTGATAATTTGATATGTGGGTGGACCGGTGCTTGAGTACCGCCCTTACTTGTACAAGCAACTCACTTATGATTAACCCCTATTGCAAGCATCCGCAACTACAAAAGAAGTATTAAGGTAAACCTAACCACATCATTAGACATATGGATCCAAATCAGCCCCTAACGAAGGAACGCATAAACTAGGGTTTAAGCTTCTGTCACTCTAGCAACCCATCATCTACTTATTACTTCCCAATGCCTTCCTCTAGGCCCAAATAATGGTGAAGTGTCATGTAGTCGACGTTCACATAACACCACTAGAGGAGAGACAACATACATCTCATCAAAATTTCGAACGAATACCAAATTCACATGACTACTAATAGCAAGACTTCACCCATGTCCTCAGGAACAAACAGAACTACTCACAAAGCATACTCATGTTCATAATTAGAGGAGTATTAATGTGCATAAAGGATCTAAACATATGATATTCCACCAATTAAACCAATTAGCATCAACTACAAGGAGTAATCAACACTACTAGCAACCCACAGGTACCAATTTGTGGTTTTGATACAAGAGATGAACTAGGGTTTGGAGGGGAGATGGTGCTGGTGAAGATGTTGATGGAGATTGACCCCCTCCCTATGAGAGTATCATTGGTGATGATGATGGTGATGATTTCCCCCTCCCGGAGGGAAGTTTCCCCGGCAGAACAGCTCTGCCGGAGCTCTAGATTGGTTCTGCCAAGGTTCCGCCTCGTGGCGGCGGAGTTTCGTCTCGTGAGCTTCCCCCTGATTTTTTCCAGGACGAAAGACCTCATATAGCAGAAGATGGGCACCGGAGGGCCACCAGGGGGCCCAGGAGACAGGGGCGCGCTCAATGGGGGGGGGGGGGGGCGCCCCCACCCTCCTGGCCAGGGTGTGGGCCCCCTCAGGTACTTTCTTTGCTCATAAATTCTTATTAAATCCAAAAATGACTTTCGTGGAGTTGCAGGACTTTTGGACCTGTGCAGAATAGGTTTCCAATATTTGCTCCTTTTCCAGCCAGAATCCCAGCTGCCGGCATTCCCCCTCTTCATGGTAAACCTTGTAAAATAAGAGAGAATAGCCATAAGTATTGTGACATAACGTGTAATAACAGCCCATAATGCAATAAATATTGATATAAAAGCATGCTGCAAAATGGACGTATGAACTCCCCAAGCTTAGACATCGCTTGTCCTCAAGCGGAACCCGAAATCGAAAAATATGTCCACGTGTTTAGAGATAGAGGTGTCGATAAAAATGAAATACAGACATGAGGGTATCATGATCATTCTTATAACATCAAAATATGTAGATTTTGTCATATGATTTCTTATGATCAAGTAACAATCTATTCACAATGTCAAGTATGGAACATAAACTTCATTGGGAACTAACAAACTATAATCTCAGTCATTGAAGCAATTGCAATTTATCATAACATCAGAAGGAGTCAAGAATAGAGCTTTTCAGCAAGTCCACATACTCAACTATCATATAGTCTTCTACAATTGCTAACACTCACACAATACTTATGGTTATTAAGTTTTAATCGGACACTGAGAAACATAGGGGCTTATAATGTTGCCTCCCAACGTATTCACCTTTAGGTGATGTCAACAATAATAGTTCATGCTAACGAACATCCAATTGGATATTTATATCAGGATCTTTCTAACATGAGGTGCTTGCCAAAGGATAAAATGAAAAAAGGGAAAGGTGAAGATCACCTTGACTCTTGCATAAAGTAAAGGACAAAAAGTAGCAGATAGGCCCTTCACAGAGGGAAGCAGAGGTTGTCATGCACTTTTAGGGTTGGATACACAAAATCTTAGTGCGAAAGAACGTCACTTTATATTGCCACTTGTATATGGACCTTTATTATGCAGTCCGTCGCTTTCATTGCTTCCATAACAAGCTCGTATAAAGTTTATTTTCTCCGTACTAATAAGTCATGCATATTTAAAGAGAAATTTTTATTGCTTGCACCGATGACAACTTACTTGAAGGATCTTACTCAATCCATAGGTAGATATGGTGGACTCTCATGGCAAAACTAGGTTTAAGGATATTTGGAAGCACAAGTAGTATCTCTACTTGGTGCTAGGAATTTTTGGCTAGCATGAGGGGGGAAGGCAAGCTCAACATGTTTGAATGATCCATGACAATATACTTTAACTGAGATGCGAGAAAACATAAACCATTACATTGTCTTCCTTGTCCAACATCAACTTTTTAGCATGTCATACTTTAATGAGTGCTCACAATCATAAAAGATGTCCAAGATAGTATATTTATATGTGAAAACCTCTCTTTCCTTATTACTTCCTATTAATTGCAACGATGACCAAAACTACGCTTATCAACTCTCAACAACTTTTAAGCCTCATACTTTCTATGTGTGAGTTCATTACTATCCACAAGATCGATATGAACTCTTTTATTCTTTTTATTCTTTCTATTTTTTCTCAAGATCCTAGCAAGATAGCAAAGCCCTTTAACTCAACACTAATTTTTATTATAGATAACTCACGGACTCGATTACATAGAGATCACAAAGCAAAACTCAAAACTAATTCATACCAAGACTTCAATCTACTAGATCAAGATATTACTAAAGGATCGAACTAAGTAAAATGGTAAAGATAGGAGTGTGATGGTGATACGATACCGGGGCACCTCCCCCAAGCTTGGCAGTTGCTAAGGAGAGTGCCCATACCCATGTGATTATGTCTTCTGAGGTGGTGAAGTAGGAGTTGTCGATGATGTAGGCTTGTTTCTCAGCTTACGCTTGAGAATGGAATTTTGCTCCCTTAAATCATCGATCTCCCGCTCGAGGCTTAATATTCTTTTGCATAATTCCTGTTTGTTTTCCTGCAAGAGACAAAAAGGGATAAACTCGATCTTGGGCTTCTTTACTCTATCAGGAAGGCTTGACTTCTTAAACTCCACGTGCATATCCCCCGGTTGAGGTAATGGGACTTCGTCTTCGTCTGAGCTTGTCCCCTCCTTTCCCTTAGGCTCATAGCCTTCTTCTTCCTCAGTGGTCTAGCCACAATGGTCCAAGTCCCCATAGACTTTAGGGTTTGCAAGGTAATCAGCCACATAGCTTTCTCCCTCCGAATCCTGAGATGACATGTTGCTCAAATCTGTGGCAGAAACAGCTCGAAACGAAAACATAAGATTTTTGCATGATACGGTGGTCAAAACTTTCAGGAGATTATATAATGAATTTTTTACCGACCAAAATACGTAATGTGCAAGAAAAAGGAGTCTGAGGGACACACGAGGTGGCCACGAGACAGGGGGGGCACGCCCAGGAAGGGTGGGCGCGCCCTCCACCCTCGTGGAGGCCTCGTGTCCCTCTCGGATTACTTTTTCTTTCCAAAATTCTTAAATATTCCAAAACGGATAAAAATTGCCATTAGAATTGTTTTGCAGTCGGTTTACTTACCGTATCACATACCTATTCCTTTTCGGAGTCTGAAACGTTCTGGAACGTGTCCCTTATGTATTCCTCCGGGGTTACGGTTTCAATAATATTAGTTTCAATATTGATGGGATTACCTGAGATATAATGTTTAATTCTTTGACCGTTCACCACCCTCGGACTTGTCTTCGAAGTTGTTGATTTTTATGGCACCGGAACGATAGACCTCCTCGATAACGTAAGGACCTTCCCATTTAGAGAGAAGTTTTCCTGCAAAAAATCTTAAATGAGAGTTGAATAGTAACACATAATCACCTACGTTAAATTCTCGCTTTTGTATCCTTTTGTCATGCCGGCGTTTGCCCTTTTGATTGAATAGCTTGGCATTCTCATAGGCTTGGGTTCTCCATTCATCAAGTGAGATAATATCAAATAACCTCTTCTCATCAGCAAGTTTGAAGTCATAGTTGAGCTCTTTAATAGCCCAATATGCTTTATGTTCAAGTTCAAGAGGTAAGCGACATGCTTTTCCATAAACCATCTTATACGGAGACATACCCATAGGATTTTTATATGCAGTTCTATAGGCCCATAATGCATCATCAAGTTTCTTGGACCAATTCTTTCTAGATCTATTAACAGTCTTTTGCAAAATTAATTTGAGCTCTCTATTGCTCAACTCTACTTGACCACTAGACTGTGGGTGATAAGGAGACGCGATTCTATGATTAACATCATACTTAGCAAGCATTTTAGGGAAAGCACCATGAATAAAATGTGAACCACAATCAATCATGAGATATCTAGGGACTCCAAACCTTGGAAAAATAACTTCTTTAAGCATCTTAATAGAGGTGTTATGATCAGCACTACTAGTTGGAATAGCTTCTACCCATTTAGTATCGTAATCAACAGCAACTAAAATATGTGTGTAACCATTAGAGGCAGGAAAAGGTCCCATATAATCAAAGCCCCAAACATTAAATGGTTCAATAACAAGAGAATAATTCATAGGCATTTCTTGACGTCTACTAATATTACCAATTCTTTGACATTCATCACAAGAGAAGACAAACTTACGAGCATCTTTGAAGAGAGTAGGCCAATAAAAAATGGATTGCAGTACCTTATGTGCAGTTTTATCTCCGGCATAGTGTCCTCCATATGATTCAGAGTGACACCTGCGTAGGATCTGTTCATGTTCATGCTCAGGTACATAATGTCTAATAACACCATCTACTCCTTCTTTATAAAGGTGTGGGTCATCCCAAAAGTAATGTCTTAAATCATAAAAGAACTTTTTCTTTTGCTGGTATATGAAACTAGGTGGTATAAATTTAGCAACAATGTAATTAGCATAATAAGCATACCAAGGAGCAGTACGAGAAGCATTAATGACCGCTAATTGTTCATCAGGAAAGCTATCATCAATAGGTAGTGGGTCATCAAGAACATTCTCTAGCCTAGACAAGTTGTCTGCAACTGGGTTCTCAGCTCCCTTTCTATCAATAATATGCAAATCAAATTCTTGAAGCAAGAGAACCCATCTAATAAGCCTAGGTTTAGCATCTTTCTTTTCCATAAGATATTTAATAGCAGCATGATCGGTGTGAATAGTAACTCTAGAATCAACAATGTAAGGTCTGAACTTATCACAAGCAAATACAACTGCTAAGAATTCTTTTTCAGTAGTAGCATAATTTCTCTGGGCAGTATCAAGAGTCTTATTAGCATACTGGATAACATTCAATTTCTTATCAACTCTTTTCCCTAGAACAACACCTATAACATAATCACTAGCATCACACATAATTTCAAAAGGTAAATTCCAATCAGGTGGCTGAACAATAGGTGCTGTAATCAAAGCTTTCTTAAGTATTTCAAATGCTTCTACACAATCTTCATCAAAGACAAAAGGAATACCTTTTTGCAATAAATTAGTCAGAGGCCTAGAGATTTTAGAAAAGTCCTTAATGAACCTCCTATAAAAATCGGCACGACCAAGGAAACTTCTTATACCTTTTATGTCCTTGGGACATGGCATCTTTTCAATAGCATCAACTTTAGCTTTATCAACTTCAATACCTCTCTCGGAAATCTTATGCCCCAAGACAATGCCTTCATTAACCATAAAGTGGCACTTTTCCCAATTCAACACGAGACTAGTGTCTTCACATCTCTGCAAAACTCGATCAAGGCAGCTCAAGCAATCATCAAAAGAGGATCCATAAACGGAGAAATCATCCATGAATACCTCACAAATCTTTTCACAGAAGTGAGAGAATATAGCCATCATGCATCTTTGAAAGGTAGCAGGTGCATTACATAAACCAAAAGGCATACGTGTATAAGCAAAACTACCAAAAGGGAAAGTGAAAGTAGTTTTTGATTGACCCTTCACTGACACAGGTATTTGAGAGAACCCAGAATAACCATCTAGAAAGTAGAAATGTGTGTGTCTGGATAGTCTTTCTAGCATTTGATCGATAAAAGGTAAAGGGTAATGATCTTTCTAAGTAGCTTTATTTAATTTACGGAAATCAATTACCATCCTATAACCTGTAATAATTCTTTGCGGAGTCAATTCATCTTTATCATTTGGAACAACAGTAATACCTCCCTTTTTAGGGACACAATGGACAGGGCTTACCCATTCACTATCAGCAATGGGATAAATTATACCTGCCTCGAGGAGCTTTAGTATCTCCTTTCTTACCACTTCTTTCATCTTAGGATTCAATCGTTGTTGAGGATCTCTAACTGGTTTGGTATGGTCCTCCAAATTAATTTTGTGTTGGCATAACGTGGGAGTAATGCCCTTGAGATCATCCAGAGTATATCCAATAGCAGCACGATGCTTCTTCAGAGTTTTCAATAATCTTTCTTCTTCTTGCTCTGAAAGTTTAGCACTAATAATAACATGATATATTTTCTTTTCATCAAGATAAGCATACTTAAGATTATCAAGTAATGGTTTGAGTTCAAACACGGGATCACCCTTGGGTGAAGGGGGATCCCCTAGAATTTCAACGGGTAGGTTGTGTTTCAGAATAGGTTCCTGTTGAAGGAACACTTCATCTATTTCCCTTCTTTCCTTCATAAACATATCATTTTCATGGTCTAGCAAATATTGCTCTAATGGATCAGCAGGAGGCACGACAATAGAAGTAAGACCAATAATCTCATGCTAACTAGGTGATTCTCTATCACGAGGTTGTCTATGAAACTTAGCAACATTAAACTCATGAGACACATTCTCTAAACCAATTGTAACAATATCCTTTTCACAATCACTCCTAGCATTAACAGTATTCAAGAAGGGTCTACCAAAAATAATGGGACAAAAATCATCTTGTGGGGAACTAAGAACAAGAAAATCAGCAGGACATTTAACCTTCCCGCACAAGACTTCAACATCTCTAACAATCCCAATTGGTGAAATAGTATCTCTATTGGCAAGCTTGATAGTAACATCAATACCTTCCAATTTAGCGGGTGCAATATCATGCATAATTTCTTTATATAAGTCATAGGGTATTGCACTAGCACTAGCACCCATATCACATAAGCCATGATAGCAATGATCTCCTATTTTAACAGAAATGACAGGCATGCCTACAACAGGTCTATGTATCTTAGCATCTGGTCTAACAATATTAGCAGTCTCATCACAGAAATAGATAACATGCCCATCTAAATTATCATCCAAGAGATCTTTAACCATAGAAATACTAGGTTAAACTTTGATTTGCTCAGGAGGTGTAAAAGTCCTAGTATTACTCTTACGAACAACAGTCGAGGTTTTAGCATGATCCTTTATCCTAACAGGAAAAGGAGGTTTTTCAACATAAGTAGTAGGAACAATAGGATCACTATAAGTGACAGTCTTTTCTTCAACTGTAATAGGTGCAACTACTTTTACTTCAATGGGAGGACTATATTTAAACCACTTCTCCTTAGGGAGATGAACGTGAGTAGAAAAAGATTCACATAAAGAAGCTACTATCTCAGAGTCAAGTCCATATTTAGCGCTAAATCCATGAAAACCATCGGTATCCATAACAGATTTAACACAATCACACTTAGGTGTCATACCTGACTCCTTACCATCGTCGGAACCCCAATCTTCAGAGTTGCGTTTAATTCTTTCCAATAATTCCCATTTGAATTCAATAGTCTTCAGCATATAAGAACCAACACAGGAAGTATCGAGCATGTTGCCATCATTGGGAGAAAGCCGAGCATAAATTTTTTCAATAATCATTTCTCTTGAGAGCTCATGATTGGGGCATGAATATAACATTGACTTAAGCCTCCCCCAATCTTGAGCGATGCTTTCTCCTTCGCGAGGCTAGAAATTATATATGTAATTACGATCACGATGAACAAGATGCATAGGATAGAACTTCTTGTGAAATTCCAACTTCAATTGTTTATAATTCCAAGATCCCGTATCATCACATAGCCTATACCATGCCAATGCATCTCCCTTCAGAGATAAAGGGAAAACCTTCCTTTTGACAACATCATCGGGAATACCTGCAAGCTTAAATAATCAACAAACTTCATCCACAAAGACAAGGTGTAAACCGGGATGCAATATTCCATCTCATGCAAAGGGATTGCCTAGCAGTTTCTCTATCATACCCGAAGGAATCTCAAAGTAAATCAGTAGGTTCAGTAGGTTGAAGAGAAACTCTTTGCTCTTCTGGTCGGGGTGAAGATACCCCGAACAAGCCCCTGAAAGGATTAGTTTCTATAGTAACAAGTGACAGAAAATATCAGCACACTATATAAATGTTTCCTTACCAAGTTCCACTCACCAAAGGCGCTTCACTCACCGGCAACGACACCAGAAAAGAGTCTTGATGACCCACAAGTCTAGGGGATCTATCGTAGTCCTTTCGATAAGTAAGAGTGCCGAACAAAACAAGGAGCATAAGGAAATGACAAGTGGTTTTCAGTAAGGTATTCTCTGCAAGCACTGAAATTGTAGGTAACAGATAGTTTTGTGATAAGATAATTTATAATGGGTAACAAGCAATGAAAGTAAATGAGGTGCAGAAAGGTGGCCTAATCCTTTTTGTAGCAAAGGACAAGCCTGGACAATTTCTTATAATGAGAAAAGCGCTCCCGAGAACACATGGGAATTATCGTCAAGCTAGTTTCATCACGCTCATATGATTCGGATTCGGTACTTTGATAATTTGGTATGTGGGTGGACTGGTGCTTTGGTACTGCCCTTAATTGGACAAGCAACCCACTTATGATTAACCCCTATTGCAAGCATCCGCAACTACAAAAGAAGTATTAAGTTAAACCTAACCACAACATTAGACATATGGATCCAAATCAGCCCCTAACGAAGCAACACATAAACTAGGGTTTAAGCTTCTGTCACTCTAGAAACCCACAATCTACTTATTACTTCCCAATGCCTTCCTCTAGGCCCAAATAATGGTGAAGTGTCATGTAGTCGACGTTCACATAACACCACTAGAGGAGAGACAACATACATCTCATCAAAATATCAGACGAATACCAAATTCACATGACTACTAATAGCAAGACTTCACCCATGTCCTCAGGAACAAACGGAACTACTCACAAAGCATATTCATGTTCATAATCAGAGGAGTATTAATGTGCATAAAGGATCTGAACATATGATCTTCCACCAAGTAAACCAATTAGCATCAACTACAAGGAGTAATCAACACTACTAGCAACCCACATGTACCAATTTGTGGTTTTGATACAAGATTGGATACAAGAGATGAACTAGTGTTTCGAGAGGAGATGGTGTTGGTGAAGATGTTGATGGATATTGACCCCCTCCCAATGAGAGGATCGTTGGTGATGATGATGGTGATGATTTCCCCCTCCCGGAGGGAAGTTTCCCCGGCAGAACACCTCTGCCGGAGCTCTAGATTGGTTCCGCTAAGGTTCTGCCTCGTGGCGGCGGAGTTTTGTCTCGTGAGCTTCCCCTGATTTTTTCCAGGACGAAAGACCTCATATAGCAGAAGATGGGCACCGGAGGGCCACCAGGGGGCCCAGGAGACAGGGGGCGCGCCCAGTAGGGGGGGCGCCCCCCACCATCCTGGCCAGGGTGTGGGCCCCCTCAGGTACTTTCTTTGCTCATAAATTCTTATTAAATCCAAAAATGACTTTCGTGGAGTTGTGGGACTTTTGGAGCTGTGCAGAATAGGTTTCCAATTTGCTTCTTTTCCAGCCAGAATCCCAGCTGCCGGCATTCCCCCTCTTCATGGTAAACCTTGTGAAATAAGAGAGAATAGCCATAAGTATTGTCACATAACGTGTAATAACAACCCATAATGCAATAAATATTGATATAAAAGCATGATGAAAAATGGATGTATCACGCTCCCGAGGGGATCCACAAGTGTAGGGGATCTATTGTAGTCCTTTCGATAAGTAATAGCGTCGAACCCGACGAGGAGCGGAAGGAAATGACAAGCGGTTTTCACTAAGGTATTCTCTGCAAGCACTGAAATTATCGGTAACAGATAGTTTTGTGATAAGGTAATTTATAACGGGTAACAAGCAATGAAAGTAAATAAGTTGCAGCAAGATGGCCCAAACCTTTTTGTAGCAAAGGACAAGCCTGAACAAGTTCTTATATGAGAAAAGCGCTCCAGAGGACACATGGGAATTATCGTCAAGCTAGTTTTCATCACGCTCATATGATTCACGTTCGTTACTTTGATAATTTGGTATGTGGGTGGACCGGTGCTTGGGTACTGCCCTTTCTTGGACAAGCATCCCACTTATGATTAACCCCTATTGCAAGCATCCACACCTACAAAAGAAGTATTAAGGTAAACCTAACCATAGCATGAAACATATGGATCCAAATCAGCCCCTTACGAAGCAACTCATAAACTAGGGTTTAAGCTTCTGTCACTCTAGCAACCCATCATCTACTTATTACTTCCGTATGCCTTCCTCTAGGCCCAAACAATTGTGAAGTGTCATGTAGTCGACGTTCACATAACACCACTAGAAGAGAGATAACATACATCTCATCAAAATATCAAACAAATACCAAATTCACATGACCACATATAGCAAGACTTCTCCCATGTCCTCAGGAACAAATGTAACTACTCACAAATCGTATTCATGTTCATAATCAAAGGGGTATAAATATGCATATAGGATTTGAACATATGATCTTCCACCAAGTAAACCAACTAGCATCAACTACAAGGAGTAATCAACACTACTAGCAACCTACAGGTACCAATCTGAGGTTTTGGTACAAAGATTGGATACAAGAGATGACCTAGGGTTTGAGAGGAGATGGCGCTGGTGAAGATGTTGATGGAGATTGACCCCCTCCCGATGAGAGGATCGTTGGTGATGACGATGGTGATTATTTCCCCTGTCCCGGAGGGAAGTTTCCCCAGCAGAACAGCTCCGTCGGAGCCCTAGATTGGTTCCGCCAAGGTTCCGCCTCGTGGCGGCAGAGTTTTGTCCCGTAAGCTTGCTTATGATTTTTTTTCCAGGGTAAAAGACTTCATATAGTAGAAGATGGCCACCGGAGGGCTATCAGGGGGCCCACGAGGCAGGGGCGCGCCCTAGGGGGGCGCCCCCACCCTCATGGACAGGGTGTGGGCCCCCTAATGTTGATTCCATCGCTAGTATTTTTTATTAATTCCAAAAATGACTTTCGTGGAGTCTCGGGACTTTTGGAGTTGTGTAGAATAGGTCTCCAATATTTGCTCCTTTTACAGCCCAGAATCCCGGCTGCCGGCATTCTCCCTCTTCATGTAAACCTTGTAAAATAAGAGAGAATAGGCATAAGTATTGTGATATATCATGTAATAACAGCCCATAATGCAATAAATATTAATATGAAAGCATGTTGCAAAATGGACGTATCAACTCCCCCAAGCTTAGACCTCGCTTGTCCTCAAGCGGAAGCCGTTATCAAAAAATATGTCCACATGTTTAGAGATAGAGGTGTTGATAAAATAAAATACGGACATGAGGGGATCATGATCATTCTTATAACAGCAACATATATATATATATATATATATATATATATATATATATATATATATATATATATTGTCATATGATTACTTATGCTAAAGTAACAATTTATTCACAATGTCAAGTATGAATCAAAAACTTCATTGAAAACTAACGAACTATGATCTTGGTCATGGAGGCAATTGCAATTTATTATAACATCAGAAAGAGTCAATATAAGAGCTTTTCAGCAAGTCCACATACCCAACCATCATTTAGTCTTTCACAATTTCCAACACTCACGCAATACTTATGGGTATGGAGTTTTAATCGAACATAGAGAAAGATAAGGGCTTATAGTGTTGCCTCCCAACATTTTACCTCAAGGGTAATGTCAACAATAATAGTTCATGCTAACTTACATCCAATTGGATATATATATCGGGATCTTTCCAACACAAGGTGCTTGCCAAAGGATGAAATATAAAAAGGAAAGGTGAAGATCACCATGACTCTTGCATAATGTATAAGACAAAAATAAAAGATAGGCCCTTCGCAAAGGGAAGCAGAGGTTGGCGTGCCATACCCGCGCCCGACAATGTATCGCCACCTCACCACCACTCCAGTGCGACGATCGGCGTGCCAACTAATACGTCTCCAACATATCTATAATTTATGAAGTATTCATGCTATTATATTATCTGTGTTGAATGTTTAATGGGCTTTATTATACACTTTTATATTATTTTGGGACTAACCTATTAGCCGGAGGCCCAACCCATATTGTTGTTTTTTTGCCTATTTCAGTGTTTCGCAGACAAGGAATATCAAACGGAGTCCAAACGGAATGAAACCTTTGCGAGAGTTATTTTTAGAGCGGAAGCAATCCAGGAGACTTGGAGTAGACGCCAGGGCAGCTTCGAGGAAGCCACGTGCCAGGAGGGCGCGCCCTACCCCCTGGGCACGCCCCCCACCCTCGTGGGCCTCTCGTGGCTCCCCTGACCGACTTCTTTCGCCTATATATATCCATATACCCTAAAAACATCGAGGAGCAGAATAGATCGGGAGTTCCGTCGCTCCAAGCCTCTGTAGCCACCAAAAACCAATCGGGACCCTGTTCCGGCACCCTGCCGGAGGGGGGGTCTCTCACCGGTGGCCATCTTCATCATCTCGACGCTCTTCATGACGACGAGGGAGTAGTTCACCCTCGGGGCTGAGAGTATGTACCAGTAGCTATGTGTTTGATCTCTCTCTCTCTCTCTCTCTCTCTCTCTCTCTCTCTCTCTCGTGTTCTTGATTTGGCACGATCTTGATGTATCGCGAGCTTTGCTATTATAGTTGGATCTTATGATGTTTCTCCCCCTCTACTCTCTTGTAATGGATTGAGTTTCCCTTTGAAGTTATCTTATCGGAATGAGTATTTAAGGATTTGAGAACACTTGATGTATGTCTTGTCGTGCTTATCTGTGGTGACATTGGGATATTCACGTGATCTACTTGATGTATGTTTTGGTGATCAACTTGCGGGTTCAATGAACTTATGCATAGGGGTTGGCACACGTTTTTGTCTTGACTCTTCGGTAGAATCTTTGGGGCACTCTTTGAAGTACTTTGTGTTGGTTGAATAGATGAATCTGACATTGTGTGATGCATATTGTATAATCATGCCCATAGATACTTGAGGTGACATTGGAGTATCTAGGTGACATTAGGGTTTTGGTTGATTTGTGTCTTAAGGTGTTATTCTAGTATGAACTCTATGATAGATCGAACGGAAAGAATAGCTTTGTGTTATTTTACTACGGACTCTTGAGTAGATCGATCAGAAAGGATGACTTTGAGGTGGTTTCATACCCTACCATAATCTCTTTGTTTGTTTTCTGCTATTAGTGACTTTGGAGTGACTCTTTGTTGCATGTTGAGGGATAGTTATATGATCCAGTTATGTTATTATTGTTGAGAGAACTTGCACTAGTGAAAGTATGAACCTTAGGCCTTGTTTCCTAGCATTGCAATACCGTTTATGCTCACTTTTATCGCTTGCTACCTTGTTGTTTTTATAATTTCAGATTACAAATACTTTTATCAACCATCCATATTGCACTTGTATCACCATCTCTTCGCCGAACTAGTGCACCTATACAATTTACCATTGTATTGGGTGTGTTGGGGACACAAGAGACTCTTTGTTATTTGGTTGCAGGGTTGTTTGAGAGATACCATCTTCATCCTACGCCTCCCACGGATTGATAAACCTTAGGTCATCCACTTGAGGGAAATTTGCTACTGTCCTACAAACCTCTGCACTTGGAGGCCCAAGAACGTCTACAGGAAGAAGGTTGTGTAGTAGACATCAAGTTCTTTTCTGGCATCGTTGCCGGGGAGGTGAGTGCTTGAAGGTATATCTTTAGATCTTGCAATAGAATCTTTTTGTTTCTTGTTTTATCACTAGTTTAGTTTATAAAAGAAAACTACAAAAAAATGGAATTGAGTTTGTGTCACACGCTTCATCTTTTTAATATCTTTCGTGAAAATGATGGTAAGGAAATTTGTGCTCAAGTGCTAGAAGAAGAAATCTATAAAATGTTTGGCACTAAATCTTTGAATGATGAGCATGATTGCAATGTTGTTAGTATGAACTCTTTGAATATCCATGGTACTAATGATGATTGCACTAGTCATGATGAAAATGTCTCTTATAAGCATGTTAATTTTTGTGGAGTGCATAGAGTTTGCAATTACACACCAAATAGGGAAGATAGATTTTGCAAGAGGCATAAGTATTTAGAAACTAAATGGTTGCAAGAAAGGCTAGATGTTTGTGCTGAAAGATTCAATATTTTTCGCCATCCTTGTGAACTTTGCAATGAACATGGTCATTTAAAGCTCCAATGCTATTTGTTTCATGATAAAATCGTGTCCAAAAATTGTGATAACTTGATTACCCTGAGCATCATAAATAGCTTAGTCTTCTTTTGGGGTATGAAGAAATGAAACGTATAACTGAGGGTCTTCCAAAATTTAATCTTGATAGATTTCTTGATTTTGATCTAGAAGAAATTTTTATGTATTGCACGGTAAATTGCATTGAAAATCCTTATATTTCCAATTACATAAAGAAAAGAAAGCAAATAGAAGATGAAAAGAATATTAATGAAAGGGAAGAGACTTCCCAATATCCTCCTATTATTTCTTATGATGAACCAGGTAAAGAGGAGGAGCTTTCTATTCAACCAATTTCATCAATAAGGAGCTCAAAAAAGAGGGTTAAACCCACACATGATGTGAAGACGAAAAAGAAAAGACGAAGAAGCAAAGGTAGAAAGGTATCCCTCCCAAATTATGTTGCTCCTATTTCTCATTGTGATGATGATAATTGCTATACTATTGGTGCTATCCATACTATTGATGATGAGAGTGATTATGCTTATGATATGAAAAGGCCCAAGCTTGGGGATGCTATGTTTGATGAGAATGACATGTTTGAGAATATATTTGCTGAAATTAATGTTTGTCCCAAGCTTGGGGATGCTATGTTTAATGAAGATGATATTTTTAGCCTCCCAAGTTTTGATGTGCAAATTTATTGTGATGATAGCATGCCTCCTATTTATGATGGTTATGTTGATGAAAGTGGGTTTGGAAGAGTGTCAACTTTAGGAAGTAATGATCCCACTATTTTGGAGGGTTCTTAATCTTATAATATTTATGAAAGTGGATTTGGAGAGGTCATGACTTTATTTAGTGATGAATCCACTATTTTGGAAGAGGTTTCAATTGATTATGATGAGAACAAAGTTGTTACTTATGATGATTATTGTGATGAAACTTATGCTGTAAAAAGTAGTGATGATTATATTTATAAAACTTGTCATGATTATGATTACCCTTTCTCTGAACATTACTCTTTTAATATGGAAACAATTTATAGTATTCGAATCTCTTATGATGCTTCCACTATTCCGAATGAGAAGAAATTTGCTTATGTGGAGAGTAATAAAAATTCTATGCTTGTAGATCATGAAAATAATGCTTTAGGTGCTGGTTATATTGTTGAATTAATTCATGATGCTACTGAAAATTATTATTAGGAAGGAATATATGCTTGTAGGAATTGCAATAATATCAAGTTTCCTCTCTATGTGCTTAAAGTTTTGAGGTTATGCTTGTTTTGCCTTCCTATGCTAGTTGATTATTGTTCCCATAAGTTGTTTGCTCACAAAATACCTATGCATAGGAAGTGGGTTAGACTTAAATATGCTAGTCATATTCTTCATGATGCTCTCTTTATGTTTCAATTCTTATCTTTTATGTGAGCATCATTGAAATCATCATGCCTAGCTAGGGGCGTTAAACATTAGCGCTTGTTGGGAGGCAACCCATTGTTATTTTTGTTCCTTGATTTTTGTTCCTTGATTTTTGTTCCTGTTTAGTAATAAATAATTCATCTAGCCTCTGGTTATATGTGGTTTTATGTTTTAATTAGTTTTTGTGCCAAGTAGAGCCTTTGGGAAGACTTGGGTGAAGTCTATATGATCTTGCTGTAAAAAACAGAAAGTTTGCCTCACGAGGTTAGCTGCCATTGTTTACTGAAGAGTGCTTTTAGGTTGATTCTTTATGCAGATGATTAATAGAAAAATTCCTCACGTCCAACAGTTTAGTTCAGAATTTTTGGAGTTACAGAAGTATTCGAATGATACAGATTACTACAGACTATTCTGTTTTAGACAGATTCTGTCTTCTATGTGTTGTTTGCTTATTTTGATGAATCTATGAGTAGTATCGGAGCGTATGAACCATATAGAAGTTGGAATAAAGTATATATTACACCAATATGAATTTAGAATGAGTTCACAACAGTACCTAAGTGGTGATTTATTTTTCTTGTACTAACGGAGCTTACGAGTTTTGTGTTGTGAAGTTTTCAAGTTTTGGGTAAAGATTCGATGGACTATGGAATAAGAAGTGGCAAGAGCCTAAGATTGGGGATGCCCAAGGCACGCCAAGGTAATATCCAAGGACAACCAAGAGCCTAAGCTTGGGGATGCCCCGGAAGGCATCCCCTCTTTCGTCTTTGTTCATCGGTAACTTCACTTGGAGCTATATTTTTATTCACCACATGATATGTGTTTTGCTTGGAGCGTCATTTTATTTTGTTAGTATTTTCTTGATGTTATTTATAATAATGTTTTGCATCTATATTTTAAATAAAAATTTCAAGGATAGCCTTTACCATGCTTATTTTGCAAGTATACATGTTGCTGTTTCAAAACAGAAAGTTTACCGCTGTTGCAAAAATTCCCTAGAAAAGTCAGAGAATGATATATTATTGATTTTTTTTGCATACTGAGCTCTGATAAATCTTCTACAGTGTATTATTTTTCTCATAATTTTTGGAGTTAGGGAAGTTTGCTGAATCTTGCATTCTTTACAGACTATACTGTTTTGGCAGATTGTTGTTATGTTTGCATTGTTTGCATATGCTTGCTTGTTTAATGATTCTATTTGAGGATAGGAGTATTAAATATGCAGAGACATTTAGTATTCAATGTTGAGTAATAATGTTAGTAATTTGTTACAATACAAAATGATAAGGTTTTTGCATTGTTTTATACTAACTTATCTCACGAGTTCTTGTTGAGTTTGGTGTGGATGAAGCTTTTGAGATTTAGAAAACCGAGATATACAAGGAATTAAGGAGACACAAAATCTCAAGCTTGGGGATGCCCAAGGCACCCCAAGATAATATTTCAGGAAGTCTCAAGCATCTAAGATTGGGGATGCCCCGGTAGGCATCCCACCTTTCTTCTTCAGCAATTATCGGTTAGTATCGGTTGAGCCTAAGTTTTTGCTTCTTCACATGATGAGTGTTATCCTTGAAATCTCATTTTATTTTGTTTTGCTTGATTTTTGAATAAAGTACTTAAGATCTGGAATGCTTAAATGAGAGAGAGTCTTCACATAGCTACATAATTATTTAACTACTCATTGATCTTCACTTATATCTTTTTAGAGTAGTTTGTCATTTACTCGTGTGCTTCACTTATACCCTATGAGTAAATGGTTGAATGCGTTGAATATCATAAATCTAAAACTATATATGCACTTGAACAATTCATGAAAGAATATTAAAGGAAGAGATATTTCACATATAAATATACTATCTTAGACATCTTCTATGATTGTGAGCCCCATTAATTATTTTCAAATCTGAGCAAATTAGTTGAAATTGGACAAGGAAGACAACATAATGAGTTATGCTTGGGTATATTTGTATAAGTTATATTGGTATAGATCCTCCAACATGTGGTGCTTGCTATTTAGAATCCTTTGCTAGCCTAAATATCTGTACTAAGCGGGAATACTGCTTGTGCATCCAAATCCCTTGAACCAAGTTTCTTCCATGAGTGTCAACCATATCTACCTATTTGCGGTATTTACCTGCCGTTCCAAGTAAATTTGCATGTGCCAAACTCTAAACCTTCAAATAATAATCTGTTTTATATGCCTGAATCACCCATGTAGCGACTAGGGGCTGTCAGTATATTCCATGCTAGGTGGGTTATTCTCACGATGAGTGGACTCCTCTCAGCATTCACGAGAAAAATGGCTGGTAACTGGGATGCCCAGTCCCATGATCAAAATATCAAAATCAAATCAAAATAATTGCAAACAAAAACTCCCCTAGGATTGACGTTAGTTGGAGGCACCTGTTGTTTCGGGCAAGCCATGGATTGATGATTGTTGGTGGAGGGGGAGTAAAAACTTTACCATTCTGTTTGGGAACCGCCTATAATGTATGTAGTATGGAAGATATTGGGAACTCTTGGTTGTTATGTTGACAATGAAAGCATACGTCTCAAAATTATTTATCTCTATTTCAAAATCGAGCTCTGGCACCTCTGCAAATCCCTGCTTCCCTCTGCGAAGGGCCTATCGTTTACTTTTATGCAAGAGTCAGTAGTATTCCTTCTCATTCCAACCTAATCTTTAGTTGGCAAGCATCATGTGATGGGGAAAGATCTAAGCATATATGGCCATTCAAATATATTTGATCAAGAATTATTATTGCTGACAATTATCTATATGATAAGTAAGTTGGGAGGCGAAACATTAAGCCCCTATCTTTCTCTGTGTTCGATGGATGCTATTTGTTCTAAAAATATGCCTTGAGAGGTAGAAATCATGGAAGACTATATGATAGTCGAGTATGTAGGATTTACTAAATCAAAGCTCTGACATAGACCCTTCCTCAAAATAAGATGAATTGCAATTGTTTGATGACTGAGAATGAAGTTTATGGTCTATGCTTTAACATGTGAATAGCTTGTTACTTGATCATGAAAAGATTTATAGGATGAGCTACTAATTATGATATATAATGATGCTAGAAAAGGTGTTTGAAATTATCATTGATCAAACTTCTGCACCTGCTAGCATTCACACTTCATAAATTCTTTCTTTTATCATTTACCTACTCGAGGACGAGTAGGAATTAAGCTTGGAGATGCTGATATTTCTCCAACGTATCTATAGTTTATGAAGGATTCATGCTATTATACTATCTGTTTTGAATGTTTAATGGGATTTATTATACATTTTTATATTATTTTTGGGACTAACCTATTAACCGGAGGCCCAACCCATATTGCTGTTTTTTTCCTATTTCAGTGTTTTGCAGAAAAGGAATATCAAACGGATTCCAAATGGAATGAAACCTTCGCGAGAGTTATTTTGGGAACGAAAGCAATCCAAGAGACTTGGAGTAGACTGCTTCGAGGAAGCCACGAGGCCGGAAGGCGCACCCTACCCCCTTGGGCACGCCCCCACCCTCGTGGGCCGCTCGTGGCTCCCCTGACCGACTTCTTTCACCTATGTATATCCATATACCCTAAAAACATCGAGGAGAAGAATAGATCAGGAGTTCCGCCGCCGCAAGCCTCTGTAGCCACCAACAACCAATCGGGACCCTGTTCTGGCACCCTGCCGGAGGGGGGATCCCTCACCGGTGGCCATCTTCATCATTCCGGCAGTCTCCATGACGAGGAGGGAGTAGTTCACCCTCGGGGCTGAGGGTATGTACCAGTAGCTATGTGTTTGATATCTCTCTCTCTCTCTCTCGTGTTCTTGATTTTGCATGATCTTGATGTATCGCGAGCTTTTCTATTATAGTTGGATCTTATGATGTTGCTCCCCCTACTCTCTTGTAATGGATTGAGTTTTCCCATTGAAGTTATCTTATCGGATTGAGTCTTTAAGGATTTGAGAACACTTGATGTATGTCTTGCCGTGCTTATCTGTGGTGACATTGGGATATTCACGTGATCTACTTGATGTATGTTTTGGTGATCAACATGCGGGTTCAATGAACTTATGCATATGGGTTGGCACACGTTTTCGTCTTGACTCTTCAGTAGAAACTTTGGGACACTCTTTGAAGTACTTTGTGTTTGTTGAATAGATGAATCTGAGATTGTGTGATGCATATCGCATAATCATGCCCACGGATACTTGAGGTGACATTGGAGTATCTAGGTGACATTAGGGTTTTGGTTGATTTGTGTCTTAAGGTGTTATTCTAGTATGAACTCTATGATAGATCGAACGGAAAGAATAGTTTTGTGTTATTTTACTACGAACTCTTGAATAGATCGATCAGAAAGGATAACTTCGAGGTGGTTTCGTACCCTACCATAATCTCTTCGTTTGTTCTCCGTTATTAGTGACTTTGGAGTGACTCTTTGTTGCATGTTGAGGGATAGTTATATGATCTAGTTATGTTATTATTGTTGAGAGAACTTGCACTAGTGAAAGTATGAACCTTAGGCCTTGTTTCCTAGCATTGCAATACCGTTTACGCTCACTTTTATCGCTTGCTACCTTGCTGTTTTTATAATTTCAGATTGCAAATACCTTTATCTACCATCCATATTACACTTGTATCACCATATCTTCGCCGAACTAGTGCACCTATACATTTACCATTGTATTGGGTGTGTTGGGGACACAAGAGACTCTTTGTTATTTGGTTGCAAGGTTGATTGAGAGAGACCATCTTCATCCTACGCCTCCCACGGATTGATAAAACTTAGGTCATCCACTTGAGGGAAATTTTCTACTGTCCTACAAACCTCTGCACTTGGAGGCCCAACAACGTCTACAAGAAGAAGGTTGTGTAGTAGACATCACCAACTAAGCAGACGCCTGTGTGGCGGCATGCAGATCTTCGTGGAAGCCTACCATTAAGCCAACAAAGTAGCTAGTTGGCCAGCGTGGCGCTTCATGCCTCGTCGACCCGGATGCATGTCAAAGCGAGGAGGAGCGGCGAAGGACGGGATGACTTATGTTGCCATCCCCAATAAAGCAAGAGGACACGTAGGCAACACATTAAATGTGTTTGTCCTGCGTTGCCGAGTGATAAGCTCGTGCAATGTAGTTTGCCACCTCCTGTGTGCCACTGTGGCAACCCCTTTACATATAAAAGGAGGCCAGGCACACGGAGAGAGGATTCAGACTTTTGGAAAAAGCACGCACCATAGCTAGTAAAGAAGTTCAAGAACACACATATAACCATACAAGCAGGACTAAGGTATTACGCATCTTTGCGGCCCGAACCTGGATAAAAATCCCCTGTGTGCTAACGGCTCGACCCACTCCTCGTACAACTAATCACCCGCCAAACATAGAAGGGATCCTTGTGACCCCATAGGTGATCGGTTTCCCCGACATCTTTGGTGCGCCCAGGTAGGGGGGGTTAGTTGTGAGAATCTGGTCCGTTAGTTAGTACAGTAGTTTCTTCGTCGCCATGGCTCCGAAGAAGAAGACGATCGCAGCGATCGGCCCGTCCGGGGCAGCTCAACATGCGCCTGCGCGGACGGGCGACGTAGCGGACGCTAGTGGTGGAGGAGACCAAGATCGTCCATGTCATCCAAATACAAGAAGCCAGGCGAGTGGAGTCCTCCACAACGGTGACGGCGGTCGGCGCGCCACCACGCCCAAGGATAGAGCTCGCTGCCTGCGGGTGGTGCAGGGACCTCCAAGGCAGGAAGACGACCCCGCCAGTGCATGCGTTGCGGTCCTCTCAGCTCGTGCGTGGCGAACATCGCTGCGATGTTGAAGACCCCGGGCATCGCCACAGCAAAAGCCCTCAGCGTCACTCTCAAGACATGCAGGGCCGACATGCGTGCCATGGTGCTGGCGACAAAGGCACACATCCGAGGAATCGTGATGGGACTCCTTCTAACATAGTTAGAAGTCTGAGTTCCTCCCATTCTCCGCGCTTGTCGCTGCCACCCACGCGAGCAAAAGCATTGACATGAGCATAACTACTCCTCGACTTTCCTCCCACTCCAGAGAAGCAAGAAGTGTGGAGGGCTGCCATCCAAAGCCTCATCGGCCATGCCAATAGGAATGGCTACCGGGAAGCAAGTCCCTCGCGGCGCCGGGCCACCGAGCCGGCGCGCGTTGACAGTGGAAGGGTTGGAGGCGCCGCAACCACGGTGCACTCCCCTCCACCATGGCCAGCCCGTGGGGTTGATGCCCGTGATAACGTGTCCACGGAGTCATCAGACCCACGGGCGCGTCGTGACCAACGTCAAGTTCTCTCGAGCGGCTCAAGGAAGATGCCTGGACCACCATCGAACGGTGCAGGGATGCATGCCGTCAGTCTGATAGGCATGCTGGGCCTGCTGTGTACAAGCCTGCGCTGGGGGATGCTGGCAACTTTCCCTATGCAATAAGTTG
This sequence comes from Triticum timopheevii, assembly GCA_963921465.1. Lineage (NCBI taxonomy): Eukaryota > Viridiplantae > Streptophyta > Magnoliopsida > Poales > Poaceae > Triticum > Triticum timopheevii. Next base: position 498,907,936 of record OY997266.1, on the reverse strand, counting down.
TCCAACGTTTAGCCATGAGCTGCGACAGTTCCAATGGCCAACACACGCATGTTCAAACCAGAGGTCCCGGAGAAGTATGACGGCAAGACTCATCCGTCCGAGTTCCTGAGTGTTTACACCATTGCGATGCAAGCTGTTGGAGCACGAGACGACAAGGTACTTGCCAACTATTTCCCGTTGGCACTTAAAGCCAATGTCATGTCATGGTTGATGCATTTGCCGATAGACTCCATAGCCTCTTGGTTCGATCTGTGCCACGAGTTTGTTGGTGCCTTCACGGGCGGCCACGTAGCTCCTGGGCGTTTGCATGTGATCCCCCAGAGGGACGGTGAATCCTTGCGTATGTATATACAGAGGTCCAACCATGCGCAGTACAACATCCCTGATGTTCATCCCGCCGCTGTCATCAGCATGTTCCATCAGAACGTGCGCAATCGCAAGATGTGTGAAGAGCTGGCCATGAACAAGGTTGCAAATGTTGCCGAACTATACGTTCTGGCAGACAGATGTGCCCGAGCTGAGGAAGGAAGGAAGTACCCAGGTGAAGACGCCGGCATGGGAAGTGAGTCTGAAGACGAATACGTCATCGCCCCGGCAAAGAAGGGCCAGCGACATAACAAGAAGCGGAAGGGCAAGACCGTGCTTGTCATCGAGGAATCCGGTGACCCCGACACCACCAAGAAGGCCAAGGTTGATGACCCCGGCAAGGAGATTGCCAGGTGCAATGCCTGCCGGGCCTTGGCGGCTGCCAGCAAGTCGGAGGGCTCTGACAAGCAGTAATGCAAGATCCACCATACCAAGGGCCACGATCTCTGGAATTGCCGCCAAGTGGAGTTGCTGATGGATAAGCAAAGGGTTGAGTATGAGAGATGAGACAAGGAGAAGGGACAAGGTGGCACTGAAGGATCCGGCAAGAAGCGCGGTGGCCAAGGAGGACGCGGCAACAAGGAGTAGAAACAAGAGAGGCCTGCCCAAGGCTGCGACAAGAAAGAGGAGGATGACGATCATGATGATGATGATGACGAATCCACCGAGCATGAGTTTCAAAAGGTGACAGAAGTCATGTGTGTTGATGGAGGTGCTTCATTGCATTCTTCCCACCGCCAACTCAAACAGTGGGCATGTGAGATTAATGAAGCGGAACCAATCACTACTGGGGAAAACCCTAGTAGTAGCGCGGGTATTTTTGCCTATCAGTAGCGCGGGATGTCGCGCTACTGATAAGGCGCTACAGCTAACGTATAGGAGTAGCGCCTGTCATCCCACGCTACTGCTATACATGGATAACAGTAGCGATCTTTACGGCAAAACGCTGCTGCTAATATCTGCAGCACTTTCTAGCAGGCCACGCTACTGGTAAGTGAGTGCTACTGCTAACTTAATCCCCTCGCTACTGCTAGTTTTATTTGTTTATGTTTTTTTCTACATATTTGTTTTGTATTTGAATAGGCTTTATACAATAATGTTTAGCATATAATACACATACAAATGTAATCATAGCATATACATACAAATAGTCTCATCAAATCATGCCATCATCATAATCATCATCCAACACAAAGTGGTCTCTCGTCATCATCTCAAAAATAGCGATACAAGTCTCGATTACTTGCAACTACATCATCATCCATCTAAACAATGATATACGTGAGAAGAGCTATCACTATGAAACCTAAACTAACTATTGGCTGTCGCTCGGAAACCGGAAACCGGTACACCTGGGCCTGACCCTCCGGCCACTCGTTGTATACTGCTGGCATAGCACTTCTTCGCCATCGATGATCTATGCACCTGCATTGTCACATGAGTCGATGATATGCAACATATATAGTTGAGCAACAGAAAGAGACAGACTTGGCAAAAATAGAAGCAACATATCATAAGCATAAATAACAAAGTTCATCGTACCAAAAATGCCCTAACTAGAGTGATCTTCGCTAGTCGAGGAGGACGGTTTAATTACATCCCAAATAAAGTTTCATTGTGCATAACTCAAAGTTTTGTCATACAGAAAGTGTGGACTAAACGGACACATTGTCATATATCGACAATCACTCCAACATGTTGTGCCATCCATCCAGGTCAGGGAGATAGTCCCCGAGCTTAGTGAAATGCTTCATGTTGAGACGCTGAGAGGCTATGCGTGTTCGGACGTCTTCCTGCGACATTTGTCCTTCTTCATAGAACATGCCTATTTTTTTGACGACCTCCTTCATGATGATTTGGGCAAGTTCACGTTGGATGTGATAGAACTCAGCTCCAAGTCGATGATCCTCGATATCTCCTAAGTTCTTTGCTCATTGCAGAATATGGGCATCGCCGGATCTAGGTGACATGTGAAGGTTCTGGTGATCCCGTCTGTACTCCAGCATGTGGTATAGGACATAGAATCCATCATTAAGAGAATTACTCGGTTGCTGGATGCACTAGAAGTCAGTCTTATGGCTACAGGTGGGCCTGCCGTCCCTGTACTTCTTGTCCTTGACCTCTCCACCCCATGTGTCGTAGTAAAAGATAGCACTGTCAAGAACAGACTTGATGTGGGTGTAATCCTTTTTGTTAATATTCTTTGACGAGTCCAAGTAAAGAGCATGGGAGCATTGGGGGTAGAGGATGATGAGGATGGCGCGCCCGCCGCTGCGCAAAATAAGTACACCTCAAATTAGTTAGCCTCCACTATGCAAATGAATGATTGAAATTGAAGGAAGGATATCTGTGCGGATGACTTACATGGCATGATAAGGCACGAGAATCGCCTCCTTGTCCTTATTGGCAAGCATGAAATTGACGAGGGAGTCCCTCGCGTATTCACAGTGCTTTGTGCAGACTGCCAAGAAGCCCTCGTCCATGAAGTACGGGTCAGCGACACAGATATAAGGTATCTGCTCAAACCCGATGAGGTAGTTCATGTGCAAGGCATAAAGGCGGACAAATGTAAAATCCAGCTTCTTCAAGTGAAACATGTCGAAGATGTAATCAAATCGAAGGAAGAACTTCTCCATGGGGAATGTGTGGACGTACGACAATTGCTGCGGCACGTTAACCACGTAGAGTGGGTACCCTAGATTTTTCGAGGCGATGAGGCCTTTCTCTATCCACGGCACATCATCATGAAATCTCCTTAGATGACCAAATCTACCCCCTAGCGCTGCTTTAGGTAGGATTGGTTCACCGGCGATATGCCATTTTGCCGCACCGGGGATATCTATACGGTCTTGAATCCAAGGCTGCTGGATCATAGAAGCAACTTTGTTGCCTTTCCTCGGTCTCTTCCTACCCTTCTTTGCTACCGGAAGGTCGTCCATAATACATTTAGACTCCAGAGGTGGCAATTCAGGCACCGACTCATGATGCTCAAACCCTAAATAGGCGCCAGTATTGACATACTGTTGAGTGTCATTGTCATCCTCATCCTCATCTATGGTGACGTCACCAGCAGGTGCGGGAGCAGGTGTAGCTGCAGATGCTGGTGCAACGCTAGTCGAGCTGCTCCCCAAGAAGTCAGCAAGGGGAAAGTCCGCTGCATTTTTTTTCTGGATTTTGCCTGCTCCAATTGAAAACGGCTGGAACCAAGGTAGTAGACATATCTACAAGCACCTATTTTGCGGCAGCTACCGCTGTTGCGACTATCTCAGATGATATCTTCTCAACCGCAATCTCAACCTTCTTGTTGATGGTTTCTTCAGTTAACCTCTATCTTTCCTTTGTCTCCTCCGTGGTCTCACGGTAGTACTTCTTCCACATGGCGCCGTCTCCGACACCGTGCACGCGTCCATACGACGGTCGAGTCTCCACCGGGAGTCCTTTCAATATGTTCAACACCCGGTTGAATGGCGTGTCCCACTTGGGCCTCGCCAACACCTCAGACGGCGAGTCGCTTTCGGCCGCAATCTTGTGCTGCTCTCTCTACAAAAGGCACAAGGATCGTTTACAAATATGAATAACGTGCAGTCGAATTGATGAGAAACTAAAATTACCAGCAGTCTCATGAACTCCGCCGTGACCGTGTTCGTCTCGAAAACCTTCTTCACTGGGTCCCAACGGTGCCGGGCCCTGAGGACGTCACGCTCTTGCGGGACGACGAACTCCGCCAAGGGGTCTAGGATACCCAGACTCGCGGCTTCCACCTCCTCCTTGGCCCATATGGACCTCTTTCCATCGTAACCACGGCTTCCGAGGTGGTGGCACCCAATGTTCCTCTGTTGAAGCCCCTTCATGTACTTCGAATTTTTTTTGGCAGCTTCGGCCTCGCAAGCCGCCTTGAATATTTGAAAGTGCTTTGCCGTGATTGTCCGATTATCCTTTACAATCTCGGAGTAGGGTTCCTTTTTGATGACGATCCGATATTTCACCCTTGCTTTCCAGGCGGCCAACGCATCACTAAACTTGGTCATGGTGTGTTTGTTTATCTTCTTCATTGTCGGGTCCTTATCTGGATCTTTATAATCCTTTTCATTCCGGCCCGGGAACAAGAATATCTGGTGCAACTTCTTTAGGAGGGAGGGCCTCATATTATCTATTTTCTTTAGTTTCTCAATGTTGATGGTGGCAGTTGTCCATACGATGCAGCCTATTTGATTGATGTAGCACGCACGCGCTTCCTCAGGCGCGGTTGGCTCAAAATTGCCGTCGTCCACCTCCATGACCACCAGTCTAGTAGTCCCGAGCTTGTTAGGAAGCCGTTGCCTCTTTGCTTTCGGTTCTATACCGGCTCCGCTAGTCTTGGTGCCGGTCTCAGTCTCAGCGCCGGTCTAGATGTCGGTCTCAGTCTCAGCGCCTGTCTCAGTCTCAACATCGATCTCGATGTTGGTCTCAATTTCCTACGTGACAGTGGACCCACTAACATCACCTGTTGATCGTCGCCTTCCCTCAAAAATTCTTCTGGCGCCAGGTAGACATTGTCGCAGTCACCAGAACCCTATCCTTCATCGTTGCTAGCCATGTTTCCTACGATTAAATCTAGTCAATTAATTCTAGACCTAATAAAATGAATAATGACATAAAAAAGGCCTATGCTTTGTAGGAACATTGACTCCTTCCCGGTGCGGCAAATTTCGGGCACTCGATATGTCCTAGTTTGTAGCACAAGTCATGCAGAAATTCTTGGAAAATTTCGGCATGACTTTTGCTAAAAAGTGGACAAATCAAGAACCTAAAATTTGCCGGAACAGAAATGAATAAACATTCCGGCAAAACATAGGCCACTCGGCTTCATTCCCTGGAAACAAGAAAGCCACTTGGGCACAATCGAAACATGTGCAAACACAGTTGAGGAATTTGCATATATCCTGACCACTTCAAATTTGCATGTCCTAGCGTTTGACACTTCAAGAAAATCAACACAAATCTCATACTCTCTCAAACTCAATTCAAAAACCAAATATAGATTATATTTAGTTATCTACTGAACTAAACTTTATTCTAAACTAAACCCTACTGTCCTAATTAATATCTAGTTAAACAAACTCAATTCAAAAACTAAGCCCTACTGAACTAATTAACATTTACATTATCTAATACTTAACATGTATTATTACCCTAACTAAAAAACATCTACTATTAACCATACTGCGCTAGTTAACTAGTACCATCACTACTACTAATTAACATCTACTACTACTACTAAAAATCATTATGTATAAACCCTAGTACTAATTAACATCTACTACTACTGCTAATTAACATGGTAGAGGAAGAAAAAGCAGAGAGAGAGGGGGAGGGGGCTTACAGAGAGGGGAGAGATGGTGGCGGGGAGGTGCTCGGCGACGGAGGTAGGGGCGGCGAGGCTGGGCTCGGGATCGGGAGGCGGCGGTCCTGGGCGGGCTCGGGGGCGGTGAGGTCGAGGGCGGTGGCGGTGAGGTCGAGGGTGGCGACGGTGAGGTCGAGGGCAGCCCGAGAAGCGGCAGCGGTGAGGCTGGGCGGCCTCGGGCGGCGGCGGTGAGGATGAGCGCGACATCGACACCGGCAGGAGATGGAGGCTAAGTGGGGGCGACGGTGAAGTGGGGGAGATGGCGGTGAAGTGGGGCGAGGGATTTGGGGGAGAAGTTGTGGCCGGGGGGAAACCATTTTTGGTTAAGTCAAAAATAACAGTAGCGCGTTATGGAAAACGCGCTATAGCTAAGTTAGCTATAGCGCATTTTTGAGAACGCGCTACTGCTACGCCTTCATCCTTTTTTCCCTTTTCGTTTATTTTTCTTAACATTTTATATATTTCCTTTCTCCTTTTTCTATTTCTTTCATTTTCATTTACTTTTCTATTTGTTTTTCATTTTATTTTATTTTCGTTAGTAGTAGCGCTTTACACACAAACGCGTTGTTATAAGAATATTAGCGGTAGCGCGGTTTTTGAGAGATCGCTACTACTATGTGTAGCCCAACGGCTTAGTGGTTGCAATTTTAGTAGTAGCGAGTTTTCGTCGAGACGCGCTACTGATATATATGCATCTGCAGCGTGCTTAGTTCGCACGCGCTACTGCTATCTAGCAGCAGTGGGCTTTTTTAACAAGCGCTACTGCTAAAATTATGTGTATAATGTTTTCCCTAGTAGTGAATGGTCGACGCCCAGAAGCCATTGAGGTGGTCCCACACGCCTATTGTTTTCGACGCCAAGGATCACCCTGATCGCACAACTGCGGTCGGGTGTTTGCCATTGTTGGTATCCCCAACAATATGCAACCTCAAGGCGACGAAGATGTTAGTTGACGGTGGGGCCGGCCTTAACTTGTTCTCGCCCAACGTGATCAAGAGGTTACAGATCCCTGATGGAGATCTCGAGGAGATGGGCACGTTCCCAGGGATCAATCTGGGGAGGAGTCAACCCAAGGGAAAGGTCATGCTAGCAGTTACGTTTGGTGGCGACCTCAACTATAGGACGGAGAGGATCATTTTCATTGTTGCCGAGATCCCATTGCCATACAACGGGATCCTTGGCCGCCCAGCGCTGGCCAAGTTCATGGCGGCGTCGCACTATGAATATAACAAGCTTAAGATGCCTAGCCCAATGAGCATCATCACCGTCGGCTGTGATAAGAAGGATGCACTCACCTGCGCCGATCAGCTCCATCGAGGGGCGGTTACTGTCATTATCAAAACCGGTGGATCTCGGGTAGGGGGTCCCGAACTATGCGTCTAAGGCTAATGGTAACAGGGGGCGGGGGGCATGATGTTTACCCAGGTTCGGGCCCTCTCTATGGAGATAATACCCTACTTCCTGCTTGATTGATCTGGATGATATGAGTATTACAAGAGTTGATCTACCACGAGATCGTAGAGGCTAACCCTAGAAGCTAGCCTATGATTATGATTGTTCTCCTGTCCTATGGACTAAACCCTCCAGTTTATATAGACACCGGAGGGGGCTAGGGTTACACAGAGTCGGTTATAGAGAAGGAAATGTACATATCCGAATCGCCAAGCTTTCCTTCCATGCAAAGGAGAGTCCCACTCGGACACGGGATGAAGTCTTCTATCTTGTATCTTCATAGTCCAACAGTCCGGCTAAAGTATATAGTCCGGCTGTCTGAGGACCCCTTAATCCAGGACTCCCTCAGTAGCCCCTGAACCAGGCTTCAATGACGATGAGTCCGGTGCGCAGATTGTCTTCGGCATTGCAAGGCGGGTTCCTCCTCCGAATACTCCAAAGTAGATCTTGAAGATAAGAATCGTATCCGGCTCTGCAAAAAAAAACTCCACATACCACCGTAGAGAGTATAATATTTCACGAATCTAATCTGCTGACAGTCTCTCCACAGTGTGACATCACACCGCAGCCCGGTTATTATTCGAACTGTTTTATCAGCCTGCCATGACACGTTTCGGGGCGGTTTCATTGGCACGTCTTGTCGAAGCAGAGATCGTGTCGTCTTATCACGGGATACTCATCAATATGGGTGTGGGTAACCCAACCGAGCCATTAGCACGGCGCTTGGGGAATAAGCAAGTTTTAGGGCATGTGGTGAGGCGCATGATCTGCCTTTATAAAGGGATAAGGATCTCCTTCTCTTACCCACGCCTTCTCCTTCCTCTGCTCATCCCTTCTCGAGCTCCAACGCCCGAGCTCTCACCTTCTACGCAAAAACACTCCGAACATGTCCGGTGCGGGAGGCAAGTGGATGGCCTCCTCTGTCAAGAAGGAGGACATCAAGAAGCTCCAGGAGGCCGGATATTTGTCCAAGGACATTGCGCATCAGCTCTCGGCTAAGGGGCAGGTCGTCCCTACTCCGGAGCCCTAGGAAAGGGTGGTATTCCTCTCCCATTTCGTCCGCGGGTTGGGATTCCCCCTCCACATGTTCGTCCGTGGACTAATGTTCTATTACGGGCTAGACTTTCATGATTTGGCCCCCAACTCCATCCTCAACATCTCGGCATTTATTGTCGTGTGCGAGGCCTGTCTCCGCATCCCACCTCACTTCGGCCTATGGCTGAAGACTTTCAACGTGAAGACAAAAGTGGTGAGCGGCCAACAAGCGGAGTGCGGAGGCGCCATGGTAGGCAAGATGCCCAATGTCACCTGGCCCGAAGGCTCCTTTGTGGAGACTGTAAAGGGGTGGCAATCGGGGTGGTTCTACATCACCGAGCCGCGCGACACCAACATGGCGGCGACCTCCGAATTCCGATCCAGCGTCCCCATGCGGCTCACTTCCTGGAAGGAGAAGGGCCTATCCTGGGGTTTAGCGGAAGAATTGACCGGACTCCAGACATGTGTCCAAAACATGGTGAGCAAGAAAATCAAGCTCGTCAATGTGATCCAAGTCATGCTCTTTCGCCTTCTTCCGTGCTAGAGACGGATTTATAATTTGTGGGAGTTTGACCCGGTCGAACACCAGATGCTGAAAGAGCTCTCCAACTCAACGCACGAAGACATCTGAAGGTGCTTTTCAAGGCCGCGAGACACCACCGCCCTCGACCGAAGATCGCGGGCTCAGTGCAAAACGCCGAGCTAATCCAGTGAGTTTTCATATTCACGAGACATGCCCTTTTACTAACGTGCTTGCGGGAGGAACCTAAGCCTCCATACCAATCTTTCAGGATTGGGTAGCAGTAGTGGAGCGGATCGACTGTCCGGCCCCGCAAGCTGAAGATCTAGAATCACCTCTCGTGACGAGGATGTTATTTCTTGCGCCCTATGAGGTGCCGGAGAAGAAGGCCAAGAAGGCAGCTACGGGGACCAGAGGTGGTCTCCGATGCAAGGGTGCCTCGGACACGATGTCCTAGGACACCGAGACGAACTCCTCCACCAAAGGCGATGATGATGAGGAGGAGGAAATCTGTCCCCCACCTACTGGGGGAGGAAGAGGAAGGTCTTCACACACGGGGAGGCCAACATGTCCAAGAAGGGAAATGTTTTCCCTCCGGACTACTCCGCCGCGGCTACCAACAGCGGCGAGGAGTGGGAGCCCAGGGTCAAGCCCCTGGCCAAATCATAAGTGTCCGGACATAATAGTAACTCAGGTCTATTTTCTTTATTGCTTCTTACCGTACCGGACATGCACCTGCAGTCCGGCCAAGTCAAACATCGAGATATCCTCCTCTTCGGAGGGATCGTTGGACCCGGCGGCAAGGAACAACGAGTCTCTTTCGATGACTTCCTCCGCCAAGGGCGCGGACAACACCGAGGTGTTGTCCACAAGGATACCGGGCCAAGGGGAGACCGTTCCTGAGACGCCGGAGGGTGAAACCCCTGCTGCCGAACACTTGGGGGGCAAAGCCCCCACGGACACCGAGACTTGGGGCCACAGCCAGTTTGGCCCCGAGCCGAATCCAGTTCCGGAAACCCAAGCGGTTCCGGATTCAGGGAGGCGGGGCTTCCCTAGCAAGGGGGCGAGCCGTCTGTATTGATGACCTCCGTCCATCCAGAGTCACCGGACAGGTTGCTGGAAGCGCTTCGTGGCGCTTCCATTGATGTAGAACATCATAGTCTAATGAGTATGGTGATTGAGAAGGTCCAGTTCGCCAAAAGCGGACTGACCGAAGCTTGCGCTAGCCTTGTAACGGGCTTTGAGGTAAGTAATAAAATTGTGGTTAAATGTCACAGTATAGACAGTAGCCCCTGATGCTCTGTTAGGTGTTCGGAAAGAAAAGCCGGACAGAGGATCAAATAATAGTTGCAGGAGTCTAACAAAAGATGTCTTATGTGAATAAGCAGGCATCGCTACTAGCCGCTGCTACTCGTACTGCAGAGGTCTCTGGACTAAAGCAGAGCCTGGAGCGGACCGAGGGAGAGCTCGGCCTTGTGAAGAGGCAGCTGGAGGAGAGCCAAGGTATATAGTACCCTACCTTTATACTTATGAATGATAATTGGTTCATGCTGATGAAAGCGTTATGAACTGTTGTAGGGGCCGCGACCGAGGTGGCGGCCCTGAAGAAGGCGTTAGCCGAGGCCGAAGACAAAGTGGCCAAGGAACACACCGCATGCGAGAAGCATGAGGCCCGGGTTAGCGAGGTGCAGCAAGAGCTCGAGGATGCCGTCAAGAAGTACGAATCCTTGGAGCGTGACTCAAAGACTAAAGAGTCTGAGCTTGCCAAGGCCCTCCAGAGCACACAAGATGCCAGAGCCGTATCCCAGAGAGCCCTCCAGGAAGTCCAGGCGGCCCGAAAGATTGCGGTGGGTAAGGCTTTTCTTATGCAAAGCAAGCATGTGAAGGAAACATTCTTTTTTACTTACCCGAATTCGGAGTTCTCTAGGAGCATTTGCGGATCTGCCGCGCAGCATATCAGATGCTACGGAGTTCTACCGAGCCGAAGAAGGGAGCTCGATGGAGAAGTTGTTCTGGTCTCAGTACCTTGGACCAGAGCATCCGAGGCCCTTGAGCGACCAGCTGAAACAACTAGTCGAACTGCACAAGGCGGCCGAACTGGCCATGAAAGACCTTATAGTCCGGATGTGGCCTGCCGAGCCCCTACCTAACAGTTACTTCAGACTCGTGAAGCGGCTTGTGAGTGCCTGCCTGTGACTTGACGTCATAAAGTGGTCGGTGTGCATTGAGGGTGCGCGGATGGTGTTTGCCCATGCGAAGATGCATTAGGCTAAAATGAATGCCAAGGCACTGATGACCGAGGGACCGCCAGAGGGCAAGGAGCACCATCGTCCCGAAATGTATGATGATGGTGTCCTAAAAGGAGCCCGCCTTGTGGCAGAGCAATGTGCGAAGGATGTAATCTTTGAATGAATACCTTTATCATATCCTGTAATATGAAACAAGTTCGCTACGTAATTTGTATTGCTTGTTTATTTAAAATTATCTCTCATGTGCGTCCGTTTATGAAGTTTTGAGAGTTGTCCAGTCGTCGGCTTCTGCCCCCATGTATCTAGTACAGGGATGTTCGGGATGAATCTAAACACTCTTTATCCAAGTCTTTTGGTCCTTTAAGGAGGTGTTTAGCGCAGCGAACAAGGCAATCGGACTATACGGCTTTATCACTCTCACTTAGCCATAGGAGCTCTATAATTTTAAATTGTGGCGAAGCCCCTAGTATTCGGAAGGCCGAACTTGGGGCACTATACACGCCTAAATCGAGTGAAAACCGATTCCTCGCCTGAAGCAGAAAAATCTTTAAGGATTTCGAGACCTCTCGAATAGTGACCGGCTCTCGCCGCATCATGACAGTCAGTTTTCGGCTTTCTCTACTGAGGTGCTCGTCCGGAAGAACTGGGACACCATCGCAGTAGTTCTCCCTGTGCTGCCTTAGCCAATATAGCGGAACGTAAGGTGGCAAAACATGGGAGCCGGGCAAACCCAACATTTGACCAAAGACATGATTCGGAGCCAATGCATATAATGCTGTAAGTTCGGGGTCCCAAACTATACTATAAAGTGTTCGGACTTTCTTTTCGTGTTATGGATACACTGAAGCCCCTAGCGAATTAAAGCGTACAAGATTGTATGAATGTAGTAAATACAGAGACAAGGAAAAAGATGAATAAAGAGTAAAATACATCAAGTTAATTTCCATTGTAATTTGAATGATACATCAAAGCATATTTGTACCACTCGTGCGAGAAGCGAACAAGGCTATTTAACATGCCGTTACCAAGAGCAGGCTGCGTGCGGGTATGTAAACAGGAAGAATGATTGTTAGCAGAGACCACCTGGGAATTCCCTTGTACGTCAAAGCCCCTGGCTTCTCTTGGTGTATTCTTCCGTGATGGGTTCAATGATCAGGTTATTAGAAAAAGCCTCAAGAAGAGAAAACCTGGAAGGAGAAGAAATAGTGAGGGTATGCGGATCCAAGAGCAGTTGAGCCGCGGTGTGGATCACAGTCTAGATGTGCCTCTGTCTATGCCCATGGTATTTTAAGTGCGTAGTTATGTACGCGCGGCACAAATTGTACCACTTGATTGGGACTAGAACAGAGGCCGAATTGCTAGGTGAGCTCTGAGCGAGCCGGATAGTTCTGCTGCAGAGCAGTTCGGACTCGCAAGATTGTCCGGGGGCCTTATTACCGAATTGAGGTTCTGCCTAAGAAGGCCGCTCTGTGCTTCTGCTGCCAGTGCCACGGTGTGCTCCTCAGTGCGGAGGGAGCGCTCCATATTACCATTGACTGTTATAACACCGTGAGGTCCGGGCATTTTGAGCTTGAGGTAGGCATAGTGCGGTACCGCATTGAATCGACCAAATGTGGTTCGTCCAAGCAGTGCATGATAACCACTACGGAAGGGGACAATGTCAAAGATCAACTCCTTGCTTCGAAAATTATCCGGTGATCCGAAGACCACTTCTAGTGTGATTGAGCCTGTGCAACAAGCCTCTACACCTGGTATGACACCTTTAAAGATGGTTTTGGTGGGTTTGATCCTTGCGGGATCGATGCCCATTTTGCGCACTATGTCTTGATATAGCAGGTTCAGGCTGCTGCCACCATCCATGAGGACTCGTGTGAGGTGGAATCCATCGATAATGGGGTCAAGGACCAGTGCGGCTGAACTGCCACGACGAATACTGGTCGGATGGTCTCTGCGGTCAAAGGTAATCGGATAGGAAGACCATGGATTGAATTTTGGGGCGACCGGCTCCATTGCATAGACGTCCCTTAGTGCGCGCTTCCACTCCTGCTTGGGTATATGGGTCGCGTATATCATATTCACCGTTTTGACTTGGGGAAGGAATTTCTTTTGGCCCCCTGTGTTCGGTGGCCGGGGCTCCTCATCGTCGTCGCTGCGCAACCCTTTTTCCTTGTTTTCAGCATTTAACTTGTCGGCCTGTTTAAACACCCAACACTCTCTGTTGGTGTGGTTGGCTGGTTTATCAGGGGTGCCATGGATTTGACATGGATGATCGAGGATGCGGTCCAAACTGGACGGACCTGAATTGTTTCTTTTAAATGACTTCTTCCGTTTACCGTACATGGAGCCACTAAATCCAGCATTGACGGTCGTATCTTTGGTGTTATTGCCATTATTTTGATGCTTGAATCTATTGCGTCAGAGTTTGCCGTTGCTGTCCCTGGCGTCTGAAGCGCCAGGCTTTCCTGATGTGTTGTTGCTATGGGCTAACCAACTATCCTCGCCCATGCAAAAGCGGGTCATAAGTGTCATAAGGTCTGCCATCGATTTTGGCTTCTCTTGGTCGAGGTGTCGGGCTAGCCACTCGTCACAGATGTTATGCTTAAAGGCCGCTAGGGCTTTGGCATCCAGACAGTCGACAATTTGGTTCTTTTTAGTTAAGAACCGAGTCCAGAATTTCCTGGCTGACCCTCCAAGCTGTTGGGTTATATGACTTAAGTCATCAGCGTCCGGTGGTCGTACATAAGTGCCCTGAAGTTGTCAAGAAATGCATCTTCTAGGTTCTCCCAACTGCCAATGGAGTTCTGTGGCACACTGTTCAACCAGTGTCGAGCAGGTCCCTTGAGTTTTAGTGGGAGGTACTTGATGGCATGAAGATCATCACCGTGGGCCATGTGAATATGGAGAAGGAAGTCTTTAATCCAAACCGCGGGATCTGTTGTCCCATCATATGGTTCAATGTTCACGGGTTTAAACCCTTCTAGAAATTCATGTTCCATTACTTCGTCAGTGAAGCATACGGGGTGTGCGGTGCCTCTATGCCGAGCCACTTCATGACGCAGTTCGGATGTAGCTAGTCTGCTGTATTCAGCCCGGGTGGATTTGTATGTAGTGTATTCGGCGTGACGGTCATCGTCGCGTGTTGATGCGCGCCCCCGCGATCCGTAAATCGATCTTGGTTGTCCTGCTTTGTCTTCCAATTCGTACCGCAGGTCATGTTTGTATCCCCGAGCCTTTATGTTTCTATTTGTTTGGCGACACGGTGCGGGCTGTTGTTCGGACTGATACGCCGCTTTGTCCTGGCCGCACGGTGGTAGGTCAGCCGCATCATGTGCTGGTAGTATGGGATCTAATGCCTCGTCCTCGAATTGAGGTAGTAACCTGCGTCTGGGGTAACTTTTAGTTGGGCTCTTGAGTCCGTATTCCTCGGATGCCATGACTTCAGTCCATCTATCAGCTAGCAGATCTTGATCAGCTCGAAGCTGCTGCTGCTTCTTCTTCAGGCTTTTCGCTGTGGCTATAAGCCGTCACTTGAAGCATTCCTGCTCGGCGGGATCCTCAGGCACGGTAAATTCGTCGTAGCCAAGGCTCACCTCATCCTCGGAGAGGGGCATGTGATTGTCGTCCTACGAGTCTTCGTTATCTTCGGCATCGTCCGGAGTGCTATTGTCTCCTGTGCCGATATTGTTGTTTCTACCATGGCGTGGTTTAGAGCGACGTCGTTGACGTCGGTGCTTCGGCTGCTTCTCGGGGGTTTGTCCCCACCTGCATCCTTTTTGTCCTCGTCATTGTCTTCTTTGGGGGTATCCACCGTGTAAATGTCATATGACGAGGTGGCTGTCCAGCGCCCTGTGGGTGGTGGTTCCTCTTCTTCTTCCGCATCATCGTCCATACCGTCGATGTCTTCGGAGTCGAAGTCAAGCATGTTGGTTAAGTCATCAAAAGTGGCTCTCAAGTGGGTGGTGGGTGGGCGGCGAAGTTCTTCATCGTGTCCGGCTCGAGTGGGAAGGACAGTCACAAGCGTTGCCTAGCATAGCCTGATGATAGATTTAGGTCATGTTCATCGTGGCTACAGGGCACGGCTGTCATGGGTTCGAATCCGTCGAAGATCAAGTCCCCGCGGACGTCGACAATGTAATTCAAACTTCCAAACCTGACCTGATGGCCACGGGCGTAGCTATCGATCTGCTCCAGATGGTCAAGCGAGTTGGCCCGCAGTGCGAAGCCCCCGAATACGAAAATCTGCCAGGGGAGAAAAGTCTCACCCTAGCCCGCATTGTTGTCGATGATTGAAGGAGCCATCAGACCTTATGACGACGACACAGTGGAACTCTCAATGAAAGCACCAATGTCGGTGTCAAAACCAGCGGATCTCGGGTTGGGGGTCCCGAACTGTGCGTCTAAGGCTAATGGTAACAGGAGGCGGGGGACACAATCTTTACCTCAGTTCGGGCCCTCTCTATGGAGGTAATACCCTACTTCCTGCTTGATTGATCTTTATGATATGAGTATTAAAAGAGTTGATCTACCACGAGATCGTAGAGGCTAACCCTAGAAGCTAGCCTATGATTATGATTGTTCTCCTGTCCTACGGACTAAACCCTCCGGATTATATAGACACCGGAGGGGGCTAGGGTGACACATAGTCGGTTACAGAGAAGGAAATCTACATAACCGAATCGCCAAGCTTGCCTTCCATGCAAAGGAGAGTCCCACCCGGACACGAGATGAAGTCTTCTATCTTGTATCTTCATAGTCCAACAGTCCGGCTAAGGTATATAGTCCGGCTGTCCGAGGACCCCTTAATCCAGGACTCCCTCAGTTGCAGCGTCTGCCGCCAAGGCACCTGCTCCTGCCACCGAGAAGAAGACCAGTAAGGCCTCGGCCTCCGGCAAGACTCCTGGCTTCGGTAAGGGTACCTGCAATCACTCTGGCAAACGCACCTCTTCGGAGTGTTGTGTTCATGCTGAGGACGTGCCAGAGAGCTCTACCGGCAAGACCAAGAAGTCTAAGGCGGCCCCGTCAGAAACAAAGAAGGTGTCCGTGACATAGGATGGCACGGGCGGAGCTTTTACCATAAGCTCCACCCTTGACAGCAAATAAAAAGCGCACTCGTCGCCTTCCTGTGGGCGAATGTCGACGTGTTTGCATGGGAAGCATTCGACATCCCCTGCGTTCCCAGGGAGGTGATTGAGCACCATCTTGCTGTATGCCCCCATGCACGGCCCATCAAGTAGAAGGTCAGAAAGCAAGCTTTGGAGCGACAAGAATTTTTCGTCAAGGAGATTAGGATATTGGAGGCGGAAGGTTTGGTCAAGGGAGTTCTCCACATGACGTGGTTAGCCAATCCAGTAGTAGTACGTAAGGTGAATGGGAAGTGGAGGCTATGTATCGACTACACTGATATCAATAAAGCCTGTCCAAAGGATCCTTTCACATTGCCACGTATCGATCAAATAGTGGACTCCACTGCTGGGTGCAACCTGCTGTCGTTCCTTGATGCTTACTCAGGATATCATCAGATCTTCATGACGAAAGAAGATGAAGAGAAGACCGCGTTCATCACCCAATGTGGTATGTACTGTTTCGTACGGAAACCTTTCGGGTTGAAGAGCACTGGTTCGAAGTTCGCTCGAGCGGTCCAAATCGGTTTTGAGCCCCAGCTCCATAGAAATTTGGAAGCCTACATGAATGATATAGTGGTCAAAACCAAAGATAAGGCCATGCTCGTGCAAAACCTGGAAGAAACCTTTACGAATTTGCGCAAGATCAAACTCAAGCTCAACCCAGAGAAGTGTGTGTTCGGTGTCCCATCCGACAAACTTCTTGGGTTCTTTATGTCTCAATGTGGAACCGAAGCGAACCCCAACAAGATCAAAGCCATTGAGCAGATTGAGGCGCCCCGACGAGTCAAAGACGTCCGTAGGCTTGCCATCTGTGTTGCCGCCCTGAGTAGGTTTATCTCTAAGTCTGCTGAGTGCGCCCTACCCTTTTTCAAAATTTTGAAAAAGGCGGGTCCAATGAAATGGACTCTGGAGGTAGAGGCAGCGCTGCAAGACTTAAAGAGGCACCTATCCTCTATGCCAATACTGGTCGCACCCAAACCACAAGACCCATTACTGTTGTACTTGGCAGCAACAAACCAAGTGGTTAGCGTTGTGCTAGTTGCAGAGAGAGAAGCTGATGAAGAAGCAACAGCGGCGGCGGCTGAGCAATCGGAAGAGGAACCAGGGCCGGCAGGGTCCAATGCTAGCAAGAAAAAATCCCCGGCAGGGCCCGGTGCCGGCAAGATCGAATCTATGCAAATGGGTGAAGGAAAGTAGAAGAAAAAGGTGGTGCAGGACCCAGTGTACTTTGTCAGCTCCCTCTTGCAGGGGGCTAGGTCAAGGTATTCTGGCATGCAAAAGTTGCTTTTCGGCATTCTTATGGCCTCGAGGAAGCAACGCCACTATTTTCAAGCACACGAGATCACCGTCGTCACTCGCCTCCCGTTGCAACGAATCTTGCACAACCCGGATGCAACGGGGAGGATTGTGGAGTGAGCATTTGAGCTGTCAAGCTTTGGGCTCAAATTCGAAGTACTTCGATGATCAAGAGCAGGGCTTTGGCAAAATTCATAGAGGAGTGGACGTCCACACCCGACGAAGAAGTTCAAGAGACCACCCTTCCCAGCAAAGAGGCGAGTAGTTATTGGATTATGTACTTTGATGGGGCCTTCTCCTTACAAGGTGCTGGTGCCGGCGTGCTGCTCGTCGCGCCCAGCAGGGAGCGCCTCAAGTATGTGGTTCAGATGCACTTTCCCCAGGAGAGGTCGACAAACAACACCGCTGAGTACGAGGGGCTTCTTGCCGGTCTCAGGATCGCAGAAGACCTCGGGATTAGGAAGCTTATTGTCACAGGAGATTCACAACTTGTCGTCAAGCAAGTCAACAAGGATTATCAGAGCCCTCTGGTAGAGGCATACATGGATGAAGTGAGGAAATTGGAAGAGCGCTTTGACGGTCTACAAGTAGAGCATGTTCCTCGAGCAAAGAACAGCATTGCTGATGACTTGTCAAAGCGCGCTGCCCTCAAGCTACCTATGGAACCAGGTACCTTTGTGCTTCAATTAACTCAGCCATCCATCGAGTCATCGGCATGGAAGAATAAGCGAAGGAAGGTGGGCCCCGGCAAATACTTTCCCGCAGAGCTCCCAGGAGCAGCCGACAAGGAGGTTGCCGGGTACCCCAAGCTTGCCGGGGAGCAGGAGCCTCCGACAGAGTCCCGAGCTCTTGTCGTCAAGACAGCTGCCCCGCGGTAGAAGACATGCCCTTGGTCCTTCCTGTCGAGCCTCAGGCTCCAGCATGGGCGCAACATACAATCCGTTTCCTCCAAATAGGGGAGCTCCCTGAGGAGCGGGAAGAAGCAGAGAAAGTAGCCCGTCGGTCTAGCATGTACCAATTTGTGGATGATGTCCTTTACAGAACAAGACCAAACGTCGGGAAATTGAAGTGTATTCCTCAGGAGGACGGACTGGAGCTGTTGGCAGAGATACAAAGAGGCATATGTGGCTCCCACATAGGGTCAAGAGCCCTTGCCGACAAAGCATTCCGGCAAGGCTTCTTCTAGCCCACTGCCCTCTAGGATACAATGGCAGTAGTAACCAAGTGTGAAGCGTGCCAGTTTCATTCAAAGAAGCTTCATACACCATCTCAAGCCCTTCAAACAATCCCTCTCTCCTGGCCATTTTCAGTCTGCGGGCTCGACATACTAGGCCCATTTCCCCGTGCTGTCGGGGGCTTTGAGTACTTGTACATTGCGGTCGACAAGTTCACAAAGTGGCCGGAAGTAGAGCCAGTGAGAAAGGTGACAGCGCAGCCGGCCGTCAAGTTCTTCAAGGGACTCATTTGCCGTTTTGGTGTGCCAAACAGAGTCCTTGCAGCAAAGTTTGCTTTGCTTCTGTTGCTCACCCAAGGAGCAATGGCCAGGCGGAAAGGGCAAATGCTGAAGTATTGCGGGGCCTCAAACCAAGAAATTTCGACAGGCTGTGCAAGTCACTACAAAAAAGACACATCCGTGACATTTTGGGCCGAACGAAAAAAAATTCTGTCATACATATGACACTTCTATGACGATAATTGTGACAAAACCCGGTATCATCATAGATGTGGTGGGCTCCTACTTCTATGACAAAAAATCATGACAGAAAATGGTCTTTTCGTCCTGGGCGGGCCGGAGATGCAGCTGCATGACATTCTTTGGGCCGTCCATGACGGAAAAACCGTGGTAGAAGCGAGGGGGAGGAAAATTTCAGGGAGTTGCCGGTTACGATGGGAGGTCGGGGGCCGAGCGATGCACGTTTCTCTCGTACACGTGCGAGGCGTTGGCTCTAACTGAACCCGAGCGAGGCGTTGGGCTCTAACTGAACCCGAGCGATTGCACTGCAGGCTACGCGTTACTGAACCCGAGCGATCGATCGATGGCTGTTAACTGAACCCGATGGAGCGAATCCTTCGCTACTGCTGCTAACTGAAGCCGATCCATTGGATGAATAGTGAGCGTTGCGGGGGGGGGGGGGGGGGGGGTTGGATGAACAGTGAGCGGTGGTGTTGCCTTGGATGAACAGGACCCCGTGGTGTGGAGGGCTGGATGAACAGTAGATGGTGGAGCGGTGGCCGTGGAGGGGTGGTTGAACAGGACCCCGTGGTGTGGAGGGATGGATGGACAGTAGAGGGTGGAGGGGTGGATGAACAGTAAATGGTGGAGGGGTGGTTGAAAAGTAGTCGGTGGAGTAGCGCGCGGTGGAGGCTGGATGAACAGGAGCCCATGGAGGCTGGAGGAGGTCGACGGTAGCCCGTGGAGGCTGGAGGAGGTCGACGGTGGAGATGAACAGTATCCCGTGGAGTCCCGTTTTGCGGTACGCCACACCCCTCCCGATCAACAGGACCCCCGTTTCAACCGTAGGAGGTCTGTTTCCTCCGTTTTGCGGTACGCCAGACCCCTTGCAATCAACAGGACCCCCGTTTCGACCGTAGGAGGTCCGTTTCCTCCATTTTGCGGTACGCCACACCCCTCTCGATCAACAGGACCCCCGTTTCGACCGTAGGAGGTCCGTTTCCTCCGTTTAGCGGTACGCCACACCCCTCCCGATCAACAGGACCCCCGTTTCGACCGTAGGAGGTCTATTTCCTCTGTTGTGCGCTACGCCACACCCCTCCCGATCAACAGGACCCCGTTCCGAACGTAGGAGGTCCGTTTCCTCCATTGTGCGGTATGCTACGCCTCGTTTCCATTGCCTGTTCCGTCCAAGCCCTCCCGATGCACACGAACACGCATTCCGTTCCGACCTATCCGGTTGGCTCCCCATGAACACGACGACGATGCTGTTTCTCCGTTCCGACCCAGCCATGTACGTATGCGCGAGTAGGCGATCGAGACCCTGCCCGTATGTACGTACGTGGCCGTATTTTCTTTCTTGCACCCTCGCCGATGTACGTACATGTACATGCTACGTGCGCACCTCTACTACGACATGTGCGCGCCTCTACTACGACACATGCGCACCTCTACAACGACCAGTATGTACGTACACGTTCGCGACCAGAATGACAACCCTACATACGCTTTGACCAGGTGGGTCCCGACTGTCAGGCACTTCCTTGCCTGCGAAGATGTAGCTGGTGGGTCCCAGCAGTCAGGGGGCGAATCGTTTTTTTTGCCCGGACGCACTTCCTTGCGTGCGAAGATGTAGCTGGTGGGTCCCAGCAGTCAGGGGGAAATGTTTTTTTTGCGAAATATGGTGGCCCGTCCGGTGGGTCCCCGCTGTCAGGTGGAGGAATAATTATTTTGCACGTAATAAGGAGGCACTTCCTTACTGTGGCCGTGGACCCAGCTGTCAGTCTCTCCACGTACAATCCACGTCCGATGGAAGCCATTCCTTGACCATGTTGACCACACCGCGCCAAGAGCACCAGGGCGGTGGACGACGGCGAGGCCTAGGAACGGGACGACGCGGAGCCGGGGAAGATGCGGCAGTGGATGCCCACGCGTAGACGAGTACGAGGGTTCACTGGTTCCCGGCGGTGTGAGGCTGCCGTAGCCGCGGAATAATAGGGGGTGTGGGTGAGTAGAGGGATGGCCTAGCCAGCGGTGGGAGTATTAGGGGGCGGTGAGGCCTCTGACGCATCACAGCCGGCCACGGGAGGCATGAGCACGAGGCACGACCGGCGCTGGTTTGGGTGGTTGGAGCAAGAAGACCAGAGGTTGAAGAAGCACTACGGCCGTTGGATGGACACCGTACGGTCACTGGAGCTAGAATCGTGCATATTGACTAAGTTGACAAAGCCATCCGTCCCCGTCAACTTAGTAGGCCCACAAGTCAGCCTACCACTATACTGGGTTCCAGCTAACGAGGGGAGTATTCATTTTTTTGCTTCCTTGCGTGCGAAGATATAGCTAGTGGGTCCGAGCTGTCAGCGGCGGTAACATTTTTTTCGTGAAATACAGAGGCCTTTTTGGTGGGTGCCTGATGTTAGGTGGAGGAATCATTATTTTGCGCGTAATAAGGAGGCATTTCCTTGCGTGCGGCCGTGGACCCAGCTGTCGGCCTCTCCACGTACAGTCCACTTCAAATGCATGTCGGTCGTTGACCACGTTGACCAGGCCACATCGAGAGCACTAGGGCGGTGGACGACGGCGAAGCCTAGGAAGGGAACAACACGGAGGCAGGGAAGACTCAGCAGTTGTTTCCCACGCGGAGGAGAGTATGACTGTACGAGGGTTTACTGGTTCGTCTGCCGTCGCCGGAGAATAACAGCAGGTTCGGGTGAGTAGAGGGATGGCTAGGCCAGCGATGGGAGTACGGTGGGGCGGTGAGGCCTGCGTGGCAGCACAGCCGGCCGCGGGGAGGAGGGAGCAGGCAGTCCCGCCGGCGCTTGTTTGAGCGGCTGGAGCAGGAAGAGTAGAGATTGAAGCACGACGGCCGTTCGATGGACATCCAACATTCACTGCTTGTGCGTCAACCTTTTTTTTAGGAAAGCCTCAAATCTGTGGAAAACAGCATACAGCCCATCTGCCATTATTTCTAATAATTTACAGCCCATTTGCTAATTCTTAAGGTTTTTTTGGAACCCATATTCTTTTTGTTAGCATTACAGCCCATATTGTGGCCACAGTTAAAAAATTATACGAAATTTTGCATATTGCGGTGCGGTCCGAACTGTTTTTAATCCTGAAATTTTGACTCACATTTAAACTGATTTTAAAAATAAATGTATATCAATATAAAATCCAACAAATTCTCCATGCATAAAAATTAATGTAATTTAAAATCTCTAAATGAAAAAAAGATATTTGAAACTAATTGCCGGTTTGATGTGTTTTAAAAATGTACATCCCATTTCTCATTACTGATAGGCCATTTTCTCGGCCAGCCGAATGAAGCTCTCCTCGTCTTGAAAGATTTGCAGCCCAATAGGCCTGACAAAGTGACTTACTTGGCAAATCACAAAAAAACTGGGGCAGTGGCCTTGGACCCAGCTGCAGCCTCTCCACATACAGTACTCTTCCGATGGAAGTCGGTCGTTGACCACATTGACCATGCCGCGCCGAGAGCACCACGGCGGTGGACAACGGCGAGGCCTAGGAAGGGGATGACGCGGAGCTGGGGAAGACGCGGCAGTGGATGCCCACGCAGAGAGGAGCACGAGGGTCACTGGTTCGGCTGCGGTGTGAGGCTGCCGTCGCCGCAGAATAACAGGGGTAGTGGGTGAGTGGAGGGATGGCCTGGCCAGCGGGGGGAGTAGTATGGGGACGGTGAGGCCTCTGCGGCAGCACAGCCGGCCACGGGAGGCAGGAGCATGCGGCACGACCGGCGCTGCTTTGGGCGGCTGGGGCAAGAAGACTAGAGGTTGAAGAAGCACTACGACCGTTGGATGGACATCGTTGACCACACCGTGCCGAGAGCACCAGGGCGGTGGATGTCGACGAGGCCTACGAAGGGAATGACATGGAGCCGGGGAAGACACGGCAGTGGCTGCCCATGCGGTGGAGAGTACGAGGGTTGACTGGTTCAGCTGCCGTTGCCGGAAAATAACAGGAGGTGTGGGTGAGTAGAGGGATAGACAGCCTAGGGATGCGAGTATGATGGGGCCGTGAGGCATGCCCGGCAGCATTACCGGCCACGGGAGGCGGGAGAAGGCGGTTCCGACGGCGCTGGTTTGGGCGGCTGGGGCAGGAAGATCAGAGACTGAAGAAGCACGATTGCCATTAGATTAACATCTAACGGTCTGATGCTGGTAGAGTCGATTGTTGACTAAGTTTCTTTTTTGTGAAACCTTGTGTACGCATGAACTTGGTAGGCCCACAAGTCAGCCTCCAAATCTGTGGCAGACAACATAAAGCCCATTTGCTATTTTTTATAATTTGCAGCCCAGTTGCTAATTCTTAAGTAATTTATTACAGCCCATTTTCTGCCCAGGACCACGGTAAAGTTCAACCTTATTTTGCATATTTCGGTGGAGTCCGAACTGTTGTAATCCCGAAATGATAAACATTTTTTAAGAACTTATTGATTTGCCAAAAAAATCATTTTGTTTTTGTGAGCAAATAAGACGTGGGACAATTGAGTTGGTTTAAGGGAAAACCAGTGGTAAAAAAATCAGCGCTGGGTGGGAAAAAACAACAAAAATAAGGATGTAAATATGAAAAGGGAATTTCATGTGTTTTCAATATAATGATACGTGTATATGAACTAGTAAAACTATAGGTAGAGATTAGAAAACGGATGTAGGACATGCGTTTCAAGAGGAAAATAGAACTGGGTTGTGTGTTTGATTCAGTAAAAAAAACTGCCTGTGGATGTTGTAAGACAAAATATAATTAACGCTGGCGGGCCAGAGGCCAGTAGATACCTGCTGGATCTTTGTGCCCCGTTGTCGTCATGGGCTGGGCCTGTTAAAAACAAAACCAACCCTGGGCAGTCTGCAGCCCAGTTGAAACTTGCTCGACCTGAAAAAACAATGTACGTGCTCAATAAACGAGAGAATTCTGCAAGTACAGACTGATAACTGGGATGCATCACGGATATTGTGTTTTTATCATGATAATAAGTGCATGCACTTGTTTCGAAAAAATTGGAGAACTGGGAATTCGAACAGCGGGTGCTTATGCTACCCATCAAATAAAAATCAGGTGCCTGAAAATTCGTTTTGAAACAAATGATTCGGCTTTATATCCACGCCGACCCTCGGCATGATGGTTGGAAGCAAATGCAAGTTCATACCAAAAGATCGTTAACAACAATACCAACTTGCGGACGACAAGGTAGTACAACTACCAATACCTAACTAACTTATAATCTTTTTAATCCTGGCCCTAGTGTTCGTCTGGTAGAAAATTTTGCAGAGGACCAGTTTCCGCTCCTTCTCTTGCTCCAGGTCCCCGAGGTGGTACTGGTGCATCACCCAGTTGGACCTCTGCTGGTCGAAGTTCTTGTTGGTGTGCAGCACCAGAACCTTGTTTGTTGCCCGTCTGCCGGCCGTTGACCATCACCGGCAAGGTATTGCCGGTCTTGTGCCACATCGCGTGCATACCGCACTCCGACTGTATATTGCGACGCGTCCACGTGCCCCTTTTGAACGCCCTGGAATTGCGCTGAAAAAATTGCTTCCTTAGACAACTCAGTGTGATACCTACAGTATTGTGGAATACAGGTTTTAGTGTACGTAGCTGGCATTTTCATAACATCTTTGGCATGTTGCAGTCACTTGTTTCACTTTTTATTAACTGTCAAATGGTAATTGCTTCACCAGGTCTGCGTCTAAAAAGAAAAATAGAGCTATAAACAAAGGAATATGTTTGTGCAAGTAGACGGTCGATCAGTGTCTTACCTGGAAGTTTCTCAGGTTGGGTGTAGCATATGTTGTGCTCGTTGTCGATGGTTGGTATGAACAAATCGATGAGAGACTGAAATCTCGCGCTGTCAGCACTCACTTTGGCCTAAGGGTGCTTGATCAGCTCCTGATCCATGGGATCGAACTTGACACCAGCCGGCAGCACCGGCCAATCCTTCTTCGAGTTGCATGGGTAATTCTAGTTATATGGTACTCAATGTATGATCAATCGACTATTTTAAGTGAATGATGAAAGATTTCGACAGATAAGTGGTACTCCAAATCTGAAGTCCAGAATACCCGAACATGCCGCCGGGATTCTTGTGTCACCTCACACACAGCGTGTTGTCACGTCAATTTAATGTGTGGACATGATGAATAATTTGACCGACGTATACTAGTACTGCTACTATACTACTTACCTAGTCGTATTTAGTGTCACGATTTATACATAGGTTTAACTAACAAGTACACATTTGAAGCCTAACTGATATATATATATATATATATATATATATATATATATATATATATATATATATATATGGCTTCTACATTGCATCTCCATCATCATTATCAGTACATCCTACGCAGGTGAGTTAGGATGCACTTGATCCCAGGAAGGTATCTATCCTTCAAACCAGAGGAGTGCTTCAAACTAACAATAGTACATAATATCCAACAAAAGAAGGTCGTGCTATAGCAACAGAATACATGGCTCAGTCTAGATATCAACACGAATCAAGTTGTGCATATTTGCTGTTGGCATGAACCACATTGCCGCATGTCGGGTTTGCAAAAGCCATCCATCGCATGGAAGCTTGATGCCTTTCACACACTGAAGATTACCTGGCAACAAGATGTGTCGACGAATCTCTGGATATGGTGATTCATGAAACCCATGGTATGATGTGTAAACACAGCCCCCCCCCCTCGTGAATGGAAGTTGCATAGCACAGTAATCATCGCCGGTGATATGATCGCTGATTGGTTGGATGATCGAATAATTGAGCCCGAGGAACAAGGAGTGGTTGCCGAGGCTGTAAACCCGCCTCCAGTTGAATACGCCTGGCCCAACGGAGCTGGGATCTTTCTCGAACACGAAGCAGCCATAGCCATCAATGTTACGAACGCCCCACGCATTGTACTGCATGTGGTTTGATGTAATGGTTTGGTCAATTTGGTACGTGCGGATGAGCATCAAATGACCGCCGTCAGCTGAACGAGCGATAAACCACCACCCATCGGCTGGTATGATTCCAGGTCCTGGAATCATGAAGGACAAAAATAAATAATCAGATTGGAGACCAAAAGGACAAAAATAAATAATCATGTTCAGAGTATCTGTGGAATTAAGATTATTATAATAGTGACACATATCATAGACAGAGAATTGCAATGTCGTGGTCCTAATCATACCCCAAGTTAAAAAAATAAGCCAATGGCTTTCATATTCTAGCAACATGTCATGGTTCAAACATCATGTAACAATGAGAGGAAAACAGCTATGACAGCGCTTACTCATATTCTACCATAGCACTTACTACTACTGTTCTCATATCAACTCTAAGCAATAACATGCGTTGTTATAAAAATCTTGTAAACGAGAGTAACATATAGCAATCATGATGTTATGCTCATAATATGTATTCTAACAATCATTAGATGCCAATTGTTCTCATATCAACTCTAACAATAACATGTGTGGTCATAAAAATCTAGGAAATGAGAGGAACACATAGCAATGATGTGGTTATATACATGCTATGCATTCTAAATTTGTAACAAATGAACAGGCAGTCGTATTCATAAGGTAAAGATGAGATGAGATAGAACAATTACACGACGATAGATTCCACCAGTATAGGCAGCCAATCTGTGTGTCGACCGCGTAAACAATGCCATCGTGCACTATAGCATCAGACAGAAATGTTGCCTCAACAGGATTGATGATGAGCCATAACCATGTATGGCGACCGGATTCCAGATAGACTAATCCCATGTTGAACAAGGCAATGAGCTTGTAATCCATGTAGTCTTTTTGATGGTGTGGGCACTTCGTAGATTACAACTTTCTACAAACAGAGGTTGAGCCAAAAGCTTAACGTGTCTCGTGCGTAGTAGGCAGGAGTGTCCGGCGGGCCGCGAGGCTTGATGGCGGCGGTATCCAATGATGGAAGGGTGATCTCTTGCTGGGTGTAGATATCCACGAGATGCCATGGACTACCGGATTGGTGGATGAGGATGATCCAGTTGGCCTTCATGCCTGCCTAGTAGTGGCCGCGCATGAAAGACAGGTGAACAGGTAGTGGTAGCATGTCGAGGGGCACCACGGTAACCTCCCTAGGATCGTAAAGTCGGTGTCTGGGCCACCTATGAGGATCAGGCATCAGCAAGCAGGGTGTCTTGAAAAGAGCCGGCCAGTTGCAGACGAGTATACGGTACAAAGACACCGAGCATGCGGCCAGATGGATGGTGCTGAGTAGGTCCATGCGATTATAGATCTTCTCCCAGAGAACATCGGGGAGGGAATTCCAATCGCGGCTCTGCGTGTCAGTCGGTTCTGCCATTGGGGTTTTCGGTGCCTGCGAGCCAGCAGGGAAGTGGATTCAGGCGGGCGAGCGAAGAAGCTTCTCCTCGTGTGGCCGAGTAGTGAGCGGGGGGATATGGTACGCGCGAGATACCAAGGAAGATGGCGCGGGCGGGCGAGCAGTGAGCGGGGCTAAATGGTGTGCGGCCAACGATGGGGAAGAGAGGAGGAAGAAGAAGAGAGGAGGAAGAAGAGTGGAAGACGGGGAAGAAAGTGCATTAAATTTCAATTCTACTAGTACTACTACCAGGATATACCGTCCTTCGTAGTGTAAATAGTTACACCGATGACATGTGGGTCTACCACAAGAGGGCCCATATGTCAGCTAATGGAGGACAGAGGTGCGTAGGCGTATTTGCGGAAGCGTGCTCTACTGGCAAACATGATGGCAGTGCTGGGTAAGGCTGATTTAGTAACAACAACATGCGGGCTCAGCTTATTAATTACGTGTCTCAACTAGTAGTGAGATGTACTGTACTTCTAGTATAGTATAGTATAGTGCACCAGTTTTGAACTCTTGAATCTCAGTGCCAAGGAGCTACAGCTGGAAGTGGAGGTTACTACTGTTCTCTAGAACCATCGCTGTACTATCAATGCAGGGGGAGTACACCTGCGTAGTGGCCTAGTGGGTACTCTCGATGCTATATTCAGCCGCTCCTCTCACGTAGGAGTAGCTGGCCTACTCAGCCGCTCCTCTCACGCACACACTAGCAGCCTGTTTATCAACGGCGGTTACTGCAGGGGCAGAACATTTGAGTTATTTGATACAACGAGACTAGGCTTTTCGCTTCCATTTGTGGAGGTGTAATGGATCTCGTCGAACTTTGTTAGTAGTAGTTCCTTCTTTATGAATGAGATGAAGCAAAGCTTTTGCCTCTGTTTAAAAAAACACGTCAAGAGGAATTTCTTTTATAGTAGAGCCGATAATGGAGTGAAGTCCATGCGTGCAACGCCACAAGCTACAGAGTAGTAGTAGAGCACTTTATGTATGGAGCCATATTGCACAGTTCCCAATGCCCCGCCAGGCTTTTCCGGCTCCTCAGGCTTAATTGGGAGGCGCTAGTTTAAATATGCCACTAGGTGATGAGGAAGCTGCAAGCAAGGTGCGGCTAGGGCGAGCACGCGAGCCACGGGATGCTGGGAAGGAAAAGCCGTTCACGTGGCTAGGCTGTCCAGTGCACCTAGATTGTGGGGCCGCACGTCCGTTCGACTTCAAAACTCAAACTACCCGAGTAAACTATTTTTTTTAAAAAGGCCGCCGTGCGTTCGGCCGGGATTGAACCCACAAAACGAGGTATACACTCCCGTGACCACTAGTAGTACTCGTTGGAGTACAACGCAACCTAGAATCGCCTTTTGTCGCTAGTAGTATGTACATTGTTCCTTACAAGAAACCCCTAATAATGCAAGAAACCACTAAAATGCCAAGAAACTACTACCACTTGCATACGTGGCAGACTTAAGATAAGACTACCTTATCAACCATTGTACATGCTCTTACCAACAAAAATCCTCGAGTGACCTCCTACCTCCGGCCGTCCACCTACTCATCCTTGGCCATGGGACGCAGCTATCGCCGCCGGCAGAAGGCGAGGTCAAAACCGCCGGCGATGCGGAGCCCATGTTGCGGCAGCCCGGATGCCAGCTCCGTCCGGCGCTCGCGTCCGCTAGCTAGCCAAGATAGCTCCGTCCAGCTGCTTGTCTGCAAGGTTTGCTAGCTAGATTGGCATGGCAGCGCAGCGGCTTGCTCGCGCGCGCCGCGCTCAGGCCATCCATCTGGCTCGAGCGAAGGCCAGCGCGGCGGCTTGCTCGCTCGTGAGTCACGCTCGGGCCAGCCTGCCAACCCGTGCGGAGGCTAGCGCGGCGTCCGGCCTGTCCGGCGGAGCGGCGGCCAACTCACTCATCACCGGTGCCACCGACGAACACGCATCAGTACTGTTTGAAGTAATGTTCAGGAAAAATATTGATTTGAGGGGGAATAACAGGATAGAAGCTCAGATGTGGGTCCCTCGTGTAAACGGTCAAACAAAATGTGTTGGTTTAAGCTGCCTCGTCGGCAATGACGTGTGGGCCAACCCTGTCATAAATGGGTTTAAATGAACCTAATCGGTAGGAGTAGTAGGTAGTAGTTTTTGGCGTGGATTAAGAAATTTTGGGTATGTTTTTGCTATTTTTTGTACAATAGATTCTTCCTAGGGCTGGTTGAAAGTGGTAGTTTTTTGTTAAATACTCTACATATTTTAAGTAGGAGTGAAAGTTAAGCTTTGGAAGCCAATAAGCAAGGCTAGTTACATAGTGCATATGTGTACATGATTGAAAGTAAATATCAACCATGAGTGACTAATATCTTGATGGAAAACTCGAAACTATGGAATACTAGGAAAAAAATGCATGGTTGGAAATACTAGCAATGTTCATGTCCGTTGCAACGAATCATAATTAGAATAATACTTATTCACAAACTTGGTACAAAACACTCTAATTTTGATATACATATGTTTCAATTAGAATATATTCCTTGGGCTGCTTTGGTGAGGTCAGGGAGGGATGTGGTTGGTTTTAAGATACTAATTATGGGTTTTTCTGCAAATTGGTAGACAAGTGGGATGTTGGTGATAAAAGGCAACAACTTACCTCATAATCATTAGATGTAGATCTAATGGTCAGAAACGACGGACGGCAGACACACCAGCATCACCAACTTAGTCTTGTGTAGGAGTACTAGCAAGATTCGTGCATTGCACGAAACATCAAGATGCATTTTTTATAAAACACTTGTTGTGATTGACCCTTGCGAGAGTAATCCCATGTGTAAAAACTAATGATATCTCGAGAAATATGAGATAAGGTGAAGAGGAGTGGGGTGTGGTGATGGTTGGTGGTCGGACTGAGCGGAGGCATGGGGATTGACGACGCCGGCAGCGGCCACCAGGCCAGTTTGTTCCAGAGCCTTCCTTTCTTAATTGCTCAAGATTGAGGTTTGTTGGAGATAGGGATGAACGAGGGAAGGACTTGTCTGCAGATGTGGAGAGGGGTGCGGGTATCTTTTAGTTTAATTTCCATCCGTCAGATATAGATCGGACGGTCTATATTGCAAGATGGCACACGTACCATCATCACCACCTCGGTTTTTTATAAGAGAAGAAATATAAGTATGGAGATACAAACGTATTATCGATACTTGCTTCCGTAAACTAGCATCTACATTCTATTCAACGCCTCAGCATGTGGGACTTTAGCACAATGACTTCTCGACTGTGTAAAACAAAGATTTTCCCATCGCCGACAAGGAGGGGGTGACGGCGGCGCGTTTTTTGGCTTGCCCTAGTCCTAGTAGTCATACTAGGTGGTCTAAGCACGTGTAGATTTATTCTTTTTCATGTCTCGTGTTCGCCGTACTGCCACGACTGTTGATGAATAGACGGTACGTTATTCACTTGAAAACCCTTGATGAGCGTGTTTGCGCGCGCGCGCGTGAGAGAGAGAGAGAGAGAGAGAGTGCATGTGTGATATGTTAGAGACTGAGGCAATGATAACAGATTCTTTGTGTCTATGTGTGTGGAGGATAGAGAGAGACATGTACATGGGTGTCGGGGAAACTGATCCACGAACACCTATGGGACCGGCGGACCTAGCCCCTTTCGGTTCGGCGGGGGGCGGAGATCGCACGAAGAGCGGATCAAGGCGAAGCACATGAGCAGTTTACCCAGCTTCGGAGCTCTCCGTAGAGATAACACTCCTACTGATGCATGTCTGAGTGTATTGAGTTCTTGCTCGGGAGCGCTGAGTGCTACAGTACACACTAGCTGCTAACAAGACCGAGCGTGAGTGTTTTTCTGCCTTCGAACCGAACCCCCTCTATGTTGCGCATGGGCCTCCTTTTATATGCTAAAGGGGTCACCGACAGGTGGCAACGTAGACAAGGGTAAAAATGGAAAAAGGAATTGCGGTTGGTACAACCACCTATATAGTGTACCATACCTAACCCTGACGGCAAGGGACAAAGGCATTAAATGCCCGTCTGCGTCGCCCAAATAGTGCAAAAAGGGACCGTCAGGGATGCCACCGCTCGCCACGATGGCAATCTTGTCAGCGTCGCTTGCCACCGCGCACTGCTGGCTGCACAGCCTCTTGACATGCGCGCCTGGAAAGGCCCCAGGGCGACACGATGGTGGATGTGCTGGAGCGCGGGTACAGAGTGGTAGCTTGCCGCGGCAAGCGCCTTGCCGCGGTCATTGTCTTGTCGCGTCCGGAAGCTTGTCGCTCACCGGGCCTCGCCGGGACGCGTGGCGTGTCGTGGCAAGTTCCTTGAGATGCCTTGGTTGGCCTTCCCGGCAAGCTCCTCTTGCCGGGGCCTTGTCTCCTTGGCTTGAATACTTTGTTCTTGAATGGCTCCAAAGGAACCACGGAGGACCTTGGCGGTCACCCGGCAAGCTTTGCCGCGGGTTGCTGCCACTGCCCGTGCACAAGTTTGGGATAATAGGGTACCCCTACTCTAGTACACCGACAGGAGCCCCCGGCCTAGGCCACACACGGTGCCGAGCGCTGTTAGGCCAGCCCCAAAACAGGGCACGGGCACGCGCGGCTTGGGTTACGCCGTATCTCACTCTGTATCCACCGTGCCCTCCTCGAACGGCACGCGTCAAATGCGGCGTCGTGGGAGAGATCGTGGGTGGTTTCTTTATTCGGAAAAACGGAACGTCCGCCCCCTCCCTCTTTATAAGCAGGGGAAACAGGGGCAGTTCGCCCATCTCGCCGGTTGCCATTCCAAGCTCAAAAATCTCCGCCGCTCCCCCTTCTTCCCAAAGCTGAAAGAGAGCAGCGCTCCGCCCCCCATCGCCCCGCGGATGCTGATCTGGAAGCGCTCAAGACCCTTGTCGCACCCATTGTGGACAAGGTGAGCGAAATCAAGAGGGTTGAGGGCGATCGCGTGGATTAGGCCGCCCGTTTTCTCTTTTTCTTGCCGCTGCTGGTCATGTTATGAGAACAATCTGTTAGAGTTGCGACAAGCTATCTTGTAATACGACCCTATTTTGGGTAGCGATTGCTATGTTATTTCCTTTACTTGATTCCTTCCTTTGTATGTTTTTGCCCTACGCTTTTAGGGAACTTGTCGGCGCAGGCACCTTAGCCGCGAGCGCTGAGTGCGGGACGTCAGCAGCCTGCTGGCGGTGCCGCTACCGACAAGAAACCTTGTCGCAACTAGTCGCAGCTCACTTAAGTTGTTGAGCGGACTCGAAACAAAGTAAGGGCGCAACTAGCTACGAGTTGGTTTCTCCGCGCACAGGTTTTCCATACAAAGCACGGTCGTTCGAGGAAGATAACTTAAAAAAAATTAAAACTGATTGCTCAAAATTTAGCAACTTAGCTTTTCTGTCGTTTGCTTCCCGGTAAGGCGAAACTTCCTCGAACGACGCTTGGTCCACACCATTATCTTCTCCTTTCCCCCCGGCAAACTTATGGGCGAGGGAACCTTCCTTTCTTTGAGAAAGAGAAAGCAGAGAAAATAAAGATATGGAGCCTTACGGCTTGTTATTGCTTACCGGGGGTAGGCGCTGCACAAAGTGTCAGATAACGCATGCAAAAAATAAAAGTAGAAAGCATGAAATTGACAGGATGTGCGGAGCACATGAGCTTTACTTATGCACGGGGTCTGCGCCCGGCTTTGTACAAGGGATTACATGCAACATCGGCAAGACTTGTACAAAAGGTGGTTGCCGGAACAGGTTCCGGCAACCGCGCCCTACGGGTAAAACTTACGAAGATGCTCAATGTTCCAGGAGTTGCTCATCGGAATGCCATCTTCGGTCTCAAGGCAGACAGCGCCAGGCCTAGTGACTCGTTTCACCCGGTAAGGGCCTTCCCACTTCGACGTTAACTTGTTGGAATTCTTGGCGGACTGAACGCGCCAAAGAACAAGGTCGCCTTCCTCGAGACTTCTGGCATTAACTTTGCGGCTATGGTAGCGGCACAAAGCTTGTTGGTATCGAGCAGCTCGTACAGCGGCCTGAAGACGGTCCTCCTCAAGGAGCAGCGCGTCATCTTGTCGCAGCTGCTCTTGCTCAAGCTCATCATAAGCGAGCACTCGAGGTGACCCGTATACGAGTTCCGTGGGGAGAACTGCCTCTGCTCCATAGACTAGAGCGAAAGGTGTCTGGCTAGTGGCTCGATTTGGCGTCGTCCTGATCGACCAAAGAACCACCGGCAGCTCCTCAATCCAGTTCTTTCCGCACTTGCGCAGCCTGTCGAAAGTCCTGGTCTTGAGCCCGCGTAGCACTTCAGCATTCGCCCTCTCTGCTTGACCATTGCTTCTCGGATGAGCAACAGAAGCGAAGCAGACCTTTGCGCCAAGATCTTGGACGTAATGCATGAAGGTGCGGCTCGTGAATTGCATGCCGTTGCGGTGATGATCCTGTTAGGGATCCCGAAGCGGCAAACAATTGACCTGAAGAACTTGACTGCTGACTGTGCTGTCACCTTCCTCACTGCTTCCACTTCCGGCCACTTTGTGAACTTGTCGATTGCGACGTACAATTACTCAAAGCCCCCGACAGCTCGGGGAAAAGGGCCGAGGATGTCGAGCCCCCAGACCGAAAATGGCCAGGATAAAGGGATCATCTGGAGAGCTTGAGCTGGCTAGTGTATCTGCTTGGAATGGAACTGGCACGCTTCACACTTGGTTACTTGTGCAGTTGCATCCTGGAGGGCTGTCGGCCAAAAGAAACCTTGCCGGAACGCTTTGCCGGCAAGTGCTCTTGCGCCAATGTGGTGACCACATATGCCTCCATGTATCTTTGCCAACAGCTTTTGTCCGTCTTCCCGGTGAATACACTTCAATTTCACGCCGTTGAGTCTTCTTCTGTACAGTGTGTTGTCGACAAACTGGTACATATTTGACTGCCGGGCTACTCTTTCCGCTTCTTCTTGCTCTTCAGGAAGTTCTCCTGTCTGAAGAAAACGGACAATCTGCTGTGCCCATGCTGGAGCTTGCGGCTCGACAACAAGGACTAAAGGCACATCTGCTGCTGCGGGAACATCCGCTTCTACGGCGAGAATCTGTGGCTCGGCCAGAGCTTGACGTTCCCCGGCAAGCTTGCCGGAGCAAAACTTGTCGGGAGCATCTGCTTCAACGGAACAAACCCTAGGGCTTGCCGGAGCAGACTGCTCCTCAGCACCCTTGGTGTTGATCCTGAGGACCTTCTTGGCGGCGGCTTCGGGGAGCTCTGCCGTAAAATAGTCACCAGAAATCAACTTCCTCTTCTTGCTCTGTCTAGTTGATGGCATTACAGATGATTGAGCCAGTTTGAGCACAAAGATCCCTGGTTCCACAGGTAACTTAAGTGCGGCGCACTTCGACAGGCCATCGGCAATGTCGTTCTGAGCTCTTGGAACATGTTCCATCTGTAGGCCGTCAAAGTGCTCTTCTAGCTTTCTCACTTCATCAATGTAAGCTTCCATCAACGGACTCTGATAATTCTTGTTCACTTGGCGGACGACAAGCTGTGAATCACCCCTGACAATGAGCTTCTTGATCCCAAGGTCTGCTGCGATCCTGAGACCGGCAAGCAAACCTTCATACTCTGCGGTATTGTTCGTTGCTTGCTCCTTGGGAAAGTGCATCTGGACTACGTACTTGACGTGCTCTCCGGTGGGTGCGACAAGTAGCACGCCCGCACCGGCGCCTTGTAGCAAGAAGGCACCATCAAAGTACATCAGCCACTCTTTGCTTGCTTCCTTGACGGGGATGCTCGTTTCTGGAATTTCTTCATCTTGTGTTGGCGTCCATTCTGCTATGAACTCCGCCAATGCTCTGCTTTGGATAGTTGAAGTGCTCTCAAACTTGAGGCCAAAGCTTGACAGTTCCAGTGCCCACTCGACAATCCTGCCTGTTGCTTCTGGATTTTGCAGTATCCTCTTCAGCGGAAAACGAGTGACGACTATGATCTCATGTGCTTGGAAGTAATGGCGCAGCTTTCTCGAGGCCACGAGGAGGCCGAAAAGCAATTTCTGCACACCAGAGTACCTTGACCTAGCCCCCTGCAGAAGGGAACTGACAAAGTAAACTGGGTGCTACACCATTTTCTTCTGCATCTTCTCACGCGCCTGCGCAGATCATCCTTTGTCGGGACCAGAGCTTGCCGGTGAAGTCCCCTGCTTGTCACTGGATGCACCTGCCGTGGTTGCTGGCTCATCATCCGCCTCCCTCTCTGCTACTAACGCAACACTAACCACTTGATTGGTTGCCGCTATATATAGCAGCAACTTCTCTTGCGGCTTAGGTGCGACAAGTGTTGGAGTGGAGGACATGTATTTCTTTAAGTCCTGGAGTGCAGCCTCCGCTTCCGGAGTCCATTTCATTGGACCTGCCTTTTTCAATATTTTGAAAAAAGCAGGGCGCGCTCAGCAGACCTAGAGATAAACCTGCTGAGAGCAGCTACGCAACCGGCAAGTCTTCGTACATCCTTGACGCGCTTTGGTGCTTCAATCTGCTCAATGGCCTTGATCTTGTCGGGATTGGCTTTAATTCCCCGCTGAGACACGAAGAACCCGAGAATCTTGCCGGAGGGGACTCCACACACTTCTCGGGGTTAAGCTTGAGGTTGATCTTGCGCAGATTTGCAAAGGTTTCGTCTAAATCTTGAATCAGAGTCGCCTTGTCCTTGCTCTTGACCACTATGTCATCCATGTAGGCTTCCACATTTCTGTGTATTTGCGGCTCAAAAGCGTCATGGACTACCCTTGCAAATGTTGAACCAGCATTCTTTAAACCAAAAGGCATCCATACGAAACAGTATGTGCCACATGGGGTGATGAATGCGGTCTTCTCCTCATCCTCTTCTGCCATGAAGATCTGATGGTATCCTGAGTATGCATCAAGAAATGAAAGTAAGTCACATCCGGCCGTGGAGTCAACAATCTGGTCGATGTGCGGCAAGGGAAATGGGTCTTTGGGACAAGCTTTATTGACATCGGTAAAGTCGATACAAAGCCTCCATTTCCCGTTTGCCTTGCGCACGACTACAGGGTTGGCCAACCACGTAGGATGGAGCACTCCTCTGACGAGGCCTGCTCCTTCCAATTTCTTGATTTCTTCTGCGATGAATTCTTGGCGCTCCACTGCCTGTTTCCTGACTTTCTGCTTGACAGGTCGCGCATGAGGACAGACGGCAAGATGGTGCTCGATTACTTTCCTGGGAACATCGGGGATGTCAGACTGTTGCCATGCAAACACGTCGACGTTCGCCCGCAGGAAAGCAACGAGCGCGCTTTCCTATTTAGGGTCGAGAGTGGCACTGATGGTGAAGGTACCACCAGTGCCATCCTCCTTGGCGGACACCCTCTTCGTCTCTGGTGGAGCTGCCATTGTCTTATTACACTTGCCGGTGGAGCTCGATGTTGCGTCCTCGACGGTAGTGCAGCACCCCGAAGAGGTGCGCTTGCCGGAGTGGGCATCAGAACTCTTGACGGACTTGGTCTTCTTCTTCCCCCCGGGAGCTTCATCGGCAAGTGACCTGCGATCTGTCGCAGCTACTGCTTCCCGGTAGATCTTGTCGGCGCAGATAAGAGCATCCTTCTTGTCGCCAGGGACAGAGATGACACTTATCGGGCCTGGCATCTTCAGCATGTTGTATGCATAGTGAGAGGCTGCCATGAATTTGGCGAGTGCTAGACGGTCGAGTATCCCATTGTAAGGCAATGGAAAGTCAGCAACGTCAAAAGTGACCCTCTCAGTCCTGAAATTCATCTTGCTGCCAAATGTCACCGGCAACGTGATCTTTCCCTTCGTCTTGCTCCTTCTTGGATTGATTCCTTGGAATGTGCCGGTCTCTTCGAGCTCGCCATCAGGGATCTGGAGTTTCTGGAGTACCGCGGAGGAGATCAGGTTCAAGCCGGCCCCGCTGTCAACTAGCATCTTAGTGACCTTGAGGTTGCGGATAGTTGGTGAGACCAACATTGGCAAGCACCCGACCGCAGTTATGCGATCAGGGTGGTCCTCAATATCAAAGATGATAGGCGTGCTGGACCATTTCAGAGGCTTGCGTGACTCGACGGGTGGTTCTGCCGCATTGACTTCCCGCACCCACTGCTTGAGCTGGCGGTGTGAAGTATGCAGAGAAGCACCGCCGTCAACACACAGGACCTCTGTGGCTTTCTGGAACTCCTGCTCATCGATCTCGTCATCATCCATATCTTCATCGTCGTCGTCATCTTCATCCTTGTCACGGCCGCGGGGAGGTCTGTCTCCTTGCTGCTGCTTGGCCTTGCCGCGGCGTCCTCCTCGGCCGGGACGTTTCTTGCCGGCTCCTCCAGCACCTTCCTGGGCCTTCTCCTTGTCGCGTCGCTCATATTCAACCTTTTGCTGCTCGACAAGCTGCTCGACCTTCTTGCAGCTCTGGAGGTCATGGCCCTTGGTGCGGTGGATCTTGCAGTACTGCTTGTTGGTGATGTCCTACTTGTCGGCGACCGCCACAGCCTGATAGTTGGTGCCTGCGGCAATCTCCTTGCCGTAGCTACCAGCTTTGGCTTTCTTGGCGCCACCTCCTTTGCCGGACTGCTCAACGACTAGCACATCTTTGACTTTCTTCTTCCTGTTGTTCCGCCGCCGGTTTTTCTTTGCCGGGGCAGTCTCCTCACTATCAGATCCTCCTGCTTCTGTATTCTCTCCGGGTAGTTTCCTCCCTTCTTCAGCACGTGCACACTTGTCGGCCAGGGCATATAGCTCACTGACGTCTCTGATCTTGCACATCACCATCTCCTCCCGCATCCTACGGTTTCACACGTTCTGATGGAACGCGCTGATTACCGCGGCAGGGTGGACATCTGGGATGTTTTGCTGTACGCGGCTGAATCTCTGAATGTACTTGCGCAGTGGCTCTCCTTCCTTCTGGGCGAGCAGATGAAGGTCGCTCTCTTGGCCATCAGGCTTGTGGCCGCCTGTAAAGGCGCCGACAAACTGATGGCATAGGTCTGCCCAGGAGGATATGGAGTTATCCGGCAAGTGCATGAGCCAGGATCTGACATTGGGCTTGAGCACCAGCGAGAAGTAATTGGCAAGGATCTTGTCGTCCCGCCCCCCGGCAGCTTGCATCGCGATGGTGTAGATGCTGAGGAACTCCGACGGATGCGACTTGCCGTCGTACTTCTTTGGTACGTCTGGCTTGAAATTCTTTGTGCTGGGCCACTAGACTTGCCGCAGCTCTCGAGTGAACGCAGGGCAACCTACCGCGTACGGCAAGTCGCCTGGTTCCCCTGGTGCATGCATGTCAACAGAGGGCCCAGCGCGCTGGTCCGATTGATGCCGTGCTTCTCTCCGGCGCTCGATGCGAGTACGAGCGTCTTCTTGCTGTCGTTCGTGAAGAACTTGGCGCTGATCGCGACGAGCTCGTGGATCCGATGATGCGGTGGAGTCGCTGTCGAGGTGGATCCGGCGAGTCGGCGATCTTGGCCTTCGGGGTGGAGAGTGCATGGTGGTTGCACCCCCACCGGTTTCGTCGCCATCGGCTCGTGCTTGGCAGTCCTGCCGCGGCCGCGATGTACTCGGCTGCCGCGGAGTGTCGACGTTGGCGAAGCCGATGAGACTCTGAATGGTGGACCTCCATCCGTCGATCTTGTCTGCCGTTGGAGGGTAATCCAGGAGCAGTTGAGCTCGCGCCAAAGCTTCTGCTGGAGTGGTGGGCGGCAGTGGCGAACGGCGCGAGGAGCGGGATATGCTCGGACTTCTAACTATGTTAGAAGGAGCAGTATCCCGTCCAGGCGACCGTGTCTCGCTCGTGCCAGCATGTTGGCGTGCATGCTGGTCTTGAGCACCCCGAGATCCACCAGCTCGATCTTGGTCCAACGAACGTATGGCACTGCGAATACCCTGACGCTATCGGTCCTGCGCCTCCTGAGATGGGCGCGGTGCATGTACGGACGCTGAGGTCTGCGCGGCCTTGTCCTTGGACCTGGCAGCACCATGAGCTCCCTCGTCGATGCCCGTTCTTCCGCCGGCGTCTACCCCACCACTCGTTTGCTCCGGTGGTGGTGGGATCGACGTGGACGGAACAGCTGCCCCCGAAGCCTTCTTCTTCGGTGGCATGTCGATGAAGAAGATGAAGATCTAGCCCGTGTGAACGCCGGATCAGGTTCACACAACCTCGACGCCCCCTACCTGGCGTGCTAAAGATGCCGGGGAAACTGATCCACGAACACCTATGGGACCGGCGGACCGAGCCCCTTTCGGTTCGGCGGGGGGCGGAGATCGCACGAAGAGAGGATCGAGGCGAAGCACACGAGCAGTTTACCCAGCTTCGGAGCTCTCCGAAGAGATAACACTCCTACTGTTGCATGTCTGAGTGTATTGAGTTCTTGCTCGGGAGCGCTGAGTGCTACAGTACACACTAGCTGCTAACGAGACTGAGCGTGAGTGTTTTTCTGTCTTCGAACCGAACCCCCTCTACTTTGCGCATGGGCCTCCTTCTATATGCTAAAGGGGTCACCGACAGGTGGCAACGTAGACAAGGGTAAAAATGGAAAAGGAATTGCGGTTGGTACAACCACCTGTACAGTGTACCATACCTAACAATGACGGCAGGGGACAAAGGCATTAAATGCCCGTCTGCGTCGTCCAAATAGTGCAAAAAGGGACCATCAGGGACGCCACCGCTTGCCACGATGGCAATCTTGTCAGCGTCGCTTGCCACCGCGCACCGCTGGCTGCACAGCCTCTTGCCACGCGCGCCTGGAAAGGCCCCAGGGCGACACGTTGGTGGATGTGCTGGAGCGCGGGTACAGAGTGGTAGCTTGCCGCGGCAAGCGCCTTGCCGCGGTCGTTGTCTTGTCGCGTCCGAAAGCTTGTCGCTCACCGGGCCTCGCCGGGACGCGTGGCGCGTCGCGGCAAGTTCCTTGAGATGCCTTGGTTGGCCTTCCCAGCAAGCTCCTCTTGCCGGGGCCTTGTCTCCTTGGCTTGAATACTTTGTTCTTGAATGACTCCAAAGGAACCACGAAGGACCTTGGCGGTCACCCGGCAAGCCTTGCCGCGGGGTGCTGCCACTGCCCGTGCACAAGTTCGGGATACTAGGGTACCCCTACTCTAGTACACCGACAATGGGGCTTTGTGTTGTGTAACGTGGAGACACATATACATAATTAGAGAGTGAGTGTGTGAGATACACATGCGGACATGGGGAGAGATGAGGATCCAGATAAATGGGTGTTTGTGCGTGTTTATGTGTGTTTGTGCACGCGTTTGTGTGTGAGAGGGAGAGAGTGTACATGGAGTAGAGAGACCACTGATGATGTAAACCTAGTATAAGGGAAGGGGGAATGGTGTGACATGTGTAGTAACAGGATAGCACGGGTGCGGGCTGGGGGAGCAGACTATTTGGAAGAGACATTGAGTGTGTGTGTGGGAGAGGGGTGTGAGAGTGAGAGAAAGAGAGAGCTAGCAACGGAGAGAGAGAGAGAGAGAGAGAGAGAGAGAGAGAGAGGAAGAGAGGGGGAGAGAGGGCTCGTTTGTGTCCATAAATGGCGTATAGATAGGGAGACAATGTTGATGTTGTCCAAAATTGGCCTATGAACGGAGACGCAAGGGAAGCGAGTCATCGTGTGTGTGATAGGGACTTCATGAGAGATCTAGAATAGATGGTGTAGAGAACAATGTGCGAAATTGAGAATGATTATACATTAGGGAGCTATGCAAAGAGTCACGACATATATGTATGCTGGGAAGGAGCTGGGGCGGGTCCGCATGTGGGAGAGATAGAAAGAGGAGAGTGGTGCACAAGGAGACAAAGTGTGCTTGTTTGCAGTGGGGGTGGTGTGTGAGGTGAGTGCGTGAGAACCACATAACTAGGGAGATAGACGTTTGGGGGCGACGGTTTGTGTGTATGGGAAATATACACTCTACATAGTGCGTGTGCTTGGGTAAGAGAGATAGCGGGAGACCTAGAGAGTGAGGGAAGAGATGTGTGCATGCCCGAGAGACAAAGTGATAGAGACCTATGTTGGGGTCCCGATTTTACAAGAGAGAGGGATGTTAATGTGCTTGTGTGTTGGTGTTTGGGGGAGAGAACGACTTCTCTCTCTCTCTCTCTCTCTGTGTGTGTGGTGGTGGTGGGGGGGGGGGGGGCGGGGTTGACTTCAGATAAAGAGTGAGGTGTCTATATTTGAGGGACTTTAGCGTAATTGAGATATTGTGCACTCATGGTTGATCCATTTGTTTCACA
This sequence comes from Triticum timopheevii, assembly GCA_963921465.1. Taxonomy (NCBI): domain Eukaryota; kingdom Viridiplantae; phylum Streptophyta; class Magnoliopsida; order Poales; family Poaceae; genus Triticum; species Triticum timopheevii. The sequence goes on along the minus strand of OY997266.1, from coordinate 498,866,266 downwards.
GTTTGTACTATGAGATAACGATACTTTTGAGCATGCGTGATATACCTTTATGTACCAGAATTACAAACCTAAGATTGAAATTTTGGAATTCGACTCCATCATTAGCTTTTGTAATTCATTTAAACGGAGGTACATTTTTTAAGCCGCGATTTCGTGATTTCAAATTCATATATGAAACCTAGAGATATACACATACGGGCATGTTCAAACTTTATAATCATCCACTTTATTCACACACATACACATTTTTGCTTTTGTCATCATATTTAGGATAAACACATTTGGAATTTCATTTGAATTGGACCGTATGATGGTATTTGCTTGTAGTAGCTCAATTATCCATATTTGAATTGAATGGACAATCTAAGTTTCGAGTTGGAGACATTGATTTTCAAAACTTGCACATTTTTTGCGTGCAAAACAAACAAATTGTCGGCCATGATATCATAGTCAGCCGTACGAGAGCAGAATACTTATAATTTTAGGCACCAAAAGCTTTCAAACTTCCCGCTCACAACGAAATATCACGCGCCCGAAAGTTTAGCCCTGCGATATTCCTGTTTTACCCCTGCCACATGAATGGAAAAGGGTTGCTTTGGTAACTCCATTGTTTTCCCCTCTTTGCCCCCAACATTCTTCTCCAGAGCCCCTCCTCTTCCCCTCCCCGACCCCCAACCACGGCAAGCCGCCGAATCTAGTCCTCCTCCGCAGCGGTGGACCTCACACCCCGCCGGATCTACCTTCCGCACCTTGGAACCCCCAACTGCCAACTCACCACTTCACCGGAGCCGCTTCAGCGACTGGCTTGTCCACCGCTCCAGATCTCCTAGACTGCCTTCATGGTCCACCGCACTGGATCTGCTTAACGGGCGCCCTCCACCACAGCGTAGGCCCTTCACTGACTCCCTCGTCCGCCCCTTCACTGGCCCTTCATACAAGCCCTCGTCCGACGCAATAGATCCGCCTCACCGAAAGCACTATACAACGCGCCCGCCGAAGCCTTCGTCCACTGCATCGGACCCGCTCCACGGACGCCATATTCAACTCCACCAGCCCTGCTTCACCGACGCCGCAGCCTCATCAGGTTATTTCGATTTGTACTCCTTCGGTTTTTCTCTTTATCGTGCAACTATTCACTTACCACAAATGAGCTTTCTTGTATGTCGACAGGCGCCGCAACCGTAGCACCGGAGCAGCTTCAGCAACGGCGACAGCCGGCCCAAACTCAACCGCAACACGAGCACCATCGACAATCCTTAGTTATCAAGTATGACAACGATACCCATACGCCGCCAAGAATCAGGTACTATTATCCAACGGCCGGCACCTACGTTCATTTTCCTAGCATAAGCATCGCACCTTTGAATTTCTTCAAGGCATCATTCAGTTTTTCATGAGACGCATTATTCTACTTGCACCTGTAGGGCCATACTTCTGGCAGTGAACATGTTACATGTGTCAAATTACATACCAGTGCACATATAGTTAATATGCTTTAGTTTTGTTCTGATGCCACCTATTGGTTCCATCAGACTGCTTAATGTTCTCTATGCTTAATTACACATCACCAAACTAGCATGTGGTTCCGCTGCTTTTTGTTTGTTTTACACTACCTTTTCTGATGCTAGCTATTACATCACTGCTCTGAACCTCTGTTCATTACTTGTTTGTGTGTTCTTGATCTTCCAAAGTTGCATGACTAATTTGATGCTTCTATTAATTATGGAGCTGCCAACCCCATCAAGAAAAATATTTGTTCTTTTGGTGATGGCACCTCGAACAAGCATAAAAATAGAGGGAAGCAGATATATTGTCGTGTATGCACACACCCTTCTTTCATTAGTTTAGATGAACCATTGATGATCAATTCGGACCAGTGCATGCGATTAAAATTAAGTTTACGTAAATAGATGGTGCAGAATAAAACTCCGCCTATGTTGTCTCAGCAGAGCCGGTCCCAAGCCCGGGTAAAGGAGGAGGGTTGTGGTAGGCTTGGCGAGCTAACGTAAAAACTCAACCACTCTTATGGAGATGAAACCCAAAAGATTTTCGTTGGGGCGTAACCCTCTCAGCGACGCGCCACATCGAAACCCGGGTGTGGTGGAAAATGGGCAAGGGCCGGGCCGTCACCTACAAGTGGCGCGCCGTATCTTGATCCGGATACGGTGGCAAGTGAGCGAGGATCGAGTCGTCACATCCTTAGTGGCGTGCTACATCAGCGCCCGGATGTAGTGGAAAATGAGCAAGGGTCTTCACATTTGACTCGACGAGTGCGAAGGGTAAGGAAGCTAGCCGAGCCTAGCAGGATTCGCTTAGGTAGCTGGAATGTAGGGTCTCTGACAGGGAAGCTTCGGGGGCTAGTTGATGAAGCAGTGAGGAGAGGTGTTGATATCCTTTGCGTCCAAGAAACCAAATGGAGAGGACAGAAGGCAAAGGAGGTGGAGGATACCGGCTTCAAGCTGTGGTACACGGGGACGGCTGCAAACAGAAATGGCGTAGGCATCTTGATCAACAAGAGCCTCAAGTATGGAGTGGTAGACGTCAGGAGACATGGGGACCGGATTATCCTGGTCAAGCTGGTAGTTGAGGACTTGGTTCTCAATGTTATCAGCGCGTATTCCCCGCAAGTAGGCCACAATGAGAACACCAAGAGGGAGTTCTGGGAAGGCTTGGAAGACATGGTTAGGAGTGTACCGATTGGTGAGAAGCTCTTCATAGGAGGAGACCTCAATGGCCACGTGGGTACATCTAACACAAGTTTTGAAGGCGCGCATGGGGGCTTTGGCTATGGCATCAAGAATCAAGAAGGAGAAGATGTCTTAAGCTTTGCTCTAGCCTACAACATGATTGTAGCTAACACCCTCTTTAAAAAGAGAGAATCACATCTGGTGACTTTTAGTAGTGGCCAACACTCTAGCCAGATTGATTTCATCCTCTCAAGAAGAGAAGATAGGCGTGCGTGCCTAGACTGTAAGGTGATACCTGGGGAGAGTGTTGTACCCCAGCATAAGCTGGTGGTTGCTGACTTCCTCTTTCGGATTCGTGTCCAGCGGGATAAGCGTGCCAAGGTCGCTAGAACGAAGTGGCGGAAGCTCAAGGGGGAGGTAGCTCAGGTGTTCAAGGAGAGGGTAATTAAGGAGGGCCCTTTGGAGGAAGTAGGGGATGCGGACAATGTGTGGATGAAGATGGCGACTTGCATTCGTAAGGTGGCCTCGGAGGAGTTTGGAGTTTCCACGGGAAGGAGAAGAGAAGATAAGGATACCTGGTGGTGGAATGATGATGTCCAGAAGGCGATTAAAGAGAAGAAAGATTGCTTCAGACGCCTATACCTGGATAGGAGTGCAAACAACATAGAGAAGTACATGATGGTGAAGAAGGCCGCAAAGCGAGCTGTTGGTGAAGCAAGGGGTTGGGCATATGAGGACCTCTACCAACAGTTAGGCACGAAGGAAGGTGAAAGGTACATCTATAAGATGGCTAAGTTCCGGGAGAGGAAGACGAGGGATATTGGCCAAGTCAAATGCATCAAGGACGAAGCAGGCCAACTCTTGGTGAAGGACGAAGAGATTAAGCATAGATGGCGGGAGTACTTCGACAAGCTGTTCAATGGGGAGAATGAGAGTTCTACCATTGAACTGGACGACTCCTTTGATGAGACCAGCATGCGTTTTGTGCGGTGCATCTAGGAGTCTGAGGTGAAGGAGGCTTTAAAAAGGATGAAAGGAGGCAAGGCGATGGGCCCTGATTGTATCCCCATTGAGGTGTGGAAAGGTCTCGGGGACATAGCGATAGTATGGCTAACCAAGCTTTTAAACCTCATTTTTCGGGCAAACAAGATGCCAGAAGAATGGAGACGGAGTATATTAGTACTAATCTTCAAGAACAAGGGGGATGTTCAGAGTTGTACTAATTACCGTGGAATTAAGCTGATGAGCCATACAATGAAGCTATGGGAGAGAGTCATTGAGCACCGCTTAAGAAGAATGACAAGCGTGACCAAAAATCAGTTTGGTTTCATGCCTGGGAGGTCGACCATGGAAGCCATTTTATTGGTACGACAACTTATGCAGAGATATAGGGAGCAAAAGAAGGACTTGCATATGGTGTTCATTGACTTGGAGAAGGCCTATGATAAGATATCGTGGAATGTCATGTGGTGGGCCTTGGAGAAACACAAAGTCCCAGCAAAGTACATTACCCTCATCAAGGACATGTACAATAATGTTGTGACAAGTGTTCGAACAAGTGATGTTGACACCGATGACTTCCCAATTAAGATAGGACTGCATCAGGGGTCAGCTTTGAGCCCTTATCTTTTTGCATTGGTGATGGATGGGGTCACAAGGGGTATACAAGGAGATATCCCATGGTGTATGCTCTTTGCGGATGATGTCGTGCTAGTTGATGATAGTCAGACGGGGGTAAATAGGAAGTTAGAGTTATGGAGACAAACCTTGGAATCGAAAGTGTTTAGGCTTAGTAGAACTAAAACCGAGTACATGATGTGCGGTTTTAGTACTACTAGGTGTGAGGAGGAGGAGGTTAGCCTTGATGGCCAGGTGGTACCTCAGAAGGACACCTTTCGGTATTTGGGGTCAATGTTGCAGGAGGATGGGGGTATTGATGAAGATGTGAACCATTGAATCAAAGCCGGATGGATGAAGTTGCGCCAAGGTTCTGGCATTCTCTGTGACAAGAGAGTGCCACAAAATCTAAAAGGCAAGTTCTACAGGATGGCGGTTCGACCCGCAATGTTGTATGGTGCGAAGTGTTGGACGACTAAAAGGCGACATGTTCAACAGTTAGGTGTGGCGGAGATGCGTATGTTGAGATGGATGTGTGGCCACACGAGGAAGGATCGAGTCTGGAATGATGATATACGAGATAGAGTTGGGGTAGCACCAATTGAGGAGAAGCTTGTCCAACATCGTTTGAGATGGTTTGGGCATATTCAGCGCAGGCCTCCAGAAGCTCCAGTGCATAGCGGACGGCTAAAGCGTGCGGAGAATGTCAAGAGAGGGCGGGGTCAACCGAATTTGACATGGGAGGAGTCCGTTAAGAGAGACCTGAAGGATTGGAGTATCGACAAAGAGCTAGCTATGGACAGGAGTGTGTGGAAGCTTGCTATCCATGTGCCAGAGCCATGAGTTGATTGCGAGATCTTATGGGTTTCACCTCTACCCTACCCCAACTTGTTTGGGACTAAAGGCTTTGTTGTTGTTGTTGTTGTTGTTGTTGTTGTTGTTGTGGTTGTTGTTGTTGTTGTTGTTGTTGTTGTTGTTGTTGTTGTTGTTGTTGTTGTTGTTGTTGTTGTTGTAGATGGTGCAGAATAAACTACAAGAACTAGATTTGCAACCACGGGATGCTGACGATATCTTCAAAGAACATTGCAACAGCAGCTAGGCTTCACAACAACATATGGTAAGCCAATGTGTTTTAGTACATGTTAAATGTAATGCGAGTGGGCTGCTTTCTTGGCTTGTGCCCTCAACATGTAATCCTACCAAATTACAAATAGTTCAGTTGTCTGCTTTGCTATATTGCTTGATTTGAATGCTTGTTTGTTGTTACGTTATACCTGAGTTGGCCAATATGTCAGCAGTGCCTGCTGTACTATCATAAAGAAATGCATGCCTATTTCATTTGAGTCCTTAACTTTTCCTCTCAACTTCATCACAAGACTGTCTTCGTAGTTTATATGAGGCCACACTGTTAAGTGCTTTCTCAGGTTATTTCAACTGCTTAGATGCCTTGGCAACTTAAATATAGCGGTTGTACACTCCCTTTCAACTTTCATCTTACCATTTTAATTTATTTTCGGCTGATGCTGCTTCGAACCATTTAAATATAGTTTGCCATGCTCGGCAATAATTCGTCCGTCGTTTACCATGTAAGCTTACTGCCTGGATCATACGATAACTATCTCTTACTTATGTCCAGCGGAAACCTTTCAGGATGCCGTTCACACTAGGACACAATGTACAACCCCAGAATCTATTTGTGGAAGCAGTGCGCCATCCATGTTACCAGATGGTAGTAGTTCAGAGGCAACACCACCGGAGAGCAGTCTGAGCATAGATATTATAGTGCTTGAGGCTCTACTAGAGGCAGAAAGAGATGGTGTGGCTGCCATGAATGAGGTAATCTTTATCTTGAGGCTGGAAATTACGGAATTAGCGGCACACATTATGCAAGCAACTCAAGAATTGGAGGAAGTAAGAATGTTGCATTTGAAGACGGAGGAGGTCCTGCTGTTTCTGCTATCTGAAGCCCAAGGTAATCCCGGTTCTTCTTTAGATACCAGTTGAAATTGTCATTAGATTATTGTACTTGCATGTTGTGTCATGTCTCTGAATGGATTATGTTGCAAGACCCCCTACGTTGTCCGGAATTCCATGTTGTCCATGTGTTGTAATGATCCGAATTTTTTAGGCGAGGTAATCCTCAGTACTTGTATGATTAACATAAGGTGAACTGTTTTTCGTGTGAGCATACTGTATTGGATGAAATAACTGTTTGAATCAGAGTGTATCCAACCTACTGAATTCGAAGATCACGGTATTTCTAAATCATAATCATATATAAAGGTGGAATAAATCTTTGTTGTGGTTTTGAAGAAATAAATAACAAAACGTATAATTATCTGTGGATATTCGTAATCGAATACAAACTATATTTGAATTTAGTTTGCCAGGTCCAAGGGCAAACGTGAATGCTAATTCTCCAAAGTTTTGAATGCAGCGGCTAAACACCCACTATAATTTGTGGGCTGCCCAAAGCAAGTGTTTGCGAGATGGAAATTACTGTCTACCCCTGACACTTGACATCCTTATCGACCGGATTTACACTGCTGTCGATAGGGGTAGACTAGTAACTTCAATCAGATGTGACACGACGGCCTCTGAGCCCATTCAGACATAGTGGACGCCAAACATGGGCAGCAAAACACATTTGATTCAAGCTCGTCCGAAAGACATGTGTCTCTTCCTCCATTTCCCCATTCATACACGGTGGGCGGCAAAACAAACTCTCCTCGTCTGAAATCGATGTAGGCTAATATTTTAAATAGGGGCAGATGTGTAACTTCCATCAGACGTGACACAACCGCCCTACCTGTCAGCCCTGTTCATACACCGTGGGCGCCAACCGTGGGCGGCAAAACACCCTCTCCTCGCCCGAAATAGTTACCGACAAATATTTGGGAGATGCGAGATTACCGTCCTATCCCCAACCGACGCGATGTCTGAAATTTTAAATGGGGGATAAGTTCGTAACTTTCCCCCATTTCAGAGAAGCGCGTCCCAAAGTTTGAGATCGCCCCCCTCCCCTCCATTTCCCCATTCATACACCGTCGGCGGCACGACAACCTTCGCACTGTGGCCAGCCTCCTCCGTCCGCCACCCCATCCTCCACCTTGCCGGAGCCGCTACCCCTACCCCGTCGTCCACTGCAAGAGATGGACGTCTCTCATCCACGGCACTGGACCAGGATCCTTTCATCGCCTCCTCTCGCTTCATCGGCGTTGTCGTCCACCTTGTTTTTGCCGCTCCTACGACTGCCTCGTCCACGGCAACAGGATATATCCCCCGACCCGGCCGTCTACCGTCTAAAGTCTTCTTCCCCGCCGCCGACAGCCATCGCACCCACAGCACCCTCAACGTATCAGCATAGGCCTACACGGTGTCGCAAGAGAGGTGGTACTCTTCCATATGTGGTTAAGTTATTGATCTCACCCGGAAAATAGATCGTAATTTGTTTACTGTACTTTTCTTGTCCGTACCAAATCGTAGTGGCTAGTTGAGAGCAAACATTGGTTGCGAAGTAGCTTTGTCTGGTTTGCACGTTCAGATCCACCATGGCACAGGCACTATACTCGTAAAGCTTATGGTTTCCCCCCTTTATATTCACTACCATCATTGTAGGTGCTTCGTGTCGTGCTAGCACTACTCCTCAAGACCTCAACCCAAAGCTTACGTGTTGAATACGAATATGATATGATGCTCATATCACTAAAACAGAGAACGTTTAATTGGTCACCTAATGTTCCTATATTCGTTTCGAAAAGCATGTGCACCACCCACTGGTCCAGCTAGTTCCACTTTCCTGATTTTTCTCTTGATGCCTAGGGTTTTCGCCTTTTATCTACTCTACTATGATCTCCGTAGGTGCTTTCTGTCATACTAGCATTACTCCACCCTTCAAGCTAAACAACACAACACTCAGAATTCAAAAGCTTAGTTGTTCAAACATGATTGTGATGTGATACTGATATTAGTTAACCGACACATTTAATTGGTTAGCTAAAGGTCCCACTTGAGTTTCCAAATGCATGTCACGACATATAGAGAGACAGCATAATTGCATTTCTTTGTCACTTGTTGACCATACTTTCTTGTCCATACCAAATCTTAGTTGTTATTTCAAAGCAAACATCTGTTGCTAACTACCCTTTGCATGGTTTGCAGCTTCAGATCTGCCATCCCACTGCCACGGTCAACACTGTACTGATCATGCTTATGTTTCCCCATTTTATGATGACCACAATCAGCCTACGTGGTTCGTGTCGTAATAGCACTGCTCCACCCATCGAGCTAAACAAGCTTAGTTGTACAAATTCATATCTGATATTATTGCTGATATTAGTAAAACCGAGAGATGTTTAATTGGTTAGCTAAATGTTCCTACTTTAGTTTCGAAATGCATGTGAGCCACATATGGAGAGACCGGAAAGAATAGTATTTCTCTGTGAGCTCTGGTTCATCATGGGTGGCCAACCGTCATTGTATTGAAACACTTGTAATATCTTCAATCTGCTTGCTCTTCTGCTCTTGTTTAAGATGATACTCTTCTCTTGCGGTCGACTGGTCAGGTCGAGTTGTTCTCCCTTAGTATATTTTGAATCTGTCAGGTCAGGTCGACTTGTTCTTCTTTACTATATGTTGAAGCTATCATCTGCGAAGTGTCATCACTTCTGGAGCTCTCATATTTTGAGGAGTAGGCCACATTATATTAATGCACACAACAAATTACAGCATGCATGGTATCTTTTAATAGAATTGCAGAGATAGCACAAAGGGGTTTACAGGGAGGCAGTATTGGATTAGAATCACTTCTGCATTACAAAGAAAATCTCACTTGTTTTTATGTTTTCATGCATGTCAGATATTGAACATTATCAAAATGAATATGAGAATGGGCGCACGAGAGGAATATTGCGGAACGATCCACTGGCTAACAAACTTGGCATGGTGGAGGATGGCCTATCTTATTCACCCATCAAGGTGCTTGCTCTAACTTTGCAAAGTTGTATTGGTCGCACATATTTTGCATCTGACCTCTTGCATTTCTTCTACTTTGTTACACCATCTGCTTAGTTTAAGCATCATATATGAGTATATGCCATAACTATCCATTTTCTATACCTATTCCGTGTGTCGTCACACTATGTTTTTCCAGTCAAATGTTGTTCTTTCGTGATAGATGTCCAAAAGGAAGAGGGTGAGTGCAGATCCTCAAGGAGTACAAACTAGGTATTTGGAAAAGGTAGTGGTACCTGTTAAATCAGATAGATCAGCAGCCACAGAAAACACAGGCCCAACTGTACCACACTTTAGGCCTACTCCAGTGGCCAAACCCCTATTAGAACTGCTGGGAGCCCAGCGTCAGGTACTGTTTATGATATCAATTCAAAATTTGAACTCCTAAATTTCTGCTTGTGCCTTACCTTCTCTCTTGTATGAAAACTAATTTTAGATGAATCTCCTTGCTCAAAGGATCATACGATCTCAAAACAATAATGGGCTCTTGTCAGTACCTCTCTCCCTTTTGCCTTGTAACGCTGTACTTAATTAATTGCTATTTGATTATGTATCATCAGTCTGCACCTGAGCGTCATTATCCTCTGTTTCTTCCAATATTATTTGATCTATATTTACTCTTTGCAAAATGTAGAATAATGGCAACGCTTATAAAGAATTTTCTTTGGGGAATTCATTGAATTATCCTTCCATCAACATGGAGAAGGGCTTTGTCCAGCCCGTCTTAACATGTAATGTAAGTTCATCCTTCTCAAGCCTTCAAACTTTGTTCTAGTATAGATTTGGATAGGCATCATTGCCTCCACTGCTGTTTGATTTGCTGTTTACATCTGATTGGATGTTTGCAACAACTACCAGCTTCAAATTGTAGTTGTAAAAACATGTTCCTTATGCAGAACAGATCCATTTATTTGCTTATATAATTGTGAAACCTGTTACGTGTCTCCTTGTTTCTCTTTCAGAGTCGGATCTCTTATGCCAGGCAGAACTTTAGGGAAGATAGTGAGCCAAACCATCTTGAGGACAACGAGATGACCCCAAGGTCCTGTCTTGATGAAGACAGTGAGTTGAAGCTAGTCACCAGAAGGTGTGAGACAACCTTTGTGCAGTCACTGCCTCAATCAGTTCGACTTCTTCAGTGTCAACTTAAAGCAGAAAGGCTTGCTTCAGCTCAGCTCCGACTTGAAATCAAAGATGCAATGAAGATGTCAGAGGACTGCCGTGCACACCATCATGCCTTAAATCTAGTGTTAATGCATCTATCGTTGACACAACTGAGGTCTACTCAGCTTCTTCAGCTGTTTGGGGGGGGGGGGGGGCGACCTGGCCAGGCCTAGTGCCTTCTGAAGTTCTCTCAGTTTTGTATATTCTTTTGTCGGCGCGTTTATTTGCACTGGTGGCAAACTTTGATGCCCAGTGGATGTAATATGTGTGATAGCCATGATAGCCTAGCGTAAGTTGCTTGCTTATTTATTTCCTTGTTGTCTTGTTTGTTTGTTTGCTTGTAGTCATTGCAGTTCTTTTTCCGTGGTTTGCTAGTGGCTGCAATAACCTATTTTTTAAAACTAGGCCACAATAACCATGGACTAATATTTACTATAGTGACACTGGGCCTTCTACGGGCTGTAGAAACAGTGGGCCTTCTACGGGCCGTACAAACAATGGGCCTTCTACGGGCCGTACAAACAATGGGCCTTCTACGAGCCGTATCATCAATGGGCCTTTTACGGGCAGTATGATCGATTGGCCAAACATGGGCCAATAACAGGCCGCATTATGGTCGTAAACGGGCTAGAGTTGCAATCATCCGTTCATGGGCCGACCATAATGGGCCATCGTTAATAGGCTGTATTTCATGACGCTATGAAAACGGCCCAACATGTTAACGGACCACAAACGGGCCAACTGTAACCACGGGCTGAATTTGGCCCATAAGCAGAAAATGACAGTAACGGGCCGTAAGTAAACGAATGCTGGAAATGAGCCCAAGAATAAATGCGCTCTGAGTAGGCCGAAAGATAACATGGGCTGGAAACGGCCCAACAGAATAACGGGCCCTTAATGGGTATAAAGTGATACACTATTCATTACGGGCCAGTTTCACCACGGGCCATTAATGGGTGTAAAGTAATACACTGTTCATTACTGGCCAGTTTCACCACGGGCCGTTAATAGGCCAAGAGTTACACAGGGCCCCAGGTGGGCTGAAAGACGTCATGGGCCATACATGGGCCAGAAGTGAAAACGGGCTAGATTCATATTGGGTGGCCCAGATGACGCTACTGGGCCTAATTCGGATAGGGCGTAATGGGCCTGGGGTTAGCGGGCTGTAAATGGGCTATATGCGAACAGGCCGTTAACAGGCTTTACATGGGCCGGCCCGCCACCTTTTGACCAAGTCAAACGGGCCGGCCTTTTCACAGGAATGGGCCTCTGTTAGGCCGTGCCACGTGTCGACGTATCATAGGCGCCTTCTGTCCAATGAGTGGATGACATCTGTCCCAACGGTGAGCTGACACGTGTTTCCTCCAGCCAATGATGATTTTACACGTGGAAAATCCCCATTGGTCGGGGCTGTTAACGGGTTATCGGATCCAAAACCCGACCCGATAGCTTAACGGCGTTCCGTTACGGTGGATGCCATGTGTCGGTCACCCTTGACGAAAGCACTTCTGTGACGCACGATTCATCGTCATGGAAGTGGACACTTCCGTGATGATAATTTTGGTAATATCATGGAACACTTCTACGACAGCACATGTATGACTATCTTGATTCTGTCATAAAATTGTCATGGATGTACATGCATGACAAAAAATGCGACCTACTGTAACAAACACGTATCATCACGGAAGTGTATTTTTTTTGTAGTGAGTGTGGAAGGCACTAGATTGATGAATTGCCAACAGTTCTTTGGTCAATCAGAACGACACAGAATCGAGCCACTGGCCAGACACCCTTTGCCCTAGTATACGGGGCAGAAGCAGTTCTCCCCATGGAACTCATATACGGGTCACCTCAAGTACTCACTTATGATGAGTTGGAGCAAGAGCAGTTGCGCCAAGATCATGCAACGCTCCTCGTGGAAGATTGTCTTAGAGCTGCTGTGCGAGCCACTCGCTATCAGCAAGCCTTGCGCCGCTATCATAGCCGAAAGATTTACGCCTGAAGCCTTGAGGAAGGCGACCTTGTTCTTCGGCGTGTTCAGTCCGCCAAGAATTCAAACAAGTTGACGCCAAAGTGGGAAGGCCCCCATCGTGTAGTACGAGTCACCAGGCCCGGCGCAGTCCGCCTGGAGACCGAAGATGGTATTCCGGTGAGCAAACTCCTGGAACATCGAACATCTTTGCAAGTTCTACCCATAGGGCGCAGCTGCCGAGAGCTCTGGCAACCCCTTATTTTGTACTAGCCTTACTGGCAAGCCATGTAACCCTATGTACAAAGCCAGGCGCAGACCCTGTGCGTAGCCCGATAGTTTTTAGTATGCACAGTTTCCTGCTAGTTTCCATGTCTATATATATATATATGCATGTCATGCTTGCCCAGGATATTGTGCTACCGCATATTCTAAACAGGTACCGAGGAATCATCGAGGCTCCATGCCCCTATCCTCTCCTGCTTTCAGCTGCAGTGACAACACTCTGGCAAGGGATTGAGAAGACTATTCGGCATGGCATATCCGCCGACAACCCAACCAGATAAAGTTTATCTCCTACCCATTCATGTTCATAGCTTGTGACTTGTGCATTAGAAGACCTCGCCACTCTGATTGGACTTAGGTGCTCCCATCCTCGACTCGAACGCTGCTTCGGCCGAGGTGGTCACAGAAACCTTTGGCAGAAAGTGATTGGCAAGGGGCTGGACCCTGCGTCTGTAACCCGGCAGATGTGATTCTCCGGTAGACACAGAGGGCGCCAGCAAGGTGGCTTGCCGAGGAGACTCGTTTACTTTTTATTAAAGGGGCATTTTACCTCTGCACAAACGCTTATGTGCATGAGTTCCCGGCAAAAGCTTATCTTCTTCATTGATATGCTGATACAAGTACAAACATTACAGAACATAAGCATGGGCTCAGAATATTACATTTTTCCTAGAAAGTTAAGATTTGGCGAGGGCCTACAAAATTGAGAAGAAGATAAGTGCCCTGTAATACCCGTTCTTGCCCCTTTCCTCTCCAGGTATGGCAGGCAAAGAAAGGTGACAGACATGGGGAACATGGCGATGGAGAGCTTGACAAGGAAGCCCGCCCACCAACGGCGCCAGAGCCAGCAGGACGCAACCCCGGGCAAGGTGTGTTGCTGGAGAAAGGAGGAGGTGGAGCAGATGATGGTCCTACCACTGATTGTCAGTTGGAGTCGGAGTCATCTTCCTCCCTCCCACTGTCGTCATCGTCGCTGGCGCTATCCTCCTCGCTGCTGTCACTCGAGGAGGAGCTTTCATGGTTGGTGGAACTCTCCACGCAACACCCTAAGCGGATTCCTAAGCTCCCGAAGACCTTGACGGAGAGCAGGCCACTCTCCATTAACTTGAAATGGAGAACGTGCCCCTCCGGCAAGATGTGGGCATATGCAAAAGTCTTCCACCCCTGGCGAAGGTACATGACGTGAGGGCGAGGAAAGTCAACATCAGCCCACATGCTGACGTTCCCACAGCTCCTCATGTGAAGCCTCAAGGCCTGCGGTGGGTCCTGCTCCATCACCCGGGCGAACGGGGTCGGGAGCCGAAGGCGACTGCACACAGACTTATATATCCTGATGAAGAACTCGTAGGGTTGGTCCCTGATGTGGCTGCCCATTGGAGGAGGAGCCGCCGGCGGGAGCACAACTGGTGCACCACCCCATCCACCTCCTCCTCGAGCGCCGCCATGACCTCAACCCCGTACCCTTCCTATCCCCCTCGTGGCGGGCTCCACTGCCGGAGGCTCCGAAGGAGGAGGAACGCGTTGTAGAGAAGAAGCCCTCGTCACCGCCGTTGAGGCACCAGTGCACCCTTTCACCATGGCGAATGGGAGGAAGATGGTAAGCAAGAGGGGAAGAAGAGGGCGAGTGCGGAGAAGCACCGTCCCTCTCCATTTTTATAGAATAGCAAGGACGGGTGTCAGTGTCAAAACCGGCGGATCTCGGGTAGGGCGTCCCGAGCTGTGCGTCTAAGGTCTCGGGTAGGAGGACCGATGTTTACCCAGGTTTGGGCCCTCTCTATGGAGGTAATACCCAACTTCCTGCTTGATTGATCTTGATGAATATGAGTATTAGAAGAGTTGATCTACCACGAGATCGTAAGGACTAAACCCTAGAAGTCTAGCCTGTATGATTATGATTCTGCCTCTATGGACTAAGCCCTCCGGTTTATATAGACACCGGAGGGGACTAGGGTTGTACAGAGTCAGTTTAAAAAGAAAGGAATCTTCATTATCCAGATGCCAAGCTTGCCTTCCACGCCAAGGAGAGTCCCATCCAGACACGGGAGAGAGTCTTCGGTCTTGTATCTTCACAGCCCAACAGTCTGGCTCATGTAACATAGTTTGGCCGTCCGAGGACCCCTTAATCCCGGACTCCCTCAGTAGACCTTGAACCAGGCTTCAATGACGAGGTGTCCAACACGCAGATTGTCTTCGGCATTGCAAGGCGGGTTCCTTCTCCGAATTCTCCAAATTAGTCTTTGAACACAAAAAATCGTGTCCGGCTCTGCCAAACAAATTCCACACACAACCGTAGAGAGTATAATATTTCACGAGTCCAATCCGCTGACAACTTTTTGTAGCGTGACATCATGTCACTGCCTGGTCGTTAATTTGACCTACTTTTTAGCTTGTTGCTCCATATTTTGAGATGCGGTTTCATTGGCACATCTTGTCAAAGCAGAGATCGTGTCCCCTTTTACGGCATTCTCATCAATACGGGCATGGGTAACCCAACCGTTCTATTTGGCATGATTTCTTAGGAATAGGCAGGTTTTAAGGCCTAGGAGGGGGCGTTCGATACTGATCGCCTTTATAAAGGGGGCTAGGACCCGTCCTTTCTCCAAGACGCCAATCTCCTCCTCAACTTTTCCTACCTCGAGTTCAAACACCCAAGGTTCAACTTAATCGCTTCGCGCTTCCCAGTCATGTCCGGACCCAACCCTCAAGGCCAGTGGATGGCATCCTCTTTCACAGAGGAGGATATTGCGAAGCTCTGAGCGGCAAGATACCTAACCACGGAAATCCCCCATAGGCTTCCTACTCAAGGGCAGGTATTCCTACCCCTAGATCCGGCGAGAGGGTCGTATTCATCTCCCACTTCCTCCAAAGGCTAGGGTTCACTCTTCATCCCTTCGTCTGAGGGCTCATGTTCTATTACGGGCTAGATTTTCACAATCTAGTTCCGGACTCCTTTCTTCATGTCTCGGCATTCATTATCGTGTGTGAGGCCTTCCTCCGTATTCCACCACACTTCGGCTTGTGGCTCAAGACCTTTAATGTGAAGCCGAAGGTAGTCGACGGGGAACAAGCGGAGTGTGGTGGTGCTGTTGTAAGCAAACTCACCAACATTTCTTGGTCAAAAGGCTCCTTGATAGAAACTTCCAACTTATGGCAATGGGAGTGGTTTTACATCACTGAACCCCGTTGAAAAAAGTGGGCAGCTACACCTGCATTTTGATCTGGTCCTTCGCTACAGATTGCATGATGGATTAATAAGGGGCTGGACTGGGGATCAGTTTATGAAGTGCGGACACTGCAAAGCCGCATTTGGAGCCTCATTGAGAAGGACACCGATCTTATCAAGGTAATCCAAGTAATGCTAGTCCGTCGGGTCCTACCGTGCCAACGACAGCCTCTCCGCATGTGGGAGTTCAATCCGGAAGGACCGCGAACCCTTCAGCACTTCTTCGGCATGAAGCTCGAAGGGATGTGTGAATTATTCTTCGGGACACGAAAACAGTGTCCGGACACTACAGAGGACGTCGGCCTTGACTGCAACCATCCGGATACCTCGATAAATACTCGACTTCCAAACACAGTTTAGTTAAGTTTCTTGTAACAATATACTGAGAAAATGATACTCGGCCAGGGCAAGATAAAGAAGGCGGAGAGAATTAGGTGTTTGGCTCCTCTTGCCGAAGACTCAGCGGATCCGTTGTTAACAAGGATGCTAGCTCTGGTACCCCATCAAGTGCCGACGAAGGAAGACAAGGAGGGGAGTAAGAAGAGGACCGCCTCCGAAGACTTGAAGATAAAGGCTTCCAAGCGAGGGAAGATATCCCTATCAGGGGGTTCTGGTTCGGGAGGTGACGTTGTCACGCAGTTCCTCCATAAGGACAAGCCCTTAGCTCGGTCGTAAGTGAACAAGGGTGTTTTAAACATATCCCGTTCTTTCCTGGTTGCAAGGGTAATATTTAAAATATATGTTTTGCAGTTCGGCATGCAACCTCCCTCAACAGTCCTCTTCCTCGGGGGATCTTCTTCCGGAGATGATGGAGAGTGAAACACCTCCATAGATTTCCCCGCCCCATAGGAAGGACGACCCCGAGGTGTCATCCTGGAGGATCTCTCCCGATCAACAAGTGGTGCGAGGGATAATCCAGACTAGGCCAGAAGGAGATACTTCGGCCGCACAGGGTCCGGGGTGTTCGGCTCCTTCAGGGACCAACAATATAAGCCCCGAACTATCCGATATACAGCTAGAGACGACTCTAAGGGCGAATTAATATATTCCATTGAAGGGAGTCCGTATCCCTATGGCTGCTTCCAAGGATCCGGAGGCGCCAGATACATTGATGGACATACCGTGACATGCGCCCGTCTCAGAGGAACATCATACCTTGATGGGTACAGTAGTTGAGAGAGTTCTATCCGCGAAAAGCGGATTGAATGAAGCTTTCATGAGCATGCTAAAAGGCTTCGAGGTACATAATGTAATATTTTCAATTGTGCTATTAACACGAAATGCACCTGTGTATAGATAGTAGCCCCTGAGACTCTAGTTGGTGCCCAAAGGGAGGTGATCAGAGGATCATGAAAGATATGCCCAGGAAATAATCTGACTAATTAGAACATAGGCTGTTACATCCCTGGCGACTACCCAAGCTATAGAGGTTGCATATCTTAAGCAGAAACTTGATGTGGCAGATGATGACATCACGCTTATGAACAGGCGGCTCGACGAGGCGCAAGGTATGTCTTTGGGGCAGTCAGTATATGCAAGTATTATAATATGAGCACGACGCTAAGAATTGTAATATGCTTAACTACATATGGTGTCGCCGCTGTTGAGACCCTTCGTGCTGAGCTTGCTCGAGCCAAGGAGCAAGCCAGGGTGAGTAATGCAGCTGCCGAAAAGGCAACTGTTGAATTAAAAGCCGAACAGGCTTCTCGGCGCCAGTGCAGGCAGAGAATATCTACTATGGCGCTTGAGCTAAAGGATACCACTAGCCGATGCGAATTTCTCGAGAAAGATAGCCCAACCAAAGCGGCCGATCTTGAGAAGGCCTTACAAGAGGCAAGGGAAGCATGGACCGAGTCTAGAGCGGCTCGGGAGGAGATCCGGCAAGCTAGGGAGATCGTGGCTGGTAAGCCCTTCTTATTACAAACTAAATTCGGTGATCGGAAGTATGCCCCGCTTGATCGAATGTGGAGTTCTCCAGACGTATTTTTGGACTTGTCAAAGAGTGCTTCTGATGCAATGCAGTTTTTCCAAGTGCAAGAAGAACATGCGGCGGAAAAGCTTTTCTGGTTGCAATTCAGCATGCCAAAGTGTCCGTTGTTGCTGAACAAACAGATGGCCCAATGGGCGGAGCTCCACATGATATCTGGATATGCCATGAAGGATGTCATGGTCCGGCTGACGCCAAGAGAGTCAATTCTGAATAGTTATTTCGGTTTGGTGCAATGACTTGTTAATGCGGCACCGCATATCGACGTTGTTAAGCGATCAATGTGCATAGAAGGTGCACGGATGGCCCTTGCTCGCGTCAAGACGTACTAGGCGAAGATGAAGGCCACGGATATTGTAGCAAAGTGTCCACCCGAGGGCAAGGACACGCCAGAGCATTACTTCGAAGATGTCTTAGAGGGCGCTCGCTTGATAGAGGGTCAGTGCTCGAAAGGTATTATGTTCGAGTAAAATGTATCAAAATTGTAAAAACAATGCTATGATATATTAAGGCTTATTTATACTTTTGCCTAGAAAGTTTTTAGTGCCTCCTATGCGGTCGTTATATATATAATCTAAAAGTTTACCAATCGTCAACAAAACCTTATAAAAATGAAAGCAACTACTCATAGGAGTCCATAGAGGCCATATCAAGCATTAAAACTACTTGGAAGTCTAATAATTCAACATGCAAGCTCATATACAATAGAACCAAGAGTAACTAATTATTTAATATATAAACCACTAAAGCAAAAACTATATGGACCATTGGAGGAGTCACATACCAAGCAACAATCCCCCGAAACAGTTTCGGAAATGGAGCTTCGAGCAAAGAGATCAAAATCCACAGTTTCGGGAGCAAGAACACGAGAGAGAGAGAGAGAGAGAGAGAGAGAGAGGGAGGGAGGGAGGGAGAGAGAGAGAGCAATGGTGATTTTTTCTGGAGGAATGTGGTAACATGGGAAGAAGCGATAAGTGAGAGGGCCACGTGGGGACCACAACCCACTAGGGCGCGCCCAGGTGAGTTGTGCCCACCTGGTGCACCTCACTCTGATATTATTTGCACCAAAAATTCTTAAATATTCGGAAAAAATCGTATTAAAATTTCAGAGCATTCTGAGAACTTTTATTTTTGGGTCATTTTTTATTGTAGAGAAAACTCAGGAAACATACAAAACATGGCATTTTTTATTTAACTAATAAAAATAGAAAACAAAAGGTATGGACAGAAGGTAGTGCTCACTAAATTCATCAACTTCATACCTCTCAAAAATGGCGTCGTATCTTATGAATCCGGCGTCTCCGTGCACCCCTATATCCTCTCGTTCCCCGTCATCCGATTTATATCCTGTGTGTCTGCTCAGTCATAGGAATTTCTGCACTAAGCCGCCCGCCTCCGGTCATGTACGTCCGTAAGTTAATCGTGCAGATGTGCAAGGGCACCCCTCAATAGACCAGACGTGCGAAACCCACATTCCCGATCACCATGGCGGCGGCCTGCGGCTAGAGACGAAGAACTCTCGTACGCCCTAAACTTCTAGAAGACTGGATCCTGGCTGCAAGCATACACGCAAAGGTTAATACAACATCCCAAATCCATCTCTTCTGCCCCTTGCCTTGTGGTGCCCTGTTACTGCTGAAAGCAGATCGCTTTGCTTCAGGTCTTCAGGAGCATTATATTGGGAAAAACAATGCTCTGTATGAGGGAAAACAATGATCCAGTACTTATTATTGAGAAAAACAATGAACCAAATCACTTTTCAAAACTTAATTCTTGTTAACTTGATGCAAACATAGGTTTCTGTGGTGGATATGTTGTGATTGAACTTAATGGGATGCACGTGATGTAGCTCATATTTACTGTTCGAGATTATGCTAGTTTGGTAGTGAAAATTTATCCTGAATGAAACTCTTCTTGTTGACATCCATTCAAGTGCTGCTAAATTTTATAGTAAAGTTGGGAATCGTTATTTCTAGATTTTACCTGCACATACATCTACATTGTCGAGGGTCTGTAACTTTGTACACTGATTTTCATTTGAATGACAGTGCCCAGGTCTGTCAGTTAGCGTTGGGGCTGAATCCATATTGGGTTGTATTTCTCTCAAAATGTGTGTTGATTTTCTGGTTAGTTCTAAAGCCTTATCATGTACCTGTTGGTGCAGGTGCAGCAATGGGATCTACAAATATGTGGCAGATGCACATGAACGAGGAAGGATTTAATACACCCATAAAGAAATCAAGTGTTCCTCTCTGTGTAAGTCAAGTGCTTATTAATTCATCCTTTATGTTGCAGTGCTCGTCCTTTATACATGAATGTGAAGATGATTTGAAGCCTAAAGTGGGGATGACATTTGAAGGATTGAAGGCCGTGGAGGAGTTCTACAAATCTTATGCACATCAATCTGGTTTTGGAGTTCGTATTGGGCAACAGAAGAAGTTAGAAAATGAGGTAGTTCGCACTAAACGATACATGTGTAATAGGCAAGGATTCAAGTCTGAAAATGGTAACAAGATTGACGATCCATCAAAAAGAGGCGTAAGAACACAGACACAAGGTGCAGTTGTGATGCACACATCTTTGTGAAGTTATGTGCTAATGATATCTACAAGATAGAATCATGGGTCGAGCACCACAGCCATGGTCCTGTGTCACCGGATAAGCGTCATTTGATCAGATCAAATCGCTGAGTTAGCGAGAGGGCAAAGAACACATTGTACACATGCAGCAAAGCAAGCATAGGCACTTGGCAGGCATACAGGCTCCTACACGTCAGCGAGGGTGGATTTGCGAATGTTGGATGCATGAAAAGGGACTTGCAAAACTACTACCATGACCTTAGATTAAAAATTAGGAATGCATATGCTCAAATGTTTGTGGCCCAGCTAGGTAGAAAGCAGGAAGTTAATTCAGCATTTTTCTATGATTTTGTTGTCAGTGCTGAAGGAAAGTTGATGTATGTGTTCTGGGCAGATGCCACAAGCAGGAAGAACTACAAACATTTCGGTAGTGTGGTGTCCTTTGATTCTACATATACTACTAATCATTATGACATGATCTTTGCACCATTTACAGGAGTTAATCATCATTTACAAAGTGTGTTCTTTGGTGCTGCATTCTTACTAAATGAAAAGACCGAGTCATATGTCTGGTTGTTTGAGACCTTCCTGAAGGCAATGGGAGGTGTAGCGCTGACACTCATCATAATCGATGAAGCTACTAGCATTAATAATGGAATTGATGAAGTTTTTCCAACCTCAGTACACAGGCTATGCATGTGGCATATAATGGAAAAACTTCCTGAGAAGCTTGGACCTGTCATTAGAGAAGAATCTGAATTTTGGAAGAGGATGAATGCATGTGTATGGGGTTCAGAAACCGTGACCGAGTTTGAGTTAGAGTGGAATTCTATAATTTCAGAGTATGGGTTGGAGGATAATGAATGGTTGACTAAAAGGTTTAGACTCAGAGAGTCATGGATACCAGCCTATTTTATGGACATACCACTGGCAGGCATTCTTCGAACTACTTCAAGGTCTGAAAGTGCAAATTCATTCTTTAACCGATTCATTCATCGCAGGCTCACTTTTGTTGAGTTCTGGCTTAGGTTTGAAACGGCTTTAGAATGTCAACGTCAAGAGGAGTTGATTGCCGACAATTCAAGCATCCATAGGACTCCCCAACTAGTGACACCGTGGGCAATGGAGAAACAAGGTAGTCAAGTATTCACATATGAAGTGTTTGGGAAATTTCAGGAACAAGTTATTGCAGCAAGAGATCATTGTTGTGTTCAAGGAATTGCACAAGATGGGGGAATAAAAGTAGTGACCTTCAAAACAGGAGCCAGTAGGGTAAGGGAGGTCTGTTGTGACACGACAACCATGATAGCTAACTGTTCATGCAAGTTATTTGAGTCACATGGAATACCATGCCGCCATATTGTCCAAGTGATGCGAATTGAAAATCAAAAGGAGCTTCCAACCTTCTATATTATGGAAAGATGGAAGAAATGGTGTAAAAGGTATGAAAGTTATAAAAATCAATGCTCTTCTCTTTTTTAAATCATATGATTGACATACCGAAAATTGCAGTGAGAGTGTTTACGATAAGCAAGGGAACCTTCTAGAAGAAAATCCCACAGATTCCTTTGATGCAGCGGCAAGGAAGAAGATTTCAACAGTACGCAACAAGTTGGAAGATCTAATTCAAAGAGCCAAGTAATCAGATGAAGGCATGGACTTTTTAGTATCAAGTGTTATGAGCATTGAGGAGCCTCTGAACCAAATGGTTCCCAATGCAGTCAAGCACACTAGGCAAGAGGAATATGAGGCGTTTATTGGTTGCAACATTCCTACTCAAGTTGACATACACCCGCCAAATGATGGCCATTCGGTAGGGAGATGTAAAAGAATAAAAAGAGCAAAGGAAATGAATGGGGAAAAACAGAAGGAGAAGAAAAAAGAAGCCAAGGCCAAGGTCGCACTCTTGTGCAAGACGTGCAACCAAATAGGGTTTCATGACAGTTGCAATTGTCCTAGCAAAAAAGGTCATGGAAAAGAAGCCATGAATGTGCAACAAATGCTTCCAGATGGTGCATGATGATAGCTACAAGTCTTTGAAAAATAGATGATGTTTAATCCCATTTATTCAGTTTATTGAATGTTTGAATTTATGCACTGGATTCAAACTTGTGCTTTGTCCAACTGTTTATGTTATTTGTATTAGATTTGATCCATGCTTAATTAAGTGTGAGTGGTGAGCAGATGCATGAGTTTTGATTCATGTATCAAAGTTTGGAAGCTTGGTTCTTGCTTATGAGTAGTTGAAGAAAAAAATTGAATGCATAAGATGTTCGACGGAGCAGCCATATATTAATTGCGGCTAGCATGTATCAGGTGTTTCTGTCTGAATTTTAATTCAAAACAACTTAGAAGCACTTGTTTATGAGCTTTATCCATCAATGGCAGTCACCCAGGAGAACTAGATGTACAAGAATCATGGCTAGCTGATGATCTGATCTATTTGTGTTGTTACCTACTTACTACCTGAAGTACTAGTCATACTGTAATAATTTTTCAGTGTTAAATGAGACTTGTAAGCCAAACTGCAGCATGAATCTTGTACGAACAGCCCAGATTACAAACTGCCAGTAAGCATGAACAATAGCATTCATCAAAATAAAGTAAACCAACCATTTCTCTAAAAAGAACGAGTCACCGATAAGTGGACATTCACTTATTTCTGAATTTCTTTGCAAGAAGCAACAACATGCTCCCTGTCATATTCATTATGTACAAGAGAGAGTTTAGTTACAAGTACTTGGGGTCACAAGAACATGCTCTTGTTCCCAACCGAACCCAAAGGAATTAGTCCAAACCACCAACGCACGTTGTTGCTACTCCTACCTAGAGCCTGCCCTGTACTCACACTGCTTCTATATTTTATATTCACTTATTTATGAAGTATGATGCTCGATTGGCACCAACAGAAACTCGTATGATATTCTTACAGAAATCACCAATAGCAAGTCATCTGATAAGAACTAGCTACATGGTCGCAATAGTGGTCAGGTTGTGCTAGTCTTGGGTTGTGTCGAAGGAGCTCCAGGACGGTTTTGCCTGAAGAAATTGGGGAAGAGTTCGACAGTGCAGCAGCTGCAAAGAAATATTAGACTGCAAAGGCATGTCCAGCTCGGATCCCAAACGGGAACTCCAACGCAGGGCTGGATGGCTCCATACATCGCAGTAGGGCAAGGCCTGGTGCGTCCGCAGGGGAGAACTCCAT
Source organism: Triticum timopheevii (assembly GCA_963921465.1). Lineage (NCBI taxonomy): Eukaryota > Viridiplantae > Streptophyta > Magnoliopsida > Poales > Poaceae > Triticum > Triticum timopheevii. The sequence continues at coordinate 498,842,534 of OY997266.1, read as the reverse complement.
GCCTAGAGGCGATGGCCACCCGCTTGGATCTCTGCCGGAGAGGCTGCCGTCGCTCAGAGAGGTGGCCGCCTCCGGCGTGTCTCCATTACAACGTCCAAGGTGCTACTGCCAATCACCACTCTTCGTGGCAAGAAATAGTCGCTGGACTCTGGTAGTCTTGGTCGTTGCAACCGTGGCCGTGGCCGCTGGCGAGATGCAGAGATTGGGAGGAAAACGATTGAGTGGTTAACTGGGAGAGTTAGTCTCGCTGGGGTCTCTTTTGAAAAGTTGACATGGCCAACTTGGGTGGATGCGGGCGTGTTTGTGCAAAAAAGACAGGGCACAAACAGCAGGCACAAGATTTTGATCCAACAACTGATAATGACAGGATACAAGGATTCACGAAGACGCCGGATTCATAGGATACGCTGCCAAATGACTTCAATAAGGTTGATCAAGTCTTATTAACAACCACTATCGATAAGCATGAAACCGAAGAACTTTCGTAAAACACTATATTATCTCAACGGGGATATAAATGACCCCAACAATAAGCATTTCAAATTTCTTTTTAATAGTAGGTAGAGGTAGCTGAAAACTTCCAATAGTGATTGTCGGAGATTATTCAATAACATTTATACCATTCACTTGTAATTGTTTTTTAGGAACTGCACCATATGCTCATTTCCATTGATATGAAAAGTGACCTTGCTATTATTGCAATCAATAACAGCCCATACAGTATTCAAGACGGGTCTACCAAGGATAATCGACATGTTGTCGTCCTCGGGCATCTCAAGTATAACAAAGTCAGATAAGATAGTAACATTAGCAACAACAATGGGCACATCCTCACAAATACCGATAGGTATCGTAGTTGATTTGTCGCCATTTGCAAAGATATTTCAGTAGGTGTGAGTTTACCAAATCAAGTCTTCTATATAAAGAGAAAGGCATAAAACTAACACCAGCTCCCAAATCACATAAAGCAGTTTTCACATAATTTCTTTTGATGGAGCAAGGTATAGTTGGTATTCCCGGATCTCCAAGTTTTTTAGCTACTCCGCCTTTAAAAGTATAATTAGCAAGCATGGTGGAGATTTCAGCTTCCGGTATTTTTCTCTTATTGGTGATGATGTCTTCCATGTACTTTGCATAAGGGGGCATTTTTAAGATATCAGTCAAGTGAGTACGCAAAAAGACTAGCCTCAGCATTTCAGCAAAGCGTTCAAATTCTTCTTCATCTTTGTTTTTAGTTGACTTAGGTGGAAAGGGCATAGGTTTTTGAACCCGTTGTTCTCTTTCCTTACCATGTTTTCTAGCAACAAAGTCTCTTTTATCATATCTTTTATTCTTTGGTTGTGGGTTATCCAGATCAACAGCTGGTTCTATCTCAACAACATTGTCTGGTTCTTTATCATTAGTTTGAGTGTCTTCATGAACCTCATTCAATATCTTTTTCATTATAAGAAGGTGAGTGTTCACTACTAGATTGAGTTTCAACATCAGAGAAGAAACTTCATTATCATTATCAGGAGGTTTTTCTATTTCAGGTTCACTGGAGGCATGCAAAGTCCTATCAGTTTTCTTCTTCTTTTTATATTTAGATGGACTAGATGCATCAATGTTAATTCTTTGAGAATCTTGTTCAATTCTCTTTGGGTGTCCCTCAGGATAAAGTGGTTCCTGAGTCATTTTACCTCCTCTAGTTTCTACCCTAACAGCAAAGTCACTTATATTATTGTTCATTTCATCAAGCAACTCTCTTTGAGATTTAGAAACTTGTTCTAATTGAGTTTGAACCATAGAGGCATGCTTTCCTACACCTCTAATATCATTTGAGAATCTAAATAACAAGTCACTTAAGCGAGGAATCATATCAAAGTTGTATTTCAATTGTTTCATAACATTTGCATTGAAGTGATATTGCTTTCTAATGTAATTATCAAACTCATAAAGGCATTGGCTAGGAGGTTTATTATGAGTGTTATCACTATCATTGAATTTCATTGAAGAGTTTACCTCTACCACCTTGGGTGGTGGTGGTGTCTCAAGCCCATGTATTTCTTCAATAGGTGGTACATTTTTGACATCCTCTGCTTTAATACCTTTTTCCTTCATAGATTTCTTTGCCTCTTGCATATCTTCAGGATTGAGATATAAGATACCTCTCTTCTTCGGAGTGGGTTTATGCAGTGGTTCAGGAAGAGTCCAATCATCATAATTTTTTAATATGTTATTCAACAATTCTTTGGTTTGTCCAAATGTTCATTCCCTAAAAACACAACCAGACCAACTATCTAGGAAATCCCTAGAAGCATCGGTTAGTCCATTATAGAAGATATCAAGTATTTCATTTTTCTTAAGAGGATGATCAGGAAAAGCATTAAGCAATTGGAGAAGCCTCCCCCAAGCTTGTGGGAGACTCTCTTCTTCATTTTGCACAAAGTTAAATATTGCCTGTAAGGCAGCTTGTTTCTTATGAGCAGGAAAATATTTTTCAGAGAAGTAATAAATCATGTCCTCGGGACTACGCACACAACCAGAAGCAAGAGTATTGTACCAAGATTTAGCATCACCCTTTAATGAGAACGGAAATAACTTGAGAATATAATAATAGCGAATTTTCTCATCATGAGCAAAAAGGGTGGCTATGTCATTCAACTTAGTAAGATGTGCCACAACAGTTTCAGTTTCATAACCATGGAAAGGATCAGATTCAACCAAAGTAGTCAACTCTGGGTCGACAGAGAATTCATAATCCTTATCGTAAACAAAGATAGGTGAAGTAGCAAACTAAGGATCACATTTCATTTTAGCATTCAGAGTCTTTTCTTTATACTTGCATAATAATTTTTCTAGATTATCTCTATCCTTACAAGCAAGAATATCTCTAGTTGCCTCCTCATTGATAACATAACCTTCTAGTACCTTTGGCAATTCATATCTAGGAGGACTAGTTCTAATAGGTGTTTCAAGATTTTCAGTTCCAAGCTCTTGTTGAGGAACTAGCATGCAATTTCAAAAAATTTCCGACGATCATGCAAGATCTATCTAGGAGATGTATAGTAACGAGAGGGGGGGAGTGTGTCCATGTACCCTCGTAGACCGAAAGCAGAAGCGTTAGGTTAAAGCGGTTGATGTAGCCAAACGTCTTCACGATCCAACCGATCTAGCACCGTACGTATGGCACCTCCGAGTTCAGCACACGTTCATCTCGATGACGTCCCTTGAACTCTTGACCAGCAGAGGGTCGAGGGAGAGTTTCATCAGCACGAAGGCGTGATGATGGTGTTGATGATGTGATCCGCACAGGGCTTCGCCTAAGCACTATGATGCTATGACCGGAGATGTAAACTGTGGAAGGGGGCACTGCACACGGCTAAGAGAACAATCGATGTGCCTTTAGGGTGCCCCTGCCCACGTATATAAAGGAGGGGGAAGAGAGGTCCGCGGCCAGGAGGGGCGCGCCATGGGGGGAGTCCTACTAGGACTCCTAGTCCAAGTAGGATCCCCCACCCCATTTTCCTTTCTCCACCGGATGGAATAGGAAGGAGAGGGAGAGGGAAAGGGAAGGGGGAGCTACCCCCTCCTCCTTGTCCTATTCGGACTCCCTAGGAGGGGGGTGCGCGGCCACCCCCACGGGTTTCCCTCTCTCTCCCTTAGGCCCAAAACTTCCCCGGGAGGGGGGGGGGTCCTGTAACCCCTCGGAACTGCAGAAAAATATCCGAATCACTCAGGACCATTCCGATGTCCGAATATAACCTTCCAATATATGAATCTTTACCTCTCGACCATTTCAAGACTCCTTGTCATGTCCGTGATCTCATCCGGGACTCCGAACAAACTTCGGTCACCAAAACACATAACTCATAATACAATTTGTCATCGAACATTAAGCGTGCGGACCCTACGGGTTCGAGAACTATGTAGACATTATCGAGACACATCTCTGATCAATAACCAATAGCGGAACCTGGATGCCCATATTGGTTCCTACATATTCTATGAAGTTCTTTATCGTTCAAACACACAACAATATACGTTGTTCCCTTTGTCATAGGTATGTTACTTACCCGAGATTCGATTGTCAGTATCGTCATACCTAGTTCAATCTCGTTACCGGCAAGTCTCTTTACTCGTTCCGTAATGCATCATTGATACGTCTCCAACGTATCTATAATTTATGAAGTATTCATGCTATTATATTATCTGTTTTGGATGTTTAATGGGCTTTATTATAAACTTTTATATTATTTTTGGGACTAACCATTTAACCGGAGGCCCTGTCCAAGTTGTTGTTTTTTGCCTATTTCAGTGTTTCGCAGAAAAGGAATGTCAAACGGAGTCCAAACGGAATGAAACCTTTGGGAGAGTTTTTTTGGAACAAACGCAATCTAGGAGACTTGGAGTAGACGGTAGGGAAGCAACGGGCTGTCCACGAGGGTACAGGGCGTGCCCTACCCCTTTGGGCGCGCCCCCCACTCTTGTGGGCCCCTCATGGCTCCCCTGACCGACTTCTTTCGCCTATATATACTCAAATGCCCTGAAAACATCGAGGAGCACAATAGATCAGGAGTTCCGCCGCCGCAAGCCTCTGTAGCCACCAAAAACCAATCGGGACCCCATTCCGGCACCCTGCCGGAGGGGGGATCCCTCACCGGTGGCCATCTTCATCATCCCGGTGCTCTCCATGACAGGGAGGGAGTAGTTCACCCTCGGGGCTGAGGGCATGTACCAGCCTATGTGTTTGATCTCTCTCTGTCTCTCTCTCGTGTTCTTGATTTGGCACGATCTTGATGTATCGCGATCTTTGCTATTATAGTTGGATCTTATGATGGTTTCCCCCTCTAGTCTCTTGTAATGAATTAAGTTTTCCATTTGAAGTTATCTTATCGGATTGAGTCTTTAAGGATTTGAGAACACTTGATGTATGTCTTGTGTGGGATACCCGTGGTGACAACGGGGTATTCTATTGATTCACTTGATGTATGTTTTGGTGATCAACTTGCGGGTTCCGTGACCTTGCGAATCTATGCATAGGGGTTGGCACACATTTTCGTCTTGACTCTCCGGTCAAAACTTTGGGGCACTCTTTGAAGTACTTTGTGTTGGTTTGAATAGATGAATCTGAGATTGTGTGATGCATATTGTATAATCATGCCCATGGATACTTGAGGTGACATTGGAGTATCTAGGTGACATTAAGGTTTTGGTTGATTTGTGTCTTAAGGTGTTATTCTAGTACGAACTCTATGATAGATCGAACGGAAAGAATAACTTCGTGTTATTTTACTACGGACTCTTGAATAGATCGATCAGAAAAGATAACTTTGAGGTGGTTTCGTACCCTACAATAATCTCTTCGTTTGTTCTCCGCTATTAGTGACTTTGGAGTGACTCTTTGTTGCATGTTGAGGGATAGTTATATGATCCAATTATGTTATTATTGCTGAGAGAACTTGCACTAGTGAAAGTATTAGGCCTTGTTTCCTAGCATTGCAATACCGTTTACGCTCACTTTTATCACTAGTTACCTTGTTGTTTTTATATTTTCAGATTACAAAAACCTATAGCTACCATCCATATTGCACTTGTATCACCATCTCTTCGTCGAACTTGTGCACCTATACAATTTACCATTGTATTGGGTGTGCTGGGGACACAAGAGACTCTTTGCTATTTGGTTGCAGGGTTGTTTGAGAGACCATCTTCATCCTACGCCTCCCACGGATTGATAAACCTTAGGTCATCCACTTGAGGAAAATTTGCTACTTTCCTACAAACCTCTGCACTTGGAGGCCCAACAATGTCTACAAGAAGAAGGTTGTGTAGTAGACATCAAGCTCTTTTCTGGTGCCGTTGCCGGGGAGGTGAGTGATTGAATGTATATCTTTAGATCTTGCAATCGAATCTTTTAGTTTCTTGTTTTATAACAAGTTTAGTTTATAAAGAAAACTACAAAAAATGGAATTGAGTTTGCCTCATACGCTTCATATTTTTAATATCTTTCGTGAGAATGATGGAAAGGAAAATTGTGCTCAAGTGCTAGAAGAACAAGTCTATAAAATGTTTGGCACAAAATCTTTGAATGATGAGCACGATTGCAATATTGTTAGTATGAACTCTTTGAATATCCATAGTACTAATGATGATTGCACTATTCATGATGAAAATGTCTCTTATAAGCATGTCAACTTTTGTGGAGTGCATAGAGTTTGCAAGTACACATCAAATAGAGAAGATAGATTTTGCAAGAGGCATAAGCATTTAGAGACTAAAGGGTTGCAAGAAAGGCTAAATGCTTGTGCTGAAAATTTAAAATTTCTTTGTCATCCTTGTGAACTTTGCAATGAACGTGATCATTTAAATCCCCAATGCAAATTGTTTCATGATCGTATCGTGTCCAAAAATTGTGATGACTTGATTTCCCTTCCACATCATAATGAACTTAGTTTGCTTGTGGGTTATGAAGAAATGAAATGTATAACTAAGGATCTTCCAGAATTTGTCCTTGATAAAGTTCTTGATTTGATCTAGAAGAAATTTTTATGTGTTGTGTAGTGAATTTCATTGAAAATCCTTATATTGCCAATTACATAAAGAAAAGAAAGCAAATATAAGATGAAGATAATACTAATGAAAGGGAGGATATTTCCCAATATCCTCCTATTATTTCTTATGATGAATCGGGTAACGAGGAGGAGATTTCTATTCAACCAATCTCATTAATAAGGAGCTCAAAAAAGAGGGTTAAACCCACACATGATGTGAAGAAGAAAAAGAAAAGACGGAGAAGCAAAGGTAGAAAGGTATCCCTCCCAAATGATGTTGCTCCTATTACTCATTGTGATAATGATAATTGCTATACTATTGGTGTTATCCATACTATTAATGATGAGAGTGATTATGCTTATGATATGAAAAGGCCCAAGCTTGGGGATGCCATGTTTGATGAGAATGGAATGTTTGAGAATATATTTGCTGCAATTAATGTTTTTCCCAAGCTTGGGGATGCTATGTTTAATGAAGATGATATTTTTAGCCTCCCAAGTTTCGACGTGCAAATTTATTATGATGATAGCATGCCTCCTATTTATGATGGTTATATTGATGAAAGTGGGTTTGGAAGAGTGTAAAATTGAGGAAGTAATGATCCCAATATTTTGGAGGGTGTCGAATCTTATAATATTTATGAAAGTGGAATTGGAGAGGTCATGACATTATTTAGTGATGAATCCACTATCTTGGAAGAGGTTTCAATTGATTATGATGAGAACAAAGTTGCTACTTATGATGATTATTGTGATGAAACTTATGCTATAAAAAGTAGTGATGATTATATTTATAAAACTTGTCATGATTATGATTACCCTTTTTCTGAACATTACTCTTTTAATGTGGAAAAAAATTATAGTATTCGAGTCTCTTATGATACTCCCACTATTCCGAATGAGAAGAATTTTGCTTATGTGGAGAGTAATAAAATTTATATGCTTGTAGATCATGAAAAGAAAGATTTATGTGATGGTTATATTGTTGAATTCATTCATTATGCTACTGAAAATTATTATGAGCGAGGAACATATGCTTGTAGGAATTGCAATAATATCAACTTTCCTCTCTATGTGTTGAAAATCTTGAAGCTATGCTTGTTTCGCCTTCCTATGATAGTTGATTATTGTTCCCATAAGTTGTTTGCTCACAAAATCCCTATGCATAGGAAGTGGGTTAGACTTAAATGTGCTAGTCATATTCTTCATGATGCTCTCTTTATGTTTCAATTCGTATCTTTTATGTGAGCATCATTGAAATCATCATGCCTAGCTAGGGGTGTTAAACATTAGCGCTTGTTGGGAGGCAACCCAATTTTATTTCTGTTTCATTGCTTTTTGCTCCTGTTTAGTAATAAATAATTCATATAGCCTCTGTTTAGATGTGGTTTTATGTTTTAATTAGTGTTTGTGCCAAGTCGAACCTTTGGGAAAACTTGGGTGAAGTCTATGCGATCTTGCTGTAAACAACAGAAATTTTTGCGCTCACGAGATTAGCTGTCATTTTTTACTGGAGAGTGATTTTAGGTTGATTATTTTTGCAGATGATTAATATACAAATTACTCAGGTCCACCAATTTATTTCAGAATTTTTGGAGTTACATAAGTATTCGAATGATACATATTACTAAAGACTGTTCTGTTTTTGATAGATTCTGTTTTCTATGTGTTGTTTGCTTATTTTGATGAATCTATGAGTAGTATCGGAGGGTATGAACCATAGAGAAGTTAGAATACAGTAGATATTACACCAATATGATTTTATAATGAGTTCACAATAGTACCTAAGTGGTGGTTTTATTTTCTTATACTAACAAAGCTTATGAGATTTTTTGTTGAGTTTTGTGTTGTAAAGTTTTCAAGTTTTGGGTAAAGATTCGATGGACTATGGAATAAGGAGTGGTAAGAGCCTAAGCTTGGGGATGCCCAAGGCACCCCAAGGTAATATTCAAGGAAAACCAAGAGCCTAAGCTTGGGGATGCCCCGGATGGTATCCCCTCTTTCGTCTTCGTTCATTGGTAATTTTACTTGGAGCTATATTTTTATTCACCACATGATATGTGTTTTGCTTGGAGCGTCATTTTATTTTGTTAGTATTTTCTTTCTGTTATTTATAATAATGTTTTGCATCTTTGTTTTCAATAAAAAATGTCAAGGATAGCCTTTACCATGCTTATTTTGCAAGTATACATGTTGTTGTTTCAAAACAGAAAGTTTACCGCTATTGCAAAAATTCCCTAGAAAAGTCAGAGAATGATATAATACTGAAACTTTTTGAATATTGAGCTATGATAAATCTTCTACAGTGTAGTATTTTTATAATAATTTTTGGAGTTAGGGAAATATGATGCATCTTGCATTCTTTACAGACTATACTGTTTTGGCAGATTGTTGTTATGTTTGCACTGTTTGCATATGTTTGCTTGTTTAATGGTTCTATTTGAGGATAGGAGTATTAAATATGCAGAGAAATTTAATATGAATTTTTTAATAATAATTTTAGTGATTTGTTACAGTAGAAAATGATAAGGTTTTTGCATTGGTTTATACTAACTTATCTCACGAGTTCTTGTTGAGTTTGGTGTGAATGAAGTTTTTGAGATTTAGGAAAACCGTGATATGAGAGGAATTGAGGAGACACAAAAGATCAAGCTTGGGGATGCCCAAGGAACCCCAAGAAAACATTCCAAGAAGTCTCAAGCATCTAAGCTTGGGGATGCCTCGGTAGGCATCCCACCTTTCTTCCTCAACAATTATCGGTTAGTATCAGTTGAGCCTAAGTTTTTGCTTCTTCACATGATGAGTGCTATCCTTGAATGTCATTTTGTTTTGTTTTGCTTTATGTTTGAATAAAACACCAAGATCTGAAATACTTAAATGAGAGAGTGTCCTCACATAGCTACATAATTATTTAACTACTCATTGATCTTCACTTATATCTTTTTAGATTAGTTTGTCATTTACTCGTGTGCTTCACTTTTATCCTATGAGTAAATGGTTGGATGATTTGAATATCATAAATCTGAAATTACATATGTTTCATATGCTTATCCCATGGGGAGTAATGACTTCACATATAAGAAGTAGAGGTGGTAAATTTTTTGAAGGTTAGCAAACATTGTATTGGTCACTTGAACAATTCATGAAAGAATATTGAAGGAAGAGAGATTTCACATATAAATATACTATCTTGGACATCTTTTGTAATTGTGAGCACTCATTAAAATATGACATGCTAAAAATTTGATGTTTGACAAGGAAGACAACTTAATGGGTTATGTTTTCCTATATCCGAAACGTTATATTGTCTTGGATCATCCAACATGCTGGGCTTGCCTTTCCCTCTCATGCTAGCCAAATTATTTGCACCAAGTAGAAATACTACTTGTGCTTCCAAACATCCTTTAAACGAGTTTTGCCATGAGAATCCACCATACCTACCTAAGGATTGAGTAAGATCCTTCAAGTAAGTTGTCATCGGTGCATGCAATAAAAATTGCTCCCTAAATATGTATGATCTATTAGTGCAAAGAAAATAAGCTTTATATGAACTTGTGATGGGGAAGAAATAAAAGTGATGGACTGCATAATAAAGATCTTTATCACAAGCGGCAATATAAAGTGACGTTCTTTTGCATTAAGATTTTGTGCATCCAACCATAAAAGCGCATGAAAACCTCTGCTTCCCTCTGCGAAGGGCCTATCTTTTACTATTATCTTCTACCCTTGTACAAGAGTCATGGTGATCACCACCTTTCCTTTTTACACTTTTTTGTTTCGCAAGCACTTTGTGTTGCAGCGATCTGATATATATATCCACTTGGATGTAGGCGTTCATAAATTATATTGTTGAAATTACCCTTGAGGTAAAAGGTTGGGAGGCGAAACTATAAGCCCCTATCTTTCTCTGTGTTCGATTAAAACTTTGAACCCATAAATATCACGTGAGTGTTGGCAATTGTGGAAGATTAAATGATAGTTGAATATGTGGAGTTTGCTAAATCAAAGCTCTGACATAGACCCTTCCTGAAAATAAGATGAATTGCAATTGTTTGATGACTGAGAATATAGTTTGTTAGTTTCAAGAAAGTTTATGACCTATACTTTAACATGTGAATAGCTTGTTACTTGATCATGAAAAGCTTTATGAGATGAGCTACTGTTATGACATAAAATGATGCTAGAAAAGGTGACTGAAATTATCATTGATCAAACTTGTGCACCTACTAGCATTCACGCTTCATAAATTCTTTCTTTTATAATTTACCTACTCAAGGACGAGCAGGAATTAAGCTTGGGGATGCTGATACGTCTCCAACGTATCTATAATTTATGAAGTATTCATGCTATTATATTATCTGTTTTGAATGTTTAATGGGCTTTATTATACACTTCTATATTATTTTTGGGACTAACCTATTAACCGGAGGCCCAGTCCAAGTTGTTGTTTTTTGCCTATTTCAGTGTTTCACAAAAAAGGAATATCAAACAGAGTCCAAATGGAATGAAACCTTCGGGAGAGTTAATTTTGGAACAAACACAATCTAGAAGACTTGGAGTAGACGTCAGAGAAGCAACGAGGCGACCACGAGGGTCCAGGGCGCGCCCTACCTCCCTGGACAAACCCCCCACCCTCATGGGCCCCTCGTGGCTCCCCTGACAGACTTCTTTTTCCTATATATATATACTCATATGCCCTAAAAACATCGAGGAGCACAATAGATCGGGAGTTTCGCCGCCGCAAGCCTCTGTAGCCACCAAAAACCAATCGGGACCCTGTTCCAGCACCCTGCCGGAGGGGGATCCCTCACCGATGGCCATCTTCATCATCCCGGCGCTCTCCATGACAAGGAGGGAGTAGTTCACCCTCGGGGCTGAGGGTATGTACCAATAGCTATGTGTTTGATCTCTCTCTCTATCGTGTTCTTGATTTGGCACGATCTTGATGTATTGCGAGCTTTGCTATTATAGTTGGATCTTACGATGTTTCTCCCCCTCTACTCTCTTGTAATGAATTGAGTTTTCCCTTTGAAGTTATCTTATCGGATTGAGTCTTTAAGGATTTGAGAACACTTGATGTATGTCTTGCGTGGGATACCCGTGGTGAAAATGGGGTATTCTGTTGATTCACTTGATGCATGTTTTGGTGAATAACTTGCAGGTTCCGTGACCTTGGGAATGTATGCATAGGGGTTGGCACACGTTTTTGTCTTGACTCTCCGGTAGAAACTTTGGGGCACTCTTTGAAGTACTTTGTGTTGGTTTGAATAGATGAATCTGAGATTGTGTGATGCATCTCGTATAATCATGCCCACGGATACTTGAGGTGACATTGGAGTATCTAGGTGACATTAGGGTTTTGGTTGATTTGTGTCTTAAGGTGTTATTCTAGTCCGAACTCTATGATAGATCGAACGGAAAGAATAACTTCGTGTTATTTTACTACGGACTCTTGAATAGATCGATCAGAAAGGATAACTTAGAGGTGGTTTCGTACCCTACAATAATCTCTTCATTTGTTCTCTGCTATTAGTGACTTTGGAGTGACTCTTTGTTGCATGTTGAGGGACAGTTATATGATCCATTATGTTATTATTGCTGAGAGAACTTGCACTAGTGAAAGTATGAACCCTAGGACTTGTTTCCTAGCATTGCAATACCGTTTACGCTCACTTTTATCATTAGTTACCTTGCTGTTTTTATATTTTCATATTACAAAAACCTATAGCTACCATCCATATTGCACTTGTATCACCATCTCTTCGCCGAACTAGTGCACCTATAGAATTTACCATTGTATTCGGTGTGTTGGGGACAGAAGAGACTCTTTGCTATTTGGTTGCAGGGTTGTTTGAGAGAGACCATCTTCATCCTACGCCTCCCATGGATTGAACCTCTGCACTTGGAGGCCCAACAACGTCTACAAGGAGAAGGTTGTGTAGTACTCCCTCCGTTCCTAAATATTTGTCTTTCTAGAGATTTCAACAAGTGACTACATACGGAGCAAAATGAGTGAATTTACACTCTAAAATATGTCTATACACATCCCTATGTGGTAGTCCATTTGAAATCTCTAAAAAGACAACTATTTAGGAGCGGAGGGAGTAGACATCAATCATCCCATAACTAACTCATTAGTCACATTGCTTGCAAGGCTTATAGTGATGAGCATTGCCAAGAAGGCCCAGAGATACCTCTTCGATACACGGAGTGACTCTAATCTTGATCTATACCAACCCAACAAACACCTTCGGAGACACCTGTAGAGCATCTTTATAATCACCCAGTTATGTTGTGACATTTGATAGCACACAAGGTGTTCCTCCGGTATTCGGGAGTTGCATAATCTCATAGTCATAGGAACATGTATAAGTCATGAAGAAAGTAATAGCAATAAGACTTAACGATCATTATGCTAAGCTAACAGATGGGTATTGTCCATCACATCATTCTTTAAAGATATGATCCCGTTCATCAAATGAAAACACATGTCTATGGTCAGGAAACATAACCATCTTTGATTAACGAGCTAGTCAAGTAGAGGCATACTAGGGACATTTTGTTTTGTCTATGTATTCATACATGTACTAAGTTTCCGGTTAATACAATTCTAGCATGAATAATAAACATTTATCATGATATAAGGAAATATAAATAACAACTTTATTATTTCCTCTAGTGCATATTTCCTTCAGCCCCCCACTTGCACTAGAGTCAATAATCTAGATTACATAGCTGATACGTCTCCAACGTATCTATAATTTATGAAGCATTCATGCTATTTTATTATCTGTTTTGAATGATTATGGGCTTTATTATACACTTTTATATTACTTTTGGGACTAACCTATTAACCGGAGGCCCATCCCATATTGTTGTTTTATTGCTTGTTTCAGTATTTCGAAGAAAAGGAATATCAAACGGAGTCCAAACGGAATGAAACCTTTGGAAAAGTTATTTTTGGAATAGAACCAATCCCAGGAACTTGGAGTGCAAGCCAGGGGATCATCGAGGAGGCCACGAGACAGGGGGCGCGCCCACCCCCTGGGCACGCCCTACCCTCTCGTGGGCCCCTCGAGGCTCCCCCGACCGACTTCTTTCGCCTATATAAGCCTACGTACCCTAAAAACATTGAATATCAAGATAGATCGGGAGTTCCGCCGCCGCAAGCCTCTGTAGCCACCAGAAACCTCTCGGGAGCCCTTCCCGGCACCCCGTCGGAGGGGGATCCCATCACCGGTGGCTATCTTCGTCATCCCGACGCTATCCATGACGAGGAGGGAGTAGTACACCCTCGAGGCTGAGGGTATGTATCAGTAGCTATGTGTTTCATCTCTCTCTCTCTCTCGTGTTCTCTCTCGTGTTCCCTCTATGGCACGATCTTGATGTATCCTGAGCTTTACTATTGTAGTTGGATCTTATGATGTTTCTCCCCCCTCTAATCTCTTGTGATGAATTGAGTTTTCCCTTTGAAGTTATCTTATCGGATTGAGTCTTTAATGATTTGAGAACACTTGATGTATGTCTTGCCGTGCTTATCTGTGGTGACAATGGAATATCATGTGCCACTTGATGTATGTTTTGGTAACCAACTTGCGGGTTCCGCCCATGAATCTATGCATAGGGGTTGGCACATGTTTTCATCTTGACTCTCCGGTAGAAACTTCGGGGCACTCTTTGAAGTACTTTGTGTTGGTTGAATAGATGAATCTGAGATTGTGTGATGCATATCGTATAATCATGCCAACGGATACTTGAGGTGACAATGGAGTATCTAGGTGACATTAGTGTTTTGGTTGATTTGTGTCTTAAGGTGTTATTCTAGTATGAACTCTATGATAGATTGAGCGGAAAGAATAGCTTCATGTTATTTTACTATGAACTCTTGAATAGATAGAACAGAAAGGATAACTTTGAGGTGGTTTCGTACCCTACCATAATCTCTTCATTTGTTCTCCGTTATTAGTTGCTTTGGAGTGACTCTTTGTTACATGTTGTGGGATTGTTATATGATCTATCTATTTTATTATTGTTGAGAGAACTTGCACTAGTGAAAGTATGAACCTTTGGCCTTGTTTCCTACCATTGCAATACCGTTTACACTCACTTTTATCATTATTTACCTTGCTGTTTTTGTAATTTCAGATTACAAATACCTTTATCTACTATCAATATTGCACTTGTATAACCATCTCTTCGCCGAACTAGTGCACCTTTACAAATTACCATTGTATTGGGTGTGTTGGGGACACAAGAGACTCTTTGTTATTTGGTTGTAGGGTTGTTTGAGAGAGACCATCTTCATCCTACGCCTCCCACGGATTGATAAACCTTAGGTCATCCACTTGAGGGAAATTTGCTACTGTCCTACAAACCTGTGCACTTGCAGGCCCAACAACGTCTACAAGAAGAAGGTTGTGTAGTAGACATCAATAGCCATGTGATTTAACACCGATAGATCACATTGTTATGTGATTAACACCCATAGTTCACATCGCCATGTGACCAACACCGGAAGGGTTTACTAGAGTCAATAATCTAGTTCACATCGCCATGTGATTAACACCCAAAAAGTACTAAGGTCTGATCATGTTTTGCTTATGAGAGAAGTTTAGTCAACGGTCTGCCACATTCAGATCCGTATGTATTTTGCAATTTTTCTATGTCTACAATGCTCTGCATGGAGATACTCTAGCTAATTGTTCCCACTTCCAGTATGTATCCAGATTGAGACTCAGAGTCATCTGGATCGATGTAAAAGCTTGAATCAACGTAACTCTTTACAATGAGCTCTTTATCACCTCCATAACCGAGAAATATTTCCTTAGTCCTCTTAGGTAATTAAGGATAACTTTGACCTATATTCAGTGATCTACTCCTGGATCACTATCGTACCTCCTTGCTAAACTCATAGCAAGGCACACAACTGGTCTGGTACATAGCATGGCATACTTTATAGAGCCTATGACTGAGGCATAGGGAATGACTTTCATTTTCTTTCTATCTTCTGCCGTGGTTGGGTTTTGAGACTTACTCAATTTTACACCTTGTAATACAGGCAAGAACTCCTTCTTTGACTGATCCATTTTGAACTCTTTCAAAATCTTGTCAAGGTATGTACTCACTGAAAAATCTTATCAAGCGTCTTGATCTATCTCTATAGATTTTGATGCCCAATATGTAAGCAGCTTTACCAGGGTATTTCTTTGAAAAACTCCTTTCAAACTCCCCTTTATGCTTTCTAGAAAATTCTACATCATTTCTGATCAACAATATGTCATTCACATATACTTATCAGAAAGGTTGTAGTGCTCCCACTCACTTTCTTGTAAATACAGACTTCACCGCAAGTCTATATAAAACTATATGCTTTGATCAACTCATCAAAGCGTATATTCCAACTCTGAGATGCTTGCACCAGTCCACAGATGGATCGCTGGAGCTCGCACACTTTGTTAGCACCTTTAGGATTGACAAAACCTTCTGATTGCATCATATACAACTTTTAGTATCCATTAAGGAATGTAGTTTTGATATCCATTTGCCAGATTTCATAAAGTGCGGCAATTACTAATAACCATACAAATACGGAGCTATACGCTGAGCCAGCGACCGTATAATCACCATATCTCGTATACAATGATCAAAATGAGCTATCAAGACAAGTTCGATGACCGCCAATGCATTTTACTCGGTAATAAATGACCAGGATTGAAGGGGAATCCTAATTTGCTTCGTCTTCTGTCCTTGAGCTCTTGACAAACCAATGCACTATACGGTTGTCCGGCCACTCCACCCCAGAGCTCTCACCAAGCGTCGTTCATGCCACCGCGCCGCACACTAACCGGTAAGGTAGCGATGGCATCCCGCCACGCCGAGTTCCTCGCCGCCCACGAACGCACACAAAATGGTAGGGAAGCGATGGCATCCCGCCGTGCCGAGTTCATCGCCTCTCGCGACCTCACAACTATGTGGGATGAATTTGAAGATGCCAAGGTCGAATGGGCGGTAGAGAAGAGGCGGCCAAAGCCGCACAGAGGGAGCGGAAAAGTCAAAAAGCACTCAAGAAAAGAGAGGCCCGCCACCGCAACAAAGAAAAGGACGCACGCACTGCTGCGGAGTGGTCAGCGGAGATCCAAGCACGGTGGGGTGTCGCCGACAAAGCCGGGAAGGAGAACGACGGCGTCTGGCCAGCATGTGAGAAGTAGTAGTACTAGTAGTTAGTGTGTGTGTCTGTGTCTGAGTACGAGCATGTACCAGTACTACTAGTTACTACTGTAGTTTTTAGAGCAAATTACTAGTAAATTAGCCTAGACTAAGTGGAAAAATTCCTATCCTATGCATCGAATGGCATCTCTTTCTCTATAGGAATTGAGATGCATGTCATCTCACTTCCTATGATTTTCATATTCCTATCCTATGAACAAAAGGAGGCCTCTGTTGGAGTAAATACTGTAGCTAGCAGTACTGCTGGTACAGTAGTTTTCTTCAAGAAGCGGAATTCAACGAAGTCATGATGGTTCCTTCGTCCGAGCAACTTCAAAGTGGGAAGTGGGCCTGTGATTTGACGGCTCATTAGTCATTGTTACTGCGGCGCGACGACCTGGGTGACTCTCCCTTGGAGTTATGCGGGCATGGCAAGTGGACCAGGATGGTCGACGTCCCACATGTTGGCGAACGGAAGTATTCTTTCCGATATCGAGGAGCAAGGAAACCGCGTGGTATAGTATCACTGCTGATTGGTTCGCAAAAAAATAGTATCACTGCCGATTTATAATTATTTTTTATTTCTGATGAATGCTAGCGTTTCAACTCTTACGACGAAGGGTACCAAACACGGCACGTGCTGGATGTCCCACACGTCAGCGAAAGGAGTGGGACATGAACAGCGTGGTAGAGCCTAGCGTAAAAAAACAGTGTGGTAGAGCGTCTCCACTTCTTCCACTTTTGGGTCGGAGACCACACGTAGTAGTACTTAGCTGTATGAACGATACAAAGTGCGACCTGGAGAGAAAGACACGTCTAGTTGGAAGGTCTCGGGGCATACACGTAAACAAATATAAAAGTTAATATGTGCCTCCAACTAATATAGTAGTAGTACAGTACTTAGACACGTACTCCATAACATCACCGTGCATTGCACGTACAACATTTAGTGGTAGTACGTAGTAAGAGACAAATGCCGCCCAAGAGTTCCCTTCTCGACCTACTTTTGGGTGTTTGGTAGAGTGTATGGAGGGCACATGAGTCCATACTAGTTTAGCACAAATACACTAGAAGCATGCATGAAGTTGCATGAAGAGGGGTGTTGAGTTGAGCATGCATGAAGAGGGAACAACTATGCTGAGACGAGAACGCAACCAAACACACCCTGTATGCCACGCATGTTCATACCATTTGTGCCTTTCTACTCCACTTACTGCGCTACATTACTCAGGTTTGTACGTCCACTCCTGGGTACATGTCTATCTCGTAGTTCCAGTGCCACGTGTTCTTCATATAGATGGAACAATCGTTGCATAACACTTGCGCCTTGATGCTAGATGTCTCGCGTGTTGGCAAAAGGATGAACAAAGCTCACATAAAAAAATAGAGTGGAAGAACATAGATTCCGGACGACCGAGAAGGAGCAAGGAACCTCGTGGTGGAGTGTCTGCACTCATAATATTTAATATTATTCAGCGATATAAAATTAACCAATCATCTCCACAGTGGACTGGAAGAGTACGCAACACGGCAGCCCAGTGTAGTTACATCATACTAGTACATGGCTAACCCACGCTATCACCATATTTCTTGGCTTCCGTGCAACACCTATGTCTAGTAATCCAGCAGCCTGTATTGCTTCTCCCTCCTCGTCTCTATCAAAGTGCGGTGGGCTGGCGTTTCTGCTGTCTATTGAGGTCGGTTAACTATCACATCTTAGCGACATGCCAAGAGCATTCTAAAAAAAATTCCTTTCACGTTCCATTTTCAAAAAGAAAAAATCCATTCACGTACGAATTTGCATGTATGCTTTGAGCAACTTGCATGTCCTATACTGCCCCCGTTTGATACTCTAACTTAGCTAGAGGTTAGACTAACTCATGACTAACCCTGAACTAACTGTAGCCAAAGAGGTGTTTGAGTGACAGGGTTAGATTGACAATAAATGCACTTCATGGAGAGAGAAAAGTGATTTTTCAATGGTCCCAATGAGAACTATCTCCAGTTAGCACCTCTTGGGTGGGATAATTTTTTTTGGTGGGTTCGGTGCAACTTGCTCCAATTTAAACCCTCATGCTTGGATACTTTAGGGCTATTTGAGCCCCAACTAGCTCAAACTAACTCTAACCCATGGATCCAAACAGGTCCTATGGCCAGTCTCGACGCGGAGCAGTCGCGTGCACCGGGAAGCGGCGCTCTCTTGGCCGTCGCGCCACTTCAAAGCCGGCACCAGTGAGAGGTCGCCTCTGCTCTAGCCGGGCATTAATGCGGCACTGACTCTCCAGGCAACGCTGACCGTTTCACGCGGGAAGCATGCGCTGGCAAGGGAGTATAGGTTTTGAACCATTTCAGGTGTAGTAGTAATGGTAGTTTGCAAAACTACTCAATTATTGCACTCAGTTTCCTAAGAAATTGTGGTAAAAAACGTTACTCCACAGCCCGCTTCCCTTCTCCTTCCTACTCGTGATTTACGTGGCCATGTTAACGTGGTTGTGTCAAAAAAATGTCACTTCCTGCTCAATATTTGCGTTATATAATTACAAGCAAGATTCTCGTGCATTGCACGGAACATCAATATGCATTTTTTTTACAAAACACCTGTTGTGATTGACCCATGCAGGAGTAATCCCATGCGTAAAAACTAATGATATCTCGAGAATTTTATCGGAAAACTGGTATCTCGAGAATGTCATCGAAAAAAATGAAAGATGAGAGATAAGGCGAGGAGGAGTGGAGCGTGGTGGTGACTGGTGGTTGGAATGGGCGAAGGCATGGGGATGGACGGCGCCGGCAGGCGGCAGCGGCCACCATGCATGCTAGATTGTTCCAGAGACTTATTCCTTTTTTAATTGCTGAGCAGTGAGGTTGCAGGAGATAATGATGTGGAGAGAGGTGCGGGTATCTTTTGTAAAATTATCATAGTTTGCTTCCTATCCATCAGATATAGATCATACGGTCTGTATTACAAGATGGAAGGCGCACCATCATCGCCAACTCGTTTTTTTATAAGGGTATACAGATAATAAGTTTGCTAACTACTAAAGTAAAGTGGAATTTGTCCATGTTATGCAAGTAAATAAAGGTGATTGTTTATCATACAGGTAAGGTTGGATGAAGGGTGGTAGGAACAAATGCTCCGCCTAGAGCATGTGTGTGTGTGGTGTGTGTGTGTGTGTGTGTGTGAGAGAGAGAGAGTGAGAGAGAGAGAGAGAGAGAAGAGAGAGAGAGAGAGAGATGGAGTCTTAGTTTGTGTGTGTGAGAGAGAGAGATGGAGTCTAAGTGTGTGGGGGGTGCGTGTGTGTGTTTGTGTGTGTGAGAGAGAGAGAGAGAGATGGAGTCTTAGTGTGTGTGGGGGGGTGCATGCGTGCGTGTGTGTGTGTGTGTGTGTGTGTGTGTGTGTGCGTGTGTGTGTGTGTCCCGGGGTCCTCTGTAGCAGATGTAATTTAAGTGTGCATGGCTTCATCATAGAGAGGTGATGTGTATGGTAGAGGCCACCAATGATGGGGTGCGAGAGAGAAAATGCTCGTAGAAGGGAAGAGAAGGTGCATGCGCGTGAGAGGAGTCAACATCGAGAGAACGTGTTTGTTTGAGAGACACCACGGAAGACTACTATATATCGATGGTGCATGTAGGCGGGAATTAAACACAGGGATGGTTTTATTGGTTTCGGGGATATAGGGGAAGAGTGAGAGGCGCACGGGGAGGGGGGTAGCTAGAAGGAGATTGTTAAGTGTGAGTGTGTGTTTTGCCCATCCAGGCGGAAGTTATGTGCACAAAAGAGGAGAACAATTCGATGTGGCGTTAGGATTGAGGGTAATTAACTACGTATGGACACATAGAGACCTTGAACGTGCATGTGTGAGAGGTATACATGTATACGTGGGATGTGTGTGTGCGCGCGCACGCATGATTGAGATAAAAGAAAGAAGACACAAGTCCTAAGATCAACGACATGGGAGAGACGGATCGGTATGACAATATGCATGCATGTGAGAATGCAGGGAAGAAGGCCCGACAATTGAGCATGTGTTTTTGTCTTTAAGAGATAGTGGCGTGGGCTGGAGCATGCATCTATGGCGAGCAGAGGGGGTGAGGCGCAACGATTGTGCAAAAGAGATCAACCTATAAATGCATATGTATGGATAGACCTATATAGTGTGGGTGATAGGAAGCAAGACTCTGTGCGAGAAAGAAATGTTGACGGAGAAACTACAGATAGATACAGAGATGGAGATGCTAGCTAGAGAGACATCCGTTAGTTTGGGTGTCAGAGATGACCGTCGGGTGGTTCAAAGGGTGAAGTTATATATGTGTGTGAGAGGGCACTTGACTGCATGCATGTAGAGAGAAACATATGTAGTGTGCGTGATAGGAATCAAGAGTGAGGGCGAGAAAGAAGGTTGATGGAGAAACAGATAAATAGAAAGATAAAGATGCTAGCTAGTGTGCACTAGAGATAGGAGTCGAGTGGATCAGAAGGCTGGGTTATGTGTGTGTGTGTGAGAGAGATAGAGAGAGGGTGCATGTGAGTCACATACAAACAAATATCAGAGAGAAATGAGATCCAGAGAGACAGAGTTTTGTGTCTGCGAGAGAGAAAGATATTTCACAACGAGAGTGATAGCTAGAGAGACATATGAGGGAACGCAAGATATCTCCAGGGAGAGAGGGTGTGTTTGAGCGACATACAAGAGAACAATGGAGAAATATGAGACCCTAGGAGACAGAGTTTGTGTTTGTGTGTGAGAAAGTGATATTGAAGAGGAAGAGTCGTAGGTTCTCATATCTAAGGAGCGAAAGACATCTCTGTATGAGGGGTGTGCGAGTGGCACACATGGGAATAGTTGAGAGAAATGAGACCCCGGGAGACAAAGTTTTGTGTTTGTGTGAGAGAAAGAGATTCCATATGGAGAATCATAGCTAGAGACACATAGCAGGGAGCGAGATATACTTAGAGAGAGATAGAGTGATGAAGGTCGATGGAAAGAGTACCGTCAGTGTGTTATGAAGATAAAAGATCATTGTCGACATACAGGTAGCACGAGAGATGCCTAAGAGACGATGAACGCGTATAGGTCCAGAGAGATAGTCCTATATAAGCATGAGTGATAGCTATATGAGACGAATATCTGGATTAAAGGTGATTCAAATATTTAAACTGGAGATCACGACATCGATAATATCATAACGCAAATTGGTGTATCAAACATGCATATTCATTTGAATTTGGGCACACGTGTAATGTTATATAGTTTATCAATATTGGTGATCCATAGATTCTTCAATTACAAACAATGCATGGTTTATATGCAATTAGTGTCTAAACGGGATTACACTATATGTTGCGTGTGTGAAACACATTATACATGTTTGAGAAGTTAAAAAAACCCCGCATGAAACACACATTAATTGGAGACAGTTAGCTAGGAATGCATACATTGGATTTCAACATAAAGTGGTTTCAAATATTTGAAAATCCAAATTGATGGATACAACCTTATGAATCTGAGATCATGCCATTTGTAAACCATATTTATGTATAAATGGTGTTGTGCTTTTGAAAGTATATATGTAAAAAAATGATGTATATAGAATGTAATTCCAATTGAAAATGGATCCCACCCGAAAAAAATAGTAGAATACAAACGGGATTCGAATTGAGTTGGCATGGTAAACGTGCACTGTGCAAAATTTGAACGAAGCGGGGAAAGTCGCAATAACCGCCCGAAACCAAAATCTGCGAGATGGAAATCACTACTGCCTATCCCTGCCGCGCAAAGCCTATCTGCTAGATTTCTATAGGTTTCAATAGGGGTAGGTTTGTAATTTCACCCAAATGTGACGTAACCGCCTCTCACCCGGATTCATACACGGCGGGCGCCAAAACACAGTGTGCCCTCGGCCGAAATCGACTCCCTCCCCGATTCATATTCATACACGGTGGGCGCCAGAAACAAACTCTCGTCGGCAAGGTGTATGCGAGATTACCGTCCTATCCCCAACCGACTAATGTTGCTGTGATGTAGTAGAAATTTGAAACGGGGGCTAAGTTTGTAAATTTCCTCGCATTTGAGACAAGCGCGCCCTGACTACATGGTTCCCCCCTTCCTCTCTATCTCCCTTTTCCCCATTCGTACTCCGTGGGCGCCAAAACACCCTCTCTACCCTACCCTCCTCCGTCCGCCACCGTCCGCCACCCCATCCACTGCCGTCCTCCTCCACCATGCCAGAGCTGATACCCCGATGCCGCCGTCAATTACAAGAGATCGACCTCTCTCATCCACGCCTTCGGACTGGGATCCTTGCATCCCGTCCTCTCGCTTCATCCCCGCCGTTGTCAACCTTGTCGGCGCCGCTCCTACGACCGTCTCGTCCACCGCGCCCCCCCGCCACCGTCTACCCTCCTAGATCTGCTTCCATGCTGCCGACAGCCATCACTACCGCAGCACCGTCAAATTCTCACCAGATGCGTACACGGCACCGCAATAGAGGTGGTACTCTTTCGTATCTGCTCAACTTATTTATCGCAGCAAGAAAATAGATCGCCACTGCTTTACTCTGATTTCTTGTCTTGGTTGCGAAGTTGCCTTTGTCCGGTTTGCACCTCCAGATCCGCCATGGCACGCTCAACATTATACTCCCAATGCTTATGGTTTTCCCCTTTTATACTCCACACTAGTTAAATCACAGTAGACTAAATTTCAAAATTGGGCCAGTCGATTTTTTAGAGCTCGTCGGAGTTTGCCGGTGCGATCCAAGGGGCTCGGGTGGTTGTGGGGCCTCGCCGAACGAAGAAAACTCGACGCGGGTGAGGATGGGGGTGGCAGAGGAACACAGGCGATGGGGGCCGGTGGTCCGGCCGGCGGCCCGTGCGGTGTTCTGTATGGGAAGAATCACAGACGAGGAAGAAGAAGGGTTAGGAGACGTAGGATCTTCATCCAACCGCCTGAAATGGTCGAGAGACAGCTGGGAGTTACATTCTTAATGCGCTCTGGTTCATCATGTGTGGGCACTGCGCAACCAACATTTTATTATCCAAAATCTGCTTGTTCTTCTTTACCATGTTCGATAGTGCTGGCATGTACGCGATCGATAGGCTTTCAATTACTAGCGGCAATACAACACCGTATTTTCAAGCCAGTTCCACTTTCCCGATTTATATATCGTGGTTATGGTGTACCCCTGTTATGTACACTATGATCTGCCTAGTTGCTATGTGCTCTTGTTATCATGGTTTGGCAATAAACTATCTATACAGTATATTATGAACCTATCATCTGCCAGCTATCCTTACTTCTGGAGCCTAGTTTTTTGTGTACTTGTGCCAGATTATATAAATGCACGCACGATATTACAGCACAAATGAGCTTTCTCATCAGATTCCAGTGATAGCACATAAGTGTTTACAGGGGCACCCCTATATTAGAATATCATCTGCATTACAAAGATAATCTCACAACTATTTATGTTTTCATGGTTCTCAGATATTATACGCAATTACAGTGAATATCAGAATCCGCACATCAGAAGAATATTGTGGAACACTGCAATGACTTACAAAATTGGCACCAAGGCATTGAGTGCCATTTTGGAAGCAATGAAACTCGTACGCTCCCCACCTGTTGATTCTTATTCAGAATATCATTCTAATGACTATTCTAACCTCGAGGAGTCAAAGGCAGATGGCCTGTCCTGTTCACCCATCAAGGTGCCTGTTCTAATTTGGCAAGGTTTTATTGATTGCGCGTATCTTGCATATGTTGTCTTGCATTTCTTCTACTTTGTTGCACCACCATCTGCTTAGTTTACTCGTCATATAACTCGAGATGCTATGCCCATCCATTATCAATACATATTCCATCTGTCGTCATACCATGTTTTTCCACTCAAATGATGTTCTTGTGCATCAGACATAAAAAAGGAAGAGGGTGATTACCGAACCTGAAGGAGTACCAGCAAAGTCCTTGAAAAACATGGTGGTGCCGGAGAAATCAGACAGCACCCCACTTATATTGGCTGTACAACCAGTGACACAAAACATAGGACCGACTCCAGCAGACTGTACCCATACTTCACTAGCCACACCACTAGCCCCACCACACAGGACCTGCACTCCAGCAAAAGGTATACCGATTTCATTTGCCATAGCACCAGCCATACCACAAAAAAATCCCACTCCAGCAAAAAGTACAGCAAGTCCACCGGCCGAAGACCTATCCCAACTGCAGAGACGGCCAATTCCTGCAGATTGGAACCCCATTACATTTATTCCCAGTTTAAAAGACAATGCTTTCAATGTTGTTAGGGACTACGTGCATATATTCCCATCATGGGAAGATTATAGTGAAGACAAACACCATTTTCACATCTTCCTATTCAACTTACGTGTAAGTGCTATTATTCATGGTTATTATTTTCCTGTTTTCTGCTGATCGAACACATCAATGATTTACATTACATTGTTGTAACTAGGTGAGGGTCAATCTGGATAGTCATGACGAGCAAAGCTTGCTTGTGCTTTTCAAGGAAGCATTGCAGCAGTATCGGTGTTACCTGAGGAAATCACACTTTGATGGCAAGTCTATAAATGAATTTCCAGTGAAGTCTCCTGTGCTAAATTTAGAAGACATTGAATGGAAAAACCTTGTTATGCACTAGTCTCATTCCCAGGATGAGGTACTGTTTGTGAAATCACATGACAATTTGAACTTCTACTTTTCCGCATGTGCCTTATGGATCTTTTTTGCAGGAAATCAGCTCGAAGAATAATTCCAGTTTGAAAAGAACAACAAGATATCGCAAATATGCTGCCCGCTGCTTTGCTCTTGTTAGTACTTGTTGTCCTGTATCATTGTACTTGCATACATACCTGGTTCATTATGTGACAGCAGTATGCATGATAGCTTGCTTATCAATTGTTCGCTCCAAATTATCTGATCTGTATGAATGGTTACATTAGTGTAGAATATATCCAATGCCGATGAATTTTTTTAGCTCTGCATTGTTCTTGTAAGTACATGTTGTCCTTTATCAATGTACTTATATTGACAGGTAGTTGTTCATGTACCATCACTCTGCAACTTATTTTCCTTTGCCCTCCATTTTCTACACATCAAATCTATATTTACTCTTTCCATAAGGGGACTTTTTCACTATTCTGACTCTTTTAGCAAACTTTATCACAAAATGAACTCGACATGAAAGTATTTCACGATCTGACCCTTTTTAGCAATGCCATAGCCCGCAGCGTTTCTGCCCAACATAGCAACGCCGAGGTAGCTAGCGCTTCTGTCAAACAAAGAAACGCCAAGGTAGCTCGCGTTTTGGACCATGTAAGAAACGCCATAGGCGTTGGCGTTTCTGACCAAGAAACAAATGCTATAAGTCTTGGCATTGCGGCCCTGGTTATCAAGTAGTTTCTTACCTTGGCGTTTCTAAGAAGGCCGGAAATGCCGCTAGCCTTGGCGTTTCTGGCAGCTGAGGAGGAAGACCCTGACGAGGCAGCGAGTGGGTTGGGTGCTAGCTAAGAAATGCCAAGGCCTTTGGCGTTTCTCATCTAGTCCGAAACGCAAGCAACCTCGGCGCTTCTTTGTTGGATAGAAGCACTAGCTACCTCGGCGTTGGTATGTTGGGCAGAAACGCCACGGGCTATGGCGTTTCTAAAAGGGTTATATTGTGAAATACTTTCATGTCGAGTTCACTTTGTGACAAATTTTGCCGAAAGGGTCAAAATAGTGATTTCGGCCATCATAAGGTTGGTACTGAAGAAGTTTAGCTGTGCATTGCTCTTGGCTGTGCCTTTTGCCTGTATCGTTGCACATACATTTATAGCTACTTGGTTATGTAGCATCACTCTTCATCTTATCTTAAATATTCTCCATTTTTCGTATATTATCACATCTATATTTACTCTTAACAAAATGTAGAATAAAGGCAATGCTTATGAAGAACATTCTGTGGTAAACTTCTTGAATTGCCCCCCCCCCATCAGCATGGACAAGGGCTTTATAGAGCCTGTCTTCACCAGTAATGTAAGTTTGTCCTTCTCAAGCCTTCAAACTTTGTTGTGTATATTTGGTTAGGCATGACTGCAACAGCTGTTTATTTTTGGTGTTTGCATCAAATTGCATGTTTAAAGTTTATTATGTAGTTCATAAACAAAAGTTTGTCCTTCTCAATTTAAGTTTTCAATTGTACAACCAAGTTCCTTCTTCATACCATGTAAATTAAACTATATAGAGCAAGTGATCTTCTTTTGCATTGCATGTATGCTTCTGTTCTTCATCCGTAATCCAGTGGTGTGGTGAACCTACCCACCACAGCACAATGTCATATTCTGCAATGTCTTAACTATGAACAATGTCATATCGTTCTACTATTATTTAAACCGTTGCTTTATTTGCCAATCTAAAATGGGATAAATTGACAGCACACAAACCATTGATACTTATGAGTTCTTGATCTGTAATCCAGTGGTGTCGTGAAGCTGCCAACTCCTTCACAATGTCAATTCCTGCCATGTCTTGACCTGAACAATACCATATTGTGTTAATGCAATTTTAAACTATGTCACTTTATTCGTCAGTAAGAAATGTGATGAATTGTCAGCACTGATACTTTTATGTGCAAAACCTGTCATCTGTCTGCTTGTTTATCTTTCAGACTGAGGAAGATATAAGTGTTGAACAAGCGCAGTCTCATCATCTTGCTCAGCTGCTTGCGCTGCAGCTCCCCAGCAGGGCTAACCTTTCTTGAACTCTATTGAAGTGATGTCGGTTTTGTATATTATTTTGTCGACGTGTTTATTTGCACTGGTGGCGATCTTTGATGCCCAGTGTATGTAATCTGTTGTCTGCTTGTGCTTTATTAATATAGTGGCGAACTTTGATGCCTAGTGGATGTAATATGCCGTAATTTCTTTATTATATAGTCTAGGTTTTTTCTTATTCACGATGCTGCAGTTATTTTACTATATATATATATATCCTGTCTTCGCAGTAAACCGGCCAAACCGTAAAATTATGGTACATAATCTGGCCGTCATGCAATCACGATGTATGATCCGCATCATGGGCCCTGTCAAACTGGCCCACTAGTAGATTCGGGCCTTTAATAGGCCGAGTAACCCCCGGCCCTCTTTTTGCAAGAAAACTCAATGGGCTTTTAGGAGGGTGAGAAATAGGCTGGGCCTAAAACGTGCCGAATAGCTCATGGGCCGGTGGCAGCCCGAAATGGACCCCGGCCCATGATTGTGCGAATCAATTCACGGGCTTTTAACAGGCCAAAGTTGTCTCGGTCCTTGTTTGGCCCAATCAGATATTGACTGCGAGCAGGCCGGATGCAAACCGGGCCGTAGTTAGGCCCAACTATATGACGGGCTTTTAATAGGCCGAAATTAATATAGGGCCGAAATGTTAAATGGGCCCTTAACAGGCTGAAACTAATATCAGGCCAAATTACTAAATGGGCCTTTAGCAAGTGGGCCCAAAAGCATAGCGTCCAGTCAATGGGCCAAATCTGATATGGGCCATAATTGAGCCCAAAGCCTCTTAAAGGGCCGGACCTGATCTGGGCCGTGATTTGGCCCAGAAAGTGGGAGGCTTTTAACGGGCCGGATCTTATATGGGCCATTACTAGGCCCGGAACGTGGCAGGCCATTAATGGACTGGATCAATTATGGGCCTCCATTTGGCCCAAAACATGGCAGCCAGTTAATGGGCCGGCCTACTAGGGTCCTCAAAATCTTGTGGGCCTACAGCTGGGCCGGCCCATTAATGTCGGCGAAATCTCGTGGGCCTTTAGCTAGGTCGGCCCATTATGATCCGCAAGAATTTTGTGGGCCTTTACCTGGGCCGGCCCATTATGGCACACGAAAATCTTGTGGGCCTTTACCTGGGCCGGCCTATTATGGCCCGCGAAATCTTGTGGGCCTTTAGCTGGGCCAGCCCATTATAGTCTGGAAAATCTCGTGGGCCTTTAACTGGGCCGGCCCATTATGGGCCGCCAAATCTTGTGGGCCTTTAGTTGGGCCGGCCTATTTAAACTTGATTGGCCGTGCCACGTGTCGACGTATCATAGGCGCCTTGTGTCCAATGAGTGGATGACATCTGTCCCAATGATGAGCCGACACGTGTTTCCTCCAGCCAATGATGATTTTACACATGGAAAATCCCCATTGGTCGGGGCTGTTAACGGGTTATCGGATCCAAAACCCA
Organism: Triticum timopheevii; assembly: GCA_963921465.1. Taxonomy (NCBI): domain Eukaryota; kingdom Viridiplantae; phylum Streptophyta; class Magnoliopsida; order Poales; family Poaceae; genus Triticum; species Triticum timopheevii. The sequence continues at coordinate 498,813,580 of OY997266.1, read as the reverse complement.
ACCCGATAGCTTAATGGCATTCCGTTACGGTGGATGCCATGTGTCGGTCACCCTTGACGAAAGCACTTCTGTGATGCGCGATTTATCGTCATGGAAGTGGACACTTCCGTGATGATAATTTTGGTAATGTCATCGAACACTTCTACGACAGCACATGTATGACTATCTTGATTCTGTCATAAATTTGTCATGGATGTACATGCATGACAAAAAACGCGACCTACTATGACAAACACGTATCATCACGGAAGTGTATTTTTTTTGTAGTGTAGATATACCCATATCTACTCAAATCATCTGTGAAGGTCGGAAAATAACGGTACCCCCCATGAGCCTCCACACTCATCGGACCGCATACACCGGTACATATTATTTCCAGTAAGTTATTAGCTCGTTCCATTGTTCTGGAGAACGGAGTTTTAGTAATCTTGCCCATAAGGCACGGTTCGCAAGTATCAAATGATTTATAATCAAGTGATTCCATAAGTCCAATTTTATGGAGTTTCTCCATGCGCTTTACACCGATATGACCTAAATGGCAGTGCCACAAAAAAATTGCACTATCATTATCAACTTTGCATCTTTTGGCATCAATATTATGAATATGTGTATCACCACGATCGAGATTCAATAAACCATTAACATTGGGTGTATGACCACAGAAGGTTTTATTCATGTAAACAGAATAACAACTATTCTCTGTCTTAAATGAATAACCGTATTGCAATAAACATGATCTAATCATATTCATGCTCAACGCAAACACCAAATAACATTTTAGATCCAACACTAATCCTGAATATATATGGAGTGTGCGATGATGATCATATCAATCTTGGAACTACTTCCAACACACATCGTCACTTCATCCTCAACTAGTCTCTATTTATTCTACAACTCCTATTTCGAGTTACTAATCTTAGCAACCGAACAGGTATCAAATACCCAGGGGCTACTATGAGCACTAGTAAGGTACACATCAATAACATGTATATCAAATATACCTTTGTTCACTTTTCCAACCTTCTTATCCGCCAAACATTTGGTGTACTTCCACTTCCAGTGACCATTTCCTTTGCACCTCCCACCTAGTTCCTCCCACCTAGCTCCTCCCACCTTGCGCTGGTGGCCAGTCCGGCCCCGGCGGCCACCAGCTCCTACCAGTGGCCACTCCAGCCCTGGTAGCCACCCCTCTCCCCAAGATGGTGCCCTTTGCCCTTAACTTTGATCGTGGGAAGAAGTTCCAAGCGGATAGGAAGGCCAAGTTTGGGCACCCGGTGGTATTCTCTCCAGGCTTTCATCAAAAGGAGTTCACTATGATCGTTTCTTTCGTCCGCGCTTCATTCAGGCTTAATGTGCACATGGTTAGTGTTTCTCTTCTTGCCATGTTTGGGGGATATGCGCAAGGATTTCGTGTTCGCTTCTTGAAGGATAGGTCTTTCAAGTTTTCGGTTGCGTCTAAAGCAATGGGTTTTGAGATCTATAATGCGGGCAAAATCATGGAGAAAGATTTTGAGTTGGTTTTTAACCTCTGGAACTTTGGTGGCCCAAATTGGCAACGTGAAGAAGAACTTTACTATGCTGAGCTTGCCAATGAATGGACAGTTGTGGGTAGGACTGGCAAAGCCATTGTTCCTAACTCCGGCGATCACTGGAGCTATTCCGCAGTGGTGAGAGATGGCAGATCAGTTTTCGAGCGATTATCTGGACGCATTCAAGAGGGTGCTATTCAAGGGAGTAATAATAATCCTTCATTGCCTCTTAACACTGCCCAAGTCAGGCCACAAACGGAGCATCACGGCACGCTACATTCACGTAATCACGTGATTTGCCATGCATGCGGGGCCAACGGTCACTTGGCTCGTTTTTGTACCGCTCCAAATTTACCTGGGCTCTGGCCTTTTATTCCTTTTGCCACTTTCAAGAGCCCGCCAGAAGTAGCCTGGGCCGAGGGAGCTGTTGATTCTTGATTTCGATGTATTGGGCTGGCGGCACAGACTAGGCAGGTGCCCTCATTTAAGGAGCTGGTCAAAGATTTTTTTTCCCAAACTTCCAGCCAAGACCGACGCTTGCCTCCTTGCATTCCACTTCAGTTTCCTTCCCAGCTGCCACCCCTGCTTCTACATCGACAAGCTCGTCGTCGCTTCCTTTGGTGGCCGGAGCTCTGATTTCTTTGCCAGAGTCGCTGTCGATGGCCAATATCCCAATTGACCCGCTACCTTTCGTCCCGCAAGGTTTTTAGATTCAGGCGATTGAAGGTCGTAATGGGGTCTCTCGTGTGATTGTCCCGCATCGCCCAAGAAGGCATGAGGATTGGGCGATTGCAAGCATCTTCCCGCATCCAAACGAGGTATTCTTTCCAAATGTGTGTGATGTTCTTGAGGAGTTTCTTCAGGAAGAGGCACATGTTGGGTTTACAGAAATCCAGCCCTGCCCTTTTGGGGAGGCTTATGTAAGGTTCACCAATGTCAGAGATAGAGACCGTCTCATTCAGCAGGGTCCGCATGATTTTGGTGATGTTTTTCTTTCTTTTACGAAGCACAATCAAGGTAGAAACTGGCGACGTGTTCACTTCAACAGTACATGTTGGTTGCTGTTTGTGGGGGTGCCGTTTGATTTCTGCAACTCTGAAGATATAGCCTCAGCGATTTCAAAATGGGGTAAAATCATTAGTTGGGAAAGAGAGGATGCTTTGAAAGGCAAGATTTTGGTAAAGGCTAGAGTCACAGAGCTTGCTGACATCCCCAAGAGTATCAGATGGTCTGAAGGAGAGCAATTTGAGGAGGAATCTTGGACTTTCTCTATGGAGGTTCTTCTTGAGGAAATGTTAGGTGGTGGACCTGCTGATGAAGACCCATTTCCACCTGAAGGTGTGGACCCACACCCTGTCCCTCAGCATGCTAATGATTTCCCTGGTTTTTAACCTCTGTCTGATCACAACTTGCATGCCCCTAATGAAGATTGGGATGATTGGGAAGAGCAAGCAGAGCAAGGGGATCATTGGGCTTTCCCACAGCCAGATCCTGTTTTACCTCAACAGCCCCAACTTGGGATTCCAGCTTTGCCAGAAGATGGGGCTCCTAACAGTAGCATCACCACCACTGTTTCCCTTTTTGATGGCTTACTGTCGTTGACTCATTCAGCCAGTGAAGAGGTCAACCAAGGTGTGCTTGCTCCTCCAATTGGTCAAGGGCTACTTAACATTGCTTTGGCCTATAATGCTGTGGGGGAGGATGAGGATTTGCAGGTGCCTCGGCACAATGCAGGGTTACAGCATAATATAGATTTATAGCTAGCAGATGGTTCTCTGAATGTGGTTGCTGATGCACAGCAAAATCTACAGCCTGCCCCCTCTTCTGATTTGCCCATTGTTGTCAGAGTCACTGAAGTAACTGGTAACTCTAAGCCAATCCTTCCCTTGGACAGGCAGCTTGAAAATAGGATGGATGTACCTCCTGCTGATATAAGTGCAGTACCTTGTGGTCTTGCTGCTTCTGTTAATGATGAGGCTGCTTTCACTGCTCAACAAGATATCAATGGCAAGGCAGATGTGTCAATCCCTTCTAAGTTTGACTTGCATTCTTTGGCCCATGATCATGCTTTACAAGTTATTGAAAGCTCTCATTTAATCTCTAAAGAAGGGCTAGGTTTATGGATTCAGCACTTTGCACCAGCCACTCAAGGAGAGGCAACCACTTTCAAAATTGAAATCCCAGTAAGTTGGTTCAATTTCATAATCCACTTACTCTTGACACCTGATAAGTTTGGTTGGACTATGCACTTGCTCAAATCTGATATACGGAAGCTGTTAACTGCTAATTGTGAGCTAGAAGAAACTTTGCTTTTCCACATACCTGATGGATGTACCACTTCTCAAGCACCCACCTGCAAAGATTTTATCCTGGGGCTGGGCAAGGAAATTGAAGGGATTAGTCCTGCTGCTCATTCTTCCACTGGGGCAAGTAGTCCTCTTCAGCATCTTTCTCCAAATAAAGTCCTGCCACTTGGAGAGGCCATCTCAAGAAAAAGGAGAGATAAAGAACCTTTGGTGGAAACTGAGGTAAGAAGGAGTGACAGGATTAAAAAAGATAATATGGGATTTAGGAGGAAATCATGTGATGCTAAATCTTGCTTGCCATGTAATGCTATACCTCCACTTATTCAAAATTCAGTGGTTAAAAATCTGTCTAAATCTTTCTGTAAGGTTGCCGAGGATGAGCTTCTGGAAAAGCTGTCCAAGAAACCTAAGAAGAAGGGGCATGAAGATGTGTCCAAGGTTTCCAAGGCCACAGGAGAGGCAGTTCAACCCAGACCTATGTGATAATGAGTCTACATCATCAACTTATGCTAGATAGCAGAAGAGGTTGTTGTTCTACTTTGGGAACTTGTTGTCATATGTTTACAGTCATCTGTAGCCTTTACACCTGCTTCACAATGGATGTTAGCACTAGGTGGCATCTTTTGTCTGCTTCCTGTTTTATGCCAAACTGTCAGTTTTGGTACACTTCTGTGAGTGAGACTATTGCTTTTTATGATCATATGAAAACTTTTGAATATTAGTGCTGGCTGCTGTGGCTTTACTAGACTTGTGTTATTGCCAAATTCTGGGCTATACCCCCTTGCTACAGGTGTTTTGTGCTTTATGTTGATCATAATAACATTGTTGTTTGGGATATTCATCAGGGGGTGGGCTCTGATGAGAAAAGAAACTTAAATTTGGTTGTTAATGAATAACAACAGGACTTGGAACATCCTAAACTGGAATGTGAGGGGTATTAATTCTTCTGAAAAGTGATTGGCTATTATGCAAAAAGTGGAAGAAAGTGCAGCAGGGATTGTGTGTTTGCAGGTAACTAAAAGAGAACTATTTGATCTTGCTTATATTCATAAACTTTGTCCACAGAGGTTCAATAAATTTGAATACTTGCCTTCCATAGGGGCATCAGGTGGTATTCTCACTACCTGGAATGGAGTATTATTCACTGGAGAGCTCATGTTTCAAAACAGATTTTCTTTATCCATCCAATTCACATGTAGAACATCCTCCAAAACTTGGATCCTCACAAACATTTATGGTCCTTGCAACCATGAAGATAAAATTGAATTCATTGACTGTTTTGGTAATATACAAATGCCTAATGATGTGGATTGGATTATCATGGGAGATTTTAGCTTCATCAGAACTCCTGAAGACAGAAACAGACCTGGTGGGGATGTTAATGAAATGCTTATATTTAATGAGGCTATAAGTGAACTTGGTTTGACTGAATTACCACTAAAAGGCAGGCAGTTTAGTTGGAGTAACATGCAAGATAACCCTTTGCTGGAGAAGTTAGACTGGTTTTTCACATTTGCTGCCTGGATGACTAGCTACCCTGATTCTGTGGCTCTACCTTTGGCTAAACCAATTTCTGATCACCTTCCTTGGATGATTAAAATTGGCACAAACATCCCAAAATCTAAAGTGTTCAGATTTGAGAACTATTGGCTGAATCATAGCTCTTTCAAACAAGTGGTTCAGAATGCTTGGAATATTCCAGTGGGTCATGCTGATTGTGCCAAGAAGCTCAACGCTAAATTCAAAAATGTCAGAAGAGCTCTTAAACTTTGGGCTAAAAATCTTGCTTCTCATAGCAAGCTAATTGCTGATCTCAATGACTGTATCTTTCTTTGGGATATGATTGAGGAATACAGGGATCTCACAGTGTTTGAGAATAACTGCAGGACAATACTCAAGGAATATCTTTTAACTGTGCTAAATGATCAGAATGTCTACTGGAAGCAGAGAGGTAAAATCAAAGGGGTCAAATTTGGAGATGAGAATACAAAATTCTTCCACAGTAAGCCTCTATTAATCACAGACACAATAAAATTGCTATGCTGTTGAATAAGGAGCAAGTGGAAGTCACAGATCATGATGGTAAGGCTGCAATCCTATGGGAGGCTTTTAAAGAAAGATTGGGGCAATCTAATGGTCATTCCATGCACTTTAACCTTTCTGACCTATATGAAAACACAGTGGACCCCCTAATCTTCCTTGACCTGGAAAAACTTTTTCTATTGAAGAAGTTGAGGACGTGGTAAAAAACCTGCCTGCAGACAAATCCCCAGGGCCAGATGGTTTCAATAATGAGTTTATCAAAAGTTGTTGGGATATTATAAAAAATGATGTCTTTGAGCTTATTCTGGCATTCCATGCTGGGAATGTAAATCTTGAGAGCATCAACTCCTCTTTCATAACCTTAGTGCCCAAAATAGACGTGCCTCTGTCCCCAAATGACTTCAGACCTATTTCCTTGATGAATGGAGTGCTGAAGATACTTACTAAACTGCTGGCCAATAGATTGCAAAGAGTTATCCTGCAGATGGTACACATTAATCAATATGGCTTCCTCAAAGATGGAGTGATCAAAGATTGTCTTGGATGGGCATATGAGTACATTCACCAGTGTCATAAGTCAAAAGAGGAAATCTTAGTTATTAAATTGGATTTTGATAAGGCCTTTGATACAATTGAACATGCTGCTATCATTGACATTTTTAGAGCCAAAGGTTTTGGAGAGAAATGGATTTCCTGGATGGAAGCTCTATTTACAACTGCTTCTTCTTCTGTTTATTGAATGGTGTGCCTGGAAAAAGAATTTACATCAAAAGAGGAGTAAGGTAAGGGGATCCTTACTCTCCTTTAATTTTTGTACTGCTGCTGATCTTCTACAATCCATTCTTAATAAATCCATGAGATTACAACTGGTCAATGCTCCACTCCAAGTCAACACTTGCCCACACTTCCCAATTGTGCAATATGCTGATGATACCCTTGTGATTATGCAAGCTGATTCTAGGCAACTGTTTTGTTTAAAGGCTCTTCTCAATACTTTTGCTACAGCAACAGGGCTCAAAGTGAATTATGGGAAGTCCATCATGGTCCCTATGAATATTAATGAAGACAGGGTTGAGATTTTCACTAATACATTGCAGTGTGCTAGAGGACAATTCCCATTTACTTACCTTGGTCTGCCATTGGGTATATACAAACTAATAGTTGAACAATGCCTCCCCCTTGTGAACAGGATTGCAAAAAGATTGGCAGGTATCTCCATCTTCATGACTCAAGCTGGTAAACTACTTTTGGTCAAGTCAATGATGACATCATTATCAGTTTTCTTCATGTGCTGTCTGGACATTCCCATTACAATAAAAAAACAGATCACCAAATATTTGAGGCACTGTCTTTGGAGAGGACCTGATATGGAGGACAAAAGACCTTCTCCGGTTGCCTGGCGCACTGTGTGTAGACCAAAAGACCAGGGGGGATTGGGAGTTTTGGACATCTTCACACATAACAAAACTTTGCTCATGAAAAACCTTCACAAATTTAGCAACAGACACGACATCCCTTGGGTCAACCTGATTTGGGAGACATACTATAGTGATGGTAAGTTACCAGGGGATAACATGATTGGATCGTTCTGGTGGAAATCCAACCTAGCTCTCATTGATCAGTACAAAGCTATGGCTAGATGTAATGTGGGAGATGGTTTCTCTGCTTTCTTTTGGGAAGATCTCTGGAGCCAAACAATTCTAAAGCACCAATTCCCACACTTATTCTCCTTTGTCAGAAACCCTCATTTGAATATTCAACAAGTCTTGCAAACAGAGTACCTACAGGATCTCTTCTTTCTACCCTTGACAACTGAGGCTTATGAGGAATTCTTACAAATGGAAGATATCTGTATTTCCACGAGACAATCAGAATATTTGGACACACTTGACACATGAAGTTACATTTGGGGGACTGAACACTATTCATCCATTAAAGCATACAAAGTGTTGATTGGGCATAAGCAAACCCCACCTCATTTCAATTGGATCTAGCAGAGTTCCTGCCAGCCTAAGCATAAAGTTTTTTTCTGGCAACTCCTACATGATCGAGTCAACACAAGAAATTTGCTAAGAAGGAAAATTTTTGTGTTGGAAGCTTATAACTGTGCTATTGGAGGTTGTCAGCAAGAAGAAACACTGCATCACCTATTTTGGGGTTGTCACTTTGTTCAGCAATGCTGGGACTTCATCTGTCCAACAAGAACACCAAACCTGTCTGTTCTAGAAGCTTTCCAGGATCTGAAAGACAAGCTCAGATATCCATTCTACATGGAGATCATCATACTTGGAGCATGGGCTATTTGGATAACTAGAAACAATAAGATTTTTGAAAACATTGCACCATCATTTCAAGGATGGAAGTACATTTTCATGGAGGAACTGAAACTACTAAAGTTTAGAATGAAGAAAAAGCATGAGAGACAATTTTCTGTGTGTCTTGAAGGCCTCCTGTAATCTTTTAGTTTTAGATTTCTAGGTGTTTTTTCTCTTCTTTTTCTTCTCTATTCCTTATTTTCTTTTTTAGCTCTTTTTCTGTTTTGGGCTTATCTCAAGCCCATAAAGACTAATTGGTACCTTGTTCCTTTAATTTTATGAAATTTGCAGTGGGGTCTTACCCTACTGTTTATAGTCAAAAAAAATTCCTTTGCAGTAAAGCACTCAGTTTCAGGCTTAGGTCTAACTTTGGGCTTCTTCACGGGAGTGACAACTTTCTTGCCATTCTTCTTGAATCTCCCTTTCTTTACCTTTGCCCTTTTCTTGAAACTAGTGGTCTTGTTTAATCATCAACACTATATGCTTTTTCTTGATTTCTACCTTCGTCAATTTCAGCATCATGAAGAGCTTGGGAATCGCTTTCGTCATCCCTTGCATATTATTGTTCATCATGAAGTTCCAGTAACTTGGTGATGGTGACTAGAGAACTCTATCAATCATTATCTTATCTGGAAGATTAACTCCCACTTGATTCAAGTGATTGTAGTACCCAGACATTTTGAGCACATGCACACTAGCTAAGCTATTCTCCTCCATCTTTTAGACGAAGTACTTGTCAGAGGTCTCATACCAATTTCAGCTCTTGGAACATCTCATATGCTCCGTGGCATTCAAAACATCTTTGATGCCCAGATTCTAAGCCATAAAACATGGCGCACTAAACTATCAAGTAGTCATCATATCGAGCTTGTAAAATGTTCACAACGTCTGCTTTGCTCCTGCAATAGGTCTGTCACCTAGCAGTGCATCAAGGACATAATTCTTTTGTGCTGCAATGAGGATAATCCTTAGATCACGGATCCAATCCGCATCATTGATACTATCATCTTTCAACTTAGTTTTCTCTAGGAACATATAAAAAATTAACGGGGAGCTACATCGCGAGCTATTGATCTACAACATAATTTGCAAATACTATCAGGACTAAGTTCATGATAAATTAAGTTCAATTAATCACATTACTTAAGAACTCCCACTTAGATAGAGATCCCTCAAGTCATCTAAATGATACATGATCCAAATCAACTAAACCATGTCCGATCATCACGTGAGATGGAGTAGTTTTCAATGGTGAACATCACTATGTTGATCATATCTACTATATGATACACGTTTGACCTTTCGGTCTCTAGTCTTCTGAGGCAATATCTCTATATGCTAGGCTCGTCAAGTTTGACCCGAGTATTCCGCATGTGCAAAACTGGCTTGCACCCATTGTAATTGAACGTAGAGCTTATCACACCCGATCATCACGTGGTGTCTCAGCACGAAGAACTTTCACAATGGTGCATACTTGGGGAGAACACTTATACCTTGAAATTTTAGTAAGGGATCATCTTATAATTCTACCGCCGTACTAAGCAAAATAAGATGCATAAAAGATAAACATCACATGCAATCAAAATATGTCACATCATATGGCCATCATCATCTTGTGCCTTTGATCACCATCTCCAAAGGACCGTCATAATCTCCATTGTCACCGGCTTGACACCTTGATCTCCATCGTAGCATCGTTGTCGTCTCACCAACTATTTCTTATATGACTATCTCTACCGCTTAGAGATAAAGTAAAGCAATTACATGGCGATCGCATTTCATACAATAAAGCGACAACCATATGGCTCCTGCCAGTTGCCGATAACTTTGTTACAAAACATGATCATCTCATACAACAATTTATATCACATCATGTCTTGACCATATCACATCACAACAAGCAATGCAAAAACAAGTTAGACGTCCTCTACTTTGTTGTTGCAAGTTTTACGTGGATTCTACGGGCTTCTAGCAAGAACCGTTCTTACCTACACATCAAAACCACAACAATTTTTCGTCAAGTGTGTTGTTTTAACCTTCAACAAGGACCGGCCGTAGTCAAACTCGATTCAACTAAAGTTGGAGAAATAGACACCCGCCAGCCACCTGTGTGCAAAGCACGTCCGTAGAACCGGTCTCATGAACGTGCTCATGTAATGTTGGTCCGGGCCGCTTCATCCAACAATACCGCCGAATCAAAGTAAGATGTTGGTGGTAAGTAGTATGACTATTATCGCCCACAACTCTTTGTGTTCTACTCGTGCATATCATCTATGCATAGACCTAGCTCTGATTCCACTATTGGGGAACGTAGCATGCAATTTCAAAGAATTTCCTATGATCATGCAAGATCTATCTAGGAGATGCATAGCAACGAGATGGGGAGAGTGTGTCCACGTACCCTCGTAGACCGAAAGCGGAAGCGTTAGGTTAATGCAGTTGATGTAGTCGAACGTTTTCACGATCCAACCGATCTAGCACCGAATGTACGACACCTCCAAGTTCAGCACATGTTCAGCTCGATGACGTTCCTCGAACTCTTGATCCAGCAGAGGGTTGAGGGAGAGTTTCGTCAGCATGACGGCGTGATGACGGTGTTGATGATGTGATCCACACAGGGCTTCGCCTAAGCACTACGATGCTATGACCGAAGATGTAAACTGTGGAAGGGGGCACCGCACACGGCGAAGAGAACAATTGATGTGCCTTTGGGGTGCCCCCTGCCCAAGTATAGAAAGGAGGGGGAGAGAGGACACCGGCCACGAGGGGCGCGCCATGGGGGGAGACCTACTTGGACTCCTAGTCCAAGTAGGATTCGCCCCCCCCCCTTTTGTTTCTCCATCGGAGGGAATAGGAAGGAGAGGGGGAGGGAAAGGGAAGGGGGCGCTGCCCCCTCCTCCTTGTCCTATTCGGACTACCTAGGAGGGGGGCGGCCACCCCCCGCGGGCTTCCCTCTCTCTCCTTTAGACCCAAAACTTCCCCGGGGGGTTCCTGTAACCCTTGGGTACTCCAGAAAAATATACGAATCACTCGGAACCATTCTGATGTCTGAATATAACCTTCCAATATATGAATCTTTACCTCTCGACCATTTCGAGACTCCTCGTCAAGTCCTTGATCTCATCCGGGACTCCGAACAAATTTTGGTCACCAAAACACATAACTCATAATACAAATCATCATCGAACGTTAAGCGTGCGGACCCGACGGGTTCGAGAACTATGTAGACATGATCGAGACACATCTACGGTCAATAACCAATAGCGGAACCTGGATGCTCATATTGGTTCCTACATATTCTACGAAGATCTTTATCGTTCAAACCGCACAATAACATACGTTGTTCTCTTTGTCATCGGTATGTTACTTACCCGAGATTCGATCGTCAGTATCATCATACCTAGTTCAATCTCATTATCAGCAAGTCTCTTTACTCGTTCCATAATGCATCATCATGTAACTAACTCGTTAGTCACATTGCTTGCAAGGCTTATAGTGATGAGCATTACCGAGAGGACCCATAGATACCTCTCCAATACACGGAGTGACAAATTCTAATCTCGATCTATGCCAACCCAACAAACACCTTCGAAGACACCTACAGAGCATCTTTATAATCACCCAGTTATGTTGTGACGTTTGATAGCACACAAGGTGTTCCTCCGGTATACGGGAGTTGCATAATCTCATAGTCATAGGAACATGTATAAGTCATGAAGAAAGCAATAGCAACAAAACTTAATGATCACTATGCTAAGCTAACGGATGGGTCTTGTCCATCACATCATTCTCTAATGATGTGACCCCGTTCATCAAATGACAACACATGTCTATGGTCAGGAAACATAACCATCTTTGATTAACGAGCTAGTCAAATAGAGGCATACTAGGGACACTTTGTTTTGTCTATGTATTCATACATGTACTAAGTTTTCGGTTAATACAATTCTAGCATGAATAATAAACATTTATCATGATATAAGGAAATATAAATAACAAGTTTATTATTGCCTCTAGTGCATATTTCCTTCAGCTCTTCATCAATTTCAACAATCTTATGCTATCTTGAAGGAAATATGCCCTAGAGGCAATAATAAAGTTGTTATTTATATTTCCTTATATCATGATAAATTTTTATTATTCATGCTAGAATTTTATTAACCGGAAACTTAGTAGATGTGTGAATACATAGACAAAACAAAGTGATCCTAGTATGCCTCTATTTGGCTAGCTCGTTAATCAAAGATGGTTATGTTTCCTAACCATAGACATGTGTTGACATTTGATAAACGGGATCACATCATTAGAGAATGATGTGATGGACAAGACCCATCGTTAGCTTAGCATAATGATCGATAAGTTTTATTGCTACTTCTCTCTTCATGACTTATACATGTTCCTCTGACTATGAGATTATGCAACTCCCGAGTACCGGAGGAACACCTTGTGTGCTATCGAACGTCACAACATAACTGGGTGATTATAAAGATGCTCTACAGACGTCTCTGAAGGTGTTTGTTGGGTTGGCATAGATCGATATTAAGATTTGTCACTCCATGTATCAGAGAGGTATCTCTAGGCCCTCTCTGTAATGCTCATCACTATAAGCCTTGCAAGCAATGTGAATAATGAGTTAGTTACGGGATGAAGCATTACAGAACAAGTAAAGAGACTTGCCGGTAACGAGATTGAACTAGGTATGATGATACCGATGATCGAATCTCGGGCAAGTAACATATCGATGGCAAAGGGAACAACGTATGTTCTTGTGCGGTTTAACCGATAAAGATCTTCGTAGAATATGTAGGAGCCAATATGAGCATTCAGGTTCCTCTATTGGTTATTGATTGGAGATGTGTCTCGATCATGTATACATAGTTCTCGAACCCGTAGGGTCCGCACGATTAACGTTCGATGATGATTTGTATTATGAGTTATGTGTTTTTGATGACCAAAGTTTGTTTGGAGCCCCGTGTGAGATCACGGACATTACGAGGAGTCTCGAAATGGTCGAGAGGTAAATATTGATATATTGGACGAAGGTATTCGGACAATGGAATGATTTCGGGATGTTTCGGATATTTGTCGGGGAACCAAGGGGTTACGGGAACCCCCCGGGGAAGTTATGGGCCTTAATGGGCCATAAGGGAGTAGGAGAGGGCAGCCGCAGGGTAGCCCCCCCCCCCCCCAAGGGAGTCCGAATAGGACAAAGGGGAGGAGGTGTGGCCCCCTCTTTCCCTCTCCTTCCCTCTTTCCCCTTCTTGGAATAGGAAAGGGACACCAACTAGGATTGGGAATCCTAGTTGGACTCCCCCTTGGCGCCCCCCCTCTAGGCCGCCAGCCTCCTCCCCTCCTCCTTTATATAAGTGGGTAGGGGGCACCCCAAAGGCACATCAGTTGTTCTCTTTGCCGTCTGTGGTGCCCCCCTCCATAGTTTACTACTCCGGTCATAGCGTCATAGTGCTTAGGCGAAGCCTTGCGCGGATCACATCATCAACACTGTCATCATGCCGTCATGCTGACGAAACTATCCCTCAACCTTCTGCTGGATCAAGAGTTCGAGGGACGTCATCGAGTTGAACGTGTGCTGAACACGGAGGTGTCGTACGTTTGGTACTTGGACCGATGGGATCGTGAAGACGTTCAACTACATCAACCGCGTTAACCTAACGCTTCCGCTTTCAGTCTATGAGGGTACGTGGACACACTCTCCCCCTCTTGTTGCTATGCATCTCCTAGATAGATCTTGCGTGATAGTAGGATTTTTTTCTGAAATTGCATGCTACATTCCCCAATAGTGTCATCCGAGCCAAGTCTATGCGTAGATAGTATACACGAGTAGAACACAAAGATTTGTGGGCGATAATAGTCATACTGCTTACCACCAACGTCTTACTTTGATTCGGCGGTATTGTTGGATGAAGCGGCCCGAACCGACATTTATGACCGCGTTCATGAGAATGGTTGTACCGACGTGCTTTGCACACAGGTGGCTGGCGGGTGTCTGTTTCTCCAACTTTAGTTGAATCGAGTTTGACTATGGCCGGTCCTTGTTGAAGGTTAACAACACACTTGATGAAAACTCGTTGTGGTTTTGATGCGTAGGTAAGAACGGTTCTTGCTAGAAGCCTATAGCATCCATGTAAAACTTGCAACATGTTGTGATGTGATATGGTCAAGACATGATGTGACATAAATTGTTGTATGAGATGATCATGTTTTGTAACAGAGTTATCGACAACTGGCAGGAGCCATATGGTTGTCGCTTTATTGTATGAAATGCAATCTCCATGTAATTGCTTTACTTTATCACTAAGCGGTAGCGATAGTCATCGTAGCAATAGTTGGCGAGACGACAACGATGCTACGATGGAGATCAAGGTGTCAAGCCGGTGACGATGGAGATCATGATGGTGCTTTGGAGATGGAGATCAGAGGCACAAGATGATGATGGCCATATCGTGTCACATATTTTGATTGCATGTGATGTTTATCTTTTATGCATCTTATTTTGATTAGTACAATGATAGCATTATAAGATGACCGCTCAATAAATTTCAAGGTATAAGTGTTCTCCCTGAGTATGCACCGTTGCTACAGTTTGTCGTGTCGAGACACCACGTGATGATCGGGTGTGATAAGCTCTACATTCACATACAACGGGTGCAAGCCAGTTTTGCACGTGCAGAATACTCGGGTTAAACTTAACGAGCCTAGCATATACAGATATGGCCTCGAAACACTGAGACCAAAAGGTCGAATGTGAATCATATAGTAGATATGATCAACATAGAGATGTTCACCATTGAAAACTACTCCACCTCACGTGATGATCGGACATGGTTTAGTTTATATGGATCACATGATCATTTAGATGACTAGAGGGATGTATATCTAAGTGGGAGTTCTTTAGTAATATGATTAATTGAACTTTAATTTATC
Organism: Triticum timopheevii; assembly: GCA_963921465.1. Lineage (NCBI taxonomy): Eukaryota > Viridiplantae > Streptophyta > Magnoliopsida > Poales > Poaceae > Triticum > Triticum timopheevii. The sequence continues at coordinate 498,798,442 of OY997266.1, read as the reverse complement.
ATGAACTTAGTCCTGATAGTTTTTGCATATCTATGTTGTTGTAGATCAATGGCCCATGCTACCGTTCCCTAGAATTTTAATGTGTTCCTAGAGAAAGTTAAGTTGAAAGATGATGGTAGCAACTACACGAACTGGGTCCGTAACTTGAGGATTATCCTCATTGCTGCACAGAAGAATTATGTCCTTGAAACACCGCTAGGTGCAAGGCCTACTGCTGGAGCAGATGCTGATGTTATGAACGTCTGGCAAGCTCGATCTGATGACTACTCGATAGTTCAGTGTGCCATGCTTTACGACTTAGAATCGGGACTTCAAAGACGTTTTGAACGTCATGTAGCATATGAGATGTTCCAAGAGTTGAAGTTAATATTTCAAGCAAATGCCCGAGTTAAGAAATATGAAGTCTCCAACAAGTTCTATAGCTGCAAAATGGAGGAGAATAGTTCTGTCAGTGAACACATACTCAGAATGTCTGGGTACCATAACCACTTGACTCAGCTCGGAGTTAATCTTCCTGATGATAGTGTCATTGAAAGAGTTCTTCAATCAGTGCCACCAAGCTATAAAGGCTTCATGATGAACTATAATATGCAAGGGATGGAAAAGACAATTCCCGAGCTCTTCGCGATGCTAAAGGCTGCGGAGGTAGAAATCAAGAAGGAGCATCAAGTGTTGATGGTTAACAAGACCACTAGTTTCAAGAAAAAGTCCAAAGGGAAGAAGGGGAACTTCAATAAGAATAGCAAGCAAGTTGCTACTCCCAGGAAGAAACCCAAGTCTGGACCTAAGCCTGAAACTGAGTGCCTCTACTGCAAAAGGGACTGGTCACTCGAAGCAGAATTGCCCCAAGTATTTGGCGGATAAGAAGGATGGCAAAGTGAAAGGTATATTTGATATACATGTTATTGATGTGTACCTTACTAATGCTCGTAGTAGCGCCTGGGTATTTGATACTGGTTCTGTTGCTCATATTTGCAACTCGAAACAGGGGCTACAGATTAAACGAAGATTGGCTAAGGACAAGGTGACGATGCGCGTCAGAAATGATTCCAAGGTCGATGTGATCTCCGTCCGCACGTTACCTCTACATCTACCTTCGGGATTAGTTTTAGACCTAAATAATTGTTATTTGGTGCTAGCGTTGAGCATGAACATTATATCTGGATCTTGTTTGATGCAAGACGGATATTCATTTAAATTAGAGAATAATGGTTTTTCTATTTTTATGAGTAATATCTTTTATGGGCATGCACCTTTGTTGAGTGGTCTATTTTTGTTGAATCTCGATTATAGTGATACACATATTCATAATATTGAAGCCAAAAGTTGCAAAGTTGATAATGATAGTGCAACTTATTTGTGGCACTCCCATTTAGGTCATATTGGTGTAAAATCACATGAAGAAACTCCATGCTGATGGGCTTTTGGAATCACTTGATTATGAATCACTTAGTGCTTGCGAACCATGCCTCATGGGCAAGATGACTAAGACTCCGTTCTCCGGAACAATGGAGCGAGCCACAGACTTACTGGAAATAATGCATACCGATGTATGCGGTCCGATGAGTGTTGAGGCTCGCGGTGGGTATCGTTATTTTCTGACCTTCACAAATGATTTGAGCAGATATGGGTATATCTACTTGATGAAACATAAGTCTGAAACATTTGAAAAGTTCAAAGAATTTCAGAGTGAAGTAGAAAATCATCTTAACAAGAAAGTAAAGTTTCTATGATCTGATCGCAGAGGCGAATATTTGAGTTACGAGTTTGGTCTTCATTTGAAACAATGTGGAATAGTTTCGCAACTCACGCCACCTGGAACACCATAGCGTAATGGTGTGTCTGAACGTCGTAACCGTACTTTATTGGCTATGCTGCGATCTGTGATGTCTCTTACAGATTTACCATATCGTTTTGGGGTTATGCTTTAGAGACGGCTGCATTCTCGATAAATAGGGCACCATCAAAATCCGTTGAGAGGACACTATATGAACTATGGTTTGGCAAGAAACCTAAGCTGTCGTTTCTTAAAGTTTGGGCTGTGATGCTTATGTGAAAAAGCTTCAACCTGATAAGCTTGAACCCAAATCATAGAAATGCCTCTTCATAGGATACCCAAAGGAAACTGTTGGGTACACCTTCTATCACAGATCCGAAGGCAAGATATTCGTTGCTAAGAATGGATCCGTTCTAGAGAAGGAGTTTCTCTCGAAAGAAGTGAGTGGGAGGAAAGTAGAACTTGATGAGGTAATTGTACCTTCTCCTGAATTGGAATGTAGTTTATCACACAAACCAGTTCCAGTGATTCCTACACCAATTAGTGAGGAAGCTAATGATGATGATCATGAAACTTCAGATCAAGTTACTACGAAACCTCATAGGTCAACCAGAGTACGGTCCGCACCAGAGTGGTACGGTAATCCTATTCTGGAAGTCATGTTACCAGACCATGACGAACCTACGAACTATGATGAAGTGATGATGAGCCCGGATTCTGCGAAATGGCTTGAGGCCATGAAATCTGAGATGTGATCCATGTATGAGAACAAAGTGTGGACTTTGGTGGACTTGCCCGATGATCGGCAAGCCATAGAAAATAAATGGATCTTCAAGAAGAAGACTGACGCTGACGGTAATGTTACTGTCTACAAAGCTCGACTTGTTGTGAAAGGTTTTCGACAAGTTCAAGGAGTTGACTATGATGAGACCTTCTCACCCGTAGCGATGCTTAAGTCTATCCGAATCATGTTAGCAATTGCCGCATTTTATGATTATGAAATTTGGCAGATGGATGTCAAAACTGCATTCCTTAAAGGATTTCTTAAAGAAGAGTTGTATATGATGCAACCAGAAGGTTTTTTCAATCAAAAAGGTGCCAACAAAGTGTGCAAGCTCCAACAATCCATTTATGGACTCGTGTAAGCCTCTCGGAGTTGGAATATACGCTTTGATAATGTGATCAAAGCATATGGTTTTATACAGACTTTTGGAGAAGCCTGTATTTACAAGAAAGTGAGTGGGAGAACTGTAGCATTTCTAATATTATATGTGGATGACATATTGTTGATTGGAAATAATACAGAATTTCTGGGTAGCATAAAAGGATAATTGAATACGAATTTTTCAATGAAATGCCTCGGTGAAGCGCTTATATATTGGGCATCAAGATCTATAGAGATAGATCAAGACGCTTAATTGGACTTTCACAAAGAACATACCTTGATAAAGTTTTGAAGAAGTTCAAAATGGATCAGTCAAAGAAAGGGTTCTTGCCTGTGTTACAAGGTGTGAAGTTGAGTCAGACTCAATGCCCGACCACTACAGAAGATAGAGAGAAAATGAAAGTCATTCCCTATGCATCAGCCATAGGTTCTATCATGTATGCAATGTTGTGTACTAGAACTAATGTGTGACTTGCTATAATTTTAGCAGGGAGGTACCAAAGTAATCCTGGAGTGGATCGCTGGACAGCTGTCAAGAACATCCTAAAATACCTGAGAAGGACTAAGGATATGTTTCTCGTTTATGGAGGTGACAAAGATCTTGTCGTAAATGGTTATGTCGATGCAAGCTTTGACACTGATTCGGATGACTCTAAGTCACAAACCGGATATGTATTTATATTGAATGGTGGAGCTATCAGTTGGTGCAGTTCCAAGCAGAGCGTCATGGTGGGATCTACATGTGAAACGGAGTACATAACTGCTTTGGAAGTAGCAAATGAAAAAGCCTGGATGAAGGAGTTCATATCCGATTTAGGTGTAATACCTAGTGCATCGGGTCCAATAAAAATCTTTTGTGACAATACTGGTGCAATTGCCTTGGCAAAGGAATCCAAATTTCACAAGAGAACCAAACACATCAAAAGACGCTTCAATTCCATCCACGATAAAGTCAAGGAGGGAGACATAGAGATTTGCAAGATACATGCGAATCTGAATGTTGCAGACCCGTTGACTAAGCCTCTTCCTCGAGCAAAACATGATCAACACCAAGATTCCATGGGTCTTAGAATATTACTATGTAATCTAGATTGTTGACTCTAGTGCAAGTGGGAGACTGAAGGAAATATGCCCTAGAAGCAATAGCAAAGTTGTTATTTATATTTCCTTCTATCATGATAAATGTTTATTGTTCATGCTAGAATTGTATTAACGGAAACTTAGTACATGTGTGAATACATAGACAAAACAAAGTGTCCCTAGCATGCCTCTACTTGACTAGCTTGTTAATCAAAGATGGTTATGTTTCCTGACCATAGACATGTGTTGTCATTTGATGAACGGGATCACATCATTAGAGAATGATGTGATGGACAAGACCCATCAGTTAGCTTAGCATAATGATCGATAAGTTCTATTGCTACTGCTCTCTTCATGACTTATACATGTTCCTCTGACTATGAGATTATACAACTCCCGAATACCGGAGGAACACCTTGTGTGATTTAAAACGTCACAACATAACTGGGTGATTATAAAGATGCTCTACAGGTGTCTCCAAAGGTGTTTGTTGGGTTGGCATAGATCGAGATTAGGATTTGTCACTCCATGTATCGGAGAGGTATCCCTTGGCCCTCTCGGTAATGCTCAGCACTATAAGTCCTGCAAGCAATGTGACTAATGAGTTAGTTATGGGATGAAGCATTACAGAACGAGTAAAGAGACTTTTTGGTAACGAGATTGAACTAGGTATGATGATACCCACGATCGAATCTCGGGCAAGTAACATACTGATGACAAAGGGAATAACTTATGTTGTTGTGCGGTTTGACCGATAAAGATCTTCGTAGAATATGTAGGAGTCAATATGAGCATCCAGGTTCCGCTATTTGTTATTGATCGGAGATGTGTCTCGATCATGTCTACATAGTTCTCGAACCCATAGGGTCCGCACGCTTAACGTTCGATGACGATTTGTATTATGAGTTATGCATTTTTTATGACTAAAGTTTGTTCGGAGTCCTAGATGAGATCACAGACATGACGAGGAGTCTCAAAATGGTCAAGAGGTAATGATTGATATATTGGACGAAGGTATTCAGACACCGGAATGGTTTCGGGACGTTTCAGATATTTACCGGCGAACCGAGGGGTTACCGGAACCCCCCGGGGAAGTTATGGGCCTTAATGGGCCATAAGAGAGTAGGAGAGGGCAGCCCGCAGGGTGGTGCGCGCCCCCCAAGGGAGTCGGAATGGGACAAAGGGGAGGGGGCGCGGCCCCCTCTTTCCCTCACCCTCTCCCTCTCCTTCGCTCTTTCCCCTTCTTGGAATAGGAAAGGGAAACCAACTAGGATTGGTAATCCTAGTTGGACTCCCCCTTGGTGCACCCCCTCTAGGCCACCTGTCGGTGTCAAAACCGGCGGATCTCGGGTAGGGGGTCCTGATCTGTGCGTCTTAGGCTGATGGTGACAGGAAGCAAGGAACACAACGTTTACTCAGGTCCGGGCCCTCTCGATGGAGGTAAAACCCTACTTCCTGCTTGATTAATATTGAAGATATGAGTAGTACAAGAGTAGATCTACTACGAGATCGTAGAGGCTAAACCCTAAGAGCTAGCCTATGATGGTATGATTGTAATTGTGATCGGCCTTCTAAGGACCATCCTCTCCGGTTTATATAGACACCAGAGAGCTAGGGTTTACATGGAGTCGGTTACAAGGAAGGAACATAATATCCGGATCGCCAAGCTTGTCTTCCACGCAAAGGAGAGTCCCATCCGGACACGGGCCGAAGTCTTGAGTCTTGTATCTTCACGCTTCAATAGTACGGACGATGTATATAGTCCGGCTGTTCGGATACCCCCTTATCCAGGACTCCCTCAGTAGCCCCTGAACCAGGCTTCAATGACGATGAGTCCGGCGTGCAGTCTTGTCTTCGGCATTGCAAGGCGGGTTCCTCCTTCCGAATACTCCAGGGTTATTATCGAACACGTAGACCGTGTCCAGATCTACAAAATGATCTTCACATACCACCGTAGAGAGAATGATACTTCAGCTGACAACTTTTTAAACGACATGACATGTTCTTATGGTTGGGTCATTATTCGAACCGTTTTTCTTTTCACAACCAGCCAGAGCACGTATTGCGAGGCGGTTTCCTTGACACATCTTGTCAAAGCAGAGATCATGTCCCCTTATCACGGGATTCTCATCAATACGGGTATGGGTAATCCCCCCGTGCCATCAATCGTGGCACTTGGGAAGTAAGCGATTCTCAACAGGCTAGTGGGGAGGCGCCCCACTTTCGTCGCCTCTATAAAGGGATAAGAGTTCCCCATTCTTACCCACGCCTTCTTCTTCCTCTGCCCACTCTTGCCTCCTCGAGCTCCAGCGCCGTAGTCCAAGCCTTCTCCGCACAGTTAAACATGTCTGGAGCAGGAGGCAAATGGGTGGCTTCCATCGTGAAGGAGAAGAATATCGCAAGTCTTCAGGCGGCTGGATACTTGGCCGTAGACATAGCGCACCGGCTACCAGACGGCGGGCAGGCCATTCCAACTCCAGGACCCCACGAGAGGGTCGTGTTTCTTGCCCACTTCGTCCGTGGACTGGGGTTTCCACTCCACCCTTTCGTCTGCGGGCTCATGTTCTACTACGGGCTAGATTTCCATGATCTAGCCCCGAACTTCGTCCTTAACATCTCGGCGTTCATCGTTGTATGCGAGGCTTTCCTCCACATCAAGCCTCATTTCGGCTTGTGGCTGGAAACCTTCTGCGTGAAGCTGAAGATCATGAGCGGCCAGCAAGCGGAGTGCAGAGGAGCCATGGTAGGCAAAATGCCCAACGTCACCTGGCTTGATGGCTCCTTTGCGGAAACCGTGAAGGGGTGGCAATCGGGGTGGTTCTACATCACCGAGCCGCACGACACCAACTGGGTGGCGGCCCCCGAGTTCCAATCTGGAACCCCTATGCGGCTCACCTCCTGGGAACAAAAGGGACTGTCATGGGGCGAATCTTCAGAGCTGACCGGACTCATAAACTGCATCAAGGGCATGAAGGACAAGAACATCAATCTTGTCAACGTGATCCAGGTCATGCTTGTTCACCGGATTCTGCCGTGCCAAAGGCGGGCATTCAATCCGTGGGAGTTCGTCCTGGCCGAACACCAGACGCTCCAGAGGCTCTATGGCATGAAGCACAAAAACACGTGGAAGGTGTTGTTCAAGGCCTCCGAAGTACCTCCTCTCATATCCGAGGACCGTGAGCTCCACGCCACGCGGCATCCTATTCAGGTGAGTTCTCAGGCTGCCACCGAATTCGATTCTTCCCAATATAATTATGGAGGAGCCTTAAGTATTTGTGCATATTTATTCAAGTTTATGTGGAGACAGCGGAGCAGATTGATTATCCGGCTTCGCTGCCAGAAAGCCCAGCTAATGATCTTCTGACGAAGATGATGGTCCCGGCGCCCTACAAGGGGCCGGAGAAGAAGGCCGATAAGAAGACCCCAGGGACCCGAAAGGGTCTCCAGCGTAAGGCTGCACCAAAAGCCTCGTCCGAAGAGGACGAGGAAGACTCCTCCCCTGAAGGGGAAGAAGGAGAAGAAGAGGAGGCCTCCCCATCCGGAAAGGACGGGGGGGCTGAGACGGCGAACCAGGGGACGAAGAGAGGCCCCCGGTGCAAGGCCGTCATACCCTTGTCGTCTGATGACGATGAGGCATATTCCTCCCGCGGACGCGGTGGAAAACAAGAAGAAACTCCACCTCCCCATACAGGGGGGGAGAAAAAGAGGAAGGCCGCCCCGGTAGGGGAGACTGGGACATTCAAGAAGGGAAACGTGTCCCTTCCGGACTACTCCGCCACCGCCACCGATAGCGAGGAAGGGTGGCTGCCCAGGAAGAAGCCCCTAGTGCAATCATAAGTATCCGCACTCCATCGTAATTCTGCTTCATAGTTTTGTTATAACACCGAACTTGTATGCAGTCCGGCCAGGGCGCATCCCGAGGTGTCGTCTTTGGACGGGTCCTTGAGTGAGTCAGCAATGAACTCACTCCCGACGGCCACTTCTCCTCGGCCTGCGGACGACACGGAGGTGTTGTCCCAAAGGCTCCCCAAGCGGGGGGAAGTGGATCTGGAGGCGCCCCAAGGCGGCCTTCCAAACGTCGGACATGCGGGGTTCAAGATCCCCGCGAATCATGTTGGTGAGAGCCGCAGTAAGCCGGACTCTCAGCTGAACACCGTTCCGGAACCTCCCATGGTTCTGGACTTAGGCGGATAGCCCCTTGTTAAGGAGGGTGGGTTGTCTGTGCCGAGTACTTCCGCTACGCCCGAGGCGTCGGATCGTCTGCTGGAAGCGCTTCGCGGCGCTTCCATAGATGAAGAGCACCGTACTCTCATGAGTGCGGTGATTCGGAAGGTTTCGTCCACCAAGAGCGGACTAACCGAAGCCTGCACCAGCCTCCTAACAGGCTTTGAGGTAAGTAGTAAAAATGTGTGAAATTACCACCCGATAGGTAGTAGCCCCTGATACTCTGTTTGGTGTTCGGAAGGAAAAACCAAACGGAGGGTCAATTATAATCCGTAGGAGTTTAACAATAAGTTTGAATTTTGAATAAGCAGGCTGTGTTGCTGGCCGCTGCTGCCCGTACGGCCAAAATCGCCGGCCTAAAGCAGGACTTGGAGCGGGCGCAGGGAGAGCTCGGCCTCACGAGGAGGCAGCTCGAGGAGAGCAAAGGTGAATGATTCCCCTCTCTCATATAGTAAAGTATAAAAAATTAGGTTATTCTAACGACGAGGCGTCGTGATTTGGTAACAGAGGCCACCACCGAAGTGGCGTCTCTTAAGAAAGCGCTGCCCGAGGCCGAGCACAAAGCGGCCTTGGAATGCAAGGAGCGCAAAAAGAAAGAAGCACGAGTGGGCGAGGTACAAGAAGAGCTCCAGGAGCTTGGCAAAAAGTTAGAGTCCGTGGAGCATGAGCTTAAGGCAAAAGAGGCCGAGCTTGCGAAGGCTCTTGCAAGTATAAAAGACGCCAAGGCCGAAGCCGAGAAGACACAACAGGAAATCCAGGAGGCCAAAAAGATAACTGCGGGTAAGAAATTCTTTATGCAAAGCAAACATCTGGAGGAGGCATTTCTTTTACTTACTCGAGTTCGGAGCTCTCCAGGGGCATTCGCAGATCTGCAACGCAGCGTATCAGATGTCGCGGAGTTCTACCGTGCTCAGGAGGGGAGCTCAACGGAGAAGCTGTTCTGGTCCCAGTATGCTGGGGCCGAACATCCAACGCCTCTGAGTGACCAACTGAAGCAGTTGGTCGAACTCCACAGGGCGGCCGAAGTGGCTATGAAGGATTTCATAGTCCGGATGTGGCCTGGTGAGCCCCTGCCCACCAGCTACTTCGGCCTGATCAAGCGGATGGTGAATGAAAGTGCATTATATCGACTAGAGGGGGGGTGAATAGGCACTTTTTATGAATTCTTCACTGAGGAATTTGCCGGTGAGGAAATTCCTTAGTGAAGAACTACTTGCAGCGGAATAAGTACTCAGAAGTAAGCATAACAGGACACAGACATAGTCATCATGATGAAATGAAGAAAAACACAGAGTACAGAAAGCGTAAACACAGGATAACACAAGATGAAGACAAACAGACTGAAGAAATTGAACTGATGAAATTGAGAAAGTCTTTAGTCAAAGTCTTCAAACACAGATATGAGCAATCACACAACATGGTAATGAGGAAATGAAAGAGTTGAGGGAATAGAACCGGTAAGGTTGGTGAAGACAATGGTTTGGTAGACCAGTTCCAACTGCTGTCTCAGTTGTACGTCTGGTTGGAGCGGCTGAGTATTAAGGACACACAGTCCCGGACACCCAGTCGCTGAGCACGCAGCTCAGGACACCAAGTCCTCACCTTATTCTCCTTGAACTAAGGTCACACAGACCTCGTCCAATCACTCGTGGTAAGTCTTCAGGCGACTTCCAAACCTTCACAGACTTCGGTCACTCGGCGATCCACAATTCCTCTTGGATGCTCTAGACCATGACGCCTAACCGTCTGGAAGAAGCACAGTCTTCAAAGGTAACAAGCGTCGGATCCACGCAGGATCAATCTCTTCAGTGATGCTCAATCACTTTGGGTTTGTAGGTGTTTGGGTTTGGGTTTTTCCTCACTCGATGATTTTCGCTCAAATTCCTCGGAGGATGGGTTGCTCTCAAATGACAAGTCTCAAGTTCTCTCGGAGCAGCCAACCAGCTAGTGGTTGTAGGGGGCGGCTATTTATAGCCTAGGGAGCAGCCCGACATGATAAGACATAAATGCCCTTCAATGATATGACCGTTAGGTGGATAAGATATTTTGGGACAGCTGGCGCGCAGCACAGCAACGGTCGGAAATTTGACTCTCAAATTCCTCAGGGCTATCATGTTCCTCACTGTGTAGGCAATCCGCACTAGCGAATTCCTAACTCCTCAGTCAGAACAAATTCCTCAGCGACCAGAAGAACTTCGTCTCTATCACTGAAGAAATTGACTGAACTGTATGAGATTTCCAATGGCTTCACTTGAAGGGATTGGTAGGTGTAGGATTTTGAGTTGAGCATCACATGGTAATTTTTCCTTAGTATTTCCTCGACCCCCTTTAACAGTGCGGTGTTTCCTATGACTCAAGAAAGAGAAAAACAAAACTATGAAAACGAAAGTCTTCAAGATTCATATTCCTCGCATGAATATCAAGTCTTCACGGACACACCAATTTCTTCACTTTCAAAGTCTTCATGAAAGTCTTCAGGAATACCAAAATCTTCAGTCGAAGATATTCATTTTTAGGAGTCGACTTTCTCTGTAAATATCAAACTCCTCATAGACTTATAGACATGTGTACACTCATAAACACATTAGTCCCTTAACCTATAAGTCTTCAATACACCAAAATCACTAAGGGGCACTAGATGCACTTACAGTGAATGCATGTCCGCAAATAGAGGTCATCAAGCGATCCATTTGCATTGAGGGTGCCCGCCGGGCCTTTGCCCATGCGAAGGTGCATTGGGGCAAGCTTGATGCGGAGAAGCTGGTGAAGTACGGGCCGCCAGAGGGCAAGCCGCATCGCATTCCGGAGAAGTACTATGATGGCGTTATGAAGGGTGCTCGCCTCGTTGCCAATGAATGTACCAAGGACATAATTTTTGAATGAATTCACTTCTGTCATGTTTGTAATTTAAAGACGAAGTTACTTGTGCTATGTAGCATTGTTGTTATTTAAAATATTACCTTCTGTGCGGCTGTTTGTCAACATATGAAAGTAGGCCAGTCATCGGCTTCCGCCCCCATGTAACTAGTACTGGGGTGTTCGTGGAAAACCCGGACACTCTTTATCCAAATGTTTGGTACCTTAAGGAGGTGTCCAGCGCAGCGAACAAGGCAATCGGACTATGCAACTTTATAACCTTCACTTAGTCATAGAAGTCTAGAATTTTAAATTTCGGCAAAGCCCCTAGAATCCGGAAGGCCGAATTGGGGCGCTATATATGCCTAGATCAGACGAAGCCGAATTATCGCCTAAAGCGGAAAAATCTTTAAGGATTTTAAGACCTCTCGAACAGCGACCAGCTCTTGCCATATCATGCCGGTCAGTTTTCGGCTTTCTCTACTGAGGTGCTCGTCCGGAAGAACCAGGGCACAATCACAGTAGTTCTCCCTGCGCTACCTTAGCCGAATTAACAGAACATACGGCACCAAAACAAAGGAGCCGGGCTATCCCAACTGTAGACCCAAGACATGATTCAGAGCTGATGCATATAATGCTATAAGTTCGGGGTGCCACACTATTGAAAGTGTTCGGACTTGTCATGCCGTATTATGGGGCGCCGTAAGAAGCCCCTGGCAAACTAAGCGTACCAGAGTGTACGGATGCAAAATCAAATAGACATTTGTAAGAAAAATGCTCAAATAAGAATAATAAGCTGACGCTATGTACGATCTCCCATTGATGAATAATACGTTTAAGCGTATGTTTACAATGAATGCATTAGGCGGAGATAAATAGAATTATTTGACATATCCTATCCAAGGGCAGGCTACGTACAGATAGATAAAGAAGGTATAACGATCGTAAATAGATTCCACCTGGGTGTTTCCTTCTGTGCGCAAAGCCTGTTGCCTCCTTGGTTTCCTCTCCTATGTAAGTCCGACAATCCGGCTCTTCTGGAGAAGATGCACTAAAGCAATGTCCTTAAAGGTAAATGGAAAGGTTACGAAGCGATACCGTACTATTGACTGAGCCACTGCTACGCCTCCGCCTGTGCCCATGGTATTTTGAGTGCGTAATTGTGTACGCGTGGCACGAATGCTGCTTTGATGGGATTTGAGCGGAGGCCGGACTGCTAGTCGTGCTCTTGGCGTGCCTACTGATCCTGTTGCGGGGTGTTCCGCCCTTGCTTGACGGAGCTTGAGGTTGTCATCGCTGGGTTGGTGGTTTGTCGGAGGAGGCCGCATTGTACTTCTGCCGCGATGGCTGCAGTATGTTCTTCTGTACGGAGAGAGCGATCCATATTTCCATTGACTGTTATGACCCCGCGCGGGCCTGGCATCTTGAGCTTGAGGTGTGCATAGTGTGGTACCGCATTAAATCTAGCGAATGCGGTTCGTCCGAGCAGTGCGTGGTAACCACTACAGAAAGGGACGATATCGAATATTAGATCCTCGCTTCAGAAGTTATCCGGAGATCCGAAGACCACTTCCAATGTTATAGAGCCCGTACAACGGGCCTCTACTCCAGGAATTACACCTTTAAAGGTGGTTTTGGTGGGCTTAATCCTTGAAGGATCGATGCCCATTTTGCGCACTGTGTCCTGGTAAAGCAGGTTCAGGCTGCTGCCGCCGTCCATAAGGACTCGCGTGAGGTGGAATCCGTCGATAATTGGGTCTAAGACCAATGCAGCCGAGCCGCCGTGACGGATGCTAGTAGGATGATCCCTATGATCAAAGGTGATCGGACAAGCTGACCATGGGTTGAATTTGGGGACGACTGGCTCCATCGCGTAGACGTCACGTAGTGCTCTCTTCCGTTCCCGCTTGGGGATGTGGGTGGCGTAGATCATGTTGACCGTTTTCACCTGGGGGGGAAATTTCTTCTGTCCCCCCATGTTGGGACACCGGGGCTCCTCGTCATCATTGTTGTGCAGCTCCTTGTCCTTGTTTTCGGTGTTTATTTTGCCGGCCTGTTTAAATATCCAGCAGTCTCTGCTGGTGTGGTTGGCTGGCTTGTCTAGGGTGCTGTGAATTTGGCACGAGCGCTCCAGTATACGGTCCAAACTGGATGGTCCCTGATTGTTTCTTTTGAATGGATTCTTCCGCTGACCGGATTTGGATCCGCTAAATCCGGCATTGACCGCCGTGTCTTCCTTGTTGTCGTTGTTGTTCCGTCACTTGTGTCTGTTGCGCCGTAGCTTGCCGTTATTGTCACGGATATATGACGTGCCAGAATGTGGCGTAGTGCTGCTGCGAGCCAACCAACTATCCTCGCCCGCGCAAAAGCGGGTCATTAGTGTCGTGAGAGCTGCCATAGACTTGGGCTTCTCCTGGCCGAGGTGTCGGGCGAGCCACTCGTCACGGATATTATGCTTGAAGGCCGCCAGGGCTTCGGCATCCGGAAAATCGACTATTTGGTTCTTTTTAGTTAGGAACCGAGTCCAGAATTTCCTGGCTGATTCTCCGGGCTGTTGAGTAATGTGGCTCAAGTCATCGGCATCCGGAGGTCGCACATATGTGCCTTGGAAGTTGTCAAGAAATGCGTCTTCCAGGTTTTCCCAACTGCCAATGGAATTTGCGGGTAGGCTATTTAGCCAGTGTCGGGCGGGTCCTTTGAGCTTAAGGGGAAGATACTTGATGGCATGTAGATCGTCTCCGCGGGCCATGTGAATGTGGAGAACGAAATTTTCAATCCATACCACGGGGTCTGTTGTGCCATCGTATGATTCTATGTTTACGGGTTTGAACCCTTCTGGGAATTCATGATCCATCACTTCATCGGTGAAGCAGAGGGGGTGTGCGGCGCCTCTGTGCCGGGCTATGTTGCGACGCAGTCCAGCTGCGTCTGACTGGTTATATTCGGCCCGGCCAGATTTGCTGTTAGTGTATCCGGTATGACGGTCATCGTCATGTGCGGTAGTGCGCCCCCGTGATCCGTAGATCGATATTGGTTTTCCTGTGGCGTTATCCAGTTTATCGTGCAGGTCCTGAGTATTGCCCCGGGCCGTAGAAAACCGGTGCGGGGATGGAGGCTGGTATTCGGGCTGATACGCCGTTTTATCCCGACCTCAAGGCGGCCGGTCAGCCGTGTGGTGCTCGAGTCCATATTCCTCGGCTGCCAGGACTTCTGTCCATCTATCTGTGAGGAGGTCTTGATCAGCTTGAAACTGCTGCTTCTTCTTCTTCAGGCTTCTCGCAGTGGCATAAAAGCCGACGCTTGAAGCGCTCCTGCTCCGCGGGGTCCTCGGGCACGCCGAACTCGTCATCGCCGAGGCTAATCTCGTCTTCAGAGAGGGGCATGTAGTTGTCCTCCTCTGGATACCCGTCTGTCGCCTGTTCATCGGGGCTGTCATGCCCATCTTCCTATTCGGCTTGCTCGAAGGCGGGCTGTTCGGGGTTGTATTCATCTTCGACACCGTCCGGATTGTTTTCTTCTTCGGTGCAGGTATTACCTTGGCAGGGCTTGGAGCGGCGCGGGCGACGCCCATGCTTTGCATTCTTCTTGGAGGGGTTATCCTTCGTTGCCTCATCGCCATTGGTTTCTTTCGGAGTGTCCACCATGTATATATCATATGAAGAGGTGGTTGTCCACCGCCCTGTGAGCGGTGGCTCCTGTACGTCTCCAGCATCGTCGTCCATACCGTTGATGTCTTCGAAGTCGAAGTCAAGCACGTCGGTTAAATCATCAATCGTGGCAATGAAGTGGGTGGTGGGTGGGCAGCAAATTCCTTCGTCGCCTGCTTCCCACTCAAGCCGGACATAGTTCGGCCTAGAGCCTCCTAACAAAGAGAGAGACTTTAATGAGTTCAGCATGTCGTCAAAGGGCGAGTGCTGAAAGATGTCCGCAGCGGTAAACTCCATTACCGGAGCCCAACCTGGCTCGGCTGGCTCAAGAGTGAGCGGACCGGGACCAACGACCGGATAGGAGTCCGGGGGCCCGGGGTTACAGGCCTCCACAGAGGTGAGACCTGTGTTCGGCTCCACCGCCGATGTGTATGCGGCCTGCGGGGCGGGGTCTACCCCTCCGTCCTTGGGCAACGCAACCTGTTCCGGATTTAGGTCCGGGGCTATTGCAGGGATGATGTTCCAAGCATTGTCTGACAGCAGGTCTAGGCCGTGCTCGTCATGACTGTCCGGTGCTCCTGGCACAGGGCCGAATCCATCGAAGATCAAGTCTCCACGAATATCCGTCGTGTAGTTCAAGTTTACGAACCTGATCTGGTGGCCAGGGGCGTAGCTGTCGATCTGCTCCAGATGGCCAAGCGAATTGGCCCTAAGTGCGAAGCCGCCGAACACAAAGATCTGCCCGGGGAGAAATGTCTCACCCTGGACCATGTTGTTGATTATTGAAGACGCCATCAAGCCTCGAAGCGACGACATAGAGGAACTCTCAATGAAAGCACCAATGTCGGTGTCAAAACCGGCGGATCTCGGGTAGGGGGTCCCGATCTGTGCGTCTTAGGCTGATGGTGACAGGAAGCAAGGGACACAATGTTTACCCAGGTTCGGGCCCTCTCGATGGCCTGCTTGATTAATATTGAAGATATGAGTAGTACAAGAGTAGATCTACCATGAGATCGTAGAGGCTAAACCCTAAGAGCTAGCCTATGATGGTATGATTGTAATTGTGATCGGCCTTCTAAGGACCATCCTCTCCAGTTTATATAGACATCGGAGAGCTAGGATTTACATGGAGTCGGTTACAAGGAAGGAACATAATATCCGGATCGCCAAGCTTGTCTTCCACGCAAAGGAGAGTCCCATCCGGGCACGGGCCGAAGTCTTGAGTCTTGTATCTTCACGCTTCAATAGTCTGGACGATGTATATAGTCCGGCTGTCCGGATACCCCCTTATCCAGGACTCCCTCACCGCCGTCCTCCTCCCTCTCCTTCTTTGTATACGTGGGCAAGGGGCACCCCAAAGGCACATCAGTTGTTCTCTTTGCCGTGTGCGGTGCCCCCCTCCACAGTTTACTCCTCCGGTCATAGCGTCGTAGTGCTTAGGCAAAGCCCTACGCGAATCACATCATCAACACCATCATCACGCCATCATGCTGACAAAACTCTCCCTTGACCCTCTGCTGGATCAAGAGTTCGAGGGACGTCATCGAGTTGAACGTGTGCTGAACACAGAGGTGCCGTACGTTCGGTACTTGGATCGGTTGGATCGTGAAGACGTTCGACTACATCAACCGTGTTAACCTAACGCTTCCGCTTTCGGTCTATGAGGGTACGTGGACACACTCTCCCCCTCTCGTTGTTATGCATCTCCTAGAAAGATCTTGCATGATCGTAGGATTTTTTTTTTGAAATTGCATGCTATGTTCCCCAACATATCATATTCTAGCAATTTTTTCATCAAGAAATTCACCTAGTGGCACATTATCATCAAGCAAGGCTACTAGCATCATCAAGAGTAGCACTCATAGCAGAAGTAGCATCATCAATAACTTGCGACATATCAGAATTAATAGCATGTGATGGTGTTGTAAGTTACTTATAATAGAAGGTGAATCTAAAGCGAAGCTGGATGGCAGTTCCTTACCTCCCCTCGTCTTAGAGGAAAAAATCTTAGTCTTTGCGTCCTTCAGATTCTTCATAGTGATAATATGATAATAATCCCAAGTGACTCCACAAATATAGATATGCTCCCTGGCAACAGCACTAGAAAAAGGTCTTGATAACCCACAAGTGTAGGGGATCGCAAAAGTTTTCGAGGGTAGAGTATTCAACCCAAAATTATAGATTCGACACAAGGGGAGCCAAAGAATATTTACAAGTATTAGCAGTTGAGTTGTCAATTCAACCACACCTGGAGATTAATTATTTGCAACAAGGTGATCAGTAGCAAAGTAGTATGATAGTTTGATAGTAGTAGTAGCAGCAACAGTAACGGTAAATAGTGATAGCAATGGTTTTGTAGCAGTAACAATAGTAGTAGTAGCAGTAGTAACTTAGCAAGATCAATATGTAGGAAAATCATAGGCATTGGATCGACAATTTGTTGGATGATATTCATCATGTACCAGTCATATCCTAGGGCGATGCGGCACTAGCTCCAGTTCATAAATATAATGTAGGCATGTATTCCGTAAATAGTCATACGTGCTTATGGAAAGAACTTGCATGACATCTTTTGTCCTACCCTCCCATGGCAGTGGGGTCCTATTGGAAAATAAGGGATATTAAGGCCTCCTTTTAGTTGAGAACCGGAAAAAAGCATTAACACACGGTGAATACATGAACTCCTCAAACTATGGTCATCACCGGGAAGTGTCCCGACTATTGTCACTCTGGGGTTGCCGGATCATAACACGTAGTAGGTGACTATAACTTGCAAGATCGGATCTAGAACATAGATATAATGGTGATAACATAAACGGTTCATATCTAAAATCATGGCACTCGGGCCCAAAGTTACAAGCATTAAGCATGGCAAAGTCATAACAACATTAATCTCAGAACATAATGGATACTAGGGATGAAGCCCTAACAAAACTAACTCGATTACATGATGAATCTCATCCAACTCCTCACCGACCAGCGAGCCTACAAAGGAATTACTTACTCTCGGTGGGGAGCATCATTGAATTGGCGATGGAGAAGGGTTGGTGACGACGAAGATCGAAGATCCCCCTCTCCGGAGCCCCAAACGGACTCCAGATCTGGCCACCCGATGAAGAACAGGAGGCGGTGACGGCGGCTCGTGAAACGCGATAATTCTTTCTCCTTGATTTTTTCTGAAAAAATGTGATTTTATAGCGTCGGTTTCAGGGTCTGCGGGGCCACCAGGTGGGGACAACCCACCTGGGCGCGCCCTGGTGGGTTGTGCCCACTCAGGTGCCCCCCTCCGGTAGTTCTTGGCTCCAGTATTTTTCTTTAATTGTGAAATAATTCTTCAAAATAATTCGTTCCAATCCAAGAACTTTTATTTCTGCACAAAAACAACATCATGGTAATTCTGTTGAAAACAGCGTCAGTTCGGGTTAGTTTCATTCAAATCATGTAAATTAGAGTCCAAAACAAGAGGAAAAGTGTTAGGAAAAGTAGATACGATGGAGACATATCAAGTACACGAAACATTCAACACAAGTCGAGTAGATTAGAAGTTGTGTCAACCAAAGCAAAGTTGGTGTTGTAGATCAAGTATATTGGTACATACTCAGGGTTTTTGTAGTTTCAAGTAACTTGGGTGGGGGCAGACAGATGGAGGGGCATCGGCTTGGGTGGGGGAAGACGCACGCTAGCCACCTACAGTATCACTTAGCTCACTTGAGGATGAATGCCTTCCATTCAATTAAGGATATTGGTTTTGAATTGGGTTCTTAATTTTAATTTGGTCATATTTTTTTAAGGAGCTCTCTCATCTAAATAAGTTGTCTAATTTAAATCTTGTTCACGATTTTGACTGGTCAATCATTTCTTAAATCATTCGGCAACAACCAACTTTAAAACAAATATCAACATCACGCACGCTCTCATCACCTTAAAAAAAAAACAAATACCAAGATACAACACTGTAGCACCAATATGATTTTGGATTGAGCTCTGAATTTTGGAGCTCTCTCGTTCAGGTGAGGTATTCAATTTTTTAATTTTGTTCACTGATCAATGATTTCTCAAATCAATCCGCGACAAGTTTATAAAATACATCAATCTCGCACCCTCTCATCACCTGACAAAAGATAAATGCCAGAATCAAACATTGTAGCACCCATATAGTACATATATCATCAAAAAGGGCTCCCAACATATGTGTGGATTAATTTGCAGATAACACACCATCAAAACATCGCATTATAAAAACGGATTTGCTAACTCTTGTGCCATTTGATTTTACGCGGAGATTTGTGCTGATTTTTTCCTTTTTTTTTCTTCCTGTTTTCCTTACTATTGTCATTTAGATGGGACATAGTTAATTCTCATCTAGATGAGAGATAGACATATCAAAAAGAAAAACACACTTCATCATCTTTCTGCAAAAAATAATTAAAACAACACCAACCATGCAACGAAGCACGCCAAATCCGTCTGGGTTAGATGTCGATCCTGAAAAATCGATGATGCGATTTTTCATTAACACAACTTACAAAATGCCAGGTCCCTATTTTTCGGCGGGAATATGACATAATTTTATTTCTGACCGAGAACTTAACGTTCAGCGTGTAAAAGTCGGTATCCAAATCCTCTTCGTTTTCCCTCTGAGGAACCGATAGCCTCCGCATTTTGTTGATATCGGCTACCGATTTGTCCGATTAGTAGGAAAACAGTTTACATCTTTCCATTTAAAATGGGCAATTTTCCCTTCCCTCGTCTCTAAGCCATCCGCCTCGCTGTCGCCGTCGGCTGTGGACACCCGAAATGCTCAGCCTCGGCGCCCATCCCTTCTTGCTTCCTTCCTCCTCCCCACTCCACACTCGCCTCCGATCGAGACCCCTCTGCTCACCCACCAGCTCCGCGCCGACCACCTCCTCCTCCTCCTCCTCAGGGCCGCCCTCCCTCCGCTTCCGCTTCGGCTTCCTCCGCCGTGGCTGCGCCGCCGATCGGAGCCGGAGGGCGACGAGGATGGCCGCGGTGGTCTCCCCGGGGGACGGCGGCCTGGTCCACGACCTCGTGTCCTCGGGCGTCACCGCGGCCATCGCCCTCGGCCTCCTCCGCTTCTTCGAGGAGCTCGCCAAGCGCGGCGTCTGCGACCAGGTCAGTCAGTCAGTCAGTCAACGGCCTGACTTGCCCCCAAATTTTGCCGTTTATCTAGCGCGTCAGTGTCCGCATCGAGTCACTGATTTGTATACTCAGTTTTAGTTTGTAGGTTATACTATGTGACAGTAACATGGCAACAGCAACGAAGGCCATCCCTAAAGGAAACAGTAGCGAGACGAGGGCACTACCGAATTACTGCATCGATTTCCCAAGTTCTACTATGTAGTACCAGTAACGAGATAGTCAGAGCTGGAGTCGTCTCACATTCTGTTGGTTATGGAGTTTGTGTTCACCAGGCATCGAATCCGTTGAATTGTTATTACAAAGAACACTGTAGGAAAGACAAGCCTAATTCGGCATGCTGAGTTGAAATCTAGCTGCTATTGTCAGTTATAAATAGAATTGGTGGTGAACTCTGTCATTTATCAAGGTTCGATTAAATCGGCATGCTGAGTTGAAATCTAGCTGCTATTGTCAGTTATAAATAGAATTGATGGTGAACTCTGTCATTTATCAAGGTTCGATTACATCGGCATGCTGAGTTGAAATCTAGCTGCCACTGCACGAATTGCTCTATTTTGTATAATTTGTAAGTAGCATTCATATGTGATTTTTTTTCACTGCTTATGATCCGGGTATAGGCTGCTACTTTTAGATACTTTAGAAACTCAAATGTTTAGAATGAGAGACTGAAAGTTGTTGAGATATCCACAAATCCTGCTATTGTTCAAAATATAGTATTATGGTCAGAGTACTAAATAACTGTGCACTAGTTTTCTAGTCAACTGCATTTGTTTAGTTGCTCTAGAGTCCTTTGATGCATCATTCCTGCGACAGTCCATATTTTGGAGTGAAAGATGAATTATATTCTGTAGCACTGGCAGAGGACCCCATAGGGCAACATATCTTGTTCCATATAATCCAACAATTGGGCCCTATTATCCTTCAGAGAAGACACTTGAATCTCGTCATGTGCTATCAACCCTGTTGAGTTTAAGTGCGGACATAAAGTACTATTCTTCCTCTACTCCTTGCTACATGCTAGCTATAGGCTAAAGAGGAAAGGCAATTAAAACGATCATGTGCTCATTTTAGCCTATGCCTTTGACCTCACCCTACCAAAATTTTTGACGGTCCTTCGCCACTGTTCTTTTTTTTTGGATTATGTACTTCTCTTAAGTAGAGCTAACAAGCCAAATCACCATAACTTAATTTCCATTCAGAAATTGCTTACCACGCATACCATGTGGTCCTCCGGCACTGTTCTGTAGCCTAACAAAACCCATTCCATGAACCCTTGGGTTGTGCACAGCCCACCCTGTTTGCAATTTATTCTTGACTGATCTCAGATAGCCTGTCAATACATCATGAACTCAGAGCCTCTAGATGATATTTACGGTTGCCTACTCAATTAATTCAGGCACAAGTGAACTTGCTCTCAAAAGTTAACACAATGTGCCATGGCGTACATTTGGCAACTAAATATGCTAACCTCTGTAACATAGCCAATTAGCCATGTACGGGTGTCTTTTTCTTATTGAAATGTGCAACTTCATATAGACACTTTGTATTGATAAATGTCCTTTTTTGGATGCAGAAACTGAATAGGAAACTTGTGCACATAACTATTGGGATGGTATTCTTGCTCTTTTGGCCTCTTTTCAGGTAATTGATATCTGAAGTGACACTGTCAATGAAAATCAGCATCTTGGTGTTCAGTACTAATGCTTTATACAGCTCGGGAAGGTATGCTCCTTTCTTTGCTGCACTTGCACCAGGGATTAATATTATAAGGATGCTTCTATTGGGGCTAGGAATAATGAAAAATGAAGCAATGGTCAAATCAATGAGCCGATCTGGAGACCACAGGTGCCACAGTTAATGCCAACCCTTTGTTATTAAATACAGATCTTTTGTCTTGAGATTCTCCTTTTCATTTTCTATGGCATTATCGAGTCTTGCTTTGACCGGTTCAGGTTATGATTCCTTTCTACCTGTTTTTCTTTTCAACTTAGGGAGCTTCTCAAGGGACCACTGTATTATGCTACTACTATAACTTTGGCCACTTCCGTATTATGGAGAACATCTCCAATTGCTATAGCACTTGTCTGCAACTTATGTGCTGGAGATGGTACGTGCGTATATCTGCATTTCGCACTATATGTCCTAGAACAAATTTTTATCTTGCACAACATAATCTGCTGCCTATCTTCGCACTGGCTGTAAACAGTATGCCAAAAGAATTAGCTGCTTGGCCCTTCCTAGACGAAAGCAGATATAATTAGACTGTTCACCCTTCGCCGCCGTATGCTTCCAGGTATAGCAGACGTAGTTGGGAGACGCCTAGGAAAAGAAAAGCTTCCATACAACCCCAACAAGTCATATGCAGGAAGCATAGCGATGGCTGTGGCTGGTTTCTTGGCTTCAATTGGGTAATTACTTACTGAGACCATGTTACCTGCTTTTCCCCCTTCAGTGTGCCTTGTTCAATCGTTTGCTCTCATATTGTTCAGGTACATGCATTACTTCCACAGTTTCGGTCTCATGGAGGAGAGCTGGTACATGACCTTGGGCTTCCTTGTGGTCTCGGTAGCCGCGGCTCTTGTGGAGTCACACCCCATCAGCACTGAACTGGATGACTGTTCCTTTGACATCATTCCTAGTCGGTAGCCTCATTCTCTGATGTTTAGCGCCAAGGGAAGAATACTGTGACGTTTCTTTTCGCCACGTGAACTTCCAACATGTAACAAGATTATCGACAAGTATGCGATATTATCGTGTGCTGCGGCATGTTGCCTTGCCTCCATGAGCCAGGCCACTTTTTTGTTACCTTCATGGTGTACCTTGGAATCTGTCAAATCCCGAGTTATCTTCACAATATTCAAGGTAACTCGGGTTTTGACAGCTTCCAAGGTAACGCTCCTCGGGCCGTGGTTTCTGCTTGAAGTAGGGGTGCAGTGCCAAACTTTCTACCGTTGGATGAACACTTCTGCATAACAAAAAGTAGTATTCACATGCCATGTGTCCCTCCTTGCTCGCCGTCATTTTGTTGCGTGTGTGTACATTTTCCTAACTGACTTCTTCACGTCATCACGTGCACCTCACGACATGCAAAGAGCAAACACTAATAACGTCCACATATCACGACATGCAAAGGCCAACAATGACAAAATCAGCATGTACACTACGTACTTTGGTTGGCGTGAAACAATTGACGCTGCCGTTTCCAATCTGCCGCGCGCGGCACGCTAGTTTTGTTCGACTCAAACAGTTTGCATCTTCCATTTCTCCTACCTTCGTCATCAGCTCAGCCGGGCAGGCAAAAATGCTCTGCCTCACCGCCCATCCCTTCTCCCTGGCTCACCTGCCAGAGCCGCGCTGACTGCCTCCTCCTCAGTGCCGCCATCCCTCCCTGGCGGCTGCACGGCTGACCAGAGCCGGCGTGCCACGACGATGGCGGCGGTGATCTCGCCGGTGGGCAGCAGCGGCCTGGTCCAGGACCTCGTGTCCTCGGCCGTCACCGCAGGGGTCGCCCACGGCCTCTTTCATTTCTTCCAGGGGCTTGTCGAGCGCGGCTTCTGCGATCTGGTCAGTGAATGATACTCCCTCCGTTTCATAATATAGGAGAATTTTTGACACTAGTGTAGTGTCAAAAACGTTCTTATATTACGGGACGGAGGAAGTACTTCAAGTATAATAAGTAATGATAAATAGGCACGTAACATACTCGCGTACCAATAATAACTATATTGGGGGGAAACATCTTAAGTCCGCATGCTAAGTTGAAGTCTAGCTGTTATTGCCAGTTATAAACACAAATGTTCAATGAAATGGTTTATACACAAATGTGATGGGTGAATTCTGTGCATGAATTGCTCTATTTTGTACTAACTGTAAGTAGAATACGTTTGTGATCCTTTTCCAGCTATCGTTCAAAATATAGTTCTACGTATTTGATCATGGTGAGAGTACTACTAAGTGTGCACTAGTTATCTAGTCAACTGCATCTGTTCAGTTGCTCTAGTCCTTTGATGTGTTATTCCTACGACAAATCAACCGTTGGAATGAAAATTGAATTCTAGTTTTTTTTAGACAAACTCGCCAAGCTTTATTCAGATACCAGAATGTTTACAGGTAAAAAATGTAGATCCCGGGTTGGCCCAACCAAACATGGCGTCCAAACCCGAGTTTTAAAGCATACTTAGCGAGATTGTGAGCCTCGAAATTCGAGCTCCTAAACTCATGGGCTATATTACAGGAATTAAAAAGACTAGACCGATACTCGATTTCATGAATAATAGCTCCGTACTCCGACTTCGAGTTCTTCCCAATATCTGAAACCACCGTTTTGCAATCTGAAGCAACGTGAATTCAGTTCAAATATAAGTCCAGTGCCAGTGCTTGCCCTTCTCGGATCGCCATAGCCTCCAAAGTAGGTACATCTGATATAAACTTTGCACTGAAAACAGATGCTCCCAGGAACTCGCCATCTTTGTCACGGCACACGGCCGCAGCCGTGCCAAAAGAACATTCCATCGCAACAACCGCATCCGTATTTATCTTTACATAGCCATCTGGAGGAGGCAGCCACACAGCCGATCGTGCTACTTTCGTTGCTCGATTTGGTGTGTCCTTCTCAAAAATCTAGATGTCTCTCAGAAAGGTATTGATGAAGGAATTAGTCGCAAACGGGCTCTCAAAACTGTCTTCATGAACTGCTCTTCGTCGTGCTTGCCAAATGGCCCATAAGGTTACTACCACGCGGACAAAATCCTCATGCGATAACACGTCATGGATCGTGAACAGCCAGTTCCTAGCATTCATAGACAGATTTTGTAGCATGGCCTCCACTGCTTCTTCAGAGCTCAATGACCATATACTCTTTGCCATCACACAATCAATTAAAGCATGCTTCCAACTGTCATCTGCTGAGCAAAAAGGACATATCTTAGTGGTGGACATGTTCCGGTGGTGTAATAGATCCCCCGTGGGTATAGTCTCATGTCCTAATCTCCAGAGAAAAACTTTGATTTTTGACGGTATCTTCAGGTTCCACAGCGAGGTCCAAGCCCTCTCATCATCTGCATAGTTAACTCGACCACCAGCAGACTGTAGCAGCTCTTCATTCCTCCTCTTCATTCCTGCCAAAAACTTGTAGACTGAACCCACCAAGAAAATGCCTCGTTTATCTTCTCCCCATGCCCAAAAATCTTCCACTCTACTAGTACAGAGTGGTATCCGCAAGATGATATCAACATCTACTGGCAGGAAGATCGATCGCACCTTATTTTCATTCCAAGATGCCGTTGAACTTTCTATCAGCTCTGAGACCAAAACAGGTTTTTTGTCCAACAGAGAAATCATTGGCTTCATCATCCCTGATCTTGGTAACCAATTATCCTCCCACACTCTTGTTGATTCTCCAGTCCCGATTCTTCTAGTCATTCCTTGTGCAAGAGCTTCCCTCCCATCAAGGACTGCCCTCCATATCTGTGAGGGGTTGTTACCCAACTCAGCCTCCATAAAAGTGATTGTTGGAAAATATTTTGCCTTCAAAACTCTTACGCTTAAGGATAACGGGTCCTGATCCCATGACACCCAGCAGGGTTTTCTCTTCCCCCTTTTACTTCCCCACCAAAATTGCCTAATCAAAGATGTGATGCTCTCACAAATACCTCTTGGCAACCTGAAGCAGGACATAGAATAAACCGGAATGGCTTGGGGCACTGCCTTAATCAACACCTCCTTACCTGCATAAGACAGTACCTTCTCCATCCACCCCTTGATTTTCTCCCACACTCTATCCCTCAAGAATTTGAACGTACCATTCTTTGAGTGTCCCACATCCGTGGGCATGCCCAAATATCTGTCGGTTAGCTGCTCATCATGCACATTGAGGGAATTTTTAATAGCATCACGGACCACTTGGGGACACCCTTTGCTGAAGAAAATGGAGGATTTATCATTGTTCACTCTCTGCCCCGAAGCATTACAGTAAGTATCTAACAGGTTTGACACCACTTGTGCCCCCTTAGTACTTGCCCTGAAAAGCAGCAGACTATCATCAGCAAAGAGTAGGTGGTTGACAACTGGTGCTGTCGGTGCCACCTGAACCCCCACAAAAGCTGACGATTGAGGAATGGATTTGATTCGGCATGAAAGACCCTCCGCTGCTATCAAGAAAAGATAAGGAGATATCGGATCTCCCTTGAATACCTCTCGACGGTCTGAACTGTTGCAGTTGCTCTCCATTGAAAATTACTGAAAAGGAAACTGAGGTGATCATCTTCATTACCGTATTTACCCACACAGGGGCACAACCGAGTTTAACCATCATTGCCTTGAGATAGTCCCATTCTAGCCTGTCATAGGCCTTCATCATATCGAGTTTCAACGCACAACTACTGTTACCTTTTGCCTTGCTCCTATTCATGAAATGCAAACATTCATAGGCTGTAATAATATTGTCTGTTATAAGTCTACATGGAACAAAGGCAGATTGTTCTTCTGATATGATCTCTGGCAAGATTTGCTTCAATCTGTTTGCAATCACCTTCGAAGCAATTTTATACAGTACATTGCACAAGCTTATCGGCCTAAATTGAGTTAACAATAATGGGTTCATTACCTTTGGGATTAGCACCAAGAAAGTATCATTGATGCATTCTGGACTCTCTTCCCCTCTAACTATTCTGAGCACCGCGCTGGTCACCTCATTACCACACACATCCCAGTGTCTTTGATAGAAATGAGCTGGAAAGCCATCTGGTCCTGGTGACTTGGTGGGAAACATCTGAAACAGTGATGTTTTCACCTCCTCCTCGGTGTAGTCCGCACACAAGCATCTCATTCATTTCAGGACTGACTTTTTGAGGTACATGATCCAGCACCGATTGCATATTAATTACCCCCTCGGAAGTATACAAATTCTTGTAAAAATGTGTTACCATCTCCTTCAGCTCTTTCGGATCCTCTACCTGGATTCCCAAAGAGTTCATCAACGCCTTTATCATGTTTTTCTTGCGCCTCAAGCTCGCCCTCATATGAAAAAACTTTGTGTTTATATCCCCCGATGTTAGCTACTCTATCCTTGACCTCTGACACCAAAGCAATTCCTCCCTGTGATAGAGTTCCACAAGCCTCTCATTCAGCTTCCTTTCCGCTTGACCCGGACCGGTACGCGCAGGATCATTCCGGATCTTCTCAAGCTCCTCTTTCAAATTTTTCATTTCCTTTCTAACTGAACCGAACGTCCTCCTATCCCAGCCCCCGAGGCTCTTAGATAGGTTCTGAAGCTTCTCTCTTAATTCATCTACTCTATCCGCCGCATCAGCTGAAGTCCATGCAGCAAGTATGGTATCTTTTAAACCCTCATGTGTTTCCCAAGCGACCTCATACCAGAATATCTTGCTCTTTACTTGTCTCGTCTCGTCACCTCTGTTCAGTGCTAGATGAATAGGGCCATGGTCAGATGTGGCAGAGGTAACATGATTAAGGATAGCAAAATGAAACATGGAACACTAGTCGATAGATCCTAGTACTCTATCCAACCTAACTCGAGTATAGGTACCACCCGATACTTTCTTCTCAAAAGTCCAAAATCGACCCTTGAAACCAATGTCCATCAACATGCAAGTATCAATTGTGTCTCAAAAACCTTGTATTTGTGCATTGCTTCGCTGTCCAATACCTTCGTGCTCTTCCAGATGCAATACCTCGTTAAAATCTCCAATACACAACCAAGGGAGAGAGCTCACAGACGATATGTTTTTCATTGTGTCCCATGTTCGGTACCGAAGGTGAGTTTGAGCCTCTCCGTACACAACTGTCAGTCTCCAGGGTTCAAATCCCCCTTCCCGGACTCCACAATCCAGGTGATAATCCGAATAGCCCAAAATTTCAATATCTGTATCATTATTCCAAAACAACCCAATACCTCCACTCCTTCCAACACTGCTAACAGCATAGCTTTTATCAAAACCTATCAAACTAGATAAACTTTCTACTCTTACTTTGTCAACTTGAGTTTCGACTATACAAAGCAAAGTAGGGACAAATTTCTTCGTCATTTCGTGAAGCTCGCGAACTGTCGAGGCTTTGCCCGCACCTCGACAATTCCAGCTGATTATACTCATTGATCCCGGCGGCGCTCCACGTAGGAGCCCGCCGATAGAACATTTTTTGCCTTGTTCCTTTCTTCCTCTTCCCCCGCTTCTTCTTGTTCTGTCTTTGACCTCTTGTTAACTTTCTTGGGTGAAACATACACCGGGGGTAATGGGGGTATGCCCGGTGGTGTCTTCGCAAAAGGAACCACGCCCAACTCCATCGACATCGATCTAGGTTCAGCAGCCTTAGCCAATCCTGCCTGAGAGTTATCCATCGAGTTCCTCTTGTTATTGGCCCTGTTTTCAGAAGCTAGTACTTCCCTAGCATTATGCATGTCACCTTCCAGGTCGTCTTCTTCCTGTGGATCACTTCCAAGTTTGGGGCCCTTGTTTTTTGCTGCTCCTCCCCTGCCTTGATTCATCTCTATGCCTCTGCCTCGTCCCCCTCTTCTACCCCGACCTCCTCGGAAGAAAGATCTTGTTCATTGTTCAAAAAGGGAAAAATAGAAGCCCAGTTCCTTGTTCAAAGGGGGGGAAAACAGAAGCCCAGTTCATGACCCATTGGGTTCTGTACAACCCATCCTATTTGCAATTTATTCAATGACTGATGTCACTATGTCAGATGGCCTATCAATATGTCACGAATTCAGAGCCTCCAGATGACATTTAGGGTTACCTACTCAGTTAATTCAAGCATAAAGTGGACTTGGTCACAAAAGTTAACTATATGCCATGGCCCACATTTGGCACTAAATATGCTAAACATGTTACTCCCCCCGTAAAGAAACATAGGAGCGTTTGGATCACTACTTTAATGATCTAAACACTCATATATTTCTTTACAAAGGGCGTACATAGCTATGTATGATTGTCTCTGCCTTAATGAAATGTGCATCTTCATAGGCACTTTGTATTGATAAATGTCCTTTTATGGATGCAGAAACTCAATAGGAAACTTATGCACATAACTATTTGGATGGTACCTGTTTTAGGAAGGAGAGATCGAACACACTAGCATTCACAGGGTTCGGCTGAACTTATACAGGGAGGGCGAGCCCACGATCACCATCATGGCAAGGCCATGACGAGGAGTGGAGGACGTGCGTGTTGACAGGGGAAAACCACACGCATGTACAGACGCATTCGTACAATACTCAGTACAATACACAACAGTATTCTAACACCCTCCCTCCCCGCAGTCTTGGCGTCGTGGTTGGAGATGCAAAGGCTGGAGTGGAAATCACTAAAGACAGAGCTCGGTAGCCCCTTGGTAATCACGTCGGTGAGTTGCTGCGAGGTTGGGATGTGCATGACGCGGAAGTCACCGAGAGCCACTCGTTCACGGACGAAGAGGATGTCGAGCTCGATGTGCTTGGTGCGGCGGTGATGGACGGGATTGCTCAAAAGGTAGACGGCGGAGACGTTGTCGCAGTAGATGATAGTCGCCACGCGCACCGTGCACCGGAATTCACTGAGGAGTTGTCGGAGCCAGATGCATTCCGCAACGGCGTTTGCAACACCGCGGTATTCCGCCTCAGCGCTGGAGTGGAAGACAGTGGCTTGCCACTTAGACGACCAGGAAACAATTGCGTCCCCGAGGACGACGCAGAAGCCGGAGGTCGATCGCCTGGTGTCGGGGTAGCCGGCCCAGTCGACATCGGTATAGGCACAGAGATCCAGCGACGCGGACGCCCAAAGGTGAGGTCCAAGCGAGAGCGTCCCACGTACGTAGCGCAGCACACGCTTGAGCATCGCATTGTGGCACTCACGCGGGTCATGCATGTGGAGGCAGACTTGTTGGATGGCGTAAGAGAGCTCCGGCCTGGTGATGGTCAGGTACTATAGAGCACCAGCCAGGCTGCGGTACTGAGTAGGATCGTCGATGCGAGGCCCATCGGCGGAGGGTAGCTTGGCCTTGGTGTCCATCGGAGTGGGAGAAGGCGTGAAATTGTCCATGCCAGCATGCTCCAAGATGTCTTCCGTGTACTGGGACTGGGATAGGAAGAAGCTAGAGCGCGTCCGTGTGACATGGATGCCGAGGAAGTAGTGCAAGGCACCAAGGTCCTTCATGGCGAATTCCCTAGTGAGGCGCACGATCACTTGCCGGAGAAGCGCGCCGGAGGAGGCGGTGAGGACGATATCGACGATGTAGAGCAGTAGATGATCCTACTATATTAGCTCGCGTCCCTCCTCCCCGGCGCCAAACCCTAGCCCCTCTCCTTCGTTTCCCCTCACACTCCCCTCCTCCAGATCCAAGGCAACCGAGCACGCCCACCGCTAGGTCATCGCCATGGACGAGGTCACCGGCCTCCCCTCTCCGTTCTGAGATGTCCGGCAGCTCCGTCGCGGTCGCTTTCCTCCTCCTCGTACATGGGATCGAGCCGGGACGGCTCCGCAGTACCGCCCTGACCCCTTTGACCACCTCGGAACGCCACTGTGACGTCTGCCTCCTCTACTCTGTCGGCGGGCTTACTCCACTCCAACCGCCTGCTGCTCCTAAACCTCCCACCGAGCCACCGTGTGCTCCTAGGTGAGCACCCTGTCCATCCCCTTTCTGATGGGGAACGTTGCAGAAAATAAAAAAAAATTACGCTTCACCAAGATCAATATATGGAGTTCATCTAGCAATAAGAGAGATGAGTGCATCTACACACCCTTGTAGATCGCGAGCGGAAGCGTTCAAGAGAACGGGGTTGAGGGAGTTGTACTCGTCGTGATCCAAATCACCGATGATCCTAGTGCTGAACGGACAACACCTCCGCATTCAACACACGTACGGTTGGGGAAGACATCTCCTCCTTCTTGATCCAGCAAGGGAGAAGGAGAGGTTGATGGAGATCCAGTAGCACGACGGCGTGGTGGTGGATGCAGCAGCGATCTCGGCAGGGCTTCGCCAAGCACTACGAGAGGGAGATGTGTTGCGGAGGGAGAGAGAGGCGCCAGGAGCATGGGGTGCGCAGCCCTCCCTCCCTCCTCTTTATATAGGGCCCCTAGGGAGGGCGCCGGCCCCAGGAGATCCAATCTCCAAGGGGGGGCGGCGGCCAAGGGGGTGGCTTGCCCCCCAAGCCAAGTGGAGGCGCCCCCACCCCTAGGGTTTCCAACCCTAGGCACAGGGGGCCCAGGGGGGGCACACCAGCCCACCAGGGGCTGGTTCCCCTCCCACTTCAGCCCATGGGGCCCTCCGGGATAGGTAGCCCCACCCGGTGGACCCCCAGGACCCTTCCGGTGGTCCCGGTACAATACCGGTGACCCCTGAAACTTTCCCGATGGCCGAAACTGGACTTCCTATATATAATTCTTCACCTCCGGACCATTCCGGAACTCCTCGTGACGTCCAGGATCTCATCCGGGACTCTGAAAAACTTTCGGGTTACTGCATACTAATATCTCTACAACCCTAGCATCACCGAACCTTAAGTGTGTAGACCCTACGGGTTCGGGAGACACGCAGACATGACCGAGATGACTCTCCGGTCAATAACTAACAGCGGGATCTGAATACCCATGTTGGCTCCCACATGCTCTTCGATGATCTCATCGGATGAAACACGATGTCGAGGATTCAAGTAACCCCGTATACAATTCCCTTTGTCAATCGGTACGTTACTTGCCCGAGATTCGATCGTCGGTATCCCAATACCTCTTCAATCTCGTTACCGGCAAGTCACTTTACTCGTACTATAATGCATGATCCCGTGACCAAACACTTGGTCACTTTGAGCTCATTATGATGATGCATTACCGAGTGGGCCCAGAGATACCTCTCCGTCATACAGAATGACAAATCCCAGTCTTGATCTGTGTCAACCCAACAGATACTTTCGGGGATACCTGTAATATACCTTTATAGTCACCCAGTTACGTTGTGGCCTTTGGTACACCCAAAGCACTTCTACGGTATCCGGGAGTTACACGATCTCATGGTCTAAGGAAAAGATACTTGACATTGGAAAAGCTCTAGCAAACGAACTACACGATCTTGTGCTATGCTTAGGATTGGGTCTTGTCCATCACATCATTCTCCTAATGATGTGATCCCGTTATCAACGACATCCAATGTCCATAGTCAGGAAACCATGACTATCTGTTGATCAACGAGCTAGTCAACTAGAGGCGTACTAGGGACATGTTGTGGTCTATGTATTCACACATGTATTACGATTTCTGGATAACACAATTATAGCATGAATAAAAGACAATTATCATGAAGAAGGAAATATAATAATAATCATTTTATTATTGCCTCTAGGGCATATTTCCAATAGTCTCCCACTTGCACTAGAGTCAATAATCTAGTTACATTGTGATGAATCGAACACCCATAGAGTTCTGGTGTTGATCATGTTTTGCTCGCGGAAGAGCTTTAGTCAACGGATCTGCGACATTCAGATCCGTATGCACTTTGCAAATATCTATGTCTCCATCTTGAACATTTTCACGAATGGAGTTGAAGCGACGCTTGATGTGCCTGGTCTTCTTGTGAAACCTGGGCTCCTTGGCAAGGGCAATAGCTCTAGTGTTGTCACAGAAGAGAGTGATCGGCCCCGACGCATTGGGTATGACTCCTAGGTCGGTGATGAACTCCTTCATCCAGATTGCTTCATGCGCTGCCTCCGAGGTTGCCATGTACTCCGCTTCACATGTAGATCCCGCCATGACGCTCTGCTTGCAACTGCACCAGCTTACTGCCCCTCCATTCAAAATATACACGTATCCGGTTTGTGACTTGGAGTCATCCAGATCTGTGTCGAAGCTAGCGTCGACGTAACCCTTTACGACGAGCTCTTCGTCACCTCCATAAACGAGAAACATATCCTTAGTCCTCTTTAGGTACTTCAGGATATTCTTGACCGCTGTCCAGTGTTCCTTGCCAGGATTACTTTGGTACCTTCCTACCAAATTTACGGCAAGGTTTACATTAGGTCTGGTACACAACATGGCATACATAATAGACCCTATGGCTGAGGCATAGGGGATGACACTCATCTCTTCTATATCTTTTGCCGTGGTCGGGCATTGAGCCGAGCTCAATCTCACACCTTGCAATACAGGCAAGAACCCTTTCTTGGACTGATCCATATTGAACTTCTTCAATATCTTATCAAGGTATGTGCTTTGTGAAAGACCTATGAGGCGTCTCGATCTATCTCTATAGATCTTGATGCCTAATATGTAAACAGCTTCTCCAAGGTCCTTCATTGAAAAACACTTATTCAAGTGGGCCTTAATGCTGTCCAAAAGTTCTATATCATTTCCCATCAAAAGTATGTCATCCACATATAGAATGAGAAATGCTACAGAGCTCCCACTCACTTTCTTGTAAACGCAGGCTTCTCCATAAGTCTGCATAAACCCAAACGCTTTGATCATCGCATCAAAGCGAATGTTCCTACTCCGAGATGCTTGCACCAGCCCATAAATGGATCGCTGGAGTTTGCATACCTTGTTAGCATTCTCTGGATCGACAAAACCTTCCGGTTGCATCATATACAGTTCTTCCTTAAGATAGTCGTTAAGGAATGCCGTTTTAACGCCATTTGCCATATCTCATAATCATAGTATGCGACAATTGCTAACATGATTCGGATGGACTTCAGCTTCGCTACGGGAGAGAAAGTCTCATCATAGTCAATCCCTTGAACTTGCCGATAACCCTTAGCGACAAGTCAAGCTTTATAGATGGTAACATTACCATCCGCGTCCGTCTTCTTCTTAAAGATCCATTTATTTTCTATCGCTCGCCGATCATCGGGCAAGTCTGTCAAAGTCCATAATTTGTTTTCATACATGGATCCTATCTCAGATAGCATGGCTTCAAGCCATTTGTTGGAATCTGGTCCCGCCATCGCTTCTTCATAGTTCGAAGGTTCACCATTGTCTAACAACATGATTTCCAGGATAGGGTTGCCATACCACTCTGGTGTGGAACATGTCCTTGTGGACCTACGAAGTTCAGTAGGAACTTGATCCGAAGTACCTTGATCATCATCATTAATTTCCTCTCCAGTCGGTGTAGGCACCACAGGAACATTTTCCTGAGCTGAACTACTTTCCAGTTCAAGAGGTAGTACTTCATTGAGTTCTACTTTCCTCCCACTTACTTCTTTCGAGAGAAACTCTTTCTCCAGAAAGGACCCGTTCTTGGCAACAAAGATATTGCCTTCGGATCTAAGGTAGAAGGTATACCCAATGGTTTCCTTAGGGTATCCAATGAAGATGCATTTTTCCGACTTGGGTTCGAGCTTTTCAGGTTGAAGTTTCTTGACATAAGCATCGCATCCCCAAACTTTTAGAAACGACAGCTTAGGTTTCTTCCCAAACCATAATTCATACGGTGTCGTCTCAACGGATTTAGACGGTGCCCCATTTAATGTGAATGTAGTTGTCTCTAGAGC
This sequence comes from Triticum timopheevii, assembly GCA_963921465.1. Lineage (NCBI taxonomy): Eukaryota > Viridiplantae > Streptophyta > Magnoliopsida > Poales > Poaceae > Triticum > Triticum timopheevii. The sequence goes on along the minus strand of OY997266.1, from coordinate 498,764,057 downwards.
GTATCCCCAAAATGACAGCGGTAAATCGGTGAGTGACATCATAGATCGCACCATATCCAATAGAGTGCGATTACGATGTTCAGACACATCATTACGCTGAGGTGTTCCAGGCGGCGTGAGTTGTGAAACAATTCCATATTTCCTTAAGTCCGTACCAAATTCGTGACTTAAATATTCTCCTCCACGATCTGATCGCAAGAACTTTATTTTTCGGTCACGTTGATTCTCTACCTCATTCTGAAATTCCTTGAACTTTTCAAAGGTCTCAGACTTGTGTTTCATCAAGTAGACATACCCATATCTACTTAAGTCATCAGTGAGAGTGAGAACATAACAATATCGTCCGCGAGCCTCAACGCTCATTGGACCGCACACATCAGTATGTATGATTTCCAATAAGTTGGTTGCTCGCTCCATTGTTCCGGAGAACAGAGTCTTGGTCATTTTGCCCATGAGGCATGGTTCGCATGTGTCAAATGATTCATAATCGAGAGACTCTAAAAGTCCATCAGCATGGAGCTTCTTCATGCGCTTGACACCAATGTGACCAAGGCGGCAGTGCCACAAGTATGTGGGACTATCGTTATCAACCTTACATCTTTTGGTATTCACGCTATGAATATTTGTAACATCACGTTCGAGATTCATCAAGAATAAACCATTGACCAGCGGGGCATGACCATAAAACATATCTCTCATATAAATAGAACAACCATTATTCTCGGATTTAAATGAGTAGCCATCTTGTATTAAACGAGATCCAGATATAATGTTCATGCTCAAAGCTGGCACTAAATAACAATTATTGAGGTTTAAAACTAATCCCGTAGGTAAATGTAGAGGTAGCGTGCCGACGGCGATCACATCGACCTAGGAACCATTCCCGACGCGCATCGTCACCTCGTCCTTCGCCAGTCTCCGCTTATTCCGCAGCTCCTGCTTTGAGTTACAAATATGAGCAACCGCACCGGTATCAAATACCCAGGAGCTACTACGAGTACTGGTAAGGTACACATCAATTACATGTATATCACATATACCTTTAGTGTTGCCGGCCTTCTTGTCCGCTAAGTATTTGGGGCAGTTCCTCTTCCAGTGACCCTTCCCTTTGCAATAAAAGCACTCAGTCTCAGGCTTGGGTCCATTCTTTGGCTTCTTCCCGGCAACTGGTTTACCGGGCACGACAACTTCCTTGCCGTCCTTCTTGAAGTTCTTCTTACCCTTGCCTTTCTTGAACTTAGTGGTTTTATTGACCATCAACACTTGATGTTACTTTTTGATTTCCACCTCTGCTGACTTCAGCATTGAAAATACTTCAGGAATAGTTTTCACCATCCCCTGCATATTGTAGTTCATCACAAAGCTCTTGTAGCTAGGTGGGAGCGACTGAAGGATTCTGTCAATGACCGCCTCGTCCGGGAGGTTAATGTCCAGCTGGGACAAGCGGTTGTGCAACCCAGACATTTTGAGTATGTGCTCACTGACAGAACTATTTTCCTCCATCTTACAACTATAGAACGTGTCGGAGACTTCATATCTCTCAACCCGGGCATGAGCTTGGAAAACCATTTGCAGCTCCTCGAACATCTCATATGCTCCGTGTTGCTCAAAACGCTTTTGGAGCCCCGGTTCTAAGCTGTAAAGCATGCCACACTGAACAAGGGAGTAATCATCAGCACATGACTGCCAAGCGTTCATAACGTCTTGGTTCTCTGGGATGGGTGCTTCACCTAGCGGTCCTTCTAGGACATATGCTTTCTTGGCAGCTATGAGGATGATCCTCAGGTTCCGGACCCAGTCCGCATAGTTGCTGCCATCATCTTTCAGCTTGGTTTTCTCTAGGAACGCGTTGAAGTTGAGGTTGACATGAGCGTTGGCCATTTGATCTACAAGACATTTCGCAAAGGTTTTTAGACTAAGTTCATGATAATTAAGTTCATCTAATCAAATTATTTAATGAACTCCCACTCAGATTAGACATCCCTCTAGTCGTCTAAGTGATACATGATCCGAGTCAACTAGGCCGTGTCCGATAATCACGTGAGACGGACTAGTCATCATCGGTGAACATCTCCATGTTGATCGTATCTTCCATACGACTCATGTTCGACCTTTCGGTCTCTTGTGTTCCGAGGCCATGTCTGTACATGCTAGGCTCGTCAAGTTAACCTAAATGTTTTTCATGTGTAAATCTGTCTTACACCCGTTGTATGTGGACGTTGGAATCTATCACACCCGATCATCACGTGGTGCTTCGAAACAACGAACTTCCGCAACAACGCACAGTTAGGGGGAACACTTTCTTGAAATTATTATGAGGGACCATCTTATTTACTACCGTCGTTCTAAGCAAATAAGATGCAAAAACATGATAAACATCACATGCAATCAAATAGTGACATGATATGGCCAATATCATATAGCTCCTTTGATCTCCATCTTCGGGGCGCCATGATCATCTTCGTCACCGGCATGACACCATGATCTCCATCATCATGATCTCCATCATCGTGTCTCCATGAAGTTGCTCGCCAACTATTACTTCTACTACTATGGCTAACGGTTTAGCAATAAAGTAAAGTAATTACATGGCGTTTAATCATTGACACGCAGGTCATACAATAATTAAGACAACTCCTATGGCTCCTGCCGGTTGTCATACTCATCGACATGCAAGTTCTGATTCCTATTACAAGAACATGATCTCATACATCACATATATATCATTCATCACAACTTTTGGCCATATCACATCACAAGGCATATGCTGCAAAAACAAGTTAGACGTCCTCTAATTGTTGTTGCATGTTTTTACGTGGCTGCAATAGGGTTCTAGCAAGAACATTTTCTTACCTACGTGAAAGCCACAATGTGATATGCCAATTTCTATTTACCCTTCATAAGGACCCTTTTCATCGAATCCGCTCCAACTAAAGTGGGAGAGACAGACACCCGCTAGCCACCTTATGCAACTAGTGCATGTCAGTCGGTGGAACCTGTCTCACGTAAGCGTACGTGTAAGGTCGGTCCGGGCCGCTTCATCCCACGATGCCGCCGAAGCAAAATAAGACTAGTAGTGGCAAGAAAATTGACAACATCTACGCCCACAACAGATTTGTGTTCTATTCGTGCAAAGAAACTACGCATAGACCTAGCTCATGATGCCATTGATGGGGAACGTTGCAGAAAATAAAAAAATTCTACACTTCACCAAGATCAATCTATGGAGTTCATCTAGCAATGAGAGAGAGGAGTGCATCTACATACCCTTGTAGATCGCGAGCGGAAGCGTTCAAGAGAACGGGGTTGAGGGAGTCGTACTCGTTGTGATCAAAATCACCGATGATCCTAGTGCTGAACGGACAACACCTCCGCGTTCAACACACGTACGGTTGGGGAAGACATATCCTCCTTCTTGATCCAGCAAGGGGGAAGGAGAGGTTGATGGATATCCAGCAGCACGATGGCGTGGTGGTGGATGCAGCAGTGATCTCGGCAAGGCTTCGCCAAGCACTACAAGAGGGAGAGGTGTTGCGGATGGAGAGGGAGGCGCCAGGAGCATGGGGTGCGTAGCCCTCCCTCCCCCCTCTTTATATAGGGCCCCTAGGGGGGGCTTCGGCCCCAGGAGATCTAATCTCCAAGGGGGGGCAGCGGCCAAGGGGGTGGCTTGGCCCCCAAGCCAAGTGGAGGCGCCCCCACCCCTAGGGTTTCCAACCCTAGGCGCAGGGGGGCCCAAGGGGGGGCGCACCAGCCCACCAGGGGCTGGTTCCCCTCCCACTTCAGCCCATGGGGCCCTCCGGGATAGGTGGCCCCACCCGGTGGACCCCCGGGACCCTTCTGGTGGTCCCGGTACAATACTGGTGACCCCTGAAACTTTCCCGATGGCCGAAACTGGACTTCCTATATATAATTCTTCACCTCTGGACCATTCCAGAACTCCTCGTGACGTTCGGGATCTCATCCGGGACTGCAAACCAAATTTCGTGTTACTGCATACTAATATCTCCACAACCCTAGCGTCACCGAACCTTAAGTGTGTAGACTCTACGGGTTCGGGAGACACGCAGACATGACCGAGACGACTCTCTGGTCAATAACCAACAGCGGGATCTGGATACACATGTTGGCTCCCACATGCTCCTCGATGATCTCATCGGATGAACCACGATGTCGAGGATTCAAGTAACCCCGTATATAATTCCCTTTGTCAATCGGTACGTTACTTGCCCGAGATTCGATCGTCGATATCCCAATACCTCGTTCAATCTTGTTACCGGCAAGTCACTTTACTCGTACTCTAATGGATGATCCCTTGACCAAACACTTGGTCACTTTGAGCTCATTATGATGATGCATTACCGAGTGGGCCCAGAGATACCTCTCTGTCATACGGAGTGACAAATCCCAGTCTTGATCCGTGTCAACCCAACAAATAATTTTGGAGATACCTGTAGCATACCTTTATAGTCACCCAGTTACGTTGTGACGTTTGGTACACCCAAAGCACTTCTACGGTATCCGGGAGTTACACGATCTCATGGTCTAAGGAAAAGATACTTGACATTGGAAAAGCTGTTGCAAACGAACTACACGATCTTGTGCTATGCTTAGGATTGGGTCTTGTACATAACATCATTCTCCTAATGATGTGATCCCGTTATCAACGACATCCAATGTTCATAGTCAGGAAACCATGACTATCTGTTGATCAACGAGCTAGTCAACTAGAGGCTTACTAGGGACATGTTGTGGTCTATGTATTCACACATGTATTATGATTTCCGGATAACACAATTATAGCATGAATAAAAGACAATTATCATGAACAAGGAAATATAATAATAATAATCATTTTATTATTGCCTCTAGGGCATATTTCCAACACTTTCTCCTCTACTCCTCGTCGTAGGCCGTAGCCATAGACCGTTGCTGCACCTGCTCCGTAGTCGTCGTGGCCACACCCGCCGGTGAGCTCAGCCGACAACGGCTTCATGCTCAGCTCGCTCCTTGCAGCCTAGCATCGTTAGCCACTTGTCGTGCCGTGCCCCGCAGCACCGTCCTCACTGTCGCCCGAGATGGCCGCCTCCCGTGCCCGACAATCCCCCTGCCGCTGCCCTGCTGCCACGTCCCTGCCTGCGTGCGCCGGTCCGCTTGTGCCGCGGCCACCCTCGCCCACCCGTGCCGCGCGCCCGCCAAGGCTACTACTGCCCGGGCCACGCCTTGCTCGCCTGCTACTTGCCTATTGTGCTGCTGCGTTGCATGCTGCTGCTGCTCCTAGCTGCCGCGGCTGCTACGCTACTTCTACTGCCGCTGCTACGTATACTGCTACTGCGGCTTGCTGCCGCCGCCGCCTGCTGCTCGCCTGGTCGTGCCCCGTGCGCGCCCACTCGTGCATGCCCGTGCCCGCTGCCGCCCACGACTGCCCGCAGCCGCCTGCGCCCGTAAGCGTGCGTCCCCTGCTACTCTGTTGCCGCTGTTCTGCTGAAGCTACATAGCTGCTGTTGAGTGCTACTGTAGATGCTACTAGCTAGCTTTGCTAAAACTGCAATGACTAACCCACTAGACAGCCCCTAAACTGTAGCAAAACAACTACTAACCAGCCAAAATAAAATATGAGTAGAAAGTATACATGACAAACTCCATTTTATCCCACTAGACCAAATCCTTTTTATGCATGGATTAATTCCTGCGAAAATCACAAAGTTCAATGTCTTGTTAATAGAAAAACCAAAAAACAGCTTTATTTTCATAGCTACTTTAGTGCTGTTGCTGATCAAGCAAATGAACTCTAATATGGATGTAATTGGTACTAACATGTAGATCATGGAAAAATGTTCAAAATTGATATAAGGCACAAAATCATAGGAGGTACAGATCCATAGTTGCAGCCTTTTGAAAACAGCTAAGTGATGTTTAAAAAACGGACGAATTCTCAGACAGTGAAATTTCAGGGATTTTCCAGGTATTGCTAAATATTTGAAAAATCTTACAAAATAAACCATAACTTGGATGAAAAAGTTTTCTACATGAAAGTTGCTCAAAACGACGAGACTAATCTGAATATGTGGTCCGTTCGTCTGCCACGTGTCCCTAGCATAGCAAACATGCAACCGTCCCCCTCCGTTTCATCTGTCCAAAAATGCCAAACTCCGGGAAAACCTTCCAGGATGTTATCCCACTTCACTAGTATCATGTAGCACAGCGTTAGAACACCCCTAGCCTGCGTGTTACCCCGTCATACATCTGTGTTGCATCTGTTGCATTATATTTATTGTTGCTTCCCCCTCTTCTCTCCGGTAGACCCCGAGACCGCTGTTGATGCCACTGTGATCGATTACGTCACCGATGACACTTCTTCCATTTCAGCGGAGCTTCCAGGCAAGCCCCCCCTTTGATCACACCGATATAGCTCATTCTATTCTCTCATGCTTGCATTAGATTTTGCTACTGTATTTGATTGCTCCTATTCTGATGCATAGCCTGCTTTTGTACCTGCTGTTGTACCTTACCTGCTTATCCTAAACTGCTTAGTATAGGTTGGCTAGTGATCCATCAGTGACCCCCACCTTGTCCTTGTTTCCCCTGCTTCATCATCAACGACTCGATCAACGTGATCGACGACTAGAGCCTGACATCTCACATCACACCACGCCCCTTTTGTTGCTCGACTCTGCAGAGTTACCATCGAGTGTTGAGGGTGATACCTCACACATCACTCCTGATGAGATCTTTGTAGTGTTGCTATTTGGTCATGGTCATCGAGGGTGATTCCTCCTTAACCACTTCCGATATGACTGTCGTGCAACCCCTCAAGTGTGAACCTTGAGGGTGGTTCCTCTTAGGTTCACCTTGATGATTACATCGAGTGGAATCCACCGAGGGTGATTCCTTGGGTTTTCCCCTTGATGTTTGAACACACGGTTACTTTGACTTACTTGAGACCTTGGTGAAAGTCGGGCGGGCCCGGAGAGCACCCGAGGAGTTACGATGGCGGCTGGCTGTTTAGCTGTATCACCCGAGAGGGGGTGATAGCTCCGCACTTGTCCTGACAGCCGTCACTTCTTTTTAATAATGCACTAACATGTTTGGTTATTTGTTCTGAGTTGGCCTTTGGCCTTTACGCACCAACCACCACGCGAGAATAGTTATGGGCCTCGACGTCGTGGTATCAGCCGAAGCTTTGTCAAACGTCCAGTTCAGCAGTGCGACACGGCTGGGCCAGCACCATCCTGCAGTGGTGGATCCTGGACCCGCCCTGTATGCAACGACCCGGAGTGCAACGGGCGATGGGCCCAGACCCCGGAGTGCTTAGGAGGTAGACTGGCGGGGACCTCTATGTTGAGCCTAGGTAGGGCTACGACGTGTTGATCTTTTGAGGCCGGGCATTGACCCAGAAAAGTGTGTCCGGCCAGAGTGATCGAGTGTGTTGGAAAACATGGTGCACCCCTACAGGGAAGATTATCTATTAATAGTCGTGTCCACGGTAACGGACGTTCAGACTTATATCCTTATCTTATATAACTAGAAATGGATACTTGATACTTGTGATGGATATGTGGCTCCGGGATTGCTTTCTCGCAGGGAGTCGAGGAAGGATCTCTGGGCACTAATTCTACAACATGCTTGTTAATTATAAACGGCTATTCTTTACTCTTCTACATGATGCAAGATGCGTGGAGCTGCTTGAAGATGCTAGTCTTCGATAGGCTAGGCCTTCCCCCTATTCTGGCATTCTGCAGTTCAGTCCACAGATACAAACCTTCCATTTGATACTAATGCATACTTAGTATAGATCTTATGCTTGCGAGTACTTTGGATGAGTACTCACGGTCGCCTTTCTCCCCTTTCCCCCCTTCTTCCTTCTTTCTGGTTGTCGCAACCAGATGGTGGATCCCAAGAGCAAGATGATGCCACCCCCACCGACTACTGCTACTACCCAGAGGGTGCCTACTACTACGTGGAGCCCACCGATGACCAGGAGTAGTTAGGAGGTCCCAGGCAAGAGGCCTTGCCTCTTCGGTCGTTGATGTTTGTGCTAGCCTTCTTAAGGCAAAACTTGTTTAACTTATGTCTGCACTCAGATATTGTTGCTTCCGCTAACTCGCTTGTGTATCGAGCTTTTATATTCGAGCCCTCGAGGCCCCTGGCTTGTAATATGAAGCTTGTATGTCTTTATTTTGTGTTTAGAGTTTTTTTGTGATATCTTCCCATGAGTCCCTAATCTTGATCGTACACGTTTGCGTGTATGATTAGTGTACGGTTGAATCGGGGGTGTCACAAACACCCTGAGCAGGGAGTAGTCAGGAGCGGTGCCGAGCAGCAGTTCATGCGGTGACCGCGGCGACGTGCCTGAGCAGGGTTTATAGTTAAGGAGTAGGATGGTTGTGGAAAGGGCTTCAACTCAGAAGCACGCCGGCATCGCGACATGGAGAAGCAGCGAGCGAACACTGTCGTTGAGGGTTCGAAGAACGCGCTCTGCTTTGTCGTTCTGTTGGCTTGTATAAGGGCACGAGAGACGGAAGATGGTGCCGTGTTGAGTGAGAAGAGAGCGAAGGGGGAGGTTATCGAATTCCTAACCATTATCAGTCTATATGGAAAGAATGGGGCGCTCAAGTTGTGTCTTAACATACGCATAAAAGGCAGAAAGACCAGCGATGACTTCAGACTTGTTGCGAATTGGAAATGTCCAGACGTAATGAGTACAACTATCAAGCACCACGAGATAATACTGAAACCTTGAAACGCTACTAACAGGCGATGTCCAAAGATCTAAATGCAGAATCTGAAAAGGGAAATAGCTACGGTGTGGCGAGTCGGAGAACAGCAGGCGTGCGTGCTTGCCCAGATGACACGCACGACAGTTGTGGCTTGACGATGGACGACAGGTGAATGGAGTGTGATGGAGCGCTCGCCGAGCAGCCTCTTCTCCAGGGTGCCCAAGCCGTTGGTGCCAGAGCTCAACGGTTGCGATGCCAGCGAAGGGAGGAGCGGGGCTGGAAGATGAGCCATAGGTCACACGGTAGAGATCACCAGTAGAATCACATCCCAGAATCGCCTGGCGGGTGCGGATGTCCTTGACAGAAAAGCCAAATTTGTCAAACTCAACTGTAACTGGATTTTCACGAATGAGCTTACGAACAGACAGTAAGTTTTTGAGAATGGAGGGGGAAAGAAGAACGTTGCGGAGGCAGAGAGGACTGGTGGTGGTGACGAGAGAACCGTGGCCTATGTGGGTGACCGAGATGTAGTCACCACTGCGCACGACGATCTGAAGAGAATTAGAAGGATGCAGGGAGTGGAGGTTACCCGAGTTCGAGGTCATGTGCGCCGTCGCACCGCTGTCCATGTACCAGTCCGAGGTGCTCCTAGATGGCGGAGAGGACGTGGACGCGGTGTGGAGAGCAGTCTGCAGTGCCCCCATGTTCCACGGCTGCGGCGGCGGAAGCTGGGGCCCGGTGCTGGAGCTCGCACCAAGATTGCCGTAGGAGTAGCCTGGAGCAGCATAGGGGAAGTAGCTGTATGGGTTGGGAGGCGGTGGTGCGAGCCCAGCGAGGTATGCCTACTGGTGTGGAATGCCAAGGCGAGGGCCGAGGACGCTAGCGCTCGGAGCACGCCATGGCATGGACCACGCCTGGACCATGCCTGTCCAGGAGTTGGCACCGGGCGCGGCACCTGGGAGGGCCGCTGGTGGTGCTGGTGGTGTGGTAGGGTTAGCCCCCCCCCCCCCCCCCCGGAACCCCGACCCCGACGACGACCATGCCCGCGCCAACGCCCAGAGTCTGCAGGTAGGCAAGGGGCAGGAGCTGGCGCTGCTGGACGCGACATGGGCGCCAGAGTCGGCACGTGCGCTGCAAGGAGAGCGTGCGCAGACTGCTGGCGCATGGACTGCTCCGCATGGTGTTCCTCAAGGAGGAGGAAGGAACGGGCCTGCAGAAACGTCGGCAGCGGGACACGGGGGTGAGGTGAGGAATGGCATGGTGGTACCATGCACCGAGCCCGCGTAGCATGTTGAAGAGCTGCTGCGTGTCGGTGATGTTCTACTCGAGGTCGTGGAGTTGGTCGGTGAAGGATTTGAGGCGGGCGCAGTACTGCATGATGGTGAGGTCGCCTTGGACGACGGCGTGGTACTCGGCGTCGAGGTAGACTGCGCGTGGGAGCTGGTTTTCGCGAAAGATGCTCTCGATCGCAGACAGGGCATGGACGCCATGTCTTCTGATTGCATCATGGCATCGATGAGCTTCGGCGATATGGTGGCATACAACCAGTGCATGATGCAGTGATCGACCATGTCCCACTCCGGGTCACGGTGCCAGCGGAGAGGAATGGCCTCGGCGAGGATGTGCTCACGCACACCAAACATGCTGACGACGGTGTTGAAGAACCGGTGCCACTGGGTGTAGTTGCCACCGTGGAGGTCCAGAACGACGGACACATGATGGAGAATGTTGATTGTCTGAAGGACCGACAAGGGGAAGGCGCGTAGGGCAAGCGGCGCCGGGGCGATGGCTGTGGCGGCGGCAACCGCGGTGGCATCTAGGAGGATGGTGTCGCGCAGGACGCTGTTGCCAGGGGCATCGCCAGCGGCGTCGCACAGAACGCTGTCGCTGTCGTGGGAGGAACGAGGAGAAGAGACGGGGTTGGTGTCCATGGCAGCGGAAGATGGAATATCTGATACCATGTTCGAGGAAGGAGAGATCGAACGCACTAGCATTCACAGGGTTCGACTAAACTTATACAGGAAGGGCGAGCCCACCATCACCATCATGGCAAGGCCATGACGAGGAGTGGAGGACGTGCGTGTTGAGAGGGGAAAACCACACACACGTACAGACGCACTCGTACAATACTCAGTACAATACACAACATTATTCTAACAGTACCCTTGCTCTTTTGGCCCCTTTTCAGGTAGTTAAATTCTGAATTGATCCTGTCAATGTAAATCAACATCTTGGTATTGAATATTAATTATTTATAATTTATACAGCTCAGGAAGGTATGCTCCTTTCCTTGCTGCACTTCCGTCTGGGATTAATATTATTAGGACTCTTCTATTGGGGCTAGGAATAAGGAAAAATGAAGCGGTAGTCAAAATATTGAGTCAATCTGAAGACCAGAGGTTGAACACTTACATATGCCAACTTTTGGTTATTTAATGGAAAAACTAACGCCCACACGTGTGGGCATTTGCACATCGCCCACACGCCTCCAACACCACTCATTTTGCCACGTATGAACGGATGACATCAGCAGATTTTTTTTTGGTTTTCGGCTTAAAAATGTTTTATCTCCTAATTAAATAAGCGAATTAAGAAATCTGTTTTCACCATTAAATCCGTCTTGACGAGATCTTCAAAACTAGACCCCATGTTGATATGTTTCGACGAAAATTTTTTTGCCCAAAAATTGCCATGATGTTTACACTGTAGTTGCCATAGTGCTTAAACTAAAGTTGCCATGTGGCAATTTTAGTTTGTAGATCATGGCAATTTTAGTTTTTCGATGATGGAAATTCCAGTACTTTGACCATGAAATTATTTTTTTGTATGAACCATAGCAATTTTAAGTGCATGTATCATGACAATTTTAATTTATGGTGCATGGCAAGTCTAGTTTCTTAATTCCTCGTTTTTTAATATGTCAAAATTTACTTTTAAATGTAGAAGAAAATAGTTGAAACATATCATGGCAACTTCAGTGTAAACATCATAGCAATTCATGTGCAATAGACATGGCAACTTTTAACCTAAAAAAATCATCGAAATACATTGATATGAGATCTAGTTTCGAAGATCTCGTCGCGAGGAATTTAATGGTGAAAATGGATCTTCAATCGGATTTTTCATTTAAGAGATAAAACATTTTAAAAACAGAAAATCGAAAAAGATTTCCACATGCATGCATGCGGTGACATGGCGTAGTCTGTGTGCTATAAGGCATGTGGGCGGGTTTGGCTCCCACCACACGTGTGGACTTTAAACACAGGGAATTTTCCATTTTACCTATTTTTGCTATTAAACACAGGGAATTTCTCAAGGCACCACTATACTATGTTACTGCTATAACTTTCATCACGTTTGTATTATGGAGAACATCTCCGATTGCTATAGCAATTATCTGCAACTTATGCGCTGGAGATGGTATATATGGGCATATATCTGCATTGGTCACCAATTTGTTGCCTCCCTTCACGCCATGGCTGGAAATGAAAGTAGTTTTTTTGACCCATTGTTTATGTTGTTCTATATGCTTCCAGGTGTAGCAAACATAGTTGGGAGACTTTTAGGGAAAGAAAAGCTTCCATACAACCCCAACAAGTCATATGCTGGAAGCATAGCAATGGCTGTGGGTGGTTTCTTGGCTTCAATTGTGTAATTACTTAATGAGTCATGTTACCTGCTTTCCCCCCTTATACGTGATTTGCTTAATCTTCATTGTCATATTGTCCAGGTGCATGCATTACTTTCACACTTTTGGTTTCATTGAGGAAAGTTGGTACATGGCATTGGGCTTCCTTTTGGTCTCTATAGCCACATCCCATCAGCACTGAACTGGATGACAATTTAACTGTTCCTCTCGCATCAGTCCTGGTTGGTAGCCTCATTCTATGATGTTTAGCGCCAAAGGAAAAATGATGTGATGTTTCTTTCCATCATGTAACAAGATTATCGACAAGTATGTGAGATAAAGGGAGCAACTATTTGACCATTTCTCAGTGAGGCAACCCAACACAAATTTGCATTTATTTGATACTGCGGGGGTAGATGGGCTTGTTAGATGTGTATAGTTCCTTTTCTGTTTATCCCCATTGTATAAGGTGTTTCTTGCACTTTACCTCATATGTATATGTATTATCCTTTGGCCCTCCTGTGAATTTAGTTGCTTATTATCCAACATGGTATCAGATGCTAGGTTAGCTTCTCCCCTGCACGCTGCAACTCCGTGCGTTTTCCATTTCCGCCACCGCTGCTGCTAGTTTCTATCTGGATTTGTCCGCTGCGCCTCGTGGCCGTCCGGCCGCTGCTTGCTCCTCCGCCTCCCTCTCTTCTCCTGCTGCGCCTGCTACCTCGTCTGCCTATAGCTCGGCTCGTCCTGGCCGGCTGCAGCTCTACCTGCCCGTGCCTGCACCTCGCCCTTGCCCGGTCGGCTCCGCCCCCGCCCGGCCTCGCCCTCGCCCGACCTTATCCAGGTCCGGCCGGCTCCACCCCAGCCCGGCCTCGTCCCCCGCCGCCCTCCCGTGCCCAGGGCCCGCTGCTGCCTCGTGCGCTCAGAGCCGGCCGCCGCCTGGCCGCCGCTGCCTCCTGCCTGGCCCGGCTTGGCCGCTGCCACTCCTGCCAGCCGCTGGTGGTAGCTGCTCGCCCGCTCCTTCAGCTATAGCGGCCTGCTCGAGCGTGTTCTGCTCGATCTAGATCGAGATCGAGAGGTTGACTTTCGAAAAAAACAGAGAGCTCGTCATGTCTTCTTCGGGATATGTGGCTGCTCCTCGGTGCTTAGTGATCTTCGCTGGCACCAACTATGTTGAGTTTGTGGGTTTCATGCGCATCCACATGCGCGGTCTTCTCCTGTGGGACGTTCTCTCTAGCGAGCTCCCCTGTTCGCCTTGCCCTGTTGCTCCTATGGCTCCTACCCCGCCGGTCCCGCCTGCTCTTGTCGTTGATGCTTCTCAGGCTAATTGGGATTCAGCCAAAGCCCTTGATTATGCTGTGGTGGATGCTTATGATCAGCAGGTATCCGCTTACTCATATGCTCTTTCTGTTTACTGGGATGATCTGTCTGCTTACACTTGGTGGTGCAACGATGATGCTCGAGCGACTGTTGTTCTCACTGCGAGTGTCTTACCTCAGTTTGCATCTGAGTTCATGGGTCTCAGTACTGTTGCTGTAATGTGGGCCTATTGTCGGTGTCAAAACCGGCGGATCTCGGGTAGGGGGTCCCGAACTATGCGTCTAAGGATAATGGTAACAGGAGGCGGGGGACACGATGTTTACTCAGGTTTGGGCCCTCTCTATGGAGGTAATACCCTACTTCCTGCTTGATTGATCTTGATGATATGAGTATTACAAGAGTTGATCTACCACGAGATTGATAAGGCTAACCCTAGAAGCTAGCCTATGATTCTGATTGTTGTTTTTCCTATGGACTAAATCCTCCAGTTTATATAGACACCGGAGGGGGCTAGGCTTACACAGAGTCGGTTACAGAGAAGGAAATGTAATATTCGAATCGCCAAGCTTGCCTCCCACGCAAAGGAGAGTCCCATCCAGACACGGGACAAAGTCTTCCATGTTGTATCTTCATAGTCCAACAGTCCGGCCAAATTATATAGTCCGGCCGTCCGAGGACCCCTTAATCCGGGACTCCCACAGTAGCCCCTGAACTAGGCTTCAATGACGATTGAGTCCGGCGCGCAGTTTGTCTTCGACATTGCAAGGCGGGTTCCTTCTCCGAATACTCCAAAGTAGATCTTGAACACAAGAATCGTGTCCGGCTCTGCAAAAACAAATTCCACGTACCACCGTAGAGAGTATAATATATCACGGATCTAATCTACTCACAGTTTATTCATAGCGTGACATCACACCACGGTCCAGTTTTTATCCAAACCGTTTTATCAGCCTGCCACAACACGTTTAACAAGGCGGCTTTATTGGCACGTCTTATCGAAGCAGAGATCGTGTCCCCTTATTATGGGATTCTCATCAATACGGGCGTGGGTAACCCAACCGTTCCACGGATAGGATCCCTTGAGAATAGGTAAGTTCCGAAAAGGCCACGCGGGGGCGTTTGGTATTCATCTTCTTTATAAAGAAATCAAGGCCTGTCTTTTCCCTCTATGCTTAATCCTCTCCCCCTCCTACCTCGAGTTCCAACACCAAAGGCTCCAGCCAAAACGCCCCTAGCTTCCGACCATGTCCGGATCCAGCCTTCAAGGCTGGTGGATGGCTTCCTCCGTCACAGAGGAGGATATCAGGAGGCTTAGGGAGGCGAGGTCCTTGACAACGGAAATTCCCCACAGACTTCCTGCTCAAGGTTAGGTCATCCCTACTCCCAAGTCCGATGAGAGTGTTGTGTTCATCTCTCACTTCCTCCGAGGGCTAGGCCTCAGTCTTCATCCCTTCGTTAGAGGGCTCATGTTTTATTATGGGCTAGATTTTCATGATCTAGCTCCGGATTCCTTCCTTCACATCTCGTCCTTCATCATCATGTGCGAGGCCTTCCTACGCATTGTTCCACACTTCGGCTTATGGCTAAAAACTTTTAATGTAACATCGAAGATGATCAACGAGAAACACGCGGAGTGCGGAGGGGCAAGAATAAGCAAATGTGCCAAGGCCTTATGGCCGAAGGGTTCCTTCCCAGAGGTTTCAGACCTATGGCAATGGGAGTGGTTTTACATCACATCTCCCCGAGGAAAAAAGTGGGCGGCTGTTCCTGCCTTCCGCTCTGGGCCCCCACCACAGCTTGCGTTATGGGCCAACAAGGGGCTGGACTGGGGGTTGGCTGACGATGTGCAGACACTGCAAAGCCGCATCTGAGATCTTATCGAGAAGGATATTGGTCTTGTAAAGGTGATTCAGGTAATCCTAGTTCGACGAGTCCTGCCATGCCAACGACGACCTCTCCGCATGTGGGAGTTCAATCCTGAAGGACCGCGAACCGTTCATCACTTCTTTGGCATGACGCTCGAAAGGATGTATAAATCATTCTTCGGACCACGAATAAAGTGTCCGGACACCACGGAAGACGAAGGCCTTGACTGCAACCATCTAGATACCCCGGTGAGCACCCCATAACTGAACACGTTGTCATTATATTTATCATAATGTTATCCTAAAAAAATCGTCCTCGGCCAGGGTTGGATACAGAAGGCAGAGAGGATCAGGTGTTCGGCACCTCTTCCCGAAGACTCGGCGGATCCGGTGTTAACCCGGATGCTGGCTCATGCACCACATCAAGTGCCATTGGGGGAAGACAAGGAGGGGCGCGGGGAGGTCAAAAGTGGCCTCCATATGGGTGGTACATTACGTACTATATCCGGAGAAACTGGAACTCCCATGTCAGAGAGTAAACAGAGAGGAGAATTAAATATTCCCTCCCCTCGTGGGGAGAAAAGGGCCGCCCCCGAAGACTTGAAGGCGGAGGCCTCCAAGCAGGGAAAGAAATCCTTGTCAGGGGGTCCTGTCTCAGGGAGCAACGTTGCCGAACAGCGACCTCAAGGGGACCAGCCGCTAGGCAAGACGTAAGTGAACAAGAATGCTCTGTAAGCCTACCATGTTCTTCTCCTGTTTATTATAGTAATATCTGAAACGTATGTTTTGGCAGCCCGACCTATAGCCTTCCGCAGCAATCTTCGTCCTCGGGGGATCTTCTTCCGGAGATGATGCAGAGCGAGACGCCTCCTCATACTTCTCTGCCCCATAAGGAGGACGACCCCGAAGTGTCGTCTCGGAGGATCTCTCCCGACACCCCAAGGAGGACGGGGCCAGAAGGTGAATCTTCAGTCGCCCGAGGTCCGGGGTGTTCGGCTCCTAAAGAGGCCGAAGACAAAAGCCCCAGACTGTCCGACGTACAACCGGATACATTGATGGGACTTCTGTGGCAAGCGCCTATTTCAGAGGAACATCGTACCCTAATGGGTACGGTGATTAAAAGAATTTCGTCTGTGAAAGGCGGACTTGATGAAGCCTTTATGAGCCTGTTAAGAGGCTTCGAGGTATGTGATACGTCTCCAACGTATCTATAATTTATGAAGTATTCATGCTATTATATTATCCTTCGATGATGATTTATATGCATTTATATGTCATTGTATATGATTTTTGGGACTAACCTATTAACCTAGAGCCCAGTGCCAGTTTCTGTTTTTTCCTTGTTTTGTGTTTTACAGAAAAGGGATACCAAACGGAGTCCAAATGACGTGCCAATTTTTGAGGATATTTTATGGACCAAAAGAAGACCACAGAGCATCCGAGTTGGGCCAGAAGAGTCCCGGGCTGCCCACGAGAGTGGGGGGTGCCCCCCCTAGGGCGCCCCCCCTATCTCGTGGACAGCCCGGAGACCCCCCTGACGTGAAACCAACGCCAAATATTCCTATAGATACAGAAACCTTCGGGAATTAACCTAGATCAGAAGTTCCGCCGCCGCAAGCCTTTGTAGCCACGAGAAATCAATCTAGGCCCTCTCCGGCACCCTGCCGGAGGGGGCCATCATCACCGGAGGCCATGGAGGAGGATCTCGGACGGGCCATCATCTCCATGAAGGCCAAGGACCAGAGGGGGAAAGGCATGGAGGAGGAAGCACAAGGGGGAGAACCTCTCCTCCTCTCTCTTGGTGGCACCGGAGTGCCATCGGGAGGGGAATCATCGCCGCGGTGATCGTCTTCATCAACATCACCATCATCACCACCATCCTCATATCTTTTACGCGGTCCACTCTCCCGTACCCCGCTGTAATCCCTACTTGAACATGGTGCTTTATGCTACATATTATGATCCAATGATGTGTTGCCATCTTATGATGTTTTGAGTAGATATCTTTTGTCCTTGAGTTGATTGATAATCTAGATTGGTACGAGTTGTATGTTTTATTATTGGTGCTGTCCTATGGTGCCCTCCGTGTCGCGCAAGCGTGAGGGATTCCCGCTGTAGGGTGTTGCAATACGTTCATGATTCGCTTATAGTGGGTTGCTAGAGTGACAGAAGCTTAAACCCGAGTAAGGGGGTTGTTGCGTATGGGAAAAAAGGGGACTTGATGCTTTAATGCTATGGTTGGGTTTTACCTTAATGAATTTTTAGTATTTGCGGATGCTTGCTAGAGTTTCGATCATAAGAGCATATGATCCAAGTAGGAAAAGTATGTTAGTTTATGCCTCTCCCTCATATGAAATTGCAATGACGACTATCGATCTTGTTAACAATTGCTTAGGACAATTCCGCACACCGATGCACCATTATTCCACACTCGCTATTTATATTATTTAGTATTTTATTCTAACTTTATGATAACATCACCTACTTTTATATTCTAGCTCTCCGATATCATACAAAGTTATCCTCTTTATACCCACAACACAGTTTTATTTCTTGTCTCTAGTTGGAAGCAAACATTCAGTGCACGTAGAGTCGTATCAGTGGCAGATAGGGCTTGAGAGAATATTGATCTTACCTTTGGCTCCTTGTGGGTTCGACACTCCATACTTATCACTTCCACCTTTGGGAATTGCTACGATGATTCCCTACACTTGGGGATTATCAAGCTCTTTTCTGGCGCCGTTGCCGGGGAGCAATAACGTGGGGTTGATATTTTCGTGTGTGCTTGTTTGCTTTCTTCACTTAGTAGATTTTGTTTTTCCTTTTTGTTTCTGTTTAGTTGTGGGTGAAACATACAAAAAAATTAAAAATAATGAAAATACCAAAAAAATATTTACTTGCCTCTCATGCCTAAAAAAGTTTTTCAAAAAGAGAAGTGATTGGAAAGTTATGCATTGAAGAAGTGAGGGTCGACCTTGAGCACTTGTGTTCATGCTCACGGAAACAATGTAGAATTTTTCACGGAAGTTTCTCTGTAAATAATTATCCTCTTGTATATATCCATTGTATTATAAAAATAATGTGCCAAGCTTGGGTTTTAGTGTGATTAGATTGCTTGCTTACTATGTGCAGAACAAAAACAGAAACTTTGGATGTAGTGCATGAATTTACATTTTTTAATGGAAATTCAAATGGGTCTGAAAAGTTTTGCACATTACTTCTGTACAAATTTTTCAAATTGTCAAATTTATTTCATAATTTTTGGAGGTCCAGAAGTGTACGTTTGATACAGATTACTACAGACTGTCCTGTTCTTGACAGATTCTGTTTTTCGGGTGTTGTTTGCTTATTTTGATGCATCTATGGCTAGTATGCAGGGTATGAACCATAGATAAGTTGGAATACAGTAGGTTTAACACCAATATAAAAAAAGAATGAGTTAATTACAGTACCTTAAAGTGGTAGTTTGCTTTATTACACTAACGGATCTCACAAGTTTTTGTTTAAGTTTTTGTGAATGAAGTGTTTGAAGAACGAGGAATTACCGATGTGAGAAGAATAAAGAAAGACAATAGTTCAAGATTGGGGATGCCCAAGGCACCCCAAGTAAATATTACAAAGGATACTCAAGCATCTAAGCTTGGGGATGCCCCGGTTGGCATCCCATATTTCTTCTTTAACAAATATCGGTATACCTTGGTTTTTGTTTTGTTCACATGATTTGTGTCCTTTGTGTTTGTATTTTTCTTTAAGAATCATGCTAGTATGAGCTAGCTCTTCATTGATTTACAGAATGCTTCATGTGCTTCGCTTATATCTTTTAAGTATGATCTTATAGAATTGCTCTTTGTGCTTCACTAAAATCGTTTGAGTATGGTTTTGTAGAATGCTTCGTGCGCTTCACTTATATATTTTGAGCTTGTATGTTGGATAGTCTATATTAACTGTAAAATGCTCCAGGAACTTCTTTTATTTCCTTTGGAGTATGAATAATACTATAGTTTAAAGTGGGTTTGGAAGAGTGTCAACTTTAGGAATTGGTGATCCCACTATCTTGGAGGGTGTTGAATCTTTGTACGATATTTATGAAAGTGGATTTGGAAGAGTGTCAACTTTAGTTAGTATTCCACTATTTTGGAAGAGGTTCCAATTGAGTATGAGAACAAAGTTGCTATCCATGTTGCTACTGAAAATTATTATGAGGGAGGAATATGTGCTTGTAGGAGTTGCAATAATATCAAGTTTCCTCTCTATCTGCTTAAATTTTTGAAGTTATACTTGTTTTGCCTTCCTATGCTAGTTGATTCTTGTTCCTATTAATTGTGTGCTCACAAAATCCCTAGGCATAGGAAGTGGGTTAGATTTAAATATGCTAGTCATATTCTTCATGATGCTCTTTTTATG
The DNA here is from genome assembly GCA_963921465.1 of Triticum timopheevii. Lineage (NCBI taxonomy): Eukaryota > Viridiplantae > Streptophyta > Magnoliopsida > Poales > Poaceae > Triticum > Triticum timopheevii. The sequence goes on along the minus strand of OY997266.1, from coordinate 498,744,126 downwards.
TTTCAACTCTTATCTTTTATGCGAGCATCATTGAAATCATCATGCCTAGCTAAAAGGCATTGAAGAAAAGCTCTTGTTGGGAGACAACCCAATGTTTATACTTACTGTTTTTTGTGTGTCTACATGATTAAGCTACTGTAGTAATCATGTTTTATAGCTTTTGTTTCAATAAAGTACCAAGTAAGACCTTTGGGAAGACTTGGGTGAAAGTTAATGTGATCTTGCTGTAAAAAACAGAAACTTTGCGCTCACGAGATTAGCTGTCAATTTTTACAGAAGAGTTCTTTTGGGTTGATTCTTTTTGCAGAAGATTAATAGACAAATTCCTCACGTCCACCAGTTTATTTCATAATTTTTGGATTAGCATAAGTATGGTTATTGTTCAGATCATTACAGACTGTTCTGTTTCTGACAGATTCTGTTTTCATTGCATAGTTTGCTTGTTTTCTAGTTTCTATGGCTTATATTTCTCAATATAAATTGTAGAAATAATATGGTACAGTAGTCATTATGTGAAAACAATTATGAAACTTGTCTTTTACAGTACCAAAGTGCATGGTTTACTCTTTATCATACTAACCTATCTCACGAAGTTTGGTTGAGTTTTGTGTGGTTGAAGTTTTCAAGTTTTGGGTAAAGATTCGATGGACTATGGAATAAGGAGTGGAAAAAGCCTAAGCTTGGGGATGCCCAAGGCACCCCAAGGTAATATTCAAGGACAACCAAGAGCCTAATCTTGGGGATGCCCCGGAAGGCATCCCCTCTTTCGTCTTCGTTCATCGGTAACTTTACTTGGAGCTATATTTTTATTCACCACATGATATGCGTTTTGCTTGGAGCGTCATTTCCTCTTGTTAGTATTTGCTTGCTGTCATTTAGAATAATATTTTGCATCTTTAGTTTCAATAAAAAATGTCAAGGATAGCCTTTACCATGCTTATTTTGCTAGTATACATGTTGCTGTTTCAAAACAGAAAGTTTACCGCTGTTGCAAAAATTCCCTAGAAGTCAGAGAATGGTATAATGTTGAATATTTTTGCATGTGAAGATCTGATAAATTTATTACAGTGGGAATTTTCTCTTGTAATTTTTGGAATTAGGGAAGTATTGATACTCTTGCATTCTTTACAGACTGTACTGTTTTGGTAGATTGCTGTTATGTTTGCATTGTTTGCGTATGTTTGCTTATTTAATGATTCTATTTGAGGATAGGAGTATTAAATATGCAGAGGCATTTAGTATTCAATGTTGAATAATAATTTTAGTGATTTGTTACAGTAGAAAATGATAAGGTTTTGTATTGGTTTATACTAACCCATCTCATGAGTTCTTGTTGAGTTTGTTGTGAATGAAGCTTTTGATAAAAAGAGAAACCGTGATATGAGAGGAATTAAGGAGACATAAAAGCTCAAGCTTGGGGATGCCCAAGGAACCCCAAGATAATATTTCAAGAAGTCTCAAGCATCTAAGCTTGGGGATGCCCCGGTAGGCATCCCACCTCTCTTGTTCAACAACTATCGGTTAGTATCGGTTGAGCCTAAGTTTTTGCTTCTTCACATGAGTTGTGCTATCCTTGCAATGTCATTTTATTTCAATTTTACTTGCTGTTTGAATAAAATCATTGGATCTTAATTATTGAATAAAAAAGGGAACCCTCCTATGGATAGTTAATTATTTGACTACTCAGTGTCCTTCACTCATATCTTTTGGAGTAGTTTGTCATTTACTCATGTGCTTCATGTATATCCTATGAGTAAATGGGGGAATGAATTGAATGTCATAAATCTGAATTTTTATATGTTTCATATGCTTATAACATGGATAGTAATGACTTCACATATAAAGAGTATGAGGCATAAAAATTGTTGAGAGTTGGCAAACGTAGTTTTGGTCATCGTTGCAATTAATAGGAAGTAATAAGGAAAGAGAGGTTCACATACAAATATATTATCTTGGACATCTTTTATGATTGGGAGCACTCATTAAGTATAACATGCTAAAAGAGTTGGCGTTGGACAAGGAAGACAATGTAATGGTTTATGTTTTCCGACATCTCAGTTAAAGTATATTGTCATTGACCTTCCAAACATGTTGAGCTTGCCTTTCCCCCTCATGCTAGCCAAAAATTCCTAGCACCAAGTAGAGATACTACTTGTGCTTCCAAATATCCTTAAACCCAGTTTTGCCATGAGAGTCCACCATATCTACCTATGGATTGAGTAAGATCCTTCAAGTAAGTTTTCATTGGTGCAAGCAATAAAAATTGCTCTCTAAATATGCATAACTTATTAGTGTAGAGAAAATAAACTTTGTACGATCTTGTTGTGGAAGTAATAAAAGCGACGGACTGCATAATAAAGGTCCACATACAAGGGGCAATATAAAGTGACGTTCTTTTGCATTAAGATTTTGTGTATCCAATCCTAAAAGCGCATGACAACCTCTACTTCCCTCTATGAAGGGCCTATCTTTTACTTTATGCTTTTTCTTTATGCTTGAGTCAAGGTGATCCTCACCTTTCCCTTTTTCATTTTATCCTTTGGCAAGCTCCTCATGTTTGAAAGATCATGATATATATATATATATATATATATATATATATATATATATATATATATATATATATATATATATATCAAATTGGATGTAAGTTAGCATGGGCTATTACTATTGACATCACCTAAAGGTGAATACGTTGGGAGGCAACACAATAAGCCCCTATCTTTCTCAGTGTCCGGCTGAAACTCCATAACCACAAGTATTGTGTGAGTGTTAGCAATTGTAGAAGACTATATGATAGTTGAGTATGTGGACTTGCTGAAAAGCTCTATTCTTGACTCTTTCTGATGTTATGATAAATTGCAATTGCTTCAATGACTGAGATTATAGTTTGTTAGTTCTCAATGAAGTTTCTGAACCATACTTGACATTGTGAATAGATTGTTACTTGATCATGAAAAGTTTTATGAGATAAGCTATTATTATGATACTATTGATGCTAGAAAAGGTGATTGAAATTATCTTTGATCAAACTTATGCACCTACTAGCATTCACACTTTATAAATTATTTCTTTTATCATTTACCTACTCGAGGACGAGCAGGAATTAAGCTTGGGGATGCTGATACATCTCCAATGTATCTATAATTTATGAAGTATTCATGCTATTATATTATCCTTCTATGATGATTTATATGCATTTATATGTCATTTTATATGATTTTTGGGACTAACCTATTAACCTAGAGCACAGTGCCAGTTTCTATTTTTTCCTTGTTTTTGTGTTTTACAAAAAAAGGGATACCAGACGGAGTCCAAATGACGTGCCAATTTTTGAAGATTTCTTATGGACCAAAAGAAGACCACGGAGCATCGGAGTTGGGCCAGAAGAGTCCCGAACTTCCCACGAGAGTGGGGGGCGCGCCCCCCTAGGGCGCGCCCCCTTATCTCGTGGACTGCCCGGAGACCCCCCTGACGTGAAACCAATGCCAAATATTCCTATAAATACAGAAACCTTCGGGAATTAACCTAGATCGTAAGTTCCACCGCCGCAAGCCTCTGTAGCCACGAGAAATCAATCTAGGCCCTCTCTGGCACCCTGCCGGAGGGGGCCATCATCACCGGAGGCCATGGAGGAGGATCTCGGAGGGGCCATCATCTCCATGAAGGCCAAGGACCAGAGGGGGAAAGCCATGGAGGAGGAAGCACAAGGGGGAGAACCTCTCCTCCTCTCTCTTGGTGGCACCGGAGTGCCATCGGGAGGGGAATCATCGCCGCTGTGATCGTTTTCATCAACATCACCATCATCACCACCATCCCCATCTCTTTTACGCGGTCCACTCTCCCACACCCCGCTGTAATCCCTACTTGAACATGGTGCTTTATGCTACATATTATGATCCAATGATGTGTTGCCATCTTATGATGTTTTGAGTAGATACCTTTTGTCCTTGAGTTGATTGATGATCTATATTGGTATGAGTTGTATGTTTTACTATTGGTGCTGTCCTATGGTGCCCTCCGTGTCGTGCAAGCGTGAGGGATTCCCGCTGTAGGGTGTTGCAATACGTTCATGATTCGCTTATAGTGGGTTGCTAGAGTGACAGAAGCTTAAACCCGAGTAAGGGGGTTGTTACGTATGGGAAAAAAGGGGACTTCATGCTTTAATGCTATGGTTGGGTTTTACCTTAATGAATCTTTAGTATTTGCGGATGCTTGCTAGAGTTCCAATCATAAGAGCATATGATCCAAGTAGGAAAAGTATGTTAGTTTGTGCCTCTCCCTCATATGAAATTGCAATGACGACTATCGATCTTGTTAACAATTTAGGACAATTCCGCACACCGATCCTCCATTATTCCACACTCGCTATTTATATTATTTAGTATTTTATTCTAACTTTATGATAACAGCACCTACTTTTATATTCTAGCTCTCCGATATCTTACAAAGTTATCCTCTTTATACCCACAACACAGTTTTATTTCTTGTCTCTAGTTGGAAGAAACGTTCGGTGCACGTAGAGTCGTATCAGTGGCAGATAGGGCTTGAGAGAATATTGATCTTACCTTTGGCTCCTTGTGGGTTTGACACTCCATACTTATCACTTCCACCTTTGGGAATTGCTACGATGATCCCCTACACTTGGGGATTATCAGTCCATAATATGGCAATTTTTGCTATTTTTGTATTGCAGAACGCAAGGTGCACTGTGTGTAGATAGTAGCCCCTGATACTCTGGTTGCTATCCGAACGGAGCGACTAGAGGATCAAAAAATATCAATAATCTCATGAAAGGATTCTGCCAATTTTGTACACAGGCGGCTGCAGCCCTGACAACTGCGTGGGCTGCCAAATTTGCTGAATTGAAGCGGCAACTTGATGTGGCGGATGAGGACATCACGCTTGTGAATAAGCATCTTGACAAGGCGCAAGGTATGTCTTCTGGGCGGTCAGTAAGTATGTATGACAGTATGACACTGGGACTTACCATATGCCTTGTCTGCAGACGGTGCAGCCGCCGTGGAGACTCTTCGGGCGGAGCCTGCGCATGCTAAAGAACAAGCCAGAGTAAGCGACGCGGCTGCCAAAAAGGCAGCGAATGAATTGAAAACCGAACAGGCTGCTCATCACGAAAGTGATGAAAAAATAGCCAATATGGCTCTTGAGCTGAAGGATGCAACTAACCGTTATGAGCTACTCAAGAAGGAGAGCCAAGAAAAAATGGAGGACCTGCAAAAGGCCTTGGAAGCGACCAAAGAGACTCGATCTGAGATCAGAGCAGCTCGGGAGGAGCTCTGGCATGCCGGCGAGATCGCGGCTGGGAAGCCCTTTTTATTGTGAACTAAGTTCGGCGATACGAAGTATGCCCCTTTTGATCAAATGTGGAGTTCTCACGACACGTATTTGGACTTGTCAAAGAGTGCCGCCGATGCGACGCAGTTCTTCCAGGACTAAGAAGATCATGAAGTGGAGAGACTTTTCTGGTCACAGTTCAGCACGCCAAAGCGTCCACTGTTGTTAAACGAGCAGATGGCCGAATGGGCGGAGCTCCATAGGTTATCCGGACTTGCCATGAAGGCTGTCATGGACTGCTTGTGGCTGGGGGAGCCAAGCTCGAGTAGTTATTTTGGTTTGGTGAAACGATTTATTCGTGTTGTGCCGCATATAGCCACTATCAAGCGGTCGGCATGCATAGAGGGTGTGCGGATGGCCCTCGCCCGCGTTAAAATGTACTGGGCGGGGATGGAGGCCACCGGTGTTGCAACACGGGGTCCGACCAGAGGCCAAGACCTGCCGGAGCACTATTTTGAAGAGGTCTTAGAAGGTGCCCGCCTGATAGAGGCTCAGTGCTCGAAGACTATCATGTTTGAATGATATGTGTCTGAATTTGTAAAGACAATGCTTTTGATAATAAAGTCTATATTTATACTTTTACCCGTAAAGTATTTTAGTGCCTCTTGTGCATCCGTTTATGTATATTTTTTTTGACTATAAACAGTAGGGTAAGACCCCACTGCAATTTTTATAAATTAAAGGAACAAAGTAGCAAGAAGTCTTTAGGGGCTTGAGATAAGCCCTAAAAAGAAAAAGAACTAAATAACTAAGAGAAAGAGAAAAAAGAAAAAACAACCTACTATCCTGAAAACAAAGAAATTACAAAAGGCCTTCAAGCCAAACCAAAAATTGCCTCTCAGGCTTTTTCCTGATTCTAAACTTTAGAAGTTTTAGTTCCTCCAGAAAAATGGACTTCCAGCCTTGAAATGAAGGTGCAATGTTTTCAAAAATCTTATTGGTTCTAGTTATCCAAATGGCCCATGCTCCCAGTATGATGATCTCCATGTAAAATGGATACCTTAGCTTGCTTTTAAGATCTTGGAATGCTTCCAGTACAGACAAGTTTGGGGTTCTTATTGGACATATGAAGTCTCAGCATTGTTGAACAAATTGACAACCCCAAAATAGGTGATGCAGTGTTTCTTCTTGCTGACAACCTCCAACATCACAGTTATAAGCTTCCAACACAAAAAATTTCCTTCTAAGCAAATTTCTTGTGTTGACTCGATCATGTAGAAGTTGCCAAAAGAAAGCTTTATGCTTAGGCTGACAAGAACTCTGCCAGATCCAATTGAAATGTGGAGGGGTTTGCTTATGTCCAATCAAGACTTTATATGCTTTGATGGATGAATAGTGTTCAGTCCCCCAAATGTAACCCCATGTGTCCAATGTGTCCAAATATTCTGATTGTCTCATGGAAATACAAATGTCTTCCATTTGTAAGAATTCCTCATATGCCTCCGTTGTCAAGGGGAGAAAGAAGAGATCCTGCAGGTACTCTGTCTGCAACACTTGTTGGATATTCAAATGAGGGTTTCTGACAAAAGAGAATAAGTGTGGGAATTGGTGTTTCAGTATTGCTTGGTTCCAGAGATCTTCCCAAAAGAATGCAGTGACACCATCTCCCACATTATGTCTAGCAATAGCTTTGTACTGATCAATGAGAGCTAGGTTGGATTTCCACCAGAATGATCAAATCATGTTATCCCGTGGTAACTTGTGATCACTATAGTATGTCTCCCAAATCAGATTGACCCAAGGAATATTGTGTCTGTTGAAGAATTTGTGCAGGTTTTTCATGAGCAAAGTTTTGTTGTGTGTGAAGATGTCCAAAACTCCTAATCCCCCTGGTCCTTTGGTCTACACACTGTGTGCCATGAAACCAAAGCAGGTCTTTTGTCCTCCATATCAGGTCCTCTCCAAAGACAGGGTCTCAAATGTTTGATGATCTATTTTTTTATTGTAATAGGTATGTCCAGACAGCACATGAAGAAAACTGATAATGATGTCATCACTGACTTGACCAAAAGTAATTTACCAGCTTGAGTCATGAAGATAGAGATACCTGCCAATCTTTTTGCAATCCTGTTAACTAAGGGGAGGCATTGTTCAACAGTTGGTTTGTATATTCCGAAGGGCAGACCAAGGTAGGTAAAGGGGAATTGTCCTCTAGCACACTGCAATGTATTTGTAAAAATCTCTACCCTGTCTTCAACAATATTCAGAGGAACCATGATGGACTTCCCATAATTCACTTTGAGCTCTGTTGTCGTAGCAAAAGTATTAAGAAGTGTGTTTAAACAGAACAGCTGCCTAGAATCAGCTTGCATAATCACCAGGGTATCATCTGCATATTGCACAATTGGGAAGTGTGGGTAAGAGTTGACTTGTAGTGGAGCAGTGATCAGTTGTAATCTCATGGCTTTGTTAAGAATTGATTGTAGTAGGTCAGCAGCCAGCACAAAAATTAAAGGAGAGTAAGGGTCCCCTTGTCTTACTCCTCTTTTGATGTAAATTCTTTTTCCAGGCACACCATTCAATAATACAGAAGAAGAGGCAGTTGTAAACAGAGCTTCCATCCAGGAAATCCATTTCTCTCCAAAACCTTTAGCTCTAAAAATATCAATGATAGCAACATGTTCAATTGTATCAAAAGCCTTCTCAAAATCCAATTTAATAACTAAGATTTCCTCCTTAGACTTATGACACTGGTGAATGTACTCATATGCCCATCCTAGGCAATCTTGGATCACTCTATCTTTGAGGAAGCCATACTGATTAATATGTACCATATGCAGAATAACTCTTTGCAAACTATTGGCCAACAATTTTGTAATTATCTTCAGTACTCCATTCAGCAAGGAAATAGGCCTGAAGTCATTTGGGGAAAGAGGCACCTCTTTTTTTGGCACTAAAGTTATGAAAGAGGAGTTGATGCTCTCAAGATTCACATTCCCAGCATGGAATGCCAGTATAAGCTCAAAGACATCATTTTTAATAATGTCCCAACAACTTTTGATACACTCATTATTGAATCCATCTAGCCCTGGTGATTTATCTGCAGGCATGTTTTTAACCACTTCCTCAACTTCTTCTATAGAAAATGGTTTTTCCAGATCAAGGAAGATTTGGGGGTCCACTGAGTTTTCATAGAGATCATAAAGGTCAAAGTGCATGGAATGTCCATTAGATTGTCCCAATCTTTCTTTAAAAGCATCCCATAGTATTGCAGCCTTTCCATCATGATCTGTTACTTCCACTTGATCCTTATTCAGCAGCATAGCAATCTTATTGTGCCTGTGATTAATAGAGGCTTTAGTGTGGAAGAATTTTGTATTCTCATCTCCAAATTTCACCCCTTTGATTTTACCTGTCTGTTTCCAGTAAATCTTCTAATCATTTACCATAGTTAATAAAAAGTCCTTGAGCATTGTCCTGCAATTATTCTCAAACACTGAGAGATCCCTGTATTCCTCAATCATATCCCAAAGAAAGATACAGTCATTTAGATCAGCAATTAGCTTCTTATAAGAAGCTAGAGTTTTAGCCCACAACTTAAGTGCTCTTCTGACATTTTTGAATTTAGCATTGATCTTCTTTGCACAATCTGCATGACCCACTGGAATATTCCAAGCATTCTCAACCACCTGTTTGAAAGAGCTATGATTAAGCCAATAGTTTTCAAATCTGAACACTTTGGATTTTGGGATATTTGTGCCAATTTTAATCATGCAAGGTAGGTGATCAGAAATTGGTTTAGCCAAAGGAAGAGCCAAAGTATCTGGATAGCTGGTCATCCAGGCAGCAGAGGTGAAAAACCAGTCTAACTTTTCCAGAAGAGGGTTGTCTTGCATGTTACTCTAACTAAACTGCCTGCCTTTTAGGGGGAGTTCAATCAAACCAAGTTCACTTATAGCCTCATTAAACATAAGCATTTCATTAACATCCCCTCCAGGTCTATTTTTGTCTTAAGGTGTTCTGATAATGTTAAAATCTCCCATGATAATCCAATCCAAATCACTAGGCATTTGTATATTACCAAACCAGTCAATGAATTCAATTTTATCCTCATGGTTGCAAGGACCATAGATGTTTGTGAGGATCCAACTTTTGGAGGAAGTTCTACAAGTGAACTGAATGGATAAAGAAAACCTGTTTTGAAACATAAGCTCTCCAGTAAATAAAGCTCCATTCCAAGCAGTGAGAATACCACCTGATGCCCCAATGGAAGGAAAGTATTCGAATTTACTAAACCTCTGAGGACAAACTTTATGAATATAGGCTAGATCAAAGTGTTCTCTTTTAGTTTCCTGTAAACACACAATCCCAGCTGCACTTTCTTCCACTTTTTGCCTGATAGCCAACCATTTATCAGAATAATTGATACCCCTCACATTCCAGTTTAGGATGTTCCAAGTCCTATTGTTATTCATTAAAAACCAACTTTATGTTTCTTTTCTCATCAGGGCCCACCCCCTGATGAATATCCCAAACAGAAATGTTATTGTGATCAACAGAAAGCATAATACACCTTGAGCAATGGGGGTATATTCCAATATTTGACAAAATCATAAGACCGGAAAAACCAAAGCAACCAGTACTGATATCCAATAGATTCCACAGGATCAGAAAAAGCAATAGTCTCTCTCACAGTAGGGTACCATAACTGACAGTTGAGCATAATACAGAAACGTGACAAAAGGTGCCACCTAGTGCTAACATCCATTGTGCAGCAGGTGCAAGGGCTACAGTTGACTGCATACATATGACAACAAGTTCCCAAAATAGAACAACAGACTATTCTGCTATCTAACATATGCTGATGTTGTAGACTCATCATCACAGAGGCCTTGATTGAGTTACATCTCTTGTGGCCTTGGACACCTTGGCCACATCTTCATCCCCCTTCTTCTTAGGTTTCTTGGACAGTTTTTCTTGAAGCTCATCCTCAGCAACCTTACAGAAAGATTTAGACAGATTTTTAACCACTGAATTCTGAATAAGTGGAGGTATAGCATTACATGGCAAACAAGATTTAGCATCACATGATTTCCTTCTAAATCCCTTATTATCTTTTTTAATCATGTCACTCCTTCTTACCTCAGTTTCCACCATAGGTTCTTTATCTCTCCTTTTTCTTGAGATGGCCTCTCCAAGTTGCAGAACTTTATTTGGAGACGGTTGTTGCAGAGGACTACTTGCCCCAGTGGAGGAATGAGCAGCAGGACTAATACCTTCATTTTCCTTGCCTAGCCCGTTTATGTATATATGTATATAACCTGAAAGATTGCAGTCGTCAGCTTCAACCCCATTGCGAATAACGCGCGGGTGCTCGGAAAAAAGCACGCAGTCACACTTGATCCAACGTCTTGGTCCATTTGAGGAGGTGATAGTGCAGTGAACAAGGCAATCAGACTATAAAGCTTTAACACTTTCACTTAGCCATAGGAGTTTGATGGTGGGGCTACTACATAGCCCCTGGTATGTCCGTGTTTTATCCAAAAGCGGTGCGTTTACATACGTGACCGAAAAATGGTCCTTCGTTAATGCGGAGGAATCTCAAGGATTCCATTGAGTCATCGAGTGGTTGACTAGTCTCTCGCTGTATCATGACGGTCAATTTTTCGGCTTTCTCTACTGAGGTGCCCATCCGGATGAACCAGGGCACAATCGCAGTAGTTCTCCCCGTGCTTCCTTAGCCGATGGTGCGGAACGTAAGGTAGCAAAACGCGGGAGCCGGGCAAACCCAACATTTGACCAAAGTCATGATTCGGAGCTGATGCATATAAGGCCAAACTCGCGACGCCGAACACTCCCGAAGGTATTCGGTCTTTACAAAATATACCGGGCTGAATGACAGCCCTTGGTAGAAACCCTGGAATTCAAGGTACATGTCTGTTCGGCGTGACGATAACGTCGACATCCTTATGGGTCATTTTAAGAGCCAGGAGGATATGGAAACAAAAAAAGATAGTAAAAAAGGTTTATGCAGGGGCTTAATCTAAAAAGAAACCTTAGAACAGGGCCCTGCTGCAGGTCTGCGCCTTTATCTTTGTTGCGCCTGTGTCCTTGAGGGCAAAGAGTGGTGGTCACCTGAAACAAAGAAAGAACTAGGTGACCGGATCTGGTGTGATCGTGAGTAGGATTTGTTTGTTTGAAAGAACCATGAAGATATAATTTTTGAGTCCGAATAGGGTCAAGCCGAACTATGGACCTTTTATATGCGTGCGGCCCCACACACCACACAGGGAATTTTGAAGCCCTATTTTACATATACAGGGAGACATGTATAGTCTTCTTGTTTTTGTGGGAGTATAGCCGCTAATCAAGCTCAGGTTTATCTGATCTGCTACACCTAGGCGTGCGCCGAACACGTCTAGCTGTGTTTGCGGTTTCGAGAATCGATGAGTTGCTCGTTTTGCAGAGGTCACTCCATGATTCGGCTGCTAGAGCCGCGATGTATTCTTCCGTTCGAAGGGAACGCTCCGTGCTTCCGCTGATTGTGATGACGCCACATGGACCGGGCATCTTAAGTTTAAGATAAGCGTAATGCGGGACTGCATTGAAGTGGGCGAATGCCGTTCTTCCAAGTAGTGCATGGTAACTGCTACGGAACGGAGCAATATCGAAGATTAGTTCTTCGCTTCAAAAATTATTGGCAGATTTGAATACAACTTCCAACTTCAGGGAGCCACTGCTATGGGCCTCTGTGCTGGTATCACTCCTTTAAAGGTAGTGCTACTTTGCTTAATTCTTGAGGGTCTATCCCCATCTTGCGGACAATGTCCTAATATATCAGATTTAGACTGTTGCCGCCATCCGTGAGGACTCGGGTGAGGTGGTATCCATCGATTATCGGGTCGAGCACTAAGGCGGCTGAGCCCCCGTGACGGATACTAGTCGGATAATCCCTGCGATCAAAGGTGATCGGACAGGCCGACCATGGGTTGAATTTGGGGATGACGGGCTCTATAGCGTATACGTCTCGGAGTGCACGTTTGCGCTCTGTTTTTGGGATATGAGTGATGTAAATCATGTTCACTGTTTTAACCTTCGGTGGGATTTTTTTCTGTCCACCTGTGTTCGGCTGGCGAGATTCGTCCTTGTCCTCGCTTAGCGACTCCTTCCCCTTGTGTTCGGCGTTGAGCTTGCCGGCCTGTCTAATGACCCAACATTCTCTGTTGGTGTGGTTAGCTGGCTTATCGGGGGTGCCATGAATCTGGCAGGGCCTGTCGAGAAGTTTGTCTAAGTTGGATGGACCTTCTCGGCTGCCTTTAAATGTCTTTTTCTGTTGACCGGGTTTGGAGCCCCTGAATCCGGCGTTTACCGTAGTATTTTTTGGGCTGTCCTCATTGTTTTGACGTTTGCTTTTAATGAGTCGTGGTTTTCTGTTGCCATCACTGATTTCGGATGTGCATGGGTCACTGGTGCTGCTACGGGCCAACCAGCTATCCTCACCTGCACAAAAGTGGGTCATGAGGGTGGTTAGGGCTGCCATTGTCCTGGGCTTTTCTTGGCCGAGGTGTCTGGCAAGCCATTCGTCCCGGATACTATGTTTGAAAGCTGCTAAAGCTTCGGCATCCGGACAGTCGACGATTTGGTTTTTATTGGTCAGAAATCTGTTCTAGAACTTACGGGCGGATTCTCCGGGTTGTTGGGTTATATGACTTAGGTCGTCTGTATCCGGAGGTCGGACATAAGTCCCTTGAAAATTTGCCCTGAAAGCGTCCTCGAGCTCCTCCCAGCTTCCTATCAAATTTTCGGGGAGGCTTTTCAGCCAGTGCCGAGCTGGTCCCTTGAGCTTGAGGGGTAAGTATTTCATGGCGTGGAGATCATCTCCGCGTGCCATATGGATATGAAGAATAAAGTCCTCTATCCAGACCACAGGGTCTGTCATTCCGTCGTATGCCTCGATGTTTACGGATTTAAACCCTACTGGGAATTCATGATCCAGCACCTCATCGTTGAAGCATAGGGGATGTGCAGCACCCCTATATTTGGTTGTGTCGTGGCGTGAGTCCGACGGTTGTAGTGTTCGGTGTTGGTTCCAAACCAGGGAGCGGCCCGGATATTTGTGTTGGTGGTCGCGACCCTGCGTGGGAGCGCGTTCGCGAGATCCATAGATGGACCTTGTTATACCAACCCTTTTATCCAGGTCTTCACGTAAATCGTGTTTCTTGTTCCGGGTTGCTGCCTACCTTTCTTTATGGAGCGAGGCTGCGAATTTGTGTGCGGCGTTATTAGTTGCTCTGTCTCGACCACGAGGTGGTCGGTCCTGTTGATCGTCCATACAATTATTCGGTGGTATGGGCTTTATAGCCTCATCGTCGAATTCGGGTAGTAGTTTACGCTTGGGATAGCTCTTTGGTTGACGATTGCTGCCGTATTTTTCCTTAGTGTCGAGCACTTCGTTCCATTTGTCATCGAGCATATCCTGTGCGGCTTTAAGCCGTCGCTTCTGCTTATTCAAGATCTTAGCAGTGGCGATAAGTCTCTGCTGGAGGCGTTCTCGTTCCACTTGGGTATCAGGGATGATGAATGTGTCATCATCAGAACTGTCCTCTTCTTCAGAGACAGGTTGATAAGTGGTGTCTTCGGCGTCGCTGTGATCGGACAGCGGCCCCGGACTGTGTTTGATGTCTGCCTGCTCGTCCTGCTTCATGGCTAGGTCTGCAGGGTCTTCATTGTTTTTGGCATTGTCCGGGGTATTGTCTTCTATGCCAGTATTGCTATTTTTTCCATGGCGTGGTTTAGAGCGGCGCCGCTGATGTCGGTGCTTCAGCTTCTTCTCAGGAGGCTTATCCTCAACCGGCTCCTTTTTGTCCTCGCCATTGTCTTCTTTGGGGGTATCCACCATGGAAATGTCGTAGGACGAGGTGGCTGTCCAGCGCCCTGTGGGCGGTGGTTCCTCTTCTTCTCCCGCATCGTCGTCCATACCGTCGATGTTGTCGGAGTCGAAGTCAAGCATGTCGGTCAAGTCATCGACAGTGGCTATCAAGTGGGTGGTGGGTGGGCAGCGAGATTCTTCGACATCCGTTTCCCACTCAAGCCGGACATAGTTCGGCCAAGAATCTCCAGACAAGGAGAGAGATCTTACGAATTTAACACATCGCCCAAGGGCAAGTGTTGAAAGATGTCCGCGAAGGTAAACTCCAAGGTCGTCGCCCTTTTTGTTTCGACGGGCGCAGACACACGCGGTTCGGAACCAGTATCCGGAGACGAGTCCGGGGGTCCGATGACACAGGTCTCGATAGAGGCTGAATCTGTGTTTGGCTCCAAGGCCGTAGAGTATGCGGCCTCCATGGTGGGGTCCACCCCCCGTCCACGGACGGCGCGATCTATTCTGGGTCTGGGGCCAGGGCAGTCACAGGTGCAGTCACCTGAGCATAGTCCGATGACCGATTTGAGTCGTGTTCATCGTGGCTGCAGGGAACGCTTGTCGTGGGTTCGAATCCGTCGAAGATCAAGTCTCCGCGGATGTCGGCAGCGTAGTTCAGGCTTCCAAACCTGACCTGATGGCCAGGGGCGTAGCTATCGATCTGCTCCAGATGGCCAAGCGAGTTGGCCCGCAGTACGAAGCTGCCGAATACAAAGATCTATCCGGGGAGAAGAGTCTCGCCCCAGATTTCATCGTTATAGATGATTGAGGGAGCCATCAAGCCTTACGATGACGACACAGCAAAACTCTTAATGAGAGCACCAATGTCAGTATCAAAACCGGCGGATCTTGGGTACGGGGTCCCAAACTGTGCGTCTAAGGCGAATGGTAACAAGAGGCAGGGGACACGATGTTTACCCAGGTTCGGGCCCTCTCTATGGAGGTAATACCCTACTTCCTGCTTGATTGATCTTGATGATATGATTATTACAAGAGTTGATCAACCACGAGATCGATGAGGCTAACCCTAGAAGCTAGCCTATGATTCTGATTGTTGTTTTTCCTACGGACTAAACCCTCTGGTTTATATAGACAATGGAAGGGGCTAGGGTTACACAGAGTCGGTTACAAAGAAGGAAATCTAATATCCGAACCGCCAAGCTTGCCTCCCACACAAAGGAGAGTCCCATCCGGACATGGGACGAAGTCTTCCATCTTGTATATTCATAGTCCAACAACTCGGCCAAAGTATATTGTCCGGCTGTCGGAGGACCCCTTAATCCAGGACTCCCTCACCTATCTTTGTCAGCGATATCAACCATCTGGTGATGCTCTCTACTTATCTATGGTGCGTCAGGAGCAGGCTCTTTGGCAGGGTGACTCTTCTATTGATGAGTTCTACTCACAGAGCTCTGCCATCGGGCGCCAGTGATGACCCACAAGTGTAGGGGATCGCAACAGCTTTCGAGGGTAGAGTATTCAACCCAAATTTATGGATTTGACACAAGGGGATCCAAAGAATATTCTTGAGTATTAGCAGCTGAATTGTCAATTCAACCACACCTGGATAACTTAGTATCTGCAGTAAGGTATTTAGTAGCAAAGTAGTATGATAGTAATGGTAATAGTGTTAAAAGGTAAACATAGTAATATCAATATTTTTGGGTTTTGTAGTGATTGTAACAATAGCAACGGAAAAGTAAATAAGCGAAGCACAATATATGAAAAGCTCATAGGCAATGGATCAGTGATGGATAGTTATGTCGGATGCGATTCCTCATGTAATAGCTATAACATAGGGTGACACAGAACTAGCTCCAATTCATCAATGTAATGTAGGCATGTATTCCGAATATAATCATACGTGCTTATGGAAAAGAACTTGCATGACATCTTTTGTCCTACCCTTCCGTGCCAGCGGGGTCCTAGCGGAAACTAAGGGATATTAAGGCCTCCTTTTTTAATAGAGAACCGAACCAAAGCATTAACACATGGTGAATACATGAACTCCTCAAACTATGGTCATCACCGAGAAGTATCCCGATTATTGTCACTTCGGGGTTGTCGGATCATAACACATAATAGGTGACTATAGAGTTGCAAGATAGGATCAACAACACACATATATTCATGAAAACATAATAGGTTTAGATCTGAAATCATGGCACTCGGGCCCTAGTGACAAGCATTAAGCATAGCAAAGTCATAGCAACATCAATCTCAGAACATAGTGGATACTAGGGATCAAACCCTAACAAAACTAACTTGATAACATGATAAATCTCATCCAACCCATCACCATCCAGCAAGCCTACGATGGAATTACTCACGCACGGCGGTGAGCATCATGAAATTGGTGATGGAGGATGGTTGATGATGACGACGGCGACAAATCCCGCTCTTCGGAGTCCTGAACGGACTCCAGATCAACCCTCCCGAGAGAGATTAGGGCTTTGGAGGTGGCTCCGTATCGTAAAACGCGATGAAACTTTCTCCCTGATTTTTTTCTCCGTGAGACGGAATATATGGAGTTGGAGTTGAGGTCGGTGGAGTCTCAAGGGCCCCACGAGACAGAGGGGGCGCACCCAGGGGGGAGGGCGTGCCCCCACCCTCGTGGACAGGGTGTGGGCCCCCTGGTCTTCATCTTTTGCGAGGATTTTTTATATTTTCTGAAACTTGTCTCCGAGGATTTTCAGGTCATTCCGAGAACTTTTGTTTTCTACACATGAAACAACATCATGGTAATTCTGCTGAAAACAGCGTCAGTCCGGGTTAGTTCCATTCAAATCATGCAAGTTAGAGTCCAAAACAAGGGCAAAAGTGTTTGGAAAAGTAGATACGTTGGAGACGTAACAACTCCCCCAAGCTGAAACCTTTGCTTGTCCTCAAGCAATTCAATTGATAAACTGAAAGTGAAAAAGAAAAAAAATTACAAACTGTGTTTGCTCTTGTTGTTGTAAACATGTAAAGCCAGCATTCAAGTTTCAACAAGTATTATGAACTAACCATACTCACAATAGCACCTCGGTCTCACAATTACTCATATCAATGGCATAATTAGCTAGTGAGCAATAATAATAAAACTCGGATGACAACACTTTATCAAAACAATCATAACATGATATAACAAAATGGTATCTCGCTAGCCCTTTCTAAGACCGCAAAACATAAATTCAGAGCACCTTTAAAGATCAAGGACTGACTAAACATTGTAATTCATGCTAGAAGAGATCTAGTCAAGTCATACCCAATATAAACCAATAATAATGAATGCAAATGACAGTGTGCTCTCCAGCAGGTGCTTTTTAATAAGAAGGTGATGACTCAACATAAAAGTAAATAGATGGGCCCTTCACAGAGGGAACCAGGGATTTGTAGAGGTGCCAGAGCTCGATTTTAAAATAGAGATTGAATAACATTTTTGGCGGCATACTTTCACTGTCAACGCAACAACTATGAGATGGCTGTATCTTCCATACTACATGGATTATAGGCAGTTCCCATGTAGAATGGTAAAAGTTTATACTCCCCCAACCACCAACGAGCATCAATCCATGGCTTGCTCGAAACAACGAGTGCCTCCAACTAACAACAATCCTGGCGGAGTTTTGTTTAATTATATTGATTTGCTTTGATCTTTTTGGATCATGGGACTGGGCATCCCAGTTACCGGCCCTTTCTCATGAATGAGGAGCGGAGTCCACTCCTCTTGATAATAACCCACCTAGCATGGAAGATATAGGCAGCCCTAGTGGCAACATGAGCTGCTCGATCATACAAAATAGAATTTCATTTGAAGGTTTGGAGTTTGGCACATACAAATTTACTTGGAACGGCAGGTAAATACTGCATATAGGAAGGTATGGTGGACTCATATGGAATAACTTTGGGGTTTAAGGAGTTTGGATGCACAAGCAGTATTCCCGCTTAGTACAGTTGAAGGCTAGCAAAATACTGGGAAGCGACCAACTGAGAGAGCGACAACAGTCATAAACATGCATTAAAACTAATTCACACCGAATACAAGCATGAGTAGGATATAATCCACCATGAACATAAATATCATGAAGGCTATGTTGATTTGTTTCAACTACATGCGTGAACATGTGCCAAGTCGAGTCACTCAATTCATTCAAAGGAGGATACCATCCCATCATACCACATCATAATCATTCTAATAGCATGTTGGCACGCAAGGTAAACCATTATAACTCATAGCTAATCAAGCATGGCACAAGCAACTATAATCTCTAAATGTTATTGCAAATATGTTTACTTCATAATAAGCTGAATCAGGAACGATGAACTCATCATATTTACAAAAACAAGAGAGGTCGAGTTCATACCAGCTTCTCTCATCACAATCGGTCCATCATATATTGTCATTATTGCCTTTCACTTGCACGACCGAACGATGTGTATAATAATAAGAGTGTAAGTGCATTGGACTAAGCTGGAATCTGCAAGCATTCAGCTAAAGAGAGAAGACAAAGTAATATGGGATCTAAGTTGAATGAACAATCATGCATAAGAGAGGCACTAAACATTTTCAATATGGTCTTCTTGACCCCCAAAGAAAAGAAAAGAAAAGAAAACTATTTACACGGGAAAGCTCAAAACAAGTAGAAGAAGAACGAGAAATCTTTTTGGGTTTTCATTTTAATTTCTACTACACGCATGGAAATTAAACTAACTAATTTTTTTGGTTTTTCTTAAGGTTTATCAAACACACAAGAAGAAAACTAGAGAAAGAAAATTAAACTAGCACGGATAATACAATGAAAGAGTATGAGCACCGACGACTAGTGTGTGAACATGAATGTAAAGTCGGTGAGAAATACATACTCCACCAAGCTTAGGCTTTTGGCCTAAGTTGGTCTAATGCCACGGACCGCTGCTACTCTCCCCAGTGTACTGAGAGGTGAAATCAGAATACCATTGGCTGGCCGTCTCCTCCGGATCCCACTGATAAGATGATGAACGATATGGGTCCAGTGGTGTTTCCGACTCGGGCTCAGGCTCTGGAGTGGATACTTGGCCTCGATGAGCATACACCACTTCCGGAGTGACAAGAAAATTATCTGCATTCAAATCAAACAACAAAGGTGCAGGCAGAATAATAGTCTCACTGTGTTTCTTATTAAATCTCAAGTTATACAGGAGCGTCTTATCATCATTCTGAACAATAAATTCGTGTGCTACCATGCTCCTGTAATCTAAAATGTAAGAGGGAAAGATTGTCTCCTCTTTCTCATAGTGCCTAATAGGTATCCTAAAATGTCTAGCAAGACGAGCAGCATAAATACCTCCAAAGAGGGGGCCTTTTGTACGATTCAGATTTAAACGTTTAGCAATAATGGGGTCCATACTAAAACTATTGTCTCCAAACAAGGCATGCTGAAGAATGATAATGTCAGGAACATTAAAGTTTTCACTATTTCCACAACAAATCAACATCTACTAGCAAATATGGAGAAGTAACGTAAAATAGGAAAGTGTATGCTAGAGATTTTTGCCTCGGAACCTTTCTTTGGCTCCTCTATAGCTATAGTGTTAACAAAGACATCCACATCTTCACGATGGGGTTCCTCTAACCCTCCTTAAAAGGGTATCCTACATACCGCACCAAAATCATGTAAAGTCATTTATCTGAATTCATCATATAAATGAAATGATACTGAAGGCGGTGACTTCTTAGGATAATAATAAAAGTTTTGCACGAAAGTGTTGGTAAGTAAGAGATACTGATTGATCCGGTCATGAAGGAAATCGGTGAGGTCCGCAGTCTCGATCAAAGAATAAAAATCTTCATGAATTCCATCTTCTTTCAAGAAATTATCACATGGCCATTCGCACGACCGTACTTCCGCTAAGCGAGGAAGATTATACTTGGCTTTTTCCTTCTGTTTAGCTTGTTTTTCCTGAGAGCCTTGGCTAGAAGAGCCCCTAAAAAGTCTCCTTCACATTTTCTAAAAATTTCTGAAATTTTAGTAACTTCAAAATAAAAGTGAATAAAACTTAACAAGAATGGTAGCAACTACTCCTACAAGTGCCTAGAGCCTATATCATGCACCAGAATTACTTGGAACCTCATAAATTTAACATGCAAGCTCAAGAACAGGGTCACCAAGGCAGCAAGGATTTGCAATGAATAAAGCACTAGAACAAAAACTAATAGGACCAATGGAGGAGTCACATACCAAGCAACAATCTCCCAAAGCAGTTTTGTGAATGGAGCTTTGAGCAAGGAGATCGAAAATCGCAGCAAAATGAGCTAGAACTCGTGCTTGAGCTGGATGGGGATTTTTTTGGGAAGAAGATGGAGTGTGTGGGTGCTGGCATAAGTGGAGGGGGTCCACCAGGGGCCCACGAGACAGGGGGGCGCGCCTAGGTGGGGTGGGCGCACCCTCCACTCTCGTGGCATGGTGCTTGCCCCTCCTGTAGTGATTTCAGTGCCTAAAATCCTCAAATATTCCATAAAAAATCATACTAAATTTGCAGGGCATTTGGAGCACTTTTATTTTCGGGATATTTTTCATTGCACGGATAATTCAGAAAACAGACGGATAATACTATTTTGCTTTATTTATTCTAAATAACAGAAAGTAAAAAGAGGGTACAGAAGGTTGTGCCTTCTAGTTTCATCCATCTCATGATCATCAAAATGAATCCACTAACAAGGTTGATCAAGTCTTGTTAACAAACTCATTCCGAATAACACGAAACCGGAGAAATTTCGAATAACACTAAGTTACCTCAACGGGGATATGAAAATCCCCGACAATAAGAATATCATACTTTTTCTTGACAGTAGGGAGAGGAAATTCAAAACCTCCAATAATAATTGATGGAATTTTCTCAATAGTATTTATGCTATGAACTTGAGGTTGTTTCCTCGGAAAATGTACCGTATGCTCATTTCCATTAACATGAAAGGTGACATTGCCTTTGTTGCAATCAATATCAGCACCTGCAGTATTTAAAAAGGGTCTACCAAGGATAATCGACATATTGTCGTCCTCAGGAATATCAAGAATGACAAAGTCTGTTAAGATAGTAACATTCGCAACAACAACAGGCACGTCCTCACAAATGCCGACAGATATAGCAGTTGATTTATCAGCCATTTGCAAGGATATCTCAGTGGGTGTCAACTTACTTAATTCAAGTCTACGGTACAAGGAAAGAGGCATAACACTAACACCGGCTCCTAAATCACATAAAGCAGTTTTAACATAATTTCTTTTTATGGAGCAAGGTATAGTGGATACTCCGGGATCACCAAGTTTCTTAGGTATTCCACCCTTAAAGGTATAGTTGGCAAGCATGGTGGAAATCTCAGCTTCAGGTATTTTCCTCTTATTAGTGATGATATCTTTCATATATTTAGCATAAGGGTTTAATTTAAGCATATCAGTTAAGCGCATGCGTAAGAAGATAGGTCTAATCATTTCAGCAAAACGCTCAAAGTTCTCATCATCCTTTGTCTTGGATGGTTTAGGAGGAAAGGGCATGGGTTTCTGAACCCATGGTTCTCTTTCTCTACCATGCTTCCTAGCAACAAAATCTCTCTTATCATAACGTTGGTTTCTTGATTGTGGGGTATCAAGACCAACAGCAGGTTCAATTTCTATATCATTGTTATTACTAGGTTGAGCATCTACATGAACATCATTATTAACATTATCATCAGGTTCATGTTCATCTCCGGATTGTGTTTCAGCATCAAAGATAGAAGTGTTATTAGGGTTCTCAGGTGTTTCTACATTAGGTTCACTAGAAGCATGCAAAGTCCTATCATATTTCTTTTTCTTATTTTTGGAAGAACTAGGAGCATCTAGATTATTATTCTGAGAATCTTGCTCGATTCTCTTAGGGTGGCCTTCAGGATACAAAGGTTCTTGAGTAATTTTACCCGTTCTAGTAGCCACTCTAACAGAAAAGTCATGTTTATTATTTAATTCATCTAGTAATTCATTCTGAGCCTTAAGTACTTGTTCAGCTTGAGTAGCAATCATAGAAGCATGTTTACTAGTGAGTTTAAGTTCATCTTTAACTCTAGCTACATAATCATTCAAT
This sequence comes from Triticum timopheevii, assembly GCA_963921465.1. Lineage (NCBI taxonomy): Eukaryota > Viridiplantae > Streptophyta > Magnoliopsida > Poales > Poaceae > Triticum > Triticum timopheevii. Next base: position 498,721,832 of record OY997266.1, on the reverse strand, counting down.
CGTCCTATCGTATAAGCATTATTCTTCAATTGTCTACCAACATAATCATTGAAATTTGCTTGTCTATCCATGAAATCATCAAATTCATCTAAACATGGACTATGAAATTTAGTAGACGGGATTTCATCTTTATCATATCTATAGAGAGAATTTACCTTTATTACCTGTGTCGGGTTATCAAGACAATGTGTTTCTTCAACAGGCGGTATATCAAGACCATGTATTTCTTCAATAGGAGGTAAATTCTTAACGTCTTTAGCTTTAATACCTTTCTATTTCATTGATTTCTTTGCCTCTTGCATATCTTCAGGACTGAGGAATAAAACACCTCTCTTCTTCGGAGTAGATTTAGGAATAGGCTCAGGAGTTGGCTCAATTGGTTCAGGAATTGCCTTAGGAATTGGCTCAGGAAGAGTCCAATTATTCTCATTAGTCAACATATTTTTCAATAGTAATTCAGCTTCGTCGACTGTTCTTTCCCTGAAAACACAACCGGCACAACTATCCAAGTAGTCCTTGAAAGCATCGGTTAGTCCATTATAAAAGATATCAAGTATTTCATTTTTCTTGAGAGGATGATCAGGCAAAGCATTAAGTAATCGGAGAAGCCTCCCCCAAGCTTGTGGGAGACTCTCTTCTTTGATTTGCACAAAATTATATATTTCCCGCAAGGCAGCTTGTTTCTTATGGGCAGGGAAATATTTAGCAGAGAAGTAATAAATCATATCTTGGGGACTATGCACACAACCAGGAGCAAGAGAATTATACCAAGTCTTAGCATCACCCTTTAATGAGAACGGAAATATCTTAAGGATATAAAAGTAACGAGATTTATCATCATGAGTAAACAGGGTAGCTATATCATTCAACTTGGTAAGATATGCCACAACAGTTTCAGATTCAAGGGCATAAAAAGGATCAGATTCTACCAAAGTAATAATTTCAGGATCAACAGAGAATTCATAATCCTTATCAGTAACACAGATAGGTGAAGTAGCAAAAGCAAGGTCAGGTTTCATTCTAGCATTAAGGGATTGCTGCTTCCATTTAGCTAATAGCTTCTTAAGATCATATCTATCTTTGCAAGCAAAAATAGCTTCAACAACTTCTTTATTCATAACATAACCCTCAGGAACAACGGGCAATTCATAATCATTCGGAGAACCTTCATCATCACTATCATCAATAATAGCATCTTCAATAATTTCGTTCTCTCTAGCCCTAGCAAGTTGTTCATCAAGAAATTCACCCAATGGCAAAGTAGTATCACACACAGAAGTAGTTTCATCATAAGTATCATGCAAAGCAGAGGTGGCATAATCGATAACATGTGACATATCAGAATTCATAGCAGTAGCAGGTTTAGGTGTCGCAAACTTACTCATAACAGAAGGAGAATCTAGTGCAGAGCTAGATGGCAGTTCCTTACCTCCCCTCGTAGTTGAGGGATAGATCTTGGTTTTAGCGTCTTTCAAGTTCTTCATAGTGATCAACAGATATAAATCCCAAGTGACTCAGAGAATAGAACTATGCTCCCCGGCAACGGCGCCAGAAATTAGTCTTGATGACCCACAAGTGTAGGGGATCGCAACAGCTTTCGAGGGTAGAGTATTCAACCCAAATTTATCGATTCGACGCAAGGGGAGCCAAAGAATATTCTTGAGTATTAGCAGTTGAGTTGTCAATTCAACCACACCTGGATAACTTAGTATCTGCAGCAAGGTATTTAGTAGCAAAGTAGTATGATAGTAATGGTAACAGTGGTAAAAGGTAAACATAGTAATAGCAATATTTTTGGGTTTTGTAGTGATTGTAACAATAGCAACGGAAAAGTAAATAAGCGAAGCACAATATATGAAAAGCTCGTAGGCAATGGATCAGTGATGCATAATTATGTCAGATGTGATTCCTCATGTAATAGCTATAACATAGGGTGACACGGAACTAGCTCCAATTCATCAATGTAATGTAGGCATGTATTCCGAATATAGTCATACGTGCTTATGGAAAAGAACTTTGCATGACATCTTTTGTCCTACCCTCCCATGGCAGCGGGGTCCTAGCGGAAACTAAGGGATATTAAGGCCTCCTTTTAATAGAGAACCAGACCAAAGCATTAACACATGGTGAATACATGAACTCCTCAAACTATGGTCATCACCGAGAAGTATCCCGATTATTGTCACTTCGGGGTTGTCGGATCATAACACATAATAGGTGACTATAGAGTTGCAAGATAGGATCAAGAAAACACATATATTCATGAAAACATAATAGGTTCAGATCTGAAATCATGGCACTCGGGCCCTAGTGACAAGCATTAAGCATAGCAAAGTCATAGCAACATCAATCTCAGAACATAGTGGATACTAGGGATCAAACCCTAACAAAACTAACTTGATTACATGATAAATCTCATCCAACCCATCACCGTCCAGCAAGCCTACGATGGAATTACTCACGCACAGCGGTGAGCATCATGAAATTGGTGATGGATGATGGTTGATGATGACGACGATGATGAATCCCTCTCTCCGGAGCCCCGAACGGACTCCAGATCAGCCCTCCCGAGAGAGATTAGGGCTTGGCGGCGGCTCCGTATCATAAAACGCGATGAAACTTTCTCCCTGATTTTTTTTCTCCGCGAGATGGAATATATGGAGTTGGAGTTGAGGTCGGCGGAGTCTCAGGGGGCCCACGAGATAGGGGGCGCGCCCCCCACCCTCGTGGACAGGGTGTGGGCCCCCTGGTCTTCATATTTTGTGAGGATTTTTTATATTTTCTGAAACTTGTCTCCGAGGATTTTCAGGTCATTCTGAGAACTTTTGTTTTCTAAACATGAAATAAAATCATGGTAATTCTGCTGAAAACAGCGTCAGTCCGGGTTAGTTCCATTCAAATCATGCAAGTTAGAGTCCAAAACAAGGGCAAAAGTGTTTGGAAAAGTAGATACATTGGAGACGTATCAGCCAGCTTGACTCTCTCAGGACAATTGTTTGTGGTACTTGTCGTTGTTGCCAGATTGTAAGGTCGGACTTGGAGTTTCATCGCCTCCATGAGTTCTTATCTCGTCTTCATCTAGAGTTTCAGCCGCGGCGTGCTCACCTGCTTGCTCGTGGTCGTGTTCTTATTTTGGAGGTGTTTGCAGAGCTTCGTGCTGAGGAGACACGCATCCGGTCTGCTAGTCTGCTTGTGGTTCCCACTGTTCTTGTTACCCAAGCTCCTGCGTCGCCTGCTCACCTCACCACTCCACCGCTCCTGCCCATGCCTACAGGGGCGGGTCGCCCTCCTTCTTCAGGACAGGGTAGGTCTTGCTCGCACAGCTTCTGTCACTACTGCAACAGGCCAGGTCACCTAGAGTCTGATTGTCACAAGAAGCAGAAAGACCGGAAGCGCTCTTCTTCTAGTGGGACTTGTGCATCTTCCTCGACTCCATCACTCACTGACTAGGATATTGTGCGGCTCAAACGCATGTTGGATTCCACTGATTCTTATTCGATGTGTTTTGTTCCTGTTGTGACTGCCACCACCACTCTGCCCCCGCCGAAGCCTACTCAGTCAGGTACATCCTCATGGATTCTAGATTTTGGAGCTTCTTTTCATATGTCTTCTGACTCCTCTGCTTTATCTTCTCCTCGACCTCTTCATTTTCCTCTTAATGTTCTCACTACCGATGGCACCCCTCTTCCTGTTGCTAGTCGTGGCATCCTTTCTACTCCGTCTTTTTTGGTTCCCAGTGTTTCTCATGTTCCTCGTCTTACAATGAATCTCTTTTCCACTGCCCAACTTACTGATTCTGGCTGTCGTGTCATTCTTGATGCTGACTCTTGTTCTGTTCAGGATCATCGCACTCAGGCTCTGGTTGGCGGTGGCCCTTGGCATCGTGAGTCTGAGGTCCTTTGGGAGGTTGACTGGCTTCATGTTCCTTCCGCTGCCACCACGTACGCCAGCTCACATGCTCTTGCTGCCTCCTCTTCTGCGTCCTTCCAGCAGTGGCATCATCGACTTGGTCACATTTGTGGCTCTTGCTTGTCCTCATTAGTACCCCAAGGCGTCTTAGGATCTATCTCTGGTGATGTTTCGTTGCATTGTGATGGTTGTAGGCTTGGCAAACAAACTCAGTTACCTTATCCTACCAGTGAGTCTGTCTCTCAGTGTCCTTTTGACTTGGTTCATTCTGATGTATGGGGTCCTGCTCCTTTCGACTCGAAAGGGGTTCATCGCTACTATGTTCTATTTATTGATGATTTCTCTCGCTACACTTGGCTTTACTGTACGAAATCTCGCAGCGGAGTTCTCCCCATATACAAGCGATTTGTTGCCATGGTTCTCACTCAATTTTCCACGCCTGTCCGTACCTTTTGTGCTGAATCAGCTAGAGAGTATATCTCTCACATGTTGCATGGTTTTCTTGTGGAACAGGGTACTCTTGCCCAATTCTCTTGCCCGGTGCCCATGGTCAGCATGGCATTGCAGAACGCAAACATCACCATTTACTTGAGACAGCTCGGGCGATGATGACTGTCGCCTCCCTTCCAGCCCATTTTGGGGCTGAGGTCGTCTCCGTATCCACCCACCTCATCAACATTCAGCCCTCGGCTGCCTTGAAGGATGGTATTCCTATGGGGCGTCTCTCTGGTCACTCTCCTGACTACTCCGCTCTTCATATATTTGGCTGAGTGTGCTATGTTCTTCTTGCTCCGCGAGAACGAACCAAGTTGACGGCTCAGTCAGTTGAGTGTGTTTTCCTTGGCTACAGTGATGAGCACAAGGGCTATCGCTGTTGGGATCATGTTGCTCGCCAGCTGCGCATTTAGTGTGATGTGACTTTTGATGAGTCCCATTCTTACTATCCGCGTCCCTCCTCCTCGAGCTTTTCTGTGGAAGATATTTCTTTCCTTCTTCTTCCCGACACATCTCCCTCTGTGCCTCCTATTCTTCCCTCTCCCCTTGTGAGTCTTCCTCCACCTTCTACACCACCGATACCACCATCTCCTCCCTCCTCCTCTCCCTCGTCATATCCCTCTCCACCCTCCTCTCTAGACTTTGAACCTCACTCCCCTTTTCCTCTCCCCTACACTCGTCGTCCTCATGATGTGGATGATCCTACTGATGTGCCCTCTACTTCCGGTGCATCTCCTCTCATGCCTACACTGGTCCATAACCTCCATGTTAGACCTTGTCTCTCACCTGATTGCTATTCTCCTGACCGGTATGGTCTTTCTGCCATAGCTGAGCCAACCACCTATCGGGCTGCCATGACTCAGCCTGAATGGCAGCTTGCGATGGCCGAGGAGCTTGTGGTGCTTGAGCGCAATTGCACGTGGGATCTTGTAGGATCGGAAGTATATGTCTAGAGGGGGGTGATTAGAATACTTGACCAAATAAAAACTTAACCTTTTCCTAATTTTAGTTCTTGGTAGATTTTAGCAACTTAGCACAAGTCAAGCAATCTCAATACAATTCAAGCAAGCATGCAAAGAGTATATGGGTATCGGAAAGTAAAGCATGCAACTTGCAAGAAAGTAAATGGGAGGAGTTTGGAGGGAGCAAACGCAATGTTGACACGGAGATTTTTTGCGTGGTTCCGATAGGTGGTGCTATCGTACATCCACGTTGATGGAGACTTCAACCCACGAAGGGTAACGGCTGCGCAAGTCCACGGAGGGCTCCACCCACGAAGGGTCCACGAAAAAGCAGCCTTGTCTATCCCACCATGGCCATCGCCCACAAAGGACTTGCCTCACTAGGGTAGATCTTCACGAAGTAGGTGATCTCCTTGCCCTTACAAACTCCTTGGTTCAACTCCACAATCTTGATGGAGGCTCCCTAGTGACACCTAACCAATCTATGAGACACTACTCTCCAAAAGGTAATAGATGGTGTGTTGATGATGAACTCCTTGCTCTTGTGATTCAAATGATAGTCTCCCCAACACTAAACTCTCTCTAACAGATTTGGCTATGGTGGAAAGATGATTTGAGTGGAAAGCAACTTGGGGAAGGCTAGAGGCCAAGATTCTTGTGGTTGGATTGGAATATCTTGGTCTTAACACATGAGTAGGCGGTTCTCTCTCAGAAAATGAATGCTGGAAGTGTAGGCACGTTCTGATAGCTCTCCTCGTGAATGAAGAATGGGTGGAGGGGTATATATAGCCTACACACAAAATCTAACTGTTACACACAGATTCCCAAACTCGGTGAGACCGAATGGTAAAACTCGGTCAGACCGATTCAGGTCAAAATATGAATGTTAGGCTTTTCGATGGGACCGACTTAGTCATCTCGGTGAGATCGATATTCTAGGGTTAGGGCATAACATAATCTCGGTGTGACCGATCGCATAAACTCGGTGGGACCGATTTAAGCAATAGGCACATAGGGAGTTGGTCAGGCAAACTCGGTGGGACCGGTTTGCTCACTTTGGTGGAACCAAAATGTTACAAAAAGGAAACAATTAGTTTGTATTGCAGACTCGATGGGACCGATTCGCTCATTTTGGTGTGACCGAAATATTACAAAAGGAAATAGGGAGTTTGCAATCCCATCTCGGTGAGACCGAAGTGACTAGGGTTTGTGGCAGTGTCAATGTCAAATGAAACTCGGTGGTGCCGGATAGTTCAAATCGGTGGGGCCAAATTTGACTTTTAGGTTTAGGACATATGTGGAAATGAGAAAGTGGTTGAGGGTTTTGGAGCATATCACTAAGCATTTTGAGCAAGTAAGCCATTAAGCAACACCTCATCCCCTTTTAATAGTATTGGCTTTCCTATTGACTCAATGTGATCTTGGATCACTTAAATGAAAATGTAGAGTCTTGAGCTTGTTGCTAATATGTGTCCTTTGCATTTTGAGGGGTCCACATCTCTAGTACATGCCATGCCAATCATTGAACTTCCTGAAATGATCATATTGAAAGAGCATTAGTTCAATGAGCTATATGTTGTTAAGAATTACCAAAACCACGCGGGGATTAGTTGCACTTTTAATCTCCCCCTTTTTGGTAATTGATGACAACATATAGGTCAAAGCTTCGACAAATTATAATAAGAATGAAATACATCGTCGCTTTGATAAGTGATAACCCACAAGTATAGGGGATCGCAAAAGTTTTCGAGGGTAGAGTATTCAACCCAAATTTATACATTCGACACAAGGGGAGCCAAAGAATATTTGAAGGTATTAGCAGCTGAGTTCTCAATTCAACCACACCTGGAAATTAATTATCTATAGCAAAGTGATCAGTAGCACAGTAATATGATAGTTTTGATAGTAGCGACAACATCAATAGTAACAGTAATAGTGATATCATTATTTTGTAGCAAGTGTGACAGTAGCAACAGTAGTAGTAACTTAGCAGAAACAATATAAGATAAATTGGTAGGGACTAGATCGGTGACTTGTTGGATGATATTCATCATGTGACAGTTATAACCTAGGGTGATACGACACTAGCTCCAGTTCATCGATATAGTGTAGGCATGTATTCCATAAATAGTCATACGTGCTTTATTAAAAGAACTTGCATGACATCTTTTTTCCTACCCACCCGTGGCAGCGGGGTCCATATTGGAAAATAAGGGATATTAGGCCTCCTTTTAATAGAGAACATGACATTAACACAGTGAATACATGAACTCCTCAAACTACGGTCATCACCGAGAGTGGGCCCGGTTTTTGTCACTCCGGGGTTGTCGGATCATAACCGTTGTAGGTGACTATAACTTGTAAGATCGGATCTAGAACATGGATATAATGATGAATTCATAAATGGTTCAGATCTGAGTTCATGGCACCCGGGCCCAAAGTGATAAGCATTAAGCATAGCAAAGTCATAGCAACATCAATCTAAGAATATAGAGGATACTAGGGATCATGCCCTAACAAAACTAACTCGATTACATGATGAATCTCATCCAACTCATCACCGACCAGCGAGCCTACGAAGGAATTACTCACTCCTGGTGGGGAGCATCATGGAATTGGCGATGGAGATGGGTTGGTGATGACGAAGAACGAAGATCCCCCTCTCCGGAGCCCCAAACGGACTCCAGATCTGCCCTCCCAAGGAAGAACAGGGCTTGGCGGCGGGCTCCGTCTCGTGGATCACGATAATTCTTTCTCCCCGATTTTTTCTGGAAATATGTGATTTTATAGTATTAGGGGGGTCATCTGCGGGGCCACCAGGTGGGTACAACCCACCTGGGCACGCCAGGAGAGGGGGGCGCGCCTTGGTGGGTTGTGCCCACCCAGGTGCCCCTTTCCAGAAGGTCTTGGCTCCAGAAATTCTTATTATTGATATAAAAAATCCTCACAAAGTTTTCTTTCATTCCGAGAACTTTTATTTCTGCACAAAAACAACACCATGGTAGTTCTGCTGAAAACAGCGTTAGTCCGGGGTTAGTTTTATTCAAATCATGCAAATTAGAGTCCAAAACAAGAGGAGAAGTGTGAGAAAAAGTAGATACGTTGGAGACGTATCAACTCCCCCAATCTTAAACCTTTGCTTGTCCTCAAGCAATTCAGTTGATAAACTAAAAGTGAGAAAGAAAAACTTTTACGAACTCTTTTGCTCTTGTTTGCATAAATAAGCTTAAACAACACCCAAGTTTTCATCCAACATTATAACTAACCATGTCAACAATAACATTTAAAGATTATAATGACTCATATCAATGACATAATCAGCTAGCGAGCAATAATAAAATATCTCAAATAGCAACACGTTGTCAAAACAACCATGATATAATATGACAATAGTGGTATCTCGCTAGCCCTTTCTGAGACCGCAAAACATAAATGCAGAGCACCTCCAAAGTTCAAGCAGCGACTAAACATTGTAATTCATGGTAGAAAAGATCCAGTCATGATGCACCCAACATTAGCTACACATAATGCATAAATCATGACAGTTGTGCTCTACTCAATTTCTGGCGCTTGTTTTAGAAGGTGGTGACACAACATAAAAGTAAATAGATAATCCCTTTGTAGAGAAAAGCAGTGATTTGCAGAGGTGCCAAAGCTCAATTTTTAAAACAGAGATAAATGATATTTTGAGACATGCACCCTTCTTATTCACTTCATGGCCATCAGTTATCAACATCTTCCATGCTAAGCACGCTAGTGGCGGTTCCCAAGCGATAAAAGTAAAGGTTTACTCCCCCTTCACCAACAATCACACTCCACGGCTCGTCCGAAACAACAGGTGCCGTCCATACCAACATCAGTTCGGGGGAGTTTTGTTCAATTATTTGCATTTTTTAGTTCGGGACTAGGAATCCCTATTATCGCCCATTTTCTCGTGCGATGGAGAGTGAATAAACACTCGACCTGAGAATAACCCGCTTAGCATGGAAGATACCGACCACCTCCTATCGTTCCATGAATGATCCAGACACACAAAAAGGATAATTTTTTAGAAGTTTTTATAGGTGGCACATGCAAATTTACTTAGGATGGCAGGGTAATACCGCATATAGGTAGGTATGGTGGACTCATCTGGAATAACTTTGGGTTCAAGGTTTTTCATGTACAAGCAGAATTCCCACTTAGTACAGGCGAAGGCTAGCAAATTGAGAAGTGGCTAGCTAGAGAGCAACAACAATCATAACCATGCATTATGCGTAAGTAACATTGGACAGTAGCATGAGTAGGATATGGACACCATGAACATAAATATCATAGAGGCTATGTTGGTTTTGATTCAACTACATGCATGAACATGTGCCAAGTCTAGCCACTCGAACATTCAGAGGAGGATACCATATCATCATACTACATCACAACTATTTTAACGCTATGTTGATATCCAAGATAAACCATTATCAACTCCCAGCTACTTATGCATGGCATGAGAAACTATAATCTCTAATTGTCATTTAAAACATGTTTAATCTTAATGGGCCGAATCATGGATACTAGGTTAAACATATTTACACAAACAGAACAAGTCAAGTTCATACCAGTTTCTCTTTGCCATGACCAGTTCATCGAATATCGTCATTATTGCCTTTCACTTGCATGATTGAATGATAAGGGAATAATAATAGTGCAAGAGTGTCATGGACTAAGCTAGAATCTGCAAACATTTTATTCAATAGGAAAAGACACGGTAAAATGTGCTCTGTATTAGTTCAACAATTATTCATATGAAAGCCACTCAACATTTTCATCATGGTCTTCTCCTCGGAACAACTCGAATAAAAGGAAAAGAAATTCAGAGAAACATACTGAAATATTTTTGGAGTTTTTGGTTTTCTTGAACAAGCAAATAAAAGGGAAAAGCAAAAACAAGAAAAACTATTTACATGGGAAAGCTCCCAACAAACAGAAGAAGAACAAGGAAATCTTTTTGGGTTTTCTTTTTAATACTACTAAGCATGCAAAGAAAGTAAATTACTACAACTATTTTTTTTTGGTTTTTCTAAAGTTTTTCAAACACACAAGAAGAAAGCAAGAAAATAAATCTAAGCATGGATGATACAATGAACAAGTGTGAACACCGACAAATAGAATGATAAGTAGACATGGATATAATGTCGGTGAGAAACACGTACTCCCCCAAGCTTAGGCTTTTGGCCTAAGTTGGTAATTGGTCAGTAGCCTGGAGGGTAGTAGGGGTGCTGAGGAGCGGGCATCCACTCATCCCATTGCTGAGGCTCCTCCTGTGCTGCCTCCGCAGCAGCCTGAGCGTTCCGATAGGTGATGATGTCCTCAGGCATAATCCTATATCCGCCCCTAGCAGCAGAATCAAACAAAGCAGGTGCAGGAAAGGGGATAATATCACAAGTTTTAATGCTAAAGACCAGGTTATAAGGAATGGGGATGTCAGGAGAGTTATTTTCAGTGAAATGGTGGCGATCCATGGCTGCTCGGTCTAGGTAAACCTTGGTCAGAGGGTAGTCATGAGGGCGTATCTCAACCTCGAAGTGAGCCGCCAAACGAGTAGCAAAAATCCCACCATGTATTTTACCCTGTGATTTATTAAGATGCAGGCGGTGAGCCACGATAGCTCCAAGCTATGCGTGTTGTTGCCCTCAAGTGGACGACGTAAAACAGCAAGGTCTAGTGAACTAAGTGCACCCACCTTCTCCCTAGCAAGCAAGCATTTAGTAATGAAAAGTGCAAAGTAACAAATAGTAGGAAAATGTAAGCCAGCGGCACTGATGGCTGACACTCCTCTCTCATCACCCACCGTCAAAGTGCGATAAAAGGCCTCAAACTCGGCCGGCCTAAGCTCAGCCAAGCTCCCATCAGAAGGGATCATGCATATGTCACAAAATTCAGTAAGTGGTATCTGATGGTTTTCATCATATAAATCAAAGCTCGCTTCAGAAGGACTATTCCTAGGCAGGAAAGTAAAAATTTGAACAAAGATGTTTGTGATGATTTGGTGCTGGTCACACTCATCTGTGATGAAGTCGGTGAGGCATGCATTAGCAATATATTGCATGAACTCCTCAAGAATTCCAGCCTCTTGTAGGAACAGGGTGTACGGCCATTCGCACGGTCGTACTTCCGCCAACCTCCGAGGGTGGAGATCACTGTCAGAAGACTCCCCAATAACACCCTTGGAGTTCTTCTTAGAGCCAAACTTCCTGAAGATATTCATGTCCGCATACAAGTTTTCCTATGAACAAAATTTTCCCAACAAAACTTCACAAAATTGATAGCAACTACTCATAGGGATACATAGAGGCCATAGCAAGCATTCAAACTACTTAGAACACTAAGAATTCAACATGCAAGCTCATCTACAACAGCACCGAGAGTAGCTAATTATTCAAAGTATAAACTACTAAAACAAAAACTAATTGGACAAACGGTGGAGTCACATATAAAGCAACAATCCCCTGAAACAATTTTGGAAATGGAGCTTTGAGCTAAGAGATCGAAATCCATGGGTTTGAGCTCAAGAACATGGGAGAGAGAGCAATGGAGACTTTTTTCTGGAGGTAAGTGATGATGTGGGCTAAAGAGATAAGTGAGGGGGGCCACGTGGGGACCACAACCCACCAGGGCACGCCTGGGGGTCTTGGCGCGCCCAGGTGGGTTGTGCCCACCTGGTGCACCTCCCTCTAGTATTATTTGCACCAAGAATTCTTAAATATTCAGAAAAAATTGTGTGAAATTTTAGAGCATTCTGAGAACTTTTATTTTTGGGTCATTTTTATTACACGAGAAATTCAGAAAACACACAAAGCATGGCATTTTATTTTATTTAACTAAAAAAACAGAGAACAAAAAGTAGGGATAGAAGGTAGTGCTTACTAAATTCATCAACTTCATACCGTTCAAAAATGATTCATTAATAAGGTTGATCAGGTCTTATTAACAACCACTTTCGATTAGCATGAAACCGAAGAACTTCCGTAAATCACTGAGTTACCTCAATGGGGATATGCATTTCCCCAACAATAAGCATTTCATATTTCTTTTTGACGGTAGGTAGAGGTATTTTAAAACTTCCAATAGTGATTGTCGGAGATTTTTCAATAACATTAATACCATTCACTTGGAATTGTTTCTTCGGGAAGTGCACCGTATGCTCATTACCATTAATATGAAAAGTGATCTTGCTTTTATTGCAATCAAATACAACCCCTGCAATATTCAAGAAGGGTCTACCAAGGATAATCGACATGTTGTCGTCCTCGGGCATCTCAAGTATAACAAAGTCAGTCAAAATAGTAACATTAGCAACAACAACAGGCACATCCTCACAGATACCGATAGGTATGGTAGTTGATTTGTCAGCCATTTGCATAGATATTTTAGTAGGTGTGAGTTTATTCAAGTCAAATCTTTTATATAAAGATAAAGGCATAACACTAACACCAACTCCTAAATCACACAAAGCAGTTTTCACATAATTCCTTTTGATAGAGCAAGGTATAGTTGGTATACCCGGATCTCCATATTTTTTAGGTACTCCATCTTTAAAAGCATAGTTAGCAAGCATAGTGGAGATTCATATATTGTGCATAAGGAGGCATTTTAAGGATATCAGTCAATCGAGTATGCTAAAAGACTGGCCTCAGCATTTCAGCAAAGCGTTCAAATTCTTAATCATCACTCATTTTAGTTGACTTGGGTGGAAATAGGTTTTTGAACCCACGGTTCTCTTTCTTTACCGTGTTTTCTAGCAACAAAGTCTCTTTTATCATATCTTTTATTGTTAGGTTGTGTGTTATCAAGATCAACAGGTGGTTCTATCTCAACATCATTATCTGGTTCTTTATCATTATTTGGTTGAGTGTCTTCATGAACCTCATCATTGTCTTTTTCATTATCACTAGGTGGATATTCATTACCAGATTGAGTTTCAGCATCAGGGATAGAAGTTTCATTTTCATCATCAGGAGGTTTGTCTATTTCAGGTTCACTAGAAGCATGCAAAGTCCTATCATTTTTCTTTTTCTTTTTGTTTTTAGAAGGACTAGGTGCACTAGTATTATTTCTTTGCGAATCTTGTTCAATTCTTTTTGGGTGTCCCTCAGGATAAAGTGGTTCCTGAGTCATTTTACCTCCTCTAGTTGCAACTCTAATAGCAAAGTCATGTATATTATCATTCATTTCATCAAGTAATTCTCTTTGTGATTTAGCAACTTGTTCTAACTGGGTTTGAACCATAGAAGCATGTTTTCCAACACCTCTAACATCATTTGAGATTCTAAATAACAATCTCAAGCGAGCAATCATATCAGAATTATATTTCAATTATTTCATAACATTTGCATTGAAGTGGTCTTGTTTTCTAATGTAGTTTTCCAACTTATAAAGGAATTGGCTAGGATGCATATTGTGAGGATTATCATTTTCGTTGAACTTCATAAGAGAATTTACCTCTACCACCTTAGGAAGTGGTGGTGTATCAAGCCCATGTATTTCTTCAATAGGAGGTAAATTTTTAACATCCTCAACTTTAATACCTTTTTCCTTCATAGATTTCTTTGCCTCTTGCATATCTTTAGGAATGAGATATAATATACCCCTCTTCTTCGGACTGGGTTTAGGCGGTGGTTCAGGAATAGTCCAATCATCATAATTTTTCAATATGTTCTTCAATAATTCTTCAGCTTGAGCAATAGTTCGTTCCCTGAAAACACAACCAGCACAACTATCTAGGAAGTCCCTAGAAGCATCGGTTAGTCCATTATAGAAGATATCAAGTATTTCATTTTTCTTAAGAGGATGATCATGCAAAGCATTAATTAACTGGCAAACCCTCCCCAAGCTTGTGGGAGACTCTCTTCTTTAGTTTGAACAAAGTTAAATATTTCCTGTAAGGCAGCTTGTTTCTTATGAGCAGGAAAATATTTTTCAGAGAAGTAGTAAATCATCTCATGGGGACTACGCGCACAACTAGGAGCAAGAGTATTGTACCAAGCTTAGCATCACCCTTTAGTGAGAAAGGAAATAATTTGAGAATAAAGTAGTATCATCATGAGTAAAAAGGGTGGCTATATCATTCAACTTAGTAAGATGTGGCACAACAGTTTCAATTTCATAACCATGGAAAGGATCAGATTCACAAAAGTAATTAACTCTGGGTCGATAGAGAATTCATAATCCTTATCATCAATAAAGATAGGCAAACTTAGGATCACATTTCATTCTAGCATTCAGAGATTTTTCTTTATACTTCTGTAATAATTTCTATAGATCATCTCTATCCTTACAAGCAAGAATATCTAGTTGCATATTCACTCATAACATAGCCTTAGGTGCCTTAGGCAATTCATATCTAGGAGGGATAGCTCTAGCAAGTGTTTCAGGAGTTTCAGTTTCAAGCTCATCACCAGATTCAACAACATCATGTTGTATTACTCTAGCAATTTGTTCATCAAGAAATTCACCAAGTGGCACATCATCATTATCGAGCATGGTACTAGCATCATCATAAGCATCATTCATAGTAGAAGTAGCATCATCAATAACTTGCGACATATCAGAATTAATAGCATGTGGTGGTGGTGTTGCAAGTTTACTCATAACAGAAGGTGAATCTAAAGCAGAACTGGATGTCAGATTCTTACCTCCCCTCGTATTTGAGGGAAATATCTTAGTATTTGGATCCTTCAGATTCTTCATAGTGATAAATTGATAATAATCCCTAGTGACTCAACAAATATAGCTATGCTCCCCAGCAACGGTGCTAGAAAAAGATCTTGATAACCCACAAGTATAGGGGATCGCAATAGCTTTCGAGGGTAGAGTATTCAACCCAAATTTATAGATTCGACACAAGGGGAGCCAAAGAATATTTGAAGGTATTAGCAGTTGAGTTGTCAATTCAACCACACCTAGAAATTAATTATCTGCAGCAAATAGATTAGTAGCACAGTAATATGATAGTTTTGATAGTAGCGACAACAGCAATAGTAACAGTAACAATCATAGCAATATTTGGTAGCAAGTGTGACAGTAGCAGTAGAAGTAGTAACTTAGCAGAAACAATATAAGATAAATTCGTAGGCATTGGATTGGTGACTTGTTGGATGATATTCATCATGTGACAATTATAACCTAGGGCGATACGGCACTAGCTCCAGTTCATCAATATAATGTAGGCAAGTATTCCGTAAATAGTCATACCTGCTTTATTAAAAGAACTTGCATCACATCTTTGGTCCTGCCCTCCCGTGGCAGTGGGGTCCATATTGGAAACTATGGGATATTAAGGCCTCCTTTAAATAGAGAACCGGATCAAAGCATTAACACATAGTGAATACATGAACTCCTCAAACTACGGTCATCACCGAGAGTGGGCCCAGTTGTTGTTACTCCGGGGTTGTCGGATCATAACCGTAGTAGGTGGCTATAACTTGCAAGATCG
Source organism: Triticum timopheevii (assembly GCA_963921465.1). Taxonomy (NCBI): domain Eukaryota; kingdom Viridiplantae; phylum Streptophyta; class Magnoliopsida; order Poales; family Poaceae; genus Triticum; species Triticum timopheevii. The sequence goes on along the minus strand of OY997266.1, from coordinate 498,705,995 downwards.
GATCTTGAACATGGATATGATGATGAATTCATAAATGGTTCAAATCTGAGTTCATGGCACCCAGGCCCAAAGTGACAAGCATTAAGCATAGCAAAGTCATAGCAACATCAATCTAAGAACATAGTGGATACTAGGGATCAGGCCCTAACAAAACTAACTCGATTACATAATGAATCTCATCCAACTCCTCACCGACCAGCGAGCCTAGGAAGGAATTACTCACGGAAGTGATGCCTATGTTCATGATCATTGCCTTAGAACATAGTAGATGCAGGAAGGAGTCGGTCTACTTGACACGGACGTGATGCCTATGTTCATGATCATTGCCTTAGATGTAATCATAATTATGCGCTTTTCTATCAATTGCTCGGTAGTAATTTGTTCACCCACCATAATGCATGATATCTCGAGAGAAGCCACTAGTGAAACCTATGGCCCCCGGGTTTCTTTTCCATTATATTGATTCTCTTTTCCATATTATTGAATCTCGTTTACATCTTGCTAGTTTCCGATCTATTATTTTGTTATCTTTACTTTCCAATCTATAAATCAAAAATACCAAAAATATTACTTTCCTATCTCTATGAGATCTCACTTTTGCGAGTGACCGTGAAGGGATTGACAACCCATTTATCGTGTTGGTTGCAAGTTCTTGATTGTTTGTGCAGGTATTTGGTGACTTGCGCGTCGTCTCCTACTGGATTGATACCTTGGTTCTCAAAAACTAAGGGAAATACTTACGCTACTTTGCTGCATCACCCTTTCCTCTTCAAGGGAAAACCAACGCAAGCTCAAGAGGTAGCAAGAAGGATTTCTGGCGCCGTTGCTGGGGAGATCTTCGTCAAGTCAAGCCATACCAAGTACCCATCATAAACTCTTCTCCCTTGCATTACATTATTCTCCATTCACCTCTCATTTTCCTCTCCCCCACTTCTAAAATGATTTTTGAAAACCTTTGCCTTTTCTTCACCCCTCTTCCATTCGTCTCTTTTCGCTTGCTTCTTGTGTGCTGGTGTGCTGGATTGATTGCTTGTCACGATGGCTCAAGATAATACTAAATTGTGTGAATTTTCCAATACCAACAACAATGATTTTATTAGTACTCCGATTGCTCCTACTACCAGTGCTGAATCTTGGGAAATTAATGCCACTTTGTTGAATCTTGTTATGAAAGATCAATTTTCTGGCCTTCCTAGTGAAGATGCCGCATCCCAATTAAACAACTTCGTTGATTTGTGAGATATGCAAAAGAAGGGAGATGTGGATAATGATGTTGTTAAATTGAAGTTATTTCTGTTTTCTCTTAGAGATCGTGCTAAAACTTGGTTCTCATCTTTGCCTAAAAATAGTATTGATTCATGGAATAAGTGCAAAGATGCTTTTATCTATAAGTCTTTTCCTCCCGCTAAGATCATCTCCCTTAGGAACGATATTATGAATTTTAAGCAACTTGATCATGAGCATGTTGCAGAAGCTTGGGACAGGATGAAATTAATGATACCTAATTGCCATACACATGGTTTGAATTTGTGGATGATTATACAAAAAAATTATGCTGGATTGAATTTTGCTTCTAGAAATCTTTTAGATTCGTCCGCGGGAGGCACTTTTATGGAAATCACTTTAGGAGAGGCTACTAAGCTCCTAGATAATATTATGGTTAATTATTCTCAATGGCACACCGAAAGATCCACTAGTAAGAAAGTTCATGTAATTGAAGAGATTAATGTTTTTAGTGGAAAGAGGGATGAACTTATGAAATTGTTTGCTAATAAAAGTGTTTCTTCTGATCCTAATCATATGCCTTTGTCCACCTTGATTGATAATAATAATGAATCTATGGATGTGAATTTTGTTGGAAGGAACAATTTTGGTAACAATGCGTATAGAGGCAATTTTAATCCTAGACCATTTCCTAGTAATTCCTCTAATAATTATGGTAATTCCTACAACAATTCTTTTGGAAATTTTAATAAGTTTCCCTCTAATTTTGAGAATAGTATTAAAGAATTTATGAGTTCGCAAAAGAATTTCAATGCTTTGATTGAAGAAAAATTGCTGAAGATTGATGAATTTGTTAGGAATGTGGATAGAATTTCTCTTGATGTTGATTCTTTGAAAATTAGATCTATTCCACCTAAGCATGATATCAATGAGTCTCTCAAAGCCATGAGAATTTCCATTGATGAATGTAAAGAAAGAATCACTAGGATGCGTGCTAAAAAAGATTGCTTTGTGAAAGCGTGTTCTTCTAGTTTTCATGATAATAATGATGAAGATATAAAAGTGATTGATGTGACTCATATTAAATCTTTGTTTTCCAATATGAATCTTGATAAAGATGGGACTAGAGTGAGTCAACTTCAGTTAAAAGGCGTCCCAATGATTTGGAGTTTTTAGATCTAGATGCAAAAATTGATAAAAGTGGGATTGAAGAGGTCAAAACTTTAAGTAGCAATGAACCCACTATTTTGGACTTCAAGGAATTTAATTATGATAGTTGCTCTTTGATAGATTGTATTTCCTTGTTGCAATCTGTGCTAAATTCTCCTCATGCTTATAATCAAAATAAAGCTTTTACTAAACATATTGTTGATGCTATGATGTAATCATATGAAGAAAAGCTTGAACTAGAAGTTTCTATCCCTAAAAAACTTTATGATGAGTGGGAACCTACTATTAAGATTAAGATTAAAGATTATGAATGTTATGCTTTGTCTGATTTGGGTGCTAGTGTTTCCACGATTTCAAAAACTTTGTGTGATGTGCTAGGTTTTTGTGAATTTGATGATTGTTCTTTAAATTTGCATCTTGCGGATTCCACCATTAAAAAACCTATGGTGAGAATTAATGATGTTCTTATTGTTGAAAATAGGAATTATGTGCCCGTAGATTTCATTGTTCTTGATATAGATTGCAATCCTACATGTCCTATTATTCTTGGTAGACCTTTCCTTAGAACGATTGGTGCAATTATTGATATGAAAGAAAGAAATATTAGATTCCAATTTCCGTTAAGGAAGGGCATGAAACACTTTCCTAGGAATAAATTAAATTTCCTTATGAATCTATTATGAGATCCAATTATGTATTGCATACCAAATATGGCAATACCTAGATTTATTCTTGTTTCTATGCCGAGCTAGGGGCGTTAAACGATAGCGCTTGTTGGGAGGCAACCCAATTTTATTTTTGTTCTTTGAATTTTGCTCTTGTTTAGTAATAAATAATTCATCTAGATTCTGTTTAGATGTGGTTTTATGTTTTAATTAGTGTTTGTGCCAAGTAGAACCTTTGGGAAGACTTGGGTGAAGTCTTTGTGATCTTGCTGTAAAAACCAGAAGCTTTTACGCTCACGAGAATAGTTGTCATTTTTTACAGAAGAGTAATTTTAGGTTGATTCTTTTTGAAGATGATTTATAGAGAAATTCCTCACGTCCAATAATTTATTTAAGAATTTTTGGAGTTACAGAAGTATCCGTAAGTTACAGATTTCTACAGACTGTTCTGTTTTTGACAGGTTCTGTTTTTCATGTGTTGTTTGCTTATTTTGATAAAGCTATGAGTAGTATCGGGGGGTATGAACCATAGAGAAGTTGGAATACAGTAGGTTTAACACCAATATAAATAAAGAATGAGTTAATTACAGTACCTTAAAGTGGTGGGTTTTTTTCTTATACTAACGGAGCTCATGAGATTTTCTGTTGAAGTTTTGTGTTGTGAAGTTTTCAAGTTTTGGGTAAGGATTTGATGGACTTTGGAATAAGGAGTGGCAAGATCCTAAGCTTGGGGATGCCCAAGGCATCCCAAGTGAAAATTCAAGGACAACCAAAATCCTAAGCTTGGGGGTGCCCCGGAAGGCATCCCCTCTTTCGTCTTCGTTTATTAGTAACTTTAATTTAGGCTATATTTTTATTCACCACATGATATGTGTTTTGCTTGGAGCGTCTTGTATGATTTGAGTCTTTGCTTTTTATTTTACCATAATCAACCTTCCTTTACACACATTTTGGGAGATACACACATGAATCATGATTTATTAGAATACTCTATCTGCTTCACTTATATCTTTTGAGCTAGACAATATTGCTCTAATGCTTCACTTATATCTTTTTAGATTACGGCGGTGGTTTTATTTTATAGAAATTGTTGTACTCTCATGTTTCTCTTATATTATTTTGCGAGTTTTTTAGAACAGCATGGTAATTTGCTTTGGTTATAAAATTAGTCCTAATATGATGGGCATCCAAGATGGGTACAATAAAAACTTTCATATAAAGTGCGTTGAATACTATGGGAAGTTTGATTCTTGATGATTGTTTTGAGATATAAAGATGGTGATATTAGAGTCATGCTAGTGGAGTAGTTGTGAATTTTAGAGATACTTGTGTTAAAGTTTGTGATCCCTGTAACATGCATGTATGGTGAACCGTTATGTGATGAAGTTGGAGCATGATTTATTTATTGATTGTCTTCCTTATGAGTGGCGGTCGGGGACGAGCGATGGTCTTTTCCTACCAATCTATCCCCCTAGGAGCATGCGCGTAGTACTTCATTTTGATAACTAATAGATTTTTGCTATAAGTATGTGAGTTCTTTATGACTAATGTTGAGTCCATGGATATACGCACTCTCACCCTTCCACCATTGCTAGCCTCTCTTGTGTCACGCAACTTTCGCCGGTACCATACACCCACCATATACCTTCCTCAAAACATCCACCATACCTACCTATTATGGCATTTCCATAGCCATTCCGACATACGATGCAACTTTCCATCGTTCCATTTATTATGACACGCTCCATCATTGTCATATTGCTTTGCATGATCATGTAGTTGACATCGTATTTGTGGCAAAGCCACTGTTCATAATTTTTCGTACATGTCACTCTTGAATCATTGCACATCCCGGTACACCGCCGGAGGCATTCACATAGAGTCATATTTTGTTCTAAGTATCGAGTTGTAATTCTTGAGTTGTAAGTAAATAAAAGTGTGATGATCGTCATTATTAGAGCATTTTCCTAGTGAGGAAAGGATGATGGGGACTATGGTTCCCCCACAAGTCGGGATGAGACTCCGGACGAAAAAAGGGTCGTAAAAAAATAGAAAAGGCCCAAATAAAAAAAATGAGAGAAAAAGAGAGAAGGGGCAATGCTACTATCCTTTTTCCACACTTGTGCTTTAAAGTAGCACCATGATGTTCATGATAGAGAGTCTCCTATGTTGTCACTTTCATATACTAGTGGGAATTTTCATTATATAACTTGGCTTGTATATTCCAATGATGGGCTTCCTCAAAAGTACCCTAGGTCTTCATGAGCAAGCAAGTTGGATGCACACCCACTTAGTTTCTTTTTGATCTTTCATACACTTATAGCTCTAGTACATCTGTTGCATGGCAATACCTACTCACTCACATTGATATCTATTGATGGGCATCTCAATAGCCCGTTGATACACCTAGTTGATGTGAGACTATCTTCCCCTTTTTTGTCTTCTCCACAACCACCATTCTATTCCACCTATAGTGCTATGTCCATGGCTCACGCTCATGTATTGCATGAAGATTGAAAAAGTTTGGGAACATCAAAAGTATGAAACAATTGCTTGGCTTGTCATCGGGGTTGTGCATAATTAAATACTTTGTGTGATGAAGATAGAGCATAACCAGACTATATGATTTTGTAGGGATAGCTTTCTTTGGCCATGTCATTTTGAGAAGACACGATTGCTTTGTTAGTATGCTTGAAGTATTATTGTTTTTATGTCAATATTAAACTTTTGTCTTCAATCTTTCGGATTTGAACATTCATGCCACAATAAAGAAAATTACATTGATAAATATGTTAGGTAGCATTCCAAATCAATAATTCTATTTTTAACATTTACCTACTCGAGGACGAGCATGAATTAAGATTGGGGATGCTTGATACATCTCCAACATATCTATAATTTTTTATTATTACATGCTATTATATTATCTGTTTTGGATGTTTAATGGGCTTTAATATGCTCTTTTATATTATTTTTGGGACTAACTGATACGTCTCCGTCGTATCTACTTTTCCAAACATGTTTGCCCTTGTTTTGGACTCTAACTTGCATGATGTGAATAGAACTAACCCGGACTAATGATGTTTTTAGCAGAACTGCCATGGTGTTATTTTTGTGTAGAAATGAAAGTTCTCGGAATGACCTGGAAATCCACGGAGCAACTTTTCAAAATTAATAAAAAATACTGGCGAAAGAGTCAGCGTCAGGGGGCCCACACCCTGTCCATGAGGGTGGGGGCGCGCCCCCTCCCCTAGGGCGCGCCCCCTGCCTCGTGGGCCCCCTGGACGTCCACCGACCTCAATTCCAACTCCATATATTTGCTTTCGTGAAGAAAAAATTTAGAGAGAAATAATTATCACGTTTTATGATACGGAGCCACCGCCAAGCCCTAAACTCTCTCAGGAGGGCTTATCTGGAGTCCGTTCGAGGCTCCGTAGAGGGGAATCCATCGTTGTCGTCATCATCAACCATCCTCCATCACCAATTTCGTGATGCTCACCGCCGTGCGTGAGTAGTTCCATCGTAGGCTTGCTGGACGGTGATGGGTTGGATGAGATTTACCATGTAATCAAGTTAGTTTTGTTTGGGTTTGATCCCTAGTATCCACTATGTTTTGAGATTGATGTTGCTATGACTTTGCTATGCTTAATGCTTGTCACTAGGGCCCGAGTGCCATGATTTCAGATCTGAACCTATTATGTTTTCATGAATATATGTGAGTTCTTGATCTTATCTTGCAAGTCTATAGTCACCTATTATGTGTTATGATCCGTTAACCCCGAAGTGACAGTAATCGGGATACTTACCGGTGATGATCGTAGTTTGAGGAGTTCATGTATTCATTAAGTGTTAATGCTTTTGTCCGGTACTCTATTAAAAGGAGGCCTTAATGTCCCTTAGTTTCCATTAGGACCCCGCTGCCACGGGAGGGTAGGACAAAAGATGTCATGCAACTTCTTTTCCATAAGCACGTAAGACTATATTCGGAATACATGCCTACATTACATTGATGAACTGGAGCTAGTTCTATGTCACCCTATGTTATAACTATTACATGAGGAATCGCATCTGACATAATTATCCATCACCTATCCAATGCCTACGGGCTTTTCACATATTGTTCTTTGCTTAGTTACTTTACCGTTGCCGCAGTTTTTGCTATCGTTAGCGTTACTTCCAAACTACTTTGCTACTAAATACTTTTCTGCAGATACTAGTTATCCAGGTGTGGTTGAATTGACAACTCAACTGCTAATACTTGAGAATATTATTTGGCTCCCCTTGTGTCGAATCAATAAATTTGGGTTGAATACTCTACCCTCAAAAACTGTAGCGATCCCCTATACTTGCGGGTTATCAAGACTATTTTCTGGAGCCATTACCGGGGAGCATAGCTCTATTCTTTGAGTCACTTGGGATTTATATCTACTGATCACTATGAAGATCTTAAAAGATGAAAGAACTAAGATTTATCCCTCAACTATGAGGGGAGGGGAGGAACTGCCATCTAGCTCTGCACTTGATTCTCCTTCTGTTATGAGTAAACTTGCGACACCTAAACCTGCTTCTGCTATTAATTCTGATATGTCACATGATATTGATGATGCCACTTCTGCTATGCATGATACTTATGATGAAACTACTTCTATGCTTGATACTACTGTGCCATTAGGTGAATTTCTTGATGAACAACTTGCTAGGGCTAGGGAGAATGAAATTATTGGAACTAATAATATTGATGATAGTGATGATGAAGGTTCTCCCCCTAAATATGAATTGCCTATTGTTCCTGAAGGTTATGTTATGGATGAAGAAACTGCTAGAGATTTTCTTGCTTGCAATGATAGATCAGATCTTAAGAAATTATTAGCTAAGCTGAAACAAAAGTCTCTGAATGCTAGAATGAAACATGGCCCTGATTTTGCTACCTCACCTATCTTTATTAATGATAATGTCATGGAATTGTCATGTCAGATGTCCTAGCGTAAGGACTTAGTCGTGGAGCCATCGCAACTAGGAAGCTTAAAGGGGTTAAAACAGGACAAAGGACACGATGTTTATACTGGTTCGGCCCCTTGCGGTGAAGGTAAAAGCCTACGATCTAGTTTTGGGTGGGATTGCTTATGTCTTGATAACCAGGGAGCGAATCCTCTTGACCTAGTTCTCGACTTGATGTTACTTGCCCTGAACCGCCGCCGGGTCGTCCCTTTATATACAGAGGTTGACGCCCAGCCGCTCACAGAGTCTCGACCGGTTCATAAACAGTTTCCGGCTCGGTCTCTCTCTATTCCTGTCTTACAATACAAGTTATACATACATGGCGGTTTATCTTTACAGGCCTTAAGTCGCCTCTGGGCCTTGGGCCTTTAAGTGAACCGCCATCTTCAAGTGTCTTCAGTGGGCTTCATCAGAGGTGTGACCCGGCCCCTCCTGGGCGGGTCATGCCTAATAGTTATATCCCCAACATTAGGCCCGAGATTGATTTGAACTGGTTCATGTCAATCTTCAACACTTAAGGAAAATCTTCTGCTCTTTGCTTATGAAATTTTTTTAACCCGCCATGAGGTCATCCTTTGGATCTGTGGTAATCCGCCATGACGTCACCTGCCATAAATGCATGTTTTGTCCAACGTACCTCAACGGATCTTTATCTTAATGACCATCTCGAAAATTGAGGCGTCCTTGTAGTCGGATAACTATATCTTTGGCCTCCTCGTTTTTCGTGCCTGCTCATCAATTTTTTCCTTATAAATAGACCCGACTAGGTATTTCCTCATTCTTCTCCTTCCTGCATCTTCTTCCTCCCGCAACCCTACTGCCACTCAAGCTCCGCCGCCACCACAGCGCACATTGTCTTCCTCGACCCCGGCCGATGCATCAACCTGAGTCGATTCAGAGAACGGCGGCACCCCTCCGCAGTAGATCTGCAACTGTAAGTCTTCCTCTTTCCGCACCTTAGATCCGCATTAGGGTTTACGATCTCCTGTGTGTTCTTTGCTTTTCATCACGGGTTCTTCGTAGTTTCTCCACCGCAGCATCTTTTGATCCAAAAGAAGTACGAAACTCATGCAGTGATTGTTTCTCGTCCATTTTCAATACTAGGAGATCCCTTTTTGTTGTAAAAAGGCCTCACTAGAACTAATGAACTCCTCTGTACTTTGTTTTTAGGTCTAGAATATTTTCTTTTCTGAACAGCCATTTGATCCAAAATAATAGCTGCAACCTATGAAACTTGTTTATGCAATACTTAGGCAAAAACTGTATTTGTTAGATCCACCTTGCCATGGCGACTCTCATCACCGACTTAAAAGGCAATGCTCAATTGATAATCTTGACTATTCATGGCGGCTTAAATAATCTTGACTCCTTATGACGCCCATGGCGGCTTAAATAATCTGACATAATTAGCCTTATACCATTAGGCCCCTTTATAAGCCGCCATCTTGAATATGCATTGTAATATTTTCTCCGGCTTAAATTTGAACTAGAATTTTTATCCTTTCTTAGGCTTCCATCACAATGCCGCCTAAGACAAACACCTCATGCAACTGGGTCTCGTCCATTGTTACTGAGCAGACTTTTGAAGACTTTGTGAAAGTCGGCTATCTGCCGAAAAGGGATGTCATGCCATACTGTGCCCCTGACCCGTCAGAAGAGAGACCTCAACCCAAGGAAGGGGAAGTTATTGTCTTCACGAATCATATGAACTGGGGTTTCTCACCACTCGTCTCAAAATTCTTTAGGGACATCCTGCACTTCTTTGATCTCCGTCCTCAAGACATCGGACCCAATTTCGTGTCTAACATTTGTAATTTTCAAGTGTTCAGCGAGGTATATATTGGAGAAGAACCCAACCTGCTACTCTTTAGAGAGTTATTCTACTTGAACCGCCAAAATGAATGTGCTAGCGGACAAAGCTTGGAACTTGGTGGTGTCTCAATCCAGCGTCGGAGAGTGCCAATCCACCAAGCCATCCTAAAGACTGGAATCAAACGTGGTTTTATTGCCAAGACACCTCTCCGGCTAATGAGAATCCTCTGCCCGGTTTTCGCACCTTGCGTCTTGATTCCAATCATCCACTTCCTGATAAGATATCAGCCGCCGAACGCAAGATGCTCGCCCCCACCTTGGCCAAAATCAAAGCTCTTCTGGGGAACACGTTAAATGGCATTGACTTGGTCCGGGTCTGGCTCGCCTGGCGGATCATTCCATTAAGCCGTCACCCCAGTCTAATGTGCAATTATTCAGGCAAGAAAGATGATCCTCTATGACACAGTCCTGATAATCTGCCTGATCACGTCATCAATGACATGACCAAGTCTCTCCTCAATGAAAGCCTAGTAGACTGCGGCAAGGTGGGCTTAAGCCCTTTCTGCCAAGCCAACCCGGCTCCAGCGGTAAGTCGCCAAGCTGAACAAATCATTTCCAATATTGATGTTTGTATGTACTCAAACTTTTGCTGACTTTCACAGGCTGATGACAAATTCTGGAAAGTAAAATATGATCATGAGGCCGCAAAAAGAGCCAGGAAGGCCAAGAGAGCCGACGTGAAGAGATGCGGAAAGAAACCCAGTGCTTCTGAGCAACTTCAGCTGGATTACTCCTCTGAGTCGGAGGTAGCCCTTGACTCTCTTGGCTCATTTTTTAATCACCTTATTAATACTAATTACGATCAGGATGACATGGGCATGAGTCACGGGGTGGATGAAGTGGTAAATATTATTTCCTCCGACTCAGAGCCTTTGTCGCGGACAAAAATCCGCCAAGTAACCCGGGAAGTAAGATTTTCACATCCCTTAGCTTATCAAGATCCTCGATTTCTTTTGAAGCGACAGATTCATGAGAGCCGGAGACAGACCTGGACCACCAAAGACGTGGAACTCTCCTCCGGTCTACCCAATACACCAAGAAAACGTCGGAATGAGGTCATCCCCGTCTTAGATTCCTCTTATCCTTTGGCGGGTCTCACTCGTCAGCCACTGAACCCTTCTGACTCGAATTATCAGGAAACATCTCCTTCCTCCAGCGAATCAATTCAATCCAACTTGTTGGCTTTCAAGACCGCTCTAGGGTAATGATAACTTACCTATCTTGTACTTTGAATTTTATGCTTATACTGACCTTTTAATCTTATGTAGTGGCAAAGCAAAGGTTAGCAAGAAGGCAAAGAAGGACAAGCCGGTCGACGAGCCAATCCTCAAAGAACCAGCACTTTAGACGGTCGTACCTGAAGCCTCCGCTACTGAGCCACCACCTGAGCTGGCGTATGAACCGCCAACATCAGCCACTAACCCGCCTGCCGAGCAAGCTCTTGATGGCTCTGAAAATCCTGAAGTTCCTAGCCCCGTCAAAACAGGTGACCCTGAAGACGCTGACGTTGAAATTACCAAGACCAGCTATACTGAGCCAGGAAGGCCTACTATGCTCGCCAAGTGCTCTGCCAAAGAAGAACTCCTGGAATGCCGCAAGGTCAAATTTGACGTTGCTGATTACTCTCACATGAGCGTTGGGGAAGTTTTGTTTGGCTATCTTAGTCAAGTGCAAAGCAGCTGTGACGTCAAAATTGACATGGTGAAGCAGATGCACCATAAATTTGAGGTATGATCTCCTCTTTTCCTTGAATCGCCCTTATTATGCCAGCCCCCAAGTCAATTGCTTATGATGAATATGTTGTAGACTTTAGAACAAACATATAATCTTTGGTAATATACTTTGGTCAAACTTGAAAAATCTGGCTTAATCCGTAGCCCCCAAGGGTCGGTTTAATCAAAATGAATGAGCCGGTCCTTCACATGCTTGTGTAGAACATTTTAACTACATAGTCTGAACTGCAATATGCATTAGCCCCCAAGTGCCAAGTAGTCTTGCTTACAAAGTGCTTGGGACTTTAATTTTGTGAACCGCCAATCTCATGAACCGCCACTATAAATAGACTTCCATGGTAGACATTAGCCCCCAAGTGTCAAGTGCTTTGCTTGCAAAGCGGTTGGGACTTACTTTCATGAACCACCAATCTCATGAACCGCCACTATAGATAGACTTCCGCGGTAAACATTAGCCCCCAAGTGCCAAGCACTCTTGCTTGCAAGGTGCAGGTCGCCACCAATCAATTTCAATCAGAAATATCTGACTTAAAGAACCACCTGGAATCACAAGAGATAGAAACCCAAAGGGCCAACTCCAAGTTTGAATTCAGTGTATCTGAACAAGAGAAGCTGAAGGCCGACTTTGAGGTGGAGAGAAAAGCTTGGGCTGATGAGAAGAATGCCTTAACCCAATGAGCTTACAAGGTAGAGTCGGCTCTTGAAAAGGCGACCAATGAATTGTCCGACTTAAAATGCCACATGACCCAGATGGTTACAACAATCTTTGGTAAGTCACCCTACAAGTTATAAACAATTGGAACTTTCCCATGATCATATAAATTGTTATTAACACACCGTTCATTGCTATGCAGGCCCCAGGAGTTCAAATATCAACCAGGACATGTTGATAAAGCTTAAGGTTGTTTATACGCTAGTCGAGCAACTCTACACCGGATCTCAGCGCGCCTTAGCCACAGTGGCCCTGTCTAATGAAGTCCCCACACTTTTGGCGGATGTACTAAGGAAGCTTTCTGTGCTGCCTCAACGGTTCACTGAACTGAGGTGATCATCTGCAAGAGTCCGAGCTGTGGCCGCGTTAGCCGGGCCAAAGCTTGGCTTCCGGAACTAGACCCGGCCGACATCGCCATTGGGTATCCAATCCTTCAAGAAGATGGTACGCCTTTTGAACCGGAAGATTTCGCTGCTTGTGTGAAGGAAATACGCCCTATCGCCACCCTGATTGCTGACGAGGCAGATCTCACGAAGTACCAGGCGGTTTATGATGCAGAGAACTGGAGGATCCCAACGCCACAGTATACTCTGAACGGTCTGATTCCACCAATTCGTAAGCATACTTTGCCCCTGAAGTTGACCCGGCCGGACTAATTGATGACGAAGCTGAATTTAAAGCTTTGAGTGTCATTGATTGGTCATCATCAACCTTCCAGGACCGGGAACAGGACGAAGAAGTGGAAAGGGCTGATCCAGAAGCTTCAGACCATCAAGAGAATTGATCCGCCGGGCGGCTCATATTTGTAGTCTTGTTAAAAAAACAATGTTAATCATTTGGACTCGGGGATTCATGTAATAGGAGTAGAAATGACATTGTTGTGTCATGCCTTCGTGCATGTTTTGATGCCTTAACACTGTTTAAGCCGCCAGCATATATTTACTCCGTCTTACACTTATCTGTTCTTTGTGCATAAGAAAGCATGTAATCTGTCCTCCACAAAGAGATAGATCACAAAGACCCTTGGCGGCTTACCGCAAGGCGGGTCATAACTATTCCACATAATTATCAATGTGAAATATGAGATATAAATAATCCTGATGAGAACCAGAACTTTCAATATAACTGTGATAACATCATACCTGGGATGTCAAATTTTTACTGCCGGTTGACCCACTTATTTTAGAAGTCATGACTTCAATTGGAGTTTGTCACATGCCTGGCGACTTATTGTTCAAAGTCAAGACGGCTTAAACAGAAACCTCATATGACCTTAAAATATGAACACACAAAAGGTCTCAAAAGAAATCCAAAGAAAAATCAAACTCAAGCAAAAAAATAGAAAGACAAATCAAGGCTTCTGATTCGAATACGATCAGTAAACCATTCCAAAGGGGTTAAGCTAGGGTTCGAATACGACCATGTAGCCCCCAGTGGCTTTGGCATTGCGCCGATCAAGAGGGTACCGACGTCTATGTTCTCTTTGGTTCGAATACGACCTATGTTTGAACAGAAAGCCCCCAAATGACCTTGAGAAGTTTTTAACGACCCTGATTTGAATATGATCAGTGTCGGACCCAAGAGGGGTTAAGCTATGATTTGAATACTTTCAAGAAGCCCCGAAGTGGGTTTTGGCATTGCGCCGATCAAGAAGGTACCGACAGCTATGTTCTCTTTGGTTTGAATACGACCTATGTTTGAACAGGAAGCCCCCAAATGACCTTGAGACTTACACCTAGATTCGAATACGATCATAAGCCGGACCAAGAGGGTGAAGCTAAATTCGAATACGATCAGCCCCCACTTGATCATTTGAAGTTATGATGATGAAGACATATGATCTTTGAGGATGAAAAGGACAAAGGTCCTACTTTATTATTTATAATATATACATTGTCAAGATATGTACATCATGAGAGCCGGTGGCTCAAGTGTAGTAAGGTCGAAGATGGGATATATTCCACGGCCGGTGGGTCTCCTCCTCTGACTTACGTGAGTCTTTCTACTCTTGAACATCGATAAGGTAGTATGACCCGTTGTTCAAGTTCTTGCTGACCACAAAGGGCCCTTCCCAAGGTGGGGATAACTTGTGTGCATCAGTTTGATCCTGGATGAGTTCTACGTCTTGAGCTTGCGTTGGTTTTCCTTGAAGAGGAAAGGGTGATGCAGCACAGTAGCGTACGTATTTCCCTTAGTTTTTGAGAACCGAGGTATCAATCCAGTAGGAGGCTCCTCACAAGTCCCACGAACCTACACAAACAAACAAAGAACTCACAACCAATTCGATAAAGGGGTTTTCAATCCCTTCATGGCCACTTGCGAAAGTGAGATCTGATAGAGATAATATGATAAGATAAATATATTTTTGTTATTTTATAATATAGATGCATAAAATAAAGATGCAAATAAAAGTAGATTGGAAACTTATATGATAAAAGATAGACCCGGGGGCCATAGGTTTCACTAGTGGCTTCTCTCAAGATAGCATAAGTATTATGGTGGGTGAACAAATTACTGTTGACCAATTGATAGAAAAGCGAATAATATGAGATAATCTAGGCATGATCATGTATATAGGCATCACGTCCGTGACAAGTAGACCGACTCCTGCCTGCATCTACTACTATTACTCCACACATCGACCACTATCCAGCATGCATCTAGAGTATTAAGTTCATAAGAATAGAGTAACGCATTAAGAAATATGACATGATGTAGAGGGATAAACTCAAGCAATATGATATAAACCCCATATTTTTATCCTCGATGGCAACAATACAATACGTGCCTTGCAACCCTTTCTGTCACTGGGTAAGGACACCGCAAGATTGAACCCAAAGCTAAGCACTTCTCCCATGGCAAGAAAGATCAATCTAGTAGGCCAAACCAAATCGATAATTTGAAGAGACTTGCAAAGATAACTCAATCATACATAAAAGAACTCAGAGGAGATTCAAATATTATTCATAGATAAACTTGATCATAAACCCACAATTCATCGGATCTCGACAAACACACCGCAAAAAGAGATTACATCAAATAGATCTCCACAAGAGAGGGGGAGAACATTGTATTGATATCCAAAAAGAGAGCAGAAGCCAACTAGCTAATAACTATGAACCTGAAGGTCTGTGGTAAACTACTCACAACTCATCGGAGGGGCTGTGGTGTTGATGTAGAAGCCCTCCATGGTGGATTCCCCCTCCGGCAGAACGCCGGCGACGGCTCCAAGATGGGATCTCATGGATATAGAAGGTTACGGTGGTGCAAATATTTCTTCGGTGGCTCCCTAGATGTTTTCGGGGTATGTAGGCTTATATAGGAGGAAGAAGTACGTCGATGGCCGCCCGAGGGGCCCATGAGACAGGGGGCGCGTCCTCCTATCTTGTGGCCGCCTCGGCTGCTTCTTGGCTTGCACTCCAAGTCCTCTGGATCACGTTCGTTCCAAAAATTATGCTCCCGAAGGTTTCATTCCGTTTGGACTCCATTTGATATTCCTTTTCTTCGAAATACTGAAATAGGCAAAAAAACAGCAATACGGGCTGGGCCTCCGGTTAGTAGGTTAGTCCCAAAAATGATATAAATGTGTAAGATAAAGCCCATAAACATCCAAAACAGGTAATATAATAGCATGGAACAATCAAAAATTATAGATACGTTGGAGACGTATCAAGCATCCCCAATCTTAATTCCTGCTCGTCCTCGAGTAGCTAAATGATAAAAACAGAATTTTTGATGTGGAATGCTACCTAGCATAATTCTCAATGTAATTTCTCTTTATTGTGGCATGAATGTTCAGATCCAAGTGATTCAAAATAAAAGTACATACTGATAAAAGAAATAGCAATACTTCAAGCATACTAATAAAAGCAATCATGTCTTCTCAAAATAAGATGGCTAAAGAAAGTTCATCCCTACAAAATCATATAGTTAGGCTATGCTTCATTTTCGTCACACAAAGATGTTCCCAACTTCTATACCCCTGATGACAAGCCAAGCAATTGTTTCGTACTTAAATAATCTCAAACTTTTTCAACCTTCACGCAATACATGAGCGTGAGCCATGGATATAGCACTATGGGTGGAATAGAATAATGATTAGGGATTGTGTGGAGAAGACAAAAAAGGAGAAAGTCTCACATTGACGAGGATAATCAATGGGCTATGGAGATGCCCATCAATTGATGTCAACATGAGGAGTAGGGATTGCCATGCAACGGATGCACTAGAGCTATAAATGAATGAAAGCTCAACAAAAGAAATCTAGTGGGTATGCATCCAACTTGCTTGCTCACGAAGACCTAGGGCATTTGAGGAAGCCCATCGTAGGAATATACAAGCCAAGTTCTATAATGAAAATTTCCCACTAGTATATGAAAGTGACAACCTATGAGACTCTCTACATAAAAACATGGTGCTACTTTGAAGCACAATATATGAGACAAACTATATGAAGAACATGATGCTACTTTGAAGCACAAGTGTGGAAAAAGAGATAGTAGCATTGCCCCTTTATTTATTTATTTTTTCTTTTTTTCCTTTTTTTTCTTTTTTTCTTTTTCTTTTTGGGCAATGCTCTAATAATGATGATCATCACACTTTTATTGATTACAACACATGAATTACAACTCGAAACTAGAACAAGATATGACTCTATATGAATGCCTCCGGTGGTGTACCGGGATGGTGCAATGAATCAAGAGTGACATGTATAAAAATTATGCATGGTGGCTTTGCCACAAATACGATGTCAACTACATGATCATGCAATGGCAATATGACAAAAGTAATGTATGTCATGATGATGATGAACGGAACGGTGGAAAGTTGCATGGCAATATATGAAATGCCATAAATAGGTAGGTATGGTGGCTGTTTTGAGTAAGATATAAGGAGGTTTATGTGTGATAGAGCGTATCATATCACGGGGTTTGGATGCACCAGCGAAGTTTGCACCAACTCTCAAGGTGAGAAAGGGCAATGCACGGTACCGAAGAGGCTAGCAATGGTGGAAAGGTAAAAGTGCGTATAATCCATGGACTCAACATTAGTCATAAGAACTCATGTACTTATTGCAAAAATTTAGAAGTCATCAAAAACCAAGCACTACGTGCATGCTCCTAGGGGGATAGATTGGAAGGAAAACACCATCGCTCGTCCCCGACCGCCACTCATAAGGATGCACAAGCCAGGTACACTTCACGCTTCGAATTTGTTACACAACTTTAACCATACGTGCATGCTACGGGACTTGCTAACTTCAACACAAGAATTCTTTAAATTCATAATCACCCAACTAGCATGACTTTAATATCACTACCTCCCTATCTCAAAACAATTATCAAGTATCAAGTTGATCATAGCATCCAATTCACTTTCTATGATAGTTTTTATTATACCCAACTTGGATGCTCATCATTCTAGGACCAATTTATAACCATAGCAAATACCATGCTGTTCTAAAAGACTCTCAAAATAATATAAGTGAAGAATGAGAGATCAACAATTTCTTCAAAATTAAACCACCGCCGTGCTCTAAAATATATAAGTGAAGCACTAGAGCAAAAACTATCTAGCTCAAAAGATATAAGTGAAGCACATAGAGTATTCTAATAAATTTCAATCAAGGAGGCTTCTCCCAAAAGGTGTGTTACAGCAAGTATGATTGTGGTAAACTAAAAAACGAAGACTAATATAATACACGACGCTCCAAGCAAAACACATATCATGTGGCGAATAAAAATATAGCTCCAAGTAAAGTTACCAATGAACGAAGACAAAAGAGGGGATGCCTTCCGGGGGCATCCCCAAGCTTAGGCTTTTGGCTATTCTTGAATATCTTGGGGTGCCTTGGGAATCCCCAAGCTTAGGTTTTTCCACCCTTTATTCCATAGTCCATCAAATCTTTACCCAAAACTTGAAAACTTCACAACACAAAACTCAATAGGAAATCTCATAAGCTCTGTTAGTGAAAGAAAACAAAACCACCACATAATGTACTGTAATGAACTCATTCTTTATTTATATTGGTGTTAAAACTACTGTATTCCAAGTTCTCTATGGTTCATACCACTTAATACTAGCCATAGATGCATCAAATTAAGCAAACAACACACGAAAAACAGAATCTGTCAAAAACAGAACAGTCTGTAGCAATCTATAGCTAACGCAAACTTCTGGAACCTTAAAAATCCTACTAAAATAAGACGTCCTAAACAATTTGTTTATTGAACATCAGCAAAGCGAATCAATGCAAAATCTCGTTTCTGTGATTTATTGATTTTTTTCTCGTGGGCACAAAGTTTCTGTTTTTCAGCAGAATCAAATCAACTCATAGCATAGGTTATCCTATAGGTTCTACTTGGCACAAACACTAAATAAAACATGAAAACACATCTAAACAGAGATTAGATGCAAAATTTATTGAATAACAGAAAGGAAAAATATTGGATTGTCTCCCAACAAGCGTTTTTCTTTAAAGCCTTTTTAGCTAGGCATTGAGAATTCAATGATGCTCACAAGAAAGACAAGAATTGAAGCATAAAGAGAGCATCATAAAACATGTGACAAACACATCTAAGTCTAACATACTTCCTATGCATAGGCATCTTATAGGAAAACAAATTATCATAGCAAGCAAAAACTAGCATATGCAAGGAAGTGAAAAGAAACAATAGCAATCTCAACATGAGGAGATGTAATTTCGTAAGATAAAAATTTCTACGACCATATTTTCCTCTCTCATAATAATTACATATGGAATCATCAGAAAATTTAACAAAATAGTTATCACATAAAATATTTTCAACAGGATCCACATGCATACGAAGTTGACACTCTTCCAAAATAGTGGGATTAACATTAACTAAAGTCATGACCTCTCCAGACCCACTTTTATCAAAAATTTCATAAGATTGATCAAAATCCAAATATATGGGATCTAAAGTTGACACTCTTCCAAACCCACTTTCAATAATATTGCAAACACTATTATCAATCTCATATTCATCATGGGGGTTAAATAAATTTTCAAGATCATAAGAAGAATCACCCCAAACATGATCATTGCAACAAGTAGTAGACATAGCAAAACTAGCATCCCCAAGCTTAGGGTTTTGCATATTAGCACAATTGAAATCAAGAGAATTCATAGTAAAATCATTGCTATCATGCTTTTTATTCAAGGAGTTATCGTGAATCTCTTCATAAATTTCTTCATCATAATTTTCAGATTCACAATTTTCGAGCAAAGCTTCATAAAGATAATATAGTGCACAAAACTCACTAGCAATTGGTTTATCATAATTGAATCCCTTAAAATGATTAGCAAGCGGATGAGGATCCATAGCTCTTAGGTTCTCTATTTAGCAATAAATAAACAACTATTCCAACCAAACGAGCAAACGAGCTAAGTAGGATATCAAAGCAAACAAAAACACGAATGGAAGAAGGGTGAATAAAACGGCAAGGGTGAAATGGGGGAGAGGAAAACGAGAGGCAAATGGAAAATAATGTAAATGCGAGGGAGATGAGTTTGTGATGGGTACTTGGTATGTCTTGACTTGAGCGAAGACCTCCCCGGCAACGGCGCCAGAAATCCTTCTTGCTACGTCTTGAGCTTGCGTTGGTTTTCCTTGAAGAGGAAAGGGTGATGCAGCACAGTAGCGTAAGTATTTCCCTCAGTTTTTGAGAACCAAGGTATCAATCTAGTAGGAGGCTCCTCACAAGTCCCACGAACCTACACAAACAAACAAATAACTTGCAACCAACGCGATAAAGGGGTTGTCAATCCCTTCACGGCCACTTGCGAAAGTGAGATCTAATAGAGATAATATGATAAGATAAATATATTTTTGGTATTTTATAATATAGATGCAGAAAATAAAGATGCAAATAAAAGTAGATTGGGAACTTATTTGATAAAAGATAGACCCCGGGGCCATAGGTTTCACTAGTGGCTTCTCTCAAGATAGCATAAGTATTACGGTGGGTAAACAAATTACTGTCGAGCAATTGATAGAAAAGCGAATAATTATGAGATTATCTAGGCATGATCATGTATATAGGCATCACGCCCGTGACAAGTAGACCGACTCCTGCTTGCATCTACTACTATTACTCCACACATCGACCGCTATCCAGCATGCATCTAGAGTATTAAGTTCATAAGAACAGAGTAACGCATTAAGAAAGATGACATGATGTAGAGGGATAAAATCAAGCAATATGATATAAACCCCATCTTTTTATCCTCGATGGCAACAATACAATATGTGCCTTGCAACCCTTTCTGTCACTGGGTAAGGACACCGCAAGATTGAACCCAAAGCTAAGCACTTCTCCCATGGAAAGAAAGATCAATCTAGTAGGCCAAACCAAATCGATAATTCGAAGAGACTTGCAAAGATAACTCAATCATACATAAAAGAACTCAGAGGAGATTCAAATATTATTCATAGATAAACTTGATCATAAACCCACAATTCATCGGATCTCGACAAACACACCGCAAAAAGAGATTACATCAAATAGATCTCCACAAGAGAGGGGGAGAACATTGTATTGAGATCCAAAAAGAGAGAAGAAGCCAACTAGCTAATAACTATGAACCCGAAGGTCTTTGGTAAACTACTCACAACTCATCGGAGGGGCTATGGTGTTGATGTAGAAGCCCTCCATGGTGGATTCCCCCTCCGGCAGAACGCCGGCGACGGCTCCAAGATGGGATCTCGTGGATACAGAAGGTTATGGTGGTGGAAATATTTCTTTGGTGGCTCCCTGGATGTTTTCGGGGTATGTAGGCTTATATAGGAGGAAGAAGTACGTCAGTGGCCGCCCGAGGGGCCCACGAGACAGGGGGCGCGCCCAGGAGGGGTGGGCGCGCCCTCCTATCTCGTGGCCGCCTCGATTGCTTCTTGTCTTGCACTCCAAGTCCTCTAGATCATGTTCGTTCCAAAAATCACTCTCCCGAAGGTTTCATTCCGTTTGGACTCCGTTTGATATTCCTTTTCTTCGAAATACTGAAATAGGCAAAAAAAAAGAGCAATATGGGCTGGGCCTCCGGTTAGTAGGTTAGTCCCAAAAATGATATAAATGTGTAAAATAAAGCCCATAAACATCCAAAACAGGTAATATAATAGCATGGAACAATCAAAAACTTTTAGATACGTTGGAGACGTATCAATGAGCCGGAGCACCAAATCACCTTCTTGAAAGGTTCTGGACTTAACCCGGCGGCTGTGATAATAACGCAGGACCTGTTGGTAAATCGCCGAGCGGGCTGCTGCCAAGTCACGCTTCTCATCCAGGAAGTCAAGTGCCTCCTGACGTGCTTGTTCATTATCAGCTTCCACGTAAGCCATCACGCCGGGCGAGTCATGACGGATGTCACTAGGAAGAACCGCATCTGCTCCATAAACCATGAAGAAAGGGGTATAACCCGTAGATCTGTTGGGGGTAGTACTGATGCTCCATAACACTGATGGTAACTC
Source organism: Triticum timopheevii (assembly GCA_963921465.1). Taxonomy (NCBI): domain Eukaryota; kingdom Viridiplantae; phylum Streptophyta; class Magnoliopsida; order Poales; family Poaceae; genus Triticum; species Triticum timopheevii. Next base: position 498,684,130 of record OY997266.1, on the reverse strand, counting down.
CTCCACCCAACAACCCGACTCGTTGCAACGGAACTAGAAGCCGGGGCTTGATACCCTTCAAAATCTCCTGATTGGCTCTTTCTGCTTGACCATTTGATTGGGGGTGAGCCACTGATGAGACATCAAGCCGGATATGCTCACGTTGACAGAACTCCTCCATAGCCCCCTTAGACAAGTTAGTGCCATTATCAATTATGATACTATGGGGGAAGACAAAATGAAAAATTACCTTTTTCATGAACTGAACTGTCGTCGCTGCGTCACACTTACTGACCAGCTCTGCTTCCACCCACTTTGTGAATTTATCCACTGCCACCAATAGATGGGTCTTTTTATCCTTGGATCTTTTGAAAGGCCTGACCATGTCAAGCCCCCACACAGCAAATGGCCAAGTAATTGGTATCATCCTCAATTCTTGAGCCGGCACGTGAGCTCGCCATGAAAATTTCTGACACCCGTCACATTTACTGACCAGATCTTCTGCATCAGCGTGAGCCGTCAGCCAATAAAATCCATGACGGAAAGCTTTGGCCACAAGGGACTTTGAACTGGCATTATGGCCACAATCTCCTTCATGAATCTCACGAAGAATCTCTTGACCTTCCTCAGGAGACACACGATGTTGAAACGCCCCAGTGACACTGCACTGATGTAACTCCCCATTGGCAATCATCATTGACTTAGACCGCCGGGTTATCTGTCTAGCCAAGTTTCATCCTCAGGCAATTCCCACTGGGTCATGTAAGCCAAATATGGCACTATCCAATATGGGATGACATGAAGAGCCGCCACCAACTGTGCTTCCGGGCCAGGTACGGCCAAGTCTTCCTCTGTGGGTAACTTAACAGAAGGATTATGCAAAACATCCAAGAAAGTGTTCGGGGGTACCGGTTTACGCTGAGATCCAAGCCGGCTTAAAGCATCAGCCACCTCATTCTTCCTGCGATCAATGTGCTCCACTTGATAACCTTTGAAGTGTCCAGCAACAGCATCAAGCTCACGGCCATAAGCCGCCATGAGAGGATCTTTGGAATCCCACTTGCCTGAGACTTGTTGAGCTACCAAATCTGAGTCGCCGAAGCACCTTACCCAGCTTAAGCTCATCTCCTTAGCCATCCAAAGACCATGGAGCAAGGCATCATCCTCGACTGCATTGTTAGTATAGGGAAACATCAACCTTAGCACATAACAAAATTTGTCACCTCGTGGGGAAGCCAAAACAACTCCAGCCCCCGAGCCTTCCAATTGCCTGGATCCATCAAAGTGAATAGTCTAGTATGTGTTGTCCGGCTTCTCTTCAGGTGCCTGCAACTCTGTCTAATCGTTGATGAAATCCACCAGTGCTTGATGAGGGAGTCCTGGATTAGGGGTCCTCGGACATCCAGACTATATGCTTATGCCAGACTATTGGACTATGAAGATACATGATTGAAGACTTCGCCCCGTGTCCGGATGGGACTCTCCTTTACATGGAAGGCAAGCTTGGCGATTCAGATGTGTAGATCTCCTTTTCTATAACCGACTCTTTGTAACCCTAGCCCCCTCCGGTGTCTATATAAACCGGAGGGTTTAGTCCGTAGGACAACAACAATCATAATCATAGGCTAGCTTCTAGGGTTTAGCCTCTACGATCTCGTGGTAGATTAACTCTTGTAATACTCATATCATCAAGATCAATCAAGTAGGAAGTAGGGTATTACCTCCATCGAGAGGGCCTGAACCTGGGTAAACATCATGTCCCCCGCCTCCTGTTACCATTAGCCTTAGACGCACAGTTCGGGACCCCCTACCCGAGATCCGCCGATTTTGACACCGACATTGGTACTTTCATTGAGAGTCCCACTGTGTCGTCATGGTAAGGCTTGATGGCTCCTTCAATCATCAGCAACGATGTGGTCCAGGGTGAGGTTTTCCTCCCCGGACAGATCTTTGTATTCGGCTGCTTCAAACTGCAGGCCAACTCGCTTGGCCGTCTGGAGCAGATCGACTGCTACGCCCCTAGCCATCAGGTCAGGTTTGGAAACTTGAACTACACCGCTGACATCTGCGGAGACTTAATCTTCGACGGATTCGAGCCCACGTCAGGAGCACCGAACAATCACGACGGGCATGACTTAGATCTGCCATTGGACGGTGTTCGGGATATCGCACCTGCGACTGCCCCGGCCTTCGATCTGGAGCAGATCACGCCATCTGAGGATGGGTGGATGGACCCCGCCACGGAGGACGCACATTTGTCGGTGCTGGAGCCGAACACATACTTCACCTCCAAAGAGATCTGTGTCATCGGACCCTCGGACTCGTCTCCGGCCATAGGTTCCGAACCGCGTGCGCCCGTTGAGGGAGTCCTGGATAAGGGGGTATCCGGACAGCCGGACTATATACTTTATTCGGACTGTTGGACTATGAAGATACAAGACAGAAGACTTTGTCCCGTGTCCGGATGGGACTCTCCTTGGCGTGGAAGGCAAGCTTGGCGATTCGGATGTAGATCTCCTTCTCTATAAACCGACTCTGTGTAACCCTAGCCCCCTCCGGTGTCTATATAAACCGGAGGGTTTAGTCCGTAGGACGATCATCATCAACAATCATACCATAGGATAGCTTCTAGGGTTTAGCCTCTCTGATCTCGTGGTAGATCAACTCTTGTAATACTCATATCATCAAGATCAATCAAGCAGGAAGTAGGGTATTACCTCCATCGAGAGGGCCCGAACCTGGGTAAACATCGTGTCCCCATTCCCCTGTTACCATTAGCCTGAGACGCACAGTTCGGGACCCCCTACATGAGATCTGTCGGTTTTGACACCGACATTGGTGCTTTCATTGGGAGTTCCTCTGTGTCGTCACTACAAGGTTATATGGCTTCTCCGACCTTCAACCACTCAGCCCTAGGCGAGACTTTCCTCCCCGGACAGATCTCCGTGTTCAGCGGCTTCGCACTGCGGGCCAATTCGCTTGGCCATCTGAAGCAGATTGATAGCTACGCCCCCGGACATCAGGTCAGGTTTGGAAACCTAAACTACACCGCCGACATCCGCGGGGACTTGATCTTTGACGGATTCGGGCCTGTGTCAGGAGCGCCGAACAATCACGACGTGCACGACCTAGATCGGCAGTCGAACAGTATTCGGAACATTGCACTTGCTACCACTCCGGACTTCGCTCCAGAGCGGGTCATCCTCCCAAGGACGGGTGGATGGACCCTACCCCGGAGGCCGCGCACTCCTCGGCGTTGGAGCCGAACACAGACTCCTCTCTCCAGAAAATCTGTACCTCCGGACCCCCGGACTCGTCTCTGGTAGTGTGTTCCGGACCGCGCGCGCCCGTGCCCATCGAATCTAATTGGGCTCCAATCATGGAGTTTGCCGTCGCGGATATCTTTCAGCACTCACCCTTCAGAGACGTGCTGAATTCATTAAGGTCTCTCTCTTTGTCAGGAGACTCCTGGCAGAGCTATGTCCGGCCCGTGTGGGATACAGAAGACGAAGAAAATCGCAACCCACCCGCCACCCACTTTATAGCCACACTTGACATGCTTGACATCTCCCCCAATAACATCGATGGTATGGATGTTGATGCAGGGGAAGATCCGGAACCACCGCCCATGCGGCGCTGGACTGCCACTTCACCATATGACGTCTACATGGTGGACACACCCAAAGAGGACAATAGTGACAAAAAGGACACAGCGGAGGATAAACCCCCTGGGCAAAAGCAAAAAACGATGGCGTAAGCGCCGCCTCAGGTCCAGTCACAGCAAAAATAGCGATAACAACCCAAAACAGGATGACACTTCGGTTGATTTCGAAGGCAACAACGACCATAGGGACCCAGCGATGGAGCAGGATAAACCAGGTCATGCCGAACATAGCCCAGAGCAGACGCCCAATCACAATTCAGAGGGCCTAACTCATCACGCTACCCCCAAAGAAGATAACGGTCTGGTTGACGATGCGTTCACCATCTCGGAAGAACATTCAAAACAAGACAAACTCCGCAGAAAACTCCTGGCAACAGCGTGGAGCCTGAAGAAGCAGAAGCAAAAACTCAAAGCAGCGCAGGATATGCTCAACCGACGAAGGAATAAGGTGCTGGACACCGAAGGAAAATATGGCGATAATCGCCACACAAAGAGCTACCCAAAGCGCAGACTGCTACCCGAATTCAACAATGAAGCCGCAACACCTGCCCGGCCCAAAAATAATATGGCTACTCAGCCGGCCCAAAAATTGATGACGAAGCTGAATTTAAAGCTTTGAGTGTCATTGATTGGTCATCATCAACCTTCCAGGACCGGGAACAGGACGAAGAAGTGGAAAGGGCTGATCCAGAAGCTTCAGACCATCAAGAGAATTGATCCGCCGGGCGGCTCATATTTGTAGTCTTGTTAAAAAAACAATGTTAATCATTTGGACTCGGGGATTCATGTAATAGGAGTAGAAATGACATTGTTGTGTCATGCCTTCGTGCATGTTTTGATGCCTTAACACTGTTTAAGCCGCCAGCATATATTTACTCCGTCTTACACTTATCTGTTCTTTGTGCATAAGAAAGCATGTAATCTGTCCTCCACAAAGAGATAGATCACAAAGACCCTTGGCGGCTTACCGCAAGGCGGGTCATAACTATTCCACATAATTATCAATGTGAAATATGAGATATAAATAATCCTGATGAGAACCAGAACTTTCAATATAACTGTGATAACATCATACCTGGGATGTCAAATTTTTACTGCCGGTTTAGATGACCTGTACAATAAGGGTGATGACCCACTTATTTTAGAAGTCATGACTTCAATTGGAGTTTGTCACATGCCTGGCGACTTATTGTTCAAAGTCAAGATGGCTTAAACAGAAACCTCATATGACCTTAAAATATGAACACACAAAAGGTCTCAAAAGAAATCAAAGAAAAATCAAACTCAAGCAAAAAAATAGAAAGACAAATCAAGGCTTCTGATTCGAATACGATCAGTAAACCATTCCAAAGGGGTTAAGCTAGGGTTCGAATACGACCATGTAGCCCCCAGTGGCTTTGGCATTGCGCCGATCAAGAGGGTACCGACGTCTATGTTCTCTTTGGTTCGAATACGACCTATGTTTGAACAGAAAGCCCCCAAATGACCTTGAGAAGTTTTTAACGACCCTGATTTGAATATGATCAGTGTCGGACCCAAGAGGGGTTAAGCTATGATTTGAATACTTTCAAGAAGCCCCGAAGTGGGTTTTGGCATTGCGCCGATCAAGAAGGTACCGACAGCTATGTTCTCTTTGGTTTGAATACGACCTATGTTTGAACAGGAAGCCCCCAAATGACCTTGAGACTTACACCTAGATTCGAATACGATCATAAGCCGGACCAAGAGGGTGAAGCTAAATTCGAATACGATCAGCCCCCACTTGATCATTTGAAGTTATGATGATGAAGACATATGATCTTTGAGGATGAAAAGGACAAAGGTCCTACTTTATTATTTATAATATATACATTGTCAAGATATGTACATCATGAGAGCCGGTGGCTCAAGTGTAGTAAGGTCGAAGATGGGATATATTCCACGGCCGGTGGGTCTCCTCCTCTGACTTACGTGAGTCTTTCTACTCTTGAACATCGATAAGGTAGTATGACCCGTTGTTCAAGTTCTTGCTGACCACAAAGGGCCCTTCCCAAGGTGGGGATAACTTGTGTGCATCAGTTTGATCCTGGATGAGTTCTACGTCTTGAGCTTGCGTTGGTTTTCCTTGAAGAGGAAAGGGTGATGCAGCACAGTAGCGTACGTATTTCCCTTAGTTTTTGAGAACCGAGGTATCAATCCAGTAGGAGGCTCCTCACAAGTCCCACGAACCTACACAAACAAACAAAGAACTCACAACCAATTCGATAAAGGGGTTTTCAATCCCTTCATGGCCACTTGCGAAAGTGAGATCTGATAGAGATAATATGATAAGATAAATATATTTTTGTTATTTTATAATATAGATGCATAAAATAAAGATGCAAATAAAAGTAGATTGGAAACTTATATGATAAAAGATATACCCGGGGGCCATAGGTTTCACTAGTGGCTTCTCTCAAGATAGCATAAGTATTATGGTGGGTGAACAAATTACTGTTGACCAATTGATAGAAAAGCGAATAATTATGAGATAATCTAGGCATGATCATGTATATAGGCATCACGTCCGTGACAAGTAGACCGACTCCTGCCTGCATCTACTACTATTACTCCACACATCGACCACTATCCAGCATGCATCTAGAGTATTAAGTTCATAAGAATAGAGTAACGCATTAAGAAATATGACATGATGTAGAGGGATAAACTCAAGCAATATGATATAAACCCCATATTTTTATCCTCGATGGCAACAATACAATATGTGCCTTGCAACCCTTTCTGTCACTGGGTAAGGACACCGCAAGATTGAACCCAAAGCTAAGCACTTCTCCCATGGCAAGAAAGATCAATCTAGTAGGCCAAACCAAATCGATAATTCGAAGAGACTTGCAAAGATAACTCAATCATACATAAAAGAACTCAGAGGAGATTCAAATATTATTCATAGATAAACTTGATCATAAACCCACAATTCATCGGATCTCGACAAACACACCGCAAAAAGAGATTACATCAAATAGATCTCCACAAGAGAGGGGGAGAACATTGTATTGATATCCAAAAAGAGAGCAGAAGCCAACTAGCTAATAACTATGAACCTGAAGGTCTGTGGTAAACTACTCACAACTCATCGGAGGGGCTATGGTGTTGATGTAGAAGCCCTCCATGGTGGATTCCCCCTCCGGCAGAACGCCGGCGATGGCTCCAAGATGGGATCTCGTGGATATAGAAGGTTACGGTGGTGCAAATATTTCTTCGGTGGCTCCCTGGATGTTTTCGGGGTATGTAGGCTTATATAGGAGGAAGAAGTACGTCGATGGCCGCCCGAGGGGCCCATGAGACAGGGGGCGCGTCCTCCTATCTTGTGGTCGCCTCGGCTGCTTCTTGGCTTGCACTCCAAGTCCTCTGGATCACGTTCGTTCCAAAAATTATGCTCCCGAAGGTTTCATTCCGTTTGGACTCCATTTGATATTCCTTTTCTTCGAAATACTGAAATAGGCAAAAAAACAGCAATACGGGCTGGGCCTCCGGTTAGTAGGTTAGTCCCAAAAATGATATAAATGTGTAAGATAAAGCCCATAAACATCCAAAACAGGTAATATAATAGCATGGAACAATCAAAAATTATAGATACGTTGGAGACGTATCAAGCATCCCCAATCTTAATTCATGCTCGTCCTCGAGTAGCTAAATGATAAAAACAGAATTTTTGATGTGGAATGCTACCTAGCATAATTCTCAATGTAATTTCTCTTTATTGTGGCATGAATGTTCAGATCCAAGTGATTCAAAATAAAAGTACATACTGATAAAAGAAATAGCAATACTTCAAGCATACTAATAAAAGCAATCATGTCTTCTCAAAATAAGATGGCTAAAGAAAGTTCATCCCTACAAAATCATATAGTTAGGCTATGCTTCATTTTCGTCACACAAAGATGTTCCCAACTTCTATACCCCTGATGACAAGCCAAGCAATTGTTTCGTACTTAAATAATCTCAAACTTTTTCAACCTTCACGCAATACATGAGCGTGAGCCATGGATATAGCACTATGGGTGGAATAGAATAATGATTAGGGATTGTGTGGAGAAGACAAAAAAGGAGAAAGTCTCACATTGACGAGGATAATCAATGGGCTATGGAGATGCCCATCAATTGATGTCAACATGAGGAGTAGGGATTGCCATGCAACGGATGCACTAGAGCTATAAATGAATGAAAGCTCAACAAAAGAAATCTAGTGGGTATGCATCCAACTTGCTTGCTCACGAAGACCTAGGGCATTTGAGGAAGCCCATCGTAGGAATATACAAGCCAAGTTCTATAATGAAAATTTCCCACTAGTATATGAAAGTGACAACCTATGAGACTCTCTACATAAAAACATGGTGCTACTTTGAAGCACAATATATGAGACAAACTATATGAAGAACATGATGCTACTTTGAAGCACAAGTGTGGAAAAAGAGATAGTAGCATTGCCCCTTTTTTTATTTATTTTTTCTTTTTTTCCTTTTTTTTTCTTTTTTTCTTTTTCTTTTTGGGCAATTCTCTAATAATGATGATCATCACACTTTTATTGATTACAACACATGAATTACAACTCGAAACTAGAACAAGATATGACTCTATATGAATGCCTCCGGTGGTGTACCGGGATGGTGCAATGAATCAAGAGTGACATGTATAAAAATTATGCATGGTGGCTTTGCCACAAATACGATGTCAACTACATGATCATGCAATGGCAATATGACAAAAGTAATGTATGTCATGATGATGATGAACGGAACGGTGGAAAGTTGCATGGCAATATATGAAATGCCATAAATAGGTAGGTATGGTGGCTGTTTTGAGTAAGATATAAGGAGGTTTATGTGTGATAGAGCGTATCATATCACGGGGTTTGGATGCACCAGCGAAGTTTGCACCAACTCTCAAGGTGAGAAAGGGCAATGCACGGTACCGAAGAGGCTAGCAATGGTGGAAAGGTAAAAGTGCGTATAATCCATGGACTCAACATTAGTCATAAGAACTCATGTACTTATTGCAAAAATTTAGAAGTCATCAAAAACCAAGCACTACGTGCATGCTCCTAGGGGGATAGATTGGTAGGAAAACACCATCGCTCGTCCCCGACCGCCACTCATAAGGATGCACAAGCCAGGTACACTTCACGCTTCGAATTTGTTACACAACTTTAACCATACGTGCATGCTACGGGACTTGCTAACTTCAACACAAGAATTCTTTAAATTCATAATCACCCAACTAGCATGACTTTAATATCACTACCTCCCTATCTCAAAACAATTATCAAGTATCAAGTTGATCATAGCATCCAATTCACTTTCTATGATAGTTTTTATTATACCCAACTTGGATGCTCATCATTCTAGGACCAATTTATAACCATAGCAAATACCATGCTGTTCTAAAAGACTCTCAAAATAATATAAGTGAAGAATGAGAGATCAACAATTTCTTCAAAATTAAACCACCGCCGTGCTCTAAAATATATAAGTGAAGCACTAGAGCAAAAACTATCTAGCTCAAAAGATATAAGTGAAGCACATAGAGTATTCTAATAAATTTCAATCAAGGAGGCTTCTCCCAAAAGGTGTGTTACAGCAAGTATGATTGTGGTAAACTAAAAAACGAAGACTAATATAATACACGACGCTCCAAGCAAAACACATATCATGTGGTGAATAAAAATATAGCTCCAAGTAAAGTTACCAATGAACGAAGACAAAAGAGGGGATGCCTTCCGGGGGCATCCCCAAGCTTAGGCTTTTGGCTATTCTTGAATATCTTGGGGTGCCTTGGGAATCCCCAAGCTTAGGTTTTTCCACCCTTTATTCCATAGTCCATCAAATCTTTACCCAAAACTTGAAAACTTCACAACACAAAACTCAATAGGAAATCTCATAAGCTCTGTTAGTGAAAGAAAACAAAACCACCACATAATGTACTGTAATGAACTCATTCTTTATTTATATTGGTGTTAAAACTACTGTATTCCAAGTTCTCTATGGTTCATACCACTTAATACTAGCCATAGATGCATCAAATTAAGCAAACAACACACGAAAAACAGAATCTGTCAAAAACAGAACAGTCTGTAGCAATCTATAGCTAACGCAAACTTCTGGAACCTTAAAAATCCTACTAAAATAAGACGTCCTAAACAATTTGTTTATTGAACATCAGCAAAGCGAATCAATGCAAAATCTCGTTTCTGTGATTTATTGATTTTTTTCTCGTGGGCGCAAAGTTTCTGTTTTTCAGCAGAATCAAATCAACTCATAGCATAGGTTATCCTATAGGTTCTACTTGGCACAAACACTAAATAAAACATGAAAACACATCTAAACAGAGATTAGATGCAAAATTTATTGAATAACAGAAAGGAAAAATATTGGATTGTCTCCCAACAAGCGTTTTTCTTTAAAGCCTTTTTAGCTAGGCATTGAGATTTCAATGATGCTCACAAGAAAGACAAGAATTGAAGCATAAAGAGAGCATCATAAAACATGTGACAAACACATCTAAGTCTAACATACTTCCTATGCATAGGCATCTTATAGGAAAACAAATTATCATAGCAAGCAAAAACTAGCATATGCAAGGAAGTGAAAAGAAACAATAGCAATCTCAACATGAGGAGATGTAATTTCGTAAGATAAAAATTTCTACGACCATATTTTCCTCTCTCATAATAATTACATATGGAATCATCAGAAAATTCAACAAAATAGTTATCACATAAAATATTTTCAACAGGATCCACATGCATACGAAGTTGACACTCTTCCAAAATAGTGGGATTAACATTAACTAAAGTCATGACCTCTCCAGACCCACTTTTATCAAAAATTTCATAATATTGATCAAAATCCAAATATATGGGATCTAAAGTTGACACTCTTCCAAACCCACTTTCAATAATATTGCAAACACTATTATCAATCTCATATTCATCATGGGGGTTAAATAAATTTTCAAGATCATAAGAAGAATCACCCCAAACATGATCATTGCAACAAGTAGTAGACATAGCAAAACTAGCATCCCCAAGCTTAGGGTTTTGCATATTAGCACAATTGAAATCAAGAGAATTCATAGTAAAATCATTGCTATCATGCTTTTTATTCAAGGAGTTATCGTGAATCTCTTCATAAATTTCTTCATCATAATTTTCAGATTCACAATTTTCGAGCAAAGCTTCATAAAGATAATATAGTGCACAAAACTCACTAGCAATTGGTTTATCATAATTGAATCCCTTAAAATGATTAGCAAGCGGATGAGGATCCATAGCTCTTAGGTTCTCTATTTAGCAATAAATAAACAACTATTCCAACCAAACGAGCAAACGAGCTAAGTAGGATATCAAAGCAAACAAAAACACGAATGGAAGAAGGGTGAATAAAACGGCAAGGGTGAAATGGGGGAGAGGAAAACGAGAGGCAAATGGAAAATAATGTAAATGCGAGGGAGATGAGTTTGTGATGGGTACTTGGTATGTCTTGACTTGAGCGAAGACCTCCCCGGCAACGGCGCCAGAAATCCTTCTTGCTACGTCTTGAGCTTGCGTTGGTTTTCCTTGAAGAGGAAAGGGTGATGCAGCACAGTAGCGTAAGTATTTCCCTCAGTTTTTGAGAACCAAGGTATCAATCTAGTAGGAGGCTCCTCACAAGTCCCACGAACCTACACAAACAAATAAATAACTTGCAACCAACGCGATAAAGGGGTTGTCAATCCCTTCACGGCCACTTGCGAAAGTGAGATCTAATAGAGATAATATGATAAGATAAATATATTTTTGGTATTTTATAATATAGATGCAGAAAATAAAGATGCAAATAAAAGTAGATTGGGAACTTATTTGATAAAAGATAGACCCCGGGGCCATAGGTTTCACTAGTGGCTTCTCTCAAGATAGCATAAGTATTACGGTGGGTAAACAAATTACTGTCGAGCAATTGATAGAAAAGCGAATAATTATGAGATTATCTAGGCATGATCATGTATATAGGCATCACGCCCGTGACAAGTAGACCGACTCCTGCTTGCATCTACTACTATTACTCCACACATCGACCGCTATCCAGCATGCATCTAGAGTATTAAGTTCATAAGAACAGAGTAACGCATTAAGAAAGATGACATGATGTAGAGGGATAAAGTCAAGCAATATGATATAAACCCCATCTTTTTATCCTCGATGGCAACAATACAATACGTGCCTTGCAACCCTTTCTGTCACTGGGTAAGGACACCGCAAGATTGAACCCAAAGCTAAGCACTTCTCCCATGGAAAGAAAGATCAATCTAGTAGGCCAAACCAAATCGATAATTCGAAGAGACTTGCAAAGATAACTCAATCATACATAAAAGAACTCAGAGGAGATTCAAATATTATTCATAGATAAACTTGATCATAAACCCACAATTCATCGGATCTCGACAAACACACCGCAAAAAGAGATTACATCAAATAGATCTCCACAAGAGAGGGGGAGAACATTGTATTGAGATCCAAAAAGAGAGAAGAAGCCAACTAGCTAATAACTATGAACCCGAAGGTCTGTGGTAAACTACTCACAACTCATCGGAGGGGCTATGGTGTTGATGTAGAAGCCCTCCATGGTGGATTCCCCCTCCGGCAGAACGCCGGCGACGGCTCCAAGATGGGATCTCGTGGATACAGAAGGTTATGGTGGTGGAAATATTTCTTTGGTGGCTCCCTGGATGTTTTCGGGGTATGTAGCCTTATATAGGAGGAAGAAGTACGTCAGTGGCCGCCCGAGGGGCCCACGAGACAGGGGGCGCGCCCAGGAGGGGTGGGCGCGCCCTCCTATCTCGTGGCCGCCTCGATTGCTTCTTGTCTTGCACTCCAAGTCCTCTAGATCATGTTCGTTCCACAAATCACTCTCCCGAAGGTTTCATTCCGTTTGGACTCCGTTTGATATTCCTTTTCTTCGAAATACTGAAATAGGCAAAAAAAAGAGCAATATGGGCTGGGCCTCCGGTTAGTAGGTTAGTCCCAAAAATGATATAAATGTGTAAAATAAAGCCCATAAACATCCAAAACAGGTAATATAATAGCATGGAACAATCAAAAACTTTTAGATACGTTGGAGACGTATCAATGAGCCGGAGCACCAAATCACCTTCTTGAAAGGTTCTGGACTTAACCCGGCGGCTGTGATAATAACGCAGGACCTGTTGGTAAATCGCCGAGCGGGCTGCTGCCAAGTCACGCTTCTCATCCAAGAAGTCAAGTGCCTCCTGACGTGCTTGTTCATTATCAGCTTCCACGTAAGCCATCACGCCGGGCGAGTCATGACGGATGTCACTAGGAAGAACCGCTTCTGCTCCATAAACCATGAAGAAAGGGGTATAACCCGTAGATCTGTTGGGGGTAGTACTGATGCTCCATAACACTGATGGTAACTCCTCCACCCAACAACCCGACTCGTTGCAAAGGAACTAGAAGCCGGGGCTTGATACCCTTCAAAATCTCCTGATTGGCTCTTTCTGCTTGACCATTTGATTGGGGGTGAGCCACTGATGAGACATCAAGCCGGATATGCTCACGTTGACAGAACTCCTCCATAGCCCCCTTAGACAAGTTAGTGCCATTATCAATTATGATACTATGGGGGAAGACAAAATGAAAAATCACCTTTTTCATGAACTGAACTGTCGTCGCTGCGTCACACTTACTGACCAGCTCTGCTTCCACCCACTTTGTGAATTTATCCACTGCCACCAATAGATGGGTCTTTTTATCCTTGGATCTTTTGAAAGGCCCGACCATGTCAAGCCCCCACACAGCAAATGGCCAAGTAATTGGTATCATCCTCAATTCTTGAGCCGGCACGTGAGCTCGCCATGAAAATTTCTGACACCCGTCACATTTACTGACCAGATCTTCTGCATCAGCGTGAGCCGTCAGCCAATAAAATCCATGACGGAAAGCTTTGGCCACAAGGGACTTTGAACTAGCATTATGGCCACAATCTCCTTCATGAATCTCACGAAGAATCTCTTGACCTTCCTCAGGAGACACACGATGTTGAAACGCCCCAGTGACACTGCACTGATGTAACTCCCCATTGGCAATCATCATTGACTTAGACCGCCGGGTTATCTGTCTAGCCAAGTTTCATCCTCAGGCAATTCCCACTGGGTCATGTAAGCCAAATATGGCACTATCCAATATGGGATGACATGAAGAGCCGCCACCAACTGTGCTTCCGGGCCAGGTACGGCCAAGTCTTCCTCTGTGGGTAACTTAACAGAAGGATTATGCAAAACATCCAAGAAAGTGTTCGGGGGTACCGGTTTACGCTGAGATCCAAGCCGGCTTAAAGCATCAGCCACCTCATTCTTCCTGCGATCAATGTGCTCCACTTGATAACCTTTGAAGTGTCCAGCAACAGCATCAAGCTCACGGCCATAAGCCGCCATGAGAGGATCTTTGGAATCCCACTTGCCTGAGACTTGTTGAGCTACCAAATCTGAGTCGCCGAAGCACCTTACCCAGCTTAAGCTCATCTCCTTAGCCATCCAAAGACCATGGAGCAAGGCATCATCCTCGACTGCATTGTTAGTATAGGGAAACATCAACCTTAGCACATAACAAAATTTGTCACCTCGTGGGGAAGCCAAAACAACTCCAGCCCCCGAGCCTTCCAATTGCCTGGATCCATCAAAGTGAATAGTCTAGTATGTGTTGTCCGGCTTCTCTTCAGGTGCCTGCAACTCTGTCTAATCGTTGATGAAATCCACCAGTGCTTGATGAGGGAGTCCTGGATTAGGGGTCCTCGGACATCCAGACTATATGCTTATGCCAGACTATTGGACTATGAAGATACATGATTGAAGACTTCGCCCCGTGTCCGGATGGGACTCTCCTTTGCATGGAAGGCAAGCTTGGCGATTCAGATGTGTAGATCTCCTTTTCTATAACCGACTCTTTGTAACCCTAGCCCCCTCCGGTGTCTATATAAACCGGAGGGTTTAGTCCGTAGGACAACAACAATCATAATCATAGGCTAGCTTCTAGGGTTTAGCCTCTACGATCTCGTGGTAGATTAACTCTTGTAATACTCATATCATCAAGATCAATCAAGTAGGAAGTAGGGTATTACCTCCATCGAGAGGGCCTGAACCTGGGTAAACATCATGTCCCCCGCCTCCTGTTACCATTAGCCTTAGACACACAGTTCGGGACCCCCTACCCGAGATCCGCCGATTTTGACACCGACATTGGTACTTTCATTGAGAGTCCCACTGTGTCGTCATGGTAAGGCTTGATGGCTCCTTCAATCATCAGCAACGATGTGGTCCAGGGTGAGGTTTTCCTCCCCGGACAAATCTTTGTATTCGGCTGCTTCAAACTGCAGGCCAACTCGCTTGGCCGTCTGGAGCAGATCGACTGCTACGCCCCTAGCCATCAGGTCAGGTTTGGAAACTTGAACTACACCGCTGACATCTGCGGAGACTTAATCTTCGACGGATTCGAGCCCACGTCAGGAGCACCGAACAATCACGACGGGCATGACTTAGATCTGCCATTGGACGGTGTTCGGGATATCGCACCTGCGACTGCCCCGGCCTTCGATCTGGAGCAGATCACACCATCTGAGGATGGGTGGATGGACCCCGCCACGGAGGACGCACATTTGTCGGTGCTGGAGCCGAACACATACTTCACCTCCAAAGAGATATGTGTCATCGGACCCTCGGACTCGTCTCCGGCCATAGGTTCCGAACCGCGTGCGCCCGTTGAGGGAGTCCTGGATAAGGGGGTATCCGGACAGCCGGACTATATACTTTATTCGGACTGTTGGACTATGAAGATACAAGACAGAAGACTTTGTCCCGTGTCCGGATGGGACTCTCCTTGGCGTGGAAGGCAAGCTTGGCGATTCGGATGTAGATCTCCTTCTCTATAAACCGACTCTGTGTAACCCTAGCCCCCTCCGGTGTCTATATAAACCGGAGGGTTTAGTCCGTAGGACGATCATCATCAACAATCATACCATAGGATAGCTTCTAGGGTTTAGCCTCTCTGATCTCGTGGTAGATCAACTCTTGTAATACTCATATCATCAAGATCAATCAAGCAGGAAGTAGGGTATTACCTCCATCGAGAGGGCCCGAACCTGGGTAAACATCGTGTCCCCATTCCCCTGTTACCATTAGCCTGAGACGCACAGTTCGGGACCCCCTACATGAGATCTGTCGGTTTTGACACCGACATTGGTGCTTTCATTGGGAGTTCCTCTGTGTCGTCACTACAAGGTTATATGGCTTCTCCGACCTTCAACCACTCAGCCCTAGGCGAGACTTTCCTCCCCGGACAGATCTCCGTGTTCAGCGGCTTCGCACTGCGGGCCAATTCGCTTGGCCATCTGAAGCAGATTGATAGCTACGCCCCCGGACATCAGGTCAGGTTTGGAAACCTAAACTACACCGCCGACATCCGCGGGGACTTGATCTTTGACGGATTCGGGCCTGTGTCAGGAGCGCCGAACAATCACGACGTGCACGACCTAGATCGGCAGTCGAACAGTATTCGGAACATTGCACTTGCTACCACTCCGGACTTCGCTCCAGAGCGGGTCATCCTCCCAAGGACGGGTGGATGGACCCTACCCCGGAGGCCGCGCACTCCTCGGCGTTGGAGCCGAACACAGACTCCTCTCTCCAGAAAATCTGTACCTCCGGACCCCCGGACTCGTCTCTGGTAGTGTGTTCCGGACCGCGCGCGCCCGTGCCCATCGAATCTAATTGGGCTCCAATCATGGAGTTTGCCGTCGCGGATATCTTTCAGCACTCACCCTTCAGAGACGTGCTGAATTCATTAAGGTCTCTCTCTTTGTCAGGAGACTCCTGGCAGAGCTATGTCCGGCCCGTGTGGGATACAGAAGACGAAGAAAATCGCAACCCACCCGCCACCCACTTTATAGCCACACTTGACATGCTTGACATCTCCCCCAATAACATCGATGGTATGGATGTTGATGCAGGGGAAGATCCGGAACCACCGCCCATGCGGCGCTGGACTGCCACTTCACCATATGACGTCTACATGGTGGACACACCCAAAGAGGACAATAGTGACAAAAAGGACACAGCGGAGGATAAACCCCCTGGGCAAAAGCAAAAAACGATGGCGTAAGCGCCGCCTCAGGTCCAGTCACAGCAAAAATAGCGATAACAACCCAAAACAGGATGACACTTTGGTTGATTTCGAAGGCAACAACGACCATAGGGACCCAGCGATGGAGCAGGATAAACCAGGTCATGCCGAACATAGCCCAGAGCAGACGCCCAATCACAATTCAGAGGGCCTAACTCATCACGCTACCCCCAAAGAAGATAACGGTCTGGTTGACGATGCGTTCACCATCTCGGAAGAACATTCAAAACAAGACAAACTCCGCAGAAAACTCCTGGCAACAGCGTGGAGCCTGAAGAAGCAGAAGCAAAAACTCAAAGCAGCGCAGGATATGCTCAACCGACGAAGGAATAAGGTGCTGGACACCGAAGGAAAATATGGCGATAATCGCCACACAAAGAGCTACCCAAAGCGCAGACTGCTACCCGAATTCAACAATGAAGCCGCAACACCTGCCCGGCCCAAAAATAATATGGCTACTCAGCCGGACCAACCACCTCATGGCCGCGGCAGAGCAGCCACTGATACCGCACACGATTTACGAGAGCTCCTGGACAAAAAGGCCAATGCGGTCAGGTCCATCTATGGGTCCAGAGGACAGGCTCCGACGCAGGATTATGGTCACCACAACGATTATGCCGATCGAATACCAGTACGGAAGCAACAGCCGGCAGCAGGCCACGACACAGCCCGATATAGAGGGGCTGCACACCCCCTGTACTTCACAGATGAGGTGCTGGATCATGAATTTCCACAGGGATTTAAACCCGTGAATATGGAGTCATACGATGGAACGACGGACCCCGGGGTCTGGATTGAAGATTTTATCCTTCACATACACATGGCTCGTGGGGACAACCTCCACGCCATCAAATACCTCCCCCTGAAGTTAAAAGGACCAGCGCGTCATTAGCTGAAAAGCCTCCCCGAAAACTCAATTGGAAGTTGGGAGGAACTTGAGGATGCTTTCAGGGCCAACTTTCAAGGAACCTATGTCCGGCCTCCCGACGCCGGCGATTTAAGTCACATAATACAGCAGCCTGGAGAGTCAGCCCGGAAACTTTGTAACAGATTCCTCACTAAGAAGAATCAAATTGTCGATTGTCCGGACACCAAAGCCTTAGCGGCCTTCAAACACAGTATCCGAGACGAGTGGCTTGCCAGACACCTCGGCCAAGAAAAGCCAAGAACAATGGCAGCCTTAACAAGCCTCATGACCCGATTTTGTGCGGGCGAGGACAGCTGGTTGGTCCGTAAAGGCACCAGCAACCCAGGCACATCCGAAATTCGAGATGGCAACGGGAAGCCACGGCACACCAAGAACAAACGTCGGAATAACGACAGTCCGGACAACACAGTAGTCAACGTAGGATTCAAGGGCTCTCGACCCGGTCAAGGAAAAAAGCCATTTAACGGCAGTAAAGAGGAACCATCCGGCCTGAACAAAGTCCTGGACAGATTGTGCCAAATCCATGGCACTTCCGACAAACCTGCAAATCATACCCACAGAGAATGTTGGGTTTTCAAGCAGGTCGGCAAGTTAAATGCCGAACATAAGGGAAGGGAAACACCAAGCGAAGACGAGGATGAGCCTCGCCAGCCGAACACTAGGGGCTAGAAACAATTCCCACCAGAAGTCAAAATGGTAAACATGGTACACGCAACTCACGCTGAGTTCGTAGCCCCCCAATTTAATCCCTGGGCAACATGCTCGATCACCTTTGATCACAGGGACTACCCGGCCAGTATCCGGCACGGGGAATCGGTTGCCTTGGTGCTCGACCCAATAATCGACGGACATCGTCTTACTCGCGTCCTAATGGACGGCGGCAGCAGTCTTAATTTGATATATCAAGACACCATCCGCAGGATGAAGATAGACCCATCCAGAATAAATCAAAATAACGCCACCTTCAATGGAGTAATTCCAGGCGTCGAGGCCCATTGCTGGGTCTCCCTCATGTTAGAAATAACATTCGGTGCTCCCGACAATTTCAGACGCGAGAACCTACTCTTCAACATCGCTCCCTTCAGCAGCGACTATCATGCATTGCTTGGAAGACCGGCCTTCGCTTGCTTTTACGCAATACCAAACTAAGCCTTCCTTAAACTTAAAATGCCCGGTCCACGCGGCATCATCACGGTTAGCGGAAACACAGAACAGTATGCGGCAGTTCCCGCTACCGGACTCTAGGCGGCCTCTCCCACCGGAACGCATGACTGGTCGTCAAGACCACGGACACGGTTTGACGAGTCCAATACACTATTTTTTACAATGGCTCGAATAAACCTGAGTCAGGGGCCGTACATGTGTCCCTATAAATAATACGAGGGGCTGCAAACATGTAACGCAAGCCTACAATTCGGCTCGCCTCGTCAACAGGCCGGATCTCGAACATCTCTCGAGCATAACTAACTTTTTGCATGTTTTCTTTTTCGTTCTTACAGACACTACCAGTGCGACACCCTTCCAGGATACGGCACAATGGAGACACAGGCGCAGACGTGCAGCAAGGCCCCGCCCACAGGTTTCTCTTTAGATTAAGCCCCTACGTAAACCTTTTTTACTGTCTCTTGTTGCTCGACGTCCCATGGGTATTTTATACACCTGCACGGGACACTGGCGTTTTAGGCTTCTTTGCCACGACAGATCAATGCACGTACCTGGAACCACAGGGTCGAGGGCATTGTTTAGCCCAATATACTTTATAAAGTCCGAATACCTTCCGAAGTGTTCGGCGTCACGAGTTTGGCCTTATATGCATTAGCTCCAAATCATGTCTTTGGTCAAATGTTGGGTTAGCCTGGCTCCTGGGTTTGCTGCCTTACGTTCTGTTCTACTGGCTAAGGTGGCCAAAGGAGAACTACTGCGATTGTGCCCTGGTTATTCTGGATGAGCACCTCAGTAGAGAAAGCCGAAAACTGACTGTCATGATATAGCGAGAGACTGATCAACCACTCGAGGACTCATCAGAATCCATTGGATTCCTCCGCATTAACGAAGGACCGGTCTACCGGTCAAGTATGCGCACCGTATCCGGATGTACGTGGAAGTACCAGGGGCTATATAGTAGCCCCACCTTTCAAGTCCTACGGCTAAGCGAAAGTGTTACAGCTATATATATAGTCTGGTTGCCTGGTTCAACGTGCAATCACCTCCTTAATGGACCAAGACATTGGATCAAGTGTATTCACGCACCTTTTCTCGAACACCCCCGCATTATGTGCGTGGAGGCTGAAGCCAACGACTGCTAACTACGATTATATGCATATATAAACAGCCGCACATGAGACACCATAATACTTTCAAGCAAAAGTATACAAAAAAAGCAGCGTCCATAATCAAACACATAGTTGTTTACAATTTCATCACTCAAATATGACATCCTTAGAGCACTGGGCCTCTATTCTATGAGCACCTTCTATAACCTGCTCAAAATAGAGCTCGGCTGGGTCTTGGCTTCCTGCCGGACCCCGGGTTGCAATACGGGTTGCCTCCATATCCGCCCAATATGTTTTCACACGGGCAAGAGCCATCCGCGCAACCTCTATGCATGCCGATATCTTCATGGCATCAATCTGCACCCTGGCGCCAAATAATCGTTGCACCAGACGAAAGTAACTTCCTGGCTTCGGCTCCTTCGGCCACAAATGGTCTATTACAGACCTCATTGCAAGGCCGGACAGCCTATGGAGCTCGGCTATGGTGGCCATCTTCTCACTCAAGGGCAAGGAGCGCGCTGGAGCATCAAATTGCGACCAGAACAGCCTCTCCATTTTATTATCCTCATGATCCTTGAATAACTTGGCCGCATCAGCCGCACTCTTTGCCAAGTCTGCATACTCATCTGCGGCGCTCCATAGCTTATCCAACTGAGCATACTTTGGATCCAAAAACTTCATCCGCAACACATAAAGTCTTCCGGTCGCGATTTCTCCGACTTGTCGAAGTTCCTCCCGTGCGTCTCTAATCTGAGAGCACATCTCTTCGGCTGCCTTTAGAGAAGCCGCATTACTAATTCGGGCTAGCTCCTTGGCTAGAGCAAGCTCCTCCCTCAGGGCCTCAATGGCAGCAGCTCCGCCTGCAACTACATACTATCACATTAATATTTTAACCTTCTTGCAAAAATAGATGTGGATATAAGAAAGCATACTCTACGACTCCTCTAAATGCTTATTCACAAGCGTGACATCGGCCTCCACAACGCCAATCTGCCGCCTCAATTCGGCGCATTCAACGGCCTGGTCTATTGCCGAACCCTTAGCAACCTGCACATCAATACAGGTGCGATCATAATCTGGGAGTGTGATCCTCCGTTTGCCGCCATGGGCTGCCATCCATAGTCTCAGGGGCTACTATCTATACAGAGCGCATGTATCGCGTGCGGTTCAACTAAAAATTATGGCTTACCTCAAAGCCTTTGAGCAGGCTCTTAAAAGCTTCGTTTAAACCGCTTGTGGCGCAGGAGATTTTCTCCAACACCGTACCCATTAGGGTACGATGACCCTCCAAGAGATCAGCTGACTCCAGGAGGCCCGTCAGCGCGTTTGGCCGGACTCCGGACTCTCCCAGATCCTTTTCGTTGTCCGCTATGGGAGCCGAACATGCTGGGCTCGGGGCGGCCAAAGTGTTAGCTTCTGGCGCCATGGGATCCGGACTCCTCCGTGACGATACCTCAGGTTCGCCCGCCCCACGGGGCGGAGAGGATGGTGGGGTTTCACTCTCCATCATCTCCGGAAGAAGATCCCCCGAGGACGAACCATGTTGAGACGAACTGCTAGCCGGACTACAAAAAGAGGCCCTGGTCATTACTCTCAGGGGAAGGAGCAATAAGATCATTGCTTAATTAAACTTACAGCTCGATGGAGGGCTGGCACGTTGGCGGGCGCTGTACAGCGAGGAAGCCCTTCGAAGCAGGGACCTTTAGCGAAACTCTTTTCCCTTGTTTAGGCGCCTCCGTCTCCAAATCTACGGAGGCAGCCCTCTTCTTCCCGCGGGGGTAGGAAACCTCAGAGTCCCCCCCCCCCCCCGGTTCTCCTCCTCTATGGAGGCGCTGATTCCTCTGGTTCGGATGTGCAGTGAGTGAGGCCTACTCTTGGCCTCCGCGCTCTCCCCTTCAGCTTTCTCTGGTGGCACCCGACTAAGTGTCCGTTCGAGAATCCTGGCCATTGCCGGGCCAGCCGAACCTTCGGGAAGAGGGGCCAGACACCTGATCCTCTCCGCCTTTCTAAGCCAATCCTGTTTGCGGACAGTGTTTAGAACAATGTTATGGCAAATATAAGCGAGTGTTCGGTTATGGGGTTACTTACTTGAGTATCAAGAAGATTGCAGCAAAGGCCCACGTCCTCGGTGGTGTCCGGACACTTTATTCGTGGTTCGAAGAACAACTTGTACATCCCTTCGGGTGTCATACCGAAGAAGTGCTCAATGGTCCGCAGACCTTCTTGATTGAATTCCCACATCCGGAGAGGCCAGCGTTTGCACGGCAGGATCCGCCGGACTAGAATTACTTGGATTATTCTGACGAGACTAATGTTCCTCTCGAGGAGCTCCTGAATGCGGCTTTGAAGCATTGGTACATCGTCCACAGGCCCCCAGTTTAGTCCCACATTGGCCCACAATGCCAGTTGGGGTGGAGGGCCCGAGCGGAAGGCAGGCGCGGCCACCCACTTTGAGCCTCGGGGAGCTGTGACATAGAACCACCTCCGTTGCCATAAATCAGATACCTCCGGGAAGGAACCTTCGGGCCACGGGGCATCAGCGTTCGTGCTTATTATGGCACCTCCGCACTCTGCGTGTCGCTCCTCAATTATCTTCGGCTTCACATCGAAAGTCTTGAGCCATAAGCCGAAGTGGGGGGCAGTGTGAAGGAAGGCTTCACACACAACGATAAATGACAAGATGTGGAGGATGGAATCCGGAGCTAGATTGTGGAAATCTAGCCTGTAGTAGTGCATGAGCCCCCTCACAAAGGGATCAAGAGTGAGACCTAAGCCCCAGAGGAAGTGGGAGACAAATACGACGCTCTCGTTGGTCTCGGGAGTGGGCATAACCTATTTGGGAGCAGGAAGCCTATGCTTGACATCGGCGGTCAAATACCTAGCCTCCCTGAGCTTTGCAATATCCTCCTCTGTGACAGAGGAGGCCATCCATCGGCCTTGATGGTCAGATCCGGACATGATCGGAGATCCAGAGTGCTTAAGCTCGGGCCTTGGGTGTTGGAACTCAGGGCGCGAGATGTGCGAGCATGGAGATAGAGGGATAGGCCTCGGCCCCCTTTATAAAGGGGGAAGAATATCAAGCGTCCCTGAACGTGGTCGTTCGGGACTTGCCTAAAAACATGGGGTCATGCAAACAGGCACAGTTGGATTACCCATACATGTATTGATGAGAATCTCGTAATAAGGGGGAACATGATCTCTGCTCTGACAGGACGTGCTAAAGAAACTGCCTCGTGGTGTGTGCGGTAGCAAGTTGTAAGAACAGTTCGAGTAACAACCGGACCGTGGTGTGATGTCACTTTCTGAAGAATTGTCAGCAGATTAGATTCGTGGATTATTATTATTCTCTCTACGGTGGAATATGGAATGTTATCTTGCAGAGCCGAACACGGTCCTTGTGTTCGGAATTTATCTTGGAGTATTCGGAGATGGAACCCACCTTGCAATGCCGAAGACAATCTACGCGCCGGACTCATCGTCATTGAAGCCTAGTTCAGGGGCTACTGAGGGAGTCCTGGATAAGGGGGTATCCGGACAGCCGGACTATATACTTTGGCCGGACTATTGGACTATGAAGATACAAGACAGAAGACTTCGTCCCGTGTCCGGATGGGACTCTCCTTGGCGTGGAAGGAAAGCTTGGCGATTCGGATGTAGATCTCCTTCTCTGTAAACCGACTCTGTGTAACCCTAGCCCCCTCCGGTGTCTATATAAACCGGAGAGATTAGTCCGTAGGACGATCATCATCAACAGTCATACCATAGGCTAGCTTCTAGGATTTAGCCTCTCTGATCTCGTGGTAGATCAACTCTTGTAATACTCATATCAGCAAGATCAATCAAGCAGGAAGTAGGGTATTACCTCCATCGAGAGGGCCCGAACCTGGGTAAACATCGTGTCCTCAGTCTCCTGTTACCATTAGCCTTAGACGCACAGTTCGGGACCGCCTACCCAAGATCCGCCGGTTTTGACACCGACACCCGTGCCTATCGAATCTGATTGGGCACCGATCATGGAGTTTACCACCGCGGATATCTTTCAGCACTCAACCCTGGGCGATGTGCTAAATTCATTGAGGTCTCTCTCTCTATCAAGAGACTCCGGGCCAAACTATGTCCGGCTTGAGTGGGAAGCGAATGACGATGAAATTCGTTCCCCACCCACCACCCATTTAGTAGCCACTGTCGACGACTTAGCCGACATGCTCGACTTCGACTCCGAAGACATCGACGGTATGGACGACGATGCCGGAGAAGAACAGGAACCACCGCCCATAGGGCGCTGAACAGCCACATCATCATATGACGTATATATGGTGGATACACCTAAAGAAAGCAATGGCGATAAGGCAACGGAGGATAATCCCCTCGAGAAGCAATCTAAACACCGGCGTCATCGACGCCGCTCTAACTCCCGCCATAGAAAAAATAGTGATACAGGCACAAGAGACGATGATGCCGAAGACGAAAACAATCCTGCCCAACCAAGCACTGAGAAAGCCGGACGGGAGGATGGGCAAGCTTGCCCGGATGAACAGGCAACGGATGGAGACTTTGAGGACGACAATTATATGCCTCTCTCCGAAGACAAAGTGAGCCTCGGCGACGAAGAATTTATCGTGCCTGAGGATCCCGTCGAGCAGGAGCGCTTCAAGCGCCGGCTTATAGCCACTGCAAAAAGCCTAAAGAAAAACAGCAGCAACATCAAGCTGATCAAGATATGCTAACAGATAGATGGATTGAGGTCCTAGCAGCCGAGGAATACGGACTCGAGCGCCCAACCAAAAGTTACCCAAAGCGCAGGTTGCTACCTCAATTCGAGGGGGAGGCACTAGATCATACACTACCAGCACAGGATGAGGCTGACCGGCCACCTTGCGGCCAAGACAAAGCGGCATATCAGCCCAAACAACCGCCTGCACCCCGTCGCCAATCAAACAAAAACACTAAGGCTCGGGGCTACCTGCAGGACCTGCGAGACGTATTGGAAAACAAAGCAAGACAGTCAAGATCAATCTACGGATCATGGGGGCAAACGCCACAACGCGTGAGGATGACCGTCATGCCGGATACACTAAAAACAAGTCCAGCCGGGCTGAATACAACAGACCAGACTCATTTGAACTGCGTCGTGATATAGCCCGGCATAGAGGCGCCGCACACCCCCTATGCTTCACCGATGAAGTAATGGATCATGAATTCCCAGAAGGGTTTAAACCCATAAACATTGAATCATATGATGGTAAAACAGACCCCGTGGTATGGATTGAAGATTTCCTTCTCCACATTGACATGGCCCGCGGCAACAATCTACATGCCATCAAGTACCTCCCACTTAAGCTCAAAACACCGGCTCAACATTGGCTGAATAGCCTGCCGACAAACTCCATTGGCAGTTGGGAGAACCTGGAGGACGCATTCCTAGACAACTTCTGAGGCACTTACATGCGACCACAGGACGCTGATGACTTAAGTCACATAACCCAACAGCCCAGAGAGTCAGCCAGGAAATTCTAGACTCGGTTCCTAACTAAAAAGAACCAAATCATCGATTGTCCGGATGCCGAAGCCCTAGCGGCCTTTAAGCATAACATCCGCGACGAGTGGCTCGCCCGACACCTCGTCCAAGAGAAGCCGAAGTCCATGGCAGCCCTCACAACACTCATGACCCGCTTTTGTGCGGGCGAGGACAGCTGGCTGGCTTGCAGTAACATCATACTAAGAAATCCTAGCACTTCAGATGCCCGAGATAGCAACGGCAAGCCACGATGCAACAGACATAAGCATCGCAACAATGGCGACAACACCGAAGACATGGCAGTCAATGCCGGATTCAGTGGCCCTAAATCCAGTCAGTGGAAAAAGCCATTTAAAAGTAACAATCCGGTCCCATCCAGTCTGGACCGCATACTCGATCGCTCGTGTCAAATTCACGGCACCCCCGATAAACCAGTCAACCACACAAATAGAGAATGCTGGGTGTTCAAATAGGTCGGCAAGGTGAATACCGAAAACAAGGAAAAGGGGCTGCATAGCAATGATGATGAGGAGCCCCGGCTGCCGAACACAGGAGGACAGAAGAAATTTCCTCCCCAAGTGAAAACGGTAAACATGATATACGCCACCCACATTCCCAAGCGTGAACGGAAGCATGCACTAAGGGACGTCTATGCGATGGAGCTAGTCGCCCCGAAGTTCAACCCATGGTCGTCTTGTCCGATCACTTTTGATCGCAAGGACCATCCTACCAGTATCTGTCATGGCGGTTCAGCCGCATTGGTCCTTGACCCCATCATTGAAGGATTCCATCTCACGCGAGTCCTTATGGACGGTGGCAGTAGCCTAAATCTGCTTTATCAGGATACAGTGTGCAAAATGGGCATCGATCCCTCACAGATCAAACCCACCAAAACCACCTTTAAAGGTGTAATTCCAGGTGTAGAGGCCTATTGTACGGGCTCAATAACACTGGAAGCAGTCTTCGGATCTCCGGACAACTTCCAAAGCAAGGAGTTAATCTTCGATATCGTCCCCTTCCATAGTGGCTATCATGCGCTACTATGACGAACCGCATTTTCTCGATTCAATGCGGTACCACACTATGCATACCTCAAGCTCAAGATGCCAGGACCTCATGGGGTTATAATAGTGAATGGAAACACAGAACGCTCGCTCCATCCGGAGGAGCACACTGCAGCCCTCGCAGTAGAAGTACAAAGCAACATTCCTAGGCAGACCGCCAACTCGACGATAAAGCTCCCGGACACCGTCAAGCGTGTCCGGAGTACTCTGCAACAGGATCGCCCGGCATGTCCAGAGCTCGACTAACAATTCGGCCTCCATCCTAGTCCCAGTCAACCGGCAAAATTTGTGCTGCGCGTACATAATTACGCACTCAAAATACCATGGGCATAGGCGGAGGCACGGCTACGACGCAGTCCACAATGCGGCTCAACCGCCCCAGGACCCGTATACCTTCATCATTTTCTTTCTTCCAGGACCCTACTTTCGGGAAGCCCTTTCAGATAGCCTGATTATTGGACTCATCACCGGAAGGAAAAACCAAGGAAGCAAGAGGCTTTGACGTACAAGGGAATACCCGGGTGGTCTCTGATAACGATCGTTATACCTGTTTTACATACCCACATGCAGCCTGCCCTTGGTTAGGACATGTCAAGTAGTCCTATTTTTGCTTATCGCATTACTTGTATGCAGACGCTTTGACGTATTATTTAAATAACAATGAAAAAATATACAGCGTCAGCTTATTACTATATTTTCTTTATCTTTTTCCTTGACTGCTTATTTACTACAAATTGCACCCGTACACTTTGGTACATTCAGTTCGCGAGGGGCTTCAATGTACCCCATAACATGGCAAGAAAAGTCCGAACACTTTCGACAGTGCGGCACCCCGAACTTATAGCATTATATGCATCAGCTCCGAATCATGTCTTGGGTCAATAGTTGGGTTTGCCCGGCTCCCATGTTTTGGTGCCTTACGTTCCGCTATATCGGCTAAGGTAGCACAGGGTGAACTACTGTGATTGTGTCCCGGTTCTTCCAAACGAGCACCTCAGTAGAGAAAGCCGAAAACTGACTATCATGATGCGATGAGAGCTGGTCGTTGTTCGAGAGGTCTCAAATCCTTAAAGATTTTTTCCACTTCGGTCGAGGAATCGGCCTTTTCCGATTTAGGCGTGTATAGCGCCCCAAGTTCGGCCTTCCGAATACTAGGGGCTTCACCAAAATTTAAAATTGTAGACTTCTATGGCTAAGTGAAAGTGATAAAGATGTATAGTCCGATTGCCTTGTTCGCTGCGCTAAACACCTCCTTAAAGGACCAAAAATTTGGATAAAGAGTGTTTAGATTTATCCCGAACACCCCAGTACTAGTTACATGGGGGCAGAGGCCGACGACTGGCCAACTTTCAGATTTTTATAAACGGCCGCACAAAAGGTAATATTTTAAATCAACAAGTGTTATATAGCGCACACGAACTCGTTCTCGTATTATAGGATGACATGAGTACGTTCATTCAAATATTACATCCTTGGCACATTCCTCTGCCACAAGGCGGGCGCCTTTCATAACACCGTCATAGTACTTCTCAGGGTGGCGGTGCGCCTTGCCCTCCGGCGGCCCCTCCGTTACCAGCTTCTCGGCATCCATCTTCGCCCAGTGCACTTTTGCGCGGGCGAAGGCCCGGCGGGCACCTTCAATGCAGATGGACCGCTTAATGACTTCAAGCCGCGGACAGGCATTTACCATCCGCTTTACAAGGCTGAAGTAGCTGTTGGGCAGGGGCTCGCCAGGCCACAGTCGGACTATGATGTCCTTCATGGCCAGTTCGGCCGCCTTGTGCAGTTTGACCAATTGCTTCAGCTGGTCACTCAAGGGCATCGGATGTTCGGTCCCAGTATATTGAGACCAGAACAACTTCTCCATCGAGCTCCTTTCTTCGGCACGGTAGAACTCCGCGGCATCCGATATGCTGCGTGGCAGATCTGTGAACGCTCCTGGAGAGCTCCGAACTTGGGTAAGTAAAAGGAAAGTCTCCTTCACATGCTTGCCCGCTGCTATCTTCTTGGCCGCCTGAATCTCCTGGAGGGCCTTTTGGGCTTCAGCCTTGGTGTCTTGCATGCTCTGGAGGGCCTTCGCAAGCTCGGACTCTTGCATCTTGGAGTCACGCTCCAAGGAATCGAATTTTTTGATAAAGTCCTGGAGCTCTTGCTGGACCTCATTAACCCGAGCCTCCTGTTTCTCATGCTCGGTGCGCTCCTTGGCCGCCTTGTCTTCGGCCTCGGACAGCGCTTTCTTAAGGGCCGCCACTTTGGTCATGGCCCCTATTAAAATTCAAGATGCTTCTGTTAGCATCAACGATTTTTCTTTTGAATAACACATAGACGGGGTATCACTTACCTTTGTGCTCATCGAGCTGCCTCTTTACGAGGCCGAGCTCTCCCTCGGCCCGCCCCAGGTCCCGCTTCAGTCCGGCGACCTCCGCAGTGCGGGCGACAGCAGCTAGCAGCGACGCCTGCTTATTCACATAGACATTTTCTGTTAGACTCCTGTGGATATCAGTTGACCCTCTATTTGGCTTTTCTTTCCGAACACCAAACAGAGTATCAGGGGCTACTGTCTAAAATGTGATATTTTCTTACACTTTTGTTACTTACCTCAAAGCCTATTAGGAGGCTGGCGCAGGCTTCGGTCAATCCACTTTTGGCGGACCGAACTTTCGCAATCACCGTACTCATAAGAGTACGGTGCTCTTCGTCAATGGAAGCGCCGCGAAGCACTTCCAGCAAATTGTCCGATGCCTTTGGGTGGACAGAGGTCATCGGCACAGGCGGCTCGCCCTCCTTAGCGAAGGGCTGCCTACCTGAATCCAGAACCATCGGAGGTTCCGGCGTAGTATCCGGCTAGGGGCCAGACTTGATGTGGCCCCTGTCAGCAGAATCCATGGGGGTCTTTCCCCCCATGTGTCTGGCGGCTAGGATCTCGCCTTGGCGCGTCTCCAGAACTTTCTCCCCCTGGTTCGGCATCCCCTGGGACAACACTTCAGTGTCGTCCGTAGGCCTGTGGTAGGAGGCCGTCGGGAGTGAATAGTTATTCATCTCCGATTGGCTCAAGGACCCATCCGAAGGGGATACCTCGATGTGGGACTTGGTCGGACTACATATGCGTGTTTGGCATTATAAGAAGCGATGAAGCTAAACACACTGAAAATACGATGGAGTACGGATACTTACAACTTCGCCAGGGGCTTGTCCCTGGGCAACCACTCCTTGTCACTATAGGCAGCCGTGGTGGAGTGGTCCAGAAGGGATGTCTTTCCCTTCTTATGCATCTTGGCCTCCCCCTGTGGGGCGGCTTTCCTCTTCCTCCCCCCTCCCCCCCCCCCCCGTTGGGGGAGGGGGGATTTCTTCTTCCTCCTCCCCGTCCTCGTGGGAGGAGTGCATCTCGGCGTCCTCGGATGACGAGTCCGATATAACCTTGCGCCGGAGACCTTTCCTGGTCCCCGCGGCCGTCTTCTTGGCCTTCTTCTTCGCCACCTCATAGGGCGCCGGAAACAACGTCCTCGTTAGAAGCTCCGATTCCGGATCTTCCAGTAACGGAGCCGGATAGTTGATCCTCTCCACTACTGCTATCCAATCCTGCAGAAACGGCGTAAAAGGCTTAGGATCCTCCTCCAGATGTGCTGATGAAAAGCACGTCTTGCGAAACACATGAACTTACCAGATTGGCGGGGCACTTGAAGCTGAGTCCGCGGTCTTCGATTATGGGTGGTGGTACCTTGTTGGTCTTGAACAGCAATTTCCAGGCGTCTTCGTGCATCATGCTGGGTCAAACTCCCACATATTGTAAACCTGTCATTGGCACGGAAGGATTCAGCGGAAGAGCATAACCTGTACTATGTTGACGAGCTTGATCTTCTTGCTTATCATATTCCGGACACAGTTCTGAAGTCCGGACAGCTCGGCCGCGGATCCCCAGGCTAAGCCCTTCTCTTTCTAGGAGGTGAGCCGCATGGGGACGCCGGATCGCGGGGGCCACCGCCCAGTTGGCGTTGCGCGGTTCGGTGATGTAGAACCACCCCGATTGCCACCCCTTCACGGTCTCCACGAAGGAGCCCACGGGCCAAGTTACATTGGGCATCTTGCCCACCATGGTGCCCCCGCACTCCCCTTGCTGGCCGACCACTACCTTTGGCTTCACGTTGAAGGTCTTCAGCCATAGGCCAAAGTGGGGCAGGATACGGAGGAAAGCCTCGCACACGATGATGAACACCGAGATGTTGAGGATGAAGTTGTGGGCTAGATCATGAAAGTCGAGCCTGTAGTAAAACATAAGCCTGCAAATGAATGGGTGGAGGGGAAATCCCAGTCCGCGGACAAAATGAGGGAGGAACACTACCCTCTCCTGAGGTTCGGGGTGCGGATGATCTGCCCCTTGGCCGGAAGCTTGTGCGCGATGTTTGCAGCCAGGTATCCGGCCTCCTGTAGCTTCGTTATGTCCTCCTCCGTGACGGAAGAGGCCATCCACTTGCCTCCTGCTCCGGACATGCTTGAATGACTTTGCGGAGAAGGTGAGGGCTTGGGTGCTAGAGCTCGAGCAAGAGGGAATGGATGAGCAGAGGGAGAAGAAGGCGTGGGTGAAAAAGGGGGATCCTTATCTCTTTATAAAGGCGGTAGAAACTGTGCGCCTCCCCACTTGCCCTGTAAACTCGCTTATTCCCCAAGCGTCGTATTGATGGCGCGGTTGGGTTACCCACACCCGTATTGATGAGAATCCTGTGATAAGGGGACACGATCTCTGCTTCGACAAGACGTGCCAATAAAACCGCCTCGCTGTACGTGCAGTAGCAGGCTGGGAAAAAACGGTTCGTATAATGGCCGGGCCGCGGCGTGGTTTCACGCTATGAAAAGGTGTCAGCAGATTAGATTTCTGGAATATTGTGCTCTCTACGGTGGTATGTGGAATTTATTTTGCAGACCCGGACACGATTCATGTGTTCAAAGTCTACCTTGGAGTATTTGGAGATGGAACCCGCCTTGCAATGCTGAAGACAATCTGCGCGCCGGACTCATCGTCATTGAAGCCTGGTTCAGGGGCTACTGAGGGAGTCCTAGATTAGGAGGTCCTCGGAGAGTCGGACTATATGCTTATGCCGGACTGTTGGACTATGAAGATACAAGATTGAAGACTTTGTCCCGTGTCTGGATGGGACTCTCCTTTGCGTGGAAGGCAAGCTTGGCGATTCGTATGTGTAGATCTCCTTCTCTGTAACTGACTCTGTGTAACCCTAGCCCCCTCCGATGTCTATATAAACCGGAGGGTTTAGTCCGTAGGATAACAACAATCATAATCATAGGCTAGCTTCTAGGGTTTAGCCTCTACGATCTCGTGGTAGATCAACTCTTGTAATACTCATATCATCAAGATCAATCAAGCAGGAAGTAGGGTATTACCTCCATCGAGAGGGCCTGAACCTGGGTAAACATCGTGTCCCCAGCCTCTTGTTACCATTAGCCTTAGACGCACAGTTCGGGACCCCCTACCTAAGATCTGCCGGTTTTGACACCGACACTTGAGACTTGATAGCAGTACGTGGTACATACTTTAAACCATGAGGCCCAAGTTCAATAGCCCACTTGGCGACTCGTCCCGTAGCCTCTCTGTTCTGGATGATATCCCCTAAAGGAGTAGAACTTACCACAGTGATGGGATGACCCAAGAAATACTACTTAAGCTTCCGGCTGGACATGAACACCCCTTAAACAAGCTTATGCCAATGTGGATACTCTGTTTGGACTCAATAAGCACCTCACTGATGTAGTAAACCGGCCGTTGAATCGGATATTCCTTACCCGTCTCCTTGGGCTCCACCACAATGGCCACACTGACAACACGTGCATTAGTCGCCACATATAACAATAAGGGCTCTTTATGAATGGGAGCGGCAAGAACCGGCGGCTCAGCCAGCTGTCTCTCCAAATCCTCAAAGGCAGCATTAGCAGCATCACTCCAGACAAAGTCGTCTGTCTTTTTCAACATCTGATACAGCGGTATGGCCTTCTCACCTAACCGGCTTATGAACCGGCTTAAAGCAGCAATATGACCCGCCAAACGTTGAACGTCATTGATACACTTGGGTTTCACCAAAGAAGTGATAGCCTTGATTTTCTCCGGGTTAGCCTCAATGCCCATGTTAGAATCCAGAAATCATAAGAGCTTGCCTGCCGGCACACCGAAAATGCACTTCGCTGGGTTAAGCATCATATTGTGGACCGGGAGATTATCAAAGGTCTCCCTTAGATCATCTATCAGGTTTTCCTTCTCTCTGGACTTCACCACAATATCATCCACATAAGCATGCACATTGCGCCCAATCTAAGTATGAAGGCAATTTTGCACACAACGCTGATAAGTCGCCTTGGCACTCTTGAGCCCAAAAGGCATAGAAACGTAGCAGAAGGCTCCAAAGGGAGTAATGAACACCGTCTTCTCCTGGTCCTTAACTGCCATCTTGATATGATGATATCCAGAATAAGCATCCAAAAAACTCAAACGCTCACATCCCTCCATATCATCAATGATTTGATCAATACGAGGGAGAGCAAAGGGATCAGCCGGACAAGCCTTGTTTAAGTCCATGTAATCCACACACATACGCCAAGTGTCGTTCTTCTTGAGCACTAGCACTGGGTTAGCCAACCACTCAGGATGAAATACCTCAATAATTAACCCGACTGCCAAGAGCCGAGCCACCTCCTCACCAATGGCCTTGCACCTCTCCTCGTTAAACCGCCGAAGAAACTGCTTGACCGACTTAAACTTAGGATCAATATTGAGAGTGTGCTCAGCGAGTTCTCTCGGTACACCCGGCATGTCAGAAGGCTTCCATGCAAAGATGTCCCGATTCTCATGGATGAACTCGATGAGCATGCTTTCCTATTTGGGATCCAGATTGGCACTGATACTACACTGTTTAGATGAATCGCAAGGAACAAAGTCAACCATCTTGGTGTCCTCAGCCAATTTAAACTTCATCTCTGGTTCACGCTCTGTGGTGGGCTTCTTCAAGGACGTCATGTCTGCCGGGTCAACATTGTCTTTATAATACTTTAACTCTTCTGCAGCATAGACCGACTTGGCATAGGACGCGTCGCCTTCCTCGCACTCCAAAGCCACCTTTTGACTGCCATGAACCGTAATGGTCCCTTTATGACTCGGCATCTTCAGCTGCAGATAAACATAACACGACCGTGCCATGAATTTGGCATAAGCCGGTCACCCAAACAGAGCATGATACGGGCTCCTGATCTTGACCACCTCAAAAGTTAACTTCTCAGCCCTGGAATCATACTCATCTCCAAAGGCTACCTCCAGCTCAATCTTTCCCACTGGATATGCCGACTTACCAGGAACTATGCCGTGGATAACAGTATTGGACTGCTTAAGATTCTTATCAGTTAACCCCATACGACGGAAGGTCTCATAATAAAGGATATTGATGCTGCTGCCTCCATCCATGAGAACTTTAGTGAACTTGTACCCCCCCCCCCCAACTTGAGGTGCTACCACCAAAGCCAAGTGACCCGGGTTGTCAACCCTGGCCGGGTGATCCGCCTGACTCCACGTAATGGGTTGTTTAGACCATCGCAAGTACCAAGGAACTGCCGGCTCAATGGTGTTCACTGCCCTCTTGTGAAGCTACTGGTCCCGTTTACATAAACTTGTGGTGAAAACATGATACTGCCCACTGTTCAATTGCTTTGGATGACTCTGATATCTAGATTGCTGCTGCTACTGACCCCCCTGGCCAGATTGTTGATTGTAGCCGCCTTGACTACCTTGATTGAAACTGCCTTGATTACTCTGGTGGCCCTGAAAGCCGGAGCCAGAGCTGCCACTTCCATTGTTTGGACCATGAAATCCGCCGCCTCCTGGACCGCCACCCGGCCCATGATTACCATCAAACATGTTAGAATTCTTGAAAGCTCTCATGATAGTGCAATCCTTCCATAGATGAGTAGCCGGTTCTCTTGAATGTCGTGCTTTGGGCAGGGTTCATTTAACAACTGCTCAAGAGTGGGACCTAACCCGCTAGACCGAGGAGGTGGCCTCCCCTTACGCCGCTGATTGTTTCCCTGTGCATTGGTATTAGCCACACACTCCAAGCTACCATCAGCCTTACATTTGTTGTTGCCCCCTTGATTCACCGGGTTATGCTGCGAGTCCTTCGCGTTACCATTTTTCTTTCCCTTCCCTGCCTTCTCATCGTCAGACTCGGGATCCTTGGTACTATTAGAGTCGGCATATTTGACTAGAGCCGCCATCAGCTGGCCCATGTAATTACAATCGCGCTTGAGCCGCCCCAGCTTCATTTTCAGAGGCTCAAAACGGCAATTTTGCTCCAACATTAAGACTGCAGAGCTAGCGTCCATCTTATCAGATGAATGTATTATAGCTTTGACCCGGTGCACCCAATGGGTCGTGGATTCACCCTCCTCTTGCCTGCAATTTGTCAACTTCACAATCGACATGGGCTGCTTGCATGTGTCCTTGAAATTCTGGATAAATTGCTCCTTTAACTCTGCCCATGAACCAATGGAATTTGGTGGCAACCCTTTCAACCAATTACGAGTCATTCCATCCACCATCATGGTGAAGTACTTAGCCATCGCAGCATCACTGACTTCCTGTACCTCCATGGCCATCTCATAACTCTCGATCCATGCCCCAGGCTGTAAATTGGCCGTGTAATTAGGCACCTTACGAGGCCCCTTGAAATCCTTGGGAAAACGCTCGTTACGCAGAGCCGGCACCAAACAAGGTACGCCCCTAGTCCTGGTGACCAAACCTGCCACAACTGACACCGTCGGATAAACCGGCAGGGGCTGATAAGCCGCCTGCTGAGCTGCTATTTCTGCCGCCTATTGAGCCGCCAGCTGAGTTGCCTGCTGAGCCGCCTGCTCAATTTGCTGACGCATTATGTCCTGATTACGCACATTAGGAGCCCCATCCTGAGCCGGGTCGTACCTGCATGGCTGATCGCGGTGCTGGGCATTGCTTGAAACAGCCGACGAGTCTAGTTTCCTGCTATAACTCTTGCTCCGGCTCGAATGTGGGGTTGAATGAATCATGTCTCTACTGTAAGATTATGCCTCTTGTTGTGCTAAAGCTGTCTGAAGAAGATCTCTGACACTTCGTGTTTCAACCGCCGTCGGTGAATCGCCATCTGCTGGAAGAGCCGCCAATCGTGTTGCCGCTGCGATCATGTTCTCCAGCGGGTTAGAATAATGAACTAGTGGTGTCGGCACATAAGGAGGCGGAGCAGTACTCAGACGTGGGGGTCCCATAACTCGTGGCTGAACCGTCGTGTCGGCCTCGGGCGCTGCAACCCGATTTACCTCCGGTGTGTGACTAGGGCCTGCTCCAGGTGTGTGAAAAAGGTTTCTAGGATCATAAACCGGAGGCAGGTGAGATTGAGTCTTCTGGTACCTTCTCCTCATAACCTCATTTGATGCGTTCTGATCCATCGTAAGCTGAAAAGCCTACGACTGAATCTGCTGAGCTCGAGCATCTAGAGCCGCCTGCTCTGCGGTCATCCTGACATCTTCCGCCGCGAGGTCTTCTTTAGCTTGTGCTATGTCAAGCTTCAACTATGCCACTTTCGCATCATGTTGAGCCTGATCCGTCGGGTTGACCACAGCGGTTAACAGGGTCGTCAACTTGTCCATGAGATCCATCAACACCTGAGCCAACAAGCGCGCAGGGCCTCCTGCCCCGGCGGCTATCACGGCCACTGACCCGGAAGTCATTGTCGCCGCAGTTGACGAATTTAACGCAGGTTGGGTACCTGCCATGAAGATTCCGACTCTGCTTGGCGGCTCAAAGGGGTCCGGAATACTGCTGCCATCGGAACAGCCCCCAAGCCCGCTATCTTGCAGTTGATACAACGAATCTGTCTCACCCGTGGACGACTCACCATCAGAGTAGATGGCCGTCTCACCGCCCGAAACAGATCCTTCAGAAAATTCCCCTCCATGGATGCATCCCACGAAGGCACGCCTCACGGCAGGCTGAGCCCGGGCAGGTCTCGCATGCTGAGTCGTCTCGATGATGTCGGCGCACATGTCCGGCTCAGGGCCCGGCTCGCTGATCTTGCCGATGAAGACGTGAATTCCGCCGAAGGGGACCCGGTACCCATACTCAATTGAGCCGGCGTCGGGGCCCCAGCCTGCATCGTCGAAGCTTGCCACGACGACTCTTGGCCATCTGGCCCATAGCTTATCCCTTGAGCCCTTCGAAGCTACCCTTCAAGAACTCAAATTCACGATGCGCTGGCCCCACTGTGGGCGCCAACTATCGTGGAATTGTCACGTCGGATGTCCTAGCGTAAGGACTTAGTCGTGGAGCCATCGCAACTAGGAAGCTTAAAGGGGTTAAACGGGACAAAGGACATGAGGTTTATACTGGTTCGGC
Organism: Triticum timopheevii; assembly: GCA_963921465.1. NCBI lineage: Eukaryota > Viridiplantae > Streptophyta > Magnoliopsida > Poales > Poaceae > Triticum > Triticum timopheevii. Next base: position 498,647,083 of record OY997266.1, on the reverse strand, counting down.
CCCTTGCGATGAAGGTAAAAGACTACGATCCAGTTTTGGGTGGGATTGCTTTTGTCTTGATAACCAGGGAGCGAATCCGCTTGACCTAGTTCTCGCCTTGATGTTACTTGCCCTGAACCGCCGCCGGGTCGTCCCTTTATATACAGAGGTTGACGCCCAGCGGCTCACAGAGTTCCGGCCGGTTCATAAACAGTGTCCGGCTCGGTCTCTCTCTATTCCTTTCTTACAATACAAGTTATACATACATGGCGGTTTATCTCTACAGGCCTTAAGTCACCTCTGGGCCTTGGGCCTTTAAGTGAACCGCCATCTTCAAGTGTCTTCAGTGGGCTTTGTCATAGGTGTGACCCAACCCCTCCTGGGCGGGTCATGCCTAATAGTTATATCCCCAACAGATAAGGATTATGATTTCTCTGTTGATCCTGAGATAATTACTTTGGTTGAATCTGATCCTTTTTATGGCAAGAAACTGTAGTGGCACATATTACTAAGTTAAATGATATAGCCACCCTATTTACTAATGATGAGAAATCTTGCTATTATTATATCCTAAAAGTATTTCCTTTCTCATTAAAGGGTGATGCTAAGACATGGTTTAATTCTCTTGATCCTGGTTGTGTGCTTAGTCCCCAGGATATGATTTATTACTTCTCCGCTAAATATTTCCCAGCTCATAAGAAACAAGTTGTTTAAGGGAGATATATAATTTTGTGCAAATCAAAGAAGAGAGTCTCCCACAAGCTTGGGGGAGGCTTCTCTGATTACTTAATGCTTTGCCTAATCATCCTCTTAAGAAAAATGAAATACTTGATATCTTTTATAATGGACTAACCGATGCTTCCAAGGACCACCTGGATAGTTGTGTTGGTTGTGTTTTCAGGGAAAGGACAGTCGACCAAGCTGAATTGCTATTGAATAATATGTTGGCCAATGAAAATAATTGGGCACCACCTTAACCAACTATTAAGCCAACTCCGAAGAAAAGAGGTGTTCTATTTCTCAGTCCTGAAGATATGCAAGAGGCAAAGAAATCTATGAAAGAGAAAGGTATTAAAGCTGAAGATGTTAAATTTTACCTCCTGTCGAAGAAATACATGGCCTCAATATACCACCTAAAGAAATACAAGGTCTCGATAACCCGACACAGGTAGTGAAGGTAAACTCTCTTTATAGATATGATAAAGTTGAAATCCCGTCTACTAAGTTTGCTAGTCGATGCTTTGATGAATTTGATGATTTTATGGATAAACAAGCAAATTGCAATGATTATGTTAGTAGACAACTGAAAAATAATTCTTATATGATTGGATGCTTGAGTAATTATATGTCTAGAGTTAAGGGTGAACTTAAACTCACCAGTAAACATGCTTCGATGGTCACCACTCAAGTAGAACAAGTACTTAAGGCTCAGAATGATTTGCTTGATGGACTAAATAATAAACATGATTTTGCTGTTAGAATGGCTTCTAGAACTGGTAAAATGACTCAGGAACCTTTGTATCCTGAAGACCATCCTAAGAGAATTGAGCAAGATTCTCAGAGAAATAATTTAGATGCTCCTAATCCTTCTAAAAATAAGAAAAAAAATGATAGGACTTTGCATGCTTCTAATGAACCTGTTATAGACACACCTGAGAATCCTAATGATATTTCTATCTCTGATGCTGAAACACAATATGGCGATGAACATGAACCTAGTGATAATGCTAATAATGATGTTCATGTAGATGCTCAACCTAGCAATAACAACGATATATAAATTGAACCTGTTGTTGATCTTGATAACCCACAATCAAAGAATCAACGTTATGATAAGAAAGATTTCGTTGCTAGGAAGCATGGTAGAGAAAGAGAACCATGGGTCCAGAAGCCCATGCCATCCCCTCCTAAGCTATCCTAGAAAAAGGATGATGAGGATTTTGAGCGCTTTGCTAAAATGATTAGACCTATCATCTTACGTATGTGCTTAACTGATATGCTTAAAGTAAACCCTTATGCTAAATACATGAAAGATATCATTACAAATAAAAGGAAGATACCTGAAGCCGAAATCTCCACCATGCTTGCTAACTATACTTTTAAGGGTGGAATACCTAAGAAACTTGGTGATCTAGGAGTACCCACTATACCATGCTCCATTAAAAGAAATTATGTTAAAATTGCTTTATGTGATCTTGGAGCCGGTGTTAGTGTTATGCCTCTTTCCTTATATCGTAGACTTGAATTAAATAAGTTGACACCTACTGAGATATCTTTGCAAATGGCCGATAAATCAACTGATATACCTATCGGTATTTGTGAGGACGTGCCTGTTGTTGTTGCAAACGTTACTATCTTAACAGACTTTGTAATTCTTGATATCCCTATGGATGACAGTATGTCGATTATCCTGGGTAGACCCTTTTTAAATACTGCAGGTGCTGTTATTGATTGCAACAAAGGCAATGTCACCTTTCATGTTAATGGTAATGAGTACACGGTACACTTTCCGAGGAAACAACCTTAAGTTCATAGCATAAATTCTATTGGAAAATTTCCATCAATTATATTTGGAGGTTTTGAATTTCCTCTTCCTACTGCAAAGAAAAGGTATGATATTATTATTATTGGGGATGTTCATATCCCCGTTGAGGTAACTTAGTGTCATTTTGAAATTTCTCCGGTTTCATGCGATTCAGAATGAGTTTGTTAACAAGACTTGATCAACCTTGTTAGTGGATTCCTTTTGATGAGCATGAGATGGATGAAATTAGAGGGCACAACTCTCTATTCCCTTCTTTTACTTTCTGTTACTTAAAATAAATAAAGTAGAAATAGTATATTATGTCTTTTTTCTGAATTATCTATGCAATAAAAAATATCCCGAAAATAAAAGTTCTCCAAATGCCCTGCCAATATAATATGATTTTTTTGGAATATTTAAGAATATCTAGCACTGAGAACACAGTAGGGGGAGCAAGCACCTGGCCACGAGGGTCCAGGGTGCGCCCACCCCTACAGGGCGCGCCCCCTGCCTCGTGGGCCCATGATGGCCCCCTCCACTTATTCCTGCACCCACACTCTTTTTCTTCCTCCCAAAAAGATCACTATCCATCTCAAGCACGAGTTCTAGCCCATTTTGCTGCCATTTTTTATCTCCTTGCTCAAAGCTCCATTCACAAAACTGCTTTGGGGGATTGTTTTTTGGTATGTGACTCCTCCAATGATCCAATTAGTTTTTGTTCTAGTGCTTTATTTATTGCAAATTTTTGCTGCTAAGATGACCCTGTTCTTGAGCTTGCATGTCAAATTTATGAGGTCCCAAGTAAATCTAATGCATGATAGAGGCTCTAGGCACTTGTGGGAGTAGTTGCTATCAATTTTATTGAGTTAGGTTCACTTTTATTTTGAGGTTACTAATTTTTTTAGATATTTTCAGAAAGATGAAGAGATTTTTCTTGAGGGGCTCTTCTAGCCAAGGCTCTAAGGATAAACAAGCTAAGGAGAATGAAAACCCAAGTATAATCTTCCTCGTGTGGCGGAAGTACGGCTGTGTGAATGGCCTTGTGATGATTTCTTGAGAGCAGCCGGGATATATGATGATTTCTATTCTTTCGTTGATAATGCGGGCCTCACCGACTTCCTCCACGACCAGCTTGAACAGTATCTCTTACTCACCAATACTTTCGTGCAAAATTTCTAGTTTTATCCTAAGAGATCACCTCCTTCAGTAGAGTTTAAATTATATGATGTTGATAGGGAGATGTTACTATATGAATTTTGCACGGTTTGCAAGATACCCTTTTGGGGCGGTTTAGAGGAACCACATCATAAAGATGTGGAAGGATTTATTTGTCGGCGTTCTGGAAACGGGGGTCCCCAGACTTGCCTGCCTGCGGCCTGCAGCGTGGCTCAAGGGGCGGCCCAGCATGGCCCATCTTCATCAACACGAGCTCAGGACCCTCGCGAGGGGCCAAGCCTCGCGGGGCGGACAACAGGAGGCTTCCTCAGGCACAGCCTCGTCAGGCTGGCTCGCGAGGAGGCGGAGAGATCAAGGTGGGGTACCTCGCGAGGTGCCCATGACGAAAGCCATGACGACCAAGGGCGCCAGGCGGGCGCCAGCCCGCACAGTGTCCTTCTTTCCTCTTTGGTGCAAAGGGAGCAAGCGCAGGCAAGAGCATCAAGCAAAGGCATCGGTTTCGGTGCAACAAGACCAAGACCAGCAGAACAGCAGGATGGAGGTCATCGTGGAGCCCAAGCCGGCGTAACCACCACAGCCTTTGGCAGGCGAGGACCAACTTTAGTCAGAATAAGTGTACTAGATGTTCCCCTTCAAAATGGCCAATTGTTGGCGCCCTTCTCGCTCAATATTTGGGAAGAGGCCCAGGGTCTTTGCCTATAAATAGGACTAGCCACCCACAAGGTAGGGGCATCGAGAGATCAATCGGATCCTCACCTAGAAACCAGTAGAGAGAGCGACTGAACTCCCCCTAGCAGTTCATCGCACCAGCCAAGAACAGACCCTCGCGAGGTTGTTCTTCCTTGTACTGCTCATCATTAGCCCAAGAGGCAATCCACCACACCACACACTAGAGTAGGGTATTACACCACAATGGTGGCCTGAACCAGTATAAACTCTGTGTCTCTTGTGTTGTCCCTTTGATTGCTTAGTTCATAGCGAGGCAGTGAGGTGCAGGTAGGCAGAAAGCTAAATCTCCGCGCGCACCCCAGTGTTCGAATCTAGAGGGTCTGCCGGAACCCGAAATCCGACATTTGGCGCGCCAGGTAGGGGTGCACCGGAGCTTCTCCTTCCGCCGACCCGCTCTCCGCCGACACCATGACTCGCCCTGCGATGAGCGGCGTGCCGTCCGCTCCGGTCGTTAGCACTAGCGCGGGGGCCGAGGGGCTCCAAGCCTTGGCCCCGGCCTTGCGACAGGTGCGGTGGCCGGACAAGTTACCGGCGGCTTCCATGGCCCCTTGGGAAAGGTTGCGCAACCTCTTCCTTGCCAGGCGCTCTGCACCGGCGCCCCCGGTCGTCGCGGCCCTCCTGGGCGGCTCGCAGGCGCCACCTTCGGGCCGCCACGTCAAGCCGTTCGTCCGCCTGGTCGGTGCCGCTTCCACGCGGCAGGGGGCTCCCTCAGGTCGGTTGGCGCCCAGGGCCGATCTGGCCTTCAGCTCAAAGGACCACCCCTCCAATTCAGCCTGCTCAGGCGCGCTCCCAATGCTGTGCACTCCCACCATCTGCCAGGTGGCCGTCACCAGGACTCTCATCGACGGCGGCTCGGGCCTCAGCGTGCTCTCGATTGAAGCCTTCAGCCTCCTCCACATACCACCGGAGCGGCTTCGGCCCAGCTGGCCCTTCTTGGGCGTCGGGGGCGGGTCCTCTAGCTCCCTGGGGCAGATCCGTCTCCCGGTAACCTTCGGCACCTACGACAACTTCCGCACGGAGCTAATCGACTTTGACATCACCCCCATCGGCCTCCCATACAACACCATCCTCGACTACCCGGCGCTGGCCCGGTTCATGGCTGCGACTCACCCGGCGTACAACCTCATGAAAATGCCCGGGAGCAGCGGCGTCCTCACCGTGTGTGGAGACACCGGGGATGCGTTGCAAGTGCTCAAGCTCGCCTTCAAGATGGCGGCGTCGCCGCAGCCCGCCGACACAGATGCCCCTGAGCCCAAGGGGGTTGCGCCGGCCAAGAAGAAGCAGTTGTTCACCCAAGACAAGGCAGAAACCAAGCAGATGCCGGTTGACGAGGACGGATCCACTGACGCCACCTTCACCATAGGCGCCAACCTCGAGCCCGAGCAGGAGGAAGCCCTGGTTAAGTTCCTGCGTGCAAACAAGAAGGTATTCGCATGGGAGCCCGATCAGCTGGCGGGGATCCCAAGGGGCGTAATCGAGCACCACCTCAATGTGTGCCCCAATCTCCGACCCGTGAAGCAGAAGGCAAGACGGCAGTCCATGGAAAAGCAGGCTTTCATCATCCAAGAGACCCGCAAGTTGGAAGCTGCAGGGGTCATTCGCGAGGTCCAATACCCGGATTGGTTGGCCAACCTAGTCGTCGTACCAAAGAAACAAGGAAAGGAACATATGTGTGTCGACTTCACCAATCTCAACAAAGCTTGCCCGCAAGATCCGTTCCCGCTCCCCCGCATCGATCAGATCGTCGACTCCACCGCCGAGTGCGACCTGTTGTGTTTCTTGGATGCCTTCTCTAGGTATCACCAGATCAAGATGGCGGTAGAATATGTGGAAAATCGGCCTTTCTAACCCCGTGTGGGGTGTAATGCTACACGTGCATGTCGTTCGGGTTGCGCAATGTAGGGGCAACCTTCCAGCGGCTGATGCACATCGCCTTGGGCCCACAGCTCGGGAAAAACGTTGAGGCTTACGTCAATGATATTGTGGTGAAGTCTCGCGAGACAAAGACCCTGATACAAGACCTAGAGGAAACCTTCGCGAGCCTCAACGCCGTGAGCCTGCGGCTCAACCCAGAGAAGTGTGTGTTTGGGGTCCCCTCAGGCAAGCTCTTGGGTTTCCTCGTGTCCCACCGGGGCATCGAGGCTAACTCGGAAAAGGTCAAGGCGGTCGAGGACATGAGCCCGCCAAAGACCCTCAAAGAAATGCAGAAGCTCACTGGGCGCGTGACAGCACTGGGACGCTTCATCTCCAAGCTGGGGGAGGGAGCGCCGCCTTTCTTCCAGCTGATGAATAAAAAGGGACCCTTCGAATGGACCGAAGAGGCAGACAAGGCGTTCCAAGACCTCAAGAGGTACCTAACCAGCCCTCCGGTAATGGTGGCCCCGCGCCCTCAGGAGCCCCTGGTGCTTTACCTTGCAAACACTCCCTACTCTGCCAGCGCAGCCCTGGTGGCGGTTAGGGAGGAGCGTCGGAACAAATCCACGGCATCCGCTCGGGTCAGGGCGGAGCATGAACAAGAAAGACCCGCAGAGACCACCGCCACAGCCGAGAAGGATCAGCTGCCGCTAGGGAACATGCTCGAGACAGTGGGAACCCCTCCCCCTAGCAACCAGCCGCTGGGGGCTCCCCTGCCTCAGGAGGCGCCGCGGTCTCCGGAGGGCGCGACACCAGCACTCCCAACCAAGTTGAACATCCTGTCTACTTTATCAGCACAGTGTTGTGGGACGCAAGGGCGCGGTACCTCATGCATCAGAAACTTCTCCTCGCACTATTGGTGGCCTTGCGCAAGCTGCGGCATTATTTTCAGGGCCACCCCATCAAGGTTGTCTCAGCATACCCTTTGGAGAGGGTGCTCAGGAGCCCCAACTCAGTTGGAAGAGTCGCTGAGTGGAACATTGAACTGCAAGCGTTTCATCTCAAATTCAGCACAACCAGAGTCATCAAGGGGGCCGCCTTGGCAGATTTCGTAGTAGAGTGGACAGAGGCGTCGGGCCTAAAGGCTGATGAGGATCGATCCCTCTCCCTGGGAAGCGAGGCGCCGGACGGTTGGGTCATGTACTTCGACGGGGCGTTCTCCAGGCACGACGCGGGGGCTGGTGCGGTGCTTATATCTCCTACCCAAGACAAGCTCTACTACGCCGTGCAGCTTTGTTTCCAACACGCAGAAAAGGTCTCCAACAAAATAGCAGAATATGAAGGCTTGATAGCAGGCCTGAAGGCCGCGGCCGCCCTCGGAGTAAGACATCTTACCATCAAAGGTGATTCACAACTCCTCGTCAATTTCTCCAACAAAGTATACGAGCCAAGGGATGAGCACATGGAAGCCTACCTTGCGGAGGTCCGCAAGATGGAGAAGCAGTTCTAGGGGCTGGAGTTACAGCATGTGCCCGTGGCAGCAATCAGGAGGCCGACGACATCGCCAAACGAGCATCCAGGCGACTGCCTCAGGAGCCTGGCATCTTCGAAGAGCGGCTCTTCAAGCCCTCGGCCACGCCGTCACTGTCAAGCGCGGTGCAGCCTAGGGAGAAGCTCCCCCAGCCGCCAGCCACGGGGGCCCCGGTCTGTGGCCCGGCCTCAGGGGCGCGTCTGCTCTTGACAATGGAGCCTCGGGAGGGGTGCTGGATCACGGAGCTCCGGAGCTATCTGACACAAGGGATCTTGCGAGAGAAGGAGGAGGAAGCGGAGCGCGTGGCGCGGCAGGCCACAACATACTGCATCAGGGATGGAGAGCTCTACCGAAGGCGACCAAATGATGTGTCCCTGCGCTGCATCTCCAAGGAGCAAGGGAAGGAACTGCTAGTGGATATACACGGTGGAGACTGTGGGCATCATTCATCGTCGCGGACCCTCATTGGCAAGGCATTCCGCAGTGGATTCTATTGGCCCACTGCACTCAATGATGATGTCGAACTGGTGAAGGCTTGCGAGGCCTACCAGTTCCACGCCAAGCAGATCCATCAGCCGACTAGAGGTCTGCAAACTATACCTCTTTCATGGCCATTCGCAGTCTTGGGGCTGGAATCCTGGGCCCATTTCCTCGGGCGCCAGGGGGCTATCGCTACCTCTACGTCGCCGTGGACAAGTTCACTAAGTGGACTAAAGTGGAAGCTGTCTGCACCATCCCCGCAGGGTCTACGGTCAAGTTCATCAAGAGCATCGTGAGCCGGTTTGGGGTACCAAATCGCATCATCACCGACAATGGTTCGCAGTTCACCAGTAATCTCTTCAAAACACACTGTGCTAACCTTGGAACGCAGATATGTTACGCTTTAGTGGCGCACCCTCGGAGCAACGGTCAGGCCGAGCGGGCCAACGCGGAGGTCCTGAGGGGCCTCAAAACCAGGACATTCAAGAAGAAGTTGGAGGCCTGCGGCCGAGGTTGGTACGATGAGCTTCAGTCTGTGTTGTGGTCCATCCGCACAACCGCGACCAAGCCAACCGGCGAGACCCCATTCTTCCTGGTCTATGGAGCTGAAGCGGTCCTCCCTCACGAGGTCAGACGTCATTCCACGCGGGTCCTGGCGTTTGACGAGGCGCAGCAGGACGCCATGCGGGGGACAGACCTCGTGCTGGGGGAGGAGCGTCGCCGAGAAGCTGCGCTCCGAGCAGCAAGATACCAACAAGCGCTATGGCGGTACCACTGCCGCAACATCCGCCCCAGGACACTCGAGGTAGGATACCTCGTGCTCAGGCGGGTCCTCTCTAGGGAGGGACTGCATAAGCTCTCTCCCATGTGGGAGGGCCCGTTCAAGGCTGTTCATGTTTCCAGCCCGGCTCCGCGCGCCTGGAGACTCAGGAGGGGGTGCCCATCCAGAACGCGTGGAACATCCAGCACCTCCGGAGATTTTACCCTTGAAAAGGCCCAGAGCCTGTGAAGAAGGCGAACGCCTCTGAAGCTGTTGCGTTTTGGAAAAGGCCCAGAGCCTGTGAAGAAGGCGAACGCCTGTGAAGCTGTCGCGTTTTGGAAAAGGCCCAGAGCCTGTGAAGAAGGCGAACGCCTGTGAAGCTGTTGCGTTTTGGAAAAGGCCCAGAGCCTGTGAAGAAGGCGAACGCCTGTGAAGCTGTCGCGTTTTGGAAAAGGCCCAGAGCCTGTGAAGAAGGCGAATGCCTGTGAAGTTGTTGCGTTTTGGAAAGGGCCCAGAGCCTGTGAAGAAGGTGAATGCCTGTGAAGCTGCTGCGTTTCGGAAAAGGCCCAGAGCCTATGAAGAAGGTGAACGCCTGTGAAGTCCATCCTCACGAGAAAGGCCCGGAGCCTGTGAAGAAGGCCAATGCCTGTGAAGCTCGCCGCCCGTGACACTCTCACGTAATAATGAGTGGGGTTGTACACACCCCGGATTCTCAGGAGTGCCGGCCTCAGGCCCTGGGGCTCCCTCCCACGCCCAGTGGCAGCACTTAGCTCCGCGCTGGTGAGAAGATGTCGAAGACTAGATTAGGTGCCGGATGCGGCTTTTCTCATTTGCTTTTTGCAGTTGGCGGTTCATCCCCATTCAAGGTTTTGCTGAAGTTGTTGTCGTCTTTGGTTTGTGACCCTTTGCCTTTTTCGCTCTCCTGCCTCGATTTCTCTCGCGCAAGTCTCGCAAGGGGGCACCACGGGCACCCTCACGAGTGTTTTCTGCCCTTGTCGTTCGAGGCTACCCAACCTGGGTCCACTACAGGAGCACCCCTCCAGTCCGTGCCCCACGGGCATCGCGACACGAACACAGGGCCTGGGTCGATCGCCTCCACGGCTAAGGCCGGGAACTACCTCTCCAGACTAACCCCCGTAGAACATGGAACGTTCGACAAAGCCTCGGCCTCGAGAAGCAAGGGTCGCGACAAGCCCTCCCCCCGATCTAAGTAATTCCTGCGCACTAGCGTGCGGCATGAGGGCACAAATACCAAAATAGCGGAAGCAGTACAATAATTAAACACCAATAGTCCCAGCACACCCTTGCGGGGCCCTACACTACTATCTTTTTGCACAAGGAAAGGGAAAACAAAACAGGCGCGACTCGCCCGGCATTAGCTCGCGAGGGAGACTCGAACTGCCTCCGGAGCTCAGGAGGACTCCGTCTCGCGCTTCACAGAGGCGCGACGGCGGGCAGGCCCGCTACCTCCCTCCAGGCACGCGCGGCGGCGCGGAGGCTGATCGCGGCCACCGCTGGAGGAGCCGCTGCTCGAAGAGGAGCCGTCGAAGCTCGATGAACCTCGACCGCCACCGTCCGCACGCGCGCTGTCATCTTCATCATCGCCGGGGGTGGACCCACGGCCGCGGTCGTCACTCTCGGGGCAACATCCAGCACGGCGACCATCTTCCCCGAACACCCTCACATAGAGGGTGGCATCGTCATCAAACTTGAAGTGCAGGGTGCACCGCCGGATAAGACCACGCGCGCGGGCAAACGTTTGCCAGCAGCAGGTCAGGGCCAAGCTCCCGGACGAGGAGACCTCCAGTGAAGCCTAGGAGGCTCGGCCGCAGCAGCCATCTGCCTAGAGCCAGAGGCCGCCCGGGGCCCCAGCCGGAAGCTCGGCTAGGAGGAAGCGGGGGAGTTGGAGCCGGGTGCTGGCCAGCTCCGCCGCCCACACAACGAACTCCGGCAGTACCTCTGCCGAGTGGGAGCGCGGCCTAGGGGGTCGCGCGGCTATGACGCGTCCCCCAGCGGCGGCCGGCCACCCTTCTCCACGTGGAAGATCGCCTCCGCGACCGCGGGGAGCCACCATGGGAGTCACAGGGTGTTTGCGGGGACGGCCTCGACCGCGCTTGGGTGGTGGAGAGTCAAGTTCCGCCTCGTGGCCTTACCTTTCTCCGCGGCCAAGAACCTTTTTGGCGGAGCCATGAAAGAAAAGGAGAAGCAAGAAGGGATGGATCGGAAGGGCAGGCACCGCCCCGTACTTATAGCCGGAGGAGGCCAACCGCCTGCCTCCACGACCACAGGTAATCATGACCCGCTTTGCATACAGGGACCTAACAGTTTGCACAGTTGCCGAGGCATCATGGGGGAGCGGAGCCGCCCACGTCCAATCAACCGCCACGCGGCGCCCGAGGCCGCAGGCTGTTAGGGCCCGCGGCGCTTCGCACTTGCCCCTTCGCCTCTCTGCTCAGCCAAGTTCGGGCGCGCTTTGGGCCCGGGGGCTACTGTCGGCGTTCTGGAAACGGGGGTTCCTAGACTTGCCTGCCTGCGGCCTGCGGCGTGGCTCAAGGGGCGGCCCAGCATGGCCCATCTTCATCAACACGAGCTCAGGACCCTCGCAAGGGGCCAAGCCTCGCGGGGTGGACAACAGGAGGCTTCCTCAGGCACGGCCTCGTCAGGCTGGCTCGCGAGGAGGTGGAGAGATCAAGGCGGGGTACCTCGCAAGGTGCCCATGACGCAAGCCATGATGACCAAGGGCGCCAGGCGGGCGCCAGCCCGCACAGTGTCCTTCTTTCCTCTTTGGTGCAAAGGGAGCAAGTGCATGCGAGAGCATCAAGCAAAGGCATCCGTTTCAGTGCAACAAGACCAAGATCAGCAGAACGGCAGGATGGAGGTCATCGTGGAGCCCAAGCCAGCGTCACCACCAGAGCCTTTGGCAGGCGAGGACCAACTTTAGTCAGGATAAGTGTACTAGATGTTCCCCTTCAAAATGGCCAATTGTTGGCGCCCTTCCCGCTCAATATTTGGGAAGAGGCCTAGGGCCTTTGCCTATAAATAGGACTAGACATCCACAAGGTAGGGGCATCGAGAAATCAATCGGATCCTCACCTAGAAACCAGTAGAGAGAGCGACTGAACTCCCCCTAGCAGTTCATCGCACCAGCCAAGAACAGACCCTCGCGAGGCTGTTCTTCCTTGTACTGCTCATCATTAGCCCAAGAGGCAATCCACCACACCACACACTGGAGTAGGGTATTACACCACAATGGTGGCCTAAACCAGTATAAACTTTGTGTCTCTTGTGTTGTCCCTTTGATTGCTTAGTTCATAGCGAGGCGGTGAGGTGCGGGTAGGCAGAAGGCTAAATCTTCATGCGCACCCCAGTGTTCAAATCTAGAGGGTCTGCCGGAACCCGAAATCCGACATTATTGACACTATTATTGTAGGAGAAACGAGGAAGGTTTCCGATGCAAGAATAACTAGCATACATTTTCCTGTTTTATGCTACTTTGCAATATTTGCTAGTCGATGCTTAATTGGTCACGGAAACTGTGGAAACCTTAGTGTTCTTGATATTATTATTTTGTTCCATGCTTTATTTCGTGATAACTCTTTTAGTATGGGTGCTATTATTGCTAGACGATTAAGTATGGACCGTACAAAGGGCCCCATCTTTGGAGGTATCTATGCTTCACGCCTTGCTAAACACTTCGAGATACCTATTAGGCACTATGAGAAAGAAGATAAGTTGTTGCCCCCTACTTTTCTAGATTATAAGAGCATGGTAGAACATGAGTTTATTGTTACAAATGATGAGAATATGCTTAAATATAATTTGAGATTTCATAAGAAACACAGTGAAACTATTATCCTGCCTGCACCCTCTTTGTTTGATTTATCTTCAGGCACGTTTCTCGTCTTGTCGAAGGTTGTTCATGCGTATCGAGGCCAGACATCAGCCCCAGAGCCTGAGTCGGAACCACAACTTCACCCTTATCGACAATCCTTTTATCAGTGGGATCCGGAGGAGATTGCCAGCCAGTGGTACCCAGATGATACTCCTCAGTACACCAGAGGGAGTAGCTCTGACCCATGGGCATAGACCAACTTAGGCCAAAAGCCTAAGCTTGGGGGAGTACGTATTCCTCACCGACTTTACATTCATGTTCACACACTCATTCTAGTGTCGGTGCTCATACTCTTTCATTGTACTATCCATGCTAGTTTAGTTTATTCTCTTGCTTTCTTCTTGTGTGTTTGAATAATCTTAAGAAAAACAAAAAAATTAGTAATAGCCTTTAGCTAGTTTATTTTCCATGCCTGTAATAGTACTAATTAAAATAAAAACTCAAAAAGATTTCGTGTGCTTCTTTTTGCTTGTTGGGAGCTTTCCCGTGTAAATAGTTTTAGTTTCTTTCCTTTGGGGGTCGAGAGGAGAAGACCATAATGAAAATGTCTAAGTGGCTCTCATATGCATAATTGATTTATTTAACCAAGAGCCCATATTACTTTGTCTTCTCTCTTGAAATGAATGCTTGCAGATTCTAGCTTAGTCCAATGCACGTGCACTATTATTATTATTCACACCGTTTGGCCATGCAAGTGAAAGGTAATGATCATGATATATGATGAAATGATTGAGATAAGAGGAGCTGGTATGAACACGACCTCTCTTGTTTTTGTAAATATGATTAGTTCATCATTCCTGATTTGGCCTATTATGAATAAACATGTTTGCAATGACAATTAGGGGTTATAGTTTCTTATGCCGTGCTTAATTAGCTAGGAGTTTATAATGGTTTACCTTGCGTGCCAACATGCTATTAAAATGGTTGTGATGTGGTATGATAGGGTGGTATCCTCCTTTGAATGATTCGAGTGACTTGACTTGGCACATGTTCATGCATGTAGTTGAAACAAAATCAACATAGTCTTCACGATATTTATGTTCATGGTGGATTATATCCTACTCATGCTTGCACTCAGTGTCTATTAATTTTAATGAATGTTCATGACTATTGCCGCTCTCTCAGTTGGTCGCTTCCTAGTCTTTTTATAGCCTTCACTTGTACTAAGCGGGAATACTGCTTGTGCATCCACTTCCATAAACCCCAAAATTATTCCATGTGAGTCCACCATACCTTCCTATATGCAGTATCTACCTACCGTTCCAAGTAAATTTGTATGTGCCAAACTCCAAACCTTCAAATGAAATTTTGTTTTGTATGCTCTAACAGCTCATGTATCAACTAGGGTTGTCTGTATCTTGCATGTTAGGTAGGTTATTCTCAAGAGGAGTGGACTCCGCTCCTCACTCACGAGAAAATGGCTGGTCACCGGGATGCCCAGTCCCATGCTTAAATCAAATCAAAATAATTAAATAAAACTCCCCCAAGATTGTTGTTAGTTGGAGGCACCCGTTGTTTTGGGCAAGCCGTGGATTGATGCTTGTTAGTGGAGGGGGAGTATAAACTTTATCATTCTGTTTGGGAACCGCCTATAATGTGTGTAGCATGGAAGATATCGAGATCTATCAGTTGTTATGTTGACAATGAAAGTATACCACCCAAAATATTATTATCTCTGTTTCAAAAATCGAGCTCTGGCACCTCTGCAAATCCCTGCTTCCCTCTGCGAAGGGCCTATCTATTTACTTTTATGTTGAGTCATCACCCTCTTATTAAAAAGCACCCGCTGGAGAGCATCGCTGTCATTTGCATGCATTACTATTAGTTTATATTGTGTATGACTATGACTGGATCTCTTTTACCATGAATAACAATGTTTAGTCAGTCCTTGATCTTTAAAGGTGCTCTGCATTTATGTTTTGCGGTCTTAGAAAGGGCTAGCGAGATACCATCTTGTTATATCATATTATGATTGTTTTGAGAAAGTGTTGTCATCCGTGTTTTATTATTATTGCTCGCTAGTTGATTATGTCATTGATATGAGTAAACATGGGACCTAAGTGTTATTGTGAATATGGTTAGTTCATAATCTTTGCTGAAAACTTGAATGCTGGCTTTACATATTTACAACAACAAGAGAAAACAGAGTTTGTAAAAGTTTTTTTTATCACATTCAGTTTATCAACTGAATTGCTTGAGGACAAGCAAAGGTTTAAGCTTGGGGGAGTTGATACGTCTCCGTCGTATCTACTTTTCCAAACACTTTTTCCCTTGTTTTGGACTCTAACTTGCATGATTTGAATGGAACTAACCCGGACTGACGTTGTTTTCAGCAGAACTGCCATGGTGTTATTTTTGTGCAGAAATAAAAGTTCTCGGAATGACCTGGAAATCCACGGAGAAACTTTTCAAAATTAATAAAAAATACTGGCAAAAGAATCAACGTCATGGGGCCCACACCCTATCCACGAGTGTGGGGGGGCGCCCCTCCCCTAGGGTGCGCCCCCTGCCTCGTGGGCCCCCTGGACGTCCACCGACCTCAACTCCAACTCCATATATTTACTTTCGCGAAGAAAAAACATAGAAAAAGAATTATCGCGTTTTACGATACGGAGCCGGGCTGATCTGGAGTCCGTTCGGGGCTCCGGAGAGGGGAATCCGTCACCGTCGTCATCATCAACCATCCTCCATCACCAATTTCATGATGCTCACCGCCGTGCGTGAGTAATTCCATCATAGGCTTGCTGGACGGTGATGGGTTGGATGAGATTTACCATGTAATCAAGTTAGTTTTGTTAGGGTTTGATCCCTAGTATCCACTATGTTCTGAGATTGATGTTGCTATGACTTTGCTATGCTTAATGCTTGTCACTAGGGCCCGAGTGCCATGATTTCAGATCCGAACCTATTATGTTTTCATGAATATATGTGAGTTCTTGATCTTATCTTGCAAGTCTATAGTCACCTATTATGTGTTATGATCCGTTAACCCCGAAGTGACAATAATCGGGATACTTACCGGTGATGACCATAGTTTGAGGAGTTCATATATTCACTAAGTGTTAATGCTTTGGTCCCATACTCTATTGAAAGGAGGCCTTAATATCCCTTAGTTTCCATTAGGACCCCGCTGCCATGGGAGGGTAGGACAAAAGATGCCATGCAAGTTCTTTTCCATAAACATGTATGACTATATTCGGAATATATGCCTACATTACATTGATGAACTGGAGCTAGTTCTGTGTCACCCTATGTTATAACTATTACATGAGGAATCGCATCCGACATAATTATCCATCACCTATCCAATACCTACGAGCTTTTCACATATTTTTCTTTGCTTAGTTACTTTACCGTTGCCACTGTTATAATTACTACAAAACTGCTACTGTTACTTTTGCCATCATTACCATTACTTCCATACTACTTTGCTACTAAATACTTTGCTGCAGATACTAAGTTATCCAAGTGTGGTTGAATTGACAACTCAACTGCTAATACTTGATAATATTCTTTGGCTCCCCTTGTGTCGAATCAATAAATTTGGGTTGAATACTCTACCCTCGAAAACTGTTGCGATCCCCTATACTTGCGGGTTATCACTAACCCATTAACCGAAGGCCCAGTGCGAGTTTCTGGTATTTTTTTGCCTATTTTAGAGTTTTGTAGAAAAGGAATACCAAACGTAATCCAAAGGGAATGAAACATTCGCGATGATCTTTCTTGGACCGGAAGCAAACCAGAAGACTTGGAGATGAAGTCGGAGACGTAACGAGGAGGCCACGAGGCAAGAGGGCGCGCCCCCACCCTCGTGGGACCCTCGTAGCTCCACCGACCTAGTTCTTTCGCCTATATATACTCTTATACCCTAAAAACATCAGGGGGAGCCACGAAACCACTTTTCCAACGCTGCAACCTTCTGTACCCGTGAGATCCCATCTTGGGGCCTTTTCCCCATCCTGCCAGAGGGGGATTCGATCATGGAGGGCTTCTACATCAACATCATTACCTCTCTGATGAAGCGTGAGTAGTTTACCACAGACCTTTGGGTCCATAGTTATTAGTTAGATGGCTTCTTATCTCTCTTTGATTCTCAATACCAAGTTCTCCTCGATGTTCTTGGAGATCTATTCGATGTAATACTCTTTTGTGGTGTGTTTGCTGAGATCCGATGAATTGTGGATTTATGATCAAGATTATCTATGAATATTATTTGGTTCTTCTCTGAATTCTTATATGCATGATTTGATATCTTTGCAAGTCTCTTCGAACTATCGGTTTAGTTTGGCCTACTAGATTGATCTTTCTTGCCATGAGAGAAGTGCTTAGCTTTGGGTTCAATCTTGCGGTGTCCTTTCCCAGTGACAGTATGGGCAGCAAGGCACGTATTGTATTGTTGCCATCGAGGATAAAAAGATGGGGTTTTCATCATATTGCTTGAGTTAATTCCTCTACATCATGTCATCTTGCTTAATGTGTTACTTTGTTCTTTATGAACTTAATACTCTAGATGCATGCTGGATAGCGGTCGATGTGTGGAGTAATAGTAGTAGATGCAGGTTGGAGTCGGTCTACTTGAGACGGAGGTGATGCCTATGTTCATGATCATTTCCTTAGATGTCATCATAATTGTGCGCTTTTCTATCAATTGCTCGGCAGTAATTTGTTCACCCACCGTAATACATGCTATCTCGAGAGAAGCCACTAGTGAAACCTATGGCCCTCGGGTCTCTTTTCCATTATATTGATTTTCTTTTCCATATTATTGAATCTCGTTTCATCTTGCTAGTTTCTGATCTATTATTTTGCAATCTTTACTTTCCAATCTATAAATCAAAAATACCAAAAATATTACTTTACTATCTCTATCGGATCTCACTTTTGCGAGTGACCGTGAAGGGATTGACAACCCCTTTATCGCGTTGGTTGCAAGTTCTTGATTGTTTGTGCTGGTATTCGGTGACTTGTGCATTGTCTCCTACTGGATTGATACCTTGGTTCTCAAAAGCTGAGGGAAATACTTACGCTACTTTGTTGCATCACCCTTTCCTCTTCAAGAGAAAACCAGCGCAAGCTCAAAAGGTAGCAGGAACCTTGTCTATCTCGGTGTTACTTGTCCTGATATATCCTATCATGTTCACATTCTTAGTCAGTTCGTTTCAGCTCCCACCTCTGTCCATTATGGACACCTCCTACGTGTTCTATGCTATCTTCATGGCACGATTTCACACCGTCTTTTCTTTCCCCACTCCAGCTCTCTCCAGCTCCAGGCCTACTCTGATGCTACGTGGGCTAGTGATCCTACTGATTATCGCTCGCTGTCTGCTTACTGTGTATTTCTTGGAGGCTCTCTCATTGCTTGGAATACGAAGAAACAGACAGTTGTTTGTCGCTCGAGTACGGAGGCTGAGTTGCAAGTGATGGCTATGTTGACGGCTGAGGTGATCTGGTTACGATGGTTACTCGGGGATTTTGGTGTTTCTGTTGCTGCACCAACTCCACTCCTGTCAGATAGTACAGGTGCTATCAGCATTGTGCGTGACCGAGTGAAGCACGAGCTCACCAAGCACATCGGCGTGGACGCGTCCTATGTTCATGCGGCTGTGCAAGATCAAGTTCTTGCTCTTCATTATGTGCCTTCTGAGTCACAGTTGGTGGACTTCTTCTCGAAGGCACAGTCTCGAGCGCAGCACGGGTTCTTTCTCTCCAAACTCAGTGTGGTTAGTCCGCCATGAGTTTTAGGGGGGGTGTTAAATGTGTATAGTCCCTTTTTAGTTTATCCCCATTGTATAAGTGGTTTCTTGCACTTTACCTCACATGTACATGTATTGGCCTTTGGCCCTCCTGTGAATGTAGTTGCTCATTATCCAACAGGGCTAGCACCAGTTGATAATCCATGTGTCGTTGCCTTTCTCAAACTATGTGCATGTTGATTTCACCATTTATCGTTGAGGCAACCCAACGTTGCTGCCTCAGTGCCCCAGCTGTCGGTATATCCCCGTGAGCTATGCCAGTTTTTGTTGCCTTATGAGCAAGCCCGGGAGCGATAGTGTAAGGTTTTCCTGCGTGTTTGAATGAGTGGAGAGATGCAAATGTTGTTAAACAGGTCGATAAGGGGAGATTTTTCTTAGACCGAAGATATGACCAAAATCAGCGTAATTCAGCGATTTTAATAGACATTAAAATATTTAGGCTATTAAGGGGTTGGTTCTAAAATATCAGTTGGCACAAGCAAAATTAACATGACTAGCTGGCAAGACAGTTAACATAAGCTGAAGTTCTTTGAAAGAGAGATATGATGACAACCTAACCGTGTCGGTTCTAGTTTCAAGGGATGTTTGGAATGGACGTAAAATCTGTAAGGCCATCGGTATGTAGCTCAAACTTGAACTAAATATTGGCGGCACAGAAAGAATTATCCATTCCAAACGAGGCCTTAGATGTTTCATGTCGGGAGACCCTGTGCATGACTAGCTGACTCGACAGTCAACATGGTAAAAAGACAAGAAAATCGACGACGTGGCAAAAAAACCGAAGTCAAACCAGATCGAATTGTGTGAGGGTTGCATTGTGAACTACCTTTACAGTTTCTGGGTGCAATATGAACCAAGAAAAGTTAAGGGTTACAAAATCAACCCTAAGACAAGTTAACACAAATTTTAGAGAAGTTAATATGGACTTCTTAAACTAAAAGTTAACACAAGCTTAAAATAAATTGAGAGAGAGAGAGAGAGATTTGTTGGCGATGACCTGGCAGTGCTGGTTCTAGTTTTAGGGGTTGTTTCGAATAAGTGTAAATTTTGTGTGGCCACCCGTTTTTAGCTCAAACTTGAACTAAATAGCGACGAGGCACAAAAAAGTTACACCAACTTCAAACGAGGCCTTAGATGTTTCGTCTTGGGAGACCATGTGCATGACTACTGACTTGACAATCTACATGGCAAAGAGACGAGAAAATCGACAATATGGCAGAAACCAGAGTCAAACCAGATCGACATGTGTGAGGGATGCATTGTGAACCATTTTAACCAAAGCAAAATTAATGATTGGAAAGTGAACCCTAAGACGGGTTGGGTGTGTGTGTTGGGGGGGGGGGGGGGAGGGTAATATGGACTTCTCTTCTCCCAAAGTAAAGAGAAGAAGTGAAAAATCATTCACTTGTTTGTTGGCCCTACCTAACGCCGAACTCTTGTCCATGCAATCTTACAAAAAAATAATCTCGTTCACACGGATGGTGATGCCACGATCGTCCTTCATCACATGTCAACTTGAAATTTGAGATTTTCATATTAGAGCGCAAATTTTAGATAGCTGATTTTTTTGCGAGTACTAAATTTTTAGTTCAAAATTCGGACTGGATTAAAATTTAGTTCACATTTTCTTAAATTCGTCTAGATTCAATGAATTTTGCAAGGAATGATCCCAAAATAATTTTAGATAACTCCAGATTTTTGGATTCCACGAGATCGAAATATCGTTGGCACCAAAAACTTAAACCATTGTTCAGATCCTTGGACCCGTGGTTAACCGAGCCTAAGCTGCGATGATCGAGATCCAAACCTGCAAGTTGTAGAAAATAACGAACATGCTGTAGGTGTACAAGGAGACGCTGCTCGAGAGCACATCGTGCACATGTCCCGCTGCCCTCGCCGCGAATGGCTGCTCAGGTACGTGCGCAGTACACACTTTGGTAGTACTACATTATAAACAAGGGCTGGGACAACGTGATGCTCATCGAAACCCAAAGATCCATGAGATCAGCGGAAATGCCAATGAAACCGAGAAGCCAAACGGCGCACGGGACATCAGAAAAGACTACGTGCCACTTGGGCTGCCGGTGTCGACACGCCACACAAGCCAGAGCCACGGTTGAGTCACTGGTTCATGGGGCTCATGTACGTACTCCCCCCACCAACCGCCGTCGCCGCCTACTTGTACCGAGCGCGCATCGCCGAGGAGCCGCGTCGCGGTGCCCTTGCATACATCGATCACGTTCACGTACGTGCGTGCGTGGCGGGTGATCGATCGATCAATCAATGGCCGCCCCGCCTCTGCCGGGCGCGTACATGCCCGACCTGCCGGCGGTGCCGGAGTGGCTGAACAAGGGCGACAACGCGTGGCAGCTGACGGCGGCGACGTTCGTGGGCATCCAGTCCATGCCGGGGCTGGTGGTGCTCTACGGCAGCATCGTGAAGAAGAAGTGGGCCGTCAACTCGGCCTTCATGGCGCTCTACGCCTACGCCTCCACGCTCATCGTCTGGGTGCTGCTGGCCTTCCGCATGGCGTTCGGCTACCGCCTCTTGCCGTTCTGGGGCAAGGCCGGGCCGGCGCTGACGGGGGACTTCCTCGTGGCGCGCGCGTCCTTCCCGGCCACGGCGCACTACGGCGCCGGCGGCGCGCTTGAGGTGCCCCCCACGCAGCCCTACTACCCGGAGGCGACGCTGGTGCTGTTCCAGTTCCAGCTCGCCGCCATCACGCTGGTGCTGCTCGCCGGCGCGCTGCTGGGCCGGATGAACATCAAGGCGTGGATGGCGTTCACGCCGCTCTGGCTGCTCCTCTCCTACACCGTCTGCGCCTTCAGCCTCTGGGGCGGCGGCTTCCTCTACCACTGGGGCGTCATCGACTACTCCGGCGGCTACGTCATCCACGTCTCCTCCGGTGTCGCCGGCTTCACCGCTGCCTACTGGGTACGTTACCTATCTACGTGCAATTGCTTCGCACGGGTCCGGTTTACCTTTCCGGCGGTCGTGGTTGACATTTCTGAATTTTCTGTGATACGCCGCATTCGTCTCTGGCAGGTGGGGCCGAGGCTGAAGAGTGACAGGGAGAGATTCGCGCCCAACAACATCCTGCTCATGATCGCCGGCGGCGGGCTGCTGTGGCTGGGCTGGGCCGGGTTCAACGGCGGCGCGCCGTACGCCCCGAATATCATCGCGTCCATCGCGGTGCTCAACACCAACGTGAGCGCCGCGGCGAGCCTCCTCACCTGGACCTGCCTCGACGTCATCTTCTTCGGCAAGCCGTCCGTGATCGGCGCCGTGCAGGGCATGATGACGGGCCTCGTCTGCATCACCGCCGGCGCAGGTTCCGAATCCTCCGTCTCTGAACTGTACTATAGTTTTAGTGTTGTACGTACAGGTTGTTTTGCGAATTCTGTTCACAGTGTGCTTTGTCTTTTGTGTTGCATTTGCATGGCGGCGCGCAGGGCTGGTGCACACGTGGGCGGCGGTGCTGATGAGCATCTGCGCCGGCAGCGTGCCGTGGTTCACCATGATGGTCCTCCACAAGCGCTCCTTCCTCCTCCAGAAGGTGGACGACACCCTCGCCGTGTTCCACACCCACGCCGTCGCCGGGCTCCTCGGCGGCGTCCTCACGGGGCTCCTCGCCACCCCGGAGCTCACCACCCTGCACACCCACGTCCCTGGCACGCGCGGCGCCTTCTATGGCGGCGGCATCCAGCAGGTGGGCAAGCAGCTGGCCGCAGCGCTCTTCGTCGTCGCGTGGAACGTCGCGGTCACCACCGTCATCATCCTCGCCGTGGGCCTCGTCATCCCGCTGCGGATGCCCGACGAGCAGCTCAGGATCGGCGACGACGCGGCGCACGGCGAGGAGGCCTACGCGCTCTGGGGAGACGGCGAGCGGTTCGATGTGTCCCGGCGTGCGGCAGCGAGGGCCACCGAGGTCGGGGACCAGTCGGTCGACCAGCGTCTGGCAGCCATGGGAGCTAGAGGCATCACCGTTCAGTTGTAGTAGTAGATAGAGCAAGAGGCGCCCCTCGTTCTTTCGCCAGATGAACTCGACGGTATCTACGTACAAGCCACAGAAGGGATATTCGTAGCTCAATCTTTTTGTTAAGAGACAAATGCACCATAGCTTTAGCCTTTACATGTGCTTTAGTCTTCGCTCTGTCAATTTAAGCTCTCGCCCTTCTTTTTAGATTAAATTCAGTTCCTGCTTGACATGCTTGTTCTGAAGCATGAATCTTTCGGCTCGGCAATCACGACCAGACTATGGCTTAGGTTAACGTCTGATTCGTTTCCAGCTACATGCACACACACCTGGCAACTAGTTTACCAGGTACCACACGCCGTGCCAAGAGCATTGGAGAACTTGAAAGCATAACGATTTTGCAGAGCAATTCACCAGCATCATCTGGCAACAATCTCACAGGCAGTGGAGTGGCAAGAGGCACCATACTTCATACATGCACACAGTAGCTTTCGTCGCAAGTTACATAATAATACATCGAGAATGCACATTCTCATGCTAGTCGAACTGCTCCCAGTCAGTGTCATTTTGCGTCGAAGAAAATCGGGCCGGCGGAGCATTCAAGCTGCCCATGCCATTTTCGAACGTCTCCCACTCGGTTGACACCGAAACAGATTTGGCGCTATCACTCAAAGGGTTGGCATTCCTTGCCTTCAGCTTGTCCAAGGTCTCAACAAGATTCTGAACTCGGCGCACCTGGGAGTTTCAATACAACATTGTATAAGTATCATTTATGCAAAGGTTAGTCTTTATTTGAAAAATGCAAAGGTTGGTATGTACTCCCTCCGTTCCAAAATACTTGTTGTGGTTTGAACTAAAACCACGGCATGTATTTTGGAACAAAGGAAGTACTATTTTATTTTCTTTACTATTATTACAAATGGACATGACAGGGATTTTATTCACTGATTTTATTCATAATGACCAACCCCATTGGCAAATTATCTGACCAATATGTCTCTCAATTAAATCACAAGAAGACAAAATCAGGACTATGTAAAGCTGAAAAATCAAAATTGTGTTGGCCCAGTGTCACAATTCATTTTGCAGTACACCTTCTGTATAATCTCCTCAATGAAATATTTTACTTGAATTTTGTAAGTTACATCTGTAGATGATTTCGCCGATCTTATTCATCTAGGATAAACCGATAAATTAACTTTACAGCAGAAAAAAAGGAGGAAACTGCACATATTTTATAGTTTATAAACGAAGACAACTTGAGAAATAAACCCGAGGGATTATCCAACATGGGGCAAAGATTTTTCTGCCTAAGCTGAGTTTAACAGCTAAATTCAGACGACACAGCCCGGTAAACCTAGGACTTTGCATGTTTGAGTCTCTCTTCCACAAGAAGTAACCGAACAAGATTAAACTAGTGGAAATGATTTTTGAGGGTTACAAACTTGAGACTGAACGGACCGTTATTACATAACCGGAGTACTGTATTACTGTAATAACCGAGCAAGACAGACATGAGTACATGGCCCTTAACCCACAATGAAATTGTAAGAGTTAAATGAAATGTCCTATAAGAGTCACTGCTAGGTGAGAGCAGTGAAAGACTGATTCAACACAACAGAGAAACTACTGAGGTGCAGCCTTTGAATAGCAGACGTGCCAAGTGTTTCTTGCCGAGATTATAAATGTCACTGACAGATTGGATCATTACAGATGCTAGTTTACTTGGTATGAGGAAATCTCCAAACTCATGATAGATATGTTTAAACTATCAGGAAATAATTGTGCTGGGTTATTAGCATCTATTGGATCACTATCATAAATGAATTAAAAATTATGCAACAGTACTCTTCGTTTTGAACAAACTTTTGAGCAAGTTCACGTCCTGGCTAATGTGTGACATAAATAATCTATCTTGTCTTGAACAACAAATGTTTTAGTTTCTGTACATGTTTCAATAAAGCATGTAATCGGATAACTCATGATTAATCAGGTTCGGAAATTAACAGCAAGGAAGTGTACCTCGGCCTTCCTTTGTGCCCTTGCTTCCCCCTCTGCCTCTATGCCATCGAGTTTCAGCAGCTGCACCATAAGCAGCTCTGTCAAGACAACAAATTCTTTATCCTCGACCTTCTTCCCTGCAAGGACACTCTTCTCCAACTCACACACCTATTACAGAACAAAAATAAATTAAATGCATCAGTACAGTTGTGTGAGCAGCACAAACATCTTACTCCTTCCGTCCCACAATGTAAGATGGTTATGGGACGGAGGGAGTACAAACCAGGTGCGGCAAATATTGTTCCTTCACCTTAGCAGAGAGTTTGTCAACTTCAGATCTGACACGAACAACAGCCTCACAAGCCCTCATCATGCTCTCATCCATCATCACTGGCTCGACCTTCTGTTCCACATTGGCAGGGACATGTTTCTCAAGCAGAAGCAGTTTTGCTCCATCCTTGGCGCCTGATGCGTGCAGGAATTCATCGTCCCTCTTCTCCTTCCCACGGAAGAAGAGCCTCTGTCTCTCTGGCTCCAAACCAGTAGTCTGGGCGAGGATCCTCTTCAGTTCACCTTCACACAAATCAGAGTGGAATTGAGGTCACCGAAGCAAGGAATTATAGGATGTTACTCCAACAACTCGATCCAAACTTTCTTTCAAAAGTTAAATTCAGTGCAGATGCACCATCAAAATTAAACTTCTTCAGGATGGGTTAGAGGCTTACTCCCTCCGTCCCATGATATAAGAGCGTTCTTGACACTAGTGCAGTGTCAAAAATGCTCTTATATTATGGGATGGAGGGAGTAGATAAGAAATTCACATAACATCCTTTGATGAGCAGTAACCAATCCCTATCGATCGGAACACTACTGTATTAGTGCAACAGTACAACCATATTAATTGTAGGCCTGATGTTGAACGAATGGGACTAATTACCCTGAAATGGAAGTTAGAAGGTCAAACAGTACATCTACCAACGTAAGTCTACCTGTCACAATCCAACAAAGTAAAGTAAGTAGTAGTTGAATAGCAGGCACATGATACATAGGCTACCGATACAGAGATTTTTTTTGGTTCTTAATCTAGACTTGTTTAATCAGCCAATTGGATTTTGTTGTTAATCTAGGCTTGTTCAGTAATCCAATTGGATTTTGTTCTTAATCTAGGCTTGCTCAGTCACCCAATTTGATCCATAGGAAAGAAGAATGATGTGATTTTCATTCACATACTACTTGACAAAATCTGCAGTTGACCAGCCAAGATCTAAGCTCAACGCAGCTAAACAACACGACATCTGCCAGCTTAGTAACTCCGGGGAAACGACAAGCACTTGCTGAGCGCGCACCGCAGCAAAGACCACATCTCAAATCGGAACTGATCACGAGACAAATCGGAACAGACCATTACGTATCATCTCATCATTACAATACAATAGGACAAATTGCCACGGATAAGGGCGTCGGATCAGAGAAGAAGAGGCGACGTACCGAAGGTGGCCTGCGCCGGCACGAAGACGTCGCGCAGGGCGGGGCCGTGGGACACCCTGAGCCTGACGGTGGGCCCCTCCTCGCCGTCCCTGCGCTGCACGAACATCCCGCCCGGCCGGACCTCCGACTCGCCGTCGGCCTCCTTCGCGCGCGATCTGCTGCCGCCGCCCATCGCCGCCGGCCTCGGCGCCTCCCCCTCTTTATGGGCCTCTCGGCTTCTTTCGGTTGCGTGGAGAAAGGCGAAAGCGACGCGCGGGGCGGGGCGGGGCGGAGGGGGTTGGTGGCGCGTGGCTTTTGCGGAGGGTGGGAGGGCGGTCGCGGGTTCCTTCCCTCCCGGAGAAGCAAGGGGAACGAGCGAGGAGGGTGGGGAGACGGCGGATGGGGGAAGGTGGAGAGTAAGGTTTCGGCGAAGGAAGGAAGGAAGGCTTGTGCGTTTTGCGTTGGCCAAGTACAACTTTGGATCCTCGTGACGCCACCGGCTGGGGCGGTGGGGGAAGCTACTGGCTCCGCCTGGATTTGGTTGGCCCGTACGCGCCTGCGCTGCCGCCTCGTGGGGGCGGTCGATTTGTGGTCACTCGTTTGTTTGGGCTTGGCGCCCCCGGCCGGCCTCGTGACACGTTCGTCGAACTGTTTGCGTGGTGGTGGGGTTGGGTGTGGGTCTAGAGCACCGAGCCGAACTCTCTACGATCTCCTTGACGGTTTGGCGGTGATGATTCAAAGAATTTGCATCTCGTCGGATTCGGCTTTAATGGATTCATTTGGATTTGATTTATTCGTCCGCGCTTGTGTGTCTGCAGGTTAAATTTTTTTAATGTACACTTTTTTTCATCTATGGTGATTATTATATGTACTACTATATAGTGTATCAGTTTTGAGATGGATCCAGAGCATCAATCATAACCGTTGGTCTCCAAAATCCAAGGGTTAAGATCAGCCGGATTCGCCATGAACAGTAGACTGTTGTTGCCTCTGCTGTGTTCTAGAATATTCACGTGGCCCTTCCAAGAAAAAAAAAGGCCCATATGCGATGCCTCATGGGTTATATTACTGCTTGAGCGCATGACGACTTGAGCCCAGATAAGAAGGTTTGGGAGGAGAATGTGAAGAAAAAATAATAGAGTAACATACAATTTTTTAATGAACCTTCAGTATTTTAGATGTGAATGTACAGTTTTTTGTGTGAATATTAAAAACAATTGTAGGTGGAATTTCATTTATCAAAATCACTTCATTATACTTTTTTCAAGTCACACTCCAAAATCACTCCATTCTTTTAAGACGTGCATTGCACGTGCATACATATTAGTATTATTCTGGTGCGTTGGTCCTACTAGTAAATGTGTCTGCGCGTTACTACGTCTACAGGGACAAAAAAACACAGGAATACACTTAAGTTAGTGGCTCAGACATGCAATCTCTAGATCAATGATTAGCATGAATTATCTAGTTTCCATCTAGTGATCTGGAGCACCGAGCCGAACTCTCTACAATCTCCGTGATGGAATTATTTTTGGAAAACATTCGATCTATTCATCACTATTAAGATAGTAAAAAACACCAGAATTAGAAAATGCATTCATGTCCGTGCAACACTTAGCGTTGAATTTGGAGATGGCGAAGCCATGATGATGAGTCTAGAAGGTGATCTTTTTGGGGCATAAACTTGTGTATTACTCAAGCATCAACCTTAAAATCCTCCTTACATAAATCAACGACCTCTGGGGCTGGAGCCCAGCAAGACTACGGTTCTACTTTTAGTTCTTGTCAAATTTGCTAAAAAATCATTTACTACATTTTGAGCACGGTTGATATGAGTAATACGAGTCATACGAGGAGACTTCAAATGCTTGATCACCGCCACCAAAGAAGCATTTTGGCATTTTTATTTTCTAGTTATACATTGTGCACTAGTATCATATAGTCATTCGGTCTGCTTGACACATCCATTTGAGCGTCAGCTAAATCCTAACGGAGTATGTATACAAGAAGAAATTCAAAGGTGAGAGCTGCAATAAAATTTTAGGCACGATTTTGTTGTTTTTAATGTGCTCCTTGGAAGTCATCTCAGTGCGGAAATTTCTATATATTTTTATTTTATTTGGTGTTTCATTTGAATTTACTATATCGAGGGCGCATATGAGCTTAGGATCAATGTTGCAGGTCAATGACACGACATGGTGTGCCAATAACTTCAATACCTAGGAAATAATATATTCTGCTATCTCAAAGCCAAATTCATTTAGCTTTTTTTATCTACAAAGTGATTACTTGGAGCTTCCTTTAACAAGCATATTTACCTTTTGTTGTCTAGAGAAAACAATGTATGAGTTAGAATAATCTCATTAGCTTCGTTGTTGGAGACACTTCAGAAGGGATTAAATAGGAGAGCAACTAGTCAAGGGGTACCCTCTACGGGAGTCGCGGGAGGGTCACATTTGTGGGAGGAGATCGCGCCAAGTGGTGCGTCCAGCCGCCGCCACGTGTTGCGTGCTGACGCTCCCTAAGGGTTTTATTTTTTATTTTACTGTACATGTTTTCGAGTTTTATTTTATTTTATTGTTTTTTCCATAGGTTTTGGAGAAAAATAAAAAAAAAATTGCACAATTTTTTTGGCTTCCATGAGTGCTTCTCTTCGAAAGAAAAAGGGTGTTTTTCTGCTTCCATGAGAAGCACGGATTTGCTTCTCGTGGAGGCACAACTGTGCTTCTCGAAAAGGGGAAAAGGTGGGTGGGGGGCGTGCTTCTGGTCCCGATTTTTTCTGAAAGAAAAGTTCACCAAAACTTATTAACATGGGATCTTTCAAAAATCTCGACGAGGGAAATCCAACGGTAAAAACGGTCTGAGGTTTGAACGCATGATTCAAAACAAAACGTTTAAATAAACAAATTTACAAAAAACGAAAAACTTCAAAGTTGCGACATGTGACGCGCATGCAATGCGTCACTTGTCAGTATCTGAGAAGGTGAAAGTGACATTAGCAAAGGGTACCCTTAAATATGAGGGGATGAAATAATGTTTTTTTAGCAAAAACTACTAGGCTTTATTGATCAAAGTTTAAAAATACAGGTAAAACATCCTGATCACGAGGAGCACCCAATCATACATGACTCCCCTGATCTAATAAAAGAGCGTTTCTAGCTAGAATATGAGGTTCAAAGTTTGAGTCCTTAGACCTGTGAACAAAATCATAGGAAATGATTTTAACATCTCAAGCGGTGGCGGAGTTGGCGCAAAAGTAGACCGTGACCCATCCAACCCATCAACAAAACTATCAAGAGGAGCTCGAGCAAAGCTGCCTTGAAACCAAATTTGTCAGGTATTCCCCATCTCCTATATCACGCCCGCTGCATGAAATACTGTGCTTTTGGTACAAAACACATATCCCTTGCGGCAATGGACCAGCCCATGTGAGGTAATTACTTTTTCCGGTATTGAGAATGATCTTTTACACAGATTTTGGAAATTTTTCACCTTTTTTTGGTTTTAGTGTTTTTTTGTCTGCCTTTTTACATTCTTCCTGTTTTCTTTGTGTTCATTTTTTGTTTAATTTACAGTTCATGTTAATTTTCCTATATTTCTAATTTTACGATATTTTTAAATATGTGAACATTTTTTCTAAATTCCTGAACATTTTCATAATTTTGAATATTTTTACAATTCATGAACTTGTTTTCAAAATCATCTACATTTTAACTGGAGACCGTTATTAAATTCGTGATCATTTTCAAAAATTTGTGAATATTTTTAAAAACTCATGAATATTTAAAAATTAAAATTTATTTAATTATACACGAAAAAAATAAATTCAATTTTTTTGTTAAAATACCTGAAAAATTTTCCACGGACATTTTCGAAACCACAAAACAACGATGGCCGTTCTTTCCCTGAGCTAGCAGTAGTGCCGAGTGAGCCAACCAGCTAGCCAGTCGAGCGAGCGAGCATGCCGTGCTAGTGAGCTTAGTGGGCCGGCCAAGTGTGTGTTAGCGTGGCAATTAGACGCCTGAAGCATTAAATAGGAGCATCCTTGTTATTATGTACCCTAGCCCCTCTCCCACACAAAAAATGTACCCTAGCCCCTCTTGGCCTACCAATCAAATTTGTTCTGTTTCAAACAGCTGGAATCAGGAGCTTGTTTTTTTTAACCAGGAGCTCGGCTGATTGGTTTCAGTTTAAAGTAGCATGTTGAACTTCCTAGCTTACATGAGAAAATTGAACCAAAAATAATGGAGATGCCAAAGCCTTCTATAGATCCATCAAAGAGCAAAGTAGCTTACATGTGATAATCATAGCATAAATAATGAAGATGTCAGTGCTAAAATCATATTTAACATGGTTTCAAGGGTTGTCAATTTGGAAGTGAATGTCCACGAGTCTAGAGAATTTTTGCTTTGGTTTGTGATTTCTCATTATTGTATTCTATCACAACTAATTAAGTGTTGCCAACGAAAATATAAAGAATTGCATAGAAGATGATATTCTTCACGCAACATGGTTGTGCAGGCCTATATCGTTGTGATAGAATACTCTTTCTTCAATGATGCCCTTTAATTTAGTTATGTTCTTAAATGTAGTCGAGGTACCCGGTCGTGTTCTATGGATTTCTTGGGATAGAATACTCTTAACAATATTTTTGTAATCCTATATTGTTATGAGTCTTATGACAACTAATGGCCTTCTTCTACGAGAAGTTTCAAACAAGAAACTTGGCATGATTCTTTCTGTCAGACAAGTTTTGAAGCAGAAACTCGACAGTGAATGAAAAATATGACAGAAAAGGAACGAAAGGGCAAATTTCATAGAATGAAACTTAAGAAAACAAGATCTAATAGGTTATCACTAAGAAAAATATCAAATAGAAGAAGAAGAAGTGCGAGTGGAATAATGTCATATGGTTCCTATATCATTATTAAAGCTAATGCCCTTCTCGTGCGTCAAGTTTCAAAAGTCTGGCAAGTTACGAAAAATAAACCTTAAGAGTTAAAGGGGAATATGGTAGAAATGAAACGAAAGGCAAGTTTGGTGGAACATAACTGAAGTAAACAAGATCTAGTTAGTTAACACTAAGTAAAAGATCGAATGGAAGAAGAAAAAGTGTGGTTGAAACAATGTGATTGCAGTCGTATATGTGACTAATTAAGTCACAATAGAATGATGATTAATGTGCGAGATGGCATGATTTGTCGTACTGCAGTAAGGACGTTGGAAAAAGACTAGATGAATTTGTAGTTCGAAGAATGGCAATCCTGCAGAACAAGAAGAGGATAATAGTTGGACGAATCTAAAATGAGTTGAATACAAGGATATCTAGCTGGAAGAGAATAAAAAGTTGACAAAAAAGAGTGTACACATTTTTCATGGGAAAAATGATGGCATGAACTGGCGAAGCGACAGAGCGGGACGAACTGATGAGTTCACATCAGGTAAAGCAAAGTAATTGGACAGAAGAAGAAAATAGAGAAAAAAGACAATGAGAGAGGCATACCAGCCTATGAGTAATTTAAAAGCCCTAAAACGGGATGCGGCATACGCAAAGAAAGATGTACAACAACGGTCCGCTGAAGTATTTGTACAAAATAGATATGTATATGTCTCATATTAAGATACATGTGAATTTTATTGAGTCAAAATGAAGCATCTGGAGTCCCAATATTAAAATCGACAAAGGATGAGTTTTATTGACTCAATATGTATATTGTCTCGTATTAAGATGGCTAAGAATTGCATCATTTTTCAACCAATTTGCGCCGAAACATCTACTCAGATCACAACGCAGATCAATGGTTGCAGGAGGATTACTAGCGTGTGCCTTTGCGAATTTTCGCCTTGCGAAGCTCTCACTTCACCGAGTAAATTGCATAAAACCACCATTTTGAGGGTTAGGTTTGCGGAAAACACTAGGATACAGTTTCTCTGCAAAAAACACCTCATCTTGCGTAAATGTTCTGCAAAAACCACTGATCGCCGGATTTGGCTCGGTTAAGTGTGTTTATGACAGATGGGGCCCCTTTTTCGCTAACGTGGCATAACGATTTGCACAAAGTGCGCTGGATGGGTCAAAAAGCAAAAACACCCCAACATTATTTCCCCTAACCGCCCAGGCCCTTGCCTGTCTCCCTGGACTTCGTCAGCCTCGCTCTCGCAGCCGCCCGAGGAGAGGGTCCAGCATGCCGCTGCAAGTAGTAGCTCACCGGAGCAGACGAAGCCGGCGAACTGCGGAGGAGGGTGCACCAAGGTCCAGTTCTTGGACTTGAAGTCGAACACCCACAACGCGTGCCCGCCGCAGCGTTCCTCGAACTCGATGGCGCCTGTCACCACAACGCGCCTGCCGCTGCCGCCGCTCGACTGCGCACACCGTGCTGGCCTCGAGACCAGGCGGGTAAGTGCCCACCTCGAGCCAGCCCCGGCGCTCCCCGCTCCACTCCACTACGGCGGTAGTGCCCTCGATGCACCACGCGGCCGCGCACCACCACGTGAGTCGCCGCAACCTCCGGCGAGGGAAGCTGCGCTGTCGCCCCGATTTCCCCTCCAGTTTCGCCACCTCATCCGGGTCCTGCGAGGGATGCCGCGCCGATTTTGCCTCACGCGCGAGGAGACGCCCAACGCGGGCTGCCGGATCCGGCGAAGGATGCCGCACCGCGGCCCCGATCTGGCCTCCAGGCGAGGAGCCGCCCAACGCCGGCTACCGGATCCGGCGAGGGGTGCCGCACCGCGGCCCCGATTTGGCCTCCAGTGCGAGGAGCCGCCCAACGCCGGCTGCAGGATCCGGCGAGGGGTGCCGCCCCCTCCCCTCGATTTTGAGTCTCCTGCGGGAGGAGGCACCCGATGCGGGCTGCGTTGACCGACCTAACCAGTGGCGTATGCACGTGGGCTGATTGTTTTTTTTTTTTTTGATTTAGGGTGTCTATGTAAAAATCTATGGACTAGTTTGTAAAATTATATTAAAATTGACCTGGCACGAAATGTTACGCCACGTAGGCAAAAAAGGGCCCCATCTGTCATAAATGTGATTAATTGAGCCAAATCCGCCGATCAGTGGTATTTGCAAAACAATTACGCGAGATATGGTGTTTTCTGTAGAAAAACTGTATTCTAATGTTTTTCGCAAACCTAACCCTCAAAGTGATGGTTTTATGAAATTTACTCCACTTCACCGCAGCTAATCGAAATGTCCCGCTGATCGAGGCATACCAGCCTATGAGTATTTTAAAGCCATAAAACATCAAATCGGCCGGCTACATAAAACGTAGCACCACTAGTCCTGCCAAAATCTTTGCTTCCGATCACACGGGTGAACGTCGCCGTCCTCATTAAAAGAGCCATTTATTCCCGCACAGTGCAAGTTCCTGCAGAGCGTACGTGCAGCCCGTGCGCCGGGCGACCTGCACAGTGCCGCCCAAGCTTCGTCCAGCTTCCTAGTTTGATCTTGTCCGGAAGCACGGATCATGTGTTTGTCGCCATGGCAGGATACGCTGGACTAGACGATAACTAGGGCAAAATTTGTGAGTCTACTATTTCTGAATAGTTGCAGCGAAAATGTTCAAGCATGGACCCACCGGTTGACATTCTCTATTTTCATGCACAGGTTGCTTATCGAGACACCCGAAAAAAAAAGAAAAGAAGAGAAGGTTGCTTATCGAGTACCTGACCCGTCGATTGCTAGTCAGGCCAAATCAGTCAGAGATGATTACTGAACGGCAGCATACAAATATTTCAGAGCATAAGCCCTCTGCGAGAACAAAATCAAGTTGAAAAGTCCCTCCCGCTGATTATGTGATGATTAATACGGATGCAACTTTTATTAACGACAATAGAATGGGAGGGTGGGGATGTATAGCTTGGGACGCGTCCGGTGATGTCTTGTTTGCTGCGGCGGGCAAGCTAACAAATATTTCTGAACCTCTACAAGCAGAAACAATGGCCCTTTTGAAAGCATTACATTTGACGGAGAATTTTGGAATGGGACGAGTTATCTTCAGTACAGCCTGGTCCTAAGTCAAGCTATCGGCTCAACTTCTGCGGATCCTGCAAGACTAGGAACTCTATTCCGTGAGACAAAATTCCTGCTCCGTATGAGTTTTATTGAATACAAGGTTGTTTTTCGTCCCCGTGAGTGTAATGTGCCGGCACACTTGCTTGCTGGTCGTGGTGTGAGGCTAGAACCAGGAAGCCATCGTGTTTGGCTCACTGGCTTGCCCTCTGATGTAATGGGTGTTGTGGCCGCCGATTTGGTCAAGCTCACTAGCTAATGGAATGCATGGTGTTCCACGTCAAAAAATAAATAAATCAGCATAGCTGTCGTTGAAGGATCTTCTCTCTTAAAATAAGAAGGGACCCCGTCTCGAAGATGTTTCAAGCATCATTGCAAGACGTGTGGAGGTGTGTTTTCAGCGGATCTCGTGTGATCCGGTCAGCGTTTGTCTTTTGATGGATCTGCTTGGATCCAGTCTTTATTCGTCTATATCTATGTGCCAGCAGGTTGGATCATTCCGATCTAGTCATCTCTTCATCGGCAGCAGTTGCTGTTCTGGGCGCTGTCCTGTGGGGTTTTAGCACAACGACTTCTTGACTGTCTACTACAACAATGTTTGCCCGACTTTGATGAGGGGTGTGTGATGACGGTGGCGCGCCTTCGGCTCGCTCTAGTGATTGCAGTCATCGCTAGGTGGTCTATGGACCTGAATGTATTTCGTACTTCCGGTGTTCTTTGTACTACCTTGACAGTTGATGAATAAATCAGAAATTTTCTCGCATAAAAAGAGTGACCCAGTTTACAAGGGAAACTAGGCCGAAAAACTCAAAGAAAAAGGTGCCATCTAGCCACTGATTTTGTTCTCTCGTGAAGAACACAAACTAGTACATTTTCTCAAAATAAATAGCAGCTGGGGGGGCTCTACCTGAATATGCTTCTCAAGGTGTAAAACAGGTAGCGTACCAGAATAATATGGATACAGATGCGCACAAGGTTAGGAAAGCCCCCCGTGAGAAAGCGGCTTCTTTGTCTTTAGCCATACAAAGTCTATGAGACCATAGGTCCAAATATGTTATGACTTATTTTTTTTAAATGGAGACGTACCCCCGGCCTCTGCATCATAATGATGCATGCAGCCATCTTATTAAAAAGTCTCGAAGTAGCATAAAGGCTTAAAAGTATTATAGCTCGCAAGCGGAGCAAATCAAAGAAAGTACATGCTCAAAATCGCAACCGGTAAGGCAAAGTAAAGGATAAGCTCCCTAGACTCCTATCCTATTATGCGACCGCCATCCGAACCGGTTGAATATAACCCGTGCTACCATCTATCACTAGTTGCACTCAGTAACCAAAGGCTCCCTGGAGTCTATAGGAGTGAGTAAGAACCACATACGGATCCATGCGATAGCTCTGAAGATGACCTGTAAGAAAGTTAAAGTTTGTTGTCTGTTAAAAATCATATCATTCCTATAGTTCCATATGGCCGATAAAAGCTCACATATTCTAATCCGAATATGAGCCGTAGTAATATGCTCAATCCCAGCTAACCACGTTCCAAACAACGATTCAATGTCAACTGGAGAATTAATGTAAATGCTATATGAATCGTTCTCCAAAGCAATTTGGCGAGTGGGCACTGAAGGAATAGATGTTGTATTGTTTCATCATGATCACGAAAATAACAACGTGAACTACCTACCCATTGCCTCTTTATTAAGTTATTCTTAGTGAGTATAACTTGCTCGTGGACGAACCACATAAAAATTTTAATACGCAAGGGAACCTTAACCTTCCAAATATGTAACGATCTCGAGATTGGACCAGGATTAATCAGATCCATGTAGAAAGACTTCACCGTAAATACCACATTTATAGCTAACTTCCAGTGCGTCGGATCCGGTTGGTCGGATAATTGAACATCTATCAATCTCCGAACCAAGTGCATTCAGGCAGTCCATCGCTCACCAACTAACGCATATTTGAACTGAATATTCAAGGGAGTTGTTTGAAATACTGTGCCTACGTAATCCTTTTTACGTTGCACAATATTATAAAGGGTGGGATATTATACGGCTAGGGGCGTCTCTCCTAACCACGAATCCTCCCAAGATCTTGTTAACATCTGTTGGGGATATAACTATTGGGTATGACCCGCCCAGGAGGGACCGGGTCATACCACTGGCGGTTCATAATAAGAAGGCCCAAGAAGATGCTGAAGATGGCAGTTCATGAAGCAAGCTTATTGAAGGCCCAAGACCCAGAGGAGACTTGAGGCACACAGGTATAAACCACCATATGTTTAACTTGTATGTTAAGGAAATTTTAGTTCTGTCATCGAGCCGGACACGTTGTGTATGAGCGGGCCGGGACTCTATAAGTCGCCGGGCATCAACCTGTGTATATAAAGGGGTGACCGGGCGGCGGGTTATGGCAAGAAAAACAACAAGTAAAGAACTAGGTCAAGCGTATTCGCTCCTTGGTAATCGAAACCCAAGCAATACAACCTCAAGCAAGAGTAGGCCTTTACCTCGTTGCGAGGGGCCGAACCTGGGTAAAAACTCTCTGTGTCCCTTGTCCCGTTTAACCCCTTTAAGCTAAGTACGTTGCGATGGCTCCACACTTAAGTCCTCATGCTAGGGCATTTGCCGTGACAATTCCACGACAGATGGCGCCCACCGTGGGGCCAGCGCATGGTGGTTTCGAGTTCTTGAAGGGCAGCTTCGCAGGGCTCAAGGGATACGCTGTGGGCCGGATGACCAAGAGTCATTGTGGCAAGCTCTACATCGATGACGCGGGCTGGGGCCCCGAGGCCATCTCAATTGAGTACGGGTACCGGGTCCCGTTCGGCAGAATTCATGTCTTCATCGGCAAGATTGGTGAGTCGGAAGCTAAGCCGGACACCTGCACCAACATCGTCGAGACGGCTCAGCGCGCGCGACCCGCCAAGGTTCAAGCTGCCCCGAAGCATGTCTTTGTTGGCTTTACTTAAGGAGTTGATTTGGAAGAAGGATATGCATCCGGTGGTGAGACGGGCGTCTATTCAGGCGATGAGTCCTCAACCGGCGAGACCAATTCCATGTATCAGGTTCAGGATGGTAGGCTTGGGGGATGTTCCGACGGTGACAGTATTTCGGACCCCTACAAGCCGCCAAACCGGGTTGCAATCTTCATGGCCGGTACACAGCCATGGCAGAATTCTTCAACTACGGCAGCAATGATCTACGGTTTAGCAATGGCAGCGGCAGCTGGGGCAGGAGGCCATGTGCGCCCGCCAGCTCAAGTTTTGTCTGAACTGCTGGATGCTCTGGCAACATTGTTAGCGGCGGAGGTGACACCGGTGAACCAAACTCAACATAATGCGGGCGTTGCAAAGTTACGTGATGAGATAGCCCAAGCTAAAGAGGATCTAAATGCTGAAAACACCCGGATGGCGATGGAGCGAGCCGCCTTGGAGAGGGAGGAAGAACGACTTCAAGCATAGAACCTTTGCTTGAGCTTGACCGGGACGCATCAAATGTTGTCTTCAACAAAAGGCATGTGAGTCGTTTACCTCCGGTTTATGATGCGAGGAATCTTTTCAACATGCCTGGGGCAGGAACCAGTAACCCGCCTATTGTGGATCGGGCCGTTGAGGCACCGCCGGCTGGAGCACCGGTTCAGCCTCGTGCTGCAGACCCCTCCCCCCACATTTGAATTTGACCCCTCAGCACATTCCGACGCCCCCGGGTCATTTTCTAATCCTTTGGATAACATGATAGCTGCGGCCACTCGATTGGCGGCTCTCCTGGTTCAGGATGAGTCGCCAGTGGTGGTGGAAATACGGAGAGCCGGAGAACTTCTTCAGACAAAAGTGGCTCAATAGGTGGCTTATTCATATAGTCGTGATCAGATTCATTCAACCCCACGTCCAAGACGGAGTTACAGAAGACACATTGATGAACCGACCGTGTCGAGCAGCGAGCGGCATCGCAATCAACCTCATAGACACATTGTTGTTGAGCTTGCGTTGGCTATGGATTGATAGCTATGAGATGGCTATGGAGATGTGCCACGTCTTGAGCTTGTGTTGGTTTTCCTTGAAGAGGAAAGGGTGATGCAGCATAGTAGCGTAAGTATTTCCCTTAGTTTTTGAGAACCAAAGTATCAATCCAGTAGGAGGCTCCTCACAAGTCCCACAAACCTACACAAACAAACAAAGAACTCGCAACCAACGCGATAAAGGGGTTCTCAATCCCTTCACGACCACTTGCGAAAGTGAGATCTGATAGAGATAATATGATAAGATAATTTTTTTTGGTATTTTCTAATATAGATGCAGAAAATAAAGATGCAAATAAAAGTAGATTGGAAACTTATATGATCAAAGATAGACCCGGGGGCCATAGGTTTCACTAGTGGCTTCTCTCAAGATAGCATAAGTATTACGGTGGGTGAACTAATTACTGTCGAGCAATTGATAGAAAAGCGAATAATTATGACGTTATCTAAGCATGATCATGTATATAGGCATCACATCCATAACAAGTAGACCGACTCCTGCCTGCATCTACTACTATTACTCCACACATCGACCGCTAACCAGCATACATTTAGAGTATTAAGTTCATAAGAACAGAGTAATGCATTAACAAAGATGACATGATGTAGAGGGATAAACTCAAGCAATATGATATAAACCCCATCTTTTTATCCTCGATGCACTACAAAAAAAATACACTTCCGTGATGATACGTGTTTGTCATAGTAGGTCGCTTTTTTGTCATGCATGTACATCCATGACAAATTTATGACAGAATCAAGATAGTCATACCTGTGCTGTCGTAGAAGTGTTCCATGACATTACCAAAATTATCATCACGGAAGTGTCCACTTCCATGACGATAAATCGCGCGTCACAGAAGTGCTTTCGTCAAGGGTGACCGACACGTGGCATCCACCGTAATGGAACGCCGTTAAGCTATCGGGTCAGGTTTTGGATCTGATAACCCGTTAACAGCCCCGACCAATGGGGATTTTCCACGTGTAAAATCATCATTGGCGGGAGGAAACATGTGTCGGCTCACCGTTGGGACAGATGTCATCCGCTCATTGGACCGAAGGCGCCTATGATACGGCGACACATGGCACGGCCCAACAGAGGCCCATTCCTGTGAAAAGGCCGGCCCGTTTGACTTGGTCAAAAGGTGGTGGGCAGGCCCAACGAAAGTCTGTTAACGGCCTATTCACATATAGCCCATTTACAGCCCGCTAACCCAGGGCCCGTTACGCCCTATCCGAATTAGGCCCAGTAGCGTCATCTGGGCCGTCCAATATGATTCAGCCCGTTTTAACTTCCAGCCCATGTGTGGGCCATGACTTCTTTTGGCCCATATGAGGACCTTTGTAACTCTTGGCCCATTAATGGCCCGTGGTGAAAGTGGCCCGTAATGAACAGTGAATCACTTTATACCCATTAACGACCCGTTATTCCATTGGGCTGTTTCCAGCCCAAGTTATCTTTCGGCCTTCTTAGGGCCCATTGATTCATGGGCTCATTTGCAGCATTCGGTTACATACGGCCCGTTACTGTCATTTTCTGCTTGTGGGTCAAATTCAGCCCGTCGTTACAGTCGGCCCATTTGCGGACCGTTAATATGTTGGGTCGTTTTCTTGTCAAAAAACCCCGTTGGGCTGTTTTCATAGAGTTATCAAATACGGCCTATTAACGGCCCGTTATGGTCCACGAATAGTACGACCCATGATTGGCGAAATGATGATACGCCCCGTAGAAGGCCCATGGATCCTACGACCCGTATGAGGCCCATGGATAGTACGACCCGTAGAAGGCCCATGGATCGTATGACCCGTAGAAGGCCCTTGGACCCTATGGCCCATAGAAGTCCCATGGACCCTAAGGCCCGTATAGAAGGCCGATGGATCCTACGGCCCGTATAGAAGGCCAATGGATCCTACGGTCGGACGAAGGACCATGGATCATACGGCCTGCAGGAGGCCCATGGTTACAACAGTCCGTGTGTTGCCATGATTATATTGGCCTAGTTACGAAAAATAGGCTATTGTGGCCACTAGAAAAAAAACAGAAGAAGAACTGAAGTGACTACAAGCAAACAACTAAACAAGACAATAAGGAAATAAATAAGAAAGCAATTAACGCTAGCCTATTATCCTATTACACATATTACATCCACTGGGCATCAAAGTTCACCACCAGTGCAAATATAGGGAACAAAGTAGCACATTACATACACTGGCCGTCAAAATTGGCCACCAGTGCAAATAAACGCGGCAGCAAAACAAGAGCATAACTGAAACAACTTCAGAAGAGCTCAAGAAACATTATCCCGGGTATCCACCATGCTGGCAATAAGCTTAGCAAGCTGATTAGCTTTGTCCTGTTTGGCGCTAAAATCCTCCAACGCTTTCTGTTGCACTAGAAAGTATGCATCTGAATGCTCCAGGGACTTCCGCAGTCCTTCCGCTTCTTGTCGCAGCACAACTGATCGATGTCTTTCAGCTTGTAGTTAAGACTCAAGAAACCGAACTGATTCAGACAGTGAGTTTGAATAGCTTGTGCAAGTGGTAGTGGCCAGTAACTCAAACACTAAACCAAGACATGACTTTGGGGTTGTCTCACTGTCTTCAAGATAATCTTCCTTAGCTGTTTTATCAGCTTTGTTGGAGACCAACAAGGATGTGTCACTATCCTGAACCTTATCTGCATTACTTCCTTTACCATTGCTTAATAAGGCACTCTTCCCCAATATTCTGTCAGCATTCTAAAAGAAGAAACAAGCAGACACATAACAAGTTTAGCATGTACTAGTATATGAAACTCATTTCGGTGAACTAGTTCAGTAGTAAGGTGGACAGGATTAAACTACCAAGTCTTCTATTGCCAAGTACTAGTACATAATAAAAGCATCAAACAAACATATATCTTTGTCCTATGGTCACTGCATTGTCTTGCCAAATCAAAATAGAGACACGGTTCAAATCATATCAGTTCAAGACAAAGCAGCAGTGAAAGAATACAAAGCGTGGGAAACTACACGGCACAACAAGATTTCAGATGGGTACCACGGGTCTACATGTACAACAACACTATTGGCTCTGTTGTGATGCTAGTAATGTGCATGATATGAAAGTCAACTGTATACACAATTTAAATTGAAATCAACAGAGCTATTGATAAGAGCAAACCTATTAAAGAAACATGCGTGAACATACCTGCTGTGCCATTGGAGTTTCGATTGGATCCTTCAATTTAAAAATAAGTTTGTATGAGTAAATACAGTGATACAAGAGCAAAGCAATCATAGTTAAAAAAGGCGCGCCTAGGCTCTAGGCGTTGGCAAAACGCATTGCGCATAATTATACATAATCTGTGCATAACTGCGCATAAGCATGCACTTTGGTCAGTAAAGCGCAAGGCGGTGTCAAATGCACAATTAACGCCCAACGCTTTTTTGAACTATGATAGCAATGGAATGTTAAATTAGAACAGTTGTTCTTCAGGTTTAGGCACTTGTTCTACATGAACAGAGTATAGTAAGACGCAAGAATATAATACTTAAAAATAGAAAATGAGCTCATAGACCTTACCACATTCTTGGTTCGGGACCAGTACAGAACAAGGCGTTCCCAGTCATCGTCCAGTAAATGTGTCTCAGGAGAACGTAAGGGAATTTGATGAGTTTCTTTGCCGGTGAAGTACGTTTTCTTCAGGTAATTCCGATACTGCCACCAAGCATTCTTGAAGATAGCAGAGGTATTAGCATAGGTTACCTCATCCTGAGTTTCCAAATCGGTCCTTCTCTATAGAGAAAAATGGGAAAATTTGCTGTATTTTAACCATCATGGAGGTAGGATGTATGGGACGAAGCAAAGTAATTGCCATGAATAACATTATTTACACATAACTCCTGGACAAACACCTGCAACTGGCATTTTCCTTCATCTTCAGTATAATATTTCCAAGATGGGAAGATACGCACATACGATTTAACAACATCAAATGCGATAGATGCTAAACTACGACTAGCTGGCTGTGCTTCCTCCACAGGAATAGGCGTACTAACGGGTGGAGTTGGGGTTCGCCATGATAGTACTAGCCCTTTGGGCACTGGAGCTGCCTTACTAACTGCTCTTGTTTGGGAGCTCTGTGGTGGAGATGGTGCCGTGTCAACAGGAACTGGGTTACTATCGGCTGGGGTTGGGGTTAGATTGGGTGAAGATGGTTCTTTGTCCATCGCAGTAGGGGTACAATCTGCGAGAGTTTGGGTTATGTGTGGTAGGGCTGGTTCTTGTGCATGTACAACCGGGGTGCTATCTCCACCAAGAGGTAGCACTATTTTATTGGAAGACCGTGTTTTTAGTCCGCTAGATACTGGCATCACCCGCTCCAATTCAAATGGCTGATAAACAGGAAACATAGTTGAATGTACAGACATTGTATGAGAGACAGATGCAATAGATAGTGTGGAAAAAAGAGGGCATGAAATAATTGACATGCATGTTGTTTAACTAAAATGAATAGCATGACATAATTTCACATATATGATGTCTATCTAAACTGGATAACATAGCATAACATAATTCAAAGATATGATGAATAACTAAACAGGATCGCATGACATAATTCACCTACATGTTATCTAAGTAATCAGGATCGCATCATTTAATTCACATATGTGATTTATATGCTAAACAGAGGGCATTCGATATGATGTCTGAACTAAGAACATGGTGTTGAATATTGTGTATATGATGTTTAAATTATGCAATGCAAGACACCGTATGCATGATATGAGCAGTATAACCATGCCAAGTTAGAGCATACACCTCAGTGGGGGAATAGGACTGGTCATCTGTCTCTGAATCCATCTCTGAGGAGCTATCGGGACCCAACAAGAGATCTGCTTCGACAGGTAGCACTGTCCGGAAGGCCTTATTTTCACTCCGGATTTTTCCATGTCCCACCCAAATGGCTAATTCACAGGAAGAGTAGTTTAATGTACAAACATTGTCGACAAATGGAAATGTAATGAAGAAAAGGATGGGCAAGATATCATTCAAATATATGATGCCTAGTTAAACAGGATGGCATTGCACATTTCACATATATTATGGCTGGCTAAAAGACATGAGACTGCATAATTCCCATATATGATATAGAAACTAAACATGTGGCATTGCAGAACATGTCTAAACTAAGCAGATGACATATATGATGTCAAAAGTAGGCACTGCAAGGCAACATATGCATGATATGACTAACATAATCATGCCAAGGTAGAGCAAACACCTTGGGGGGTAAATAGGAGTGGTCAGCAGCGTCTGAAACCGCCTCAGAACAAATATCTTCCTCTAGATTACAATCTGGAGAGGGGTGGGGAGGGTTTGCCATTAAACCCACCATGGAGCGATGTCTGCATGACATTGTATTGCCGCGCAAAACTCTTCTCTTTTTCTCTACATGTTCAGCATGACTGTGTACAATATCTGACATGCATACGAAAAAATATGGTGAGATTATGTAAGGAGAGCATGCAAAAATTTAGAGTGATGGTAACAACTAGTGGATCGATGTTTTTCCGTTGAACCAAAATAGCCCTAATGGATCGACGTGAATGTATAGTAATAAGTGATGCAACAAGTGTACAACCTCTTTGCCGTAGCCGTGTCGACCTCAGCATCATTGGGTTGGTTGCTGAAGTAGTTGAGGCAGAGGTGGCTGTCGAAGGTGTGGAGGAAGATCTGAGGAATCTGTAGACGGCGTCCAGGGCACTGCTCTGTTGTGATGGATCGTTCTGTCGTTGGAGCAGCTCCGGTGAGCCGTAAGACGTCAAGGCTGAAGCAGCACAAGACAGACATCGTCAATCTCAAGTGGGATTCTAATAGCATCTCCAGTAGATGATGTAAAATGGATGTAAAATTAACATCACCAAAAACCACCTGACCACAACAGATGAGGTAAACTGTTGACTCTGAACTTAACTGTCGAAACTGAAATTTACTGTGGAATCTGAATGCT
Source organism: Triticum timopheevii (assembly GCA_963921465.1). Classification (NCBI taxonomy): domain Eukaryota; kingdom Viridiplantae; phylum Streptophyta; class Magnoliopsida; order Poales; family Poaceae; genus Triticum; species Triticum timopheevii. The sequence goes on along the minus strand of OY997266.1, from coordinate 498,602,938 downwards.
ACTGTCGAAACTGAACACAATGGTAACAGAGAGGCACTTGACATGTAGTTTAGGGAGGGCCTGCAATTCATCTTCAACCTGCACCCCCTGAGCCGCTAGCCACCACCGGCCGAACCGCCGGCCCCAGCGCCGCCTCGCCGCCCCAAAACAACTCGCCACCGCCGCCTCGGCCAGCCCTCTAGCCCCCCTGCCCCCTGCCCTGAACCCTAAGATAGATAGTGGGGTACCTCTCTGGTGAGCCCCCGTCCCCACCACGGGTGGTTCTTCCTTAATTCCGGCGAGCCCCCCCCCCAACCCCTCAAAATCGACTGACCCAAAAGTCAATTCAGTCGACTGAAGTGTGGCCTAATCGGAGCAGAGCAGCAACACGAGCGAGGGGGAGAGCAGCAGCAGCAGCTGGGCGAGCGAGCGATGGAGCGAGAGCCGGAGCAGCAGCAGCAGCGCGAGCGAGCGAGAGCCAGAGCAGCAGCAGCAGATCCAGCTGGTATGGACGCTGCCGCCGAAGGGGCCTCGCACTGGGGGAGAGCCGCCGTGGAGATGTCGCCCGCGGTGCCGGCTTCAAGGTAGCTGCTCCATGGGGGTGCGGGATGGAGCACCGTCGGCGATGGGAGGTCGAGTTAAGGAAAAGGTGCGATGCGATGAGTGTACAACCTCTTTGGAGCCGCCGAGTAGGCCTCGGCTTCGTCCGAGGAGTCAGTGAGGATGTTGCGGTTCCAGTGGAGCAGGTTAAGGCGGCGCTGTGGGGATGGAGCAGCCACGATAGACGAGGCGATCATCGGAGCAGCTCCTTGGAGGTGGAGGATGGGGTGGCTGAACCGGCGGGACAGCGAGATGGATGACAGATCCTCATCCGGGGAGGTGGACGAGGCACGTTGAGCTATTGCGGTGGACGACATCGTCGGGGAAGAGGCTCCGGCTGGGCAGCGGTGACGTGGCGGACAGAGGAGGGTGGGGTTTCGCGGCTGGAGCGGAGAGGTTATGGCGGCCTGGGATTTCGAATGGCGAAAAGGGGGCGATGGGAGGGGGTGAAGCATGTCTTAGGGACGCGCTTGTCCAAAATGTAGGGTGTGTTACAAAAGTACCCCCCACCAATTTGAACTAGCGGCCCATTTGGCTCAGGGTTAGAAGGGGGATTTCGCGTGTTGGGATTTGGCAGCTGGAGGGAGTTTTCGTGCGCGTTGTAATTTCGGGATAGCAAGGCGCGGGTTGTGAAGGCGCCAGTTTTGAGAGCATGATATCAGAATTTTCGGGATATAAAAAGCTGCAGGTTGAATTTTAGGGACAAGCCTAACATGTAGTAATATTGTACTTGTACGTACCAAATCAATTCGCACTTCCCTCAACCAAAAATAAAACAAAAAAAAATAAAATTATTCACACCACACAAAGAGAGAGTCTTGCCCCGTTTTACTATACAAATGCTATTCAAAGCTACTCCCTCCTTCCATCTATATAGGGCCTAATGCATTTTTCGATGCTAACTTTGACCAAATATTAGAGCAATGATATATGACATGCAACCTACACAAAGCACACTGTTAAATTCGTCTGTGAAAGGTTCTTTCAATGATATAATTTTCACATTGTGCATGTCATGTACTATTAATCTTGTCAATAGTCAAAGGCGTTCTTAAAAATCTCATTACGCTCTATATAGATGGAAGGAGGGAGTATGAATCCATGTTATGTCCGATTAATTTTTTTTTGCTTGTTGTATAATGCATGTAACCTACTCTTACCAACATTTTAGTGCATTCCAAATGTCTATACTACCGCTGCAATTCGAACTAAATTTGAATTTGTTTCTCTATTTCAATAAGAATTTACAATCATGATTGTTGACAACTTCAACCATCATAGTTTCCTTGCTATCCGCCAGATATAAATCGGACGGCCTATAATGCAGGATGGCAGACACACCATCATCAACAACTCCGTTTTTTATAAGAGTAGAGATAAAATATATTAAATGTAGTATAACATGTTCATAACCACACCATGTGTATCACCGTTATATATATTCACACATGCATCGGTTTAAAACACTATGATAGATTCTTCAAATATCCGAATTCACTTTTTATAATGAAGTATATATGATCTCTATTCATCTTTTACACCCACACAACCCTCTTATCTTTGTAGCTAGCGCTAACTTTCTCTTGTGCATGCACACGCCCGCATCCCTCTCACCCTCCCTCAGCATTCTCTAGCTCCATCGCGCAAATTCGTCTTTTCACTTTAGGTCATTTACCCACGGTGTGTGTAGGCCCCCCAGCTCCTTCTTTACGGCACACATCGATCAATATGCCTCTCTAGCCAGGTGTGCCTAGCACAAACACAAGCTTCCCCTCTTCTCTTGTCACCGTCCATGCCTCACTCCCACCACTCTTTTCATCGTTCTCGTACTCGCACACTCCTCCTACTCGATATAGTATGCCTCTCGTACCACCTCCTACATGCATCCCTCTCTCTCTATCCTTCTCCTCGTGCCTCATTTTCTTCTAACATACACATGCATGTATACCGATCGATCTCCCAACATATACCTAGACCGACTTTAACTACCCCCCCATCGATCGACGTACCTCACAAGTTATGTCTCTCCTTTCTCTAACAAAGGGCGATTGATCTTCCTATGTAGTTACGTCTGTTTACCACAGCCACATCGTCCCCCCTCATCATTCGTGTGTGCCTCCTGACCCGTCTCCCACACGCACGTGCACAGACAACAAGCAACCATCTCCTCTCTTATTGATATTGCGGGCGTGCCCCCGTCTGTCTAGCAAGCCTATCCCACCATTTGTTAGAAGCAACTCAACTACCACCCCCTCCAACACTCTAGCTCTGTCTCTCTCCCAACCTTATTCCTCTCCTGCACATATGCATGGATGCCGATCGATCTCCCTTAATACATGAGGCAGATCGATCTCCTTAATACATGAGGTAGGCCTCTCTCCTCCTCCACACATATAACAGCCATTGTACCTCTATAGTTAATTGGGCCTCCCTCTTCCCCCACCACACACCAATAGTCGAGCACTGCAGGTAAGTATCCATGCCATAGAGACAAACTGCACATGTCCCCTCTCACGTTCCAGTAGGCCAGCCACTCTATATCTTTGACGTGGGCACACACAAATTCGATGGAACTCTTTATCGATCGCGCGCGCACACACACACACATCATCCCTCTCTTCGATTCTATGGACACCTCAAGCCGATGATACCTCCACTCTCTTCTCGTGGATTGCCCCCTCTATATATATGTTATATCCAGGACTCTATTTCACACACATTGCATATGTTACATTTTTTGATTGACCCCCCCCCCCCCCAAAAAAAACTCTCAAGAACCCACACACTATATCTCTCTAGGTTTGTATCTCTCTCACACAACCCCACGTAGGTGGTGTATGTATACAAGAAGAGAATAGGTGCACCGTGCATGTACTCACGCTTCGTGCCCAACCACACCCGCGCGGGTACACGGTGGAGCTCATTTCTTTACGAAATGGCAGCCCACGTGCCAATTTGAACGCCTGTAGCGGTTGTTTACCTAGGGAGGTCGTGTACCACGCATGCACAAAACAAAGTTTGACTTGACGCGTTGCCGCGTTATTTTTAAATAAAGTTATAGCGCTCAATGGCACGTACACAGAATATAAAACATTTTTATGGAGAAAAAGGTAGTCCGCTCACTATATACAATGGAGCCTGCCTGCCTGGTTTGTCGCTCTTCGGAATATCTCACACAAGGCTTCGGTGGCCTCTCTTTCTCTCACCGTTGGTCACTGATCCGGCTGCATCCTGTCCACCGGGGGAAAGGGAGTGCGGTGGCCTCTCTCTCTCTCACCGTTGGTCACTGATCCAGCCGCATCTCGTCCGCCGGGGGAAAGGGAGGAAGTGTATTGTTTCTCCGTTCGACGATGCCGAGGCAGCACGTCCCGATCTGCGGTACATGCCGTTCTTTCTGACCAAGCTCCGGCGCGGCAGGGCCTACGCCACCTGCTCACAGATTCCACCTGCCGCCGCTCACCTAGTTACATCCCGACGACCTCCAGGTATCCCCTCCGGCCTTGCTCCACTGCCTGTCTTCCCACGTCGCTGCATGTGGATCTTCCATAGTTCTTTGCCCAAAACGTAGCTTGTCCGACGTACTTTCCATATTGCATTCTCGTCCTCACACCGTTTTAGACAAACACAACCGTGTTGTTATCTTCCCTTAGGACAAGGAATATGCTTCTTTTTTGTCGTCGCATGTGTCATCAACTGTTATTGGCCAGTAATTGTTTCCTTTCTACCTCTTTTTTGCAAACAGGGCTATCCATTTCACCTTGATGCTATTGCGACCTTTTGGTGAACTGCACAAATCACTTTTTTCTTAAGAGTGTTTTGTGCAGTTGTACTAAAATGTCACACGGGCAACGTCTCTACATTTCAGTGCGACTGCACAAAGGGAGATTGGTTTTTCTCTATCCTCCTCATCTAACTCCGAGCCTAATCTTCTCCAACTAGTTAGTCTTAAGAGAGACTGCAAAGGTGACCGGCTTCTATTTGTGTGTTTATTGTTTTATCAGCAGTCCTCTATTATCGTAATCACACTTAATATCTTTGGAACAGGGACGCTCAGCTCTATTTTAGTGGAACTGCATAAAATGATCGGAATGTTGCATGCTCCAGACATCTACTTTTTTTCCCAACATGCCTTGTTGATTTAGACAAAGCTGGGGGGACGTTGCTGCCAATGAAAGCATGGATCAATTTTAATTTAACACCTTCTCACAACTCTGTTTTCAGTTGTGATGTAATTATTAGCTCTGATCTGCTAATAATTGACACACATTAGCAAGGGAGTTAGTTTTTTATTGTTTCCGGAAGAGCATCGATGGCAAGACACGCGAAACAAAAGCTGAAAGCTCACACCATTGTACAATTACATGTCGCTGGAAAATTATTTGTATAGTACGTCAATTATGTAAACAAATGATGGAAGCTTGATAGCATTGCCAGAAGCCTCTTCATCATCCGGGTCCATGTGCCATGCACAAAATTATACCCCTTCGTTCCTAAATATTTGTCTTTTTACAAATTTCAAACGGGCATATTTTAGAGTGTAGATTCACTCATTTTTCTTCATATGTGTACTCCCTCCGTTCCTAAATATTCTATTCGTCTTTCTAGAGATTTCAACAAGTGACTACATACAGAGAAAAATGAGTGAATCTACACTCTAAAATATGTCTATAAACATCCGTATGTGCCAGTCCATTTGAAATCTCTAAAAAGACAAATATTTGAGTAGTCACTCGTTGAAATCTCTAGAAAGACAAATACTCCGGAGTATATTTAAGAACCGAGGGGGTAGTGCACAACCGCATGGGAGACTCAGCCCGGTCGTTGCGCCGCATTAATAGTGAGTAATGAGCAGTCAAATCATAATCCCCACCTTTCCCACTATAAGTTGCTCTGAAGAAGCAACCATCAATACGCTCTTCTTTGAATCCGCTCATACTACTCCATCCGTCACTGTTTATACAACGCGCTTCACAAAAAAGAAAACAAATCTGTGGGACCAAGGCGACTAGCGATCGGCCTGAAAAATAGCATTGGTAGTTATAGCACGGCGTCTATTACTAGAGGAATAATGCGCACACACATGCATGCAGTGCTTCCACCCCGAGTACACACATGCATGCACGTACTCCACTCCGTAGTAGTACAGAGTACATGGAGAGAAAATTGTGGACTTGATTGCGGTTACGATGCCCTAATTAATTGAGCATTAAACCAAACGCATCTAAAGTCTCTCTGGTGCTGGAAATGCATTGAGAGAAATGCATCATAATGAAGCGCGCCCGATAAACTGTGACAGAGGGAGGAGTAGTATGAAGGTGCAAAACCAAGTACGCGTATGGCCAGTCGGTCAACGCACCTCCTCTTGGCATATCACTGACATGTGGGACAGGAGTGTGAGCAAACCGATCTCAATTGACGGCAAAGAGCCAACCCGCCGCGTTCCGTGAGATAGACGAGGAGCTAGAACACACAGACGGGCTCGCACGGAGGCCAAGATATATTCGAGCATGGTTGGTTGATCGATATCATTCATTACATGTTGGGCTGCCGTTTTCCGCCCTTCTCCGGAATAAACATGTACTTTATCAGAGATAAAAAAATAAGAGTACAGACGCTCCACCATGCGGTTCTAGTAGTAGTACTACTCGTACTACTGCGCTTGGCTCTTCGCCTCTTCGTGAAGTCGAACAATGATGGTACTCCGCATGTTGGGTACTATAGTGTATGCCTCTGACAATCTGACACCGAATGGACTGATGCATGTCCACCGAGGGTAGGTTGCATTAGTCAAAAGGCATAAGCGAGCTTCACCTTGTCCTACAAGTTTCTCCTCGTTCTGCGAGTTGACGGGACACACCAAAAAGTAGTGCTAGTCCATACTCCCTCCTTTCCGGTTAATATGGCTTAATCTTTTTTGAGGGTAAATGAGAGAGCTTTATTCATATATAAGCATTCTTAGGATGATCAGCCAAGACACTGGTCGTTGGACTTCATAATACGCTCATTGCACTCAATATATATATTTTCTATTGTTTATACGATCACTAGCTCACCCTGACTGAGTATGTGTGTGCATGCACGTGTAGGTTGAGCACTTGAGCGTGACCGTGTGTGTTCCGTCGTGTGCTCAGACATGCATGCATTAGGGCGTCGCGCGCGTTTTTGCGTCCATGTGTACGTGTGACTGTTGCATACACGTAGGGGGAGTACGTGTAGGGGCCACTAACGAGCAGTCAAATCACATAGTAAGTTAGTCAGAAGAAGCAACCATCATTTCACTCTTGAATGACACGTACGCAATATAAAATGGTTGATATGGAGAGAAAAAGAAAACCACTATATATACACTAGCAGGAGCCTAAGCTACAAGCCTGCTTGCTTAGGTTGCTCACTTCACAAGCATAGAACGACGGGCCTGATCCCGCAGCTGGGGGAAGGGAACAATGTTCTGCATAGACGAGGTCGACATCGGCGAGGGAGAAAACCCATAGTCGGTGTGTCCCAATCGGGGGTCACCATGGTATGGGCCGATGCCGTGTCCCAACCGCCCTTCTAGCTACAGCCTGACGTCCCAGGTATAGTCCATCTTCCTTTTGGAGCCGGCTTGCTGCACTGCCGTAGCTCCATATCCATGTCGATCTTTCTCTACTTCTACCGGCTTCTACTTGTGATGAGTTTATGTCTCATGAACTAGTCCTAGTACTATTATTCTAATCACACTTCTTCAACATCTTTGCCATCAGGGATGCTCAGGTCGATTTTAGTGGAACTGCACAAAAGCATCGTATGATCCAAGGGTGCCAACCGTCTTTCCTTTGACAGGTTCTACCTGGCCAGGAAATTAAATCATGTTTAGGGTTTAGGGTTTAAGTCGTAGTGACCCCATCAGTAGTTTTTCTTTCGTACACGCTCTCACAACTTTTTTCTTTAGTTGTGAAGTAAATATTGGCTATAATTTGTGAATCATTGAGATGCATCAGCATGCATGTTAGTTTTCCATTGTATTTGATGGAATGTTATAATGGGGCAAACTTGGAATAGGAATGAAAATGGAGTGGAAAGTTTCCGTTTTTCTGGAGAAAAAATGGAAACGGAGAGAAACCAACATTTCGTTTCGTTGGATTGCGCCATCGAGCAAAACCAATGTTTAAATCACGTCTGTCATATTCGTGTCTCACCCTCCTCCACGGCTCGACCCCACACGGTCGCTCGGCATGCCACTCACCGCAAACCGAGTAGTATACGATAACTTTCCCGTCTGCTTGTCGATGGACTGCGCCATGGAGTACTAGCACTACTGGAAGAGATTGACGAGTTGGGGGAGGACAGCTAGCTGTAGCACGGACTGCCAAGAACTTTTTACATGCATGTGTTGGGGAACGTTGCAAAAAACAAAAAATTTCCTACGGTTTCACCAAGATCCATCTATGAGTTCATCTAGCAACGAGTGATTAGATGCATCTACATACCTTGTAGATCGCAAGCGGAAGCGTTCAAAGAATGGGGATGATGTAGTCGAACATGACGTGATTCGAATCACCGGAGATCCTAGCACCGAACGGACGGCACCTCCGCGTTCAACACACGTACGGAACAACCACGTCTCCTCCTTCTTGATCCAGCAAGGGGGGGAGGAGAGGTTGAGGGAGATGGCACCAGCAGCAGCACGACGGCGTGGTGTTGATGGAGCTGCAGTACTCCGGCAGAGCTTCGCCAAGCGCTATGGAGGAAGAGGAGGTGTTGGAGAGGGAGAAGGAGGCAACCAAAGGCCAAGGTCTGAAGTCCCTCCTCTCCCCCACTATATATAGGAGGGCCAAGGGGGGTGGCCGGCCCTAGGAGATCCAATCTCCTAGGGGGGCGGCGGCCAAGGGGGGTTTCCCTCCCCCCCAAGGCACCTAGGAGGTGCCTTCCCCTCCTAGGACTCTTCCCCCCTCAAACCCTAGGCGCATGGGCCTATCTGGGGCTGGTGCCCTTGGCCCATGTAGGCCAAGGCGCACCCCCTACAGCCCATGTGGCCCCCCGGGACAGGTGGACCCACCCGGTGGATCCCCGGGACCCTTCCGGTGGTCCCGGTACAATACCGATAACCCCGAAACTTGTCCCGATGCCCGAAACAGGACTTCCCATATATAAATCTTTACCTCCGGACCATTCCGGAACTCCTCGTGACGTCCGGGATCTCATACGGGACTCCGAACAACATTCGGGTTACTGCATATACATATCCCTACAACCCTAGCGTCACTGAACCTTATGTGTGTAGACCCTACGGGTTCGGGAGACATGTAGACATGACCGAGATCGCTCTCCGGTCAATAACCAACAGCGGGATCTGAATACCCATGTTGGCTCCCACATGCTCCACGATGATCTCATCGGATGAACCACGATGTCGAGGATTTAATCAACCCCGTATGCAATTCCCTTTGTCAATCGATATGTTACTTGCCCGAGATTCGATCGTCGGTATCCCAATACCTCGTTCAATCTCGTTACCGGCAAGTCACTTTACTCGTACCGTAATGCATGATCCCGTGACCAGACACTTGGTCACTTTGAGCTCATTATGATGATGCATTACCGAGTGGGCCCAGTGATATCTCTCCGTCATACGGAGTGACAAATCCCAGTCTCGATCCGTGTCAACCCAACAGACACTTTCGGAGATACCTGTAATGCACCTTTATAGTCACCCAGTTACGTTGTGACGTTTGATACACCCAAAGCACTCCTACGGTATCCGGGAGTTACACGATCTCATGGTCAAAGGAAAAGATACTTGACATTAGAAAAGCTCTAGCAAACGAACTACACGATCTCACGCTATGCTTAAGATTGGGTCTTGTCCATCACATCATTATCCTAATGATGTGATCCCGTTATCAATGACATCCAATGTCCATAGCCAGGAAACCATGACTATCTATTGATCAACGAGCTAGTCAACTAGAGGCTTACTAGGGACATGTTGGTGTCTATTATTCACACATGTATTACGATTTCTGGATAACACAATTATAGCATGAATAAAGACAATTATCATGAACAAAGAAATATAATAATAATGCATTTATTATTGCCTCTAGGGCATATTTCCAACAGTCTCCCACTTTCACTAGAGTCAATAATCTAGTTACATTGTGATGAATCGAACACCCATGGAATTCTGGTGTTGATCATGTTTTGCTCTAGGGAGAGGTTTAGTCAACGGATCCGCTACATTCAGGTCCGTATGCACTTTACAAATCTCTATGTCTCCATCTTGAACATTTTCACGAATCGAGTTGAAGCGACGCTTGATGTGCCTTGTCTTCTTGTGAAACCTGGGCTCCTTGGCAAGAGCAATAGCTCCAGTGTTGTCACAGAAGAGCTTGATCGGCCCCGACGCATTTGGTATGACTCCTAGGTCGGTGATGAACTCCTTCACCCATATTGCTTCATGTGCTGCCTCCGAGGCTGCCATGTACTCCGCTTCACATGTAGATCCCGCCACGACGCTCTGCTTGCAACTGCACCAGCTTACTGCCCCACCATTCAAAATATACATGTATCCGGTTTGTGACTTAGAGTCATCCAGATCTGTGTCGAAGCTAGCGTCGATGTAACCCTTTACGACGAGCTCTTCGTCACCTCCATAAACGAGAAACATTTCCTTAGTCCTTTTTAGGTACTTTAGGATATTCTTGACCGCTGTCCAGTGTTCCTTGCCGGGATTACTTTGGTACCTTCCTACCAAACTTACGGCAAGGTTTACATCAGGTCTGGTACACAGCATGGCATACATAATAGAACCTATGGCTGAGGCATAGGGGATGACACTCATCTCTTCTATATCTTCTGCCGTGGTCGGACATTGAGCTGAGCTCAATTTCACACCTTGCAAAACAGGCAAGAACCCTTTCTTGGACTGATCCATTTTGAACTTCTTCAAAATCTTATCAAGATATGTGCTTTGTGAAAGACGTATGAGGCGTCTCGATCTATCCCTATAGATCTTGATGCCTAATATATAAGCAGCTTCTCCAAGGTCCTTCATTGAAAAACTTTTATTCAAGTAGGCCTTAATGCTGTCCAAGAGTTCTATATCATTTCCCATCAAAAGTATGTCATCTACATATAATATGAGAAATGCTATAGAGCTCCCACTCACTTTCTTGTAAACACAGGCTTCTCCATAAGTCTGTGTAAACCCAAATGCTTTGATCATCTCATCAAAACGAATGTTCCAACTCCGAGATGCTTGCACCAGCCCATAAATCGAGCGTTGGAGCTTGCACACCTTGTCAGCATTCTTAGGATCGACAAAACCTTCCGGCTGCATCATATAAAATTCTTCCTTAAGGAAACCATTAAGGAATGCCGTTTTGACGTCCATTTGCCATATTTCATAATCGTAGAATGCGGCAATTGCTAACATGATTCGGATGGACTTCAGCTTCGCTATCGGTGAGAAAGTCTCATCGTAGTCAACCCCTTGAACTTGTCAATAACCCTTAGCGACAAGCCGAGCTTTATAGATGGTCACATTACCATCCGCGTCTGTCTTCCTCTTAAAGACCCATTTATTTTCTATTGGTCGCTGCTCAACGGGCAAGTCAGTCAAAGTCCATACTTTTACATGGATCCTATCTCGGATTTCATGGCTTCTAGCCATTTGTCGGAATCCAGGCCCGCCATCGCTTCTTCATAGTTCGAAGGTTCACCGTTGTCTAACAACATGATTTCCAAGACAGGGTTGCCGTACCACTCTGGTGCGGAACGTGTCCTTGTGGACCTTCGAATTTCAGTAGGAGCTTGATCAGAAGTATCTTGATCATCATCATTAACTTCCTCTCTAGTCGGTGCAGGCACCTCAGGAACATTTTCTTGAGTTGCGCCATTTTCCAGTTCAAGAGGTAATACTTCATCAAGCTCTACTTTCCTCCCACTTACTTCTTTCGAGAGAAACTCTTTCTCCAGAAAGTACCCATTCTTGGCAACAAAGATCTTGCCTTTGGATCTGAGGTAGAATATATACCCAATAGTTTCTTTAGGGTATCCTATGAAGACGCATTTTTCCAATTTGGGTTCGAGCTTTTCAGGTTGAAGTTTCCTGACATAAGCATCGCATCCCCAAACTTTTAGAAACGACAGCTTAGGTTTCTTACCAAACCATAATTCAAACGGTGTCATCTCAACGGATTTCGACGGAGCCCTATTTAAAGTGAATGCGGCAGTCTCTAAAGCATAGCCCCAAAAGGATAGTGGTAAATCGGCAAGAGACATCATAGATCGCACCATATCTAATAGAGTGCGATTATGACGTTCGGACACACCATTACGCTGAGGTGTTCCAGGCGGCGTGAGTTGTGAAACTATTCCACATTTTCTTAAGTGTGTACCAAACTCGTGACTCAAGTATTCTCCTCCACGATCTGATCGTAGAAACTTGATTTTCTGTCACGTTGATTCTCAACTTCACTCTAAAATTCCTTGAACTTTTCAAAGGTCTCAGACTTGTGTTTCATTAAGTAGACATACCCATATCTACTCAAGTCATCAGTGAGGGTGAGAACATAACGATAGCCACCGCGAGCCTCAATACTCATTGGACCGCACACATCAGTATGTATGATTTCCAATAAGTTGGTTGCTCGCTCCATTGTTCCTGAGAATGGAGTCTTGGTCATTTTACCCATGAGGCATGGTTCGCATGTGTCAAATGATTCGTAATCAAGAGACTCTAAAAGTCCATCAGCATGGAGCTTCTTCATGCGTTTGACACCTATGTGACCAAGGCGGCAGTGCCACAAGTATGTGGGACTATCACTATCAATCTTACATCTTTTGGTACTTACACTATGAATATGTGTAGCATTACGCTCGAGATTCATAAAGAATAAACCATTCACCATCGGAGCATGACCATAAAACATATCTCTCATATAAATAGAACAACAATTATTCTCGGATTTAAATGAGTAGCCATCTTGAATTAAATGAGATCCTGATACAATGTTCATGCTCAAACTTGGCACAAAATAACAATTATTGAGGTTCAAAACTAATCCCGTAGGTAAATGTAGAGGTAGCGTGTCGACGGCAATCACATCGACCCTGGAACCATTCCCGACGCGCATCGTCACCTCGTCCTTCGCCAGTCTCCATTTATTCCGCAGCTCCTGCTGTGTGTTACAAATATGAGCAACGGCACCGGTATCAAATACCCAGGAGTTACTACGATTAATGGTAAGGTACACATCAATTACATGTATATCAAATATACCTTTGGTTTTGCCGGCCTTCTTGTCCGCTAAGTATTTGGGGCAGTTCCGCTTCCAGTGACCACTTTCCTTGCAATAAAAGCACTCAGTCTCGGGCTTGGGTCCATTCTTTGGCTTCTTCCCGGCAGCTTGCTTGCTGGGCGCGGCAACTACCTTGCCGTCCTTCTTGAAGTTCTTTTTACCCTTGCCCTTCTTGAACTTAGTGGTTTTATTGACCATCAACACTTGATGTTCCTTCTTGACTTCTACCTCTGCTGATTTCAGCATAGTAAATACTTCAGGAATGGTCTTTTCCATCCCCTGCATATTGAAGTTCATCACAAAGCTCTTGTAGCTTGGTGGAAGCGACTGGAGGATTCTGTCAATGACCGCATCATCCGGGAGATTAACTCCCAGCTGAGTCAAGCGGTTATGTAACCCAGACATAGTGAGTATGTGCTCACTGACAGAACTATTTTCCTCCATCTTACAGCTGAAGAATTTTTCGGAGACTTCATATCTCTCGACCCGGGCATGAGCTTGGAAAACCATTTTCAGCTCTTCGAACATCTCATATGCTCCATGTCTCTCAAAACGCTTTTGGAGCCCCGGCTCTAGGCTGTAAAGCATGCCGCACTGAACGAGGGAGTAGTCATCGGAACGTGCCTGCCAAGCGTTCATAATGTCTTGTTCTACAGGGAGAACAGGTGCATCACCTAGCGGTGCTTGTAGGACATAATCTTTCTTGGCAGCTATGAGGATGATCCTCAGGTTCCGGACCCAGTCCGTATAGTTGCTGCCATCGTCTTTCAGCTTGGTTTTCTCTAGGAACGCGTTGAAGTTTAGGACTACGTTGGCCATTTGATCTACAAGACATATTGTAAAATATTTAGACTAAGTTCATGATAATTAAGTTCATCTAATCAAATTATAATGAACTCCCACTCAGATTTGACATCCCTTTGGTCATCTAAGTGTTACACGATCCGAGTCGACTAGGCCGTGTCCGATCATCACGTGAGACGGACTAGTCATCGTCGGTGAACATTCTCATGTTGATCGTATCTTCCATACGACTCGTGTTCGACCTTTCGGTCTCCGTGTTCCGAGGCCATGTCTGTACATGCTAGGCTCGTCAAGTTAACCCTAAGTGTTTTCGCTGTGTAAAACTGTCTTACACCCATTGTATGTGAACGTAAGAATCTATCACACCCGATCATCACGTGGTGCTTCGAAACGACGAACTGTAGCAACAGTGCACAGTTAGGGGAGAACACTTCTTGAAATTTTGTAAGGGATCATCTTATTTACTACCGTCGTCCTAAGTAAACAAGATGCATAAAACATAATAAACATCACATGCAATTATATAAAGTAGTGACATGATATGGCCAATATCGTATAGCTCCTTTGATCTTCATCTTCGGGCTCCATGATCATCTTGTCACCGGCATGACACCATGATCTCCATCATCATGATCTCCATCATCGTGTCTTCATGAAGTTGTCACGCCAACGACTACTTCTACTTCTATGACTAACGCGTTTAGTAATAAAGTAAAGTAGTTTACATGGCGTTGCACAATGACACGCAGGTCATACAAAAAATAAAGACAACTCCTATGGCTCCTGCCGGTTGTCATACTCATCGACATGCAAGTCGTGATTCCTATTACAATAGCATGAACATCTCATACATGACATATAGATCATTCATCATTCATCACAACTTTGGCCATATCATATCACAAAGCACTTGCTGCAAAAACAAGTTAGACGTCCTCTAATTGTTGTTTGCAAGTTTTACGTGGCTGAAGTAGGGTTCTAGCAAGAACATTTTCTTACCTACGTGAAAACCACAACGTGATTTGTCAACTTCTATTTACCCTTCATAAGGACCCTTTTCATCGAATCCGCTTCAACTAAAGTAGGAGAGATAGACACCCGCCAGCCACCTTATGCAACTTGTGCATGTTAGTCGGTGGAACCGGTCTCACGTAAGCGTACGTGTAAGGTTGGTCCGGGCCGCTTCATCCCACAATACCGCTGAAGCAAGATAAGACTAGTAGCGGCAAGAAAGTTGACAAATCTACGCCCACAACAAATTGTGTTCTACTCGTGCAAGAGAACTACACATAGACCTAGCTCTGATACCACTGTTGGGGAACGTTGCAGAAAACAAAAAATTTCCTACGGTTTCACCAAGATCCATCTATGAGTTCATCTAGCAACGAGTGATTAGATGCATCTACATACCTTGTAGATCGCGAGCGGAAGCGTGCAAAGAACGGGGATGATGTAGTCGAACACGACGTGATTCGAATCACCGGAGATCCTAGCACCGAACGGACGGCACCTCCGCGTTCAACACACGTACGGAACAGCCACGTCTCCTCCTTCTTGATCCAGCAAGGGGGGGAGGAGAGGTTGAGGGAGATGGCACCAGCAGCAGCACGACGGCGTGGTGTTGATGGAGCTGCAGTACTCCGGCAGAGCTTCGCCAAGCGCTATGGAGGAAGAGGAGGTGTTGGAGAGGGAGAAGGAGGCAACCAAAGGCCAAGGTCTGAAGTCCCTCCTCTTCCCCACTATATATAGGAGGGCCAAGGGGGGTGGCCGGCCCTAGGAGATCCAATCTCCTAGGGGGGCGGCGGCCAACGGGGGTTTCCCTCCCCCCCAAGGCACCTAGGAGGTGCCTTCCCCTCCTAGGACTCTTCCCCCCTCAAACCCTAGGCGCATGGGCCTATGTGGGGCTGGTGCCCTTGGCCCATGTAGGCCAAGGCGCACCCCCTACAGCCCATGTGCCCCCCCGGGACAGGTGGACCCACCCGGTGGATCCCCGGGACCCTTCCGGTGGTCCCGGTACAATACCGATAACCCCGAAACTTGTCCCGATGCCCGAAACAGGACTTCCCATATATAAATCTTTACCTCCGGACCATTCCGGAACTCCTCGTGACGTCCGGGATCTCATTCGGGACTCCGAACAACATTCGGGTTACTGCATATTCATATCCCTACAACCCTAGCGTCACTGAACCTTAAGTGTGTAGACCCTACGGGTTCGGGAGACATGTAGACATGACCGAGATCGCTCTCCGGTCAATAACCAACAGCGGGATCTGGATACCCATGTTGGCTCCCACATGCTCCACGATGATCTCATCGGATGAACCACGATGTCGAGGATTTAATCAACCCCGTATGCAATTCCCTTTGTCAATCGATATGTTACTTGCCCGAGATTCGATCGTCGGTATCCCAATACCTCGTTCAATCTCGTTACCGGCAAGTCACTTTACTCGTACCGTAATGCATGATCCCGTGACCAGACACTTGGTCACTCTGAGCTCATTATGATGATGCATTACCAAGTGGGCCCAGTGATATCTCTCCGTCATACGGAGTGACAAATCCCAGTGTCGATCCGTGTCAACCCAACAGACACTTTTGGAGATACCTGTAATGCACCTTTATAGTCACCCAGTTACATTGTGACGTTTGATACACCCAAAGCACTCCTACGGTATCCGGGAGTTACACGATCTCATGGTCAAAGGAAAATATAGTTGACATTAGAAAAGCTCTAGCAAACGAACTACACGATCTCACGCTATGCTTAAGATTGGGTCTTGTCCATCACATCATTATCCTAATGATGTGATCCCGTTATCAATGACATCCAATGTCCATAGCCAGGAAACCATGACTATCTATTGATCAACGTGCTAGTCAACTAGAGGCTTACTAGGGACATGTTGGTGTCTGTTATTCACACATGTATTACGATTTCCGGATGACACAATTATAGCATGAATAAAGACAATTATCATGAACAAAGAAATATAATAATAATGCTTTTATTATTGCCTCTAGGGCATATTTCCAACAGCATGTTGTAGCCGGCTATTGCGACCTTTGAACGCGGAGCAGCCGCGTGCACCCGGAAGCGGAGGGGCGACGTTCTCTCGGCCGACACGCCGCTTCAATGCCGACACCAGTGAGAGGTCGCGTCCGCTCTGGCCGGGCATGAATGCGTCACTGACCGTTTCGGGCGGGAAGCACGCGCGGGTGATGAAGAGGGTTCGGGTTGGTCAGGACCGGCCGTGGCAGCGGTCCGGACGTGCGCAAACAAGAGATGATGTATGTTAATATTGCTGCGTATATAATTAAGAACGTAAATAATGTGCTAGTTGGACAAATATGATTGGGGATGGAGATGAAAATGGAATTTTATGTAGTAAACACATATAAGCATGTCTATGTCTATGTGTGTGTGTGCGACGACTCTCGCGACCTAGAAGCGGGGGCGTGTATTTGATCAACTTTTCTTTCTTGGTACGTTAGAAAATCAGTTTGTCTAATTCACATCTACTGATGTTATTTAAGGATATCACATCTAAGCTCCCACAAGTATATAATGTATAGCAACAAGAAACAAAAAAAACTAGGACGAAAAAATAGACCACAAACAGAGTGGACATCAACTTAGATGTGACATAACTATGTCACATCTAGATGTGTCCTAGACAGACCCTTAAAAAATTGTCCACCAGTTTTCGTTTCTTTTTTCCGAGAACGCGCGTATTCTATTTAAAACCACTACCGTCTAGGTGAGTAAGTCATCTTAGGTTGTGCACCGTGACCAAGGAGGAGGGGAAAATGAGAGACATTAATGTTTATTTGCTAATTAATAGCATTGCATGTCGTGTTGTAGTCTCAACTCATTAAAAGCATGCACACCCCTCATCTTTTATTGGTTGATATGTCAAGAAACAAGAAACGAGGTAGAAGTTAATGCACCGCGCCTAAGTGTTTTGGGATTATTTGGTTTTCATAAGATGATTTACACACCTAGACGGAGGGATTCCACTAGGTAGATAAGTCTTTCACTACAAAAAAAAGACACATCCGTGACATTTTGGGCCGAACGAATTTTTTTGTCATACATATGACACTTCTATGACGATAATTGTGACAAAACCCGGTATCATCATAGATGTGGTGGGCTCCTACTTCTATGACAAAAAATCATGACAGAAAATGGGCTTTTCGTCCTGGGCGGGCCGGAGACGCAGCTGCATGACATTCTTTGGGCCATCCATGACGGAAAAACCGTGGTAGAAGCGAGGGGGAGGAAAATTCCGGGGAGTTGCCGGTTACGGTGGGAGGTCGGGGGCCGAGCGATGCACATTTCTCTCGTACACGTATGCGCGTGTGTGCGAGGCATTGGCTCTAACAGAACCCGAGCGAGGCGTTGGGCTCTAACTGAACCCAAGCGATTGCACTGCAGGCTACGCGTTACTGAACCCGAGCGATCGATCGATAGCTATTAACTGAACCCGATGGAGCGATTCCTTCGCTACTGCTGCTAACTGAAGCCGATCGATTGGATGAACAATGAGTGTTGCGGGGGGGGGGGGGGGGGGGTTGGATGAACAGTGAGTGGTGGCGTTGCCTCTGGATGAACAGGACCCCATGGTGTGGAGGGCTGGACGAACAGTAGACGGTGGAGGGGTGGCCGTGGAGGGGTGGTTGTACAGGACCCCGTGGTGTGGAGGGCTGGATGAACAGTAGACGGTGGAGGGGTGGTTGAACAGTAGCCGGTGGAGTAGCGCGCGATGGAGGCTAGATGAATAGGAGCCCGTGGAGGCTGGAGGAGGTCGACGGTAGCCCGTGGAGGCTGGAGGAGGTCGACGGTGGAGATGAATAGTATCCCGTGGAGTCCCGTTTTGCAGTACGCCACGCCCCTCCCGATGAACAGGACCCCCATTTCGACCGTAGGAGGTCCGTTTCCTCCGTTTTGCGGTACGCCACACCCCTCCCGATCAACAAGACCCCCGTTTTGACCGTAGGAGGTCCGTTTCGTCCGTTTTGTGGTATGCCACACCACTACCGATCAACAGGACCCCCGTTTCGACCGTAGGAGGTCCGTTTCCTCCGATTTGCGGTACGCCACACCCCTCCCGATCAACAGGACCCGTTTCGAACGTAGGAGGTCCCTTTCCTCCGTTGTGCGCTATGCCAGGCCTCGTTTCCATCGCCTGTTCCGTCCAAGCCGGTTGGCTCCCACGCGTTCCGTTGCCTCCCAATGAACACAAGCATTCCGTTGCCTCCCCATGAACACGACGCATTCCGTTGGCTCCCCATGAACACGATGACGACGTTGTTTCTCCGTTCCGACCTAGCCATGTACGTATGCGCGAGTAGGCGTTCGGGACCCTGCCCGTATGTACGTACGTGGCCGTATTTTCTTTCTTGCACCCTCGCCGCTGTACGTACGTGTACATGCTACGTGCGCGCCTCTACATCGACACGTGCATGCCTCTACTACGACACGTGCATGCCTCTACATTGACCAGTATGTACGTACACTTTCACGACTAGAATGACAACGCTACGTACGCTTCGACCAGGTGGGTCCCAATTGTCAGGCACTTCCTTGCCTGCGAAGATGTAGCTGGTGGGTCCCAGCAGTCAGGGGGGCGAATCATTTTGTTTTTTTGCCCAGACGCACTTCCTTGCGTGTGAAGATGTAGTTGGTGGGTCCCAGCAGTCAGGGGGGAAACATTTTTTTTCGCGAAATACTGGTGGCCCGTCCGGTGGGTCCCTGCTGTCAGGTGGAGGAATAATTATTTTGCGCGTAATAAGGAGGCACTTCCTTGCGGCCGCCGTGGACCCAGCTGTCAGCCTCTCCACGCACAGTACTGTTCTAATGGAAGTCAGTCGTTGACCACATTGACCACGCCGCGCCGAGAGCACCACGGTGGTGGACAACGGCGAGGCCTAGGAAGGGGACGACGTGGAGCCGGGGAAGACGCAGCAGTGGATGCCCATGCGAAGAGGAGTACGAGGGTGAGGCTGCCGTTACCGCAGAATAACAGGGGGTGTGGGTGAGTAGAGGGATGGCCTGGCCAGCGGTGGGAGTAGTAGGGGACGGTGAGGCCTCCGCCGCATCGCAGCCGGCCACGGGAGGCAGGAGCACGAGGCACGCCCGGCGCTGGTTTGGGCGGATGGAGCAAGAAGACCAGAGGTTGAAGAAGCACTACGGCCATTGGATGGACATCGTACGATCACTGGAGCTAGAATCGTGCATATTATTGACTAAGTTGACAAAGCCCTCCGTCCTCGTCAACTTAGTAGGCCCACAAGTCAGCCTGCCACTATACTGGGTCCCAGCTAATAGACGGAGTATTCATTTTTTTGTGCATAATAAGGAGGCACTTCCTTGCGTGCGAACATATAGCTGGTGGGTCTGAGCTGTCAGCGGCGGTAACATTTTTTTCGTGAAATACAGAGGCCCTTTCGGTGGGTCCCTGATGTCAGGTGGAGGAATCATTATTTTGCGCGTAATAAGGAGGCATTTCCTTGTGTGCGGCCGTGGACCCAGCTGTCGGCCTCTCCACATACAGTCCACTTCAGATGCATGTCGGTCGTTGACCACGTTGACCAGGCCGCGCCGAGAGCACCAGGGCAGTGGACGACGACGAGGCCTAGGAAAGGAACGACACGGAGGAAGGGAAGACTGGGCAGTTGTTTCCCACGCAGAGGGGAGTACGACTGTACGAGGGTTTACTAGTTCGTCTGCCGTCGCCGGAGAATAACAGCAGGTGTGGGTGAGTAGAGGGATGGCTAGGCCAGCGATGGGAGTACAATGGGGCGGTGAGGCCTGCGCGGCAGCAGAGCCGGCCGCGGGCAGGAGGGAGCAGGCAGTCCCGCCGATGCTTGTTTGAGCGGCTAGAGCAGGAAGAGCAGAGATTGAAGAAGCACGACGGTCGTTGGATGGCAATCCAACAGTCACTGCTTGTGCGTCAACCTTTTTTTAGGAAAGCCTCAAATCTATGGAAAATAGCATACAACCCATCTGCCATTATTTCTAATAATTTACAGCCCATTTGCTAATTCTTAAGGTTTTTTGGAGCCCATATTCTTTTTGTTAGAATTACAGTCCATACTGTGGCCACGGTTAAAAAATTATACGAAATTTTGCATATTTCGGTGCGGCCTGAACTGTTTTTAATCCTGAAATTTCGACTCACATTCAAACTGATTTTAAAAATAAATGTATATCAATATAAAATCCAACAAATTCTCCATGCATAAAAATTAATGTAATTTAAAATCTCGAAATGAAAAAAAGATATTTGAAACTAATTGCCGGTTTGATGTGTTTTAAAAATGTACAACCCATTTCTCATTACTGATGGGCCATTTTCTCGGCCAGCCGAATGAAAGCTCTCCTCGTCTTGAAAGATTTGCAGTCCAACAGGCCTGACAAAGCGGCTTACTTGGCAAATCACAAAAAACTGGGCTGTGGCCGTGGACCCAGCTGTCAGCCTCTCCACGTACAGTACTCTTCTGATGGAAGTCGTCCCTTGACCATGTTAACCACGCCGCGCGGAGAGCACCACGGCGGTGGATGACGGCGAGGCCTAGGAAGGGGACGACACGGAGCCGGGGAAGACGCGGCAGTGGAAGCCCGCGCAGAGAGGAGTACGAGGGTTCACTAGTTCGGCTGTGGTGTGAGGATGCCATCGCTGCAGGGCCTGGCCAGCAGTGGGAATAGTAGGGGGCGGTGTGTCACGCCCAATATGCGATACTATCCTAAAGAGACTCGAAGGTCCCACCAAGGATAGAACCGCATATTGAAACGCTTTTGCAAGGTGGATATCATTACATCAACATTACATAATAGATGGAGATACATACAAGAGGCATACAATGCCACATGAATACAACAACATCATACATAAGAGCATCATCCGACTATGGATGAAACACAAACAGAAACTCAAACGACATCCACCCTGCTAGCCCAGGCTGCCGACCTGGAATCTATCCCCTGATCGAAGAAGAAGCAGAAGAAGAACTCCAAAACAAGCGAACATCGCTCTCGCGTCGAGATCATCGAATAACCTGTACCTACAACTGTTGTTGCAGTAATCTGTGAGCCACGAGGACTCGGCAATCCCATTACCATGGGTATCAAGACTAGCAAAGCTTAAAGGGAAAGGAAGGGGTAAAGTGGTGAGGTTGCAGCAGCGACTAAGCATGTATGGTGGCTAACATACGCAAATAAGAGCGAGAAGAGAGCAAACGGAATGGTCGTGAAGCTAGCAATGATCAAGAGGTGATCCTGAACTCCTACTTATGTCAAATATAACCCAAAACCGTGTTCACTTCCCGGACTCCACCGAAAAGAGACCATCACGGCTACAAACACGGTTGATGCGTTTTAATTCGGATCTGGTGTCAAGTTATCTACAACCGGACATTAACAAATTCCCATCTGCCCATAACCGCGGGCACGACTTTTGAAAGTTTATACCCTGCAGGGGTGTCCCAACTTAGCCCATGATAAGCTCTCGCGATCAACGAAGGATATACCTTCTCCTAGGAAGACCCGATCAGACTCGGAACCCGGTTTACAAGACATTTCGAAAATGGTAAAACAAGAACAGCAAGACCGCCCGATGCGCCGACAATCCCTATAGGAGCTGCACATATCTCTTTCTCAGGGCAATACCGGATGAGCAATCCGTACAACTAAAACTAGACCTCAAGTTTCCCTGAGGGGGCGCTGCAAAGGGCTCTAGTTCGGACTGACACTTAGACAAGCATTGGACCGGGGGGGCTATAATAAAGATGACCCTTGGGTTAATTACTCCCAAGGGAAAAGTAGGTGGTGGTGAGGCAGATGCTAAAACCAATGTTGGGCCTTGCTGGAGGAGTTTTATTCAAAGCGAACTGTCAAGGGGGTCCCATAAATCACCGAACCGCGTTAGGAATGCAAAATCCGGGAACATAATACCGATATGACGGAAACTAGGGCGGCAAGAGTGGAACAAAACACCAGGCATAAGGCCGAGCCTTCCACCCTTTACCAAGTATATAGATGCATTAATTAAATAAGAGATATTGTGATATCCCAACATAAACCTGTCCACCATGGAGCAATCTTCAACTTCACCTGCAACTAACAACGCTATAAGAGGGGCTGAGCAAAGCGGTAACATAGCCAAGCAACGGTTTGCTAGGAAGGGTGAAAAAGGTTATGAGGCTGACATGGCAATTAGGTAGGCTTGATAAAAAGGTGATAGGTAGCGCAGCAAAGCGATAGAACGAATGAACTAGCATAACAATGATAGTAGTGAGATCCAGGGTAGCGGTCATCTTGCCTGAAATACCGCAAGGAAGAAGAACGAGTCCATGAAGAAGACGAACGGATGAAGCCGAACCAAGCGTAGACGAACAAATCCTCATGATCGCAACGAAACGGGAACTATCGAGAAGAAGCACACAACATGGTAAACACACCACACATGAACAAGGCATGATGCACAACCAAGCATGATGCATGACAAGGCTACATGAAGTTACTCATGGCAAGAGATGATGCAAACAAGAGCAACACATCAAGGCAAGTTTAAATGAGGCCGGAAGCAACATATAACAATTCTGGTAAGTCCTCATATGCAAATTTCGAAATTGGTCCAGATCTGGATAAACCTTATGTTCAAGTTGTTAAACAGCAAGTTAAGATGCAACAAGATGATCTACACGAGATTCTAGTCAAGTTTCATATAAAGTTCATTTAATTCGGAGCTACGGCCTAGAAGATATGAGCAAAACAAGTTAAACATGGCATTGATGCAAAATGCATACAAAAATCAAACAAACACCTCAAAACAAGGATGGAACATGATAATATGAAACTACATGCAAAATCAAGCAAGTTTCATATAGAGCACACTCAAAACGGAGCAACGGTTCCACACATACACTCTATACAAGTTAAAGCAACAATCTGTCCAAAACAACTAGGCATATTGCAAGCATCAAAACAATATACTACAGTGGCTCAACATGATAACAAAAGCCATGGACATGATGTACAGGTAAAGCATAACAAAACATGAACACTGAGCTATCTCCATAAATCACTAGAACATGCTCAAACACACATGGCAAGATTGCAAATAATAACAGTTTCAGACTTTGCAGAAATAACATCAGGTTGCAATGTTTAGAGCTATCAAACAACATGCTACAGGAACTTATCATAGCAAAATAAGGCATGGCATGAACCTACTAATTGCATAGAACAAAAGCCCCTTACTGACCATGAGCCAAAAAGGATCAGAAGATATGATGGCACCCATGTAAACATGGCAAAATATATGACAGATTCAAACATGGCAGGAACAACAATAAGTAGGCATGTTGGTGAGCTTGTACCACTCACCACAGAGCATTACATGGCATGGCAAGGCAATCAACTGTAAGAAGACATGTTTATGAATCTAAGCATTGCAATAGCAAGTTCATAGGGTGCATGAATCACTAGCAAATCACATGGCAAAACTGAACTTAATGTTAACAGGCTGACAACAACATTATTTAGCAATTTGAGAGCAAGATTACAACAAGCTATAGTAGGCTATAAATGCAACCAGGGGCATGGATGGATAGATCATGACATTTATAACAAAACATCCTTAGTGAACATCTCCAGATTATCCATAGAATGACTTGTAGCAGCAGGTTTACATAGCAACAAAATATAACATAAACAGACAAGCAAAACAGCAACAACAAGTACCCTACTTAACAAGCTTGATGCACTCACTACACAACTCACAAAAATATATGGATGACACCACTGTAAAGATGGCATGATGTAGTTCAAAACACATGTAGACATCAACCTCATAGGATGCACACATCAAACATGGCAAAAATGACAAATGAACATGTTCTGTTAACAGACAACAGACAACATTATATAGCACTCTTGCAACGATGATTAAGGCATCAAGATGGAATCAAATGAACATGGTGCAATGGAATGAATCGTAGAGCATCTCTCAATGAACATTTTGATATATTACACGCACGAACGGAGCAGCACACAGAGAGTTATGATGCGATGAATAGGGCATGAAAATGACTAAAAATTCGGGGACTTGGAGGAATAACTGGGTCAACCTGCAGATCTGGATCAGGCACGGATTCTGAGGCGGTGGCGCTAGCTCGCCGGAGATGGACGCGGGGTGGCCGGAGAAGGGCGCCGGCGGGTCGGGGTCGCCGGATCCGGCCGGCGCCTCGCCGGATCTGGCGCCTGCAGAGGCGCGGCGACCAGTGGAGGCGCGGCGACCGGGCGGCGGCGGAGAGGCGGGCGGCCGGCGGCGAGGCAGAGGAGCGGGACGGCCGAGGCGGCGGAGGAGCGGGCGCGGGCGGCGGCGCTCGGGCCGGGAGGCAGGCGGCGGCGGCGGGCTCGCACGGGCCGGGAGGGCCCGATCTGGACCCCGGCGGGCCGCGGCGGGAAGCGGGAGGAGGCTGCGGCGGCGGGGACACGTGGCGGGCTGTGGTTGGCCGGGCGGCGGCAGGCGGACGTGTCCGGCGGCGCAGAGGAGGTGGATCTAGGGTTTGGAGGAGAATTCATCTGCGAATTTCGGGGGAGAGGGCATATTTATAGATAGAGGGAGCTAGGAGAGTCCAAATGAGGAGCGGTTTTCGCCCACACGATCGTGATCGAACAACCGAGAGCAAGGAGGGGGTTTGGATGGGTTTTGGGCCACTTTAGAGGGGTGTTGGGCTGCAACACACAAAAGGCTTTTACAGTTACCCGGTTAACCGTTGGAGTATCGAACAGACTCCAAATGGCACGAAACTTGACAGGCGGTCTACCAGTGGTGTACCAAGGCTGCTTGGCAAATCGCGGTCCATTCCGAGAATGTTTAACACCCGCTCACAACGAGAGACAAAAGGGGAACGCCGGAGGACATAGGAGTGCCGGATCGCAAAACGGACAACGGGGAAATGCTCGGATGCAAGAAACAAACACGTATGCAATGCAATGCACATGATGACATGATAAAATGCAACACGCAAGCCAATGACATGGCAAAGATGACAAATAATTGGCAGACACCTGGCGCATCGAATCTGGGGCGTTACACGGTGAGTCCTCCATGGCAGCACAACCGACCACGGGAGGCAGGAGCATGAGGCACGACCGGCGCTGGTTTGGGCGGCTGGTGCAAGAAGAGCAGAGGTTGAAGAAGCACTACGGCCGTTGGATGGACATCATACGGTCACCGGAGCTAGAATCGTTCATATTGACTAAGTTGACAAAGCCCTTCATCCCCGTCAACTTAGTAGGCCCACAAGTCAGCCTCCCACCAAGGTGGGTCCCAGCTAGCATGGGGAGTATTCATTTTTTTGTGCATAATAAGGAGGCACTTCCGGTGGGTCCGAGCTGACATCGGGGGGGGGGGGTGTTTTTTCGCGAAATATGGTGGCCCGTCAGGTGGGTCCCAGCAGTCAGGGGGCAAACGTTTTTTTCGCAAAATACGGTGGCCCGTCCAGTGGGTCCCTGCTGTCAGTTGGAGGAATCATTATTTTCCGCGTAATAAGGAGGCACTTACTTGCTGCGGCCGTGGACCCAACTGAGACTCTCCACGTACAGTATACTTCCGATGGAAGTCGTTCCTTGACCACGTTGACCTCACAGCGTTCTGTTGCATGCATGCGTCCATGGGCGTGGTGCGTCCCCACTGTCAGCCTCTCACATACAGTCATCTTCCGATGACTCTTGGTTGTTGACCATGTTGACCACACTGTGCCAAGCGCACCCAGACTGGAACGACCCGGAGATGGGGAAGACGGGGCAGTGGAGTCGCAGATGGAGAGGAGTGGGAAACTTCACTAGTTCGGGTGCACGGCAGCACAGCCGCGGTGCCGCCCACGGGAGACAGGAGCAAGAACAGAGGTTGAAGAAGGAGCACGGCTGTTGGATTAACATCCAACGGTCCAGCTACTAGAATCATTTGTTGATTAAGTTGACAAAGCCGTGTGTACACGTCCGCTTAGCAGGCCCACAAGTCAGTCACCAAATCTGACGGGTCCCAGGTGTCAATGGGATGAATAATTTTTTTCGCAAAACAAGGAGGCACTTCCTTCCGTGCGAAGATACAGCCGGTGGGTCCCAGCTGTCAGGTGGAGGAAATATTTTTTTCCAGCTTAATAAGGAGGATCTTTCCTTGCGTGTGACCATGGACCTCGTGGATCCCAGCTGTTAGGCTCTCCACGTACAGTCCTCTTCCGATGACTCGTTTGTTGACCACGCCGCACCGAACACAGCGAGGCGGTGGACGACGGCGAGGCCCCGGACAGGAACGACTCGGAGATGGGAAAACACGGCAGTGGAGTCACAGATTGAGAGGAGGAGAAGGGTTATAACTGGTTCTGTTGCAATTCATATCAAACTTAGGTTCACAGGACACATTCATATTCATAGCCAACATTCACTATCAACAACTCAAAAGATTCATATATACACAAGCTCAGCATATCTATGCATCCAAATGATTGATAGATGACACAACAATATTCATACATAATTCACAAAAAGATTCAGATATACACATGTTCAGTATGTTTATGCATCCAAATGATTGAGATCACAGCCAATATGATCCATGGACGAACTTTAATTACCTAGGGTACAGACTGGTAAATGGTGTTCAATCAGAGGTACTTCTTGCTAAAATTAGTTCTCGTACGAGTATTCGAGTACATAAGAGGCAGCACAGACAATCTGAACTTTGCTTGTAGGTTTATCCTCAAATAGTGGCCTCATGCCGAGGGAGGTTTGAGCAACTTGGCCACTACTTTCATCCAACTAGTTTACTAGCTCATCTTGGTCCTGTATCTCGCCAAAATTCTACATTGCAGACGAGAAAGGAGGCGGTTGAGAAAATGAACCACCCAAATTTTTTGTGCAGTTCAACTGAAATGGAGCATCCTTGGCATGCAGACTGATTAAGTGCCAGATGAATATACGCGTCATCCAACTTGTCTAGAATCTTTAGACTCCATGCCATATAGTTCGCTACCATATGTGCCGATAACCAAAAGGCACAAGTTGGGACCAAAGACTGGAATGCGTTTTTCTGGGCTATGCACCTAGCAATATTTTTGGCGTTCACTCTCCTAATACTTGGAGTTTGACAATTGGTTGATGCCGGTTGATACTCGAATGAATATAGGCACTTCTTGTCAACATCGATGCTTGTCTGAGTGAACTTTGGAGTACATAGCAGCAGCATAAGTACCTGTCCATATGATCATTTTGTGCAGTTCTACTGAAATCACCCGATGTAATGATTTGCCTGCGAGTTCAGGCTCCAAATTACTCCTTTATGAAATCGGCAAACAGTAGCACAATACCAAATTACCAATACATATGACAAGCGCAATAATTAGGATAAAGACCAGTACCAACCTGTGTGAGGTAGCATATCAATTACTATTTCCTTTGACTGGAAGCCGAGATAAGCCAAGCGACTGACAGCAAAGGAAGAAAGCAAGCGGAGATTAGCGACTGACAGGAAAGGACAGAAGCTGTCGAGCAATGAAGCACCCAAATTTTTTGTGCAGTTCCACCAAAATCGAGCATCCCTGTTGGCACATATATTGAGAGAGTGAGATTACTGTAATAGTGGGACTAGTTGATGAAACATACACTAACAAATAGAAGCACCCTCATTATCTTAATGGGTAAAGTTAGCAACATAGTAGTCTTTCTTGAAGAGAGGTACTAATTTATTTAATCAGTGCCAATTAGCTCAACTCAACACTCAAAGCATTGCCATTTATCATAGGTTGCAAAACTTAAAAGTGCAAATATAAAGGAGTTTCTCATGACAGTAGCATGATACAAATAGAGATGACAACAAACTAATATGGATGAAGGCCTTAGGCCCGTACCAACCTGAGAAAAAAAGCTTATTCATGTAGTCCCATAAGAGATGATAAAGCACTCAGTGGAATCAGACAATAGTATATAATTTTGTGCACTTCAAATGTATGGTTGAAATCACTCTTGTTTACAAGTGCTGAGATTATATCGAAAGATTATCAAGAACTTCTAGCAGAGTTAAAGCACTGGCTGGTATACAGTTCATTGTATTGTCTTGTGTAGTTCCACTATAATGTATGATTGGCACAACATGATCCCTGTTTACACAAGTAGGAACAAGGTGAAACCTTCATTAGCTTAGTGAGAAAGGATAGGAAGACATTAGCATATTACTCAAACAGCAGCATCAAATTCATGATGGACAATACGCAAAACATTGCCTCATTGAACCAATGGCAATAAATTGACATGCAAAACAATAGCACTATTATGTCATGACACTAATAATATTCCCTCCTTGCTCCACCACATGATTCGCCTCCATAGAAAAACACTCACATGTACATGATTCAACATAGGGTCCTACTAAAGATTTGTTTAACTCCAACAGGAAAATTAGGCAGTAATAAATTAGTGGTACTTAAGTACTCCTAATTAATTAAGTGAGACAGCAGAAGTGGAAGGGCTCCCTGGAGGATCGTCTCACATGTAAGGTAGTCGTTGCCGGAGCCCTTGAAGAGCCTCGACTGAGGCCTCTGGCTTCAGCAAGATCGCCTTGGCACTGTTTATTATTCTTCTTCTTCCTCTTCATGCTCTGTTTCTCTTTCTCCTCACCAATTGGTGAAACCAAGTACATGATTTGCCTTATAATTCAGAATTGGTTTTGTCAGTGAGGGAGTACAAGTGTACTAGTAAAAAACAACATTATTTTCTCATGGCAGTTGGAAAATAGAGATGAACACATGCATTAAATATCATTCTTACCTAAAGGAAGGTTATGGCGCCAATATGGATGATGAGGATTGGAACACAGATCTCCCTTTGTGGAGTTCCACCAAAATGAACCAACTGTTCCATCTAACATTCCAGTTAAACAACATAAAATTCACTTCTTTTAAGAAGAGTTTTGTGCAGTGCACCAAAAGGTCACAACAGCAACCAGGTGAATTGGATATCCCTGTTTGCACAAAAAGGCACAGAGGAAACAGTCAGAGTCTCAAACAATTACATGCAAAACAATTTGGCTAAACTTGTCAGAGTCTCAATAATTACAAGCAAAAACAATGGCATGGCTTCATTTTTACCAGGGACATTATATTAAGAACAGCTAAGGCTACGTTCGGTTCACAGGTTTGGTGCAGGATTTTCGTAGGAACACAATTCCTATGGTATTCTTTCCCTTCCAACCGTCTGGAACACGGGAAAGGTGAATAGTGTTTCATAGGAAAGCTGGTCTGGTAGTACTGATTCCATCGGATTATAAACATCCACGCGCTGCTCATTTTTTGGGCAGAAGCCCGAGGCAGGCGCTCGCTGCCATGCATTAGACAGGTTGCTGTGCTGTGTTTGCTCGAATAAAAAAATCAACCTATGTGTGGTATGTGAGGTGAGGACAAGAGTAGTCACTGTGCAGCTGAATAAACAAATAGCATCTCATACTGCCAAGCATGCTACTCTAAAAAACAAATCTATACATTTCGTAGTCCATCCGAACACATTCTCTTGAGAGTTTCCTCCGGTTTGCTGTTCCATAGTTTTATACCTACATTCCTTTCCTATTCCTCTATTTTCATCAAGACTTATGTTTTCTGCCCCTTTATTCTGACCGGAGCCTAAATATTTGGTATAAGGGAATGGGACAGTGGGTGCACCAGCAGTACAACACCATGTACGTAAACAAGGGCATAAAGTGGTGATTCATAGTTTGTTGCCCCGAGAAACAAACATCCAAGAAACATATCTGGGTTGGTCCCATTTTTGTTCACTCTAGCCACCTACTCCTATGTGTGGATAGCAAATCTAGTCCTGGTCATACCACTGTGTACAGCGTTACCCCTATATTTCCCTTTTCGACCAAGAGACCGGTTGGATGACCAGTCTGTACTACTTTCATCCCCTTTCCTTCCTGTTTGTACCAAGTCCGATGTACATACTAAATTCCCCCACCCCCGACAAGTATTTTCAGATGGAGGGAGTACAAGATTCGACTCCGTGAAGTAGCTTTACCTCTAACAATAGAAAAAAAATAGGTGACGTTGGACCATCCAATCGAGAGGGGCTGAGAGGTAGAAAATGATGCACATGCAGCGACGTAGCGAGCTGGGGAAGTAGAGCTAAGGCGGTTTCGAACGAAGATATACCTTAAGGTCGTCGGGATGTGGATAGGTGGGCGGCGGGAGGCCGGATCCGCCCATAGGCAACGACGAAGGGATCGGAGGACCTCCCGCGCCGGCACTCGGCCAGAGATAACAGTGTGGCCGGCAGTGGGTCTCCTCCCTCGCTGTCGACAACGGCCTAAACGCTGCCCCTTCTCCCCTTCACCGGCGGAGGGGGATACATCCGGATCTATAACCAGAGGTGAGGATAGAAAGCCAGTGTTTTTTGAAGGGAGAAAGACAGTATTACTACCCCTATCTTGTTTAGATCTAGAGAGGATGAGAGTGTGTGAATAGAGCAGCCCTAGCAAGCAAGCGCAGAAGCTCTGGCCTATGTATAAGTAGTGGTAGTTTTCCTTTTTCACTCCATCAAAACAATCATTTAAAATTGTGTACTACTACATGCCAGGTCATGGTTTTTTAGTTGTTGATTGTTTTTTGAGATAGCTACCCGCTTGTTCCAACTGGTGTTACGATGTGCCAGGTCGCACTTTGTATTGTTCAAGTCTGGTACTACAAGTCCCTCCATTAAATGAACAACCACCCCCTCGTAAAAATTGTGAACAAGCCCACAGCTAAAATTAGCGGAAACGTGGGTTGCCCCAACATGCATTATTATTTATATTTTCTATTCCCTTCGTTCCTAAATATAAGTCTTTTTTATTAGCCACACCTAAGACAAGATGCATCAAATTTGGCAAGGTGCATCAAATCAACACATGCAAGTATCAAAAGGAAAGTCACAGCATGCATGCATGCGTTGTACTCCCTCCGTTTCCAAATATAAGTCTTTTTAGAGATTGCAACAACTGACTACTCCCTCCGTTCCTAAATGTAAGTCTTTTTAGGGATTCCACTACAAACTACATACGGATGTATATAGACATATTTGAGAGTGTAGATTCACTCATTTTGTTTCATATGTAGTTCATAGTGAAATCTCTAAAAAGACTTATATTTTGGAACGGAGGGAGTACATACGAAGCAAAATATGTCTACTCCTACATACGAAGTAGCCCATTTGAAATGTGTAAAAAGACTTTTATCGAGTGCAGTGCTTTGATGTGTCGCGTCAACTCGTACAAGACCGAGAAATTTGATTACTACGACGCCCTATCCCTCGCGGACTGAGCTCCGGTGCCTTAACTGCACCTGCCATTGGCTGCATGAAAGGTGGGCCAACCACCTGTTGGGCCCACCTGTCATGGACGCAAAGGCAGGAGCAATAAGTAGAAGCTTTCGCTACACTCTATCCCTCCCGCACGAGGTGGACGGACATGCAATAGTGGATTCGATACTGTAGAAGTAGGAGTAACATCATTGTTCGTCTTCTCGAAGAGGCGAAGAGCCAAGCACAAACCGAACATGGCAGTTGCGAACGCTCGCGTGGTGCGGTTCCTTGGAGTACTAGCCAATCTCTTGCATGAGACAAAATTGCTATTGTTTAACAATTAAACTCCATTATCCATTGGTTGATACTCATTCTGCATAGGTCCACGCGCTTAGCACCATTTCCTCCTAGGGTCACCAATGTTTATTTGCTAATTAATAGCATTCTATGCAATGAACTAGCCATTGCAAGTCATTAAAAGCATGCACACCTCTCATCTCTTATTGGTTGATACGTATGTCAAGAAACAATGTAGAAGTTAATGCACCGCACCTAAGTGTTTTGGGACTATTTGGTTTTCGTAAGATGACTTGCACACCTAGATGGAGGGACTAGCACTACTAGAAAAAGGGCTATAGATGGTATTGACACTAATGGCGCACCAGACAAGCGGTGCGCCATTAGTATATACTAATGGCGCATCACCTTCTGATGCGCCATTAGTGTTGAAACTACTAATGGCGCACCAAGCCCACGGTGCGCCATTAGTACCAATTTTTTTTTGAACTAGTGCGCCTGTCCAAACATACTAATGGCGCATCCGCAGTTAGTGCGCCATTACTAGTTGTAACTAGTAATGGCGCACTAGCCAGAAAGTGCGCCACTAATGTTATTTTTTTATTATTTTTTTTATTCCTTTTTTTGCAAAAGTACTAATGGCGCACCCTGCCACGGTGCGCCATTACTAGTTCAAACTAGTAATGGCGCACCGTGGCAGGGTGCGCCATTAGTATGTTTTTTTGCAAAACTACTAATGGCGCACTACCAGGGGGTGCGCCATTAGTAACCTGGATTACTAATGGCGCATTTTTTGATGGTGCGCCATTAGTAAGTGGGCAGCAACAAGATATTTTGGACAGCCTCTCCTCCCACACTCACTTTCTCCCCACTTCATTCTCTCCACCCCCTCCTCCTTGTCTCGGGTGCCTCCTCTTTTTCACCTCATTTCCACCATAGATTCATTCAAATTAAGTGGTTAAGTTACCTTGTTTTGCTAGGTAAGTAAGGGGGGAAGCTATATTTATGTTGTTCTCCCTACAACAATGTGCACATGCACTTTTTATGGCCTAGCTAGATCTATGTATGTTCGTGGTGTTGCATATGTTTGTGGTGTTGCATATGTGTTTGTGTTTGGAGGTGTACCGGTATTTGAAATGCGATAGTTGCCAATATTTTGCCGGAATGTTGATTCATTTCCGTTTCGGCGAGAATTTTGGCATTAAGCATTCTTTTTGGTCCTATTTTTAGGGAAAGTCATGCCAAATTTTTTCTTGGTTCTAAAATATCGTTTTGCTCTCCCCGCAGGCGACCATGGTCCGCACGATGACCGAAGGCATCGTGAATAGGTTTTTGAGGTCCGCGAAGGCCGAGATGCTTCAAAAGAACGAGACAGAGATAAGATGTCCGCGTCGAAGATGCAAGCTGAATAGCCTTATTGCGGACCCGGATTCCGGGCAGGTGCGGGACCACCTGCTCTTGCGTGGTTTCATGGATGGCTATCGGTGGCAAGGTGATGAAGATGACTACGAAGTCGTCCATGGGGGTCGGGCAAGAAATGAGGAACGGTAGCAAGACAACCACCGCGGCTCGGGCGGGCGAGAAGACGAAGAATCCCCAGGAGATGATCACGATGGTGATGCTGTACACAGTCATCATGTAGAAGATGCAGGGCATGATGATGATGCCGGCGGAGCAGACGACGCTGGACCATCGATGGGATGGGTGCAGGACCCTCATATTCAAGAGCTGCTTCTCAAGCAGACGGATAACGCAAGAGCTGCCGCCCGAGAGAAAGCCAAGATGGATCAACTTGAGTTAGACGCGGTTACTCCATTGTATGAAGGATGCAGGCCCGAGGATACCCGCCTGAAAGTAACGCTCATGGCTCTGGAGATGAAGGTAAAACACAAAATGACCGACGCATGCTTCGACGAGAACATGTCATTCTGGCACGAACGTCTTCCCAAGGGGAACAAGTGCCCGACCAGTTTGGAGGAGGCGAAGAAAATCATGTGTCCTCTGGATTTACCGCACGTGAAATACCATGTGTGCATGAACAATTGCATCATTTATCGGGACGAGCACGCGGAGTCTACCATATGTCCGGTGTGCGGTGTCACTCGATACAAGAAGAGGAAGAAAGCTCCTCGAAAAGTGGTGTGGTACTTTCCGATCACTCCTCGTCTGCAGCGGTATTTCGCGGACCCTAAGGTAGCAAAGCTCCTGCGTTGGCACGCGGATCGGGAGGAGAAGAAGCGAGAAGATGACGCAAATGATCTGGAGATAGATAAAAAAGACAAGATGCTGAGTCACCCTAAGGATGCGAGCCAGTGGCAAGTGTTGAACTTCGAATACCTAGAATTTGGGAACGATCCAAGGAACATCGTGCTGGGCGCGAGCACCGATGGAGTCAATCCGTTTGGCAGCCAGAGAAGCACACATAGCACCTGGCCTGTGTTTGTGTGGATGTACAACCTTCCCCCCTGGTTGTGCATGAATAGGAAGTACATTCACATGAGTATGCTAATTGAAGGGCCGAAACAACCAGGGAACGACATCAATCTGTATCCGGGGCTGCTGAAAAAGGAGCTTGACACGCTGTGGAAAACACCAGCCAATACGTGGGACGCCGCAGAGAAAGAATATTTCCCTATGAGAGCCGCACTACTCACGACGGTGCACGACTATCTCGGTTACGGATATCTTGCGGGGCAGGTAGTCCACGGATTTTCTGGATGCGTAAGGTGCATGGATGACACAACGTATCGCCAGCTAGATAGAGATCCCGGGTCTTCGAAAACCATGTTCATGGGACATCGAAGGTGGCTTCGCGACGATGACCCGTGGAGGAAACGCAAGGATCTGTTTGATGGTGAAACCGAACCCCGAAAACGCCCGTGTACGAGGAGCGGCGAGGAAATAGACAAGCTGTTGAAAAATTGGAAAGACTGCCCACTGCCAGGAAAGAAGCAAAAGGCGCCAGAGCCGGGAAAGAAGCGAAAGGCGCCAGAGCCGCTGCTGAAGGTATGGAAAACAAGGTCTGTTTTCTGGGCCTTGCCGTACTAGAAGATCCACCGTGTGCCTCACAGCCTTGATGTCATGCATATCACGAAGAACGTGTGCAAGAGTCTGCTTGGTACCCTGCTCAACATGCCAGAGAGGACCAAAGATGGGCCGAAAGCAAGGGCAGACTTGAAATCAATGGGCATCAGGTAGGAGCTTCACGCTATATATGATGATGATGATGATGATGATGATGATGATGATGAGGCGAAGCAGGACACAGAAAGTCGTCGCAAAGGCAAAAAGGCCAAGAAGACCGGAAATGACTACCCTCCCGCGTGCTTCACTCTAAGTCAGGAGGAGATCGAGCAGTTTTTCACCTGCCTCCTAGGAGTAAAACTTCCTTACAGTTACGCGGGGAAGATAAGCAGATACATAGACCCAGCAAAGCAGAAGTTCAGCGGGATGAAGTCTCACGACTGTCACGTGCTGATGACACAGATACTTCCAGTTGCAATCCGTGGGATCATGGACGCGCACGTCCGTGAAATGCTATTTGGCCTATGCAACTTCTTCGACGTCATCTCTCGGAAGTCGATTGGCGTGAGGCAACTCAGAAGGCTACAGGAAGAGATCGTGGTGATACTTTGCGAGCTTGAGATGTACTTCCCGCCCGCATTCTTCGACGTTATGGTGCATCTGCTGGTCCATATAGTGGAGGATATCATCCAACTCGGGCCGACGTTCCTGCATAGCATGATGCCGTTCGAAAGGATGAATGGTGTCATCAAAGGATACGTTCGCAACATGTCACGTCCAGAAGGAAGCATAGCCAGGGGATTTCTGACCGAAGAGTGCATCTCCTACTGCACGAATTATCCTGGCATCGAGAACCCCGTTGGTCTGCCTGTCAACAGGCACCTCGGCAGGCTCGCTGGATGGGGTCACTGTGAGGGTCGCCGCGAAATGCATGTCGACTTCGAGGGTCGACTCGCCGACTTTGAAAGAGCAAACCTAGTCGCGCTACAACACATAGACGTGGTCGATCCTTGGGTGGTAGAGCACAAAACCTTTATTAAGAAGACGTACAATGACCGAGGCCAACAGAGGACGGACGGAGATATACTCAAAGAGCACAACTCATGTTTCACATGTTGGTTCAAGCAGAAGCTTCTGTCGTACCCTTTACATGAGGATTCTTCCGCGGAAGAACAACTCATATTCGCCTTGTCACAGGGTGCCGAGCACAACCTGATGACCTATGAGGCGTACGATATCAACGGCTACACATTCTACACCGAGGCCAAGGACATGAAGAGCGATGGTTATCAGAACTCCGGGGTAACGATGGAATCCTACACCGGTAACGACAAGGACAGATACTACGAAAGGATCGAGGAGATCTGGGAGCTGAGCTACGCTGGAGAGAAGGTCCTGATGTTCCGTGTCAGATGGGCCAAGAACGTCATAAAAGAAGACCGGTATTTCACCACCATGGTTATACCCGAAGCCAAATCCAAGACCGCGGGCGCAAACGTCACCGCGAAAAATGAGCCATGGGTACTGGCTTCCCAAGTGGACCAATGCTTCTTCATTACCGACCCGCCAAAGCCCAGTCGTGTTGTCGTGAGGAGAGGCAAAAGGAAGATCATCGGAATGGATGGAGTAGCCAATGAGCAAGACTTCGACAAGTATGGCGACCCGAGGATCGAACATGACGACGATGATGAAGTAGCAGCATACACCACAAGAAGAAGCAGGACCACCCTACCTAAAGGACGTCCGTTCCACAGAAGAACTCCATTTGCGAAAAAGAAGTGCAAGAAGATTGTGAACAGATAGCTAGCTAAGATCGTTTGTATTTAAATCATAGCCTTCATTTCTCGATTGTATTTCATGGGCACTTTTTGAACTATCATGAATATTTTTAAATTTCATGGACACTCGATCTCGATCCCCCTCCATCTCGATCGCTATCCCACCTCGCTAGATCCGGTCCACCGGCCGCCCGCACCCTCTCGATTCCCCTACTCAACCGCCGCCGCCGACCCCCCGCACCCCTCCCCTACTCAACCGCCGCCGCCGACCCCCCGCACCCCTCCCCTACTCAACTGCCGCCGCCGACCCCCTGCACCCCCCGCACCCTCC
This sequence comes from Triticum timopheevii, assembly GCA_963921465.1. NCBI lineage: Eukaryota > Viridiplantae > Streptophyta > Magnoliopsida > Poales > Poaceae > Triticum > Triticum timopheevii. The sequence continues at coordinate 498,565,498 of OY997266.1, read as the reverse complement.
CCCGCTCCACTGGCATTACTGTTTGATGATATTTTAAAAAAATTATTACTGTCTTATAAAAAAAATATTACTGTTATGATTTAAACAAGTTTGAACATATTTAAACACAAATAAGTATCAAACAGCTTTTTAAATGCTAAAAAAAATATTTGTGGAGCCTGGGAGTCGAACCCAGGACCTCCTGGTGTGAAAACTGGCTGCTGACCAGTCAAGCTAGTAGAGGGGACTTGATGTGGATCAGTTCTGGTGGTACATAACCTGTTGGCTCGAGTTGAAATAAAAAAATACTAATGGCGCACCACGGTCAGGTGCGCCATTAGTATGGATGTACTTATGGCGCACCGAGGGGTGGTGCGCCATTAGTATTGTGCCCACGCGCCCCCGCCGCCTCCCTCTCCCCTTCCTCCCCCTCGAGCCTGCGCCGTGCGCCCAAACCTAACCCGACGCCGTCCGCCCGCGCCCGCTCCAACGCCGCCGCCCTGCCTCTCCGCCCTCTCCTCGCCCTCGCCCTCTCCCTTCCTCGCCCTCTCCTCGCCTTCCCTCTCCCTCGCCCTCTCCCCGCCTTCCCTCGCCATCGCCCTCTCCCTCCCTCGCCCTCTCCTTTCCCCAGAGCCCAGAAAGCCTCGCCGCCGTCGCACCGTCCCGACACCGTCCATCGCCCCGCCTCCCTCGACGCCACCGTCGCCCCGCCGCCCCAGCGTCACCCCGACACCACCGTCGCCCCGCCGCCCTCGACGCCGCCTCGACACCACCATCGCCCCGCCGCCCTCGACGCTGCCCCAACACCACCGTCGCCCCGCCGCCCCGACACCACCGTCCGTCGCCCCGCCGCCCCGACACCATCGTCGATTCCAGCTCTCGCAGCAAGGTATGCGGCTGGTTCGTCCCCTGTCATGGCCAGCTTGATTTTTTTTCGATAAACTAGGCTAGGGTTTGATGGATTATGGAGATTCATGGTGATTTATCAGTAAACTAGGCTAGTCCGGTTTCTGAAACTGAATCCTGTTTGGTTCATTCGATAAGGAACGGTGCCAATGTTTATCTATCAGCATGAACAAGTTAGTTTTCTGTAAAAATAAATTGGCTGAGTGAATAGCCTCCTTTCTACTACTACAGAAGAAGTAACCCAAGTCAGAGGTTTTTATTAGGGGACTCAAGAGGTTTACTTCTGTTTATTTTACTAAGCATCTCCCCTTAGGCAATGAAGAACATGTGAAGCATTTATTTTACTAAGCATCTCCCCTTAGGCATCGGGAAATGCGAATATATACTGCATTTATTACAGATAATGTACTCCTTTCTTCTGTATTCGGAGGGAAGCTACATAATTGATGAGAACATGTGAAGAACTAGATGTTTTCCAACTTCCTTGTATTCTGGTGAAATTGTAATCTCGATACGCAATAAATAAAAAGTATAAGTTCTGAATGAAAATGTAAAAAAAAAATTCTTTTAAATATACCAGTTTCCAAGATTTGTGTAGTCAGACTTCTCTAACAGCCACTGTTTTTTTAATGTGTTCGAAATAAACAAAGTACCACAGTTTATGAACTGAAGTATCCCTAATGCCATGTTTTTTGGTAGTATTTGAGAAAGAAATGTTGACCTCTTTTTTCTAAAAAAACCGAGAAAAACTTGTACGCATTTTATTAGAACCTAAAGTATTCATTGCCTAAGGGGAGATGCTTAGTAAAATAAACCGAGTTTTTCTCAAGTAGTAATGGTTTTTACTTGTGAGATATTTGGTACTGAAATCTTGCATTGATGTAGAATATGGTCTTCCTTGGTATTGTAAATGATTTTAGAGGTCATCTCTCTGAATATTCATGGAATTTTTGGTCCTGCCGTCTAATTCTGTTAGGCCAGAGTTCTAGTGTCTCAATACTCTAGAATACAGTGATATCTGAAAACTGTGGTATCTTATATCTTCATGCTAAAATACTGTAGTTTTTTAATACTTTGGTTTTTAGCACTTTACTATCAAACACAGCCTTAATGCTTTTATTTGCTACATAGATCTCCCGATTGGTAGAAAGTAGTGGTACAGTTTAATTCTGAGATAGGTTTGTATATTCTAGCTTCGTATTTGTTTGCTAATGGCTAGGTGCAGATGCTTCGTATTTGTTTCTGCTGCCTAGTAAAATTGCAACATGTAAACAACCTCTGGTGATGTGCTCTGGAGTTGATAATATTGCCAGCTTAGGTCACTGCTGAGCTTGTCAATCCAAAAGTCTGCAAGTAGAAGGCAGCGTTTGATTAACTTCCGTTCCGGCATGTGGCTTCATGTGGGTGTGGGATCCATGGGTGTGGGATCCATGTGACATGTGACATTGCATCCATGTCCACCTGGGATAATGATTTTGCAGGTACCCCGGGAGGCCCTTGAGTTTGCCGAAATGTCGATTAACTTCCATTCCGGCAAATTCGGGTACTCCATATGTCTTCAGCAAAGGTCATGCTGAAATTTTCCATGAATTTTAGCATGACTTTGCTAAAAATAGGACATATGGGTTACTTGTGACTAATGCATGGGCCGGGGTATCGTAGTAGTTAATTAAGTAGGATCAAGTGCCCCGGCGTACTTGTGACTAATGCATGGCTTTTAGGGTGCCTCAGTGTCGATAAAAACCCAAATGATGAAAGCTTAGGCTTTTAGGGTGCCTCAGCGTCGAAAAACCCTCAATGATAAAAGCTTAGATTTTAGGATGCCTCGGTGTCGACAAACCCTAAATGATGAGACCATGATCTTGTTCCTTGACAATAACCAACTTTTTGACCAAACTTTGTTTCTATTTAGAGAGAAACATGGCCCACAACGATGAGGCTGGGGGTTCAGGCGGCAAGGCATTCTGGGAGCTGTCCCAGGAGATGGAGGAACAACCTCACTTGTATGAGGCCGCCGCCTTCCCCACCGATCCTGAGACCACTGATGGTGCCGCCGAGGATGACCACACTGATGCCACCACTGATGGTGCCGCTGAGGATGCCACCACTGATGATGGCGGCGCCCGCACAGATGGCAGCCAACCGAAGAGGCAACGGAAGGACCGGCGCCCGATCGTGCTCCTCACCCTCAAGGAGGAAGTTACTGAAGTGTACTCCAACGGGTATCCAACGGCGCCCGAACGAATAGTCAAGGGGTACTCGCTTCAGCTCGGGTGCATTGTCCGGAGCACCGTCTCGATCAACACCGAGAACCTGAGGCATCCTGACCGAGGGAATTTGCGCCACCTCCTCTTCACGAAGTTGCACGAACGATACAAGTTCCCCGCTGAATTTGCAAACACAAGCCTCAAAGGGAATAAAGTGAACAATGCTGCCCTCACGAAGATGAGCAAGGCCCTGTCTACTTGGAAAAGCAAAGTGAAGAGAATGATCGAGAAAGGTGAGAGTTATCAGAAGATCAAGGAGAAAAATCCTTCGATCACCGAAGATGACTACAACGACTTCAAGATCAATTGCTCGAGCACCGCAAGCTCCCAATCAAGTGAGTGGGGGAAACAAATGCGGGAGCTGAACATAGGGGAACACACACTCGGTCCCGGCAGTTACAGAGTGGCGGAGCCTATATGGGACAAGGAGGAGGCGGACCGTGCCGAGCAAGGCCTACCGCCCCTCTTCGAGAAATACAGCGGTAACAAGCAGACCAGGAACTTTGTCAGGGCCCGGTACAAGAAGGACCCGAAAACAAAGGAGCTTACCACGGATCCGAAGACCAGGAAGCTTGAGCTTGTTCTGGTAAGGAATACACCCCTGCGTAATTAGCTCCATATGGTTGCATTCTAATTAATGAAGCCAAATTTCTAAATGGTTCACATTCCTTCCGCAAGCGACTGAAAGCAGTAGCGCGGGGTCGACTAAGAGCAACCCTTGGGACACCACTCTAAATAGGGCGTTGAATGTAATGAAGAACAAGGATAAGCTCAGTAAGCCGACGTCAGCTGGTCGTGTGGCCGGCAAAGGCTTGTCGACAAAATGGGGGTCATACTATACCGCTGGTGTGCGGAAGGAGAAAAAGACCAGCTCGGAAAGCCAGGCGCGAGAGGTTCAAGAACTCAAGGCACAGGTGGCGCGGATTCCGGAGATTGTCCAAGAGCAAGTGGAACAACGACTCAGAGCGACGATCACCGCCCTTGTGCCTACCTTGATCTCGGGGTTGAGTGCGTGGATTGCGGGCGGCCAACAGGGGCTGCCCCCGATTCCTAGCTTCACGGCCAGCAACTCGCATAATGCGATGGCGGGGCCATTGGTGCCTCCGGCGGAGGCGGCATTGGTGTCTCCGATGCCGGCACGGGAGCTTAATGCACCCGGGTGTACGCCGGCCGGCACCTCTTCAGCAAGCGGCCCCTCGGTCAACTGCACGCCCGCCGTTGGCGGTGCGTCGACATTAGCCGAGCTCGACGCCATCATCACGGTAACTAATTAAGCCTCTCTCGGCCGAGGACTTCATCTCCTTGCCTTTGACTGGGCATCCCTGACGCCCTACATGTTTTCGCAGGGCGCCGCCAATGTTCCGTGCACTCTCGTCCACTTCGTGAACAACGAGTTGGTCGATGTCGCCAAGGGCAAAATCGTTCAACCGGGCAACCCCTTGTTCCACGGTACCCAGATGCCACCCTACTTGTTTAGGGTTCAACTGGTTCGGGTGCTGCCAGGCTGCGATGACTTGTTACCTCCGATTCGACCCATCGGGGCCGACGATGATGATGTGATGACCCTCAGCGCCTGCCTGAGCTGGCCCCTGGTTTGGCCGAAGAGCCAGATTCGTTTGGGGGTGGGGGACACCACCCCAAAGACAACACCGCCAGTCGTGCCGGCGCCAAGTCGGCCCCATGGCAAGACCGCCGTAACGGTGCCGGACATCCCTATGCCACTGGATCCAAACATGCATATGGCACAGGATCAGAACGACGACGACGACGACGACGATACATTTGCCAACGTCGATTAGTACTTTGCCAATCATGGGTACGATGGCGACTTCATGGGGCCTCCTTCTCAAGAACCAAACCCAACAAAAGACGTGTGCGATCTAGCTGGTACCGCGGAGAAGCCAAGTTGCAACAGGCGCCGTCTGGCGTTCAGCTCTCAGGAGACGCCTCCAGCTGCCGACTTCACCGAGCCTCAGATAGGCGAGGTGCGAAATATTATCAGCCCCAACACACTCAAGAAGGCGGTCTGTGAGCAGAACTCGGTCCCATTACAGGAGAAGAAGAAGGCACGCAAAAGAAAGACTAAGAAGGGTGCGAGCCAGCCGGCACCGAGTACGATCCGTGCTCAGGACGGGCCACCTTCACCGCAGGATATCTCGAGGAGGGTGCATGTGGCGGGTAGGGCGATGCTACCGACAAATATGCTCAATGCTGCAACCGGTGCTATGCGGAGTCTGCATGACAGTGTTCTTGCTTTGGAGAAGCGGCGTCTCAGAGAGAAGGATGTGGCATACCCGGTTTTCGCGGCCAAGGTGCCAGAGGGCAAGGGCTTTGTGGATAACTCCATCGGGCGTACGATCGTCCTGCGTTTTGATGACATCCACGCTATGTTGAACCTTCATCCGCTGCACTACACCTTCGTTCGGCTATTTTCGCTGAGTATGGAGATGCGGATCATTCGCGACAAGACCCCGGACATCGTGATAGTCGACCCCTTCTACATGCGTGCCAAGATCTTGGGCAGCGCTGGGGACCGGCAAGTCGCGAGTTCTTACCTCGAAGGCGTCATTCTGGCAAACCAAGATAAGGATAACTTCCTCGTGCCTTACTTTCCCGAGTAAGTCCTCCCCTCAACCGGCCCGTAACATATGAATTCTTACATTTCGATCGTTTTTCTTTTAACATTCCATGTTTTCTGCAGTGACACACATTGCACGCTCATCCTCCTAAGCCCCAAATATTCCATGGCCACGTATTTCGACCCGGACCGTCAGTCGAATGTAGACTACACAAATGTCAAGAAGGTTCTTGATGATGTTCTCCCCGGCTACGCCAAATCTGGAGGCACCTTCACCAGGCCTATTCGTAAGTACGGCAAGCACGTGTTCTCCCACAATACGACGTTCTGCTGCGTCAAGCAGCCGCCTGGCGGTCAGAAGGGTGCCTACTACACCATCCATCACATGTGGGCGATCGTACGGGACCATCATCAACTTCTGCTACCGAGTAAACTCAAAGATTGGGCAAAGAGCGTGTCGGCAATCCAGGACGCGGACCTCCGACAAGAATTCTTTCGCATCCAGTCGGAGTTTGCGGAAATCATCCATCAAGATGTCCTTCGTACCTCGGGGCAGTTCTACCTCAACAATCAACCGTCCAACAGTGACATCGACACAATGCTACAAATGCAGGCTGACAACGACCGTTATTTCATGACTCCCACGATAGACGGCGGCTTCATCCACGCTCCGGTCCCTTGAGTCGAGTCGAAAGCAGTGATGCTGTGTCTAGTTCTGAAACATCGATTGGCTCATGTTGTAATTAAACTTTAATGAACTTGTAGTATGTCTCTTTGGTTTCGAGAGTCGTTCAACTTAGATGTAATCGATGCTATTAATGTCTTGCTTTTCTCTTCCGATCGTTTTGTTGCATACTTATATATTGCTTATGTATTGTCTGTGAATTGGTACTAATGTTTCGTTTGGCTAGTGCATAGCGATGCCGACGTATGTCGTGTACAAGGGTAAGGTTCCCGGAGTCTACGATGACTGGGAGGAGTGTCGGAGACAGGTTCACCGATTCAGCGGTAACAGTTACAAAGGGTACACCACTAGGGCCGAGGCCGAATCTAGATACGCCCGCTATCTAGCGGGAGAGGGTAGGGAGCGTTGGAGGAACCGGATGAAGACGAGTTTCATCGTGATGATGCTCATCGTGATGACCGCAGCTCTCTTCTATGTGATGGTAGTTTAGATGATCGATATCGACTTGTAATGTGAAGACAAACTCGCTACTCGCGGTCTCGAGACTTGTAATATAATGTTCTATCTTTGTTCGGTCTTTTCAATTCGGAGACTAATATGATGAATTGTATTCGGAGACTAATATGATGAATTGTATTCAAAGACTAATCTTCTATTGTATTCGATGAATCTGTTGTTGATGTGTGCTGTCTATATTTTGTCAAATTATACATTTTGTAACCTGTGCAAAAAACAGAAAATAAAAAATAAAAAAACCTAATATTCATACTAATGGCGCATCACATGACAGTGCGCCATTAGTATGACAGTGCATACTAATGGCGCATCACTGGGCAGTGCGCCATTAGTATGCCGCGGTTACTAATGGCGCATCAAGTGGTGGTGCGCCATTAGTATGCCAAAGCACCTGGGTATACATGGCCCCTGGGAGGCATACTAATGGCGCACCCTGGCCTATACTAATGGCGCACCCGCGGTGCGCCATTAGTATACCAGATACTAATGGCGCACCAGGTGGTGCGCCATTAGTAAAAATTACTAATGGCGTGCTATTAATGGCGCACCACAGATGCGCCATTAATGGCCATATTAGGTGCGCCAATAGTAGGGGTTTTTCTAGTAGTGTAGTATAGACCTGTAAACCGAAAAGGAGTATTTGCCTTTCTAGAGATCTCAACAAGTGACTAGACTTCGGCTCAAAAAAAAACAAGTGACTAGACTACACCATGTGCAGTACCCCCTCCCTTCCGGTTTATAGGGCTCAAATCTCAAATCTCATGAACCAAGGCATTTTGCTATTGTAGGAATGTATCTCGTACTTTACAAAACTACCCTAATTAAACTCATGCATTAATTACGTAGTTCTCTTGTTTTCCTCTCCGCCTTGGTCACGGTGCATAATATTGAGCACTCCTATATGACTAGCCGCTCTATCTACATGCGGGACATTTCAGAGCATCCGGGCCCGCGTGCCATCCACCAAATCACAGCGAGGTGCTATAGTCGAGACTCACCTGTCATCCCGGTGTGGCCGTCATGACCCGTCATATCACAAAACCCACACCTTTACCAGCTGTGGTAAGGTGGCCTCCAAGTTGGGCTTGACGAAGCAACCATCATTTCATTGGAACGCTCGTTCAAGCCCTTTCTTCCCTTTCTTGAAGAAAACCTCACTCCAGGCTACTCACTTCTGCCATTTTTCTTCTCTACCGACGAAGGAAAGGTGGGCGAATCAGTTATGCTGCTATATTTTCATTCCAATAATCTTCTTTTTATGAAGCACCGACCGATTCTCACATCCTATTCTTTCCCCGTTTTCATTGCGATTGTGGTTTCCTTTCGATTGCTTTTTGTTTGTCAGTTCATTGATGGATCCTGGAGCACTAGGCAAAGAGTTGCCGGCGGACAACCCACTGGAGACAGCAATCTCCAGGAAGCGAGCACCGACCAACGAGTTGACCATGTTGGCGGGCCAACCCATGGAGACGAAGAACTCCAAGAAACAAGCACTGGCCAAAGAGTTGAGGACGTTGGCGGACGAACTCCTCAAAGAAAGTTGGAAGAACAACAAGGGCCCCATTGTGCCTACCCCAGGAACTCTAATTGCCACCTATGTGAGGCTCAAGACCGAGTTTGAGGAGATAGTCGCCGTTGAGAAGCAGTATTCCCCTGCCAAGGTGATGGCCCCGATCGAGGACGAGGAGATGGCCCCCGGAGGGATGAGATCCACCGGTGAGTTGTACAAGGTAAAAAATAATGGATTATTACCATAGTTGTGGTTTTTGATTATTTGCAATGTGCTTGCTTTTTGATTATTTGCAATGTGCTTGCTAATATGTTAGGGTTGTGTAGGTGCCGGTGGTTGTCCTTGATGATTCCGATGTCGTGGCCCATCCTGTTGGCATCGCCCCGGAGATCGATTCCGATGCCGCTGTCCATCCTGTGGACATTGCCCCAGAGATCGATTCCAATGTCGCGATCAGTCCTATGGACATCGCCCCAGAAATCGATTCCCATGCCGCTATCCGTGCTGTTGTCATTGCCCGAGAGATCGATGACAAGAAATAGTTGGTCGCGCTAATCCTTCAGGGTAGTTTGCATTGCCCTGTGTTTAATTACCAAAATGATGCGTGTTATCAAACCATCTTAGGGCTAGTGCACTGTCTTGTGTGGGCGTATCTTGCTACTTTTGTTTGATAGTGAATCATGCGATAAATCATGCGATAAATCATGCGAACCCTCTCCGAGTTATGGAAACAGATGTATCCTCACCAGCTTTTGATGTAATATATGGCATGCTTAGATGGAAGTTTGAACTGTTTATCATATCAATAGGGCTTGTTTGATGATTCTTGGTGTTAGTAGGCTAGCTACTATGCGAGCTATAGTACTTGCAAAACACTCACTGAAGAGAAACGTTGGGGCTGATGAGCTCGTGGTACGCTTATACTTATCCCTCGTCGATCGACCAATAACCCTAGCTCCTAAAATTGTAGGCTTAGCGATCGATCAGACAATAGTCAACATACATTCAGGCCTCATTTGGTTCATAGGGTAGGAAAATCGTAGCAAAAGTATAGAGAACATACAACACAAAATCATAGCAGTGCAGAGACGTACTCCCTCCGTTCCAAAATAGATGACCTAGGCGGGCTAGTTTGGCCTAGTGGGTTTCAGTGATATGACATGGTACAGTGCCGTCCAGTCTTCGCGTGTGGTAGCAGTATTGCGGGTACAGTAAGTTTTCTTGAAGAAGCAGAATTCAACGAAGTCATGATGGTTCCTTCGTCCGAACAAATTGCAGTGGGAAAGGTTGGGCCTGCGATACAACCGGGGTAGACCAGGATAATTTTGTGCATGGCTGGTGGACCAGGATGGTCGACGTCCCACATGTCGGCGAATGAAAGTATTCTTTCCGATATAGAGGATGAGCAACGAGTATTCATTGTTTATTTTTGATGAAAGCTATTGTCTCCACTGTTACTCCTTGACTTTGTCAATGCCTCTCTCTCCTCCACATAAGCGGGGACTACTTGCTGTGCATGCAGTGGGAAGCTGGCGTCTTGAGGGGCCAGGGCGGTGAGAGCGGGCTCCGGAAGCGATCCGGACTCCAGCATGGCCCACCTCACATTATCACCATATATTTCTTGGAGTCCGTGCGCGGCGGGCGGACGATCTCTTCTCCCTCCCCTGTTTCTCTCTTCTCAGCCGACGCCTGCCGAGCGATTAGATTTCGGCTATTGACGGTTTATTCTTTTTTGAGGAATCGATGGTTTATTCAATTACGGTCCCACATGTTAGTGAAATTGCAAGACAACGCGTGTCCCCTCTGGTGAGCAGCGTGCGAGCCAGACTATCGGGGTTGCGACGCGTACGAGTCATAAGTGTGCTGCCTTTTCCTTTAGAACTTGCGAAGCGTAACATTTTCGCGTGATCGATCGATAGAAATCCAGAACAAAATGATGAGGGCGGTGCTTTCCCGCTTGTTAGGCGGGCTAGTTCGAGTGATATGACATGCTACAGTGCCGCCCACTTGCTCCATTTTTATGTAACCAAGAGTTTACACTCTTACGCGGCAGGAGTGCGAAACACCGCGGATCTGATTTTGATCGAGGGATAACTGTTCCATGCCAAATAATGGAGGGTTGTTAGCGATTATAGTATGATAGTTAGGGCATCTCCAGCGCTGGCCCAAATATTTTCACCGACATCTGTCCAAGGACACTGATGGATGCCATATGATGCTTCCCGCATACCTTTCAACAACTATATGAACTAACCAGACGAAATTCATGCGAACAAAGCAAATTTCAAATTAACCAGATGAAATTCATTACATTTCAAAAACTTTTCCTACAAACTGGACGAAATTCATTACATATTTCGCACAAACCATACTAAACCTACTGTAAACCTAATTTAAATGATCGCCGGCGCCCTACCACCATGTCCGGCCATGAACCCGAGAAAGCCGGCCATTGCCTTCGCCTCCTCCTCATCCGCCTCGATAACCTCCTCCTCCGGCCGGAGCACAAGGTTATGAAGATTTCCGCCTCCATGTTGCCGTCAAGCGGCTAATCGTCCGTGATGTTTACCCCACCAAGCTTGGCGTCGACTGAGTGGAGTAGCGGTGGCCTTCCCGGGACCAGAGCGGCTGCGACCTACCATGTACTACTCTTCCTCGCTGCCGGCTGCGCCCGCGCACGTGCGCCGACTTCGTGGTCGTGGCGGCGGAGGGCGGCCCGGGGGGTGCCGGCGATCTCCTTCGTTTGCTCCTGCGATAGTACGTCGAAGAGAGCTTTGGAGTGCGCCCGAGCGAAACCGCTGATGTCCCTTGTCTGCTCCTGCAACAGTACGTCCAAGAGAGCTTCGGAGTGCCAGGAGGCCATGGTTGAAGTGGTGCCGACAGAAGGAAGGGACCGGAGGAGAATAAGTGTGGGTATTTGGCTATGGCTGGGAGCTGGGGCTCAAGTTAATATAGCGGGCGAATGGCAATGAGCCGCGACAGATGGATGGACAACTGGCGCCGGAGTACGTTCGTCGGGCGTGAATCCGGATGCTGCTTCAGTGACTTAACTGCAGATGCGTTTGGGTTACTGACATGTGGGCCCAACGGGCGTCTGGCCCGCATGTCAGTGACACACCAATTGCACCTGCAGTTAAGTTCGGTGAATGCGGCATTGACATTCTGGAGAGACGGTGACCGTTTCAGGCGGGAAGCGCGCGCTAGCGATGGAAGGGGTTTTGGTGTGCAGTTGCACTAAGATCGGTCGCTCACGATAGTACATACTCAGTACCCTCTCTTGCTTAGGCTGTTTTATAGATTGTCGTTGTGATGGACGATATACATGAGCAAGGCGGTCCGAGTATGACTGTTGGTGTTGAGCCAGGTGAATACATGCTCGGCATTCGCGTAGGCCTCCATCAAACGTCTAAACAGTAATGTCAGGCACCTCCGGGGCGCGTAGGTGATGTGCTCACCATTTGCGTTGCGCCATGAGCAGGACTTTGATTTAGAGGGCGACATGCATGCATTAGCATGCTTTGACAGCATGAGCATGAGTGTCTGACGTGAAGTATTTCATTTTCATTTGGCTGACGAGGGTGCGTTGCAGCGACGAGTCCGTGGTTTGATTCCCCACATACGCATAATTTTGGTTTTTACAGTATTTCTTTCTCCATTCACAGGTAGGCCCGCGCAGATAGATAAAGAACACGAGCTGATGAGGCGCATGCGGACTATTTGACCGGTCAACCATACAAATACGGAGCAATACGCTGATCTAGCGACCGTATAATCACCATATCTCGTATACAATGATTAAAGTGAGCTATCAAGACAAGTTCGATGACCGCCAATGCATTTTACTCGGTAATAAATGACCAGGTTTGAAGGGGAATCCTAATTTTCTTCGTCTTCTGTCCTTTAGCTCTTGACAAACCAATGCACCATACGGTTGTCCGGCCACTCCACCCAGAGCTCTCACCAAGCGTCGTTCATGCCACCACGCTGCACACTAATCGGTAAGGCAGCGATGGCATCCTGGCGCGCCGAGTTCCGCGCCGCCCACGAACGCACACAAAATGGTAGGGAAGTGATGGCATCCCGCCGTGCCGAGTTCATCGCCGCTCGCGACCTCACAACTATGTGGGAGGAATTTGAAGATGCCAAGGCCGAATGGGCGGTAGAGCAAGAGGCGGCCAAAGCCGCACAGAGGGAGCGGAAAAGTCAGAAAGCACTCAAGAAAAGAGAGGCCCGCTGCCGCAAGAAAGAAAAGGACGCACACGCTGCTGCGGAGAGGTCGGCGGAGATCCAAGCACGGTGGGGTGTCGCCGACAAAGCCAGGAAGGAGAACGACGGTGTCTGGCCAGCATGTGAGAAGTAGTAGTACTAGTAGTTAGCGTGTGTGTCTGTGTCTGAGTACGAGCATGTACCAGTACTACTAGTTACTACTGTAGTTTTTAGAGCAAATTACCAGTACATTAGCCTAGACTAAATGGGAAAATTCCTATCATATGCATAAAATGGCATCTCTTTCTCTATAGGAATTGAGATGCATGTCATCTCACTTCCTATGATTTTCATATTCCTATCCTATGAACGAAAGGAGGCCTCTGTTGGAGTAAATACTGTAGCTCGCAGTACTGCTGGTACAATAGTTTTCTTCAAGAAGCGGAATTCAACGAAGTCATGATGGTTCCTTCGTCCGAGCAACTTCAAAGTGGGAAGTGGGCCTGTGATTTGATGGCTCATTAGTCATTGTTACTGCGACGCGACGACCTGGGTGACTCTCCCTTGGAGTTCTGCGTGCATGGCAAGTGGACCAGGATGGTCGACGTCCCACATGTTGGTGAACGGAAGTATTCTTTCTGATATCGAGGAGCAAGGAAACCGCGTGGTATAGTATCACTGCTGATTGGTTCGCAAAAAAAATAGTATCACTACCGATTTATAATTATTTTTTATTTCTGATGAATGCTAGCGTTTCAACTCTTACGACGAAGGGTGCCAAACACGGCACGTGCTGGATGTCCCACACGTCCGTGAAAGGAGTGGGACATGAACAACGTGGTAGAGCCCAGCGTAAAAAAACCCAGCATGGTAGAGCGTCTCCACTTCTTCCACTTCTGGGTCGGAGACCACACGTAGTAGTACTTAGTGGTATGAACGATACAAAGTGCGACCTGGAGAGAAAGACACGTCTAGTTGGAAGGTCTCGGCGCATACGCATAAACAAATATAAAAGTTAATATGTGCCTCCAACTAATATAGTAGTAGTAGAGTACTTAGGCACGTACTCCATAAAATCACCGTGCATTGCACGTACAACATTTAGTGGTAGTACGTAGTAAGAGACAAATGCCGCCCAAGAGTTCCCTTCTCGACCTACTTTTGGGTGTTTGGTAGAGTGTATGGAGGGTGCATGAGTCCACACTAGTTTAGCACAAATACACTAGAAGCATGCATGAAGAGAGCATGCATGAAGAGGGGTGTTGAGTTGAGCATGGCTGAAGAGGGAACAACTATGCTGAGACAAGAACGCAACCAAACACACCCTGTATGCCACGCATGTTCATACCATTTGTGCCTTTCTACTTCACTTACTGCTACATTACTCAGGTTCGTACGTCCACTCCTGGGTACATGTCCGTCTCGTAGTTCCAGTGCCATGTGTTCTTCATATGGATGGAACGATCGTTGCATAACATGTGTGCCTTGATGCTAGATGTCTCGCGTGTTGGCAAAAGGATGAACAAAGCTCACGTAAAAAAATAGAGTGGAAGAACATAGATTCCGGACGACCGAGAAGGAGCAAGGAACCTCGTGGTGGAGCGTCTGCACTCATAATATTTAATATTATTCAGCGATATAAAATTAACCAATCATCTGCACAGTGGACTGGAAGAGTACGAAACACGGCAGCCCAATGTAGTTACATCATACTAGTACATGGCTAACCCACGCTATCACCATATTTCTTGGCTTCCGTGCGACACCTATCTCTAGTAATCCAGCTGCCTGTATCGCTTCTCCCTCCTCGTCTCTATCAAAGTGCGGTGGGCTGGCGTTTCTGCCGTCTATTGAGGTCGGTTAACTATCACATGTTAGCGACATGCCAAGAGCATTCTAAAAAAAAATTCCTTTCACGTTCCGTTTTCAAAAAGCAAAAAAAAATCCTTTCACGTACGAACTTGCCTGTATGCTTTGAGCAACTTGCATGTCATATACTGCTCCTGTTTGATACTCTAACTTAGCTAGAGGTTAGACTAACTCATGACTAACCCTGAACTAACTGTAGCCAAAGAGGTGTTTGGGTGACAGGGTTAGATTGACAATAAATGCACTTCATGGAGAGAGAAAAGTGATTTTTCTGTGGTCCCAATGAGAACTATCTCTAGTTAGCACCTCTTGGGTGGGATAGTTTTTTTTGGTGGGTTCGGTGCAACTTGCTCCAATTTAAACCCTCATGCTTGGATACTTTAGGGCTATTTGAGCCCCAACTAGCTCAAACTAACTCTAACCCATGGATCCAAACAGGGCCTATGGCTAGTCTCAACGCGGAGCAGTCGCGTGCATCGGGAAGCGGCGCTCTCTCGGCCGTCGCGCCACTTCAAAGCCGACGCCAGTGAGAGGTCGCCTCCGCTCTGGCCGGGCATTAATGCGGCACTGACGCTCCAGGGCGACGCTGATCCTTTCACGCGAGAAGCGCGCGCTGGCAAGGGAGTATAGGTTTTGAACCGTTTCAGGTGTAGTAGTAATGGTAGTTTGCAAAACTACTCAATTAATGCACTCAGTTTCCTAAGAAATTGTGGTAAAAAATGTTACTCCACAGCCCGCTTCCCTTCTCCTTCCTGCTCGTGATTTACGTGGCCATGTTAACGTGGTTGTGTCAAAAAATGTCACTTCCTGCTCGTGATTTGCATTATATAATTACAAGCAAGATTCTCGTGCATTGCACGAAACATCACTATGACTTTTTTTTACAAAACACCTGTTGTGATTGATCCATGCAGGAGTAATCCCATGTGTAGAAACTAATGATATCTCGAGAATTTTATCGGAAAACTGGTATCTCGAGAATGTCATCGAAAAAAATGAAAGATGAGAGATAAGGCGAGGAGGAGTGGAGCGTGGTGGTGACTGGTGGTCGGAATGGGCGGAGGCATGGGGATGGACGGCGCCGGCAAGCGGCAGCAGCCACCATGCATGCTAGTTTGTTCCAGAGACTTATTCCTATTTAATTTGCCGAGCAATGAGGTTGCGGGAGATAATGATGTGGAGAGAGGTGCGGGTATCTTTTGTAAAATTATCATAGTTTGCTTCCTATCCGTCAGATATAGATCATACGGTCTGTATTACAGGATGGTAGGCACACCATCATCGCCAACTCGTTTTTTATAAGGGTACAGATGATAAGTTTGCTGACTACTAAAGTAAAGTGGAATCTGTCCATGTTATGCAAGTAAATAAAGGTGATTGTTTATCATATGGGTAAGGTTGGATGAAGGGTGGTAGGAACAAATGCTCCGCCTAGAGCATGTGTGTGTGAGATGGACTCTTAGTGTGTGTGTGTGGTGTGTGTGTGTGTGAGAGAGAGAGAGGAGAGAGAGATGGAGTCTTAGTTTGTGTGTGTGTGTGTGAGAGAGAGATGGAGTCTAAGTGTGTGTGCGTGTGGGGGGGCGTGTGTGTGTGTGTGTGTGTTTGTGTGTGTGTGAGAGAGAGAGAGAGATGGACTCTTAGTGTGTGTGTGTGTGGGGGGGGGGGTGTGCGCGCGCACTCGTGTGTGTGTCTGTGTGTGTGTGTGTGTGTCGCGAGGTCCCCTGTGGCGGATGTAATTTAAGTGTGCATGGCTTCATCATAGAGAGGTGATGTGTATGGAAGAGGCCACCAACGATGAAGTGCGAGAGAGAAAATGCCCGTAGGGAGGGAAGAGAAGGTGCGTGCGTGTGAGAGGAGTCGACATCGAGAGGACGTGTTTGTTCGAGAGACACCAAGGAAGACTACTATATATCGATGGTGCATGTAGGCGGGAATTAAACAAAGGGATGGTCTTATTGGTTTCGGGGATATAGGGGAAGAGTGAGAGGTGCGGGGGGGGGGGGGGGGGGTAGCTAGAAGGAGATTGTTAAGTGTGAGTGTGTGTTTTGCCCATCCAGGCGGAAGTTATGTGCACAAAAGAGGAAAACGATTTGATATGGCGTTAGGATTGAGGGTAATTAACTACGTATGGAGACATAGAGACCTTGAACGTGCATGTGTGAGAGGTATACATGTATACGTGGGATGTGTGTGTGTGCGCGCACATGATCGAGATAAAAGAAAGAAGACATAAGTCCTAAGATCAACGACATGGGAGAGACGGATCGGTATGACAATATGCATGCATGTGAGAATGCAGGGAAGAAGGCCCGACAATTGAGCATGTGTTTTTGTCTTTAAAAGATAGTGGTGTGGGCTGGAGCATGCATCTATGGCGAGCACAGGGGGTGAGGCGCAACGATTGTGAAAAAGAGATCAATTTATAAATGCATATGTATGGATAGACATATATAGTGTGGGTGATAGGAAGCAAGACTCCGTGCGAGAAAGAAATGTTGACGGAGAAACTATAGATAGATATAGAGATGGAGATGCTAGCTAGAGAGACATCCGTTAGTTTGGGTGTCGGAGATGACCGTCGGGTGGTTCAAAGGGTGAAGTTATATATGTGTGTGAGAGGGCACTTGACTGCATGTAGAGAGAAACATATGTAGTGTGTGTGATAGGAATCAAGAGTGAGGGCGAGAAAGAAGGTTGATGGAGAAACAGATAAATAGAAAGATAAAGATGCTAGCTAGTGTGCGCTGGAGATAGGAGTCGAGTGGATCAGAAGGCTGGGTTATGTGTGTGGGTGTGAGAGAGATAGAGAGAGGGTGCATGTGAGTCACATACAAACAAATATCAGAGAGAAATGAGATCCAGAGAGACGGAGTTTTGTGTCTGCGAGAGAGAAAGATATTTCACAACGAGAGAGATAGCTAGAAAGACATATGAGGGAACGCAAGATATCTCTAGGGAGAGAGGGTGTGTTTGAGCGACATACAAGAGAACAATGGAGAAATATGAGACCCTGGGAGACAGAGTTTGTGTTTGTGTGTGAGAAAGAGATATTGAAGAGGAAGAGTCATAGGTTCTCATATCTAAGGAGCGAAAGACATCTCTGTATGAGGGGTGTGTGAGTGGCACACATGGGAATAGTTGAGAGAAATGAGACCCCGGGAGACAAAGTTTTGTGTTTGTGTGAGAGAAAGAGATTCCACATGGAGAATCATAGCTAGAGACACATAGCAGGGAGCGAGATATACTTAGAGAGAGATAGAGTGATGAAGGTCGAGGGAGAGAGTACCGTCAGTGTGTTACGAAGATAAAAGATCATTGTCGACATACAGGTAGCACGAGAGATGCCCGAGAGACGATGAACGCGTATAGGTCCAGAGAGACAGTCCTATATAAGCATGAGTGATAGCTATATGAGACGAATATCTGGATTAAAGGGGATTCAAATATTTAAACTGGAGATCACGACATCGATAATATCATAACGCAAATTGGTGTATCAAACATGCATATTCATTTGAATTTGGGCACACGTGTAATGTTATATAGATTATCAATATTGGTGATCCATAGATTCTTCAATTACAAACAATCTATGGTTTATATGCAATTAATGTCTAAACAGGATTACACTATATGTTGCATGTGTGAAACACATTATACATGTTTGAGAAGTTAAAAAAAACCCGCATGAAACACACATTAATTGGAGACAGTTAGCGAGGAATGCATACATTGGATTTCATCATAAAGTGGTTTAAAATATTTGAAAATACAAAGTGATGGATACAACCTTATGAATCAGAGATCATGCCATTTGTAAACCATATTTATGTATAAATGGTGTTGTGCTTTTGAAAGTATATATAAAAAAATGATGTATATAGAATGTAATTCCAATTGAAAATGGATCCCGCCCGAAAAAATAGTAGAATACAAATGGGATTCGAATTGAGTTGGCACGGTAAATGTGCACTGTGCAAAATTTGAACAAAGCGGGGAAAGTCGCAGTAACCGCTTGTAACCAAAATCTGCGAGATGGAAATCACTACTGCCTATCCCTGCCACGCAAAGCCTATCTACTGGATTTCTATAGGTTTCGATAGGGGTAGGTTTGTAATTTCACCCAAACATGACGTAACTGCCTCTCACCCGGATTCATACACGGTGGGCACCAAAACACAGTGTGCCCTCGGTCGACTCCCTCCCCGATTCATATTCATACACGGTGGGCGCCAAAAACAAACTCTCGTCGGCAAATATTGGGTGTATGCAAGATTACTGTCCTATCCCCAACCGACTAATGTTGCTGTGATGTAGTAGAAATTTGAAACGGGGGCTAAGTTTGTAAATTTCCTCGCATTTGAGACAAACGCGCCCTGAATACATGGTTCCCCCTTCCTCTCTACCTCCCTTTTCCCCATTCGTACTCCGTGGGCGCCAAAACACCCTCTCCACCCCACCCTCCTCCGTCCTCCGCCGTCCGCCACGCCATCCACCGCCGTCCTCCTCCACCATGCCGGAGCTGATACCCCGACGCCGCCGTCCATTACAAGAGATCGACCTCTCTCATCCACGCCTTCAGACCGGGATCCTTGCATCCCGTTCTCTCGCTTCATCCCCGCCGTCGTCCACCTTGCCGGCGCCGCTCCTACGACAGTCTCGTCCACCGCGCCCCACCGCCACCGTCTACCCTCCTAGATATGCTTCCACGCCGTCGACAGCCATCGCTACCGCAGCACCGTCAAATTCTCAGCAGATGCGTACATGGCGCCGCACTAGATGCGGTACTCTTTCGTATCTGCTCAACTTATTTATCGCAGCAAGAAAATAGATCGCCACTGCTTTACTCTGATTTCTTGTCTTGGTTGTGAAGTTGCCTTTGTCCGATTTGCACCTTCAGATTCACCATGGCACGCTCAACACTATACTCCCAATGCTTATGGTTTTCCCCTTTTATATTCCACACTTGTTAAATCACAGTAGACTAAATTTCAAAATTGGGCCAGTCGATTTTTCAGAGCTCGCCGGAGTTCGCCGGTGCGATCCAAGGGGCTCGGGTGGTTGTGGGGCCTCGCCGAACAAAGAAAACTTGACGCGGGTGGGGGTGGGGGGGGCGGAGGAACACAGGCGGTGGGGGCCGGTGGTCCGGCCGGCGGCCCGTGCGGTGTTCTGTATGGGAAGAATCAAAGACGAGGAAGAAGAAGGGTTAGGAGACGTAGGATCTTCATCCAACCGCCTGAAATGGTCAAGAGACAGCTGGGAGTTGCATTCTTAATGCTCTCTGGTTCATCATGTGTGGGCACTGCGCAACCAACATTTTATTATCCAAAATCTGCTTGCTCTTCTTTACCATGTTCGATAGTGCTGGCATGTACGTGATCGATAGACTTTCATTTACTAGCAGAAATACAACACTGTATTTTCAAGCTAGTTCCACTTTCCCGATTTATATATCGTGGTTATGGTGTACCCTTGTTATGTACACTATGATCTGCCTAATTGTTGTGTGCTCTTGTTATCATGGTTTGGCAATAAGCTCTCTATACAGTATATTATGAACCTATCATCTGCCAGCTATTCTTACTTCTGGAGCCTATTTCTTTGTGTACTTGTGCCAGATTATATAAATGCACGCACGATATTACAACACACATGAGCTCTCTCATCAGAATCCAGTGATAGCACATAAGTGTTTACAGGGGCGCCCCTATATTAGAATATCATCTGCATTACAAAGATAATCTCACAACTATTTATGTTTTCATGGTTCTCAGATATTATACGCAATTACAGTGAATATTAGTATCCGTGCATCAGAAGAATATTGTGGAACACTGCAATGACTTACAAAATTGGCACCAAGGCATTGAGTGCCATTTTGGAAGCAATGAAACTCGTACGCTCCCCACATGTTGATTCTTGTTCAGAATATCATCCTAATGACTATTCTAACCTCGATGAGTCAAAGACAGATGGCCTGTCCTATTCACCCATCAAGGTGCCTGTTCTAATTTGGCAATGTTTTATTGATTGCGCGTATCTTACATATGTTGTCTTGCATTTCTTCTACTTTGTTGCACCACCATCTGCTTAGTTTACTAATCATATAACTTGAGATGCCATGCCCATCCATTATCAATACATATTCCATCTGTCGTCATACCATGTTTTTCCACTCAAATGTTGTTCTTGTGCATCAGACATCAAAAAGGAAGAGGGTGATTGCCGAACCTGAAGGAGCACCAGCAAAGTCCTTGAAAAACATGGTGGCGCCGGAGAAATCAGACAACACCCCACTTATATTGGCTGTACAACCAGTGACACAAAACATAGGACCGACTCCAGCAGACTGTACCCATACTTCACTGGCCACACCACTAGCCCCACCACACAGGACCTGCACTCTAGCAAAAGATATACCGATTTCATTTGCCATAGCACCAGCCGTACCACAGAAAAATCCCACTCCAGCAAAAAGTACAACAAGTCCACCGGCCGAAGACCTATCCCAACTGCAGAGACGGCCAATTCCTGCAGATTGGAACCCCATTCCATTTATTCCCAGTTTAAAAGACAATGCTTTCAATGTTGTTAGGGACTATGTGCATATATTCCCATCATGGGAAGATTATAGTGAAGACAAACACCATTTTCACATCTTCCTGTCCAACTTACGTGTAAGTGCTATTATTCATGGTTATTATTTTCCAGTTTTCTGCTGATCGAACACATCAATGATTTACATTACATTGTTGTAACTAGGTGAGGGTCAATCTGGATAGTCATGACGAGCAAAGCTTGCTTGTGCTTTTCAAGGAAGCATTGCAGCAGTATCAGTGTTACCCGAGGAAATCACACTTTGATGGAAAGTCTATAAACGAATTTCCGGTGAAGTCTGCTGTGCTAAATTTAGAAGACATTGAATGGAAAAACCTTATTATGCGCTGGTCTCGTTCCCAGGATGAGGTACTGTCTATGAAATCACATGACAATTTGAACTTCTACTTTTCCGCATGTGCCTTATGGATCTTTTTTGCAGGAAATCAGCTTGAACAAGAATTCCGGTTTGAAAAGAATGACAGGATATCACAAATATGCTGCCCGCTGCTTTGCTCTTGTTAGTACCTGTTGTCCTGTATCACTGTACTTGCATACATACCTGGTTCATTATGTGATAGCAGTATGCATGATAGCTTGATTATCAATTGTTCGCTCCAAATTATCTGATTTGTATGAATGGTTACATTAGTGTAGAATATATCCAATGCCAATGAATTTTTTTAGCTCTGCATTGTTCTTGTAAGTACATGCTGTCCTTTATCAGTGTACTTATATTGACAGGTAGTTGTTCATGTACCATCACTCTGCAGCTTATTTTCCTTTGCCCTCCATTTTCTACACATCAGATCTATATTTACTCTTACCATAAGGTTGGTACTGAAGAAGTTTAGCTATGCATTGCTCTTGGCTATGCCTTTTGCCTGTATCGCTGCACATACATTTATAGCTACTTGGTTATGTAGCATCACTCTTCATCTTATCTTAAATATTCTCCATTTTTTCGTATATTATCACATTTATATTTACTCTTGACAAAATGTAGAATAAAGGCAATGCGTATGAAGAAGATTCTGTGCTAAACTTCTTGAATTGCCCCCCCATCAGCATGGACAAGGGCTTTATAGAGCCTGTCTTCACCAGTAATGTAAGTTTGTCCTTCTCAAGCCTTCAAACTTTGTTGTGTATATTTGGTTAGGCATGACTGCAACATCTGTTTATTTTTGGTGTCTGCATCAAATTGCATGTTTAAAGTTTATTATGTGGTTCATAAACAAAAGTTTGTCCTTCTCAATTTAAGTTTTCAGTTGTACAACCAAGTTCCTTCTTCATACCATGTAAATTAAACTATTCAAAGCAAGTGATCTTCTTTTGCACTGCATGTATGCTTCTGTTCTTCATCCGTAATCCAGTGGTGTGGTGAACCTACCCACTACAGCACAATGTCATATTCTGCAATGTCTTAACTATGAACAATGTCATATCATTCTACTATTATTTAAACCATCTCTTTATTTGCCAATCTGAAATGGGATAAATTGACAGCACACTAACCATTGATACTTATGAGTTCTTGATCTGTAATCCAGTGGTGTCGTGAAGCTGCCAACTCCTTCACAATGTCATTTCCTGCCATGTCTTGACCTGAACAATACCATATTGTGTTAATGCAATTTTAAACCGTGTCACTTTATTTGTCAGTAAGAAATGTGATGAATTGTCAGCACTGATACTTTTATGTGCAAAACCTGTCATCTGTCTGCTTGTTTATCTTTTAGGGTGAGGAAGATATAAGTGTTGAACAAGCGCAGTCTCATCATCTTGCTCAGCTGCTTGCGCTGCAACTCCCCAGTAGGGCTAAAATTTCTTGAACTCTATTGAAGTGTTGTCGGTTTTTTATATTATTTTGTCGGCGTGTTTATTTGCACTATTGGCGATCTTTGATGCCCAGTGTATGTAATCTGCTGTCTGCTTGTGCTTTATTATCATAGTGGCGAACTTTGATGCCCAGTGGATGTAATATGTCATAATTTATTTATTGCATAGTCTAGGTTTGTTCTTATTCACGATGCTGCAGTTATTTTACTGTATATATGTCCTGTCTTCGCAGTAAACCGACCAAACCGTAAAATTACGGTACATAATCGGGCCGTCATGCAATCACGATGTATGATCCACATCATGGGCCCCGTCAAACTGGCCCACTAGTAGATTCGGGCCTTTAATAGGCCGAGTAACCCCCAGCCCTCTTTTCGCAAGAAAACTCAATGGGCTTTAGGAGGCTGAGAAGTAGGCTGGGCCTGAAACATGCTGAATAGCTCACGGGCCGGCGGCAGCCCGAAATGGACCCCGACCCATGATAGTGTGAATCAACTCACGGGCTTTTAATAGGCCAAAGTTGTCTCGGTCCTTATTTGGCCCAATCAGATATCGGCTGCGAGCAGGCCGGATGCAAACCGGGCCGTAGTTAGGCCCAACTATATGACGGGCTTTTAATAGGCCGAAATTAATATAGGGCCGAAATCTTAAATGGGCCCTTAACAGGAAGAAACTAATATTAGGCCGAATTATTAAATGGGCCTTTAGCAAGTGGGCCCAAAAGCATAGCGTCCAGTCAACGGGCCGAATCTGATATGGCCATAATTGAGCCCAAAGCCTCTTAAAGGGCCGGACCTGATCTGGGCCGTGATTTGGCCCAGAAAGTGGGAGGCTTTTAACGGGCTGGATCTTATATGGGCCATTATTAGGCCCGGAACGTGGCAGGCCATTAATGGACCAGATCAATTATGGGCCAGCATTTGGCCCAAAACATGGCAGCCAGTTAATGGGCCGGCCTACTAGGGTCCTCAAAATCTTGTGGGCCTACAGCTGGGCCGACCCATTAATGTCGGCGCAATCTTGTGGGCCTTTAGCTGGGCCGGCCCATTATGATCCGCAAGAATTTTGTGGGCCTTTACCTGGGCCGGCCCATTATGGCACACACAAATCTTGTGGGCCTTTACCTGGGCCGGCCTATTATGGCCCGCGAAATCTTGTGGGCCTTTAGCTGGGCCAGCCCATTATAGTCCGCAAAATCTCGTGGGCCTTTAACTGGGCCGACCCATTAAGGGCCACAAAATCTTGTGGGCCTTTAGTTGGGCCGGCCCATTTAAACTTGATTGGCCGTGCCACGTGTCGACGTATCATAGGCGCCTTCTGTCCAATGAGTGGATGACATCTGTCCCAACGATGAGCCGACACGTGTTTCCTCCAGCCAATGATGATTTTACACGTGGAAACTCCCCATTGGTCGGGGCTGTTAACGGGTTATCGGATCCAAAACCCGACCCGATAGCTTAACGGCGTTCTGTTATGGTGGATGCCACGTGTCGGTCACCCTTGATGAAAGCACTTCTGTGACGCGCGATTTATCGTCATGGAAGTGGACACTTCTGTCATGATAATTTTGGTAATGTCATGGAACACTTCTACGACAGCACAGGTATGACTATCTTGATTCTGTCATAAAATCGTCATGGATGTACATGCATGACAAAAAACGTGACCTACTGTGACAAACACGTATCATCATGGAAGTGTATTTTTTTGTAGTGTTTCTAGAGATTAGACTAGGTGAACTACATACGGAACAAAATGAATGAATCTACACTTAAAATGTATCTATATACGTCATCATGTGGTTCATGGTGAAATCTCTACAAAGACTTATATTTAGGAACGGAGGAAGTACTAGTATAGAACGTACTGTAATTTATGAGCGAGATAAATTTGTACAAGGCTATGAAGCTTCCAGCTTCTGTTACATGTATCTTGCGTCCAAGGTTGCCCGTTGCAACATTTCATCAAATACAAAGGAGACTAACATGCATGCTATTGCATCTCAATGATTGACAAATCATAGCCAATATGTACTCCCCCCGTTCCAAAATAAGTGTCTCAACTTTATGCAAACTTTAGTACAAAGTTGTACTACTACTAAAGTTGACACTTATTTTGGAACAGAGGCAGCTAAAGAAAAAAGACGCTCCATGCAGTCCCTAGCCCTCGAACCGTAAACCCTAACCAGGCTTAAATTTGCTGCCAACGTGGAGCTACGCAAGAAATGAAGTTTGCAACCTTTTGACCATGGATCATTTTGTGCAGTTTCACCAAAATCAAGATGAGCATCCCTGTGGCAAAGAAATTGAAGAAGCGTGATTAGAATAAGATTACTGGGACTAGTTGATTCACAAATACAGTACGTAGAAGCCAGTAGAGGTATGTGCGGGGCAAAGAAGTAGAGAAATATACACAGGGAGTGATGTGGGTAGCTGGAGTAGTGGTGCAAGCCGGTTGTAAAGGGAGTTGTACCTAAGGGACGTAGCTCAACCTTGAGGAGGGCGGCGGGAGGTGGCAACTGCCCACGTCGCAGCAGTGAGCAAGGGACGAAGGAAACCTCACTGGCTTTGTGAGAGAGAACGGCGGGGACCCCTGATCGGGACGTGCCGACAGTGGGTTTTCGCCGTCGGCAATGGCGACCGCATCTACACTAAGCATCCACCCCTTCTCCCAGCGGGCGTGATCCGCCGGGATGTTAGAGATGTGGCCACAGTCGTTTTGTGCGAGAGAGTGTGAAGAGAGCAACCCCATCAAGCAACCGTGTAGGCTGGCCCGTCCTGACTATGTATATAGTGGAGCGGTCTCCTTTTCTCTCCATATGAACCTATCATATTGCGTACGCGCCACTGAAGAAAAAAAAGCTTTATTTATAAATGACGCGGCACCTACTACTCGTTCTCCTATAACCTTGCGCTTGGCATCTCCAAAATATTAACCTTGCGATTGGCTCTTTGCCTCTTCAGGAAGCCGAGCAATAATGGTAGTGCAGTATATATCATTCTGGCTATATGAGACCGAATGAATTGCTGCACGTCCACCACGTGGGTGGGGGTTGAGGGGCGAGGGAGAGTGCTACATATGGTGCAAAATGAGTGAATCTACACTCTAAAATACGTCTATATACATCAGTGTTTGGAGTATGTACTAGTAGTTCATATTGAAATCTACTAAAGGACATATATATTCCAAACAATATGATATAATCTCTATAACCAAGGTATTAGTAGGGACGAGTAGTAAACAGAGGGAGTAGTAAATTTTTCTCCTCGTCCTGCGAGCCATCGCGCGCATGGGAGAGGGAGCGGGCATAAGGCAGAGCAAGCTTCACCTCATCATGCGAGCCACCGTGCCCGTGGGCGGGGGAGATGGCGTACTAAGCAAGCTTCTCCTTGTTCTGCAAGTTGACGGGACACATCAAAATTACTCCAGTGTATAGAGCCTTGCCTCTAAGGTAGGCCCCACATGGTTTGCCTTTTTTTCAATTTAACATAACGCGTCAAGTCGCAGTTTGTTTGTTCACCCGTGGTAGACGATCCTCCCTCCACCAAGTGGACAACCAGTACACGTGCCAAATTACCACGTGGGCTGCCTTTTTCGTACAGAAATGAGCTCCACCGTGTACTCGCGCGGGCGTGGTTGGGAAAGAGACGGGAGTACGTGCACTGTGCATGCACGTCCCCCACCTACGTGGGTGTGTGTGAGAGATACAAACCGCGTTCTTGAGTGTTTTTTGTTTTGGGGTGGGGGGTGGGGTGGGGGGTTGATTTCGTGAATTATTTGTGGGAATACGTGTCGATGACATCTCAAACAAAATTTTGCATGCAATGTGTGTGAAATGGAGGCCTATCCATATCATATATAGAGGGTCGGGCAATCCACGAGAAGAGAGGGAGGGGTCATAGCTATCGATAGAGTCGAAGAGAGGATCAAGTGGGTGGGTGCGAGATTGATGAAGATAGCCATTGAAATTGTGTGTGTGTGCAAGTCAAAGATATAGGGCGATTGGCCCTCTTATTTGATAGAGTTTCTCGCGTCTCGCTCTCTCACCCTCTCCATATCAAAACAAGATGACAGTGTCCACTCTATCTCTCTCCTCACCGGTGGTCACAGATCCAGCCGAATCTCGTCCGCTGCGGGAGGTGAGGAGGTGCAGCATTGACGTTGTCGCCATCAGTGATGGAGGAAGCCGATGCGCAGCGTCCTCTCGGAGCCGGCGCTGGCGCGGACGAAGATCTTCCGCGCCCTTGTTCGCTGCCGTTGTGTGGGCAGATCCCACCTGCCCGCCTAAACAACATCTCGCCCACCTGAGGTATAACTTCTTGTACTGGTCTAGCTCCCCAGGTCGCTGCGCGCGGGTTTTCTTCTATGCGACTACTCCCCAGCTCCCCATGCATAGTAGCTAGGGTTCGTCGGCTGGTCCAACGTCACCTACTAGTAGTACTATTATAGAGGAAATGCCACTCGAAAAGTTGTCCTGATTTATGCCTCTATGGAGGTATACATGTTGTTTTGAAAAAAAGTACATGGTGGTTGTGCGGTCATTGTCCATATGGTGGTAGTACTATCACTGGTTAAATGAAGAGATGCTTTTTTTCTCGGGTATCCTGGTTTAGTTCCCATCAAGATAATTATGATGCTTCTGTTTGTTGGTGTACTTTTCATTAATTCTTATTGACAATTGAGATGTCGTTGCTAAGCCTTTTTTATATTTTTGGAAACAGCGATGCGTGTCTCCATACCCGGGCATGTCTTCCTCAATTTTAGTGGAACTACAAAAAATTGGATGGCCATTGTTGTTCCGCCTCACTGTCCTCTGCCACGTGGTTCTTCCTTCCTTGAGCTTGATTACTAAGAAGAAACAGACCACAGTGCGGATTTGTCGAACTTCATAGGTGCCTCACCCAAACTTGATGCCAAATGGATGATGCATCACCACGATGACCTGGTCGATGCTCATGGTTGCGCCTCATGGTTGCATCGGCTGGTGAAGCTGATCGATTTTCAATGAAAAACAAGTTGTCTTCCATTAGTGCTCTTTGCTTGTTACACACAAAGATGATATCCTTTGTCAGTTCACCTTGGTTGCGTTGGAGACATAGTCGTCTTTCACGTTGGTGCAATTTTATCACACAATTGGCTATGAACCAAATGTTTCCTCGAAGAAGGATCGACGTTGGTACTAAGAGCATAAGTTTTGTATTGATTTCTAAGCCTTCTCACAACTTTGTCTCCAGCTCCCCTGTAATTTAATTTGTCCATCTATTAACTTTGATTTAGAAAATGGTGTGGACTAAAAGCCCGGATGGACGCAGTAGCCCTCCATTTTTATTTACTCCGCATATTAGATTTGACTGAAGTCAAACTTTGTAATACTCTCAAACCTTTCCGATAATTGAAATTAAAATTCTTTATTTGTACACACTCTCACATGTTTCCGATAATTTGGCGCATGTGTGGTTGTTCACTTAAGGGAGGGTAGTGTACCACACATGAAGGACATGAAGTGCGACCAGGACGCGTGGGCGTGGATCGTTAGTTCATCGGAAGTAGTAGTACTAGTTTTCTTCACTGTACATTAAATAAAGAGTTTCGTTTCGTACTTACACAGTTTAAAACGATTGTTATGGAGAGAATAAGAAAACCACTCCACTATATATTAGTCGTATACACGAGAGTACTATATGGACGCAGCTTCATTGACTTAGTGCACCTACCTTTGGGTTTATGACAGGTGGGCGCAAAATGTGGCTGGCTCACCTGTCATACAGCCAAAAGCAGGTGCAATGAAGGCACCGGAGCTCACTCCGTACTACAGTAGTATATATATAAGCGGGAGCCTCATCGCTTGTTCGCTAGGGTTCGCACTCTCCACACGCTCGCCGCACTAAATATATGTTACACGCTGGAGGCTCAGCGTTCATTTGCTAGGGTTTGCTATATTCACAGTCTCTCACCCCCTCTTCACCAGGTCTAAACAAGACTGCGTTGGCCTCTTGCCTCTCTCTCCCCCCTCACAACTGGTGAAGGAGGCGTCCGTATCCCGTCGCACCAAGAAGGGGAGGAGGTGCAACGTTCACTCTATCGCCTTCGGCGAGGGAGGCAATCCACTACCGGCTGCGCTGTTCTCTTTCACCTAGCGCCTGTGCGGGAGGGCCACCGACCCCTTCTTCCTCGCTGCCGTACGTAGTGTGGGCAGATCCAGCCTCCCACCGCACGCCTTGCCACATCCCAATGACCCTAAGTTATAAGTTTCTTTGAAACCGTCGTTGCTCTAGCTGCATGTGGATCTTTTTCGATCTGTAGTCGAATCTAGGGCTTGGTTCAAAGAGGAAAGAAGGGTGCGGTGGGCTGGAGCAAGAATCTAGGACGTGGTTCAATGAGGAAAGGAGGGGCGGAAAGTAGTATAGACTGGCTATCCAGCCGCTTTGTAGGTCGAAAAGGGAAAAAGGGGGTAACCCAGTACACACATCTATAAGGAACCGATCTCTTTGTTGAAAAGGGAAAGAAACTGGGGGGTCGGGTAGTTTGTGCAGGACTAGATTTTCTGCCCTCACATAGGAAAAAGGTTCAAAGAGAAGAAATATGGGACCAACGCATATATGCTGCTTGGCTACATACTTTGCATCACCCATTTATATGTGTGGACGCACATGGTGCTGGCATGTCCCATACAGCTATTTTGCTGTTGTTAATCTAAGAATGCCGCCGGAAAATTGAAGCAATGCCACTATTAAAAGTAAATTACATTTTTAACGAATGTTGTTTCAAGAGAATGTCTCTGTTAATATGAACCAATGCAACTGTTTTAGAAATGCTACTATCCTACTTTGTTTTCCATCCAAGATAAGTTAGATGCTTCTTTCTATGACCGTTTGTTTCATCCTCCTTTATCAGCAAGTAATTGTTTCCTTTTTTGCCTCTCTTAAAGTAGGGGTATCTATTCAACTTGTTGCTATGGAGACATTTTGCTTCGCTAAGCGAAACACTTTGCTTGATTTCAGTGCAACTACACAAAACGAGATTGGATTTCATATTCTCTTTGGTAGATTCGTATTTTATAATGGCCGTCTCATTAAAGGTCAGTACAGGCCTTCATTGTAACGCCCCGGATACAACTTTCCATATTCGTAACTCCAACTCTTGCCTTTTCTGGAGATGCGATATGTTATTTTCCTTCGTGGTTGGGTTTGTGTCTTTTGTTTTGCATTTTGTTCTTGTCATGAATCTCATCTCATAGAATCATGTGCATCACATCATATGTTTTCATAAAACCCGTATCGGCTCGTAGTTGCCGCGTCACCCCGTGCTTTCGTTGACCGTTCCAGACCAATCGGGGTTTCGCTTCCCTCTTGACCGTGACCACGTAACCTCTCTTGCCAGCTCGCAACCCCTTTGCGCGTGTCCGAAGTTGTCCCGAACCCGACCGGCTCTGTCATGACCGATGGGTCCGGATCATCCCCCAACATCCCTAAAACATCTCCGTTTTCTTATTTGGGCCACCTAACCTATTTATTCTCGACCGCTCAATTTCGATCGGACGGACCAGATTAGTCCCTAATCTAATCCGCAGGCTATATAATCTAGTCCAACCCTAATCTTTAGGAGGCTTGTTCCATCAGTCTCATCCCCTCCGCCAGCCATCCACCCACTCGCCTCCCACCTTGGGATCCTCCCAGATCCATCCCGGGCCAACCACCGTCTCCCCTCGATCCATCCACCCAACCACACCACAGCCAGCCGCCTTGCGGCGCCCTTTCCCTCGAGCTCCAACGGGAACCGCGTCACCAGGACCCCGCGACCTCAAGCCCCTCGCGCCCGGAGCTCTCCTAGCCGTGCGCCTCCGCACGTTGTTCCCGAAGACCAGCAGCGCTCGCCAATCTCCATGCTCGTTTTGGTTTGGAAGAGGAGCTCCCAACCGTGCCTCCCGCTGGCGAGAGCCACCAGATCCAGCTGCCGACGAGCTCCAGCCAGGTCGCCCCGTCGCGCCCCCTCCTGGTTCTCCTTTCTCATCCCCGTGCCTCACCTCTCTCTTTCGCGAGTTTCTGCAGGAGCTGCAGCAACCGCCAGGACGCCTTCCCTGCACCCGAGCTCCCCCATCCCTGGTCGCGTCCTCGATGTGCGCACCGTCACCCGTTCGTCCCTGCTATATCCGCGAAGCCGCCCGTATGGATCCTTGTCGCCCCGAGCTCGTGCAAGCTATCGAGCCCTGCCGCCACGAGGAACGAGCTCCCCGCGCCCTGGATCTGGTCGATCCGAGCTTCCCCATGTCCGAGACCTCGCCGCCCACTTGCCCTGCTCGCCGGAGCTCTACTCCCGGTCATCGGCGCCCTGGTCGCCTCCTCTGCATCGCCTGCTTCCCCTGCAACGAACAAGGAGAGGTGTCGTCCCCGCGTTGACCGATCCCGCGCCAATCGCCAAGGCCCATGCACCCCTTCCAGCGCGCCCCAACTGGCCTCCTCCAGCCTCGCGCCCTCTTGGGCCTCCTACACCGACTGGGCCGAGCCCATGGGTGAGGCCCCCAGCCCCTCCAGTTTCGGCCATGCGTTTTTTCCCCTATTGCATTTTTTTTCTATTTTCTAGAGAAACTGCATATTTACAGATTGACCCCTGTTGATCATGCATTTAATATCTCACAAATCGTGCATCCAATTAAAATGTTGTAAACATGTAAAATGCTTAGAATTTTGTGTAGATTAATAATATGCCACTTTCATCCATGTTAAATATGTTTAAATTGCTGTTTGCATTAATTTGGATAAATGCCATGTTAAAATGATTTATTTCATAACTAAATAACCGTAGCTCCAAATTTAATAAACTTTATATGTAAATGGGGTGGAAAATGCCTAGTTTAACATGGTGCACTTTATTTTCCTGTTTAACAACCTTAAAATATGGTTTAGGGCAGAACAGTACCAAATTCAAAATGTGGACATGAGGATTTTTCCAGAATTGTTGGTTGTTGTTCCGGCCTCATTTAACTTGCCCAAATAGTTAGTTTTCTTATGTTTCTCCTGTTGCCATGTTTAATAACATTTAATATTGTTGGGTACATAACCGAGAGAGAACTAAATAATTGATGTGGTGTTTTGTCAATATGCAACTCGTTGCATATTGAGCTCCACTTAACTTGTAGTATTGTTTGTTGCACTTTGCCATGCCATGTCTCATTAAACCGGACATGCATCATACTTGTTTGTGCATCATGTCATGTTTATGCTTGTGCATTTACCATGTTGTTTGTTTCTTTCTGGTGTTGCTTCTTAGTTCCGGTAATGTTGCGATTGTGAGGATTCGTTCGACTACTCCCGTTCATCTTCTTCATGGACTCGTTCTTCTTCCTAGCGGGATTTCAGGCAAGATGACCGCTACCCTGGATCTCACTACTATCATTGCTATGCTAGTTGCTTCGTTCTATCGCTTTGCTGCGCTACCTATAACTTATTCTTCAAGCCTTCCCAAATTGCCATGAACCTCTAACCTTTGTCACCCTTCCTAGCAAACCATAGCTTGGCTATGTTACCGCTTGGCTCAGCCCTCTTATAGCCTTGCTAGTTGCAGGTGAAGTTGAAGATTGCTCCATGGTGGACACGATTATGTTGGGATATCACAATATCTCTTATCTTAATTACTACATCTATATACTTGGTAAAGGGTGGAAGACTCGGCCTTATGCCTGGTGTTTTGTTCCACTCTTGCCGCCCTAGTTTCTGTCATACCGGTGTTACGTTCCCGGATTTTGCGTTCCTTACGCGGTTGGGTGATTTATGGGACCTCCTTGACAGTTCGCTTTGAATAAAACTCCTCCAGCAAGGCACAACCTTGGTTTTACCATTTGCCTCACCTAGCCCTTTTTTCCCTTGGGTTTCCGGAGCTCGAGGGTCATCTTTATTTACCCCCCCGGGCCAGTGCTCATCGTGAGTGTTGGTCCAACCTGTCAACCGCCGGTGGCCACCAGGGGCAATTCTGGGCTGGCCTACCGGAAGTTTGGACAATCCGGTGTGCCCTGAGAACAAGATATGTGCAGCTCCTATCAGGATTTGTCGGCACATTCGGGCGGCTTTGCTGGTCTTGTTTTACCATTGTCGAAATGTCTTGTAAACCGGGATTCCGAGTCCGATCGGGTCTTCCTGGGAGAAGGTATATCCTTCGTTGATCGCGAGAGCTTATCATGGGCTAAGTTGGGACACCCCTGCAGGGTTTAAACTTTCGAAAGCCGTGCCCGCGGTTATGGGCAGATGGGAATTTTTTAATGTCCGGTTGTAGATAACTTGACACCAGATACGAATTAAAACGCATCAACCGCATGTGTAGCCATGATGGTGTCTTTTCGGTGGAGTCCGAGAAGTGAACACGGTTTTGGGGTTATGTTTGACGTAAGTAGGATTCAGGATAACTTCTTGATCATTGCTAGCTTCATGACCATTCCGTTGCTTATCTTCTCGCTCTTATTTGTGTATGTTAGCCACCATATATGCTTAGTCGCTGCTGCAACCTCTCCACTTTACCCCTTCCTTACCCTTTAAGCTTTGCTTGTCTTGATACCCATGGTAATGGGATTGCTGAGTCCTCGTGGCTCATAGATTACTACAACAACAGTTGCAGGTACAAGTTATGCGATGATCTTGACGCGAGAGCGATGTATCTTGTTTTGGAGTTCTTCTTCTGCTTCTTCTTCGATCAGGGGATAGGTTCCAGGTCAGCAGCCTGGGCTAGCAGGGTGCATGTCGTTTGAGCTTCTGTTTGTGTTTCATCCGTAGTCGGATGTTGATCTTATGTATGATGTATTGATGTATTCATGTGGCATTGTATGCCTCTTGTATGTATCCCCATCTATTATGTAATGTTGATGTAATGATATCCACCTTGTGAAAGCGTTTCAATATGCGGTTCTATCCTTGGTGGGACCTTCGAGTCTCTTTAGGATAGTATCGCATATTGGGTGTGACAAGTTGGTATCAGAGCCTCGACTGACCATAGGAGCCCCCTTGATTGTTGGCCGTTGTTGAGTCTAGAAGAAAACTATTTTGAGTCTTAGGATTATATATATTGGAGAGTAGGAATTCTTTTTACTCCTCAGCCCCTTCGTCACTCTGGTGAGGTCTCCTGACGTAGATGTTTTGTCTTTCCTCTCCTCAATTTTTCACAATTTATTTTAGGATCACGCGGGTATCTTGGGATCGTTCCGATATTCTTATGATGAGAACATTGTTCTTGGTGCCTCCTGTCTTTTATGTGGCAGTGACCCTGGGAGTTGAGCTCCGAGGTGTTGTCATCACAATTTTATCGTTGCAGTTCTGGAATACCTGAGTTTTGCCGACATCGAAAATCTCTTTTATGCAGTTGTTGGTGAGATAACCTCGACGCCACCCTGTACTGGGGCGGGAGTTCGGGAGTATTGCCATAACTCGTATAACGGATGCTTTTCGAAGGTTGAGGTACACGATTTCCGGATTTTTCTTGGTTATGTGTTGACGGATGGATACAACTGGATGTAGGGATTGTTAGTTTGGGTGAGATATATATTGCTTCCCCTGTATCCCCAACACCAGATTGCATAACCAGAAAGTTTCGGGAGTTTTTATAGGTGGGAATTCAAGTACCTCATAGGATATCTTTCCAACAGACACATGATACGATATGGGATCTATCATATGTTTGTTCCGCCTTATTCTGCAAGCCAAATCCTTTGTTTTGTTTTATTTGTGGTATTCGAGTTGCTTCGATGTCAAGTGTTGAATCCATACCTTCCTTAAATGATGTTCTCGTATTTCTATGGGAGTGCTAATCCTTCTTGACCATCGAGATTGTCATGTCAATTCTTTTTCAACCGGCATGCTTCTCTTCAAGTGGATCCGATCATTTCAACAGTCACAAGATCACCCCTCAGTTTTCCCAACGTTGTTTGTTTCATTCCATCCCCAAGTTGCCTTTGTTTTCCCGCCCTCCCACCCTTTTCTTCAAGTACTCGTATATTTTAATCAAGTATCCATTTATTCATGTGAAGTCTCTTCACTCGTTTCAATCAATGTTTTGATCCGGTGATTTCCCATGAAGATGCTCAACAGTTTCAAGTTCATCATCCTTCATTGTTGTTTCTTCTCCGGTGGATCCAATTCAAGCTTTCGATATTCATCATATTCCTTTCCTCGTTTCTAATGCTTTCTCATGCCGATGCACCTCTTAATCATTCACTTCTTCCTATTCATTTGTCCTAGAGTGCTGAAGATATTTCACAAGACTTATGTTTCCATTCTAAATCCATTCAAGATATCTCGAGATTGTTATCTCATTCAAGCCATTTAATTCTACTGGTGCAATCTTTATTTCAAGCAATCCTTCAACGATGTTTCTTTCGAGTGGGCCCTAACCCACAGGTCTTTTCCCAGGATCTTATCTAACTCTTCTAATTTATCCGGAGCGATTTCCAAAAGTCTTTCAAAGTTTGACGTAAGAATGAATTTTCATCAGTCATATCCCTTCTCCAAGATCGTTTTCAAAATATTTTGATCGTTGCTTCATCATTTGTATTCTTCTTTGATCCGAAGTGCCTCAACAGTTTTGGTGGTTCTCATCATCATTCTCAACATGTGAAGACCGAAGAAGTCTTTCCTCTAAATCTTGGTCCATTCTCTTGAAGATTCATGGTTCTAGCTTCATGCCATCCTCATAATTGTTTTCGATTGTGAGAATTCTTTTCACCCATCCGAAGCATTTCATGAGTTGTTTCCATTTCTTTCCTCCGAAGCCATCATGTCATAATTTTTCATTCTCAGCTTTTAGCTCTTCTTCTCCATATTCTACCGGTGCATCGTTCAAATACCCTCTAATCAGTTCACGATCTCTTCGTTCTCATGTATTTAAATCCCCTCAAGTATCTTCATTCGTTTTCCAATTCTTCCCGGTGAATTGTGCCTTTTCTACTTTTATTTTCAATTTTTACGGTGGTTCGTTCAAGATTTCACTTCCTTTGTTACCATATCAATTCATTCGTTATTTCCAAATCCCACCGGTGGTCCCATCAATACCTTCTAAAGTTTGCGCTATATATCTATCTTAATGCTTTTTACAAGAATAAGTAGTATGCCAAATCCGTTGCTTGCCATCAATCTAAATTGGTGAAGGATAAGCATAATGTAATGCTTATTCTTGTTTCATCCAAGTGTTTAATTCCTTATTCCGAAGGTTCAACAAAAATTTTGATCTCATTTGTTCATCTTTCTTTCCGGAGTTCCAAGTTTTCTCGGTTATATCATCGTGAAGCTCCATCTAAATCATTGCAAGGCTTCACCTTGTGTTTTCAACTTCTATTTCTTTCTATCATCCTTTTATGACCTGAGTTCTTCATGGAGGATCTACATGGTGGTTCGTCAAGGATTCCTTTCATTCTCGATTTGTTTTTCAAGATTTCTCTCGAAGTTATGACCCGCCAAGCTATACTCAAAATTAAACATGGTGTTCAACACATGTCTTGTTTTGAGGAGTTCAAGTATTCTTCATCTTGCATTCCAAAGTGCAATTCTTTCTACCTTATCTTTTGAGGTGGTGTTATGTCACTCTTGACAATTTCCATTCATGTTTCTCGATTCACATGTTGTCAAGAATGAGGTATTTTAAACCCATCATTTTCTTCCTTGGAGTTATCTTGGTAAAAATTTCACCTAAAAGCCTTCCCGAAGGAATGTTGCTAATTGTGGTGCTTATCAATAACCCAAGTTCTCCAATGATCCTCTTGGTGAAAGAAGTTTCTCTTATCTTCATTGATCTCAACCAATCAATTGTTTCTAGTAGTGGCGGGTTGTCACCTCATCATTTTGAGATGTTTGCCATAAGCCCATAATAAGCTTGTGCCTTTCGTTGTTGATTTTCCAACAACTCCGTTAAATCCTACTTGGCAAGGGTGCTTTCCAAGTTCTCTTGTGGCAAAAGTTGTCATTTTCTTCTCCGTCCCTTTTATCCCAACAATCTAGCTTCTATTCTTTCGTTCCGGAGGCATTGTGATGTTGCACTTCACTAATCATCTTGTATTGTCAGGATCATGTTGTTTTCCTTGCTAATCCATTTAACAGGAGTGTTATGTCCTCTCTTCAATTTCTTTTCTTCTTATCAGGTCTTGCATCTCTTTTCAACCGGAGTGCTGTCCGATTTTGTTCTTCCTTGTTCTTTGTGTATCTCGTTTCAACCAGAGTTGTTCCAATTCCTACTTGTCCTTTGTACTTGTCATTCATAGCTTTGCAACCTTCAAGGTTCTCGAATGTTCCTTGTTACTCTTTTCTAACGGAGTGTTTTCAACTTTGCTCATCTTCGTTGTTTTTCTTTCTTTCATTTTGCTCAACATCTCAAGGTTCGTGGTTTCACTCGTTTGCCAAAGAAGCAACTAGTTTTACCTCTTCTCTTCCTCTTCCGTTTTCTCTCCGGTGCCATCCTAGATGTCGGGACAAGATCCTCTCGTAGTGGTGGAGTGTTGTAATGCCCCGGATACAACTTTCCATATTCATAACTCCAACTCTTGCCTTTTCCGGAGATGCGATATGTTATTTTCCTTCGTGGTTGGGTTTGTGTCTTTTGTTTTGCATTTTGTTCTTGTCATGCATCTCATCTCATAGCATCATGTGCATCGCATCATATGTTTTCATAAAACCCGTATCGGCTCATAGTTGCCGTGTCACCCCGTACTTTCGTTGACCGTTCCAGACCAATCGGGGTTTCGCTTCCCTCTTGACCGTGACCACGTAACCTCTCTTGCCAGCTCGCAACCCCTTTGCGCGTGTCTGAAGTTGTCCCGAACCCGACCCACTCTGTCATGACCGATGGGTCCGGATCATCCCCCAACATCCCTAAAACATCTCTGTTTTCTTATTTGGTCCACCTAACCTATTTATTCTCGACCGCTCAATTTCGATAGGACGGACCAGATTAGTCCCTAATCTAATCCGCAGGCTATATATAATCTAGTCCAACCCTAATCTTTAGGAGGCTTGTCCCATCAGTCTCGTCCCAGCCGCCAGCCATCCACCCACTCGCCTCCCACCTTGGGATCCTCCCAGATCCATCCCGGGCCAACCACCGTCTCCCCTCGATCCATCCACCCAACCACACCGCAGCCAGCCGCCTTGCGGCTCCCTCTCCCTCGAGCTCCAACAGGAACCGCGTCACCAGGACCCCGCGACCTCAAGCCCCTCGTGCCCGGAGCTCTCCTAGCCGTGCGCCTCCGCACGTTCTTCCCGAAGACCAGCAACGCTCGCCAACCTCCATGCTCGTTTTGGTTTGGGAGAGGAGCTCCCAACCGTGCCTCCCGCTGGCGAGAGCCACCAGATCCAGCCGCCGACGAGCTCCAGCCAGGTCGCCCCGTCGCGCCCCCTCCTGGTTCTCCTTTCTCATCCCTGTGCCTCACCTCTCTCTTTCACGAGTTTCTACAGGAGCTGCAGCAACCGCCAGGACGCCTTCCCTGCACCCGAGCTCCCCCATCCCTGGTCGCGTCCTCGATGTGCGTGCCGTCACCCGTTCGTCCCCGCTGTATACGCGAAGCCACCCGTACGGATCCTTGTCGCCCCGAGCCCGTGCAAGCTATCGAGCCCCGCCGCCACAAGGAACGAGCTCCCCGCGCCCTGGATCTGGTCGATCCGAGGTTCCCCATGTCCGAGACCTCGCCGCCCACTTGCCCCGCTCGCCGGAGCTCTACTCCTGGTCATCGGCGCCCTGCTCGCCTCCTCTGCATCGCCTGCTTCCCCTGCAACGAACGAGGAGAGGTGTCGTCCCCGCGTTAACCGATCCCGCGCCAATCGCCAAGGCCCATGCACCCCTTCCAGCGTGCCCCAACTGGCCTCCTCCAGCCTCGCGCCCTCTTGGGCCTCCTACACCGACTGGGCCGAGCCCATGGGCGAGGCCCCCAGCCCCTCCAGATTCGGCCATGCGTTTTTTTCCCTGTTGCGTTTTTTTCTATTTTCCAGAGAAACTGCATATTTACAGATTGACCCTTGTTAATCGTGCATTTAATATCTCACAAACCGTGCATCGGATTAAAATGTTGTAAACATGTAAAATGCTTAGAATTTTGTGTAGATTAATAATATGCCACTTTCATCCATGTTAAATATGTTTAAATTGCTGTTTGCATTAATTTGGATAAATGCCATGTTAAAATGATTTATTTCATAACTAAATAACCGTAGCTCCAAATTTAATAAACTTTATATGTAAATGGGGTGGAAAATGCCTAGTTTAACATGGTGCACTTTATTTTCCTGTTTAACAACCTTAAAATATGGTTTAGGGCAGAACAGTACCAAATTCAAAATGTGGACATGAGGATTTTTCCAGAATTGTTGGTTGTTGTTCCGGCCTCATTTAACTTGCCCAAATAGTTAGTTTTCTTATGTTTCTCCTGTTGCCATGTTTAATAACATTTAATATTGTTGGGTACATAACCGAGAGAGAACTAAATAATTGATGTGGTGTTTTGTCAATATGCAACTCGTTGCATATTGAGCTCCACTTAACTTGTAGTATTGTTTGTTGCACTTTGCCATGCCATGTCTCATTATACCGGACATGCATCATACTTGTTTGTGCATCATGTCATGTTTATGCTTGTTCATTTACCATGTTGTTTGTTTCTTTCCGGTGTTGCTTCTTAGTTCCGGTAATGTTGCGATTGTGAGGATTCGTTCGACTACTCCCGTTCATCTTCATGGACTCGTTCTTCTTCCTAGCGGGATTTCAGGCAAGATGACCGGTACCCTGGATCTCACTACTATCATTGCTATGCTAGTTGCTTCATTCTATCGCTTTGCTGCGCTACCTATCACTTATTCTTCAAGCTTCCCAAATTGCCATGAACCTCTAACCTTTGTCACCCTTCCTAGCAAACCATTGCTTGGCTATGTTACCGCTTTGCTCAGCACTCTTATAGCGTTGCTAGTTACAGGTGAAGTTGAAGATTGCTCCATGGTGGACAGGATTATGTTGGGATATCACAATATCTCTTATCTTAATTAATGCATATATATACTTGGTAAAGGGTGGAAGACTCGGCCTTATGCCTGGTGTTTTGTTCCACTCTTGCCGCCCTAGTTTCCATCACACCGGTGTTATGTTCATGGATTTTGCGTTCCTTACGCGGTTGGGTGATTTATGGGACCCCCTTGACAGTTCGCTTTGAATAAAACTCCTCCAGCAAGGCCCAACCTTGGTTTTACCATTTGCCTCACCTAGCCCTTATTTCCCTTGGGTTTCCGGAGCCCGAGGGTCATCTTTATTTACCCCCCCGGGCCAGTGCTCGTCGTGAGTGTTGGTCCAACCTGTCAACCGCCGGTGGCCACCAGGGGCAACTCTGGGCTGGCCTACCGGAAGTTTGGACAATCCGGTTTGCCCTGAGAACGAGATATGTGCAGCTCCTATCAGGATTTGTCAGCACATTCGGGCGGCTTTGCTGGTCTTGTTTTACCATTATCGAAATGTCTTGTAAACCGGGATTCCGAGTCTGATCAGGTCTTCCTGGGAGAAGGTATATCCTTCGTTGATTGCGAGAGCTTATCATGGGCTAAGTTGGGACACCCCTGTAGGGTTTAAACTTTCGAAAGCCGTGCCCGCGGTTATGGGCAGATGGGAATTTGTTAATGTCCGGTTGTAGATAACTTGACACCAGATACGAATTAAAATGCATCAACCGCGTGTGTAGCCGTTATGGTCTCTTTTCGGCGGAGTCCGGGAAGTGAACACGGTTTTTGGGTTATGTTTGACGTAAGTAGGATTTCAGGATCACTTCTTGATCATTGCTAGCTTCACGACCGTTCCGTTGCTTCTCTTCTCGCTCTTATTTGTGTATGTTAGCCACCATATATGCTTAGTCGCTGCTGCAACCTCTCCACTTTACCCCTTCCTTACCCTTTAAGCTTTGCTAGTCTTGATACCCATGGTAATGGGATTGTTGAGTCCTCGTGGCTCACAGATTACTACAACAACAGTTGCAGGTACAGGTTATGCGATGATCTTGACGCGAGAGCGATGTATGTTGTTTTGGAGTTCTTCTTCTGCTTCTTCTTTGATCAGGGGATAGGTTCCAGGTCGGCAGCCTGGGCTAGCAGGGTGGATGTCGTTTGAGCTTCTGTTTGTGTTTCATCCGTAGTCGGATGTTGATCTTATGTATGATGTATTGATGTATTCATGTGGCATTGTATGCCTCTTGTATGTATCCCCATCTATTATGTAATGTTGATGTAATGATATCCACCTTGCAAAAGCGTTTCAATATGCGGTTCTATCCTTGGTGGGACCTTCGAGTCTCTTTAGGATAGTATCGCATATTGGGCGTGACATTCATCCACATGATTGTGCAGTGTGCTTTGAGATGCTGTGCTCTTTGTATTGGTACTGTTTTAAATAAATGTTGAATTGAAGCTATTGTATTGCTGTCTTTTCCCATTAAGTAGTGAACAAAAATGGAACAAAAATGGGACCACCCCCTTTATAAGCCAGTAATTGATGCCACTCTCAGAATTAACTATTGAATCTTATTTCAAAACTGCAACACTTGTTAGGGATTGGCGGGATTACCATTTTTGTGGCTGCATGTTTCATTCTCCTTTATTAGCCAGTAATTGATTCCTTTTTTGCCTCTGTTTAAACATGGATATCTATTCAACTTGTTGCTATTGCGACATTTTTCTTCGCTACACGAAACACTTTGCTTGATTTCAGTGCAACTGCACAAAACAAGATTGGATTTCCTATTCTTGTTGGCAGATTCGTATTTTATCCTGGTCTTCTCATGAAAGGTCAGTACATGCCTTCATCCACATGATTTTGCAGTGTGCTTTGAGATGTTGTGCTACTTGTATTGGTGCTGTTTTAAATAAATGTCGAATTGAAGTTATTGTATTGCTGTATTTTCCCATTAAGTAGTGAACAAAAATGGGACCAACCCAGACATGATGCTTGTTGCTTTGTTACAACAAACTCTGCATCACCCCCTTTATAAGTAGATGGAAGCACATATTGTTGTTGCGCCCACTCTCCCCTGGAACTGTTTATGCTTTTCATTAATCTAATGCCGCTGGTAAAATTAAGCAATGCCACTCTCAGAATTAATTAACTACTGAATCTTAGTTCAAAACTGCAACACTTGTTAGGAATGTACTGTCCTGCTTTGTAGTTCTTTCTACATGTTTAACCAAGGTATTGTTAAGATAATGTCTCTGTTAAAATGAATCAGTTGCATTGTTTTAGGAATGGTACTTTTCTGCTTTGTTGTTCTTTATACATGTTGAAACAAAGCATTGTTAAGATAATGTCTCAGTCAATATGAATGAATCCCACTGATGGGGAATTGCTACTCTCCTGCTTTGTTTCCCATTAAGATAAAGTAGATCAGTAGATGCTTTTCTTCTGGGAGTACAAGTCATCAACCATTATTTCTCAGTAATTGTTTCCCTTATACCTATTGTTGCTTACAGGGATATCAAAATTAAAGCTCGATTTTATTCCGACTTCGATTTTAGTTGAACTGCACAAAAGGATCCAATGTGTCCAAGCCAAACTGCTGCATTACTGGGTCCAGTTGGTCGTTCCACTTTGCAGAAAGAACCAGTCACTGTTTGCGCTACATTACAGAAGGAATGACCGAGAATCTTTATAGAGTATTATTAGACACTGGTGACATGACTAGTCTGCAGAGACCACTGGCAATTTAAGAAGCTATGACAGGACTCCACGATCATAGGCATTACATATTTTGAATGGGAAAAGCTTGTCAAAGTTTAATCATTGATGTTAGCAAGATGTTAGTTTAATATATTGGAATAGGAAAACCTTGTCAAAATTTGCTCATTGATGTTAGCTAGAAGACATGCATTTGATATTTTTGAGTGGGACGCCCTTGCTGTGAGCAGCGTCAAGTGTTTTTTCCTATTCCTGTGTTCAGTTTAGAAGTAAATAGTTACTCTGCTGAGATATTCCTGTGTTAAGAGTTTGTTCTGAATATTGTCTATGTAATGCCAGGCCTTGTGTTTGATTGCAAAGTTGAGCTTGGAATGTTGTGGCATGCGGCATCATGAGCTGTTCACCGTGCCTCCTAAGAATAATGCTTTGTATTGTTTTGCATGTCGAT
Organism: Triticum timopheevii; assembly: GCA_963921465.1. Classification (NCBI taxonomy): domain Eukaryota; kingdom Viridiplantae; phylum Streptophyta; class Magnoliopsida; order Poales; family Poaceae; genus Triticum; species Triticum timopheevii. Next base: position 498,522,439 of record OY997266.1, on the reverse strand, counting down.
TTAATGCCAGTGATTTGCTTGTTAAGAAGATCATCCTCTTCTGTTGTTTCCGTGCTTAAGAAGTTCATCGTATGATGTTTCATTCATAGCCTATATGACAAGTTGGGTAGGTTAGACTTGAAACCATATGATCTTCCGACCAACTCATGATATTAGGCCATGATTGGATTGTCGTTTTCCAACCAAAACCGCTTGTAAAACTGACACTTGTAAATTAAAGCAGATGGTCTCGGGCGAAGGCGCTTGGTTGGTCGATTTTGACTAGTAAAATATCGGAAGTACTTCACACACGATAAAAACGCTGAACAACACTCAGACGATTGCTAATCCAGCCGTTAGCTGCTGTTTCAGCCTTGCCTATGGGTGGCATGATACGCACGTCGTGCATGTATCGTCTGGTAATGTCGTCCATATAGCGGTGCTCGTAAAATATACATTGGTCTATCAAATTACACACGTAACCCGCTGGTTTTACTTACAGACCTTGGGCCCTCGGTTTCATTACGCCTGTATTTTACGTGTTGTTTCCGATGACGAGTAAATTGCACTTGTGTATGTTAATACATGTTTGAAATAAATGAGAGCTCCCAAGCGCGGCCTTACCGTTTTATGCCGTCTCAGTTTCTCGAAGGTGCTCATAGGTGTCCGATGATCCTAGCTTCCTGAATGAGCAGCGGGCGCTGTATCAGACCATCCGTAGGGCCCGCGAGGCCCTCTCCGTTGTCCTTCGAGTTGTTGCGCTCACCGTGGCGCCGAGCATTGTTAACATTGTCAACGAACATGAGGATTCAGGAGATGACTTTATTTTGACTGGATGACACTAGGGACCACTAGGGCCATAGCCGTACGTACGCAAGTGCCTCCTTATTATGTACAACTATATTTTTTTTGCTTTCTCCTGGTTTCCTGACATCACGGTCCCACACCATTGTCTACATATGTAGTCAATATAAACGAGAGAATTGCACAAGGTGCGTCTGACAGTTGGGACCAAGCTCGAGCAGTATTTGTGTTTTTGAGGCATGAGCACTGCAGAGTTTTTCTTGGCGATGATTTCGTTGTTCTTCAGAGGAGAGCAGGGTATTAACTGGGCGGACTGTGGCCCGTCTAGCCCAGGCCAGATATCCAGCCCAGATACTAATTTTTTCCAGATGAAATGGCTAGCCCAGCTATACGTCTTTTTGAGGAATACCCAGGCAAGGTCAACTTGTTATTCTCTGCCCCGCTGGGCTGCAAATCTTTCCTAGGAGGGATGCATTAGGCTTAACAGGAAAATGGGCTTTAAAAATAATAAATGGGATGTAATTATAAAAACTGGGCACTAACTATAAAAAAATGCAACAAACACGAAATTAGTTTATAAAATATTATTTATGGATTTTGAAAATCTTAAATTTTGATTGTTGCACGCGCAATGTTTCGTTGGATTTTTATGTAATACAAATTTATATTTAATCTGACTAGAAATTTCGGGATAAAAATATTTCGGATCCCATCAAAATGTGGGAAATTTTATTGAATTCTGTCTTCAACAGTTGGTTGAAATTATTAATCGTTGTCCTAGCTAGAAAATGGGCTATACTTTCAACAAACTATAAATGGGCTGTTCTAAATTCCATTAGAATTCAAGAATGGGCTATACATTCTTACAAAACGCAAATGGGCTATAAGTTCTCTGCCACACACTTGTGGGCCTACAAAGTGACGCGTCCCCTAAAAAAATAAGTTGACGTGTATGCAAGGCTTTGTCAACTTATTATAGTCAACACATGGTTCTAGCAGCAGTGGCCGTTGGATGTCTATCCAACGGATGTCGTGCTTCTTCTTCAATCTCGGATATTCTTAGCTTCGGCCGCCCAAAAAATGATTCCTCCCCCTGACATCTGGGGCGCACCTTTTGGAGGCTGACCCGTGGGCCTACTAAGTTGGAGCATACCAAGGGCTTTGTCAACTTAGTCAATAATAAACGATTCTAGCTTGAGTGACCGTACGATGTCCATCCAGCGACCGTAGTGCTTCTTCAACCTCTGGTCTTCTTGGTCCAGCCGCCCAAAGCAGCGCCGGTCGTGCCGCCTGCTCCTGCCTCCCGTGGCCGGCTGTGCTGCCGCGGAGGCCTCACCACCCCCATTCTACTCCCACCACTGGCCAGGCCATCCCTCCACTCACCCACACCCCTTGTTATTCTGCGGCGATGGCAGCCTCACACCGCAGCCGAACCAGTGAACCCTCGTACTCCTCTCTGCAGGGGCTTCCACTTCTGCGTCTTCCCCGGCTCCGCGTCGTCCCCTTCCTAGGCCTCGCCGTCGTCCACCTCCCTGGTGCTCTCGGCGCGGCGTGGTCAACGTGGTCAATGACTGACTTCCATCGGAAGAGTACTATACGTGGAGAGGCTGACAGCTGGGTCCACGGCGGCCGCAAGGAAGTGCCTCCTTATTACGCGCAAAATATTTATTCCTCCACCTGACAGCAGGCACCCACCAGGCGGGCCACCTTATTTCACAAAAAAAGTTTCCCCCCTGACTGCTAGGACCCACTGGACAGGCCATCGTATTTCGCGAAAAAAACGTTCCCCCCGCTGTCAGCTCGGACCCACCGGAAGTGCCTCCTTATTACGCACAAAAAAATGAATACTCCCCCTGCTAGCTGGGACCCACCTTGGTGGGAGGCAGACTTGTGGGCCTTCTAAGTTGACGGGGCGGAGGGCTTTGTCAACTTAGTCAATATGAACGATTCTAGCTCTAGTGACTGTACGATGTCCATCCAACGGCCATAGTGCTTCTTCAGCCTCTGGTCTTCTTGCTCCACCCGCCCAAAGCAGCGCCGGTCGTGCCGCCTGCTCCTGCCTCCCGTGGCAGGCTGTGCTGCCGCGGAGGCCTCACCGCCCCCTACTATTCCCACCGCTGGCCAGGCCCTGCGGCGATGGCAGCCGCACACCGCAGCCAAACAAGTGAACCCTCATACTCCTCTCCGCATGGGCATCCACTGCCGCGTCTTCACCGGCTCCGCGTTGTCCCCTTCCTAGGCCTCGCCGTCGTCCACCGCCCTGGTTCTCTCGGCGCGGTGTGGTCAACGTGGTCAAGGAACGACTTCCATCGGATGTGGACTGTACGTGGAGAGGCTGACAGCTGGGTCCATGGCCGCAGCAAGGAAGTGCCTCCTTATTACGCGGAAAATAATGATTCCTCCACCTGACAGCAGGGACCCACCGGACGGGCCACCGTATTTCGTGAAAAAAATGTTTCCCCCAGACTGCTAGGACCCACGAGCTACATCTTCGCACGCAAGGAAGTGCATCCGGGCAAAAAAAAAAATAATTCGCCCCCCTGACTGCTGGGACCCACCAGCTACATCTTCGCATGCAAGGAAGTGCCTAACAGTCGGGACCCACCTGGTCGAAGCGTACGTAGCGTTGTCATTCTGGTCGCGAACGTGTAGGTACATATATACTGGTCGATGTAGAGGCATGCGTGTGTCGTAGTAGAGGCGCGCAAGTAGCATGTACACGTACGTATAGCGCCCAGGGTGCAAGAAAGAAAATACGGCCACGTATGTGCACATATGGGCGGGGTCTCGAACGGCTACTCGCGCATATATACGTACGGCCAGGGCTCGTGTACATTGGCTGGGTCGGAATGGAAACAACGTTGTCGTTGTGTTCATGGGGAGCCAACCGGCTAGGTCAGAACGGAATGCGTGGTCGTGTTCATCGGGAGGGCCTGGACGGAACATGCGATGGAAACGAGGCCTGGCGTACCGCAGAACGGAGGAAACAACCTTGTGTTCGACCGGCCACGTTCGAAACAGGATCCTGTTCAACGGGAGGGGTCTGGCGTAATGCAAAACGGAGGAAACGGACCTCCTACGGTTGAAACGGGGGTCCTGTTGATCGGGAGGGGTCTAGCGTACCGCAAAACGGATGAAACGGACCTCCTAGAGTCGAAACGGGGGTCCTGATGATCGGGAGGGGTATGGCGTACCGCAAAACGGACGAAACAGACTTGTGTTGGAGCGCTACGGTCTAAACGGGGGTCCTGTTCATCGGGAGGGGTGTGGCATACCGCAAAACGGAACTCCACGGGATATTATTCATCTCCACCGTCGACCTCCTCCAGCCTCCACAGGCTACCGTCGACCTCCTCCAGCCTCCACGGGCTCCTGTTCATCCAGCCTCCACCGTGCGCTACTCCACCGGCTACTGTTCAACCACCCCTCCATGGGCACCCCTCCACCGTCTACTATTCATCCAGCCCTCCACACCATAGGGTCCTGTTCATCCACCCCTCCACGGGCACCCCTCCACTGTCTACTGTTCATCCAGCCCTCGACACCACGGGGTCCAGTTCATCCACCCCTCCACGGGTACCCCTCCACCGTGTACTGTTCATCCAGCCCTCCACACCACGGGGTCCTGTTCATCCACAGGCAACGCAACCGCTCACTGTTCATCCAACCCCCCCCCCCCCGCAACACTCACTGTTCATCCAATCGATCGGCTTCAGTTAGCAGCAGTAGTGAAGGAATCGCTTGATCAGGTTCAGTTAACAGCCATCGATCGATCGCTCGGGTTCAGTAACATGTAGCCTGCAGTGCAATCGCTCGGGTTCAGTAACACGTAGCCTGCAGTGCAATCGCTCGGGTTCAGTTAGAGCCAACGCCTCGCACACACGCGCGTACGTGTACAAGAGAAACGCACATCGCTCGGCCCCCGACCTCCCACCGTAACCGGGAACTCCCCGAAATTTTCCTCGCCCTCGCTTCTACCACGGTTTTTTCCGTCATGGACGTCCCAAAGAATGTCATGCAGCTGCGTCTCCGGCCCGCCCAGGACGAAAAGCCAATTTTCTGTCATGATTTTTTGTCATAGAAGTAGGAGCCCACCACATCTATGATGATACCGGGTTTTGTCACAATTATCGTCATAGAAGTGTAGCCCCCAAGGGCCGGCTCAGTAAGATATTACTGAGCTGGGACTTTGCATATAGTTCATTGATAATAACATCATATAATGTAATCTCCACCATGGGGTTTGAACCCACGTCCATAAGGTTAAGAGCTTTGAGCTCTACCAACTGAGTAGTGGATCTTTCAATGTAATCAACTGAGGCTTGTGTACCTTGAATTTTTGACGGAGCAATTGGTAGCCCCCAAGGGCCGGCTCATTTAAAATGTGATGAGTCGGGTCTTTCAATAAGTTGAGCAAAAAATGACTCTACATTAGCCCCCCAAGTGCCATGGTGCATGCTGGCAGCGACATGGGACTTGCATATTTGATATAATCCCAATCTGAATAATATAGCCCCCAAGTGCCGGGTCGTAAGCCTGCAGCAACTCGGGACTATTCCTTCCATTGTAGAATAAATCATATCCATTGATAAAAATAATAGCCGTTGCGCTAAAGCGATTTTGAAAACCTCAATCATAGCACTGCTTATTGATAATCACAATAGAAATCCAGCCATGTTGGCTATTCGAGATTTGAATAATATAATCCGGTATGAAAACCTCAATCATTCAATATCATCATGAAAATCCAGCCAGTTTTGGCTATTAAAGATTTGAATACCTCATCGGTTGACAAGTAAATCCGGAATTTAAATACTCGGCGGCTCTTCGCCGATGGCGATTTAATACGCCTCCATTGTAAACCGGAATTTTTATAACCCGGCGGCTTATAGCCTTTGAGAAAAATCCAGAACGGATCATCATTTTGAAGCATCAATTTTGGTAATGATCTTGAACTTAATCATTTATATGCCATATTTCTGCAAGTCCTGCAAAGAGTTTAAACAACATATGCCCTGGCGACTTATTGTCAAAAACCAGGGCGAGTAACCACCCAAATGTAGTCTTATCCTGCACAGAAGTAGATCACAAGAACCCTTAGCGGTTTACCGCATGGCGGGTCATAATACCTCACATATAACCACTGTGATATTGAATTTGTTCTGCCGGTTTACATGACCTGTGTAGTAAGGGTGATAACCCAATCCTTAGAAGCCAATGCTTCCATATAAATGATGGTTGTCATAAGCTGGCGACTTATAGTCAAAAGTCAAGCCGGGTTAATCATAAAATACTTATATATATTTGAGATATAATCCCCAAAAGGTCTCAAGTAAAGTAATTGTGGCTACAATAAACTTTACCAGAGATAGAATAAAACTTTTTGAGGCTTATGATTCGGATACGATCAGTAAACCGTCCCAAAAGGGTTAAGCTAAGATTCGAATACGATCATATAACCCCCGGTGGCTTTGGCGATGCCGATCAAGAGGGTATCGACAGCTATGTTCCCTTTGGTTCGAATACGACCTATGTTTGAACAGGAAGCCCCCAAACGACCTTAAAAGTTGTTTAACGACGCTGATTCGAATACAATCCACGTCGATTCCCAAAGGGGTTGAGCTATGATTCGGATACAATCAAGAAGCCCCCAAGTAGGTTCAGCAGTTTGCTAATAAAAAGGGTATCAACAACTATGTTCTCTTTGGTTCGAATACGACCTATGTTTGAACAGGAAGCCCCCAAATGACCTTAATAGTTTTGGCATTGCGCCGATCAAGAGGGTACTGATAGCTATGACCGATGAGTAGGAAGCCCCCAAGTGACCATAATAAGATAAGCCGTACGACAGGATACCCATGTTTTGAACCGTGCATCATCGCAGCAAGTTCTCTTGGGTAACCATTAATTTGTCTGAGATCTCGAACTTGTGAGAGATTAATTCTTTTTGAACCGGAAATTCCTAAACCGGATATTGAGATCCTCAATGCTTTGTAAGGGACAAATTTACCTTGACCCGGATGTTGAACCGGTTTTGAGAGCTTCAAAGCTTTGCGGGAGAGAGATGCCTCTTGAGCTGTATTTTAAACCGGAATCTTCATTTTGAACTGGAAATTTTTCTGACGGCTTTAAAATATTCGCCAATAAAGCAATAGCCTCCAGCGCCGGGTTATCTTCCCTTCAATGATCCGGAGTTCCCGACTCATGTCATTGTAGCCCCCGAGTCTCAAGACGACTTGAGGAATTGGCTTGAGATTCTCCATAAGTAACCGTGATATAGATCAATTTGAATCCTGCATGGGACAACTTGCAAACCAAAGTAATTGCTCGTTTGAAGAAAATAATATGTAATATAAAATATATTGGATGGATTTCACCTGACATGTGAGGCCAGTGATTATCCATAGAAGGTTGAGGTGACTGCGGCGGGTTATAAATGATCCCGTATGAACCGTGTCAGCAACTCGGCCAATGGTTCCTTCCAACTGGCTGTTTGAAGTTAACCAAACCGTAGTGCCGGCGACTTATGCACCTATCCATTGAGCCATCCAGTGCATACGGCGGTTGATAATATATGATAATTTACCTCCAATTTGTTGGAAGAAAAAAAAACCGGGCTTCCCAAGTAGTGGCTTGCTCATTGTCGGTGTCAAAACCGGCGGATCTCAGGTAGGGGGTCCCGAACTGTGCGTCTAGGCGGATGGTAATAGGAGACAAGGGACACGATGTTTTTACCCAGGTTCGGGCCATCTCGATGGAGGTAAAACCCTACTCCTGCTTGATTAATATTGATGATATGGGTAGTATAAGAGTAGATCTACCACGAGATCGGAGTGGCTAAACCCTAGAATCTAGCCTATGGTATGATTGTTGTTCATCCTACGGACTAAAACTCTCCGGTTTATATAGACACCGAAGAGGGCTAGGGTTACAAAGAGTCGGTTACAATGGGAGGAGATCTTCATATCGTATCACCAGGCTTGCCTTCCACGCCAAGGAAAGTCCCATCCGGACAAGGGACGGAGTCTTCAATCTTGTATCTTCATAGTTCGGGAGTCCGGCTAAAGGTCTTAGTCCGGCCAGCCGGACACCCCCTAATCCAGGACTCCCTCAGTAGCCCCTGAACCAGCCTTCAATGATGACAAGTCCAGCGCGCAAGTTGTCTTAGGCATTGCAAGGCGGGTTCCTCCTCCGAATATTCCATAGAAGATGTTGAACACCAGGGTAGTGTCCGGCTCTGCAAAATAAGTTCCACATTCCACCGTAGAGAGAATAATATTTGCGTTAATCGGATCTGCTGACGTATTCCGCAGCGTGGCATCGTGCCACAGCCAGGCTTTTATTCATTTTATTGTTCCACCTCAGCGCGTTTAGCGAGGCGGTTTCCTTGGCACGTCTCGTCAAATCAGGGATCGTGTCCCCTTATTTCGGGATTCTCATCACTACGGGTGTGGGTAACCCAACCGTGACTTAGGTATGACTCCCTAATTGAAAGCGAGTCTCAAACGGTTATGGGGAGGGCTCTCGGTATTCACCTCCTTTATAAAGGAACCAAGGCCCGGCTCCCCTCTTCTCAAACCAATCAAATCCGCCCCTCGCTTCGAGTTCCAACACCCAAAGCTCTAGTTTTAGGCGCTTCGGATCTTTGAAGATGTCCGGCTCCGACCTACAAGGCCGGTGGATGCCTTCCTCCATTACGGAAGAAGACGTGTGAAAGCTAAGATATGCCAGGTATCTAACCAGTGAAATCTCGCATAGACTGCCTACTCAAGGGCAAGCGGTCCCCGCTCCCTAGCCCGATGAAAGCGTGGTGTTCGCGTCTCACTTCCTTCGGGGGCTAGGCTTCCCAATCAATCCCTTTGTGAGGGGGCTTATGCATTACTACGGGCTGGAGTTCCACGACCTAGCTCCGGAGTCCATCCTCCAGATCTCATCATTCATTGTTGTGTGCGAGGCCTTCCTCCATATCACCCCTCACTTCGGATTGTGGCTAAAAACTTTCAAAGTGGAACCAAAAATGATCGAGGGGCAGCATGCTGAGTGCGGAGGGGCTATAATAAGCAAGATGGACGACGCGCCATGGCCCGAAGGCTCTTTTCAAGAGGAGCTCGGCTTATGGCAACGGGACTGGTTTTACATCACAGCCCCTAGGGAACCACATGGGTGGCTCCGCCTACTTTTCGCTTGGGTCCCCCACCACAGCTGGCATCATGGGTTAATGAAGGACTTATCTGGGGGCCGTCGAAAGACGTGCCCTTGCTGCAGGGCCGTATTCGAGATCTCCTAGAAAGAGATATCAATCTGACTGTGGTGGCGCAAGTCATGGTGATTCGCCGCACATTCCCTACAGACGTCGACCTCTCCACCTGTGGGAATTCAATCCTGAGGGACCATGGGTCCTACAACACTTCATGGGAATGACACCCATGGAGATGTATAAATTGTTCTTCGGATCACAAGCAAGGTGTCCGGATCTGTCTGAGGACGCTGGTCTGAGCTGCAACCGCCCAGATGCTAAAGTATGTAACTCCATATTTGCACATACCATCCATATTTTTATCAAATCTACCCTCTAGTAGAGTTGCCCTTTGAATAGGAGTGGATAGCAAAGGCTAAGCTTATCAGGTGTTCAGCCCCCTTGCCCGAGACCGTGCCGAATCCCATGCTGACCAGGATGCTAGAGGCCGTGCCGTTGGCGGAAGAAAAAGGGGGGGACCAAGGAGCTACCGCCTCCACGAAGGAGGCCGCCAGGAAGGGAAGAATCGAAAATTCTCCCGACCAGGGAAAGAAAAGGACTGCCTCTGAAGACCCGGAGGTGATAACCTCAAAACGGGGAAAGAAATCTTCGTCAGAGGGTTCGGCACCGGTGGACGCTTCAACCGAATCGCCCCCTAAAGGGGACCCGCTCTCCCCCGAGGCGTAAGTGAGGGGAGGGGTTCCATAATGAATCACATTCATGTTTTATTCCTGAGGAAAATAACGAAGCATTGTCTTGCAGTTCGGATCTCAACCCCTCTCAGCAGAGCTCATCTTCAGGGGATCTTTGTCCAGAGATGATAGAGAGCGAAACACGTCCCCTTGTTCCACCGTCCTACGAGGCTGGCGACCCCGAGGTATCGTCCCAGAGGGCTTTTTCAAGTCCGGACCCTGGGAAAGGTCGTCAGACTAGTTCGGCACCCTCTTGCGCGCCGGCGGAGGTGCTGAAGGATCTGCTTGGTAGGGCGTCCATCTCAGAAGAACATCGTACGTTGATGGATACGGTGATTGGAAGGATTTCATCCGCAGAAAGCGGATTGTACAAAGCTGCCAGGAGTTTACTAACAGGCTTTGAGGTATGTAAAAAGGTGTACCTTTTGGTAGAGTCGCATATTAAATGTGCCCTGTATGAATAGTAGCCCCTGAGACTCTATAAAAAAAGTCGTCATAAATAACGGCGCACAGAGGATCATAATCCCAGGTATAATATGTCGCCTATTCCATGAAGGTGGCGAGGCGCTCGGTGGCTAGCCGGACTGATGAATCTGCCGAACTAAAGCGGCAACTTGACGTGGCCAATGCCGACATCGCGCTTGTAAATAAGCGGCTAGACGAGGCTCAAGGTATGTTCAAAAGACACCCAGTAATAGGAGCTTGATGCTCGGGCCTTATATATATACTTGATGTAGATGGTGCTGCTGCCGTGTAGAACCTTCAGGCGGAACTTGCCCGAGCCAAGGGGCAAGCAAGGAAAGTGATGCGGCTGCCGTTAAAGCGGCTGAAGAGCTAAAAGCCGAACAGGCTGCTCACTGCCAGAGCAAGAAGGAAATGGCCAAGATGGCCATAGAATTGAGGGATGCTACCGAGCGCTGTAGATTGCTTGAGCAAGAAGATAGGGCGGCTCAGAAAGATCTTGAAAAGATCACGACTGAAGCCAAGGATACTCGTTCTACCATGAGAGCGATGAAGGAGGAGCTGCGTCAGGCCGGAGATATCATGGCTGGAAAGCCTTATATGCTGCGGATGAAGTTCGGAGACCCCAAGTATGCTCCATTAGACCGGTAGTGGAGTTCGGACAACGCTTATCTGGATTTGGCCGCAAGTGCGGCGGACGCGACCGAACACTTCCGCAGCCAAGGTGACCATAAATTGGAAGAGCTTTTTTGGTCGCAGTACCACAATCCAGAGCGCCCACTGTCAGTCTCCGACCGTTTAGCTGCCTGGGCGAAGCTGAACAGATTATCCGGACTCGCCATGAAATTTGTTGCGAGTCGTCTGTGGCCGGAGAAGCCAGAGCCGAAGAGCTATTTTGGCTTGGTGCAGCAATTTCTTGGTTCGGTGCCGCATGCTGATGCAATGAAGAGGTCGGCGTGCATAGAGGGTGCATAGATGGCTCTTGCCCATGTCAAGACATACTGGGCAGATATGAAGGCCAGTATTGTTGCGTCCCAAGATTCAAACGAAAGCCGAGTACCTGCCAAGCACTATTTTGAGGAAGTTCTTCCTGGCGCTCGTATAATAGAGTCGCGGTGCTCGAAGGATGTTGTGTTCGAATAGCTTATACTATTTGTAAGACGAATTGTGTTTTTATGAAAAAAGCTTTTTTATACTTGTTCTTGCAAGAATCATGATACCTCCTGTGCAGCAGTTTAATGTATATATTTGTATATAACAAGAAAGATGGCAGTCGTTGGCTTCAGCCCCCACGCATAGAATGCGGGGGTGTTCGCAAAAAGGCATCTGTTCACACTTAATCCAACGTCTTGGTCCTATAAAGGAGGTGATGGCGCGGCGAACTAGGCAACCAGACTATAATGCTTTATCACTTTCACTTAGCCATAGGAGTTTGACAGTGGGACTACTGAATAGCCCCTAGGGGCACCGCGCTCGCCCGAATTCGGTGCGTGAGTGTGCCTGACCGGGAAGCGGCCCTTCGTTAATGCGTAGGAATCCTAAAGATTCTGAAAGTCATTGAGTGGTTGACCAGTCTCTCGCTATATCATGACAGTCAGTTTTCGGCTTTCTCTACTTAGGTGCTCGCCCGGCCGAACCGGGGCACAATCGCAGTAGTTCTCCTGGTGCCGTGTTAGCTGATATAACGGAACGTAAGGCAGCAGAAAACAGGAGCCGGGCAAACCCAACATTTGACCAAAGACATGATTCGGAGCTGATGCATATAGGGCCAAACTCGCGACGCCGAACACTCCCTAAGGTGTTCGTTCTTTATGAAGACGGGCAAAAATAGAGCCTTTGGTAAAAGAGCCCCTAGTGTCCAGGTATGTGCAAAAAATTTTTGACGTGGCCACATGCCAAGACGCCAGCCTCTTCCTCGGCTATAGAGAAAACCGGGGGATGTTATCAACAAGAGACAGTAAAAAAGGTTTACGCAGGGTCTTAATCTGAAAAGAATCCTTCGAACGGGTCCCTGCTGCACGTCTGCGCCTGTGTCTCCGTCGTGCCGTATCCTGGACGGGCGTAGCATGATGCTCGTCTACGAAAGAGAGGAACTTAGTAAAAAATAAGCGTGCGAGAAATCTATATCGAAATAAACAAAATATAGTTGGAGCCAGAGTTGTGCCGTATTGTCTCCGGGTGTGAGCACACGGAGCCCCTTGCGTTAGGGTATGCGGTAATTTAAGCATGTTGACACCGGACTCGTCGAGGCGTGTCCGGGATAGTAGGGCTGGATTTGTGGGCGGCTGCCTAGGCAACCTCACCCCTACCCATACTTTGGGGGTCAATTTATGTTCCCTTGTAATGAGATGATGCCCTTTGGACCGGGCATTTTAAGTGTAAGGGATGCATAGTGCGGTATTGCATTAAAGTGGGCGAAAGCTTCACGTCCCTGCAGCGCTTGATAGCGACTTACGAATGGGGCGATGTGGAATGTTAGCTTTTCGCTTCGGAATTTGTCGGGTGATCCGAACGTGACCTCTAGCATAAGGGAACCCATACTTGGGGTATCCGAACCTAGCGTTACTCCTTGAAAGGAAGTGTTGCCGAGGTGGATTGCGACTGGGTTTACCCCAATTTTGCGGACTGTGTCCTGATACAACAGGTTCAAGCCGCTGCCGCCGTCCATAAAGACGTTTGTAAATTGGAGTTCGTTAATGATTGGATTTAAGACCAAGGCAGTCCAGCCTGCATTCTGATCTCCTCTAGAGTAATCCAGATGATCAAAGGTGATTGGTTGTAACAACCAGTGGGGTTGCTCCTCCGGGGCTGGCTATACGGCGCGTGTCGTTGTAAGTGCCGTTCTATTCTTATTCGTTACATGAAGTACATTTACTGTCTTGACTTCTTGTGGGAACTTCTTTTGTTCTCCGGTGATCTACTCATGGGGTGCATTGTCATCTTCACTTGGTATGTTGAGCCCCTTGTGTTCAGCGTTGAGCTTGCCGGACTGCTTAAAGACCCAACAATCTCGGTGGGTATGGTTTGTAGGTCTCCCCGGAGTGCTGTGGATTTGACATACTTTGTCCAAAATTTTGTTGAGGTTGGATGGCTCGTCCCTATCGTCTCTGGGGGGCATCTTTTTATGATTTTGCCGAGAGCTTTTGAATCCGGCATTTACTGCCATGCTCATCGAGCTTTTGTCCTTTATCCGGCGCGGCTTCCCGTTCCCATCTCTGAGTTCGGACGTATTCGGGTCGCTATTGCTGCTTCTTGCCAACCAGCTATCCTCTCCTGCACAGAAGCGGGTCATGAGGCTCGTTAACGCGGCCATTGTTCGCGGCTTTTCTTGGCCGAGATGTCTTGCGAGCCATTCGTCTCAGATGCTATGTTTCAAAGCTGCTAGGGCCTCTGCGTCCGGACAGTCGACTATCTGATTCTTTTTGATAAGGAATCTGTTCCAGAGCTTCCGCGCTGACTCTCCGGGATGCTGAGTTATATGACTCAGATCGTCTGCATCTGGGGGCCAGACATAGGTCCCTTGAAAATTTGCCCGGAAAGCATCCTCGAGCACTGCCCAACTTCCCATGGTGCTTTCGGGAAGGCTTTTAAGCCAATGCCGGGCTGGCCCTTTGAGCTTAAGGGGTAAGTATTTTATGGCGTGGAGGTCGTCTCCTTTGGCCATATGTATGTGGAGGATATAGTCCTCGATCCAGACTCCAGGGTCTGTTGTTCCGTCGTATGGTTCTATGTTCACTAGCTTGAATCCGGCTGGGAATTCATGATCCAACACCTCATTAGTAAAACATAGGGGGTGTGCGGCGCCCCTGTATTTAGGCGTGTCGCGATTTTCGGGTATTTTCTGCGTTGCATCACTCATTGGAGCTTGCTTTCTTGGCCTATAGATGGATCTGGTAGGGCCAGTTTTCTGATGCGGATTCTTGGACGGGTCGCGCGCTATATTGAGTTCGGCGTTCTTTGACGCGTGAGATTGATCATAGGGTCGTCTATCCGACCTTGTGGCTTCCTTATTTTTTGATTGTGGGGGCTTTATGGCCTCTTCGTCAAATTCCGGTAGTAGTTTCCGCTTCGGGTAGCTCTTTGTGTGGCGACTACTGCCGTACTTGTGTGAGGTACTGAGTACCTTGCCCCATCTGAGCCCGAGTGCATCCTCCGCTATCTTGAGCCTCCGCTTCTGCTTTTTCAGGCTACGTGCAGTGGCGATGAGCCTTTGATGGAGGTTCTGATGTTCCGGCAATTTGTCTGGTGTGAGGTCATCCGGGCTATTATCCTTCCCGGGGATTGGTTGTTCCGATTGTCCGCCCTTCTTGGATGGATTCTCGACGGCATGTTCATCGTCCATTGAGTCACCCTGCTCTATGGCTGGGTTTTTGTCGAGGTGGGGCTTGGCCTTGCGCTTACGCCGCCGCTTTGATTGTTTTTCGGGGGAGCGATCTCTGGCCGCATCCTTTTGGTCCTCGTTGTCATTTCTGTTGCGTGTGTTCACCATGTATACATCGTATGATGAGGTGGCTTTTCGGAGCCCTATAGGCACTGGTTCTTGATCGTCTCCTTTATCGGTGTTCATACCGTTGATATCTTCGGAGTCGAAGTCGAGCATGTCGGTTAAATCGTCGACAGTGGCTACAAAGTGGGTGGTGGGTGGGCTACAAATTTCTTCGTCGTCCGCATCCCAACTGTGTTAGCCGTAGTCCGGCCAGGGCTCTCCTGACAGAGAGAGAGAGACTTTAACGAATTCAAGATGTTGCCGAAAGGTGAGTGCTGAAAGACATCCGCGACGGGGAACTCCATGACCGGAGCCCAATCGGGCTTAACCGGGAGAGGTGCGGGATTTATGGAGTCCGGATCGGAGTCCGGCACCTCGGAGTCATGGGCCTTGCGAGGGACTAGGCCAGTATCCGGCTCTATTGCCGTAGAGATTACAGTTTTCGGGGTGGCGTCTAACCGTCCGTCCCCGACTGGCGTAGTGGGCTCTGAGCTAATGGTCGGAGCGGACACCTGAGCGGCGCTCTGGGCGTTGTCCGATGACAGAGCTAAATCGTGCCCATCATGACAGTGCAGCGCGCCCGGTTGTGGCTCGAAACCGTAGAAGATCAAGTCCCCACGGATGTCGGCCGTGTAGTTCAAGCTTCCAAACTTGACCTGATGGCCAGGGGCGTAGCTCTCGATCTGCTCCAGATGGCCGAACGAGTCGGCCCGCAGTGCGAAGCCGCCGAATACGAAGATCTGTCCGGGGAGAAAAGTCTCATCCCGGACCGCATCGCAATTGACGAGCGCAGAATCTATCGGGCCTAAAAGGCGACGACACAGAGGAACTCTCAATGAAAGCACCAATGTCGGTGTCAAAACGGGCGGATCTCGGGTAGGGGGTCCCGAACTGTGCGTCTAGGCGGATGGTAACAGGAGACAAGGGACACGATGTTTTTACCCTGGTTCGGGCCCTCTCGATGCAGGTAAAACCCTACTCCTTCTTGATTAATATTGATGATATGGGTAGTACAAGAGTAGATCTACCACGCGATCGGAGTGGCTAAACCCTAGAATCTAGCCTATGGTATGATTGTTGTTCGTCCTACGGACTAAAACTCTCCGGTTTATATAGACACCGGAGAGGGCTAGGGTTACACAGAGACGGTTACAATGGGAGGAGATCTTCATATCGTATCGCCAGGCTTGCCTTCCACGCCAAGGAAAGTCCCATCCGGACAAGGGACGGAGTCTTCAATCTTGTATCTTCATAGTTCGGGAGTCCGGCTAAAGGTCTTAGTCCGGCCAGCCGGACACCCCCTAATCCAGGACTCCCTCACTCATACTCAATAATCAGCTGATCCAGAAAAATGCGGCCCGGTGTGTTTACGTAGACAAGGCCGCAAGAGACGGACCGTAAAAAACGACCGCAACATCAAAAGCGGCTCAGACAGATGAAGCAACCGTGGTGCTGTCAACCGGTGCGGGCGGGTAAGTTGTCCTCCTTGTTGTAAGCCGGCGTGGTCGTAAGAGACGGCCACTATGTTGTAAGCCGGCGCGGTCGCGAGAGACGGCTACGACGTTTGTAAGCTGGCGTGGTCGCGAGCGACGGCCACGGCGTTGTAAGCCGGTGCAGGAGTCCGTTGAGTAATGATGACCACCTGTGCCAAAAGATGTCGGCGTGTCTCCACCTCCGCGGTATAATATCACTTTTTGTCATAAATAATTGCCCTGCATAAACAATATTGCAGACTAAGGCAAAGATAAACTTGTTCTTTGACAAAAAACAACATGTGATAATAAAACAAACTTGGATGGATATCACCTGTTATTTCTTGCCGGATGCTAGCGCCGGATAATGCATAGTGCTGCTTTGTTTTTTGACAAAAGAGTTAATTGGTTCTGTGTCTTCTAGTGCCTGAGCTCTCCACATAACCCGACCGACACTTTTTGAGCCAGAATTTTTGGAACCTGAACTTCTTGATAATCTGGCCGGAAGCTTTGATAACCCGGAACTTTTTTTTACCGGAACCTCTTGATAATCCGGGCGGAACTTTTGATAATCCGGAACTTTTTTTTACCGGAACCTCTTGATAATCCGGCCGGAACTTTTGATAATCCGGAACTTTTAAACCGGAACCTCTTTATAATCCGGCCGGAACTTTTGATAATCCGGAACTTTTGAACCGGAACGTCTTGATAATACGGCCGAAACTTTTTTTTATAATCCGGAACTTTTCTGTAGCCTAAGTCGGAACTCTTTGATGACTCGGACGGAACCTTTCGGTGATTCGGCTGGAACCCTTCGGCGATTCGGACCGAACTTTTCGTCGAGGCGATCGGAACTCTTTGGTGATTCAGACGGAACCTTTCGTCGTGGCGGTCGGAACTTTTCGCCGATTCAGACGGAACCTTTCGTCGAGGCGGTCAGAACTTTTTTGGCGATTTAGACGGAACCTTTCGTCAAGGCGGTCGGAACTTCTTCAATAAGCTGGGCGGAGCATCTTGATCCCTGGGATAGCACCCTTCAAGAACTCAACACCACCGTGCGCGAGCCCCATGGTGGGTGCCAACTATCATGGAATTAACACGTCAGATGTCCTTAGTGTCAGGACTTAGTTGTGAGGCCAACGCATCTATGTGGTAGCTTGAGAGGGGTTGATCGGAACGAGAGATGCAACACGCAAGACAAGGATTTAGACAGCTTCGGGCCCCGGGAAACATCATCCGGTAATAACCCTACGTGCTGTTTGTGGCTAGGTTTCATTATGCTCATGAGAGGAGTCGCCGTAAGCCGGCTCCCCCTTTGTGTCTAGCCCTAGAGATTGTTCTTGTTGTCCTTCTTCCTCTTTGGGGAGCCCTGCCCCTCCTTATATAAGTTAGAGGGGCGGGTTACATGTGGAGTCCAAATAGGATTGGGACTAGCCTATCTTGTACTACAAGCCGGATATAAGTCCGGGTCTTTTCCTTGTAAGGGAGATATTCCTCACGCCTTTGCTCTTAAGTCGGCCTATCACAACGTAAGCCGGCCTTTTGGGCCTTGAGTCTCCTGGGCCCCCGGGTCTTGTCGCTCCTCTGATCCGCTTGCCAGGTCACCCATAAGTCACCAGGATCGGGAAGGTCACTTAATGTGTCGTCCAGCCAGGGCAGGTCATTAGTGAGTCGCCAAGTCCGGCCGGCGTATACTTCCGGCCGGGTTACACCACGGGGTATATCCCCGACAATATGTATGACAAAATTTTTTTTGTTCGGCCCAAAATATCACAGATGTGTCTTATTTTTTTAGTGATGGCAACAATACAATACGTGTCTTGCAACCCTTTCTGTCACTTGGTAAGCACACCGCAAGATTGAATCCAAAGCTAAGCACTTCTCCCATGGCAAGAAAGACCAATCTAGTAGGCCAAACCAAACCGATAATTCGAAGAGACTTGCAAAGATAACTCAATCATACATGAAAGAATTCAGAGAAGATTCAAATATTATTCATAGATAAACATGATCATAAACCCACAATTCATCGGATCTCGACAAACACACCACAAAAAGAGATTACATCGAATAGATCTCCACAAGAGAGGGGGAGATCATTGTATTGAGATCCAAAAAGAGAGAAGAAGCCAACTAGCTAATAAATATGGACCCGAAGGTCTGTGGTAAACTACTCACAACTCATTGGAGGGGCTATGGTGTTGATGTAGAAGCCCTCCATGGTGGATTTCCCCTCCGACAGAACACCGGCGACGGCTCCAAGATGGGATCTCGCGGATACAGAAGGTTACAGTGGTGGAAATATTTCTTTGGTGGCTCCCTGGATGTTTTTGGGGTATGTAGGCTTATATAGGAGGAAGAAGTACGTCAGTGGCCGCCCGAGGGGCCCATGAGACAGGGGGCGCGCCCTGTAGGGATGGGCGCGCCGCCCACCCTCGTGGCTTCCTCGGCTGCTTCTTGACTTGCACTCCAAGTCCCCTGGATCATGTTCGTTCCAAAAATCACGCTCCCAAAGGTTTCATTCTATTTGGACTCCGTTTGATATTCCTTTCGAAATACTGAAATAGGCAAAAAAAAACAGCAATACGGGCTGGGCCTCCGGTTAGTAGGTTAGTCCCAAAAATGTTATAAATGTGTAAAATAAAGCCCATAGACATCCAAAATAGGTAATATAATAGCATGGAACAATAAAAAATTATAGACACATTGGAGACGTATCAAGCATCCCCAAGCTTTATTCCTGCTCGTCCTCGAGTAGGTAAATGATAAAAATAGAATTTTTGATGTGGAATGCTACCTAGCATAATTCTCAATGTAATTTCTCTTTATTGTGGCATGAATGTTCAGATCCAAGTGATTCAAAATAAAAGTTCATATTGACAAAATAAATAGCAATACTTCAAGCATACTAATAAAAGGAATGATGTCTTCTCAAAATAACATGGCTAAAGAAAGTTCATCCCTACAAAATCATATAGTTAGGCTATGCTTCATTTTCATCACACAAAGATGTTCCCAACTTCTATACCCCCGATGACAAGCCAAGCAATTGTTTCGTACTTAAATAATCTCAAACTTTTTCAACCTCCACGCAATACATGAGCGTGAGCCATGTATATAGCACTATGGGTGGAATAGAATAATGATTGGGGATTGTGTGGAGAAGACAAAAAAGGAGAAAGTCTCACATTGACGAGGATAATCAACGGGCTATGGGAATGCCCATCAATTGATGTCAACATGAGGAGTAGGGATTGCCATGCAACGGATGCACTAGAGCTATAAATGAATGAAATCTCAACAAAAGAAAACTAGTGGGTGTGCATCCAACTTGCTTGCTCACGAAGACCTAGAGCATTTGAGGAAGCCCATCGTAGGAATATACAAGCCAAGTTCTATAATGAAAAATTCCCACTAGTATATGAAAGTGACAACCTATGAGACTCTCTACATGAAAACATGGTGCTACTTTGAAGCACAATATATGAGACTCACTACATGAAAACATGGTGCTACTTTGAAGCACAATATATGAGACTCACTACATGAAGAACAAGGTGCTACTTTGAAGCACAAGTGTGGAAAAGGAGATAGTAGCATTGCCCCTTTATTTATTTCCTTTTTCTTTTCTTTTTTTTCTTTTTCTTTTTTTTCTTTTTTTCTTTTTTTCTTTTTTTATTTTGGCCTCTCCTTTTTTTGGCCTTTCTTTTATTTTTATTTTTGGGCAATGCTCTAATAATGATGATCATCACACTTTTATTGATTACAACACATGAATTATAACTCGAAACTAGAACAAAATATGACTCTATATGAATGCCTCCGGCGGTGTACCGGGATGGTGCAATGAATCAAGAGTGACATGTATGAAAAATTATGCATGGTGGCTTTTCCACAAATACGATGTCAACTACATGATCATGCAATGGCAATATGACAAAAGTAATGTATGTCATGATGATGATGAACGGAACGGTGGAAAGTTACATGGCAATATATCTCGGAATGGCTATGGAAAGGCCATAAATAGGTAGGTATGGTGGCTGTTTTGAGGAAGATATAAGGAGGTTTATGTGTGATAGAGCATATCATATCATGGGGTTTGGATGCACCGGCAAAGTTTGCACGAACTCTCAAGGTGAGAAAGGGCAATGCACGGTACCGAAGAGGCTAGCAATGATGGAAAGGTAAAAGTGCGTATAATCCATGGAATCAACATTAGTCAAAAGAACTCATATACTTACTGAAAAAATTTAGAAGTCATCAAAAACCAAGCACTACGTGCATGCTCCTAGGGGGATAGATTGGTAGGAAAATACCATCGGTCATCCCTGACCGCCACTCATAAGGATGCACAAGCCGGGTACACTTCATGCTTCAAATTTGTTACACAACTTTAACCATACGTGGATGCTACGGGGCTTGCTAACTTCAACACAAGCATTATATAAATTCATAATCACCCAACTAGCATGACTTTAATATCACTACCTCCCTATCTCAAAACAATTATCAAATATCAAGTTGATCATAGCATCCAATTCACTTCATATGATAGTTTTTATTATACTCAACTTGGATGATCATCATTCTAGGACCAATTTATAACCATAGAAAATACCATGCTGTTATAAAAGACTCTCAAAATAATATAAGTGAATCATGAGAGATCAACAATTTCTTCAAAATTAATCCACCGCCGTGCTCTAAACGATATAAGTGAAGCACTAGAGCAAAAACTATCTAGCTCAAAAGATATAAGTGAAGCACATAGAGTATTCTAATAAATTTCAATCAAGTAGGCTTATCCCAAAAGGTGTGTTACAGCAAGGATGATTGTGGTAAACTAAAAAACAAAGACTAATATAATACACGACGCTCCAAGCAAAACACATATCATGTGGCGAATAAAAATATAGCTCCAAGTAAAGTTACCAGTGAACGAAGACGAAAGAGGGGATGCCTTCCGGGGGCATCCCCAAGCTTAGGCTTTTGGCTATTCTTGAATATCTTGGGGTGCCTTGGGCATCCCCAAGCTTAGGCTTTTGCCACCCTTTATTCCATAGTCCATCAAATCTTTACCCAAAACTTGAAAACTTCACAACACAAAACTCAGCAAGAAATCTCATAAGCTCCGTTAGTGAAAGAAAACAAAACCACCACATAAGGTACTGTAATGAAATCATTCTTTATTTATATTGGTGTTAAACCTACTGTATTTCAAGTTCTCTATGGTTCATACCCTTACATACTATCCATAGATGCATCAAAATAAGCAAACAACACACGAAAAACAGAATCTGTCAAAAACAGAACAGTCTGTAGCAATCTGTAACTAACGCAAACTTATGGAACTTTAAAAATCCTACCAAAATAGGAAGTCCTAAAAAATTTGTTTATTGAACAGAAGCAAAAATAATCAATGCAAAATATCGTTTCTGTGATTTATTGAATTGTTTCTTGTGAGCACAAAGTTTCTGTTTTTCGGCAGAATCAAATCAACTCATATCATAGGCTATCCTATAGGTTCTACTTGGCACAAACACTAAATAAAACATGAAAACACATCTAAACATAAAGTAGAAACAAAATTTATTACTAAACAGGAATAAAAACAAGATACACAAAGAAATTTGGGTTGCCTCCCAACTAGCGCTATCGTTTAAGGCCCCTAGTTAGGCATAAAAGCGAAGATAGATCTAAGTAGTGCCATCTTTGGCACTAGATTCATCAATAGAGCACTTGTGATATTTAGGGGTTTCTCCCTTTTTAGTGATGATAAAACCTTTAGGCAAAAATTCAAGAATTTCGTTTGTAGCGGAAGGTTCCTTAACAATAGAGAGACAGTTGGGGGTGATCACTTATGGAATTGAGATCCGCGTCCCCCTCATTAGAAGATTCACCCTTATTTTTAGGAACATAAATAAACTTGGCGGTTTTGGTAGGGGGTTTTGGAGTGTTTTTCATGGAGGAAAATGTGGAACCTGTTAGTAATGATATCCTCAAGTTTACCAATTCTTGAAGAATTTAGATCTAATTTTCCATTAACTATAGGTTCTTTCTCTTTAAGATTTTTCAAAGTAACTCCAACCCTAGATCCGTATTGGGTAATTTGATTATGAATCTTTTTATCCAAATTTTCAATTAACTCAACAGTGGCAATTTTATTTTCAATGATCTCGAGCCGTTGCATAACATGTTCCAAAGTTAAAATAGTTCCATTAACCAAAAGAGGTGGTGAGCCAAACAAATCTAACATAGCATTATAAGCTTCAAACGTGTGGCTATTCAAGAAATCCCCTCCAGCAACAGTATCAAGAACGCATCTATTCCAAGTAGTAGTGCCTACATAAATATTGTGAAGAAGAACGGAAGTAGAAAGCTTCCTAGTGGATTTATTTTGAGCATTGCAAATTCTACGCCAAGCATCTTTTAAATTTTTTCCCTCTCTTTGCTTAAAATTGAGAATTTCATGTTCGGGAGTAATAACAAGGATAGGAGGACTAGCCATAACGACAAGGTAAACGATCTAACACACGAGCAAACGACAAAGGCAAGCGAAAGAGAGAAGAAGGCAAGCGGAAAAGAGAGGAGATTGGGAAAGAGTAGGTGAATAAAACGGCAAGGGTGAAGTGGGGGAGAGGAAAACGAGAGGCAAATGGCAAATAATGTAAATGCGAGTGAGATGAGTTTGTGATGGGTACTTGGTATGTCTTCACTTGAGAGAAGAACTCCTCGACAACGGTGCTAGAAATCCTTCTTGCTACGTCTTGAGCTTGCGTTGGTTTTCCTTGAAGAGGAAAGGGTGATGCAGCACAGTAGCATAAGTATTTCCCTCAGTTTTTGAGAACCAAGGTATCAATCCAGTAGGAGGCTCATCACAAGTCCCACGAACTGTAGGATCTTGAGAAGTATGTCTAGAGGGGGGGGGGTGATTAGACTACTTGACCAATTAAAAACTATGCCTTTTCCCAATTTTAGTCTTTGGCAGATTTTAGCTATCTTAGCACAAGTCAAGCAATCTTCACACAATTCAAGCAAGCATGCAAAGAGTATATGAGCAACGGAAAGTAAAGCATGCAACTTGCAAGAATGTAAAGGGAAAGGTTTGGAGATTTCAAACGCAATTTGGAGACATGGTGAATTTTGAGCCGTGGTTCCGATAGGTGGTGCTATCGTACATCCACGTTGATGGAGACTTCAACCCACAAAGGGTAACGGTTGCGCGAGTCCACGGAGGGCTCCACCCAAGAAGGGTCCACGAAGAAGCAACCTTGTCTATCCCACCATGGTCGTCGCCCACGAAGGACTTGCCTCACTAGCGGTAGATCTTCACGAAGTGGGCAATCTCCTTGCCCTTACAAACTCCTTGGTTCAACTCCACAATCTTTTCGGAGGCTCCCAAGTGACACCTAGCCAATATAGGAGACACCACTCTCCAAGAAGTAACAAATGGTGTGTTGATGATGAACTCCTTTCTCTTGTGCTTCAAATGATAGTCTCCCCAACACTCAACTCTCTCTCACAGGATTTGGATCTGGTGGAAAGAAGATTTGAGTGGAAAGCAACTTGGGGAAGGCTAGAGATCAAGATTCATATGGTAGGAATGGAATATCTTGGCCTCAACACATGAGTAGGTGGTTCTCTCTCAGAAATGGTAAGTTGGAAGTGTAGGTTTGTTTTGATGGCTCTCTCCATGAATGAAGAGGAGGTGGAGGGGTATATATAGCCTCCACACAAAATCTAACCATTACACACAATTTACCAATCTCGATGGGACCGAATCAACAAAATTGGTCAGACCGATTTAGTAAACAATGTGACTGTTAGGGATTTCGGTGGGACCGGCATGCAACTCGGTAGGACCGATATGATTAGGGTTAGGGCATAACGTAATCTCGGTGAGACCGATTGTACAAACTCGGTGGGACCAATTTTGGTAATAAGCTAACCAGAGAGTTGGTCAAGCAAACTCGGTGGGACCGATTACTCAAACTCGGTGAGACCGATTTTGGTAATAAGTTAACCAGAGAGTTTGCATTGTAATCTCGGTAGTACCGATTGCTCAAACTCGGTAAGAACGATTTTGATAATGGACATACACCGAGAGATTACAATCCCATCTCGGTGAGACCGAGATCCCTATCGATGAGACCGATTTGCCTAGGGTTTGTGGCAGTGGCTATGACATCTGAACTCGGTGGCGCCGGATGGAAAGAATCGGTGGGGCCTAGTTTGACTTTAGGTTTAGGTCATATGTGGATGTGAGAAGTAGTTGAGGGTTTTTGGAGCATATCACTAAGCACTCTGGAGCAAAAAACTCATTAAGCAACACCTCATCCCTTCTTGATAGTATTGGCTTTTCCTATAGACTCAATGTGATCTTGGATCACTAAAATAGAAAATGAAGAGTCTTGATCTTGAAGCTTGGGCCAATCCTCCGTTCTTAGCATCTTGAAGGGGTTCCACATCCTTTAGTCCATGCCACTCCATTGTTGAACTTATCTAAAACATACTAGGTAAAAGTGTTAGTCCAACAAGAGATATGTTGACATTAATCACCAAAACCACCCACGGAGCACTTGTGCTTTCAATCTCCCCCTTTTTGGTTATTGATGACAACATACATCAAAGCTTTAGATAAAGATATAGAGAATAGTAAGCAAAGCTTTGGAAAGACATGTAACAAGCATAGGCTCCCCCTACATGTATGAAATCATGTGAATATGGAATATAGAAGCGTGTGAATGCATGAACATGACATAGTAAGAAATGTGTTACATGTATCTTGGCCATATGCATCAGAGCGAAGAATATTAAAAAAATACCTTCATGCTCATGAGTCCTTCTTGCAAACAGTATGTACATCAGCAAAAACTCTTCATACACATGATTGTGATGCATATACTTACCTCGTGGTCTTGAGTTGGCTTAGGATGGAATGAACCTGCGTAAACAAGGTTAGATAACACAGATACACCTACTAGCTAGAGCAAACAGAAGGAACCACAAGAATACCAAGACTGGGATGACATGTAGAGAGTGAGTACCAAGTACCAGATTGGATTAGACATGTCCCCAAAGGTAAAGATATGCAATGAATTTAAATGATTTCTTTCCCTTAGATGTCTTGCTCCCCCTGAATCTAGCATGTGATACTGGGAGAAGATAGGGAACAGAAAATCAGAGCTCAAAGAAACAAATGAACAGAGCTAATGCAAATAAGCATATATGAACATGTCTTTCCCCTCAAGAAGACATGTGGCATCTCTCCTCTTGAACACCAAGCATCTGGGATCCTTGAGGATTACTCTCTTCTTGAGTATTCTCTCCCCCTGGAGGTCTCTCTCTCCCCCTGTGGGAGTGATACTCTCTGTCTCCCTTTGGAAGTTATAAGCTTTGATGTGACCTCTCTCTCCCCCTTTGACATCAATTTCCAAGAAGGGCCTTCTGGAATTTGTCGTGAATGGGTTTGGTCCTTGAGTCACATCACAAAGCACTGATAAAAATGTGATGCTTGTAGAGGACAAGGTTCATTGAGTGAAGCTGGAACAAAAGATAAAGAGAAATAAGTGGCAAAATGTTTTCCTATTGTGAAGTCGGTGGCACTGAGTGGTCTGCTTCGGTTGCACCGAGAGGATTTGGTGGGACCGAAAACAAAAAATCGGTGAAATCGAGTTCATCGCAGAGAAAACATTTGTCACCTCAACTCACTAGACTAGTAAGATCTCACAAGGATTTGCAAGGAATTAACTGAATAATTTGCAATGAATTGGATGCAGGAAATGCAGAGCAAACAGAAAAGAAAGAAATCTAGATGAAGTGTTTTTTGAAAGGGGAAACAAACATGCATGAGACAAATGCAAGATCACAGAAAAGAACACGAGAGAACTTCGTCTAGAATTGGTCGGTGACAAAGTCACCTATGTTAGAGTATATTGACTTAGGAGTCAAGTGAGATCACTTGATCATAGGTCATACTCATCGTTTAAGCTCAAAATGGGGTTACCATTTTTCGTTTAAGCATCTTGATGTACTCACATCTTGTCGAGTTGCTTTAACTCATGACTCAGAGTAAAGCTTCTCTAAGATGGAATAACATACCTTGGGTGGTGGTGTTGATCATGTAGTTGAACTTGCGTGGGTTGCTCAAGGTTGATCTAGCTCAAGAGTTGGGAGCACCACTTGGAATTTGAGTTCATCTACCTACATGGGTTAGTTCTTGCAAGGAAGAGCACTTGTGTATCAAAAAATGACTATCATGAAACTCAACATAGAATTTGTCAAAGGATATGTTCGAATGGTTCTGTGCATCCTTGTCTTCAACCACCATAGTGTAGAGACTTGGTGATGTAGAGATTGCTCAAGATATGAGTAGGTTACAATCTCATGGAATTTGATCCAACCAAGTACCTACATGGGTTAGATAACATGCAAGGTGCAAATTTATCCAAGACATAAGATTATCATTATAAGAGAAATATCAAGGATTAGTCTTAAGCTCATGTCTTGCATGTATCCAATGGAGTTTCTACTCCAAGTTTGAAACATCAATGATGTTCAATTCACCTCTCAACCTGCAAAACACTTTCTCATCAAGTGGTTTAGTGAAAATGTCCGCTAATTGCTTTTCGGTGCGAACATGCTTAAGATTAATGTCACCCTTAACAACATGATCTTGAATGAAATGATGACGAACTTCAATATGCTTAGTTCGAGAGTGTTGCACGGGATTGTGAGCAATCTTGATAGCACTTTCATTGTCACAAAGTAATGGAACATGTTTCACATATATCCCATAATCTTTAAGAGTTTGAGTCATGCAAAGTAACTGAGCACAACATGAACCAACGGCAATGTATTCCGCTTCGGTGGTGGATAAGGATACCGTGTTTTGTTTCTTGGAAGACCAAGACACAAGAGATCTACCAAGGAATTGACAAGTACCCGAAGTGAACTTTCTATCAACCTTGTCTCCGGCATAGTCCGAGTCGGAGTATCCAACAAGATCGAAAGAGGCCTGTCGGTGTCAAAACCGGCGGATCTCGGGTAGGGGATCCTGAACTGTGCGTCTAGGCCGATGGTAACAGGAGACAAGGGACACGTTGTTTTTACCCAGGTTCGGGCCCTCTCAATGGAGGTAAAACCCTACTCCTGCTTGATTAATATTGATGATATGGGTAGTACAAGAGTAGATCTACCACGAGATCAGAGAGGCCAAACCCTAGAAGCTAGCCTATGGTATGATTGTTGTTCGTCCTACGGACTAAAATCCTCCAGTTTATATAGACACCGGAGAGGGCTAGGGTTACACAGAGTCGGTTACAATGGGAGGAGATCTACATATCCGTATCGCCAAGCTTGCCTTCCACGCCAAGGAAAGTCCCATCCGGACACGGGACGAAGTCTTCAATCTTGTATATTCATAGTCCAGGAGTCCGGCCAGTGGTTATAGTCCGGTCATCCGGACACCCCCTAATCCAGGACTCCCTCAGTAGCCCCTAAACCAGGCTTCAATGACGACGAGTCCGGCGCGCAGATTGTCTTCAGCATTGCAAGGCGGGTTCCTCCTCCGAATACTTCATAGAAGATTTTGAACACAAGGATAGTGTTCGGCTCTGCAAAATAAGTTCCACATACCACCGTAGAGAGAATAATATTTGTACAAATCTAATCCGCTAACGTATTCCGAAGCGTGACATCATGCCATGGCCAAGCCTTTATTTGAATCATTTTACTGTCCCACCTCAGCGCGTTTAGCAAGGTGGTTTCCTTGGCATGTCTTGTCGAAGCAGAGATCATGTCCCCTTATTCCGGGATTCTCATCAATACGGGCGTGGGTAACCCAACCGTGCCATTAATCACGACACTTGGAGGATAAGCGAGTTTTACCAGGATGGTGGGAGCACATAGTTTCGTCCGCCCATATAAATGGATAAGGATCCACCTTTTTCATCTACGCCTTCTTCCTCTGCTTATCCTTTTCCGTGCACTCGAGCTCCAGCGCCCAAGTCCGCACTTCCCACCTCAACCTTCTCCAATCATGTCCGGAGCGGGAGGCAGGTGGATGGCCTCCTCCATCACGGAGAGGCACATCAAAAAGTTGAGGAAGGCCGGATACCTGTCTTACGACATTGCCACTGGCTCCCAGATGAGGGGCAGCTCATCCCCACCCCCAGGCCCCATGAGAGGGTGGTGTTCCTCCCCCATTTCCTCCATGGACTGGGCTTCCCTCTCCACCCATTTGTCCGGGGACTCATGTTCTACTACGGCCTGGATTTCCACGATCTGGCCCTGAACTTCATCCTCAACATCTCGGCGTTTATTGTCGTGTGCGAGGTCTTCCTCCACATCAAACCCCACTTCGGCTTATGGCTAAAGACCTTCAACGTCAAGCCGAAGGTAGTGGGCGGCCGGCAAGCAGAGTGCGGAGGCGCCATGGTGGGCAAGATGGCCAACGTCACATGGCTCGAGGGCTCCTTTGTGGAAACCATCAAAGGGTGGCAATCGGGGTGGTTCTACATCACCGAGCCGCGTGACCCTGAATGTGCAGCGGCCGCTGAATTCCAATCTGGCATCCCCACATGGCTCACCTCCTGGAAAGAGAAGGGCCTATCGTGGGGTAATTCGGGAGAGCTAACCGGACTCCAAACCTGCGTCCAAAACCTGGTGGACAAGAAGGTTAAACTTGTCAACGTAGTCCAGGTCATGCTCCTCCGCCGGATCCTCCCGTGTCAACGCCGGGCTTTTAACTTGTGGGAGTTCGACCCGGCCCAGCACCAAACTTTGTCTAGACTCTTTGACACAACGCATGAGGATGCCTGGAAGGTGCTATTCAAGGGCGCCGAGGTTCCCCCTCCCATTACCGAGGATCGCGGATTCTGCGCGAAGCGCCAAGCCAGCGTAGTAAGCTTGTCTTACCCTTTACAAGATACTTGTTTTTCATAGTTTGACTCTATGCGGGATCTAAGCTCCCGTTCCTTTGACAGGACTGGCAGAAGAAGTCCGGACAGATCGACAGTCCGACTCCTTTGCCTGAAGGCCCAACAGATGCCCGCCTGGCGAAGCTGCTGGTCCCGGCACCTTACGTGGTGCCGGAGAAGAAGGCCAAGAAGAAGGCCATGGGAACTCGAAAGAGTGCCCGGCGCCCGGTGGTGTCGAATTCATCGCCCGATGACTCCGAAGCGCACTCCTCCCACGAAGACGAGGAGGAGGAAGAAGAGGCCTCTCCCCCTCCAGCGGGGGGAGGAAAGAAAAGGAAGGCCACCCCAACTAGGGGGACTGGAGGATCCAAGAAGGGAAGGACCCTTCCTCCAGACCACTCCACCGACGCCGACAACAGTGAAGAGGAGTGGCCATCCAGGGCCAAGCCCCTGGCGAAATCGTAAGTATCCGGATACCAGAATAACTCATGGCATTCCTTTATTGCACAGTATCTTTTAACGCTGAATATAATCATGCAGTCCGCCTAAGGCCCGGCTCGACGCTTCGTCGAGTGGCTCCCTGGATTCGTCGGATGTGAATAGTCTTTCACTCCCGACTGCTACCTCCCCTCGCCCTACGGACGATGCCGAGGTGGAGTCCCAAAAGGGGCCAAGCCAGGAGGAGGTGGTCCTGGAGGCGCCGCAAGGCGACCTCCCGGACTCCAGGCGCAAAGGGGATAAAACCCCAAAGGGCTCTAAGTCCGGCCCTGGGCCGGATACCGCACCAGAACCTTCAGTGGTTCCGGAGTCTGGCAGGCGGCCCCCTAGTAAGAAGGGCAAGCCTACGATGCTGGTGACCTCCGTCCAACCGGAGGCACCGGATAATTTGCTGGAGGTTCTTAACGGCGCCTCCATCAACAAGGAGCACCGCACTATTATGAGTGTGGTGATCCAGAAGGTTCAGTCTGCCAAGAGCGGGCTGACGGAAGCCTGTGCTAGCCTTCTAACAGGCTTTGAGGTATGTATTTAAGATATGTAAAAATATTACCGCATAGACAGTAGCCCCTGATGCTTAGTTTGGTGTTCGGAAAGAAAAGACGAACTAAGGATCTAAAAATATATACGCAGGAGTCTAACATAAGTATGTCAATATGGGAATGCAGGCTGCGCTGCTGACCTCTGCCGCACTGACTACGGAGGTCGGTGCATTGAAGCAGAGCCTCGAGCGGTCCGAGAACGAGCTCGGCCTTGCCAAGAAGCAGCTCGAGGACAAGGAAGGTAAGTAATACCTTATGTAAGTATATAAAAAAATCTGGTTGCAAATAATGACAGGACCAACGTGAGTATTACAGGGGCCACAACCGAGGTGGCGACCCTGAAGGAAGCGCTGTCCAAGGCCGAAGACAATGCTGCCGTGGAGCACGCCGAGCGAGAAAAGCAGGAGGTGTGAGTGGCGGAGGTGCAGCAAGAGCTCCACGCGCTTGTGAAAAAACATGAGAGTTTGGAGCTTGACTCAAAGACTCGAGAGTCCGAGCTTGCCTCGGCCCTTGGGAGCGCCAAATCTGCCAAGGACGAAGCCCAAAAAGCCCTCCAGGAAATTGAGGCGATGAAGAAGATAGCGGCGGGTAAGGCATTCTTTATGCAAAGCAAGCATGTGAAATTGAATTACTTGTTACTTACCCGAGTCCGGAGCTCTCCAGGAGCATTCGTAGATCTGCCCCACAGTGTGTCCGACGCTGCTGCATTCTATCGAGCCGAGGAAGGGAGCTCGACGGATAAGGTGTTCTGGTACCAGTATGTTGAGGCCGGACACCCGGTTCCCTTGAGCGACCAGCTGAAGCAGCTGGTCGAGCTCCATAAGGTAGCCGAACAGGCCATGAAGGGCCTTATAGGCCGACTATGGCCTGGGGAGGTCATGCTTGGGAGCTACTTTGGGCTAGTGAGGCGGCTAGTGGATGCCTGTCCATGGCTTGAAAGCATCAAGCGCTCCGTATGCATCAAAGGCGCCCGTAGGGCCCTTGCCCGTGTTAAAGTACACTGGGCAAGATGGATGCTGAGAAGCTGGTGACAGATGGGCCACCGGAGGGGAAGGAGCATCGCAAGCCCGAGTTGTATTATGAGGGCGTCCTGAAGGGTGCCTGCCTTGTGGCGAATGAGTGTTCCAAGGATGTAATTTTTGAGTAAACTCGCTCGTGTTATCCTGTGCGCTGAAAACTTGTTAATATGCGCTAAGCAACGCTTTTTAAATTTAAAATATTACCTTCTGTGCGGCCGTTTATTAAATCTGAGAGATGGCAAGTCGTTGGCATCTACCCCCATGCTACGAGTGCTGGGGTGTTCGGGATAAACCTGAGCGCTCTTGTTCCCATTCTTGGGTCCTTCGAGG
Source organism: Triticum timopheevii (assembly GCA_963921465.1). Classification (NCBI taxonomy): domain Eukaryota; kingdom Viridiplantae; phylum Streptophyta; class Magnoliopsida; order Poales; family Poaceae; genus Triticum; species Triticum timopheevii. Next base: position 498,490,999 of record OY997266.1, on the reverse strand, counting down.
GAGGCACTCAACACAACGAACGAGGCAATTGGACTATAGTGCTTTATCACTCTCACTTAGCCATAGAATTCTATAATTTTAAATTTTGGCGAAGCCCCTAGTATTCGAAAGACCGAGTTCGGGGCGATATCCACGCCTAGGCCGAACAAAGCCAGCTCCTCGCTCTAAGCGGCATAAGTCTTTAGGGGCTCGAAACCTCTCGAACAGCGACCGACTCTCGCCCTATCATGACGGTCAGTTTTAGCTTTCTGTACTGAGGTGATTAACCCAGCTCAACTGGGGCACAATTGCAGTAGTTCTCCCAGTGCTACCTTAGCCGATAGAACGAAACGTAAGGTACCAAAACATGGGAGCCGGGCAAACCCAACTATTGACCCAAGACATGATTTGGAGCCGATGCATATATTGCTATAAGTTCGGGGTGCCGCACTCGTGAGAGTGTTCGGACTTCTCACACCATATTCTGGGGTACTTAAGCCCCTGGTGTATTGGCCGTACCAAAGTGTACGGTTGCGCAATGTCATAACTGAACATATTTACATAAAAAATGAATGCAATAATAGACAAGAGCTATGTATTGTTTATTAAAAGGCTGCTGTGAAAGCAGAACGATACAAATAGTGCGATAAGCAAGAGATGGGATTATTTGACATGTCCCCCTCCAGGGGCAAGCTGCGAGACTTTATGTAAGACAGATATTTAGCTCGTTATTGAGACCACCTAGACATTCGACGTAGCTTGCTGCCTCCTTGGCTGTTGCATCGTGTGTTCGGCGATTGTACTGCTGGACAGGCCTTCCGGAGAGTGGAGTCCTGAAAGTAAGAAAAAAGAAATGACAAAATCGGGAGCCCCTAGTGCGGTTGAGCCGCATTTTGGGCGTGCCGTGGTTGTGCCCCTCCCCTTATGCCCATGGTATTTCAAGAGCGTAATTATGTATGTGTGGTACTGGTTTCGCAATTTCGCGAGGGCTGGGGTTGGGGCCACACTGCTACGCTTGCTCAGAACGTGCCAGGCGGTCTTGTTGTAGGTTACTCCGGGCGCGCTTGACGGTGTCCAGACGTTTAATAGCCGGACTGGACAAATTGCCTTGAGAGGCTACTTTGTACTTCCGCCGCGAGGGCCGCCGTATGCTTCTCCGTTCGGAGAGAGCGTTCGGTGTTTCCATTGACCGTAATGACTCCTCGAGGGCCTGGCATCTTGAGCTTGAGGTATGCGTAGTGCGGCACCACATTGAACTTTGCAAATGCGGTTCGTCCGAGCAGGGCGTGATAGCCACTGCGGAACGGGACTATGTCGAAGTTTAACTCCTCGCTTTGGAAATTATCCGGGGATCCGAAGACCACTTCGAGTGTAACTGAGCCTGTACAGTTGGCCTCTACACCTGGTATGACGCCTTTAAAGGTCGTCTTTGTGGGTTTAATCCTTGAGGGATCTATGCCCATTTTTCGCACTGTATCCTGATAAAGCAGGTTCAGGCTGCTGCCACCATCCATAAGGACACTAGTGAGCTAAAATCCGTCAATGATTGGGTCTAGAACCAATGCGGTGAATCCACCATGGCGGATGCTAGTGCGGTGGTCCCTTCGATCAAAAGTGATCGGGCAGGAGGACCACGGGTTGAACTTTGGGGCGACTGGCTCCAACGCATATACGTCCCTGAGTGCACGCTTCCGCTCCCTTTTGGGGATGTGGGTTGCGTATATCATGTTTACCGTCCGCACTTGTGGGGGAAAGCCCTTCTGTCCCCTATTGTTCGGCGGCCATGGCTCCTCCTCATCATTGCTATGCAGCCCCTTGTCTCTGTTTTTGGCACTTAACTTGCCTGCCTGCTTGAACACCCAACAATCCCTATTGGTGTGATTGGCTAGTTTTTCGAGGGTGTCGTGTATCTGGCACGAGCGATCGAGTATTCGGTCTAAACTGGACGGGCCCGGAGTATTTCTTTTGAATGGCTTTTTCTGCTGACCGGGTTTAGAGCCTCTGAATCCGGCATTAACTGTCGTATCCTCAGCATTGTCGCCGTTTATGCGACGCTTGTGCTTGTTGCGACGCGACCTGCCATTGCTGTCCTTGTTATCCGAATTACCAGGGCTCTTGGTCATGTTATTACTATGAGCTAGCCAGCTGTCTTCTCCCGCGTAGAAGCGGGTCATTACTGTTGTGAGGGCTGCCATGGATTTCGGCTTTTCCTGTCCTAGGTGCCGGGCACACCATTCACCACAGATGTTATGTTTGAAGGCTGCGAGGGCCTCTGCGTCCGGACAGTCGACTATTTGATTTTTCTTGGCTAGGAACCATGTCCAGAATTGTCTGGCCGATTCCTCTGGCTGCTGAATTATGTGGCTTAGGTCATCGACGTCTGGTGGTCGCACATAGGTGCCCTGGAAATTGTCGAGGAATGCGGCTTCCAGGTCCTCCCAGCAACCAATTGACTCTGCTGGCAAGCTGTTAAGCCAATGCCAAGCTGGTCCTTTAATCTTGAGTGGTAGGTATTTGATAGCGTGTAGATCATCACCGCGGGCCATGTGGATATGAAGGAGATAATCCTCGATCCATACCGCAGGATCTGTTGTGCCATCGTATGATTCGATGTTTACGGGCTTAAAACCCTTGGGGATTTGATGATCCATTACTTCATTTATGAAGCATAGTGGGTGTGCGGCGCCTCTGTACTGGGCTATATCACGACGTAGCTCAAATGAGCTTTATCTGCTGTGTTCAGCCTGGCCGTATTTGCCATATCCGGTATGACGGTTATCGTCACGTGTCATGGGGCGCCCACGCGATCCGTAGATCGATCTTGTTTGCCTTGCCTTGTTCTCCAATATGTCTCGCAGGTCTGTTGCATTTCCCCGTGCCTTGGTATTTTTTGAGCAACGCCGGGGTGTGGCTTGAGTGGATGGCTGAGTGGCCTCCCTGTCGCGGCCACGAGGTGGTCGGTCGGCCGCGTCGTGTGCTGGTGATGTAGGTTTAGGTGTTTCCTCCTCTAATCGGGGTAGCAGCCTGCGCTTTGGGTAGCTCTTGGAGGGCGTTCGAGTTCGTACTCTTCGGCCGCAAGGACTTCAGTCCATCTCTCGGCTAGCAAGTCTTGGTCAGCTCTAAGCTGCTGCTATTTTTTCTTGAGGCTGCTCGCCGTGGCCATAAGCCTGCGTTTGAAATGCTCTTGTTCGACGGGATCCTCAGGCACGACAAATTCTTCGTCATCGAGGCTTGCCTCGTCTTCAGAGGGAGGCATGTAATTATCGTCCTCTACCTCTCTATCTGCCGCTCTCTCATGAGGGCTGGCTTCTCCATCCTCCTGTGCTGAATCCTGTTGGAGGGGGTTGTCTTCGGCACTGTCCGGGGTGTTATTATCTCCCGTGCCGGAATCACCGTTTTTTCTTTGGCGGGATTTAGAGCGGCGCCGCAGACGCCAGCGCTTAGGCTGCTTCTTGGAGGGGTTATCCTGCATTGTTCCGTCGCCATTCCCTTCTTTTGCGGTGTCCACCATGTATATGTCGTATGATGAGGTGGCCTTCCAGTGCCCTATAGGCGCTGGTTCTTGGTCGTCTCCTGCATCGGCGTCCATACCGTCGATGTCTTCGGAGACAAAGTCGAGCATGTCGGTTAAATCATCGACAGTGGCTACGAAGTGGGTGGTGGTTGGGTTTTGAATTTCTGCGTCGTCCGCATCCCAACCTTGCTGACCATAGTCCGGCCAAGGCTCTCCTGATAAAGAGAGAGACTTTAGTGAATTTAGAATGTCGCCGAAGGGCGACTGCTGAAGGATGTCTGCGGCGGCGAACTCCATGATCGGCGCCCAATCGGGTTCGATCGGCAGGGGCGTGGAAGGTTCGGAGTCCGGCTCCTTGGAGTCACGAGCTTCACAAAGGACAAGGCTGTTGTTCGGCTCAATCGCCGTAGAGATTGCAGCCCCCGAGGCGGTGTCCAGCCACCCGTCCTCGATTGGCGCAGTCGGCTCCGAGCTAAGGGCCGGAGCAGACACAGGGGCGACCTCCTGGGCACTGTTCAGCGGCAGAGCTAGATCATGCCCATCGTGATAGTGAGGCACGCTCGGCTGTGGCTCGAACACGTCGAAGATCAAGTCTCTGCGGATGTCAGCCATGTAGTTCAAACTTCCAAATCTGACCTGATGGCCAGGGGCGTAGCTTTCGAGTTGCTCCTGATGGCCAAGCGAATTGGCCCGCAGTGTAAAGCCGCCAAACACGAAGATCTGTCCGGGAAGAAAAGTCTCACCCTGGACCGCATCGTTGTTGATGATCGGAGGAGCCATCGAGCCTAAAGATGACGACATAGAGGAACTCTCAATGAAAGCACCAATGTCGGTGTCAAAACCGGCGGATCTCGGGTAGGGGGTCCCGAACTGTGCGTCTAGGCGGATGGTAACAGGAGACAAGGGACACGATGTTTTTACCCAGGTTCGGGCCCTCTCGATGGAGGTAAAACCCTACTCCTGCTTAATTAATATTGATGATATGGGTAGTACAAGAGTAGATCTACCACGAGATCAGAGAGGCTAAACCCTAGAAGCTAGCCTATTGTATGATTGTTGTTCGTCCTACGGACTAAAACCCTCCAGTTTATATAGACACCGAAGAGGGCTAGGGTTACACAGAGCCGGTTACAATGGGAGGAGATCTACATATCCGTATCACCAATCTTGCCTTCCACGCCAAGGAAAGTCACATCCAGACACGGGACGAAGTCTTCAATCTTGTATCTTCATAGTCCAGGAGTCCGGCTAATGGTTATAGTCCGGTCATCCGGACACCCCCTAATCCAGGACTCCCTCAAGGCCCTCTTAGGATACCAAATGCCAAAATTTGGTGTGTGAATTAAGTATCTCACTATCCTTTTCACAGCCTTAAGATGACATTCTTTAGGAGCAGCTTGATATCTTGCACACATGCACACACTTAGCATAATATCGGGACGTGAAGCACATAGGTATAACAATGAACCAATCATAGAGCGATAAACCTTTTGATCAATCGGTTCACCATCTTTGGTCAAATCAAGATGTCCACTAGTAGGCATGGCTGTAGACATACCTTTGCATTCTTGCATATTGAACTTCTTGAACAAGTCCTTAGTGTACTTCGTTTGAGAGACAAAAGTACCTTCCTTAGTTTGCTTGATTTGCAACCCAAGAAAGAATTTGAGTTCACTCATCATTGACATCTCAAACTTCTCCGACATTAGCTTTCCAAACTTCCCACTAAAATGAGGGTTAGTTGATCCAAATATAATATCATCAACATAAATTTGGCATACAAATAATTCTGCATTAACCCTTTTAGTAAAAAGTGTAGAATCAATTTTGCCAATTTCAAATCCTTTTTCAATAAGGAACTTGGTTAAGCATTTATACCAAGCTCTCGGAGCTTGTTTAAGACCATAAAGAGCTTTGCGAAGTTTATAGCCATGATTGGGTTTCTTAGGATTGATAAAGCCGGGAGGTTGTTTAACATAGACTTCCTCCTCTATTTCACCGTTTAGAAAAGCACTTTTAATGTCCATTTGGTATAAGGTGATATAATGGTGATTAGCATAGGCAAGTAAGATGCGAATGGACTCAAGTCTAGCAATGGGAGCATAAGTCTCACCATAGTCCATACCTTCGACTTGTGTGTAGCCTTGGGCGACGAGACGTTCTTTGTTGCAAACTACTTGTCCATCTTCATCTTGCTTGTTGCGAAACACCCATTTGGTACCGATGATGTTGTGGTTGTTGTCGGGCTTCTCAACCAATGTCCAAACTTGATTTCTCTCAAAGTTGTGTAGCTCTTCATGCATAGCATTTATCGAATCCGGATCTCCCAATGCTTCTTCGACCTTGATAGGTTCAATGCTAGAAATGAATGAATAGTGTTCACAAAAGTTAGCTAAATGAGTTTTAGAGCGAGTGATTCTCCCGGTTTGGATATCATTGTAGATTTGCTCGATGGGATGGTCTTTAGCAATTCTTGCTCGAACTCGTGAAAGCTTTTGCTTGGTGAAAGCACAAGTGCTCCCTAAGTGGGTTTGGTAATTAATGTCAACATATCTCTTGTTGGACTAACACTTTTATCTAGTATTTTTCAGACAAGTTCAACATTGGAGTGGCATGGAATAAAGGATGTGGGAACTCCTTCAAGATGCTAAGGACAAAGGATTGGCTCAAGCTTCAAGATCAAGACTCTTCATCTTACATTTTAGTGATCCAAGATCACATTGAGTCTGTAGGAAAAGCCAATACTATCAAGGAGGGATGAGGTGTTTCTTAATGAGCCTCTTGCTTCATGTGCTTAGTGATATGCTCCAAAACTCTCAGCTACTTTCTCACATCCACAAATGACCTAAACATAAAGTCAAAATCAGTCACACCGATTCTTCCTATCCGGCGCCACCGAGTTTGGATGTCTTAGCCACTGCCACAAACCCTAGGCAAATCGGTCTTACCGATAGGGATCTCGGTCTCACCGAGATGGGGTTGTAATCTCTGTGTGTATGTCCATTATCAAAATAGGTCTCACCGAGTTTGAGCAATCGGTACTACCGAGATTACAATGCAAACTCTCTGGTTAACTTATTATCAAAATCGGTCTCACCGAGGTTGCATGACCAACTCTCTGGTTAGCTAATTACCAAAATCGGTCTTACCGAGTTTGTGTAATCGGTCTCACCGAGATTACATTATGCCCTAAGCCTAACCATATCGGTCCTACTGAGTTGCATTTTCGGTCCCACCGAAAATCCTAATGGTCACTAGGTTTACTAAATCGGTCCGATCGAGTTTGTTGATTCGGTCCCACCGAGTTTGGTAAATTGTGTTTAACGGTTAGATTTTGTGTGGAGGCTATATATACCCCTCCAACTCCTCTTCATTCGTGGAGAGAGCCACCAGACTAAGCCTACACTTCCAGCATCCTATTTCTGAGAGAGAACTACCTACTCATGTGTTGAGGCCAAGATATTCCATTCCTACCATATGAATCTTGATCTCTAGCCTTCCCCAAGTTGCTTTCCACTCAAATCTTCTTTCCACCAGATCCAAATCCTATGAGAGAGAGTTGAGTGTTGGGGAGACTATCATTTGGAGCACAAGATCAAGGAGTTCATCATCAACGCACCATTTGTTACTTCTTGGAGAGTGGTGTCTCCTAGATTGGCTAGGTGTCACTTGGGAGCCTCCGACAAGATAGTGGAGTTGAACCAAGGAGTTTGTAAGGGCAAGGAGATCGCCTACTTCGTGAAGATCTACCGCTAGTGAGGCAAGTCCTTCGTGGGCGACGACCATGGTGGGATAGACAAGGTTACTTCTTCGTGGACCCTTCGTGGGTGGAGCCCTCAGTGGACTCGCGCAACCGTTACCCTTTGTGGGTTGAAGTCTCCATCAATGTGGTTGTACGATAGCACCACCTATCGGAACCACGCCAAAAACATCCATGTCTCCAACTGCGTTTGAATCCTCCAAAACCCTTCCCTTTACATTCTTGCAAGTTGCATGCTTTACTTTCCGCTGCTCATATACTCTTTGCATGCTTGCTTGCTATGTGTTGTGAATGTTAAAATTGTGCCTAAACTCCACTTAAACTTAAAAGGGATAAAAACTGCAACTTTGGTACTTAGTGTCTAATCACCCCCCCTCTAGACACCTCTTCTCAAGGTCCTACAAGTGGTATCAGAGCATTGGTCTCCATTGCCTTGGTTTAATCACCATTGGAGGAAGATGGATGAGTCTACTTTGGGGAGTCTTAGACATAGAGTGCCTATTCTTGATGGAGAGTATTTTCATGAGTGGAAAAATGAGATGCTTGTAATTTTCAATCAATATCATTTGAACAAGTAAATTGCTAGTCCTTGTGCACCTTGTGTTGATCCTATGCATCCTACCCTTGATGAGTCTATTGACATGATTAGGAATGTTAGAACTGTTAATCTTATCACTAGAGGCTTGCCTAGAAACTTGATTATAAAACTGCCTACTCTTGAGTGTGCCTACACTATATGGAAATTTCTTGAGGAACGATTTCCTGATTATTCTTTGAAAACCTTGATGAAATTCTTCATAAGTCTATTGCCTTGAGTAAGATGAATACTAGTGATCCTATGTTTGGTGATCATCTATTTGAGCTTACAAATCTTATGCATGCCAAAGGAAATGTTGGTATTATTAGTGATATTATTTCCGAAGCTATAAAAATTCATAGACAAGATCATTGTCAAAATCACTCTAACGAATCACCCTCTCTACAATTTGATCCACCACATGACGATGTTGAACATGGATACTATGATGAGGATGATGATGATGACTTTGATCTTGATGATGCAATGAGACACTTTGGTCTTATGGCAAATCTTCGGGGATACATGTCAGGAGGAAAGGAATGGGTTCTTGATAGTGGATGTACCGATCACATGACCAGAGATAAAGACATGTTTCGTGAGCTTGCTGATAATGATAGTCCTGAAAAGTATGTCACTTTCGGTGACAACTCAAAGGGTAAGGTGGTTGGCCTCGGTAAGGTGGCCATCTCACATGATAGCTCCATTCAGAATGTTATGCTCATTGAATCTCTTGGCTACAACTTACTTTCAGTATCTAGAGTTGCTGATTTCGGTTTCAATGTCCTATTTACTGAAGTAGATTGCCAAGTGTTTTGTCGAGACAATCATAAAATGGACTTTACCGGTATACGTAGAGGTGATCTATACATTGTTGATTTCACTAAAAAGGCTCAACCTAAAACTTGCTTCATTGCTAAATCCTCAAAAGGTTGGTTATGGCATAGACGACTAGGTCACGTTGGCATGAGAAACCTTGACAAGCTTATTAAAGGAAATCATATCCTTGGTGTCAACGATGTCATATTTGATAAGGATAGACTTTGCAGTGCTTGTCAAGCAGGTAAACAAGTTGGAGGAAGGCATCCCATGAAGAACATTATGACCACAAGGAGGCCACTTGAGCTACTTCACATGGATCTCTTTGGTCCCAACTCTTACAAGAGTCTCGGTGGAAATTCTTTTGGTCTAGTTATAGTTGATGATTTTTCAAGATTTACGTGGGTGTTCTTTCTCGATGATAAATCGCAGGTCCAAAAGATCTTCAAAAACTTCGCTAGGAAGGCCCAAAATCAGTTTGAAGTGAAGATCAAGAAGGTTCGCAGCGACAACGGAACGGAGTTCAAGAACGCAAATGTGGACACCTTTCTTGACGAAGAAGGGATTTCACACGAGTTCTCGGCTACGTACACACCTCAACAAAATGGAGTTGTTGAGAGGAAGAACCGGACTCTCATCGAAATGGCGAGAACGATGCTTGATGAGTACAAGACGCCGAAGCACTTTTGGGCAGAAGCGGTTGAGACAGCTTTTCATGCAACAAATCGCTTGTATCTTCACAAGCTACTCGTCAAGATGGCATATGAGCTCCTCACCGGTAACAAACCCCAAGTTGGATACTTTCGAGTATTCGGCTCAAAGTGCTACATTCTTGATAAGCATTGTCGTTCTAAATTTGTTCCTAAGTCTCATGAAGGTTTCCTACTAGGTTATGGCTCAAACTCTCACACTTATCGTGTCTACAACAATTTCACCCGAAAGGTTGAAGAGACGGTAGAAGTGAAGTTTGATGAATCTAACGGCTCGCAAGTAGAGCAACTGCCAATTGATGTAGGAGACAAAGATCCTTCGGAAGCAATCCAAGACTTGTCTATTGGCAAGGTTCATCCAACGGAGGTGAAGGAGAGTACCTCGTCCATCCAAGTGGAAGCTTCTACTTCACGACAAGGTGAACCAAGAATTGATACGGAAGCATCCACAAGTGGGACACACCAAGATGAAGAAAACGAGGAAGTGCATCAAGAACGTCAACAACCTCCTTCTCCACCACAACAAGAGAACGGCAACGCCAACAATGAAGAAGAAGATGAAGAAGATGTTCAACCAAGATCCAAGCAAAAGCTTTCACGAGTTCGAGCAAGAATTTCTAAAGACCATCCCATCGAGCAAATCTGCAATGATATTCAAACCGGGAGAATCACTCGCTCTAAAACTCGTTTAGCTAACTTTTGTGAAAACTATTCTTTCATCTCTAGCATTGAACCTATGAAGGTTGAAGAAGCATTGGAAGACCCGGATTGGATAAACGCTATGCATGAAGAGCTACACAACTTTGAGAGGAACCAAGTTTGGGCATTGGTTGAGAAGCCCGAAAACAACCACAACATAATCGGTACCAAATGGGTGTTTCGCAACAAGCAAGATGAAGATGGACAAGTAGTTCGCAACAAAGCATGTCTCATCGCCCAATGCTACACACAAGTTGAAGGTATGGACTATGGTGAGACTTATGCTCCTGTTGCTAGACTCGAGTCTATTCGCATCTTACTTGCCTATGCTAATCACCATGATATCACATTATACCAAATGGACATTAAAAGTGCTTTTCTAAATGGTGAAATAGAGGAGGAAGTTTATGTTAAACAACCTCCCGCCTTTGTCAATCCTAAGAAACCAAATCATGTTTACAAACTTCACAAAGCTCTTTATGGTCTTAAACAAGCTCCTAGAGCTTGGTACAAATGCTTAACTAAGTTTCTACTTGGAAAGGGATTTGAAATTGGGAAAATTGATTCTACTCTTTTCACTAAAAGGGTTAATGGAGAACTATTTGTGTGCCAAATTTATGTTGATGATATCATATTTGGATCAGCTAACCCTCATTTTAGTGAGACGTTTGGAAAGCTAATGTCGGAGAAGTTTGAGATGTCAATGATGAGTGAACTCAAATTCTTTCTTGGGTTGCAAATCAAGCAAACTAAGGAAGGTACTTTTGTCTCTCAAACGAAGTACACTAAGGACTTATTCAAGAAGTTCAATATGCAAGAATGCAAAGGTATGTCTACACCCATGCCTACTAGTGGACATCTCGATTTGACCAAAGATGGTGAACCGATTGATCAAAAGGTTTATCGCTCTATGATTGGTTCATTGTTATACCTATGTGTTTCACGTCCCGATATTATGCTAAACTTGTGCATGTGTGCAAGATATCAAGCTGCTCCTAAAGAATGTCATCTTAAGGCTATGAAAAGGATAGTGAGATACTTAATACACACACCAAATTTTGGCATTTGGTATCCTAAGAGGGCCTCTTTCGATCTTGTTGGCTACTCTAACTCAGATTATGCCGGAGACAAGGTTGACAGAACGTCCACTTCGGGTACTTGTCAATTTCTTGGTAGATCTCTTGTGTCTTGGTCCTCCAAGAAACAAAACTCGGTATCCTTATCTACCACCGAAGCGGAGAACATTGCCGCTGGTTCATGTTGTGCTCAATTACTTTGGATGACCCAAACTCTTAAAGATTATGGGATATATGTGAAACATGTTCCATTGCTTTGTGAAAATGAAAATGCTATCAAAATTGGTCATAATCCTGTGCAACATTCTTGAACTAAGCATATTGAAGTTCGCCATCATTTCATTCGAGATCATGTTGCTAAGGGTGACATTGATCTTAAGCATGTTCGCACCGAAAAGCAATTAGCAGATATATTTACTAAACCTCTTGATGAGAAAGTGTTTTGCAGGTTAAGAGGAGAATTGAACATCATAGATGCTTCAAACTTGGAGTAGAAACTCCATTGGATACATGCAAGACATGAGCTTATGACTAATCCTTGATATTTCTCTTATGATGAAAATATTATGTCTTGGATATATTTGCATCTTGCATGTTATCTAACCCATGTAGGTACTTGGTTGAATCAAATTCCAAGAGATTGTAACCTACTCACATCTTGAGCAATCTCTACATCACCAAGTCCCTATACAAAGGTGGTTGAAGACAAGGAAGCACGAAACCATTCAAACATATCCTTTGACAAATTCTATGTTAAACTCCATGATTGTCATTTTTGGATACACAAGTGCTCTTCCTTGCAAGAACTAACCCATGTAGGTAGATGGACTCAAATTCCAAGTGGTGCTCCCAACTCTTGATGAGGTACATCAACCTTGAGCAACCCACACAAGTTCAACTACATGGACAACACCACCAACCAAGGTATTGTTCCATCTTAGAGAAGCTTTACTCCGAGACATGAGCTAAAGCAACTCGACAAGATGTGAATACATCAAGATGCTTAAACGAAAAATGGTAACCCCATTTTGAGATTAAACGATGAGTATGACCTATGATCAAGTGATTTCACTTGACTCCTAAGTCAATATACTCTAACATAGGTGACTTTGTCGCCGACCATCTCTAGATGAAGTTCTCTTGTGTTCGTCTCTATGTTTTTGCATTTGTCTCATGCATATTTGTTTCCCCTTTCAAAAAAAACTTGATCTAGATTTCTTTCTTTTCTTTTTGTTTGCTCTGCATTTTATGCATCAATTCATTGCATATCATTCAGTTAATTCCTTGCAAATCTTTGTGAGATCTTACTAGTCCAGTGAGCTGCGCTGACAAGTGTTTTCTTTGTGATGAACTCGGTTTCACCGATTTGTTATTTTCGGTCCAACCGAATTCTTTTGGTATAACCGAAGCATACAGCTCGGTCCAACCGAAAAACAGTTTGCCACTTATTCTGAGTTTCTTCTGATCCAGCTCCACTCAATGAATCTTGTCCTCTAACAAGCATCACATTTTTATCAAGTGCTTTATGTTGTGACTCAAGGATCAAACCCATTCACGACAAATTCCAAAGGGAGAGAGAAAGATCACCTTTATCAAGCCCTTCTTGGAAATTTATGTCAAAGGGGGAGAGAGATCACATCAAAGCTTATCATTTTAGAGAGAGTATCACCTTCTCAGTGGGAGAGAGATCTCCAAGGGGAGAGAATACTAGTAGAAAGTATTTCTCAAGGATCCCAGATGCTTGATGTTCAAGAGGAGAGATGCCACATGTCTTCTTGAGGGGAAAGACATGTTCATATGTGCCTACTTGCATTAGTTTGCATTAGCTTTGTTCATTTATATCTTTCAGCTCTGATTTTCTGTTCCCTATCTTCTCCCAGTATCCCATGCTAGATTCAGGGGGAGCAAGACATCTAAGGGAAAGAAATCATTTAAATTCTTTGCATATCTTTACTCTTGGGGACATGTCTAATCAAATGTGGTACTTAGTACTCACTCTCTACCTGTCATCCCAGTCTTGGTATTCTTGTAGTTTCTTCTGTTTGCTTTGGCTAGTAGATGTACCTGTGTTATCTCACCTTGTTTGTGCAGGTTCATTCCATCCTAAGCCTACTCAAGACTACAAGGTAAGTATATGCATCACAATAATGTGTATGAGGAATTCTTGCTGATGTACATACTGTTTGCAAGGACTCATGAGCATGAAGGTATCTCCTTTAATACTTTTTGCTCTGATGCATATGGCCAAGATACATGTAACACATTGCCCGCTCTATCATGGTTATGCTCTCACATGCTTCTATATTTCATATTCACATGATTGCATACATGTAGGGGGAGCCTATGCTTGTTACATGTCTTTCCAAAGCTTTACTTGCTACTCTTCATATCCTTATCTAAAGCTTTGATGTATGTTGTCACCAATTACCAAAAAGGGGGAGATTGAAAGCACAAGTGCTCCCTAAGTGGTTTTGGTAATTAATGTCAACATATCTCTTGTTGTACTAACACTTTTATCTAGTATTTTTCAGACAAGTTCAACATTGGAGTGGCATGGACTAAAGGATGTGGGAACTCCTTTAAGATGCTAAGGACAAAGGATTGGCTCAAGCTTCAAGCTCAAGACTCTCCATCTTACATTTTAGTGATCCAAGATCACATTGAGTCTATAGGAAAAGCCAATACTATCAAGGAGGGATGAGGTGTTGCTTAATGAGCCTCTTGCTTCATGTGCTTAGTGATATGCTCCAAAACCCTCAGCTACTTTCTCACATCCACAAATGACCTAAACCTAAAGCCAAAATCGGTCACACCGATTCTTCCTATCCGGCGCCACCGAGTTTGGACGTCTTAGCCACTGCCACAAACCCTAGGCAAATCGGTCTTACCGATAGGGATCTCGGTCTCACCGAGATGGGGTTGTAATCTCTGTGAATATGTCCATTATCAAAATCGGTCTCACCGAGTTTGAGCAATCGGTACTACCGAGATTACAATGCAAACTCTCTGGTTAACTTATTATCAAAATCGGTCTCACCGAGTTTGAGTAATCGGTCCCACCGAGTTTGCCTGACCAACTCTCTGGTTAGCTAATTAGCAAAATCGGTCTTACCGAGTTTGTGTAATCGGTCTCATCGTTATTATGTTATGCCCTAACCCTAACCATATCGGTCCTACCGAGTTGCATTTTCGGTCCCACCGAATATCCTAACGGTCACTAGGTTTACTAAATCGGTCCGACCGAGTTTGTTGATTTGGTCCCACTGAGTTTGGTAAATTGTGTGTAACGGTTAGATTTTGTGTGGAGGCTATATATACCCCTGCACCTCCTCTTCATTCGTGGAGAGAGCCATCATACTAAGCCTACACTTCCAGCATCCTATTTCTGAGAGAGAACTACCTACTCATGTGTTGAGGCCAAGATATTCCATTCCTACCATATGAATCTTGATCTCTAGCCTTCCCCAAGTTGCTTTCCACTCAAATCTTCTTTCCACCAGATCCAAATCCTATGAGAGAGAGTTGAGTGTTGGGGAGACTATCATTTGAAGCACAAGAGCAAGGAGTTCATCATCAACGCACCATTTGTTACTTCTTGGAGAGTGGTGTCTCCTAGATTGTCTAGGTATCACTTGGGAGCCTCCGACAAGATAGTGGAGTTGAACCAAGGAGTTCAAGGAGATCGCCTACTTCGTGAAGATCTACCGCTAGTGAGGCAAGTCCTTCGTGGGCGATGGCCATGGTGGGATAGACAAGGTTGCTTCTTCGTGGACCCTTCGTGGGTGGAGCCCTCCGTGGACTCGTGCAACCGTTACCCTTCGTGGGTTGAAGTCTCTATCAACGTGGATGTACGATAGCACCACGTATCAGAACCACGCCAAAAATATCCGTGTCTCCAACTGCGTTTGAATCCTCCAAAACCATTCCCTTTACATTCTTGCAAGTTGCATGCTTTACTTTCCGCTGCTCATATTCTCTTTGCATGCTTTCTTGCTATGTGTTGTGAATGTTAAAATTGTGCCTAAACTCCACTTAAACTTAAAAGGGCTAAAAACTACAACTTTGGTACTTCGTGTCTAATCACCCCCCTCTAGACACCTCTTCTCAAGGTCCTACACTTGGGTCTTGGTTGAACATATTCTTCATCTTGTTCTTCTTCTTCTTGGCCTTCTTCATTATTGGCTTTGTCGTTCTCTTGTCGTGGTGGAGAAGGAGGTTGTTGACGTTCTTGATGTACTTCCTCATTTTCTTCATCTTGGTGTGTCCCAATTGTGGATGCTTCCGTATCAACTCTTGGTTCACCTTGTCGTGAACTAGAAGCTTCCACTTGGACGGACAAGGTACTCTCCTTCACATCCCTTGGACGAATCTTGCCAATAGACAAGTCTTGGATTGCTTCCGAGGGGTCTTTGTCTCCTACATCAATTGGCAATTGCTCTACTTGCAAGCCATTAGATTCATCAAACTTCACATCTACCGTCTCTTCAACCTTTCGGGTGAAATTGTTGTAGACCCGGTATGTGTGTGAGTTTGAGCCATAACCAAGTAGGAAACCTTCATGAGACTTAGGAGAAAATTTAGAACGATGATGCTTATCAAGAATGTAGCACTTTGAGCTGAATACTCGAAAGTATCCAACTTGGGGTTTGTTACCGATGAGGAGCTCGTATGCCGTCTTGCCGAGTAGCTTGTGAAGATACAAGCGATTTGTTGCATGAGAAGCTCTCTCAACCGCTTCTACCCAAAAGTGCTTCGGCGTCTTGTACTCATCAAGCATCGTTCTTGCCATTTCGATGAGCGTTCGGTTCTTCCTCTCAACAACTCCATTTTGTTGAGGTGTGTACGTAGCCGAGAACTCATGTGAAATCCCTTCTTCGTCAAGAAAGGTGTCCACATTTGCGTTCTTGAACTCCGTTCCGTTGTCGCTGCGAACCTTCTTGATCTTCACTTCAAACTAATTTTGAGCCTTCCTGGAGAAGTTTTTGAAGATCTTTTGGACCTGGAATTTGTCATCGAGAAAGAACAACCACATAAATCTTGAAAAATCATCAACTATAACTAGACCAAAAGAATTTCCACCGAGACTTTTGTAAGCGTTGGGACCAAAGAGATCCATGTGAAGTAGCTCAAGTGGCCTCCTTGTGGTCATGATGTTCTTCACGGGATGCCTTCCTCCAACCTGTTTACCTGCTTGAGAAGCACTGCAAAGTCTATCCTTATCAAATATGACATCGTTAACACCAAGGATATGATTCCCTTTAATAAGCTTGTCAAGGTTTCTCATGCCAACGTGACCTAGTCGTCTATGCCATAACCAACCTTTAGAGGATTTAGCAACGAAACATGTCTTTATCTTCGGTCATGTGATCGGTACATCCACTGTCAAGAACCCATTCCTTTCCTCCTGCCATATATCCCCGAAGGTTTGCCATAAGACCAAAGTGTCTCATTGCATCATCAAGATCGAAGTCATCGTCATCATCCTCATCATAGTATCCATGTTCAACATCGTCATGTGGTGGATCAATTCCTAGTGAGGGTGATTCATTAGTATGAGTTTGACAATAATCTCCTCTATGAAGTCTAGTAGCTTAGGAATTAATATCGCTAATAATTCCAACATTTCCTTTGGCACGCATAAGATTTGTAAGTTCAAATAGACAATTACCAAACATAGGATCATTGGACTTTATCTTACTCAAGGCAATAGACTTATGAAGAATTTCATCCAGATTTTTCAAGGAATAATTAGGAAATCGTTCCTCAAGAAATTTCCATATAGTGTAGGCACACTCAAGAGTAGGCAGTTTTCCAATCAAGTTTCTAGGCAAGCCTCTAGTGATAAGATTAACAGTTCTAACATTCCTAATCATGTCAATCGACTCATCAAGGGTAGGATGCTTAGGATCAACATGAGGTGCACAAGGACTAGCAATGTACTCGTTCAAATGATATTGATTGAAAATTACAAGCATCTCATTTTTCCACTCATGAAAATATTCTCCATCAAGTATAGGCACTCGATGTCTAAGACTCCCCAAAGTCGACTCATCCATCTTCCTCCAATGGTGATTAAACCAAAGCAATGGAGACCAAAGCTCTGATACCACTTGTGGGATCTTGATAAGTATGTCTAGAGGGGGGGTGATTAGACTACTCGACTAATTAAAAACTATGTCTTTTCCCAATTTTAGTCTTTGGCAGATTTTAGCTATCTTAGCACAAGTCAAGCAATAGTCACACATTCAAGCAAGCATGCAAAGAGTATATGAGCAGCGGAAAGTAAAGCATGCAACTTGCAAGAATGTAAAGGGAAAGGTTTGGAGATTTTAAATGCAATTTGGAGACACGGTGATTTTTGAGCCGTGGTTCCGATAGGTGGTGCTATCGTACATCCACGTTGATGGAGACTTCAACCCATGAAGGGTAACGGTTGCGTGAGTCCATGGAGGGCTCCACCCAAGAAGGGTACACAAAGAAGCAACCTTGTCTATCCCACCATGGTCATCGCTCACGAAGGACTTGCCTCACTAGCGGTAGATCTTCACGAAGTAGGCGATCTCCTTGCCCTTAGAAACTCCTTGGTTCAACTCCACAATCTTGTCGGAGGCTCCCAAGTGACACGTAGCCAATATTGGAGAAACCACTCTCCAAGAAGTAACAAATGGTGTGTTGATGATGAACTCCTTTCTCTTGTGCTTCAAATGATAGTCCCCCCAACACTCAACTCTCTCTCACAGGATTTGGATCTGGTGGAAAGAAGATTTGAGTGGAAAGCAACTTGGGGAAGGCTAGAGATCAAGATTCATATGGTAGGAATGGAATATCTTGGCCTCAACACATGAGTAGGTAGTTCTCTCTCAGAAATTGGATGCTGGAAGTGTAGGCTTAGTATGATGGCTCTCTCCATGAATGAAGAGGAGGTGTAGGGGTATATATAGCCTCCACACAAAATCTAACTGTTACACACAATTTACCAAACTCGGTGGGACCAAATCAACAAACTCGGTCGGACCGATTTAGTAAACCTAGTGACCGTTAGGATTTTCGGTGGGACCGAAAATGCAACTCGGTAGGACCGATATGGTTAGGGTTAGGGCATAACATAATCTCGGCGAGACCGATTACACAAACTTGATGGGACCGATTTTGGAAATTAGCTAACCAGAGAGTTGGTCAGGAAAACTCGGTGGGACCGATTACTCAAACTCGGTGAGACCGATTTTGGTAATAAGTTAACCAGAGAGTTTGCATTGTAATCTCGGTAGTACCGATTGCTCAAACTCGGTAAGACCGATTTTGTTAATGGACATACACAGAGAGATTACAATCCCATCTCGGTGATACCGATTTGCCTAGTGTTTGTGGCAGTGGCTATGACATCTGAAATCGGTGGCGCCGGATAGAAAGAATCGGTGGGGCCGAGTTTGACTTTAGGTTTAGGTCATATGTGGATGTGAGAAAGTAGTTGAGGGTTTTTGGAGCATATCACTAAGCACTGTGGAGCAAGAAACTCATTAAGCAACACCTCATCCCTTCTTGATAGTATTGGCTTTTCCTATAGACTCAATGTGATCTTGGATCACAAAAATAGAAAATGAAGAGTCTTGAGCTTGTAGCTTGGGCCAATCCTATGTTCTTAGCATCTTGAAGGGCTTCCACATCCTTTAGTCCATGCCACTCCATTGTTGAACTTATCTGAAACATACTAGATAAAAGTGTTAGTCCAACAAGAGATATGTTAACATTAATTACCAAAACCACCCAGGGAGCACTTGTGCTTTCATGAACCTACACAAACAAACAAAGAACACGCAACCAACGCGATAAAGGGGTTGTCAATCCCTTCATGGCCACTTGCGAAAGTGAGATCTGATAGAGATAATATGATAAGATAAATATATTTTTGGTATTTTATAATATAGATGCAGAAAATAAAGATGCAAATAAAAGTAGATTGGAAACTTATATGATAAAAGATAGACCCGGGGGCCATAGGTTTCACTAGTGGCTTCTCTCAAGATAGCATAAGTATTACGGTGGGTGAACAAATTACTGTCGAGCAATTGATAGAAAAGCGAATAATTATGATGTTATCTAGGCATGATCTTGTATATAGGCATCACATCCATAACAAGTAGACCGACTCCTGCCTGCATCTACTACTATTACTCAACACATCGACCGCTATCCAGCATGCATCTAGAGTATTAAGTTCATAAGAACAGAGTAACGCATTAAGAAAGATGACATGATGTAGAGGGATAAACTCAAGCAATATGATATAAACCCCATCTTTTTATCCTCGATGGCAACAATACAATACGTGTCTTGCAACCCTTTCTATCACTGGGTAAGAACACCGCAAGATTGAACCCAAAGCTAAGCACTTCTCCCATGGCAAGAAAGATCAATCTAGTAGGCCAAACCAAACCGATAATTCGAAGAGACTTGCAAAGATAACTCAATCATACATAGAAGAATTAAGAGAAGATTCAAATATTATTCATAGATAAACTTGATAATAAACCCACAATTCATTGGATCTCGACAAACACACCGCAAGAAGAGATTACATTGAATAGATCTCCACAAGAGAGGGGGAGATCATTGTATTGAGATCCAAAAAGAGAGAAGAAGCCAACTAGCTAATAACTATGGACCCGAAGGTCTGTGGTAAACTACTCACAACTCATTGGAGGGGCTATGGTGTTGATGTAGAAGCCCTCCATGGTGGATTCCCCCTCCGGCAGAACACCGGCGACGGCTCCAAGATGGGATCTCGCGGATACAGAAGGTTATGGTGGTGGAAATTTTTCTTCGGTGGCTCCCTGGATGTTTTTGGGGTATGTAGGCTTATATAGGAGGAAGAAATACGTCAGTGGCGCCCGAGGGGCCCATGAGACAGGGGGGGCGCACCCTGTAGGGTTGGGCGCGCCCCCCACCCTCGTGGCTGCCTCGGCTGCTTCTTGACTTGCACTCCAAGTCCTTTGGATCACGTTCATTCCAAAAATCATGCTCGCGAAGGTTTCATTCCGTTTGGACTCCGTGTGATATTCCTTTTCTTCGAAATACTGAAATAGGCAAAAAAACAGCAATATGGGCTGGGCCTCCGGTTAGTAGGTTAGTCCCAAAAATGATATAAATGTGTAAAATAAAGCCCATAGACATCCAAAACAGGTAATATTATAGCATGGAACAATCAAAAATTATAGATACGTTGGAGACGTATCAAGATACTGGATGTCAGTGATGCTGCGTGTGCTAAGTATTTCACCATGATGTTGGATGGGCCGGCTCGTACTTGGTTGAAAGGGCTACCCGCTAACTCCATTGGGTCATGAGCGGAGTTGAAAAGACGATTTATTCAAAATTTTAAAGATACATGCAAGCAGCCTATGTCGATTCTGGATTGGATTCTTGCATCCAAGGTGAAGGTGAGTCAACATCCATTTGGGTGCGCCGGATCTCAGCTGTTTTACACTCATCGGACAGTATTAACGCCGGTTCAGCATTCCTGATGTTAGAGAAGAATTGCCATTTTCTTCCCCTTAAGAAAAAACTGGGGCGGCTTAAGTGTAATTGCAATTATATGTGGGAGCTCATGGCGGCTCTCGTCAAATATGCCGACTCTGATAGCACAAAAGACCCTGAATCTGACAAGGAGAAGATTGGAAAGGGGAAGAAGAGTGGCAATGCAAAGGGACAACATAACACGGCGAGTCAAGGTGGCAATGGTAAACGTAAGGCAGACGGCGGGTTAGACTTCGTGGCTAACACCAATACGGAGAGTAATAACCAGCATTGTAAGGGGAAAATGCAAGCGCCTCGGTTTGGAGGGTTCAACCTTGAGGCCATGATGAATCAGCCTTTTCCGAAGCACGGAACCCATGATAAGCCGGCTAGTCATCTGTGGAAAGATTGTTTCATCATGAGGGAGTATAGAAACTCTATTTTTTCCAGAATAATCATGGCCCGCATGGCGGTTTAGGATCCGGCTCCCGTGGACCTAGTTTCGGAGGTGGCGGTTCAAGCTCTGGCTTTCAGGGCCAAGGCAATCAAGGTGGTTTTAGTCAGCAATTTGGCAAAGGAAATCAGCAGCAGCAGTCTGGTTATCAGAGCAATCCAAAGCAGCTGAATAGTGGGCAATATCATGTGTTGACCACAAGTCTGTGCAAGCATGATCAGAAAATGCATAAGCGGGCGGTGAACTCAGTTGAGCCGGTGGTGCCTCATTATTTGAGATGGTCTGAGCATCCAATTGTATGGAGCCGTGGGGATCACCCGCCCCGGGTTGACAATCCAGGCCAGTTGGCATTGGTGGTGGCTCCACATGTAGGAGGGTATAAGCTTACAAAGGTGCTCATGGATGGGGGTAGCAGTGTCAATATCCTTTACTATGAGACTGTTCGTCATATGAATTTGAATGACAAAGATCATAAGACGTCTTCTACTGTTTTCCATGGGGTGGGGCCTGGTAAGTTGGCGTATCCAATGGGTAAGATAACCTTAGAGGTGGCCTTTGGAGACGATCATGACTCCAGAGCTGAGAAACTGACCTTTGAGGTGGTCACGATCAAGAGCCTGTATCATGCTTTGTTAGGACGGCCGGCTTACGCCAAATTTATGGCGCGGCCATATTATGTTTATTTGCAGCTTAAAATGCCGGGTCATAAGGGCACCATCACGGTGCATGGTGATAGAAAGATTGCTTTGGACTGTGAAGAGGGTGATGCTGCTTATGCTGAGTCGGCCTGTGCTACTAAGGAGTTAAAGTTTTATAAAGATAATGTTGACCCGGCCGATATGACGCCTTTGAAGAAGCCAATTACAGAAAATGACCCCCTGTTGAAATTTAAGTCGGTAGATGACAATAAGCTGGTTGATTTTGTGCTCGGCGACTCATCCAAACAGTTCAACATCAGTGCTAATATGGATCCAAAATAGGAAAGCGCTCTCATCGAGTTCATCCGTGAGAATCGGGACATCTTTGCATGGAAACCTTCTGACATGCCGGGTGTACCGAGGGAACTCACTGAGCACACTCTTAATGTGGATCCAAAATTTAAACTGGTTGAGGGAGTCCTGGTAAGGGGTCCTCGGACAGCCGGACTATATACTTTGGCCGGACTGTTGGACTATGAAGATACAAGATAGAAGACTTCGTCCCGTCTCCAGATGGGACTCTCCTTTGCGTGGAAGGCAAGCTTGGCGATTCGGATATGTAGGTTTACTCCTCTGTAATCGACTCTGTGTAACCCTAGCCCCCTCCGGTGTCTATATAAATCAGAGGGTTTAGTCACTAGGACCAAGAACAACAATCATAATCATAGGCTAGCTTCTAGGGTTAGCCTCGTCGATCTCGTGGTAGATCAACTCTTGTAATACTCATATCATCAAGATCAATCTAGCAGGAAGTACGGTATTACCTCCATAGAGAGGGCCCGAACCTGGGTAAACATCATGTCCCCCGCCTCCTATTACCATTAGCCTTAGACGCACAGTTCGGGACCCCCTACCTGAGATCCGCCGGTTTTGACATCGACATTGGTGTTTTCATTGAGAGTTCCACTGTGTCGTCATCGTAAGGCTTGATGGCTCCCTCAATCATCTACAACAATGCAGTCCAGGGCGAGACTTTTCTTCCCGGACAGATATTCGTATTCAGCGGCCTCACACTACAGGCCAACTCCCTTGGCCATCTGGAGTAGATCGATAACTACGCCCCTGGCCATCAGGTCAGGTTTGGAAGTTTGAATTTCATCGCCGACATCCGCGGAGACTTGATCTTCGATGGATTCGAACCCACGACAGTCGCTCCCTGCAGCCACGATGAACACGACTTAGATAGGTCATCAAACTACACTCAAGAAACCGTGCGTGTGAGTGCCCTGGCCCTAGATCCAGAACGGATCGCGCCGTCTGTGGACGGGGGGCTGGACCCTACCATGGAGGCCTCATACTCTACGGCGTTGGAGCCAAACACAGATTCAGCCTCTATCGAGGCCCGTGTCTTCAGACCCCCGGACTCGTCTCCGGATACGGGTTCCGAACCGCGTGTGTCCGCGCCCATCGAAACGGTTTGGGCATCGATCTTGGACTTTACCTCCGCGGACATCTTTCAGCACTTGCCCTTGGGCGACGTGTTAAATTCATTAAGATCTCTCTCCTTGTCAGGAGATTCTTGGCCGAACTATGTCCGGCTTGAGTGGGAAACGGACGATGAAGAACTTTGCTGCCCACCCACCACCCACTTCATAGCCACTGTCGATGACTTGACCGACATGCTCGACTTAGACTCCGAAGGCATCAACGGTATGGACAACGATACGGAGAAGAAGAGGAATCACCGCCCACAGGGCGCTGGACAGCCACCTCGTCATACGCCATTTTTATGGTGGATACCCCCAAAGAACACAACGACAAGGAGAAAAATGACCCAGTTGAGGATAAGCCTCCTGAGAAGCAGCCGAAGCACCGATGACAGCGGCGCTGCTCTAAACTACGCCATGGTAAAAATAGCAATACAGGCACAGGCAATAATACCCCGGACAACACTGAAAACAATGAAGACCCCGAAGACCCAGCCATGAAGCAGGACGAGCAGGGAGACGACAAACACAGCCCGGGGCCGCTGTCTGACCACAGTGATGCCGAAGACGCCACCCATCAACCTATCTCCAAAGAAGAGGACAGTTCGGATGCCGACACATTCATCATCCCTGATACACAACTGGAGCAAGATGCCTCCAGGAGAGACTTATCGCCACTGCTAGGAGCTTGAATAAGCAGAAGCAACGGCTTAAAGCCGCACATGATATGCTCGATGATAAATGGAACGAAGTGCTCAACACTAAGGAAAAATATGGCGGTAATCGTCAAACAAAGAGCTATCCCAAACATAAACTGCTGCCCGAATTCGACGATGAGGCTATGGCATCCATACCGCCGAATAACCGTACGGACGACCAACAAGACCGACCACCTCGTGGTCGAGACAGAGCATCTAATAACACCGCACACAAATCTGCACCCCCGCTCCATAAAGAAAGGGCAATAGCGACCCAGAACCAGCAACACTATTTACATGAAGACTTGGATAGAAGGGCTGGCATAACAAGGTCCATTTATGGATCTCTAGACCACCAAAACAAATATGCCGGCCGCTCTCCAGTTTGGAACCAACATTGAACACTACAATCGTCGGACTCACTCCACGGCATAACCAAATACAGGGGCGTGACGCACCCCCTGTGCTTCACCGATGAGGTGCTGGATCATGAATTTCCAGCAGGGTTTAAACCCGTAAACATTGAGGCATACGACGGAATGTAGATCCTGCGGTCTGGATAGAGGACTTTATTCTTCACATCCATATGGCACGCGGAGATGATCTCCACACCATCAAATACTTACCCCTCAAGCTCGAGGGACCAACTCGGCACTGGCTGAAAAGCCTCCCCGAAAATTCTGTCGGAAGCTGGGAGGAGCTCGAGGAAGCTTTCAGGGCAAATTTTCGAGGGGCTTATGTCCGACCTTCGGATGCAGACGATCTCAGCCATATAACCCAACAACCCAGAGAGTCCGCCCGTAAGCTTTGGAACAGATTTCTGACCAAGAAAAACCAAATCGTCGACTGTCCAGATGCCGAACCCTTAGCAGCTTTCAAACACAGTATCCGGGACGAATGGCTTGCCAGACACCTCAGCCAAGAAAAGCCCAGGACAATGGCAGCCCTAACCACCCTCATGACCCACTTTTGCGGAGGCGAGGATAGTTGGTTGGCCCGTAGCAGCACCAGCGACCCAGGCACATCTGAAATTAGGGATGGCAATGGAAAACCACGGCGCAATAAAAACAAACGTCAAAACAATGAAGACAGCCCAGAAAATGCTGCGGTAAATGCCGGATTCAGGGCTCCAAACCCGATCAACGGAAGAAGGCATTCAAAGGCAGCCGAGAAGGTCCATCCAGCTTAGAAAAAATTCTCGACAGGCCCTGCCAGATTCATGGCAACCCCGATAAGCGAGCTAACCACACCAACAAAGAATGTTGGGTCTTTAAATAGGACGGCAAGCTCAATGCTGAACACAAGGGGAAGGGGTCGCTAAGCGAAGACGAGGACGAATCCCGCCACCTGAACACAGGTGGACAGAAAAAATTCCCACCAGAGGTTAAAACAGTGAACATGATTTACGTCACTCATATCACAAAAAGGGAGCGCAAACACGCACTCCGGGACGTATACGCTATAGAGCCCGTCATCCCCAAATTCAACCCATGGTCGGACTGTCCGACCACCTTTGATCATAGGGATCATCCGACTAGTATCCATCATGGGGGCTCGGCCGCCTTAGTGCTCGACCCAATCGACGGATACCACCTCACCCGAGTCCTCATGGACGGCAACAACAGTTTCAATCTGATATATCAGGACACTGTCCGCAAGATGGGGATAGACCCACAAGAATTAAGCAAAGCAGCACTACCTTTAAAGGAGTGATACCAGGTCCAGAGGCCCGCAGCAGTGGCTCCCTGACGTTGGAAGTTGAGTTCGGTTCTCCCGATAACTTTCGAAGCGAAGAACTAATCTTCGATATTGCTCCGTTCCGTAGCGGTTACCATGCACTACTGGGAAGAACGACATTCGACCACTTCAATGCAGTCCCGCATTACGCATATCTTAAATTTAAGATGCCCGGTCCACGTGGCGTCATCACAATCAGCGGAAACACGGAGCGTTCCCTTCGAACAGAAGAATACGTCATGGCTCTAGCAGCCGATCATGGAGTGGCCTCTGCAAAACAAGTAACTCATCGGTTCTTGAAACCGCGGACACAGTTAGACGTGTTCGGCGCACACCTAGGTGTAGCAGCTCAGATAAACCTGAGCTGGATTAGCGGCTATACCCCCACAAAAACAAGAAGACTGTACATGTCTCCCTGTATATGTAAAATAGGGCTTCACAACTTCCTATGTGGTGTGTGGGGCCGCACACATATAAAGGGTCCATAGTTCGGCTTGACCCTATTCGAACTCAAAAATTATATCTTCATGATTCTCTAAAACAAACCAATCCTACTCATGATCACACCAGATCCGGTCACCTAGTTATTTCTCTGTTTCCGGTGACCATCACTCTTTACCCTCAAGGACACAGGCGCAACGGAGATAAAGGCACAGACGTGCAGCAGGGCCCCGTTCTAAGGTTTCTTTTTAGATTAAGCCCCTGCGTAAACCTTTTTTACTATCTTTTGTTGTTTTCATATCCTCATGGCTCTTAAAATGACCCACAAGGATGTCGGCGTTGTCGTCACGCCGAATAGACTTGTACCTTGAAATTCAGGGCTTTTACCAAGGGCTATTATTCAGCCCGGTATATATGTAAAGACCGAATACCTTCGGGAGTGTTCGGCGTCGCGAGTTTGGCCTTATATGCATCAGTCCGAATCATGTCTTTGGTCAAATGTTGGTTTTGCCCGACTCCCGCGTTTTTGTACCTTACGTTCCGCACCATCGGCTAAAGAAGCGCGGGGAGAACTGCTGCGATTGTGCCCTGGTTCATCCAGACGAGCACCTCAGTAGAGAAAGCCGAAAACTGACTGTCATGATACAGCGAGAGACTGGTCAACCACTCGATGACTCAATGGAATCCTCGAGATTACTCCGCATTGAGAAAGGGCCATTTTCTGGTCACGTATGTAAACACACCGTTTTCAGA
The DNA here is from genome assembly GCA_963921465.1 of Triticum timopheevii. Classification (NCBI taxonomy): domain Eukaryota; kingdom Viridiplantae; phylum Streptophyta; class Magnoliopsida; order Poales; family Poaceae; genus Triticum; species Triticum timopheevii. Next base: position 498,464,144 of record OY997266.1, on the reverse strand, counting down.
TAAAACACGGACATACCAGGGGCTATGTAGTAGCCCCACCATCAAACTCCTATGGCTAAGTGAAAGTGTTAAAGCTTTATAGTCCGATTGCCTTGTTTGCCGCACTATCACCTCCTCAAATGGACCAAGATGTTGGATCAAGTGTGACTACGTGCATTTTTCCGAACACCCACGCGTTATTCGCAAAGGGGTTGAAGTCGATGACTGCAATCTTTCAGGTTATATACATATATACATAAACGGCCGCATAGGAGGCACTAAAATACTTTACGGGCAAAACTGTAAATATAGCCTTTATTATCAAAAGCATTGTCTTTACAAATTCAGACACATATCATTCGAACATGATAGTCTTCGAGCACTGAGCCTCTATTAGGCGGGCACCTTCTAAGACCTCTTCAAAATAGTGCTCCGGCAAGTCTTGGCCTCCGGTCGAACCCCGTGTTGCAACACCGGTGGCCTCCATCCCCGCCCAGTACATTTTAACACGGGCGAGGGCCCTCCATGCACCCTCTATGCATGTCGACCACTTGATAGTGGCGATATGCGGCACAACACGAATAAATCGTTTCACCAAACCAAAATAACTACTCGGGTTCCCCCGACCACAAGCAGTCCACAACAACCTTCATGGCAAGTCTGGATAACCTATGGAGCTCTACCCATTCAGCCATCTGCTCGTTTAACAGTAGCAGACGCATTGGCGTGCTGAACTATGACCAGAACAGTCTTACCACTTCATGATCTTCTTGGTCCTGGAAGAACTGCGTCGCATCAGCGGCACTATTTGACAAGTCTAAATACGCGTTGTGAGAACTCCAGATTTGATCAAGAGGGGCATAATTCGGATCGCCAAACTTAGTTTGCAATAAAAAGGGCTTCCCAGGCGCGATCTCACCGGCTTGCCGGAGCTCCTCCCGAGCTGCTCTGATCTCAGACCGAGTCTCTTTTTCCGTCTGCAAGGCCCTTTTCAGGTCCTCCATTTTTTCTTGGCTCTCCTTCTTGAGCAGCTCATAACGGTTAGCGGCATCCTTCAGCTCAAGAGCCATATTGGCTATTTTTTCCTCACTTCAGCGATGAGTGGCCTGTTTGGCTTTCAATTCACTCGCTGCCTATTCGGCAGCCGCATCACTTACTCTGGCTTGCTCCTTAGCACGCGCAAGATCAGCCCGAAGAGTCTCCACGACGGCTGCACCATCTGCAGACAAAGCATATTGTAAGTCCCAGTGTCATACTATAATAAAACTTACTGACCGCCCAGAAGACATACCTTGCGCCTAGTCAAGACGCTTATTCACGAGCGCGATGTCATCATCCGCCACATCAAGTTGCCGCTTCAATTTGGCAAATTCGACAGCCCGCGCAGTTGTCGGGGCTGCAGCCGCCTGTGTACAAAATTGGCAGAATCCTTTCCTGATATTACTGATATTTTTTCGATCCTCTGATCGCTCCATTTGGATAGCAACCAGAGTCTCAGGGGCTACTATCTACACACAGTGCACCTTGCATTTTGAAATACAAGAAATAGGAAAAATTGCCGTATTACGTACCTCGAAGCCTCTTAACAGGCTCATAAAGGCTTCATCCAGTCCGCTTTTCGTGGACGAAATTCTTTCGATCACCGTACCAATTAAGGTACGACGTTCCTCTGAAACAGGCGCTTGCCGCAGAAGACTCATCAGTGTGTCCGGTGATGACCCACAAGTATAGGGCATCGCAACAGCTTTCGAGGGTAGAGTATTCAACCCAAATTTATTGATTCGACACAAGGGGAGCCAAAGAATATTCTTGAGTATTAGCATTTGAGTTGTGAATTCAACCACACCTGGATAACTTAGTATCTGCAGCAAGGTATTTAGTAGCAAAGTAATATGATAGTAATGGTAACAGTGGTAAAGGGTAAAGATAGTAGTAGCAATATTTTTGGTGTTTTGTAGTGATGGTAACAGTAGCAAAGGAAAAGTAAATAAGCGAAGCACAATATATGAAAAGCTCGTAGGCCATGGATCAATGATGGATAATTATGCCGGATCCAATTCCTCATGTAATAGTTATAACATAGGGTGACACAGAACTAGCTCCAATTCATCAATGTAATGTAGGCATGTATTCCGAATATAGTCATACATGCTAATGGAAAAGAACTTGCATGACATCTTTTGTCCTACCCTCCCGTGGCAGCGGGGTCCTAGTGGAAACTAAGGGATATTAAGGCCTCCTTTTAATAGAGAACTGGACCAAAGCATTAACACATGGTGAATACATGAACTCCTCAAACTCCGGTCATCACCGAGAAGTATCCCGATTATTGTCACTTCGGGGTTGTCGGATCATGACACATAACAGGTGACTATAGACTTGCAAGATAGGATCAAGAACACACATATATCGATGAAAACATAATAGGTTCAGATCTGAAATCATGGCACTCGGGCCCTAGTGACAAGCATTAAGCATAGCAAAGTCATAGCAACATCAATCTCAGAACATAGTGGATACTAGGGATCAAACCCTAGCAAAACTAACTTAATTACATGGTAAATCTCATCCATCCAATCACCGTCCAGCAAGCCTACGATGGAATTACTCATGCACGGCGGTGAGTATCATGAAATTGGTGATGGAGGATGGTTGATGATGACGACGGCGACGAATCCCCCTCTCCGGAGCCCCGAACGGACTCCAGATCAGCCCTCCTGTGAGAGATTAGGGCTTGGCGGCGGCTCCGTATTGTAAAACGCGATGAAACTTTCTCTCTGATTTTTTTCTCTGCGAGACGGAATATATGGAGTTGGAGTTATCGGCGGAGCCTCAGGGGCCCCATGAGACAGGGGGACACGCCCAGCGGGAGGGGGCGCGCCCCCACCCTCGTGGACAGGGTGTGGGCCCCTGGTCTTCATCTTTTGCGAGGATTTTTTATATTTTTTGAAACTTGTCTCCGAGGATTTTCAGGTCATTCTGAGAACTTTTGTTTTCTACACATGAAACAACACCATGGTAATTCTGCTGAAAACAGCGTAAGTCCGGTTAGTTTCATTCATATCATGCAAGTTAGAGTCCAAAACAAGGGCAAAAGTGTTTGGAAAAGTAGATACGTTGGAGATGTATCAACTCCCCCAAGCTTAAATATTTGCTTGTCCTCAAGCAATTTAGTTGATAAAGAAAAACTTTTACAAACTCTATTTGCTCTTGTTGTTGTAAACATGCAAAGCCATCATTCAGGTTTCAACAATATTATAAACTAACCATACTCACAATAACACTCAGGTCTCACAATTACTCATATCAATGGAATAATCAGCTAGCGAGCGATAATGATAAAACTCGGATGACAACACTTTCTCAACACAATCATAACATGATATAACAAAATGGTATCTCGCTAGCCCTTTCTGAGACTGCAAAACATAAATGCAGAGCACCTTTAGAGATCGAGGACTGACTAAACATTGTAATTCATGGTAAAAGAGATCCAGTCAAGTCATACCCAATATAAACCAATAATAATGAATGCAAATGACAGTGTGCTCTCCAGTGGGTGCTTTTTAATAAGGTGATGACTCAACATAAAAGTAAATAGATAGGCCCTTCGCGGAGGGAAGCAGGGATTTGTAGAGGTGCTAAAGCTCGATTTTAAAATCGAGATTGAATAACATTTTGAGCGGCATACTTTTGCTGTCAACGCAACAACTATGAGATGGCTGTATCTTCCATACTACATGCATTATAGGCAGTTCCCACGCAGAATGGTAAAAGTTTATACTCCCCCAACCACCAACAAGCATCAATCCATGGCTTGCTCGAAACAACGAGTGCCTCTAACTAACAAAAATCCTGGGGGAGTTTTGTTTAATTATTTTGATTTGCTTTGATCTTTTTGGATCATGGGATTGGGCATCCCGGTTAAACGGCCCTTTCTCGTGAATGAGGAGCGGAGTCCACTCCTGTGAGAATAACCCACCTAGCATGGAAGATATAGGCAACCCTAGTGGAAACATGAGCGGCTAGAGCATACAAAACAGAATTTCATTTGAAGGTTTAGAGTTTGGCACATACAAATTTACTTGGAACGGCAGGTAAATACCGCATATAGGAAGGTATGGTGGACTCATATGGAACAACTTTGGGGTTTAAGGAGTTTGGATGCACAAGCTATATTCCTGCTTAGTACAGGTGAAGGCTAGCAAAAGACTGGGAAGCGACCAACTGAGAGAGCGACAACAGTCATAAACATGCATTAAAACTAATTCACACCGAGTACAAACATGAGTAGGATATAATACACCATGAACATAAATATCATGAAGGCTATGTTGATTTTGTTTCAACTACATGCGTGAACATGTGCCAAGTCGAGTCACTCAATTCATTCAAAGGAGGATACCATCCCATCATACCACATCATAATCATTCTAATAGCATGTTGGCATGCAAGGTAAACCATTATAACTCAAAGCTAATCAAGCATGACACAAGCAACTATAATCTCTAAATGTTATTGCAAATATGTTTACTTCATAATAAGCTGAATCAGGAACAATGAACTCATCATATTTACAAAAACAAGAGAGATCGAGTTCATACCAGCTTTTCTCATCTCAATAAGTCTATCATATATAGTCATTATTGCCTTTCACTTGCACAACCAAATGATGTGTATAATAATAATAGTGCACGTGCATTGGACTAAGATGGAATCTGCAAGTGTTCAACTCAAGAGAGAAGACAAAGTAATATGGGCTCTAAGTTAAATAAACAATCATGCAAATGAGAGCCACTAAACATTTTCAATATGGTCTTCTCGACCACCAAAGGAAGGAAAAGAAAATAAAGCTATTTACACGGGAAAGCTCCCAACAAGTAAAAGAAGGACTAGAAATCTTTTTGGATTTTTTTCATTTTAATTCTACTACAAGCATGGAAATTTAGCTAACTAATATTTTGGTTTTTCTTAAGGTTTATCAAACACACAAGAAGAAAACTAGAAAAAGAAAATTAAACTAGCGTGGATAATACAATGAAAGAGTATGAGCACCGACGACTAGTGTATGAACATGAATGTAAAGTCGGTGAGAAATACGTACTCCCCCAAGCTTAGGCTTTTGGCCTAAGTTGGTCTAATGCCAAGGGTAGCCTGGCTGATATCCGTAGTTGTAATTGGGGTCGTACTGAGATGCAATAGCAATTGCCTCCTGAGCTGCGGCATGTTGGCGAGCCGCCTCCGCTCTCCCTTTGTGTTCAGTTGCTTCCTCCCTGGTAACAACATGTCTTCCTTTTGCCTGATAATCAAAAAGGAGAGGAGCAGGAAGAGTAACATGGACGACATTGCGTCTGTTATAGATTAGTCGATAATGAAGGTATTATTCATTCCTCCTAAGAAAATGATGATTGTCCATAGCGTCATAATCTAAATAAATAGGAGGTATCATCGAATCCCCCTCTCGTGGGGCTATACCAAGATAATTAGCCACACGGGTTGCATAAATTCCTCCAAATAAATCTCCAGCTCTACTATTATTCTGCAACCTATGTGCAACTATTGCCCCCAAGTTATAACCTTTATAACCTAACACAGTAATCTTGAGGACAGAGAGATCAGGGACACACATATGACATGCTTCATCTTTACCGTTAATGCATCTACCAGTAAAGAGAGAGAAATAATGTATAGCAGGAAAATGAATGCTCCCTATGGTGGCTTGTGCTATGTCCCTGGATTCTCCCACAATAATACTAGCAAGGAAATCTCTAAATTCAGATTTGTGAGGATGATTAATATTACCCCACTGTGGGAGTTTGCAAGCAGTTGTAAAATCCTCTAAGTCCATGGTATAAGATGTATCGTAAATATCAAATAGGCCACTGGGAGAATTACGTGTAAAGTTATATTTAAACCTCCGCACAAAGGAATCAGTCAATTGATAGTACTGGGGACACTTATCTTATAGGAAGTCCTCCAGCTCAGCATTATGCACATACTCGTCAAATTCCTCCTTGAAGCCTGCTTTGACCATAAAATCATCGGATGGCCACTCACAAGCTCGTACATCTACATCCCTCAATAATTCAACATCTTGCTCACGCATAGCAATCCTGGGCCCTTTCTTTACCGAGGAACCACCTTGATACATTCTCCTAGACATAATTCTTTTTCTGAAAAATTTCTGAAATTTTAGTAACTCCAAAATAAAAGTGAATAAAACTTAACAAGAATGGTAGCAACTACTCCTACAAGTGCCTAGAGCCTACGTCATGCATTAGAATTACTTGGAACCTCATAAATTTAACATGCAACCTCAAGAACAGGGTCACCAAGGCAGCAAGGATTTGCAATGAATAAAGCACTAGAACAAAAACTAGTTGGACCAATGCAGGTGTCACATACCAAGCAACAATCTCCCAATGCAATTTTGTGAATGGAGCTTTGAGCAAGGAGATCGGAAATCGCAGCAAAACGAGCTAGAACTCGTGCTTGAGCTAGATGGGGATTTTTTGGGTAGAAGATGGAGTGTGTGAGTGCTGGCATAAGTGGAGGGGGCTACCAGGGGCCCACGAGATAGGGGGGCGCACCCAGGTGGGATGGGCGCGCCCTCCACTCTCGTGGCCTGGTGCTTGCCCCTCCCACAGTGATTTCACTGCCTAAGATCCTCAAATATTCCATAAAAAATCATACTAAATTTGTAGGGCATTTGGAGCATTTTTATTTTCAGGATATTTTTTATGGGATAATTGATTTTATGCCCCTAGTTGGGTCACACTCGGCAGGTTTACCCCTAGTTTTTGAAAACACTTGTTCCTGCCCAAACCACTTTACTCCTCTTATGCTTTTGCCCTTTGACCATTTGACCATCACTTTGAAAACTTCATAAAAAATTCATACCAACTCAGAAAAATTCAAATAACATACCAAAATGTTCAAAAAAGCGTCACCTATATGTGCATGTCATTTGCATTCATGAAAAAAGTGTTGGCCAGTCCCCATCTCAGTTTTAGCTAATATGATCTTAGCATGAACGGTAAAATCTAAAAAAATTCTAAATATTCTAAAAACACTTGGTGGCAAACTTTGACCAATGTTTTGAGTGCTTGCCAAGTTTCATAAGGGAATGACATTCGTGGAAGCCGTGAAAACAAAAACAAAAATCAATGCTCCAAAATTTCGTTTTTTTGCCATGACTTCCACGAATGTCATTCCCTTATGAAACTTGGCAAGCGCTCCAAACATTGGTCAAAGTTTGCCACCAATTTTTTTTAAATTTTCAGAATTTTTTTAGATTTTACTGTTCATGCTAAGATCGTATGAGCTAAAACTGAGATGGGGATTGGCCAACACTTTTTCATGAATGCAAATGACATGCAGATATAGGTGATGCTTTTCTGAACATTTTGATATCTTATTTGAATTTTTCCGAGTTAGTATGAATTTTCTATGAAGTTGTCAAATTGATGGTCAAATGGTCAAAGAGCAAAAGCATAAGAGGATCAAAGTGGTTTGGGCAGGAACAAGTGTTTTCGGAAACTAGGGGTAAACCTGTCGAGTGGGACACAACTAAGGGCACCAAATTAATTATCGCTTTTTTATTGCACGGATAATTCAGAAAACAGACGGATAATACTATTTTGTTTTATTTATTGTAAAAGACAGAAAGTAAAAAGAAAGTACAAAAGGTTGTGCCTTCTAGTTTCATCCATCTCATGATCATCAAAATGAATCCACTACCAAGGTTGATCAAGTCTTGTTAATAACTCATTCCGAATAACACGGAACCGGAGAAATTTCGAAGTGACACTAAGTTACCTCAACGGGGATATGAAAATCCACAATAATAAGAATATCATACTTTTTCTTGACAGTAGGGAGAGGAAATTCAAAACCTCCAATGATAATTGATGGAATTTTTTCAATAGTATTTATGCTATGAACTTGGATTTGCTTCCTCGGAAAATGTACCGTATGCTCATTTCTGTTAACATGAAAGGCGACATGGCCCTTGTTGCAATCAATAATAGCTCCTGCAGTATTTAAAAGGGTCTACCAAGAATAATAGACATACTATCATCCTCGGGAATATCAAGAATAACGAAGTCTGTTAAGATAGTAACATACGCAACAACAACAGGCACGTCCTCACAAATGCTGACAGGTATAGCAGTTGATTTGTCAGCCATTTGCAAAGATATCTCAGTAGGTGTCAACTTACTTAATTCAAGTCTACGGTACAAGGAAAGAGGCATAAAACTAACACCGGCTCCTAAATCACATAAAGCAGTTTTAACATAATTTCTTTTAATAGAGCAAGGTATAGTGGGTACTCCGGGATCGCCAAGTTTCTTGGGTATTCCACCCTTAAAGGTATAGTTGGCAAGCATGGTGGAAATCTCAGTTTTAGGTATTTTCCTCTTATTAGTGATGATATCTTTCATATATTTAGCATAAGGGTTTGTTTTAAGCATATCAGTTAAGCGCATGCATAAGAAAATAGGTCTAATCATTTCAGCAAAACGCTCAAAGTCCTCCTCATCCTTTATCTTGGATGGTTTAGGAGGAAAGGGCATGGGTTTCTGAACCCATGGTTCTCTTTCTCTACCATGCTTCTTAGCAACAAAATCTCTCTTATCATAACGTTGGTTTTTTGATTGTGGGTTATCAAGACCAGTAGCGGGTTCAATTTCTACATCATTGTTATTACTAGGTTGAGCATCTACATGAACATCATTATTAGCATTATCATCAGGTTCATGTTCATCTCCGGATTGTGTTTCAGCATCAGAGATAGAAGTATTATTAGGATTCTCAGGTATTTCTACATTAGGTTCACTAGAAGTTTGCAAAGTCCAATCATTCTTCTTTTTCTTCTTCTTAGAAGAACTAGGAGCATCTAGATTATTATTCTAAGAATCTTGTTCAATTCTTTTAGGGTGGCCTTCAGGATACAAAGGTTCCTGAGTCATTCTACCAGTTCTAGTAGCCAATCTAACAGGAAAGTCATTTTTATTATTTAATTCAGCAAGCAATTCATTCTGTTTGTATAAGCACTATTGAGTTTACTAGTGAGTTTTAAGTTCACCTTTAACTCTAGCTACATAATGATTCAAGCATCCTATCGTATAAGCACTATTCTTCAATTGTCTACCAACAAAATCATTGAAATTTGCTTGTCTATTCATGAAATCATCAAATTCATCTAAGCAAGGGCTATGGAATTTAGTAGATGGGATTTCATCTTTATCATATCTATAGAGAGAATTTACCTTTACTACCTGTGTTGGGTTATCAAGACAATGTGTTTCTTCAATAGGCGGTATATTAAGTCCATGTATTTCTTCAATAGCAGGTAAATTCTTAACATCTTCAGCTTTAATACCTTTTTCTTTCATTGATTTCTTTGCCTCTTGCATATCTTCAGGACTGAGAAATAGAACACCTCTCTTCTTCGGAGTGGGTTTAGGAATAGGCTCAGGAGTTGGCTCAATTGGTTCAGGAATTGCCTCAGGAATTGGCTCCGGAAGAGTCCAATTATTTTCTTTAATCAACATATTATTCAATAATAATTCAGCTTCGTCGACTGTTCTTTCCCTGAAAACACAACAAGCACAACTATCCAAGTAGTCCTTGGTAGCATCGGTTAGTCCATTATAGAAGATATCAAGTATTTCATTTTTCTTAAGTGGATGATCAGGCAAAGCATTAAGTAATCGGAGAAGCCTCCCCCAAGCTTGTGGGAGACTCTCTTCTTTGATTTGCACAAAGTTATATATTTCCTGCAAGGTAGCTTGTTTCTTATGAGCAGGGAAATATTTAGCAGAGAAGTAATAAATCATATCCTGGGGACTACGCACACAACCAGGATCAAGAGAATTAAACCAAGTCTTAGCATCACCCTTTAATGAGAACGGAAATATATCAAGGATATAAAAGTAGCGAGATTTATCATCATGAGTAAACAGGGTAGCTACATCATTCAACTTGGTAAGATGTGCCACAACAGTTTCAGATTCAAGGCCGTAAAAAGGATCAGATTCTACGAAAGTAATAATTTCAGGATCAACAGAGAATTCATAATCCTTATCAGTAACACAGATAGGCGAAGTAGCAAAAGCAGGGTCAGGTTTCATTCTAGCACTAAGAGACTGTTGCTTCCATTTAGCTAATAGTTTCTTAAGATCATATCTATCTTTGCAGGCAAAAATAGCTTCAGCAGCTTCTTTATTCATAACATAACCCTCAGGAACAACAGACAATTCATAATCATTCGGAGATCTTTAATCATCACTATCATCAATAATAGCATTTTCAATAATTTCATTCTCTCTAGCCCTAGCAAGTTGTTCTTCAAGAAATTCACCTAATGGCATAGTAGTATCACACACAGAAGTAGTTTCATCATAAGTATCATGAAAAGCAAAAGTGGCATCATCGATAACATGCGACATATCAGAATTCATAGCAGTAGCAGGCTTAGGTGTCGCAAGCTTATTAATAACAGAAGGAGAATGTAGTTCAGAGCTAGATGGCAGTTCCTTAAATCCCCTCGTAGTTGAGGGATAGATCTTGGTTTTGGATTCTTTCAAATTCTTCATAGTGATCAACAGATATAAATCCCAAGTGACTCAGGGAATAGAGCTATGCTCCCCGGCAACAGTGCCAGAAATTAGTCTTGATGACCCACAAGTATATGGGATCGCAACAGCTTTCGAGGGTAGAGTATTCAACCTAAATTTATTGATTCGACACAAGGGGAGCCAAAGAATATTCTTGAGTATTAGCAGTTGAGTTGTCAATTCAACCACACCTGGATAATTTAGTATCTGCAGCAACGTATTTAGTAGAAAAGTAATATGATAGTAATGGTAACAGTGGTAAAGGGTAAAGATAGTAATAGCAATATTTTTGGTGTTTTGTAGTGATGGTAACAGTAGCAAAGGAAAAGTAAATAAGCTAAGCACAATATATGAAAAGCTCGTAGGTAATGGATCAACGATGGATAATTATGCCGGATGCGATTCCTCATGTAATAGCTATAACATTGGGTGACATAGAACTAGCTCCAATTCATCAATGTAATGTAGGCATGTATTCTGAATATAGTCATACGTGCTTATGGAAAAGAACTTGCATGACATCTTTTGTCCTACCCTCCCGTGGCAGCGGGGTCCTAGTGGAAACTAAGGGATATTAAGGCCTCCTTTTAATAGAGAACCGGACCAAAGCATTAACACATGGTGAATACATGAACTCCTCAAACTACGGTCATCACCGAGAAGTATCCCGATTATTGTCACTTCGGGGTTGTCGGATCATAACACATAATAGGTGACTATAGACTTGCAAGATAGGATCAAGAACACACATATATCGATGAAAACATAATAGGTTCAGATCTGAAATCATGGCACTCAGGCCCTAGTGACAAGCATTAAGCATAGCAAAGTCATAGCAACATCAATCTCAGAACATAGTGGATACTAGGGATCAAACCCTAACAAAACTAACTTAATTACATGGTAAATCTCATCCAACCCATCACCGTCCAGCAAGCCTACGATGGAATTACTCACGCACGGCGGTGAGCATCATGAAATTGGTGATGGAGGATGGTTGATGATGATGACGATGATGAATCCCCCTCTTCGGAGCCCCGAACGGACTCCAGATCAGCCCTCCCGAGAGAGATTACGGCTTGGCGGCGGCTCCATATCGTAAAAGACGATGAAACTTTCTCTCTGATTTTTTTCTCCGCGAGACGGAATATATGGAGTTGGAGTTGAGGTCAGCGGAGCCTCAAGGGGCCCACGAGACAAGGAGGCGCGCCCAGGGGAGGGGGCGCGCCCCCCACCCTCGTGGACAGGGTGTGGGCCCCCTGGTCTTCATCTTTTGCGAGGATTTTTTATATTTTCTGAAACTTGTCTCTGAGGATTTTCAGGTCATTCCGAGAACTTTTGTTTTCTACACATGAAACAACATCATGGTAATTCTGCTGAAAACAGAGTCAGTACGGTTAGTTTCATTCAAATCATGCAAGTTAGAGTCCAAAACAAGGGAAAAAGTGTTTGGAAAAGTAGATACGTTGGGGACGTATCATCCGGCTATACGTCGGACAGTCCGGGGCTTTTGTCTATGGTCTCCTTAGGACCGAACTCCCTGGACCTCGGGCGGCCGAAGATTCACCTTCTGGCCCCGTCCTGCTTCGGGGATCAGGAGAGATCCTCCGAGACGACACTTTGGGGTCGTCCTCCTTATGGGGCGGGGAAGTATGAGGAGGCGTCTCGCTCTCCATCATCTCCAAAAGAAGATCCCCCAAGGACGAAGATTTCTGCGGAAGGCTATAGGCCGTACTGCCAAAACATGTGTTTGAGATACTATTATAATAAACATGAGAAGAACGTGGTAGGCTTATAGAGCACTCTTGCTCACTTCTATCTTGGCTAGCGGCTGGTCCCCTTGAGGGCACTGTTCGGCAACATTGCTCCCCAAGACGGGACCCCCTAAAAGGGATTTCTTCCTTTGCTTGGAGGCCTCTGCCTTCAAGTCTTCAGGGGCGGCCCTTTTCTTCCCACGGGGGGGGGGGGGGGGGAGGGAATATTTGATTCTCCGCTCCGTTTACTCTCCGACACAGGAGTTCCAATTTCTCCGGATACAGTACGTAATGTACCACCTGTATGGAGGCCACTTTTGACCTCCCTGCTCCCCTCCTTGTCTTCCCCCGATGGCACTTGATGTGGTGCATGAGCCAGCATCCTGGTCAACACCGGATCCGATGAGTCTTCAGGAAGAGGCGCCGAACACCTGATCCTCTCCGCCTTCCGTATCCAACCCTGGCCAAGGACGATTTTCTCAGGATAACGTTATGATAAATGTAATGATGACGTGTTTGGTTACGGGGTGCTCACCAGGGTATCTGGATGGTTGCAGTCAAGGCCTGCGTCCTCCATGGTGTCCGGACACTTTATTCGTGATCCGAAGAATGATTTATACATCCCTTCGAGCGTCATGCCGAAGAAGTGCTGAACGGTTCGCGGTCCTTCCGGATTGAACTCCCACATACAGAGAGGTCGTCGTTGACATGGCAGGACCCGTCGAACTAGCATTACCTGAATTACCTTTACAAGGCCAATATCCTTCTCGATAAGATCTCGGATGCGGCTTTGCAGCGTCCGTACATCGTGAGCCAACCCCCAATCCAGCCCCTTGTCGACCCATGACGCAAGCTGTGGCGGAGGGCCAGAGTGGAAGGTAGGAGCAGCAACCCACTTTTTTCCTCGGGAGCTGTGATGTAAAACCACTCCCGTTGCCACAGGTCGGAAACCTCTGGGAAGGAACCCTCTGGCCATAAAGCATTGGCACATTTGCTTATTCTTGCCCCTCCGCACTCCGCATGTTTCCCGTTGATCATCTTCGATGTTACATTAAAGGCTTTTAGCCATAAGCCGAAGTGTGGAACAATGCGGAGGAAGGCCTCACACACGATGATGAAGGACGAGATGTGAAGGAAGGAATCCGGAGCTAGATCATGAAAATCTAGCCCATAATAAAACATGAGCCCTCTAACGAAGGGATGAAGACTGAGGCCTAGCCCTCGGAGGAAGTGAGAGATGAACACGACACTCACGTCAGACTTGGGAGTAGCGATGACCTGACCTTGAGCATGAAGCCTGTGGGGAATTTCCGCTGTCAAGTACCTCGCCTCCCTAAGCTTCTTGATATCCTCCTCTATGACGGAGGAGGCCATCCACCGGCCTTGAAGGCTGGATCCGGACATGGTCGGAAGCTTGGAGCGTTTTTGCTGGAGCCTTGGGTGTTGGAACCCGAGGTAGGAGAAGGAGAGGATTAAGCATAGAGGGAAAAGACAGGCCTTGATCTCTTTATAAAGAGGATGAATACCAAACGTCCCCACGTGGCCTTTTCGGAACTTACCTATTCTCAAGGAATCCTATCCATCAAACGGTTGGGTTACCCACGCCCGTATTGATGAGAATCCCGTAATAAGGGGACACGATCTCTGCTTTGATAAGACGTGCCAATAAAGTCGCCTCGTGGTGAAATACAACCTGGATTTGCCTTCTCTCTTTTTCCGGACTTTCATTTGCATTTGCTTTGGATTTGGAGTTTTGGAATCAATTCAAATGGACTTGAGTCACTTCGGCCTACCATTGATTTTCACCCAAGTGACCCTTCTACCCCTAGCTCATCTTTCTTTCTCTGAAAACCTCCAAAAATAACCCAAGGAATATTTTTCATAAAAGAAAAATATTCATTTTCTTCCCTGAAAATCACTTCACAGAAGTATGCTCCAAAGCAACCTCTATTTTTATTAATCTAAAAATCCTGAGAAAACTCACAAATATTCTTTGAACCTAGGGAACCTCCCTGAGCAAAAATATTGCATAACTTTTTGGAGTATTTTTGCTACAGAAAATCATTTCTATTCTGGACATAATGACCTCATTACACAGCAAGTATATTTTCCCTTGCTCAAATGAGGCTGGTCTTTTCTGAGCTTCATGACCCTCCTAAGAGAAGGCTAAACCCCAAAGCACATCCTTTAATTCTCACTAGATTTTTCTCAGCAAAGCTCACAAGTTTCTGTCCAGAAACTTTCCAGGAACAAACCAACTCGCACAACACACCTGTGACCCAACCAAGCACACGGAAAAACCAAAATCACTAAGGACTACATGCCATACATGGTGTTTACACTTAGCTCAGCCTGATGTCAAAGTTCACGCGGTGACCGCATTCGTCCAGGGGATTTGGCATGCAGCCAACGCGCTCTACGACACGCCAACGGCTCTGTTTCACGCGTGCTCGCTGCCCCGGCTGCCGCACCTTGCCAAACCACACCCACATCTTTGTCTTCACCTCCCTAACCCGCCCTAGCGCTCGCCGACACCGGAGCTCGCCGCAGCGAGCACGGGCACGGCGCAGCCAAGCCAACAGTGCGCACGTGCCCCTGTGCTCATCGCATACCGTGTTCCTCTTCTCGTCGCTGCTCGCCTACAGTCCCCACGTGATCTCCGGCGTCTTCTTCCCCTCTCACTGACGCCATTCGCCACTGGGCGCCACTCCAGAGACCTCCGGCGAGCTCTCCATCCACGCCTCGGCCTCGCCTTTAATAGAGCCACCCCGAGCCCTCCTCTCCTCACAAATTCATTCACCACATCAACATGACATCGTAGGTAGCCGCAGCCCGGCCGAGCAGGCTTCTAGCCGCCTTTCCCGCCCTAAGCTCGCCGATAATCCCTGTCCACTGCCCCTCCCTTTCTCGAGCCGCTTGAGCTCCACTAACTTCTTCGGCGTGTCCGTGGTGTTCCACTAGTCCGTGTTGGTGCCACTGGAGCTGCTGGTTTGGCCCTGCCTTACCGGAATCGCCTTCTCCAACAAGCTCCGCCCTCTGTCGCCGCCGGATAGCTTGGCTCTGACCCCGTCCGGTCACGCCTAGCCATGCTACGGGTACGGGCAGGTGCGCGTCGATCTTCTCTCCATTCCTACCCTCTCAAATCTCGTCGCCGGGCACTCCTCGCCGAAGAAAGCGCCACCGCCGCGCCGCCCGCCTCTGCTTCTCCCCCCTCCAAACTGACCGTTGGGGCCCGCTGTCAGCCACTTGGGCCATGCCCGAAGCGGTATGAGTGGTGGCGCCCCACGGGTTTACGCCTTCGATGTCACCCACCAGTTTTTCTTTTTCTTTTATAATTTCAGAATATAACAAAAATTTGAAATGCTATAACTTTTATTCTACAAGTCCAAATGAGTTGATTATTTTTGCATTGTGTTCTTAGTAGAAAATTCTAGCAGCACACCCAAGATGAGATTTTTCTCTACTGTCTAAAATTTCTGGTAATTTTCAGAAGTGTTCTTGATATTTTCTTTTTGTCATTTGAATTATTTTCAGAAGGTGAAGCTTGTCTTGAAGGCATCCAGGGGGAGTTTGAAGCTCCTCTGCACTAAGGCAAGACACAATAACATTTTCATGGTGTCTTTGCAATATCCATGATTTTCTACTTGAATATATATGATATTCATTGCATATAGTTTAAAAAATGAATAATGCTTGTGTTATTTAGCTTGTCATGATCAAGATGCTTAGTTAACATAGATGAATGCTTGAACTAGTGAAATATAGCATGAGTAGTTGGACTAAGAGAATTTGTCATGACTATGGTAATGTGAGCATCGTTATTATTTTCTTATGTGCCTAATGAGTTTCATATGATAAATTCCAACTAAAAAGTAATGAGTATAGATGACCAGTAAGTAAGGACCAGAAAGGTTGAAAGATGAGTTTGTGCAAGTAGAAATTTGAATGAGGTTGATCTGTGGTTTCTAAGTGATATGTGATGCTTGTTGTATGGTTGCATAAGCATGGCATATAGTGACTCGAGCATTTTATTTCAAGTTAATCCTGATAATAATTGAACTTGAACATAAAGTTGGTCGGGTCATGTTGCCACTGAATCGGGCTGACAAGTGCAACTACATTTGTCTTAGTATGGGGATGCCGTTAGTCGACCTGTTGTCATGCCTTTTGTCGGTGCCTCCAACGAGGGAAGGTTATGGGCGTGTGTTACCCTGGCCCGGTAAGCAGACATAACCTTGTGAGCCCATTGTTGTTATGGTACCTTGTCCCTGTTCGGGACCGTTTATTTGCCACGATGGTGGCCATTTTGCATTTGGTAAGCTGGGGCCACCCATGACTTAGCCAGTGGGGAGTTGGTAGGAGTGGCCGAAAGAGTGTCATGGCAATGGGAGAGTTCTGTCGGAATGCCGTTGGTCCAGCTGAACGGGAGTGCGAGGCCATGGGTTCCATGGTGTGGGTAAAGTGTGCTACCTCTGCAGAGTGTATTAATCTACGGACAGCCGCACCCGTGGATAAGGGCCCAGTTCGTAAGTAAGTCACACCATGGATCAACTTTTATAAAGAAATCTTGCAAAATAAGTCATTGGCATTGCACTTGATGAATCATATTGATGTCAGTGAGACTGGCCGTTGTGTTGTCGTTTGTGATCCGTGAGTGATCACCAATTTGGTTACAATGTAACCCGTTAAAATGAGTATGGTTCTGTTTGTGATCCATTATGATCACCGCTTGGTTGCGAGGCAACCCGTTGGTAAGAGAGTCCGAGGACTCAGTACACAAGTCTGGTTTCACTGCATAAGTAGCATGTTGCTGTTGCATTTAACTTGATTAACTGTGATGATATTGTTTGCCATTATGGTTATGCTTGTTGTGAGCTTGCAAGTACATTCAATGTACTGACCTGGCGTGTTATGCCATATTGCAGGAAAGTCTAACTGGATCGGAGTACTGTCGAGTATAGATCGTGTCCACATCGGTGTCCCTGTGCTATGGAGTCCCGCTACGTTCTTGTTCCGCTGTCGTGTAGTTGTTGTGGTCGAGGCCCCTTTATGTTCATATTGTACAGCCGCACCGAATGTGCCCCTTGGCCTCGAGACTTGATGTAAAATCACTCTATGCTTCTGCTAGTCTCAATAAAGCAGTTATTTCTGTACCAAGATGTTGTGTATTGCAAGAAGACATGATCTCTGGGTTGGCAATGCAAGGTAAACCGGTTGCTCTGAGCCAGGGTGCCACAACGCTTGGTATTAGAGCCGCGCTGACTATAGGACACGCTAGACCCCGACACATTAAGTTGGACGTTAGTCTGTTTGCGAATTGAGTGCCGGTAGTGTTTGCATCAGGATGCTGCATTGCATACATTAGACTTATTGTTATTTCTAACCGGTTAATGGTTGTGAGTTTAGATGGCTCCGGTGCCGTATCCATGACAGTTGGAGCTGATGCCATACACTTCACCGCATCTCCTTCGTAACGTGTGGCATCGACTGTACCCTCACGGTGACGACCCAACATATCGGATGTACTGGGAGCGTCTAGACGACTCCGTATATGAGTATCATGCCGTGGTTACCCTGTGCACCAGTTCGTCAGCAGGCTCTTACACTCGTACTTCTCGGAGCGGTTATGCATCCACCGCCTCTCAGGCCATCCAGTATGTTGCATTCAAGATTCTTGTTGAGCTACGCTATACGGAGGCTCGGATGCAGAACCACCTAGGTTTTCGCTTCTACCCGTTTTTGCACGATGATGGTCGTGTTCGCTTTCCTTCCATTGATCTGGCATCTCATAGTGACACTAGCCTCCTTTCTCGATATATCACTTCTAGTTATCTTCTGATTCACGAGCTGGCTCGAGAGCTGAACCGTGCTCGTACTGCTTTGGTCGCCTCTAGATCCTACCCTACTTCACCCTCTATGGGATTTACTCCTTACATTGTGCCCAGTTCTATCTCGCCTATTTCCCCGGTTACTCCCCGAGTAGCTCGGACACCTCGATGGTAAACCCACACAGTGCTCCTGCTGAGTGGGTGTCTCTTCTTACTACCCCCATAGCTCCCATGATCCCCTCTCATCCTGCACCTATCTCTAACGGAGAGCCCTCGAGGTAGCGTCATCGTGTTACCTTTAACCCAGAGGTCTTGGTTAACATCGTCAGTTCAGGATCTAGGTCTGACTCAGGAGAGGATCTGGCAACACCGGCAGAGTCCTAGAGCATCTGAGTATCCGCAGTGGTCATGTGATGTACGGACGTAGTTGTATGAGCCATGATGTATCATTGCATGTATGCGAGTAGTCGCATCTGTCATGATGTCTATCTTTCATGTATGAGTTTATGTATAATTATGTTGGAGCTTTTTATTGGATCGCTGTGTTTCTCGATTCTTTCATTTTGCTCTTTCGGGTTTGTCGCTGGCTTTTTCTTCCCATGTTTGGATGTTGCTCATCGCTGTTGCTCTTATTGGGAAAAATAAACAGTAGGATGACGTGGGGAGGCAGCAGCACGCATGCTTGTGAGGATGTCCCTGTTCGTCGCTCAGCAAGACAGGCAGGACACTCCCCCGAGCCATATCCGCAACCACCGCCTCCACCGCCAAATCCATCCTCCACTGAACAAATTATGCGCATGTTTGAAGAAAGAAGGACCAATGATCTGATTGAGCTGTTAAAAAGTGTGCAAGCTATGGTTGGGCAGAATGAGAATCAAAATGGCCATCACTCCAAGCTGTCAGATTTTCGACGGACTAAGCCTCCCAGTTTCAGTCAAGTGATTGACCCTTTGGAAGAAGATGATTGGTTACAAACTATTGAGAAGAAACTTGAATTTGCTCGCACTGAAAAAACTGATAAGGTTCCGTTCGCTACCCATTATCTTGTAGGAGCCGCTCCTATATGGTGGGATAATGCTAAAGCTCTATGGCCCGCGAGAGAAGAAATCACATGGACTGATTTCAAGGACCAATTCCTCAAGTACCATATCCCAGCTGGTATCATGAAGGTCAACAACGCAAATTCCTTGGTCTCACTCAAGGAAGTTTGTCAGTGACACGTCTCCAACGTATATATAGTTTTTGATTGTTCCATGCTATTATATTACCTGTTTTGGATGTTTAATGGGATTTACTATACACTTTTATATTATTTTTGGGACTAACCTATTAACCGGATGCCCAGTCCAAATTGCCGTTTTTTGCCTGTTTCAGTGTTTCACAGAAAAGGAATATCAAACGGAGTCCAAACGGAATGAAACCTTCGGGAGAGTTATTTTTGGAACGAACGCAATCTAGGAAACTTGGAGTGGACGTCAAGAAAGAAACAAGGCAGCCACGAGGCAGGAGGGCGCGCCCAGGGGGGTAGGCACACCCCCATCCACGTGGGCCCCTTGTGGCTCCCCTGACCGACTTCCTTCGCCTATATATACTCACGTACCCTGAAAACATCCAGGAGGACCACGCAACCCTATTTCCACCACTGCAACCTTCTGTACCTATGAGATCCCATCTTGGGGCCTTTTACGGCGCTCCACCGGAGGGGGAATCAATCACGAAGGGCTTCTACATCAACACCATAGCCTCTCCGATGAAGTGTGAGTAGTTTACCACAGACCTTCGGGTCCATAGTTATTAGCTAGATGGCTTCTTCTCTCTCTTTGGATCTGAATACAAAGTTCTCCTCGATCTTCTTGGAGATATATTCGATGTAATTCTTTTTGCGGTGTGTTTGTCGAGATCCGATGACTTGTGGGTTTATGATCAAGATTATCTATGAACAATATTTGAATCTCCTCTGAATTCTTTTATGTGTGATTGGTTATCTTTGCAAGTCTCTTCGAATTATCAATTTGGTTTGGCCTACTAGATTGATCTTTCTTGCAATGGGAGAAGTGCTTAGCTTTGGGTTCAATCTTGCGATGTCCTTTTCCAGTGGTAGCAGGGGCAACAAGGCACGTATTGTATTGTTGCCATCGAGGTTAAAAAGATGGGGTTTATATCATATTGCTTGAGTTTATCCCTCTACATCATGTCATCTTGATTAATGCGTTACTCTGTTCTTATGAACTTAATACTCTAGATGCATGCTGGATAGCGGTCGATATGTGGAGTAATCGTAGTAGATACAGAATCATTTCAATCTACTTGTCGCGGACGTGATGCCTATATACATGATCATGCCTAGATATTCTTGTAATTATGCACTTTTCTATCAATTTCTTGACAGTAATTTGTTCACCCATCGTAATACTTATGCTATCTTGAGAGAAGCCACTAGTGAAACCTATGGCCCACTGGTCTATTTTCCAGCATATAAGTTTCTGATCTATTTTATTTTGCAATCATTACTTTCCAATCTATATCATAAAAATACCAAAAATATTTATCTTATTATCTCTATCAGATCTCACTTTTGCAAGTGGCCTTGAAGGGATTGACAACCCCTTTATCGCGTTGGTTGCAAGGTTCTTATTTGTTTTTGTAGGTACGAGGGACTCGTGTGTAGCCTCCTACTAGATTGATACCTTGGTTCTCAAAAACTGAGGGAAATACTTACGCTACTTTGCTGCATCACCCTTTCCTCTTCAAGGGAAAAACCAACGCATGCTCAAGAGGTAGCAAGAAGGATTTCTGGTGCCATTGTCGGGGAGTCTACGCACAAGTCAAGACATACCAAGTACCCATCACAAAACCTTATCCCTCGCATTACATTATTTGCCATTTGCCTCTCGTTTTCCTCTCCCCCACTTCACCTTTGCCGTTTTATTCGCCCTCTCTCTTCCGTTCGCCTCTTTTTCGCTTGCTTCTCGTGTGCCTGTTTGCCCTGATGGCCTTTCCTAAAAACGTTGATCCTCACCTTAAAAGGTTGGAAGAGATCGAAAACAACATTCGAAGCTTTATGACTTTACAATTTGAGCATAATAATTTCTTTAGAAAGGAGTTTAAAGAACAAAAAAGCTTTATCGAATACATGAATAAAGAGCTTGATGATATGTCTAAGGAATTTTATGGTTTGAAATCTCAGTTTGCTTGTATTGAAAACCTAATAGCCCAAATTTCGGATAAGCAAGCTTAAGGAAATATGCCCTAGAGGCAATAATAAAGTTGTTATTCATATTTCCTTATATCATGATAAATGTTGATTATTCATGCTAGAATTGTATTAACCAGAAACTTAGTACATGTGTGAATATATAGACAAACAGAATGTCACTAGTGTGGCTCTACTTGACTAGCTTGTTGAATCAAAAATGGTTAAAGTTTCCTAGACATAGAGAGTTGTCATTTGATTGACAGGATCACATCATTAGAGAATGATGTGATTGACTTGACCCATTCCGTTAGCTTAGCACTTGATCGCTTAGTATGTTGCTATTGCTTTCTTCATGACTTATACATGTTCCTATGACTATGAGATTATGCAACTCCCGAATACTGGAGGAACACTTTGTGTGCTACCAAACATCACAACGTAACTGGGTGATTATAAAGGTGATCTACAGGTGTCTCCGATGGTACTTGTTGAGTTGGCATAGATCAAGATTAGGATTTGTCACTCCGATTGTCGGAGAGGTATCTCTGGGCCGTCTCGGTAATGCACATCACTATAAGCCTTGCAAGCAATGTGACTAATGAGTTAGTTGCGGGATGATGCATCACAGAATGAGTAAAGAGACTTGCCGATAATGAGACTGAACTAGGTATTGAGATACCGACGACCAAATCTTGGGCAAGTAACATACCGATGACAAAGGGAACAACGTATGTTGTTATGCGGTTTGACCGATAAAGATCTCCGTAGAATATGTAGGAGCCAATATGAGCATCCAGGTTCCACTATTGGTTATTGACCGGAGATGTGTCTCGGTCATGTCTACATAGTTCTCGAACCCGTAGGGTCCGCACGCTTAACGTTCAGTGATGATTGCTATTATGAGTTTATGTGTTTTGATGTACTGAAGGGAATTCGGAGTCCCGGATATCACAGACACGACGAGGAGTCTCAAAATGGTCGACACATAAAGATCGATATATTGGATAACTATGTTTGGACTTCGGAAGAGTTCCGAGTGAGTTTGGACAAATACCGGAGTACTAAGGGGTTACCGGAACCCCCCGGGGAGTGTAATGGGCCTATTGGGACTTCGTGGAGAAGAGGAGGGGCGGCCAGGGCATCTGCGCCCCCTCCCCCTCTAGTCCGAATTGGACAAGGAGGGGGGCGGCGCCCCCCTTTCCTTCCCCCTATCTCCTCCTTCCCTCTCTCCTACTCCTACCCTTGGAAGGGTTGGAGTCCTACTCCCGGTGGGAGTAGGACTCCCCTTGGGGCGCGCCTAGGAGGGCCGACTCCTTTATATACCGGGGAGGGTGGCACCCCATAGACACACAAGTTGATCATTGATCTTTTAGCCGTGTGTGGTGCCCCCCTCCACCATAAACCACCTCGGTCATATTGTCGTAGTGCTTAGGCGAAGCCCTACGCCGGTAGCTTCATCAGCACCGTCATCACGCCGTCGTGCCGATGAAACTCTCCCTCGAAGCTCTACTGCATCGTGAGTTCATGGGATGTCACCGAGCTGAACGTGTGCAGATCGCGAAGGTGTCGTACGTTCGGTACTAGGATCGGTCAATCATGAAGACGTACGACTACATCAATCGCATTGTCATAACGCTTCCGCTTACGGTCTACGAGGGTACGTGGACCACACTCTCCCCTCTTGTTGCTATACATCACCATGATCTTGCGTCTACATAGGAATTGTTTTGAAATTACTATGTTCCCCAATAGTGGTATCCGAGCTAGGTTATGCGTAGATGTTATATGCACGAGTAGAACACTAGTGAGTTGTGGGCGATACTAGTCATACTGCTTACGAGCATGTCATACTTTGATTCGGCGGTATTGTTGGATGAAGCGGCCCGGATCGACATTACGCGTACGCTTACGTGAGACTGGTGCTACCGACGTGCTTCGCACACATGTGGTTGGCGGGTGTCAGTTTCTCCAACTTTAGTTGAATCGAGGTGTGGCTACACCCAGTCCTTGTGAAGGTTAAAACATCTCATACTTGACGAAATATCGTTGTGGTTTTGGTACGTAGGTAAGAACGGTTCTTGCTCAGCTCGTAGCAGCCACATAAAAATTGCAACAACAAAGTAGAGGTCGTCAAACTTGTTTTTGCAGGGCATGTTGTGATGTGATATGTTCAAGACATGATGCTAAATTTTATTGTATGAGATGATCATGTTTTGTAACAAAGTTATCGGCAACTGGCAGGAGCCATATGGTTGTCGCTTTATTGTATGAAATGCAATCGCCATGTAATTGCTTTACCTTATCACTAAGCGGTAGCAATAGTCGTAGAAGCAATAGTTGGCGAGACGACAACGATGCTACGATGGAGATCAAGGTGTCGCGCCGGCGACGATGGTGATCATGACGGTGCTTTGGAGATGGAGATCAAAGGCACAAGATGATGATGGCCATATCATATCACTTATATTGATTGCATGTGATGTTTATCTTTTATGCATATTATTTTTCTTAGATCGATGGTAGCATTATAATATGATATATCACTAAATTTCAAGGTATAAGTGTTCTCCCTGAGTATGCACCGTTGCGAAAGTTCGTCGTGCCGAGACACCACGTGATGATCCGGTGTGATAAGCTCTACGTTCACATATGATACATCTCCAACGTATCTATAATTTTTGATTGTTCCATGCTATTATATTACCTGTTTTGGATGTTTATGGGCTTTACTATACACTTTGATATCATTCTCGGGACTAACCTTCTAACCGGAGGCCCAACCCGAATTGTTGTTTTTTTGCCTATTTCGGTGTTTCGAAGGAAAGAATATCAAACGGAGTCCAAACGGAATGAAACCTTCGGGAGCGATCTTTTTGGAACAAACACAATCCAGGAGACTTGGAGTGGACGTCAAGAGGCGAACGAGGCTGCCACGAGGGTGCCCTGTGCGCCCTGTAAGGGTGGGCGCGCCCCCCATCCTTGTGGGCCCCTCGAGCGTCCACCGACCTACTTCTTCCTCCTATATATATCTACGTACCCCGGAACCATCCAGGAGTACCACGAAAAACTATTTCCACCGCCGCAACCTTCTATATCCACGAGATCCTATCTTGGAGACTTCGCCGGGGAATCGACCATGGAGGGCCTCTCCATCATCACCAAGGCCTCTCCGATGAGTTGTGAGTAGTTTACCACAGACCTTCAGGTCCATAGTTATTAGCTAGATGGCTTCTTCTCTCTCTTTGATTCTCAATACAAAGTTCTCCTTCCTCTTCTTGGAGATCTATTCGATGTAACTCTGTTTGCGGTGTGTTTGTCGAGATCCGATGAATTGTGGGTTTATGGCCAAGTTTATCTATGAGAAATATTTGAATCTCCTATGAATTATTTTATGTATGGTTGGTTATCTTTGCAAGTCTCTTTGAATTATCAGCTTGGTTTGGCCTACTAGAGTGATCTTTCTTGCAATGGAGAAGTGCTTAGCTTTGGGTTCAATCTTGCGGTGTCCTTTCCCAGTGATAGCTGGGGTAGCAAGGCACGTATTGTATTGTTGCCATCGAGGATAAAAAGACGGGGTTTATATCATATTGCATTAGTTTATCCCTCTACATCATGTCATCTTGCTTAATGCGTTACTCTATTCTTATGAACTTAATATTCTAGATGCAGGTAGGAGTCGGTCGATGTGTGGAGTAATAGTAGTAGATGCAGAATCGTTTTGATCTACTTGTTGCGGACGTGATGCCTATATACATGATCATGCCTAGATAATCTCATAACTATGCACTTTTCTATGATTTGGTCGACAATAATTTGTTCACCCACCGTAATACTTATGCTATCTTGAGAGAAGCCACTAGTGAAACCTATGGCCCCCGGATCTATCTTTTATCATACAAGTTTTCCATCTACTTTTATTTGCATCTTTTATTTTCCAATCTATATCCCCAAAATACCACAAATATTTATCTTTTCTTATTATCTCTATCAGATCTCACTTTTGCAAGTTACCGTGAAGGGATTGACAACCCCTTTATCGCGTTGGTTGTGATGTTCTTGTTTGTTTTTGTAGGTGCATGGGGCTTTTGTGGAGCCTCCTACTGGATTGATACCTTGGTTCTCAAAAACTGAGGGAAATACTTACGCTAGTTTGCTGCATCACCCTTTCCTCTTCAAGGGAAAACCAACGCAGGCTCAAGAGGTAGCAAGAAGGATTTCTGGCGCCGTTGCTGGGGAGGTCTTCGCTCAAGTCAAGACATACCAAGTACCCATCATAAACTCATCTCCCTCGCATTACATTATTGGCCATTTGCCTCTCGTTTTCCTCTCCCCCACTTCACCCTTGCCATTTTATTCGCCCTTTCTTTCCTGTTTGCCTCTTCTTCGCTTTCCTCTTGTGTGCCCATTTGCCCTTATGGCTTCACCTAAGAACGTTGATCTTCCACCTTAAAAGGTTAGAGGATATTGAATCAAACATTAGAAGCTTTATGACTTTACAATTTGAGCATAATAATTTCTTTAGAAACGAGCTTAAAGAACTAAAGAATTTTTTGGATTACATGAATAAAGAGCTTGATGATTTGTCTAAGGAATTCCATGGTTTAAATGCTCAAATTGCTCGTGTTGAAAAATCTTTAGCCCAAGTTTCTGATAAGCAAGCCACCTTAGTTAATAAGATGGCTGCCAAACCAGAAGGGTTAGGAGAAAATAATGATGAAGATCCAAAAGTTATTGATGTGTCTCCTATTAAATCCCTGTTTTGCAATATGAATCTTAATAATGATGGGACTGGAGGTGAATCAACTTTAGTTAAAAAGCGTTCCAACGATTTGGAGTATTTTGATCTAGATGCTAAAATTGGTAAAAGTGGGATTGGAGAGAACTAAACTTTACATAGTAATGAACCCACTACTTTGGATTTCAAGGAATTTAATTATGATAATTGTTCTTTAATAGATTGTATCTCCTTGTTGCAATTCATGTTGAATTCTCCTCATGCTTATAGCCAAAATAAAGCTTTTACAAAACATATCGTTGATGCTTTGATGAAATCTTATGAGGAAAAACTTAAGTTGGAAGTTTCTATACCTATAAAAATTTGTGATGAGTGGGAACCTACTATAAAAATTAAAATTAAAGATCATGAATGCCATTCTTTGTGTGATTTGAGTGCTAGTGTTTCCACGATTCCAAAAACTTTATGTGATATGCTTGGTTTTCGTGAATTTGATGATTGGTCTTTAAACTTGCACCTTGCAGATTCCACAATTAAGAAACCTATGGGAAGGGTCAATGATGTTCTTATTGTTGCAAATAGGAATTATGTGCCCGTAGATTTTATCATTCTTGATATAGATTGCAATCTTTCATGTCCTATTATTCTTGGTAGACCTTTCCTTAGAATGATTGGTGCAATTATTGATATGAAGGAAGGAACTGTTAGATTCCAATTTCCGTTAAGGAAAGGCATGGAACACTTTCCTAGAAAGAAAATTAAATTACCTTAGGAATCTATCATGCGATCCACTTATGAATTGAATGCCAAAGATGGCAACAATTAGATCTATTCTCGCTTTTATGCCTAGATAGGGGCGTTAAACGGTAGCGCTTTTTGGGAGGCAACCCAATTTTATTTTTGTTTTTTGCTTTTTGCTTCTGTTTATTAATAAATAATCAATCTATCTTCTGTTTAGATGTGTTTTTATTTTTTAATTAGTGTTTGTGCCAAGTAGAACCTATAGGATAACTTACGGTGATAGTTAATTTGATTCTGCTGAAAAACAGAAACTTTGCCTGCACGAGAAAAAAATTCAATAAATCACAGTAACGTGCATTTGCATTGATTCTTTTTTATGTAGATCAATAGATATATTGCCTAGGACGTCCTATTTTGGTAGGATTTTAAGGTTCTAGAAGTATTCGTAAGTTAAAGATTGCTACAGACTGTTCTGTTTTTGAAAGATTCTGTTTTTCGTGTGTTGTTTGCTTATTTTGATAAATCTATGGCTAGTATCGGGGGGTATGAACCTTAGAGAAGTTGGAATACAGTAGGTTTAACACCAATATAAATAAAGAATGAGTTTATTACAGTACCTTATGTGGTGGTTTTTCTTTCTTGCACTAACGGAGCTTATGAGATTTCCTGTTGAGTTTTGTGTTGTGAAGTTTTCAAGTTTTGGGTAAAGATTTGATGGACTAAGGAATAAGGAGTGGCAATAGCCTAAGCTTGTGGATGCCCATGTCACCCCAAGATATTCAAGGACAACCAAAAGCCTAAGCTTGGGGATGCCCCGGAAGGCATCCCCTCTTTCGTCTTCATCTATCGGTAACTTTACTTGGAGCTGTATTTTTATTTACCACATGATATGTGTTTTGCTTGGAGTGTATTGTATGATATGAGTCTTTGCTTTTTAGTTTTCCACAATCATCCTTGATGTAAACACATTTTGGGGAGACCCACATGATTTAGAATTTATTAGAATACTCTATGTGCTTCACTTATATCCTTTGAGCTAGAAAGTTTTGCTCTATGTGCTTCACTTATATTTTCTAGAGCACGGCGGTGGCTTTATTTTGAAGAAATTGTTGATCTCTCATGCTTCACTTATACTATTTTGAGAGTCTTTTCGAACAGCATGGTATTTTCTATGGTTATAAATTTGTTCTTAGAATGATGAGCATCCAAGTTGGGTATAATAAAAACTATCATAGAAAGTGCATTAAAAACTATGATCAATGTGATGCTTGATAATTGTTTTGAGATACAAAGGTGGTAATGTTAGAGTCATGCTAGTTGAGTAATTATGAAATTGAGAAATACTTGTGTTGATGTTGGAAAGTCCCATAGCATGCACATATGGTAAAAGTTGTGTGACAAATTTATTGCATGGGGTGCTCTTTTAATTGCCTTCCTTATGAGTGGAGGTCGGAATCGCGCGATGGTTAACTCCTACCAACCCTTCCCCTAGGAGCATGCGTAGTAGTACTTTGCTTCGAGGGCAAGTAGACTTTTGCAATAAGTATATGAGTTCTTTATGACTAATGTGAGTCCATGGATATACGCACACATACCCTTCCACTTTGCTAGCCTCTATTATGCCGTGCAACCTTCGCCGGTATCATGCACCCATTATTTACCTTCCTCAAAACAGCTACCATTCCTACCTATTATGGCATTTCCATAGCCATTCCGAGATATATTGCCATGCAACTTTCCACCATTCTGTTTATGTTGACACGCTCCATCATTGTCATATTGCTCTTTGCATGATCATGTAGTTGACATCGTATTTGTGGCAAAGCCACCATCATAATTTTTTCATACATGTCACTCTTGATTCATTGCATATCCTAGTACACCGTCGGAGGCATTCACATAGAGTCATATTTTGTTCTAAGTATTGAGTTGTAATTCTTGAGTTGTAAATCAATAAAAGTGTGATGATCTTCATTATTAGAGCATTGTCCCAAGTGAGGAAAGGATGATGAATACTATGATTCCCCCACAAGTCGGGATGAGACTTCGGACTTTATAAAAATAAAAGAGGCCAAATAAGCCCATATAAAAAAGGCCAAATAAGCCCACCAAATAAAAAAATGAGAGAAAAGAGAGAAGGGACAATGCTACTATCTTTTTTTCCACACTTGTGCTTCAAAGTAGCACCATGATCTTCATGATAGTGAGTCTCTTATGTGTTCACTTCCGTATACTAGTGGGAATTTTTCATTATAGAACTTGGCTTATATATTCCAATGATGGGCTTCCTCAAAACGCCATAGGTCTTCGTGAGGAAGCAAGTTGGATGCACACCCACTTAGTTTCTTTTGTTGAGCTTTCATATATTTATAGCTCTAGTGCATCCATTGCATGGCAATCCTTACTCACTGACATTGATATCTATTAATGGGCATCTCCATAGCCCATTGATACGCCTAGTTGATGTGAGACTATCTTCTCCCTTTTTGTCTTCACAACCACCACCATATACCACATATAATGCTATGTCCATGGCTTGCACTCATGTATTGCATAAGAGTTGAAAAAGCTGAAGCGCGTTAAAAAGTATGAACCAATTGCTTGGCTAAAACCAGGGTTGTGCATGATGGGAGTATTTTTTGTGATGAAAATGAAGCATGGCCTAACTATATGGCTTTCTTTGGCTATGCTATTTTGATAAGACATGATTATTTGTTAGTATGCTTCAAGTATTACTAGTTTTATGTTTTATAACCTTTTATCTTGAATCATTTGGATCCAAACAATCATGCCACAATAAACAAAATTACATTGAGAATTATGCTAGGTAGCATTCCACATAAAAAATTCTGTTTTTATCATTTACCAACTCGAGGACGACCAGGAATTAAGCTTGGGGATGCTTGATACGTCTCCAATGTATCTATAAATTTTTATTGTTCCATGCTATTATATTACCCGTTTTGGATGTTTATGGGCTTTACTCTACACTTTTATATCATTTTTGGGACTAACCTACTAACCGAAGGCCCAACCCGAATTGCTGTTTTTTTTGCCTATTTCAGTGTTTCGAAGGAAAGGAATATCAAATGGAGTCCAAACCGAATGAAACCTTCGGGAGCAATCTTTTCGGAACAAACGCAATCTAGTAGACTTGGAGTGCACATCAAGAAGCGAACGAGGCGGCCATGAAGGTGCCCGGCGCGCTAAGTAAGGATGGGCGCGCCCCCACCCTCATGGGCCCCTCGAGCGTCCATCAACCTACTTCTTCCTCCTATATATATCTACGTACCCCGAAACCATCCAGGAGCACCACGAAAAATTATTTCCACCGCCGCAACCTTATGTATCCGCGAGATCCCATCTTGGACCCTTCGTCGGTGCTCCGCCGGAGGGGGAATCGACCACGGAGGGCCTCTCCATCATCACCAAGGCCTCTCCGATGAGTTGTGAGTAGTTTACCACAGACCTTCGGGTCCATAGTTATTAGCTATATGGCTTCTTCTCTCTCTTTGATTGTCAATACAAAGTTCTCCTTCCTCTTCTTGGAGATCTATTCGATTTAACTCTTTTTGCGGTGTGTTTCTCGAGATCCGATGAATTGTGGGTTTATGATCAAGTTTATCTATGAGAAATATTTGAATCTCCTCTGAATTCTTTTATGTATGATTGGTTATATTTGCAAGTCTCTTCAAATTATCAGTTTGGTTTGGCCTACTAGATTGATCTTTCTTGCAATGGGAGAAGTGCTTAGCTTTAGGTTCAATCTTGTGGTGTCCTTTCCCGATGACAGCAGGGGCGGCAAGGCACGTATTGTTTTGTTGCCATCGAGGATAAAAAGATGGGGTTTATATCATATTGCATGAGTTTATCCCTCTACATCATGTCATCTTGCTTAATGCGTTACTCTGTTCTTATGAACTTAATACTCTAGATGCAGGCAGGAGTCGGTTGATGTGTGGAGTAATAGTAGTAGATGCAGAATTGTTTCGATGTACTTGTTGCGGACGTGATGCCTATATACATGATCATGCCAAGATAATCTCATAACTCTGCACTTTTCTATCAATTGCTTGACAGTAGTTTGTTCACCCACCGTAATACTTATGCTATCTTGAGAGAAGCCACTAGTTAAACCTATTGGCCCCTGGGTCTATCTTTTATCATACAAGTTTTCCATCTACTTTTATTTGCATCTTTTATTTTCCAATCTATATCACAAAGATACCAAAATATTTATCTTATCTTATTATCTCTATCAGATCTCACTTTTGCAAGTTACCATGAAGGGATTGACAACCCCTTTATCGCGTTGGTTGCAAGGTTCTTGTTTGTTTGTGTAGGTGCGTGGGACTTTTGAGGAGCCTCCTACTGGATTGATACCTTGGTTCTCAAAAACTGAGGGAAATACTTACGCCACTTTGCTGCATCACCCTTTCTTCTTCAAGGAAAAAAACCAACACATCCTCAAGAGGTAGCACTACCAAACGTCACAACATAGCTGGGTGATTGTAATGGTGCTCTACAGGTGTCTCCGATGGTACTTGTTGAGTTGGCATAGATCAAGATTAGGATTTGTCACTCCGATTGTCGGAGAGGTATCTCTGGGCCCTCTCGGTAATGCACATCACCATAAGCCTTTCAAGCAATGTGACTAATGAGTTAGTTGCGGGATGATGCATTACAAAACGAGGGAAGAGACTTGCCGGTAACGAGATTGAACTAGGTATTGAGATATCGATGACCGAATCTCGGGCAAGTAACATACCGATGACAAAAGGAACAACGTATGTTGTTATGTGGTTTGACCAATAAAGATCTTCGTATATTATGTAGGAGCCGATATGAGCATCCAGGTTCCGCTATTGGTTATTGACGGGAGACGTGTCTCGGTCATGTCTACATAGTTCTCGAACTCGTAGGGTCCGCATGCTTAACATTTGGTGACGATTGCTATTATGAGTTTATGTGTTTTCATGTACCGAAGGAAGTTCGGAGTCCCGGATATGATCACGGACATGACGAGGAGTCTCGAAATGGTCGAGACATAAAGATCCATATATTGGATGACAATGTTTGGACTTTGGAAGAGTTCCGAGTGAGTTTGGACAAATACGGGAGTACCAGGGGGTTACCGGACCCCCCCCCCCCCCCCGGGGAGTGTAATGGGCCTATTGGGCCTTAGTGGAGAAGAGGAGGGGCGGCCAGGGCAGCCGAGCGCCCCCTCCTCCTCTAGTCAGAATTGGACAAGGAGGGGGGATGCCCCCTATCCTTCCCCCTCTCTCCTCCTTCCCTCTCTCCTACTCCTACTCTTGGAAGGGTTGGAGTCCTACTCCTGATGGGGGTAGGACTCCCCTTGGGGCACGCCTAGGAGGGCTGGCCCCTCCCCCTCGTCCACTCCTTTATATACTAGGGAGGGGGGCACCCCATAGACACACAAGTTGATCATTGATCTTTTAGCCATGTGCGGTGCCCCCCTCCACCATAATCCACCTCGGTCATATCGTCGTAGTGCTTAGGCGAAGCCCTGCTCCGGTAGCTTCATCATCACCGTCATCACGCCGTCGTGCTGACGAAACTCTCCCTCGAAGCTGTACTAGATCGTGAGTTCGCGGTACGTCACCGAGCTGAACGTGCAGATCGCGGAGGTGTCGTATGTTCGGTACTAGGATCGGTCGATCGTGAAGACGTACAACTACATCAACCGCGTTGTCATAATTCTACCGCTTATGGTCTAGGAGGGTACGTGGGCGACACTCTCCCCTCTTGTTGCTATGCATCACCATGATCTTGTGTGTACGTATGATATTTTTTGAAATTACTATGTTCCCAAACACAGGCCACCTTAGTTAATAAGATGGCCGCCAAACCAGAAGGGTTAGAAGGAAATAGGGATGAAAATCTAAAAGTGATTGATGTGTCTCCTATTAAATCTTTGTTTTGCAATATGAATCTTGATAATCATGGGACTGGAGATGAGTCAACTTTAGTTAATAGGCGTTCCAATGATTCGGAGTTTTTAGATCTTGATGCAAAAATTGGTAAAAGTGGGGTTGAAGAGGTCAAAACTTTACATAGCAATGGAACCACTATTTTGGATTTCAAGGACTTTAATTATGATAATTGTTCTTTAATAGATTGTATTTCCTTGTTGCAATCCATGTTAAATTCTCCTCATGCTTATAGTCCAAATAAAGCTTTTACTAAACATATCATATGCTTTAATGCAATCTTATGAAGAAAAACTGAATTGGAAGTTCTATCCCTAGAAAACTTTATGATGAGTGGGAGCCTACTATTAAAATTAAAATTAAGGATCATGAATGCTATGCTTTGTGTGATTTGGGTGCTAGTGTTTCCACAATTCCAAAAACTTTGTGTGATGTGTTAGGTTTCCGTGAATTTGATGATTGCTCTTTAAACTTTCACCTTGCGCATTCGACCATTAAGAAACCTATGGGAAGGATTAATGATTTTCTTATTTTTGCAAATAGGAACTATGTGCCCGTAGATTTTACTGTTCTTGATATAGATTGCAATCTTTCATGTCCTATTATTCTTGGTAGACCTTTCCTTAGAACGATTGATGCAATTATCGATATGAAAGAAGGAAATATTAGATTCCAGTTCCCATTAAGGAAAGGCATGGAACAATTTCCTAGGAAGAAAATCAAATTACCTTATGAATCTATTATGAGAGCCACCTATGAATGGAATACCAAAGATGGCAATACTTTGATCTATTCTTGCTTTTATGCCTAGCTAGGGGCGTTAAACGATAGCGCTTGTTGGGAGGCACCCCAATTTTATGTTTGTTCTTTGCTTTTTGTTCCTATTTAGTAATAAATAATTCATCTAGACTCTATTTATATGTGGTTTTATGTTTTAATTAGTGTTTGTGCCAAGTAAAACCTTTAGGATAACATACGGTGACAGTTAACTTGATCTTGCTGAAAAACAGAAACTTTTGCACGCACGAGAATAATTGTAATAAATCACACAAACGTGATTTTCAGTTGATTCTTTTTGCACTAGATTAATAGACAAATTATCTAGAACTTACTAGTTTGGTATAATATTTGGAGTTACAAAAGTATTCAAAAGTTACAGATTGCTACAGATTGTTCTATTTTTGAAAGATTCTGTTTTTCGTGTGTTGTTTGCTTATTTTGATGAATCCATGGCTATTATCGGGGGGTATGAACCATAGAGAAGTTGTAATACAGTAGGTTCTAACACCAAAATAAATAAAGAATGAGTTCATTACATTACCTAAAAGTGGTGGTTTATTTTCTTGTACTAACGGAGCTCATGAGATTTTCTGTTGAGTTTTGTGTTGTGAAGTTTTCAAGTTTTGGGTAAAGGTTTGACGGATTATCGAATAAGGAGTGGCTAGAGCCTAAGCTTGGGGTTGCCCA
The DNA here is from genome assembly GCA_963921465.1 of Triticum timopheevii. Lineage (NCBI taxonomy): Eukaryota > Viridiplantae > Streptophyta > Magnoliopsida > Poales > Poaceae > Triticum > Triticum timopheevii. The sequence goes on along the minus strand of OY997266.1, from coordinate 498,429,870 downwards.
AGGCACCCCAAGGTAAAATTCAAGGACAACCAAAAGCCTAAGCTTGGGGATGCCCCGGAAGGCATCCCCTCTTTCGTCTTCGTCCACCGATAACTTTACTTGATGCTATATTTTTATTCACCACATGTTATGAGTTTTGCTTGGAGCATCTTGTATGATTTGAGTATTTGCTTTTTAGTTTACCACAATCATCCTTGATCTACACACCTTTTGTAGAGACACACATGAATCGGAATTTATTAGAATACTCTATGTGCCTCCCTTATATCTTTTGAGCTAGATACTTTTGCTCTAGTGCTTCACTTATATCTTTTTAGAGAACGGTGGTGGTTTTATTTTATAGAAATTAATGATCTCTCATGCTTCACTTGTATTATTTTGAGAGTCTTGTATGTCAGCATGGTAATTTTCTTTGGTTATGAAACTACTCCTCATATGATGGGCATCCAAGTTGGGTATAATAAAAACTATCATATAAAGTGCATTGAATACTATGAGAAGTTTGATACTTGATGATTGTTTTGAGACATGAGGATGGTGATATTAGAGTCATGCTAGTTGAGTAATTGTGAACTTGAGAAATACTTGTGGTGGAGTTTGCAAGTCCTGTAGCATGCACGTATGGTAACCGTTGTGTAACAAATTTGAAGCATGAGGCATTTCTTTGATTGTCATCCTTTGTGTGGAGGTCGGGATCGCGCGATGGTTAACTCCTACCAACCCTTCCCCTAGGAGCATGCGTGTAGTGTTTGGTTTTGATGACTTGTAGATTTTTGCAATAAGTATGTGAGTTCTTTATGACTAATGTTGAGTGCATGGATTATACACACTCTCACCTTTCCATCGTTCCTAGCCTCTTCGGTACCGTGCATTACCCTTTCTCACCTTGAGAGTTGGTGCAAACCTCGCCGGTGCATCCAAACCCCGTGATATGATATGCTCTATCACACATAAACCTCCTTATATCTTCCTCAAAACAGCCACCATACCTACCTATTATGGCATTTCCATAGACATTCCGAGATATATTGCCATGCAATTTTCCATCGTATCATTTATTATGACACGTTTCATCATTGTCATATTGCTTTGCATGATCATGTAGTTGACATTGTATTTGTGGCAAAGCCACCATGCATAATTTTTCATACATGTCACTCTTGATTCATTGCTCATCCCGGTACACCGCCGGAGGCATTCATATAGAGTCATATTTTGTTCTAGTATCGAGTTGTAATCATTGAGTTGTAAATAAATAGAAGTGTGATGATCATCATTATTAGAGCATTGTCCCTTGAAAAAAAGGAAAGGCCAATAAAAAAAGGAAGGCGAAATAAAAAAGGGAGAAAGGCCAAATAAAAAAATGAAGGCCCAAAAAAAAGAAAAAAAAGGGTGACAATGTTACTATCCTTTTTCCACACTTGTGCTTCAAAGTAGCACCATGATCTTTATGATAGAGAGTCTTTATTTTGTCACTTTCATATACTAGTGGGAATTTTTCATTATAGAACTTGGCTTGTATATTCCAACAATGGGCTCCCTCAAATGCCCTATGTCTTCATGAGAAAGAAAGTTGGATGCACACCCACTTAGTTTCTTTTGTTGAGATTTCATACATTTATAGCTCTAGTGCATCCGTTGCATGGCAATCCCTACTCCTTGCATTGGCATCAATTGATGGGCACCTTCCTAGCCCATTGATTAGCCGCGTTAATGTGAGACTTTCTTCTCTTTTTTCTTCTCCACACAACCCCCATCATCATACTCTATTCCACCTATAGTGTTATATCCATGGCTCACGCTCATGTATTGCGTGAAGTTGAAAAAGTTTGAAAAAGCTAAAACATGAAACAATTGCTTGGCTGAAACCGAGGTTGTGCATGATTTGGATATTTTGTGTGACGAAGATGGAGCATAACTAAACTATATGTTTTTGTAGGGATGAACTTTCTTTGGCCATGTTATTTTGAGAAGACATAATTTCTTTGTTAGTATGCTTGAAGTATTATTATTTTTATGTCAATATTAAACTTTTATCTTGAATCTTTCGGATCTGAACATTCATGCCACAATAAAGAAGATTACATTGAGAATTATGTTAAGTAGCATTCCACATCAAAAATTCTGTTTTTATCATTTACCTACTCGAGGACGAGCAGGAATTAAGCTTGGGGATGCTTGATATGTCTCCAATGTATCTATAATTTTTGATTGTTCCGTGCTATTATATTACCTGTTTTGGATGTTTAATGGGCTTTACTATACACTTTTATATTATTATTGGGACTAACCTATTAACCGGAGGCCCAGTCCAAATTGCAGTTTTTTGCCTGTTTTAGTGTTTCGTAGAAAAGGAATATCAAACGGAGTCCAAACGGAATGAAACGTTCGGGAGAGTTATTTTTGGAACAAACACAATCTAGGAGACTTGGAGTGGAAATCAAGAAAGAAACAAGGCGGCCACTAGGCAGGAGGGCGCACCTAGGGGCGTAGGTGCGCCCCCACCCTCATGGGCCCCTCGTGGCTGCCCTGACCGACTTCCTTTGCCTATATATACTCACGTACCCTGAAAACATCCAGGAGGACCACGAAACCCTATTTCCACCGCCGCAACCTTCTGTACCCGTGAGATCCCATCTTGGGGCCTTTTCCGACGCTCCGCCGGAGGGGGAATCAATCACGGAGGGCTTCTACATCAACACCATAGCCTTTTCGATGAAGTGTGAGTAGTTTACCATCGACCTTCGGGTCCATAGTTATTAGCTAGATGGCTTATTCTCTCTCTTTGGATATCAATACAAAGTTCTCCTCGATCTTCTTGGAGATCTATTTGATGTAATTCTTTTTGCAGTGTGTTTGTCGAGATCCGATGAAGTGTGGGTTTATGATCAAGATTATCTATTTCAATATTTGAATCTCCTTTGAATTCTTTTATGTATGGTTGGTTATCTTTGCAAGTCTCTTTGAATTATCAGTTTGGTTTGCCGTACTAGATTGATCTTTCTTGCAATGGGAGAAGTGCTTAGCTTTGGGTTCAATCTTGCGGTGTCCTTTCCCAGTGACAGCATGGGCAGCAGGCACGTATTGTATTGTTGCCATCGAGGATAAAAAGATGGGGTTTATATGATATTGCTTGAGTTTATCCCACTACATCATGTCATCTTGTTTAATGCGTTACTCTGTTCTTATGAACTTAATACTCTAGATGCATGCTGGATAGCAGTCAGTGTGTGGAGTAATAGTAGTAGATGCAGAATTGTTTCGATCTACTTGTCGTGGACGTGATGCCTATATACATGATCATGAGTAGATATTCTCATAATTATGCACTTTTCTATCAATTGCTTGACAACAATTTGTTCACCCATCGTAATACTTATGCTATCTTGAGAGAAGCCACTAGTGAAACCTATGGCCCCCTGGTGTATTTTCCATCATATAAGTTTCTGATCTATTTTATTTTGCAATATTTACATTCCAATCTATATCGTAAAAATACCACAAATATTTATCTTATTATCTCTATCAGATCTCACTTTTGCAAGTGGCCATGAAGGGATTGACAACCCCTTTATCGCGTTTTTTGCAAGGTTCTTATTTGTTTGTGTAGGTACGAGGGACTCGTGTGTAGCCTCCTACTGGATTGATACCTTGGTCTCAAAAACTGAGGGAAATACTTACGCTACTTTGCTACATCACCCTTTCCTCTTCAAGGGAAAAACCAATGGATGCTCAAGAGGTAGCAGTCAGTAAGTGAATATTTGCACAAGTTCAACCATCTGGCCCCTTATTCCCTCTATGATGTGGTAACGGAAGAAAGGAAGATCGATATGTTCCTTGGAGGATTAAATCAACACCTCAGGAGTGCTTTATGCATGTTCGACTTTCCAGATTTCCAGTCTTTGGTAAACAAGGCCCTCATCGCAGAACGAGAGTACAAGCCTGTGCATGACAACCGACTTGCAAATAATGACGACAAGCGTAAATTCGAGACGAAAAAGGACGGATAGCTCATACAGAAGGCACGTACCTGGTAGCAGACTCAAGTGGAATAAAAACCAAATTTGCCGCAGAATGTGAACAAGACCACTAATCAAGTCAAGAATGTTATGACTAGTCCAGTGCGTGAAGATTGTCAGCGTAACAACTCCTGCTTTAATTGTGGACAGACCGGACATTATGCCAGACAGTGTCTGAAGAAGTCATGTGCCCCGTTACGGCCGCAAGTCAACCACATGGGGCCATATAATACCCAGAATATCGTCCAAGGGCAAGTTCATCACCTCTCCGCAGAGGAAGCCTAGGAAAACCCCGAAGTCGTCATTGGTATGTTTCCTGTTAATAACATACCCGCAATAACTTATTTGACTCTGGGGCTTCCCGCTCTTTTGTTTCTCGGAGTTTGTTGCCGGAAACAAATTTCCTTGCTCGCTTTTGGGAAAGAGTATGTTGGTTCAATCCCCAGGATCCGTACTCACGAGCAATCTGGTCTGCCGAGATTTGGAAATTGATATCAAGGGAGTCCATTTTCCAACTGCTTTGATAGTCATCAAGTCTGCAAGTTGGATGTTGTTTTGGGAATGAACTGGTTGACCCAATATCAAGTATGCATCAATTGTGCGACCCAAGAAGTTACCTTGACAAATCAGGAAGGGCGATCCATAAAATTCTATGCCCGCAAAAGCATACCCAAAGGTGAACTGGTCTTCACCGTAGTAGCTGAAAGATTAGATCTGATTCCTGTAGTCAGTAAATTTCCTAATGTATTCCCCGAGGAATTACCCGGAATGCCCCCAAACAGAGAGCTTGAGTTTGCAATTGATCTTGTACCTAGCACTGCACCATTGTACAAAAAGTATTATCGAATGCCTTCATCCGAACTCGTGGAATTAAAGAAACAGTTGGATGAGATGCTGCAGAAAGGATATATACGCCCAAGCTCGTCACCATGGGGATCACCTGCAATATTCAAGACAAGAAAGACGGCAGTCTCAGGATGTGCGTGGACTACCGTCGGTTGAATGATGTCACCATCAAGAACAAATACCCGCTACCAAGGATTTATGATTTGTTCGATCAACTCAGTGGGGCAATAGTATTTTCCAAGATTGACTTAAGGACCGGATATCATCAGCTCAAGATCAAGAATGAAGATATTCCTAAGGCCGCATTCACTACCCGTTACGGTCTGTATGAATATACAGTGGTGTCTTTCGGTCTCACAAATGCCCCCGACTTTTTCATGCATATGATGAATAAGGTATTCATGGAATTTCTCGATAAGTTTTGGTAGTTTTCATCAATGACATTCTCATATACTCTAAAAGTGACGAAGAACACAAGGAACACCTTCGAGCAGTCTTACAGAGACTCTGTGTCCATCAGCTTTATGCCAAATTCAGCAAGTGTGAATTTTGGCTCAAACAAGTTGGATTTCTGGGACATGTTCTCTCAGCAAAAGGTATCGCAGTGGATCCCAGCAAAGTAAAAGATGTCCTTGATTGGGCAGCACCCACGACGGTATCCGAAATTCGAAGTTTCCTTGGATTAGCCGGATATTACCGTCGGTTCATCAAAGGATTTTCCAAGATTGCTAAGCCAATGGCAGAGCTCATCAAGAAAGACAAGAAGTTTGAATGGACTGAGGATTGCGAGAAGAGCATGAACGAGCTAAAAACCAGATTGACATCAGCACCAGTACTGACTCTCCCAGACATTTACCGCAACTTTGATGTGTATTGTGACGCATCCATAAAGGGCATTGGGTGCGTACTCATGCAAGATGGCAAGGTGGTAGCGTACACATCTCGCCAACTATGACCTCACAAAGGAAAATATCCTACACATAATTTGGAACTGGCCACGGTTGTGATCTCTCTAAAGATTTGGAGACATTACCTCATTGGAAGAAGATGTCAAATATTTACCGACCACAAGAGTCGCAAATATATATTTACTCAGCCAGACTTAAACCTCCGACAGCGAAGATGGCTTGAGTTGGCCAAGGACTATGATCGGGGAATAAATTACCATCAGGGAAAAGCTAACGTCGTTGCCAATGCTCTCAGTCGCAAGTCTGCCAATTTAAATACCATGATGGAGTCCTTGCCTCCGGAACTCCAACCAGAGATCGCTCAACTCAACTTGGTAATTATAAACGCCGGCCTTGCAAATATTTTGGAAGTAACTGCTACGTCTTGAGCTTGCGTTGGTTTTCCTTGAAGAGGAAAGGGTGATGCAGCACAGCAGCGTAAGTATTTCCCTCAGTTTTTGAAAACCAAGGTATCAATCCAATAGGAGGCTCCTCAAAAGTCCCACGCACCTACACAAACAAACAAGAACCTCACAACCAACGCGATAAAGGGGTTGTCAATCCCTTCACGGAAACTTGCGAAAGTGAGATCTGATAGAGATAATATGATAAGAATAATATTTTTAGTATTTTTATGATATAGATTGGAAAATAAAAGATGCAAATAAAAGTAGATGGAAAACTTATATGATAAAAGATAGACCCGGGGGCCATAGATTTCACTAGTGGCTTCTCTCAAGATAGCATAATTATTATGGTGGGTGAACAAATTACTATCGAGCAATTGATAGAAAAGTGCATAGTTATGAGATTATCTAGGCATGATCATGTATATAGGCATCACGTCCGCAACAAGTAAACCGACTCCTACCTGCATCTACTACTATTACTCCACACATCGACCGACTCCTGCCTGCATCTAGTGTATTAAGTTCATAAGAACAGAGTAACACATTAAGAAAGATGACATGATGTAGAGGGATAAAATCATGCAATATGATATAAACCCCATCTTTTTATCCTCGATAGCAACAATACTATATGTGTCGTTTCCCTTACTGTCACTGGGATCGAACACCGCAAGATTGAACCCAAAGCTAAGCACTTCCCCCATGGCAAGAAAGATCAATCTAGTAGGCCAAACCAAACTGATAATTCGAAGAGACTTGCAAAGATAACCAATCATACATAAAAGAATTCAGAGGAGATTCAAATATTTCTCATAGATAAACTTGATCATAAACCCACAATTCATCGGATCTCGACAAACACACCGCAAAAGGAGTTACATCGAATAGATCTCCAAGAAGAGGAAGGAGAAATTTGTATTGAGAATCAAAGAGAGAGAAGAAGCCATCTAGCTAATAACTATGGACCCGAAGGTCTGTGGTAAACTACTCACAACTCATCAGAGAGGCCTTGGTGGTGATGGAGGCCCTCCATGGTTGATTCACCCTCTGGTGGAGCTCCTGCGAAGGCTCCAAGATGGGATCTTGCGTATACGGAAGGTTGCGGTGGTGGAATTAGGTTTTCGTGGTGCTCCTGGATGGTTTCGGGGTACATAGAATTATATAGGAGGAAGAAGTAGGTTGGTGGATGCTCGAGGGGCCCACAAGGCAGTGGGGCACGCCCACCCTTACTCGGCGCGCCGGCCACCCTCGTGGCCACCTCGTCCGCTTCTTGACGTCCACTCCAATTCTCCTGGTTTGCATTTGTTCCAGCAAGATCATTCCCGAATGTTTCATCATGTTTGGACTCCGTTTGATATTCCTTTTCTTCGATATACTGAAATAGGCAAAAAAAACTTCAATTCGGGCTGGGCTCCGGTTAGTAGGTTAGTCCAAAAATGATATAAAATTGTAAAGTAAAGCCCATAAACATCCAAAACAGGTAATATAATAGTATGGAACAATCAAAAACTATAGATACGTTGGAGACGTATCAAGCATCCCCAAGCTTAATTCCTGCTCGTCCTCGAGTAGGTAAATGATAAAAATAGAACTATTGATGTGGAATGCTACCTAGCATAATTCTCAATGTAATTTTCTTTATTGTGACATGAATGTTCACATCCAAATGATTCAAAATAAAAGTTCATATTGACATGATAAACAATAATACTTCAAGCATACTAATAAAAGCAATCATGTCTTCTCAAAATATCATGGCTAAAGAAAGTTATCCGTACAATATCATATAGTCTGGCTATGCTCTATCTTCACCAGACAAATTATTTAATCATGCACAACCCGATGACAAGCCAGCAATTGTTTCATACTTTAGTATTCTCAAACTTTTTTCAACTTTCATGCAATACATGAGCGTGAGCCATGGACATAGCACTATATGTGAATAGAATGGTGGTTGTGGAGAAGACAAAAAAGAGGAAGATAGTCTCACATTGACTAGGCGTATCAACGGGCTATGGAGATGCCCATTAATAGATATCAATGTGAGTGAGTAGGGATTGCCATGCAACGGATCCACTAGAGCTATAAATGTATGAGCGCTCAACAAAAGAAACTAAGTGGGTGTGCATCCAACTTGCTTGCTCATGAAGACCTAGGGCGTTTTGAGGAAGCCCATCATTGGAATATACAAGCCAAGTTCTATAATGACAAATTCCCACTAGTATATGCAAATGACAACATAGGAGACTCTCTATTATGAAGATCATGGTGCTACTTTGAAGCACAAGTGTGGTAAAAGGATAGTAGCATTGTCCCTTCTCTCTTTTTCTCTCATTTTTTTATTTGGCCTTTCTCTTTTTTTATATGGCCTTTCCCTTTTTCTTTGTAAAGTCCGAAGTCTCATCCCGACTTGTGGGGGAATCATAGTCTCCATCATTCTTTCCTCACTTGGGACAATGCTCTAATAATGAAGATCATCACACTTTTATTTACTTACAACTCAAGATTATAACTCGATACTTAGAACAAAATATGACTCTATATGAATGCCTACGGCGGTGTACCGGGATATGCAATGAACCAAGAGTGACATGTATGAAAATCATGAGGGTGGCCTTTCCACAAATACGATGTCAACTACATGATTATGCAAGAGAAATATGACAATGATGATGCGTGTCATAATAAACGGAATGGTGGAAAGTTGCATGGCAATATATCTTGTAATGTCTACGAAAATGCCATAATAGGTAGGTATGGTGGCTGTTTTTAGGAAGGTATATGGTGGGTGTATGGTACCAGTGAAAGTTGCGTGGCACAAGAGAGGCTAGCAATGGTGGAAGGGAGAGAGTGCGTATAATCCAAGGACTCAAATTAGTCATAAAGAACTCATATACTTATTGCAAAAAATCTACAAGTAATCAAAAACCAAGCACTACGCGCATGCTCCTAGGGGGATAGATTGGTAGGAAAGGACCATCGCTCGTCCCCGACCGCCACTCATAAGGAAGACAATCAATAAATAAATCGTGATCCAACTTCATCACAAAGCGGTTCACCATACGTGCATGCTACGGGAATCACAAACTTCAACACAAATATTCCTTAAATTCATAATTACCCAACTAGCATGACTCTAATATCACCATCCTCATATCTCAGAACAATTATCAAGCATCAAATTGATCATAGCATCCAATTCACTTTCTATGATAGTTTTTATTATACTCAACTTGGATGCTCATCATTCCAGGACCAATTTTATAACGATAGCAAATACCATGCTGTTCTAAAAGACTCTCAAAATAATATAAGTGAAGCATGAGAGATCAACAATTTCTTCAAAAGAAAGCCACCACCGTGCTCTAAGAGATATAAGTGAAGCACTAGAGCAAAATTTATCTAGCTCAAAAGATATAAGTGAAGCACATAGAGTATTCTAATAAATTATAAATCATGTGGGTTTCTCCCAAAAGGTGTGTACATCAAGGATGATTTTGGTAATCTAAAAAGCAAAGACTCATATCTTACAATTCGCTCCAAGCAAAACACATATCATGTGGTAAATAAAAATATAGCTCCAAGTAAAGTTACCGATAAACGAAGACGAAAGAGGGGATGCCTTCCGGGGCATCCCCAAGCTTAGTCTTTTGGTTGTCCTTGAATATTTTGGGATTCCATGGGCATACCCAAGCTTAGGCTTTTGCCACTCCTTATTCCTTAGTCCATCAAATCTTTACCCAAAACTTGAAAACTTCACAACAGAAAACTCAACAAGAAATCTCATAAGCTCTGTTAGTGCAAGAAAGAAAAACCACCACATAAGGTACTGTAATGAACTCATTCTTTATTTATATTGGTGTTAAACCTACTTATTTCAACTTCTCTATGGTTCATACCCCACGATACTAGCCATAGATGCATCAAAATAAGCAAACAACACACGAAAAATAGAATCTGTCAAAAACAGAACAGTCTGTAGAAATCTGTAACTTTAGAATACTTCTGGAACCTTAAAAATCTTACAAAAATAGGACGTCCTAGGAATTTTGTCTATTGATTTACAGCAAAAATAATCAACGCAAAATCATGTTTCTGTGATTTACTGAATTTGTTCTCGTGCATGCAAAGTTTCTGTTTATCAGCAGAATCAAATTAAATTTCACCCATGGTTATCCTGTAGGTTATACTTGGCACGAACACTAATTAAACATAAAAACACATCTAACCAGAGACTAAATAAATTATTTATTGATAAACAGGAACAAAAAGAAAGGACCAAAAAGTAAAATTGGGTTGCCTCCCAACAAGCGCTATCGTTTAACGCACCTAGCTAGGCATAAGAGCGATAATAGATCTAAGTAGCTAGTGCCATCTTTGGCATTCAATTCATAAGTGGCTCGCATGATAGATTCATAAGGAAATTTAATTTTCTTTCTATGAAAGTGTTCCATGCCTTTCCTTAACGGAAATTGGAATCTAACATTCCCTTCCTTCATATCAATAATTGCACCAATCGTTCTAAGGAAAGGCCTACCAAGAATAATAGGACACACAAGATTGCAATCAATATCAAGAACGATAAAATCTACGGGCACATAATTCCTATTTTCAACAATAATAACATCATTAATCCTTCCCATAGGTTTCTTAATAGTGGAATCCGCAAGGTGCAAGTTTAAAGAGTGTCGGTGTACTAGAGTAGGGGTACCCTAGTATCCCGAACTTGTGCACGGGCAGTCGCAGCACCCCGCGGCAAGGCTTGCCGGGTGACCGCCAAGGTCCTACGTGGTTCCTTTGGAGCCATTCAAGAACAAAGTATTCAAGCCAAGGAGACAAGGACCCGGCAAGAGGAGCTTGCCGGGAAGGCCAACCAAGACATCTCAGGGAACTTGCCGCGACGTGCCACGCATCCCGGCAAGGTTCGATGAGCGACAAGCTTCCCGATGCGACAAGACAACTACCGCGGCAAGGCGCTTGCCGCGGCAAGTTACCACTTTGCACCCGCGCTCCAGCACATCCAGCAACGTGTCGCCCTGGGGCCTTTCTAGGCGCGCCTGGCAAGAGGCTGTGCAGCCAGCGATGCGCGATGGCAAGCGACGCTGACAAGATTGCCATCGTGGCGAACGGTGGCGTCCGTGACGGTCCTTGTCTGCTCTGTTTGGGCGACGCAGACGGGCATTTAATGCTTTTGTCCCCTGCCGTTAGGGTTAGGTATGATACATTGTACAGGTAGTTGTTCCAACCGCAAGTCCTTTTCCATTTTTACCCTTGTCTACGTTGCCACCTGTCGGAGACCCCATTAGCATATAAAAGGAGGCCCATGCGCAACGTAGGTGGGGGTTGGAAGGCAGAAAAACACTCATGCTCGGCCTCGTTAGCAGCTAGTGTGTACTGTAGCACTCAGCGGTCCCTAGCAAGAACTCAATACACTCAGACATGCAGCAGTAGGAGTGTTATCTCTCCGGAGAGCTCCGAAGCTGGGTAAACTGCTCGTGTGCTTCGCCTCGATCTGTTCTTCGTGCAATCTCCGCCCCCGCCGAACCAAAAGGGGCTCGGTCCGCCGGTCCCATAGGTGTTCGTGGATCCGTTTCCCCCGGCATCTTTGGCGCACCAGGTAGGGGTGCGTCGAGGTTGTGTGAACCTGATCCGGCGTTCACACGAGCTAGATCTTCATCTTCTTCATCGACATGCCACCGAAGAAGAAGGCTTCAGGGGCAACTATTCCGTCCACGTCAATCCCACCACCACCGGAGCAAACGGATGGTGGGTTAGACGCCGGCGGAAGAACGGGCATCGACGAGGGAGCTCACGGTGCTGCCAGGTCCAAGGACAAGGCTGCGCAGACCTCGGCGTCCGTACATGCACCGCGCCCATCTCAGGAGGCGCAGGACCGACAGCGTCATGGTATTCGCAGTACCATACGTTTGTTGGACCAAGATCGAGCTGGTGGATCTCGGAGTGCTCAAGACCAGCATGCACGCCAACATGCTGGCACGAGCGAGACACGGTCTCCCGGACGAGATACTGCTCCTTCTAACTTAGTTAGAAGTCCGAGCATATCCCGCTCCTCGCACCGTTCGCCACTGCCGCCCACCACTCAAGCAGAAGCTTTGGCGCGAGCTCAACTGCTCCTGGATTACCCTCCAACGGCAGATAAGATCGACAAATGGAGGGCCACCATTCAGAGTCTCATCGGCTTCGCCAACGGTGACACTACGCGGCAGCCGAGTACGTCACTGCCGCGGCAGGACTGCCAGGCACGAGCCGATGGCGACAAAACCGGTGGGGGTGCAACCACCATGCACTCTCCACCCCGAAGGCCAAGATCGCCGACTCGCCGGATCCACCTCGACAGCGACTCCACCGCATCATCGAATCCACGAGCTCGTCGCGATCAGCGCCAAGTTCTTCACGAACGACAGCAAGAAGACACTCGTACTCGCATCGAGCGCCGAAGAGAAGCGTGGCGTCAATCGGACCAGCGCGCTGGGCCCTCTGTCGACATGCATGCGCCAGGGGAACCAGGCGATTTGCCGTACGTGGTAGGTTGCCCTGCGTTCACTCATGAGCTGCGGCAAGTCTAGTGGCCCAGCACGAAGAATTTCAAGCCAGACGTACCAGAGAAGTACGACGGCAAGTCGCATCCGTCGGAGTTCCTCAGCATCTACACCATTGCGGTGCAAGCTACCGGGGGGCGGGACGACAAGATCCTTTCCAACTACTTCCCGCTGGTACTCAAGCCCAATGTCAGATCCTGGCTCATGCACTTGCCGGACAACTCCATATCCTCCTGGGCAGACCTGTGCTATCAGTTTGTCGGCGCCTTTACAGGCGGCCACAAGCCTCATGGCCAAGAGAGCGACCTTCATCTGCTCGCCCAGAAGGAAGGAGAGCCCCTGCGCAAGTACATTCAGAGATTCAGCCGCGTACAGCACAACATCCCAGATGTCCACCCTGCCGCGGTAATCAGCGCGTTCCATCAGAACGTGCAAAACCGCAGGATGCGGGAGGAGATGGCGATGTGCAAGATCAGAGACATCAGTGAGCTATATGCCCTGGCCGACAAGTGTGCACGTGCTGAGGAAGGGAGGAAACTCCCCGGGGAGAATACAGAAGCTGGAGGATCTGATAGTGAAGATACTGCCCCGGCAAAGAAAAACCGGCGACGGAACAACAGGAAGAAGAAAGGCAAAGATGTGCTAGTCGTTGAGCAGTCCGGTAACGGAGGTGGCGCCAAGAAAGCCAAAGTTGGTGGTTCCGGCAAGGAGATTGCCGCAGGCACCAACTACCAGGCTGTGGCAGTCGCCGACAAGCAGGACGGCACCAACAAGCAGTACTGCAAGATCCACCGCACCAAGGGCCATGACCTCCAGAGCTGCAAGAAGGTCGAGCAGCTTGTCGAGCAGCAAAAGGCTGAATATGAGCGATGCGACAAGGAGAAGGCCCAGGAAGGTGCTGGAGGAGCCGGCAAGAAACGCCCCGGCCGAGGAGGACGCCGCGGCAAGGCCAAGCAGCGGCAAGGAGACAGACCTCCCCGCGGCCGCGACAAGGATGAAGATGACAACGACGATGAAGATATGGATGGTGACGAGACCGATGAGCAGGAGTTCAAGAAAGCCACAGAGGTCCTGTGCGTTGACAGTGGTGCTTCTCTGCATACTTCACACCGCCAACTCAAGCAGTGGGTGCGGGAAGTCAATGCGGCAGAACCACCCATCGAGTCACGCAAGCCTCTGAAATGGTCCAGCACGCCTATCATCTTTGATATTGAGGACCACCCTGATCGCATAACAGCGGTCGGGTGCTTGCCGATGTTGGTTTCACCAACTATCCGCAACCTCAAGGTCACTAAGATGCTAGTTGACGGCGGGGCCTGCTTGAACCTGATCTCCTCCGCGGTACTCCAAAAACTCCAGATCCCTGATGGCGAGCTCGAAGAGACCGACACATTCCAAGGAATCAATCCGGGAAGGAGCAAGCCGAAGGGAAAGATCACGTTGCCGGTGACATTTGGCAGCGAGTTGAACTTCAGGACTGAGAGGGTCACTTTTGACGTTGCTGACTTTCCATTGCCTTACAATGGGATACTCGGCCGTCCAGCACTCGCCAAATTCATGGCAGCCTCTCACTATGCATACAACATGCTGAAGATGCCAGGCCCGATAAGTGTCATCTCTGTCCCTGGCAACAAGAAGGATGCTCTTATCTACGCCGACAAGATCTACCGGGAAGCAGCAGCCGCAACAGATCGCAGGTCACTTGCCGTTGAAGCTCCCGGGGGGAAGAAGAAGACCAAGTCCGGCAAGAGTTCTGATGCCCACTACGGCAAGCGCACCTCTTCGGAGTGCTGCGCTACCGTCGAGGATGCACCATCGAGCTCCACCGGCAAGTGTATGAAGACAATGGCAGCTCCACCAGAGACCAAAAAGGTGTCCACCAAGGAGGACGGCACTGGTGGTACCTTCACCATCAGTGTCGCTCTCGACCCTAAATAGGAAAGCACGCTCGTTGCTTTCCTGCGGGCGAACGTCGACGTGTTTGCATGGCAACCGTCTGACATCCCCGGTGTTCCCAGGAAAGTAATCGAGCACCATCTTGCCGTCTGTCCTCATGCGCGGCCCGTCAAGCAGAAGGTCAGAAAACAGGCAATGGAACACCAAGAATTCATCGTAGAAGAAATCAAGAAATTGGAAGCAGCAGGCCTTGTCAGAGGAGTGCTCCATCCTACGTGGTTGTCCAACCCTGTAGTCGTGCGCAAGTCGAACGGGAAATGGAGGCTTTGTATCGACTTTACCGATGTCAATAAAGCTTGTCCCAAAGACCCATTTCCCTTGCCGCGCATCGACCAGATTGTTGACTCCATGGCCGGATGTGACTTGCTTTCATTTCTTGATGCATACTCAGGATACCATCAGATCTTCATGGCAGAAGAGGATGAGAAGAAGACCGCATTCATCACCCCATGTGGCACAAACTGTTTCGTACGGATTCCTTTCGGGTTAAAGAATGCTGGTTCAACATTTGCAAGGGTAGTCCATGACGCTTTTGAGCCGCAAATACACAGAAATGTGGAAGCCTACATGGATGACATAGTGGTCAAGATCAAGGATAAGGCAACTCTGATTCAAGATTTAGACGAAACCTTTGCAAATCTCCGCAAGATCAACCTCAAGCTTAACCCCAAGAAGTGTGTGTTTGGAGTCCCCTCCGGCAAGCTTCTCGGGTTCTTCGTGTCTCAGCGGGGAATTGAATCCAATCCCGACAAGATCAAAGCCATTGAGCAGATTGAAGCACCAAAGCGCGTCAAGGATGTACGAAGACTTGCCGGTTGCGTAGCTGCTCTCAGCAGGTTTATCTCTAGGTCTGCTGAGCGCGCCCTGCCATTTTTCAAAATATTGAAAAAGGCAGGTCCAATGAAATGGACTCCGGAAGCGGAGGCTGCGCTGCAGGACTTAAAGAGATACCTGTCCTCCACTCCAACACTTGTCGCACCTAAGCCACAAGAGAAGTTGCTGCTATATATAGCGGCAACCAATCAAGTGGTTAGTGCTGCGTTAGTAGCGGAAAGGGAGGCGGATGATGAGCCAGCAACCACGGCAGATGCATCCAACGACAAGCAGGGGACTTCATCGGCAAGCTCCAGCCTCGACAAAGATGGATCTACGCAGGCGCGTGAGAAGATGCAGAAAAGAATGGTGCAGCGCCCAGTTTACTTTGTCAGTTCCCTTCTGCAGGGGGCTAGGTCAAGGTACTTTGGTGTGTAGAAATTGCTTTTCGGCCTTCTCATGGCCTCGAGAAAGTTGCGCCATTACTTCCAAGCACATGAGATTACAGTCGTCACTCGTTTTCCGCTGAAGAGGATACTGCAAAATCCAGAAGCAACAGGCAGGATTGTCGAGTGGGCACTGGAACTGTTAAGCTTTGGCCTCAAGTTTGAGAGCACTTCAACTATCCAAAGCAGAGCATTGGCAGAGTTCATAGCAGAGTGGACGCCAACACAAGATGAAGAAAGTCCAGAAATGAGCATCCCCATCAAGGAAGCAAGCTAAGAGTGGCTGATGTACTTTGATGGTGCCTTCTCGCTGCAAGGCGCTGGTGCGGGCGTGCTACTTGTTGCACCCACCGGAGAGCACCTCAAGTACGTAGTCCAGATGCACTTTCCCAAGGAGCAAGCAACGAACAATACCGCAGAGTATGAAGGTTTGCTTGCCGGTCTCAGGATCGCAGCAGACCTTGGGATCAAGAAGCTCATTGTCAGGGGTGACTCACAGCTTGTCGTCCACCAAGTGAACAAGAATTATCAGAGTCCGTTGATGGAAGCTTACGTTGATGAAGTGAGAAAGCTAGAAGAGCACTTTGACGGCCTACAGATGGAACACGTTCCGAGAGCTCAGAACGACATTGCCGATGGCCTGTCGAAGTGCGCCGCACTTAAGTTACCTGTGGAACCAGGCATCTTTGTGCTCAAACTGACTCAACCGTCTGTAACACCATCAACTGGACAGAGCAAGAATAGGAAGTTGATTTCTGGTGACTATTTTCTGGCAGAGCTCCCCGAAGCCGCCGCCAAGAAGGTCCTCAAAATCAACACGAAGGGTGCTGAGGAGCAGTCTGCTCCGGCAAGCCTTAGGGTTTGTTCCGTTGAAGAAGACGCTCCCGACAAGTTTTGCTCCGGCAAGCTTGCAGGGGAACGTCAAGCTCTGGCTGAGCCGCAGGTTCTCGCCGTAGAAGCGGATGTTCCCGCAACATCAGATGTGCCTTTAGTCCTTGTTGTCGAGCCACAGGCTCCAGCATGGGCACAGCAGATTGTCCGTTTCCTTCAGATAGGAGAACTTCCCGAAGAGCAAGAAGAAGCGGAAAGAGTAGCCCGGCAGTCAAGTATGTACCAGTTCGTCGACAACACACTGTACAGAAGAAGACTCAACGGCGTGAAATTGAAGTGTATTCACCGGGAAGATGGACAAAAGCTGTTGGCAGAGATACATGGAGGCATATGTGGCCACCACATTGGCGCAAGAACACTTGCCGGCAAAGCGTTCCGGCAAGGTTTCTTTTGGCCGACAGCCCTCCAGGATGCAACTGCACAAGTAACCAAGTGTGAAGCGTGCCAGTTCCATTCCAAGCAGATACACCAGCCAGCTCAAGCTCTCTAGACGATCCCTTTATCCTGGCCATTTTCGGTCTGGGGGCTCGACATCCTCGGCCCCTTTCCCCGAGCTGTCGGGGGCTTTGAGTACTTGTACGTTGCAATCGACAAGTTCACAAAGTGGCCGGAAGTGGAAGCAGTGAGGAAGGTGACAGCACAGTCAGCAGTCAAGTTCTTCAGGTCGATTGTTTGCCGCTTCGGGATCCCTAACAGGATCATCACCGACAACGGCACGCAATTCACGAGCCGCACCTTCATGCAGTACGTCCAAGATCTTGGCGCCAAGGTCTGCTTCGCTTCTGTTGCTCATCCAAGAAGTAACGGTCAAGCGGAGAGGGCGAATGCTGAAGTGCTGCGCGGGCTCAAGACCAGAACTTTCGACAGGCTGCGCAAGTGCGGAAAGAACTGGATTGAGGAGCTGCCGGTGGTTCTTTGGTCGATCAAGATGACGCCAAGTCGAGCCACTGGCCAGACACCTTTTGCTCTAGTCTATGGGGCAGAGGCAGTTCTCCCCACGGAACTCGTATACGGGTCACCTCGAGTGCTCGCTTATGATGAGCTTGAGCAAGAGCAGCTGCGACAAGATGACGCGCTGCTCCTTGAGGAGGACCGTCTTTAGGCCGTTGTACGAGCTGCTCGATACCAGCAAGCTTTGCGCCGCTACCATAGCCACAAAGTTAATGCCAGAAGTCTCGAGGAAGGCGACCTTGTTCTTCGGCGCGTTCAGTCCGCCAAGAATTCCAACAAGTTGACGCCGAAGTGGGAAGGCCCTTACCGGGTGAAACGAGTCACTAGGCCTGGTGCTGTCCACCTTGAGACCGAAGATGGCATTCCGGTGAGCAACTCCTGGAACATTGAGCATCTTCGTAAGTTTTACCCGTAGGGCACGGTCGCCGGAACCTGTTCCGGCAACCACCTTTTGTACAAGTCTTGCCGATGTTGCATATAATCCTTTGTACAAAGCCGGGTGCAGACCCCGTGCATAAGTAAAGCTCATGTGCTCCGCACATCTGGTCAATTTCATGCTTTCTACCTTTTTGCATGTGTTATCTGACACTTTGTGCAGCGCCTACCCCCGGTAAGCAATAACGAGCCATAAGGCTCCATATCTTTATTTTCTCTTCTTTCTCTTTCTCAAAGAAAGGAAGATTCCCTCGCCCACAAGTTTGCCGGGGGGAAAGGAGAAGATAATGGTGTGGACCAAGCGTCGCTCGAGGAAGTTTCGCCTTACCGGGAAGCAAACAACAGAAAAGCTAAGTTGCTAAAGTTTGAACAATCAGTTTTAAATTTTTAAGTTATTTTCCTCGAACGACCGTGCTTTGTATGGAAAACCTGTGTGCGGAGGAACCAACTCGTAGCTAGTTGCGCCCTTACTTTGTTTCGAGTCCGCTCAACAACTTAAGTGAGCTGCGACTAGTTGCGACAAGGTTTCTTGTCGGTAGCGGCACCGCCAGCAGGCTGCTGACGTCCCGCACTCAGCGCTCGCGGCTCAAGGTGCCTGCACCGACAAGTTCCCTGAAAGCGTAGGGCAAAAACATACAAAGGAAGGAATCAAGTAAAGGAAATAACACATCAGTCTCTACCCAAAATAGTTATATTACAAGATAGCTTGTCGCAGCTCTAACAGATTATTCTCATGACATGACCAGCAGCGACAAAGAAAAAGAGAAGACGGGCGGCCTAATCTACGCGATCGCCCTCAACCCTCTTGATCCCGCTCACCTTGTCCACAATGGGTGCGACAAGGGTCTTGAGCGCTTCCAGATCAGCATCCGGCGGCAAGGACCTGAGGACGTTGGTGAGGTTGAGGCTTGGGTTGCGGAAGGCCACCTTCACCAGCACCTTTTGAAGAGCTCCTGCGCAGATCTTGCGCGACTCGTCGGCCAGCTGCTTTGGGATCTTCTCCCGGAGTCGCTGGAGGGCCGTCGCCACGCCTTTGAAGAACAAGCTAAGCTTGGCGCTGGGTTGGAGGTGCTCATCGGAGGAATACCCAAAATCCTCCATCCCCAGCTGCGCCAGCTCCTCGTCGATGGCTGCGAAAACATCCACGAGACCCTCGGTCCAGTGCTCCACATTCTCCCTGAAACTGTTCTGGGTGGCAGCAGCACTCGCCAGCAGCGCCTCGTCGGCCTTGATCTTCTCCTTCAAGGCCACCTCCTGCTCCCTGGCGCCGTCCAGCGTCTGAGTCAAAGTAACCAGCTTCAACTCAAGATTTGCGTTGGAGTCCTTGGTGGCGCTAAGCTCTTTGCTCCTCTCAGCGAGACGACCCTGCAGCTCACCATGAGCGGCGGCGTCCTTCTCGCGCTCACGCTTTAGCGCAGCAAGCTCCTCGCCGCTCGCCTTGAGATCGGCCTCCAGCTGCGCCATCTTCGTCTCCAGCTCCTTCTTGGCGGCCTCGGCGGCTGCGGCAGCATCCTCTGCTTCCTTGACAGCCCCGCCAATTGCTTGCTCGCGCGCGGCAAGCTCCTCCTCGTGGCTGTCAAGGTTGACCTTGCGCTGCGCCAACTCGCCCTCCTGCGCAGATAGCTTTTCGACAACAAGCCGCTGTTGCTCTTCAACTTCAGCCTTCTCGAGAAGGAAGTCTTACCGCTCTTCGGCGACTTGCTCCCGCTCCTCTGCCAGGGATCGGAGAGCTTCCTGCCTGAGACCCCGGAGCTCCTCCGCGCGCTTCTCGATGTCCACTCCCGCCTTCGCGACAAGCGCTTCTCGGGATTCCAGCTTGGCTTGTCGGGCGCGGTAAAGCGACAATAGCCCCCGCAGCAGCCGCTCCTCCTCAGGCTCGTCGCTGCTGCTTCTTGGTGCGTCGACCAGCGTCATCCCAGCGGAGGCGAGCACCTCTCCATCCAAGATCTCTCCTTCGACCGGCGCCCTGGAGCTTGACGCCCAGGGGAGCTTGATGAAGATACCGTCGCCGGCCTTCAAATAGGCGCCGGGCTGGGGCTCTTCGGAGCCTAGCGCTGCAGCAGCGGCGGAGGGATCGGCGGTCGGCGTAGCGCCTGACGCTCCTGCGGCCTCGGGGCCGTCAGTGCGATCGCCGGATCCCTCGCCAGCTTCTGCGGCGGTAGCTTTGGCGGCCTCTTCACCGGCGGGATCATCAGCGCCGGCCTCTTCTTCGGTGGCAGCGGCGTTGTCGTTGTTGCCGCGCGCGTTCTCCTCGCCGGCGACCTCGGTTTCCATCGGCTCCGTGACAGATGGATCTGACGACCGAAGAGGGGAGAAAAGTCAAGCAAATATTCAAAAAGAAAATCGGAAGAAGAAGAACCCAAGGGAAGTTTTCAAGCAAGAGGATTACCTGTACTAGGATCTGCAGCCGCGGTCTCCGCCACTGGTGGGTCGCTGGTGCTATCCCTTGCCGGAGAACTGTCCCTTGCCGAAGAATTCTCCCTTGCCGGAGAACGCTCCCTTGCCGGGGAATCCTCCCTTGGCGGTGTAGTCGAAGCAGATGGCATTTCGGGAGCGGCTTCCGGGCACTCCTGGTGAGGCTGCTCTGCTCCTACACAAACCAACAGTCAAATATCAGCAAATAAAGAGCACCCATGCGCGCCTGACAGCAGGAAGTAAACTATATACTTACGCTGGGGGCTGCGCTGAGGGCTGCTTTGAGGAAAAGTTGCCGGGTCCGGCAAGGTGGTCTCAGACACGTCCCCTGCTGTCGCGGTGGGTTCGTCCTCAGTGACAATCACCGGGACCTTGGATCTCTTCGCCGCTCTCTGGGCCAGAGTCCTGAAAAGGAATGGATTCGGAGTAAAGCAAATCAGATACAAGACAAAACAGCAAGAATTGAAGAATTACAAGTACAGAAAAGAATCTTACTCTTCTTCTTCCTCGTCGGAGCTGAGCGCAGAGAGATCGAAGGCCGGCTCGCCTCCGGTACGATGAGGCGGAGGAGTAGGTTCCCTTGTCCGCTTGGCAGGGGCAGTAGCGGTGGACCGGGAAGACCCCGCTCCAGTTGCCGTAGCGGCGTGAGGCGCTCCCGCGGCAACAGTGCTTGCCGCGGTAGAGCGTGTCACGCGGCTCGGCAGTTGTTGACTCGTCTGCCGCCCCGCTACGCCCCCGGCCTTGCGGAGATGCCTTCTTGGTGGAGCTGGGGGCTCCGCTTGCGGCGAGCTGGCTGAAGGTGGGGAGGAGGAGGAGCCGATCTTCAACGGGTCGCTCGCGCCCTTGGCGGGCTCGCTCGACTCAGCTTCAGGCCCGACAAGCTCTTCCTCACCGGCAAGCTCCTCTCGCTCGACAAGGCTTGCCACCTCTGCTGCCTCTGCCTCCTCCATGGTGAATCCAAACTCGCCCGCGGCAGCGGCTGCCGCCGCCTCTTCCAGCCTAGTGGCGATGTGCTGCATCTCCGCGTCGGTCGTGTCGCGAGTAAGGCTCTTATGTTCATCAGGGCGGACCGGCACTTCTACCAAGCCGTCAAAGAACTCCTACATGACGTTATCTGCAGGCTCTTGCCAAGTTGGAACAATTCCATGCGAATCACACAGCGGCATCATTGCACGGATGCGGTCGAGCGAGGAGTTGTTGCACAGCGGAACGACACCCCTCGGCAACATGAATGGATGTTGAGGATCGCGCTTGAACAGTTCTAGGAGCATCGCATCCAGTTCCAGGACAGTGAAGTTGAAGTTGAGGCCCGGGCGCAGCCTCATGATATCCGCCGCGTTCTGGAACTCCCAGGCGGGTCTCCTCCTCTCCTGCAGGGGGGCGATGCGGTAGCGAAGAAAATCTGCGCCAACGGCGCCTACGGTGAGCCCGACAAGCCTGAGGCGTAAGATCCAGGTGACGGCAATCTTCATCCTATCGTCTTCCGGGGCCACGTTGCTCCAATCGTTGTCGCGCGCTACTGGGGCTTGTCGCAGGGCGGTAAATGGCTGCGGGTTCTCCTCGACAATCCAGCACCACTCTGCTCTCCATTCCTCCCACTTGCTGCGGAGCTCTCCCTCCAGATAAGCTTCCTTCTTGCCAACTCTCGAAACCTAGGCAATTCCGCCGGATAAAGGCTCCCCTCTCTCAACTCGGGGCATAAAGAAATGGCGAAAAAGAGCTACATTTGGATGGACTCCGACAAAATTTTCGCAGAGATGTGCGAAAACTGCCATGGTCAGAACGACGTTGGGGGTGAAGTCAAGGAGGCGGAACCCGTAGGTGTTCATAATATCGCAGAAAAACTCAGAGAAAGGCGGGCAGAGCCCGCAGTAGAAGAACAACGCGAAGAAGGGATATCCATTTGGAGCCAATTCCGAAGCGGCAGCTGAGAGTACCTTCGTGCGCAGATGCGCTCGCGTCTCCGTCGACCAGAAGAGGTAGTAGTACTCCCTCAGCTCCTTCGCGGTGAGCTGGGGGGGGGGAGATTGCCCGCTCCTTTCGCAGCGCCGCGAGCCGCTGTGCCTCGGCCGACTTCACGCCCTTCCCCTTGTCGGCTTTCGGAGCCATGGTGGAGGTGGTGGGGCAGATCGACGGCGTTGGTGGTAGCGGTGGCGATGGGGGGCGGAGCGCTGCTCTCTTTCAGCTTCGGGAAGAAGGGGGGAGCGGCGGAGATTTGTGAATTGGAGTAGCAACCGGCGAGATGGGCGAACTGCCCCTGTTTCCCCTGCTTATAAAGAGGGAGGGGGCAGACGTTCCGTTTTTCCGAATAAAGAAACCACCCACGATCTCTCCCACGACGCCGCATTCGACGCGTGCCGTTCGGGGAGGGCGCGGTGGATACGGAGTAAGATACGGCGTAACCTAGGCCGCGTGTGCCCGTGCCCTGTTTTGGGCCTGGCCCAACAGCGCTCGGCACCGTGTGTGGCCCAGGCCTGGGGGCTCCTGTCGGTGTACTAGAGTAGGGGTACCCTAGTATCCCGAACTTGTGCACGGGCAGTCGCAGCACCCCGTGGCAAGGCTTGCCGGGTGACTGCCAAGGTCCTCCGTGGTTCCTTTGGAGCCATTCAAGAACAAAGTATTCAAGCCAAGGAGACAAGGCCCCGGCAAGAGGAGCTTGCCGGGAAGGCCAACCAAGACATCTCAGGGAACTTGCCGCGACGTGCCACGCGTCCCGGCAAGGTCCGATGAGCGACAAGCTTCCAGACGCGACAAGACAACTATCGCGGCAAGTTACCACTTTGCACCCGCGCTCCAGCACATCCAGCAACGTGTCGCCCTGGGGCCTTTCCAGGCGCGCGTGGCAAGAGGCTGTGCAGCCAGCGGTGCACGATGGCAAGCGACGCTGACAAGATTGCCATCGTGGCGAACGGTGGTTTCCCTGACGGTCCTTGTCTATACTGTTTGGGCGACGCAGACTGGCATTTAATGCTTTTGTCCCCTGCCGTCAGGGTTAGGTATGATGCACTGTACAGGTAGTTGTACCAACCGTAAGTCCTTTTCCATTTTTACCCTTGTCTACGTTGCCACCTGTCGGAGACCCCTTTAGCATATAAAAGGAGGCCCATGCACAACGTAGGTGGGGGTTGGAAGGCAGAAAAACACACACGCTCGGCCTCGTTAGCAGCTACTGTGTACTGTAGCACTCAGCGCTCCCTAGCAAGAACTCAATACACTCAGACATGTAGCAGTAGGAGTGTTATCTCTCCGGAGATCTCCGAAGCTGGGTAAACTGCTCGTGTGCTTCGCCTCGATCCGCTCTTCGTGCGATCTCCGCCCCCCGCCGAACCGAAAGGGGCTCGGTCCGCCGGTCCCATAGGTGTTCGTGGATCCGTTTCCCCCGATAAAGAGCAATCATCAAATTCATGGAAATCTAGCACATCACATAAAGTTTTGGGAATCGTGGAAACACTAGCACCCAAATCACACAAAGCATAGCATTCATGATCTTTTATTTTAATTTTTATAGTAGGTTCCCAGTCATCATAAAGTTTTCTAGGTATAGAAACTTCCAAATTAAGTTTTTCCTCACAAGATTGCATCAAGGCATCAATGATATGTTTAGTAAAAGCTTTACTTTGGCTATAAGCATGAGGAGAATTCAACACAGATTGCAACAAGGAAATAAAATCTATCAAAGAGCAATTATCATAATTAAATTCCTTGAAATCCAAAGTAGTGGGTTCATTACTATGCAAAGTTTTAATTTCTCCAATCCCACTTTTACCAATTTTAGCATCAAGATCAAAATACTCCAAATCATCGGAATGCTTTTTAACTAAAGTTGATTTACTTCCAGTCCCATCATTATCAATATTCATATTGCAAAACAAAGATTTAATAGGGGACACATCAATCGCTTTTAGATCTTCATCATTATTTTCATGAAAACTAGAAGAACACGCTCTAACAAAGCAATCTTTCTTTGCACGCGACCTAGCGGTTCTTTCTTTGCACTCATCAATGGAAATTCGCATAGCTTTATGAGACTCATTGATATCATGCTTAGGAGGAATAGATATAATTTCAAAGAATCAACATCAAGAGAAAGTCTATCAACGTTCCTAGCCTTCATCAACTTTAAGCAATTTTTCTTCAAGCAAAGCATTGAAATTCTTTTGAGAATTCATAAATTCTTTAATACTATTCTCAAAATCAGAGGGAATCTTATTAAAATTTCCATAAGAGTTGTTGTAGGAATTTCCATAATTATTAGAGGAATTACTAGGGAATGGCCTAGGATTAAAGTATCCTCTATACGCATTGTTACCAAAATTATTCCTACCAACAAAATTCACATCCATAGATTTATTATTATTCTCAATCAAGGTAGACAAAGGCATATTTCGGCGTGCTCGCTGCCCCGGCTGCAGCACCTTGCCAAACCATGCCCCCATCTTTGTCTTCACCTCCCTAACCCTGCCCTGGCGCTCGCCGATGCCAGATCTCACCGCAACAAGCACGGGCACGGCACGAAGAAGCCAACAATGCGACCGTGCCCCTGTGCTTGTCGTGTACCACGTTCCTCTGCTCGTCGCTGCTCGCCTATAGTCCCCGCGTGATCTCCGGTGCCTTCTCCCCCTCTCACCGATGCCATTCATCACCGGGCGCCACTCCAGAGAGATCCGGCGAGCTCTCCATCCCTGCCTCGGCCTCGCCTTTAATAGAGCCACCCCGAGCCCTCCTCTCCTCACAAATTCACTCACCACATCAACACAACATCGTAGGTAGCCGCAGCCCGGCCGAGCAGGCCTCTGGTCCGTGTCCCCAAGCTCTCCGACAATCCCGTCCACTGCCCCCTCCCTTTCCCGAGCCGCTCGAGATCCACTAACTTCTTCGGGGTGTCCGTGGTGTTCCACTAGTCCGTGTTGGTGCCACTGGAGCTACTGGTCTGGCCCTGCCTCACCGGAATTGCCTTCTCCGACAAGCTCCGCCCGCTGCCGCCGCCGGACAGCTTCGCTCCGACCCCGTCCGGTAACCCCTAGCCATGCTACGGGTACGGGCAGGTGTGCCTTGATCTCCTCTCCATTCCTATCCTCTCCGATCTCGTCGCCAGGCACTCCTCGCTGGAGAAAGCACTGCCGCTGCACCGCCCGCCTCCGCTTCTCTTCCCCCCTCCGACCTATCTATTGGGGCCCGCTGTCAGCCACTCGGGCCGCGCCCGAAGCGGTATGAGTGGTGGCACCCCGCGGGTTTACACCTTCGACATCGCCCCCCAGTTTTTCTTTTTCTTTTCTATTTTCAAAATATAACAGAAACTTTGAAATGCAATAACTTTTATTCTACAAGTCCAAATGAGTTGATTCTTTTTCCATTGTGTTCTTACTGGAAAATCCTAGCAGCACACCCAAGATGAGATTTTTCTCTGTTGTCTAGAATTTCTGGTAATTTTCAGAAGTGTTCTTGATATTTTCTTTTTGTCATTTGAATTATTTTCAGAAGGCTAAGCTTGTCTTGAAGGCATCCGTGGGGAGTGCGAAGCTCCTCTGCACTAAGGCAAGCCATAATAACATTTTCTTGGTGTCTTTGCAATATCCATGATTTTCTACTTGAATATATATTATATTCATTGCATATAGTTATAAAAATGAATAATGCTTGTGTTATTTTGTTGGAAATATGCCCTAGAGGCAATAATAAAAGTATTATTATTATATTTCCTTGTTCATGATAATTGTCTTTTATTCATGCTATAACTGTATTATCCGGAAATTGTAATACACGTGTGAATACATAGACCACAATCTGTCCCTGGTGAGCCTCTAGTTGACTAGCTCGTTGTGATCAATAGATAGTCATGGTTTCCTGGCTATGGACATTGGATGTCGTTGATAACGGGATCACATCATTAGGAGAATGATGCGATGGACAAGACCCAATCCTAAGCCTAGCACAAAGATCGTGTAGTTCGTATGCTAAAGCTTTTCTAATGTCAAGTATCTTTTCCTTAGACCATGAGATTGTGCAACTCCCGGACACCGTAGGAATGCTTTGGGTGTACCAAACGTCACAACGTAACTGGGTGGCTATAAAGGTGCATTACAGGTATCTCCGAAAGTGTCTGTTGGGTTGGCATGAATCGAGACTGGGATTTGTCACTCTGTGTAAATGGAGAGGTATCTCTGGGCCGACTCGGTAGGACATCATCATAATGTGCACAATGTGATCAAGGAGTTGATCACAGGATGATGTGTTACGGAACGAGTAAAGAGACTTGCCGGTAACGAGATTGAACAAGGTATCGGGATACCGACGATCGAATCTCGGGCAAGTATCGTACCAATAGACAAAGGGAATTGTATACGGGATTGATTAAGTCCTTGACATCGTGGTTCATCCGATGAGATCATCGTGGAACATGTGGGATCCAACATGGGTATCCAGATCCCGCTGTTGGTTATTGACTGGAGAGTCATCTCGGTCATGTCTGCATGTCTCCCGAACCCGTAGGGTCTACACACTTAAGGTTCGGTGACGCTAGGGTTATAGAGATATTAGTATGCGGTAACCCGAAAGTTGTTCGGAGTCCGGGATGAGATCCCGGACGTCACGAGGAGTTCCGGAATGGTCCGGAGGTAAAGAATTATATATAGGAAGTGCTATTTCGGCCATCGGGACAAGTTTCGGGGTCATCGGTATTGTACCGGGACCACCGGAAGGGTCCCGGGGGTCCACCGGGTAGGGCCACCTGCCCCGGGGGGGCACATGGGCTGTAGGGGGTGCGCCTTGGCCTACATGGGCCAAGGGCACCAGCCCCAAGAGGCCCATGCGCCAAGAGAAGAGAAAAAGGGGAGAGTCCTAAAGGGGGAAGGCACCTCCGAGGTGCCTTGGGGAGGATGGACTCCTCCCCACCCTTGGCCGCACCCTTCCTTGGAGGAAGGGGCAAGGCTGCGCCCTCCCCCTCTCCCTTGGCCCTATATATAGTGGGGAAAAGGAGGAGCAATCATACCTAAGGCCTGGCGCCTCCCTCTCCCTCCCGTGACACATCTCCCTCCTCCCGCAGCGCTTAGCGAAGCCCTGTTGGAATCCCGCTACTTCCACCACGCCGTCGTGCTGCTGGATCTCCATCAACCTCTCCCTCCTCCTTGCTGGATCAAGGCATGGGAGACATCTCCGTTCCGTACGTGTGTTGAATGCGGAGGTGCCGTCCGTTCGGCGCTAGGATCATCGGTGATTTGAATCACGACGAGTACAACTCCTTCAACCCCGTTCTCTTGAACGCTTCCGCTTAGCAATCTACAAGGGTATGTAGATGCACTCTCCTTCCCCTCGTTGCTGGTTTCTCCATAGATAGATCTTGGTGACACGTAGGAAAATTTTGAATTTCTGCTACGTTCCCCAACAGTGGTATCAGAGCTAGGTCTATGCGTAGTTTCTATGCACGAGTAGAACACAAAGTAGTTGTGGGCATTGATTTTGTTCAATATGCTTGCCGTTACTAGTCTTATCTTGATTCGGCGGCATCGTGGGATGAAGCGGCCTGCACCAACCTTACACGTACACTTACGTGAGACCGGTTCCACCGACAAACATGCACTAGTTGCATAAGGTGGCTGGCGGGTGTCTGTCTCTCCCACTTTAGTCGGATCGGATTCGATGAAAACGGTCCTTATGAAGGGTAAATAGCAATTGGCATATCACGTTGTGGTCCTTGCGTAGGTAAGAAACGTTCTTGCTAGAAACCCATAGCAGCCACGTAAAACATGCAAACAACAATTAGAGGACGTCTAACTTGTTTTTGCAGGGTATGCTATGTGATGTGATATGGCCAAAAAGGATGTGATGAATGATATATGTGATGTATGAGATTGATCATGTTCTTGTAATAGGAATCACGACTTGCATGTCGATGAGTATGACAACCGGCAGGAGCCATAGGAGTTGTCTTTATTTATTTATGACCTGCGTGTCAACTTAAACGTCATGTAATTACTTTACTTTATTGCTAACCATTAGCCATAGTAGTAGAAGTAATAGTTGGCGAGGCAACTTCATGAAGACACGATGATGAAGATCATGATGATGGAGATCATGGTGTCATGCCGGTGACGATGATGATCATGGAGCCCCGAAGATGGAGATCAAAAGGAGCAAAATGATATTGGCCATATCATGTCACTATTTGATTGCATGTGATGTTTATCATGTTTATGCATCTTGTTTACTTAGAACGACGTAGTAAATAAGATGATCCCTTACAACAATTTCAAGAAGTGTTCTCCCCTAACTGTGCACCGTTGCTACAGTTCGTCGTTTCGAAGCACCACGTGATGATCGGGTGTGATAGATCCTTACGTTCACATACAACGGGTGTAAGACAGATTTACACATGCAATACACTTAGGGTTAACTTGACGAGCCTAGCATGTACAGACATGGCCTCGGAACACGGAGACCGAAAGGTCGAGCATGAGTCGTATAGTAGATACGATCAACATGAAGATGTTCACCGAGGATGACTAGTCCGTCTCACGTGATGATCGGACACGGCCTAGTTTGACTCGGATCATGTGATCACTTAGATGACCAGAGGGATGTCTATCTGAGTGGGAGTTCATAAGATGAACTTAATTATCCTGAACATAGTCAAAAGGTCTTCGCAAATTATGTCGTAGCTCACGCTATAGTTCTACTGTTTAGATATGTTCCTAGAGAAAAATTAGTTGAAAGTTGACAGTAGCGATTATGCGATCAGTAGAAAGCTTATGTCCTTAATGCATCGCTCAGTGTGCTGAACCTCGAACGTTGTCTGTGGATGTTGCGAACATCTGACATACACATTTTGATAACTACGTGATAGTTCAGTTAAACGGTTTGGAATTGAGGCACCAAAGACGTTTTTGAAACGTCGCGAAACATATGATATGTTTTGAGGGCTGAAATTGGGATTTCTGGCTCGTGCCCACGTCAAGAGGTATAATACCTCCGACGATTTTCTTAACCTACAAACTAAGGGAGAAAAGCTCAATTGTTGAGCCTGTGCTCAGATTGTCTGAGTACAACAATCATTTGAATCAAGTGGGAGTTGATCTTCCAGATGAGATAGTGATGTTTCTCCGAAGTCATTACCACCAAGCTGCTAGAGCTTCGTGATGAACTAAAATATATCAGGGACATATATGATGATCCTTGAGATATTCGCGATGTTTGACACCGTGAAAGTAGAAATCAAGAAGGAGCATCAATTGTTGATGGTTAGTAAAACCAGTAGTTTCAAGAAGGGCAAGGGCAAGAAGGGATACTTCATAAAACGGCAATTCAGCTGCTGCTCTAGTGAAGAAACCCAAGGTTGAACCCAAACCCGAGACTAAGTGCTTCTGTAATAAGGGGAACAACCACTAGAGCAGAATTACCCTAGATACTTGGTAGATGAGAAGGCTGGCAAGGTCGATAGAAGTATATTGGATATACATTGTGTTAATGTGTACTTTACTAGTACTCCTAGTAGCACCAGGGTATTAGATACCGGTTCGGTTGCTAAGTGTTAGTAACTCGAAACAAAAGGCTACGGAATAAACGGAGACTAGCTAAAGGTGAGCTGATGATATGTGTTGGAAGTTTTTCCATGCTTGATATGAGCAAGCATGGCACGCTCCCTCTACCAAAGAGATTGGTTTTAAACCTAAATAAATTGTTATTTGGTGTTTGCGTTGAACATAGACATGATTGGATTATGTCTATCGCAATACGGCTATTCATTTAAGGAGAATAACGGTTACTCTGTTTATTTGAATAATACCTTCAAATGGTCTTACACCTGAAATGAATGGTTTATTGAATCTCGATTGTAGTGATACACATGTTCATGCCAAAAGATAGTAATGATAGTACCACCTACTTGTGGCACTGCCACTTAAGTCATATCGGTATAAAATGCATGAAGAAGCTCCATGTTGATGGATCTTTGGACTCACTTGTTTTTGAAAGGATTGAGACATGCGAACCATGTTTGTTGGTAGATATGCATGAAGAAACTCTATACAGATGGATCGTTTGGACTCACTTGGTTTTGAATCACTTGAGACATGCAAATCATACCACATGGGCAAGATGACTGAAAGCCTCGTTTTCAGTAAAATGGAACTATAAAGTAACTTGTTGGAAGTAATACATTTTGATGTGTGCAGTCCAATGAGTGCTGAGGCGTGTAGTAGATATCGTTATGTTCTTACTTCACAGATGATTTGAGTAGATATTGAGTATATTCACTTGATGAATCACGAGTCTGAATTATTGAAAGGTTCAAGTAATTTCAGAGTGAAGTTGAAGATCATCGTGACAAGAGGATAAAATGTCTATGATATGATCATAGAGATGAGGATCTGAGTTACGAGCTTTGGCACGCAATTAAGACATTGTGGAAATTGTTTCACAATTGATACCGCCTGGAACACCATAGTGTGATGGTGTGTCCGAACATCATAGTTGCACCCTATTGGATATGGTGCGTACCATGATGTCTCTTATTGAATTACCACTATCGTTCATGGGTTAGGCATTAGAGACAACCGCACTCACTTTAATAGGGTACCACGTAATTCCATTGAGACGACACCGTTTGGAGAAAGCTAAGTTGTCGTTTCTTAAAGGTTTGGGGCTGCGACGCTTATGTGAAAAAGTTTCAGGTTGATAAGCTCGAACCCAAAGCGGATAAAATGCATCTTCATAGGACACCCAAAACAGTTGGGTATACCTCCTAATTCAGATCCGAAAGTAATAGGGATTGTTTCTTGAATCGGGTCCTTTCTCGAGAAAAGTTTGTCTCGAAAAGTTGAGTGGGAGGATGGTGGAGACTTGATGAGGTTATTGAACCATCACTTCAACCAGTGTGTATCAGGGCACAGGAAGTTGTTCCTGTGGCACCTACACCAATTGAAGTGGAAGCTTATGATAGTGATCATGAAGTTTCGGATCAAGTCACTACCGTACCTCGTGGGATGACAAGGATGCGTACTACTTCAGAGTGGTACATAATCCTGTCTTGGAAGTCATGTTGCTAGACAACAATGAACCTACGAGCTATGGAGAAGCGATGGTGGGCCCGGATTCCGACGAATGGCTCAAAGCCATATAATCCGAGAAAGGATCCATATATGAAAACAGAGTGTAGACTTTGGCAGAATGGCTCAATGGTCGTAAGGCTATTGAGTACAGATGGATTTTAAAAAGGAAGACGGACAATGATGGTAAGTATCACCATTAAGAAAGCTCGACTTGTCGTTAAGATGTTTTTCGACAAGTTCAAGGAGTTGACTACGATGAGACTTTCTCACTCATAGCGATGCTAAGAGTCTGTTGGAATTATATTAGCAATTACTGCATTATTTATGAAATCTTGCAGATAGGATGTCAAAACATTGTTTCCTCGACGATTTTCTTGAGGAAAGGTTGTATGTGATACAACCGGAAGGTTTTGTCAATCCTGAAAGATGCTAATAAGTATGCAAAGCTCTAGCAATCCTTCTAAGGACTGGAGTAAGCATCTTGGAGTTGGAATGTACGTTTTGATGAGATGATCAAAGATTTTGGGTTTATACAAAAGTTTATGAGAAACTTGTATTTCCAAAGAAGTGAGTGGGAGCACTATAGAATTTCTGATGAGTATAGGTTGTTGACATATTAATGATCAGAAATGATTTAGAAATTTCTAGAAAGCATATAGGGTTATTTGAAAGGTGTTTTTCAATAGAAAGCCTGGATTAAGCTACTTCAACATTGAGCATCAAGATCTATAAGGATAGATCAAAACGCTTAATGGTACTTTCAAATGAGCACATACCTTGACATGATCTTGAAGGTGTTCAAGATGAATCAGTCAAAGAAGGATTTCTTGCCTGAGTTGTAAGGTATGAAGTTAAGACTTAAAGCTCGACCACGGCAGAATAGAGAGAAAGGACGAAGGTCGTCCCCTATGCTTAAGACATAGGCTCTACAGTAAGCTATGCTGTGTACCGCACCTGAAGTGTGCCTTGCCATGAGTCAGTCAGGGGGTACAAGAGTGATCCAAGAATGGATCACAGGACAACGGTCAAAGTTATCCTTAGTAACTAGTGGACTAAGGAATTTTCTCGATTATGGAGGTGGTAAAAGAGTTCGTCGTAAAAGGTTACGCCGATGCAAGCTTAACACCTATCCGGATAGCTCTGAGTAGAGATATCGGATACGTATAATGGAGCAACAATTTAGAATAGCTCCAAGTAGAACAGTTATTTGGAATAGCTCCAAATAGAACGTGGTAGCTACATCTAGGAGATGACATAGAGATTTGTAAAGCACACACAGATCTGAAAGGTTCAGACCCGTTGACTATAACCTCTCTCACAAGCATAACATGATCAAACCCAGAACTCATCGAGTGTTAATCACATGGTAATGTGAACTAGATTATTGACTCTAGTAAACTCTTGGGTGTTAGTCACATGGGGATGTGACCTTGAGTGTTAATCACATATCGATGTGAACTAGATTATTGACTCTAGTGCAAGTGGGAGACTGTTGGAAATATGCCCTAGAGGCAATAATAAAAGTATTATTATTATATTTCCTTGTTCATGATAATTGTCTTTTATTCATGCTATAACTGTATTATCCAGAAATCGTAATACACGTGTGAATACATAGACCACAATCTGTCCCTGGTGAGCCTCTAGTTGACTAGCTCGTTGTGATCAAGAGATAGTCATGGTTTCCTGGCTATGGACATTGGATGTCGTTGATAACGGGATCACATCATTAGGAGAATGATGCGATGGACAAGACCCAACCCTAAGCCTAGCACAAAGATCGTGTAGTTCGTATGCTAAAGCTTTTCTAATGTCAAGTATCTTTTCCTTAGACCATGAGATTGTGCAACTCCCGGACACCGTAGGAATGCTTTGGGTGTACCAAACGTCACAACGTAACTGGGTGGCTATAAAGGTGCATTACAGGTATCTCCGAAAGTGTCTGTTGGGTTGGCACGAATCGAGACTGGGATTTGTCACTCCGTGTAAACGGAGAGGTATCTCTGGGCCGACTCGGTAGGACATCATCATAATGTGCACAATGTGATCAAGGAGTTGATCACGGGATGATGTGTTACGGAACGAGTAAAGAGACTTGCCGGTAACGAGATTGAACAAGGTATCGGGATACCGACGATCGAATCTCGGGCAAGTATCGTACCGATAGACAAAGGGAATTGTATACGGGATTGATTAAGTCCTTGACATCGTGGTTCATCCGATGAGATCATCGTGGAACATGTGGGAGCCAACATGGGTATCCAGATCCCGCTGTTGGTTATTGACCGGAGAGTCATCTCGGTCATGTCTGCATGTCTCCCGAACCCGTAGGGTCTACACACTTAAGGTTCGGTGACGCTAGGGTTATAGAGATATTAGTATGCGGTAACCCGAAAGTTGTTCGGAGTCCCGGATGAGATCCCGGACGTCACGAGGAGTTCCGGAATGGTCCGGAGGTAAAGAATTATATATAGGAAGTGCTATTTCGGCCATCGGGACAAGTTTCGGGGTCATCGGTATTGTACCGGGACCACCGGAACGGTCCCGGGGGTCCACCGGGTGGGGCCACCTGCCCCGGGGGGCCACATGGGCTGTAGGGGGTGCGCCTTGGCCTACATGGGCCAAGGGCACCAGCCCCAAGAGGCACATGCGCCAAGAGAAGAGAAAAAGGGGAGAGTCCTAAAGGGGGAAGGCACCTCCGAGGTGCCTTGGGGAGGATGGACTCCTCCCCACCCTTGGCCACACCCTTCCTTGGAGGAAGGGGCAAGGCTGCGCCCTCCCCCTCTCCCTTGGCCCTATATATAGTGGGTAAAAGGAGGAGCAATCATACCTAAGGCCTGGCACCTCCCTCTCCCTCCCGTGACACATCTCCCTCCTCCCGCAGCGCTTAGCGAAGCCCTGTTGGAATCCCGCTACTTCCACCACGCCGTCATGCTGCTGGATCTCCATCAACCTCTCCCTCCTCCTTGTTGGATCAAGGCATAGGAGACGTCTCCGTTCCGTACGTGTGTTGAACGCGGAGGTGCCGTCCGTTCGGCGCTAGGATCATCGGTGATTTGAATCACGACGAGTACGACTCCTTCAACCCCGTTCTCTTGAACGCTTCCGCTTAGCAATCTACAAGGGTATGTAGATACACTCTCCTTCCCCTCGTTGCTGGTTTCTCCATAGATAGATCTCGGTGACACATAGGAAGATTTTGAATTTCTGCTACGTTCCCCAACATATTTAGCTTGTCATGATCAAGATGCTTAGTTAACAGAGAACTAGTGAAATATAGCATGAGTAGTTGGACTAAGAGAATTTGTCATGACTATGGTAATGTGAGCATCAGTATTATTTTCTTATATGCCTAATGAGTTTCATATGATAAATGCCAACTAAAAAGTGATGAGTATAGATGACTAGTAAGTAAGGACTAGAAAGGTTGAAAGATGAGTTTGTGCAAGTAGAACTTTGAATGAGGTTGATCTGCTGTTTCTAGGTGATATGTGATGCATGTTATATGGTTGCATAAGCATGGCATATAGTGACTCGAGCATTTTATTTCAAGTTAATCCTGATAATAATTGAACTTGAACATAAAGTTGGTCAGGTCATGGTGCCACTGAATTGGGCTGACAAGTGCTACCACATTTGTCTTAGTATGGGGAGGCCGTTAGTCGGCCCATTGTCATGCCTTTTGTTGGTGCCTCCAACGAGGGAAGGTTATGGGCGTGCGTTACCCTGGCCCGGTAAGCAGACATAACCTTGTGAGCCCATTGTTGTTATGGTACCTTGTCCCTGTTTGGGACCGTTTATTTGCCACGACGGTGGCTGTTTTGTCTTTGGTAGGCTGGGGCCACCCATGACTTAGCCCAGTGGAGAGTTGGTCAGAGTGGCCGAAAGAGTGTCATGGCATGGGAGAGTTCTCTCGGAATGCCGTTGGTCCACCCAAATGGGAGTGCGAGGGCATGTGTTCCGTGGTGTGGGTAAAGTGCGCTACCTCTAAAGAGTGTATTAATCTATCAATAGCCGCGCCCGCGAATAAGGGCCCAGTTCGTAAGTAAGTCACACCATGCATCAACTTTTATAAAGAAATCTTGCACACTAGGTCATTGGCATTGCACTGGATGAATCATATTGATGTCAGTGAGACTGGCCGTTGTGGTGTCGTTTGTGATCCGTGAGTGATCACCAATTTGGTTACAAAGTAAACTGTTGAACCGAGTATGGTTCCATTTGTGATCTGTTATGATCACCGCTTGGTTGCGAGGCAACCTGTTGGTAAGAGAGTCCGAGGGACTCGGTACACAAGTCTGGTTTCACTGCATGAGTAGCATATTGTTGTTTGCATTTAACTTGATTAAATGTCATGATATTGTTTTCCATTATGGTTATGCTTGTTGTGAGATTGCAAGTACATTCAATGTACTGACCTGGCGTGTTAGGCCAGATTGCAGGAAAGTCTAACGGGATTGGTGTACTGCCGAGTCTAGATCGTATCCACATTGCTGTCCCTGTGCTATGGAGTCCCACTACGTCGTTATTCCGTTGCCGTCTAGTTGCCATGGTCGAGGCCCCTTTATCTTCACTAAATAATGTACATATTGTTCATCTGCATCAAGTGTGTCGCTTGGCCTTGAGACTTGATGTAAAATCACTCTATGCTTCTGCTAGTCTCAGTAAAGCGGTTATTTCTGTACCAAGATGTTGTGTATTGCCAGAAGACATGATCTCAGGGTTGGCAATTAATGTCTACTATGCAACTTTATTCTTGTAGACACGTGTTGGGCCTCCAAGCGCAGAGTTTTGTTGGATAGTAGCAATTTTCCCTCAAGTGGATGACCTAAGGTTTATCAATCCGTGAGAGGTGTAGGATGAAGATGGTCTCTGTCAAACAACCCTGCAACCAAATACAAGAAATCTCTTGTGCCCCCAACACACCCAATACAATGGTAAGTTGTATAGGTGCACTAGTTCGGCGAAGAGATGGTAAAATAAGTGTAGTATGGATAGTAGATGTTGGTTTTTGTAATATGAAATTATAAAAACAGCAAGGTAACCAATAGTAAACATGCACAAAAACGGTGTTTCAATGCTTAAAAATGAGGCCTAAGGTCCGTACCTTCGCTAGTGCAACCTCTCAACAATGCTAACATAGTTGGATCATATGATTATCCCTCAAAGTGTAGTAAAGAATCACTCCCGAGTTCCAATTAGCGGAGAACAAAAGATAGGAATTGTTTGTAGGTCACGAAACCACCTCAAAGCTATTCTTTCTGTTTGATCTATTCAAGACTTCGTACTAAAATAACACAAAGCTATTTTTTCTGTTCGATCTATCCTAGAGTCCGTACTAGAATAACACTAAAGAAAATTCAAATTCATAATACTCAATCCACACAAAGAACTATAAAGAGACCCCAAAGTTTCCGTCAGAGAAAAACATGCATCAACCCCTATGCATAGATTACCCCAATATCACCGCGGGAATCTGCGAGTTGAATGCCATAACACATATCAAGTGAATCAATAAGATACCTCATTGTCACCTCAAGTATTCATATTGCAAGACATATATCATGTGTTCTCATCTCTGAATATTCAATATGATAAGACAAAACTTTGAAGGGTAAAGATTCAATTCATCATAACAAGAGTATAGAGGGGAGAAACATCATATGATCTGACTATATTAACAAAGCCCATGATATAGATCACAAGAGAGAGAGAGAGAGATAGAGAGAGAGAGATCAAACACATAGCTACTAGTACAAACCCTCAGCCCCGAGGGTGGACTACTCCCTCCTCATCGTGGTGGCCGTTGGGATGATGAAGATGGCCACCAGAGATGATTCCCCCCTCTGGCAGGGAGTCGGAACGGGGTGTAGATTGGATCTGGTGGATACAGAGACCTTGCGACGGCGGAACTTCTGATCTAGGTTAACCCTGATGGGTTTCAGAATATTTGTGAATTTATAGGGTAAAGAGGGGCTGCAGGAGGCCATCGAGGTGGGCACAACCCACCTGGGCGCGCCCTGGTGGGTTGTGCCCCCCTCGGGGCACCCCCTAGGTGCAGCTCAGGCCCATTGGGTTCCTTCCGGTCCATAAAAAATCATCATAAATCTTCGTGGCATTTGGACTCCTTCTGATGTTGATTTCCTGCGATGTAAAAAACATGCAGAAAACAACAACTGGCACTTGGCACTATGTCAATAGGTTAGTACTAAAAAATGATATAAAGTTGCTATAAAATGATTTTAAAACACCCAAGAATGATAAAATAACAACATGAATACTTCATAAATTATAGATATGTTGGAGAAGTATCAGCATCCCCAAGCTTAATTCCTACTCATCCTCGAGTAGGCAAATGATAAAAGAAATAAGTTATGAAGTGTGAATGCTAGCAAAGTGCACAAGTTTGATCAATGACAATTTCAATCACTCTTCCTAGCATC
This sequence comes from Triticum timopheevii, assembly GCA_963921465.1. Lineage (NCBI taxonomy): Eukaryota > Viridiplantae > Streptophyta > Magnoliopsida > Poales > Poaceae > Triticum > Triticum timopheevii. The sequence goes on along the minus strand of OY997266.1, from coordinate 498,391,696 downwards.
ATAACACCAATTCTTTCTCGTAATATTTCTCATGTTATAGTGGCAACCAATTCACATGTTAAGGTTCAAACAATGAATTCTCTTGAAACTCAACAACCTATGTTCTTCTTATTCAACAGAGTCTAAGTAAGAGCTCCGCATACTCAACCATCATATAGTCTTCTATGATTTCTAACACTCACCGCATACACATGAGCAAAACGTTTCAACCGGACACATAGAAAGATAGGGGCTTATAATTTTGCCTCCCAACGTATTCACCTTTGGGTGATGTCAACAATAATAGCTCACCTACCCATATCCAACTGGATATATGTGCCTAGATCTTTCCTCACCACATGATGCTTGCCAAAAGAGAAAAATAAAAAGAAATAGAGAGATAAACTTTGACTCTTTGCATAAAAGTAAAGAAGAAAAGTAAAAGATAGGCCCTTCGAAGAGGGAAGCAGAGGTTGTCATGCACTTATTTGTTTGTATGCTCAACCCCTTAGTGCAAAAGAACATCACGTTATATTGCCCCTTATGATAGCAACCTTTATTATGCAGTCTGTTGCTTTTATTCTTTGCCATCACAAGTTCGTACAACACTCAATTTTCTCTTACACTAAATGATCTAACACTTTTAGAAGCAATTTTTATTTCCTTTTTGCACCGATGACAACTTACTTGAAGGATCTTGCTCAATCCTTAGGTATGTATAGTGGACTCTTGAAAATTAGATTTGGGTTTATGGGTTTTTGGATGCACAAGTAGTATCTCTACTTCGTGCAGAATTTTTGGCTAACAAAGATGGGTGGCAAGCACCACATGTTGAAGGATCTATGAAAATATAACTTCTATGTGAATATGAACAAACATAAATCATTACGTTGTCTTCCTTGTCCAAGGTCAACAATTTTGGCATATAATATTTCGATGGGGGCTCACAATCACAAAGGATTTCCAAGATAGTGTATTTGCATGTGAAAGTTCTCTTCCTTATACTAATTATTTGTGAATTGCTTGTATTACCAATATTGTGATTGTCAAGCCTCAAAAGATTTCACTTTCTAAACCTAATGTGAACCTACCACTAGGCATGATATGATTTTAGCTTCATGACATTCAATTTATTCAACAATTTACTCATAGGATATAAGTGAAGCATAAGAGTAAAAGACAAGCTACTCTAAAAAGATATAAGTGAAGATCATGAGAATAATATTTATCTCTCAAATTAATTTAAGTGAAGCAAGAGATAATTTCTTAAAAAATACTAAAGCACACCATGCTCAAAAAGATACAAGTGAAGCACTAGATCAATTCCATAGAAAAGAGCTTCGACGCCGGAGTGTGAGTGTCGGTTTCCTCACCTCCCCGACAACTATTTGAGCACTCTATTTTATTTAAAAAAAATCAGGTCTAAGTATTTTATTAAAACATCAAGCAAAATGAAAATAAAATGACATTTCAAGCATAGCACAACTCATGTGAAGAAGCAAAAAGTTAGGCTCAACTGATACTCACCGATAATTGTTGAAGAGGAAAGGTGGGATGCCTACCGGGGCATCCCCAAGCTTAAATGCTTGAAACTTCTTGAAATATTATCTCGGAGTGCCTTGGGCATCACCAAGCTTGAGCTTTTGTGTCTCCTTAATTCCTCTCATATCACGGTTTTCCTAAATCTCAAAAGCTTCATCCACGCAAAACTCAACAAGAACTCGTGAGATAAGTTAGTATAAACCAATGCAAAAACCTTATGATTCTCTACTGTAGAAAATTACTAAAATTATTATTCAACATTACATACTAAATGCCTCTGCATATTTGATACTCCTATCCTCAAATAGAATAATTAAACAAGCAAACATATGCAAACAATGCAAACATAACAACAATCTGCCAAAACAATATAGTCTATAAAGAATGCAAGATTTATCATACTTCCCTAACTCCAAAAATTATGAGAAATACTACACTGTAGAAAATTTATCAGAGATTATTTTGCAAAAAGTTTCAACAATTTATAATATTCTGAAATTTCTAAGGGATTTTTGCAACATCGATAAACTTTCTGTTTTGAAACAGCAACATGTATACTTGGAAAATAAGCATGGCAAAGGCTAGGATTGCCACTTTTATTGAAATAAAAGATGCAAAACATTATTCTAACTAACAGAAAGCAAATCCTCACAAAATAAATCGAGGCTCCAAGCAAAACACATATCATGTGACGAATGAAAACATAGCTCCAAGTGAGGTTACCGATAATGTTGGAGACGAAAGAGGGGATGCCATCCGGGGCATCCCCAAGATTAGTGGCTTGGATCTTCCTTGAATATTACCTTGGGGTGCCTTGGGCATCCCCAAGCTTAGGGTCTTCTCGCTTCTTATTCTCCTCATATCGACATCTCACCCAAAACTTGAAAACTTCAATCACACAAAACTTAACGGAACTTTGTGAGATAGGTTAGTATGATAAAGAGCAAACCATTTCACTTTTGGTACTGTCAAAGACAAGATTCATAATTGTTTCCACACAATGCCTACTATAGAATATCATTTCTGTTAGGGATATAACTATTAGGTATGACCCACCTAGGAGGGGCCGGGTTATACCTATGGCGACTCATGATATGAAGCCCACGAGGATATCGAAGATGGCGGTTCACAGGCAAGGGTCCAAGGCCCAAGGGCGACTTAAGGCCCGTAGGATTAAACCACCATATATGTAAGACTTGTATTGTAAGTTATATATAGTTAGTCACCGAGCCGTATACGTTGTCTATGAGCCGGCCGGGACTCCGTGAGCCGATGGGCGTCAACCTGTGTATATAAAGGGACGACCCGACGGCGGTTCAGGGCAAGAAACCAGAGATCGAGAGCTAGGTCAAGCATATTCGCTCCATGGTAATCGAGGCATAAGCAATACAACTCAAACTGGATTAGGCCTTTACCTTCACCGCAAGGGGCTGAACCAGTATAAACTCCTGTGTCCTTTGTCCTGTTAACCCATTTAAGCTAACCTAGTTGTGATGGCTCCACAACTAAGTCCTTTCATGAGGACATCTGTCGTGACTATTCCATGTCAGTTGGCGCCCACCATGGGGCCAGTGCATGGTTGTTTTGAGTTCATAAAGGGTAGGTTCGAAGGGATCAAGGGATATGCTACGAACCGGATGACTAAGAGTCATCGCGGCAAGCTCTACATCGACGATGCAGGCTGGGGCCCCGAGGCCGGCTCAATTGAGTACCGGTGCCCGGTCCCCTTCGGCGAAATCCACGTCTTCATCGGCAAGATCGGCGAGATGGGCCCTGAGCCAGACATCTGCGACGACATCATCGAGACGGCTCAGCGTGCAAGACCCGCCCGAGCCCAGCCCGCCGTGAAGCGTTCCTTTGTGGGGTTCATCCATGGAGCAGAATATGATGAACGATCTATGTCTGGCGGTTAGACGGACATCTACTCTTATGGTGAGTCGTCCACTGATAACCCACAAGTTTAGGGGATCGCAACAGTTTTCGATAAGTAAGAGTGTCGAACCCAACGAGGACTTAAAGGTAGAATAAATATTCCCTCAAGTTCTATCGACCACCGATACAACTCTACGCACGCTTGACATTCGCTTTACGTAGAACAAGTATGAAACTAGAAGTACTTTGTAGGTGTTGTTGGATAGGTTTGCAAGATAATAAAGAGCAGGTAAATAAAAAGTAGGGGCTGTTTAGATAAAGAAGCAATAAAGTAAATATAGCGAGTGTGGAAAAGTGGTGGTAGGAGTTGTGAAATTGTCCCTAAGCAATTGACTATGTTACTAGACCGATAGCAAGTTTTATGTGGGAGAGGCATAAGCTAACATACTTTCTCTACTTGGATCATATGCACTTATGATTGGAACTCTAGCAAGCGTCTGTAACTACTAAATATTCATTAAGGTAAACCCCAACCATAGCATTAAAGCATCAAGTCCCCTTTTATCCCATACATAACAATCCCCTTACTTGGGTTTATGCTTCTGTCACTCAAGCAACCCACTATAAGAGAATCATGAACATATTGCAACACCCTACAGCAGTACTCCCTCACGCTTGCGCGACATGGAGGGCACAATAGGACATCAACATAACCACAAGAAAATTAAACCAATCATAGCAATTCATCAATCACCAATAGGACAACGAAAATCTACTCAGACATCATAGGATGGCAACACATCATTGGATAATAATATGAAGCATAAAGCACCATGTTCAAGTAGAGGGTACAGCGGGATGCGGGAGAGTGGACCACTGAATATAGAATGGGGAAGGTGATGGAGATGTTGGTGAAGACGGCGGAGGTGTTGGTGTAGATCGCGGTGATGATGATGGCCACCGGCGGCGTTCCTGCGCCACCGGAAGCAAGGGGGAGAGGGCCCCCCTTCTTCTTCTTCTTCCTTGACCTCCTCCCTAGATGGGAGAAGGGTTTCCCCTCTGGTCCTTGGCTCCCATGGCTTGGGAGGGGCGAGAGCCCCTCCGAGATTGGATCTATCTCTCTGTTTCTGTGTTCCCAGATTCTACCACTTCACCGTTTCTTAAATATTCGGAGATCCGTAACTCCGATTGTGGTGAATCTTTCGCCCAAATTTTTCTCATAAAATTAGCTTTCTTGCGGCAAAAGAAGGGCATCAACCGCCTTACGGGTGGCCCACGAGAGGCCAGGGCGCGCCCAGGGGGGAGGGTGCGCCCCCTGTCTCGTGGCCACCTCAGACACTGTTTCGCGTTGATTCTTCCTCCTGAAAATCCCAAATATTCCAAAATAATTCTCCGTCCGTGTTTATCCCGTTTGGACTCCGTTTGATATTGGTTTTCTGCAAAACATAAAACATGCAACAGACAGGAACTGACACTAGGCACTGCATCAATATGTTAGTCCCAAAAATAGTATAAAAAGTTGCCGAAAGTATATGAAATTTGAAGAATATTGGCATGGAACAATCAAAAATTATAGGTACGATGGAGAAGTATCATCCACAGGTGAGACTATTTTTTTATATCAATTGGAAGACGGCAGGCTTGGGGGCTGCTCCGATGGCGATAGTATTCCGGACCCCTATGAGCTGCCGAACAGGGTCGCAATCTTCATGGCTGGTACACAGCCTGGGCATAATTCTTCAACTACGGCGGCAATGATCTCCGGGTCCGCGGCAGCAGCCGGGGCAGGAGGCCCTGTGTCGGTGTCAAAACCGGCGGATCTTGGGTAGGGGGTCCCGAACTGTGCGTCTAGGTGGATGGTAACAGGAGACAAGGGACACGATGTTTTACCCAGGTTCAGGCCCTCTTGATGGAGGTAAAACCCTACGTCCTGCTTGATTGATATTGATGATGTGGGTATTACAAGAGTAGATCTACCACGAGATCAAGTAGGCTAAACCCTAGAAGCTAGCCTATGGTATGATTGTCGTTCGTCCTGTGGACTAAGACCATCCGGTTTATATAGACACCGGAGAGGGATAGGGTTACACAGAGTCGGTTACAATGGTAGGAGATCTACATATCCGTATCACCAAGCTTGCCTTCCACGCCAAGGAAATTCCCATCCGGACACGGGACGAAGTCTTCAATCTTGTATCTTCATAGTCTTGGAGTCCGGCCGATGATGATAGTTTGGCTATCCGGACACCCCCTAGTCCGGGACTCCCTCAGTAGCCCCCGAACCAGGCTTCAATGACAACGAGTCCGGCGCGTGTATTGTCTTCGGCGTTTGCAAGGCGGGTTCTCCTCCATATTCCATGTGTTTGCTGAATAGTGTCCGGTTTCCTTATAAATGTTGCGCTCCTTGGCTTCTACGTCCAATAATGACCCTCTTCCACGTGTTGTATGAATGCAAAAAGCCAGGGTATTTTTACGTTTTACCCCCTAGCTGCGTGAATAAGCTGCCTATAAGAGAGGCGAGGACTCAGATCCGAATCACACCATCCTCCTTCCGCAAGTACTCATCGAAGCGCATCTAACAAAGATCCATTCCAACATGGATAGTCGACGTGGCTCCTCCTCTCGCGCTCCCAGTCCTCAGCCAGGAGATTGGAGGAGATGTTCAGTCCTGCATAGCGAATTAGTGACGCTCCAAGCAGAGGGATACCTTCCCCCAGCCTTTATGGTTCCGGTTCGAGCCGGACTGGCCACCTACAAGGGTGGGAAGCAGGCGGAGAGCATCCCTAATCCCTCCAAATGAGAGCGGATATGCTTCGTCCCTTACTTAATAAGGGGACTCGGATTTCCCATACATCCGTTTCTCCGGGGGCTTCTGGAGTTCTATGGACTCCAACTGCACCACCTCACACCTGCCTCCATCTTGCACATCGTGGGCTTTGTAGCTCTTTGCGAGCTGTTCTTGGGCATCGAGCCCCATTTTGCGCTGTGGAAGAGATTGTTTTGCCTCGTATCCCGTTCTCATGAGGGGTCGATATATCAAGTCGGCGGAGCCGAAATATGGCGCATCGCCGGGACCGGATATCTATCCGGAACCCTGAAGAAGGCGTCCGAGGACTGGCCTTCGGAGTGGTACTATATGGAAGACGTCCCGCTGCCGGATCCAGTTCGGATCAGCCTCCCGGAGTTTAGCAACGCTCCTCTGAAGAAACGCCTGAGTTGGCGCCCGCGGAGCCCTCAACGGGAAGATGATAGGAGCGTCCAATATCTGATGGGCCGGATAAGGTTACTGGCCCATTCCAGACTGAACATGATTGGAGTCATGGCCACATGCATTATGCGAGGGGTGCAGCCGCTCCAATATAGGGGCCACCCCATGTGGGATTTCAACGGGGAGAATGATGCCACCCGTCATGGCCGCAAGGGGCCGGGATCGACCGCCGATCTGGTGAAGATTCTGTCCGGCTTGTACAAGGGGGAGAAGGAGGACTTCCTCCGCACGAGTCCATTGAATTGATTCTCCATGAATAACCCTCGAAGCTGGGTAAGCGGACGTTTATATATCCGCTCCGTGCTTTCAAAGTTAAGTGTCTTACTTTATGATTTCGACGCAGGAACTGCGCCGGGATGTGGAGGGCATACAAAGACCGACTCCACAACCCGAGGATCCGGGAAGATCCCTTGATCCGGCCTTCGGAGAGGATCCGGACATAAAGGTGGAGCTGATTACGGGGTGTTCCACCAACTCAGCATGGACAATGCTCTAGTCGCCATTACGGCTGACTACCCTGGTTTATCTCCGGCTTCCCAGGTGAGTACGACCGAAGTCCTGACACCATTACCTTTTTAGTGCTTATTTCTGACCACCGTATACCAACAGTGCTTCGCAGGAGGTGCCTTTATAGCGGGAAGCCGAGCCCGCGGCGACTGACCAACCAGGGTCAGTGCGGCCCGGCAGGCGGAAGAGGAGTGCGGCGCGAATCGAAACATCGCTGCAAACGTACGGCGCACCATTATCTTTAAGGGAAAGACTCCGGGGAGGTATATTAATGCTCATGATTCTTCCAGGAGAAAGAGCGCTCGCCGGACTGTGCCCGGAGAGGTTGCCAACCAAGCCCCCGCCAGCCAGGCTCCAACACCTGGTCCGGAGGGGGAGGCAAGCGCAAGGCGCAAGCCGGATGCTCCTCCAACGGAGGATGCCGATAGGCTATCCGCCACCAGGTCTGAGGTGGAGAGCACCATGAATCACAGGCGCCGTCGGACAGTTCTTCGTGACGTGTGTTTCTCCCCAGAGGCGTTGAATGCCTTTAATGCGGGAGACACGCACCTCCGTGCTACTCAAGATGGTTTAACCAGAGCCGCGGAGCAGTATGCGAAAGACATACGGGTGAGGAATTTTAATAGTTATATATACCAGTAGCCCCCGAGACTTAAAATAGTTAAACTAACTGATTTAAGGATCATTTGTTCCCAGGAGCTTCAAGAAAGCAAGGCCCAACTTGAGGCCGCACTAGCCGCCGCCGGGGGAGCCACAGAGACCCCCTCTGGTAATACATATTTCGAAAATATAAATAATTTATGAAGTGCGGCGTGTGCGTTAAGTCTGACAATAATATTGCAGAGGGTGCTGGACTAGATCCGGACAAGCAACATCTGCTGCGCCAGCTGAAGGCCGGCGAGAAGGTGCTTATGAGGGTGTAGCAGGAGAGGAACAAACTCCAGGATGCCAACACCCAGCTAGGAGAAGAACTAAAAGATGTTCGGGTCCAGCTGTCTAACTCCGTAAAGGAGAATCGGCGGCTTCGTCGCGGCATTTACAGTAAGTGCTTGAGCAAACTCTTTTGAAAAGAAGAGTTCGGCAAGGAAGTCGATTGACAGAAATGTGTTTGTAGGTGTGCTCATGGGTCGTCCGGCAGAGGAAATGCCTGGTTCCACGGGTGACCTTCTTCCCGAGCTGCTGCTACTGCACGAACATGTTCGGCAGGCGATGAGCAGCGTCGTTCAGGCCTTATGGCCGTCTGTCTCCCTACCCGAGGGTCTTGGAGGGCTTGCTGAGAAGCTTCAGGGAGTACGGCAGCGCTTCCGTCTGTGGAAGATATCGGCCTGCCGTCAAGGCGCTAGGGAGGCCTGGGCCATGGTGAAGACGCGGTACACGAAGGCTGATCCAAACCACATGGCCGAGGTCGGACCTGTGGGGCCCGATGGGAAGGAGATCCCTGTGAGCCTGATGTACGACCAAGTAGAGTTGGCCGAAAGATATTCCCAACGGGACTGTAAACTAGACAACCTGTTAGATGGGATTGAGGAGGAGTACAATCAGTCATCTTGACGATGTAATTAAAATGACATGTAAAATGCCTTCTAGCCGGATTGTAGATCGTTTGTCTTTGCGGACCTTTTCACTTCAACCTCGGGACCCAACAGTCCGGAGTGTGTCCGAATACCCTCATGGTTATAAAAAAACGGGGCATGCATGGAGACCAGGCGTAGGGGTCATAAGTGCTTTATCAGACAAGTGCCCAACTAGCTATGTTATATTACATGGTTAGTAAGAAACATCTTCCAGGGAGAATAGTTCCGTTAGGGGTTCCTTTCCCTGGGAGGCATGCCCTAAAGTGCATGTCCAGACTGCGAAAAGAGCAGAAAAAGCATCTGGGGGCAGATAAATAAATAAGTAATAAATCATTTTTCAAGTCACCGACCGAATATTCCCTTAAGAACGCTAGCCTTCGGCTTCACCCAGTCTGAGGTACACATCCGGCTGACCCGGCAGTAGCAATCGCAGAGGTGCTCCCTTTACCTCCTAGCCAAACAATCAGGAACGTAGGGGTAAGGATAGGAGCCAGGCATCCCAGCTTGGACAAAACTTAAGTCATATCGATGCATATAATGGTGAGTAAAAGGTACATGCGGAAGTATGACACATGTGTTGGGCATGAAGCCCATATAAATAAGCTTCTGTTAAAGAAACCCCCAGGTATGACAAGTGCGAGTAGCACATCAAGTGTGTGCGAGCAATGCGCAGGTCAGCCCTCAAGAGGGAGGAAAAAGGAGGGAAACAATAGACAGCGAAAAAGAAAAAATATGAAAGGTGGACGGAGGAAGGAGACGAACTCTGAGTCCGGCGCTAGGCGTAGAATCTTCGGAGACGGGCTGCGTTCCATGGGTTCGGCTCGAGTAGGTTGTCAGATGCGTTGCGTAGATGGTATGCACCGCCGGTAAGGACTTGGTCGATGATGAAGGGACCTTCCCATTTGGGCTTAAGTTTGTCCTTTTTCTTGTCCAGCAGGCGTAGAACTAGCTCGCCAACATTGTAAGTTTTGGCCCGTACTTCTCTGCTTTGATATCTTCGAGCCTGCTGCTGATAGAATGCAGAACGGGATTTTGCCACGTCGCGCTCCTCCTCTAAGGCGTCCAAACTATCCTGCCGTTCCAACTCGGCTTCTCTTTCTTCGTACATGCGCACGCGAGGTGAGTCATGAATTATGTCGCAGGGCAAAACTGCCTCTGCGCCATATACCATAAAAATGGTGTGAATTCGGTAGTGCGGTTTTGCATGGTCCGCAGCCCCCAGAGTACGGAGTCGAGCTCCTCTACCCAATGCGTGTTAGATTCTGTGAGGGACCGCACTAATCTGGGTTTAATGCCACTCATGATTAGACCATTTGCTTGTTCGACTTGACCGTTAGTTTGAGGGTGATAGACTGAAGCGTAGTCGAGCTTGATGCCCATGTTTTTGCACCAGAGTTTAACCTCGTCGGCCGTGAAATTCGTGCCATTATCAGTGATGATGCTGTGGGGGATGCCAAAACGGTGTACTACCCCGGATATGAAATCTATCACAGGTCCGTATTCTGCCGTTTTAACTGGCTTGGCCTCTATCCATTTGGTGAATTTGTCCACCATGACCAATAAGTATTTTTGCTTGTGTTTTCCCCCTTTAAGGGGTCCAACCATGTCAAGCCCCTAGACTGCGAACGGCCAAGTGATGGGTATAGTTTTGAGGGCGGTGGGTGGCATGTGGCTTTGATTAGCAAAGAGCTGGCAACCGACGCATCGTTGGACTAAGTCCTGAGCGTCTGCCCGGGCTGTCGGCCAATAAAATCCTGTACGGAAGGCCTTTCCTACAAGGGCCCGGGCTGCAGCATGGTGCCCGCCGAGTCCGGCGTGAATTTCAGCCAGGAGATTTCGCCCTTCCTCTTCAGAGATACACCTTTGAAGGACTCCGGTTGTGCTTATCTTATAAAGTTCTCCCTCATGGACCTTGTAGGCTTTAGATCGCCGAACTATGCGGCGGGCCTCATTTTGGTCTTCGGGAAGTTCCTGCCTAATTAAGTAGGCTAGGAATGGTTCCGTCCACGGGGCAATTACTGCCATTATTTCGTGGGCTGAAGGTGTTATTTGATTGGCTGAGCCACCGATTGTGTTAGAATGTTCCGTGCTGGGTGGTGCAGTTGGTTCCGGGTTGTTGTTTCCGGACTCTCCTTCCCATAATACGGATGGCTTAAAGAGCCGCTCCAGGAAGATGTTTGGAGGGACGGCGTCGCGTTTTGCGCCAATGCGTGCCAACACATCTGCTGCCTGGTTATTATCCCGGGCTACGTGGTGGAATTCGAGTCCTTCGAACCGAGCTGACATTTTTAGGACGGCGTTACGGTAGGCTGCCATTTTCGGATCCTTGGTGTCAAAGTCTCCATTTACTTGGGATATTGCGAGGTTTGAATCCCCGCGCACCTCTAGGCATTGAATACCCATGGAGATTACCATCTGGAGACCATGTAAAAGGGCCTCGTATTCGGCTGCATTGTTGGAGTCCGTGTACATTATTTGAAGTACGTATTGGACTGTGTCTCCGGTTGGGGACGTCAAGACGACGCCAGCCCCCAGGCCGGCCAACATTTTGGAGCCGTCGAAATGCATGATCCAATTGGAGTATGCGCCGTACTCTTTAGGGAGTTCGGCTTCGGTCCATTTGGCGATGAAGTCAGCAAAAACTTGCGACTTTATAACTCGCTGTGGTTTGTAGGTTATGTCAAATGGTAAGAGCTCAATGGCCCATTTTGCAATCCTGCCCGTCACGTCGCGGTTGTTTATAATGTCGTTAAGAGGTACTTCGGAGGCCACTGTTATGGAACACTCTTGAAAGTAGTGTCGCAGCTTCCGGGATGCCATGAACACCGCGTACGCTATCTTTTGATAATGTGGGTACCGGGACTTGCATGGAGTTAAGACAGTGGATACGTAGTACACTGGTTTTTGAAGAGGGAATTTGTGCCCTTCTGTTTCTCGTTCGACGACAAGTACCACGCTGACAACTTGATGTGTTGCTGCGATATATAATAACATCGGTTCGCCCAGGTTGGGCGCGGCCAGGACCAGATTTGTTGCCAATATGGCCTTAATTTCTTCGAGTCCGGCCGTGGCAGCATCCGTCCATTCGAAGTGTTCGGTGCGCCGGAGGAGGCGATAGAGGGGCAGCGCCTTTTCTCCCAAACGGGAGATGAAGCGGCTTAGAGCCGCCATGCATCCAGTTAGTTTTTGTATTTGTTTGAGGTCTTTTGGGATATCCAATTGTGACAGGCTCGGATCTTGGCTGGGTTTGCTTCAATTCCTCTACCGGATACAATGAAGCCCAAGAGCTTTCCAGCTGGTACGCCGAAAACACATTTTTCCGGGTTGATCTTAATGTCATATGCTCGGAGGTTGTCGAATGTAACCCTCAAATCGTCTACTAGAGTTTCGAATAGTTTGGTCTTGATTACCACATCGTCTACGTATGCCTCCACTGTTTTGCCTATTTGGGTAGCCAGACATGTCTGAATCATGCGCTGATATGTTGCGCCGGCGTTTTTGAGTCCGAAGGGCATTGTGTTGAAGCAGAATGGTCTGTATGGAGTAATGAATGCCGTTGCGACCTGATCTGTTTTCGCCATCTTGATTTGATGGTATCCGGAGTATGCGTCGAGGAAGCACAATGAATCGTGCCCTGCGGTAGCATCGATGATTTGGTCGATGCGGGGGAGGGGGAAAGGATCCTTTGGATAGGCCTTGTTAAGGTCTTTGAAATCAACAGAAAGGCGCCAGGATCTGTCCTTTTTTGGTACCATTACCAGGTTTGCTAGCCAGTTCGGATGCTTTATATCTCTGATGAATCCGGCTTCTAAGAGTTTGGCTAGCTCCTCTCCCATTGCCTATCTTTTGGGTTCGGAAAATCGTCGAAGAGCATGTTTGACTGGCTTGAATCCTTTTAGGATATTTAGGCTGTGCTCTGCCAGCCTGCGTGGGATTCCTGGCATATCTGAAGGATGCCAGGCAAAAATGTCCCAATTTTCCCGAAGGAATTCTCGTAGTGCGGCTTCTACCTCAGGTTTTAATTGTGCCCCAATGGACGCCGTATTTGTGGGGTCCGTTGGATGGACCTGGAATTTGACTATTTCGTTTGCTGGTTTAAAAGAGGTGGACTTAGATCTCTTATCGAGTGCCACATCGTCCCTATTCACCGTGGAGCGCAGCGCAGTGAGTTCCTCTTCCGCTAGGGCTTCGGATAGAGCCTCTAGGGCTAGTGCGGCTGTCTTATTTTCAGCGCAGAGTGCTATATCTGGATCACTGACGAGAGTGATGATTCCATTGGGCCCGGCATTTTAAGCTTCATGTACCCGTAATGGGGTATAGCTTGGAAAATTGTGAATGCCTCTCGCCCTAACAAGGTGTGATATCCGCTGCCGAACGGGGCCACTTGGAACGTGACCTCCTCGGACCTGTAATTGTCCGGTGAGCCGAATGATACATCTAGTGTGATTTTTCCTGTGCAGCGTACTTCCCGACTAGGGATTATTCCTCTAAAGGTTGTGCTGCTTCGCTCAATGCGGCTCCAGTCTATTTCCATTTTTTGGAGGGTTTCCTCGTAGATGAGGTTTAATCCGCTACCGCCATCCATGAGTACCTTGGTAAGACGAAAGCCGTCCACTATCGGACTGAGGACCAATGCGGCTGGTGCTCGGGCTGTTCGGAATTTAGGTTTGTCGCTTGCATTGAAGGTGATAGCCGTGTCGCTCCATGGATTTGTTGTTGCTACTTGGTAGACTTCAGCGAGGCTGCGGATTTATTCGTTTCCGCATATTATTTGATGCGAAAGTCTCGAAGACTGTTAATACCGTACTGGTACTATTGGGCTGGTTACCCGGGGCTAGAAAACCTTTGCCACTTTTGGCCACCTGCCGTAGTATCCAACATGCTTGAAGGCTATGTGTTGGAGTGGCGCCCTCTATACTATGGATTTTACAGGGTCCATTGAGCCATCCCTCCAGTACGGTTCCGTGCCCTTTAGGGCTTTTTTGCTTTTTGGTTTTTGACCCAGGTGCTTGAGTATGACGCACCCTTTTATTTCGAACCAGGGTTATGTTCAGGGCCGGATTGTCCCAAAACCTAGTTTCGGTTTTCCAGGCACTCTCCATGGCACAATATTTTTGTACTATGGTCGCTAGGTCGGCGAAGCGTGTAACTTCGCGACGACTTATGGCGTTCATGATTCCCTCGTCCGTGCAATTGTTGCAGAAAATGGAGATTGCACTTTCTTCACATCAGTCCTTTATCCTGTCCATAACCAGGAGGAATCTGGCCCAGTAATGATGTACTGTTTCATCGGGCTCTTGCCGTATTTGAGATAGATCGCTTATGTTTGGGTGGGCGGGCGGAATTAAATTCAGAACCCTACCCAATCTAAGGCTTAAAGGCTGAGAAGTTTCCGGATTTGGAAGCTTGGATTGTTGGATGTTGTCCAACAAATCTGGTCCGATGCCTGACTTTAGGTTCAGTACTTGATTGACGTCCGTCCCTCCGCGGGAATCTGGCATGGAGGGATCGGGAATCCGGACATAACTGGTCTTTAACATCGAAGAAGAGTCGCCGCATTGTTCCTCTACCACAACAACGTGGTGGGTAGCCTGGGGAGAGTTAATTTCTCTCAGATCGGTTTTAAGCCCAATCTGATCGTAGTCTGTAGCGACTCCCAGGGCGGCGATGCGATCCAAGAGCTCATTTACGGAGGAGAGCTCCATCGGATCTAGCTGCTCGGCGAATTCCGAGTTGACGTGAAGATCGCTTTTGATGACCTGAGAGGTCATTGTCGGAGCGGTGGCCGAACAGGCGGTCATAAGAAAACCACCTAGCCGGATAGTTTGGCCGGCGGCCAAAGCTCCCTTGGCGACGGCGCCGTCTTTAAAGACGGGAAAAGGCATCCCTCCTGATTGCGACGGCACAGAGGAACTCTCAATGAAAGCACCAATGTTGGTGTCAAAACCGGCGGATCTCGGGTAGGGGGTCCCGAACTGTGCGTCTAGGTGGATGGTAACAGGAGACAAGGGACACGATGTTTTACCCAGGTTCGGGCCCTCTTGATGGAGGTAAAACCCTACGTCCTCCTTGATTGATATTGATGATGTGGGTATTACAAGAGTAGATCTACCATGAGATCAAGGAGGCTAAACCCTAGAAGCTAGCCTATGGTATGATTGTTGTTCGTCCTATGGACTAAGACCATCCGGTTTATATAGACACCGGAGAGGGCTAGGGTTACACAGAGTCGGTTACAATGGTAGGAGATCTACATATCCGTATCGCCAAGCTTGCCTTCCACGCCAAGGAAAGTCCCATCCGGTCACGGGACGAAGTCTTCAATCTTGAATCTTCATAGTCTTGGAGTCCGGCCGATGATGATAGTTCGTCTATCCGGACACCCCCTAGTCCGGGACTCCCTCACCCTGTGCACCCGCCGGATTAGGTTTTGATGGATTTCATGGATAAACTGATAGATTTGTTGACACCAGAGGTCAATCTAGCAAATCAAGCTTAGCATAATGCGGAGATTGCAAACTACGTGATGAGGTAGCGCAAGCCAAGGAAGACCTGGCGGCTGAGGACGTCAGGATGGCCGCAGAGCGAGCTGCCCCGGATGCTCAAGTGCAGCGGATTTAGTCAGAGACTTTCCAGCTTACGATGGATCAGAACACTTCAAATGAAGTCATGGGGAGGAGGCACACGTCTGGTATACCTCCGGTTTACGAGGCAAGAAATCTCCTTTACACGCCTGGAGCAAGGACCAGTAACCCACTGGGGACAAACCGGGTTGCAGCACCCGGGGCTGGAGCGCCGGCTCAACCGCGCATGGTGGAGCCACCGCATCTGAATAATATTCCGGACCAGCATGTGCCAACACGACAGGGTCATTATTCCAACCCGTTGGATAACATGATCGCTGCGATAACACTATTGGCGGCTCTCCCAGTGGAAGGCGATTCTCCAGCGGCGGTTGAAACATGGAGGGTTAAGGAGCTTCTTCATACGGCATTGGTACAGAAGGAGGCATATTCCTACAGTCGAGATAGGATTCATTCGACACCTCGTCCAAGACGGAGCTATTGCAGACACATGGACTCACCAGCCGTCTCAAGTAATGAACAGCACCATAACCAGCCGCGTGGGCATCACCTGGCGCGTGGTAGTGCTCATGGTTTGGTCGACCAGGACATGACACGAAGAGAAGCAGAACAGGCGGCTCAACAGGCGGTTCCTCAGTAGCTTCCGGTTTATCCGACGGTTTCGCTGGAGGCGGGTGTAACCTCTAGAACCACGGGTGTACCATTCTTGGTGCCGGCTCTATGGAATGAGCATCTGCCTACAGATTTCAAAGGGCCCCGCAAGGTGCCTAACTACATAGCCGACTTACCCCCTGAGGCGTGGATTGAGAGTTATGAGATGGCTATGGAACTCTTGGAGGTCAGCGATGCCGCATGCGCCAAATATTTCACCATGATACTGGATGGGACAGCCCGTACTTGGTTAAAAGGGCTGCCCGCCAATTCCATCGGGTCATGGGGTGAGCTAAAAGCCCGGTTTATCTAGAACTTTAAAGATACAACAAACAACCAATGTCAATTGTGGATTTATCTGCTTGCGCTCAAGAGGAGGGTGAATCAACGACCCATTGGGTGCGCCGGGTCAAGGCTATTATACACTCATTTGACAACATCAATGCCAGCTCTGCAGTTCTAATGTTAGAGAAAAATTGCTGTTTTTCTGCCTCTTAAGGAGAAGCTGGGGTGGCTCAAGAGCGATTGCAATGATATGGGGAAGCTGATGGCGGCTCTAATTAAATATGCCGACTCTGATGGTACCAAGGACCCCGAGTCTGATGATGACAAGTCGGGAAAGGGAAAGAAGAGTGGAAACACCAAGGGTCCGCAGCAAAACCCGGCGAGTCTGGGTGGCAACGGCAAGCGCAAGGCTGATGGAAACTCAGATTTTGTAGGTAATACTAATACGCAGAACAATGGTCAGCGTCGTAAGGGGAGGCTGCCTCCTCAGACAGGTGGGTCAAATCCCACTCTTGAGCAGTTGCTGAATGAGCCTTGCCCAAAGCATGGTATACAGGAGAGGCCATCCACTCACCTTGGGAAGGATTGTACAATCATGAGGGCTTTCAAAAAATCTAATTCATTCCAAGACCACCATGGGCCGGGCGGCGGCTCAGGTTCTGGTGGTGGCGGTTCTCATGGCCCGGGTTACGAAGGTGGTGGTTCTAATTCCGGCTTCCAAGGTCACCAACACCATCAAGGTAATCAGGGCGGTTACAATCAATAGTCCGGTCAAGGGGGTCAGCAGCAGCAGCAGTCTGGATATCAAAGTGATCCAAAGAAGTTGAATGACGGGCAGTACCACGTCTTCACCACAAGTCTATGAAAGCGGGACCAGAAGCTCCATAAGAGGGATGTGAACGCCGTAGAGCCGGCGGTTCCGCATTACTTGTGATCATCTAAGCAACCCATTATGTGGAGCCAAGAGCATCACCCACCCCGGGTTGATAATCCGGGTCACTTGGCTTTGGTTGTGGCGCCTCAAGTTGGTGGATACAAATTCACTAAGGTACTCATGGATGGAGGTAGCAACATTAATATCCTTTATGATGATACTTTCCATCGCACGGGGTTAACTGATAAAAATCTTAAGCCATCCAATACTGTTTTCCATGGAGTGGTGCCTGGTAAGTCGGTGTACTCTGTTGTCAAGATTGAACTGGAAGTGGCCTTTGGAGATGAGCATGATTCCAGGGCTGAGAAGTTAACCTTTGAAGTGGTCAAGATCAGGAGCCCGTACCACGCTCTGTTTGGACGGCTGGCTTATGCCAAGTTCATGGCACGGCCGTGTTATGTTTATTTACAGCTCAAGATGTCGGGTTACAAGGGGACCATCATAGTGCATGGAAGTCGGAAGATAGCTCTGGAGTGTGAAGAAGGTGATGCTGCTTATGACGAGTCTGTCTGTGCAACAGAAGAGTTGAAAATTTACAAAGATAATATTGATCCGGCTGACATGACATGGTTGAAAAAGCCTACTACAGAGCATGATCAGGTGCTGAAGTTTAAGTCGGGCGATGACACTAAGCTAGTTGACTTCGTTCCTGGCGATTCATCCAAGCAGTTCAGTATCAGTGCTAACCTGGATCCTAAATAGGAAAGTGCGCTCATCGAGTTCATCCGTGAGAACTGGGACATCTTTGCATGGAAACCTTCTAACATGCCGGGTGTACCGAGGGAACTCACTAAGCACACTCTTAATATTGATCCAAAATTTAAGCCGGTCAAGCAATTCCTTCGTCGCTTCAATGAGGAGAGGCGTAAAGCCATTGGTGAAGAAGTGGTCCGGCTCTTGGCGGTCGGGTTCATTGTTGAAGTCTTTCATCCTTGGTGGTTGGCTAATCCGGTGCTAGTGCTTAACAAGAATAGCACTTGGCGTATGTGTGTGGATTACACGAACTTAAATAAGGCTTGTCCGGCTGATCCTTTTGCTCTCCCCCGTATTGATCAAATCATTGATGCCACGGTGGGTTGTGAGCATTTGAGCTTTTTGGATGCTTACTCTGGCTATCATTAGATCAAGATGGCAGTTAAGGACCAGGAGAAAACAGCTTTTATCACTCACTTTGGAGCCTTCTGCTATGTATCAATGCCTTTTGGGCTCAAGAGTGCCCAGGCGACTTACCAGCACTGTGTGCAAAATTGTCTTCATGATCAGATTGGATGCAATGCTTATGTGGATGATATAGTGGTGAAATCCAGAGAGAAGGAAACTTTGATAGATGATTTTAAGGAGACCTTCAATAATCCCCGGGTCTACAAGATGATGCTTAACCTGGCCAAGTGCATTTTTGGTGTGCCAGCAGGCAAGCTTTTAGGTTTTCTGGTTTCTAACAGAGGCATTGAGGCTAACCCGGAGAACTTCAAAGCCATTACCTCCTTGGCAAAGCCGGAGTGTATCATTGATGTTCAACGTCTGGCGGGTTTTATCGCTGCTTTAAGCCGGTTGGGTGAGAAGGCCATACCACTGTACCAGATGATGAAGAAAATAGATAACTTCATCTGGAGTGATGCTTCTAATGACACGTTTGAATCTTTGAAGAAACAACTAGCTGAGCCGCCAGTCCTTACTGCTCCCATTGATAAAGAGCCATTGTTATTATATGTGGCTGCTAACGCCCGGGCTGTCAATGTAGCTATTGTGGTGGAACTGAAGGAAGCAGGCAAGGAATATCCGGTTCAACGGCCGGTTTACTATATCAGTGAAGTGCTTATTGAGTCCAAACAGAGATATCCACACTGGCAGAAGCTCGTTTATGGGGTGTTCATGGCCAGCCGGAAGCTTAAGCAATAATTTCTGGGTCATCCCATCACTATGGTTAGTTCTACTCCCTTAGGGGATATTATTCAAAACACAGAAGCTACAGGGCGGGTCGCCAAGTGTGCCATTGAGCTTGGACCTCATGGTTTGAAGTATATGGCTCACACGACCATCAAGTCTCAAGCACTTGTGGATTTTATCAATGATTGGACAGAGCTACAGCTGCCTGAAGAGAAGCCAGATAACACATATTAGACTATTCACTTTGATGGGTCTAGGCAATTAGAGGGCTCGGGGGCTGGAGTTGTCTTAGCTTCCCCTAGAGGTGACAAGTTTTGTTATGTCTTAAGGTTGATGTTTTTCTGTACCAACAATGCAACTGAGTATGAAGCCTTGCTCCATGGTCTTTGGATGGCTAAGGAGATGAACTTAAGCCGGGTGAGATGTTTGGGCGACTCAGACTTGGTAGCTCAGCAAGTTTCAGGCACATGGGATTCTAAGGACCAACTTATGGCGGCTTATCGCCATGAAGTTGATGCTATTGCTGGGCACTTCAAGGGCTATCAAGTGGAACACATTGATTACAGGAAAAATGAGCCAGCTGATGCCTTAAGTTGGTTGGGGTCTCAGTGTAAGCCGGTGCCACCTAACACTTTCTTGGATATTCTGCATAACCCTTTTGTCAAATTGCCTACAGAGGAAGATCTGACTATTCCTGACCCGGAAGCACAATTGGTGGCGGCTCTTCACGCTATCCCAGATTGGACAGTCCCATATTTGAATTATATGACCCAGGGCGAGTTACCTGAGGATGAAACTTTGGCTAGGAAGATAACCCAATAGTCTAAGTCCATGACGATTTCCAATGGCGAGTTACACCACCGCAGTGTCACTGGGGCGTTTCAGCGTTGTGTTTCTCCTGAGGAAGGCCGTGAGATTCATGAAGGAGATTGTGGTCATCATGCCGGCTCAAAGTCTCTTGTGGCTAAAGCTTTTCGTCATGGGTTTTATTGGCTGACGACTCATGCTGATGCCGAGGATTTGGTTAGTAAATGTGATGGTTGTCAGAAATTTTCACGGCTAGCTCATGTGCCAGCTCAAGAATTGAGGATGATTCCAATTACTTGGCCATTTGCAGTCTAGGGGCTTGATATGGTTGGGCTGTTTGAAAGGTCCAAGGATAAAAGACCCACCTTTTTGGTGGCGGTTGACAAATTCACAAAGTGGGTCGTAGCAGAGCCGGTCAGTAAGTGTGACGCGGCAACGGCGGTTTAGTTCATCAAAAAGGTGTATTTCGCTTTGGTTTTCCCCACAGCATCATAATTGATATTGGCACTAATCTCTCCAAGGGTGCTACGAAAGAATTTTGTCAACGTGAGCATATTCGACTTGATGTATCATCAGTGGCTCATCCTCAATCCAATGGTCAAGCTGAAAGAGCCAATCAAGAAACTCTGAGAGGCATCAAGCCCTAGCTTATGGTTCCTTTGCAGAGGACGCCGGGTTGTTGGGTGGAGGAGTTACCTTTCATGCTATGGAGTATCAATACTACTCCCAACAGATCTATGGGTTACACGTTTTTTTTCATGGTTTATGGAGCAGAGGCGGTTCTCCCTAGTGACATCCGTCAAGCCTCGCCCCGCATGGCGGCTTATGTTGAAGCTGATAATGAACGAGCACGTCGGGATGCACTTGACCTGTTAGATGAGAAGCGTGACCTTGCAGCAGCTCACTCGGCGATTTACCAAAAAGATCTGCACCGTTACCACAGCCGCTGGGTTAAGTCCAGAACCTTTCAAGAAGGTGATTTGGTGTTGCGGCTCATCCAGGATCAAACTGATGTGCACAAGTTATCCCCACCACGGGAAGGACCCTTTGTGGTCAGCAAGAACTTGAACAATGGGTCATACCACCTTATCAATATTCGAGAGCACAAGGACTCACGTAAGTCGGAGGAGGAGACCTGCCGACCGTGGAATATTGCTCATCTTCGGCCTTACTACACTTGAGCCATAGGCTCTTATGATGTACATATTTTGACTATGTATATATTATGATGATTATAATAAAGCTGGCATCCCTGATAAAGCATGGCGTCTGTCATTTCATCTTCAAGAATAATGAATCTTTTTTCATCTTAACGTCATGGTCATTTGGGGGTTTCATGATCGTATTCGAATCATAGCTGTCGGTGTCAAAACCGGCGGATCTCGGGGAGGGGGTCCTGAACTGTGCGTCTGGGTGGATGGTAATAGGAGACAAGGGACATGATGTTTTTACCCAGGTTCGGGCCATCTCGATGGAGGTAAAACCCTACTCCTGCTTGCTTAATATTGATGATATGGGTAGTACAAGAGTAGATCTACCACGAGATCAGAGAGGCTAAACCCTAGAAGCTAGCCTATGGTATGATTGTTGTTCGTCCTACGGACTAAAACCCTCCGGTTTATATAGACACCAGAGAGGGATAGGGTTACACAGAGTCGGTTATAATGGGAGGAGATCTACATATCTGTATCGCCAAGCTTGCCTTCCACGCCAAGGAATGTCCCATCCGAACACGGGACGAAATCTTCAATCTTGTATCTTCATAGTCCAGGAGTCCGGCCAAAGTGTATAGTCCGGCTATCCGGACACCCCCTAATCCGGGACTCCCTCAGTAGCCCCCAAACCAGGCTTCAATGATGATGAGTCCGGCGCGCAGATTTTCTTCGGCATTGCAAGGCGGGTTCTTCTCCAAATCCCATATACATGTCAAATAGTGTCCGGCTTCTGGTGAATGTTGCGCTCCTTGGCTTCTGTGCCCAATAATGGCCATCTTCCATGTGTCAAAAGAATGCGAAAAGACAGGGTGTTTTTTAATTTACCCCCCTAGCTGCGCAAATGGGCCGCCTATAAAAGAGGCGGGGATTTAGATCCGAATCACACCATCTTCCCTCCACGAGCATTCATTGGAGTGCATTCGACAGAGATCCATTCCATCATGGCCGGTCAACGCAGCTCCTCCTCTCGCCCCTCCAGCCCCTGGCCTGGATATTGGGAGAGGTGTTTCGTCCCGCACAGCGAGCTAGTAGCGCTCCAAACAAAGGGGCTCCTCCCCCCAGCATACATGGTCCCAGTTCGAGCCGGGCTTGCCACCTCTAATGGCCGAGAGCAAGCGGAGAGCGTCCCCAATCCCTCCAAAGGAGAGCGGGTATGCCTTGTTCCTTATTTAATAAGAGGGCTCGGATTTCCAATTCATCCGTTTCTCTGGGGTCTCCTGGAGTTCTATGGCCTCCAGTTACACAACCTTACGAGTTCCTCCATATTGCATATTGCGGGCTTCGTAGCCTTTTGCGAGCTGTTTTTTGGCATCAAGGCCCATTTCGCGCTATGGAAGAAGTTGTTCTGCCTCGTGCCCCGTTCTTAGGAGGGGTCGATATATCAAGTGGGCGGAGCCGAACTATGGCGCATCGCCGGGACCGGATATCTATCCGGAACCCCAAAGAATGTGTCTGAGGACTCGTTCAGAATGGTTTTACATAGAAGACGTCCTCCTGCCGGACCCTGTATGGACCGGCATCCCTGAGTTCGATAATGCTCCCTTGAAGAAGCGCCTGAGCTGGCGTCCACGGAGCCCTCAGAAGGAAAATGACAGGGACTTCCTTTACCTGATGAGCTGGATAAGGTTGTTAGCTCAATCCGGACTGACCATGATCGAGGTCATGGCCACATGCATTACGCAGGGGGTGCAGCCGCTTCAGTACAGAGGCCACCCCATGTGGAATTTCAACAGGGAGGACGACGCCACCCGGTGTGGTCACAAGGGGCCGGATACGGCTGCCACTCTAACGAAGATCTAGTCCGCTTTGTACAAGGGAGAAGAGGAGGAATTCCTCCGTGTCAACCCACGGGGCGGATTTTCTATGTACAATCCTCCAAGCTGGGTAAGAGAACACTTTCACTTGCCTATCCGTTTTCATATTCCCATAGTTAAGTACTTAGTCTAGCAATTTTAACGCAGGAGCTACGCCAGACTGTAAGGAGATAAACAGCCCTCCTCCACAACCCGAGGACCCGGAATGGTCCCTCGACCCGGACTCCCAAGAGGACCCGGACTTATGTGTGGAGCTGATTGATGGGGTGTTTCATCAATTGAGCAAGGACAACACCTTGGTGGCCATTACGGCCGATTATCCCAGACTACTTCCAGCCTCAAAGGTAACCGAGACCGAAGTCCCAGTACTTTCAAGAGGATCCTTCCATGCTTATTTTTTATCACCGTATACCAATGGTGTTTTTTGCAGGGGAAGTCCTTGAGGCGGAGGGCCGAGCCCATGGTGGATATCCAACAAGGGCCATCAAGGCCTTGCAGGCTAAAAAGAAGTGCGGACTGGATCGAGACGCCGGCGTAACGGTACGGCGTGCAATTTTAATGCCCAGGGTTTATGCCCTCAAGGCATACTAACGCTCATGCTCTCTTCAGGAAGAAGAGCGCCTGCCGGACTATATCCGCCGGCCAGGCTTCAAGTCCGGGTCCCGAAGCGGAGGCGAACACGGGGCGCGCACCGGACGCTCCTCCGACAAAGGATGCGGACGGGCTGTCTGCCACCAATTCCTAGGTGGAGAGTGCCATGAACCATAGGCGTTGCCGGACTGTTCTTCGTGACGCTTGTTTTTCCCAAGAGGCGTTGGACGCCTTTAATACGGGAGATGCGTACCTCTGTGCCGCTCAAAATGGTCTAGCCAGAGCCACAGAGCAGTATGTAAAAGACATACGGGTGAGAAAATTTGATGTTTATATATGTCAGTAGCCCCCGAGACTTGAAACAGTTAGAATAACTGATTTAAGGATCATTTGTTATGCAGGATCTTACAGAAAAGAATACCCAACTATCCCAGGAGCTGGAAGAGTGCAAAGCCCAACTTGAGGCCGCACTAGTCGCAACAGGGAAGGCCTAGGAGGCCCCCTCTGGTAATATATTCTTCGATAGATAAGTATGTTGTGAAGTGCGGCATGTGTGCAATTCTGACATTAACAGTGCAGATGGCGCCGGAGTTGATCCGGACAAGCAGCAACTCTTGCGCTAGTTAAAGGCCGGTGAGAGCGTGCTTACGAGGGTGAGGCAAGAGAAGAACAAGCTTCAAGATGCCAACACCCAGCTAGGCAAGGAACTAAAGGATGTTCGTGCTCAGCTGTCGGACTCCGTAAAGGAGAATCAGCGGCTTCGACGCGGCATTTTTGGTAAGTTCTTGAACAAACTTTTGAAAAAGAGTTCAGCGAGGAAGTCGATTGACAGAGTTATGTATGTAGGTATGCTAACAGGTCGGCCTGCATAGGAAATGCCCGGTTCTATGGGTGACCTTCTTCCCGAGCTATCACAACTGCACGAACGAGTTCGGCAGGTGATGCAAGGCGTCGCCCAGGCTCTGTGGCCATCTGCCTCCATGCCCGAAGGCCTTGGAGAGCTTGTAGAGAAGCTGAAGGGAGCACGGTGGCGCGTCCAATTATGGAAGATATCGGCCTGCTGTCAAGGCGCCAGGGAGGCCTGGGCCATGGTGAAGACGCGGTACACAAAGGCTGACCCAAACCACATGGCCGAGGTCGGACCTATGGGGCCCGATGGGAAGGAGATCCCTGTCAGTTTAGTGTACGGCCAGGTAGAGCTGGCCGCCAAGTATTCCCAATAGGACTGTAAATTAGACAGCCCGTTGGATGGTATCGAAGAAGAATATACCTAGTCAAATTGACTATGTAGTTTAAAATGACATGTAAAATGCCTTCTAGCCGGATTGTAGATCGGTTGTCATGGCGGACCTTTTCGCTTCAACCTCGGGACTCGATAGTCTGGAGTGTGTCCGAATACCCTCTCGGTTATGTAAGAACCGGGGCATGCGTGGAGACCAGGCGTAGGGGTCATTAGTGCTTTATCAGACAAGTGCCCAACTAGTTATGTTATATTACATGGTTAGTAAGAAACATCTTCCAGGGAGAATAGTTCCGTTAGGGGTTCCTTTCCCTGGGAGGCATGCCCTAAGGTGCATGTTCGGACTTCGAAAAAAGCAGAAAAGCATCTGGGGGCAGATAAATAAACGAGTAAGAAATCATCTTTTAGTTCACCAACCGAATATTCCCTTAAGAACGCTAGCTTTCGGCTTCACCTAGTCTGAGGTACACATCCGGCTGACCCGGCAGTAACAATCGCATAGGTGCTCCCTTTACCGCCTAGCCAAACAATCGGGAATGTAGGGGTAAGCACAGGAGCCAGGCAACCCAGCTTGGCCAAAACTTAAGTCATATCGATGCATATAATGGTGAATAAAAGGTACATGCGGAAGTCTGACACATGTGTTGGGCACGAGGCCCGTATAAACAAGCTTCTGTTAAAGATGCCCCCAGGTATAATGAGCGCGAATAGCGCGTCAATTGTGTGCGAACGAGGCGCAAACGAGCCCTTAAAAGGCTGTAAGAGAAAAGGAGGGAGAAGGAAAGAAATATAAGATAGCTAATGTGTAAAAAATGGATAGAGGAAGGAGACAAACACAGAGTCTGGCGCTAGGCGTAGAATCTTCGTAGACGGGCTGCGTTCCATGGGTTCGGCTCGAGTCGGTTATCCGATGCATTTCGCAGATGGTACGCTCCACCAGTCAGGACTTGGTCGATTATGAAGGGACCTTCCCATTTGGGCTTGAGTTTGTCCTTCTTCTTGTCCGGCAGGCGTAGAACTAATTCGCCAACATTGTAGGTTTTGGCCCGTACTTCTCTGCTTTGATATCTTCGAGCCTGCTGTTGATAGAATGCGGAACGGGATTTTGCCACGTCGCGCTCCTCCTCCAAGGCGTCCAAACTGTCCTGCCGATCAAGTTCGGCTTCTCTTTCTTCGTACATGCGCACACGAGGTGAGTCATGAATTATGTCACAGGGTAGAACTGCCTCTGCGCCGTATACCATAAAAATGGTGTGAATCCGGTAGTGCGATTCGGCGTGATCCGCAGCCCCCAGAGTACGGAGTCGAGCTCCTCTACCCAGTGCGTGTTAGATTCCTTGAGGGACCGCACTAGTCTGGGTTTGATGCCACTCATGATTAGACCATTTGCCCGGTCGACTTGACCGTTAGTTTGTGGGTGATAGACTGAAGCGTAGTCGAGCTTGATGCCCATGTTTTTGCACCAGAGTTTTACCTCATCGGCCGTAAACTTCGTGCCGTTATCAGTGATGATGCTGTGGGGGACGTCGTAACGGTGTACGACCCCTGATATGAAGTCTATCACTGGTCCGGATTCGGCCATCTTAACAGGCTTGGCCTCTATCCATTTGGTGAATTTGTCAACCATGACCAATAAGTATTTTTGCTTGTGGGTTCCCCATTTAAGGGGTCCAACCATGTCAAGCCCCCAGACCGCGAAGGGCCAGGTGATGGTATAGTTTGGAGGGCGGTGGGTGGCATATGGCTTTGGTTAGCGAATAATTGGCAACCGACGCATCGTTGGACTAAGTCCTGAGTATCTGCCCGGGCCGTCGGCCAATAAAATCCAGTACGGAAGGCCTTTCTTACAAGGGCCCGGGCTGCTGCGTGGTGCCCGCCGAGTCCGTTGTGAATTTCAGCCAAAAGGTTCCGCCCTTCCCCTTCGGAGATACACCTTTGAAGGACTCCGGTGGTGCTTTTCTTATGAAGCTCTCCTTCGTGGACTTTATAGGCTTTAGATCGCCGCACTATGCAGCGTGCCTCGTTTTGGTCCTCGGGGAGTTCTTGCCTAGTTAAGTAGGCTAAGAATGGTTCTGTCCACGGGGCAATGACTGCCATTATTACGTGGGCTGAGGGTGTTACGTTGTTGGCAGAGCCTCCCGTTGTGTCAAAATGTTCAATGTCACGTGGTGCGGCTGGATCCGGGTTGTTATTTCCGGATTCCCCTTCCCATTGTACGGATGGCTTGAATAGCCGCTCCAAGAAAATGTGTGTGGGGGGGGGGGGGGATTGCATCGCACTTTGCGCCGATGCGTGCCAAGACGTCCGCTGCCTGATTGTTTTCCCGGGCTATATGGTGAAATTCGAGCCCTTCGAACCGAGCTGGCATTTTTAGGATGGCGTTGCGATAAGCTACCATTTTCGGATCCTTGGCATCAAAATATCCATTTATTTGGGATATCGCGAGGTTCGAATCCCCGCGCACCTCTAGGCGTTGAATGCCCATGGAGACTGCCATCCGGAGACCATGTAGAAGGGCCTCGTATTCAGCTGTATTGTTAGAGTCCGTATACATTATCTGGAGTACATATTGAACTGTATCTCCTGTTGGGGACATTAGAATGATGCCAGCACCCAGACCCGCTAACATTTTGGAGCCGTCGAAGTGCATGATCCAGTTGGAATATCTGCCGTACTCTTTAGGGAGTTCGGCTTCAGTCCATTCGGCGACAAAGTCGGCCAAAACTTGCGACTTGATAGCTCGCTGTGGCTTATAGGTTATGTCGAACGGGAGGAGCTCAATGGCCCATTTGGCAATCCGTCCTGTCGCGTCGCGGTTGTTTATAATATCATTAAGAGGTACTTCAGAGGCTACTGTTGTTGAACACTCTTGAAAGTAGTGTCGTAGCTTTGGGATGCCATGAATACCGCGTACGCTATCTTTTGATAATGCGAGTACCGTGACTTGCATGGAGTGAGGATAGTGGACACGTAGTAAACAGTTTTTTGAAGGGGGAATTTGTGTCCGTCCATCTCTCGTTCGACGACGAGCACTGCGCTTACAACTTGATGAGTTGCTGCAATGTATAATAGCATTGGTTCGCCGATGTTAGGCACAGCCAGGACCGGGTTTTTTGCCAATATGGCTTTTATTTCTTCGAGTCCGGTCGTGGCGGCATCCGTCCACTCGAAGTGTTCGGTGCGCCAGAGGAGGCGATAAAGGGGTAATGCCTTTTCTCCAAAGCGGGAGATGAAGCGGCTTAGAGCCGCCGCGCATCCAGTCAATTTTTGTATTTGCTTGAGGTCCTTTGGAATATTCCAATTGTGACAGAGCTTGGATCTTGGCTGGGTTTGCTTCAATTCCTCAATCGGATACGATGAAGCCCAAGAGCTTTCTGGCTGGTACGCCGAAAACGCATTTTCCGGGTTGAGCTTGATGTCATATGTTTGGAGGTTATCGAATGTAAGCCTCAAGTCGTCTACTAGAGTTTCGACATGCTTGGTTTTGACGACCACGTCATCTACATATGCTTCAACTGTTTTGCCGATCTGGCTGGCCAGACATGTCTGAATCATGCATTCATATGTTGCGCCGGCGTTTTGAGCCCGAAGGGCATTGTGTTGAAGCAGAATGGGCCATATGGGGTGATGAATGCCGTTGCGGCTTGGTCTGGTTCTGCCATCTTAATTTGATGGTAGCCAGAGTATGCATCGAGGAAACACAATGAATCGTGTCCTGCGGTAGCGTCGATGATTTGATCGATGCGGGGGAGGGGGAAGGGATCCTTTGGGCAAGCCTTGTTGACGTCCTTGAAATCGACGCATAGGCGCCAGGATTTGTCCTTCTTTGGTACCATCACCAGGTTTGCTAGCCTGTCCGGATGTTTTATATCTCTGATGAATCCGGCTTCCAGTAGTTTGGCTAGTTCCTCTCCCATGGCTTGTCTCTTAGGTTCAGAGAAACGCCGAAGAGCCTGCTTAACAGGCTTAAATCCTTTTAGGATGTTTAGGCTGTGCTCGGCCAGCCTGCGTGGGATTCCTGGCATGTCTGAAGGGTGCTAGGCAAAAATGTCCCAATTTTCACGTAGGAATTCTCGTAGTGCGGCGTCTACATCAGGGTTTAATTGCGCCCCGATGGAGGCCGTTTTTGTAGGGTCCATTGGATGGACTTGGAATTTGACTATTTCGTCTGCCGGTTTAAAGGAGGTGTACTTGGATCTTTTGTCGAGTATCACATCGTCCATGTTCACCGTGGAGCGCAGCACAGTCAGTTCCTCAGCCACTAAGGCTTCAGATAGTGCCTCAAGGGCCAGTGCGGCTGTCTTGTTTTCGGCACGGAGTGCTATGTCCGGGTCACTAGCGAGAGTGATTATTCCGTTGGGTCTGGGCATTTTGAGCTTCATGTACCCGTAATGGGGTATAGCTTGAAAAATTGTGAATGCCTCTCGCCCTAACAGAGCGTGGCATCCGCTGCTAAACGGGGCCACTTGAAATGTGACCTCCTCGGACCTGTAATTATCCGGCGTGCTGAACACCACATCCAGTGTGATTTTTCCTGTACAGCACGCTTCCCGACTGGGGATTATTCCTCTAAAGGTTGTGTTGCTTCGCTCAATGCAGCTCCAGTCTATTTTCATTTTTCCAAGGGTTTCCTCATAAATGAGGTTCAATCCGCTGCCACCATCCATGAGTACCTTGGTAAGTCGAAAGCCGTCCACTATCGGACTGAGAACCAATGCGGCTGGTGCTCGAGCTGTTTGGAATTTAGGTTCATCGCTGGCATTAATGGTAATAGCCGTGTCACTCCATGGGTTTATTGTTGCTACCTGGTAGACTTCGGTAAGGCTGCGGAGTGTTCGTTTCCGCATATTGTTTGATGCGAAAGTCTCGAAGACTGTTGATACCATACTAGTATTCTTGGGCTGGTGCTCTGCGGATTCTGGAGTTAAAAGCTTCTCGCCGCTTCTAGTCACCTGCCGGATTATCCAACATGCCCTAAGGCTATGAGTTGGTGTGGCACCCTCTGTACTATGAATTTTACAGGGTCCATTGAGCCATCCCTCCAGTACGGTTCCATACCCTATAGAGGGTTTTTGCTTTTTGGTGTTTAGCCCAGATGCCGGGCGATAATGCGCCCTTTTATTTCGGACTGGGGTTGTATTCAGGGCCGGATCATCCCAGAATTTTATTTAGGTTTTCCGGACGCTTTCCATCGCACAGTATTTTCGTACCATGGATGCCAAGTCAGGGAAGCGTGTAATTTCACAGCGACTTATGGCGTTGAGGATTCCGATGTCCGTGCAGTTATTGCAAAAGAATGAAATTGCATCCTCCTCGCGGCAGTCCTCTATCCTGTTCATAACCAGGAGGAATCTGGCCCAGTAATGATGTACTGTTTCCGTGGGATCTTCTCGAATTTGGGATAGATCCCTTACGTTAGGGTGGGCGGGTGGAGTTAAATTCGGAACCTCGCCCGATCTGAGGCTCAGGGGCCCAAGAGTTTCCGAACTCGGAAGCTTGGGTTTTTGGATGTTGTCCAATGAATGTGGCCTGCTGCCTGACTTTAGGTTCAGGGCTTGAGTGACGTCCTCCCCTCCGCGGGTATCCGGCTTGGAGGGATCGGGAATCCGGACATATTTGGTCCTTAAGATGGGTGAAGATTCGCCGCATTGTTCCTCCACCACTGCGACGTGGTGGGTGACCTGGGGAGAGTCAATTTCTCTCGGATCGGGTTCAAGCCCAATCCGATCGTAGTCTGTAGCGACTCCCAGGGCGGCGATGCGATCCAAGAGCTCGTTTAAGGAAGAGAGCTCTATTGGATCCAACTGCTCGACGAGTTCCGAGTTTACATGGAGATTGCTTTCAATGACCCGAGAAGTCATCGTCGGCGCGGCGGCCGAACAGGCAGTCATAAGAAAACCGCCTACCCAGAGAGTTTGGCCGATAGCCAAAGCTCCTTTAGCGACAGCGCCGTCTTTAAATACAGGATGCGGCATCCTTCCTGATGGCGACGGCATAGCAGAACTCTTAATGAAAGCAGCAATGTCGGTGTCAAAACCGGCGGATCTCGGGTAGGGGGTCCCGAACTGTGCGTCTGGGCGGATGGTAACAGGAGACAAGGGACACGATGTTTTTACCCAGGTTCGGGCCCTCTCGATGGAGGTAAAAACCTACTCCTGCTTGATTAATATTGATGATATGGGTAGTACAAGAGTAGATCTACCACGAGATCAGAGAGGCTAAACCCTAGAAGCTAGCCTATGGTATGATTGTTGTTCGTCCTACGGACTAAAACCCTCCGGTTTATATAGACACCAGAGAGGGCTAGGGTTACACAGAGTCGGTTACAATGGGAGGAGATCTACATATCCGTATCGCCAAGTTTGCCTTCCACGCTAAGGAATGTCCCATCCGGACACGGGATGAAGTCTTCAATCTTGTATCTTCATATAGTCCAAGAGTCCGGCCAAAGTGTATAGTCCGGCTATCCGGACACCCCCTAATTCGGGACTCCCTCAATAGCCATTAACCCTTTTGGTCCGGCTTCCTAACCGTATTCAAATCATAGCCATCAATCATTTTGGTCACTTGGTGTCGGGGAAGCTGATCCACGAACACTTATGGGACCGGCGGACCGAGCCCCTTTCGGTTCGGTGGGGGGCGGAGATCGCATGAAGAGCGAATCGAGGCGAAGCACACGAGCAGTTTACCCAGCTTTGGAGCTCTCCGAAGAGATAACACTCCTACTGCTGCATGTTTTAGTGTATTATGTTCTTGCTCGGGAGCGCTGAGTGCTACCGTACACTCTAGCAGCTAACGAGACCGAGCGTGAGTGTTTTTCTGCCTTCGAACTGAGCCGAACCTCCGCTACGTTGTACGTGGGACTCCTTTTATATGCTCAAGGGGTCACCGACGGGTGGCAACGTAGATGAGGGTAAAAATGGAAAAGGAGTTGCGGTTGGTACAACTACCTGTACAGTGTATCCTACCTAACCCTGACGGCAGGGGACAAAGGCATTAAATGCCCGTCTGTGTCGCCCAAACAGTGCAGAAAGGGACCGCCAGGGACGCCACCGCTCGCCACGATGGCAATCTTGTTAGCGCCGCTTGCCACCATGCACCGCTGGCTGCGCAGCCTCTTGTCACGCGCGCCTGGGAAGGCCCCGGGGCGACACGTTGGTGGATGTGCTAGAGCGCGGGTACAGGATGGTTACTTGCTGCGGTCGTTGTCTTGTCGCGCCCGAGAGCTTGTCGCTCACCGGGCCTTGCCGGGACGCGTGGCACGTCGCGGCAAGTTCCTTGAGGTGCCTTGGTTGGCCTTCCCGGCAAGCTCCTCTTGCCGGGGCCTTGCCTCCTTGGCTTGAATACTTTGTTCTTGAATGGCTCCAAAGGAGCCACAGAGGATCTTGGCGGTCGCCCAGCAAGCCTTGCCGCGGGGTGCTGCAACTGCCCGTGCACAAGTTCGGGATACTAGGGTACCCCTACTCTAGTACACCGACAGGAGCCCCCGGGCCTGGGCCACACACGGTGCCGAGCGCCTGTTGGGCTAGGCCCAAAATAGGGCACGGGCACGCGCGGCCTGGGTTACGCCGTAACTTACTCCGTACCTACCGTGCCCTCCCCCAACGGCATGCGTCGAATGCGGCGTCGTGGGAGAGATCGTGGGTGGTTTCTTTATTCAGATAGGCGGAATGTCCGCCCCCCTCTTTATAAGTAGGGGAAACAGGGGCGGTTCGCCCATCTCGCCGGTTGTTACTCCATTCTCAGAAATCTCCGCTGCTCCCCCCTTCTTCCCAAAGTCGAAAGAGAGCAGCGCTCCGCCCCCCATCGCCACCAGCGCCACCGACGCTGCCGATCTCCCCCGCCACCTCCGCCACGGCTTCGAAAGCCGACAAGGGGAAGGGCGTGAAGTCAGCCGAGGCGCAGCGGCTCGCGGCGCTGCGAAAGGAGCGGGAAATCTTCCCCCCTCAGCTTGACGCGAAGGAGCTGAGGGAGTACTACTACCTCTTCTGGTCGACGGAGACGCGAGCGCATCCGCGCACGAGGGTACTCTCAGCTGCCGCTTCGAGACTGGCTCCGAACGGGTACCCATTCTTCGCGCTAGTCTTCTACTGCGGGCTCTGCCCGCCCTTCTCCGAATTTTTCTGTGACATCATGAACACCTACGGGTTCCGCCTCCTTGACTTCACCCCCAACGCCATTCTGACCATGGCAGTTTTCGCACATCTCTGTGAAAACTTTGTCAGAGTCCATCCCAATGTAGCCCTTTTCCGCCACTTCTTTATGCCCCGAGTTGAGAGAGGAGAGCCCCTTGCTGGTGGAATCGCCTGGATCTCGAGGGTCGGCAAGAAGGAAGCTTATCTGGAGGGAGAGCTTCGCAGCAAGTGGGAGGAATGGAGAGCAGATTGGTGCTGGATTGTCGAGGAGAACCCGCAGCCATTTACCGCCCGGCGCCAAACCCCAATAGTACGCGGCAACGATTGGAGCAACGTGGCCCTGGAAGATGATAGGCTGAAGATTGCCGTTACCCGGATCTTACGCCTTAGGCTTGCCGGGCTCACTGTAGGCGCCGTTGGCGCAGATTTCCTTCGCCGCCGCATCGCCCCCTTCCAGGAGAGGAGGAGACCCGCCTGGGAGTTCCAGAACTCGGCGGATATCATGAGGCTGCGCCCAGGCCTCAACTACAACTTCACTGTCTTGGAACTGGATGCGATGCTCCTGGAGCTATTCAAGGGCGATCCTCAACATCCATTCATGCTGCCGAGGAGTGTCGTTCCACTGTGCAACAATTCCTTGCTCGACCGCATCCGTGCAATGATGCCGTTGTGTGATTCGCATGGAATCGTCCCAACTTGGCAAGAGCCTGCAGACGACGTCGTGTAGGAGTTCTTCGACAGCTTGGTAGAAGTGCCGGTCCGCCCCGATGAACAGAAGAGCCTCACTCGCGACACCACCGATGCGGAGATGCAGCGCATCGCCACTAGGCTGGAAGAGGCGGCGGCAGCAGCTGCCGCGGGTGAATTTGGATTCACCGTGGAGGAAGCAGAGGCAGCAGAGGCGGCAAGCCTTGCCGAGCGAGAGGAGCTTGTCGGTGAGGAAGAACTTGTCGGGCCTGAATCTGAGCCGAGCGAACCCGCCGAGGGCACGAGCGACCCGTTGCAGATCGGCTCCTCCTCCTCCCCACCTTCAGCCAGCTTGCCGCAAGCTGAGCCCCCAGCTCCAGCAAGAAGGCGTCTCCGTAAGGCCGGGGACATAATGGGGCGGCAGCCGGGTCAACAGCCGCCGCACCGCGCGACGCGCTCGACCGTGGCAAGCACTGTTGCCGCGGGAGCACCTCACGCCGCTGCGGCAACCGGAGCGGGGTCTTCCCGGTCCACCGCTACCACCCCCGCCAAGCGGACAAGGGAACCTACTCCTCCGCCTCGTCGCGCCGGAGGCGAGCCGGACTTCGATCTATCCGCGCTCAGCTCCGACGAGGAAGAAGAAGAGTAAGATACTTTTATTGTACTTGTAGTTCTTCAATTCTTGCTATTTTGTCTTGTATCTGATTTGCTTTACTCCGGATCCATTCCTTTTCAGGACTCTGGCCCAGAGGGCGGCGAAGAGAGCTAAGGTCCCGGTGATTGTCATCGAGGACGAACCCACCGCGACAGCAGAGGGCGTGTCCGAGACCACCTTGCTGGACCCGGCAACTATTCCCCAAAGCAGCCCCCAGCGCAGCCCCCCGCGTAAGTGTATAGTCTACTTCTTGCTGTCCGACTCGCATTGGTGCTCTTTCTTTGCTGATATCTGACTGTTGTTTTGTGTAGGAGCAGAGCAGCCTCACCAGGAGTGCCCGGAAGTCGCTCCTGAAATGCCATCTGCTTCGACTACACCGCCAAGGGAGGATTCCCCGGCAAGGGAGCATTCTCCGGCAAGGGAGAATTCCCCGGCAAGGGAGCGTTCTCCGGCGAGGGACAGCGCCAGCGACCCCTCGGTGGCGGAGACCGCGGCCGTAGATCCTAGTGCATGTAATCCTCTTGCTTGAAAGCTTCCCTTGGGTTCTTCTTTTTCTGATTTTCTTTTTGAATATTTGCTTGACTTTTCTCCTCTCTTTGGTCGTTAGATCCATCTGCCGCGGATCCAATGGAAACCGAGGTCGCCGGCGAGGAGAACGCGCGCGGCAACAACAACGACGCCGCTGCCACCGAAGAAGAGGCCGGCGCTGATGATCCCGCCGGCGAAGAGGCCGCCAAGGCTGCCACCGCAGAAGCTGGTGAGGGATCCGGCGATCGCACTGACGGCCCTGAGGCCGCAGGAGCGTCAGGCGCTACATCGACCGCCAATCCCTCCGCCGCTGCTGCAGCGCCAGGCTTCGAAGAGCCCCAGCCCAGCGCCTACTTGAAGGCCGGCGATGGCATCTTCATCAAGCTCCCCTGGGCGTCAAGCTCCAGGGCGCCGGTCGAAGGGGAGATTTTGGATGGAGAAGTGCTTGCCTCCACTGGGCTGACGGTGGTCGACGCGCCAAGCAGCAGCAGCGACAAGCCTGAGGAGGAGCGGTTGCTGCGGAAGTTGTTGTCGCTCTACCGCGCCCGACAAGCCAAGCTGGCATCCCGAGAGGCGCTTGTCGCGAAGGTGGGAGTGGACATCGAGAAGCGCGCGGAGGAGCTCCGGGGTCTCAGGCAGGAAGCTCTCCGATCCTTAGCAGAGGAGCGGGAGCAACTCGCCGAGGAGCGGAAAGCCTTCCTCCTCGGGAAGGCTGAGGTTGAGGAGCAGCAACGGCTTGCTGCCGAGAAGCTGTCTGCGCAGGAAGGCGAGTTGGCGCAGCGCAAGGTCAACCTTGACAGCGACTAGGAGGAGCTTGCCGCGCGCGAGCAAGCGATTGGCGGGGCTCTCAAGGAAGCAAAGGATGCTGCCGCAGCTGCCGAGCCCGCCAAGAAGGAGTTGGAGACGAAGGTAGGGTAGCTGGAGGCCGATCTCAAGGCGAGCGGCGAGGAGCTTGCCGCGCTCAAGCACGAGCGCGAGAAGGATGCCGCCGCTCACGGCGAGCTGCAGGGTCTTCTCGCCGAGAGGAGCAAAGAGCTTAGCGCCGCCAAGGACTCCAACGCAGATCTCGAATTGAAGCTGGCTACTTTGACTCAGACGCTGGATGGCGCTAGAGAGCAGGAGGTAGCGTTGAAGGAGAAGGTCAAGGCCGACGAGGTGCTGTTGGCGAATGCTGCTGCCGCCCAGAACATTTTCAGGGAGACTGTGGAGCACTGGCCCGAGGGTCTCGTGGATGCCGCCGCAGCCATCGACAGGGAGTTGGCGCAGCTAGGGATGGAGGATTTTGGATACTCCTCCGATGAGCACCTCCAACCCAGCGCCAAGCTCAGCTTATTCTTCAAAGGTTTGGCGACGGCTCTCCAGCGGCTCCAGGAGAAGATCCCAAAGCAGCTGGCCGACGAGTCGCGCAAGATCTACGCGGGGGTTCTTTAGAAGGTGCTGGTCAAGGTGGCCTTCCGCAACCCAGGCCTCAACCTCACCAACGTCCTCAGGTCCTTGCCGCCGGACGCTGATCTGGAAGCGCTCAAAGGCCCTTGTCGCACCCATTGTGGACAAGGTGAGCGAGATCAAGAGGGTTGAGGGTGATCGCGTAGATTAGGCCGCCCGTCTTTTCTTTTTCTTTGTCGCCGCTGGTCATGTCATGAGAACATTTTGTTAGAGCTGCGACAAGTTATCTTGTAATATCACCATATTTTGGGTAGAGATTGCTATGTTATTTCCTTTACTTTATCCCTTCCTTTGTATGTTTTTGCCCTACGCTTTTAGGGAACTTGTCGGCGCAGGCACCTTGAGCCGCGAGCGCTGAGTGCGGGACGTCAGCAGCCTGCTGGCGGTGCCGCTACCGACAAGAAACCTTGTCGCAACTAGTCGCAGCTCACTTAAGTTGTTGAGCGGACTCGAAACAAAGTAAGGGCGCAACTAGCTACGAGTTGGTTCCTCCGCGCACAGGTTTTCCATACAAAGCACGGTCGTTCGAGGAAGATAACTTAAAAAATTTAAAACTGATTGCTCAAACTTTGGCAACTTAGTTTTTCTATCGTTTGCTTCCCGGTAAGGCGAAACTTCCTCGAGCGACGCTGGGTCCATACCATTATCTTCTCCTTTCCCCCCGGCAAACTTGTGGGCGAGGGAACCTTTCTTTCTTTGAGAAAAAGAGAGAAGAGAAAATAAAGATATGGAGCCTTATGGCTCGTTATTGCTTACCGGGGGCAGGTGCTGCACAAAGTGTCAGATAACGCATGCAAATCTAAGATAGAAAGCATGAAATTGACAAGATGTGTGGAGCACATGAGCTTTACTTATGCACGGGGTCTGCGCCCGGCTTTGTAAAAAGGATTACATGCAACATCGGCAAGACTTGTACAAAAGGTGGTTGCCGGAACGGGTTTCGGCAACCGCGCCCTACGGGTAAAACTTACGAAGATGCTCAATGTTCCAGGAGTTGCTCACTGGAATGCCATCTTCGGTCTCAAGGCGGACAGCGCCAGACCTAGTGACTCGTTTCACCCGGTAAGGGCCTTCCCACTTCGGCGTCAACTTGTTGGAATTCTTGGCGGACTGAACGCGCCAAAGAACAAGGTCGCCTTCCTCGAAATTCTGGCATTAACTTTGCGGCTATGGTAGCGGCGCAAAGCTTGCCGGTATCGAGCAGCTCGTACAGCAGCCTGAAGACGGTCCTCCTCAAGGAGCAGCGCGTCATCTTGTCGCAGCTGCTCTTGCTCAAGCTCATCATAAGAGAGCACTCGAGGTGACCCGTATACGAGTTCCGTGGGGAGAACTGCCTCTGCTCCATAGACTAGAGCGAAAGGTGTCTGGCCAGTGGCTCGATTTGGCGTCGTCCTGATCGAGCAAAGAACCACCGGTAGCTCCTCAATCCAGTTCTTTCCGCACTTGTGCAGCCTGTCGAAAGTTCTGGTCTTGAGCCCGCGCAGCACTTCAGCATTCGCCCTCTCTGCTTGACCGTTGCTTCTCGGATGAGCAACAGAAGCAAAGCAGACCTTGGCGCCAAGATCTTGGACGTACTGCATGAAGGTGCGGCTCGTGAATTGCGTGCCGTTGTCGGTGATGATCCTGTTAGGGATCCCAAAACGGCAAACAATCGACCTAAAGAACTTGACTGCTGACTGTGCTGTCACCTTCCTCAGTGCTTCCACTTCCGGCCACTTTGTGAACTTGTCGATTGCAACGTACAAGTACTCAAAGCCCCCGACAGCTCGCGGAAAGGGGCCGAGGATGTCGAGCCCCCAGACCGAAAATGGCCAGGATAAAGGGATTGTCTGGAGAGCTTAAGCTGGCTGGTGTATCTGCTTGGAATGGAACTGGCACGCTTCACACTTGGTTACTTGTGCAGTTGCATCCTGGAGGGCTGTCGGCCAGAAGAAACCTTGCCGGAACGCTTTGCCGGCAAGCGCTCTTGCGCCAATGTGGTGACCACATATGCCTCCATGTATCTCTGCCAACAGCTTTTGTCCGTCTTCCCAGTGAATACACTTCAATTTCACGCCGTTGAGTCTTCTTCTGTACAGTGTGTTGTCGACAAACTGGTACATACTTGACTGCCGGGCTACTCTTTCCGCTTCTTCTTGCTCTTCGGGAAGTTCTCCTGTCTGAAGGAAACGGACAATCCGATGTGCCCATGCTGGAGCTTGCGGCTCGACAACAAGGACTAAAGGCATATCTGCTACTGCGGGAACATCCGCTTCCACGGCAAGAACCTGCGACTCTGCCAGAGCTTGACGTTCCCCGGCAAGCTTGCCGGAGCAAAACTTGTCGGGAGCGTCTGCTTCAATGGAGCAAACCCTGGGGTTTATCGAAGCAGACTGCTCCTCAGCATCCTTGGTGTTGATCTTGAGGACCTTCTTGGCGGCGGCTTCAGGGAGCTCTCCCGGAAAATAGTCACCAGAAATCAACTTCCTCTTCTTGCTCTGGCCAGTGGATGGCGTTACGGACGGTTGAGTCAGCTTGAGCACAAAGATCCCTGGTTCCACAGGTAACTTAAGTGCGGCGCACTTCGACAGGCCATCAGCAATGTCATTCTGAGCTCTTGGAACATGTTCCATATGTAGGCCGTCAAAGTGCTCTTCTAGCTTTCTCACTTCATCGATGTAAGCTTCCATCAATGGACTCTGATAATTCTTGTTCACTTGGCGGACGACAAGCTGTGAGTCACCCCTGACAATGAGCTTCTTGATCCCAAGGTCTGCTGCGATCCTGAGACCGGCAAGCAAACCTTCATACTCTGCGGTATTGTTCGTTGCTTGCTCCTTGGGAAAGTGCATTTGGACTACGTACTTGAGGTGCTCTCCAGTGGGTGCGACAAGTAGCACGCCCGCACCGGTGCCTTGCAGCGAGAAGGCACCATCAAAGTACATCAGCCACTCTTTGCTTGCTTCCTTGACAGTTCACTCTGCTATGAACTCCGCTAATGCTCTGCTTTGGATAGTTGAGGTGCTCTCAAACTTGAGGCCAAAGCTTGACAGTTCCAGAGCCCACTTGACAATCCTGCCTGTTGCTTCTGGATTTTGCAGTATCTTCTTCAGCGGAAAACGAGTGACGACTGTGATCTCATGTGCTTGGAAGTAATGGCGCAGCTTTCTCGAGGCCATGAGGAGGCCGAAAAGCAATTTCTGCACACCAGAGTACCTTGGCCTAGCCCCCTGCAGAAGGGAGCTGACAAAGTAAACTGGGCGCTGCACCATTCTTTTCTGCATCTTCTCACGCGCCTACGCAGATCCATTTTTGTCGGGACCAGAGCTTGTCGGTGAAGTCCCTTGCTTGTCGCTAGATGCCTCTGCCGTGGTTGCTGGCTCATCATCCGCCTCCCTCTCCGCTACTAACGCAGCACTAACCACTTGATTGGTCGCCGCTATAAATAGCAGCAACTTCTCTTGTGGCTTAGGTGCGACAAGTGTCAGAGAGGAGGACAGGTATCTCTTTAAGTCTTGCAGTGCAGCCTCCACTTCCGGAGTCGATTTCATTGGACCTGCCTTTTTCAATATTTTGAAAAATGGCAGGGCGCGCTCAGCAGACCTAGAGATAAACCTGCTGAGAGCAGCTACGCACCCGGCAAGTCTTCGTACATCCTTGACGCGCTTTGGTGCTTCAATCTGCTCAATGGCCTTGATCTTGTCGGGATTGGCTTCAATTCCTCACTGAGACACGAAGAACCCGAGAAGCTTGCCGGAGGGGACTCCAAACACACACTTCTCGGGGTTAAGCTTGAGGCTGATCTTGCGCAGGTTTGCGAAGGTTTCGTCCAAATCTTGAATCAGAGTCGCTTTGTCCTTACTCTTGACCACTATGTCATCCATGTAGGCTTCCACATTTCTATGTATTTGTGGCTCAAAAGCGTCATGAACTACCCTTGCAAATGTTGAACCAGCATTCTTTAAACCGAAAGGCATCCGTACGAAACAGTATGTGCCACATGGGGTGATGAATGCGGTTTTCTCCTCATCCTCTTCTGCCATGAAGATCTGATGGTATCCTGAGTATGCATCAAGAAATGAAAGCAAGTCACATCCAGCCGTGGAGTCAACAATCTGGTCAATGCGTGGCAAGGGAAATGGGTCTTTGGGACAAGCTTTATTAACATCGGTAAAGTCGATACAAAGCCTCCATTTCCCGTTTTCCTTGCGCACGACTACGGGATTGGCCAACCACGTAGGATGGAGCACTCCTCTGACAAGGCCTGCTGCTTCCAATTTCTTGATTTCTTCAGCGATGAATTCTTGGCGCTCCACTGCCTGTGTCCTGACTTTCTGCTTGACGGGCCGCGCATGAGGACAGACGGCAAGATGGTGCTCAATCACTTTCCTGGGAACACCGGGGATATCAGACGGTTGCCACGCAAACACGTCAACGTTCGCCCGCAGGAAAGCAATGAGCGCGCTTTCCTATTTAGGGTCGAGGGTGGCACTGATGGTGAAGGTACCACCAGTGCCGTCCTCCTTGGCGGACACCTTCTTGGTCTCTGGTGGAGCTACCATTTTCTTCTTACACTTGCCGGTGGAGCTCGATGGTGCGTCCTCGACGGTAGCGCAGCACTCCGAAGAGGTGCGCTTGCCGGAGTGGGCATCAGAACTCTTGTCGGACTTGGTCTTCTTCTTCCCCCGGGGAGCTTCAACGGCAAGTGACCTGTGATCTGTTGCGGCTGCTGCTTCCCAGTAGATCTTGTCAGCGCAGATAAGAGCATCTTTCTTGTCGCCAGGGACAGAGATGACACTTATCGGGCCTGGCATCTTCAGCATATTGTATGCATAGTGAGAGGCTGCCATGAATTTGGCGAGTGCTGGACGGCCGAGTATCCCATTGTAAGGCAATGGAAAGTCAGCAATGTCAAAAGTGACCCTCTCAGTCCTGAAGTTTAACTCACTGCCAAATGTTACCGGCAACGTGATCTTTCCTTCGGCTTGCTCCTTCCCGGATAAATTCCTTGGAATGTACCGGTCTCTTCGAGCTCGTTATTAGGGATCTGGAGTTTCTGGAGTACCGTGGAGGAGATCAGGTTCAAGCCGGCCCCGCCGTCAACTAGCATCTTAGTGACCTTGAGGTTGCGGATAGTTGGTGAAACCAACATCGGCAAGCACCCGACTGCGGTTATGCGATCAGGGTGGTCCTCAATATCAAAGATGATAGGTGTGCTGGACCATTTCAGAGGCCTGCGTGACTCGATGGGTGGTTCTACCGCATTGACTTCCCGCACCCACTGCTTGAGCTGGCGGTGTGAAGTATGCAGAGAAGCACCGCCATCAATGCATAGGACCTTTGTGGCTTTCTGAAATTCCTGCTCATCGGTCTCGTCATCATCCATATCTTCATCGTCATCGTCATCTTCATCCTTGTCGCGGCCGCGGGGAGGTCTGTCTCCTTGCCGCTGCTTGGCCTTGCCGCGGCGTCCTCCTCGGCCGGGGCGTTTCTTGCCGGCTCCTCCAGCACCTTCCTGGGCCTTCTCCTTGTCGCGTCGCTCGTATTCAGCCTTTTGCTGCTCGACAAGCTGCTCGACTTTCTTGCAGCTCTGGAGGTCATGGCCCTTGGTGCGGTGGATCTTGCAGTACTGCCTGTTGGTGCCGTCCTGCTTGTCGGCGACCGCCACAGCCTGGTGGTTGGTGGCTGCGGCAATCTCCTTGCCGGAGCTACCAGCTTTGGTTTCCTTGCCGGATTGCTCAACGACTAGCACCTCTTTGCGTTTCTTCTTCCTGTTGTTCCGCCGCCGGTTTTTCTTTGCCGGGGCAACATCCTCACTATCAGATCCTCCTGCTCATGTATTCTCTCCGGGGAGTTTCCTCCCTTCCTCAGCACGTGCACACTTGTCGGCCAGGGCATATAGCTCACTGACGTCTCTAATTTTGCACATCGCCATCTCCTCCCGCATCCTGCGGTTTTGCACGTTCTGATGGAACGCGCTGATTACCCCGGCAGGGTGGACATCTGGGATGTTGTGTTGTACGCGGCTGAATCTCTGAATGTACTTGCGCAGGGGCTCTCCTTCCTTCTGGGCGAGCAGATGAAGGTCGCTCTCTTGGCCATGAGGCTTGTGGCCGCCTGTAAAGGCGCCGACAAACTGATGGCAGAGGTCAGCCCAGGAGGATATGGAGTTGTCCGGCAAGTGCATGAGCCAGGATCTGACATTGGGCTTGAGTACTAGCGGGAAGTAGTTGGCAAGGATCTTGTCGTCCCGTCCCCCGGCAGCTTGCACTGCGATGGTGTAGATGCTGAGGAACTCCGACGGATGCGTCTTGCCGTCGTACTTCTCTGGTACGTCTAGCTTGAAATTCTTCGTGCTGGGCCACTGGACTTGCCACAGCTCACGAGTGAACGCAGGGCAACCTACCATGTACGGCAAGTCGCCTGGTTCCCCTGGCGCATGCATGTCGACAGAGGGCCCAGCGCGCTGGTCTGATTGACGCCGCGCTTCTCTTCGGCGCTCGAAGCGAGTGCGAGTGTCTTCTTGCTGTCATTCGTGAAGAACTTGGCGCTGATCGCGGCGAGCTCGTGGATCCGACAATGCAGTGGAGTCGCTGTCGAGGTGGATCCGGCGAGTCGGCGATCTTGGCCTTCGGGGTGGAGAGTGCATGGTGGTTGCACCCCCACCAGTTTTGTCGCCTTCGGCTCGTGCCTGGCGGTCCTGCCGCGGCAGCGATGTACTTGCCTGCCGTGGAGTGTCGCCGTTGGCAAAGCCGATGAGACTCTGAATGGTGGCCCTCCATTCGTCGATCTTGTCTGCCGTTGGAGGGTAGTCTAGGAGCAGTTGAGCTCGCGCCAAAGCTTCTGCTCGAGTGGTGGGCAGAAGTGGCGAACGGTGCGAGGAGCGGGATATGCTCGGACTTCTAACTAAGTTAGAAGGAGCAGTATCTCGTCCGGGCGACCGTGTCTCGCTTGTGCCAGCGTGTTGGCGCGCATGCTGGTCTCGAGCACCCCGAGATCCACCAGCTTGATCTTGGTCCAACAAACGTATGGTACTGCGAATACCATGACGCTGTCGGTCCTGCGCCTCCTGAGATGGGCGCGGTGCATGTACGGACGCCGAGGTTTGCGCAGCCTTGTCCTTGGACCTGGCAGCGCCGTGAGCTCCCTCGTCGATGTCCGTTCCTCCGCCGGCGTCTACCCCACCGCCCGTTTGCTCCGGTGGTGGTGGGATTGACGTGGACGGAACAGTTTCCCCCGAAGCCTTCTAGCTCGTGTGAACGCCGGACCAGGTTCACACAATCTCGACGCCCCCTACCTGGCGCGCCAAAGATGTCGGGGAAGCTGATCCACGAACACCTATGGGACCGGCGGACCGAGCCCCTTTCGGTTCGGTGGGGGGCGGAGATCGCACGAAGAGCGGATCGAGGCGAAGCACACGAGCATTTTACCCAGCTTCGGAGCTCTCCGGAGAGATAACACTCCTACTGCTGCATGTTTTAGTGTATTATGTTCTTGCTCGGGAGCGCTGAGTGCTACCGTACATTCTAGCAGCTAACGAGACCGAGCATGAGTGTTTTTCTGCCTTCGAACTGAGCCGAACCTCCCCTACGTTGTACGTGGGCCTCCTTTTATATGCTCAAGGGGTCACCAACAGGTGGCAACGTAGATGAGGGTAAAAATGGAAAAGGAGTTGCGGTTGGTACAACTACCTGTATAGTGTATCCTACCTAACCCTGACGACAGGGGACAAAGGCATTAAATGCCCGTCTATGTCGCCCAAACAGTGCAGAAAGGGACCGTCAGGGACGCCACCGCTCGCCATGATGGCAATCTTGTCAGCGCCGCTTGCCACCATTCACCGCTGGCTGCGCAGCCTCTTGCCACGCACGCCTGGGAAGGCCCCAGGGCGACACGTTGGTGGATGTGCTGGAGCGCGGGTATGTCTTGTTGCGCCCGGGAGCTTGTCGCTCACCGGGCCTTGCCGGGACGCGTGGCGCGTC
The DNA here is from genome assembly GCA_963921465.1 of Triticum timopheevii. Taxonomy (NCBI): domain Eukaryota; kingdom Viridiplantae; phylum Streptophyta; class Magnoliopsida; order Poales; family Poaceae; genus Triticum; species Triticum timopheevii. The sequence goes on along the minus strand of OY997266.1, from coordinate 498,347,535 downwards.
GTGGCAAGTTCCTTGAGGTGCCTTGGTTGGCCTTCCCGGCAAGCTCCTCTTGCCGGGGCCTTGTCTCCTTGGCTTGAATACTTTGTTCTTGAATGGCTCCAAAGGAGCCATGGAGGATCTTGGCGGTCGCCCGGCAAGCCTTGCCGCGGGGTGCTGCAACTGCCTGTGCACAAGTTCGGGATACTAGGGTACCCCTACTCTAGTACACCGACACTTGGGGGCTTCATGATCGTATTTGCATCATAGCCATTAACCCTTTTGGTCCAGCTTCCTGATCGTATTCGAATCATAACCATCAATCATTTTGGTCAGTTGGGGGCTTCATGATCGTATTTGAATCATAGCCATTAACCCTTTTGGTCCAGCTTCTTAATCATATTCAAATCATAGCCATCAATCATTTTGGTCACAAGGGGGCTTCCTGGTCGTATTCGAATCATAGTTGTCGGTACCCTTTTGATCGGCGCAATGCCACAAACCACTTGTGGGCTTCCTGGTCGTATTCTAATCATAGCCATTAACCCTTTTGGTCTGGCTTCCTGATCGTATTCGAATCATAGCCAGTAACCATTTTGGTCCAGCTTCCTGCTCGTATTCGAAGCATAGCCTCGATTTCTTGTTTTTCTTGTTTTTTTGAACATTTTTCCGGTTCATCTTGATGCTTTATTGACATATGGTTTATAGTGATTCAGGCCATGGAGCCTCAATTCTCACAGCTCATATTTGAAGCATACCAGTGGTTTCTATTAACCCGGCCTGGCTCTGGACGATAAGTCGTAAGACCATGATGATATTAAATACCTGGAAGTTTTGGGTTATCGCCCTTACTGCACAGGAATCATGAGCCGGCAGTACAACTCAATTTCACATGTATGATATTTTTTGTTATGATTACACTTAATTATGAATAAACCAACCATGTCTGTCAACTGTTTACAAACATTAGTGGCTTTATATGGGTATTATGACCCGCCCCGCGGTAAACCGCTAGGCTCTTGTGATTTACTTGTGTGCAGGTTAAACCTAAGTTTCATCTGCACAAATCAACTGTCATGATAAGTGTCAAAGGTTATTTATCAGGTCGTGGCTTAAACAGCGTTGGGCAAAACATCAAATGAGCACGATGGCACGACAGAGCAAAGTTTTTTCTAGCCTATTACATGACTCAAGGAGCCAAAATGGTTAAGTGTTTTTCAGAAGATCACACATGTGAATCGCACAGCGGATTAATCTTCTTGGCTTTGACGGCTTGAAGCTTCTGGATCATCCTTCTCCACTTCTTTGTCCGGCTCTACTTCCTGGAAGGTTGGTGATGACCATTCAATGCCACTCAAGGCTTGGAATTCAGCTTCATCATCAATAAGCTCGGACGGGTCAACTTCAGGAGCAAAAGTGTGCTTATAGACTGGGGGAATCAGATTAGTCACTTTATAAGCCGGTGTAGGCAGTTTTTTATTTTCCCTATCATAAGCTGGCTGATATCTTGAAAGATCTGATTCATTAGCAATCATACTGGCAAGGGGGCATATCTCTTTCACGCAGGCGGCAAAGTCTTTTATATCAAAAAGAGTGACATTCTCTTTCAAACTTGGATACCCGGTTGATATATCGATCGGGTCTAGCTCTGGTAGCCATGCTTTGGCCCGGCTCAAGGCTGTTACAGCGCTAGCTCTTGCAGATGATCGCTTCATCTCATTAAACCTTTCAGGTAGCACAGATAGCTTCCTCAATACCTTAACTAAGAGTGTAGGTGCTTGGTTGGATGGAGAAATTTTGGCCAATGTGCGTTGAGCCCCAGCATAGAGCTCCTCAACAAGTGTGTAAACCGCCTTCAGCTTCACAAGCATATCTTGGTTAAGATTGGTGCTCCTGGGGCCTGCATAATAATCATGGATGGGTTAGAGGCAGTTTATATCATCAAGAAAGAAATTCAAAATGGATACCAGTAAGGCGACTTACCAAAGATAGCAGAAACCATCTGAGACACATGGCATTTTAAGCCAGTAAGTTTAGTGGTCGCTTCCTGAAGAGCCACCTCCGCCTTCTCAGCCCGCTGTGTCATGTCGGTTTTCTCTTCAGCCCAAGCGCTTCTTTCAACCTCAAAACTGGTTTTCAGTTTCTCCGTTTCAGCCACACTAAACTGAAATTTGGGGTCGGCCTTCCGGGTCTTAGATTCTTGCATCTCCAGCCGAGCTTTCACGTCAGCTAATTGAGATTCAAGTTGAGAAGTGGTGTCCTGTGCATAGGCCGGTTCAAAATTATGAGTCACAAGAAGGAAGACCCAAGCATTTTGCAAGCAACAACACTTGGCACTTGGGGGCTAATGCCTGCCAAAAAGTTATTTATCCAAATGACTCAGGTGATTAAAGTCCCAAGCACTTTTCAAGCAAGAGTACTTGGCACTTGGGGGCTAATGCATATTGCTTGTATTTCTCTGGTTATCTTATGATGACACGGATGTGCTTCAAACAAACACAGCCAGCTCATGAGGGCTACACAAGTAAGTTCTGCTTTACACAAAGATACAGAGGACTGGCTCATTCATGCTGATTAAACCGGCCCTTGGGGGCTAGAGGTTCAGTATTAAGTCATTACTAGACTTGACGCTTCAGTAGTCAAAGGGTCATCGTTTGCTTGATCGACAGGAGGGTCAGAAGTCACTGGTGGAACATCAAGAACCGGCTTTGACGATTGAGGAATGGAAGTCATAGGCGCTGGAATTTGTTGCTCCGGCTCATGACTTTTGGGTCTTCGGCCGACTTAGTCACTTTTGCCTTTTTCCTAGGCTTGGCATTTCCACTGCATGAGTCATGAGAGGTCAATGTAAGTATCAAGGAGCATAATGAGCAAATAAGTAATTGTCATTACCCGTGGGCAGTCTTGAAAGCCGGTAGATGAGACTGAGATGAGTCGCCGGAAGAGGAACGAGACGTTTCCTGATAATTTGAGTCGGAAGAATTAAGTGGTTGGTGGATGAGACCTGCCAGAGGATAAAAAGAGTTTAAATCGGGGATGACCTCGTTTCGATGCTTCCTTGGAGTGTTCGGTAAGCCGGATGATAATTCTTCGTCTCTGCCAGTCCGAGTCTGTCGCCGGCTCTCGGGCTGTTGTTGCTTCAAAAGAAAGTGAGGATCCAGATGAGCTAAGGGGTGTGAAAAGCTTACTTTCCGGGTTACTCTTTGAATTTTTTGTCTTGGCAAGGGCTCTGAGTTGAAGGAAAGGACAATTACCTCTTCCTTGATTGCTTCACTGGCCCCCGTGTCATCACGATGATAATCAATGTCAATAAGATGATTGAAAAAGGAGCCAAGGGAATCAAGAGCTACCTCCGACTCAGAGTTGTCGTCTAGTTCAAACAGCTTGGAAGTACTGGATTTCTTTCCCTTTTTCTTGGTGGTTCTCTTGGCGGCTTTCTTGGCTTTCCTAGCCCTTTTGGCAGCTTCATGGTCATATTCCTTCTTCCAAAAGTCATCATCAGCCCATAAAAATCATCAAAGTTGAGTTAAAAAAGTATTCAAGGATGAAGGTAAAGTAAGTAAGTTAAAAGACTTACTTCTGGTGCCGGGTAAGATGTGAAGAAAGGGCTTAGGCCCACCTTGCTACAGTCTACCGGGCTTTCATGCAGAAGGGACTTTGTCATTTCATTGATGGCGTCGTCAGTTAAATCCTCGGAGCTGTGGTGCAGTGGATCCTTTTTGTCACCCGTGTAGGTGCACATTAAGCCATTACGACAACTCAAGGGAATGACCCGCCATGCAACCCAACATCGAACAAAGTCAATGCCAGTTAAAACATTTCCCAACAAAGCCTTGACCTTGGCAATGATGGGGGCAAGTTTTTTGCGTTCAGCGGCTGTCAGCTTGTCAGGGAGAGGATGTTTTGAATCCAGACGCAGGGTGCAAAAGCCGGGCAGTCGGTTCTCCTCAGCCGGAGAACTATCATTGCAATAGAACCATGTCTGATTCCAATCCTTGGGATGACTCGGCAGGCGGGGATAAGGGAAGATAGCATTTCTCCTTCGTTGAATTGAGATTCCACCAAGTTCCAGGCTGGGTCCATTGAGTACTCGTTTTGGCGGTTCAAATAAAAGTATTCTCTGAATAGCTCCACACTGGGCTCCTCTTGAAGGTACACCTCACAGAAAACTTGGAAATGACATATGTTTGACATGGAATTGGGTCCGATTCTCGGTGTTCTGGATATGGGGGTATCCAGACTTGCCTGCCTACAGCCTGCGGCATGACCCAGCAGCAGCCCAGTTTGGCCCGTCTTCATCAAACCATGTTCAAGACCCTCGCGAGGGGCCAAGCCTCGTGGGGCGGACGACGCCTCCCCAGGGGCGGCCTCGCCGGGCAGGCTCACGAGGAGGCGGAGAGATCAAGGCAAGGAGTACCTCGCGATGTGTGTATGACGCAAGCCATGACAATTGAGACCAGGCGGGCGCCAGGCGGGCGCCGGCCAAAGGGGGCAAGCGCAGGTGCGGAGTACCGAGGCATCTAGCAAAGGTTTCCATATTAGTGCAACAAGACCAAGACCAGCAGGGCGGCAGGATGGAGGTCACCGTGGAGCCCAAGATGGCGTCATCGCCAGTGACTTTGGCAGTCGAAGACCACCTTTAGTTAGGATAGCTTGTACCGGTTGTCCCCTTTTGAATCCCGCCGTTGTAGAATCCCTTCCCGCTCAATATTTGGGGATAGGACCAAGGCCTCCATAAATAGGGCAAGCTACCACCGTAGTGGTAGGTCGGTCAATCGGGATTCAATTCATACACACCACACCAGCACGAGAACACCTCTCCTCGCGAGGTTGTTCTTCCACTTGTACTGTTCATCATCAGCCCAAGAGGTAATCCACACACCACACACTGGAGTAGGCTATTACACCAAAATGGTGGCCTGAATCAGTATAAACCTTGTGTCCCTTGTGTTATCCATCTTGTTAGCTTAGAATCGCAGCGAGGTTGTGGGCGTGGATCAGTAGGGAGAAGATATTCATGCGCCCCCCAGAGTTCGAACCTTAAGGGTTTTGCCGGAACCCGATATCCGACATTTGGCGCGCTAGGTAGGGGTGTGCCAGAGCTCTCCCTTCCGTCAGTTCGCTCTCGACCAACACCGCGCTTCGCCCTCATGGCGGACAGCGCGCCGCCGGCTCCAGCGGCCAACGCGCTGGGGCCAGGGGGCTCCAAGCCTTGGCCCTGCCTTGCGGCAGGTGCAGTGGCCGCACAAGTTCAGGCCAGAGATGCCACCGCACTATGACTGCGCGGCAGACCCACTATTCTTCCTGCTACCATATGAGGAGGCCGTCCTCAAGGCCGGCGGAGACGACAAGGTCATGACCAACTGGTTTCCCCTGGCCCTCACCAGGGTCCCAAGCGCTTGGTTGCTCAACCTCTTCCTCACCCACTATGCGGCGCTGGCACCATCGTTTGTTGCAGCTCTCCTGGGTGGCTCGCAGGCGCCACCCTCGGACCACCACGTCAAGCCGTTCGTCCGCCAGATCGGTGCCGCCCTCATGCGGCAAGGAGCTCCTCCGGGTTGGGTGGCACCCAAGGCTAACGTGACCTTCAATTCAGACAATCACCCCCGCCAACACCGCCTGCTCAGGGGTGCTCCCAATGCTCTGCACGCCCACCATCTGCCGGGTGGCCCTCACCAGGACCCTCATCGACGGCGGTGCCGGTCTCAACATGCTCTCGGTGGAGGCCTTCAGTCTCCTCCATGTGTCGCTGGAACGGCTCCGACCCAGCAGGTCGTTCTCAGGCGTCCGAGGCGGTTCCTCCGGCTCCCTGGGGAAGATCCGCCTTCATGTGACCTTCGGCACCCACAATAACTTCCGCACAGAGCTGATCCACTTCGACATCGCGCATATCGGCCTCCCGTACAACGCCATAGTCGGGTACCCCGCCTTGGCTCGGTTCATGGCGGCAACCCACCCAGCCTACAACCTCATGAAGATACCCGGGAGCGGTGGCGTCCTTGCCATAGCTGGAGATACCAAGGATGCTCTGCTGGCACTTAAGCTCGCTCTCAAGACAGCCGCAATAGCGCAGCCCGTCGGCGCGGATGCCCCCAAGGCCAAGGAAGCTGCGCCGACCAAGAAGAAGCAGCTATTCACCCAGGACAAGGCGGAAACCAAGTAGGTACCAGTTGAGGAGGACGGATCCTCCGGAGCCACCTTCACCATAGGTGCCAACCTCGGCCGACCAAGGGGAAGCGCTAGTGAAGTTCTTGCGCACGAATAAGGACGTGTTCGCATGGGAACCCAAGCAGCTAGCAGGGGTGCCAAGGCAGGTGATTGAGCATCACCTGAATGTGCGTCCCAATGTGCGCCCCGTGAAGCAGAAAGCTAGGTGGCAGTCCACCGAGAAGCAGGCCTTCATTGTCCAGGAAACTCGCAAGGTAGAGGCAGCGGGAGTCATTCGCGAGGTTCGCTACCCCAAATGGCTGGCGAACCCTATTGTCGTACCAAAGAAAGGGGTAAAGGAGCGCAAGTGCACCGACTTCACCAACCTCAACAAGGCCTGCCCTCAAGATCCGTTTCCGCTCCCTCGCATCGACCAAATGGGCGACTGCACCGCCGAGTGCGACTTACTGTGCTTCTTGGATGCGTTTTCGGGCTATCACCAAATCAAGATGGAAGTAGAAGATGTGGAAAAGACGGCTTTCCTAACCCCATGTGGGGTATACTGCTACACATGCATGTCGTTCGGGTTGCGCAACGGGGATGCAACTTTCCAGCGGCTAATGCACATCGCCTTGGGCCGGTAGCTTGGGAAGATCACCGAGGCTTACGTCGACGACATTTTGGTGAAGTCTCGGGAGGCGAAGACCTTAATCCAAGACCTAGAATATTCCTTCGAGAGCCTCCGCAAGGTGGACCTGAGGCTCAACCCAGAGAAGAGCGTGTTTGGCGTTCCTTCGGGCAAGCTTCTGGGCTTCCTCGGGTCCCACAGGGGGATCGAGGCCAACCCAAAAAAGGTCAAGGCAATCGAAGACATGAGTCGACCACAAACCCTCAGAGAAATGCAGAAGCTCACCGGGTGCGTGATGGCGCTGCGACGCTTCATCTCCAAGCTGGGGGAGCGCGCCTTGCCTTTCTTCAAGCTAATGAAGAAGAAGGGCCCGTTCGAATGGACACAGGAGGCCGACCAAGTGTTTCAAGACCTCAAGTGGTACCTGACCAGCCCTCCGGTGATGGTGGTGCCACGCCCTCTCGAGCCCCTGGTGATGTACCTCGCCGCCACACCCTACTCCGCCAGCGCAGCTCTAGTGGCAGTCCGAGAAGAGCTCCACGTCAAGGCTGCGCCACGACCGGCCACGGCCATGGTCGCGGCAGCGCAAGACCAAGAAGGCCTCGCGAAGACCATGACCTCGGCAGATGGAAACCAGCCTCAACAAGAGGACGCCCACAGGGCTGAAGAGGCCTCACCAGGAAGCCAGGTGCTGGGGGCTCCGTCGTCTCAGGAGGCGCCTGACCCTTCGGAGGGTGCGGACCCCGTTAGCACACCCGCCCTCGTCGAGCATCCAGTGTACTTTGTCAGCACGGTGCTGCGGGATGCAAGGGCACGATACCCCATGCCTCAGAAACTCTTGCTCGCGCTACTGGTGGCCTCGCAGAAGCTGCGACACTACTTCCAAGGTCACCCCATCAAGGTCGTCTCTTCTTACCCATTGGAAAGGGTACTCAGGAGCCCCAATTCCGCTGGGAGGGTTGCTGAATGTAACATCGAGTTGCAAGCGTTTCAGCTGGAATTTAGCACAACCAAGGTGGTCAAGGGAGCTGCACTTGGAGATTTCATGGCAGAATGGACAGAGGCGCCATAGCTCGAAGCAGGCGAAGACCGATCACTTTCCCCAGGGAGTGAGGCGCCGGATGGTTGGGTCATGTACTTCGACGGAGCATTCTCGTGGCACGGCGCAGGTGCTGGCGCAGTGCTCATATCCCCCACTCAGGACAAGCTCTATTACGTCGTGCAGCTCTGGCTCCAGCATGGCAAGAAGGTCTCCAACAACATAGCAGAATACGAAGGCCTCATAGCGGGCTTGAAGGCTGCAGTAGCTATGGAGTGAAGCGCCTCAACATCAAGGGTGATTCACAGCTCCTCGTCAACTTCTCCAACAAGGTGTATGAGCCGAAGGGCGAGCATATGGACGCATACCTGGCGGAGGTGCGCATGATGGAAAAGTAGTTCTGGGGGTTGGAGCTGCAACACGTGCCCCGCGGCACCAATCAAGAGGCGAATGACATCGCCAAAAGGGCATCCAGGCGGCTGCCTCAGGAGCCTGGCATTTTCGAGGAACGGCTCTTCAATCCATCGGCAGCATCTTCAATATCAAGCACGGCGCAACCTCAGGAGGAACTCCCTCAACCACCTGCCATAGGAGCCCCGGCCTGTGGCCCGACCTCGGGAGCACGCTTGCTCCTGGCGATGGAGCCTCAGGAGGAATGCTGGACTACAGAATTCAAGGGCTACCCGATGCAGGGGACGCTACCAGAGAAAGAGGAGGATGCGGAACGCGTGGCTCGGCAGGCCACGGCCTACTGCATAGAAGACGGAGAGCTCTACCGGAAGCGGCCAAATGATGTTTCCTTGCGTTGCATCTCCAGGGGACAGGGGAAGGAGTTGCTGGCTGACATACACGGTGGGGATTGTGGACACCACTCGTCATCGTGGACCCTCGTCAGCAAGGCGTTTTGCAGCGGGTTCTACTGGCCTACCGCACTCAACGACGCAATCGAGCTGGTGAAGGCCTGCGAAGCGTGCCAATTCCATGCCAAGCAGATACATCATCCAGCCTAGGGCCTGCAGACCATCCCACTCTCGTGGCCATTTGTGGTCTGGGGGCTGGATATCTTAGGCCCGTTCCCTCGAGCGCCTGGGGACTACCGCTACCTCTACGTCGCCATCGACAAGTTCACCAAGTGGGCCGAGGTGGAAGCGGTCCGCACCATTCCAGTTGGTTCAGCAGTCAAGTTCATCAAGGGCCTCGTGAGCTGGTTCGGGGTCCCTAATCGCATCATCACCAACAATGGTTCGCAGTTCACCAGCAATCTCTTCAAAACATATTGTGCTAATCTTGGAATGCAGATATGCTACGCTGCGGTGGCACACCCCCGGAGTAACGGCCAAGCCAAGCGCGCCAACACACAGGTCCTGAAAGGCCTCAAAACCAGGATCTTCAAGAAGAAGCTGGAGGCCTGCGGCAGGGGCTGGTACGACGAGCTCCAGTCCGTGTTGTGGTCCATCCGCACCACCACCACCAAGTCGACTGGCGAGACCCCGTTCTTCCTCGTCTTCGGAGCAGAGGTGGTCCTCCCTCACGAGGTCAGGTGTCGCTCCGCGCGGGTCCTAGCGTTTGATGAATCGCAACAGGACGCCATGCGGGGGATGGACCTAGTGCTGGGGGAGGAGCATGGTCGGGAAGCCGCGCTACAAGCAGCAAGATACCAACAGGCACTGCGGCGGTATCATTGCCGCAACATCCGCCCCAGGACTCTCGAGGTAGGTGACCTCGTGCTCAGGAGGGTGCTCTCCAGGGAAGGGCTGCACAAGCTCTCGCCCATGTGGAAGAGCCCGTTCAAGGTCGTCCATGTTTCCAGGCCAGGCTCCGCGCGCCTAGAGATTCAAGAGGGGGTGCCCATCCCAAACGCATGGAACATTCACCACCTCCGGAAGTTCTACCCCTAAAAAGGCCCAGTGCCTGTGAAGAAGGCCTGGTGCCTGTGAAGCTCGCCGCCCTAAGAAAGGCCCAGAGCTTGTGAAGCTCACCACCCTAAAAAAGGCTCAGTGCCTGTGAAGAAGGCCCGGTGCCTGTGAAGCTCGCCGCCCTAAAAAAAGGCCAGTGCATGTGAAGAAGGCCCGGTGCCTGTGAAGCTTGCTGCCCTAAAAAATGCCAAGTGCCTGTAAAGAAGGCCCGGTGCGTGTGAAGCTGGCCGCCCGTGACACTCTCACGTAATAATGAGTTGGGGCTGTACACGCCCCGGAGTCTCCGGATTGCCGCCATTGGGCCTCGGGGGCTCCCGCCCACGTCCAATGGCAGCACTTAGCTCCGCTCTGGTGAGAAGACGTCGAAGACTAGGCTAGGTGCCGGATGCGGCTTTTCATTTGCTTTCCACAGTTGGTTTGTTCTCCCTTGTTTGAACCCTTATTGAAGTTGCTTCTAGTGTTATTCGCCGTCTTCTGCTCTCGTCCTCTGTTTTCAGCTTTCGTTCGGCTTGCTCTCTCTCTGTCACTCGCAACCTCGCGAGGGGGCTGTGCGGGTGCCCTCGTGGGCCCCTTTCCCGCCTAGCTTTTGCTAGGCTCTCATCCAGGTTCACAACGGGAGCACCCCTCCTGGTCTATGCCCCACGGGCATCGCGACACAAAGCGACGGGCTTGAGTCAGCAACCCTCGCGAGCAAGGTTTGGAAACTATTCTCCCAACTGATCCTTGCATGTCTTAAGAAGCCCGACGCGGGCTCGAGCGGGTACCTTGCAAAGTGAAAACTACTGCAAACATCCCGAGTTAAGTTGTTCTTACACGCAAGCACATAACCACAGCACCACAACGCAGCACATGGATGATAAATATAGCACGATAATTAGGGACCATAGTCTATTGCACACCCCCACGGGGCTCCATACTTCCCTCTCTCTCCATGCAGGAAAAGGAGAAGAACAAAATAAAAACGGCACGCGCCCTACGATAGCTCGCGAAGAGGGGTCCACGTCGTCCTCCCGAGCTCAACCAGACTCCACCTCACACTTCACCGGGGCACGGCGACGGGATGACCCGCTACCGCCCTCGAAGCATGCGCGGCAACATGGAGGCTGATCGCGGGCACCGCTGGAGGAGCTGTCACCGGAGGAGGAGCCGCTGAAGCTCGGTGAGCTACGGACGCCGCCAGGAGCGGGTTCGCCTTGGCCCTTGTCCCGACCGTCACCAAGGCCAAGCACCTCGGTATCGTCGACGTCTTCAGGGCAGCACCCAACACGGTGGCCGTCCTCCCCGAACACCCTCACAAAGAGGGCCGCGTCGCCGTCGAACTTGAAGTGGAGGGTGCACCACCGGCCCAGGCCACGCGTGCAGGCAAACGTCTGCCAGCCCCGGGCAAGGATCACATTCCCGGTGATGGAGTTCTCCACCGCGACCCATGAGGCCCGGCTGCAGCAGCCGTCCATCTGCAGCCAAAGACCACCAGGGGCAGCGGCTCGCAGTTCGCTGGCGACGAAGCGAGGTAGCTGGAGCCAGTTGCCGGCTGAGTTGTTCGACCAAACAACAAACTCTGGCAGCACCTCCGCCGAATGGAAGCGCAGCCGGGGAGGCCACGCAACCATGGCACGCCTTCCTCCTCCTCCTGGGCTGCCTCGATACAGGCGACCACCACCACGCGAAGGGCCACCACTGCGACCACGAGGAGCCGCGATGGGGGTCGCGGGATGCTTGTGGGGGCGACCACAGCCGCGCTTGGCCGGAGGAGAGCCAGGCTCTTCCCGACGAGCCTTCCCCTTTTCCGCGGCCGAGAACCTCTTCACATGTGCCATAGAATGCTGCAGGTGACCGGAGCAAAGAGGGAGAAGAAGCAGGTGGGGCGATAAGAGATGTGCAATGGGGGCCTCCATGCCTCCCCGTACTTATAGTCCAGAGGAGGCCAACCTTTGGCCTCCATGATCACAGGTAATGATGACTCTGTTTGCATGCAGTAGGCACTCGTCAAATCGGGCAGTTGCTGAAGCAGCATGGGGAAGCGGAGACGCCCATGTCCAATCAAGTCGCCACGCGTCAACCAAGGCCGCAGGCTGCTGGGGCCCGCGGCGCTCCGCACTTGCCCTTTGGCTTTGTTGCTAAGCCAACTCCGAGCGTACCTTGGGCCCGGGGGCTACTATCAGCGTTCTGGATATGAGGGTATCCAGACTTGCCTGCCTATGGCCTGCGGCGTGGCTCAGCAGTGGCCCAGTTCGGCCCGTCTTCATCAAACTAAGTTTAAGACCCTCGCGAGGGGCCAAGCCTCATGGGGCGGACGACGCAAGGCCTCCCTAGGGACGGCCTCGCCAGGCAGGCTCACGAGGAGGCAGAGAGATCAAGGCAAGGAGTACCTTGCGAGGTGCGCATGACGTAAGCCATGATGATTGAGACCATGCGGGCGCCGGCCAGAGTAGGGTCCTTGTTTCCTCTTTGGTGCAAAGGAGGAAAGCGCAGGCGCGGAGTACCGAGGCATCAAGCAAAGGTTTCCATATCAGTGAAACAAGACCAAGACCAGCAGGGCGGCAGGATGTAGGTCACCGTGGAGCCCAAAACGGTGTCATCGCTAGTGCCTTTGGGAGGCGAAGACCACCTTTAGTCAGGATAGCTTGTACTGGTTGTCCCCTTTCGAATCCCGCCGTTGTGGAATCCCTTCCCGCTTAATATTTTGGGGAGAGGACCAAGGCCTCTATAAATAGGGAAGCCACCACTGTAGCGGTAGGTCGGTCAATCAGGATTCAGTTCATACACACCACGCCAGCACAGGAACACCTCTTCTCGCGAAGCTGTTCTTCCCCTTGTACTTTTCATCATCAACCCAAGAGGCAATCCACACACCACACACTGGAGTAGGGTATTACACCACAATGGTGTCCTGAACCAATATAAACCTCGTGTCCCTTGTGTTGTCCATCTTGTTAGCTTAGAATTGCGGCGAGGTTGTGGGCATGGATCAGTAGGGAGAAGATCTTCGTGCGCACCCCAGAGTTCGAACCTTAAGGGTTTTGCCGGAACCCGATATCCGACACTGACATCTTGAGGATGAAGATTAAAAAAGTGTAGAACATCTCGAAAGAATTAAGAGCCGGGCGGTGAGAAGCCCCGTTTCATGTGATCCGTAAAGATAATGACTTCATCATCCTTTGGCTGAGGTTTCTCCTCTTCCGGCTTGGGGGCACGATAATGCATGACAGTCTTGTTTGGCAAATAGCTGGTTTTCACAAAGTCCTGGAGTGTGTTCTCAGTGAAAATTGAGGGAACCCAGTTACAGAAATTGGCTGTCTTCGCGGCCATTGTGAAGAAAGCAGCCTAAAAAGAAAAAGAATTAAATTAAGCCGGAGGAAGAGCACTATAACACATATTTAGAATGGCGGCTTAAAAGGGGCCTAATGGTATATGACTAGCTACAACGGGTTATGTAAGCCGCCAGGAACAGATTGATATCTGTCAAAGAGTGAAGCTTCCTAAAGTGTTGAATCTAACTACAATCGGTGATATAAGCCGCCATGACCAGGTTGATCTATCAGGAAGGAAACTTTGCTAAGTACTGGACAAACAGGTTTCACAGACTGAAATTATAATGTTGGATCAGTGGCATTTCAAAAAATACAGAAAAATCTAAAACCTAAAAACAGTGCAGGGGAGTTCATAGGTTCTGAGGAGATCTTTTATAAAGGAAAAAAGGGTCCGCTAGTATTCAAAGCAAGGGCAAAACTGCTGCTGCACAAGTTATATGCTATCTTCAGATCAAAGGATGCTAGGGTTGATGATGGAGGGCAAAGAACTACGAAGAACTCGAAGAACTACAGGAACCCTAATGCGGATCTAGAGCATAGAAGGGGGAACACTTACAGATGCAGATGAGACTGCGGTGGGGCGCCGGTGTTCTTTGGTCCCGTTCAGGTTGATGCAGCGATCGGCGATGAAGAGGTCGGTGCACTTCGCGGCGGTGGCGGAGCACGAGTGGCAGAGGAGACGCGAGAGGAGGAAGACGAGAGAGAGAAGGGGAAGAATGTCATAAGGAAGGTTTGACCCAATTTATAAGGAGAAGGCTAATAAGCGGGTGTGAAAAACGAGGAGGCCAAAAAATGGTTATCCAGCTGCTTGGTTGCCTCGATTCTCGGGACAGCTATTAAAGATAAGGATCCGTTAATATATATTGGATATTGTGTAAATTAATGACAACTGACATCATGGCAGGTTACCACAAGTCCAGGAGATGATGTCATGGCGAGCTATGAGTTCTAGCACAAATGAAGAAGGGAAGATTTTTTCTAAGTGTTGAAGATTGACATGAACCAGTTCAAATCAACATGGGGCCTAATGTTGGGGATATAACTATTAGGTATGACCCGCCTAGGAGGGGCCGGGTTATACCTATGACGACTCATGATATGAAGCCCACGAGGATATCAAAGATGGCGGTACACAGGCAAGGGCCCAAGGCCCAAGGGCGACTTAAGACCCATAGGATTAAACCGCCATGTATGTAATACTTGTATTGTAAGGCATATATAGTTAGTCACCGAGCCGGACACGTTGTCTATGAGCCGGCCGGGACTCCGTGAGCCACTGGGCGTCAACCTATGTACATAAAGGGACGACCTGGCGGTGGTTCAGGGCAAGAAACCAGAGATCGAAATCTAGGTCAAGCGTATTCTCTCCCTGGTAATCGAGACATAAGCAATACCACCTCAAACTGGATTAGGCCTTTACCTTCACTGCAAGGGGCCAAACCAGTATAAACTCCTGTGTCCTTTGTCCCGTTTAACCCCTTTAAGCTAGCCTAGTTGCGATGGCTCCACGACTAAGTCCTTTCATGAGGACATCTGCCGTGACTATTCCACGACAATTTCCACAATTTATATTGAGAAATGTAAGCCATAGAAACAAGCAAACAAGCAAACTACGCATTGAAAACAGAATTTGTCAAAAACAGAACAATCTGTAGTAATCTGTACTCAAACCATACTTCTGCTACTCCAAAAATTATGAAAAAAATGTGACCACGTGAGCAATTTGTATATTAATCTTCTGCAAAAAGAATAAACTCAAAAACACTCTTCTAAAAGTGATATCTGTTTTCGTGAGCCCAAAAGTTTCTGTTTTTCAGCAAGATCAAATCAACTATCACCCAACATGATCCAAAAGGCTTTATGATACGTCTCCAACGTATCTATAATTTATGAAGCATTCATGCTATTATATTATCTGTTTTGAATGATTATGGGCTTTATTATACACTTTTATATTACTTTTGGGACTAACCTATTAACCGGAGGCCCAGCCCATATTGTTGTTTTATTGCCTGTTTCAGTATTTCGAAGAAAAGGAATATCAAACGGAGTCCAAACGGAATGAAACATTCAGCAGCGTTATTTTTGGGAAGAATAAAATCTTGGAGACTTGGAGTTTACGTCAGAAGATCCTCGAGGAGGCAAGGAGATAGGGGGCACCCCCTACTGGGCGTGCCCCTTGTCTGGTGGGCCCCTCGAGCACCTCCCGACCGACTTCTTTCGCCTATATATTCCCTCGTACCCTAAAAACATCGAATATCAAGATAGATCGGGAGTTCCGCTGCCACAAGCCTCTGTAGCCACCAGAAACCTCTCGGGAGCCCTTCCCGGCACCCTGCCGGAGGGGGGATCCTTCACCGGTGGCCATCTTCATCATCCCGGCGCTCTCCATGTGTCGGGGAAACTGATCCACGAACACCTATGGGACCGGCGGACCGAGCCCCTTTCGGTTCGGCGGGGGGCGGAGACCGCACGAAGAGTGGATCGAGGAGAAGCACACGAGCAGTTTACCCAGCTTCGGAGCTCTCCGGAGAGCTAACACTCCTACTGCTGCATGTCTGAGTGTATTGAGTTCTTGCTCGAGAGCGCTGAGTGCTATAGTACACACTAGCTGCTAACGAGGCCGAGCGTGAGTGTTTTTCTGCCTTCGAGCCGAACCCCCTCTACGTTGCGCATGGGCCTCCTTTTATAAGCTAAAGGGGTCACCGACAGGTGGCAACGTAGACAAGGGTAAAAATGGAGAAGGAATTGCGGTTGGTACAACTACTTGTATAGTGTATCCTACCTAACCCTAACGGCAGGGGACAAAGGCATTAAATGCCCGTATGTGTCACCCAAATAGTGCAAAAAGGGACCGTCAGGGACGCCACTGCTCGCCACGATGGCGATCTTGTCAGTGTCGCTTGCCACCGCGCACCGCTGGCTGCACAGCCTCCTGCCACGCGCGCCTGGGAAGGCCCCTGGGCGACACGTTGGTGGATATGCTGGAGCGCAGGTACAGAGTGGTAGCTTGCCACGGCAAGCGCCTTGCCGCGGTCGTTGTCTTGTCGCGTCCGGAAGCTTGTAGGTCACCGGGCCTTGCCGGGACACGTGGCGCGTCGCGGCAAGTTCCTTGAGATGCCTTGGTTGTCCTTCCCGGCAAGCTCCTCTTGCCGGAGCCTTGTCTCCTTGGCTTGAATACTTTGTTCTTGAATGGTTCCAAAGGAACCACGGAGGACCTTGGCGGTCACCCGGCAAGCCTTGCCTCGGGGTGCTGCAACTGCCCGTGCACAAGTTCGGGATACTAGGGTACCCTTACTCTAGTACACCGACAGGAGCCCCCGGGCCTGGGCCACACACGATGCCGAGCGCTGTTGGGCCAGGCCCAAAACAGGGCACGGGCACGCGCGGCCTGGGTTATGCCGTATCTCACTCTGTATCCACCGCGCCTTCCTCGATCGGCACGCATCGGATGCAGCATCGTGGGAGAGATCATGGGTGGTTTCTTTATTCGGAAGGACGGAACGTCCGCTCCCTCCCTCTTTATAAGTAGGGGAAACAGGGGCAGTTCGCCCATCTCGCCGGTTGCTACTCCAATCTCAGGAATCTCCGCCGCTCCCCCCTTCGTCCCAAAGCGGAAAGAGAGCAGCGCTCCGCCCCCCATCGCCACCAGCATCACTAACGCCGTCGATCTCCCCCACCACCTCCGCCATGGCTCCGAAAGCCGACAAGGGGAAGGGCGTGAAGTCGGCCGAGGCACAGCGGCTCGCGGCGCTGTGAAAGGAGCGGGCAATCTTCCCCCCTCAGCTTGCCGCAAAGGAGCTGAGGGAGTACTACTACCTCTTCTGGTCGACGGAGACGCGAGCGCATCCGCGCACGAACGTACTCTCAGCTGCCGCTTCGGAACTGGCTCCGAATGGATACCCTTTCTTCGCGCTGTTCTTCTACTGCGGGCTCTGCCCGACATTCTCCGAATTTTTCTGCAATATTATGAACACCTACGGGTTCCGCCTCCTTGACTTCACCCCCAACGCTGTTCTGATCATGGCAGTTTTTGCACATCTCTGTGAAAACTTTGTCGGAGTCCATCCAAATGTAGCTCTTTTCTGCCACTTCTTTACGCCCCAAGTTGAGAGAGGGGAGCCCCTTTCCGGCGGAATCGCTTGGATCTCGAGAACCGGCAAGAAGGACGCTTATCTGGAGGGAGAGCTCCGTAGCAAGTGGGAAGAATGAAGAGCAGAGTGGTGCTGGATTGTCGAGGAGAACCCGCAGCCATTTACCACCCTGCGACAAGCCCCAGTAGCGCGCGGCAACGATTGGAGCAACGTGGCCCCGGAAGACGATAGGCTGAAGATTGCCGTCACCCGGATCTTACGCCTCAGGCTTGCCGGGCTCACCGTAGGCGCCATTGGCGCAAATTTTCTTCGCCGCCGCATCGCCCCCCTGCAGGAGAGGAGGAGACCCGCCTGGGAGTTCCAGAACGCGGCGGATATCATGAGGCTGCGCCCGGGCCTCAACATCAATTTCACTGTCTTGGAACTGGACGCGATGCTCCTGGAACTGTTCAAGCGCGATCCTCAACATCCATTCATGTTGCCGAGAGGTGTCGTTCCGCCGTGCAACAACTCCTCGCTTGACCGCATCCGTGCGATGATGCCACTGTGCGATTCGCACGGAATTGTCCCAACTTGGAAAGAGCCTACAGACGACGTCGTGCAGGAGTTCTTCGACAGCTTGGTAGAAGTGCCGGTCCACGCTGATGAACAGAAGAGCCATACCCGCGACACCACTGATGCGGAGATGCAGCGCATCACCACCAGGCTGGAAGAGGCGGCGGCAGCCGCTGCCGCGGGCGAGTTTGGATTCACCGTGGAGGAGGCAGAGGTAGCAGAGGCGGCAAGCCTTGTCGAGCGAGAGGAGCTTGCCGGCGAGGAAGAGCTTGTCGGGCCTGAAGCTGAGTCGAGTGAGCCCGCCGAGGGCGCGAGTGACTCGTTGAAGATCGGCTCCTCCTCCTCCCCACCTTCAGCCAGTTCGCCGGAAGCGAAGCCCCCAGCTCCACCAAGAAGGCGTCTCCGCAAGGCCGGGGACGTAGCGGGGTGGCAGACGAGTCAACAGCCGTCGAGCCGCGCGACACGCTCTACCGCGGCAAGCACTGTTGCCGCGGGAGCGCCTCACGCCGCTGCGGCAACTGGAGCGGGGTCTTCCCGGTCCACCGCTACTGCCCCTGCCAAGCGGACAAGGGAACCTACTCCTCCGCCTCGTCGCACCGGCGGCGAGCCGGACTTTGATCTCTCCGCGCTTAGCTCCGACGAGGAAGAAGAAGAGTAAGATTCTTCGCTGTACTTGTAGTTCTTCAATTCTTGCTATTTTGTCTTGTATCTGATTTTCTTTACTCTGAACCCATTCCTTTTCAGGACTCTGGCCCAGAGAGCGGCAAAGAGAGCCAAGGTCCCGGTGATTGTCATTGAGGACGAACCCATCGCGACAGCAGGGGACGTGTCTGAGACCACCTTGCCGGACCCGGCAACTTTTCCCCAAAGCAGCCCCCAGCGTAAGTATATAGTTTACTTCCTGCTGTCAGGCATGCATGGGTGCTCTTTCTTTGCTGATATCTGACTGTTGGTTTGTGTAGGAGCGGAGCTGCCTCACCAGGAGTGCCCGGAGGCCGCTCCCGAAATGCCATCTGCTTCGACTACACCGCCAAGGGAGGAGTCCCCGGCAAAGGAGCGTTCTCCGGCAAGGGAGAGTTCTCCAGCAAGGGACAGTACCAGCGACCCACCGGTGGCGGAGACCGTGGCTGCAAATCCTAGTACAGGTAATCCTCTTGCTTGAAAACTTCCCTTGGGTTCTTCTTCTTTCGTTTTTCTTTTTGAATATTTGCTTGACTTTTCTCCCCTCTTCGGTCGTCAGATCCATCTGTCACGGAGCCGATGGAAGCCGAGGTCGCCGGTGAGGAGAACGCGCACAGTAACAACGACGACGCCGCTGCCACCGAAGAAGAGGCCGGCGCTGATGATCACGCCAGCGAAGAGGCCGCCAAAGCTGCCGTCGCAGAAGCTGGCGAGGGATCCGGCGACCGCACTGACGGCCCCAAGGCCGCAGGAGCGCCAGGCGCTACGCCGACCGTCGATCCCTCCGCCGCTGCTGCAGCGCCAGGCTTCGAAGAGCCCCAGCCCGGCGCCTATTTGAAGGCCGGCGACGGTATCTTCATCAAGCTCCCCTGGGCGTCAAGCTCCAGGGCACCGGTCGAAGGAGAGATCTTGGATGGAGAGGTGCTCACCTCTGCTGGGCTGACGCTGGTCGACGCGCCAAGTAGCAGCAGCGATGAGCCTGAGGAGGAGCGGCTGCTGCGGAAGCTGTTGTTGCTTTACCGCACCCGACAAGCCAAGCTGGAATCCCAAGAAGCGCTTGTCGCGAAGGCGGGAGTGGACATCGAGAAGCGCGCGGAGGAGCTCCGTGGTCTCAGGTAGGAAGCTCTCTGATCCCTCGCAGAGGAGCGGGAGCAAGTCGCCGAGGAGCGGAAAGCCTTCCTCCTCGAGAAGGCTGAAGTTGAAGAGCAACAGCGGCTTGTTGCCGAAAAGCTATCTGCGCAGGAAGGCGATTTGGCGCAGCACAAGGTCAATCTTGACAGCCACGAGGAGGAGCTTGTTGCGCACGAGCAAGCAATTGGCGGGGCTCTCAAGGAAGCAAAGGATGCTGCCGCAGCTGCCGAGGCCGCCAAGAAGGAGCTGGAGACGAAGATGGCGCAGCTGGAGGCCGACCTCAAGGCGAGCGGCGAGGAGCTTGCTGCACTCAAGCGTGAGCGCAAGAAGGACACCGCTGCTCATGGCGAGCTGCAGGGTCGTCTCGCTGAGAGGAGCAAAGAGCTTAGCGCCGCCAAGGACTCCAACGCAGATCTTGAGTTGAAGCTGGTTACTTTGACTCAGACGCTGGACGGTGCCAGGGAGCAGGAGGTGGCCTTGAAGGAGAAGATCAAGGCCGACGAGGCGCTGCTGGCGAGTGCTATTGCCGACCAGAACAATTTCAGGGAGAATGTGGAGCACTAGACCGAGGGTCTCGTGGATGCTGCCGCAGCCATCGACAGGGAGCTGGCACAGCTGGGGATGGAGGATTTTGGGTATTCCTCCGATGAGCACCTCCAACCCAGCGCCAAGCTCAGCTTGTTCTTCAAAGGCGTGGCGACGGCCCTCCAGCGGCTCCAGGAGAAGATCCCAAAGCAGCTGGCCGACGAGTCGCGCAAGATCTGCGCGGGAGCTCTTCAAAAGGTGCTGGTGAAGGTGGCCTTCCGCAACCCAGGCCTCAACCTCACCAACGTCCTCAGGTCCCTGCCACCGGATGCTGATCTGGAAGCGCTCAAGGCCTTTGTCGCACCCATTGTGGACAAGGTAAGCGGGATCAAGAGGGTTGAGGGCGATCGCGTAGATTAGGCCGCCCGTTTTCTCTTTTTCTTTGTCGCTGCTGGTCATGTCATGAGAACAATCTGTTAGAGCCGCGGCAAGCTATCTTGTAATATAACTCTCTTTTGGGTAGAGATTGCTGTGTTATTTCCTTTACTTGATTCCTTCCTTTGTATGTTTTCGCCCTACGCTTTTAGGGAACTTGTCGGCGCAGGCACCTTAGCTGCGAGCGCTGAGTGCGGGACGTCAGCAGCCTGCTGGCGGTGCCGCTACCGACAAGAAGCCTTGTCGCAACTAGTCGCAGCTCACTTAAGTTGTTGAGCGGACTCGAAACAAAGTAAGGGCGCAACTAGCTACGAGTTGGTTCCTCCGCGCACAGGTTTTCTATACAAAGCACGGTTGTTCGAGGAAGATAACTTAAAAATTTAAAACTGATTGCTCAAACTTTAGCAACTTAGCTTTTCTGTCGTTTGCTTCCCGGTAAGGCGAAACTTCTTCGAGCGATGCTTGGCCCACACCACTATCTTCTCCTTTCCCCCCGGCAAACTTGTGGGCGAGGGAACCTTCCTTTCTTTGAGAAAAAGAAAGAAGAGAAAATAAAGATATGGAACCTTACGGCTCATTATTGCTTACCGGGGGTAGGTGCTGCACAAAGTGTCAGATAATGCATGCAAAAAAGGTACAAAGCATGAAATTGACAAGATGTGCGGAGCACGTGAGCTTTACTTATGCTCGGGGTCTGCGTCGTACAAAGGATTACATGCAACATCGGCAAGACTTGTACAAAAGGTGGTTGCCGGAACAGGTTTCGGCAACCGCGCCCTACGGGTAAAACTTACGAAGATGTTCAATGTTCTAGGAGTTGCTCACCGGAATGCCATCTTCGGTCTCAAGGCGGACAGCGCCAGGCCTAGTGACTCGTTTCACCCGATAAGGGCCTTCCCACTTTGGCGTCAACTTGTTGGATTTCTTGGCGGACTGAACGCGCCGAAGAACAAGGTCGCCTTCCTCGAGACTTCTGGCATTAACTTTGCGGCTATGATAGCGGCGCAAAGCTTGCTGGTATCGAGCAGCTCGTACAGCAGCCTGAAGATGGTCCTCCTCAAGGAGCAGCGCGTCATCTTGTCGCAGCCGCTCTTGCTCAAGCTCATCATAAGCGAGCACTCAAGGTGACCCGTATACGAGTTCCGTGGGGAGAACTGCCTCTGCTCCATAGACTAGAGCGAAAGGTGGCTGGCCAGTGGCTCGATTTGGCGTTGTCCTGATCGACCAAAGAACCACTGGCAGCTCCTCAATCCAGTTCTTTCCGCACTTGCGCAGCCTTTCGAAAGTCCTGGTCTTGAGCCCGCGCAGCACTTCAGCATTCGCCCTCTCTGCTTGACAGTTGCTTCTCGGATGAGCAACAGAAGCGAAGCAAACCTTGGCGCCAAGATCTTGGACGTACTGCATGAAGGTGCGGCTCGTGAATTGCATGCCATTGTCGGTGATGATCCTGTTAGGAATCCCAAAGCGGCAAACAATCGACCTGAAGAACTTGACTGCTGATTGTGCTGTCACCTTCCTCACTGCTTCCACTTCCGGCCACTTTGTGAACTTGTCGATTGCAACGTACAAGTACTCAAAGCCCCCGACAGCTCGGGGAAAAGGGCCGAGGATGTCGAGCCCCCAGACCGAAAATGGCCAGGATAAAGGGATCGTCTGGAGAGCTTGAGCTGGCTGGTGTATCTGCTTAGAATGGAACTGGCACGCTTCACACTTGGTTACTTGTGTAGTTGCATCCTAGAGGGCTGTCGGCCAAAAGAAACCTTGTCGAAACGCTTTACCGGCAAGTGCTCTTGCGCCAATGTGGTGACCACATATGCCTCCATGTATCTCTGCCAACAGCTTTTGTCCGTCTTCCCGGTGAATACACTTCAATTTCACGCCGTTGAGTCTTCTTCTGTACAGTGTGTCGTCGACAAACTGGTACATACTTGACTGCCGGGCTACTCTTTCCGCTTCTTCTTGCTCTTCGGGAAGTTCTCCTGTCTGAAGGAAATGGACAATCTGCTGTTCCCATGCTGGAGCTTGCGGCTCGACAACAAGGACTAAAGGCATATCTGTTGCTGCGGGAACATCCGCTTCTACGGTGAGAACCTGCGGCTCAGCCGGAGCTTGATGTTCCCCGGCAAGCTTGCCGGAGCAAAACTTGTCGGGAGCGTCTGCTTCAATGGAACAAACCCTAGGGCTTGTCGGAGCAGACTGCTCCTCAGCGCCCTTGGTGTTGATCTTGAGGACCTTCTTGGCGGCGGCTTCGGGGAGCTCTGCCGGAAAATAGTCACCAGAAATCAACTTCCTCTTCTTGCTCTGTCCAGTTGATGGCGTTACGAACGGTTGAGTCAGCTTGAGCACAAAGATCCCTGGTTCCACAGGTAACTTAAGTGCTGCGCACTTCGACAGGCCATCGGCGATGTCGTTCTGAGCTCTTGGAACATGTTCCATCTGTAGGCCGTCAAAGCGCTCTTATAGCTTTCTCACTTCATCAACGTAAGCTTCCATCAATGGACTCTGGTAATTCTTATTCACTTGGCGGACGACAAGCTGTGAGTCACCCCTGACAATGAGCTTCTTGATCCCAAGTCTGCTGCGATTCTGAGACCGGCAAGCAAACCTTCATACTCTGCAGTATTGTTCGTTGCTTGCTCCTTGGGAAAGTGCATCTAGACTACGTACTTGAGGTGCTCTCCGGTGGGTGCAACAAGTAGTACGCCCGCACCGGCGCCTTGCAGCGAGAAGGCACCATCAAAGTACATCAGCCACTCTTTGCTTGTTTCCTTGACGGGGATGCTCGTTTCTGGAATTTCTTCATCTTGAGTTGGCGTCCACTCTGCTATGAACTCCTCCAATGCTCTGCTTTGGATAGTTGAAGTGCTCTCAAACTTGAGGCCAAAGCTTGACAGTTCCAGTGCCCACTCGACAATCCTGCCTGTTGCTTCTGGATTTTGCAGTATCCTCTTCAGCGGAAAACGAGTGACGACTGTGATCTCATGTGCTTGGAAGTAATGGCGCAGCTTTCTCGAGGCCATGAGAAGGCCGAAAAGCAATTTCTGCACACTAGAGTACCTTACCTAGCCCCTTGCAGAAGGGAACTGACAAAGTAAACTGGGCGCTGCACCATTCTTTTCTGCATCTTCTCATGCGCCTGCGTAGATCCATCTTTGTCGGGACCAGAGCTTGCCGGTGAAGTCCTCTGCTTGTCGCTGGATGCATCTGCCGTGGTTGCTGGCTCATCATCTGCCTCCCTCTCCGCTACTAACGCAGCACTAACCACTTGATTGGTTGCCGCTATATATAGCAGCAACTTCTCTTGTGGCTTAGGTGCGACAAGTTTTGGAGTGGAGGACAGGTATCTCTTTAAGTCCTGCAGTGCAGCCTCCGCTTCCGGAGTCCATTTCATTGGACCTGCTTTTTTCAATATTTTGAAAAATGGTAGGGCGCGCTCAGCAGACCTAGAGATATACCTGCTGAGAGCAGCTATGCAACCGGCAAGTCTTCGTACATCCTTGACGCGCTTTGGTGCTTCAATCCGCTCAATAGCCTTGATCTTGTCGGGATTGGCTTCAATTCCCCGCTGAGACACTAAGAACCCAAGAAGCCTGCCGGAGGGGACTCCAAACGCACACTTCTCGGGGTTAAGTTTGAGGTTGATCTTGCGCAGATTTGCAAAGGTTTCGTCTAAATCTTGAATCAGAGTCGCCTTGTCCTGCTCTTGACCACTATGTCATCCATGTAGGCTTCCACATTTCTGTGTATTTGTGGCTCAAAAGCGTCATGGACTACCCTTGCAAATGCTGAAATAACATTCTTTAACCCGAAAGGCATCCGTATGAAACAGTATGTGCCACATGGGGTGATGAATGCGGTCTTCTCCTCATCCTCTTCTGCCATGAAGATCTGATGGTATCCTGAGTATGCATCAAGAAATGAAAGCAAGTCACATCCGGCCGTGGAGTCAACAATCTGGTCAATGCGCGGCAAGGGAAATGGGTCTTTGGGACAAGCTTTATTGACATCGGTAAAGTCGATACAAAGTCTCCATTTCCCGTTTGCCTTGCGCACGACTACAGGATTGGCCAACCACGTAGGATGGAGCACTCCTCCGACAAGGCCTCCTGCTTCCAATTTCTTGATTTCTTCTGCGATGAATTATTGGCGCTCCACTGCATATTTCCTGACTTTTTGTTTGACGGGCCGCGCATGAGGACAGACGGCAAGATGGTGCTCGATTACTTTCCTGGGAACACCGGGGATGTCAGACGGTTGCCACGCAAATACGTCGACGTTCGCCCGCAGAAAAGCAACGAGCGCTCTTTCCTATTTAGGGTCGAGGGTGGCACTGATGGTGAAGGTACCACCAATGTCGTCCTCCTTGGCGGACACCCTCTTGGTCTCTGGTGGAGCTGCCATTGTCTTCTTACACTTGCCGGTGGAGCTCGATGGTGCGTCCTCGACAGTAGCGCAGCACTCCGAAGAGGTGCGCTTGCCGGAGTGGGCATCAGAACTCTCGCCGGACTTGGTCTTCTTATTCGCCCCGGGGGCTTCAACGGCAAGTGACTTGCGATCTGTTGCGGCTGCTACTTCCCGGTAGATCTTGTCGATGCAGATAAGAGCATCCTTCTTGTCGCCAGGGACAGAGATGACACTTATCGGGCCTGGCATCTTCAGCATGTTGTATGCATAGTGAGAGGCTGCCATGAATTTGGCGAGTGCTGGACGACCGAGTATCCCATTGTAAGGCAATGGAAAGTCAGCAACGTCAAAAGTGACCCTCTCAGTCCTGAAGTTTAACTCACTGCCAAATGTTACCGGCAACGTGATCTTTCCTTCGGCTTGCTCCTTCCCGGATAAATTCCTTGGAATGTACCGGTCTCTTCGAGCTCGTTATTAGGGATCTGGAGTTTCTGGAGTACCGTGGAGGAGATCAGGTTCAAGCCGGCCCCGCCGTCAACTAGCATCTTAGTGACCTTGAGGTTGCGGATAGTTGGTGAAACCAACATCGGCAAGCACCCGACTGCGGTTATGCGATCAGGGTGGTCCTCAATATCAAAGATGATAGGTGTGCTGGACCATTTCAGAGGCCTGCGTGACTCGATGGGTGGTTCTACCGCATTGACTTCCCGCACCCACTGCTTGAGCTGGCGGTGTGAAGTATGCAGAGAAGCACCGCCATCAATGCATAGGACCTTTGTGGCTTTCTGAAATTCCTGCTCATCGGTCTCGTCATCATCCATATCTTCATCGTCATCGTCATCTTCATCCTTGTCGCGGCCGCGGGGAGGTTTGTCTCCTTGCCGCTGCTTGGCCTTGTCGCGGCGTCCCCCTCGGCCGGGGCATTTCTTGCCGGCTCCTCCAGCACCTTCCTGGGCCTTCTCCTTGTCGCGTCGCTCGTATTTAGCCTTTTGCTGCTCGACAAGCTGCTCGACCTTCTTGCAGCTCTGGAGGTCATGGCCCTTGGTGCGGTGGATCTTGCAGTACTGCTTGTTGGTGCCGTCCTACTTGTCGGCGACCGCCACAGCCTGGTAGTTGGTGCCTGCGGCAATCTCCTTGCCGGAAGTACCAACTTTGGCTTTCTTGGCGCCACCTCCGTTGCCGGACTGCTCAACGACTAACACATCTCTGCCTTTCTTCTTTCTGTTGTTCCGCCACCGGTTTTTCTTTGCCGGGGCAGCTTCCTGACTATCAGATCCTCCAGCTTCTTTATTCTCTCCGGGGAGTTTCCTCCCTTCTTCAGCACGTGCACACTTGTAGGCCAGGGCATATAGCTCACTAACGTCTCTGATCTTGCACATCGCCATCTCCTCCCACATCCTGCGGTTTCGCACGTTCTGATGGAACACGCTGATTACCGCGGCAGGGTGGACATCTGGGATGTTGTGCTGTACGCGGCTGAATCTCTGAATGTACTTGCGCAGGGGCTCTCCTTCCTTCTGGGCGAGTAGATGAAGGTCGCTCTCTTGGCCATGAGGCTTGTGGCCGCCTGTAAAGGCGCCGACAAACTGATGGCATAGGTCTGCCCAGGAGGATATGGAGTTGTCCGGCAAGTGCATGAGCCAAGATCTAACATTGGGCTTGAGCACCAGCGGGAAGTAGTTGGCAAGGATCTTGTCGTCCCGCCCCCCGGCAGCTTGCACTGCGATGGTGTAGATGCTGAGGAACTCCAACGGATGTGACTTGCCGTCGTACTTCTCTGGTACATCTGGCTTGAAATTCTTCGTGCTGGGCCACTGGACTTGCCGCAGCTCACGAGTGAACGCAGGGCAACCTACCGCGTACGGCAAATCGCCTGGTTCCCCTGGCGCATGCATGTCGACAGAGGGCCCAGCGCACTGGTCCGATTGACGCCGCGCTTCTCTTCGACGCTCGATGCGAGTACGAGCGTCTTCTTGCTGTTGTTCGTGAAGAACTTGGCGCTGATCGCGACGAGCTCGCGGATCCGATGATGCGGTGGAGTCGCTGTCGAGGTGGATCCGGCGAGTCGGCGATCTTGGCCTTCGGGGTGGAGAGTGCATGGTGGTTGCACCCCCACCGGTTTCATCGCCATCGGCTCGCGCCTGGCAGTCCTGCCGCGGCAGCGATGTACTCGGCTGCCGCGTAGTGTCGCTGTTGGCGAAGCCAATGAGACTTTGAATGGTGGCCCTCCATTCGTCGATCTTGTCTGCCGTCGAAGGGTAATCCAGGAGCAGTTGAGCTCGCGCCAAAGCTTCTGCTCGAGTGGTGGGCGGCAGTGGCGAACGGTGCGAGGAGCGGGATATGCTCGGACTTCTAACTAAGTTAGAAGGAGCATTATCTCGTCCGGGTGACCGTGTCTCGCTCGCACCTGCATGTTGGCGTGCATGCTGGTCTTGAGCACCCCGAGATCCACCAGCTCGATCTTGATCCAACAAACGTATGGTACTGCGAATACCATGACGCTGTCGGTCCTGCGCCTCCTGAGATGGGCGCGGTGCATGTACGGACACCGAGGTCTGCGCAGCCTTGTCCTTGGACCTGGCAGCACCGTGAGCTTCCTCGTCAATGCCCGTTCTTCCGCCGGCGTCTACCCCACCACCCATTTGCTCCGGTGGTGGTGGGATCGACGTGGACGGAACAGTTTCCCCCGAAGCCTTCTTCTTCGGTGGCATGTCGATGAAGAAGTTGAAGATCTAGCTCGTGTGAACGCCGGATCAGGTTCACACAACCTCGACGCCCCCTACCTGGCGCGCCAAAGAGTCGGGGAAACTGATCCACGAACACCTATGGGACCGGCGGACCGAGCCCCTTTCGGTTCGGCGGGGGGCGGAGACCGCACGAAGAGTGGATCGAGGCGAAGCACACGAGCAGTTTACCCAGCTTCGGAGCTCTCCGGAGAGATAACACTCCTACTGCTGCATGTCTGAGTGTATTGAGTTCTTGCTCGAGAGCGCTGAGTGCTACAGTACACACTAGCTGCTAACGAGGCCGAGCGTGAGTGTTTTTCTGCCTTCGAGCCGAACCCCATCTACGTTGCGCATGGGCCTCCTTTTATAAGCTAAAGGGGTCACCGACAGGTGGCAACGTAGACAGGGGTAAAAATGGAAAAGGAATTGCGGTTGGTACAACTACTTGTACAGTGTATCCTACCTAACCCTGACGGCAAGGGACAAAGGCATTAAATGCCCGTCTGTGTCACCCAAATAGTGCAAAAAGGGACCGTCAGGGACGCCACCGCTCGCCACGATGGCGATCTTGTCAGCGTCGCTTGCCACCGCGCACCGCTGGCTGCACAGCCTCCTGCCACGCGCACCTGGGAAGGCCCCAGGGCGACACGTTGGTGGATGTGCTGGAGTGCGGGTACAAAGTGGTAGCTTGCCGCGGCAAGCGCCTTGCTGTGGTCGTTGTCTTGTCGCGTCCGGAAGCTTGTCGCTCACCGGGCCTTGCCGGGACGCGTGGCGCGTCGCGGCAAGTTCCTTGAGATGCCTTGGTTGGCCTTCCCGGCAAGCTCCTCTTACCGGGGCCTTGTCTCCTTGGCTTGAATACTTTGTTCTTGAATGGTTCCAAAGGAGCCATAGAGGACCTTGGCGGTCACCCGGCAAGCCTTGCCGCGGGGTGCTGCAACTGCCCGTGCACAAGTTCGGGATACTAGGGTACCCTTACTCTAGTACACCGACACCATGACAAGGAGGGAGTATTTCACCCTCGAGGCTAAGGGTATGTACCAGTAGCTATGTGTTTGATCTCTCTCTCTCTCTCTTTCTCATGTTCTCTCTCGTGTTCCCTCTATGGCACGATCTTGATGTATCCCGAGCTTTGCTATTGTAGTTGGATCTTATGATGTTTCTCCCCCTCTACTCTCTTGTGATGAATTGAGTTTTCCTCTTGAAGTTATCTTATTGGATTGAGTCTTTATTTGAGAACACTTGATGTATGTCTTGCCGTGCTCATCTGTGGTGACAATGGGATATCATGTGCCACTTGATTTATGTTTTGGTGACCAACTTACGGGTTCCGCCCATGAACCTATGCATAGGGGTTGGCACATGTTCTTGACTCTCCGGTAGAAACTTTGGGGCACTCTTTGAAGTACTTTGTGTTGGTTGAATAGATGAATCTGAGATTGTGTGATGCATGTCATATAATCATGCCCACGGATACTTGAGGTGACAATGGAGTATCTAGGTGACATTAGGGTTTTGGTTGATTTGTGTCTTAAGGTGTTATTCTAGTATGAACTCTTGAGTAGATTGATCCTAAAGAATAACTTTGAGGTGGTTTCGTACCCTACCATAATCTCTTCGTTTGTTCTCCGCTATTAGTGTCTTTGGAATGACTCTTTCTTGCATGTTGAGGGATTTCTATATGATCTATCTATGTTATTATTGTTGAGAGAACTTGCAGTAGTGAAAGTATGAACCCTATGCCTTGTTTCCTACCATTGCAATACCGTTTACGCTCACTTTTGTTACTTGTTACCTTGCTGTTTTCATAATTTCAGATTACAAATACCTTTATCTACCATCCATATTGCACTTGTATCACCATCTCTTCGCCGAACTAGTGCACCTATACAATTTACCATTGTATCGGGTGTGTTGGGGACACAAGAGACTCTTTGCTATTTGGTTGCAGGGTTATTTGAGAGAGACCATCTTCATCCTATGCCTCCTACGAATTGATAAACCTTAGATCATCCACTTGAGGGAAATTTGCTACTGTCCTACAAACCTGTGCACTTGCAGGCCCAACAACGTCTACAAGAAGAAGGTTGTGTAGTAGACATCAAGCTCTTTTTTGGCGCCGTTGCCGGGGAGGCTAGGTAAACGACACTCACACCCCGTCAACTCAGCTCTTTTCTGGCGCCGTTGCAGGGGAGGTGAGTGCTTGAAGGTATATCTTTAGATCTTGCAATTGAATCTTTTTTGTTTCTTGTTTTATCACTAGTTTAGTCTAAAAAAGAAAACTACAAAAAAATGGAATTGAGCTTATCTCATACGCTTCACCTTTTTAATATCTTTCGTGAGAATGATGGTAAGGAAAATTGTGCTCAAGTGCTAGAAGAAGAAATCTATAAAATGTTTGTCACTAAATTTTAAATGATGAGCATGATTGCAATGTTGTTAGTATGAATTCCTTGAATATCCATGATTCTAATGATATGCAAAGCCACAAGCTTGGGGAAGCTATGTTTGATGAATATGATATTTTTTGTCCCCCAAGTTTTGATGAGCAAATTTATTTTGATGAAAGCATGCCTCCTATTTATGATGATTATATTGATGAAAGTGGGTTTGGACGAGTGTCAACTTTAGGTAGAATTGATCCCACTATTTTGTAGGCTATTGAATCTTGTTGTGATGAATATGAAAGTGGATTTGGAAGAGTGTCAATTTTATTTAGTGATGATTCCACTATTTCGGAAGAGGTTCCAATTGATTATGAGAACAAAGTTGCTATACATGATGATTATTGTGATGACTTGTATGCTATTAAGAATAATGATAACCATGAAACTTGTCATCATGATTTTAGTTTTCAATTGGATTATGCTTCGCACGATAATTATTTTGTTGAGTTTGCTCCCACTATTATTCATGAGAAGAATTTTGCTTATGTGGAGAGTAGTAAATTTAATATGCTTGTATATCATGAAAATAATGCTTTATGTGCTGATTATATTGTTGAATTCATTCATGATGCTACTGAAAATTATTATGAGAGAGGAACATATGCTTGTAGGAATAGCAATAATATCAAGTTTCCACTCTATATGTTGAAAATTTTGAAGCTATACTTGTTTTACCTTCCTATGCTAATTGATTATTGTTCCCATAAGTTGTTTGCTCACAAAATCCCTATGCATAGGAAGTGGGTTAGGCTTAAATGTGCTAGTCATATTCTTCATGATGCTCTCTTTATGTTTCAATTCTTATCTTTTATGTGAGCATCATTGTCATCATCATGCCTAGCTAAAAAAACATAAAAGAAAAGCGCTTGTTGGGAGAAAACCCAATATTTATCCTTACTGTTTTTTTGTGTTCACATGATTATGCTACTGTAGTAATCATGTTTTATAGCTTTTGTTTCAATAAAGTGCCAAGTAGAACCTTTGAAAAGACTTGGGTGAAATCTTTATGATCTTGCTGTAAAAAACAAAAACTTTAGCGCTCACAAGATTAGCTGCCATTTTTACAGGAGAGTGATTTTAGGTTGATTCTTTTTGCATTTAAACAAAAAAGAGGCTAGCCAACTCACCTCCAGGAGGCTCCCCCAATTGGGTCATTTGCGGCCGTCCGATCAGGGTAAAAATCCCACCTCAGCTCTCCTCATCCGTTTGATATTTACTGTGTGTTTCACCTTGCTGTTTCTTTCACGCATGTATGACGAGTGGGTCGCTTCGTCGATGGGGTCGCGATGTGTTGGCTGGGTGTGGGGTGAAACGGTATCATTGGTCATTCATCCCGAAAAAGCCATTGGTCGCCCAAACCCCACAGCCTCACGCTTCCTGCCTCCTTCCTCCCTCAATCGTCTCAGCCGCACGAACCCTAGCCGCCGCCCGATGGAGGGAGCGCACGAACCCTAGCCGGCTAGCCCCCAACCCGCAGCTGCCACAATCCTCCCTCCTCACTTCCTCGTCGACACAGGCGCTCGCGCCCCTCCCCTCTCCCTCCTTCCCGCAACCCCAGGAGCTCCGCCACCGCATTTGACGAGATCCACCGCCTCCCCGAGGTCCTTATCCACCCCAGGTCGTGAGGAAGCCGCGGAAGGAGGAGATCAGCTAGGCGTCACCAGCCGGAGAAGGAGGAGAGGCGCGGATGCTAGCCAAGGAGGCAGATCGGCTTGCCTCTACTGCACCGTGAGCGTAGCCGCTGCCTCTGCACCTGATGCGACCCCCCATTGACAAGAGCAGGGTGGCGGATTGGATCGAGGGTGCCTGCATGGCCACGCCACCGCTGCCGCCTGGAGTCGCCTTGGGCGCCGCCTGGAGTGACCTCCATCGCCGCCCCGAGTCAACTCCACCACTGCCGCCAGGAATCCCGTCTCCGGCGAGGTAACTTCCTCTGAATCACTGATCTTCCTGGTCTTCTTGACCTACTTATTACACGTGTGATGTGTGCGTGCTTGCTGTTGCTGTGCTGCGTGTGTGCTTGCTTGTTGCTCGGTGCTTTGTCTGGGTGTTGGGCTGCTAATGGCCTGATGTTGGCTTTGCTGTAATATTTGTATAATGCTTGTATCTTCTATGAAGCTACGAAGCTATGCTTTGTTGTATACTGACTTTGTTGCTTGCTGCAGTTGACCTGCTGATGTTGCTACTGTGCTGGCCAGGGAGTGAGTCAAGTGACATACAGACACAAGAAATATTCAGTTATGAGGATTGAAGAAATTGATGATCATTCAATCATTGAGGATTTGAGAAGAGGTATCAATGCTCCAGTAGAGGTGTTATTGAAGTTGTGGCTGTCAATAGTCCTTTTATTGATGCTAAGTACACGGTAAGGAAATAATGCTATATGATTTGCATATTTTTTGCTATGAGAACTTCTGCAACTGAAACTCAAAGTTTAGGTGTTGAACTCATAGTTTTGCAGTAGTTAGTTTTGTACTACTTTGTATCAAAATTGCATCAGACCATGTTGCACTGTATTTCGAGCATAGAAAAATTACTTAACACCTAATTTTGCGCAATTGGGTTCCTACTTTTTTCTGTTATTAGGTGCAATGACAAAAAACATCCAGTGGGATGTTCTACTGCATCGGAATTTGACAAATTTAATTCTGCCATTATATTCTTCCTTTACTGCTCAAGTTAACACCCCTCCTCCCATTTGTTGGCCCATATGTTCAAGTATGAATCCTATCATGGCCCCTTTAAAGGATTCATTAAGATCGTGGATGATTCAGCATTGGAGATTAATGCGCAAGATCACAACCACGGGCGAAAGGTAAATATGCCAGGGTTAGCTAATTGTTTGCCATATTAGTGCGGTTGATATATATGTCATGGTTTCTAAATATGCATGGCATGTTGGCCCATATAAGTGCTGTTGAGAGGGAGGAGGAGGGAGGAGTGCGTGGTTGTGGATCGGGTCTAGGGTTGGTGCAGTTTTGTCCAATGGGCTCCTCCCTTCAGCTTCAGGCAAGCCACAGGACGCGCGTCGCGTGATGAAAGGTTCACCCAACCGAAGATGACCCGCTATAGACCCAGCCAATGCAAGCGTGAGATGAGCCCACTTGTCATTGGGCAGTAAAATGACTGTGAGGTCAAAATTGAATTTGACTGCTGTGAAAATCCAATGGCTCAGGCGCGCTAGAAGGCAGATCGGACGACCAACGTATGTGTATGACATTAACTGATTCATTATGATTTTTAGGGGTATATGGACCACAAATGATGATATACTTGGTTATTTGAACATGAAAGGAGTGCGACTCAGCAGGAAGGTGTACCGTGGGGAGCCGCAACATGGCATGGCCTCACTAGCCAATTAGGTCTCCTCTCTCTTTGCCTATTGCTTCCTCTGGAACACTGATTTTGTTTGACTTATGAAGGCACATTCATCCTACAAGTACAATCATGATTAAGAGTTAGAGCGTCCCCGCACATCAGTTTGCTTTCTTACATTGATTATTGTTTTTTATGCATTATATCATTCACCTTCTCACATAATAGTTTGGTAAAAAAAGATTGAACTCACTCCTGAGTTTGCACTAATTATATATTTATGGCACCATTAATAATTTGCATTTGCATTTTCTGATGAATTCATCGAGTTCCTTTCTCAATATGCTTAGATGTTTTTCTGTCAGAAATTTCGTGTGGCAACAGAAGTAATGGTTGATTCGTTTAGCCTTTGTGTTGGTTTCATATGTATATATTTCACTGGCCTAGCTATCAACGTTGTATGTTAGTAGTTCATGCTTTTTTCTTTGGGATAATTATGCCTAGCTAAAAACAGAGAGGAGTCAAGTACATGCCTACTACTGCTCTTTTTGCTTCCTAAAGTGTTCCTTCAACTAATCCAGTAACCTGACATTACTTTGTGTTTAACTAATATCATTCTTATCACAGTGAGCAA
The DNA here is from genome assembly GCA_963921465.1 of Triticum timopheevii. Taxonomy (NCBI): domain Eukaryota; kingdom Viridiplantae; phylum Streptophyta; class Magnoliopsida; order Poales; family Poaceae; genus Triticum; species Triticum timopheevii. The sequence goes on along the minus strand of OY997266.1, from coordinate 498,313,574 downwards.
ATATTGTTCAGTTAGCCTCCTTATCGTAGAAATGGTAACTGAATGCGTGTTCTCTTTTTATCACCTCTGAATTTAAGGAATATATTTGCTAATATATCAATGCTCATTGGTGCCATGTCTGGTTCTTAAGTGCATGCTTGGAAGCTTAAATCTATCATCAAATTGTGAAATAGTGTTGTAAGAGACACTTCTATAAGCAAAGGTATGTGCCTGCATTTAGACCTTAATTATCCCTTGCTTAGTATTGTTTGGTTCGTGTTATTCATGCTACAATGATTTTATTCACTCTGTTAATCTTATAGTAACTAGACAGCGCAGTACATGGCAGCAGTATACTTTTGGTGTAGGAATCAACGATGACATGCTTCATGTTCTGTGTGCCTTGACTCTGGCTCTATGCTTATTAATCAACTTAGCGAGCTTTAGGACTTCGAAAGTTTTCATTTCGAGGAGCATGATTTCCTATGTTTTTGGTCAAGATGGCACACATGAAAAGTTTGTCAAGAATGTACCAAATCATATACGTATGTTTCTTTCCACTTCTGCATTTATGGCTGCAAATTGTATTCTCAGATTCTAGACTTGGTGTATATAAACATATATTCTGCACACTGAATTCTAGGTTCTCTTTAATACATCACAGATAAAACAAATATTTCACTAGCAGTCCAGCAGGGGAGGACGTTGATGAATCCTGCATGCATTGTTTATTTTTATGCTTTAGTTGTTGATGTTCATAAAGTGATGACAGATGGCTTCATTTATGTTTGTTTATACATAGCAAACACCACCAAGATCCCAATTAATCTGTGCATTCAAGCTACATGTCAAAAATACATCACCTATTGGTTTGAGTGTCATTGGAACAATGAAGCAGATTGCATGCTTGCTTGAGTTCACCTGCTTTTTGGTGGACTATATATCCAAGTATTTCTTACAAATTATTTAAAAATAAAGGGGCAAAAGATGTTATAATTCAGAATCAAACTTAGAATGACACTAGGCTGTTATCATCAGAATTTGACAGCTGTGCCAAAAAATAACTCCGAGTAAACAAAGAACATTCTGGTTCCTTTCCGGCTTGCTATTCATGACTGGTCTTTTAAATTAATTGTTGTTCTTTTACGAAATTGAGAGTTCTTTTTTGTAAGTGTACTTTATATGTTGGTGACTGGATTTTTAAATTAATTGTCGTTCTTTTACGAAATTGAGCATAAAGAAAAAGAAAAAAGAAAAAATGTTTAGCTAAATAGGCAAAGATGCTGATGTTTACTTGCTGTAGACCCTTGATGGGCCATGCTTTTTGCTGCTTTCTGCATTCCTGGACTGTAGGAACCTTGCGGAGGTGCTCCTCTATTTTCTTGTTGCTTTCTCTGTCACTCGCATTTAAATTTGCCACTATATTGGTTTGCAAACATGACATGTATAGATCCAAGGATGAAGAGAAGAAGAAGAGTTGGGATTGTGTACTTGCGATTGTGCACGCCATACATGTCTGCATTTAAAATTTCTTTTTCTTGGAACTATTGGCATGTAGAGGAGGCTGTGTTTTATTTGCTGGTGTGTTAGGCACATAAGAAACTGGTTTTGCCTTTTTCACAAACCAAGCTAGGGCTAGCTTCTGATGTGTATGGTCCCAGCTCCATTTTTATTGTCAAAAAAATTAAGTACAATGTTAAATGTGTTGGTTCACATGCCAATTCTTCATGTTCTTTAGGCCTTGATCTTACTATCCTATCTGAATATTCCTTTTATTGGCAATCACAGGTTTATGTGATTGGCAGGGATGGAACAATGAGAGGAGTAGTGGCGATATTTGAAGAGTTTAAACAGTGTGGTTTGAGGATATCCATTACAGGGATCTCAAAAAACATGGACAACGACATCGACATCATAGACAAGGCTTTTGGGTTTCAAACTGCAGTGGAGAGTGCTCAGTAGGCAATCGATGCGACACATGTGGGGTTGTGAATATTGTGGATGGCATTGGTCTTGTCAAACTTATGGGAAGGAGCACGGGCTGCATTACTCTTCATGCCACCCTGAGCAGCCTGAGATGTTGACTGATGTTTGAATCCTGATATTGATTTCCATGTTGAAGGGAAGGGGCATGCTGTCGTAGTTGTTGCTCAAGGTGCTGGTCAGGAGTTGATTCCCCAGATTGATGACCAGAAGCGAGAGCAGGATGAGTCTAGCAACATGTTGTTCCTTAGCGTTGGCCTTCCTTCTATAAAGTTTACATGCAATTCACCTGCATGGTTAAAAAAGCTACTATACTAATTTAAATGTTCCGTTTCTTTGGAGATTACTCATTTCTCTTACCGTTGTTGTATCGAAACAATTGTATTTTGGCCGCTTGCACTCATTTTATAGGAGATTGAGATGTGGGACAAGCTACTACCAAATATTTGGTTCCCATCAAATCGTTTATTTGCCAATAAAATAAAGGTTCCTTTTTGTAAACACATGAAAGGACAACACTGCATAAGGGAGTTTCCCCTTTGGAAAGGTTATTGTTTGCTAATGTGATTAAACGTAGGAAATTTATATACCTATTGTATGACAGTTTCTCAAGCTAAAGTCTTATGTGACATGTAATATCTGGACTCTATTAGTGGTAATAATTTTTCACATTGTAAAAGGCCATGTTGCACAAGGTAGGTGTTTTGGGTTTTAATTCAGGGATGTGACACCAATTATGGGTTTGAACTCCAAATGTGTTTGAACATAATTAAGTAAAGGAAGATATCACGGCACATCTTCGTGGTAAAGTTGTATGTCATATACCTTGCGCCAAATGTGTTTGAACATAATTAAGTAAAGGAAGATATCACAGCACATCTTCATGGTAAAGTTGTATGTCATATACCTTGCGCCATTTGGCTCTTTGCATGCTACCCTGGTTGCTCAAACCTACTTCTACTAGCAAAGTCAAATATTTTCAAAACACTTTGGGCTTGACATGGTCTTTGCGCTTGCTCAAACATAAAGATATTGGAAAAATGCAAATATTTTTAACGAGCCCGTGGTATCAAAATGGACCCTGCGCCATTTGGCTCAGAGATAAATTAAAATATGTGTACATCTCATTATAGACAATAGTCTTCATTCCTTTTTTTTATTAAAGGAGGTAAATTTGGTCATCATATGTCCTTGCCCACAACTGAACCAACTAAAACATGAATTTCGTTTTCAACGCGCAAATGGATTCAACAGATCTGTGCGTCATATGTCCTTGCAAAATGTTAACTTTTTTATCGACAACATGATTTTAGCGGGTCTCTGCTGGATGGAAAGTAAATCCATGCATGTAGACAAGTCCGAAATCAATAGAGGTAAGAAATCGCACCGGTCGGCGGCTGAGGAAACGCCTCTGTCACCTAGATGAGGAAACGAGAAAGAAAAGAAGGGGATAGACAGTCTCCGCGAGATCCGCCCCTGTCGCTTGAACCGAGAAAGAAAGGAAGGGGATAGACAGTCTCCGCTGGATCCGCCCCCTGCCGCTTCATATTCAGCTTCTCACGGGCCACAGACATCGCTCTACGTGGGCTGGGCTAAATAACATATGGGCTATCCTAATACCTCCTGATCCCTATATCTCCGTATATGCTCAACAAAGACATGTTTTTTTCTTAGGTTTCTTATAATTTTTCCTTTTTTGCAGGAAAAAGATGCACGGCCAGGTTTCTCATCATGATAACCATGTATTCAAACTAGGCCTGTTCATGTCACACAAATATTTTCTTTTTCCAAACCCATTGCTAAAAAATACAACCATGCATACTTTACTCTCTCATCATAGTGGCCATATTTTCAAACTGAACATATTCATATTATGCAAAGTTTCCCTTTTCCCAGACTATTATTTAACAACGTAATAAACATGTTTAAAAAATAGCATGATTTAGTTGAAGGTTCTTGCAGCATGAAACTATTTTCATCGACAACATGTCTTCAGCAGGTCTCTGTGCCATTTGGTGCAACGGGTCAACTAGTATGATTAATAGACAAATTCCTCAGGTCCACAAATTTATTTCATAATTTTTGGGGTTCCAGAAGTATACGTTTGATACAGATTACTACAGACTGTTCTGTTTTTGACAGATTCTGTTTTCTATGTGTTGTTTGCTTATTTTGATGAATCTATGAGCAGTATCGGAGGGTATGAACCATAGATAAGTTAGAATACAGTAGATATTACACCAATATAAATTTAGAATGAGTTCATTACAGTACCTAAGTGGTGATTTATTTTCTTATACTAACGGAGCTTACGAGTTTTGTTTTGAGTTTTGTGTGGTTGAAGTTTTCAAGTTTTGGGTAAAAGATTTGATGGACTATGGAATAAGGAGTGGAAAGATCCTAAGCTTAGGGATTCCCAAGGCACCCCAAGGTAATATTCAAGGACAACCAAGCAAATAAGCTTGGGGATGCCCCGCAAGGCATCCGCTCTTTCGTCTTCGTTCATCGGTAACTTTACTTGGAGCTATATTTTTATTCGCCACATGATATGTGTTTTGCTTGGAGCGTCATTTTATTTTGTTAGTATTTGCTTGCTGTTATTTAGAATAATGTTTTTCATCTTTATTTTCAATAAAAATGTCAAGGATAGCCTTTACCATGCTTATTTTGCTAGTATGCATGTTGCTGTTTGAAAACAGAAAGTTTACCGCTGTTGTAAAAATTCCCTAGAAAAGTCAGGGAGTGCTATAATGTTGAATATTTTTTGCATAATGAGCTCTGATAAATCTTTTATAGCGTAGTATTTTTCTTATAATTTTTGGAGTTAGGGAAGTATGATGAATCTTGCATTCTTTACAGACTATACTGTTTTGACAGATTGCTGTTATGTTTGCATTGTTTGCATATGCTTGCTTGTTTAATGATTCTATTTGAGGATAGGGGTATTAAATATGTAGAGACATTTAGTATTCAATGTTGAATAATAATGTCAGTGAATTTTGTTACAACAGAATATGATAAGGTTTTGCATTGGTTTATACTAACCTATCTCACGAGTTCTTGTTGAGTTTGTTGTGAATGAAGCTTTTGATCAAAAGAGAAACCATGATATGAAAGGAATTAAGAAGACACAAAAGCTCAAGCTTGGGGATGCCCAAGGCACCCCAAGACAATATTTCAAGAAGTCTCAAGCATCTAAGCTTAGGGATGCCCCGGTAGGCATCCCACCTTTCTTCTTCAACAACTATTGGTTAGTATCGGTTGAACCTAAGTTTTTGCTTCTTCACATGAGTTGTGCTATCCTTGCAATGTCATTTTACTTTGCTTTGCTTGTTGTTTGAATAAAATACCAAGATCTGAAATTCTTTTAATGGGAGAGACTCTTCACATACTTACATAATTATTTAGATACTCATTGATCGTCACTTATATCTTTTTGGAGTAATTTTTCATTTACTCTTGTGCTTCACTTTTATCCTTTGAGTCAATGGTTGAATGAGTTGAATGTCATAAATCTGAAATTATATATGTTCCATATGCTTATCCCGTTGGGAGTAATGACTTCACATCTAAGAAGTAGAGGTAGTAAGTGTATTGGCGGTTAGCAAGCATTATATTGGTCATTTGAACAATTCATGAAAGAATATTGAAGGAAGAGAGATTTCACATATAAATATATTATCATAGACATCTTTTATAATTGTGAGCTCTCATTATGTATGACATGCTAAAGAGTTTATGTTGGACAAGGAAGACAACTTAATGGGTTATGTTTTCTCACATCTCAGTTAAAGTATATTGTCATGGATCATTCAAACATGTTGAGCTTGCCTTTCTCCCTTTGCTAGCCTAAATATCTGTACTAAGCGGGAATACTGCTTGTGCATCCAAATTCCTTGAACCAAGTTTTTGCCATGAGTGTCCACCATACCTACCTATATGCGGTATTTACCCGTCGTTGCAAGTAAATTTGCATGTGCCAAACTCTAAACCTTCAAATTATAATCTATTTTGTATGCCTGAATTGCTCATGTAGCAACTAGGGGCTGTCAGTGTCTTTCATGCTAGGTGGGTTATTCTCAAGAGGAGTGGACTCCGCTCCTCATTGACGAGAAAGTGGCGGGAACCGGGATGCCCAGTCCCATGATCAAAAAGATCAAAATCAAATCAAAATAATTGCAAACAAAACTCCCCCAGGTTTGATGTTAGTTGGAGGCACCCGTTGTTTCGGGCGAGCATGGATTGATGATTGTTGGTGGAGGGGGAGTAAAATCTTTACCATTCTGTTTGGGAACCGCCTATAATGTATGTAGTATGGAAGATATTGGGAACTCTTGGTTGTTATGTTGACAATGAGATCATACCTCTCAAAATTATTTATCTCTATTTCAAAATCGAGCTCTGGCACCTCTGCAAATCCCTGCTTCCCTCTGCGAATGGCCTATCTTTTACTTTATGTCATTTACTTTATGCAAGAGTCAAGGTGATCTTCACCTTTCCCTTTCTCATTTTATCCTTTGGCAAGCACTTTGTGTTAGGGTGATCCTGATATATATATCCAATTGGATGTAAGTTAGCACGAACTATTATTGTTGACATCACCCAAAGGTGAATATGTTTGGAGGCAACATTATAAGCCCCAATCTTTCTCTATGTCTGATTAAAACTTCATAACCACAAGTATTGCGTGAGTGTTAGCAATTGTACAAGACTATATGATAGTTGAGTATGTGAAGTTTGCTAAATCAAAGCTCTGACATAGACCCTTCCAGAAAATAGGATGAATTGCAATTGTTTGATGACTAAGAATGAAGTTTGCTAGTTTTCAAGAAAGTTTATGGTCTATGCTTTAACATGTGAATAGCTTGTTACTTGATTATGAATAGTTTTATGACATGAACTACTGTTATGACATATAATGATGCTAGTAAAGGTGATTGAAATTATCATTGATCAAACTTGTGCACCTCTAGCATTCACACTTCATAAATTCTTTCTTTATCATTTACCTACTCGAGGACGAGCAGGAATTAAGCTTGGGGATGCTGATACGTCTCCAACGTATATATAATTTATGAAGCATTCATGAAATTATATTATCTGTTTTGAATGATTATGGGCTTTATTATACACTTTTATATTACTTTTGGGACTAACCTATTAACCGGACGCCCAGCCCATATTGCTGTTTTATTGCCCGTTTCGGTATTTCGAAGAAAAGGAATATCAAACGGAGTCGAAACGGAATGAAACCTTCGTCAGCGTTATTTTTGGGAAGAATATCATCCTGGAGACTTGGAGTTTACGTCAGAAGATCCTCGAGGAGGCCAGGAGATAGGGGGGTGCCCCCCCTACTGGGCGTGCCCCTCTGTCTCGTGGGCCCCTCGAGCACCTCCCGACCGACTTCTTTCGCCTATATATTCTCTCGTACCCTAAAAACATCGAATATCAAGATAGATCGGGAGTTCCGCCGCCGCAAGCCTCTGTAGCCACCAGAAACCTCTCAAGAGCCCTTCCCGGCACCCTGCCGGAGGGGGGATCCTTCACCGGTGGCCATCTTCATCATCCCGGCGCTCTCCATGACGAGGAGGGAGTAGTTCACCCTCGAGGCTGAGGGTATGTACCAGTAGCTATGTGTTTGATCTCTCTCTCTCTCTCTCTCTCTCTCTCTCTCTCTCTCTCTCTCGTGTTCTCTCTCGTGTTCCCTCTATGGCACGATCTTGATGCATCCCGAGCTTTGCTATTGTAGTTGGATCTTATGATGTTTCTCCCCCTCTACTCTCTTGTGATGAATTGAGTTTTCCTCTTGAAGTTATCTTATCGGATTGAGTCTTTATTTGAGAACACTTGATGTATGTCTTGCCGTGCGTATCTGTGGTGACAATGGGATATCATGTGCCACTTGATGTATGTTTTGGTGACCAACTTGCGGGTTCCGCCCATGAACCTATGCATAGGGGTTGAAACACGTTCTTGACTCTCCGGTAGAAACTTTGGGGCACTCTTTGAAGTACTTTGTGTTGGTTGAATAGATGAATCTGAGATTGTGTGATGCATATCGTATAATCATGCCACGGATACTTCAGGTGACAATGGAGTATCTAGGTGACATTAGGGTTTTGGTTGATTTGTGTCTTAAGGTGTTATTCTAGTACGAACTCTTGAGTAGATTGATCCGAAAGAATAACTTTGAGGTGGTTTCATACCCTACCATAATGTCTTCGTTTGTTCTCCGCTATTAGTGTCTTTGGAGTGACTCTTTGTTGCATGTTGAGGGATTGTTATATGAACTATCTATGTTATTATTGTTGAAAGAACTTGCACTAGTGAAAGTATGAACCCTATGCCTTGTTTTCTACCATTGCAATACCGTTTACGCTCACTTTTGTTACTTGTTACCTTGCTGTTTTTATAATTTCAAATTACAAATACCTTTATCTACCATCCATATTGCACTTGTATCACCATCTCTTCGCCGAACTAGTGCACCTATACAATTTACCATTGTACCGGGTGTGTTGGGACACAAGAGACTCTTTGCTATTTGGTTGCAGGGTTGTTTGAGAGAGACCATCTTAATCCTACACCTCCTATGGATTGATAAACCTTAGGTCATCCACTTGAGGGAAATTTGCTACTGTCCTACAAACCTGTGCACTTGCAGGCCCAACAACGTCTACAAGAAGAAGGTTGTGTAGTGGACATCACTTTACTTGGCACTTTATTGAAACAAAAGCAATAAAATATGATTACCACTGTAGCCTAATCATGTGAACACACAAAACAGTAGATAAAAGTGTTGGGTTGTCTCCCAAGAAGCGCTTTTCTTTAATGCCTCTTAGCTAGGCATGATGATTTCAATGATGCTTGCATAAAAGATAAGAATTGAAACATGAAAAAGAGCATCATGAATCACATGGCAAGCACATTTAAGCCTAACCCACTTCCTATGCATAGGGATTTTGTGAGAAAATAATTCATGGGAACTAGAATCAACAAGCATAGGAAGGCAAAACAAGTGCAACTTCAAAACTTTCAACACATAAATAGGCAACTTGATATTATTGCAATTTCCTACAAGCATAAGTTCCTCCCTGATAATAATTTTTAGTAGCATCATGAATGAACTAAGCAATATAGCTATCACATAAAGCATTCTCTTCATGACACAAAAGCATAGAAAACTTATTACTCTCCACATAAGCAAATTTCTTCTCATCAATGGTAGTGGGAGCAAACTCAACAAAATAACTATCATGAGAGTGAGAATTAAAACCATGATGAAAAGTTTCATGGTTATCATTATTATTTATAGCAGACTTGTCATCACCATAATCATCATAGATAGCAACTTTGTTGTCATAGTCAATTGCAACCTCCTCCAAAATAGTGGATTCATCACTAAATAAAGTCATAACTTTCCCGAATCCACTTTCATCAATATAATCATCATAAATAGGAAGCATGCAATCATTATAACAAATTTGCACATCAAATCTTGGAGGACTAAAAATATCATCTTCATCAAACATAGCATCCCCAAGCTTATGGCTTTGCAAATCATTAGCATCATGGATATTCAAAGAGTTCATACCAACAACATTGCAATCATGCTTATAATTCAAATATTTTGTGCCAAACATCTTATAGCATTCTTAATCTAACAATTGAGCACAATTTTCCGATTCATCATTTTCAAGAAAGATATTATAAAGATGATCAATAATATGGTGCAACCTCAATTCCATTTTTTTGTAATTTCTTTTATAAACCAAACTAGTGGTAAAACACAAAACTAAAAGATTCGATTACAAGATCTAAATATATACCTTCATGCACTCACCTCCCCGGCAACGGCGTCAGAAAAGAGCTTGATGTCTACTACGCAACTATATTCTTGTAGACACGTGTTGGGCCTCCAAGCGCAGAGTTTTGTAGGATAGTAGCAATTTTCCCTCAAGTGGATGACCTATGGTTTATCAATCCGTGAGAGGTGTAGGATGAAGATGGTCTCTCTGAAACGACCCTACAACCAAATACAAGAAATGTCTTGTGTCCCCAACACACCCAATACAATGGTAAGTTGTATAGGTGCACTAGTTCAGCGAAGAGATGGTAAAATAAGTGTAGTATGGATAGTAGATATTGGTTTTTATAATTCAAAATTATAAAAACAGCAAGGTAATCAATAGTAAATGGGCACAAAAACGGTGTTGCAATGCTTAAAAATGAGGCCTAGGGTCCGTACTTTTGCTAGTGAAACCTCTCAATAATGCTAACATAGTTGGATCATATGATTATCCCTCAAAGTGCAGTAAAGAGTCACTCCCGAGTTCCTATTAGCGGAGAACAAAAGATAGGAATTGTTTGTAGGTCACGAAACCACCTCAAAGCTATTCTTTCCGTTCGATCTATTCAAGACTTCGTACTAAAATAACACAAAGCTATTTTTTCCGTTTGATCTATCCTAGAGTTCGTACTAGAATAACACAAAGCAAATTCAAATTCATAATACTCAATCCATAGAAATAACTATAAAGAGACCCCAAAGTTTCTGTCAGAGAAAACCGTGCATCAACCCCTATGCATAGATTACCCCAATATCACCGCGGGAATCTGCGAGTTGAATGCCATAACACATATCAAGTGAATCAATAAGATACCTCATTGTCACCTCAAGTATTCATATTGCAAGACATATATCATGTGTTCTCATCTCTCAATATTCAATCCGACAAGACAAAACTTTTAAGGGTAAAGATTCAATTCATCATAACAAGAGTATAGAGGGGAGAAACATCATATGATCTGACTATATTAATAAAGCCCATGATATAGATCATGAGAGAGAGAGATCAAACACATAGCTTCTGGTACAAACCCTCAGCCCTGAGGGTGGACTACTCCCTCCTCATCGTGGTGGCCGCCGGGATGATGAAGATGGCCACCCGAGATGATTCCCCCCTCCGGCAGGGTGCCGGAACAGGGTCTAGATTGGATCTCGTGGATACAAAGACCTTGCAGCGATGAAACTTCTAATCTAGGTTAACCCTGATGGGTTTCAAAATATTTGTGAATTTATAGGGTAAAGAGGGGCTGGCGGGAGGCCATCGAGGTGGGCACAACCCACCTGAGCGCGCCCTAGTGGGTTGTGCCCCCCTCGGGGCACCCCCAGGTGCAGCTCACGCCCATTGGGTTCCTTCTGGTCCATAAAAAATCATCGTAAATCGTCGTGGCATTTGGACTCCTTCTGATATTGATTTCTTGCAATGTGAAAAACTTGCAGAAAACATCAACTGACACTTGGCACTATGTCAATAGGTTAGTACCAAAAATGATATAAAGTTGCTATAAAATGATTGTAAAACACCCAAGAATGATAAAATAATAGCATGAATACTTCATAAATTATAGATACGTTGGAGACATATCAGCAATGCAAGGTAAAACGGTTGCTTTGAGCCAGGGTGCCACATATACTTTGTTGTCTCTGGTGTTGTAAGCCGGCAGTATGAATAAATTTCACAGAGTGCTACGCTCTGGGTCTGGGTTGTTACCCTTACTTCATATGGCATGGTAAGCCGGCAATATACATAAATATCACATGTATGATATTTTTTTATGATTCTATAAGGTTTTAGTAAACCGGCCCTGGTTATGGATGTTACAGTCACCAGTGGTTTGTTATATGCGACATTTTGACCCGCCTTGGGTAAACTGCAAAGGCACTTGTGCTCAATTTGTATGCAGGGTTTATGATAACTTGATTAAGCAAAGATGATACTGAGTATGAGCATAAACAATGGATCGTCAAAGCAGATCAAAACAATTCATAAAGTGTTATGCAGATTAACAGGCGTGATGGCATGACAGATAATTGTTTCCAAGCTAGCCTATTACAAGGCAACAGATGGCCCAAAAGAATAAGTGTTTTGGCAAAGTATCACAACTGACAAATGCTAAGCCAGCCTGCGGTTTACTAGTCCCTGCCTTGGCGAGTTGAGGGTTGTGGGTCATCCAGCACCGATTCATCGTCCTCCTCTTCACCCATTGGCTAGAAGTCAGAGGTTGCTCAGTTGATCCCAGTCAAATCTTTGAATACATCTTCATCACTAATAAGTGTTGATGGGTCAATGTAAGGGGAGAAAGTGTGCTTACGAATTGGAGGAGTACGGTCCTAGGACTCATGAACCGGTGCTTTGACCTTCTTGTTGTCAGCATCGTAAACCGCTTGATAATGTGACAGGTCAGTATCTTCAGCTAACTTTCTTGCTAAAGGACGCATGTCTCTTGCTATTGAAGCAACGTCCTCAGCACTGAAGGGAGACCCGTCCTCCTTGACACTAGGGCAACCGTTGGCCAAGTCCTCCGGGTCAAGATCTGCTTGCCATGCCTTGGCCCGGGTTAGTGCAGTGAGAGCACCGGCTCTTGCAGCTGATCATTTAAGCTCCTCAACCCACTGGGGTAATAAAGATAGCATCTCCAGTGTGTCCTTGATGAGGGTTGGCGGTTGCTTCTTATGCGAGGCTGTGGAGATAGCCCGTTGTGTGCCAGTATATAATTGCTCTATGAGAGTACATGCGGCTTTCAGTTTATGGCGCATATCTGAGCCGAGGTGGGTGATCCTGGAGCCTGTATTACCAAGTAAATCTATAAGCCAGATGAATAATGATTGCAATGCATTGGTAGTAACAAATTGAGATGACGTAACTTACCGAAGATGGCAGCAGTATAAGCATTTACTTGATATTTTAAACCAGCAAGCTCTTCAGCCACCGGCTTAAGAGCTGCTTCTGCTTCCTCCGCTCTCTTCAATAGAGCTGATTTCTTTGTCTCCCAGCCTACTTGGTCAACCTTTAAGTCTTTCTTCAGCTTTTCCATCTCTTCCAAGTCGGTGCTCAATTCGACTTTGGCCTTGGAGGTTTCAGCTTGCTGAGACTTTATGTTCTCTTGAAGATCAGTAACTTGGGATTCTTTGACAGTAAGTTCAGCCTACAGGATATAAACAATTGGAGGGGTTAAAATCATCTTATTTAAAAGTCCCAAGCACAATACAAGTATTGTACTTGGCACTTGGGGGCTAATGCACATTGCTCTTTTTCGAAGACAATTTTCTGATGAATCGGTTACATTATGGTGGCTATAGCTAATTCATGGGGGCTATATGCTTGGATTTTATGGACACATATGGTAAAGAGATCCGGCTTATCTTGACAGATTAAGCCGGCCCTTGGGGGCTACATGTGCAAAGTTGAAGTATTTCTATTGGAAGTCCCGGTTTATCTTCAAAGTATAAGCTGGCCCTTGGGGGCTACAGGATTTGATCTACCAAGCTATTTAAAGTCTACAATACATTCCATTCTATCATGTCCAATAAACTTGGCGGCTAATGGAAGTGTATTCATATGAAGAGAGTTGTAGTGTTTACCTCAAAGCGCTCCTTCATCAAGTTCACTAGGCCGGTTTAAGAATCGCGGTTTGTGTGTGATACGTCTCTAATGTATCTATAATTTTTTATTGTTCCATGCTATTATATTATCTATTTTGGATGTTTAATTGGCTTTAATATGCTATTTTAAATTATTTTTGGACTAACCTATTAACCGGAGGCCCAGTGCCAGTTTCTGTTTTTTTTGCCTATTTTAGAGTTTTGCAGAAAAGGAATACCAAACGGAGTCCAAACGGAATGAAACCTTCACGATGATCTTTCTTGGACCAAAAGCAAACCAGAAGACTTGGAGATGAAGTCGTAGACGTGAGGAGGAGGCCACGAGGCAGGAGGGCGCGCCCAGGGGGGTAGGCACGCCCCCACCCTCGTGGGCCCCTCGTAGCTCCACCGACGTAGTTCTTTCGCCTATATATACTCTTATACCCTAAAAACATCAGGAGGAGCCACGAAACCAATTTTCCACCGCCGCAACCTTCTGTACCTGTGAGATCCCATCTTGGGGCCTTTTCCGGCGATCTGCTGGAGGGGGAACCGATCATGGAGGGCTTCTACATCAACACCATTGCCTCTCCGATGAACCGTGAGTAGTTTACCACATACCTTCGGGTCCATATTTATTAGTTAGATGGCTTCTTCTCTCTCTTTGATTTTCAATACAAAGTTCTCCTTGATGTTCTTGGAGATCCATTCGATGTAATATTCTTTTGTGGTGTGTTTGCCGAGATCTGATGAATTGTGGATTTATGATCAGATTATCTATGAATATTATTTGGTTCTTCTCTGAATTATCATATGCATGATTTTATATCTTTGCAAGTCTCTTCAAGTTATTGGTTTAGTTTGGCCTACTAGATTGATCTTTCTTGCCATGGGAGAAGTGCTTAGCTTAGGGTTCAATCTTGCGGTGTCCTTTCCCAGTGACAGTAGGGGCAACAAGGCACGTATTGTATTGTTGCCATCAAGGACAAAAATATGGGGTTTGTATCATATTGCTTGAGTTTACCCATCTACATCATGTCATCTTGCTTAATGCGTAACTCCGTTCTTATGAACTTAATACTCTAGATGCATGCTGGATAGCGGTCGATGTGTGGAGGAATAGTAGTAGATGCAGGCAGGAGTCGGTCTACTTGACACGGACATGATGCCTATGTTCATGATCATTGCCTTAGATGTCATCATAATTATGCGCTTTTCTATCAATTGCTCGGCAGTAATTTGTTCACCCACCGTAATACATGCTATCTCAAGAGAAGTCACTAGTGAAACCTATGCCCCCTGGGTCTCTTTTCCATTATACTAAAGTCTCTTTCATATTTTTGGATCTTGTTTACTATTTTTGAATCTTTACTTTCAATCTATACATCAAAAATACCAAAAATATTTACTTTATTATCTCTATCAGATCTCACTTTTGCGAGTGACCGTGAAGGGATTGACAACCCCTTTATCGCGTTGGTTGCAAGGCTCTTGATTGTTTGTGCAGGTATTCGGTGACTTGTGCATCGTCTCCTACTGGATTGATATCTTGGTTCTCAAAACTGAGGGAAATACTTACGCTACTTTGCTGCATCACCCTTCCCTCTTCAAGGGAAAAACCAACGCAAGCTCAAGAGGTAGCAACAAGGATTTCTGGCAGCGTTGCCGGAGAGATCTATGCCAAGTCAAGCCATACCAAGTACCCATCATAAACTCTGCTCCATTGCATTACATTATTCGCCATTCGCCTCTTGTTTTCCTCTCCCCCACTTCTAAAACAATTTTCGAAAACCTTTGCCTTTTCTTCGCCCACCTTCCATTCAATCTTTTGTTCGCTTGTGTTACCATGTGCCTTCTTTTTTTGCTTGCATATTGGTACCTCTTGAGCATGCGTTGGTTTTTCCCTTGAAGAGGAAAGGGTGATGCAGCAAAGTAGCGTAAGTATTTCCCTCAGTTTTTGCGAACCAAGGTATCAATCCAGTAGGAGGTTCCTCAAAAGTCCCACGCACCTACACAAACAAACAAGAACCTCGCAACCAACATGATAAAGGGGTTGTCAATCCCTTCACGGTAACTTGCAAAAGTGAGATATGATAGAGATAATAAGATAAGATAAATATTTTTGGTATTTTTGTGATATAGATTGGAAAATAAAAGATGCAAATAAAAGTAGACGGAAAACTTGCATGGTAAAAGATAGACCCGGGGGCCATAGGTTTCACTAGTGGCTTCTCTCAAGATAGCATAAGTATTACGGTGGGTGAACAAATTACTGTCGAGCAATTGATAGAAAAGTGCATAGTTATGAGATTATCTAGGCATGATCATGTATATAGGCATCACGTCCGCAACAAGTAGATCGAAACGATTCTGCATCTACTACTATTACTCCACACATTGACCGACTCCTGCCTGCATCTAGAGTATTAAGTTCATAAGAACAGAGTAACACATTAAGCAAGATGACATGATGTAGAGGGATAAACTCATGCAATATGATATAAACCCCATCCTTTTATCGTCGATGGCAACAATACGATACATGCGTTGCTGCCCCTACTATCACTGGGAAAGGACACCGCAAGATTGAACCCAAAGCTAAGCACTTCTCCCATTCCAAGAAAGATCAATCTAGTAGGCCAAACCAAACTCATAATTTGAAGAGACTTGCAAAGAAAACCAATCATACATAAAAGAATTCAGAGGAGATTCAAATATTTCTCATAGATAAACTTGATCATAAACCCACAATTCATTGGATCTCGACAAACACACCGCAAAAAGAGTTACATCGAATAGATCTCCAAGAAGAGGAAGGAGAACTTTGTATTGAGATTCAAAGAGAGAGAAGAAGCCATCTAGCTAATAACTATGGACCCGAAGGTATGTGGTAAACTACTCACAACTCATCATAGAGGCCTTGGTGATGATGGAGAGGCCCTCCATGGTCGATTCCCCCTCCGACAGAGCACGTCGAAGGCTCCAAGATGGGATCTCGCGGATGCAGAAGGATGCAGCGGTGGAAATAGTTTTTCGTGGTGCTCCTGGATGGTTTCGGGGTACGTAGATATATATATATGAGGAAGAAGTAGGTCGGTGGATGCTCGAGGGGCCCACAAGGGTGGGGGCGTGCCCACCCTTACAGGGCGCGCCGGGCACCATCGTGGCCGCCTCGTTCGCTTCTTGACGTCCACTCCAAGTCACCTAGATTGTGTTTGTTCCAAAAAGATCGCTCCCGAAGGTTTCATTCCGTTTGGACTCCGTTTGATATTCCTTTCCTTCGAAACACTGAAATAGGCAAAAAACAGCAATTCGGGCTGGGCCGCCGGTTAGTAGGTTAGTCCCAAAAATGATATAAAAGTGTATAGTAAAGCCCATAAACATCCAAAACGGGTAATATAAATAGCATGGAACAATAAAAAATTATAGATACGTTGGAGACGTATCACATATTCGCTTGTTAAAAGTTTATGGATCCTCATCCACTTGCCAATCTTTTTAAGAGATCCAATTATGTTGAACCAATTGCTAGTGAGTTGTGTGCACTAGATTATCTTTATGAAGTTTTGCTTGCAAATCGTGAATCTGAAAATTGCGATGAAGAAATTTATGAAGAGATTAACAATAGCTCTTTCAATAAAAATCATGATTGCAAAGATTTTTGTATAAATTCTATTGATTTCAATTGTGCTAATAATATGAAAAACCCTAAGCTTGGGGATGCTAGTTTTCCTATGACTACTATTTGTTGCAATGATCGTGATTGGGGTGATTCTTCTTATGATCTTGAAAATTTATTTAAGCCCCATGATGAATATGAGATTGATAATAATGTTTGCGATAATATTGATAGTGGGTTTGGAAGAGTGTCAACTTTAGATCCCACATATTTGGAGTATGTTCAATCTTATGAAATTTTGATGAAAGTGTGGATTTGGAGAGATCATGACTTTAGTTAATGTTAATCCCACTATTTTGGAAGAGTGTCAGCCTCGCATGCATGTGGATCGCGCTGAAAATATTTTATGTGATAGCTATTTTGTTCAATTTTCTCATGATCCCACATGTAGTTATTATGAGAGAGGACTATGGTTGTAGAAATTTACATGTTACTAAATTAGCTCTCGTTATGTTGAGATTGCTATTGTTTCTTTCCGCTTCCTTGCATATGCTAGTTTTTGCTTGCTATGATAATTTGTTTGCCTATAAGATGCCTATGCATAGGAAGTATGTTAGACTTAGATTTGTTTGTCACGTATTTTATGATGCTCTCTTTGTGCTTCAATTCTTGTCTTTCCTGTGAGCATCATTGAAATCTCAATGCCTAGCTAGGGGCGTTAAACGATAGCGCTTGTTGGGAGGTGATGACCCACAAGTATAGGGGATCGCAACAATTTTCGAGGGTAGAGTATTCAACCCAAATTTATTGATTCGACACAAGGGGAGCCAAAGAATATTCTCAAGTATTAGAAGTTGAGTTGTCAATCCAACCACACCTGGATAACTTAGTATCTGCATCAAAGTATTTAGTAGCAAAGTAGTATGGAAGTAACGGTAACAGTGGCAAAAGTAATAGTAGCAGTTTTGTAGTGATTGTAACAGTGACAACGGTAAAGAAACTAAGCAAAGAACAATATGTGAAAAGCTCGTAGGCATTGGATCAGTGATGGATAATTATGTCGAGTGTGATTCCTCATGTAATAGTTATAACATAGGGTGACACAGAACTAGCTCCAGTTCATCAATGTAATGTAGGCATGTATTCCGAATATAGTCATACGTGCTTGTGGAAAAGAACTTGCATGTCATCTTTTGTCCTAGCCTCCCGTGGCAGCGGGGTCCTATTGGAAACTAAAGGATATGAAGGCCTCCTTTTAATAGAGTACCGGACCAAAGCATTAACACTTAGTGAATACATGAACTCCTCAAACTACTATTATCACCGGTAAGTATCCCGATTATTGTCACTTCAGGGTTAATGGATCATAACACATAATAGGTGATTATGGACTTGCAAGATAGGATCAAGAACTCACATATATTCATGAAAACATAATAGGTTCAGATCTGAAATCATGGCACTCGGGCCCTAGTGACAAGCATTAAGCATAGCAAAGTCATAGCAACATCAATCTCATAACATAGTGGATACTGGGGATCAAACCCTAACAAAACTAACTTGATTACATGGTAAATCTCATCCAACCCATCACCGTCCAGCAAGCCTACGATGGAATTACTCACGCACGGCGGTGAGCATCATGAAATTGGTGATGGAGGATGGTTGATGATGATGACAGCGACGGATTCCCCTCTCCGTAGCCCTGAACGGACTCCAGATCAGCCCTCCCGAGAGAGTTTATGGCTTGGCGGTGGCTCCGTATCGTAAAATGCGATGAATACTTCTCTCCTATTTTTTTCTCCCCGAACGTGAATATATGGAGTTGGAGTTGAGGTCGGTGGAGCTCCAGGGGGCCCACAAGGCAGGGGGGCCCGCCCTAGGGGGGGGCCACTCTCATGGACAGGGTGTGGGCCCCTGGTCTCAATTCGTTCACCAGTATTTTTTATTAATTCCAAAAATAACTTCCGTGGAGTTTTAGGTCATTCTGAGAACTTTTATTTCTGCACAAAAATAACACCATTGCAGTTCTGCTGAAAACAACGTCAGTCCGTGTTAGTTCCATTCAAATCATGCAAGTTAGAGTCCAAAACAAGGGCAAAAGTGTTTGGAAAAGTAGATACGATGGAGACGTATCAACTCCCCCAAGCTTAAACCTTTGCTTGTCCTCAAGCAATTCCGTTGATAAACTAAAAGTGATAAAGAAAAACTTTTACAAACTCTGTTTGCTCTTGTTGTTGCAAATATGTAAATCCAGCATTCAAGTTTTCAGCAAAGATTATGAACTAACCATATTCACAATAACACTTAGGTCTCATGTTTACTCATATCAATGGCATAATCAACTAGCGAGCAATAATAATAAAACTCGGATGACAACACTTTCTCAAAACAATCATAATAGGATATAACAAGACAGTATCTCACTAGCCCTCTCTGAGACCGCGAAACATAAATGCAGAGCACCTTTAAAGATCAAGGACTGACTAAACATTGTAATTCATGGTAAAATAGATCCATTCATAGTCATACCCAATGTAAACTAATAGTAATGCATGCAAATGACAGAGGTGCTCTCCAACTGGTACTTTTAAATAAGAGGGTGATGACTCAACATAAAAGTAAATAGATAAGCCCTTCGTAGAGGGAAGCAGGGATTTGTAGAGGTGCCAGAGCTCGATTTTGAAATAGAGATAAATAATATTTTGGGTGGTATACTTTCATTGTCAACATAACAATCAAGAGATCTCGATATCTTCCATGCTACACACATTACAGGCGGTTCCCAAATAGAATGGTAAAGTTTATACTCCCCCACCACCAACAATCATCAATCCATGCCGAAACAACGGGTGCCTCCAACTAACAACAATCCTTGAGGAGTTTTGTTTGCAATTATTTTGATTTTATTTGAGCATGGGACTGGGCATCCCGGTGACCAGCCATTTTCTCGTGAATGAGGAGCGGAGTCCACTCCTCTTGAGAATAACCCGCCTAACATGTAAGATACAGACATCCCTAGTTGATACCTGAGTTGTTCGAGCATACAAAATTGAATTTCATTTGAAGGTTTGGAGTTTGGCACATACAAATTTACTTGGAACAGCAGGTAAATACCGCATATAGGAAGGTATGGTGGACTCATATGGAATAACTTTGGGTTTATGGAGTTTGGATGCACAAGCAATATTCCCGCTTAGTATAAGTGAAGGCTAGAAAAAGACTAGGAAGCGACCAACTAGAGAGCGACAACAGTCATGAACATGCATTAAAATTAATAGACACTGAGTGCAATCATGAGTAGGATATAATCCACCATGAACATAAATATCGTGGAGGCTATGTTGATTTTGTTTCAACTACATGCATGAACATGTGCCAAGTCGAGTCACTCGAATCATTCAAAGGAGGATACCACCCTATCATACCACATCACAACCATTTGATAGCATGTTGGCACGCAAGGTAAACCATTAGAAACTCCTAGCCAATTAAGCATGACATAAACAACTATATCTCTAAGTGTCATTGCAAACATGTTTGTTCATAATAAGCTGAATCAGGAATGATGAACTAATCATATTTACAAAAACAAGATAGGTCGAGTTCATACCAGCTTCTCTCATCTCAATCAATTCATCATATATCGTAATTATTGCCTTTCACTTGCACGACCGAACGGTGTGGATAATAATAATAGTGCACATGCATTGGACTAAGCTGGAATCTGCAAGCATTCAATTCAAGGGAGAAGACAAAGTAATATGGGCTCTTCGTTAAATCAACAATAATGCATATGAGAGCCACTCAACATTTTCATCAAGGTCTTCTCCTTCTGACCCCCAAAGAAAAAGAAATAAAACTATTTACACGGGAAAGCTCCCAACAAGCAAAAGAAGAACGAGAAATCTTTTTGAGTTTTCTTTTAACTACTACTACTACAAGCATGGAAAGTAAACTAGCTAAAAGTTATTACTATTTTTTTTTGTTTTTCTTAAGGTTATTCAAACACACAAGAAGAAGGCTTAGAAAATAAAATAAACAATCATGGATAGTACAATGAAAAAGTATGAACACCGACAATGGGAATGAGTGTGTGAACATGAATGTAATGTCGGTGAAAAATATGTACTCCCCCAAGCTTAGGCTTTTGGCCTAAGTTGGTCTATGCCCATGCGTCAAAGTTGTAGCCGGGGTCGTACTGAGATGCAGCTGATATTGCCTCATGACCTGCAGCTTGGAGGCGAGCTACCTCCGTCCTCCTCTCGTACTCGTTTGCCTCCTCCCTGGTTATAAAGTATCTCCTTTTTGCCTGAAAGTTAAAGAAACTAGGAGCAGGGAGAGCAATATGGATAGTGCGATGTTTGTCGAAGATTAGTCGGTACTGGAGGAACTGTTCATTCCTCTCACGAAACTGATGGCTAACCATGGCATTATAATCTAGATAAGCGGGAAGCAACTCCACATCATTTTCATATATGGGTATCTCAAGGAAATTAGCTATATGGGTTGCATAAATCCCACCGAACAGGCTTCCAAATAAACCATTATTATGCAACCTACATGCAACGATGGCCCCCATGTTATATTGTTTATCTCCTAACACCGCACTCCTGAGAACACTAAGATCAGGAACACACATGTGACATGCTTCGTCCTTACCATTTATGCATCTACCTATAAAGAGAGCAAAATAATGTATAGCAAGAAAATGAATGCTCCCTATGGTAGCTTGTGCTATTTCTCTGGATTACGTCACAGTGATACTAGCAAGGAAATCTTTAAATTCAGATTTGCGAGGTTCACTAGCACTACCCCATTGCGGGAGTTTACAAGCAGTAGTAAAATCTTCTAAGTCCATGGTATAAGATTTATCATAAAGTTCAATCAGTACATTGTGAGAATTACGCGAAGATGTAAATTTAAACCTTCTCACAAAGGAATTAGTTAAATTGTAGTATTGAGGGAACTTATCTTGCATGAAGTCCTCAAGATCAGCATTACACACATATGCATCGAATTCATCCTTGATACCTGCTTTGACCAAAAACTCCTCTGACGGCCATTCACAATGCCGCACGTAAGCTTCCCTTGGTGGTTCATCATCCTGCTCACGTATTGCGAGCCTGGGTCCTTGCTTCCTTGAAGAACCACCTTGGTACATTTTCCCAGACATACTTCTTTCTCTGAAAAAATTCTGAAATTTTTAGTAACTTAAAATAAAAGTAAACCAAACTCAATAAAATTGATAGCAACTACTCCTACAAGTTCCTAGAGAGTATATCATGCATTAGAACTACTTGGGACCAAATATTTGACATGCAAGCTCAAGAACAGGGTCACATTAGCAGCAGAAATTTGCAATGAATAAAGCACTAGAACGAAAACTAATTGGACCATTGGAGGAGTCACATACCAAAGAACAATCCCCCAAAGCAGTTTTGTGAATGGAGCTTTGAGCAAGGAGATCGAAAATGGCAGCAAGATAAGCTAGAACTCGTGCTTGAGCTGGTTGATGATTTTTATGGGAGGAATAAGAAGTGTGTGGGTGCAGGAATAAGTGGAGGGGAGCCACCAGGGCCCATGAGGCAGGGGGCGCGCCCTGGGGGGCGCCCTGGACCCTCGTGGCCTAGTGCTGGCTCCCTCTGGTGTGTTCTTAGTGCCAGATATTCTAAAATATTCCAAAAAAACATATTTAATTTGCAGGGCATTTGGAGAACATTTATTTTCGGGGTATTTTCTATTGCATGGATAATTTAGAAAACAGACAGGAAATACTATTTTTACTTTATTTAATCTAAATAACAGAAAGTAAATGAGGGTACAGAGAGTTGTGCTTTCTAACTTCATCCAACTCATGCTCATCAAAAGGAACCCACTAACAAGGTTGATCAAGTCTTGTTAACAAACTCAATCCGAATCGCATGAAACCGGAGAGATTTCAAAATGACACTAGGTTACCTCAACGGGGATATGTACATCCCCAATAATAAGAATATCATACTTCTTCTTGACAGTAGGAATAGGAAATTCAAAACCTCCAATAATAATTGATGGACTTTTTCCAATAGAATTGATACTGTGAACTTGAGGTTGTTTCCTCGGAAAGTGTACCGTATGCTCATTACCATTAACATGAAAAGTGACATTGCCTTTGTTGCAATCAATAATAGCCCATGCAGTATTCAAAAAGGGTCTACCAAGGATAATCGACATACTATCGTCCTCGGGAATATCAACGATAACAAAGTCCATTAAGATAGTAACGTTTGCAACCACAACAGGCACATCCTCACAAATACCGACAAGTATAGCAGTTGATTTATCGGCCATTTCCAAAGATATTTCAGTAGGTGTCAACTTATTCAATTCAAGTCTACGATATAAAGAGACAAGCATAACACTGACACCGGCTCCAAGATCACATAAAGCAGTTTTAACATTGTTTCTTTTAATGGAGCATGGTATAGTTGGTACTCCCGGGTCTCCAAGTTTCTTAGGTATTCCACACTTAAAAGTATAATTAGCAAGCATGGTGGAAATTTCATCTTCCGGTATCTTTCTTTTATTTGTAATAATATCTTTCATGTACTTAGCATAAGGATTCGTCTTAAGCATATCAGTCAAACACATACGCAAAAAGATAGGTCTAATCATTTCAGCAAAGCGCTCAAAATGCTCATCATCCTTTTTCTTGGATGGTTTAGGAGGAAAAGGCATGGGTTTTTGAACCCATGGTTCCCTTTCTCTACCGTGCTTCCTAGCAACGAAGTCTCTCTTATCATAACGTTGATTCTTTGATTGTGGGTTATCAAGATCAACAACAGGTTCAATTTCTACATCATTATTACTGCTAGGTTGAGCATCTATATGAACATTATTGTTAGCATTATCACTAGGTTCATGTTCATCACCAGATTGTGTTTCAGCATCAAAGATAGAAATATCATTAGGGTTCTCAGGTGTGTCTACAACAGGTTCATTAGAAGCATGCAAAGTCCTACCATTTTTCTTCTTCTTCTTTTTAGAGGGACTAGGTGCATCAGCATTATTTCCCCGAGAATCTTTCTCAAATCTCTTAGGGTGGCCCTCAGGATACAAAGGTTGCTGAGTCATTCTACCACCTCTAGTCATAACTCTAACAGCATTATCATTTCTCTTATCATTTAATTCATTGAGCGAATCATTCTGAGCCTTAAGCACTTGTTCTACTTGAGTGTAACCATAGAAGCATGTTTACTGGTGAGTTTAAGTTCACCCTTAACTCTAGACATATAATCACTCAAGTGTCCAATCATATAAGCATTATTTTTCAATTGTCTACCAACATAAGCATTGATATTTTCTTGTTTAGCCATAAAGTCATCAAATTCATCCAAGCATTGGCTAGCAAACTTAGTAGACGGGATTTCAAATTTATCATATCTATTGAGAGAATTTACCTTCACTACCTGTGTCGGGTTATCAAGACTGTGTATTCCTCCAATAGGTGGTATATTAAGGCCATGTATTTCTTCAACAGGAGGTAAATTCTTAACATCTTCAGCTTTAATACCTTTTTCTTTCATAGATTTGTTTGCCTCTTGCATATCTTTTGGACTGAGAAATAGAACACCCCGTTTCTTCCGAGTTGGCTTAGGAGTTGGCTCAGGAAGTGTCCAATTGTTTTCATTTGTCAACATATTATTCAATAGCAATTCAGCTTGATCAACTGTTCTTTCCCTGAAAACACAACCAGCACAACTATCCAAGTGGTCCTTGGAAGCATCGGTTAGTACATTATAAAAGATATCAAGTATTTCATTGTTCTTAAGAGGGTGATCAGGCAAAGCATTAAGTAATCGAACAAGCCTCCCCCAAGCTTGTGGGAGACTCTCTTCTTCAATTTACACAAAATTATATATTTCCCTCAAGGTAGCTTATTTCTTATGAGCGGGGAAATATTTAGCAAAGAAGTAATAAATCATATCCTGGGGACTATGCAGACAACCAGGATCAAGAGAATTAAACCAAGTTTTAGCTTCACCCTTTAATGAGAACGGAAATATTTTAAGGATATAGTAGTAGCAAGATTTCTCATCATTAGTGAACAGGGTGGCTATATCATTCAATTTAGTAAGATGTGGCACAGCAGTTTCAGATTCATTGCCATAAATAGGATCAGATTCAACCAAGGTAATTATCTCAGGATCGACAGAGAAATCATAATCCTTATCAGTAACACAGATAGGTGAAGTACCAAAAGCAGGGGCATGTTTCATTCTAGCATTCAGAGTTTTTTCTTTAAGCTTAGCTAGTAATTTCTTAAGATCAGATCTATCATTGCAAGCAAGAAAATCTCTAGCAGTTTCTTCATCCATAACATAACCCTCAAGAACAATAGGCAATTCATATTTAGGGGGAGAACCTTCATCATCAGTTTCATCAATATTATCAGTTTCAATTATTTCATTCTCTCTTGCCCTAGCAAGTTGTTCATCAAGAAATTCACCTAATGGCACAGTAGTATCAAGCATAGAAGTAGTTTCATCATAAGTATCATGCATAGTAGAAGTGGCATCATCAATGACATGCGACATATCAGAATTAATAACATAAGAAGGTTTAGGTGTCGCAATTTTACTCATAACAGAAGGAGAATCAAGTGCAGAGCTAGATGGTAGTTCCTTACCTCCCCTCGTAGTTGAGGCATAAATCTTAGTTCTTTCGTCTTTCAAGTTCTTCATAGTGATCAGCAGATATAAATCCCAAGTGACTCAAAGAATAGAGCTATGCTCCCCGGCAACGGCACCATAAAATAGTCTTGATGACCCACAAGTATAGGGGATCGCAACAATTTTCGCGGGTAGAGTATTCAACCCAAATTTATAGATTCGACACAAGGGGAGCCAAAGAATATTCTCAAGTATTAGCAGTTGAGTTGTCAATTCAACCAAACCTAGATAACTTAGTATCTGCAGCAAAGTATTTAGTAGCAAAGCAGTATGGAAGTAACGGTAACAGTGGCAAAAGTAACAGTAGCAGTTTTGTAGTGAGTGTAACAGTGGCAACGGTAAAGTAACTAAGCAAAGAATAATATGTGAAAAGCTCATAGGCATTGGATCAGTGATGGATAATTATGTCGGATGCAATTCCTCATGTAATAGTTATAACATAGGGTGACACATAACTAGCTCTAGTTCATCAATGTAATGTAGGCATGTATTCCGAATATAGTCATACATGCTTATGGAAAAGAACTTGCATGCCATCTTTTGTCCTACCCTCCCGTGGCAGCGGGGTCCTATTGGAAACTAAGGGATATTAATGCCTCCTTTTAATAGAGTACCGGATCAAAGCATTAACACTTATTGAATACATGAACTCCTCTAACTACGGTCATCACCGTAAGTATCCCGATTATTGTCACTTTGGGGTTAACGGATCATAACACCTAATAGGTGACTATAGACTTGCAAGATAGGATCAAGAACTCACATATATTCATGAAAACATAATAGGTTCAGATCTGAAATCATGACACTCGGGCCCTAGTGATAAGCATTAAGGATAGCAAAGTCATAGCAACATCAATCTCAGAACATAATGGATACTAGGGATCAAACCCTAACAAAACTAACTTGATTACATGGTAAATCTCATCCAACCCATCACCGTCCAGCAAGCCTACAATGGAATTACTCACGCACGGCGGTGAGCATCATGAAATTGGTGATGGAGGATGGTTGATGATGACGACGGTGACGGATTCCCCTCTCCGAATCCCCGAACGGACTCCAGATCAGCCCTCCCGAGAGAGTTTAGGGCTTGGCGGCGGCTCCATATTGTAAAACGCGATGAATCCTACTCTTTTATTTTTTTTCTCCCCGAACGTGAATATATGGAGTTGGAGTTGAGCTCAGTGGAGCTCCAGGGGGCCCACGAGGCAGGGGGCACCCTCATGGATAGGGTGTGGGCCCCCTGGTCTTGATTCTTTCGCCAGTATTTTTTATTAATTCCAAAAATAACTTCTGTGGAGTTTCAGGTCATTCCGAGAAGTTTTATTTCTGCACAAAAATAACACCATGGCAGTTCTGCTAAAAACAACGTCAGTCCGGGTTAGTTCCATTCAAATCTTGCAAGTTAGAGTCCAAAACAAGGGCAAAAGTGTTTGGAAAAGTAGATACGACGGAGACGTATCAGGAGGCAACCCAATTTTATTTTTGTTCTTAACTTTTTGCTTATTTTTAGCAATAAATAATTCATCTAGCCTCTGGTTAGATGTGGTTTTATGTTTAAATTAGTGTTTGTGCCAAGTAGAACCTTTGGGAAGACTTGGGTGAAGTCTTTGCGATCTTGCTGTAAAAAATAGAAATTTTTGTGCTCACGAGAATAACTGTCATTTTTTACAGAAGAGTTATTTTAGGTTGATTCTTTTTGAGGATGATTAATAGACCAATTCCTCATGTCTACCATTTTATTTAAGAATTTTTGGAGTTACATAAGTATTATAAAGTTACAGATTGCTACAGACTGT
Organism: Triticum timopheevii; assembly: GCA_963921465.1. NCBI lineage: Eukaryota > Viridiplantae > Streptophyta > Magnoliopsida > Poales > Poaceae > Triticum > Triticum timopheevii. The sequence continues at coordinate 498,286,049 of OY997266.1, read as the reverse complement.
TCTATTTTTAACAGATTCTGTTTTTCGTGTGTTGTTTGTTTATTTTGATGAATCTATGAGTAGTATCGTGGGGTATGAACCATAGATAAGTTGGAATGCAGTAGGTTTAACTCACATATAAATAAATAATTAGTTCATTACAGTACCTTAAAGTGGTGGTTTATTTTCTTATACTAACGGAGCTCAGAAGATTTTCTGTTGAAGTTTTGTGTTGTGAAGTTTTCAAGTTTCTGGTAAAGATTTGATGGATTTTGGAATATGGAGTGGCAAGAGCCTAAGATTGGGGATTCCCAAGGAACCCCAAGGTAAAATTGAAGGACAACCAAAAGCCTAAGCTTGGGGATGCCCCGGAAGGCATCCCTTCTTTTGTCTTCGTCTATCGGTAACTTTACTTGAGGCTATATTTTTATTCACCACATGATATGTGTTTTGCTTGGAGCATCTTGTATGAGTATTTGCTTTTTAGTTTACCACAATCATCCTTGATTTACACACCTTTTGGGAGAGACACACATGAATCGGAATTTATTAAAATACTCTATGTGCTTCACTTATATCTTTTGAGCTAGACAATATTGCTCTAGTGCTTCACTTATATCTTTTTAGAGCACGACAGTGGTTTTATTTTATAGAAATTGTTGATCTCTCATGCTTGACTTATATTATTTTGAGAGTCTTTTAGAACAGCATGATAATTTTCTTTTGTTATAAAATTAGTCTTAATATGATGGGCATCCAAGATGGGTATAATAAAAACTTTCATATAAAGTGCATTGAATACTATGAGAAGTTTGATTATTTATGATTTTTTGAGATATGAAGATGGTGATATTAGAGTCATGCTAGTAGAGTAGTTGTGAATTTGAGAGATACTTGTGTTAAAGTTTCTGATTCTCGTAGCATGCACTTATGGTGAACCGTTATGTGATGAAGCTGGTGCATGATTTATTTATCGATTGTCTTCCTTATGAGTGGCGGTCGGGGACGAGTGATGGTCTTTTCCTACCAATCTATCCCCCTAGGAGCATGCGCGTAGTACTTCGTTTCAATACCTAATTGATTTTTGCAATAAGTATATGAGTTCTTTATGACTAATGTTGAGTCCATGGATTATACGCACTCTCACCCTTCCACCATTGCTAGCCTCTCTAGTGCCACGCAACTTTCGTCATTACCATACACCCACCATTAACTTCCTCAAAACATCGACCATACCTACCTATTATGGCATTTCCATAGCCATTCCGAGATATATTGCCATGCAACTTTCCACCATTCCGTTTATTATGAAACGCTCCATCATTGTCATATTGCTTTGCATGATCATGTAGTTGACATCGTATTTGTGGCAAAGCCACCATTCATAATTTTTCATACATGTCACTCTTGAATCATTGGACATGCCGGTACACCACCGGAGGCATTCACATAGAGTCATATTTTGTTCTAAGTATCGATTTGTAAGTAAATAAAAGTGTGATGATCTTCATTATTAGAGCATTGTCCTAGTGAGGAAAGGATGATGGAGACTATGATTCCCCCACAAGTCGGGATGAGACTCTGGACTAAATAAAAAAAGAGGCCATAAGAAAAGAAAAAAGGCCCAAATAAAAAAAATAAAAAAATGAGAGAAAGAGAGAGAAGGGGCAATGGTACTATCCTTTTATCACACTTGTGCTTCAAAGTAGCACCATGATCTTCATGATAGAGAGTCTCCTACATTGTCACTTTCATATACTAGTGGGAATTTTTCATTATAGAACTTGGCTTGTATATTCCCATGATGAGCTTCCTCAAATTTCCCTGGGTCTTCGTGAGCAAGCAAGTTGGATGCACACCCACTTAGTTTTTTTTGAGCTTTCATACACTTATAGCTCTAGTGCATTCGTTGCATGGCAATCCTACTCACTCACATTGATATCTATTGATGGGAATCTCCATAGCCCGTTGATACGCCTAGTTGATGTGAGACTATCTTCTCCTTTTTGTATTCTCCACAACCACCATTATATTCCACCTATAGTGCTATGTCCATAGCTCACGCTCATGTATCGCGTGAAGATTGAAAAAGTTTGAGAACATCAAAAGTATGAAACAATTGCTTGGCTTGTCAGCGGGGTTGTGCATGATTAAATACTTTGTGTGATGAAAATAGAGCATAACCAGACTATATGATTTTGTAGGGATAGCTTTCTTTGGCTACATTATTTTGAGAAGACATGATTGCTTTGTTAGTATGCTTGAAGTATTATTGTTTTTATGTCAATATTAAACTTTTGTTTTGAATCTTATGGATCTAAATATTCATGCCACAATAAAGAAAATTACATTGATAAATATGCTAGGTAGCATTCACATCAAAAAATTTGTTTTTATCATTTACCTACTCAAGGACGAGTAAGAATTATGCTTGGGATGCTTGATACATCTCCAATATATCTATAATTTTTTATTGTTCCATGCAATTATATTACCTGTTTTGGATGTTTAATGGGCTTTAATATGCTCTTTTATATTATTTTTGGGACTAACCTATTAAACGGAGGCCCAGTGCCAGTTTCTGTTTTTTTGCCTATTTTAGAGTTTTGCAGAAAAGGAATACCAAACGGAGTCCAAACGGAATGAAACCTTTGCGATGATCTTTCTCAGACCGAAAGCAAACTAGAAGACTTGGAGATGAAGTCGTAGACGTAACGAGGATGCCACGAGGCAGGAGGGCGCGCCCAGGGGGGTAGTCGCACCCCCACCCTCGTGGGCCCCTCATAGGTCCAACGACGTAGTTCTTTCGCCTATATATACTCTTATACCCTAAAAACATCATGGGAGCCACGAAACCACTTTTCCACCACTGCAACCTTCTGTACCCGTGAGATCCCATCTTGGGGCCTTTTCCGGCAATCTGTCTGAGGGAAATCATTCACGGAGGGCTTCTACATCAACACCATTGCCTCTCCGATGAATCGTGAGTAGTTTACCAAAGACCTTCGGGTCCATAGCTATTAGCTAGATGGCTTCTTCTCTCTCTTTGATTCTCAATACAAAGTTCTCCTCGATGTTCTTGGAGATCTATTCGATGTAATATTCTTTTGTGGTGTGTTTGCCGAGATCCGATGAATTGTGGATTTATGATCATATTATCTATGAATATTATTTGGTTCCTCCCTGAATTCTTATATGCATGATTTGATATCTTTGCAAGTCTCTTCGAATTATTGGTTTAGTTTGGCCTACTAGATTGATCTTTCTTGCCATGGGAGAAGTGCTTAGCTTTGGGTTCAATCTTGCGGTGTCCTTTCCCAGTGACAGTAGGGGCAGCAAGGCACGTATTGTATTGTTGCCATCAAGGATAAAAAGATGGGGTTTATATCATATTGCTTGAGTTTATCCCTCTACATCATGTCATCTTGCTTAATGCGTTACTCCGTGCTTATGAACTTAATACTCTAGATGCATGCTGGATAGCGGTCGATGTCTGGAGTAATAGTAGTAGATGTAGGCAGGAGTCGTTCTACTTGACACGGGCGTGATTGTTGGGTAACATAGCACAAATTCAAAATTTTCTACACAACACCAAGATCAATCTATGGAGAGACTAGCAATGAGAGAGAGGGGAGTACACCTTCATACCTTTGAAGATCGCTAAGCGGAAGCATTACTAGAACGCGGTTGATGGAGTCGTACTCGCGGCGATCCAAATTGCGGAAGATCCGATCTAGCGCCGAACGGAAGGCGCCTCCGCGTTCAACACACGTACAGCCCGAGGACTTCTCCTCCTTCTTGATCCAGCAAGGGGAGAGGAGAAGTTGAGGGAGAACTCCGACAGCACGACGGCATGGTGGTGGTGGAGCTCGTGGTATTCCTGTAGGGCTTCGCCAAGCACTACGGAGGAGGAGAAAGAGTTGGAGGAGGGAGGGGCTGCGCCAAAAGCAAGGGTGCTACAGCCCTCCCACTCCCCCCTCTATTTATAGGGTGAAGAGGAGAGGGGGCCGGCCCCTCTAGATCCCATCTAGAGGGGGGCGGCGGCCAGGAGGGGGAGACTTGCCCCCCAAGCAAGGTGGAGGCGCCCCCTCCCCTAGGGTTTCTAAACCCTAGGAGCCTTGGGCCCTTGGGGGGACCAGCGCACTAGGGGGCTGGTTCCCTCCCATATTCAGCCCATTAAGTCCCCCGGGGCAGGTGGCCCCACCCGGTGGACCCCCAGACACCTTTCGGTGGTCCCGGTACAATACTGATAAGTCCTGAAACCATTCCGGCTACTGAAACTGGACTTCCCATATATAAATCTTCACCTCCGGACCATTCTGGAACTCCTCGCACTACAAAAAAAAGACACATCCGTGACATTTTGGGCTGAACGAAAAAATTTCTGTTATACATATGACACTTCTATGACGATAATTGTGACAAAACCCGGTATCATCACAGATGTGGTGGGCTCCTACTTCTATGACAAAAAATCATGACAGAAAATGGGCTTTTCGTCCTGGGCAGGCCAGAGACGCAGCTGCATGACATTCTTTGGGCCATCCATGACGGAAAAAACCGTGGTAGAAGCAAGGGGGAGGAAAATTTCGGGGAGTTGCCGGTTACGGTGTCGGTGTACTAGAGTAGGGGTACCCTAGTATCCCGAACTTGTGCACGGGCAGTTGCAGCACCCCGCGGCAAGGCTTGCCGGGCGATCGCCAAGATCCTTCGTGGCTCCTTTGGAGCCATTCAAGAAGAAAGTATTCAAGCCAAGAAGACAAGGCCCCGGCAAGCTGCCGGGCGACCGCCAAGATCCTCCGTGGCTCCTTTGGAGCCATTCAAGAAGAAAGTATTCAAGCCAAGAAGACAAGACCCTGGCAAGAGGAGCTTGCCGGGAAGACCAACCAAGGCATCTCAGGGAACTTGCCGCGATGCGCCACGCGTCCCGGCAAGGTCCAATGAGCGACAAGCTTCCAGACGCGACAAGACAACGACCGCGGCAAGGCACTTGCCGCGGCAATCTACCACTCTGTACCCGCGCTCCAGCACATCCACCAACGTGTCGCCCTGGGGCCTTTCCAGGCGCGCGTGGCAAGAGGCTGTGCAGCCAACGGTGCGCGGTGGCAAGCGACGCTGACAAGATTGCCATCGTGGCGAACGGTGGCGTCCCTGGCGGACCCTTTCTGCACTATTTGGGCGACACAGACGAGCATTTAATGCCTTTGTCCCCTGCCGTCAGGGTTAGGTATGATACACTGTACATGTAGTTGTACCAACCGCAATTCCTTTTCCATTTTTACCCTTGTCTACGTTGCCACCTATCGGTGACCCCTTTAGCTTATAAAAGGAGGCCCATGCGCAACATAGAAGGGGTTCGGGTCGGTTGGAGGGCAGAAAAACACTCACGCTCGGTCCCGTTAGCAGCTAGTGGGTACTGTAGAACTCAGCGCTCCCGAGCAAGAACTCAATACATTCAGACATGCAGTAGTAGGAGTGTTATCTCTCCGGAGAGCTCCGAAGCTGGGTAAACTGCTCGTGTGCTTCGCCTCGATCCGCTCTTCGTGCGATCTCCGCCCCCCGCCGAACCGAAAGGGGCTTGGTCCGCCGGTCCCATAGGTGTTCGTGGATCAGTTTTCCCCGACATCTTTGGCGCGCCAGGTAGGGGGTGTCGAGGTTGTGTGAACCTGATCTAGCGTTCACACGAGCTAGATCTTTATTTTCTTCATCGACATGCCACCGAAGAAGAAGACTTCGGTGGAAACTGTTCCGTCCACGTCGATCCCACCACCACCGGAGCAAACGGGTGGTGGGGTAGATGCCGGCGGAAGAACGGACATCGATGAGGGAGCTCACGGTGCTGCCAGGTCCAAGGACAAGGCTGCGCAGACCTCGGCGTCCGTACATGCACCACGCCCATCTTAGGAGGCACAGGACCGACAGTGTCATGGTATTCGCAGTACCATACGTTTGTTGGACCAAGATCGAGCTGGTGGATCTCGGAGTGCTCAAGACCAGCATGCACGCCAACATGCTGGCACGAGCGAGACATGGTCGCCCGGACGAGATACTGCTCCTTCTAACTTAGTTAGAAGTCCGAGCATATCCCGCTCCTCGCACCATTCGCCACTGCCGCCCACCACTCGAGCAGAAGCTTTGGCGCGAGCTCAACTGCTCCTGGATTACCCTCCAACGGCAGACAAGATCGATGAATGGAGGGCCACCATTCAGAGTCTCATCGGCTTCGCCAACGGCGACACTACGCGGCAGCTGAGTACGTTGCTGCCGCGGCAGGACTGTCAGGCACGAGCCGATGGCGACAAAACCGGTGGGGGTGCAACCATCGTGCACTCTCCACCCCGAAGGCCAAGATCGCCGACTCGCCGGATCCACCTCGACAGCGACTCCACCACATCATCGGATCCACGAGCTCGTCGCGATCAGCGCCAAGTTCTTCACGAACGACAGCAAGAAGATGCTCGTACTCGCATCAAGCGCCGAAGAGAAGCGCGGCGTCACTCGGACTAGCGCGCTGGGCCCTCTGTCGACATGCATGCTCCAGGGGAACCAGGCGACTTGCCGTACGCGGTAGGTTGCCCTGCGTTCACTCGTGAGCTGCGGCAAGTCCAGTGGCCCAGCACGAAGAATTTCAAGCCAGATGTACCAGAGAAGTACGACGGCAAGTCGCATCCGTCGGAGTTCCTCAGCATCTACACCATCGCGGTGCAAGCTGCCGGGGGGCGGGACGACAAGATCCTGGCCAACTACTTCCCGCTGGTGCTCAAGCCCAATGTCAGATCCTGGCTCATGCACTTGCCGGACAACTCCATATCCTCCTGGGCAGACTTATGCCATCAGTTTGTCGGCGCCTTTACAGGCGGCCACAAGCCTCATGGCCAAGAGAGCGACCTTCATCTGCTCGCCCAGAAGGAAGGAGAGCCCCTGCGTAAATATATTCAGAGATTCAGCCGCGTACATCACAACATCCCAGATATCCACCCTGCCGCGGTAATCAGTGCGTTCCATCAGAATGTGCGAAACCGCAGGATGCGGGAGGAGATGGCGATGTGCAAGATCAGAGATATCAGTGGGCTATATGCCCTGGCCGACAAGTGTGCACGTGCTGAGGAAGGGAGGAAACTCCCCGGGGAGAATACAGAAGCAGGAGGATCTGATAGTGAAGATCCTGCCCCGGCAAAGAAAAACCGGCGGCGGAACAACAGGAAGAAGAAAAGCAAAGATGTGCTAGTCGTTGAGCAGTCCGGCAACAGAGGTGGTGCCAAGAAAGCCAAAGCTGGTAGCTCAAGCGAGCAGATTGCTGCAGGCACCAACTACCAGGCTGTGGCAGTCGCCAACAAGCAGGACGGCACCAACAAGCAATACTGCAAGATCCACCGCACCAAGGGCCATGACCTCCAGAGCTGCAAGAAGGTCGAGCTGCTTGTCAAGCAGCAAAAGGCTGAATACGAGCGACGCGACAAGGAGAAGGCCCAGGAAGGTGCTGGAGGAGCCGGCAAGAAATGCCCCGGTCGAGGGGGACGCCACGGCAAGGCCAAGCAGCGGCAAGGAGACAGACCTCCCCGCGGCCGCGACAAGGATGAAGACGACGACGATGATGAAGATATGGAAGATGACGAGACCGATGAGCAGGAGTTCCAGAAAGCCATAGAGGTCCTGTGCGTTGACGGCGGTGCTTCTCTGCATACTTCACACCGCCAGCTCAAGCAGTGGGTGCGGGAAGTCAATGCGGCAGAACCACCCATCGAGTCACACAACCCTCTGAAATGGTCCAGCACGCCTATCATCTTTATATTGAGGACCACCCTGGTCGCATAACTGTGGTCGGGTGCTTGTCGATGTTGGTTTCACCAACTATCCGCAACCTCAAGGTCACTAAGATGCTAGTTGACGGCGGGGCCGGCTTGAACCTGATCTCCTCCGCGGTACTCCAGAAACTCCAGATCCCTGATGGCGAGCTCGAAGAAACCGGCACATTCCAAGGAATCAATCCGGGAAGGAGCAAGCCGAAGGGAAAGATCACGTTGCCGGTGACTTTTGGCAGCGAGTTGAACTTCAGGACTGAGAGGGTCACTTTTGACGTTGCTGACTTTCCATTGCCTTACAATGGGATACTCGGCCGTCCAGCACTCGCCAAATTCATGGCAGCCTCTCACTATGCATACAACATGTTGAAGATGCCAGGCCCGATAAGTGTCATCTCTGTCCCTGGCGACAAGAAGGATGCTCTTATCTGCGCCGACAAGATCTACCGGGAAGCAGCAGCCGCAGCTGATCGCAAGTCACTTGCCGTTGAAGCTCCCGGGGCAAAGAAGAAGACCAAGTCCGGCAAGAGATCTGATGCCCACTCCAGCAAGCGCACCTCTTCGGAGTGCTGCGCTACCGTCGAGGACACACCATCGAGCTCCACCGGCAAGTGTAAGAAGACAATGGTAGCTCCACCAGAGACCAAGAAGGTGTCCTCCAAGGAGGATGGCACTGGTGGTACCTTCACCATCAGTGCCACTCTCGACCCTAAATAGGAAAGCGCACTCGTTGCTTTCCTGCGGGCGAACGTCGACGTATTTGCGTGGCAACCGTCTGACATCCCCGGTGTTCCCAGGAAAGTAATCGAGCACCATCTTGCCGTCTGTCCTCATGCGCGGCCCGTCAAGCAGAAAGTCAGGAAACAGGCAGTGGAGCGCCAAGAATTCATCGCAGAAGAAATAAAGAAACTGGAAGCAGTAGGCCTTGTCAGAGGAGTGCTCCATCCTACGTGGTTGGCCAATCCTGTAGTCGTGTGCAAGGCAAATGGGAAATGGAGGCTTTGTATCGACTTTACCGATGTTAATAAAGCTTGTCCCAAAGATCCATTTCCCTTGCCGCGCATTGACCAGATTGTTGACTCCACAGCCGGATGTGACTTGCTTTCATTTCTTGATGCATACTCAGGATACCATCAGATCTTCATGGCAGAAGAGGATGAGGAGAAGACTGCATTCATCACCCCATGTGGCACATACTGTTTCGTACGGATGCCTTTCGGTTTAAAGAATGCTAGTTCAACATTTGCAAGGGCAATCCATGACGCTTTTGAGCTGCAAATACACAGAAATGTGGAAGCCTACATGGATGACATAGTGGTCAAGAGCAAGGACAAGGCGACTCTGATTCAAGATTTAGACGAAACCTTTGCAAATCTGCGCAAGATCAACCTCAAGCTTAACCCCGAGAAGTGTGTGTTTGGAGTCCCCTCCGGCAAGCTTCTTGGGTTCTTCGTGTCTCAGTGGGGAATTGAAGCCAATCCCGACAAGATCAAGGCCATTGAGCAGATTGAAGCACCAAAGCGCGTCAAGGATGTACGAAGACTTGCCGGTTGCGTAGCTGCTCTCAGCAGGTTTATCTCTAGGTCTGCTGAGCGCGCCCTGCCATTTTTCAAAATATTGAAAAAGGCAGGTCCAATGAAATGGACTCCGGAAGCGGAGGCTGCACTGCAGGACTTAAAGAGATACCTGTCCTCCACTCCAACACTTGTCGCACCTAAGCCACAAGAGAAGTTACTGCTATATATAGCGAGTGGTTAGTGCTGCGTTAGTAGCGGAGAGGGAGACGGATGATGAGCCAGCAACCACGGCAGATGCATCCAGCGACAAGCAAGGGACTTCACCGGCAAGCTCTGGTCCCGACAAAGATGGATCTGCGCAGGCGCGTGAAAAGATGCAGAAAAGAATGGTGCAGCGCCAAGTTTACTTTGTCAGTTCCCTTCTGCAGGGGGGCTAGGTCAAGGTACTCTGGTGTGCAGAAATTGCTTTTCGGCCTTATCATGGCCTCGAGAAAGCTGCGCCATTACTTCCAAGCACATGAGATCACAATCGTCACTCGTTTTCCGCTGAAGAGGATACTGCAAAATCCAGAAGCAACAGGCAGGATTGTCGAGTGGGCACTGGAACTGTCAAGCTTTGGCCTCAACTTTGAGAGCACTTCAACTATCCAAAGCAGAGCATTGGCAGAGTTCGTAGCAGAGTGGACGCCAACACAAGATGAAGAAATTCCAGAAACGAGCATCCCCGTCGAAGAAGCAAGCAAAGAGTGGCTGATGTACTTTGATGGTGCCTTCTTGCTGCAAGGCGCCGGTGCAGGCGTGCTACTTGTTGCACCCACCGGAGAGCACCTCAAGTACGTAGTCCAGATGCACTTTCCCAAGGAGCATGCAACGAACAATACCGCAGAGTATGAAGGTTTGCTTGCTGGTCTCAGGATCGCAGCACACCTTGGGATCAAGAAGCTCATTGTCAGGGGTGACTCACAGCTTGTCGTCCGCCAAGTGAACAAGAATTATCAGAGTCCATTGATGGAAGCTTACGTTGATGAAGTGAGAAAGCTAGAAGAGCACTTTGATGGCCTACAGATGGAACATGTTCCAAGAGCTCAGAACGACATTGCCGATGGCCTGTCAAAGTGCGCCGCACTTAAGTTACCTGTGGAACCAGGGATCTTTGTGCTCAAACTAACTCAACCGTCTGTAACACCATCAACTGGACAGAGCAAGAAGAGGAAGTTGATTTCTGGTGACTATTTTCCGGCAGAGCTCCCTGAAGCCGCCGCCAAGAAGGTCCTCAAAATCAACACCAAGGGTGCTGAGGAGCAGTCTGCTCCGGCAAGCCTTCGGGTTTGTTCCGTTGAACCAGACGCTCCCGACAAGTTTTGCTCCGGCAAGCTTGCCGGGGAACGTCAAGCTCCGGCTGAGCCGCAGGTTCTCGCCGTAGAAGCGGATGTTCCCGCAACAGCAGATGTGCCTTTAGTCCTTGTTGTCGAGCCACAGGCTCCAGCATGGGCACAGCAGATTGTCTGTTTCCTTCAGACAGGAGAACTTCCCGAAGAGCAAGAACAAGCGGAAAGAGTAGCCCGACAGTCAAGTATGTACCAGTTCGTCGACAACACACTGTACAGAAGAAGACTCAACGGCGTGAAATTGAAGTGTATTCACCGGGAAGATGGACAAAAGCTGTTGGCAGAGATACATGGAGGCATATGTGGCCACCACATTGGCGCAAGAGCACTTGCCGGCAAAGCATTCCGGCAAGGTTTCTTTTGGCCGACAGGCCTCCAGGATGCAACTGCACAAGTAACCAAGTGTGAAGCGTGCCAGTTCCATTCCAAGCAGATACACCAGCCAGCTCAAGCTCTCCAGACGATCCCTTTATCCTGGCCATTTTCGGTCTGGGGGCTCGACATCCTCGGCCCCTTTCCCTGAGATGTCGAGGGCTTTGATTACTTGTACGTTGCAATCGACAAGTTCACAAAGTGGCCGGAAGTGGAAGCAGTGAGGAAGGTGACAGCACGGTCAGCAGTCAAGTTCTTCAGGTCGATTGTTTGCCGCTTCGGGATCCCTAATAGGATCATCACCGACAACGGCACGCAATTCACGAGTCGCACCTTCATGCAGTACGTCCAAGATCTTGGCGCCAAGGTCTGCTTCGCTTCTGTTGCTCATCCGAGAAGCAATGGTCAATCGGAGAGGGCAAATGCTGAAGTGCTGCGCGGGCTCAAGACCAGGACTTTCGACAGGCTGCGCAAGTGCGGAAAGAACTGGATTGAGGAGCTACCGGTGGTTCTTTGGTCGATCAGGACGACGCCAAATTGAGCCACTGGCCAGACACCTTTCGCTCTAGTCTATGGATCAGAGGCAGTTCTCCCCATGGAACTCATATACGGGTCACCTCGAGTGCTCGCTTATGATGAGCTTGAGCAAGAGTAGCTGCGACAAGATGACGCGCTGCTCCTTGAGGAGGACCGTCTTCAGGCTGCTGTACGAGCTGCTCGATACCAGCAAGCTTTGCGCTGCTACCATAGCCGCAAAGTTAATGCCAGAAGTCTCGAGGAAGGAGACCTTGTTCTTCGGCGCGTTCAGTCCGCCAAGAATTCCAACAAGTTGACGCCAAAGTGGGAAGGCGCTTATCGGGTAAAACGAGTCACTAGGCCTGGTGCTGTCCGCCTTGAGACCGAAGATGGCATTCCGGTGAGCAACTCCTGGAACATTGAGCATCTTCGTATGTTTTACCCGTAGGGCGCGGTTGCCGGAACCTGTTCTGGCAACCACCTTTTGTACAAGTCTTGCCGATGTTGCATGTAATCCTTTGTACAAAGCCGGGCGCAGACCCCGTGCATAAGAAAAGCTCATGTGCTCCACACATCTTGTCAATTTCATGCTTTCTACCTTTTTTGCATGTGTTATCTGACACTTTGTGCAGCGCCTACCCCCGGTAAGCAATAACGAGCCATAAGGCTCCATATCTTTATTTTCTCTTCTTTCTCTTTCTCAAAGAAAGGAAGGTTCCCTCACCCACAAGTTTGCCGGGGGGAAAGGAGAAGATAATGGTGTGGACCAAGCGTCGCTCAAGGAAGTTTTGCCTTACCGGGAAGCAAACGACAAAAAAGCTAAGTTGCTAAAGTTTGAACAATCAGCTTTAAATTTTTAAGTTATTTTCCTCGAACGACCGTGCTTTGTATGGAAAACCTGTGCGCGGAGGAACCAACTCATAGCTAGTTGCGCCCTTACTTTGTTTCGAGTCCGCTCAACAACTCAAGTGAGCTGCGACTAGTTGCGACAAGGTTTCTTGTCGGTAGCGGCACCGCCAGTAGGCTGCTGACGTCCCGCACTCAGCGCTCGCGGCTAGGGTGCCTGCGCCGACAAGTTCCCTAAAAGCGTAGGGCAAAAACATACAAAGGAAGGAATCAAGTAAAGGAAATAACATAGCAATCGCTACCCAAAATAGAGTCATATTACAAGATAGCTTGTCGCAGCTCTAACAGATTGTTCTCATAACTTGACCAGCAGCGACAAGAAAGAGAGAAAACGGGCGGCCTAATCTACGCGATAGCCCTCAACCCTCTTGATCCCGCTCACCTTGTCCACAATGGGTGCGACAAGGGTCTTGAGCGCTTCCAGATCAGCATCCGGCGGCAAGGACCTGAGGACATTGGTGAGGTTGAGGCCTGGGTTGCGGAAGGCCACCTTCACCAGCACCTTTTGAAGAGCTCCTACGCAGATCTTGCGCGACTCATCGGCCAGCTGCTTTGGGATCTTCTCCCGGAGTCGCTGGAGGGCCGTCGCCACGCCTTTGAAGAACAAGCTGAGCTTGGCGCTGGGTTGGAGGTGCTCATCGGAGGAATACCCAAAATCCTCCATCACCAGCTGCGCCAGCTCCCCGTCGATGGCTGCAGCAACATCCACGAGACCCTTGGTCCAGTGCTCCACATTCTCCCTGAAACTGTTCTGGGTGGCAGCAGCACTCGCCAGCAGCGCCTCGTCGGCCTTGATCTTCTCCTTCAAAGCCACCTCCTGCTCCCTGGCGCCGTCCAACGTCTAAGTCAAAGTAACCAGCTTCAACTCAAGATCTGCGTTGGAGTCCTTGGCGGCGCTAAGCTCTTTGCTCCTCTCAGCGAGACGACCCTGCAGCTCGCCATGAGCGGCGGCGTCCTTCTCGCGGTCACGCCTGAGCGCAGCAAGCTCCTCGCCGCTCTCTTTGATATCGGCCTCCAGTTGCGCCATCTTCGTCTCCAGCTCCTTCTTGGCGGCCTCGGTAGCTGCGGCAGCATCCTTTGCTTCCTTGAGAGCCCCGCCAATTGCTTGCTCGCGCGCGGCAAGCTCCTCATCGTGGCTGTCAAGGTTGACCTTGCGCTGCGCCAACTCGCCTTCCTGTGCAGATAGCTTTTCGGCAACAAGCCGCTGTTGCTCTTCAACTTCAGCCTTCTCGAGGAGGAAGGCTTTCCGCTCCTCGGCGACTTGCTCCCGCTCCTCTGCCAGGGATCGGAGTGCTTCCTGCCTGAGACCCCGGAGCTCCTCCGCGCGCTTCTCGATGTCCACTCCCGCCTTAGCGACAAGCGCTTCTCGGGATTCCAGCTTGGCCTGTCGGGCGCGGTAAAGCGACAACAGCTTCCGCAGCAGCCGCTCCTCCTCAGGCTTGTCGCTGCTGCTACTTGGCGCGTCGACCAGCGTCAGCCCAGCGGAGGCGAGCACCTCTCCATCCAAGATCTCTCCTTCGACCGGCGCCCTGGAGCTTGACGCCCAGGGGAGCTTGATGAAGATACCGTCGCCGGCCTTCAAATAGGCGCCGGGCTAGGGCTCTTCGGAGCCTGGCGCTGCAGCAGTGGCGGAGGGATCGGCGGTCGGCGTAGCGCCTGACGCTCCTGCGGCCTCGGGGTGGTCTGTGCGATCGCCGGATCCCTCGCCAGCTTCTGCGGTGGCAGCTTTGGCGGCCTCTTCGCCGGCGGGATCATCAGCGCCGACCTCTTCTTCGGTGACAGCGGCGTCGTCGTTGTTGCCGCGCGCGTTCTCCTCGCCCGCAACCTCGGTTTCCATCGGCTCCGTGACAGATGGATCTGACGACCGAAGAGGGGAGAAAAGTCAAGCAAATATTCAAAAAGAAAATCGGAAGAAGAAGAACCCAAGGGAAGTTTTTCAAGCAAGAGGATTACCTGTACTAGGATCTGCAGCTGCGGTCTCCGCCACCGGGGGGTCGCTGGTGCTATCCCTTGCCGGAGAACTGTCCCTTGCCGGAGAATTCTCCCTTGCTGGAGAACGCTCCCTTGTCGGGGAATCCTCCCTTGGCGGTGTAGTCGAAGCAGATGGCATTTCGGGAGCGGCTTCCGGGCACTCCTGGTGAGGCTGCTCTGCTCCTACACAAACCAATAGTCAGATATCAGCAAAGAAAGAGCTCCCATGCGCGCCTGACAGCAGGAAGTAAACTATATACTTACGCTTGGGGCTGCACTGGGGGCTTCTTTGGGGAAAAGTTGCCGAGTCCGGCAAGGTGGTCTCAGACACGTCCCCTGCTGTCGCGGTGGGTTCGTCCTCAATGACAATCACTGGGACCTTGGCTCTCTTCGCCGCTCTCTAGGCCAGATTCCTGAAAAGGAATGGGTTCGGAGTAAAGCAAATCAGATACAAGACAAAACAACAAGAATTGAAGAATTACAAGTACAGCAAAGAATCTTACTCTTCTTCTTCCTCGTCGGAGCTGAGCGCAGAGAGATCGAAGTCCGGCTCGCCTCCGGTGCGACGAGGCGGAGGAGTAGGTTCCCTTGTCCGCTTGGCAGGAGCAGTAGCGGTGGACCGGGAAGACCCCGCTCCAGTTGCCACAGCGGCGTGAGGCGCTCCCGCGGCAACAGTGCTTGCCGCGGTAGAGCGTGTCGCGCGGCACGGCGGCTGTTGACTCGTCTGCCGCCCCTCTATGTCCACGGCCTTGCGGAGACGCCTTCTTGACGGAGCTAGGGGCTCCGCTTGCAGCGAGCTGTCTGAAGATTCGGGCCCGACAAGCTCTCCCTCGCCGGGCTCGCTCGACTCAGCTTCAGGCCCGACAAGCTCTCCCTCGCCGGCAAGCTCCTCTCGCTCGGCAAGGCTTGCCACCTCTGCTGCCTCTGCCTCCTCCACGGTGAATCCAAACTCGCCTGCGGCAGCTGCTGCCGCCGCCTCTTCCAGCCTAGTGGTGATGCGCTGCATCTCCGCGTCGGTGGTGTCGCGAGTAAGGCTCTTATGTTCATCGGGGCGGACCGGCACTTCTACCAAGCCGTCAAAGAACTCCTGCACGACGTCGTCTCTAGGCTCTTGCCAAGTTGGAACAATTCCATGCGAATCACACAGCGGCATCATTGCACGGATGCGGTCGAGCGAGGAGTTGTTGCACAGCGGAACGACACCCCTCGGCAACATGAATGGATGTTGAGGATCGTGCTTGAACAGTTCCAGGAGCATCGCGTCCAGTTCCAGGACAGTGAAGTTGAAGTTGAGGCCCGGGTGCAGCCTCATGATATCCGCCGCGTTCTGGAACTCCCAGGCGGGTCTCCTTCTCTCTTGCAGGGGGGCGATGCAGCGACAAAGATAATCTGCGCCAACGGCGCCTATGGTGAGCCCGGCAAGCCTGAGGCGTAGGATCCGGGTGACGGCAATCTTTAGCCTATCGTATTCCGGGGCCACGTTGCTCCAATCATTGCCGCACACTATTGGGGCTTGGCGCTGGGCGG
The DNA here is from genome assembly GCA_963921465.1 of Triticum timopheevii. NCBI lineage: Eukaryota > Viridiplantae > Streptophyta > Magnoliopsida > Poales > Poaceae > Triticum > Triticum timopheevii. The sequence goes on along the minus strand of OY997266.1, from coordinate 498,270,071 downwards.
TAAATGGCTGCGGTTTCTCCTCGACAATCCAGCACCACTCTGCTCTCCATTCCTCCCACTTGCTGCGGAGCTCTCCCTCCAGATAATCTTCCTTCTTGCCAACTCTCAAAATCCAGGCGATTCCGCCGGATAAAGGCTCCCCTCTCTCAACTCGGGGCATAAAGAAGTGGCGAAAGAGAGCTACATTTGGATGGACTCCGACAAAGTTTTCGCAGAGATGTGCAAAAACTGCCATGGTCAGAACGGCGTTGGGGGTGAAGTCAAGGAGGCGGAGCCCGTAGGTGTTCATAATATCGTAGAAAAACTCAGAGAAAGGCGGGCAGAGCCCGCAGTAGAAGAACAACGCGAAGAAGGGATATCCATTCGGAGCCAGCTCCGAAGCGGCAGCTGAGAGTACCTTCGTGCGTGGATGCACTCGCATCTCCGTCGACCAGAAGAGGTAGTAGTACTCCCTCAGCTCCTTCGCGGCAAGCTGAGGGGGGAAGATTGCCCGCTCCTTTCGCAGCGCCGCGAGCCACTGCGCCTCGGCCGACTTCACGCCCTTCCCCTTGTCGGCTTTCAGAGCCATGGTGGAGGTGGTGGGGGAGATCGATGGTGTTGGTGGTGCCGGCGGCGATGGGGGGCGGAGCGCTGCTCTCTTTCAGCTTCGGGAAGAAGGGGGGAGCGGCGGAGATTTTTGAGATTGGAGTAGCAACCGGCAAGATGGGCGAATTGCCCCTGTTTCCCCTGCTTATAAAGAGGGAGGGGGCGGATGTTCCGTCCTTCCGAATAAAGAAACCACACACGATCTCTCCCACGACGCCGCATTCGACGCGTGCCATTCGAGGAGGGCGCGGTGGATACGGAGTAAGATACGGCGTAACCCAGGCCGCACGTGCCCGTGCCCTGTTTTGGGCCTGGCCCAACAGCGCTCGGCACCGTGTGTGGCCCAGGCCCAGGGGCACCTGTTGGTGTACTAGAGTAGGGGTACCCTAGTATCCCGAACTTGTGCACGGGTAGTCGTAGCACCCTGCGGCAAGGCTTTCCGGGTGACCACCAAGGTCCTCCGTGTTTCCTTTGGAGCAACTCAAGAACAAAGTATTCAAGCCAAGGAGACAAGGCCCCGGCAAGAGGAGCTTGCCGGGAAGGCCAACCAAGACATCTCAGGGAACTTGCCGCGACGTGCCACGCGTCCCGGCAAGGTCCGATGAGCGACAAGCTTCTAGACGCGACAAGACAACGATCGCGGCAAGGCGGTTGCCGCGGCAAGCTACCACTCTGTACCTGCGCTCCAGCACATCCACCAACGTGTCGCCCTGGGGCCTTTCCAGGCGCGCGTGGCAAGAGGCTGTGCAGCCAACGGTGCGCAGTGGCAAGCGACGCTGACAAGATTGCCATCGTGGCGAACGGTGGCGTCCCTGGCGGACCCTTTCTGCACTATTTGGGCGACATAGACGGGCATTTAATGCCTTTGTCCCCTGCCGTCAGGGTTAGGTATGATACACTGTACAGGTAGTTGTACCAACCGCAATTCCTTTTCCATTTTTACCCTTGTCTACATTGCCACCTGTCGGTGACCCCTTTAGCTTATAAAAGGAGGCCCATGCGCAACATAGAAGGGGTTCGGGTCAGTTGGAGGGCAGAAAAACACTCACGCTCGGTCTCGTTAGCAGCTAGTGGGTACTGTAGCACTCAGCGTTCCCGAGCAAGAACTCAATACACTCAAACATGCAGCAGTAGGAGTGTTATCTCTCCGGAGAGCTCCGAAGCTGGGTAAACTGCTCGTGTGCTTCGCCTCGATCCGCTCTTCATGCGATCTCCGCCCCCCGCTGAACCGAAAGGGGCTCGGTCCGCCGGTCCCATAGCTGTTCGTGGATCAGTTTTCCCCGACGCCCTGGAATTGCGCTGGAAGAAATGCTTCCTTAGGCCACTCAGTGTGATACCTGCAGTATTGTGGAATACAGGTTTTAGTGTACCTAGTTGGCATTTTCATAACATCTTTGGCATGTTGCAGTCACTTGTTTCACTTTTTATTAACTGTCAAATTGTAATTGTTTCACCAAGTCTACGTCTAAAAAGAAAAATAGAGCTATAAACAAAGGAATATGTTTGTGCAAGTAGACGGCCGATCGGTGTCTTAACTGGAAGTTTCTCAGGTTGGGTGTAGCATATGCCGTGCTCGCTGTCGATGGTTGGTATGAACAAATCGATGAGAGACTAAAATCTCGCGTTGTCAACACTCACTTTGGCCTCAAGGTGCTCGATCAGCTCCTGATCCGTGGGATCGAACTTGACGCCAGCCAGCAGCACCGGCCAATCCTTCTTCGACTTGCATCGGTAATTCCAGTTATATGGTAGTCAATGTATGATCAATCGACTGTTTTAAGTGAATGATGAAAGATTTCGACAGAGTAAAAACTCACGCTTCTTCGACAGTTGTACGAGAGTAATTGCCATGCCGTTTTGCAAGGGCGCTTGTAAAAACTCTAAACTCTATTCTCCTCTTATTTAATGGATGAGGCAAAACTTTTGCCTCCATTTTGGAAAAAAAAGATTTCGACAGATAAGTGGTACTCCAAATCTGAAGTCCGGAATACCCGAACACGCCGCCGGGATTCTTGTGTCACCTCACGCGCAACTTGTTGTCACGTCAATTCAATGTGTGGACATGATGAATAATTTGACCAAGGTATACTAGTACAGCTACTGTACTACTTACTAGTCGTATTTAGTGTCACAATTTATACATAGGTTTAACTAACAAGTACGCACTTGAAGCCTAACTGATATATATGTATATATATGGCTTCTACACAGCATCTCCATCATCATTATCAGTACATCCTATGCAGGTGAGTTAGGATGCACTTGATCCCAGGAAGGTATCTATCCTTCAAACCAGAGGAGTGCTTCAAACTAACAACAGTACATAATATCCAACAAAAGAGGGTCGTGCTACGGCAGCAGAATACATGACTCGATCTAGATATCATCACGAATCAAGTTGTGCATATTTGTTGTTGGCATGAACCACATCGCCGCATGTCGGGTTTGCAAAAGCCATCCATCGCATGGAAGCTTGATGCCTTTCACACAATGAAGATTACCTGGCAACAAGTTGTGTCGACGAATCTCTGGATATGGTGATTCATGAAACCCATGGTATGATGTGTAAACACAGCCCCCCCCCCCTCGCGAATGGAAGTTGCATAGCATAGTAATCATCGCCGGTGATATGATCGATGATTGGTTGGATGATCGGATAATTGAGCCTAAGGAACAAGGAGTGGTTGCCGAGGCTGTAAACCCGCCTCCAGTTGAATACGCCTGGTCCAACGGATCTGGGATCTTTCTCGAACACGAAGCAGCCATAGCCATCAATGTCACGAACGCCCCATGCATTGTACTGCATGTGGTTTGATGTAATGGTTTGTTCAATTTGGTATGTGCGAATGAGCATCAAATGACCGTCGTCAGCTGAATGAGCGATAAACCAGCACCCATCGGCTGGTGTGATTCCAGGTCCTGGAATCATGAAGGCCAGCGCATTTGCTTCTGCTGCAACAATTCAAATTGGAGACCAAAAGGACAAAAATAAACAATCATGTTCAGAGTATGTGTGGAATTAAGATTATTATAACAGTGACACATATCATAGACAGAGAATTGCAATGCCGTGGTCATAATCATACCCCAAGTTAAAAAAATAAGCCAATGGCTTTCATATTCTAGCAACATGTCATGGTTCAAACATCATGTAACAATGAGAGGAAAATAGCTATGACAGCGCCTACTCATATTCTACCATAGCACTTACTACTACTATTCTCATATCAACTCTAAGAAATAACATGCGTTGTTATAAAAATCTAGTAAACAAGAGTAACATATAGCAATCATGATGTTATGCTCATAATATGTATTCTAACAATCATTAGATGCCAATTGTTCTCATATCAACTCTAACAATAACATGTGTGGTCATAAAAATCTAGGAAATGAGAGGAACATATAGCAATGATGTGGTTATAGACATGCTATGCATTCTAAATTTGTAACAAATGAACAGGCAGTCGTATTCATAAGGTAAAGATGAGATGAGATAGAACAATTACACGACGACAGATTCCACCAGTATAGGCAGCCAAGCTGTGCGTCGACCGCGTAAACGATGCCATCATGCACTATAGCATCAGACAGAAATGTTGCCTCAACGGGATTGATGATGATCCATAACCATGTATGGCGACCGGATTCCAGATAGACTAATCCCATGTTGAACTAGGCAATGAGCTTGTAATCCATGTAGTCTTCTGATGGTGTGGGCACTTCGCAGATTACAACTTTCTGCAAACAGAGGTCGAGCCAAAAGCTTGACGCGTCTCATGCGTAGTAGGCAGGAGTGTCCGGCGGGCCGCGAGGCTCGATGTTGGCGGTATCCAACGATGGAAGGGTGAGCTCTCGCTGGGTGTAGATATCCACGAGACGCCACAGACTACCGGCGTGGTGGATGAGGACGATCCAATTGGCCTTCATGCCCGCCGAGTAGTGGCCGCCACTAGTAGAAAAACACCTAATAGTCCCGGTTCGTAAGGGCCTTTAGTCCCGGTTCATGAACCGGGACTAATGGGTCGTTACTAATACCTCCACCCATTAGTCCCGGTTCAAACACGAACCGAGACCAATGTTCCTCCACGTGGCCCTATGCGCCGAGCCCAGTCAGGGGGCCTTTGGACCCGGTTGGTGGCTCCAACCAGGACCAAAAGGCATCCACGCGTCAGCATTCCAGTGGCTGGGGTTTTTGTTATTTTTTTTGAAAGGAGGGGGGGGGGGTTGGGGGTTTTGGGGGGTTAATTTAGGTGTTTCATATATTGTGTTAGATAGCTAATTAATAGAGAGAAGTGTCCTCTCTTATGTCTGTGCTTGGTCAATCTACGTACTATATATACATAAGTGATTGAGAGAACCATTCAGTACAGAAGTTCGTCATGCATACCGAGAGAAGTGATCGATCGACCTCTCCTTCTCCAAGAGATTGGTCGAACAACAAGTTTTCGTATATCATGTATCTGACGCTACTGGCTACATACATGTACAATATGTATAAGATCTCTTAATTACAATCCCCTAGCAATTGAAATCAATTTCCACATGGTATTCTCCGGCTTTATTGATGACGTGGTCAAGAAAGAATCCCGCCAATTCCTCTTGAATTTCTTTCATGCAATCTGGTTCTAGGAGTTCATTCCGCATCTGCCACGTCTAATTTGAAGAAGGGGGTTAATTAATACATATATATGAATGAAACTCAACAGAAATGATGGTGTAATAAAATGAAATTGTGAACATTATTGCTTACGCACTTCATATTGTCTTTGAGAGTAGCCCCGCTTGTTTTTCAAAGTCGCGTTGTGGATGAACTCGCACACGTAGTATCCACAGAAATCATTCCCTTCTTCCTACCACAAGCACTTTACGAGAAGTAGAGGTCAATCAAACTGATAATGAAGCATTATAAATGGCATTGATGAAAGTATAGCTATAGAATCAACGGGAGATGCGCGCAACTAGCTAGCCAGTAGTACTTACTTTCGGGTATGTATATCGCAGCTCCTTCGACAGTCCCGGAGCTTCTGCAGTGAACTGTTTCCAAACCCTGCAAGACAAAGAAAATAATAATTATTACTTGAGATATCAGGAAATGAACAAAAAGTTGCCGATACGGTGCGATAATGATTGATTGAACTTACTTGCTGAGCATTTCAGTCATGTCCGCATAGGATTTGGGATCTTTCCTTCTCGAGTCTAAGACGGTTACTAGTCCACGCTCAAGCTTAATCTCCAGAAGAATATAGTCGTACCTGCGCACGCATGCATAACTCATCAATTACATTACTATAACGTCGCTTGCCGTTGTAAGGGAAACTGAATATGCACACGACAGTAACACTCACTTGCCGTTGTAAGGAAAGACTATGGTATCTTTGTTTTGATTTTTGATCAACGATTGTAGCGCATTGTCCTCGGCCTCTTTGATGTCCTTTTTAACCAGAAATTCATCTATGATATTTGTGTTAATGAACCCAATATCATAAATTTCTTATTTTTTGCACTCAACGATCTTCAATCTGCATAATATATTTAGGATAATTAATTATAAATACATGAAATGAAAGAGCCGAGATATATATAGAGACTTAATGACAAAAATAGTACTTACAGGCAGTAGAAAAAGACCATTAGTTTATCGAGGGCCTTTTGATTGAAGAACGCGAAGAACTCATCAAATGGAACAGTCAACAGATCATTTGTAAGGAGGTCGTGCTCCTCTTTAATATGCAGATACAAAGCATTCGTACCCTCAGACGTTCTGCAGGTTTCCATGTACCAATTATGGAATCTTCGCATCATTGTTGTCAGAGATTTTTCATCTTTGACGAGAGGCTTCCCGTACTCGTATCTGTGTTCGTCCACCTCCATGAAATCTGGAAGTGCATCGTCAGGCAGGTAATCTTCAAGGTTGCCATAACCGGCCACCGTCCCCGGAGCATTAGACACATTGAGCGGGGGGCATGATTGCTGTGCTTGTTCGCCGAGTTGGGCAATTTTTTCCCCTTTGCTCGTTCTTTTGACCTTTTAGCACTGACAGTAGCTCCCGATCGCTGGGCTTGGAGATATGCCTGTTCAGTAATGCGCTCATAGTTGGTTCTCGGCGGAGACTTTGGTGGTTTCCTCAGGGCATCGATAGTGCGCTTTGCTTTCATCGAATCTACCTTCTCCTCTGGAGGTGGATGTCTCTTTGCTTTCACCCCTTCAAAGAACTCCTTCATGTGGGTCCGCACAATCGTATCGTTTTCCTCCTCGGACCTCTCATACGGTAAAGGCTTGAGAGATGGACCGTATTTGTATTGCCTCTCGCCTCTCGTTGTGCTGCTAGACGCCGGAGCAGACGGAGCGGCTGCGTCGTCTGTCTTCTTTCGTGCTTGCTTACAAGGCGGAGGAGAAGGAGTACGATGCGCCGGAGCAGCCGGGGCGGCGGCGGGTCTCTTCCGCCCTTGCTGGCGAGGCGGAGAAGGAGGAGACTGCTGGCTGCTCGGGAGCGCCGGCGCAGGCGGAGAAGGAGGCGGAGTGCCGCCACGCGCCAGAGAAGGAGGCGGAGTGCCGCCACGCGTGCCCTGATCGTCACTCGACGAAGGAGGAGGCGGTGGAGGAGGCGGAGTGCCCTGACTCGCCGGAGGAGGAGGAGGAGGTGGAGGCGTCCAGTTCAGAAGGTTGATGAGCTCCTTCCGCCATAGGCATGGAGTCTTCAGAGCACAACCCAGCCTAGTCTCCCCTTCACCGGTAGGGTGCTCAAGCGGGAGGTCCTCAAATCCCTCTGTTATTTCATCCACCATCACCTTAGCATATCCTTCTGGAATCAGCTGGCAGTGATAAGTTGTGCCGGGTCCACTAGGATAAACTTGGCCAACAACCGCCTTGACCTTCAAATTCATCCATCGCGCCATAATGTGGCAATTTTGAGACTCCATGATACCATCCACGGGATAGCTGGCAGGAGCCGTCAAGACATGCTCCGGCTGAAGCAGCTCGGTGGAAGCCACGCTGCTTCTCTGCTGAGATGGCGGGGTAGCTTCGGGGGAAGCTTCGGCAGGTCGTTTGCTGCGATCTGCTGCTTCTCGTTCCTCTTCTCGATCCTATAGCCCCATTACCCTTTCGTGCAGCGCCTGCAGTTGGTCCTGCTCCAGTTTCTTCCTCCTCTCGTGGGTTTTGTAACCCCCTGCATCCGGAAAACCAACCTTCCACGGAATGGAGCCTGGCGTGCCTCGTGTCCGTCCAGGGTGCTCAGGATTCCCAAGGGCCATTGTGAGCTCGTCCTTCTCCCTGTTTGGAAGGAACGTCCCTCGCTGCGCTGCATTGATATAGTGTTGAAGGTTCTTGACTGGTATTTCTAGTAGCTCGTCCATCCACTGGCACAACCCTATTACAGGGTCCAAGGTTCCGCCAGCCCCGAAGAACCATGTCCGGCAACAGTCTGGCCAGTACATTGTCTCTGGTTTGATCCCTTTTTCAAGCAGATCATGCTCAGCCTTGGACCACTTAGGCCGGGCTTTGAGGTAGCCACCTGACCCCGTGCGATGGTGAAGCTTCTTCTTCGCAGCATTTTTCTTGTTTGTCTCCGACATCTTCTTACTCTTTTCCGATGTCTTGTGGGCCACAAATACGGGCCAGTGATCTTTGATCTTCTCATATTTGCCGATGAATTCTGGTGTCTTTTTTTTCGACAAACTGGTTCAGCTCTTTCCTCCACCTCCTCATTAGGGTTGCCATCTTCTTAAGAGCACAAGACTTGATTAATTTCTCTTTAACTGGATTCTCAGGATCCTCCTCTGGCGGTAGGGTGAAATTTGCCTTCAGCTCAGTCCAAAGATATTCTTTTTGCATATCATTGACATAAGACACCTCAGGGTCTTCCTCCTTAGGCTTATACCATTGCTAGATGATGATCGGGAACTTATCCCTAACAATAACCCCGCACTGAGCAGAAAATGCCTTCCTTGTCCGGATGGGTTCAATCGGTTCACCGTCGGGCGCGATTTCTATGATCTCAAACTTTTCATCCGAGCTCAACTTTTTCTTCGGGCCTCATCTCCTTACCGAAGTTGTGCTCGATCCAGAGGGCTAGAAATTATAAGGAAGAAAGACGAGAGTAATTAATATGTGTACATATACCAAAACAATGGAAGCATCAATTAACTAGTCGGCACGAGCTTAACTAATATATATATACCTGGCCGGGCTCGGTTCGGTCACCGGAGCAGTCAGCACGGTCTCCTTCTTGTACCTCCATTGTGTCACCGGAGCCATCATGAACATAGTCCTCTTCTTGTACCGGCATTAATGGGCCCAAGCCATCATGAACATAGCCCTCTTCTTCACCCAGTTCTTCCAGCTGAGCAACGGTGTCGAGGAGAAATGACGCAACTTCATCCCTTCCATTTGCGATTATGTCCCCCAATATCGCTTCTGTTTCTTCGTATCGGGAGTGCTCCATAGTTTCTGCAAATATTTACAACATGTCAATTATTATTCAAACATGGTACAGATGGATATATATATATATATATATATATATATTAGTGGCAAACGTAGAACTAGCTAGCTAATCACAATAAGGAATCATGTTAGTGGCCTCGACGCTGCTTCTCTAGGGTTTGGGGTCGCCTCGACACAACAACGCTTCAAGGGTTTGGGGTGGCCTCGACGACAACGCTCTTTTAACTTGGTAAATTTGGGTGGCCTCGAGAGAGTTAATTTGTCGGGTAGGGGCGCGACGGGAGGGGGTAGGAGACCAACATCATTTTCTCTCTAGGGTTTGGGTGTCCTCGAGAGTTTTGGTCGAGCGAGAGGGCCGAGGGGGGGTGCTGCCGTTGTATAAGTTATCACGGTCGAGAGGGGGTATATATATCGACCGCCCCTCATGTCGAAGTTATCTCGAGGGGGTTATATCGACAACGACGCGACAACAACGAGAAAGGAAAATAATTAAGGAAAAGGAAGAAAAGAGGAAGAAGGAAGAAGGAAGAAGAAGAAGAAGAAGAAGAAGAAAAAGAGGAGAAGAAGAAAGGAATAGAGGAGAAGAAGAAAAAATAGAATATTTTTTCTATTTTTTCTTCTTCTCCTCTATTCCTTTCTTCTTCTCCTCTTCTTTTTCTTCTTTTTTCCTCTTCTTATTTATTTCTCCTCTTCTTCCTCTTCTTATTTTCCTTTTTCCTCTCATTCTTTTTCTTCTTCTTTCTTCCTTCTTCCTTCTTCCTCTTTTCTTCCTTTTCCTTATTTTACTTTCTCCTCTACACTAACCTAAAATGCACTAACCTAAAATCAATATCTACTAACAACCTAAATAAAAAATTAATACATATATGAAAAAACATATATAAACAAAAAATGCTATGAACATTATATTCATACATACATATATAGCCACATCCATTCATCATATATATAGCTACCACATACATATATACATTATATATATGAAAAAAATGCAATGAACAAAAAAATAAACTTATGAAAAAAAATACTATGAACATGTACACATATATATATACACAAAAAAAATGCAAAAAATTGCTATGGAAATTGCAGGGGCGGCGGGGCGGCGCGCGGCGGCCGTGCAGGGCAGGGGTGGCGTTGCGGCGGCCGCGCAGGACAGGGGCGGCGTGAGCCGGCCGCGCAGGGCAGGGGCGGCGGCGCGGCGGCCGCACAGGGACAGGGGCGGCGCGCGGTGGCCGCGCAGGGGCGTGGGACGGGAGGGGCGCGGGAGCAGGCTGTGCTCACAGGGGGCGGCGGCGACGGCTTAGGCGAGCAGCCTGACGGCGTCAGTGGCGGCGGCGACGGTAAGTTGGAGCAGGGGCGTCGGGCGGCGACGGCGACGAGGAGGAGCAGGGGGCATCGGGGGAGAAGTGGGCGATTTGGCCGGAAACTGCTAAGTGTTGCTTATATAGAAAACCCTTTAGTCCCGGTTGGTGGCACCAACCGGGACTAATGCCCCCTTTAGTCCCGGTTGGTGCCACCAACTGGGACCAAAGGCCTCTTTTTCGGCAGCCCAAAGGGCGGGAACCGGCGGCCTTTGGTACCGGTTGGTGGCACCAACCGGGACTAATGCCTCCCCCTTTAGTACCGGTTGGTGCCACCAACCGGGACCAAAGGCCCCTGTGCTGCCCGCCTCGGGGCCAAAGTTTAGTCCCACCTCGCTAGTTGAGAGGGGCGCGCAGTGGTTTATAAGCCCCACTGCCGCACCCCTCTCGAGCTCCTCTCCACCGCAGGCTTTCGGGCCTACTTGCTATTGCTTTGCCTGATGGGCCTACTGCGGGCCTGAATCCTGGCCCATAGTAGGGTTTCATGTCGTATTCAGGCCGTGGGGGCCCAGTAGGAGGCATTTTTTTTGTTTTTTTGTTTTCTTTACTTATTGTTGCTATATTTAATTTTTTTTCCAGTTTTTTTGTTTTGTTTTCTGCATTATTTATTTTCTTTTGTTTTTTGCTTTATTTTTTAATTATTTTTGCTTTTAGTTTTAGGAAAATTATAAACTTTCTGTTAGTGCCATTAGTTTTCAAATTTGAAAACACTTTTTTTGTTTTTTTGTTTTCTTTCTTGCTTTATTTATTTTATTTTGTTTCTACTTACAATAAAATACTTATTGTTGTTTTTTTGTTTTGTTTTCTGCATTATTTATTTTCTTTTGTTTTTTGCTTTATTTTTTAATTGTTTTTGCTTTTAGTTTTAGGAAAATTATAAACTTTCTGTTAGTGCCATTAGTTTTCAAATTTGAAAACACTTTTTTTGTTTTTTTCTTTCCTGCTTTATTTATTTTATTTTGTTTCTACTTACAACAAAATACTTATTGTTGCTGTTTTAATTATTACGCGGGCCGAACCATAAGACATTAAAGCATTCAAATGAACTCTGAAAAAGTTGAAAGTTGGCATGGTATCATAAATTGACGCACATAGCATGTGCATATACAAAACGGACAATGGTATCATACTCTTCAGTTACAAAGTTGGCATGGTATCATCATAATAGTTGCGGGAGAAAGTCTTCACTTTTTCTTCGCTTGTGTCATTTTCTTATTGCGCCGTAACCATGGATAATCTTCATCGTTTATCAGGATGCTGGGGTCAGCCTTGACTTTGAAGGGAGGAATTTCATGAAACTTTTCATAATCTTCAGACATGTCTGTCTTGTCCTCCACTCCCACGATGTCCCTTTTTCCTTAAAGAACTATGTGGCGCTTTGGCTCATCGTATGATGTATTCGCTTCCTTATCTTTTCTCTTTCTCAGTCTGGTAGACATGTCCTTCACATAGATAACTTGTGCCACATCATTGGCTAGGACGAACGGTTCGTCAGTGTACCCAAGATTTTTCAGATCCACTGTTGTCATTCCGTACTGTGGGTTTACCTGTACCCCGCCTCCTGACAGATTGACCCATTTGCACTTAAACAAAGGGACCTTAAAATCATGTCCGTAGTCAAGTTCCCATATGTCCACTATGTAACCATAATATGTGTCCTTTCCCCTCTCGGTTGTTGCATCAAAGCGGACATCGCTGTTTTGGTTGGTGCTCTTTTGATCTTGGTCAATCGTGTAAAATGTATTCCTGTTTATCTCGTATCCTTTCCAAATCAATACAGTCAAAGATGGTCCCATGGACAACAAGTACAGCTCATCACAAACAGTGTTGTCACCTCTGATACGTGCTTCCAACCAACTGCTGAAATTCCTGATGTGTTCACATGTAATCCAGTCATCGCACTGCTCCGGGTGTTTGGAGCGCAGACTGTTCTTGTGTTCATCGACATACGTGGTCACCAAGGTAGAGTTCTGTAGAACTGTGTAGTGTGCTTGAGACCAAGAATATCTGTCCCTGCATATTATTGAGTCCCTTCCAAGCGTGCCTTTTCCAGTCAGTCTCCCCTCATACCGCGATTTAGGGAGACCTATCTTCTTAAGGCCAGGAATGAAGTCAACACAAAACCCAATGACATCCTCTGTTTGATGGCCCATGGAGATGCTTCCTTCTGGCCAAGCACGGTTACGGACATATTTCTTTACGACTCCCATGAACCTCTCAAAGGGGTACATATTGTGTAGAAATACGGGGCCCAGAATGACAATCTCGTCAACTAGATGAACTAGGACGTGCGTCATGATATTGAAGAAGGATGGTGGGAACACCAGCTCGAAACTGACAAGACATTGCACCACATCACTCCTTAGCCTTGGTATGATTTCTGGATCGATCACCTTCTGAGAGATTGCATTGAGGAATGCACATAGCTTCACAATGGCTAATCGGATGTTTTCCGGTAGAAGCCCCCTCAATGCAACCGGAAGCAGTTGCATCATAATCACGTGGCAGTCATGAGACTTTAGGTTCTGAAACTTTTTCTCTGCCATATTTATTATTCCTTTTATATTAGACGAGAAGCCAGTCGGGACCTTCATACTAAGCAGGCATTCAAAGAAGATTTCCTTCTCTTCTTTGGTAAGAGCATAGCTGGCAGGACCTTCATACTGCTTTGGAGGCATGCCGTCTTTTTCGTGCAAACGTTGTAGGTCCTCCCGTGCCTCAGCTGTATCTTTTGTCTTCCCATACACACCCAAGAAGCCTAGTAGGTTCACGCAAAGGTTCTTCGTCACATGCATCACGTCGATCAAAGAGCGGACCTCTAGGTATTTCTAGTAGGGTAGGTCCCAAAATATAGATTTCTTCTTCCACATGAGTGCGTGTCCCCCAGCGTCAGTCGGAACAGCTAGTCCGCCGGGACCCTTTCCAAAGATTACGTGTAAATCATTGACCATAGCAAGTACGTGATCACCGGTACGCATGGCGGGCTTCTTCCGGTGATCTGCCTCGCCTTTGAAATTCTTGCCTTTCTTTCGACATTGATGGTTGGTTGGAAGAAATCGACGATGGCCCAGGTACACATTCTTCCTGCAGATTGCCAGGTATATACTATCGGTGTCAAGTAAACAGTGCGTGCATGCATGGTATCCCTTGTTTGTTTGTCTTGAAAGGTTACTGAGAGCGGGCCAATCGTTGATGGTCATGAACAGCAACGCCTTTAGGTTAAATTCCTCCTGTTTGTGCTCATCCCACGTACGTACACTGTTTCCATTCCACAGCTGTAAAAGTTCTTCAACTAATGGCCTTAGGTACACCTCAGTGTTGTTGCCGGGTTGCTTAGGGCCTTGGATGAGAACTGGCATCATAATGAACTTCCGCTTCATGCACATCCAAGGAGGAAGGTTATACATACATAGAGTCACGGGCCAGGTGTTGTGATTGCTGCTCTGCTCCTTGAAAGGATTAATGCCATCCGCGCTTAAAGCAAACCATACGTTCCTTGGCTCACTTGCAAACTCATCCCAGTACTTTCTCTCGATTTTTCTCCACTGCGACCTGTCAGCGGGTGCTCTCAACTTCCCCTCTTTCTTACGGTCCTTACTGTGCCATCGCATCAACTTGGCATGCTCTTTGTTTCTGAACAAACGTTTCAACCGTGATATTATAGGAGCATACCACATCACCTTCGCAGGAACCCTCTTCCTGGGGGGCTCGCCGTCAACATCACCAGGGTCATCTCGTCTGATCTTATACCATAATGCACCGCATACCGGGCATGCGTTCAGATCCTTGTACGCACCGCGGAAGAGGATGCAGTCATTAGGGCATGCATGTATCTTCTGCACCTCCAATTCTAGAGGGCATACGACCTTCTTTGCTGCGTATGTACTGTCGGGCAATTTGTTATCCTTTGCAAGTTTCTTCTTCAATATTTTCAGTAGCTTCTCAAATCCTTTGTCAGGCACAGCATTCTCTGCCTTCCACTGCAGCAATTCCAGTACGGTACCGAGCTTTGTGTTGCCATCTTCGCAATTGGGGTACAACCCTTTTTTGTGGTCCTCTAACATGCGATCGAACTTCAGCTTCTCCTTTTGACTTTTGCATTGTGTCCTTGCATCGACAATGACCCGGCGGAGATCATCATCATCGGGCACATCGTCTGGTTCCTCTTGATCTTCAGCAGCTTCGCCCGTTGCAGCATCATCGTGCACATCGTCTGGTTCCTCTTGATGTTCAGTAGCATCACCGTATTCAGGGGGCACATAGTTGTCGTCGTACTCTTCTTCTTCGTCGTCTTCCATCATAACCCCTATTTCTCCGTGCCTCGTCCAAACATTATAGTGTGGCATGAAACCCTTGTAAAGCAGGTGGGTGTGGAGGATTTTTCGGTCAGAGTAAGACTTCGTATTCCCACATATAGGGCATGGACAACACATAAAACCATTCTGCTTGTTTGCCTCAGCCACTTCGAGAAAATCATGTACGCCTTTAATGTACTCGGAGGTGTGTCTTGAACCGTACATCCATTGCCGGTTCATCTGCATGCATTATATATAATTAAGTGTGTCAAAAATCATTACAGAACATCATGAATAGATAATTAAGTGACCAAATTAATAGAAGTTCATCATCACATTAAAACCAAAGTACATACATAGTTCTCATCTAACAACATAAAGCTCTGCAGAGCATCTAAATTAATTAAACCATACACTGAAACTATGTAAAACATTTCAATGTGAAAACAAATGCGATCATAATCGCAACCAATGTAACAACTGATCCAATGGCATAATGATACCAAGCCTCGGTATGAATGGCATATTTTCTAATCTTTCTAATCTTCAAGCGCATTGCATCCATCTTGATCTTGTGATCATCGACGACATCCGCAACATGCAACTCCAATATCATCTTCTCCTCCTCAATTTTTCTAATTTTTTCCTTCAACAAATTGTTTTCTTCTTCAACTAAATTTAACCTCTAGACAATAGGGTCGGTTGGAATTTTCGGTTCAACGACCTCCTAGATAAATAAAATCTATGTCACGTTGGTCGGCATAATTGTCATAAACAATAAATGAACCAATAGTTATGAAAAGATAATATATACCACATCCGAATCATAGACAGGACGAGGGCCGACGGGGGCGGATACCAAAACCATCGCACTATATAAGATGCAATAATAAAAGTAAGAAAATTATACAAGTATCTATATAAATATACAAGTAAGAATTTTTTTTCCTTTCAGAAAGAAGATAAGAACAAGAGGCTCACCACGGTGGTGCCGGTGACGAGATCGGCGCGGGCGATCGACAGCGGTGAAGATGGGCACGGGACATGACGGACCGCTAAACCTAGACAAATATTGAGGAAAATGGAGCTTGGAGGTCGAGCTTGGAGAGGAGAAAGCTTAAGTAGTGTGGCTCGGGCATTCCATCGAACACCTCATGTGCATAGGAGGTGAGCTAGAGCACCACAAAGCTCTCCCCTCGCCGACCACGAAAAACAGAGCACTGGGACTGCTCTGCTCGCGGGGTAGATATAGGCAACTAATTGGTCCCGGTTCATGCCACGAACCGGGACTAAAGGGCAGCCTTTGGTCCCGGTTCGAGCCACCAATCGGGACCAATGGTGGTGGCCCAGGAGTGATGCGCATTGGTCCCGGTTCGTCCCACCAACCGAAACCAATAGGTCCAGCCGAACCGGGACCAATGGCCCATGTGGCCCAGCCGGCCCCTGGCGCTCATGAACCGGGTCCAATTCCCCCATTGGTCCTGGTTCTGGATTGAACCGGGACTAATGGGCTGACCCGGCCTGTACCATTGCCCCCTTTTGTACTAGTGCGCGCATGAAGGACAGGTGGACGGGTAGTGGTAGCATGTCAAGGGGCACCACGACAACCTCCGTAGGATCGTCAAGTCGGTGTCTGGGCCACCTGCGAGGATCGGGCGTCAGCAAGCAGGGTGTCTTGAAAAGAGCCGGCCGGTTGCAGACAAGTAGACGGTACAAAGACACCGAGCATGCGGCCAGACGGACGGTGCTGAGTAGGTCCATACGACTACAGATCTGCTCCAAGAGAACATCGGGGAGGGAATTCCAATCGCGGATCTGCGTGTCAGTCGGCTCTGCCATTGGGGTTTTCGGTGCCTGCGAGCCAGCGGGGAAGTGGATTCGGGCGGGCGAGCGAAGAAGCTTCTCCTCGTGTGGTCGAGCAGTGAGCAGGGGGATATGGTACGCGCGAGCTACCAAGGAAGATGGCGCGGGCGGGCGAGCAGTGAGCAGGGGTAAATGGTGTGCGGCCGACGATGGGGAAGAGAGGAGGAAGAAGAGTGGAAGATGGGGAAGAAAGTGCATTAAATCTCAATTCTACTAGAACTACTACCAGGATATAGGCACCGTCCTCTGGAGTGTAAATAGTTACACCGATGACATGTGGGTCTACCACAAGAGGGCCCATATGTCAGTTAATGGAGGACACAGGTGCGTAGGCGTATTTGCGGAAGCGTGCTCTACTGGCAAACATGATGGCAGTACTGGGTAAGGCTGATTTAGTAACACCAACACGCTGGTTCAGCTTATTAATTACGTGTCCCATCTGCTGCAGCGTGTATTGTCACTTCACTGCGAAGACTAGTTGAATCTACGCTCACTTCACTCATTTTGCTCCGTACCTAGTCACTTGTTGAAATCTGTAGAAAGACAAATACTCCGTATTTGGGACCAGAGGGAGGCTTTTACTCCGTACTGGAGTATTTGGGAACAGAGGGAGTATCACCATATGGTGGGAACAGAGGAAGTTTGAAATATGAACATGTCAATGGGAGGGAGTAAGCCCCATGCATGCATGCATGCATGCATGCAACATGCAACACTCACACGTACTCCACATGGACGCACGCAACACTCACGCACCCATGCGGCACACAGCACACGACGCAACACACACGCTCATGCTCAAGTGCTCCGTGAAAGACTGTACATTTAGAGATTTACACATTGACCAGGGTATAATTAACGCCCAAAAGTAGCAGACTTATGTGTGCATGCGACCATTGAGATAAGAAGATTAAATGAAGGCTGTTGCATGCTGTAATTAAGGATAGACATGTAGCCTATACCTACAGCACAAGTTGGTGCATTAGTCAATCAATATCAATTTAGATTAAAGGCTAAATGCATTGGAAGTGTAGATGTACATCATGTACTACTACACTCTTTCTTTTATAGATGATGTACACTCTTTGTTGGAAGGCCGAGGGAGGACACGTGCATGCAATCACATACACAGCCAGGGCGGTTCGGGCGCAAGGGTTGGACTCGTGTGGCGCCTGCGTAAAGTTTTGTTTAACTGATTTCTTTGCTCCGCCAACTGACAGGTGGGACCCAGAAACCAGGTGACAATTTAACCAGTCAACAAAGTGCCATGTCGACTATGTGGCTGGTTAGTAGGGTGCAATACGGTGCTCTACGATGAGCTAGTGATTTTATAATCGATGCAAAACTATATATAGTGACCATAAAGAGCGTATTGTTACATACGTTGACCGCCAGTGTATTTTTCTCGTTTCAAATTAAGCCATATTAATCAGAAAGGACGCAGTATGGACTACTACTAGTACTAGTACTGCTTTGATGTGTCCCGTCAACTCGCCGAATGAGGAGAAGCTTGCTTACTACGCCTCTCCCTCACCCACACGCGCGGTGGTTCGCAGGACGAGGAGAGGTTTTTGACAACAGCGCCCTCTCCCTCTTCCTCTCCCTCGCCCTCGCCCTCGCGGTGGACGTGCAGCAGTTTAATCGGTGTCAGATTGCCAGACGCATATTGTACTGTAGTATCATCATTGTTGGACCTTCCGAAGAGGCGAAGAGGCAAGTGCAAGGTTCACACGAGTACGAACTATTGAACCCCCCGAAGAGGCAAAGAGCCAAGCGCAAGGTTTTATAGGAGTTGTCGTCCTAGTAGGAGTGTACTACAACTATAGCAAACGATGCTATTGTATGATGCCGCCACGTCACCTATATCCAAAGTTGTGCCACCTTTTTTTCTCAAAGAGCGTGTTGGAGCCCGTGCAACAACCACACAAGTTGCACGTACACATAACACATTTACTAGTAATAAATTCTAAAGGACAAATGCCAGTATGCCACACAAGTTCATCTCCAATTCATGTGACAAATTTGTGCACGACTAGTCTACATATATTCAGAGCGCTACCGTTCACAATTACCGTACTCCTCTTACACGTTATAGATGGGCTACATGCATGTCCTCCTCCAGGTTCCAGTCCCAGGTGTTCTTCATGGATGGCATGATCCATAGCGGTGGGCAACGGGAATCATTGTTGCAGCTTTCTAGTCCGGTTCCACACAATGGTGACTCATCCAAGCTGAAGCGGCATAAATCAGGGATAGCGTGTCCCAGCATGTCGTTCATTCGGCGGTGCGCAATGAAGACACAACCATGCTTCATGAATGGCAGGCCTTCCATGTCGTGCACGGAAGGTGGCATCCGCTTCACAATGGGGTAGCTGTTCCTGATGAAAAGCGAGTACTCTCCAAGAGTGTTCCTCGGCATCCACGTAGCATCACGGGGGTCGAACTCGGCGCCGTTCATCTAGTACACACGGCATCCTAGATCTGGACACATGGTGACGTACATAGTCAAGGTCCATGCATAATAATGTTGTTCTCAAATATGGCGGTCAGTAATACTGTGCAGCAAATAGTACTACTCCGGTATAGAGGAAGTAAAATAACCGGCTTATTATATATAGCCACTCTTGGCTACATGGATGAGATAGTAAGACATGGAAAAACAAAAATGGTGGCAGCTAGTGGGTTCAAGTCTTCAAGGGCCCAGCTAGCTATACGCGTCCTCCAAGGTAAAAAGTACTCCTACTAGTAGTACTAAGTATACTACTAGTACAACAATGAAAGAGAAGGCGAGAGGGTTAAAAATGGAATACCTGGGTAGATGGTGACGGTTCGATCATGGTAGATTGTGTAACCATGTTCCACATCAGTGGTACCATGGGTAACGACTGCTAAGATAGTTGATCCCAATATGCCAAAGTGAGCTACAAGGTTCCAGGTTAGACCGAATCATGGATGCAAATGCACATCTAGGATCGGCGATCTTATTTTGATCGGGGGATCACTAGTCCCTGCAAAATAATGGAGTACCGTTAGGGATGCAAATGATGGTTTGTGCATTCCGTTTGTAATCTCCCGTACCATAGGATGGCAACCAGATGAAACAAGTCCCGTGGCTTGTCACCGCGAAGATGCGGCCTAGATGGAGCATGGTGTCTTCGAACGTGTAGGGGTACAAATCTGCCGCTGCCAACATGCGCCAGCCTCTGCCGTTACTGCATCTTGCATTGATGGCAATCCTTATGTCGAACACCGCGATGAGATAGTAATCGTTGTAGCGGCGTCGCTTCGTCAGCGGGTCCGCAATTGCTATCTTCTTCAATCTCATGTAGGCATCATCATACGTATTCAAGACAAGCCAGTCCGAAAGGCCAATCCCAATGGTGGAGAAGGGGTCTACCGGAACGGCCGCACTGATGTGGATGTTGTGCAAAATGAGGGTGGTATCCGGCCGGAGGTATGCAAGCCAATCTTCGTTGGCACCGACCCAGACCTATATATAAGACGGTGGGCAGCGGAGAAATTATGGGATGGAAATGAAATAACTAAGTACTACATGATCAAACTCCATTACATACCTGCTCATCAGACAAAATCCGACTACCTCTCAACGTCGGCAACTCTATCGGAGTCAACGTGCAACCATGGCCAGGGAGCGGTGGACTGTTCGAAGGATTGTCCCATATAAGAACCTTCTCCTCGAGGATGCATGGAAGACTAACAAGCATGGCCTTTTCCCAAACCTGTGTAAGCAGCGTCTTGAAAAAGTTGGTGCAGGAAGCACCGAGTCTTGCGGCGGTGAGGACGTCGGAGCGGCGTGCGATTTCTCCCAGAGGATCGTCGTCCAAGGTCTCCCAGCCCCGATGAGGAGGAGAACCGCCTGGCGAATCCATGGGAGCAGCGACGAACTGCCTTCTCTTCGGGGGGAGGGGAACTGGCGAGGAGGAGATAAGAGCGTAGTAACCGCAAGGCCTCGTCCCTTCCAACTGTAGATCATTCCTCAGCGAAGGGGTGAGGCTATTATTTACTACTAGTACTAGCATTATGGAACGTTATGGGATTGCATTATACTATAAATAATAGCACTAGTAAGAAATTTTTGGCACTAGGTAGTAGTTTTTGGCGTGGATTAAGAAATTTTGGGTATGTTTTTGCCATTTTTTGTACACGCCAACTAGTGTCAAAAAACGTCTTACATTATGTGACGAAGGAGTACGTACTCGTACTGTAGCAGTACCAGTACTACTTTTCTCAACTATGAGTATTAGTGTGATGTACTATACTTCTAGTCTAGTGTAGTCTAGTATAGTGCACCAGTTTTGAACTCTTGAATCTCAGGGCCAAGGAGCTACAGTTGGAAGTGGAGGGTACTACTGTTCTGTAGAACCATCACTGTACTATCAATGCAGGGGAATTACACCTGCGTAGTGGCCTAGTGGGTACTCTCGGTGCTATATTCAGCAGCTCCTCTCACGTAGGAGTAGCTGGCCTACTCAGCCGCTCCTCTCACGCACACACTAGCAGCCTGTTTATCAGCGACGGTTACTGCGGTCTGCGGGGGCAGAACATTTGAGTTATTTGATACAGCAAGACTAGGCTTTTCGCTTCCATTTGTGGAGGTGTAATGGATCTCGTCGAACTTTGTTAGTAGTTCCTTCTTTATGAATGAGATGAAGCAAAGCTTTTGCCTCCGTTTCAAAAAAAACACGTCAAGAGGAATTTCTTTTATAGTAGAACCAATAATGGAGTGAAGTCCATGCGTGCAATGCCACAAGCTACAGAGTACTAGTAGTACAACACTTTACATAGAGTACAGAGCCATATTGCATAGTTCCCAATGCCCCGCTAGGCTTTTCCGGCTCCTTAGGCTTAATTGGGAGGCGCTAGTTTAAATATGCTACTACTAGCTGATGAGGAAGCTGCAAGCGAGGTGCGGCTAGGGCGAGCACGCGAGCCACAGGATGTCGGGAAGGAAAACCCGTTCACGTGGATAGGCTATCCAGTGCACCCAGATTGTGGGGCCGCACGTTCATTTGACATCAAAACTCAAACTACCCGTGTAAAATATTGGCTCGCATCAAAGTGTAGTACTAGTACTACTTTTAAAAAAAAGGCTGCCGCGCGTTCGGCCGGGATCGAACCCACAAAACGAGGTATACACTCCCGCGACCACTAGTAGTACTCGTTGGAGTACAATGCAACCTAGAATCGCCTTTTGTCGCTAGTAGTACGTACATTGTTCCTTACAAGAAACCGCTAATAATGCAAGAAACCACTAAAATGCCAAGAAACTACTACCACTTGCATACGTGGCAGACTTAAGATAAGACTACCTTATCAACCATTGTACATGCTCTTACCAACCAAAATCCTCGAGTGACCTCCTACCTCCAGCCCATCCACCTAGTCATCCTCGGCCATGGGATGCAGCTACCGCCGCCGGCAGAAGGCGAGGTCAAACCACCGGCGGTGCGGAGCCCATGTTGCGGCAGCCCGGATGCCAGCTCCGTCCGGCGCTCGCAGCCGCTAGCTAGCCAAGATAGCTCCATCCAGCTGCTTGTCTGCAAGGTTTATTAGCTAGATTGGCACGGCAGCGCGGCGGCTTGCTCGCGTGCGCCGCGCTCAGGCCAGCCATCTGGCTCGAGCGAAGGCCAGCGCGGCGGCTTGCTCGCTCGTGAGTCATGCTCGGGCCAGCCTGCCAACCCGTGCGGAGGCCAGCGCGGCGTCCGGCCCATCCGGCGGAGCGGCGTCCGACTCGCTCATCACCGGCGCCACCGATGAACATGCATCAGTACTATTTGAAGTAATTTTCAGGAAAAATAGTGATTTGAGGGGGAATAACAGGATAGAAGGTTAGATGTGGGTCCCTCGTGTCAACGGTCAAACAAAATGTGTTGGTTTAAGCTACCTCATCAGCACGGACATGTGGGCCAACCCAGTCATAAATGGGTTTAAACGAACCTAATCGATAGGAGTACTAGGTGGTACTAGAAGTTTTTGGCGTGGATTAAGAAATTTTGGGTATGTTTTTGCTATTTTTTTGTACAATAGATTCTTCCTAGGGCTGGTTGAAAGTGGTAGTTTTTTGTTGAATACTCTACATATTGTAAGTAGGAGTGGAAGTTAAGCTTTGGAAGCCAATAAGCAAGGCTAGTTACATAGTGCATATGTGTACATGATTGAAAGTAAATATCAACCATGAGTGACTAATATCTTGATGGAAAACTCAAAACTATGGAATACTAGAAAAAAAATACATGGTTGGAAATACTAGCAATGTTCATGTCCGTTGCAACGAATCATAATTAGAATAATACTTATTCACAAACTTGGTACAAAACACCCTAATTTTGATATACATATGTATATTATGTTTCAATTATAATATATTCCTTGGGCTGTTTTGGTGAGGTCACGGAGGGATGTGGTTGGTTTTAAGATACTAATTATGGGTTTTTCTGCAAATTGGTAGACAAGTGGGATGTTGGTGAGAAAAGGCAACAACTTACCTCACAATCGTTAGATGTAGATCTAATGGTCAGAAATGACAGATGGCAGACACACCAGCATCACCAACTTAGTCTTGTGTAGGAGTACTAGCAAGATTCGTGCATTAACGGAACATCAAGTTGCATTTTTTTATAAAAACACTTGTTGTGATTGACCCTTGCGGGAGTAATCCCATGTGTAAAAACTAATGATATCTCGAGAAATATGAGATAAGGTGAAGAGGAGTTGGGTGTGGTGGTGGTTGGTGGTCGGATTGAGCGGAGGCATGGGGATTGACGACGCCGGTAGCAGCCACTAGGCCAGTTTGTTCCAGAGGCTTCCTTTCTTAATTGTTCAACAATGAGGTTTGTTGGAGATAAGGATGAACGAGGGAAGGCCTTGTCTGCAAATGTGGAGAGGGGTGCAGGTATCTTTTAGTTTAATTTCCATCCGTTAGATATAGATCAGACGGTCTATATTGCAAGATGGCACATGTACCATCATCACCAACTCGGTTTTTTATAAAATAAGAAATATAAGTATGGAGATACAAACGTATTATCGATACTTGCTTCCGTAAACTAGCATCTACATTCTATTCAACGCCTCGGCATGTGCGGCCTTAGCACAATGATTTCTCGACTATGTAAAACAAATATTTTCCCGTCGCCGACAAGGAGGGGGTGACGGCGGCGCACTTTTTGGCTTGCTCTAGTCCTACTAGGTGGTCTAAGCATGTGTAGATTTATTCTTTTTCATGTCTCGTGTTCGCCGTACTGCCACGACTGTTGATGAGTAGACGGTAAGTTATTCATGGGGAAATCCTTGTTGAGCGTGTTTGCGAGAGAGAGAGAGAGACAGTGTGCATGTGTGATATGTTAGAGACTGAGGCAATGATAACAGATTCTTTGTGTCTATGTGTGTGGAGGATAGAGAGAGACATGTACATGGGGCTTTGTGTTGTGTAACGTGGGGACACATATACATAATTAGAGAGTGAGTGTGTGAGATACACATGCGGACATGGGGAGAGATGAGGATCCAGATAAATGGGTGTTTGTGCGTGTCTGTGTGTGTTTGTGCACGCGTTTGTGTGTGACAGGGAGAGAGTGTATGTGGAGTAGAGAGACCACTGATGATGTAAACCTAGTATAAGGGAAGTGGGAATGGTGTGACATGTGTAGTAGCGAGATAGCACGGGTGCGGGCGGGGGGAGCAGACTATTTGGAAGAGACATCGAGTGTGTGTGTGTGTGTGGGAGAGGGGTGTGAGAGCGAGAGAAAGAGAGAGCTAGCGACAAGAGAGAGAGAGAGAGAGAGAGAGAGAGAGAGAGAGAGAGAGACAGAGAGACAGAGAGACGGAGAGAGAGAGAGGAAGAGAGGGGGCAAGAGGGGTCGTTTGTGTCCATAAATGGCATATAGATAGGGAGACAATGTTGATGTTGTCCGAAATTGGTCTATGAATGGAGACGCGGGGGAAGCGAGTCATCGTGTGTGTGATAGGGACTTCATGAGAGATCTAGAACAGATGGTGTAGAGAACAATGTGCGAAATCGAGAACGATTATACATTAGAGAGCTATGCAAAGAGTCATGACATATATGTATACAGGGAAGGAGCTGGGGCGGGTCCTCATGTGGGAGAGATAGAAAGAGGAGAGTGGTGCACAAGGAGACAAAGTGTGCTTGTTTGCAGTGGGGGTGGTGTGTGAGGTGAGTGCGCGAGAACCACATAACTAGGGAGACAGATGTTTGGGGCGACGTTTTGTGTGTATGGGAAATTTACACTCTACATAGTGTGTGTGCTTGGGTAAGAGAGATAGCGGGATACCTAGAGAGTGAGGGAAGAGATGTCTGCATGCCCGGGAGACAAAGTGATAGAGACCTATGTTGGGGTCCGGACTTTACAAGAGAGAGGGGTGTTAATGTGCTCGTGTGTTGGTGTCTGGGGGAGAGAACGACTTCTCTATGTGTGTGTGTGTGTGTGTGGTGGTGGGGGGTGACTTCAGATAAAGAGTGAGGTGTCTATATTTGAGGGACTTTAGCGTAATTGAGATATTGTGCACTCATGGTTGATCAATTTGTTTCACAGTTTGTACTATGAGATAACGATACTTTTGAACATGCGTGATATACCTTGATATACCAGAATTACAAACCTAAGATTGGAATTTTGGAATTCGACTCCATCATTAGCTTTTGTAATTCATTTAAACGAGGTACATTTTTTAAGCCAGAATTTTGTGATTTCAAATTCATATATCAAACCTAGAGATATACACATACGGGCATGTTCAAACTTTATAATCATTCACTTTATTCATACACATGCACATTTTTTGCTTTTGTCATCATATTTAGGATAAACACATTTGGAATTTCATTTGAATTGGACCGTATGATGGTATTTGCTTGTAGTAGCTCAATGATCCATATTTGAATTGAATGGACAATCTAAGTTTCGAGTTGGAGACATTGATTTTCAAAACTTGCACTTTTTTGCGTGCAAAACAAACAAATTGTCGGTCGTACGAGAGCAGAATACTTATAATTTTAGGCGCCGAAAGCTTTCAAACCTCCCACTCACATCGAAATATCACGCGCCCGAAAGTTTAGCCCTGCGATATTCCTGTTTTACCCCTGCCACATGAACGGAAAAGGGCTGCTTTGGTAACTCCATTGTTTTCCCCTCTTTGCCCCCAACATTCTTCCCTAGAGACCCTCCCCTTCCCCTCCCCGACCCCCCAACCACGGCAAGCCGCCGAATCTAGTCCTCCGCCGCAGTGGTGGACCTCACACCCCGCCGGATCTACCTTCCGCACCTTGGAACCCCTAACAGCCAACTCACCACTTCACCGGAGCCGCTTCAGCGACTGGCTTGTCCACCGCTCCATATCTCCTTGACCGCCATCATGGTCCACTGCACCGGATCTTCTTAACCGGCACCCTCATCCACCACAGCGTAGGCCCTTCACTGACTCCCTCGTCCGCCCCTTCACTGGCCCTTCATACAAGCCCTCGTCCTCGGCAATAGACCCGCCTCACCGAAAGCATTGTACAACGCGCCCGACGAAGCCTTCGTCCACTGCACCGGACCCGCTCCAGGGACGCCATATTCAACTCCACCGGCCCTGCTTTACCGACGCCGCAGCCTCATCAGGTTATTTAGATTTGTACTCCTTCGGTTTTTCTCTTTATCGTGCGACTGTTCACTTACCATAGATGAGCTTTCTTGTATGTCGACAGGCGCCGCAACCATAGGACCGAAGCCGCTTCAGCGACGGCGATAGCCGGCCCAAACTCAACCGCAACACGAGCACCATCGACGATCCTTAGCTATCAAGTATGACAACGATACCCATACGCCGCCGAGAATCAGGTACTATCATCCAACGGCCGGCGCCTACGTTCACTTTCCTAGCATAAGCACCGCACCTTTGAATTTCTTTAGGGCATCATTCAGTTTTTCATGAGACGCGTTATTCTGCTTGCACCTGTAGGGCCATACTTCTGGCAGTGAACATGTTACATGTGCTAAATTACATACCAGTGCACATCTATATCTATATCTGTACTACTATATAGTGTACCAGTTTTGAGATGGATCCAGAGCATCAATCATAACCGTTGGTCTCCAAAATCCAAGGGCTAAGATCAGCCGGATTCGCCATGAACAGTAGACTGTTGTTGCCTCTGCTGTGTTCTAGAATATTCACGTGGCCCTTCCAGGAAAAAAAAGGCCCATATGCGATGCCTCATGGGCTATATTACTGCTTGAGCGCATGACGACTTGAGCCCAGATAAGAAGGTTTGGGAGGAGAATGGGAAGAAAAAATAATAGAGTAACATATAGTTTTTTAATGAACCTCTAGTATTTTAGATGTGAATGCACAGTTTTTTGTGTGAATATTAAAAACAATTGTGGGTGGAATTCCATTTGTCAAAATCACTCCATTATACTTTTTTCGAGTCACACTCCAAAATCACTCAATTCTTTTAAGACGTGCATTGCACGTGCATACATACTAGTATAGTTAATATGCTTTATTTTTGTTCTGATGCCACCTGTTGGTTCCATCCGACTGGTTAATGTTCTTTATGCTTAATTACACATCAGCAAACTAGCATGTGGATCCGCTGTTTTTGTTCGTTTTACCCTACATTTTCTGATGCTAGCTATTACATCACTGCTCCGAGCCTCTGTTCATTACTTGTTTGTGTGTTCTTGATCTTCCCAAGTTGCATGACTAATTTTATGCTTCTGTTAATTATGGAGCTGCCAACCCCATCAACCAAAATATTTGTTCTTTTGGGGCCGGCACCTCGAAGAAGCATAAAAATAGAGGGAAGCAAATATATTGTCGTGTATGCACACACCCTTCTTTCATTAGTTTAGATGAACCATTGATGATCAATTCGGACCAGTGCATGTGATTAAAATTAATTTTACCTAAATAGATGGTGCAGAATAAACTACAACAACTAGATTTGCAACCACGGGATGCTGACGATATTTTCAAAGAACATTGCAACAACAGCTAGGCTTCAGAGCAACATATGGTAAGCCAGTGTGTTTTAGTACATGTGAAATGTAATGCGAGTGGACTGCTTTCTTAGCTTGTGCCCTCAACGTGTAATCCTACCGAATTACAAGTGGTTTAGTTGTCTGCTTTGCTGTATTGCTTGATTCAAATGCTTGTTTGTTGTTACGCTATACCTGTGTTGGCCAATATGTCAGCAGTGCCTGTTGTACTATCGTAAAGAAATGCATGCATATTTCATTTGAGTCCTTAACTTTTCCTCTCAACTTCACCACAAGACTGTCTTCGTAGTTTATATGAGGCCACACTGTTAAGTGCTTTCTCAGATTATTTCAACTGCTTAGATGCCTTGGCAACTTAAATATAGCGGTTGTACACTCCCTTTCAACTAGGGATGTCAACTGGGTCCCATTGAATCCCGATTAAAGTCCACTAGTGGTATGATAGTTAAGAAGAGTTTTTGTTTTTTGAGGAAAATGAACTAGGGAGGTAGCAAAAACTAACTAGATGGGACTGGCGGATGTTGTTTATTTGCCACTTACATCCCTAGTTTCATCTTACCATTTTAATTTCTTTTCGGCTGATGCTGCTTCGAACCATTCAAATATAGTTTGCCATGCTCGGCAATAATTCGTCCGTCGTTTACCATGTAAGCTTACTGCCTGGATCATACGATAACTATCTCTTACTTATGTCCAGCGGAAACCTTTCAGGATGCCGTTCACACTAGGACACAATGTACAACCCCGGAACCTATTTATGGAAGAAGTGCGCCATCCATGTTACCAGATGGTAGCAGTTCAGAGGCAACACTGCCGGAGAGCAGTCTGAGCACAGATATTATAGTGCTTGAGGCTCTACTAGAGGCAGAAAGAGATGGTGTGGCTGCCATGAATGAGGTAATCTTTATCTTGAGGCTGGAAATTACGGAATTAGCGGCACCCATTATGCAAGCAACACAAGAATTGGAGGAAGTAAGAATGTTGCATTTGAAGACGGAGGAGGTCCTGTTGTTTCTGCTATCTGAAGCCCAAGGTAATCCCTGTTCTTCTTTAGATACCAGTTGAAATTTTCATTAGATTATTGTACTTGCATGTTGTGTCATGTCTCTGAATGGATTATGTTGCAAGACCCCCTATGTTGTCCGAAATTCCATGTTGTCCATGTGTTGTAATGATTCGAATTTTTTAGGCGAGGTAATCCTCCGTACTTGTATGATTGACATAAGGTGAACTGTTTTTCGTGTGAGCATATTGTATTGGATGAAATAACTGTTTGAACCAGAGTGTATCCAACCTACTGAATTCGAAGATCACGGCATTTCTAAATCATAATCATATATAAAGGTGGAATAAATCTTTGTTGTGGTGTTGAAGAAATAAATAACAAAATGTATAATTATCTGTGGATATTCGTAATCGAATACAAATTGGATTTGAATTTAGTTTGCCAGGTCCCAGGGAAAACGTGAATGCTAATTCTCCCAAGTTTTGAACGAAGCGGCTAAACACCCACTATAATTTGTGGGCTGCCCGAAGCAAGTGTTGGTGAGATGGAAATTACTGTCTACCCCTGACACTGAGTACATCCTTATCGACCGGATTTACACTACTGTCGATAGGGGTAGACTAGTAACTTCAATCAGACGTGGCACGACGGCTTCTGAGCCCATTCAGGCACGGTGGGTGCCAAACGTGGGTGGCAAAACACATTTGATTCAAGCTCGTCCGAAAGACATGTGTCTCTTCCTCCATTTCCCCATTCATACACGGTGGGCGGCAAAACAAACTCTCCTCGTCCGAAATCGATGTAGGCTAATATTTTAAATAGTGGCAGATGTGTAACTTCCATCAGACGTGACACAATCGCCCTACCTGTCAGCCCCGTTCGTACACCATGGGCGCCAACCGTGGGCGGCAAAACACCCTCTCCTCGCCTGAAATAGTTACCGACAAATATTTGGGAGATGCGAGATTACCGTCCTATCCCGAACCGATGCGATGTCCAAAATTTTAAACGGGGGATAAGTTCGTAACTTTCCCCCATTTCAGAGAAGCGCGTACCAAAGTTTGAGGTCCCCCCTCCCCTCCATTTCCCCATTCATACACCATCGGCGGCACGACAACCTCCGCACTGCGGCCAGCCTCCTCCGTCCGCCACCCCATCCTCCACCTTGCCGGAGCCGCTACCCCTACCCCATTGTCCACTGCAAGAGATGGACGTCTCTCATCCACGACGCTGGACCAGGATCCTTTCATCGCCTCCTCTCGCTTCATCGGCGCCGTCGTCCACCTTGCCGTTGCCGCTCCTACGACCGCCTCGTCCACGGCAACAGGATATATCCCCCGACCCGGCCGTCTGCCGTCTAAAGTCTTCTTCCCCGCTACCGACAGCCATCGCACCCGCAACACCCTCAACGTCTCAGCATAGGCCTACACGGCATCGCAAGAGAGGTGGTACTCTTCCATATGTGCTTAAGTTATTGATCTCACCCGGAAAATAGATCGTAATTTGTTTACTGTACTTTTCTTGTCCGTACCAAATCGTAGTGGCTAGTTGAAAGCAAACATTGGTTGTGAAGTAGCTTTGTCCGGTTTGCACCTTCAGATCCGCCATGGCACGGGCACTATACTTGTAAAGCTTATGGTTTCCCCCTTTATATTCACTACCATCATCGTAGGTGCTTCGTGTCGTGCTAGCACTGCTCCTCAGGACCTCAACCCAAAGCTTACGTGTTGAAATACAAATCTGATATGATGCTCATATCACTAAAACAGAGAACGTTTAATTGGTCACCTAATGTTCCTATATTCATTTCGAAAAGCATGTGCGCCACCCACTGGTCCAACTAGTTTCACTTTCCTGATTTTTCACTTGATGCTTAGGGTTTTCCCCTTTTATCTACTCTACTATGATCTGCGTAGGTGCTTTCTGTCGTACTGGCATTACTCCACCATTCAAGCTAAACAACACAACACTCAGAATTCGAAAGCTTAGTTGTTCAAATATGATTGTGATATGATACTGATATTAGTGAACCGACACATTTAATTGGTTAGCTAAAGGTCCCACTTGAGTTTCCAAATGCATGTCACGACATATAGAGAGACAGCATAATTGCATTTCTTTGTCACTTGTTGACCGTACTTTCTTGTCCATACCAAATCTTAGTTGTTATTTCAAAGAAAACATCGGTTGCTAACTACCCTTTGCGCGGTTTGCAGCTTCAGATCTGCCATCCCACTGCCATGGTCAACACTGTACTCGTCATGCTTATCTTTTCCCCATTTTATGATGACCACAATAAGCCTACGTGGTTCGTGTCGTAATAGCACTGCTCCACCCATCGAGATAAACAAGCTTAGTTGTACAAATTCATATCTGATATTATTGCTGATATTAGTAAAACTGAGAGATGTTTAATTGGTGAGCTAAATGTTCCTACTTTAGTTTTGAAATGCATGTGAGCCACATATGGAAAGACCGGAAAGAATAGTATTTCTCTGTGCGCTCTGGTTCATCATGGGTGGCCAACTGACGTTGTATTGAAAGACTTGTAATATCTTCAATCTGCTTGCTCTTCTGCTCTTCTTTAAGATGATACTCTTCTCTTGCGGTCGACTGGTCAGGTCGAGTTGATCTCCCTTAGTATATTTTGAATCTGTCAGGTCAGGTCGACTTGTTCTTCTTTACTATATGTTGAAGCTATCATCTGCGAAGTGTCATCACTTCTGGAGCTCTCATATTTTGAGTAGTAGGCCACATTATATTAATGCACACAACAAATTATAGCATGCATGGCATCTTTTAAAAGAATTACAGAGATAGCACACAGGGGTTTACAGGGAGGCAATATTGGATTAGAATCACTTATGCATTACAAAGAAAATCTCACTTG
This sequence comes from Triticum timopheevii, assembly GCA_963921465.1. Lineage (NCBI taxonomy): Eukaryota > Viridiplantae > Streptophyta > Magnoliopsida > Poales > Poaceae > Triticum > Triticum timopheevii. Next base: position 498,238,593 of record OY997266.1, on the reverse strand, counting down.
TTTTTATGTTTTCATGCATGTCAGATATTGAACATTATCAAAATGAATATGAGAATGGTCGCACGAGAGGAATATTGTGGAACGATCCACTGGCTAACAAACTTGGCATGGTGGAGGATGGCCCATCTTATTCACCCATCAAGGTGCTTGCTCTAGCTTTGCAAAGTTGTATTGGTCGCACATATTTTGCATCTGACCTCTTGCATTACTTCTACTTTGTTACACCATCTGCTTAGTTTAAGCATCATATATGATTATATGCCATACCTATCCATTTTCTGTACCTATTCCATGTGTCGTCACACTATGTTTTTCCAGTCAAATGTTGTTCTTTCGTAATAGATGTCCAAAAGGAAGAGGGTGAGTGCAGATCCTCAAGGAGTACAAACTATGTATTCGGAAAAGGTAGTGATACCTGTTAAATCAGATAGATCAGCAGCCACAGAAAACACATGCCCAACTGTACCACACTTTACCCCTTCTCCAGTGGCCAAACCCCTATTAGAACTGTTGGGAGCCCAGCGTCAGGTACTGTCTATGATATCAATTCAAAATTTGAACTCCTAAATTTCTGCTTGTGCCTTACCTTCTCTCTTGTATGAAAAGTAATTTCAGATGAATCTCCTTGCTCAAAGGATCATACGATCTCAAAACAATAATGGGCTCTGCATTGCTCTCGTCAATACCTCTCTCCCTTTTGCCTTGTAACGCTGTACTTAATTAATTTCTATTTGATTATGTATCATCAGTCTGCACCTGAGCTTCATTATCCTCTGTTTCTTCCAATATTATTTGATCTATATTTACTCTTTGCAAAATGTAGAATAATGGCAACGCTTATAAAGAATTTTCTTTGGGGAATTTATTTAATTATCCTTCCATCAACATGGAGAAGGGCTTTGTCCAGCCCGTGTTAACATGTAATGTAAGTTCATCCTTCTCAAGCCTTCAAACTTTGTTCTAGTATAGATTTGGATAGGCATCATTTCCTCCACTGTTGTTTGCTTTGTTGTTTACATCTGATTGGATGTTTGCAACAACTACCAGTTTCAAATTGTAGTTGTAAAAACATGTTACTTATGCATAACAGATCCATTTATTTGCTTATATAATTGTGAAACCTGTTACGTGTCTCCTTGTTTCTCTTTCAGAGTCGTATCTCTTACGCCAGGCAGAACTTTAGGGAAGATAGTGAGCCAAACCATCTTGTGGACAGCGAGATGACCCCAAGGTCCTGTCTTGATGAAGACAGTGAGTTGAAGCTACTCACCAGCAGGTGTGAGACAACCTCTATGCAGTCGTTGCCTCAATCAGTTCGACTTCTTCAGTCTCAACTTAAAGCGGAAAGGCTTGCTTCAGCTCAGCTCCTACTTGAAGTCAAAGATGCAATGAAGATGTCAGAGGACTGCCGTGCACACCATCAAGCCTTAAATCTAGTGTTGATGCATCTTTCGTTGACACAACTGAGGTCTACTCAGCTTCTTCAACTGTTTGGGGGGCCCTTCCTGGCCAGGCCTAGTGCCTTCTGAAGTGCTCTCAGTTTTGTATATTCTTTTGTCGGCGCGTTTATTTGCACTGGTGGCGAACTTTGATGCCCAGTGGATGTAATATGTGATAGTCGTGATAGCCTAGCATCAGTTGCTTGCTTATTTATTTCCTTGTTGTCTTGTTTATTTGTTTGCTTGTAGTCATTGCAGTTCTTTTTCCGTGGTTTGCTAGTGGCTGCAATAACCTATTTTTTAAAACTAGGCTACAATAACCATGGGATAATATTTACTCTAGTGACACTGGGCCTCCTACGGGACGTAGAAACAGCGGGCCTTCTACGGGCTGTAGAAACAATGGGCCTTCTAAGGGCCGTAGAAACAATGGGCTTTCTACGGGCCGTATCATCAATGGGCCTTAAACGGGCAGTATGATAACATGGGCCAATAACAGGCCGCATTATGGCTGTAAACGGGCTAGAGTTTGAATCGTCCGTTCATGGGCCGACCATAACGGGCCATCAACAGGCCGTATTTCATGACGCTATGAAAACAGCCCAACGTATTAACGAACCACAAACGGGCCGACTGTAACCACGGGCTGAATTTGGCCCACAAGCAGAACATGACCGTAACGGGCCGTAAGTAAACGAGTGCTGGAAATGAGCCCAAGAATAAATGGGCTCCGAGAAGGCCGAAACATAACATGGGCTGGAAACGGCCCAACGGAATAACGGGCCATTAATGGGTATAAAGTGATAGACTGTTCATTACGGGCCAGTTTCACCACGGGCCGTTGATGGGTGTAAAGTGATACACTGTTCATTACAGGCCAGTTTCACCATGGGCCGTTAATGGGTGTAAAGTGACACATTGTTCATTACGGGCCAGTTTCACCACGGGCCGTTAATAGGCCAAGAGTTACATAGGGCCTCATATGGGCCGAAAGACGTCATGGGCCATACATGGGCCAGAAGTGAAAACGGGCTGGAATCATATTGGGTGGCCCAGATGACGCTACTGGGCCTAATTCGGATAGGGTGTAACGGGCCTTGGGTTAGTGGGCTATAAATGGGCTATATGCGAACAGGCCGTTAACAGGCTTTCCATGGGCCGGCCCGCCACATTTTGACCAAGTCAAACGGGCCGGCCTTTTCACAGGAATTGGCCTCTGTTGGGTCGTGCCACGTGTCGACGTATCATAGGCGCCTTCTGTCCAATGAGTGGATGACATCTGTCCCAACAGTGAGCCGACACGTGTTTCCTCCAGCCAATGATGATTTTACACATGGAAAATCCCCATTGGTCGGGGCTGTTAACGGGTTATCGGATCCAAAACCCGACCCGATAGCTTAACGGCGTTCCGTTATGGTGGATGCCACGTGTCGGTCACCCTTGACGAAAGCACTTCTGTGACGCGCGATTTATCGTCATGGAAGTGGACACTTCCATGATGATAATTTTGGTAATGCCATCGAACACTTCTACGACAGCACAGGTATGACTATCTCGATTCTGTCATAAATTTGTCATGGATGTACATGCATGACAAAAAACGCGACCTACTGTGACAAACACGTATCATCACGGAAGTGTATTTTTTTGTAGTGTCGTGACGTACGGGATCTCATCCAGGACTCCAAACAACCTTCGGTAACCACATACAATTTCCCATAACAACTCTAGCGTCACCAAATCTTAAGTGTGTAGATCCTACGGGTTCGGGAATCATGCAGACATGACCGAGACGTTCTCTGGCCAATAACCAACAGTAGGATCTGGATATCCATGTTGGTTCCCACGTGTTCCACGATGATCTCCTCAGATGAACCACGATGTCGGGGATTCAATCAATCCCGTATACAATTCCCTTTGTCAAACGATACGTTACTTGCCCGAGATTCGATCATCGGTATCCCAATACCTCGTTCAATCTCGTTACCGGCAAGTCACTTTACTCGTTCCGTAATGCATGATCCCGTGACCAACTACTTAGTCACATTGAGCTCATTATGATGATGCATTACCGAGTGGGCCCAGAGATACCTCTCCGTCATACGGAGTGACAAATCCCAGTCTCGAATTGTGCCAACCCAACAGACACTTTCGAAGATACCTGTAGTGCACCTTTATAGCCACCCAGTTACGTTGTGACATTGGGTACACCCAAAGCATTCCTACGGTATCCGGGAGTTTCACAATCTCATGGTCTAAGGAAATGATACTTGACATTAGAAAAGCTCTTAGCAAATGAACTACACAATCTTGTGCTATGCTTAGGATTGGGTCTTGTCCATCACATCATTCTCCTAATGATGTGATTCCGTTATCAATGACATCTAATGTCCATGGTCAGGAAACCATAACCATCTATTGATCAACGAGCTAGTCAACTAGAGGCTCACTAGGGACATGTTGTGGTCTATGTATTCACACATGTATTACGGTTTCCAGTTAATACAATTAAAGCATGAACAATAGACAATTATCATGAACAAGGAAATACAATAATAACCATTTTATTATTTCCTCTAGGGCATATTTCCAACAGTCTCCCACTTGCACTAGAGTCAATAATCTAGTTCACATCACTATGAGATTGTAATGAGTCCAACACATGGGGTTTGATCATATCTCGCTTGTGAGAGAGGTTTATTAGTCAACGGGTCTGACCTTTCAGATCCGTGTGTGCTTTACAAATCTCTATGTCATCTTGTAGATGTAGCTGCCACGCGCTATTTGGAGCTATTCCAAATAACTGTTCTACTATATGAATCTAGTTTACTACTCATAGTCATCCAGATTAGTATCAAAGTTTGCATCGATGTAACCCTTTACGACGAACTCTTTTACCACCTCCATAATCGAGAAAATTCCTTAGTCCACTAGTTACTAGGGATAACTTTGACCGCTATCCTGTGATCCATTCCTGGATCACTCTTGTACCCCTTGACTGACTCATGGCAAGGCACACTTTAGGTGTGGTACACAGCATAGCATACTGTAGAGCCTACGTCTAAAGCATAGGGGACGACCTTCGTCCTTTCTCTCTCTTATGCCGTGGTCAGGTCTTGGTCTTACTCAATACTCACACCTTATAACACAGCCAAGAACTCCTTCTTTGCGGATCTATTTTGAACTCCTTCAAAATCTTGTCACGATATGTATTCATTTGAAAGTACTATTAAGCATTTTTTATCTATCCTTATAGATCTTGATGCTCAATGTTCAAGTAGCTTAATCTAGGGTTTCCATTGAAAAACACTTTTCAAATAACCCTATATGATTTCCAGAAATTCTACATCATTTCCGATCAACAATATGTCAACAACATATACTCATCAGAAATTCTATAGTACTCCCACTCACTTCTTTGGAAATACAAGTTTCTCATAAACTTCATATAAACCCAAAATCTTTGATTATCTCATCAAAGTGTATATTCCAACTCCGAGATGCTTACTCCAGTCCTTAGAAGGATTGCTGGAGCTTTGCATACTTGTTAGCATCTTTTAGGATTGACAAAACCTTCTGGTTGTATCACATACAACCTTTCCTCAAGCAACTCGTCGAGGAAACAATGTTTTGACATCCTATCTGCAAGTTTTCATAAATAATGCAGTAACTGCTAATACAATTCCAATAGACTCTTAGCATCGCTACGAGTGAGAAAGTCTCATCATAGTCAACTCCTTGAACTTGTCGAAAAATATCTTAGCGACAAGTCGAGCTTTCTTAATGGTGACACTTACCATCATTGTCCGTCTTCCTTTTGAAATCCATATGTACCCAACAGCCTTACGACCATCAAGTAGTTCTTCCAAAGTCTACACTTTGTTTTCATGGATCCTCTCTCAGATTTTATGGCCTCGAGCCATTTGTCGGAATCCAGGCCCACCATCGCTTCTCCATAGCTCGCAGGTTCATTGTTTTCTACGAACATGACCTCCAAGACAGGACTACCGTACCACTTTGAAGCAGTACGCGTCCTTGTCAACCTACGAGGTTTGGTAGTGACTTGATCCGAAGTTTTATGATCACTATCATCAGCTTCCACTTCAACTGGTGTAGGCGCCACAAGAACAACTTCATGTGCCCTGCTACGCACTGGTTGAAGTGACGGTTCAATAACATCATCAAGTCTCCACTGTCCTCCCACTCTATTCTTTCGAGAGAAACTTTTCCTCGAGAAAGGACCTGTTTCTAGAAACAATTACTTTTGCTTCCGCATCTGAATTAGGAGGTATACCCAACTATTTTGGGTGTCCTATGAAGATGCATTTATCCGCTTTGGGTTCGATCTTATTAGCATGAAACTTTTTCACATAAGTATCGCAGCCCCAAACTTTTAAGAAATGACAGCTTAGGTTTCTCTAAACCATAGTTCACACGGTGTCATCTCAACGGAATTATGTGGTGCCCTATTAAAGTGAATGCGGTTGTCTCTAATGCCTAATCCATAAACGATAGTGGTAATTCGATAAGAGACATCATGGTATGCCCCATATCCAATAGGGTGCATCTATGATGTTCGGACACACCATCACACTATGGTGTTCAAGGCAGTATTAGTTGTGAAACAATTTCCACAATGTCTCAATTGTGTACCAAACACGTAACTCAGATATTCATCTCTATGATCATATCATAGACGTTTTATCCTCTTGTCACGACGATCTTCAACTTCACTCTAAAATTACTTGAACCTTTCAATAATCAGACTTGTGTTTCATCAAGTAAATATACTCAGCATCTACTCAAATCATCTGTGAAGTAAGAACATAACGATATCCACTGCGTGCCTCGTCACTCATTGGACAACACACATCAAAATGTATTACTTACAACAAGTTGCTCTCTTGTTCCATCTTACTGAAAACGAGGCTTTTCAGTCATCTTGCTCATGTGGTATGATTTGCATGCCTCAAGTGATTTAGAATCAAGTGAGTCCAAACAATCCGTCTGCATGGAATTTCTTCATTTGCACATACCAATAGACATGCTTTGCATGTCTCAAACTTTTCAAAAACGAGTGAGTCCAAAGATCCATCAACATGACTCAAATGGCAGTGCCACAAGCAGGTGGTACTATCATTACTATCTTATATCTTTTGGCATGAACATGTGTATCACTACGATCGAGATTCAATAAACCATTCATTTTAGGTGCAAGACCATTGAAGGTATTATTCAAATAAACAGAGTAACTATTATTCTCCTTAAATGAATAACCATATGGCGATAGACATAATCCAATCATGTCTATGCTCAACGCAAACACTAAATAAAAATTATTTGGGTTTAACACCGATCCCGATGGTAGAGGGAGCGTGCGATGTTTGATCACATCAACCTTGGAAATACTTCCAACACATATCGTCACCTCGCCTTTAGCTAGTCTCCATTTATTCCGTAGCCTTTTGTTTCGAGTTACTAACACTTAGCAACCGAACCGATATCTATTACCCTGGTGCTACTAGGAGTACTAGTAAAGTACACATTAATATAATGCATATCCATTACTTCTGTCGACCTTGCCAGCCTTCTCATTAAACAAGTATCTAGGGTAGTTCTGCTTCAGTGTCCGTTCCCCTCATTATAGAAGGACTTAGTCTCGGGTTTGGGTTCAAACTTTGGGTTTTTTCACTAGAGCAGCAACTGATTTGTCGTTTCATGAAGTATCCCTTCTTTCCCTTGCCCTTCTTGAAACTAGTGGTTTTACTAACCATCAACAATTGATGTGCCTACTTGATTTCTACTTTCGCAGTGTCAAACATCGCGAATTTCTCAAGGATCATCATGTCTATCCCTGATATGTTATAGTTCATCACGAAGCTCTAGTAGCTTGGTGGCAGTGACTTTGGAGAACTATCACTATGTCATATGGAAGATTAACTCCCACTCGATTCAGGTGATTGTAGTACTCAGGCAATCTGAGCACATGCTCAACGGTTGAGCTTTTCTCCCTTAGTTTGCAGGTTAAGAAACTTATCAGAGGTCTCATACCTCTTGACGTGGGCACTGGCCTGAAATCCCAATTTCAGTCCTTGGAACATCTCATATGTTCTGCGACATTTCAAAATCGTCTTCGGCGCCTCAATTCTAAACTGTTTAACATTACTGAACTATCACGTATTCATCAAAACGTGTATGTCAGATGTTCGCAACATCCACAGACGATGTTCGAGGTTCAGCACACCGAGTAGTGCATTAAGGACATAAGCCTTCTACGTAGCAATGAGGACAATCCTCAGTTTACGGACCTAGTCCGCATAATTGCTACTATCAACTTTCAACTAAATTTTCTCTAGGAACATATCTAAAATAGTAGAACTAAAGTGCAAGTTACGACATAATTTGCAAAGACCATTTGACCATGTTCATGATAATTAAGTTCATCTAATTTGATGAACTCCCACTCAGATGGACATCCCTCTAGTCATCTAAGTGATACATGATCCGAGTCAACTAGGCCGTGTCCGATCATCACGTGAGACGGACTAGTCATCATCGGTGAACATCTTCATGTTAATCATATCTACTATACGACTCATGTTCGACCTTCCGGTATCTTGTGTTCCGAGGCCATGTATGTACATGCTAGGCTCGTCAAGTCAACCTAAGTGTTTTGCATGTGTAAATCTGGCTTACACCCATTGTATGTGAATGTTAGAATCTATCACACCCGATCATCACATGGTGCTTCGAAGCAACGAACTTTCGCAAGGTGCACAGTTAGGGGGAACACTTTCTTGAAATTTTAGTGAGGGATCATCTTATTTATGCTACTGTCATTCTAAGCAAATAAGATGTAAACATGACAAACATCAAATGCAAATCATAAAGTGACATGATATGGCCAATATCATCTTGCGCCTTTGATCTCCATCTTGAGGCACGGCATGATCACCTTCGTCACCGGCATGACACCATGATCTCCATCATTGTGTCTTCATGAAGTTGTCTCACCAACTATTACTTCTACTACTATGGCTAACGGTTTAGCAATAAAGTAAAGTAACTACATGGCGTTATTCAATGACACACAGGTCATACAATAAATTAAGACAACTCCTATGGCTCCTGCCGGTTGTCATACTCATCGACATGCAAGTCGTGATTCCTATTACAAGAACATGATCAATCTCATACATCACATATCATTCATCACATTCTTTTTGGCCATATCACATCACATAGCATACCCTGCAAAAACAAGTTAGACGTCCTCTAATTGTTGTTGCATGTTTTACGTGGGTGTTATGAGTTTCTAGCAAGAACGTTTCTTACCTACGCAAAACCCACAACGGTGATATGCCAATTGCTATTTACCCTTCATAAGGACCCTTTTCATCGAATCCGATCCGACTAAAGTGGGAGAGACTAGCACCCGCTAGCCACCTTTATGCAACAAGTGCATGTCAGCCGGTGGAACCTGTCTCACGTAAGCGTACGTGTAAGGTCAGTCCGGGCCGCTTCATCCCACAATACCGCGAACACAAGATAGAACTAGTAACGGTAAGCAAATTGAACAAACCAACGCCCACAACTACTTGTGTTCTACTCGTGCATAGAATCTACGCAATAGACCTAGCTCTGATACCACTATTGGGTAACGTAGCACAAATTCAAAATTTTCTACGAAACACCAAGATCAATCTATGGAGAGACTAGCAACGAGAGAGAGGGGAGTGCATCTTCATACCTTCGAATATCGCAAAGCGGAAGCGTTACTAGAACACGGTTGATGGAGTCGTACTCGCGGCGATCCAAATCGCGGAAGATCCGATCTAGCACCAAACGGACGGCGCCTCCGTGTTCAACACACATACAGCCGGGACGTCTCCTCCTTCTTGATTCAGCAAGGGGAGAGGAGAAGTTGAGGGAGAACTCTGAAACCATGACGGCATGGTGGTGGTGGAGCTCGTGGTATTCCTACAGGGCTTCACCAAGCACTACGGAGGAGGGAGGGGCTGCGCCAAAAGCAAGGGTGCTGCAACCCTACCACCCCCCCTCTATTTATAAGGTGAAGGGGAGAGGGGGCCGACCCCTCTAGATCCTATCTAGAGGGGGGCGGCGGCCAAGAGGGGGAGACTTGCCCCCCAAGCAAGGTGGAGGCGCCCCCTCCCCTAGGGTTTCTAAACCCTAGGCGCCTTGGGCCCTTGGGGGGGGGGGCGCACCAGCCCGCTAGGGGGCTGGTTCCCTCCCATATTCAGCCCATTAAGTCCCCCAGGGTAGGTGGCCCCACTCGGTGGACCCCAGACACCTTTCGGTGGTCCCGGTACAATACCGATAAGTCCCAAAACCATTCCGGCTACTGAAACTGGACTTCCCATATATAAATCTTCACCTCCGGACCATTCTAGAACTCCTTGTGACATCCGGGATCTCATCCGGGACTCCGAACAACCTTCGATAACCACATACAATTTCCCATAACAACTCTAGCGTCACCGAACCTTAAGTGTGTAAACCCTACAGGTTCGGGAATCATGCAGACATGACCGAGACATTCTCTGGACAATAACCAACAGCGGGATCTGGATACCTATGTTGGCTCCCACATGTTACACGATGATCTCATCGGATGAACCACGATGTCGGGGATTCAATCAATCCCATATACAATTCCCTTTGTCAAACGGTACGTTACTTGCCCGAGATTCGATCGTTGGTATCCCAATACCTAGTTCAATCTCGTTACCGGCAAGTCACTTTACTCGTTCCGTAATGCATCATCCCATGACCTACTACTTAGTCACATTGAGCTCATTATGATGATGCATTACCGAGTGGGCCCAGAGATACCTCTCCGTCATACGGAGTGACAAATCCCAGTCTTGATTCGTGCCAACCCAACAGACACTTTCGGAGATACCTGTAGTGCACCTTTATAGCCACCCAATTACATTGTGACGTTGGGTACACCCAAAGCATTCCTACGGTATCCGGGAGTTGCACAATCTCATGGTCTAAGAAAATGATACTTGGCATTAGAAAAGCTCTTAGCAAACGAACTACATGATCTTGTGTTATGCTTAGGATTGGGTCTTGTCCATCACATCATTCTCCTAATGATGTGATCCCGTTATCACTGACATCTAATGTCCATGGTCAGGAAACCATAACCATCTATTGATCAACGAGCTAGTCAACTAGAGGCTCACTAGGGACATGTTGTGGTCTATGTATTCACACATTTATTACTGTTTCCAGTTAATACAATTAAAGCATGAACAATAGACAATTATCATGAACAAGGAAATACAATAATAACCATTTTATTATTGCCTCTAGGGCATATTTCCAACAATGATTCCTATGTTCATGATCATTGCCTTAGATGTCATCATAATTATGCGCTTTTCTATCAAGTGCTTGGCAGTAATTTGTTCACCCACCTAATACATGCTATCTCGACAGAAGTCACTAGTGAAACCCTGGGTCTCTTTTCTGTTATATTAAAGTCTCTTTTCATATTGTTGGATCTCGTTTACTATTTTGCAATCTTTACTTTCAATCTATACATAAAAAATACCAAAAACATTTACTTTATTATCTCTATCAGATCTCACTTTTGCGAGTAACCGTGAAGGGATTGACAACCCCTTTATCGCATTGGTCGCAAGGTTCTTGATTGTTTGTGCAGCTATTCGGTGACTTGTGCGTCGTCTCCTACTGGATTGATACCTTGGTTCTCAAAACTGAGGGAAATACTTACGCTACTCTGCTACATCACCCTTTCCTCTTCAAGGGAAAAACCAATGCAAGCTCAAGAGGTAGCAGTGTGCAGGCGGTTTAAGTACCCAGAGTGGATCTCTTGAGCACAGAGGTGGGCATAACTCTCTAAGTTGGCTGACTACTTGCCTTTGTCAGCAACAGAAATTTCTTCCTTGGCGCTATGCTTGGACAAGACAGTGGGATTACCTGGTGCTGTATAACCATGCCCAGTGATGGTAACATCATCAGCCTTTTGTTCAGTAGGCTTGATGGGTCTTGGCGGCTTAATGGGGCTCGGTGGCTTGGTGGTGTCTGGATCAACATTCATCTGGTCCATGTCAATGGTGTTCTCGACTAGTGGCGGTTCATCGGCTGTGGCTTTAGGGGCATGGTGGGAGGTCTCTGTTGACTGCTACTCCGGATCAGAAGGGTTTTCAATGGTTTTTGTCACCTTCATTTTCTTGTTGGGCTTTGCCATAGCTCTATGAATGAAACACAATATGAGGTTAACACGACAAATTGAGTATATGATTGAAAGCAGAGATTTAATATTCTTACCCAGGCACAGTCTTGAAGACTGGGACATGAGTCCCCGTTGAGTCACCAGAGGAGGAATGAGATGTTCCCTGATAATTTGAATCGGAAGGATTAAGAGGTTGTCGAAAAAGACCGGCCTTGGGATAAGTTAAGTCGGAAATTGTTGAGACCTCTGGACGATGCTTGCGGGGAGCTAGAGTGTTTGGTAAGCCGGAGGAAAGGATCCCGCCTCCACTGTTCTGGGTTGTGCGGCGAGCTTCATGTTGCTGCTTCTTCAAAATAAAGTTGGGATCCAAATAAGCCAAAGGATGAGAAAACCTTACTTTCTGGCTTGCTTGTCGAGTTTTCTATTTTGGCGGAGATTCTGAGCCTGAGGAAAGAACAATTACCTCTTCGTCACCCGCACGGCTGGCTTCCGCTTCATCCTGGTAACAGTCACTGTCAATGAGATGTACAAAAACTGAGCCAAGAGAGTCAAGTTCTACCTCCGACTCGTCATCATCACCATCATCATCCAAGTCAAGTAACTCGGAGGGGTTGCTCTTCTTCTTGGCAGGCTTTTTAGCCTTGGTGTTGGTCCGGGTCTGCTTGGCAGGCTTATCCTACAGCTTCTTCTTCCAAAAAGGGGAATTAACCTGTGGAGTTCAGATGGTTATAAGAGGACAGTGTTAATAGAAACATCATTAAAAATGGAAAAATTGTGTGCAACACTTACAGCTGGCAGCTTGTTGAAGGTGCAGAAAGGACTAAGTCCGGTTTTACCGCATTCTGCCCAGCTCTCATTCCACAAAGCCTTGGTTGCTTCATTAACTTCCGCGTCAGATAATTGGATTTTGCAGTGACGTTGTGGATCTTTCAAGTTGCCGGTGTATTTGCACATTAAACTGGGACGGCGGCTTAAGGGCAGAATCCTCCAAGAGACCCAACACCGAACAAGGCCGATGCCGGTTAAGCCGTTAGCCATGAAGGTTGTGTCTTTGAAAATATGGGCGCATACTTGGCCCGTTCCTTCGTGCGGATCCACTGGGAGAGCTGATGTGTATTGCCGAGCCGGTGTTCACGGTAACCCAGTAGGAGATTCTCACCCTCTGGAGATGTATCTTAACAATAGAACCTAGTCTGGTTCCAGTCCTTGGGATGACTGGGCGGCTTGGCATATGGGAAGGTGGCCTCTTTCCATTTCTGAATAGAAACTCCGCCTAGTTCCAAGATGGGCCCGTCGGTGAACTCCGTCTGCCGGTTCAAATAATAAAATTCCCTAAACAGTTCGACAATGGGTTCCTCTTGAAGATAATCTTCGCAAAAGACTTGAAAGTTGCAAATGTTGGAGATGGAATTGGGCCCAATGTCTTGAGGATGAAGTTGGAAGAATTGTAGCACGTCCCTAGTCGGGCGGTGTAAACCCCCGGATCATATGATTAGTAAAAATGATCACTTCACCTTCCTTGGGCTCAGGAGGATTTTTGGTGCCTGGGATCCTCTAGTGGAGGTCGTCCTTCTTGGCTAAGACGCCAGTTTCAACAAAATTATTCAAATCTTCCTCAGTGGCACGGGATGGTACCCAGTTGTAGGAGGTGAAAGTCTTAGTCATTGTTGAAGAAGGTCTCAAAGGAAAACATTGCCGGTTTAAGATTATATTAGTTAAACCGGTTGTTGGTTCAAAGGTACATAAACATGTAGTATGTTAAGCCGGAGGTTAGTGTTGAGACATGCAGAGAAATCTATTGGTGGCTTAAGAGGGGACTAATGGTACCTGGCGGGTTATGGTTTATAAGTTAAGCCGCCCACATAGCTATCAATTTTCAGATATATGGGTGAAAAATTGCTAAGTGTTGGACAAACAGTTTTCACAGATCGGTGCTATAATTTTAGATCTACAACAATTCATATAAAGAATAAAAATTATAAACCTAAGTGGCGGCAGCGGAACAGTTCGTGTGCGTAGATAAGATTTCTTACGGAAAGGAGGCATTCAAGTATAAAAAAATGAGTGCTAAAACTGACGCCGCGCGAGATGAGCACTAGACTCAGATCAAAACTATAAGAAATGGGGAGGAACAAAGAGGAAAGGAGATGAACTCTGACGAACTCGAGCAAACCCTAGTGGGATCTACGGTGAGGGAAGGAGAAAGCTTACCGGGGCTGTTGGACAGTGGAGGCGCGCGGAGGAGCTTTGGTGCATTCAGGTTGATGCAGCGGCCGAGGTTGAAGCAGTGGACGAAGGTCGACGGCAGCGGTGGATCTCGAGCACTTGAGGCATTGTGAGGAAGAGGACGAAGACGAGGAGGCAAGGGGGGAAATGAAAGGGACCCCTGGCCCTATTTATAAGGCAGAAGGATATGTGGCATGCACAGGAATCGGGGAGGCCAAAAAAGATTGTGACAGCAAAGATGCCTCGATTTTCAGAGATTCATTAAAAGAGAAGGCATATTGAGATTTGGGCCTCATGTGCTATTAATGTGAGATGACGTCATGGCGGGTTACCACGATTCTGTGAGCTGACGCCATGGCGGGTTATAAGATTTCATAAGGACTGACGAGGAAGGATTTTTTCTAAGTGTTGAAGATTGATATGAACAAGTTCACATCAACTTGAGGCCTAATGTTGGGGATATAAGTATTGGGTATGACCTGCCCAGGAGGGGCCGGGTCATACCACTGGCGGTTCATAATAAGAAGGCCCAAGAAGATGCTGAAGATGGCGGTTCATGAAGCAAGCTTATTGAAGGCCCAAGACCTAGAGGAGACTTGAGGCCCACGGGTATAAACCGCCATATGTTTAACTTGTATGTTAAGGAAAGTTTAGTTCTGTCACCAAGCCGGACACGTTGTGTATGAGCCGCTCGGGACTCTGTAAGTCATCGGGCATCAGCCTATGTATATAAAGGGGTGACTCGGCGGCGGGTTAGGGCAAGAAAAACAACAAGTCGAGAACTAGATCAAGCGTATTCACTCCCTGGTAATAGAAACCCAAGCAATACAACCTAAAGCAGGAGTAGGCCTTTACCTCGCATTGCGAGGGGCCAAACCTGGGTAAAAACTCTCTGTGTCCCTTGTACCATTTAATCCCTTCAAGCTAACTATATTGCGATGGCTCCACACCTAAGTCCTCATGCTAGGGCATCTACCATGACAATTCAACGACAACATCCCATTGCCAACCAAGAATTTGACCCTACGAAAGAACAAGTCCTTCGTTCTCATGAGTCCCTTCTAGAATGGCGAATTAGTTGGTCTCACAGTAACCTGTGCGAGTGTTTTCAACTGTAAATACTTATTGCGTAGAATCTGTGCCCACATACCTTCCGGCTCTATCTCTAATCAGTAGAGCCATTTACTCACAACGCATTATTCTTGATTTCTAAGTTCTCAATACCGAGACCCCCTGGTCCTTAGGTCGGCAAAGAATATCCCATCGCGCAAGACGGTATGTCCTCCTGCCTCATCTGACTGCCAGAAGAATCGAGATCTGAAGAAATCAAGTCGTTTCCATACCCCTTTCGGTACCTCGAAGAACGATAGTAGGAACATCTGCATACTAGTCAGTACCGAGTTAATCTGGACTAGCCGACCTCCATACGACATAAGCTTGCCCTTCCAGCAACTAAACTTTTTTTCAATTCGATCTTCGATGCACTTCCATTCTTTGTTAGATAAGTTTCGGTGATGAATCGGTATGCCCAAATAACTGAATGGAAAAGAACCCAATTCACACCCGAACAGTTGTCTATAAGTGTCTTTCTCTTCTTTGGCCTTCCCAAAGCAGAACAACTCGCTCTTGTGAAAGCTTATCTTTAATCCAGACAATTGTTTGAAGAGACATAATATGAGTTTCATATTTCATGCTTTTGCAATATCATGTTCAATGAATAAGATAGTGCCTTCAGCGTACTGTAAAATGGAGACTCCCCCATCAACCAGATGAGGGACTACCCCCCCCCCAACTTGACCGTTTTGCTTGGCCCTGCTAATAAGAATGTCAACATATCAGCCACTATATTAAATAGGAGAGGAGACATGGAATCCCCTTGTCTCAATCCATTGTGTGTCTGAAAGTAATGACCGATATCATCGTTAACCTGAATTCTGACACTACCCTTCTGTACTTGAGAACCCACTTGGTTCCGCCAGGCCTGACTAAATCCTTTCATGCACATTGCCTACTGAAGGAAAGGCCACTTAACTTTATCATATGCCTTCTTAAAATCCACTTTGAAGATAACCTCATCTACCTTCTTTGAATGAATTTCATGTAGCATTTCATGCAGAATGACCACCCCTTCAAGTATGTGTCGCCCTGGCATGAACGCTGTTTGGCTCGGTTGTACCACTGAGTGAGCAATCTGTGTCAATCTATTGGTACTCACTTTCGTGAATATCTTGAAACTCATGTTAAGAAGACATATTGGCCTAAATTATTTGATCCAAACTGCCTCTTCTTTCTTTGGCAATAGCGTAACCATACCAAAGTTAAGATGAAACAACTCTAAATGACCGTTAGAAAAATCATGAAACATAGGCATAAGATCATCCTTAATAATATGCCAACATTTCCCATAGAATTCAGCTGGAAACCTATCTGGTCCAAGTGCTTTATTCGGTTTCATTTGTGAGGTTGCATCTAGAACCTCTTTCTCAGTAAACGGTGCAGACAAAATATCATTCTCCTCTACCCGGAGCTGAGGGATATCTCCAATAACAGATTCATTTAGGGACACCTTGCTTGCTTCCGGAGGCCCAAAAAGTTGTTTATAATAATTAGAGATATAATAGATTCTCATGCCACACAATTGTCCCCTCATCATGTTCAAGTTGTATTAGTTTCTTCTTCCTATGTTTACCATTCGCGGTCATATGGAAGAATTGTGTATTGTCATCCCCTTGGACAACCTTAAGCACTTTGGCACGCAATGCCCACTTAAGCTCCTCTTCTCTAGGAAGGGCTCATAAGCCTTGCTCAGCTTTAGACTTGGAGCTCTGCTCACCAACCCTAAGAAGGTTAACTTCAGCTTTTAAATCTAGCGCATCTATTAATTGGGTGAGTTGCTCTTTTTCTTGTCTGTATATCCCACTCTCGTTTCTGGCCCAACCTCACAAAAACTGTCTCAGATGTCTAATTTTATTTCGCCATCCCTCAATACTTGTTCGTCCACTAACATGCTTTGCCCATTCCCGTGCAATTATCTCCAAAGAAAATTCTGTCTCGAACCAAATTAGTTCGAAAGAGAAAGCATTCTTGTTTGCGATATGTGTAGCATCTCCCGAGTCTACTAGTAATGGTGTGTGGTCTGAGATCGCCCTCTGCATCACATGTAATGACACTAATGGGTACTTTTGTTCCCATTCCACACTAGCGAGCACCCTATCCAACTTCTCATAAGTTGGAGTGGGCAACGAATTGGCCCATGTAAATTGTCTACCGGTGAGCTCAGTTTCTCTCAAACTAAGACTCTCAATAGTCATGTTAAACATCATAGACCAACGTCCATCAAAATTGTAATTGTTCTTTTCATCTCTCCTCCGAATAATGTTGAAGTCCCCTCCCACTAGGATTGGAAGAGTCTGATCTCCACATATCCGCACCAAGTCGGCTAAAAAATCTGGTTTGAGCTCGGGCTGTGTTGTCCCATATACATCAACGAGAGACCATCTGAAGCCATCCAATTTTGATCTCACCCGAAACTTGACCGCAAAATCTCCCTGAACCACGATAAGCACCTCTAGTGTTTCACTCCGAACCCCTAGTAATATCCCACCAGATCTTCCTCTAGGAGGTAAAGCGTGCCAATCAAAATCAATTCCTCCGGATAAAGATCCAAGGAACTGGGAGGTGAAATTATCCCGTCGTGTTTCGAGTAGCGCAATAAAATCTAATTTTTGCTCTATCATTGTCTCTGCCAAGAACCTTCGTTTAGCCAAGTCAGCTAGACCTCTGCTATTCCAAAAGATTCCTTTCATAAGTCATCATGGAATTTTTTTCTTAAGCTTAACCCTAGCACTTCTACGAACCGCCGAAGTAGGATAAATTTTCCGTTTTCAGGGTCTCTTGGGCTTCTCCCCATCATCCTTCGGTAACGTAGGATCAACAGAACACGAGACAGTGTCTTCCATCATTAGAGGCTCTACATTGTCCGCAGTCTCTGACCCCTCCTCATCTTCGGCCTCCACATTAGGCAAGAGACTATTACATATGTTTTCAAGAGCAAGCATTCCTAAATTCTTCATGTCATCGTCATTCATAGGTTTGACAGATGCGAGATTCCGAATTATTTCAGAAGCCCTCTCTGCTTCTAAATCTAAAAGATCATTTAGGTGTCGATGTAGCGAAAAGCTTTGGCATTCCTAGTATCCTAGATCTTTCGTAGAATAATTAGGAGGATGAAGCCATAGCGGCTAAGGTTGGTCAACCAGAGCATTGTCTCAAAGTGCATCGATGTTGTCGGGCTTAGGAAGCCCAAGTCTTTGCCAGATTATGTCTGAAAGATGGTATTGTAGGAAACCGTGGTTGGTGTCTTCATTGTCATGGTTGCACCTAGGGCAAGAAGAGTTGGCGGCGATGTTTTTTCGGTGGAGGTTGGCCTTGCAGTTGAGGCGCTAGCTGTCAGAACAGGAGCCATGTGAATAGTAGCGGAGATACAATAAAAAACCAGGACGGGCCACATTAGGCATTCACTCATACATGGACGTTGTTTGTCTTACTAGCCACACTTTTACTCATGCATATGTTGTAAGCTGGGCGGGCCATGGCATAGTTTAACCCCAATTAAGCTCCGCCAGTGCGTGTGAAAACCTTGACCTTGGTGGGAACACACATTGTCTAGATGAGGTTGGCATGCATATCTTCTTCGTGCTTGAAGATGAGAGCATAGGGAGTCCTGTTTGTAAATGCTTTGCCCCCGTTGAGGACCCTTTTGTCATTGTCGAGCAAAGGCATAAAGTCTTCCAACCGTAACAACAGAGAATCCAATTCTTGTGAGGAAGCAGTGGTTAGGCGATTTTGCAGGTTAGAGACTAAAGCATCAGGTAGAATAGACTCGGACATATTGTTTGGTGGAGTGTGCGAATAGGTTGGGTGTGGCTACTTGCAAGTCGCCTGGCATTATACATTTGGGTTAGTTGACCATTCCAAACCGTTGGATGAAGATCCTACGATGACAAACTCTTTTTCTTCCTCACATCTTGTTCTTCCACAACAAACCACCCCACGGGCCCCCAGCCACCCGCGACCGCCTCGCCGCCCTGCCCTCCCTGAACCGCCCCCACCGCCGGTCTTCCGCTGGCCCCGGCCATCCCTCCAGCCCCACCCATGTTCAGTGTTTTCTCCGGTGAAGCCCCACCACCGTCGTCCACCATCGCCCCCACTCTAAACCCTAAGATGGATAATGGGGTAGCCCTCCGGCGAGCCCAGCCCCTTCATCTCCTTCTTCCCCTCCGGCCTTCTGCCGGCGAGTTTCTCCGGGAATCTCAAATCGACTGATGCATTAGCTAAAGTCAGTCAATTGACGTTTAGCTAATGTGGAATAGGTTAGGGAAGGCCATCACAATAGAGGAGGGGTAGAGCCAAGTGTCGACACAAAAGTAGGTGTATTGACCGTTAACTAATAATAGGTGTAAGCGGTTGAGTTTGGGAACACCGAATACAAAATGCACACTGTAGACTTAGTTTCATACACTATTCTTTTTTAAGCAATGGTCAATATGTTTGGTTGTTAATTAACTCTCAATAAGCGCGCGGCGATCATATGGAGATGCATGTTCGCGGTTGTTAGACATATTTTCGTTCTTGATGGGGTTGAGCATGAAGACCTGCCGAGCAAAATAGTTTCTCCATTAAAACTGTGCCGTGGTTATGCGAACAGCAACCGGCACCAAAAATCTGGTTCTCTTCCTAGTTTCCAAGTGGAGTTGCGTTTGAACATATATAAGATTACAGAATGGAAAGAATTTTTTTGTTCTATGTATGCTATTTTAAAAAAAAAATGCATCTGAATCACTGCATGTGGTATCGATACACCAGACGTTAGCTTTCCCGTAAGCATAACTCTACCATGGAGTTGGAAACTTGGAATGAAATAAATGGGAATTATACACGGCACGTCGTCATGCCTGTACATACATTCTACCTCCTAATACACTCGAGCCAGCAACTGCAAAATGATCATGTGTGTGACGTGTCCAGCATACAGTCCACTAATTAAACACCCAAATAGCTAGAAAAAGGCAAGTGAAAAAGTGGCACCGAAGGACGAAATATGGAGCAAACATACTAGTTTGGATCAGAATATGAAGATAAAGTTGTGACTGGGCGAATAGGAATGGCAGTAAACATGGAGGCAAGAAACTAAGTCTGTCGTCCGTGATCACAATCACATTGATCGACCAACAGAACAACACAAGCATGCATGCATGCACCAAAGAGGAAATTGCTGCCAGTGCCATATAACGGCAAGACCTAATTAGGCTAATTAGGTAGAGAACTAGAGATAGCAGCTACGGATCTAAGCGTCTGACATACATACTTGGGTAGGCAACCTGCATAATCACTTAATCAGTACTACTGCATGCAATACTAATAGCCAGTGGCTAAATAACTAGGCTAATAAGATCCGTGAGCGTGAGCGATCTCCTCGGCTTGGAGGCTGCACCCGGAGTAGCACGC
This sequence comes from Triticum timopheevii, assembly GCA_963921465.1. Classification (NCBI taxonomy): domain Eukaryota; kingdom Viridiplantae; phylum Streptophyta; class Magnoliopsida; order Poales; family Poaceae; genus Triticum; species Triticum timopheevii. Next base: position 498,218,193 of record OY997266.1, on the reverse strand, counting down.
CGCCGCAGACTCCTCGTCGAAGACGCAGGAAGGCAATGGAGGCAGATCGTGAGAACTACTGCTCATCTGCCCCGCGCATAGATCAAGCTCTTCCACCTGATGCGCTCCGGCGTAGTAGCAGCTCATCACCTCCTGCAGGGCCTGCGCTGCCGGAAGCTCCAACGCCGTCACCTCGCCAGCGGCGCCGGCGAACTCGCCATGGCCGACGCCGCCGCAGCCCTCCTCGTGCTGCACGAGCGCGGCCTGGTGCAGGCTGACCTGCGCCTTGAGGAACTTGACGTAGTGGATGGCCTGCTCCAGCATGGAGACGGTGTCCATCTTGCTGCCGCCGGGCACGAGGCTGCGGAGCACGCGGAAGCGGTCGCTAATGCGGTGCCGACGCTCCCGCGCCGCAACGCTCTGGGGGTCAGTCGAGAGCTTCGCGCCGGGGCGGCGCCGTCCGGCACCGCCCCTGCTGACCCGGCTCTCCGCGAGCGCGGCGGCCGGGTAGTGGTGGAGGAGGAATGGCGGCTGCGGGTGGACGGGGAAGCTGTAGCCGTGTGGGTCATGGATGTTTTCGTAGTGATATGGATCCATGGCAAGCTAGGAAGGATGCGTGGCTAGGTGTTGTCTAAACCACTGTGTGCTGCTGGTTTCAGCCCTAGCGGTAGCTATGTGTTTGGAGTGGAGCCGTGGAGGGTGCTGTTGTATTTATACTGAGCGTGGGATCGGATATCCACACGGGACAAGGGAGCTTATAAACATATGTGGAATGTAACCTCAGTTTTGGCTGATAGTTGTCTGATTCCTGCAGTGCATGTGATACAACATCGAATTTCCAGGGATCAACCAGGACCCTAGGATTGGAGAAGTAAAAAATCGCCTTTATTAGAAGGCTCTAGGGGCACGCACAATAGTTCATTTTCATTAGTATTTAATATAGAAATAGTGATTGAGAGAAAAGACTATTTTCTGTCAAAATTGTCACTCAGTATACATTTTTTTCTATAAACACCGGTCATAATGTAAACTCACACGCCATCACATTTACGGCACTCCATACAGACTCGCACCGCGCCTGCCAAAGATAGGATCAGAGTTGCGAAGCTTCAACGAGGGGTAACACCCAGAGATTACATCAGAGCACTCCTAGTGTTTACTCCAGTAGATTGTGTTCTGATGCGTTAAGATACAGCAGACCACCAACATTATAACAGAGGCAGTGCCTTGCCGGGCCGAGATGAGGACTGAGTTATATACTCCCTCCATTCAGATTTACTCATCGTGGTTTAGTTCAAATTTGATGCCACCAGTCCACAAAGCCCTCCCCTGCAGAAGGTGTCATCAAACGGATCCATGAGAGCACCTCATGCTACACCGAGCGTGAGAAGGGGCAACCGGTGAGGAGTTGGGCCATCGTCTCCTCTGACTGGTCACATATCACGCATGAAGGAGCATCCTGGAGATCCCACCGAGTAAGGGCATCATCAAAGGAGACCCTTAAAACTCTGTTATATATGTCTGGACTGTGGTGTCCGGACCACTACTCAACTTTTGTCATCCAATGAGGATCCCTATCAGTCTGTGAAGTGGTCCGGACGTCCGTTTTTCCGTAAACAGGAACTAACTGAGGGAGTTATGCGGGAGTCCGGACCTGCAACTGCCCAACAAAAGCCCCACGTGGTCTTCCTCACTTTTCTCTTTCTTCACATGCATGGTCCCCCTCTCCTATCTCTCATCCAAACCGGACATCGCACCACAATATTCCATCACATGCATGGTCCTCCTCTACTCTCTCCTCCCAACCAGATTAATTTGATTAATGTGAACAACGTTGGATGGCTCTCTCCTGCATCATGTCCGCAGATCACGTTCGGAGATAGAAACAAACTTTTTTTTTGAATTTTGCAAACTTTTTTTTAGAAAATAATGTTGAATCCGGGCCTCTAGATCAAGCGATACAAACTGTCATATTATTATATTATTTAACAAAACATTGCAAAATAAAACATAAATCCTTCCAAATCCACGTTTTATGTGACAAAAGTCACTCCACCAACAAACTTGATGATAATGATGGTCATGATCAGTGCCGCATGCCATGACCTCATCCCTACACATATCATCTAAAACCGGAGCACCGGTCAAGCACACTCTTAGCACACACCGCATTTGCACGCTCCAGAACTCGTCATCTTCCGTAAACCCATCTTCGATGAAGGGATCAATGAAATGTTCTAGGCCTGCCGTCAACCCCACCACGACACCAGATAGCGTCACCGCGCTGTGAATATCTGCGGTGGCCATTTGGGGGTCAGTCTTGGAGATACCTAAGCCACTCTGTCGTCCACCAATGGTCTGGACATTTAAGCCAGATGAAGAACTTGACCCCCAAGGAGGCGCCCAAGACTTCCGTTTGAACTTCCAGGAGCTCGAACCAAGTGATCTGTGAAAGAAAGCTTCGTAACAGCTCTTGGAAGTGTACTAACCATCCCAAGAACAACGCCAAAGGAGGACATCCGAAATGATGAAAAGTTGCAACATGCGCACCAACTGCCAAACGTAGGGCTTTTGCCCTCTTAATGATCTAAAAAATACTTTTTCTCGCAAAAAAATGATCTAAAAATATTTTAGCATCGCCATTCCCACCGCTAGGGCAATTTGGCCTCTTTTCAGACCTTGCCTAGTCTGAAGAACAACTGAGACAGATGAACGGAATTACATAACTGGACAGGGCAGGCATAAAATTAACATAAACGTGCTTGATCATCAAGAAATCATACTTTCTAGAAAAATGAAGAAATCGAGACTCTATGGAGAGTTGACAGATTTGATTGAAAGTGTCACATAATGTAGATCTTGCTTGTAAATCGATGAAGCAAGGGGAGGTTACACGTTGTGCATAAGATACCGATGGCATTTTTTTCTCCCTGTTAACATGACTGCGAAAAGACATGCATTGTTCTGTGATTTGATTACAACATCTATTAAAAGCATTCTGTCACAGTTTTCTCTGTCCTAAGCATGCACCATTATTCAATGTTTTCCTTCTAGTCATAGAATTGGGTGATTGAACCGAGAGCCTACTAACCTGAGAAAAACAAATGTGTGCTAGCTTGCAATGGAAATTTTTTGCACTAAAAAATGCAATCTTGATCGAACCCTTAGAAAAAAGAGGCCAAAAATCAATCTCGAACAAAATGTTTTGACATGTCCGCTCGTTCAGTTTCTTGTGAATATTCCTTCGAAATTTTATCCCGTGCTAGGTAGTCTATTTTTTTTAAATTGTTTTTAGCCCGGGTATGGCAGTCTATTCATTTATACGGTGAACATATGTGATGATGTAGGCAATCCCACGACGTCCAGAAATCACGCAGGTTTCAATATATTTCATGCATGGATGAAGTACGTACGCCGTACACGAAAGGATGGCTCCCGCAAGCTACTTTATGGCCACGGACACAGTGAGCGATCAAAAGCCATCTATGGCTTGCGGTAAGCCTACAGTGGCGTAGCCAGCCCAATTTGCCAGGGTGGTTCGGTAATAAAAATATATACACAAATTATGTTTATTTTAAAAGAATTTTTTTGCTACACTATACACAAAAGCTATGGGGGATTTCCAGGGTGGTCCATGGACCACCCTGGCCACCCCCTAGCTACGCCACTGCCGGCCTAGCTAGGGTTCTCTACCGTACATCCTTTTGATTGAGTGTCTTTGTGAAATACATGATCACATGATTGGTACCTATGTCACATCCGCAGTGTACAATGGCCACCCAGGAGGTAACACATCCCCGGAGATGGAGGCAAAGAGACATCATAGAATAATAATCATTTATTCGTCTAGCTCCTCCTCCATTCTCTTTTCCGTACCTTCACTTTCCCGGAACATGAATACCTGCATTCAATAAATATATTCGTGCCTTGCATCCATCATTTTCCAGAGATACCCATTTGGCATTTAGATCACTATCAGCACCATGAAATGTAAGATCCTAGAGAAAATTTACCGTGTGTATTGTATATATGTACGTTTGCCACTGATGCTACACAACTCAGTTTTGCATGTTTTTTTGTTTTCATGTAGCCGGCTTTTCTATTCCCGGTGGCGGGTACGGTTCGGCAAAGCACCCTAGGCACGGTTTTGTACGTGTAGAATATTGGTAGCGCACTCTATTCTATCGGCTGTTTTTAAGTATTTATAGTCTTCTATTTACACTAGTTTTTAATATCTTCTCTAAACCCCACACCATGCTCTTCGGTTCTTTCTGCATGTGTCAATACTTGTATTTTTGGGATTGGTTTTTCTGACCATTGGCTAAATAATCTGTTGGTGGTTGTTTCATAAAAAAAGTTGATGAATTTAATAAAAAACGGCAACAAATTTTACAGACATAGATGCGCATGTGTACAATATGAATTTCTTTTTTTCCATTTGTGCTAACAATTCTTCGGTCCCCTGGCAGATTATTTTTTAATGCCTCTGTATTTATCTAGGGCCTGAAACAGATTTCGCTCAGCCAAGTGCACAACCTGAGTAAGGCCCAGTTTTTTTGCCAGAATCTGAGGATTCTCCCAGAATCCGACCCCTGCCCAGCTTCTACTAGAATCTTTGAACCCCATTTGTTTTACAATCTTGTCTAATTAAACCCTAACTAGATAGGATTATAAAACAAATGAGGCTCAAAGATTCTGGGAGAAGCTGAGTAGGGGTCGGATTCTGGGAGAATCCCCAGATTCTGGCAAAAGAACTGGGCCTAAGTACACTAATGGAGGAGTGATAGGGCAGCAAAGGTCGAGGCGGGAAAAAAGGTCTAAATTTTGTTTTGCATAGAAAAAAGAAAATTGGTTATTTGATATACATATTATGATCTGTTGTGTTTTCTTGGTATCCAAAATATATACTCCCTCCTTCCCAAAATATAAAGCGCGCTTTGACTTTTTTGTAACTTTGACTATGATTTTCACTCATTGTATGTCCACTAAATTAATGTAAATATACATGAAATAATAATGTTTTGCAAGACAAATATGATGTTACTGCTCAGTTATACATATTCAATCCATGCATTTTTATATGTATTAATAGTCAAAGTTGTGCATCGAAACCCATGCAAAATCAAGCGTGCCTTACATTTTAAGAAGTAGGGAGTAATTAATAGGAGACGATTCCGAGCCAAAGTGGTGGCTGTTGTAGAGGGGTGGCTTGATCGGGTGGTGGAAACTACCCAAAACATTCGTGATTGGAAGCTACATCAGTGGCGGGAAGATGAATTAAGCTTGGGGCAGTTATATATTAAATGGATATCTAGCGGTCTAACAAACGTCTAGCACTGCATAGGGCATGCGAATAGTTCTAAATCATCCATTCAATTAGCTAAATATGTATTATATGTAAAAATATATACATTTGGAAACAACAATCACATATTAATTCAATGATATATATTTTATGACATATAACACATTTTAGTACCGAATAGATGACTTAGAACTACGTGCATGTTCAATGCACGGAGACGGAGGGAGCAAAAAAGTTCATTGTATTTGTCTACTAATATTCTTATTGAAAGAAAATCTCCGCACGTTGGTGCTTGTTGGCCATGTAGCTGCTTAGGGTAAGATGGTGTAAGATGGACGTCTCATTTGACATGACGTCCGGAAGCCTCTAGCTAGCAACATCTAGCATGCATTCTGAACACTGGAATGATGTTTAAGCATTTCGGGAAATGGTTGGATCAGATGGGGATGATGGATGAGTTCCAATCGTGCGCGAGTACTGTTCTTGGAAATAGAAGCCAGCGCCAGCGACATGCAACAATTGCTACGCACGGGCGCACGGCACACGTACGTACTACGCACTTCTATTCTATTTCTATACTAGCAGTACGGAAGCATTGTAGCCAGGAAGGAACAGCGGCGAGCCGCTTAGTGGGGTCGGGCCGGCCATGTCAATGAATGAATATATATTCTTCTGCATACCTATTGCTCTGCCACGCTCCGGGCTCTCGCGATCTCGCGTCGCCAGCTAGCTACAAGCCGTAGCCATAGCCATAGCCATAGCCATGGGTTCTCTCGTGGGCGCCCGCGTTCCGTGTACCGCCACCAGACCACTCCCGCAGCAGCAAGTCATCCCATCTCCTTAAACAAAAGCAAAGCTAGGCAGAGTGCAGCTACGCGGGAAAGAGACGGAGCAGTCATGCACCCACGGGCGACAGATGGGTAAATGTTTATTCGACTTGTTTCCGGAATTGCACGTGATATAATTTCGCTAGGTATACGGCCGGGCCGATCGATGCATCATCCATGGGTACGTACGTAGCTCCAAACTAAGCTGCATGCGAAGCTAGATCATGTGTAACCACTGTTCAGGGACGTTCTTGTCGTCACAGCTGAACTCCTTTCCGTGTCAATCAAGACGTGCCAGTACGTTGGTTAGGTAGTACGTAGCGATCTTCGATTTCATTTTGGAAAACATGGGGTTCCCAGTTAGGAACGGCCGGCCGTATACCGACTACGCACCGAACTCGAGCTGCCCGTCGTACTCCCTCCGTTCCATATTACTTGTCGCTGATTTAGTATAAAGTTGTATTAAATCAGCGACAAGTAATATGAAACGGAGGGAGTACTTGGCAATAAAGAGTTCGTGAACGGCCGGCCAGCGCGTCGCGGCCGCAGATGTATCGCCGGGCCGGGCACCCGAGAAACCCGGATACGCACGTACGCACGGTGTCAGCGGTGCAGGCCGTGAGTAGATCAATCGCCATGTGAGCTGCATCCTCCCTAGGGTTGCGTGACGGGGAGTGTGCGTGCGGGGGCTCGATGGGATGTGGCCGGCTGAACCGCTGACGGTTCTGCAGTGGAAGGATGGGGCGGGGATCTGGCCCCCTACCTGCCCCCCTGCTGCAGCTCCGTCTCAGAGATCTGGGTGGGGCTGGCTGGCTCATGAGCTCGTGATTGGAAGGCGGGATGGACACCACACGAGGCCATGGCGGCCCCGTCTCGTCTTTCCCGTCACCACGCCACTAGCTATATCTCTCTCTGTGTGTGTGAGTGTGTGAATCGTGGTGTGATCCCCATCGTCTCGTTTCGTATTCCTCGGCTGAGCACAGTGCCGTGCCGACTGTGGTGTGCACTGCGCCAGCGCGTTCGTGCGTGCGGCTGCCGGTCAGTGTACGTCGTTTCCGGCTCCCGGGCGTGCAAGTCGCGCGCACGGCTGCCTGTGTTGCCACGTGCATCACACAAACTAACCACGCGATCCCCGCAACTTTTGCAATCCAGCCCGCGGGGCGAAGAAGTCCCGGTCACCACGCGGTCTCGTTGGCGTCTATGAGCTTCCATCTCAGGAGAGCAAATTTGGTGAAATTCAGGAGCTTGTTGAAGCAACGGCCGAAAAGCCATCGATGTAGACGAGAAGACTCCGGTGGTCACGATCTACATAGCAAGTCGTCGTTCGGGAAAAGAAAACGTCGGATAGAGCACGTGGCTAACAAAATTTGAACGTAGGAGTACACCCCTGATTCTTGGTCCGTGTCTGTGTGACCGTGTCTCCACTATTAGAAAAGACCTGTTAGTGGCGCACCTATTTTTGTCATTAATGACGCACTATAGGTGCGCCACTATTACTACGTCACTAGTAACAAATACTATTGGCGCACCTCCGGTGCGCCATTAGTATACCAGATAATAGTGGCGTATCAGGTAGTGCGCCATTACTATCTTCACGTTTGCCCCAGGTGCGCCATTACTATGCCCCATGATGCGCCACTGGTATTTAGCCCTGGTGCGCCACTAATGCTCAATATGGTGCGCCACTACTATGAATATTAGGAATTGTTATTTTTTGTTTTTCTGGTATTTGCACAGGTTACAAAATACACGTTACACAGCACAGAATATAAACATCACACAATAAAATTCATCATATTAGTCTCCAAATTCAAAATAGCGAACAAAGTTCAAACATTAGCCAAGTTTAGGTCTCGAGACATTAGCAAAGTTCATCATATATATTAGCCGAGTTTGTCGTCACATTACAAAGTCGATATCGATCATCTAAACTACCATCACATAGAAGAGAGCTGCGATCACGATGAGCATCATCGCGATGAAACTGGTCTTCATCCGGTTCCTCCTCCGCTCCCTCCTCTCTCCCGCTAGATAGCGCGCGTGCCTAGCTTCCGCCTCTGCCCTAGGGGTGTACCCTTTGTAACTGTTACCGCTAAAACGGTGAACCTATCTCCGACACTCCTCCCAGTCGTCGTAGACTCCGGGAACCTTACCCTTGTACACGACAACGACGGCATCTCTATGCACTAGACAAATAAAACGTCAGTAGTAATTCACAGACAATACATAAGCAATATATAATTATGCAACAAAAGGATCGGAAGAGAAAAGCAACACATTAATAGCACGATTCATGGTCCTACTAATAAATAGTATTGATTACATATAAGTTGAACGACTGTCTAAACTAAAGAGACATACAAGTTCATTAAACTTTAATTACAACATGAGCTAATCGATATTCCAGAACTACATAGCATCAATACTTTTGACTCGACTCAGACCGGAGCGTGGATGAAGCCGCCGTCTATCGTGATGGTCATGAATGTGCGGTCGTTGTCGGCCTGCATTTGTAGCGTTGTATCTATTTCACTGTTGGACGGTTGATATATGAGGTAGAACTGCCCCGAGGTACGAAGGACATCTTGATGGATGATTTCCGCAAACTCAGACTGGATGCGAAAGAATTCTTGTCCGATGTCCGCGTCCTGGATTGCCGACAAGCGTGCGGCCTAATCTTTGAGATTAATTGGTAGCAGAAGGTGTTTACGGTCCCGTACGATCGCCCGCATGTGATGGAGGGCGTAGTACGCATCCTTCTGACCGCCAGGCGGCTACTTGACGCAGGGGAACGTCGTTACGTGGGTGAACACGTGCTTGCTGTACCTACAAATTTGCCTTCTGAAGGTTCCTCCAGATTTGGCGTAGCCGGGGAGAGCATCATCAAGAACTTTCTTGATATTTGTGTAGTCTTTCTTCCACTGACGGTCTGAGTCGAAATACGTGGCCATGGAATATTTCAGGCTTAAGAGGATGAGTGTGCAATGTGTGTCACTGTACAAAACACGGAATGTTAGAAAAAAAAGAACGATCAAAATCTAAGAAATCATATGCTACGGGGCGGTGAGAGGATGACTTACTCGGGAAAGTAAGGCACGAGGAAGTTATCCTTATCTGCGTTCGCCAGAATGACGCCTTCGAGGTATGAACTCGCGACTTGTCGGTCCCCAGCGCAGCCCAAGATCTTGGCACGCATGTAGAAGGGGTCGAATATCACGATGTCCGGGGTCTTGTCTCTAATGATCCGCATCTCCATACTGAGCGAAAATAGCCGAATGAAGGCGTTGTGCGGCGGATGAAGGTTAAACATAGCGAAGATGTCATAACCGCAAGACGATCATACCCCCGATGGTGCTATCGACAAAGCCCTTGCCCTCTGGCACCTTGGCCACGAAAACCGGGTATGCCACATCATTCTCGAAGAGACGCCGCTTCTCCAAAGAAAGAACATTGTCATGCAGACTCCGCATAGCACCGGTTGCAGCATTGAGCAGATTAGTTGGTAGCATCTTCCTACCCGCCACATGCACCCTCCTCGAGATATCCTTAGGTGAAGGTGGCCCGTCCTGAGCATGGATCGTACTCGGTGCCGTCTGGCTCGCACACTTGTTAGTTTTTCTTTTCCGTCGCTTCTACTTCTTCTGCTGTAATGGGATCAAGTTCTGCTCAGAGACCACCTTCTTGAGTGTGTTGGGGCTGATAATATTTCGCACCTCGGCTATCTAAGGCTCGGTGAAGGCGGCAGCTGGAGGCGTTTCCTGAGAACTGAACGCTAGACGACACCTATTGCAATTGGGTTTCTCCGTGGTACCAGCTAGACCGCGATCATCTTTTGCGGGGTTGGGTTCTTGAGAAGGAGGCCCCAAGAATTCGTCACCGTACCCATGTTCGTTGAAGTACTTATCGACGTTGGTAAATGTACCGTCGTCATCGTCCAGATCCTATGCCATATGCATGTTCGGATCAGCTGACGGCGGTAGCGTTGCGGCGGTCTTGCCATGGCTTGGCGCCGGCACGACTGGCGGTGTTGTCCGTGGGGTGGTGTCCCCCGCCCCCAAACAAATCTGGCTCTTCGGCCAAAGCATGTTCCAGCTTATGCAGGTGCTGAGGGTCATCACATCATCTTCGTCGGCCCCAGGGGGTCGATACGGAGGTAACAAGTCGTCGCAGCCCCATAGCACCTGAACCAGTTGAACCCTATACATGGTGGGTGGCATCGGATTACCGTGGAACACGCGGCTGCCCGATTGAACGATTCTGGCCTTGGCGACATCGATCAACTCGCCATCCACGAAGTGCAGGAGAGTGCATGGAACATCGGTGGCGCCCTGCGAAAACATGAGGCACCGCCAACGGCGTGCGTGCAAGTGACGGAGGGGCCGCTTGCTGCCGAGGTGCCGGCCGACATATTCTTCCTACACCCGGGTGCATTAAGCTCGAATGCCAGCGCCGGCGTCGGAGACACCAATGCCGCCTCTGCCAGAGACACCAATGGCGCCGACGCGTTGTGCAAGTTGCTGCCCGTGAAGCTAGGAATCGGGGGCGGCCCCTGTTGGCCGCCTGCAATCCACGCCTGCAGCCCCTCAACCAATGTAGGCATAATGGCGGTGATCGTTGCTCCCAATTGGTCTCGAACTTGCTCTTGGACTATCTTCGGAATCCGCGCCACTTGTGCCTTGAGTTCTTGAACCTCGCGCTCCTGGCTTTCTGAGCTGGTCTTTCTTTCCTTTCGCCCAGCCGTATAGTATTCCGACCATTTCGTGGACAAGCCTTTGCCGGCCACACGACTAGCTGATGATGACTTACTGAACTTATCCTTGTTTTTCGCTACGTTCAACGCCCTATTTAAAGTGGTGTCCCAAGGGCAGACGGGGAGCTCTGAGACCCCGCGCTACTGCTTTCAGTTTCTCGCGGAAGGAACGTGAACCATTTAGAAATTTGGCTGCATTAATTAGAATGCAACCATATGGAGCTAATTACGCGGGGGTGTATTCCTTACCGGAACAAGCTCAAGCGCCTTGGTCTTCGGATCCGTGGTAAGCTCCTTTGTTACCGGGTCCATCTTGTACCGGGCCCTGACATAGTTCCTCGTCTGCTTGTCATGGTATTTATCGAAGAGGGGCGGTAGGCCTTGCTCAGCACGCTCCGCGTCCTCCTTGTCCCATATAGGTTCCGCCACTCTGTAACCACCGGGACCGAGTTTGTGGACCCCTAAGTTCAAGTCCCGCATATCTTTCCCCCACTGACCTGATTCCGTGGATGCGTTGCTCTCGCACTTGATCTTGAACTCCCGGTAGTCAGCTTTGCTGATCGAAGGATTTTTCTCCTTGTTCTTCTCATAACTATCACCACGTAGAATCCTACTCCTCACCGCGGCTCTCCAAGTAGACAGGGCCGTGCTCATCTTTGTGAGGGCGGCATTGTTCACTTTATTCCCTAAGAGGCATGTGATTGCGAAGTCACCGGGGAACTTGTATCGTTCGTGCCACTTCATGAAGAGGAGGTTGCGCAAATTCCCTCGGTCAGGATGCCTTAGGTTCTCGGTGTTGATCGAGACGGTGCTCCGGAGAATGCACCCGAGTTGTCCCGCGTACCCACTGACTAATTCTTTGGGCGCCGTTGGATACCCACTGGAGGACACTTCAGTAAATTCCTCCTTGACGGTGCCGAGCACGTTCGGGCGCCGGTCCTTCTGTTGCCTCTTCGGTTGGCTGCCATCTGTGCGTGCGCTGCCATCATCAGTGGTGGTATCCTCGGTGGCACCATCAGTGGTGTCATCCCCGACGCCCCTAGGGGTTGTGTAGTCGGGATCGGTGTCTTCCGTGGCATCCTCATAGTGGTGAGGTTCTTCCTCCATCTCCTGGGACATCTCCCAGAATTGCTTGCCCGAACCGCATGCCTCATCGTTGTTGGCCATGTTCGCTCTAAATAGGAAAAAAGTTTGGTCAAAAAGTTGGTTATTGTCAAGGAACAAGATCTCTAAGTTGACCAAATAACCTAATTCTCGAGGAATGTCGCCAAAAAGTTGGTTATTGTCAAGGAACAATTGAGAGATGTTTGTGATATTGCCTAGGTGTACACTACTAGATACCTACAGTATAATTCAGAATAAAGGATACTAGCGTTGACAAGCATTTCCTTTCTGCTCGTCCAGAAAATATTTAATAGGAGTACACTACTAGAGTTAACAAATTGGGCATCTTCTAGGTTAAACTATAAATGTTGATTAATTTTTGTTTCGGTTGAGAATCGGGCACCTTCTAGGTCAAAAAAATTTGGCATGACCTTTGCTAATTTTCTTGACCTAGGAGTGCCCCATTCTCAACCGAAATGGAAATTAATCAACATTTTAGGAGAAAGGGGTCATTTCAGAAGATCACAAGTTCAGAAGGTCTACAGTAGCAGCAGCATCACAAGTTGACAAAATTCAGTGAGATTGACCACAGAAAGATTGCATCCTTTGTTATTGACCACAGAAAGATTGCATCACAGTTTACAAAGTTCAGAAGATCTACAGTAGCAGCAGCATCACTATGACATATCAGGGCTTTATACAACATTTGCAAAACAAGATTGCATCATTTGTTATTGGTTTCCTTGCAATGAGATTGACCACAGAAAGGTCAATTTTCAATTTCTGAAGTCACCGCAAATAAATAAGTCAAGGTCATTTGAAAATACAACACATTATCCTTACATTGCATCACACGAACAGAATAAGTCATACAAATGAGTGCTTCAACATAATTGATGGAAACTACACAGGCAGTACAAACAACCTACAACATGCTGTCTAGATGCTTATAGTCACAGTAGTCTTAAGCTACTAACCCTCTCTTCTGAAGCTAGAACTGAAGAAGATTGTATGTACAAGGATCACTACATAGATTCAGAGAACAAACACGACGAGAACATACACGAGACTGAAAAAAACACCATGGACAGAGGAGTATGTGTGTGGTTAAAGAGAACAAAAAGAAAAGCAAATGGGTCAGAGAATCCATCCTTGTTTGCTTGCTTGCTTGCCTGCCTCAAATGGCCCTATCTAAGCTAGCTGAAGAGAGCAACATTGTACTAGTGTAGCGACCATGTAGCAGTTTACTTAATTACCTTGCTTAGAGTAAGAATTTACCACATACTGCTATGAATTGTAAAAACCAAGTGTAAAATGACTAGCCAACACTTAGTTTCTTGACCACTATACTAGCATTATTATGTCAGTTGAGAGAAAAATTTCAGTGGTGCAGTTTGAACTGATTAAAGGAGTGTTTAGCAGTGGAGGGATTGGCCATGAGGTCAAAGCAGAGGAGTGAAACATAATCTTTGAACATGTCATTTCTCTGACCCCTAAAGGTGTACGGGAGCCGACATCATCTAGCATTCACATTTGACTAGAGACTGCATTATAAATAAAATTGCCATGTCGGATGCAGTTTGTCTGAACTTAACACTAGATGGCACAGTAAAAGTGCAAAGGTTGATAGGTTTAAAAACACTCGAGCTGAGCTTCCTGAAGTTACTACAGAATCCTCAGCAACTGCTTGGAGACTGTTCTGTTTGGTTTCTAATTATAGTTTATAGCGTTTTAATCACTGGGGGGAGAGAGAGAGAGAGAGAGAGAGAGAGAGAGAGAGAGAGAGATATGCAGTCCTGCAGTTGCTACAATCTAGGAGTGATTGCATCTCTGAATTTTTATCTGAATCTAACTGTGGACTGTTCCATTTTATGGATGAACATCAACGGCGCGTTGGGGTCCTACGGCTGCGCTGAGCACGCCTATGAGCTCAGTTGACATCGACGGCGACGAGCACGTCTACAGCGACGAGTTCGGCCCCGACGAGCACGATGGCTACGGGCACGACAAGTCGAGAAGGAAGAGGGGAGAGGAGGCGGAGCTCACTGGGGAGGCGCAAGGAGGCCCTGCGAGAGCTTAGTAGCAGCAGAGGTGGCTGGAGTTGAGGAAGACGGCGGCGACCCAAGGAAGAGGTGGAGGGAGGGTGGAGGGGTCGAGCGCCGTTGCGCCCTGCAGGTCGGTGTTGAAGCAGATTCCGCCCGCCGCCTTGCAGGTCGCCTCACACTGTGGAGCTCGAGCGGAGAGGCGTCACGGGTTTCTAGGGTTTCAAGGGATGGGAAGGCGAGGAAGGGGGTGGGTGGGTGCGGCGAAGGCGAGGGAGGGGGTGGGTGGGGGCGGCGGAGCCCGGGAGCAAGGCCGTCGGTGGGTGGTGGCGGTGGTGGTGGTGGAAGGGGATCGACGACGGTGGCGAGGGGCGAGGGGGGAGATGGCAGAAGGACGAACGGCTGGCGAGATGGAAAGTGTTGGATATTTTAGTGGGGGGGAGGGGAAGGTTAGCATTGGCGCACCTTCTAGGGGTGCGCCATAAGTACCGTGATAGTAATGGCGCACCTTCCCCTGGTGCACCATTACTAACTTTTTTTGGATTTTTAGTTGCATCTAATAATTTTTTAGAAAATGACGATCAAATTTGAAAACATTTATGAATGTGAAAAAATATCATCAAATTTGAAAACATTTATGAAAAAATATGAATATGAAAACATTTATGAATATGAAAAAATATCATCAAATTTGTTATTTGAAAATATTTTTTTAGATTTTTAGTTGCATCTAATAATTTTTTAGAAAACATTTATGAATATGAAAAAATATCATCAAATTTGAAAACATATTCATGAATTCAAAAAGTGCCCATGAAATTTAAAAATATTCATGAGTTCAAAAAATATTAACAAATTCAATACTTTTTGTGAGTTAGAAAAATGTTCGCATTTTCAAAAAATGTTTGCAAATTTAAGAAGGAAAAGGAACACTGAAAAATAAAATACCAATATAAACATAAATAAAAATTTGTATATCAATTTCGCACCTCCTAGGGGTGCGCCATAAATACCTTGATAGCAATGGCGCACCTTCCCGTGGTGCGCCATTACTAACTCTTTTTTTGGATCTTATTTGCATCTAATAGTTTTTTAGAAAATGACAATCAAATTTGAAAACATTTATTAATGTGAAAAAATATCATCAAATTTGAAAACATTTATGTAAAAAATATGAATATGAAAACATTTATGAATATGAAAAATATCATCAAATTTTTTATTTGATTTTTTTGGATTTTTAGTTGCATCTAATAATTTTTTAGAAAACATTTATGAATATGAAAAAATATCATCAAATTTGAAAAAATATTGATGAATTCAAAAAGTGCCATTTCCATATGTCGAAATACAATCGAGAAATGAAGGCTACAATTTAAATACAATCGATCCTAGCTATCTTTTCACAATCTTCTTTCCCTTATTTTCGCAAATGGAGTTCTTCTCTTGAACGGACGTCCTTTAGGTACGGTGGTCTCGCTTCTTCTTGTGGTGTATGTGTCGGCGTTCTGGGAACGGGGGTCCCCAGACTTGCCTGCCTGCGGCCCGCGGCGTGGCTCAAGGGGCGGCCCAGCATGGCCCATCTTCATCAGCACGAGCTCAAGACCCTCGCGAGGGGCCAAGCCTCGCAAGGTGTGCGAAAGGAGTCTTCCTCAGGCACGGCCTCGTCAGGCTGGATCCCGAGGAGGAGGAGAGATCAAGGCGGAGTACCTCACGAGGTGCCCATGACGCAAGCCATGACGACCAAAGCCAGGCGGGCGCCAGCCTGCGCAAAGTGCTTGTTTCCTCTTTGGTGTATAGGGAGCAAGCGCAGGCAAGAGTATCAAGCAAAGGCAGCCATTTCGGTGCAACAAGACCAAGACCAGCAGAACGACAGGGTGGAGGTCATCGTGGAGGCCAAGCCGGCGTCACCACTAGAGCCTTTGGCAGGCGAGGACCAACTTTAGTCAGGATAAGTGTACTAGATGTTCCCCTTCAAAATGGCCAATTGTTGGCGCCCTTCCCGCTCAATATTTGGGAAGAGGCCCAGGGCCTTTGCCTATAAATAGGACTAGCCACCCACAAGGTAGAGGGAGGGGATCTTCATCTGGAAGCCAGTAGAAAGGGCGACTGAACTCCCCCATGCAGTTCATCGCACCAGCCAAGAACAGACCCTCGCGAGGCTGTTCTTCCTTGTATAGTTCATCATCAGCCCAAGAGGCAATCCACCACGCCACAAACTAGAGTAGGGTATTACACCACAATGGTGGCCCGAACTAGTATAAACCCTGTGTCTCTTGTATTGCTCTTTTCATAGCTTAGATCCTAGCGAGACAGCGAGGTGCAGGTAGGTAGAGGGCGAGATCTCCGCGCGCACCTAGTGTTCGAACCTAGAGGGTCTGCCGGAACCCGAAATCCGACATTTGGCGCGCCAGGTAGGGGTGCGCCGGAATCCACCTTCTACCGCTTCGCATCCCGTCGCATCGTCATCATCATGTCCGGTGACCAGGCAGGTAACCCTGATCCCTGGGCGGCCTGGCCCGCTAACGCAGAGCCACTCGCCCCGAGCAACCCCATGCCCCAGGCAGCTCGCGGTCCGCAGGGTGCTGCGGGCCGCGGGCGGCGCGGACAGGCAGCGACAGCTCTCACGACGCGGCAGGCGCGGTCGGCGGCGAGGGCCTCCCACCATGCTGCGGCCACGGTGACGTACACCCGACGGGAGCAGGCGAACTCAAGGGCCACGCTCACAGTGGCCCGAGAGCTACTGCAATGCAGGCTGCTGGAAGGCGGTCACGACGTGCTGCTAGAGCGGGTGGCAGAGCTCCTGGGCTTCGCCGCCTCGGGGGCTCCCCCCTTCTGCACCCAACTCCCACCTCAGGTACAGGGTGGCCCGCAGGGAGGCTCCATGCAGCCCGTGCAGCTACAAGCGGACTGCAAGGCCACCCCAACGCCGGCCAGGCCGTCAGCACTGGGCCAGCAGCGGTGCTGCCTCCGCCCCTGGCCATCGAAGGAGGACTCGCCACAACCCACGGCCCCGGTGGGCCGCCGCGCTACCATCCTCAGGCAGGCGCCTCAAGCAGCACTGCATGGCGCGCGGGGCGCTACGGCGTGGCCTTCGGAATGGCGGCCCCAGAAGAGTACGTGCCCCACATGATGGACCAAGGGCGCGTGCATGAGGACAAACAAGGCTCGCTCCTCGGCCCAAGCTGGGGGGACGAGGCACTAGAAGCTGAGCTCTTCCAGGAGGCCCGGGAAGGCCCCGTCGGCTACACTGGAAACAACGATTATCAGGTACCACTAATTCCTCAGGAGCCGGCATATGCCAACCATGGATCGCAGGAGGTGCAGGTCACCACAACGGGCGGCTGCCCTACTCCCGTAGCTTCCTACCCCTTAGGAGGAGGGCGCCAGGGGCTGCAGGAGAGGGGCCAAGATCCGACATCACCACCGCGGCGTTCGGAGCAAGGCGCCCTCAGGAGGTAGGCCCTCTGCTGGGGAGGTGCCTCAGGGCCTGCCCCTGGCAGAGGACCTATGGTCGTCGGGGGAACCACTGACGACCGCTCTACCCCATCAGCGGCGTCCTGGTTTCCGGTCATCGTCGGTGGCACTAGAGTGCGGCGCAAGGCGGGGCCCTCGTCTGGTGATATGAAGCAAGGCCGGTACCTATGAAGAAGGCCCAGTGCCTATGAAGCTCGCCGCCCCGTGACACTCTCACATAATAATGAGTGGGGCTGTACACGCCCCGGAGTCTCAGGGGTGCCGGCCTCAGGCGCTGGGGCTCCCTCCCACGCCCAGTGGAAGCACTTAGCTCCGTGCTGGTGAGAAGACGTCCAAGACTAGACTAGGTGCCAGACGCGGCCTTTTTTCTACTTTCGTTGCTTTTCCCCTTGGTTGTCGTTTTCCCCCGTTGAATTTAAGTTGGATTTGAGCTCGAAGATTTGCGTGTGTTCGGGGAAGGGGTGTTTAGTCTCGTTCGAGCAATCTCTCGCGTTCTGGTTACCACTTCGCCTCAACTGCCTCCCCTCATGAGCCCCTCACGAGCCGGGCCAGGCCAAGCTTGCGTGTAGCCCAGACTGCCATCGCCGCGCCCTCTTAGGAGGTTTTCATTATAGGTTCAATGGGCTCGTTCAGGAGACGCTCTAGGCACCACAGCCCTCCGCAGGCTGACTCAAGGCCCACGCGGGTCGAAGGTAAACAAGCCAGCCAGCTTGTCGCAAAGGCAGCCGCTTGGCGCAGGCGTACGGGTGATGTTGCATCTACTAATACGCTGAATGCGAGTTTTTACATGAGGGGCTCCCCTCCCAAAATGCTCTTACAACCTTCAGGGCAAGGCCCGAACTCTATCTGTGCAGGGTAAAGAAGCAGGGATAACACGCGGTCAATCGGATAAATCCCCCAATGCATCCTCAGGAGCGCCTCCTGAATCTTCGCTGGCGTCGCTGGCCTCGCCGTCGTTCTCCGCGCCGCCGGCAGCGGCGTTAGGGCCGTTCACCACGTCACCTTCATCAGCAGCCACGACCGCGTCGTCGTTATCAGAGGCGAAGGCCCTGACAAGGGCATCCACGTTGTCTTCCACCCAGCGCGCCAGGTTGCCCCGAACGGCCTGGGGTACTGGGGCGATGGCGGCGTCATAGTCGAAGTTGGGGTCCATGTTCTGAAGGTAGCTGAAGACACGAGAGAAGGCGCGCCCAAGTAGGGCGCGGCTCCTCTCCTCCACCAGCCTGTTGGCTCCGACCGAGCGCGCCTCCAGCCGCGTCACCACGTCGGTGAAGAACTGACGATTGCCAGCATAGTTGACTGCGTGGGGCGCGTCAACAGCCGCCTCGCAGATGTTACCCAAGGCTGCGTTGGCTCTCTCCCGGAGCATGGTGAGCATGGGTCCGTGCTTGTGCTCCAGAAGCCGCCGCTAGCGTATCTTGTCCTTGTTCTGCCGTGCAACGGCCTCAGTCTCGTCCACCCGCTGGCGGAGAAGAAGCGCCTCGGCGCGGGAGGTAGTCAGCCCCTCCTGCGCCACGTCGAGGGCGGCCCGGGAAGCATTGGCCCGCCGTGTCACTTCCTCCAGCTTGGCCCTGAGGGCGGCGGTCCTGCCTTCAGCCTCGACCCGGATCAACCCCAGCCTCTCCTCGAACTCGCGCTCAAGGTTCAAGCGGGCCGTTGCCACCCCGCGTTCAATCTCTTCCAGGACTCGGTCCTCGCGCACAGCAACGTCATCCTCCGCCTGTGTCACCAAGCGTTCTCTCGTCTCCAGACGTTCAAGATCACGTGCGCGCTCAGCAGCTTCCAGCATTAGTGCCTCCTCACGCCTCAAGAGCTCTGCCTGGTCGACCGAAGCCACCTTCATCGACGCAAGGGCCGTCTTGCGCAGCTCCACCTGCTGCTCCAGGGAGTGGTACCGGGCCAAGAGTTCCCGCGCCCGCTCCTCCGACGCCTCGCGCCGCTGGTCAGCCTCTCGGGCCTCCTCGACGGCTCGGGAACGAGCCTTCCGAGAGGCCGCCAGCAACGCCTCGGCCTCCTCATTGTCGAGGTCACGCTGGTGGCGCGCAAGGGCAATAGCCGCCTTCAGCTTGCGCCTCTCTTCAGCCAGGCGCAGGCCCTCAGCCTCAAGGCGCGCATCTTCATCAGCAAGCTCTTCACCAAGCCGGCTCACCGCGTCAGCCGCGCTTCGGAGAAACCCTTGGCAAAGAACGTGACGCCTCCGGGTGCGCTCGAGCACGTCTTCTGCGTCATCCTCCGCCACAAGTAAGCGTGGGGGGCCGCGAATCAGCACTCCCTCTCTGGGCAAGGGGCTGGGGGCTGGCGCCCTCGCGATGGCCGGGCACGCCTCGCCAGAAGCCCGGCCAGGAGCCAGCCCATCCCCAAATGAAGAGCGCATGACCGACTTCAGCCAATCGCCATCTACGATCAGACGCGAAGCCCAAGGCAGGCTGGCTATGCCCCGAGGAGGCTCGCGAAGGAGGGTCGCGAGGCGCGTAGGGCCGCGATGCACCACAGGATGGCTCACCTCTCCGGCCGGCCTCACTGCAAGGGCTCTGCTGGAGCTCGGAGCGCTCGAAGACGGTGGAGAGGGCGGAGCCTGAGGAGATGGCTCCTCAGCCATCTCCGTGAGCTCGGCAGGAAGGGCCCTGCAGTGCAAGGATTAGCCAAAGCAACGGGAGGATCAGGAGCGAGGAAAGGGGAAGGCTTACTCATCAACGGCGAAATACTTCTGGCGCTTCAACAGGCGGTAAGGATAATCATCACCCAAGGCCTCCCTTTTCTTCCGAAGTGCCTCGAAGTCCATGCAGAAGTGACCCAGGAGTTAAGCGCAGGGGTCAGCCTGCGACGAGGAAGAACCGTCAAGATGCCCAACATCTAGTGTGTCATCCTGATGCACGCCGCCGGTCGCCTCACCAAGAAGGATAGCTGGGGCCCGAGGGGCCTCAACCACAGGCGCCGTGGGCAGCGGCTCAACGCCTCCAGCCGCAGCAGTACGGGCCTCAGGAGCTGCCCCCTCAGGAGTGCCGCCTGGCGTCGTCACTCCGCTGGGGGCCCCCTCAGCCTCCGGTAGCCCATGCCTCCCTGCTCCGCCACTCGAGGAAGGACCTCCGTGGGCGACTGGGAGGGCAGTCACCATCACTGGGTTCTCCCGAGGCCCCGTGAGGCCAGCGGGGCGCAGCCCCCATTCGTCGAAGTTGGGCATCTGCTTCACAAAGTCGCCCCTGTTTGAGCAAAGGTACAGCAAAGCCCCCCCCCCCCCTTGCTGGACGCTGCCGGGGGAAGGGTCCCCAGTCAAGACAAAGAGCACCTTCCTCAGCGCTTCGGGCATCAGGTCCTCCTCCTGGAGCCTCATGCGATCTTAACGCCCGCTGAAGGCCCACATCCGGCGGGAGTGGCGCTGGAGAGGAGCAATGCGGCGTAGCAAGAACTCCTTCACCACCTTGGGAGCCGTCACACCGAGCGCCCTCAAGAGCGTGAAGCGATGCCAGACGAAGATGAGCCGGGGTCTCGTGAGCGTCTCCTGGCCCAGCCTAAATTGGGGACAGCGGGCGATGTTGGCCCCGAAAGAAGGGGGCTGGGCACCCCTACATCCACATACAGCCACTGCTCGCGGAACCCAGGCACGGATAGAGGAAGGCTGAAATCAATCCCTTAAGCCGCTGTTTCTGATGCAGCAATGAATCTCATACACCCTGAGCGTTGGGTGGGATCGACGAGGCGCAAAGAGAAGAAGTGGCGCAGCAAGGCAACCGAAGGAGGGATGCCCATCATCGCCTCATAGGCAAACGCGAACACGACAAGAAGAGTAATGGATTCAGGACCCAAATGCATCATATGGATTTGGTAATGGGAAAGCACAGCGTTGAAGAAATCGGAAAAGGGGGGAACCAATCCCGCCCACAGGGCGTCGGCAAAGTACTTGACCTCGGTGACCACCATGTCGATGGAGAAGTGGGATGCGGGCCAGGCCGTCGTCCTCCCGCACTCGTTGAAGATGGTGGCCAGAGCAGAGCTGACCTTGCCCAAGCCTTCTCTGTTGAGTATGATCGACCGATCGACGGCGGGAGCCGCCGCCGACGGCGAGCGAGGCGGAGGCACCGGTTTCTTCCCTTTTCCCTTCTTCGTCAGAGCCATGGCGACGGGAAGGGGGAGGATTTAAGATTGGATTGGAAGCAGAGACTGGAGCTTGAGAGGAGGAAGAGCAGGGGACGGTCGAGCGGCGAAAAGAGGAAAGACTGTGTGCAACCACGGGTCCGCCTAGCTGGGCGCAAAATGAGGAGGCGTGGGGGAGCAGGGCCACCCACGTCCAATCAACCGCCACGCTGCGCCCGAGGCCACAGGCTGTTAGGGCCCGCGGCACTTCGCACTTACCCCTTCGCTTCTCTGTTCAGCCAAGTCCGGGCGCGCCTTGGGCCCAGGGGCTACTGTCGGCGTTCTGGGAACGGGGGTCCCAAGAGTTGCCTGCCTACGTCCCGCGGTGTGGCTCAAGGGGCGGCCCAGCATGGCCCATCTTGATCAGCACGAGCTCAAGACCCTCGCGAGGGGCCAAGACGCACGGGGTGTGCGACAGGAGTCTTCCTCAGGCACGGCCTCGTCAGGCTGGCTCGCGAGGAGGCGGAGAGATCAAGGCGGGGTACCTCACGAGGTGCCCATGACGCAAGCCATGACGACCAAAGCCAGGCGGGCGCCAGCCTGCGCAGAGTCCTTGTTTCCTCTTTGGTGTATAGGGAGCAAGCGCATGCAAGAGTATCAAGCAAAGGCAGCCATTTCGGTGCAACAAGACCAAGACCAGCAGAACGGTAGGATGTAGGTCATCGTGGAGCCCAAGCCGGCGTCACCACCAGAGCCTTTGGCAGGCGAGGACCAACTTTAGTCAGGATAAGTGTACTAGATGTTCCCCTTCAAAATGGCCAATTGTTGGCGCCCTTCCCACTCAATATTTGGGAAATGGCCCAAGGCCTTTGCCTATAAATAGGACTAGCCACCCACAAGGTAGAGGGAGGGGATCTTCATCTGGAAGCCAGTAGAAAGGGCGACTGAACTCCCCCTTGCAGTTCATCGCACCAGCCAAGAACAGACCCTCACGAGGCTGTTCTTCCTTGTATTTTTCATTATCAGCCCAAGAGGCAATCCACCACGCCACAAACTAGAGTAGGGTATTACACCACAATGGTGGCCCGAACTAGTATAAACCCTGTATCTCTTGTATTGCTCTTTTCATATCTTAGATACTAGCGAGACGGCGAGGTGCAGCTAGGTAGAGGGCGAGATCTCCGCACGCACCCCAGTGTTCGAACCTAGAGGGTCTACCGGAACCCGAAATCCGACAGTATGGTACTTCATCGTCGTCGTCATGTTCCATCTTCGGGTCGCCGTACTTGTAGAAGTCTTGCTCATTGGTGACTCCATCCATTCTGATGATCTTCCTTTTGCCTCTCGTCACGACAACACGACTGGGCTTTGAGCAGTCGGTAATGAAGAAGCATTGGTCCACTTGGGAAGCCAGTACCCATGGCTCATTTTTCATGGTGACGTTTGCGCCCGCGGTCTTGGATTTGGCTTCGGGTATAACCATGGTGGTGAAATACCGGTCTTCTTTTAGGACGCTCTTGGCCCATCTGATACGGAACATCGGGACCTTCTCTCCAGCGTACCTCAGCTCCTAGATCTCCTCGATCCTTCCGTAGTATCTGTCCTTGTCATTACCGGTGTAGGATTCCATCGTTACCCCGGAGTTTTGATAATCATCGCTCTTCATGTCCTTTTCCTCGGTGTAGAATGTGTAGCCGTTGATATTGTACGCCTCATAGGTCATCAGGTTGTGCTCGGCGCCATGTGACAAGGCGAATATGAGTTTTTCTTCTGCGGAAGAATCCTCATGTAAAGGGTACGACAGAAGCTTCTCCTTGAATCAACGCGTGAAACATGAGTTATGCTCTTTGATTATATCTCCGTCCGTCCTCTGTTGTCCTCGGTCATTCTACGTCTTCTCAATATAGGTTTTGTGCTCTACTACCCAAGGATCGACCACGTCTATGTGTTTAGTGCGACTAGGTTTGCTCTTTCAAAATCGGCGAGTCGACCCTTGAATTCAACATGCATTTCGCAGGGACCCTCGTGGTGACCCCATCCAACGAGCCTGCCGAGGTGCCTGTTGACGAGCAGGCCAACGGGGTTCTTGATGCCTAGATAATTCATGTAGTAGGAGATGCACTCTTCGGTCAGAAAGCCCTTGGCTATGCTTCCCTCTGGATGTGACATGTTGCGAACGTATCCTTTGATGACACCATTCATCCTTTCAAACGGCATCATGCTGTGCAGGAACGTCGGCCCGAGTTGGATGATATCCTCCATGATATGGACCAACAGATGCACCATAACATCAAAGAATGTGGGTGGGAATTACATCTCAAGCTCGCATAGTATCACCACAATCTCTTCCTGTAGCCTTCTGAGTTGCCTCACGCCAACCGACTTCCGAGAGATGACGTCGAAAAAGTTGCATAGGCGAAATAGCGTTTCACAGACATGCGCGTCCATGATCCCATGGATTGCAACTGGAAGTATCTGTGTCATCAGCACGTGACAGTCGTGAGACTTCATCCCGCTGAACTTCTGCTTCGCTGAGTCTAGGTATCTGCTTATCTTCCCCGCGTAACCATAATGAAGTTTTACTCCTACGAGGCAGGTGAAAAACTACTCGATCTCCTCCTGACTTAGAGTGAAGCACGCGGGAGGGCAGTCATTTCCGATCTTCTTGGCCTTTTTTCCTTTGCGACGACTTTCCGTGTCCTTCGCCTCATCATCATCATCATCATCATCATCATCATCATCATCATCATCATCATCATCATTAGCGTGAAGCTCCTCCCTAATGCCCATTGATTTCAAGTCTTCCCTTGCTTTCGGCCCATCTTTGGTCCTCTCTGGCATGTTGAGAAGGGTACCAAGCAGACTCTCGCCCACGTTCTTTGTGATATGCATGACATCAAGGCTGCGAGGCACACAGAGGATCTTCTAGTACGGCAAGTCCCAGAAAACAGACCTCGTTTTCCATAGTTTCAGCAGCGGCTCTGGCGCCTTTCGCTTCTTTCCTGGCTCTGGCGCCTTTCCCGGCAGTGGGCACTCTTTCCAATTTTTCAACAGCTCATCTATTTCCTCACCGCTCCTCGTACGCGGGCATCTTCGGGGTTCGGTTTCACCATTGAACAGATCCTTGTGTTTTCTCCATGAGTCATCATTGCGAAGCCACCTTCGATGTCCCATGAACACGGTTTTCGAAGACCCAAGATCTCTATCTAGCTGGCGATACGTTGTGTCATCCATGCACCCGACGCATCCAGAAAATCCGTGGACCACCTGCCCCGCGACATATCCGTAACCGAGATAGTCGTGCATCATCGTGAGCAGTGCGGCTCTCATAGGGAAATATTCTTTCTCTACGGCATCCCACGTATTGGCTGGCGTTTTCCACAGCGTGCCTAGCTCCTCTTTCAGCAGCCACAGATACAGACTGATGTCGTTCCCTTGTTGTTTCGGTCGTTCAATTAGCATACTCATGTAAATGTACTTCCTCTTCATGCACAACCAGGGGGGAAGGTTGTACATCCACACAAACACAGGCCAGGTGCTATGTGTGCTTCTCTGGCTGCCAAATAGATTGACTCCATTGGTGCTCGCGCCCAACATGATGTTCCTTGGATCGTCCCCAAATTCTGGGTGTTCGAAGTTCAATGCTTGCCACTGGCTCACATCCTTAGGGTGACTCAACATCTTGTCTTTTTTATTTATCTCCGGATCATTCCCGTCATATTCTCGCTTCTTCTCCTCCCTATCCGCATGCCAACGCAGGAGCTTTGCTACCTTCGGGTCCGCGAAATTCCGCTGTAGACGAGGAGTGACCGAAAAGTACCACACCACTTTTCGAGGAGCTTTCTTCCTCTTCTTGTATCGAGTGATGCCGCACACCGGACATATGGTAGACTCCGCGTGCTCGTCCCGATAAATGATGCAATTGTTCATGCACACATGGTATTTCACATGCGGTAAATCCAGAGGACACACGATTTTCTTCGCCTCCTCGAAACTGGTCAGGCACTTGTTCCCCTTGGGAAGACGTTCATGCCAGAATGACATGTTCTTGTCAAAGCATGCGTCGGTCATTTTGTGTTTTACCTTCATCTCCAGAGCCATGAGCATTACTTTCAGGCGGGTATCCTCAGGCTTGCATCGTTCATACAATGGAGTAATCGCGTCTATCTCCAGTTGATCCAGCTTGGCTTTCTCTCGGGCGGCAGCTCTTGCGTTATCGTCTGCTTGAGAAGCAGCTCTTGAATATGAGGGTCCTGCACCCAGCCCATCGATGCTCCATCGTCGTCTGCTCCAACATCTTCATCTTCATGATCATGCCCTTCGTCTTGATCTTCCTCATCATCATGTCCGACATCTTCTACATGATGACTGTGTATTGCATCTCCTTCGTGATAATGTTTTGGAGATTCTTCGTCTTCTCGCCTGCCCTCGCTGCAGTTGTCTTGATGCCCTTCCTCATTTCTTGCCCGACCCCCATGGACGACTTCATAATCATCTTCATCACCTTGCCACCTATAGCCATCCATGAAACCACGCAAGAGCAGGTGGTCCCATACCTTTACGGAATCCGGGTCCATAAGGCTCTTCAGCTTGCATCTTCAACACAGACATCTTATCTCCGTCTTGTTCTTTTGAAGCATCTTGGCCTTCGTGGAGCTCAAAAATCTATTCACGACACCTTCGATCATCGTGCGGACCATGGTCTCCTACGGGGTAGAGCAAAACGATATTATACCATTAAAAAAAATTTGGCATGAATTTGCCTAAAAATAGGACCAAAAAGAATGCATAGTGCTAAATTCTCGCCGAAACGGAAATGAATCAACATTCCGGCAAAATATTGGCAACTATTGCATTTCAAATACCGGTACCTCCAAACACAAACATATGCAACACCACAAACATATGCAACACCATAAACATACGTAGATCTAGGCCATAAAAAGTGCATGTGCACGTTGTTGGAGGGAGAAAAACGTAGATCTAGAACATAAAGAAAGCTTTCCCCTTACTTACCTATCAAAAAAAGGAAATTTAACCACTTAATTTGGATGAATCTATGGTGCAAATGAGGTGAGGAGGAGGAGGCAGCCGAGATCGAGCTTGGAGGAGGAGGTGGAGAGAATGAAGTGGGGAAGTGAGTGTGGTAGGTGGCTGTCCAAAATATCTAGCTAGTCCCAGGTTACCAATGG
Organism: Triticum timopheevii; assembly: GCA_963921465.1. Taxonomy (NCBI): domain Eukaryota; kingdom Viridiplantae; phylum Streptophyta; class Magnoliopsida; order Poales; family Poaceae; genus Triticum; species Triticum timopheevii. The sequence goes on along the minus strand of OY997266.1, from coordinate 498,191,446 downwards.
CGCACCTCCTAAGAATGCGCCATTAGTAACCCTGGTTACTAATGGCGCACCTGGTGTGTGGTGCGCCATTACTAGTTTTGAAAAAAAAATATAAAAAAAATTGTTAGTAGTGGCGCACCGAGGTTCTGGTGCGCCATTAGTAGTTAAAACTAGTAATGACGCACTGTCCCCAGGTGCGCCATTACTAGTTTTGAAAAAAAGTAAAAACAATTGTTAGTAGTGGCGCACAGAAGGTGTGATGTGCCATTACTAGTTAAAACTAGTAATGGCGCACTGTACCCTAGTGCGCCATTACTAGTTTTGAAAAACAAAATGTTAGTAGTGGCGCACCGTGTGTGTGGTGCACCATTACCTGCATATGGTGCGCCACAGTGGCGCACCACATACATGGTGCGGTATTAATGTCCATTTTACCTATAGCCTTTTTCCTAGTAGTGCTCTGGGCTATAAGAAAAAGCTCAAGTCTCGTGCAACATTCAAGATTGAGTAGTTTTCTTTGCTCAACTTGAAATCGACTTCAAAACTAATGATCTGAGTATGAGTGCTTTAAGTATTTTGAGACAACACAACCTTGATCGATTTTAGCTCCGTAGCTCAACATAATACAATTATGTGTAATGATCTTGTTATTTATATTAGACGGGAATGCGATAAGTTATTACCATGTATATATTGTGTATATGTGTTTTTTTCATTTTATCTACAAGCAAATATTAAATGTTAATTTAACACGGAGAAAATTTAGGCCTTAATTAAGTACAAGCATCAAATCGAGGCCAGCAGAGAGAGGTGGCAACTCCTCGCTGTGGCCACATACACTACCATCGAACACCTATCCCCATTTGCGGAGATGAGAAAACATTGTAAAAGAGAGATGGCGAGATTGTGAAGGAGTTTGTCTAGCTACATACCAGCTGGTGGAGGCAATTGCTGGCATCAGCACCTTGCAGTGGGAAAGCTCATCAGCCCCCACATGTTGCTGGTTTTGGGGATGTACCTCTCTGCCTTGCTCCAGTAGCCATAACCGAGGGGGGGTGAGAAGGTAGAGGGCAGACGTGTCAATCTCACAAAGGAGTGGATAATAGGTGGAGCCTACGGTGCAAGCACGTGGGATAGGCACACATAGAAGGTGGACCGGCGGCCGGGGAGTTGGGAAGGGTGGCGGTGGGGAAGGAGGAGACCTGGAGATGGAAGATGATGGGTGCTACTTGTGAGCTTGGGATTTCCTCGAAGAGAAGGGGACACTAGTAGAAAATAGGGCTTTGGTTCAGGCCGGGCCAGCCCATTAGTCTTGATTCAGTCAAGAACCGGTACCCATGGGGGCATAGGTCCCGGTTCGTGAGGCAAGTGGGCCGACCGGGCCATCGTGGGGCATTGGTCCCAGTTTGTCTGGCCCATTTGGTGCCAGTTCCAGGCACGAACCGGGACCAATGTGCCTCGCTCCTGGCCCACCACCATTGGTCCCGGTTGGTGGCATAAACTGGGACCAAAGGGTGTCTTTTAGTCCTAGTTCCAGCCACGAATCGGGACCAATGAGTTGCCAATATATACCCCGTCTATTTTTCTGGCTGGCCATTGGAGAGATTTGTGGTGCTCTAGCTCACCTCCTATGCACATGAGGTGTTCGACGAAATGCTCGAGACACTCTTAAGCTTTCTCCTCTCGAAGCTCCTTGTCCAAGCTCCATTTTCCTCGAGATTTGTCTAGGTTTGGCGGTCCGTCTTGTCCCGTCCCCGTCCTCATCGTCGTTGATCGCCCGTGCCGATCTCGTCGCCTGCACCACCATGGTGAGCCTCTTGATCTTATCTTCTTTCTAAAAGAAAAAAGTTCTTACTTGTATGATTTAGATAGATACTTGTGTAGTTTTCTTACTTATTATTGTTTGTTATTATATAGTGCGATGGTTTTGGTATCCGCCTCCATCGGCCCTCGTCCTGTCTATGATTCAGATGTGGTATATATATATATTCTTTTATAACTGTTAGTTTGATTTAGTGTTTATGACAATTATGCCGAGCAGCGTGACATAGATTTTTTTATGTAGGAGGTATGTGAACCGGAAATTCCAACCGACCCTATTGTCGAGAGGTTAAATTTAGTTGACGAAGAAAGCAAGTACTTGAAGGAAAAATTGAAAAAAATTGAGGAGGAGAAGATGATATTGGAGTTGCATGTTGTGGATGTCGTCGATGATCAAAAGATCAAGATGGATGCAATGTGCTTGAAGATTAGAAAGATTAGAAAATATGTCATTCATACTGAGGCTTGGTATCATTATGCCATTGGATCAATTGTTACCTTGGTTGCGGTTATGATCGCATTTGCTGTTGCATTGAAATGTTATATGTAGTTTCAATGCATGGTTTAATTAGAGGCTCTGGAGAGCTATATGTTGTTCAATGAGAACTACATATGCACTTTGGGTTTAATGTGATGATGAACCTCTATTAATTTGGTCACTTATCTATTCATGGTGTACGCAGAGATGAACTGACAATGGATGTACGGTAATAGACACACCTCCGAGTACATTAAGGGCGTGAATAATTTTCTCGCAGTGGCTGAGGCAAACAAGCAGAATGGTTTTATGTGTTGTCCATGCCCTTTATGTGGGAATACGAGGTCTTACTCTGACTCAAAAACCCGTCACACCCACATTCTTTATAAGGGTTTCATGCCACACTATAATGTTTGCATCAAGCACGCAGAAAGAGGTGTTATGATTGAAGACAACGAAGACGAAGAAGATGATGAAAACTATGTGCCCCTGCATACGGTGATGCTGCAACGGGGGAAGCTAAAGATCAAGAGGAACCAAATGATGTGCCCAATGATGATCTTCGCCGGGTCATTGTTGATGCAAAGAGATAGTGCGAAAGTGAACAGGAGAAGCTGAAGTTCGACCGCATGTTAGAGGATCACAAAAAAGGGTTATACCCCAATTGCGAAGATAGCAACACAAAGCTCGGTACCGTACTGGAATTGTTGCAGTGGAAGGCAGAGAATGGTGTGCCTGACAAAGGATTTGAGAGGCTACTGAAAATATTGAAGAAGAAGCTTCCAAAGGATAACGAATTGCCCGACAGTATGTACGCAACAAAGAAGGTCGTATGCCCTCTAGGATTGGAGGTGCAAAAGATACATGCATGCCCTAATGACTGCATCCTCTACCACGATGCGTACAAGGATTTGAACGCATGTCCGGTATGCGGTGCATTGCGGTATAATATCAGACGAATGACCCTAGTGATGTTGACGGTGAGGGCCCCAGGAAGAGGGTTCCTGCCAAGGTGATGTGGTATGCTCTTATAATTCCATGGTTGAAACGCCTGTTCAGAAACAAAGAGCATGCCAAGTTGATGTGATGGCACCGAGAGGACCGTAAGAAAGACAGGAAGTTGAGAGCACCCGCTGACGGGTTGCAATGGAGAAAAATCGAGAGAAAGTACTGGGAGGAGTTTGCAGGTGATGCAAGGAACATATGGTTTGGTTTAAGCGCGGGTGAAATTAATCCTTTTGGGGAGCAGAGCAGCAATCACAACACCTCGCCCGTGACTCTATGTATCTATAACCTTCCTCCTTGGCTGTGCATGAAGCAGAAGTTCATTATGATACCAGTTCTCATCCAAGGCCCTAAGCAAACCAGCAACGACATTGATGTGTACCTAAGGCCATTAGTTGAAGAACTTTTACAGCTGTGGATTGGGAATGGTGTACATGTGTGGGATGAGCACAAACAGGAGGAATTTGACCTGCATGCGTTGCTATTTGTAACCATCAATGATTGGCATGCTCTCAGTAACCTTTCAAGATAGACAAACAAGGGATACCACGCATGCACGCACGTTTAGATGACACCGAAAGTATATACCTAGACAAATGCAGGAAGAATGTGTACCTGGGGCATCATCGATTTCTTCCGACCAACTATCAACGTCGAAAGAAAGGTAAGCATTTCAAAGGCAAGGCAGATCACCAAAAGAAGCCCGCCATGCGTACCGGTGATCATGTACTTGCTATGGTCAATGATTTAAAAGTAATCTTCGGAAAGGATCCCGACGGACTATCTGTTCTGAATGACGATGAGGAACACGCACCCATGTGGAAGCAGAAATCTATATTTTGGGACCTACCCTACTGTAAAGACCTAGAGGTCCGCATGCACGTGACGAAGAACCTTTGCGTGAACCTGCTAGGCTTCTTGGGCATGTATGGGAAGACAAAAGATACACCGGAGGCACGGGAGGACCTCCAATGTTTGCACGAAAAAGATGGCATGCCTGCAAAGTAGTATGATGGTCCTGCCAGCCATGCTCTTACCAAATAAGAGAAGGAAATCTTCTTTGAATGCCTGCTTAGTATGAAGGTCCCATCTGGCTACTCGTCAAATATAAAGGGAATAATAAATATGGCAGAGAAAAAGTTCTAGAACCTAAAGTCTCATGACTGCCACGTGATTATGACGCAACTGCTTCTGGTTGCATTGAGGGGACTTCTATCAAAAAATGTTCTATTAGCCATTGTGAAGCTATGTTCATTCCTTAATGCAATCTCTCAGAAGGTGATCGATCCAGCAATCCTACCAAGGTTAAGGAGTGATGTGGCGCAATGTCTTGTCAGTTTCGAGCTGGTGTTCCCACCATCCTTCTTCAATATCATGACACACGTCCTAGTTCATCTAGTCGACGAGATTCTCATTCTGGGCCTTGTATTTCTACACAATATGTTCCCCTTTGAGAGGTTCATCGGAGTCCTAAAGAAATATGTCCATAACCGCGCTAGGCCAAAAGGAAGCATCTCCATGGGCCATCAAACAGAGGACGTCATTGGGTTTTGTGTTGACTTCATTCCTGACCTTAAGAAGATAGGTCTCCCTCAAATGTGGTATGAGGGAGACTGAGTGGAAAAGACACGCTAGGAGGGGGCTCAATAATATGTAGGGACGGGCATTCTTGGTATCAAGCACACTACACAGTTCTACAAAATTGTACCTTGGTGACCCCGTATGTCGATGAACACAAGCATATTCTGCGCTCCAAACACCCGGACCAGTGTGACGACTGGATTACATGTGAACACATCAGGACTTTCGATAGTTGGTTATAAACACGTCTCAGGGGTGACAACACTGTTTCTGATGAGTTGCACTCGTTGGCGAGGGAACCATCTTCGACTGTAATGACTTACAAAGGGTACGAGATAAATGGGAATACATTTTACACGATCACCCAAGATCAAAAGTGCGCCAACCAAAACAGTGGTGTCCGCTTTGATGCAGCAACCAAGAGGGGAAATGACACATATTATGGTTACATAGTGGACATATGGGAACTTGACTTTGGACATGATTTTAAGGCCCTTTGTTTAAGTGCAAATGGGTCAATCTGTCAGGAGGTGGGGTACAAGTAGACCCACAGTACGCAATGACAATAGTGGATCTGAACAATCTTCGGTACATAGACGAACCATTCATCCTAGCCAATGATGTGGCGCAGGTTTTCTATGTGAAGGACATGTCTACCAAACCGAGAAAAAGAAAAGATAAGGAAGCGGATACATCATACGATGAGCCAAAGAGCCACATAGTTCTTTCAGGAAAAATAGATATCATGCGGTTGGAGGGCAAGACAGACATGTCTGAAGATTATGAAAAGTTTCATAAAAATCCTCCCTTCAAAGTCAAAGCTGACCAAAGCACCCTGTTAAACGATGAAGATTATCCATGGTTACGGCGCAATAAGCAAAGGACACAAGCGAAGAAAAAGTGAAGACTTTCTATCCACAACTATTATGATGATGCCTTTGATCTAGAATATCACAACAGTTACATGTGAAGAAATGAAATGCCTTTTGTAACAGATGAGTTTCCGTCCGAAACCTTGCTACTTCGAAAGAGATTGTCTGTTTTGTACATGAAGTGCATCCAGTTTTTGTCATAATCCTCTCAACTTTATAGCACATGCTATGTGGGTGAAATGATGATGCCATGTGAACTTTCAACCTCTTTAGAGTTCATTTGTAGTGCTTTTCAATTTCAAGGGCATTTAGCTCAAAGAATGAACTAAAAGCAAAAAAGAATGAACTAATAGCAAAAACAATGAACTAAAAATAATCAATTAAAATATTCTATTATGATCAACTAAAACAAAACTATAATATTCTTTAATAGAAAAAAGAATCAACTAAAAAGCTTTTATAAAACTCCAATAGCAAAAGGAAATGGGATAAATAGATTTATGCCCCTAGTTGTGTCCCACTCGTTTGTTTTGCCCCTAATTCCTAAAAGTCACCGGTCCTGTCCAAGTCACTTTGCTCCTCTTATGCTTTTGCCCTTTGACTGTTTGACCGTCAGTTTGAAAACTTCATAACTAATTCATACTAAATCAGAAAAATGCAAATAAGATACCAAAATGTTTAGAAAAACATGACCTATATGTCAGTGTCATTTGCATTCATGAAAAAAGTGTTGGAAATTGCCCATCCGAGTTTTAGCTCTTATGCTACCACCATTAATAGTAAAATCTAAAAAAGTTAAAAAAATCAAAAAAAAATTGGTGGCAAAGAATGAAAAATGTTTTAAGTGTCTGCCAAGTTTCATCAGGGAATAACATTCGTGGGTGCCGCAGCAAAAAAAAACAATCAACACTCCAAAATAGATTAGTCTTTTTCCATGACTTCCATGAATGTCGTTCCCTAATGAAACTTGGCAAGCACTTAGAACATTTGTTGTTCTTTGCCACCATTTTTTTTGAATTTTTTTGCATTTTTAGAGTTCACTATTCATGGTGGTATCAAAAGAGATAAAACTCAGGTGTGCACTTTCCAACACTTTTTTCATGAATGCAAATGACATTGACATATAGGTGATGTTTTTCTGAACATTTTGGTATCTTATTTGCATTTTTCTGATTTAGTATGAATTAGTTATGAAGTTTTCAAATTGACGGTCAAACGGTCAAAGGGCAAAACCATAAGAGGAGCAAAGTGACTTGGACAGAATCGGTGACTTTTGGGAATTAGGGGTAAAACAGACGAGTGAGACACAACTAGGGGCATAAATCTATTTATCCCAAAGGAAATAACTAAAAAGCTTTTATAAACCTCTAGTATTACTAAAACTAAAATTATATAAAATTTATGAAACTAAAATTATCAAATTATTTTCTGTTCAAAACATTAATAGCAAAAAGAAATTTCATAAAGATTTTTTTCTTAGAAACTGTAATAGCATAAAGAATTATCAATAGCAAAAAGAATCAACTAAAAAGCTTTTTTTGAATATAATGATAAAACACAGTAATATTAAATAGCAGGAAAAAGAATCACTAAAAAATCTATTTTATAGTAAAGTTATTCAAAAACTAGTGATTCACGCAAATTTCCAAAAATTCAAATTTAAACTATTCAAATTGGAAAACAAATGGCACTAACAGAAAGTTTATAATTTTTATTACCTAAAAGCAAAAAGAATCACTGAAAAACTAGTAAGTATTTTGCTATAAATAGAAACAAAATAAAATAAATAAAGCAAAAAAGAAAAAAAAATTAAAAAAAGTGCCACCTACTTGGCCACCACGGCCTAAATACGACTAGAAATCCAACCATGGGCCAGGATTTAGGCCCGCAGCAGGCTTAGTAGGCCCACAGGCATAGGGTGACAGATTAGGCCTGAAGCCCCGCAGTTGAGAGGAGCTCAAGAGGGTGGGCCCCGCAGCACAAGGCCTTTTGTCCCGGTTAGTGACACCAACCGGGACTAAAGGGGTGCATTGGTACCGGTTTGTGGTTGGTGCCCCCTTTAATCCCGGGTGGTGCCACCAACTGGGAGCAAAGGTCCCTGTTTCCCGCCCTTTGGGTTGCTGAAAAGAGACCTTTGGTCTCGGTTGGTGGCACCAACCGGGACTAAAGGGGGGCTTTGGTCCCGGTTGGTGCCACGAACCTGGACCAATGCCATGTGTATATAAGAAAGCACTTAGAAGTTTCGACGAAATCCATCACTTCGCCTCTGCCCGACGCCCCTGCTCCTCTTGTCCACCTCGAAGCCGCCGCCGCCGCCGGTGTCGTCAGGCTGCTCAATGTCGCCACCGCTGACGCCCTCTGCCCCGACGACGACACCGCTTTCCGTGCCCCTGCTCGCCCCGACGCCGCCCACCATGCCCCTCCGCCCCCTGTGAGCAGCAGCCTGCTCCCGCGCCCCTCCCCTGCCCCGCGCCCCTGCCCTACCCCGTCGGCACCGGCCGGCGCCGCTGCCATGCCCCTCTGCCGTGCCCCTCCGTCCTGCTTATGTTTTTGTTATATATACATATATATATATATTCTATTTTTAGATGTTTTCTGGATGTACTTTTTAGATGTATATATATGAAAACTTGGTCTATTTTTTCTGTAGTATATATATGAAAACTTGGTCAATTTTTTTCTGTAGTAGATGATGATGATAATGATGATATATGAAAACTTGGTCAATTTTTTTACTAGATGGTGATGATGAAGATGATATATGATGATATATAAAAAAAAATTAGATGTATATATATGATGATGATGATGATGATGATGTAATTTTGTTCGATGATATATGATGATGTAATTTTGTCGATATACCCCCTCCCCGATAACTTCGACATGGGGGGGGGGGTCGATATACCCCCTCCCCGATAACATTTTTTCTATGTATGTATGTCATCGTTGTCGATATACCCCCTCCTCGATAACTTTGACATGAGGAGAAGAAGAAGGAGAAGAAGAGGAGAAAAAATAATAAGAGGAAGAAGAAGAAAAAAAAGTGGAGAAGAATAAGGAATAGAGGAGAAGAAGAAAAATAGAAAAAAAAACTCTATTTTTTCTTCTTATCCTCTATTCCTTCTTCTTCTCCTTTTTTTCTTTTATTTTTTTTCTTCTTCTTCTCCTCTTTTTTCTTCTTCTTCTTCCTCTTCTTATTTTTTGTCGGGAATGAGGGTGTTGAGGATCACCGAGCGGTAGAGGGTCGGGAACTAGGGTAGAGGGTCGAGGGTCATCGAGGGGTCAATGGTCAAGGGTCGTCGAGGGGTCGACGGTCGAGGGTCGTCGAGAGGTCGAGGGTTGTCTAGGGGTCGAGGGTCTCCGTTTAACAAGAATGCCCCCATTATGGATGTGCACAAGTTGATCCATTTTTTTCTGATCTCATCTATTATATTCTTCTATATGTCACGTTGTCTGTCAAAGTATTAAAGAAATCCATGGCTACATCATTTGCTGGAAGTAACAGGCGTATGATGCTATGAAGCTCTTCAAAGTTGTTTTGGAACGGAGTTCCTGATAGAATAATTCGCTTTTTCGTACGAATTTCAGCAAAAGCCTTCCAAATAGCGATATTCGGAAGGCACTTTCTGAAATTCATACAAAAAAGCTAATTATCCTATCGGGACTCCATTCCACATTTTTGGAGAGCTTCATACCATTATGCGTCTGTTACTTATGGCAAATGATGAAGCAATGGTTTTCTTGAATCCTTTGACACTAGACAACATGAGATACAGAAGGGTACATGAGATCAGGTAAAATATGGAACATTTTTTGCACACATCCAGAATGGAGCCATCTTGTTAAATCCCTTAAAGGTTAAGAGAATCCAATCGGCCGAGGATCGGAACTAGGGTAGAGGGTCAAGGGTCGCCGAGGGGATGAGGGTCGAGGGTCGAGGATCGCCGAGGAGTCAAGAGGGGGACGTCGATCAACCCCCTCTCACTCGACCAACTCTCGAGGACACCCAAACCATAGAAAAAAACATTGTCGATCTTGTACCCCCTCCCGCCCCTACCCGACAAACTCTCTCGATATTTATAAGAGATTTATCAAGAATTCCCCCATTATGGATGTGCATAATTAAGTTGATCCCTATTTTTCCTGATCTCATCTACCATTCTATATGTGCATGTTCTCTTGTGTCAAAGTATTGAACCTTTGACATTAGACAACGTGAAATATAGAAGGGAAGATGAGATCAGGAAAAATAGGGAGCATTTTCTGCACATCCAAAATGGCGCCATCTTGTTAAATCCCTTGTTTGACATTCATGAGAGAGGCGGTCCGAACGTCGGACATTCATGAGGGAGGCAGTCCGGGCCAAACCCTAGAAGCGTTGCCGAGGCCACTGTGGGAGTACTGGATTAGGGGGTCCTCAGGCGTCTGTTCTATTGATGTGGGCCGGACTGATGGGCCGTCAAGATACAAGACCGAAGATCCTCTCTCGTATCCAGTGGGGACTCTCACATGCGTGGCTAGCAAGTATATGTGTCCGGATATATTATTCCTTTCTGTAAAAACCGACTTTGTACAAACCCTAAGCCCCTCCGGTGTGTATATAAACTGGAGGGTTAGAACGGAGGCAGGATCATAACATTACTAGGCTAGATATATAGGGTTAGACGAATCGATCTCGTGGTAGATCAACTCTTATAAACCTTTATACCCTCGAATATAATCTAGCAGGAGTAGGGTTTTACCTCCATTAAGAGGGCCCGAACCTGGATAAACATCGTGTCCCTTCTGCATTGTTACCATTGATCTTCAGACGCACAGCTTGGGCCCCCCTGCCCGAGATCTGCCGGTTTTGACACCGACATTGGTGCTTTCATTGAGAGCTCTACTGTATCATCAATAGAAGGATCAATGGCTCACATCTTCATCAATGGTGACGCTGCGCCCACGGAGATTTTTCTTCCTAGACATGTTTTTGTGTTCGGTGGCTTTGTGCTTCGAGCCAACTCGATCGCCCGCCTCGAGCAGGTCGATAGTTACGCCCCCGGCCACCAGATTAGGTTTGAAAACTTGAATTATGTCGCTAACATCGGAGGAGACTTGGTCTTTGATGGGTTCCCAGCCTTGGCCGCCAGTCTGCGTCCCATCAAAGAGAACTCTTCGGATCACCAGTCGGATCTCGTCCAGGGGTCAACACCAGCACTCGCCTCGGCCTTAGATCCGGAGCAGGTCTCATCATCCGAAGATGGGAACATGAACCCCGCCGAACTTCTTCCCCTTATCGAACTTCCTTCCAAAGACCCAGAAACAGGCTTAAACCCGATCCTGGATAACTGTGCTGGACTGCCGAGGTCTGCACTTAGTGGATCTGATCAGGCAATCCAAGCCGAACACATCACGGCAGACCCGCGGTTTCCGATCTCGCTCCCGCTCTTAGATAAAGTGTTGGGTCTGATGCAGTCTCTCACCATCATGGAGGCTTTACCTCTGAACTGCACCCAGCCTGGACTGGGGTCTGAGAGAGGGGAATTTTACGCCCCACTCACCACCCACTTGATAGCCACTTTCGAGGACTTAATCGACATTCTAGATTATGTGTCCGAAGACATCGACGACATGGACGACGATGCCGAAGCCGAACAAAGCCAAGTCCCAGCCATTACGGGGCATTGGACGACCACCTGAACTTACAATGTATACATGGTGGACACTCCGAAGAACGATGAGGAAAACCCAAGCCCAGAAGGGATGGACCTGTCAATAAACCACCAAAGCGCCGACGTCAACGGTGCCGCTTACGATCGCGTCGGGCAAAGGATAGCAATACCGGCACCGGAGATAACGAGACTCCGGACGATGCCGAACATACCAAACACCTTATTGAGCCCACATCTGAACAGGACGAGCGGGAAGAAGGTGAACAAAGCCCTGGACACACTGACAACAAAGACGCGGGGGACAACAATTACATGCCAGAGTCCGAAGAGGTGGTCAGCCTTGGTAACGAAGACTTCATCGTCCCAGAAGAACCTCTCGACCAAGAAAGCTTCAAGCAATAGGTCATTGCCACAGCTCAGAGCCTAAAAAGGAAGCAGCAGCAGCTCAAAGAAGAGCAAGACACGCTGAACAAGAGGTGGACTAAGGTCCATGCCGCCGAGGAATACGACCAAGAACGACCTGTCAAAAGTTACCCTCGGCGCAAGCTATTACCTCAATTCTATGACGAAGTCCTTGAACCAATATCATCGAAATACAACCAGGCAGATCAACCAGACCGACCACTACATGGACGGGACAAAATGGCATATCAAGCCGAACACCAACTGGCGCCCCCTCGCCGAAGAGGCAGGAGTACTACAGCCGCGGCATATACATATGGCCTGCAACATGACCTAGATTGTAAAGCTGGTCAGACTTTGAAGCCCGGCGTGACGACTGCTACTATGTTTGGGATCAGTACCAAACCCAAATGCCAGCCGATCTCCGCCACGACATCGCCAGATACAGAGGAGCCGCACACCCCTTATGCTTTACTGGTGAGGTTATGGAACATCAGTTTCCGGAAGGGTTTAAGCCCGTAAACATCGAGCCATACGATGGAATGACGGATCCATACGTCTGGATTGAAGACTTCCTTCTCCACATTCATATGGCTCAAGGAGATGATCTCCATGCCATTAAATATCTCCCTCCGAAGCTGAAGGGTCCAGCACGGCACTGGCTAAACAGCCTCCCAGAAAACTCCATTGGAACCTAGGAAGACTTGGAAGATGCCTTTAGGGCTAACTTCCAGGGCACTTATGTCCGGCCACCAGATGTGGATGACTTGAGTCACATAATCTAGCAGCCAGGTGAATCAGCGTGCAAGCTTTGGAATCGGTTCTTAACTAAAAAGAACTAGATCGTAGACTGTCCGAACGCTGAATCCTTAGCGGCCTTTAAGCACATCGTCCATGACGAATGACTCGCCCGACAGATTGGGCAAGAAAAGCCGAAGACCATGGCAGCATTAATAACACTCATGAACCGCTTCTATGCGGGCGAAGATAGCTGGATGGCTCGTAGAAGCACCAACTCTGGTGACCCCGACACATCTGAGGTATGAGACGGTAATGGCAAACCTCGCCGCAATAAAAATAAACGCCGAAATAATAGCACCGACAACGCAAATGATACTGCAGTCAATGCCGGATTCCGCGGTCCTAAGTCTGGTCAACTGAAGAAACCTTTTAAAGGCAGCAAGGATGGGCCATCCAGCTTAGACAGAATCCTTGAGAGGCCTTGCCAGATTCATGGCATACCCGATAAACCTGCGAACCATACCAACAGGGACTGTTGGGTCTTCAAGCAGGCCGGTAAGCTAAATACCGAAAACAAGGGAAAAGGGCCTCAGGCGAAGACAAGGATGAGCCCCATCAGCCAAACACCGGGGGTCAGAAACAATTCCCCCCCGAAGTAGTGATAGTGTCGTGGAATAGTCACGTCAGATGTCCTAATGTCAGGACTTCGTCATGAGGCCAACGTAGCTATGTGGTAGCTTGAGAGGGGTTGGTCAGGACGAGAGACGCGGGATGGATCAACACACAAGACAAGGATTTAGACAGCTTCGGGCCCCGGGAAACATCATCCGGTAATAACCCTACATGTTGTTTGTGGCTAGGTCTCATTATGCTCATGAGGGAGACGCCGTAAATCTAGCTCTCTCGAGTTGTGTGTAGCCTTAACGATTATTTTCCTGCCCTCTCTTGGGGTGCCCTGCCCCTCCTTATATAAGTTGAAGGGGCGGGTTACATGTAGAATTAAACTCGGATTAGGACTTAACTTATTTTGACGCCTTACCATGGGCTTCTCTCCATGGGCTTCTTAACGTCTTGGGCTTCTTACCATCTTGGGCTTCTTAACGTAAGCCGGTTTAAAATTCGGACTTTACAATCTGGCTTACCATCTGGCTTAGCTGTCTGGCTTACAATCTGGCTTGCCATCTGGCTTAACTGTCCGGCTTATATGTGAAGGAAATATGCCCTAGAGGCAATAATAAAGTTATTATTTATTTCCTTATTTCATGATAAATGTTTATTATTCATGCTAGAATTGTATTAACTGGAAACATAATACATGTGTGAATACATAGACAAACATAGTGTCACTAGTATGCCTCTACTTGACTAGCTCGTTTATCAAAGATGGTTATGTTTCCTAGCCATGGACAAAAGAGTTGTCATTTGATTAATGGGATCACAGAATTAGGAGAATGATGTGATTGACATGACCCATTCCGTTAGCCTAGCACTTGATCGTTTAGTATGTTGCTATTGCTTTCTTCATGACTTATACATGTTCCTGTAACTATGAGAATTATGCAACTCCCGTTTACTGGAGGAACACTTGGGGTACTACCAAACGTCACAACGTAACTGGGTGATTATAAAGGAGTACTACAGGTGTCTCCGAAGGTACATGTTGAGTTGGCGTATTTCGAGATAAGGTTTTGTCACTCCGATTGTCGGAGAGGTATCTCTGGGCCCGCTCGGTAATGCACATCTTTATAAGCCTTGCAAGCAATGTGACCAAATGAGTTGGTTACGGAATGATGCATTACGGAACGAGTAAAGAGACTTGCCGGTAACGAGATTGAACTAGGTATTGGATACCAACGATCAAATCTCGGGCAAGTAACATACCGATGACAAAGGGAACAACGTATGTTGTTATGCGGTTTGACCGATAAAGATCTTCGTAGAATATGTAGGAACCAATATGGGCATCCAGGTTCCGCTATTGGTTATTGACCGAGAATAGTTCTAGGTCATGTCTACATAGTTCTCGAACCCGTAGGGTCCGCACGCTTAACGTTACGATGACAGTTATATTATGAGTTTATGAGTTTTGATGTACCGAAGGAGTTCGGAGTCCCGGATGAGATCTGGGACATGATGAGGAGTCTCGAAATGGTCGAGACGTAAAGATCGATATATTGGACGACTATATTCGGAGTTCGGAAAGGTTCCGAGTGATTCGGGTATTTTTCGGAGTACCGGAGAGTTACGGGAATTCGCCGGGAGAAGTATTGGGCCTTATTGGGCCATACGGGAAAGAGAGAGGGGCTGCCTAGGGAAGGCCGCGCGCCCCCCAAGGCCTAGTCCAAATTGGACTTGGGGGAGGGGCCGCACCCCCTCCTTCCTTCCCTTCTCTCTTCCCTTTCCTTCTCTCCTACTCCTACTACATGGAAGGTCTCCTAGTTGGACTAGGAAAGGAGGGAGTCCTACTCCCGGTGGGAGTAGGACTCCTCCCTGGCGCGCCCTCCCTTGGTCGGCCGCCCCCTCCCCATTGCTCATTTATATACGGGGGCAGGGGGGCACCCCATAACACACAGGTTGATCTACGGATTGTTCTTTAGCCGTGTGCAGTGCCCCCCTCCACCATATTCCACCTCGGTCATATCGTCGCGGAGTTTAGGCGAAGCCCTGCGCCGGTAGAGCATCATCATCGTCACCACGCCGTTGTGCTGACGGAACTCATCCCCGAAGCTTTGCTGGATCGGAGCCAGGGGATCGTCATCGAGCTGAACGTGTGCTGAACTCAGAGGTGCCGTAAGTTCGGTGCTTGGATCGGTCGGATCGTGAAGACGTACGACTACATCAACCGCGTTGTCATAACGCTTCCGCTTACGGTCTACGAGGGTACGTGGACGAACACTCTCCCCTCTCGTTGCTATGCCATCACCATGATCTTGCGTGTGCGTAGGAATTTTTTTGAAATTACTACGTTCCCCAACAATATGACTGTATCTGTTGTCGGGTTACATGACTATATCCTTGCCGGGTTACATGACTGTATTTGTCGGGTTACATGGCTGTATCTGCCGGGTCACATGACTGTGTCTGCCGGCTTAACCTACTTAACTGTTCCCGCCAGCTTATCGTCTACCGGGTTACCAATGAAACATCAAGATCCAGCCGGGTCATATCTCCGGCCGGGTCATACCGCGGGGCATATCCCCGACATTAGCCCCCGGTTTAATTGGGATTCATCCATGTTAAACTGATCCTGTAAAACAAACACGAGAACAATTTTGACAAATTATGCTCCGGGTTAAGAACTCTTGTAAGCCGGCACCTTATCATCCTTAACTCCTTGGTATTTCCTTCTTCTAGAAAATCCGGGTCAATAGACCAGCTTCAAAAACATTGGTCATGAAACACTCACCTGATTTTCAGCCAGCTTGAACATGTAGAACTTCATTATATTCATATCACTTGTAGCCCCCAAGTGCCGGGTCATTATGAAATAATAAGCAGGGACTTTGTAAATATGATCATGTAGACTTGAGCAGCAACATGTAGACCCCAAGGGCTGGCTTAGTAAGATAATACTGAGCTGGGACTTTGTATATAATTCATTGATAATAACATCATATGATGTAATCTTCACCATGGGGCTTGAACCCACGTCCATAAGGTTAAGAGCTTTGTACTCTATTAACTGAGTAGTGGATCTTTCAATATAATGGACTGAGGCTTGTGTACCTTGAATTTTTGATAGGAGCAATTGGTAGCCCCCAAGGGTCGGCTCATTACAATGTGATGAGTCGGGTCTTCAATAAATTGTGCAAAAAATGACTTTGCATTAGCCCCCAAGTGCCATGGTGCATGCTGGCAGTGACATGGGACTTGCATTTGATGTAATCTCAATTTGAATAATGTAGCTCCCAAGTGCCGGGTCGTAAGCCTGCAGCGACTCAGGACTATTCCCTCCATTGTAGAAATAAATCATGTCCATTGATAAAATAACCATTGCGCTGAAGCAACTTTGAAGACCTCCTTCATAACATTGGCCATTGATAACCATAATAAAAAATCCAGCCATGTTGGCTATTAAAGATTTGAATAATATAATCCGGTTTGGAAAACCCGTTCCTGTGATATTGAATCGTACTGCCGGTTTAGGATACCTGTGCAGTAAGGGTGATGACCCACTTGTTTTAGAAGTCATGACTTCAATTGGAGTTTGTCATATGCCTGGCGACTTATTGTTCAACGTAAAGCCGGCTTAAACAGAGACCTCATATGCCTTAGAACATGAACACATAAAAGGTCTCAAGACAAAACCAAAGAGTGTTTTCATAAAAGATTTAAGTAAAAACGAATAGAAATACAAATTAAGGCTTCTGATTCGAACACGATCAGTAAACCGTCCCAAAGGGGTTAAGCTAGGGTTCGAATATGACCATGTAGCCCCCAGTGGCTTTGGCATTGCGCTGATCAAGAGGGTACCAGCAGCTATGTTCTCTTTGGTTCGAATACAACCTATGTTTGAACAGAAAGCCCCCAAATGACCTTGAGAATATTTAGCGACTCTGATTTGAATACGATCTGGGTTGGACCCAAGAGGGGTTAAGCTATGATTCGAATACGGTCAAGAAGCCCCCAAGTGGGTTTTGGCATTGCGCCGATCAAGTGGGTACCGACAACTATGTTCTCTTTAGTTCGAATACGACCTACGTTTGAACAGGAAGCCCCCAAATGACCTTGAGAATATTTAGTGACTCTGATTCGAATACGATCTAGGTTGGACCCAAGAGGGGTTAAGCTATGATTCGAATATGATCAAGAAGCCCCCAAGTGGGTTTTGGCATTGCGGCGATCAAGTTGGTACCGACAACTATGTTCTCTTTGGTTCGAATACGACCTATGTTTGAACAGGAAGCCCCCAAGTGACCATCAGAATATTTAATGACTCTGATTCGAATACGACCAGGGTCGGACCAAAAGGGGTTAAGCCATGATTCGAATACAATCCAGCCCCCAAGTGATCAAAAGGTTTAAACAACTGTGATTCGAATATGATCAGGAAGCTGTGCCAAAGGAGTTAAGCTAGATTCGAATACGATCAGCCCCCAATGGTCTTTGAAGCAGGGTACCTATGTTTGAGTTGTGCTTTGCAACAAACTCTCTTTGGCCCCTTTAATTTTTCCTGAGAACTAGAACTTTGCGAGAGATAAATTCTTCTTGAGCCGGAATTTTTCCGGATGGCCTTTAAACTGGCAACATTTATTGAGCTATGTCCATGGAGCCCCCGAGTCTTAAGATGACTCAATGAGGTGGCTTAAGATTCTCCACAGTTGACTGTGATATAGGCCAGTTTGAGTCCTTGATGGGACAACTTGCAAGCCAAAGTAATTGATCTTTTAAAGAAAACACTATGTAATATAAAATATACTGGATGGATTTCACCTGATATGTCAGGCTAGTAATTATCCACCGCAGAGTTGATGATCACGGTGAAGCTGAAGTCAATCACGGGTGAGCCGGCCGGGGTATCGTGAGCCAGCACGGACGGGCGAGCCAATCGCAGTCGCGGTAAGCCACGCGAACGGAGAGTCAATCGCGGGCGCGGTCCCAGCGAATTGATGTAAATTGAGCTGCCCGGGTGACGGCTTGCGCACACCCGTTCAATTGCAAGCGGGCGCGGGCGCTAGTGCATGACGATGCTAACGCACACTCCATAGGCACAACATGGCACCACCTTTATAATGAATACTTGCCCTCCACATAAAAAATATACATACCAAAGTAGTTGTTTTATAATGAAAACAATATGTGTTAATAAAACAAACTTAGGTGGATATCACCTGATTTGTTCAAACCCCGGATGATCCGTCTGTAGCATCCGGACAATCAGCCACTGTTTGTTTTTCTCTTGTGGGCTCTATAAGGTCCCCTCTTTTTTCAAGTGTGCTTAAATTCCACCGGGTCAAATTCCCCTCATAATCCTCCGAGGTTCATTCTGTTGTCGAGCCAGCTTTTGCCAAGACCTTCTCCAATGGACCTTTCACATATTCTAGAAGCGGGACACTAATCTGTTCAAATTCATCTCTTTTGATAAAGCCTCACAATAAAACACCCAACATTCACCAGCGCCTTCAAGTTGGTGCTCATCGAAGGCGAGACCCTGGTGACTTGGCACTGCTACAACTGAAGGGGCTCCGATGACTCAGCAAGGATAGGCCATAGAAGCGGTTCAGGTAGGCAATAACAACCGCTGATCAATATCCATAGCGGCATGCGAACAAGAAGCAAGCACATGACATAAACTGACATATCTGATGCATCAACCGGTTCAGCCATCATAAGTAAAAAGCCACAAAATCCCTCTGGTTAAGAGATAAACATGCATTAGGAGAAACGAATTGTACACCACTCATGAACCCCACGACAAAACAAAGATGAGCCGTCCCCGCAATAGGCGGTGACAACGACAGAAGCAAGGCTGGCTAAGGCGGCTCAACAACTCCGGCAGAGGCGAAGTAAAGCCGGCGGGGGTGCATGGTACGTCACCAACGTATCTATAATTTATGAAGAATTCATGCTATTTTATTATCTGTTTTGAATGATTATGGGCTTTATTATACACTTTCATATTACTTTTGGGACTAACCTATTAACCGGAGGCCCAACCCATATTGTTGTTTTATTGCCTGTTTCAGTATTTCGAAGAAAAGGAATATCAAACGGAGTCCAAACAGAATGAAACCTTTGGCAGCATGATTTTTTGGTAGAATATGATCCAGGAGACTTGGAGTGCAAGCCAGGGGGTCATCAAGGAAGCCACGAGACAGGGGGGCGCCCACCCCCCTAGGCATGCCCTACCCTCTCGTGGGCCCCTCGAGGCTCCCCCGACCGACTTCTTTCACCTATATAAGCCTACTGTCGGTGTCAAAACCGGCGGATCTCGGGTAGGCGGTCCCGAACTGTGCGTCTAGGCGGATGGTAACAGGAGACAAGGGACACAATGTTTTACCCAGGTTCGGGCCCTCTCGATGGAGGTAAAACCCTACGCCCTGCTTGATTAATATTGATGATATGGGTAGTACAAGAGTAGATCTACCACGAGATCAAGGAGGCTAAACCCTAGAAGCTAGCCTATGGTATGATTGTTGTAATGTATGTTTTCCTACGGACTAAAGCCCTCCGGTTTATATAGACACCGGAGAAGGCTAGGGTTACACAGAGTCGGTTACAATGGTAGGAGATCTACATATCCGTATTGCCAAGCTTGCCTTCCACTCCAAGGAAAGTACCATCCGGACACGAGCCGGAGTCTTCAATCTTGTATCTTCGTAGTCTTGGAGTCCGGCCGATAATGATAGTCCGGCTGTCCGGACACCCCCTAGTCTAGGACTCCCTCAGTAGCCCCTGAACCAGTCTTCAATGACGATAAGTCCGGCGTGTACAATGTTCGGCTTTGCAAGGTGGGTTCATCCCTTGAATAATCCAGAGAAGATCATGAACACCAGGATAGTGTCCGGCTCTGCAAAATAAATTCCACATTCCACCGTAGAGAGAATAAAATGTACACTTAGTTCAATCTGCTGACATATTATGCGGCGTGACATCACACCGCCACAAGGCCTTTGTTTGAATTACTATACCACCTCAGCATGTTTAGCGAAGCGGTTTCCTTGGCACGTCTTGTCGAAGCAGAGATCGTGTTCCCCTTATTCCGGGATTCTCATCAATACGTGCGTGGGTAACCCAACCGCTCCCGTTGCCACGCCTCCTCTATCGAAGGGGGATCCCAAACGGTCACGGAGACGGCTCTTGGTATTTCTTTCCCCTTTACAAGAGGACCAAGGCTCGCCATTGTTCTTCAATCTCGCATCGAATCCCTTCCCCGCTCCCAGTTCCAACACCCAGAGCCTCAGATTCGAGCGCTTCGGATCCTCAATCATGTCCGGCTCCGACCTCCAGGGCCGGCGGATGCCCTCCTCCGTCACGGAGGAGGACATATTGAAGTTGCGTGAGGCCAAGTACCTGGCCTACGAGGTTTCGCACAGGTTGCCTGCCCAAGGGCAGACCGTGCCAGCCCCCGAGCCCGGTGAATACGTCGTTTTCGTATCCCACCTCCGTCGGGGTTTAGGCTTCCCGACGGATCCCTTCATGAGGGGGCTCCTGTTCTACTATGGGCTGGACTTTCACGACTTGGCTCTGGAGTCTATCCTCCATATCTCCGCATTCATTATCGTCTGCGAAGCCTTCCTCTGCGTCATTCCCCACTTCGGCCTATGGCTGAAGACCTTCAAGGTGGAGCCGAAGATGATCGGGGGGCGTCAAGCGGAGTGCGGCGGGGCGACCATAAGCAAAAAGGTCGATGCCCCGTGGCCCGAGGGTTCCTTCCAAGAGGAACCTGGACTGTGGTAGCAGGAGTGGTTCCATATCACCGCTCCAAGGGGCAGCAGGCAAAAGCCGCCGCCCTTATTCCGCCCGGGACCTCCACGCCAACTGATGTCGTGGGGCAACCAAGGGCTCAATTGGGGGCCGTCCGAAGACGCGCCTTCACTGCAGGGCCGGATTCGAGATCTCCAAGCGAGGGAGATCAACCTGATCAAGGTGATGCAGGTTATGCTAATCAGTCATCTTCTGCCCTGCAAACGCCGTCCTCTCCGTCTATGGGAGTTCAACCCGGAGGGACCTCGGATTCTCCAACACTTCATGGGTACAACACCCGTGGAGATGTACAAGTTGTTCTTCGGACCGCAGGCGGTGTGTCTGGATTTAGCGGAGGATGCAGGCCTAAGCCGTGGTCGCCCGGATACTCAGGTAAGTGGCTCAGAGTCCGGACATTCTATTTATGTGCCTTTCTAGAGTTCACCTCCTGACCCTTTGTTCTTTACAGGAATGGGTGGCGCGATCAAGGCTGATAAGGTGTCCGGCCCCCCTCCCAGAGACCACACTGGAGCCCGTGCTGGTCAGAATGTTGGAGGTTGCGCCCACAGAAGGGGGCGACGGGGAAAATAGAGGAGCTAATATTTCGCCCAAAGGGGCGACTGAAGAGGGGGGGAAGCAAGAACCCCTCCCTTCAGGGGGAGAAGAGGACCGCCTCCGAAGATCCGGAGGCCAAAGCCCCTAAGCGTGGGAAGAGATCTTCCCCGGGGGGTCCGGCGCCCGGAAAGAATCCGGACGCACAATCATCATCAAAGGATCGGCCCTCCAGCGAGCCGTGAGTATGAAAGAGGGAGTTAATTAGTAAGGAAATACCTTCATTTGTGCTTCTGTAGATAACCGAAATATTTATATTGCAGTTCGGATCTGCAGCCTTCTCAGATGAGTTCATCTTCGGGGGACCTTCTTCCGGAGATGATGGAGAGCGATACGCCTCCGTCCGCAGCGCCGCCAGATGAGGCAGGCGAACCCGAAGTGTCATCATGGAGGGTATCCCCGAGTCCAGAGGGGCCAGAGAGTTCGGCACCTACTAGTGTCCGGCCGGGAGAACTGAAGAATCTGCTTGAGAGGGTGCCCATTTCAGAAGATCACCGCGCGTTAATGCGTATGGTGATTGGAAGGATTTCGTCCGCTGAGAGCGAATTGCGTAATGCCGCCATGAGTTTGCTGGCAGGATTTGAGGTATGCGAGAATGACGCACCCCTTTGTCTTTTAACAGTTTTGCATATAAAAAATGCGCCCTGTATAGATAGTAGCCCCTGAGACTCGGTAGGTTGTCGGAAACGACAGCGTACCGAGGATCGAAATCTAAAGGAATGAATTCCGTCGTTCCTATGCAGGTGGCGGATAGTCCGGGGGCTAGCCGGACTAGTGAGTTTGCCGAGTTAAATCGGCAATTTGACTTGGCAGATGCGGACATCGCACTTGTCAACAGGCGACTTGACGAGTCGCAGGGTAAAAGAGTTCTCCGAAGTCGCTTTATTAAGGGGGTCAAAGCCCTCCTCTGATAAATTATATGCTGTTTGTACAGACGGTGCTGCTGCTGTGGAGGGCCTTCGGGCCGAACTTGCTCGAGCTAAGGAGCAAGCCCGAAGGAGTGAAGCGGCTGCCTCGAGGGCGGCCGAGGAGTTGAAAGCCGAAAAGGCTGCGCACTGCCTAAGCAGGGCCGAGGTGGCCGAATTGGCCATAAAAGTAAAGGATGCTGCCGACCGCAATGAGGCTCTTGAAAAGGAGCGCTTATCGGAGCGGGAAGACCTGAATAAGGCCACCGCCGAAGCCAAGAATGCCCGCTCTGCAATGCGGGCTATGAAGGAGGAATTGTGCCAGGCCGGAGAGATCGTGGCTGGCAAGCCTTTTCTGCTGCGTCGCCGGTTTATGGATGGAAAGTATGCTCAATTTGAGCGGCTGCGGAGTCCGGAGGATCCGGATATGGACTTAGCTGCAAGTGCGGCCGATGCCATTAAGCACTTCCGGAGCCAGAAGGATCACGAGACGGAAGAGCTATATTGGTCTCAATTCCACAGTCCGGATCGCCCACTTCCATTGACAGACCGGTTGGCCGAATGGGCCGAGCTAAATAGATTGTCCGGACTTGCCATGACTGACATCATGGCCCATGTCTGGCCAGAGAGGTCCAAGGCGATGAGCTACTTTGGCTTACTACAGCAATTCCTTGGAGAGGTGCCGCATATAAAGGAGATGAAGCGGTCGGCCTGCATAGAGGGCGCGCGGATGGCTCTTGCCCATGTGAAGGCGCATTGTCCAGAGATGGACGCCACCGCTGTTGCTGCCCAGGGTTCGGATGAAGACCGGCTCCCTGCCGAGCACTATTTCGGGGAAGTTATGCATGGCGCTCGTGTAATAGAGTCGCAGTGCTCGAAGAATGTAACGTTCAAATGAACACATTAGCGTGTAAATCGATGATTATGTTATAACTGCTTTTTATACTTGTGCGTTCAAGTAGTAAAACTTCTCCTGTGCGGCCGTTTACGTATACTTGTGTATAACTTGAAAGATGGCAGTCTTCGGCTTCAGCCCCCACGCACAAGGTGCTGGGGTGTTCGCAAAAATAGCGCGTTTTCACACTTAATCCGACGTCTCGGTCCTGTTATAAGGAGGTGGTAGCGTAGCGAACGAGGCAATCTGGACTATAATGCTTTATCACTTTCACTTAGCCAATGGAGCTCGAGGGTGGGGCTACGATATAGCCCCTGGTGGCATCGCCCTTCTCCGAAGTCGGAGCGCTGTGCCTGACCGGGAAACGGCCCTTCGTCAAAGCGGGGAATTCTAAACATTCCGATAGTCGATCGAGTGGCTGACCAGTCTCTCGCTGTATCATGACAGTCAGTTTTCGGCTTTCTCTACTGAGGTGCTCGCCCAGCCGAACTGGGGCACAATCGCAGTAGTTCTCCTGGTGCCGCGTTAGCCGATGATACGGAACTTAAGGCAGCAAAACACAGGAGCCGAGCAAACCCAACATTTGACCAAAGACATGATTCGGAGCTGATGCATATAATGCCTAACTCGAGACGCCGAACACTCCCTAAGGTGTTCGGTCTTTATAATAATGAGCAGAACGATGCCCTAAGCCCCTAGTGTCCAGGTACGGGCATGGTCTTCTGACGCGGCCGATGCCAAAATGTCAGGCTCCGCTTTGGCTATAGGAAGAAACCAAGGGAGAATAACAACAAGAGACAGTAAAAAAGGTTTACGCAGGGTCTTAATCTGAAAAGAATCCTCACAACGGGTCCCTACTGCACGTCTGCGCCTGTGTCTCCGTTGCGCCGTTATCCTGGACGGGTATGCACGTTGTTCATCTGTAAAAAGAGAGGAACGTTTAGTTTTAAAAACAGTTTGTGCGAAAAATATTAGAAATATAAATAATTAAAGCGGGGTTTGTATGAACCCGCGGTTATTTGTGCGCGCAGCCCCCTGTGAAGGGGTATGCGGCTAGGGAGCCCCTAGCCCACTGACGCCGGATTCGTCTATCCAAGTCCGGGGTCTTTAAGTGACCCTCGCACTAAAATTACGCCACGCGGTCCGGGCATCTTGAGTGTAAGAGATGCGTAATGCGGTATGGCGTTGAAGCGGACAAAAGCCTTTCGTCCCAAGAGTGCTTGATATTCACTTTCAAATGGGACGATATGAAAAATTAATTTTTCGCGTTGAGAATTGTTCGGCGATCCGAACACGACTTCTAGTAATATGGAGCCTGTGCACTTGGCGTAATGGCCTGGCGTCACTCCTTTGAAGGAAGTGCGGCTGTGTCGAATTTTGGTAGGGTCTATCCCCATCCTACGGATTGTGTTTGAATATAGCAGGTTTAAGTCGCTGCCTCCGTTCATTAGGACGTTAGTAAATTGCAATCCGTCTATTATGGGATTCAATATCAGGGGAGTCCGTCCCGCATCTCGAACGCTTCTGGAATAGTCCAGGTGGTCGAAAGTGATTGGTTTTGTTATCCAATCTCTACGGTCTGCTGGGTTGGACCGCGCGAAGCTCTTTTTAGAAAGTGCCGCACTATTTTTCCGTATTATCACATGAAGTGAGTTTACTGCCTTGACCCCTTGTGGGAAAGTCTTTTGTTTTCCGGTGCTCTGCTGGTGGGGTTTATCTTCTTTGCTTGACGCGTCGAGCCCCTTGTGTTCGGCATTTAGTCGGCCGGACTGTTTGAAAACCCAACAATCCCTGTGGGTGTGATTTGCAGGCCTTCCGGGGGTACTGTGGATTTGACATATCCGACCCAAAATTTTATTTAAGTTGGACAATTCGTCACTATCATCCTTAAGAGGCTGTGTTTTATTATTGGGCCGCGAGCTTTTGAATCCGGCGTTGACTGCCGCGCTCTTTGGGCTTTTCTCTTTATTCCGGCGCTGCTCTTTTCTGCGCCGTGATTTTCCGTTTCCATCTCTTATCTCTGATGTACTTGGGTCGCTGGTGCTGCATCGTGCTAACCAGCTATCCTCGCCCACACAGAAGCGGGTCATAAGGCTTGTTAGTGCGGACATTGTCCTCGGTTTCTCTTGACCGAGGTGCCTGACGAGCCATTCGTCTCGGACATTGTGCTTGAAAGCTGCTAAGGCTTCGGCGTCCGGACAGTCGACTATTTGGTTCTTTTTTGTAAGGAACCTGTTCCAGAATTTCCGCGCTGACTCTCCGGGCTGTTGAGTTATATGACTTAGATCATCTGCATCCGGAGGACGGACATAAGTCCCTTGAAAATTTGCTCTAAACGCGTCCTCGAGCTCTTCCCAACTTCCAACAGTATTTTCTGGGAGGCTTTTAAGCCAATGACGGGCTGGCCCTTTGAGCTTGAGGGGTAGGTATTTTATGGCGTGGAGATCATCTCCTCTGGCCATATGTATATGTAGTATATAATCTTCTATCCAGACTCCAGGGTCTGTTGTTCCATCGTAAGCCTCTATGTTTATGGGTTTAAATCCTGCTGGGAATTCATGGTCCAGCACCTCGTCGATGAAACATAGTGGGTGTGCGGCGCCACTGTATTGAGCGATATCGCGACGCAGCTCGAGAGAGCGCTGTCTGCTGTGTTCGGCCCGGCTGGGCTTATTGTATCCGGCGCGATGGTATTCGTCGTGGGTCGTAGGGCGCCCGCGTGATCCATAGATGGATCTGGATTGCCTTGCTTTGTCCTCCAATATGTCTCGCAAGTCCGGCGCGTTCCCTCTTGGCTTCGTACTTTTGGAGCGATGCTGGGGTATGGTCTTGGCTGGGGGCCTAGATGCCTCTCTGTCACGACCACGGGGTGGTCGGTCAGCCATATTGTGCGCTGGTGATGGAGGTACGAATGCTTCCTCCTCTAATCGGGGGAGCAGCTTGCGTTTTGGGTAACTTTTGGAGGGACATTCGAGTTTATACTCTTCGGCCGCGAGGACCTCGGTCCATCGATCGGCCAGCAGGTCCTGATCAGCTTGAAGCTACTGCTGCTTTTTCTTTAGGCTGTTTGCTGTGGCGATAAGCCTGCGCTTGAGGCGCTCTTGTTCGACGGGATCCTCGGGTACGACGAATTCGTCATCGTTGAGGCTTGCTTCGTCTTCGGAGGGAGGCATATAATTATGATCCTCAACCTCTTCGTCTGCCGCCCCTCATGAGGGCTTGCTTCTGCATCCTCCTGCGCTGAGTCTTGCTGGAGGGGATTGTCTTTGGCACTCTCTGGAGTATTATTATCTCCTGTGCCGGAATCTCCATTCTTGCTGTGGCGAGATTTAGAGCGGCGCCCTGACGCCGGCGCTTGGGCTGTTTCTTTAAGGGATCTTCGCCGTCCCCATCTTTTGGGGTATCCACCATGTATACGTCATATGACGAGGTGGCCTTCCAGTGCCCTGTGGGCGCTGGTTCCTGTTCGTCTCCGGCATCGTCGTTCATAGCGTCGATGTTTTCGGAGTCGTAGTCTAGCATGTCGGTTAGATCGTCGACAGTGGCTACAAAGTGGTTGGTGGGTGGGCTCTGAATTTCTTCGTCATCCGTATCCCAACCATCCTGGCTATAATCCGGCCAGGACTCTCCTGATAACGAGAGATGCTTTAGTGAATTCAAGATATCGCCGAAATTCAAGCATTGGAAGATGTCCGCGGCGGTGAATTCCATAACCGCCGCCCAATCCGGATCGATTGGTAGGGGCGCGGGAGGTTCGGAGTCCGGCGAGGAGTCCGGCGCCTCGGAGTCACGAGTTTCGCGGGGGACAAGATTAGTGTTCGGCTCCATCGCCGTGGATGTTGAAGCCCCCAGGGCGGCGCCTATCCACCGACCCTCGATCTGGGCGATCGGCTCCGAGCTAATGGCCGAAGCGGATCCGTGTGCGGCCACCAAGGCACTGTTCGGCGGCAGAGCTAGATCATGCCCATCGTCACAGTGCGGCGCGCTCGGCTGTGGCTCGAGTCCGTCGAGGATCAAGTCTCTGCGGACATCGGCCCTGAAGTTTAGGCTTCCAAATCTGACCTGACGGCCAGGGGCGTAGCTTTCGATCTGCTCCAGACGGCCAAGTGAATTGGCCCGCAGTGCCAAGCCGCCGAATACGAAGATCTGTCCGGGGATAAAGGTCTCACCCTGGACAGCGTCGTTGGTTGAAGATGCCATCAAGCCTATCGGTGACGACACAGAGGAACTCTCAAAGAAAGCACCAATGTCGGTGTCAAAACCGGCGGATCTCGGGTAGGGGGTCCCGAACTGTGCGTCTAGGCGGATGGTAACGGGAGACAAGGGACACAATGTTTTACCCAGGTTCAGGCCCTCTCGATGGAGGTAAAACCCTACGTCCTGCTTGATTAATATTGATGATATGGGTAGTACAAGAGTAGATCTACCATGAGATCAAGGAGGCTAAACCCTAGAAGCTAGCCTATGGTATGATTGTTGTAATGTATGTTGTCCTACGGACTAAAGCCCTCCGGTTTATATAGACACCGGAGAAGGCTAGGGTTACACAAAGTCGGTTACAATGGTAGGAGATCTACATATCCGTATTGCCAAGCTTTCCTTCCACGCCAAGGAAAATACCATCCGGACATGAGCCGGAGTCTTCAATCTTGTATCTTCGTAGTCTTGGAGTCCGGCGGATAATGATAGTCCGGCTGTCCGGACACCCCCTAGTCCAGGACTCCCTCACCTTCGTACCCTAAAAACATCGAATGTCAAGATAGATCAGGAGTTCCGCCACCACAATCCTCTGTAGCCACCAGAAACATCTTGGGAGCCCTTCTCGGCACCCTGCTGGAGGGGCGGTCCTTCACCGGTGGCCATCTTCATCATCCCGGCGCTATCCATGGCGAGGAGGGAGTAGTTCACCCTCGAGGCTGAGGGTATGTACCAGTAGCTATGTATTTGATCTCTCTCTCGTGTTCTCTCTCGTGTTCCCTCTATGGCACGATCTTGATGTATCCCGAGCTTTGCTATTGTAGTTGGATCTTATGATGTTTCTCCCCCTCTACTCTCTTGTAATGGATTTAGTTTTCCCTTTGAAGTTGTCTTATCGGATTGAGTCTTTAATTATTTGAGAACACTTGATGTATGTCTTATCGTGCTTATCTGTTGTGACAATGGGATATGATGTGCCACTTGATGTATGTTTTGGTGACGAACTTGTGGGTTCCGCCCATGAACCTATGCATAGGGGTTGGCACATGTTTTCGTCTTGGCTCTCCGGTAGAAACTTTGGGGCACTCTTTGAATTACTTTGTGTTGGTTGAATAGATGAATATGAGATTGTGTGATGCTTATCGGATAATCATGCCCACGGATAATTGAGGTGACAATGAAGTATCTAGGTGACATTAGGGTTTTGGTTGATTTGTGTCTTAAGGTGTTATTCTAGAGCGAACTCTTGAATAGATTGATCCGAAAGAATAACTTTGAGGTGGTTTCGTACCCTACCATAATCTCTTCGTTTGTTCTCCGCTATTAGTGGCTTTGGAGTGACTCTTTTTTGCATGTTGAGGGATTGTTATATGATCTATCTATGTTATTATTGTTGAGAGAACTTGCACTAGTGAAAATATGAACCCTAGGCCTTGTTTCCTAGCATTACAATACCGTTTACGCTTAGTTTTATCACTTGCTACCTTTCTGTTTTTATAATTTCAGATTACAAATACCTTTATCTACCATCCATATTGCACTTGTATCACCATCTCTTCGCCGAACTAGTGAACCTATACAATTTACCGTTGTATTGGGTGTGTTGGGGACACAAGAGACTCCTTGTTATTTGGTTGCAGGGTTGTTTGAGAGAGACCATCTTCATCCTACGCCTCCTAAGGATTGATAGACCTTAGGTCATCCACTTGAGGGAAATTTGCTACTGTCCTACAAACATGTGCACTTGCAAGCCCAACAACGTCTACAAGAAGAAGGTTGTGTAGTAGACATCAAGCTCTTTTCTGGCGCCGTTACCGGGGAGGTGAGTGCTTGAAGGTATATCTTTAGATCTTGCAATCGAATCTTTTTGTTTCTTTTTTTTATCACTAGTTTAGTTTATAAAAGAAAACTAAAAAAATGGAAATTATTTCGCCTCATACGCTTCATCTTTTTAATACCTTTCGTGAAAATGATGGAAAGGAAAAGTGTGGTCAAGTGTTAGAAGAATAAATCTATAAAATGTTTGGCACTAAATATGTGAATGATGAGCATGATTGCAATGTTGTTAGTATGAATTCTTTGAATACCCATGATGCTAATGATATGCAAAGCCACAAGCTTGGGGATGCTATGCTTGATGAATATGATATTTTTTGTCCCCCAAGTTTTGATGAGAATATTTGTTATGATGAAAGCATGCCTCCTATTTATGATGATTATATTGATGAAAGTGGGTTTGGAAGAGTGTCAACTTTAGGTAATATTGATCCCAATATTTTGGAGGGTGTTGAATCTTATTGTGATGAATATGAACGTGGATTTGGAAGAGTGTCAACTTTATTTAGTGATGATTCAACTATTTAGGAAGAGGTTCCAATTAATTATGAGAACAAAGTTGCTATCTATGATGATTATCGTGATGACTTGTATGCTATTAAGAATAATGACAACCATGAAACTTGTCATCATGATTTTAGTTTTCAATTGGATTATGCCTCACATGATAATTATTTTGTTGAGTTTGCTCCCACTACCATTCCGAATGAGAAGAATTTTGCTTATGTGGAGGGTAATGAATTTTATATGCTTGTAGATCATGAAAAGAATGCTTTAGGTGCTGGTTATATTGTTGAATTCATTCATGATGCTACTGAAAATTATTTTGAGAGAGGAGCATATGCTTGTAGGAATTGCAATAATATCAAGTTTCCTCTCTATGTGCTTAAAGTTTTGAAGCTATGCTTGTCTTGCCTTCCTATGCTAGTTGATTATTGTTCCCATAAGTTGTTTGGTCACAAAATCGCTATGCATATGAAGTGAGTTAGGCTTAAATATACTAGTCATATGCTTCATGATGCTCTCTTTATGTTTCAATTCTTATCTTTTATGTGAGCATCATTGAAATCATCATGCCTAGCTAGAGGCGTTAAACGATAGCGCTCGTTGGGAGGCAACCCAACTTTATTTTTGTTCTTTAGTTTTTGCTCCTGTTTAGTAATAAATAATTAATCTAGCCTCTGGTTAGATGTGGTTTTATGTGTGTGTGCCAAGTAGAACCTTTGGGAAGACTTGGGTGAAGTCTTTATGATCGTGCTGTAAAAAACAGAAACTTTAGCGCTCACGAGATTAGCTGCCATTTTTTACTGGAGAGTGATTTTAGGTTGATTATTTTTGAATATGACTAATAGACAAATTCCTCAGGTCCACCAATTTATTTCATAATTTGTGGAGTTCCATAAGTATACGTTTGATACAGATTACTACAGACTGTTCAGTTTTTGACAGATTCTGTTTTCATTGTGTTGTTTTCTTATTTTGATGAATCTATGAGTAGTATCAGAGGGTATGAACCATAGATAAGTTGGAATAAAGTAGGTTTAACACCAATATAAATAAATAATGAGTTCATTACAGTACCTTACGTGGTGGTTTTTCTTTCTTTCAGTAACGGAGCTTACGAGTTTTATTTTGAGTTTTGTGTTGTGAAGTTTTCAAGTTTTGGGGAAAGATTCGATGGACTATGGAATAAGGAGTGGAAAGATCCTAAGCTTGGGGATTGCCAATGGCAACCCAAGGTAATATTCAAGGACAACCAAGAGCCTAAGCTTGGGGATGCCCCGGATGGCATCCCCTCTTTCGTCTTCGTTCATCGGTAACTTTACTTGGAGCTATATTTTTATTCATCACATGATATGTGTTTTGCTTGGAGCGTCAATTTATTTTGTTATTATTTGCTTTCTGTTATGTAGAATAATGTTTTACATCTAAATTTTCAATAAAAATGTCAAGGATAGCCTTTACCATGCTTATTTTGCAAGTATGCATGTTGCTGTTTCAAAACAAAAAGTTTATCGCTGTTGCAAAAATTCCCTAGAAAAGTCAGAGAGTGATATAATGTTTAATATTTTTGAATAATGAGCTCTGATAAATCTTTTACAGCGTAGTATTTTTCTTATAATTTTTGGAGTTAGGGAAGTATGATGAATCTTGCATTCTTTATAGACTATACTGTTTTGGCAGATTGCTGTTATGTTTGCATTGTTTGCCTATGCTTGCTTGTTTAATGATTATGTTTGAGGATAGGAGTATTAAATATGCAGAGACATTTAGTATTCAATGTTGAATAATAATGTTAGTAATATGTTACAGTAGAAAATGATAAGGTTTTTGCATTGTTTTATACTAACTTATCTCACGAGTTCCTGTTGAGTTTGGTGTGAATGAAGCTTTCAAGATTTAGGAAACCAAGATATAAAAGGAATTAAGGAGACACAAAAGTTCAAGCTTAGGGATGCCCAAGGCACCCCAAGATAATATTCCAAGAAGTTTCAAGCATCTAAGCCTAGGGATGCCCCGGTAGGCATCCCACCTTTCTTCTTCAACGATTATCGATTAGTATTGGTTGAGCCTAAGTTTTTGCTTCTTCACATGAGTCGTGCTATCCTTGCAATGCCATTTTGTTTTGTTTTGCTTGATGTTTGAATAAAATACCAAGATCTGAAATTCTTAAATGGGAGAGAGTCTTCACATAGTGGCATAATTATTTAGCTACTCATTGGTCTTCACTTATATCTTTTTGGAGTAGTTTTTCATTTACTCGTATGCTTCACTTATATCCTATGAGTAATTGGTTGAATGAGTTGAATGTCATAAATCTGAAATTATGTATGTTTCATTTGCTTATCCCATGGGGAGTAATGATTTCACATCTAAGAAGTAGAGGTAGTAAATTTATCGAAGGTTAGCAAGCATTGTATTAGTCATTTGAACAATTCATGAAAGAATATTGAAGGAAGAGAGATTTCACATATAAATATACTATCATAGACATCTTTTATAATTGTGAGAACTCATTAAGTATGACATGCTAAAGAGTTGATCTTGGACAAGGAAGACAACATAATGGGTTATGTTTTCTCGCATCTCAGTTAAAGAATATTGTCATGGATCATTCAAACATGTTGAGCTTGCCTTTCCCCCTCATGCTAGCCAAAATTCCTAGCACCAAGTAGAGATACTACTTGTGCTTCCAAATGTCCTTAAATCTAGTTTTGCCATGAGAGTCCACCATACCTACCTTTTAATTGAGTAAGATCCTTCAAGTAAGTTGTCATCAGTGCAAGCAATAAAAATTTCTCTCCGCGGAGAAAATAAGCTTTGTACGATCTTGTTATGGAAGCAATAAAAGCGATGGACTGCATTATAAAGGTCCATATACAAGGGGCAATATATAGTGACATTCTTTCGCATTAAGATTTTGTGTATCCAACCCTAAAAGCGCATGACAACCTCTGCTTCCCTCTGCGAAGGGCCTATCTTTTACTTTATCCCTTTTACTTTATGCAAGAGTCAAGGTGATCTTCACCTTTCCCTTTTTCATTTTATCCTTTGGCAAGCACTTTGTGTTGGGGTGATCCTGATATATATATCCAATTGGATGTACGTTAGCATGAACTATTATTGTTGACATCACCCAAAGGTGAATACGTTTGGAGGCAACATTTTAAGCCCCTATCTTTCTCTATGTCTGATTAAAACTTCATAACCACAAGTATTGCGTGAGTGTTAGCAATTGTAGAAGAATATATGATAGTTGAGTATGTGAAGTTTGCTAAATCAAAACTCTGACATAGAGGATGAATTGCAATTGTTTGATGACTAAGAATGAAGTTTGCTAGTTTTCAAGAAAGTTTATGGTCTATGCTTTAATATGTGAATAGCTTGTTACTTGATTATGAATAGTTTTATGAGATGAACTATTGTTATGACATATATTGATGCTAGTAAAGGTGATTGAAATTATCATTGATCAAACTTGTGCACCTCTAGCATTCACACTTCATAAATTCTTTCTTTTATCATTTACCTACCCAAGAACGAGCAAGAATTAAGCTTGGGGATGCTAATACGTATCCAATGTATCTATAATTTATGAAGCATTCATGCTATTTTATTACCTGTTTTGAATGATTACGGGCTTTATTATACACTTTTATATTACTTTTGGGCCTAACCTGTTAACCGGAGGCCCAACCCATATTGCTGTTTTATTGCCTGTTTTAGTATTTTGAAGAAAAGTAACATCAAACAGAGTCCAAACGGAATGAAACCTTCGACATCATTATTTTTGGGAAGAATATCACCCAAGAGACTTGGAGTTCACGTTAGAAGACCCTAGAGGAGGCCACGAGATAGGAGGGCGTGCCCCCCTACTAGGTGCGCCCCCCTGTTTCGTGGACCCCTCGAGGCTCCCCCGACCGACTTATTTCGCCTATATAAGCCTACGTACCCTAAAAACATCGAATATCAAGATAGATCGGGAGTTCCGCCGCCACAAGCCTCTACAGCCACCAGAAACCTCTCGGGAGCCCTTCTCGGCACCCTGCCGGAGGGGCAGTCCTTCACTGGTGGCCATCTTCATCATCCCGGCGCTATCCATGACGAGGAGGGAGTAGTTCACCCTCGAGGCTGAGGGTATGTACCAGTAGCTATGTGTTTGCTATTGTAGTTGGATCTTATGATGTTTCTCCCCCTCTACTCTCTTCTAATGGATTGAGTTTCCCTTTGAAGTTGTCTTATCGGATTGAGTCTATAATGTTTTGAGAACACTTGATGTATGTCTTGCCGTGCTTATTTGTGGTGACAATTGGATATCATGTGCCACTTGATGTATGTTTTGGTGACCAACTTGCGGGTTCCGCCCATGAACCTATGCATAGGGGTTGGCACACGTTTTCATCTTGATTCTCCGGTAGAAACTTTGGGGCACTTTTTGAAGTACTTTGTGTTGGTTGAATAGATGAATCTGAGATTGTGTGATGCTTATCGTATAATCATGCCCATGGATAATTGAGGTGACAATGGAGTATCTAGGTGACATTAGGGTTTTGGTTGATTTGTGTCTTAAGGTGTTATTCTAGTACGAACTCTTGAATAGATTGATCCGAAAGAATAACTTTGAGGTGGTTTCGTACCCAACCATAATCTCTTCATTTGTTCTCCGCTATTAGTGGCTTTGGAGTGACTCTTTGTTGCATGTTGAGGGTTTGTTATATGATCTATCTATGTTATTATTGTTGTGAGAACTTGCACTAGTGAAAGTATGAACCTTAGGCCTTGTTTCCTAGCATTACAATACCGTTTACGCTCAGTTTTATCACTTGCTACCTTGCTGTTTTTATATTTTCAGATTACAAATACCTTTATCTACCATCCATATTGCACTTGTATCACCATCTCTTCGCCGAACTAGTGCACCTATACAATTTACCGTTGTATTGGGTGTGTTGGGGACACAAGAGACTCCTTGTTATTTGGTTGCAGGGTTGTTTGAGAGAGACCATCTTCATCCTACGCCTGCTACAGATTGATAAACCTTAGGTCATCCACTTGAGGGAAATTTGCTACTGTCCTACAAACCTGTGCACTTGCAGGCCCAACAACGTCTACAAGAAGAAGGTTGTGTAGTAGACATCAGTGCGCCGTGGCGGTGAGGCAAGATGGCGGAGGCGAGGCCAGGGCCCAGCCACGCGACGGAGACGAGGCCGGTGGAGGCGGAAGCCGCGGCCGCGGTGGCTCAATGCCACACCAACGGGATGGCTCGCAGGCATCTCAGAGATGGCGGCCCGAAGGCAGCCAACGGATGGCGGTCAGCGGATGGCGGCTTTCAAGCGGGTCGAGGGACGCGGGCAATTGAGGCGAACCCCGACATTGGCTCGAAGCGATGGCGGCGAGCGATTTGGAGCAGAGCCACGGGGATGAGGCCGCCCAACAACTCGGTGTTGGACGGGGAAGGTGGAGCAAGGCGCTAGGCGACTTGCAGAGGTAGCTCAGAGACGGAGCGATTCGCAGCCAGGGCGGCTGGGGAGATGGCGATGGTGGCCCGCGAGCGAGTGCGCAGGCATGGCGGCCCAACAGCCAGACGCGGGCGAAGCCGACCGCTGAGGGAGAAGACGATGGTCGCAGATACTCGGCGGCCCAGGTTGGTGGAGCCGGTCACGGGCGGAGGTGACCCGGCAAGGAGCGGCTCAACGTGGCAATTGGTAGAGGCGGCTCACGGACCCAGCAAGGAGCGACGGCAAATTGCAGGCGGTGGGCGAGTCAGTAGAGGCGACTCATCGAAACCGCAGCGGTAACTCGGATTCTGCGAGACGGCGTAGTGCCACGAGGGGCCAAAGCAAAGGCGGCCTTGGCGCGACGCGTGGCTCACAGAGAGGCCGATGTGACCCGCTGCGGAGGCGACTTGCGCTCAGGGCAGAAGCGGCTCATGGCGTGACGGGCGGCTTGGCCGTGGAGAGTGGTAATCCACTAGCAGCGGTGACTGACGCAGGCGGCGTCTTGAGGCCTCAGGGACGAGTCGGAGTGGCCGCGGCCAAAGGCACGCGAGTCGTCTCAGGCGTGGCGAGCCAAAGACGTCAGGCGGCACGGGGGCATCTCGGCGTGCAGGAGCCGGAGCCGGCGAGGGGTTTGGCGACCAACCGCGACTTGGAATAAGGGCTGGCCTTCGGGGCAACGAGGTTTGGCGGTTGGGGCAGCAGTTCGGCGTGGACCTGGCGGTGGTGGCGGCGCAACCATGGTGGATTTGAGGCGAGGCTAACTGGCGCAGCTCCAAAGTCGGGTGGAGGTGACACCACAACGGTGACTCGACGATGCCTTGGAGGCGATTTGGCAGATGTGAGTATGATAGCGGCTTTAAAGCACGATGGCGACTGGCGGGTCGAAGCAGTGGCGGCAACGGCTCTCTGCTGTGGGAGGGTCGCGCGGCCGAGGCACGATTGAGGCTGTCGGGGGCGGCTCAGCGTATGGCCGTTGCCGCAGTAGTGGAGGCGGGTCGGCATGGCAGCCCGGAGATGGAGGCGGCAGCTCAAAAGCAATGGTGAAGCAGTCGGCAGCCCGGTCCAGAGGAACTCGCAGAGGTAGAAGAAGGCTGGTCCTGGCACAGGCGTCCCTCAGGTGGGAAGCGACCAGCGACATGAGACGGAGGCTCGGTGGCAGTTTAATACATCGGGTGGTTCGTATTTCTGCTGGAAACGGTGATAACCCGGCGCGCGGAAGGCGGCTTATAGGCTCAGCGACCCGAGATGAGCTCTGTGGAGTTGTGGTGGCTCGGAGTATTGGCGAGTTTGGCCGGGCGCGTAAGACGGCGGCTCAAGGCCAGTCAACGGAGGCACGCCGATGATCCCACAGTGAATGTGAACGACTGCTTCATTTGAAGGTGATTTGAGGTAGTTCATCAATGTGGACGCGGTCGGGCGTGTGGCAGAGTCACAATGGAGTTGAAACGCGGTTGTGGCCAAGCGGCTCACAGATGATCCGGCAAAGAGTGATGGCGCCGCAGTGCTGGTGGCTTGGGGCCGTGGAGGCAAGACCGTCGAGACGGAGGTGTGCGGGCGGCCTTGCGTGGCTGGCAGGTCTCCCGCTACCGTCAAGGCGGGCAACGAGTTAGAGGGTGCTTGGATACGTTTTAGTCCCATGACTAAAAGTAGTGGGACTAAAACTTGCTAGCCTCGCCCGTGTTTGGATCCAAATACTAAAGTGACTAAAATCAAATTAATGAGCATTTATTATCCTCCAAACCTTCCAATCCAGAACTTGCATGTGTTAAAAGGAGAGGAGTTAAATGAGGAGAGAGAGGACTAATCCACATTTCAGTAGGGGTACCCCTGACTAAAAAAATTTAGTCTCAAGACTAGTTTTAGCCCATCTTTAGTCAGGGGTGCTTGGAACTTTAGCCTCTTAAAGAGACTATTTTTGGTCAGACTAAAACAAGTACCTTGGATCCAAGCACCCTCAGCCCAATCCGAGTCATTGATCATATCAGTTTCCGAGTTGCTTCTATTTTCAGGGTCGCGGCAACATGTTTGCTGGGCTGAGGCGACATGCGGTTCAACAACAGCGGAGGTGGCAACTTGTGGCTCGGGAAGAAAGGCGGATCAAGACGAGGGCGACTCGATAGGAGGAACCGAGGGTGTATTCCAATCCGGTTCCGGATCGCGGCACCCCTTTTTTTCTCCTTTTCTTCCTTAGCACTACTAGTCCATGGTTGATATTCTATAGTAGTCTGGTTTGCTTTAATCGACGCGTAGCACAGATGTGGATCTCCTTTTAGTACTTGAACCGATGTGAACATCTTGTAATAGAAATCGATCTTTGATTGAAAAAAATACGGATGGCCGCGGTGCACGGACCAAAATGAAACGACGGCCGGCTTTGGCGAATTACTGATGAGAACATGACACACCAAGTGCAAAAAATTTCGTAGAAAAAGATGGTGTGGGTGACTTGTAACCTCTTTCCTGTTAACCTCGGTAGTTTAAAGTATAGCACAGGCAGACCCCTAATTCCTTTGAACCTTAAATCTCACAGATCTTGAACTCTGGACTGATGGACTTGAAACGGACGCAAATCCTTCTAAACCGGTTTCTCTTCACCCGGAAAATTATGAACTTCTCAATCCTTGAGAAAAGATCTCTCCAAGAACTCGGCACCACCGTGCGACAGCCCCACAATGGGCACCAACTGTCGTGGAATAGTCACGTCAGATGTCCTAATGTTAGGACTTCATCGTGAGGCCAATGCATCTATGTGGTAGCTTGAGAAGGGTTGGTCGGGATGAGAGACGTGGGACGGATCAACACACAAGACAAGGATTTAGACAGCTTCGGGCCACGGGAAACATCGGCTGGTAATAACCCTACATGCTGTTTGTGGCTAGGTCTCATTATGCTCATGAGGCAGACGCCATAAATCTGGCTCTCTCGAGTTGTGTCTAGCCTTAACAATTATTTTCCCGCCCTCTCTTGGGGTGCCCCGCCCCTCCTTATATAAGTTGAAGGGGTGGGTTACATGTAGAGTCAAACTCGGATTAAGACTTAACTTATTTTGACGTCAGACCATGGGCATCTCTCCATGGGCTTCTTAACGTAAGCCAGTTTAAAATCCGGACTTTACAATCTGGCTTACCATCTGGCTTAACTGTCTGGCTTACAATCTGGCTTACCATCTGGCTTAACTGTCCGGCTTATATGACTGTATCTGTTGCCAGGTTACATGACTGTATCCTTGCCGGGTTACATGACTGTATCTGCCGGGTTACATGACTGTATCTGCCGGGTCACATGACTGTGTCTGCCGGCTTAACCTACTTAACTGTTCCCGCTAGCTTATCGTCTGCCAGGTTACCAATGAAACATCAAGTCCTAGCCGGGTCATATCTCTGGCCGGGTCATATCGCGGGGTATATCCCCGACAGATAGTGAACATGATATATGTCACTCACATTCCCAAAAGGGAGCGCAAGAGCGCACTTCGGGGCGTCTACGCCTAGAGCTTGTCGTCCCCAAATTCAACCCATGGTCAGCCTACCCGATCACCTTTGATCGCAGGGACCACCCAACCAGTATCCATCACGGGGGTTTGGTCGCCCTGGTCTTTGACCCAATCATCGACGGATATCACCTCACTTGAGTCCTTATGGACGGAGGAAGCTGTCTCAACTTGATATATCAAGACACCGTCCGTAATATGGGGATTGACCCATCACGAATCAAGCCCAGTAACACTACCTTTAAAGGTGTGATACCAAGAGTAGAGACCCGATGTAAGGGCTCAATCACACTGGAGGTTGTGTTTGGCTCCCCAAATAAGTTTCGCAGCGAAGAGTTAATCTTTGACATTGTCCCTTTTTGCAGTGGCTACCATGCACTGCTCGGACGAACTGCATTCGCCTGCTTTAACGTAGTCCCGCACTATGCTTAGTTGAAGCTCAAAATGCCTGGACCTCGTGGTGTTATCACAGTCAATGGCAATATGGAGCTCTCACTCCATACCAAAGAGCACACTACAACCCTCACAGCCGAAGTGTACAATGGCCTTACCAAGCCAAACAACTCGCTGGCCAGTAAAGCCAACGACGCACCCCAAACGAGTCCGGTCCATGCATAACAGCGATAAATCAACGGATCCGGACATTGATTAGCAGTTCGGCCTCCACCGACCACCCCATCAGGCCGTAGTTTACGTACCGCGCGTACATAACTACGCACTAAAAATACCTTGGGCGGCGCTGGAGGCACACTGAGGAATAGGTCCATTACACGGCTTGACCATAATTGGACCGCATATATCTTTTTCCTTTTAACACAGGTTCATCAAGAGCCCTACTTACAGGATGGTTGTCACAGGAGATCCCTTTAAGGCCATCATATCCCAACCATCCAACGATCCTCTCAAAGGACCAACTACTAAGGAGGAAAGGCGCAGACGTGCGGTAGGGCATCATTGGAGTTTTTTTTCGAACTGTGGTTGTTTAGGCCGTGTGATAGACTTTCCCTTATGTAAAATATTTTCCTTTTTTTCCGGGCATGTAACATGACTATCACATTGAACGACATTGCGTGTAGTCAACATATCAATAAAGATATGAAGGGCACAAATGCTTATCACCTTCTTGTTTAGTTTCTTTGGATTTTCTAGCTGTTATATGCGCTCCCCCTTACGATCGACGTGCATCCGTGACGTGCGGTAGGGCATCATTGGAGTTTTTTTCGAACTGTGGTTGTTTAGGCCATGTGATAGACTTTCCCTTATGTAAAATATTTTCCTTTTTTTCCGGGCATGTAACATGACTATCACATTGAACGACATTGCGTGTAGTCAACATATCAATAAAGATACGAAGGGCACAAATGCTTATCACCTTCTTGGTTAGTTTCTTTGGATTTTCTACCTATTATATGCGCTCCCCCTTACGATCGACGTGCATCCGTGGCTTGACATGGTCTTCATACAAGGGGTTGTCGCCACCCCTAATTCTT
Organism: Triticum timopheevii; assembly: GCA_963921465.1. Classification (NCBI taxonomy): domain Eukaryota; kingdom Viridiplantae; phylum Streptophyta; class Magnoliopsida; order Poales; family Poaceae; genus Triticum; species Triticum timopheevii. Next base: position 498,151,080 of record OY997266.1, on the reverse strand, counting down.
AAGTCCGAACTCCCACAAGGAACTCTTCGGCGTCCCGGATATTGCATTATATGCATCTGCTCCAAATCATGTCTTTGGTCTATAGTTCGGTTGCCCGGCTCCTATGTTTGCCACCTTACATTCCGCAAGTTCGGCTATGGTACTAAAGGGAGAACTGCTGCAATTGTATTTCCGTTTCGTCCGGTCAAGTACCTCAGTAGAGAAAGCAAAAAACTGATTGTCATGATAAGCGAGAGCAGATCAGCTATCCGATGACTTAGTGTTATACTACGAATTGCTCGCGATTTATGTCGTGTTATACGAGGGGCTGGGTTTTTGAACAACCATGTTGCAAAGGCACCGCACTCTAGATTGTCGATCATGCAACAAGGGGCTAAGTACTTAGCGCCGCCAATGGACTCTTATGGCTAAAATGAAATTACTAAAACCACATAGTCTGATTGCCTGGTTCACCTCGCAAAAATGCCTCCTACATTGTACCAAGACGTTGGATAAAGTGCGGTTATGCGGTCCTGGACACCCCTATAGCATCTACGTGGGGGCTAAAGCCGACGACTAGTAAACTTTCGGACATATAAATAGCTAATAGGAGGATAAACTGATAATAAACCATAATCATACATTACGAGTTCATCACATATCTCTTACAAACCGGACACAACTACTCAAAAATTATGTCCTTAGAGCACTTGCCCTCTACAATACGGGCTCCCTCGAGGACCTCGTTGAAGTACCTCTCCGGCCGACGATGCTCCTTTCCCTCAGGTGGCCCTGCGGTGGCAACCTCGGTGGCTTTCATCTTCGCCCACTGAACCTTCACGCGGGCAAAGGCCATCCGAGCACCCTCAATACAGGATGACCGCTATGGCATCAATCCGAGGGAGCGCCTCCACTAGCTTCTTCACAAGCCCGAAGTGGCTGCTGGGTACAGCTTCGGCCGGCCACAGACGGACTATCACGTCCTTCATGGCCAGGCTAGCCACCCTATGCAGCTCGGACAACTGCTTCATCTGGTCGCTCAGGGACACCGAAGCTCTGGCCCTAGATACTGCAACCAGAACAGTTTTTCTGTGGAGCTACCCTCATCGGCTGGCAGGTCGGCAAAGGCACCTGGAGAAATCCGAACTTGGGTTAGTAAAATATATTTTCTACTAGTATACCTACTTTGCATAATGAAGGGCTTACCTGCCATAATACGCCTTGCCTCCTGGATCTCCTGGCGAGCATCCTGGGCAGTGGCCCGGGCTTCCTTTAGGCTCTCACGGGCTTTGGCGAGCTCGGATGCCTGTTCCGAGCTCGTCTGCTCCAAGGACTCGCATCTAGCAATGGCGTCCTTGAGCTCTTTTTCAACCTCACCCACCTATGCCTCATGTTGTTGGCGGGTGGTCTTCTCCTCCTCTAAGCTTTCGGCCTCCTTGTCTGCAGCCGCCTTGCCCGCCTCTGCTTCCTTCTTGGCCTCGGCCAGGGCTTGTTTGAGGGACTCGACCTCATCGGTGCCAACTTCAAGCACAGTTAAAACATTTCTTAGTGCATCAACAAAACGATCAAAATATCCATGCTTGGGGACTTATACTCAATGTACGCATACCTTGCATCTCCTCAAACCTCTTGTTAATGCAGACAACCTCTTCATCGGCCAGCCGCAACTTCCAAGTGAGTTCGGAAACTTTGGCGGACCGGGTGCTCGCCGGCAGCAGGGAAGCCTGTTGTACAATATAATGTCACCTCTCCCGAACACTATGTGATCCTCTGCCCGGCTTCTTCGAAACCGGACAGAGTCACAGTTATATCTCTTCATTGAAATTGGTTAGAAAATTACATCGCATACCTCAAAACCCATTAACAGGTTGGTAAAAGCTTTGTTCAGCCTGCTTTTGGAGGACTGAATCTTCTCACCCAGCACACCCATAAGGGTGCGGTGCTCTTCCACGATGGAAGCACGACGAAGTGCATTTGGATTCCCGAGCAACTTGAAATACCCGTCAAGAAACTTTAGAAGTATATCACCGCAGCGCAGCAAGGGACGTTCGTTCACGACAGAGAGAACGACGAGCTCACATAGGCCCTCGGGAATCCTGAGCACCTTGGACGAAGACGAGGCACGCCAGGCTCCATTGCATGGAAGGTTGGGTTTCCCGACGTAGGCGGTTACAAAACCCAAGAGAGGAGAAGGAAAGTGGAGCTGAGCGAACTGCAGAAGCTGAATGCAAGGGTACGAAAGCTAGAGGAACAAGCTGTTGAGAACCAGCGACCTGCCCAAGCTACCCCAGAACCTACTCCGCCATCTCAACGGAGAAGCAGCGTGGCTTCCACCGAGCTCATTCAGCAGCCTGAATTCACGCCTCCTAGCTACCCCGTGGATGCTATCACGGAGGCTCAACAGTGCCAGCTTATGACGCAATGGCAGAACCTCAAAGTCAAGGCGGCTGTCGGCTCTGTTGCACCTCCTGAACCCGATGCAACTTTTCACTGCCTTCCGATACCACAAGGCTATGCTGTTGTGATGGTGGATGAGATAACAGAGGGATTTGAGGAGCTCCAGCTTGACCACCCCACAGGTGAAGGGGAGACTCAGTTGGGTCTTGCTTTGAAGACTCCATGTCTATGGCGGAAGGAGCACATTAAGCTTCTGAACTTTACGCCTCTGCCTCCTCGTCCACCTCCGGCGAGTCAGGGCACTCCGCCTCCTCCTCCTCCGATGAGTGATCAGGGCACTCCGCCTCTTTCTCCGGCACGTGAGGGCGGCACTCCGCCTCCTTCTCCGCCTGCTCTGGTGCATCCGAGCAGCCCGCCCCCTCCTTCACCTCGTCGGCAACAACAGAACACAGACGTCGCCGCTCCGGTGCATCGGACCACTCCGCCTCCTTCTACTACTCGTCAGTAGCAACAGAAGAGACCCGCCGCCGCTCGAGTGTCTAGCAGTATAGCCATAGGCGGGAGGCAATACAGATTCGGTCCATCTCTCAAGCCTATAGAGAAGTTACCATACGAGATGACTGTGGAGGAAAACGAGCAGTTCATTCAAGCCCAAGTGAAGGACTTCTTTGAAACGCGAAGAACTATGAAACATCCACCTCCAGAGGAGAAGATAGATCCGGTGAGAGCGAAGCGCACTATCAATGCCCTGAAACATCCACCACCACGTTCGCTGAATAACAACCATCTCCACTGTCTTAAAAATACATTGCAAGAAGCATGCCAGTCTAGAAGTACTCCAACTGACAAAAGGTTAAAATAACAAAGAAGTGGGAAAAAAATCCCCCAGCTCGGAGAACAGGAGAACCAATCATTCCCCCCGCTCAAGTTATCTAGTTATATCATCGCAAATCAGCCGCTGCTGCCCGGTTTCACTATTGGTGATTACCTGCCCGACGATGTAGATTTTGAAATAATGGAGGTGGACGAATTCAAATACCATTACGGGAAGCCTCTCATCAAATATACTCTTGCACTAACAATGATGATGCGAAGATTCCATGTCTGGTACATGAAAACTTGCATCGAGTCTGGGAAGGATGCTTTGTCGATGATGATTAAAGAGGACCACGACTTCATTGGCCAAGAACAGTTAACTATTGATTTTGACGAGTTTTTCCATTTCTACAATCAAAAGGCTGTCTACAAATCACTTGTGGCTTGCTACTGTCTGTAAGTACTGCTTTCTATAATTAAGTCTCTCTATATATAGCTCAACTCTTTCATTGCATGTATATATAATTAAACTCACTATATTATGCAGATAGAAGATCGTTGAATGAAGAAAAGCACAAATCTATGACATTGGGTTCATTAACCCAAATGTCATACATGAATGGATGGTTCAAAAGAATGTCACAGAAACCGAGGACAACTTGCTAAAATCATTGCTCAAAAATCAAAGCAAAGATAAAATACTGTTTCCTTACAGCTTCAAGTGAGTGTTACTATCTTGTGCATATTCGGTTTCCCTTATTACTCGAGGTTGTAGTCATGTAACTGATGAGTTGTGCATGCGTGCACAACTTCCACTTTATTCTCCTAGTGATTAATCTTGAGAAGGGAGAAGTAACCGTCTTAGACTCGAGACGAAAAGATCCCGAGTACTATGCGGACATGACTGGAATGCTCCAGAAGTAAGTTCAATCGATCATTACCACACCATATCGGCAACTTTGTTCATTTCCTGATATCAAGTAATTATTTTCTTTGTCTGGCAGAGTTTGGAAAGAGTTCACCGCAATTTCTCCGGGACTACCAACCGAGCTAACATTTAAACAGCCGAAAGTAAGTACTACTACCTAGTTCCGTGCATCTCCATTGATTGTAGCTAGTTTCATCAATACCATTTAGCATGCTTGCTTATTAGTTTTATTGACCTCTATTTCTTGTAAAGTGCTTGTGGCAGGAATAAGGAAATAATTTCTGTGAATACTATGTTTGCGAGTTCATCTACAACGAGACGGCCAAGAATAAGCGGGGCTACTCTGAAAAACAATATCAAGTGCGTAAGCAAAAATATTCACAATTGTATTTTATTACCATCATTTGTGTTGAGTTTCATTTATACACATGTATTGACCATCTTCTTTGATTTAGATCTGGCAGCTGCGGGATGAGCTCCTACCACATGATCGCATAAAAGCAATTCAAGAGGAATTGGCGGGATTCTTTCTTGACCACATCATCAATAAAGCCGGAGAATACCATGTGGAACTTGACTTTAGACTTTAAGGATTGTAATAGATCTTATATTGTATATATGTAGCTAGTAGCGTCAGATAGATATACGAAAACTTGTTGTTCGACCAATCTCTCATAGAAGGAGAGGTTGATCACTTCTCTCTGTATATGTTCATGATGATCTTCTGTACTTAATGGTTTCGTTCATTTTCTTACTAGCTAGCATGTCGAGTCCTCTATACGTATAGTACGTAGCGTCGACCAAGCACGAAGATAAGAGAGGTCAATTCTCTCTATTAGCTAGCTAACACAATATATGAAACCCCTAATTAAATTAACCCTCCAAAACCCCCAACCCCCCCCTCTTTTCAAAAAAACAAAAAACCCAGCTCATGAGCTGCTGACGCGTGGATGCGTTTTGGTCCCGGTTGGTGTTACCAACGGAACCAAAGGCCCTCCTGTCGGGGCTCGTCGCATCGGCCACGTGGAGCGCCACCTGTCCCGTTTCGTGAGCGAACCGGACTAAAGGTCATGGGCTTTAGTCCAGACCCTTTAGTACCGGGTCCAGGACTGGGACAAATGGGCATCTGGAACCGGGACAAATGGGCCTTTTCCACTAGTGGGATGATGCAGTACAGTAGAGCCAAGTATTTCCCTCAGTTATGAAACCAAGATTAGTAGACCGAAATGATTCTGCATCTACTACTATTACTCCACGCATCGACCGCTATGCAACATGCATCTAATGTATTAAGTTCACAAGAAAGAGAGTAATGCTTTAAGCAAGATGACATGATGTAGATAGATAAACTCACGCTTGAATAAAACCCATATTTTCACCCTTAATAGGAACGATACATACGTGTCATGTCCCTTCCTGTCATTGGGATAGAGCACCGCAAGATCGAACTCATTACAAAGCACCTCTTCCCATGGCAAGATAAATCAATCTAGTTGGCCAAACCAAATCAATAGATCGGAGAAGAAATACGAAGCTATAATAATCATGCATAAAAGAGTTGAGAGAAAAATCAAATAATATTCATGGATAGATCTGATCATAAACTCACAATTCATCGAAATCCAAGAAACACACTGCAAAAAAGAATTACATCGGATAGAACTCCAAGAACATCAAGGAGAACATTGTATCTAAGAACATCAATAGAGATGAAACCATCTAGCTACTAACTATGGCCCCGTAGGTCTATGGTAAACTACTCACGCATCATCGGAGGGGAGACAAGGTTGATGTAGAGCCCCTCCATCATTGGTTCACCCTCCGGCAGAGTGCCAGAAAGGGTCCCTAGATGGGATCTCTCAAGAATAGAGGCTTGCGGCGGCGGAAAAAGTATTTTGTGGACTCCATGGTAGGTTTTCTGATTTTTGAGAATTTATAGAGGCTGGGTTAGGTCAAATAGGGCTCGTGGGCCCCACTATGTCCCAAGGTGCGCCCTGGTGGCTAGTGGGTCACTGCTTTGTCTTCTCGTCTCCTCGTGAAGCTTCCAGAGTCTCTTATCGCCAAAAAAAAGCTGCAACAAGTTTTGTGGCATTTGGACTTCGTTTGGTATTGATATTCTGCAAAGTAAAAAAACAAGCAAAAATATCAACTGGCACTGGGCACTAAGTTAGTAGGTTAGCCCCAATGAATGATATAATTTTGCTTGTAAATGTATATATAAAACATCCAAAATTGATACTATAATAGCATGGAACTATAAAAAATTATAGATACGTTGGAGACGCATCTAGCATCCTCAAGCTTAATTCCTGCTCGTCCTCAAGTAGGTAAATGATAAAAACAGAATTTTTGATGTGGAATGCTAGCTACCTATCATATTCATCATACAATCTTTTTCTTTTATAGCATGAACATTTGTACTTGAATGATTCAAAGCAATAGTCTATAATTTGACATGAAGACCTCAATACTCAAGCACACTAACAAGCAACCATGTCTTTCAAAATATCAACAGTAAAAAAAGTTATCCCTAGCCCATTATGCTCAATCATTGATCCATTCATGAAACACACTCAAACATATTTTTTGACCAATCAACACACTCAAATAATAGCTACATCCAATGCACAAGTATGACAATAATGTTCCCTAGTTGGCGCTTTGTAAGAGAAGATAGAGACTCAAATAAAAATAAAAATTTCATAAAAGTAAATAATAGGCCAGAGGTGACAGATATTTGTAGAGGTGCCAGAGCTCCTTGCTTAAATTGAGAAACAAAATTATTTTGAGAGGCATGCTTTTCCTGTCAATGAAAACGACCGAGAATTCCCAATATCTTCCATGCTAGATAAATCATAGGTGGTTCCTAAAGAGAAATAAAGTTTATTTCATTTCCACCATTCTTAAACAATTATGGATAGCCATATCCATGGGTGCCTTCCATACCAACACTTTCTAAGGAATTTATTATTAACATCATATTATTTTTTTATTTCGGGATTGGCCATCCCTATTATGTGCCACACTCTCGTGCAATGACAAGTGAATAAACACTCATCGTGAGAATAACCCACCTAGCATGGAAAATATTGGCCACCCCCTGCCGCTTCATGAGCGGTATGGGCACACAAAATGGATATTTATTTTGAATATTAGAGTTTGCAAATACAAATTTACTTGGAACGACAAGGAAACACCTCATATAGGTAGGTAAGGTTGACTCATTTGGCGCAACTTTGGTTTAAGGAGTTGGATGCACAAGCAGCGTTCCCGCTTAATACAAAAGAAGGCTATCAAATAGATTGAGAAGCGACCAACCAAAAAAGACAAACGATCATACACATGCATTGAACATAACTAACTCTGAATAATGCACCAGAAGTAGGATGTAACTTCATTGCATAACTATTGACTTTCTTGCTTGCAAAGTGTTGGGGATATAACTATTAGGTGTGACCCGCCCAGGAGGGGTCGGGTCATACCTAAGGCGATTCATCAATATGAAGCCCATGAAGATATTTGAAGATGGCGGTTCAGCTAAGGGCCCAATGCCCAAAGGCGACTTAAGGCCCGTAGAGATAAACCGCCATATAAGTATGACTTGTATTGTAAGTAAAGAATAGATAGTCACCGAGCCGGACACTGTTTATGTGCCGGCCGGGACTCTGTGAGCCGCTGGGTGTCGACCTCTGTATATAAAGGGACGACCCGACGGCGGTTCAGGACAAGAGACAACATATCAAAAGCTAGGTCAAGCGGATTTGCTCCTTGGTAATCGAGACATAAGCAATATCACCCAAAACTGGACCGTAGGCTTTTACCTTCACCACAAGGGGCCGAGCCAGTATAAACCCCGTGTCTTTTGTACCGCTTAACCCCTTTAAGCTTCCTAGTTGTGATGGCTCCACAACTAAGTCCTTTTGCTAGGACATCTTCCGTGACCTTTCCACGATAGTTGGCACCCACCGTCGGGCCAGCGCATAGCGGATTTGAGTTTTCAAGGGCAGCTTCGAAGGGCTCAAGGGATACACTGTGGGCCGGATGACTAAGAGTCATCGCGGCGAGCTCTACATCAACAACGCATGTTGGGGCCCCGACGCCGGCTCAATTGAGTACGGATACCTGATGTCTACTACACAACCTTCTTCTTGTAGACGTTGTTGGGCCTCCAAGTGCAGAGGTTTGTAGGACATTAGCAAATTTCCCTCAAGTGGATGACCTAAGGTTTGTCAATCCGTGGGAGGCGTAGGATGAAGGTGGTCTCTCTCGAACAACCCTGCGACCAAATAACAAAGAGTCTCTTGTGTCCCCAACACACCTGTTACAATGGTAAATTGTATAGGTGCACTAGTTCAGCGAAGAGGTGGTAATACAAGTGCAATATGGATGGTAGATATGAGTATTTTTAATCTGAAAATATAAAAACAGCAAGGTAACTAATGATAAAAGTGAGCGTAAATGGTATTGCAATGCTAGGAAACAAGGCCTAGGGTTCATACTTTCACTAGTGCAAGTTCTCTCAACAATAATAACATAACTGGATCATAAAACTATCCCTTAACATGCAACAAAGAGTCACTCCAAAGTCACTAATAGAGGAGAACAAACGAAGAGATTATTGTAGGGTACGAAACCACCTCAAAGTTATCCTTTCTAATTGATCTATTCAAGAGTCCGTAGTAAAATAACACAAAGCTATTCTTTCCATTCGATCTATCATAGAGTTCATACTAGAATAACACCTTAGGACACAAATCAACCAAAACCCTAATGTAACCTAGATACTCCAATGTCACCTCACGTATCCGTGGGCATGATCATACGATATGCATCACACAATCCCAGATTCATCTATTCAACCAACACAAAGAACTTCAAAGAGTACCCCAAAGTTTCTACCGGAGAGTCAAGATGAAAACGTGTGCCAACCCCTATGCATAAGTTCACAAGGTCACCGAACCCACAAGTTGGTCACCAAAACATACATCAAGTAGATCACGCGAATATCCCATTGTCACCACAGATAAGCACATGCAAGACATACATAAAGTGTTCTCAAATCCTTAAAGACTCAATCCAATAAGACAACTTCAAAGGGAAAACTCAATCCATGACAAGAGTGTAGAGGGGGAGAAACATCATAAGATCCAACCACAATAGCAAAGCTTGCTATACATCAAGATCGTGCCGAATCAAGAACACGAGAGAGAGAGAGAGAGAGAGAGAGATCAAACACATAGCTGCTGGTATACCCTCAGCCCTGAGGTGAACTACTCCCTCCTTGTCATGGAGAGCGCTGGGATGATGAAGATGGCCACCGGTGAGGGATCCCCCCTCTGGCAGGGTGCCGGAATAGGGTCCCGATTGGCTTTTGGTGGCTACAGAGGCTTGCGGTGGCGGAACTCCCGATCTAGGTTATTTTCCGAAGGTTTCAATATTTATAGGAATTTTTGGTGTAGGTCTCAGGTCAGGGGGGTCTCCGGGCTGTCCATGAGGAAGGTGGCGTGCCCTAGGGGGGGGGGGGGGCGCCCCCCACCCTCGTGGGAAGCCCGAGACTCTTCTGGCCCAACTATTGCACTCCAGGGGCTTCTTTTGGTCCATACAAATTCGTCAAAAATTGGCACGTCAATTAGACTCTGTTTGGTATTCTTTTTCTGTAGAACTCAAAAACAAGGAAAAAACAGAAACTGGCACTGGGCTCTAGGTTAATAGGTTAGTCCCAAAATCATATAAAATAGAATATAAATGCGTATAAAACATCCTAGATGGATAATATAATAGCATGGAACATTAAAAAATTATAGATACATTGGAGAAGTATCAATACCGGGCCCCCTTCGGTGGAATCCACTTCTTCATCGGCAAGATCGGCGAGCCGGGGCCTGAGCCGGACACCTTCACCGACATCATTGAGACGGCTCAGCGTGTGAGACCCGCCCGAGCTCAGCCTACCGTGGAGCTTGCCTTCGTGGGATGCATCCATGGAGGAGAATTTTCTGAATGGTCTGTGTCTGGCAGTGAGACGGCCATCTACTCTGATGGTGAGTCGTCCACGGGTGAGACGGATTCATTGTATCAACTGCAAGATGGCGGGCTTGGGGGCTTTTTCAATGGCTGTAGTATTCCGGACCCGTTTGAGCCACCGAGCAGAGTCGAGATCTTCATGGCTGGTACCCAGCCTGGGCTAAATTGTTCAACTGCGGCAGCAATGACTTCCGGGTCAGCAGCGGTGACAGCAGCCGGGGGAGGAGGCCCTATGCGACCGCCGGCTCAGGTTTTGATGTCTCTGATGGATAAGTTGACGACTCTGCTAACAGCTGTGGTTAACCTGGCGAATCAAGTTGAGCATGCTGCAGAGGTAGCGCAGCTACGTGAGGAGATAACACACGCTAAAGAAGACCTGGCAGTAAAGGACGTCAGGATGACCGTGGAAGGGGCGGCTCTGGATGATCAGGCTCAGCAGATTCAGGCGTAGGCCTTTCAACTTACAATGGATCAGAACGCGTCTAATGAGGTCATGAGGAGAAGATACCAGTCCCGTCTGCCTACGGTGTATGAGCCATGAAACCTTTTCCGCACGCCTGGTGCAGGGCCCAGTAACCCGACGGAGGTAAACCGGACGACGACACCTAGGGAAGGAACGCCGGTCCAGCCACGTGTGATGGAACCCCCACGTCTGAATACTGCTCCACCTCAGCATGTACCAATGCTGCCGGGTCATTATTCTAATCCACTAGAGAACATGATTGCTGCGGCAGCATGATTGGTGGCTCTCCCAGTTGATGGCGACTCTCCGACGGCGGTTGAAACACGAGGGGTCAGAGAACTTCTTCAGACGACCTTAGCACAATAGGAGGCATATTCTTACAGTAGAGACAAGATTCATTCAACTCCATGTCCGAGCCGAAGCCAGAGTTATAGCAGGCACATGGACTCACCAGCCGTTTCAAGCAATACCCAGCACCGTGATAAGCCACACGGGCACGACCCGACACGTGATGGAGCTCTTACCTTGCGTGATCAGGACAGAGTGGGTCAACAAATTGAGCAGGCGGCTCATATGGCCGCTCAACAGACGGCTTATCAGCCTCTTCCGGTTTTTCCGACGACTTCAATTGAGGCAGGCGTGACCATTAGGACTGGGGGCGTACCTTGTTTGGTACCGGTTCTGCGTAACAAGCGTTTGCCCAAGGATTTCAAGGGACCTCAAAAGGTGCCTAATTACACAGCCGACTTACAACCTGGGGCATGGATCGAAAGCGACAAGATGGCCATGGAACTACCGTAAGTCAGTGATGCTGCAATGGCTAAGTAATTCACCATGATGCTAGATGGAATGACCCATACTTGGTTGAAGGGGCTTCCACCTAATTCCATTGGTTCAAGGGCAGAGTTAAAGGACCGGTTTGTTCAGAACTTTAAAGATACATGCAAGCAGCCCATGTCGGTTGTGGACTTGACTAATTGCAAGCAAGAGGAGGGTGAATCCACGACCCATTGGGTGCGCCGGGTCAAGGCCATAATACATTCATATGATAAGATGGACGCCGACTCTGCAGTCTTAATGTTGGAGAAAAATTGTCGTTTGAGCCTCTGAAATAGAAGCTGGGGCGGTTCAAGCGTGATTGTAATGACATGGGCCAGCTGATGGCGGCTCTAGTCAAGTATGCCGACTCTGATAGTACCAAGGACCCCGAGTCCGACAATGAGAAGACATGGAAGGGAAAGAAGAACGGCAACGTGAAGGGCCCGCAGCATAACCCGGTGAGTTAAGGGGGAATATAAAATGTAAGGCTAATGGTAGCTCGGAGTTTGTGGCTAACACCAATGTGCAGGGCAACAATCAATGACGAAAGGGAGGACGCCTCCTCGGTCTGGCGGGTCAGGTCCCACTCTTGAGCAGTTGCTAAATGAGCCCTGTCCAAGGCATGGCACTCAAAAGAAGCCGACCACTCACCTATGGAAGAATTGTACAATTATGAAGGCTTTCAAGAATTCTAACATGTTTTACAGCAATCATGGGCCGGGCGGCAGCTCAGGCGGCGGCGGTTTTCATGGTCCGAGTTATGGAGGTGGCATCTCTAATTCTGGCTTTCAAGGCCACCAAAATTATCAGGGGGTTATAACCAGCAATCTGGCCAAGGGGGTCAGCAACAGCAGCAGTACGGATATTAGAGTAATCCAAAGCAGCTGAATAGTGGACAGTATCACGTTTTCACCACAAGTTTGTGCAAGCAGGACCAGAAGCTTCACAAGAGGGCAGTGAACACCGTTGAGCCGACAGTTTCCTAGTACTTGCGATGGTCTGAGCAACCCATTATGTGGAGTCGGGCGGATCACCCACCTTGGGTTGATAACCCGGGTCACTTGGCTTTGGTGGTGGCACCTCAAGTTGGGGGGTACAAGTTTACTAAAGTTCTCATGGATGGAGGTAGCAACATTAATATCCTTTGTTATGAAACCTTCTGTCGCATGGGGTTAACTGATAAGAATCTTAAGCAGTCAAATACTATTTTCCATGGTGTGGTTCCTAGTAAGTCGGCATACCCAGTTGGCAAGATTGAACTGGAGGTAGCCTTTGGAGATGAGCACGACTCCAGGGCTGAGAAGTTAACTTTTGAAGTGGTCACGTATCATGGTCTATTTGGACGGCCAGCTTATGCCAAGTTCATGGCGTGTCCGTGTTATGTTTATGTGCACCTCAGGATGCCGAGTTAGAAGGGGACCATCACAGTTCATGGCAGTCGAAAGGTAGCCTTGGAGTGTGAAGAAGGAGACACAGCTTATGCTGAGTCAGTCTGTGCAGCGGAAGAGTTGAAGTTTTACAAGGATAATGTTGATCCGGCTGATATGACATCTTTGAAAAGCCAACTATGGAGCATGACCCGATAATGAAGTTTAAATCGGCTGATGACACCAAGCTTGTTGATTTTGTTCCTGGCGACTCATTCAAGAAGTTCAGTATCAGTGCTAATCTGGATCCAAAATAGGAAAGCGCGCTCATCGAGTTCATCCGTGAGAACCGGGACATGTTTGCATGGAAACCTTCTGACATGCCAAGTGTATCGAGGAAACTCGCTAAGCACACTCTTAATATTGATCCAAAATTTAAGCCGGTCAAGCAATTCCTTCGTCACTTGAATGAGGAGAGGCGTAAAGTCATTGCTGAGGAGGTGGCCCAGCTCTTGGCAGCTGGGTTCATTATTGAAGTGTTTCATCCTGAGTGGTTGGCTAATTCGGTGCTAGTGCTCAAGAAGAATGGCACTTGGCGTATGCGTGTGGATTACATGGACTTGAACAAGGCTTGTCTGGCTAATCCCTTTGCTCTCCCACGTATTGATCAAATCATTGATGCTACGGTGGGTTGTGAGCATTTGAGATTTTTGGATGCTTACTCTGGTTATCATCAGATCAAAATGGCAGTTAAGGACTAGGAGAAGACAACTTTTATTACTCCCTTTGGAGCCTTATGTTATGTTTCTATGCCTTTTGGGCTCAAGAGTGCCCAGGCGACTTATCAACGTTGTGTGCATAATTGTCTTCATACTCAGATTGGGCGTAATGTTCATGCTTATATGGATGATATTGTGGTGAAATTCAGAAAGAAGGAAACCTTGATAGATGATTTAAGGGAGACCGTTGATAATCTCCGGGTCTACAATATGATGCTTAACTCGGCCAAGTGTGTCTTTGGTGTGCCGGCAGGCAGGCTTTTGGGGTTTTTGGTTTCTAACAGAGGCATTGAGGCTAACCCAGAGAAAATCAAGGCTATTACCTCTCTGGCGAAACCCAAGTGTATCAATGATGTCCAGCGTCTGGCGGGTCGTATTGCAGCTTTAAGCCGGTTAGGTGAGAAGGCCATACCGCTGTACCAGATGATGAAGAAAACAGATGACTTTGTCTGGAGTGATGCTGCTAACGATGCATTTGAAGATTTGAAGAGGTAGCTAGTTCAGCCACCGGTCCTTGCTGCTCCCATTAATAAGGAGCCATTATTGTTATATGTGGCTGCTAACACACATGCTGTCAGCATGGCCATTGTAGTGGAGCGCAAGGAGGCTGGCAAAGAGTATCCGGTTCAACGGCCGGTTTACGACATTAGTGAGGTGGTTATTGAGTCCAAGCAGAGATATCCACTTTGGCAGAAGCTTGTTTATGGGGTGTTCATGGCCAGTCGGAAGCTTAAACAATACTTTCTGGGTCATCCCATCACTGTGGTCAGTTCTGCTCCTTTAGGAGATATCATTCAAAACAGGGAAACCACAAGACGAGTCGCCAAGTGGGCCATTGAGTTTGGGCCTCATGGTTTAAAGTATGTGCCACGCACTGCTATCAAGTCTCAAGCATTGGTGGATTTCATCAACGATTGGACAGAGCTGCAGATGCCTGAAGAGAAGCCGGACAACACATATTGGACTATTCACTTTGATGCATCCAGGAAATTGGAGGGCTCGGGGGCTGGAGTTGTTTTAGCTTCCCCTCGAGGTGACAAATTTTGTTATGTGCTAAGGTTGATGTTTCCTTGTACTAACAATGCAGCTGAGTATGATGCCTTGCTCCATGGTCTTCGGATAGCTAAAGAGATGAGCTTAATCCGGGTAAGGTGCTTTGGCGCCTCAGATTTAGTAGCTCAACAAGTCTCAGGCAAATGGGATTCCAAGGATCCCCTCATGGCGGCTTACCGCCGTGAAGTTGATGCTGTTGTTGGACACTTTAAGGGTTATCAAGTGGAGCACATTGATCGCAGAAAGAATGAGGCAGCTGATGCTTTAAGCCGGCTAGGATCTTAGCGTAAGCCGGTACCACCGAACACTTTCTTGGATATTCTGCATAATGCTTCTGTTAAATTACCTACAGAGGAAGACTTGGTTGTTCCTGAGCCAGAAGCACAATTGGTGGCGGCTCTTCAAGTCATCCTAGATTGGACAGTGCCATACTTGGCTTATATGACTCGGGGCGAAATGCCTGAGGATGAAACCTTGGCTAGGCAGATAACCCGGCGGTCTAAGTCAATGATAATTGCCAATGGCGAGTTGCATCATCACAGTGTCACTGTGGTGTTTCAGTGTTGTGTCTCTCCTGAGGAAGGTCAAGAGATTCTTCGTGAGATTCATGAAGGAGATTGTGGCCATCATGCCGTTTCAAAGTCCCTTGTGGCCAAAGCTTTTCGTCATGGTTTTATTGGCTAACAGCTCACGCTGATGCAGAGGATCTGGTCAGTAAATGTGATGGTTGTCAGAAATTCTTAAGGCGAGGTCACGTACCGGCTAAGGAATTGAGGATGATTCCAATTACTTGGCCATTTGTAGTGTGGGGGCTTGACATGGTTGGGCCTTTTAGAATGTCTAAGGATAAAAAGACCCACCTCTTGGTGGCAGTTGACAAATTCACAAAGTGGGTTGAAGCAGAGCTGGTTAGTAAGTGTGACACGGCAATGGCGGTTCAATTCATGAAAAAGGTGATTTTCCGTTTTGGCTTTCCCCACAGTATCATAACTGATAATGGCACTAACTTGTCCAAGGGTGCCATGGAGGAGTTTTGTCAACGTGAGCATATCCGGCTTGGCGTTTCATCAGTAGCTCACCCCTAATCCAATGGTCAAGCCGAAAGAGCCAATCAGGAGATTTTGAAAGGCATCAAGCCCCGACTTCTGGTTCCTTTGCAATGGATGCCGGGTTGTTGGGTGGAGGAGCTACCATCAGTGTTATGGAGTATCAATACTACCCCCAACAGATCTATGGGTTACACCCCTTTCTTCATGGTTTATGGAGCAGAGGTGGTTCTTCCTAGTGACATCCATCATGACTCGCCCCGCGTGGCGGCTTATGTTGAAGGTGATAATGAACAAGCACGTCAGGATGCACTTGACCTGTTAGATGAGAAGTGTGACTTGGCAGCAGCCCGCTCGGCGATTTACCAACATGACCTTCATCGTTATCATAGCCACCGGGTTAAGTCCAGAACCTTTCAAGAAGGTGATTTGGTGCTCCAGCTCATCCAGGATCAAACTGACGCACACAAGTTATCCCCACCTTGGAAATGGCCCTTTGTGGTCAGCAAGAAATTGAACAAAGGGTCATACTACCTTATCGATGTTTGAGAGCATAAAGACGCACGTAAGTTGGAGGAGGAGACCCACCGGCCGTGGAATATCGCTCATCTTCGGCCTTACTATACTTGAGCCACCAGATCTTATGATGTACATATTTTTAATGATGTATATATTATGATAAGTAATAAAGCAGGACCTCTGTCCTTCTCATCCTCAAATGATTATATGTCCCCATCATCATAATTCCATAGACCAATTGGGGGCTACTGATTGTATTCGAATCATAGCTTAAAACCTTTTTTGGTCTGACTTTGATCGTATTCGAATCAGAGTTGTTAAAAAAATCTCATGGTCATTTGGGGGCTTCCTATTCAAACATAGGTCATATTAGAACCAAAGAGAACATAGGTGTCGGATTTCGGGTTCCGGCAGACCCTTGAGGTTCGAACTCTGGGGTGCGCGCGAAGATCTCTCTCCTACCAACCCACGCTCGAGCGCCTCGCTAAGGATCTAAACTAGAAAGTTGAAGACACGAGGGACACGGGGTTTATACTGGTTCATGCCACCATTATGGTGTAATACCCTACTACAGTGTGTGGTGTGGTGGATTGCCTCAGGGGCTGATGATGAACAATACAAAGGAAGAACAACCTTGCAAGGGTTGTTCTTGTGGTGGTGTTGTACCTTTTGAAGGGTCGATTCGATCTCCCCTCCTACTGTGGTGGCTAGCCCTATATATAGAGTGGCCCTGGTCCTCTTCCCAAATATTGAGCGGGAAGGGCGCCAACAATTGGCCATTTTGAAGGGGAACATATAGTACACTTATCCTAACTAAAGTTGGTCTTTGACTGCCAAAGACTCTGACGATGATGCCGTCTTGGGCTCCACGGTGACCTCTATCCTGCCGCTCTACTGGTCTTGGTCTTGTTGCACCGAAATGGTAGCCTTTGCCCGATGCCTTGGCCTGTGCTTGCCCCCTTTGCACCAAAGAGGAAACAAGGACACTGCACAGGCCGGCGCCCGCCTGGCCACGGTCGTCATGGCTTGCATCACGGGCACCTCATGAGGTACCCTTGCCTTGATCTCTCCACCTCCTCGCGAGCTTGCCTGGCGAGGCCACTCCTGTGGAAGCTTCCTGTCGTCCGCGCCACGAGGCTTGGCCCCTCGTGAGGGTCTTGAGCTTGAGTTGACGAAGATGGGCCATACTGGTCCACTGCTTGAGCCACGCTGCAGGCCACAGGCAGGCAAGTCTGGGGACCCCCATTCCCAGAACGCTGACAGTAGCCCCCGGGCCCAAGGCGTGCCCGGACTTGGCTTAGTAGAGAAGCAAAGGGGCAAGTGCGAAGCGCCGTGGGCCCCACCAGCCTGCAGCCTTGGGTGCCGCGTGGCGGTTGATTGGACGTGGGCGTCCCCGCTTCCCCACGATGCCTCGGCAACTGTCCGACTGACAAAAGGGCTGGCCCGGGTCAGGATTACCTTCTTTGCTCTCGTCCGTCTTGCTCCAGATCCCCTTTCTCGCTCTCCTCCTCATTGCTTCTGAAATCCTCCAGAGCTGCCTCAATCTCTCACCTCTGGCGAGCCATGGAACCTCACAAGACCCCGGCCGGGGCCTGGTACTCGCCGGCTCTAGATCCCCCGAATATGTCGGAGCGGAATATCACCCTCACGCGCCTGATGACGGTGGCGCAGGGCAACGAGGGTGCGACTATGCTCATGCCCGGCTCCGCCCAACCGGAAGGCAAGGGGAGCACCTTCTACCCGCTCTTTGTGAGCGCCATCATCGCTGGTCTGGTGCCTCCTTTTTTTGACTTCTTCCTTGCTGTTCTTCACCAATACAACTTGCAAGCCCTGCATCTCCACCCCAATTATGTTCTTCTCCTGCAGATTTTCGCCTACGATTGTGGGGCTCACGTTGGTGTGATGCCCTCAGTGGCCCTGCTGCGCCATTTCTTCTCCCTCTGAGTTTCTGGTGCCCACATCACCGCATGTGCGAGCTTTATTGCATACTCAAAATCCAACGCCATATCGAAGACGGGGAAGAGGATCGACGGCTTTCGGAGCAAGTGGGTCATGGTGGACGTCGGGCGCATCCACCCTCGACTGGTGCCGCCTACGGGGCAGCCCAAGGCCGTCGATGCGTGGTCACGCGCGGAGCTTGATGACCCCTGGGCGAAGGTGGTTCTGAAGAAGATGAACACGGACCTGAGGCCAGGCAACTTGGGGGCGGCGAAGCTGACCGGGGCCATGCTCCTGAGGGAGTTCTTGGAACACTGGGTGGATCCACTTTAGGCGCACTTGCTACCGTTATGGAGGCTCGGGGAAGCAGCCGCCGCCCTCGGCCTGAGCTCTGAGGCCCTGGCCGACGAGAATCTGGCCGCGGCCCTCCGTTCCTTGGTTGGGGAAGATGTGGCGACCCCGGAGGGCGCTCCTGTCCCCCTGTTCCTTCGTGATGACTGGGAGCAGGTAGTGAACGCCATGCCCACCTTCAACAGGGAGGGACTGGTGCCGACGGAAGCTCCCATGGATCTGGCAGCGATGGCGACGGTGAACTTGTCCTACGATGACTCCAGCGGGGGGTGGGGGGGGGGGGGGGGAAGGAAGAAGAGGAGGAGGAAGAAGAGCCCGACTCTGAAGCAACCGTCGAGGGGTCGGGGGAGTCCTTCCCTTGGTGCAGGTCCCGCACCCTCCGCTCCATGCCGGACGATGACGAGGCCTGTGCCAGGTGAGGTAGAGAAGACCCGCCCTTGGTCCCGAGGAAGGACGGGATGGGGCTGATCTCCTGAGGGTCTACTCTGGTCCTGGGGCTGCCTGAAGCCAGCTCCAGCCCTTCTGATGCGCCCTCTGCTTCCGGACCTCCCGAGGCTGATACCGGCAGGAGGCTTTCAGGCTTCAATTTTGGCCGGAGGCTGCTTGAGTCCGCGAATGACGACCAGTAAGTGCTCGACTTCTGCTTTGCTTCCCGTTTCTGTCGCCAAGGCTTGACGTCTGCATCCTTTTGGCTAGGCCGGGGCCTGCAGTAAAAAGGTTGAAAGGGGCCTCGGTGGCCCTGCTTGGGGCGAGTTTAGTTGCGGGGGTCTGCGCCTTCATCTATTGGAAAAGGAGGCGGCGAGGCTCGCGCCTCACCTGCCCGATCGTCTTCGCGAGGTCAGGAGGGGCGCACTGGCGTGGATCCAGCCCCCATGCCCTGGCGACTCTTGAGGCATCCGCGCTTAACACTGCCGCCGAGGCTCAGAAGGCCCTGACGCTTGATGTCGTGATCACGCTGCCGTCTTCTCCTCCTACTCCGCAGACTGCCGTCTCCCCCGCGCCTTCCAATGTCTTGGACCGCGCCGCTTCCGAGCTGAGTCGGCTGCGAGAAGATCTCCAGGGCACTGACACCTGTCTGGTGGCGGGGCACCTGGAGCTAGCCTCTGGCTGGGTCCGCTCTGACGCCTCCGTCCGAGCGGCGCTCAGACAGGCTGTGTCGGCCTTTGATGAGGAGAAGAAAGCCACCTCCCTGGCCAAGGCTTCTCGTGACGAGGCCTTGGGTGATGCTGCGAATGCTCGGAGCTGCTGCAAGGCGCTGGAGGACGAGCTTGCCAAGGGGGTCCGCGACCGCCAGGAGAAGGAAAAGGAGATGAAGGCTCGAGAAGCTGCCGTCAGGGATCGGGACGCCGAGCTCGATGACCATCGTGGCAGGTTGGAAACGCTGGAGCAGGCGCTGAAGGCGGAGAGGGTTGAGCTGGACGCCAAGGCGAAGGCCTTGGTTGAGGATCGGGTGGCCTTCACGAAGCTGGAGGAGAGAGCTCGCGCCGCGCTGAAGACGCTCTATGATGGCGGCTTAGAGAAGCCGCTGGCTGGCGCAGAGGACGCCCCTGCCGAGCTGCTTCCCTTCTTGGTCCGTGCACTTTAAGATGTCGCGGATGGCATCGGTCCCACGGCCGAGGCCGAAGCGCGTGTCCTTTCTTCTGCGGCGCTGACGCGTGTCCTCAGCCACGTCTACCTTCGCGACCCCAACGTCGACCTCGACAGCCTGCTGGAACCTATGAGCGGCGAGCTTGCCGCCGCTGCTGCTGAGGCTATGAAGGGCCGAGCAGAGGCCTTGCTGGCAAAGTTCCGCGCCTTCAGCAACAGGCCCAAGCGAGATGCTACCAGCTTCACGGCTTCGGGAGATGGAGCTGCCCAGCACGACCCCACCACAAGCGACGGCGCTGCCAAAAAGTGATCTCTTCGCGGCTTCTATCCCGTTTTAATTCCTACAACATGCACCATTCCTTGTGGAGGCGTTTAAACTTGTGTTTGGCGTTGTGAAAACAATCTATGGTCTGTAATATTTGCTTTTGAATTCCCTAGAATTTGCATTTTCCTCCCTATTTGCTTGTGTTCTACGTCGGCAGGGCCCGGCCCCGCGCATACCTCAGCCGCCGTTAGCCCCGACCGGAAACCAGGACGGAACCAAGGAGTGAGGGGCTACATGACCAGTTAGGCTCTTGAGTCGTGATGCTCAGGAGTCCCCCTTGACACGCGAATAACAAATAGGGAAGGGAGGCGTAGGAGTGGATTTGTCGTTCTACGTCGGCAGGGCCCGGCCCCGCGCATACCTCAGCCGCCGTTAGCCCCGACCGGAAACCAGGACGGAACCAAGGGGTGAGGGGCTACGTGACCAGTTAGGCTCCTGAGTCACGATGCTCAGGAGTCCCCCTTGACGCTCAAATGGTCTTCGTACCTTGGCTCCACTTGGGGAGGGGAGCGCGACGACCAGGTCCGAGGGACCTGGCTAGGTGGAGTGCGCCCGGGCGTGGCCCGGATGCAGCCCCCATGTCCAGCCCCCTCGCGTGGTGCTCCCGAGGGGAGGCGTTACGATAGGGCCGGACACTGAGCTTTGGTCTCCCTGAGGTTGGTGCGGCCATGGGACGCCCTCAGTTGTTTATCACCAGCGCGGAGCATAGCGCTTCCGTATGTGTACGGGCATAGCCGCCCCTCGGCAGTGTCATTAGCCAGCGCGGAGCATGGTGCTTCCACAGGTACGTGGGAGGGGCCCCCCTCTAGGAGGAGCCCCCGGGGTATGTACAACCCCACCCTAACACGTGGCTGGCACGGTAGGGCTTGACGAGGTGTATTTGGGCACCCGTGAGCTAGTGCGGGACTCACGGGGCCCTACCTCAAGGCGGGTTGCGCCTGGCTCTGGGCCTTTGTTGTTGGTATGTTCCTGCAAGATTGGTTAGATGCCAACGCTCTACGTCCTCAAGTCCCGGCCCTCGAGCGAGCTTAGTCGTCAATGGTATGCCAGGTCGTGATGCCGTGGACAAGGCCAGGAGGTGAGGGCTGGAGGGTCAGTAAGAGCCTGTGAGTCGCGATGCTCAAGTGCCCCCCTTTTAATGCGCAAGTGATTAGCATGAAGGAGAAAAGGGGGCCGTGGTAGGCATCAGATAATAATCATAGCGGGTCAAATATGCGAGGCACACGACCTAGATAGATGCGGGAAAGATACGTGCCACCGGGCCAGGCCCGAGTGGCTTGGGGATAATGCAGCCCGAGGGGTGCCCCCAGCAAGGTAAACTACAGACATGAGCAAAAGAGATACATGCCGCAGGGACGGACCCACGCGGCCTGGGAATGATGCAGCCCAGGGGCGCTCCCAGCTGAAAATGGAACTTGAAAGATGTCACCTAATACCGTTGGAGATGAAGGATTGTTGATGTAGCGGACGACGTGCGGTGAGGAAGCCGATCCTCACGAGCTCCCAGGACTCGAAG
This sequence comes from Triticum timopheevii, assembly GCA_963921465.1. Taxonomy (NCBI): domain Eukaryota; kingdom Viridiplantae; phylum Streptophyta; class Magnoliopsida; order Poales; family Poaceae; genus Triticum; species Triticum timopheevii. Next base: position 498,129,173 of record OY997266.1, on the reverse strand, counting down.
CCTCGGGAGGTTCTGGGGGCCCAGGCGGCTCCTCAAGAACCATCTCCATCTCTACCAGGGACACACAGTGCCTAACCTCCTGAGCCTCCAGAATGCTCCACATCAGGCACTGATGAGCAGCGGCTGCGTTCGGCAGGCCGAGAGGCATGCGAACATAGCTGTGAGGCGAACCCTCGCAATGTCCCACGCGCGAGGGCTAGAGGCGCTCTTGAGATGCGGCTCGGTTGAGCCCTAGCACGTTGATGCCGACACGCAGCCCACATCCTCGCCTGGATGGGGAGCTATGGTGGATAAGCGGCGGCTGCCACGCATGAATCTTGACTCCTGTAGCTCCTGAGTGATTTTAGCGATGAACTCCTGAGGGTTGGACCTTCCTTGCCTCATACCTTCCTGAGGGAAACGTGCCGCGAAGCACGCCTCCAAGTGGTGCCCGAGCGCCTCCCTCGTGACATTGGCAAAGTCAGTGGCCCTCCAGGAGAGAGCCCCCGAGCTTTGCCCAAGGAGGGCGACAGGCGCGCCTTCCTATGCGACAGAGGGAGGCGCCCCTTGAACGGGTGCGGATCCTGATGCGGTGCCACTGGAGGTGCCTACCTCCTGAGGGCTCGGGCCAGGGGATGTCTTCTTCTACTTAGGGACTGCCTTGGGAAGTCTCCCACTCCTGTGATCTGGGTCTTCGATTGACGCGGCCTAGAAGGCACGCTCGAGAGAACACACTGCATCCTTCTCCTCACAGGGGACTGTGATGACTCCACCGCTTCCTGGCATCTTGAGGACATTGTAGCCATGGTGAGTCACCGCCATGAACTTGGCCATGGTCAGATACCCAAGGATGGCGTTGTATGGCAGGCGAATGTGGGCGACGTTGAAGTCGATGAGCTCTGTGTGGTAGTTTTTGCGCTGTCTGAAGGTGACGGGGAGGCGAACCTGCCCTATCGGGGTGGTAGAACCATCAGTGAATCCTAAGAAAGGCTTGGTCGGCTGAAGCTGATCATAAGGCACTTGGAGATTGTTGAATGTATCGACAGACCGAATGTTGAGCCCTGCGCCACCATCGATGAGGGTCTTGGTGACCTGCACATTGCTGATGACCAGGGAACAGAGCATTGGGAGGACCCTAGCTATTGCTGCGCACTTGAGCTGATCCGCTGAGTTGAACATGATGGAACATGTGGACCACCTGAGAGGGCGCGAGGCCTCAAGCCTTGGGAGGACAGCATTCACCTCGCGAGCAAAATGCATGAAGATACGCTGAGAGGCTAGGGCCTGAGCTCCGCCCAAAATGCAAGCGATAGCACGCGACTCTTGGAAGCCCCTAGCCCCCTCGTCCTGATGCTGGTCTTCATTCCTCCTTGGTGGTGGCGGCAGAGGAGGGAGACCTGTGTTGCCTTGTGGGCAATCCTCACGAGGCTGATCCCTCCAAGCCCCCTCGCGAGGCTGGTCCTACCAGCGGTCCTCGAGAGGTCGGTCACGCCACCCTTGGTGAGGGCCACAGTCTTCCCATCGTCCTCCACCTGTTCCTCCTCCTGGGCCATAGCCCCGATCGCTGCGCTCGGGGCGTCGACCGCCATGTCCTTCTCGCATGGCCCTGAGCTCTTGAAATTCATTGGTGTTGTGAGTGTGGAGGTCGTGGTACACGCAGTACCGGCTGCCCATGGATGACTCCCGTTGATCTCTGCCATGCTTGGTGTCTGGCTCAGCTGCGAGCACAACTGCTCCTTTGCGCTTCACGTCCTTGGCCTTGGCTTTCTTCTCTTCGGGATCAGCAGCAGGGAGCTCAAGGAGGGAGAGGCGTCCCTCCTAAGCCCTGGCGCACTTGGTCACTAGGTTGAACAGCTCCAGAGATGTGCACATGTCTTCATGGATTGCCAGCTCCTCTTTCATCTTGATGTCACGGACGCCATTGGAAAAGGCTGAGATGATGGCCTCCTCAATCACCCTGGGGATCTTGAGTCACGTGTTGTTGAAGCGCTGGATGATCTTCTGCAGGGTCTCTCCTGGTTGCTGCTTGATGCGGCGCAAGTCACTCATGGCTGGGGGCCGGTCGCGAGTGCCTTGGAAGTTGGCGATGAAGCGGGTGCACATCTCGTCCCATGAGGAGATTGTGCTGGGAGGCAAGTTCAGGAGCCAGGTGCGGGCGCCATCCTTGAGCGCCATGGTAAACCAGTTCGCCATGACTTTTTTGTCTCTGTTGGCCGCCTCAATGCCCAGCTCGTAGAGCTGGGGGAACTTCGTGGGGTCGGCGGTGCCGTCGTAACGAGGAGGCAAATCCGGCTTGAACCTGCCCGGCCAGGCCACGCTGTGCAGCTCGGTGGTGAAGGCGCGGCAGCCTGCGGTAGCCACTAGGGGCCTTTGCTGATGCAGGGCCTGATCCTGGGGGACTCCGCGCGCTGCCGCCAGGAGCAGCGCGGGGTCTTCGCGCGCTGGAGTAGGAACGCGGTCGTGGCGTGCTCGCACAGGGAGCACGCGAGCACCTTCTTGAGGGTGAGGGACTTCTTGGCAGCTCCTTTCTTGCTGCACGGGCGCTGGACGCAGTGGGTCTCATTCAGGGGCCGCGCGCCTTGGAGCCAGGGTGCCTTCTTGGAGAGGAAGCGGCGGAGGCGCCTCCGGATCTGCGTTGCTTGCGCAGGACAGAGGGCGATGCAGTGAGAGGGACGGTGCAGGGGAGCCCCCTGCGGCGCTGACGAGCTCGGTGATGCGAGTGAGCCACTCTTCATAGAGGTCGTCAACGGGACGGTAGTGCAGGAGCTCACACGCGAGGAGAAATGCGGCGTGCGCGTCCGTAGGAGCGCGATGAGCGTGCGACGACGAGCCTGCTGGAGTCAGCGACGGGGTGGCGGTGCGGCCTTCTCGCTGCACCGAGGGATGCAGCGACAACGCGTGCTGCTTGTTCCCTGCCGGGCCGGTGGCGACGTGGGTGGCAGGCGACGGGGAACGATGGGGAGGCCCACTGACGGGAGCCATCTAGGCGACGTGGGCAGCGAGAGCAGCCCGACGCTCAGCACGGGCTCGGCGAGCGTCAGCCATGGATGCGACAGACAACGGAACACGAGACGGCGGAAGAAAAGATTCCGGCACACCCCTACCTGGCGCGCCAAGTGTTGGATTTCGGGTTCCGACAGACCCTTGAGGTTCGAACTCTGGGGTGCACGCGAAGATCTCTCTCCTACCAACCCACGCTCCAGCGCCTTTCTAAGGATCTAAACTAGAAAGATGAACACACGAGGGACACGGGGTTTATACTAGTTCAGGCCACCATTATGGTGTAATACCCTACTCCAGTGTGTGGTGTGGTGGATTGCCTCAGGGGCTGATGATGAACAATACAAAGGAAGAACAGCCTCGCGAGGGATGTTCTTGTGGTGGTGTTGTCCCTTTTGAAGGGTCGATTCGATCTCCCCTCCTACTGTGGTGCCTAGCCCTATATATAGAGAGGCCCTGGTCCTCTTCCCAAATATTGAGCGGGAAGGGTGCCAACAATTGGCCATTTTGAAGGGGAACATCTAGTACACTTATCCTGACTAAAGTTGGTCTTCGACTGCCAAAGACTCTGACGATGACATCGTCTTGGGCTCCACGGTGACCTCTATCCTGCCTCTCTGCTTGTCTTGGTCTTGTTGCACCGAAACAGTAGCCTTTGCCCTTGCTTGCCCCCTTTGCACCAAAGAGGAAACAAGGACACTGCATAGGCCGGCGCCCGCCTGGCCACGGTCGTCATGGTTTGCATCATGGGCACCTCCGGAGGTACCCTTGCCTTGATCTCTCCGCCTCCTCGCGAGCTTGCCTGGCGAGGCCACTCCTGAGGAAGCTTCATGTCATCCGCCCCGCGAGGCTTGGCCCCTCGCGAGGGTCTTGAGCTTGAGTTGACGAAGATGGGTCGTATTGGGCCACTGCTTGAGCCACGCCGTAGGCCGCAAGCAGGCAAGTTTGGGGACCCCCCATTCCCAGAACGCCGACAATAGCTGTCGGTACCCTCTTGATCGGCGCAATGCCAAACCCACCACTACAAAAAAATACACTTCCATGATGATACGTGTTTGTCGCGGTAGGTCGCCTTTTTTGTCATGCATGTACATCCATGACAATTTTATGACAGAATCAAGATAGTCATACCTGTGTTGTCATAGAAGTGTTCCATGACATTACCAAAATTATCATCATGGAAGTGTCCACTTCCATGACGATAAATCGCGCATCACAGAAGTGCTTTCGTCAAGGGTGACCGACACGTGGCATCCACCGTAACAGAACGCCGTTAAGCTATCGGGTCGGGTCTTGGATCCGATAACCCGTTAATAGCCCCAACCAATGGGGATTTTCCACGTGTAAAATCATCATTGGCTGGAGGAAACATGTGTCGGCTCATGATTGGGAGAGATGTCATCCACTCATTGGACAGAAGGCGCCTATGATACGTCGACACGTGGCACAGCCCAACAGAGGCCCATTCCTGTGAAAAGGCCGGCCCGTTTGACTTGGTCAAAAGATGGCGGGCCGGTCCATGTAAAGCCTGTTAACAGCCTATTCGCATATAGCCCATTTACAGCCCTCTAACCCAAGGCCCGTTACGCCCTATCCGAATTAGGCCCAGTAGCGTCATCTGGGCCATCCAATATGATTCCAGCCTGTTTTCACTTCTGGCCCATGTATGGCCCATGACGGCTTTCGGCCCATATGAGGCCCTCTGTAACTCTTGGCCTATTAACGGCCCGTGGTGAAACTGGCCCCTAATAAATAGTGTATCAGTTTACACCCATTAACGGCCCGTGGTGAAACTGGGCCGTAATGAACAGTGTATCACTTTATACCCATTAACGGCCCGTTATTCCGTTGGGCCGTTTCCAGCCCCTGTTATCTTTCGGCCTTCTCAGAGCCCATTTATTCTTGGGCTCATTTCTAGCATTCATTTACTTACGACCCGTTACTGTCATTTTCTGCTTGTGGGCCAAATTCAGCCTGTGGTTACAGTCGACCCGTTTGTGGTCCGTTAATATGTTGGGCTGTTTTTATAGCGTCATCAAATATGGCCTATTAACGATGGCCCGTTATGGTCGGCCCATGAACAGACGATTCCAACTATAGCCCGTTTACAGCCATATTGCGGCCTGTTATTGGCCCATGTTTGGTCAATCGATCATACTGCCCATATAAGGCCCATTGATGATACAGCCTGTAGAAGGCCCATTGTTTCTACGACCCGTAGAAGGCCCATTTGATTCTACGGCCCGTAGAAGGCCCACTGTTTCTATGGCCCGTAGAAGGCCCAATGTTTCTACGGCCCGTAGGAGGCCCATTGTCACTAAAGTAAATATTAGCCCATGGTTATTGTGGCCTATTTTAAAAAAATAGGTTATTGCAGCCACTAGCAAACCGCGGAAAAAGAACTGCTATGACTACAAGCAAACAAATAAAGAAGACAACAAGGAAATAAATTAGCAAGCAACTTACGCTAGGCTATCACGGCTATCACACATATTACATCCACTGGGCATCAAAGTTCGCCACGAGTGCAAATAAACGCGCCGAAAAAAGAATATACAAAACTGAGAGCACTTCAGAAGGCACTAGGCCTGGCCAGGTCGGCCCCTCCCCCCAAACAGCTGAAGAAGCTGATGTTGGAAATATGCCCTAGAGGCAATAATAAAAGGATTATTATTATATTTCCTTGTTCATGATAATTGTCTTTTATTCATGCTATAATTGTATTATCCGGAAATTGTAATACACGTGTGAATACATAGACCAAATACGTCCCTAGTAAGCCTCTAGTTGACTAGCTCGTTGGTCAACAGATATTCATGGTTTCCTGACTACGGACATTAGATGTCGTTGACAACGGGATCACATCATTAGGAGAATGATGTGATGGACAAGACCCAATCCTAAGCATAGCACAAGATCGTGTAGTTCATTTTGCTAGAGCTATTCCAATGTCAAGTATCTCTTCCTTAGACCATGAGATCGTGTAACTCCCGGATACCGTAGGAGTGCTTTGGGTGTACCAAACGTCACAACGTAACTGGGTGACTATAAAGGTGCACTACAGGTATCTCCGAAAGTTTCTGTTGGGTTGACACGGATCAAGACTGGGATTTGTCACTCCGTATAACGGAGAGGTATCACTGGGCCCACTCGGTAGTGCATCATCATAATGAGCTCAAAGTGACCAAGTGTCTGGTCACGGGATCATGCATTACGGTACGAGTAAAGTGACTTGCCGGTAACGAGACTGAATGAGGTATTGGGATACCGACAATCGAGTCTCGGGCAAGTAACATACCGTCTGACAAAGGGAATAGTATACGGGGTTTCTTGAATCCTCGACATCGTGGTTCATCCGATGAGATCATCGAGGAGTATGTGGGAGCCAACATGGGTATCCAGATACCGCTGGTGGTTATTGACCGGAGAGCCGTCTCGGTCATGTCTGCATGTCTCCCGAACCCGTAGGGTCTACACACTTAAGGTTCGGTGACGCTATTGTTGTATGAATATGAGTATGCAGCAAACCGAATGTTGTCCGGAGTCCTGGATGAGATCCCAGACATCACGAGGAGTTCCGGAATGGTCCGGAGGTAAAGAATTATATATAGGAAGTGCTGTTTCGGTCATCGGGAAAGTTTCGGGGTCACCCGGTATTGTACCGGGACCACCGGAAGGGTCCCGGGGGTCCACCGGGTGGGGCCACCTATCCCGGAAGGCCCCGTGGGCTGAAGTGGGAGGGGAACCAGCCCCTAGTGGGCTGGTGCGCCCCCCTTGGGCCCCCTGCGCCTAGGGTTGGAAACCCTAGGTGGGGGGGGGGGGGCGCACCACTTGCCTTGGGGGGCACTCCACCCCCCTGGCCGCCGCCCCCTTGGGAGATTGGATCTCCCAGGGCCGCGCCCCCCCTTGGGGGCCTATATAAAAGAGGGCAGGGGGGAGGGCAGCCGCACCCTTGTGCCTTGGCGCCTCCCTCCCCTGCTACACCTCGTCCTCCTCCCGCAGCAGCTTGGCGAAGCCCTGCCGGAGTTCTGCTGCGTCCACCACCACGCCGTGGTACTGCTGGATCATCATCAACCTCTCCTTCCCCCTTGCTGGATCAAGAAGGAGGAGACATCATCCGCTCCGTACGTGTGTTGAACGCGGAGGTGCTGTCCGTTCGGCACTTGGTCATCGGTGATTTGAATCACGACGAGTACGACTCCATCATCACCGTCTTCTTGAACGCTTCCGCACGCAATCTACAAAGTGGTATGTAGATGCAATCTCTCTCCCATGACTTGTTGCTTAGATGAACTCATAGATGGATCTTGGTGAAACCGTAGGAAATTTTTTAATTTTCTACAACATTCCCCAACAGAGGCATCATGATCTAGGTCTATGCGTAGTTCTCTATTGCACGAGTAGAACACAATTTTGTTGCGGGCATAGATTTTGTCAACTTGCTTGCCGCTACTATTATTTTCTTGCTTCAGCGGTATTGTGGGATGAAGCGGCCCGGACCGACCTTACACGTACGCTTACGTGAGACAGGTTCCACCGACTGACATGCACTAGTTGCATAAGGTGGCTAGCGGGTGTCTGTCTCTCCTACTTTAGTTGGAGCGGATTAGATGAAAAGGGTCCTTATGAAGGGTAAATAGAAGTTGACAAAATCACGTTGTGGTTATTCGTAGGTAAGAAAACGTTCTTGCTAGAACCCAATTGCAGCCACGTAAAAGATGCAACAACAATTAGAGGACATCTAACTTGTTTTTCAGCAATTGTCATGTGATGTGGTATGGCCAGAAGTTGTGATGAATGATGAATGATATATTGTGATGTATGAGATCATGTTCTTTAATAGGAATCACGACTTGCATGTTGATGAGTATGACAACCGGTAGGAGCCATAGGAGTTGTCTTTATTTTTGTATGACCTGTGTGTCATTGAAGAACGCCATGTAAATTACTTTACTTTATTGCTAAACGCGTTAGCCATAGAAGTAGAAGTAGTCGTTGGCGTGACAACTTCATGAAGACACGATGATGGAGATCATGATGATGGAGATCATGTTGTCATGCCGGTGAAGAAGATGATCACGGAGCCCCGAAGATGGAGATCAAAGGAGCTATATGATATTGGCCATATCATGTCACTATTATATAATTGCATGTGATGTTTATTATGTTTTATGCATGTTGTTTACTTAGAACGACGGTAGTAAATAAGATGATCCCTTATAATAATTTCAAGAAAGTGTTCCCCCTAACTGTGCGCCGTTGCTAAAGTTCGTCGTTTCAAAGCACCACGTGATGATCGAGTGTGATAGATCCTTGCATTCACATGCAACGGGTGTAAGACAGTTTTACACATGCACAAACACATAGGGTTAACTTGACGAGCCTAGCATGTACAGACATGGCCTCGGAACACAAGAAACCGAAAGGTCGAACATGAGTCGTATGGAAGATACGATCAACATGGAGATGTTCACCGATGATGACTAGTCCGTCTCACGTGATGATCGGACACGGCCCAGTCGACTCGGATCGTGTAACACTTAGATGACTAGAGGGATGTCAATCTGAGTGGGAGTTCATTGAATAATTTGATTAGATGAACTTAATTATCATGAACTTAGTCTAAAACCTTTGCAAAATATGTCTTGTAGATCAAATGGCCAACGCTCATGTCAACATGAACTTCAATGCGTTCCTAGAGTAAACCAAGCTGAAAGATGATGGCAGCAACTATTCGGACTGGGTCCGGAACCTGAGGATCATCCTCATAGCAGCCAAGAAAGATTATGTCCTAGAAGCACCGCTAGGTGAAGGACCCATCCCAGAGAACCAAGACGTTATGAACGCTTGGCAGTCACGTGCTGATGATTACTCCCTCGTTCAGTGTGGCATGCTTTACAGCTTAGAACCAGGGCCCCAAAAGCGTTTTGAGCGACACGGAGCATATGAGATGTTCGAGGAGCTGAAAATGGTTTTTCAAGCTCATGCCCGGGTCGAGAGATATGAAGTCTCCGACAAGTTCTATAGTTGTAAGATGGAGGAAAACAATTCTGTCAGTGAGCACATACTCAAGATGTCTGGGTTTCACAACCGCCTGTCCCAGCTGGAGATCAACCTCCCGGATGAGGCGGTCATTGACAGAATCCTTCAGTCACTCCCGCCAAGCTACAAAAGCTTTGTGCTGAACTACAATATGCAGGGGATGGTGAAGACCATTCCTGAAGTATTTTCAATGCTGAAGTCAGCAGAGGTTGAAATCAAGAAAGAACATCAAGTGTTGATGGTCAATAAGACCACTAAGTTCAAGAAGGGCAAGGGTAAGAAGAACTTCAAGAAGGACGGCAAAGATGTTGCCGCGCCCGGTAAGCCAGTTGCCGGGAAGAAGTCAAAGAATGGACCCAATCCTGAAACTGAGTGCTTTTATTGCAAAGGGAAGGGTCAATGGAAGCGGAACTGCCCCAAATACTTAGCGGACAAGAAGGCCGGTAACACTAAAGGTATATTTGATATACATGTAATTGATGTGTACCTTACCAGTACTCGTAGTAACTCCTGGGTATTTGATACCGGTGCCGTTGCTCACATTTGTAACTCATAGCAGGAGCTGCGGAATAAATGGAGACTGGCGAAGGACGAGGTGACGATGCACGTCGGGAATGGTTCCAAGGTCGATGTGATCGCCGTCGGCACGCTACCTCTACATTTACCTACGGGATTAGTTTTAAACCTCAATAATTGTTATTTAGTGCCAAGTTTGAGCATGAACATTGTATCTGGATCTTGTTTGATGCGAGATGGCTACTCATTTAAATCCGAGAATAATGGTTGTTCTATTTATATGAGAGATATGTTTCATGGTCATGCCCCGATGGTCAATGGTTTATTTTCAATGAATCTCGAACGTAATGTTACATATATTCATAGTGTGAATGCCAAAAGATGTAAAGTTGATAACGATAGTCCCACATACTTGTGGCACTGCCGCCTTGGTCACATTGGTGTCAAGCGCATGAAGAAGCTCCATGCTGATGGACTTTTGGAGTCTCTCGATTATGAATCATTTGACACATGCGAACCATGCCTCATGGGAAAAATGACCAAGACTCCGTTCTCCAGAACAATGGAGCGAGCAACCAACTTATTGGAAATCATACATACTGATGCGTGTGGTCCAATGAGCGTTGAGGCTCGCGGAGGATATCGTTATGTTCTCACTCTCACTGATGACTTGAGTAGATATGGGTATGTCTACTTGATGAAACACAAGTCTGAGACCTTTGAAAAGTTCAAGGAATTTCAGAATGAAGTAGAGAATCAACGTGACCGAAAGATAAAATTCTTACGATCGGATCGTGGAGGAGAATATTTAAGTCACGAATTTGGTACACACTTAAGAAAATGTGGAAACGTTTCACAACTCATGCCGCCTGGAACACCTCAGCGTAACAGTGTGTCTGAATGTCGTAATCGCACCCTATTGGGTATGGTGCGATCTATGATGTCTCTTACCGATTTACCGCTATCATTTTGGGGATACGCTCTAGAGACAACTACATTCACTTTAAATAGGGCACCGTCTAAATCCGTTGAGATGACACGGTATGAATTATGGTTTGGGAAGAAACCTAAGCTGTCGTTTCTAAAAGTTTGGGGATGCGATGCTTATGTCAAGAAACTACAACCTGAAAAGCTCGAACCCAAGTCGGAAAAATGCGTCTTCATAGGATACCCTAAGGAAACCATTGGGTATACCTTCTACTTAAGATCCTAGGGCAAGATCTTTGTTGCCAAGAACGGATCCTTTCTGGAAAAAGAGTTTCTCTCGAAAGGAGTAAGTGGGAGGAAAGTAGAACTCGATGAAGTACTACCTCTTGAACCGGAAAGTAGTGCAGCTCAGGAAAACGTTCCTGTGGTGCCTACACCGATTGGAGAGGAAATTAATGATGATGATCAAGATACTTCGGATCAAGTTGCTACTGAACTTCGTAGGTCCACAAGGACACGTTCCGCACCAGAGTGGTATGGCAACCCTGTCCTGGAAATCATGTTGTTAGACAAGGGTGAACCTTCGAACTATGAAGAAGTGATGGCGGGCCCAGATTCCAACAAATGGCTAGAAGCCATGCAATCCGAGATAGAATCCATGTGTGAAAACAAAGTATGGACTTTGACTGACTTGCCCAATGATCAGCGAGCGATAGAAAACAAATGGATCTTTAAGAAGAAGACGGATGCGGATGGTAATGTCACCATCTATAAAGCTCGAATTGTCGCTAAGGGTTATCGGCAAGTTCAAGGGATTGACCACGATGAGACTTTCTCTCCCGTAGCGAAGCTTAAGTCCGTCCGAATCATGTTAGCAATTGCCGCATACTATGATTATGAGATATGGCAGATGGACGTCAAAACGGCATTCCTTAACGGTTATCTTAAGGAAGAACTGTATATGATGCAGCCGGAAGGTTTTGTCGATCCTAAGAATGCTAACAAAGTATGCAAGCTCCAGCGATCCATTTATGGGCTAGTGCAAGCATCTCGGAGTTGGAACATTCGCTTTGATGAGATGATCAAAGCGTTTGGGTTTATGCAGACTTATGGAGAAGCCTGCGTTTACAAGAAAGTGAGTGGGAGCACTGTAGCATTTCTCATATTATATGTAGATGACATACTTTTGATGGGAAATGATATAGAATTCTTGGACATCATTAAGGCCTACTTGAATAAGTGTTTTTCAATGAAGGACCTTGGAGAAGCTGCTTACATATTAGGCATCAAGATCTATAGGGATAGATCGAGACGCCTCATAGGTCTTTCACAAAGCACATACCTTGATAAGATTTTGAAGAAGTTCAAAATGGATCAGTCCAAGAAAGGGTTCTTGCCTGTATTGCAAGGTGTGAGATTGAGCTCAGCTCAATGCCCGACCACGGTAAAACATAAAGAAGAGATGAGTGTCATCCCCTATGCCTCAGCCATAGGATCTATTATGTATGCCATGCTGTGTACCAGACCTGATGTAAACCTTGCCATAAGTTTGGTAGGAAGGTACCAAAGTAACCCCGGCAAGGAACACTGGACAGCGGTCAAGAATATCCTAAAGTACCTGAAAAGGACAAAGGACATGTTTCTCGTTTATGGAGGTGACGAAGAGCTCGTGGTAAAGGGTTACGTCGACGCTAGCTTTGACACAGATCTGGATGACTCTAAGTCACAAACCAGATACGTGTATATGTTGAATCATGGAGCAGTGAGCTGGTGCAGTTGCAAGCAGAGCGTCGTGGCGGGATCTACATGTGAAGCGGAGTGCATGGCAGCCTCGGAGGCAGCGCATGAAGACATATGGGTGAAGGAGTTCATCACCGACCTGGGAGTCATACCCAATGCGTCGGGGCCGATCAAACTCTTCTGTGACAACACTGGAGCTATTGCCCTTGCCAAGGAGCCCAGGTTTCATAAGAAGACCAGGCACATCAAGCGTCGTTTCAACTCCATCCGTGAAAATGTTCAAGATGGAGACATAGATATTTGCAAAGTACATACGGATCTGAATGTAGCAGATCCGTTGACTAAACCTCTTTCGCGAGCAAAACATGATCAACACCAGAACTCTATGGGTGTTCAATTCATCACAATGTAACTAGATTATTGACTCTAGTGCAAGTGGGAGACTGTTGGAAATATGCCCTAGAGGCAATAATAAAAGGATTATTATTATATTTCCTTGTTCATGATAATTGTCTTTTATTCATGCTGTAATTGTATTATCCTGAAATCGTAATACACGTGTGAATACATAGACCAAATACGTCCCTAGTAAGCCTCTAGTTGACTAGCTCGTTGGTCAACAGATAGTCATGGTTTCCTGACTATGGACATTAGATGTCGTTGACAACGGGATCACATCATTAGGAGAATGATGTGATGGACAAGACCCAATCCTAAGCATAGCACAAGATCGTGTAGTTCGTTTTGCTAGAGCTTTTCCAATGTCAAGTATCTCTTTCCTTAGACCATGAGATCGTGTGACTCCCGGATACAGTAGGAGTGCTTTGGGTGTACCAAACGTCACAACATAACTGGGTGACTGTAAAGGTGCACTACAGGTATCTCCGAAAGTGTCTGTTGGGTTGACACAGATCAAGACTGGGATTTGTCACTCCGTATAACGGGGAGGTATCACCGGGCCCACTCGGTAGTGCATCATCATAATGAGCTCAAAGTGACCAAGTGTCTGGTCATGGGATCATGCATTATGGTACGAGTAAAGTGACTTGCCGGTAACGAGACAGAACGAGGTATTGGGATACCGACAATCGAGTCTCGGGCAAGTAACATACCGTCTGACAAAGGGAATAGTATACGAGGTTGCTTGAATCCTCGACATCGTGGTTCATCTGATGAGATCATCGAGGAGTATGTGGGAGCCAACATGGGTATCCAGATCCCGCTGTTGGTTATTGACCGGAGAGCCGTCTTGGTCATGTCTGCATGTCTCCCGAACCCGTAGGGTCTACACACTTAAGGTTCGGTGATGCTAGGGTTGTATGAATATGAGTATGCAGCAAACCAAATGTTGTTAGGAGTCCTGGATGAGATCCCGGACGTCACGAGGAGTTCCGTAATGGTCCGGAGGTAAAGAATTATATATAGGAAGTGCTGTTTCGGCCATCGGGAAAGTTTCGGGGTCACCCGGTATTGTACCGGGACCACCGGAAGGGTCCCGGGGGTCCACCGGGTGGGGCCACCTATCCCGGAGGGCCCCGTGGGCTGAAGTGGGAGGGGATCCAGCCCCTAGTGGGCTGGTGCGCCCCCTGTTGGGCCCCCCTGCGCCTAGGGTTGGAAACCCTAGGAGGTGGGGGCGCACCACTTGCCTTGGGGGGCACTCCACCCCCCTGGCCGCCGCCCCCTTGGGAGATTGGATCTCCCAGGGCCGGCGCCCCCCCTTGGGGGCCTGTATAAAGGAGGGCAGGGGGGAGGGCAGCCGCACCCTTGTGTCTTGGCGCCTCCCTCCCCTGCTACACCTCGTCCTCCTCCCGCAGCAGCTTGGCGAAGCCCTGCTGGAGTTCTGCTGCATCCACCACCACACCGTTGTGCTGCTGGATCATCATCAACCTCTCCTTCCCCCTTGCTGGATCAAGAAGGAGGAGACTTCATCCGCTCCGTATGTGTGGTGAATGCGGAGGTGCTGTCCGTTCGGCACTTGGTCATCGGTGATTTGAATCACGGCGAGTACGACTCCATCATCACCGTCCTCTTGAACGCTTCCGCACGCAATCTACAAAGTGGTATGTAGATGCAATCTCTCTCCCATGACTCGTTGCTTTGATGAACTCATAGATGGATCTTGGTGAAACCGTAGGAAAATTTTTAATTTTCTGCAACGTTCCCAACAGTTGAGTAGACCTCAGTTGTGTCAATGATAGATGCATCAACACTAGATTTAAGGCATGATGGTGCGCACGGCAGTCCTCTGACATCTTCATTGCATCTTCGACTTCAAGTCAGAGCTGAGCTGAAGCAAGCCTTTCCGCTTTAAGTTGAGACTGAAGAAGTCGAACTGATTGAGGCAGCGACTGCACAGAGGTTGTCTCACACCTGCTGGTGAGTAGCTTCAACTCACTGTCTTCATCAAGACAGGACCTTGGGGTCATCTCGCTGTCCTCAAGATGGTTTGGCTTACTATCTTCCCTAGAGTTCTGCCTGGGTAAGAGATACGACTCTGAAAGAGAAACAAGGATACATGTAACTGGTTTCACAATTATATAAGCAAATAAATGGATCTGTTCTGCATAAGGAACATGTTTTTTACAACTACAATTTGAAACTGGTAGTTGTTGCAAACATCCAATCAGATGTAAATAGCAAAGAAAATAGCAGTGGAGGAAATGATGCCTATCCAAATCTATACTAGAACAACGTTTGAAGGCTTGAGAAGGATGAACTTACATTACATGTTAACACGGGCTGGACAAAGCCCTTCTCCATGTTGATGGAAGGATAATTCAATAAATTCCCCAAAGAAAATTCTTTATAAGGATTGCCATTATTCTATATTTTGCAAAGAGTAAATATATATCAAATAATATTGGAAGAAACAGAAGATAATGAAGCTCAGGTGCAGACTGATGATACATAATCAGATAGCAATTAATTAAGTACAGCGTTACAAGGCAAAAGGGAGAGAGGTACTGACAAGAGCAATGCAGAGCCCATTATTGTTTTGAGATCGTATGATCCTCTGAGCAAGGAGATTCATCTGAAATTAGTTTTCATACAAGAGAGAAGGTAAGGCACAAGCAGAAATTTAGGAGTTCAAATTTTGAATTGGTTTCATATACAGTACCTGACGCTGGGCTCCCACCAGTTCTAATAGGGGTTTGGCCACTAGGGTAGGGGTAAAGTGTGGTACAGTTGGGCCTGTGTTTTCTGTGGCTGCTGATCTATCTGATTTAACAGGTATCACTACCTTTTCCAAATACCTAGTCTGTACTCCTTGAGGATCTGCACTCACCCTCTTCCTTTTGGACATCTATTACAGAAGAACAACATTAGACTGGAAAAACATAGTGTGACGACACATGGAAAAGGTACAGAAAATGGATAGGTTTGGCATATACTCATATATGATGCTTAAACTAAGCAGATGGTGTAACAAAGTGGAATTAATGCAAGAGGTCAGATGCAAAATATGTGCGACTAATACAACTTTGCAAAGTTAGAGCAAGCAGCTTGATGGGTGAATAAGATAGGCCATCCTCCACCATGCCAAGTTTGTTAGCCAGTGGATCGTTCCGCAATATTCCTCTCATGCGCCCATTCTCATATTCATTTTGATAATGTTAAATATCTGACATGCATGAAAACATAAAAGCAAGTGAGATTTTCTTTGTAAAGCAGAAGTGATTCTAATCCAATACTGCCTCCGTGTAAACCCCTTTGTGCTATCTCTGCAATTCTTTTAAAAGATGACATGCATGCTGTAATTTGTTGTGTGCATTAATATAATGTGGCCTACTACTCAAAATATGAGAGCTCCCGAAGTGATGACACTTAGCAGATGACAGCTTCAACATATAGTAAAGAAGAACAAGTCGACCTGAGCTGACAGATTCAAAATATACTAAGGGAGAACAACTCGACCTGACTAGTCGATCGCAAGAGAAGAGTATCATCTTAAAGAAGAGCAGAAGAGCAAGCAGGTTGAAGATGTTACAAGTCTTTCAATAATATGTCGGTTGGCCACCCATGATGAACCAGAGCGCACAGAGAAATACTATTCTTTCCGGTCCCTCCATATGTGGCTCACATGCATTTCGAAACTAAAGTAGGAACATTTAGCTAACCAATTAAATATCTCTCAGTTTTACTAATATCAGCAATAATATCAGATATGAATTTGTACAACTAAGCTTGTTTAGCTCGATGGGTGGAGCAGTGCTATTACGACACGAACCACGTAGGCTGATTGTGGTCATCATAAAATGGGGAAAACATAAGCATGATGAGTACAGTGTTGACCATGGCAGTGGGATGGCAGATCTGAAGCTGCAAACCACGCAAAGGGTAGTTAGCAACCGATGTTTGCTTTGAAATAACAACTAAGATTTGGTATGGACAAGAAAGTACGGTCAACAACTGACAAAGAAATGCAATTATGCTGTCTCTCTACATGTCACGACATGCATTTGGAAACTCAAGTGGGACCTTTAGCTAACCAATTAAATGTGTCGGTTAACTAATATCAGTATCATATCACAATCATATTTGAACAACTAAGCTTTCGAATTCTGAGTGTGTGTTGTTTAGCTTGAAGGGTGGAGTAATGCAACTATGACAGAAAGCACCTACGCGGATCATAGTATAGTAGATAAAAGGGGACAACCCTAAGCATCAAGAGAAAAATCAGGAAAGTGGAACTAGCTGGACCAGTGGGTGGCTCACATGCTTTTCGAAACGAGTATAGGAACATTAGGTGACCAATTAAACTTTCTCTGTTTTAGTGATATGAGCATCATATCAGATTCGTATATCAACACGTTAGCTTTGGGTTGAGGTCTTGAGGAGCAGTGCTACCACGACACGAAGCACCTACGATGATGGCAGTGGTTACAAAGGGGGGAAACCATAAGCTTTACGAGTGTAGTGCTCATGCCATGGCGGATCTGAAGGTGCAAAACCGGACAAAGCTACTTCGCAACCAATGTTTGCTTTCAACTAGCCACTACGATTTGGTACAGACAAGAAAAGTACAGTAAACAAATTACGATCGATTTTGCGGGTGAGATCAATAACTTAAGCACATATGGAAGAGTACCACCTCTCTTGCGATGCCGTGTAGGCCTATGCTGATACGTTGAGGGTGCTGCAGGTGCGATGGTTGTCGGCGGTGGGGAAGAAGACTTTAGATACAGACGGCCGGGTCAGGGGATATATCCTATTGCTGTGGACGAGGCGGTCGTAGGAGCGGCAACGGCAAGGTGGACGACGGCGCCAATGAAGCGAGAGGAGGCGATGAAAGGATCCTGGTCCAGCGCTGTAGATGAGAGACATCCATCTCTTGCAGTGGACGACAGGGTAGGGGTAGCGGCTCCGGCAAGGTGGAGGATGGGGTGGCGGACGAAGGAGGCTGGCCGCAGTGTGGAGGTTGTCATGCTGCCGACGGTGTATGAATGGGGAAATGGTGGGGAGGGGGATCTCAAACTTTGGGATGCGCTTCTCTGAAATGGGGGAAAGTTACGAACTTATCCCCCGTTTAAAATTTCGGACATCGCGTCGGTTGGGGATAGGACGGTAATCTCGCATCTCCCAAATATTTGCCGGTAACTATTTCAGGCGAGGAGAGGGTGTTTTTCCGCCCACGGTTGGCGCCCACGGTGTATGAACGGGGCTGACAGGTAGGGCGGTTGTGTCACGTCTGATGTTAGTTACACATCTGCCCCTATTTAAAATATTAGCCTACATCGATTTCGGACGAGGAGAGTTAGTTTTGCCGCCCACCGTGTATGAATGGGGAAATGGAGGAAGAGGCACATGTCTTTCGGACGAGCATGAATCAAATGTGTTTTGCCGCTCACGTTTGGCGCCCATCGTGTCTGAATGGGCTCAGAGGCCGTCGTGTCGTGTTTGATTGAAGTTACTAGTCTACCCCTATTGACAGTAGTGTAAATCCGGTCTATAAGGATGTAAATTGTCAGGGGTGGATAGTAATTTCCATCTCGCAAACACTTGCTTCGGGCAGCCCACAAATTATAGTGGGTGTTTAGCCGCTTCGTTCAAACTTGGGAGAATTAGCATTCACATTTGCCTGGGCCCTGGCAAACTAAATTCAAATCCAATTTGTATTCGATTACGAATATCCATAGATAATTATATGTTTTGTTATTTATTTCTTCAAAACCACAACAAAGATTTATTCCACCTTTATATATGATTATGATTTAGAAACGCCGTGATCTTCGAATTCAGTAGGTTGGATACACTCTGAGTCAAACAGTTATTTCATCCAATACAATATGCTCACACGAAAAACAGTTCAGCTTATGTCAATCATACAAGTACTAGGATTGCCTCGCCTAAAAAATCTGGATCATTACAACATATGGACAACATAGGGGGTCTTGCAACATAATCCATTCAGAGACATGACACAACATGGAAGTACAATAATCTAATGACAATTTGAACTGGTATCTAAATAAGAACTGGGATTACCTTGGGCTTCAGATAGCAGAAACAGCAGGACCTCCTCCGTCTTCAAATGCAACATTCTTACTTCCTCCAATTCTTGGGTTGCTTGCATAATGCGTGCCGCTAATTCCGTAATTTCCAGCCTAAAGATAAAGATTACCTCATTAATGGCAGCCACACCATCTCTTTCTGCCTCTAGTAGAGCCTCAAGCACTATAATATCTGTGCTCAGACTGCACTCCGGCGGTGTTGCCTCTGAACTGCTACAATCTGGTAACATGGATGGCGCACTACTTCCACAAATAGGTTCCAGGGTTGTACATTTTGTCCTAGTGTGAACTGCATCCTGAAAGGTTTCCGCTGGACATAAGTAAGATATAGTTATCATATGATCCAGGCAGTAAGCTTACATGATAAACGACGGACAAATTATTGCCGAGCATGGCAAACTATATTTAAATGGTTCGAAGCAGCATCAGCCGAAAAGAAATTAAAATGGTAAGATGAAACTAGGGATGTAAGTGGCAAATAAACGACATCCGCCAGTCCCATCTAGTTAGTTTTTGCTACCTCCCTAGTTCATTTTCCTCAAAAAACAAAAACTCTTTTGAACTATCATACCACTAGTGGACTTTAATCAGGATTAAACGGGACCCAGTTGACATCCCTAGTTGAAGGGAGTGTACCACTGCTATATTTAAGTTGCCAAGGCATCTAACTAGTTGAAATAATCTGAGAAAGCAGTTAACAGTGTGGTCTCATATAAACGACGAAGACAATCTTGTGATGAAGTTGAGAGGAAAAGTGAAGGACTCAAATGAAATAGGCATGCATTTCTTTACGATAGTACAGCAGGCACTGCTGACATATTGGCCAACTCAGGTATAGGGTAACAACAAACAAGCATTCGAATCAAGCAATACAGCAAAGCAGACAACTGAACTATTTGTAATTCGGTAGGATTATAGGTTGAGGGCACAAGCCAAGAATGCATCCCACTCGCATTACATTTCACATGTACTAAAACACACTGGCTTACCATATGTTGCTGTGAAGCCTCGCTGATGTTGCAATATTCTTTGAAGATATGATCAGCATCCCGTGGTTGCAAATCTAGTTGTTGTAGTTTATTCTGCACCCTCTATTTAGGTAAAATTAATTTTAATCGCATGCACTATTCTGAATTGATCATCAATGGTTCATCTAAACTAATGAAAGAAGGGTGTGTGCATACACGACAATATATCTGCTTCCCTCTATTTTTATGCTTGTTCGAGGTGCCAGCCCCAAATGAACAAACATTTTGCTTGATGGGGTTGGCAGCTCCATAATTAATAGAAGCATCAAATTAGTCATGCAACTTGGGAAGATCAAGAAGACACAAACAAGTAATGAACAGAGGCTCGGAGCAGTGATGCAATAGCTAGCATCAAAAAATGTAGGGTAAAACAAACAGAAAGCAGCGGAACCACATGCTAGTTTGCTGATGTGTAATTAAGCATAGAGAACATTAAGCAGTCTGATGGAACCAACAGGTGGCATCACAACAAAACTAAAGCATATTAACTATATGTGCACTGGTATGTAATTTAGCACATATAACATGTTCACTGCCAGAAGTATGGCCCTACGGGTGCAAGCAGAATAACGCCTCTCATGAAAAACTGAATGATGCCCTGAAGAAATTCAAAGGTGCGGTGCTTATGCTAGGAAAGTGAACGTAGGCGCCGGCCGTTGGATAATAGTATCTGATTCTCAGCGGTGTATGGGTATCGTTGTCATACTTGATAGCTAAGGATCGTCGATGGTGCTCGTGTTGCGGTTGAGTTTGGGCCGGCTATTGCCGTCGCTGAAGCGGCTCCGGTGCTACGGTTGCGGCGCCTGTCGACATACAAGAAAGCTCATCTATGGTAAGTGAACAGTTGCACGATGAAGAGAAAAAAACGAAGGAATACAAATCGAAATAACCTGATGAGGCTGTGGCGTCGGTAAAGCAGGGCCGGTGGAGTTGAATATGGTGTCCGTGGAGCGGGTCCGGTGTAGTGGACGAAGGCTTCGGCTGGCGCGTTGTATAGTGCTTTCGGTGAGGCGGATTTGTTACAGCAGACGAGGGCTTGTATGAAGTGCCAGCGAAGGGGCGGACGAGGGAGTCAGTGAAGGGACTACGCTTTGGTGGATGAGGGCGCCGGTTAAGCAGATCCGGTGCGGTGGACCATGATGGCGGTCAAGGAGATCTGGAGCGGTAGACAAGCCAGTCGCTAAAGCGGCTCCGGTGAAGTGGTGAGTTGGCAGTTGGGGGTTCCAAGGTGCGGAAGGTAGATCCGGAGGGGTGTGAGGTCCACCACTTTGGCGGAGGACTAGATTCGACGGCTTGCCGTGGTTGGGGGGGGGGGGTCGGGGAGGGGAAGGGGACGGGCTCTGGGGAAGAATGTTGGGGGCAAAGAGGGGAAAACAATGGAGTTACCAAAGCAGCCCTTTTCCGTTCATGTGGCAGGGGTAAAACAGGAATATCGCAGGGCTAAACTTTTGGGCGCGTGATATTTCGATGTGAGAGGGAAGTTTGAAAGCTTTTGGCGCCTAAAATTATAAGTATTCTGCTCTCGTACGGCCGACTATGATATCATGGCCGACAATTTGTTTGTTTTGCACGCAAAAAAATGTGCAAGTTTTGAAAATCAATGTCTCCAACTCGAAACTTAGATTGTCCATTCAATTCAAATATTGATCATTGAGCTACTACAAGCAAATACCATCATATGGTCCAATTCAAATGAAATTCCAAATGTGTTTATCCTAAATATGATGACAAAAGCAAAAATGTGTATGTGTATGAATAAAGTGGATAATTATAAAGTTTGAACATGCCCGTATGTGTATATCTCTAGGTTTGATATATGAATTTGAAATCACGAAATCCCGGCTTAAAAATTGTACCTCCATTTAAATGAATTACAAAAGCTAATGATGGAGTCGAATTCCAAAATTCCAATCTTAAGCTTGTAATTTTGGTACATCAAGGTATATCACGCATGTTCAAAAGTATCATTATCTCATAGTACAAACTGTGAAACAAATTGATCAACCATGAGTGCACAATATCTCAATTATGCTAAGGTCCCTCAAATATAGACACCTCACTCTTTATCTGAAGTCAACCCCCCCCCCCCCCACCACACACACACACACACACACACACAGAGAAGTCGTTCTCTCCCCCAAACACCAAAACACGAGCACATTAACACCCCTCTCTCTTCTAAAGCCCGGACCCCAACATAGGACTCTATCACTTTGTCTCTCGGGCATGAACACATCTCTTCCCTCACTCTCTAGGTCTCCCGCTATATCTCTTACCCAAGCACATGCACTATGTAGAGTGTATATTTCCCATACACACAAAACGTCGCCCCCAAACGTCTATCTCCCTAGTTATGTGGTTCTCGCGCACTCACCTCACACACCACCCCCACTGCAAACGAGCACACTTTGTCTCCTTGTGCACCACTCTCCTCTTTCTATCTCTCCCACATGCGGACCCGCCCCAGCTCCTTCCCTGTATACATATATGTCGTGACTCTTTGGATTGCTCCCTAATGTATAATCGTTCTCGATTTCGCACATTGTTCTCTACACCATCTATTCTAGATCTCTCATGAAGTCCCTATCACACACACAATGACTCGCTTCCCTTCCGTCTCTGTTCATAGGCCAATTCTGGACAACATCAACATTGCCTCCCTATCTATACGTCATTTATGGACACAAACGACCCCTCTTGCCCCCTCTCTTCCTCTCTATCTCTCTCCGTTGCTAGCTCTCTCTTTCTCTCACTCTCACACCCCTCTCCCACACACACACTCGATGTCTCTTCCAAATAGTCTGCTCCCCCCGCCTGCACCCGTGCTATCCCGCTACTACACATGTCACACCACTCCCCCTTCCCTTATACTAGGTTTACATCATCAGTGGTCTCTCTACTCCACATACACTCTCTCCCTATCACACACAAACACGTGCACAAACACACACAAAGACACGCACAAACACCCATTTATCTGGATCCTCATCTCTCCCCATGTCCGCATGTGTATCTCACACACTCACTCTCTAATAATGTATATGTGTCTCCATGTTACACAACACAAAGCCCCATGTACACATCTCTCTCTATCCTCCACACACATAGACACAAAGAATCTATTATCATTGCATCAGTGTCTAACATATCACACATGCACTCTCTCTCTCTCTCTCTCTCTCTCTCGCAAACATGCTCAACAAGGGTTTCCCCGTGAATAACTTACAGTCTATTCATCAACAGTCGTGGCAGTACGGCGAACACGAGACGTGAAAAAGAATAAATCTACACGTTCTTAGACCAACTAGTATGGCTACTAGGACTAGACCAAGCCAAAAGCGCGCCGCCGTCACCCCCTCCTTGTCGGTGATGGGAAAATCTTTGTTTTACACAGTCGAGAAGTCATTGTGCTAAGGCCCCACATGCCGAGGCGTTGAATAGAATGTAGATGCTAGTTTACGGAAGCAAGTATCGATAATACGTTTGTATCTCCATACTTATATTTCTTCTCTTATAAAAAACCGAGTTGGTGATGATGGTACGTGTGCCATCTTGCAATATAGACCGTCCGATCTATATCTGACGGATGGAAATTAAACTAAAACATACCCGCACCCCTATCCACATTTGCAGACAGGGCCTTCCCTCGTTCATCCTTATCTCCAACAAACCTCATTGTTGAGCAATTAAGAAAGGAAGCCTCTGGAACAAACTGGCCTGGTGGCCGCTGCCGGCGTCGTCAATCCTCATGCCTCCGCTCAGTCCCCCACCAACCACCACCACACCCCACTCCTCTTCACCTTATCACATATTTCTCGAGATATCATTAGTTTTTACACATGGGATTACTCCTGCAAGGGTCAAGCACAACAAGTGTTTTATAAAAAAATGCATCTTGATGTTCCGTGCAATGCACGGATCTTGCTAGTACTCCTAAACAAGACTAAGTTGGTGATGCTGGTGTGTCTGCCGTCCGTCGTTTCTGACCATTAGATCTACATCTAACGATTGTGAGGTAAGTTGTTGCCTTTTCTCACCAACATCCCACTTGTCTACCAATTTGCAGGAAAACCCATAATTAGTATCTTAATACCAACCACATCCCTCCCTGACCTCACCAAAACAGCCCAAGGAATATATTCTAGTTGAAACATAATATATCTCTAGTGACATATATATATATATATATATATATATATATATATATATATATATATATATATATATATATATATATATCAAAATTAGAGTGTTTTGTACCAAGTTTGTGAATAAGTATTATTCTAATTATGATTCGTTGCAACGAACATGAACATTGCTAGTATTTCCAACAATGCATTTTTCCTAGTATTCCATAGTTTCGAGTTTTCCATCAAGATATTAGTCACTCATGGTTGATATTTACTTTCAGTCATGTACACATATGCGCTATGTAACTAGCCTTGCTTATAGGCTTCCAAAGCTTAACTTTCACTCCTACTTACAATATGTAGAGTATTTAACAAAAAACTACCACTTTCAACCAGGCCTGGGAAGAATCTATTGTACAAAAAATAGCAAAAACATACCCAAAATTTCTTAATCCACGCCAAAAACTACTACCTAGTACTCCTACCAATTAGGTTCGTTTAAACCCATTTATGACAGGGTTGGCCCACATGTCCGTGTTGACGAGGCAGCTTAAACAAACACATTTTGTTTGACTGTTGACACGAGGGACCCACATCTGACCTTCTATCCTGTTATTCCCCCTCAAATCATTATTTTTCCTGAACATTACTGCAAACAGTACTGATGCGTGTTCGTCGGTGGCGTCGGTGATGAGCGAGTTGGCCGCCGCTCCGCCGGACGGGCCGGACACACCGCTGGCCTCCGCACGGGCTGGCAGGCTGGCCCGAGCATGACTCACAAGCAAGCAAGCCGCCGCGCTGGCCTTCGCTCGAGCCACATGGCTGGCCTTAGCACACCATGCACGAGCATGCCGCCGCACTGCCATGCCAATCTAGCTAGCAAACCTTGCAGACAAGCAGTTGGACGGAGCTATCTTGGCTAGCTAGCGGCCGCGAGCGCCGAACGGAGCTGGCGTCCAGGATGCCGCAACATGGGCTCCGCACCGCCGGCGGTTTTGACCTCGCCTTCTACTGGCGGTGGTAGCTACGTCCCATGGCCGATGATGACTAGGTGGACGGGCTGGAGGTAGGAGGTCACTCAAGGATTTTTGTTGGTAAGAGCATGTACAATGGTTGATAAGGTAGTCTTATCTTAAGTCTGCCACGTATGCAAGTGGTAGTAGTTTCTCGGCATTTTAGTGGTGTCTTGCATTATAGGGGTTTCTTGTAAGGAACAATGTATGTACTACTAGCGACAAAAGGCGATTCTAGGTTGCGTTGTACTCCAATGAGTACTACTAGTGGTCGCGGGAGTGTATACCTCGTTTTGTGGGTTCGATCCCGGCCGAACGCATGGCGGCCTTTTTTTAAATATACTGCACTTCACTGCGAGCCAATATTTTACACGGGTAGTTTGAGTTTTGAAGTTAAACGGACGTGAGGCCCCACAATCTGGGTGCACTGGATAGCCTAGCCACGTGAACGGGTTTTCCTTCCCAGCATCCCGTGGCTCGCGTGCTCGCCCTAGCCGCACCTTGCTTGCAGCTTCCTCATCAGCTAGTAGCATATTTAAACTAGCGCCTCCCAATTAAGCCCGAGGAGCCGGAAAAGCCTGGCGGGGCATTGGGAACTGTG
Source organism: Triticum timopheevii (assembly GCA_963921465.1). Taxonomy (NCBI): domain Eukaryota; kingdom Viridiplantae; phylum Streptophyta; class Magnoliopsida; order Poales; family Poaceae; genus Triticum; species Triticum timopheevii. Next base: position 498,103,685 of record OY997266.1, on the reverse strand, counting down.
CAATATGGCTCTGCACATAAAGTGCTCTACTACTACTCTATAGCTTGTGGCGTTGCACACATGGACTTCACTCCATTATTGGCTCTACTATAAAAGAAATTCCTATTGACGTGTTTTTTTTGAAACAGAGGCAAAAGCTTTGCTTCATCTCTTCATAAAGAAGGAACTACTAACAAAGTTCGACGAGATCCATTACACCTCCACAAATGGAAGTGAAAAGCCTAGTCTCGCTGTATCAAATAATTCAAATGTTCTGCCCCCGCAGTAACCATCGCTGATAAATAGGCTACTAGTGTGTGCGTGAGAGGAGCGGCTGAGTAGGCCAGCTACGTGAGAGGAGCGACTGAATAGAGCACCGAGAGTACCCACTTGGCCACTACGCAGGTGTACTTTCCCTGCATTGATAGTACAATGATGGTTCTAGAGAATAGTAGTATCCTCCACTTCCAACTGTAGCTCCTTGGCCCTGAGATTCAAGAGTTCAAAACTGGTGCACTATACTAGAACTAGACAAGAAGTACAGTACATCGCACTACCAGTTGAGAAAAGTAGTACTAGTACTGCTACAGTACGAGTACGTACTCCTCCGTCACATAATGTAAGACGTTTTTTGACACTAGTTGGCGTGTACAAAAAATGGAAAAAACATACCCACAATCTCTTAATCCACGCCAAAAACTAATACCTAGTGCCAAGAATTTCTTACTAGTGCTATTATTTATAGTATAATGCAATCCTAGTACTATTAGTAAATAATAGCCTCACCCCTTCGCTGAGGAACGATCTACAGTTGGAAGGGACGAGGCCCTGCGGTTACTACGCTCTTATCTCCTCCTCGCCAGTTCCCCTCCCCCCGAAGAGAAGGCAGTTTGTCGCTCCTCCAATGGATTCGCCAGGCGGTTCTCCTCCTCGTCGGGGCTGGGAGACCTTGGACGACGATCCTTTGGGATAAATCGCACGCCTCTCCGACATCCTCACCGCCGCAAGACTCAGTTCTTCCTGCACCAACTTTTTCAAGACGCTGCTTAAACAGGCTTGGGAAAAGGCCATGCTTGTTGGTCTTCCATGCGTCCTCGAGGAGAAGGTTCTTCTATGGGACAATCCTTCGAACAGTCCACCGCTCCCTGGCCATGGTTGCACGTTGACTCCGCTAGAGTTTCCGACGTTGAGAGGTAGTCAGATTTTGTCCGATGAGCAGGTTAGTAATGGAGTTTGATCATGTAGTACTTAGTTATTCCATTTCCATCCCGTAATTTCTCTGCTGCCCACCATCTTATATATAGGTCTGGATCGGTGCCAACGAAGATTGGCTTGCATACCTCCGGCCGGATACCACCATCATTTTGCACAACATCTACAACAGTGCGGCCGTTCCGGTAGACCCCTTCTCCACCATTGGGATCGGCCTTCCGGACTAGCTGGGCTTGAATACGTAAGATGATGCCTACATGAGATTGAAGAAGATAGCAATTGTGGACCCGCTGACAAAGCGACGCGGCTACGACGATTATTATCTCATCGCGGTGTTCGACATAAGGATTGCCATCAATGCAAGACGCAGTAATGGCAGAGGCTGGCGCATGTTGGCGGCGGCAGATTTGTACCCCTACACGTTCGAAGACGTCGTGTGCCATCTAGGCTGCATCTTCGCGGTGACAAGCCAGGGGACTTGTTTCATCTGGTTGCCATCCTACGATCCGGGAGATTACAAACGGAATGCACAAACCATCATTTGCATCCCTAACGGTACTCCATTATTTTGCAGGGACCAGTCATCCCCCGATCAAAATAAGATCGCCGATCCTGGATGTGCATTTGCATCCGCGATTCGGTCTAACCTGGAACCTTGTAGCTGACTTTGGCATATTGGGATCAACTATCTTAGCAGTCATTACCCATGGTACCACTGATGTGCAACATGGTCACACAATCTACCACGATCGGACCGTCACCATCTGCCCAGGTATTCTATTTTTTTACCCCCTCGCCTTCTCTTTCATTGTTGTACTAGTAGTATACTACCTCCGTTCGGGTTTATTGGTCCCCATTGTATTTTGTGCCAAATTTTGACCATAGATTAAACTGATAAAATGTTTACGCATGTCACCAAACATTATATTTTCGAAAACTACGTTCAAATACAAATCCAATAAGATAATTTTTCTTGACATGCATTAACATTTTGTTAGTTAAATCTTTAGTCAAAATTTGGCACAAACTACAAAGGGGACCTATAAACCAGGACGGAGGTAGTACTTAGTAGTACTAGTAGGAGTACTTTTTACCCTTGGAGGATGCGTATAGCTAGCTAGGCCCTTGAAGACTTGAACTTGAACCCACTAGCTGCCACCATTTTTGTTTTTCCATGTCTTACTATCTCATCCATGTAGCCAAGAGTGTGGCTATATATAATAAGCTGGTTATTTTACTTTCTCTATGCCGGAGTAGTACTACTTGCTGCACAGTATTACTGACCGCCATATTTGAGCACAACATTATTATGCATGGACCTTGACTATGTACGTCACCATGTGTCCAGATCTGGGATGCCGCATGTACCAGATGAACGACGCCGAGTTCGACCCCCGTGTTGCTACGTGGGTGCCGAGGAACACTCTTGGAGAGTACTCGCTTTTTATCGGGGACAGCTACCCCATTGTGAAGTGGATGCCACCTTCCGTGCACGACACGGAAGGCCTGCCGTTCATGAAGCATGGTTGTGTCTTCATTGCGCACCGCCGGATGAACGACATGTTGGGACATGCTATCCCTGATTTATGCTGCTTCAGCTTGGATGAGTCTCCATCGTGTGGAACCGGACTAGAAAGCTGCGACAGTGATTCTCCATGAAGAACACCTGGGACTAGAACCTGGAGGAGGACATGTAGCCCATCTATAATGTGTAAGTGGATTACGGTAATTGTGAACGATAGCGTTGTGAATATATGTGGACTAGTCGTGCACAAATTTATCACATGAATTGGAGATGAACTTGTGTGGCATACTGGCATTTGTCCTTTAGAATTTATTACTAGTAAATGTGTTATGTGTACGTGCAACTTGTGTGGTTGTTGCATGGGCTCCAACACGCTCTTTGAGAAAAAAAGGTGGCACAGCTTTGGATATACGTGACGTGGCGGCATCATACCGTAGCATCGTTCGCTATAGTTGTAGTACACTCCTACTAGGATGACAACTCCTATAAAATCTTGCGCTTGGCTCTTTGCCTCTTCGGGAGGATCAACAGTTTGTACTCGTGTGAACCTTGCACTTGGCTCTTCACCTCTTCGGAAGGTCCAACAATGATGATACTACAGTACAATATGCTTCTGGCAATCTAACACCGATTGAACTACTGCACGTCCACCACGAGGGAGAGGGCAAGGGCGAGGGAGAGGGAGATGGCGCTGTAGTCAAAACCCTCTCCTCGTCCTACGAACCACCGCGCGCGTGGGCGAGGGAAAGGCGTACTAAGCAAGCTTCTCCTCGTTCGGCGAGTTGACGGGACACATCAAAGAAGTACTAGTACTAGTAGCAGTCCATACTGCATCCTTTTCGATTAATATGGCTTAATTTGAAATGAGAAAAATACACTGGCGGTCAAAGTATGTAACAATACGCTCTTTACGGTCACTATATATAGTTTTGCGGTGATTAAATGATCACTAGCTCATCGTAGAGCATCGTATTGCACCCTACTGACCGGACACATAGTCGACATGGCACTTTATTGACTGGTTAAATTGTCACCTGGTTTCTGGGTCCCACCTGTCAGTGGGCAGAGCAAATAAATCAGTTAAACAAAACTTTACGCAGGCGCGACACGAGTCCAACCCTTGCGCGCGAACCTGGCTGTGTATGTGAGTGCATGCACGTGTACTACCTCGGTCTTCCAACAAAGAGTGTACATCGGCTATAAGGCTGGTCATAGTGGAGAGTAACATATACTAGTTATCATGCATATGATACTAGTGTATGATACTACATCTATAGTGCATACTATCATAAAGTAGTATCATAGATGGTCTCATTTATTGTCATGCATGACACATAGTCCTTCCTTTCAGGTTTATAGGGCTTATCTCAAAATTTAAGTTTTTCCATTTTATAAGGCTCAATTTGGTTGTTTTCCATCACATGTTCAGATTCCAAGGTGCATTAAATCATTGCATGCAAGTATTAAGAGAAAATTGACTAATGCATGTACTTTATGCATTCATGCATTGAAATTAATGCATTGATAAACATAATTTTTTGAGGAAAACAAGAGCATTAATTAGGTGCTTTGAAAAACTACAAAAAGTATTCCACCACTCACCATCTACCTTGATTGGTGAGATTTTTGAATTGAGCCCTATAAACCGGAAAGGAGGGAGTAGTAGCATAACATTTATTGCGTTACGGTATCTACCTATGTTACTACTACCCTCTCTCTCTTCTTTAATTGTTTGCCACATAAGCATGTTTGCGAGTCCCAAGTACATGATACTAGTTATGTTACCCCCACTATGGCCCGCCTAAAACAGAGTGTAGTACATGATGTACATCTACACTTCCAATGCATTTAGCCTTTAATCTAAATTGATATTGATTGACTAATGCACCAACTTGTGTTGTAGGTATAGGCTACATGTCTATCCTTAATTACAACATGCAACGGCCTTCATTTAATCTTCTTCTCTCAATGGTCGCATGCACACATAAGTTTGATACTTTTGGGCGTTAATTATGCCCTGGTCAATGTGTAACTCTCTAAATGTACAGTCTTTCACGGACGTAGGGAGTAGGTTGAGCACTTGAGCGTGAGCGTATGTGTTGCGCCGTGTGCCGTGTGCCACCTGGGTGCGTGAGTGTTGCGTTCTTCCATGTGTACGTGTGAGTGTTGCATGTTGCATGCATGCATGGGGCTTACTCCCTCCCATCGACATGTTCATATTTCAAGCTTCCTCTGTTCCCTCCATATGGTGATACTCCCTCTGTTCCCAAATACGGAGTAAAAGCCTCCCTCTGTTCCCAAATATGGAGTATTTGTCTTCCTACAGATTTCAACAAGTGACTAGGTACGGAGCAAAATGAGTGAAGTGAGCGTAGAGGCATAGGGATACTGTAGAAAGGAATTCCTCGTGATCCATTATTCCCCATCTCGGTCAGAGAGAACTATTCAACTATTCTTCGCAGTGAAGTGACAATACACGTTGCAGCAGATGGGACACATAATTAATAAGCTGAACCAACGTGTTGGTGTTACTAAATCAGCCTTACCCAGTACTGCCATCATGTTTGCAAGTAGAGCATGCTTCCGCAAATACGCCTACGCACCTCTGTCCTCCATTAACTGACATATGGGCCCTCTTGTGGTAGACCCACATGTCATCGGTGTAACTATTTACACTCCGAAGGACGGTATATCCTGGTAGTAGTACTAGTAGAATTGAGATTTAATGCACTTTCTTCCCCGTCTTCCACTCTTCTTCCTTCTCTCTTCTTCTTCCTCCTCTCTTCCCCATCGTCGGCCGCACACCATTTACCCCCGCTCACTACTCGCCCGCCCGCGCCATCTTCCTTGGCAGCTCGCGCGTACCATATCCCCCCGCTCACTGCTCGGCCACACGAGGAGAAGCTTCTTCGCTCGCCCGCCCGAATCCACTTCCCCACTGGCTCGCAGGCACCGAAAACCCCAATGGCAAAACCGACTGACATGCAGAGCCACGATTGGAATTCCCTCTCCGATTTTCTCTTGGAGCAGATCTGTAGTCGTATGGACCTACTCAGCACCGTCCGTCTGGCCGCATGCTCGGTGTATTTGTACCGTCTACTCGTCTGCAACCGACCGACTCTTTTCAAGACACCCTGCTTGCTGATGCCCGATCCTCGCAGGTGTCCCAAACACCCACTTGATGATCCTACGGAGGTTGCCATGGTGCCCCTTGACATGCTACCACTACCCGTCCACCTGTCGTTCATGCTCGGCCACTACTGGGCGGGCATGAAGGCCAACTGGATCGTCCTCATCCACCACTCTGGTAGTCTGTGGCGTCTCATGGATATCTACACTCAGCGAGAGATCACCCTTCCATCGTTGGATACCGCCGCCATCGAGCCTCGTGGCCCGCCGGACACTCCTGCCTACTACGCACAAGACGCGTCAAGCTTTTGGCTCGACTTCTGTTTGCAGAAAGTTGTAATCTGCGAAGTGCGCACACCATAAGAAGACTACATGGATTACAAGCTCATTGCCTTGTTCAACATGGGATTAGTCTATCTGGAATCCGGTCGCCATACATAGTTATGGCTCATCATCAATCCTGTTGAGGCAACATTTTTGTCTGATGCTATAGTGCATGATGGCATCGTTTACGCGGTCGACGCACATATTGGCTGCCTATACTGGTGGAATCTATTGTCGTGTAATTGTTCTATCTCATCTCATCTTTACCTTATGAATATGACTACCTGTTCATTTGTTACAAATTTAGAATACATAGCATGTCTATAACCACATCATTGCTATATGTTCCTCTCATTTCCTAGATTTTTATGACCACACATGTTATTGTTAGAGTTGATATGAGAACAATTGGCATCTAATGACTGTTAGAATACATATTATGAGCATAACATCATGATTGATATATGTTACTCTCGTTTACAAGATTTTTATAACAACGCATGTTATTGCTTAGAGTTGATATGAGAACAGTAGTAGTAAGTGCTATGGTAGAATATGAGTAGGCGCTATCATAGCTGTTTTCCTCTCATTGTTACATGATGTTTGAACCATGATATATTGCTAGAATATGAAAGCCATTGGCTTATTTTTTTTTACTTGGGGTATGATTATGACCACGGCATTGCAATTCTCTATCTATGATATGTGTCGCTATTATAATAATCTTAATTCCACACATACTCTGAACATGATTGTTTATTTTTGTCCTTTTGGTCTCCAATTTGAATTGTTGTAGCTGACGCAAATGCGCTGGCCTTCATGATTCCAGGACCTGGAATCGTACCAGCCGATGGGTGGTGGTTTATCGCTCGTTCAGCTGACGGCGGTCATTTGATGCTCATTCACACGTACCAAATTGACCAAACCATTACATAAAACCACATGCAGTACAATGCGTGGGGCGTTCGTGACATTGATGGCTATGGCTACTTTGTTTTCAAGAAATATCCCAGCTCCGTTGGGCCAGGCGTATTCAAATGGAGGCGGGTTTACAGCCTCGGCAACCACTCCTTATTCCTTGGGCTCAATTATCCGATCATCCAACCAATCATCGATCATATCACCGGCGATGATTACCGTGCTATGCAACTTCCATTTGCGAGGGGGGACTGTGTTTACACATCATACCATGGGTTTCATGAATCACCATATCCAGAGATTCGTCGACACAGCTTGTTGCCAGATAATCTTCAGTGTGTGAAAGGCATCAAGCTTCCATGTGATGGATGGCTTTTGCAAACCCAACATGCGGCGATGTGGTTCATGCCAACAGCAAATATGCACAACTTGATTCGTGTTGATATCTAGACTGAGCCATGTATTCTGCTACTGTAGCATGACCCTCTTTTGTTGGATATTATGTACTATTGTTAGTTTTAAGCACTCATCTGGTTTGAAGGATAGTAGATACCTTCCTGGAATCAAGTGCATCCTAACTCACCTGCGTAGGATGTACTGATAATGATGACGGAGATGCTGTGCAGAAGCCATATATATATATATATAATATAGTAACACCATTCTAATCCCAGGATTACAATAGTTATTTGGATCACGGCGCGCCTATAGGAGCGATCGGATGTTCCCGAACTGCCGAACCGAGCAGCGACAAACAAAAGAAGAAGGAAACCCACCCCACCTCCCCCAATCCCGATCCACCACCTCCCACGATCCAGATCCCCCATCTTCACCGATCCAGATCCCCCACCTCCCTCCTGCACCTCCTGCCCCAAACCACCGGCCGACAGCACCCCCTGTTCCTGAGATCCTCTTCGACGCCACCACACAACCGGCCAACCTCGAGCGCCGCCGCCCGCTAGAAACCCCGTGCCCCGTGGCCTCTTACCGAGTCCCACTGGCAGAGCTCGCCATGGCAACCACCGCGTTCTTCCTCTCGTCGCCGCCCTGGAGAGGAACCTCCCAAACTTGCGCCATGGTGGAGCTCGCCTGCCCCAGTGTCTCTTCTCCATGCATGCCCTTCTTCCTTGCCGGAGCTGATGTGGGCCGCCACATCACCCAGCTGGCCGGGATTCCCCTCCCCTGCCCCTGCGCCGTCCTGGTCGGCCACACTGACCTTCTCATGCGGGCCACGTTGTTCTTCCTGGAGGAAGGTTCATCCATGGAGTGGCCGCTCCCGCCCCTCCATCTCCGGCGAGGTGTGCCATCCCTCCTGTTGTGCCCTCTTTTGGTGAAGCTCCACACCAGCACCGTCGTGATGCCACTCCGGCCACCAGCACACACAGGGCGTTCTTCTCGCGACGGACAACTTGAACTTGCTTAGGTAGTTTCTCGGCATCGACAGCTCCAGGTTGAGTGATAACACAAAATAAAATTGCTTGTCATACTCCTACTAGAATATCTAGAGACATGAGACAATTCTGACTTTCTGGCTGTGGATGAAGCATAGCAGTAGCAGTCATAGATCTTCCATGGAAAATAGTTCGCGTGCTGAAGTTTCAGAACAAGGTCTCTGAACCTTCAATGTTGTCAATAGATATTTTAGCACAGGAAGTTAGCAGTAGCTCTGTTCCATCTTCAATCTAAAACTGTTGCGCTTCGTTATACGGATAGGCTTTTATCTGCAGATTTAGCATAGCAGACATTCTGACGTTCCAAAATATGTAGAAAGTCTATGTAGAGCTGATCTACAGTTATATCTGTAGAAAGTCTATGTCTGACCAAGTGTCTAGAGCAAGGGAGAAAATTTCAGGGATCATAATGAGACAATTTACTCGATCCGGTGTATACCCATTAGTGTACCTTGGGCCGATTCTTTCCGGTCACCGTCACTAATGTACTATATCAACTTACTAGTTCAATTAATTTATGGTTGATCACCTCAAAGTCAAACCGGCAAATCTTAACCGTTAAACTAGTTACTGCAGTTATACTCTTATTTTTTCATGATTTCTGGTGCTATTTGGGAGTAGTTAAACAATTTTGTTTTTGATTAGATGTATTTTCCAGTAGAAATAGATGGTTTTTTACAGTTGAAAGTCCACATGTTCCTTCATATGCTCTGCTAATTTGAATTTTGGAGATGCTCAAGTAAAATGTAACAAGCATCCTTCCCTTTTTCATTTCGTTGCTAACTTTTTGACGTGATGCAGGAAGTAGATGAACCTTGTACATTACTACAATATTTGAACTTCTGTTAACTTCCTATTAGACACACTAATGCAATGTAGTATGGCACTGCTTTCTTTGAGTATTCTTATTAGACACATACAATTCAGGAGCTTGAACAAAAAATGTTGCCGTCATAGAGGCCTTGTAGGTCTCTCCATTCAGTGCCTCTTCTGAAGTGAGTTCACAATTTTTATCTACTTTGAAATGATTCTCTTTTTTGTGTTTGGGAAGTTCAAATTTTGGTGTTGGGAGAGGTTCGGTCCATCGCGCGTGATAGATAATTCTGGATACTAGTTTGACCAGAGCGACGGTTGTAGTTCGTCACGCTGAAAGAGGCCATTCAAGTTGATGATGATCTAGAGTAAATGCCCTCTTTGTTGGTACTCGAGGAGTGGAGTAAATTGCTGAAAGCCACCACATTTGTGGCCAGGGTACTCCAAAACCACCACTTTTGCCAGAAATCACAAAAAACCACCACTTCCGCGGCAAGTGAGTAACAAATCACACTGATTTGGAATTGAACGCATCTAACAACAAAATTGACGTGTGGGACCCGTCTATCTGGGCTGATGTGGCAAAGACTAATCCTAGTCAATGTTTGACCTGCTGAGGTGGACGGGGTCCCACCTGTCAGCCACACGTCTTGTCTCCTCTATCCTCTCCTTCTCGCTAAAGCAGAATCACAGCCGCCCCGCCATGGCCGGGGTAGAGAGAAGCAAGCCACGCCCGCCTAGCTCCCCTCCTTCTCCTGATCCGGCAGAAGCCGCCCGCCGGTACCAGAGCTCCACGCCGCCAGTGGCGCCATGCCCTGCCTCCCCAATTTCTCCTAGATCCAGTGGGATCGCAGCACGGACAAGCTGAGGTTGGGCGAGCTCCTCCTGGCCTCGATGCCCCGCCCCGCTACAGCGGCCACTGCTGCCGGCCACGGCCAGAGGCGAGCTCCTTCACCTCATGCCACAGGCAACCTCTCCCATCCCTGTCTTCCTCGTGAGCGCCGGCACAAGAGCCACGGGAGCCAGAGGCAGGGAAGGTGTGCTGCTTGTCGTGGCAACGCTGGTGGCGACGGTGCACCGGGAACCCCAAGGCGCGGCTAGCGGACTTCTTCGCAGGCTTCGGCGCCGGCGGCGTGCTGGTGGCGCATGACACCAACGACGCGGGTCGACTCTCTCCCTGTCTTCCTCGCGAGCACAGGCACAAGAGCCATAGGAGCCAGAGGCAAGGAAGTTAGTGGCGATGGTGCACCGGTAAACCCAAGGCGCAGCTAAGCGGACTTCTTCGCAGGATCCGGCGCCGGCGGCGTGCTGGTGGCGCGCGACACCGACGGCACACGTAGACTCTTCTCCGTGGAGGGCGTGCTAGTGAGTGGGGCGGCCTGGTGAGAGGGGATCGGCTCGCCGCGCGCAGAGGAGGGGCGGAGCTCGTCGGGGTGCAGACGGAGGGGCAGCATCGGCGGAGAAGAGCTAGACCGACGGAGTAGGTGTTGTGCGTGCATACGAAGTACTCGACGAAATGTCATAGCCTAGTCACCTCTCTACGTGTTTATTCTTTGCCAAGTCAGCCTAACATGTGGGCCAGGCATGTCAATTTTTCACTTAGTCGCGGCTCACAACACGTTTAGTGCTTTTTGTAACTCACTTGCCGAGGAAGTGGTGGTTTTGCAGTATTCGTGCCACAAATGTGGTGGCTTTCAACAATTTACTCCCATGAGTGCAAGCTTGAAACTATAAAGATCATAGAACTGATCATATGCAAGTTAACAGTAGAAGCTAGATTTTTTCAGTTTGAAACTTTACTACATTTGGTCAGATAATGAACTCCTTTCAGCACAGCTAGGAGTTCAGAAAAAATACATTCAGAAAATGCTATTCATTCAGTGAGCAGGGACACAAATTCAAGCACACATGGAGCACTGAAGGTCCTTATCTTTTCACTTTACCAATTCAAAAAATAAATAAATAAGTTATCAGCTCCAGCTAGCCGCTGGGAACTCCTTCAATTCGACATCATCTTGTGCCATGTAGGCTACTGAAGGTGCAACAACATGTGCATTCCTTCTCGCAGTTATTTTCTCTGAATTTTTGCTACTATGAACACCCACAGGGGAAGCGAAGCACCTCTGAATCTGAAGTTCAACCTCTTCGCTATAGGAGCGGTTGTCGAGTCCTTAATTGCTTGCACTACTTGCTTCTAGCATCTTGTCCATGGAGTCAAGGCGCTGCCTGGTATTCCATCTTGTTTTTGGATGGGGCGCCATCGCGACCAAGCGTCTCCCTGAGTTTTGCATCCCGTTCACCACCGCGGTTGTCCTGCATCCTCACGACCTCCGCGGCCAGTCCACCAACGCCATTCCAGTGTGTATTGAGCAAAGCATGGGGTTTGTGCTAATGCGTCTGTTCGTGCACTGGTGCGTGCGTGAGTGCTTGCATTTGTGTGTGTTGCTTGCATGCTGTGATGTATGATGTATAGATTTTCTTTGAAGTTCATGTTGTGAATCCAACTAAATTTGAACAAAATAGATCAGATCACTGCTGCTTTGAATTTGCTCTTCTACCAGAAACCTCGCTTTCCTGCTGTTGTACTATGTCCACTGATGTATTGTTTATAAATGGCTTTTTGTCTGAAGTTCAGTAGTACCTTCGGGTGCAAAAAAGTTGATTCGGTTTCATGGGTCCTTCAAAAAAGAATGGGAAAAAGAAGTTTCCTTCTCAAAAATGCATCACCGCTCTGAAGTGTTAATTCTTCTTGTGTGCTTCTACTGAGGCTTGTGTTTCATGGAGAGAGAGAGATAGAGACATCAAGGAAATTGTTCATGTTTCCTTTCTTTCTATGTACTTCAGAGACATTTTGTGAGAGAAAAAAGGTGAGTGACGTACTCTTTTGAGAGATACAAAGTGCTTTGGGCTCCAATCTTTTTCAACACAAAATTATACATTTGTGTCTCACCAATGTAGCCGGCAACAGGTGCTTTGTACAAAACAACTTTGGTTTCATGTGAGAAGTTCGACTATAAAATAAACACACGTTCACTTATAGTAAAATTAGTGCAAATAAAAAATTTAGTGAGCCATGTATTGTTGATATTTTTTTAAAACCAAATTAAAATAACAGAGATGTTTGATGTTGTAACAATATATTTTCTAAATTCTTAAAAAAACCCAAGAAGGTCAAAATGAAATAACAGAGTCGTTCAACTTTTTTAATAAGAAAATAAAATTTCCTCATTTCTAAAAAACAAGAAGTTTAACTTTTAATAATAGAGCGCTTCAAACTTTCATAAAAAAGATTTAAGAAATAAAACCAGGAAGTACATATGAAAAAGGTGGAGAAGTTTGATGATTATAGAAAACTCAGGTTTCCTCGTAATTAAAGAATGGAAACAAGAAGTTCAAAAATAAAAAAACAAGAAGTTCAATTTTTAAAAATATAATGCTTCAAAATTTCATTAAAAGGATTAAGAAATAAACCAGGAAGTCCATATTAAAAAGATGGAGAAGTTCGATGATTATAGAAAACTCAGATTTCCTTGTTATCAAGGAATGGAAACAAGAAGTTCAAAATTTTAATAATAAGAAGTTCAACTTTTAAAAATAGAACACTTCAAAATTTCATAAAGAAGATTAAGAAATAAAACCAGGAAGTCCATATTAAAAAGATGGAGAAGTTCGATGATTATATAAATTGAGATTTTCCTCGTTATTAAAGAATGGAAACGAGAAGTTCAAAAATAAAATTACAAGAAGTTCAACTTTTAAAAATAGAGTGCTTCAAAATTTCTAAAAAAGATTAAGAAAAAAACAAGGAAGTCCATATTAAAAAGGCGGACAAGTTCGATGATTATAGAAAACTCAGATTTTCCTCGTTATTAAAGAATGGAAACAAGAAGTTGAAAAATAAAAAAACAAGAAGTTCAACTTTTAAAAATAGAGGGCTTCAAAATTCATAAAAAATGGATTGAGAAATTCAGATTAAAATTCATAAAAAATCAGATATTCTCACGTAACCGAGGGAAGTTCGGATTGATAAATTCCAGAATTTCACGTATTACAGGGTGTGCATTTTGTATTAAAAAAGAATGAAAAATGCAAAGCATAAAATTTTGTTGCTAGATGTTCAAGTGCTCGACTCAAGAAAGTTCAAAAATTCTTGTGTGGGAGAGGTTGAACAAAAATACGTGACAGAAGTTCAAGGTGAAAACAACGAGAAGTTTAACTACTCCAAGGAATGCATTTCAAATGAGAATAAAAGTATAGAAAACTAAAAGCTTAAAAGGTTTGTTGAAAGAAGTTCAAGTTCTCTATCTGGGGAAGTTCAAGAATTCTTACGAGAGAGGCTCATCTTGTATTTCCATGTTCAATTTTTTCCGTAAAAATCGAATACAATTCTTTACCCAAAATATAAAAAGGTGAAGTTCAAATTGAAATAACACAGAAGTTCGGAGTTTATTAAAACCTAGGATTTACCTTTTCAAAAAATAAAAAGCACGACGCCATTTTTTGCACTTTTGAAAACAATCTCATAAACGTAAAAATGATTGATAGAAGTTAATTGCTCCGCGAGGAAAAGCTCAAAAAATTCTTGTGAGAGAGGTTCACCATGTATTTTGATGTCCAAAATACATTAATTTTTTTTTGTGTTTTAAAATAATTCTCTCAAACCAGAGAGAAGTTCAAAAGTGATAACAACCGGAAGTTCACGTACTACATGGTGTGTATTTCATATAAAAATACATTGAAGTGAAACAGAGTGAAGTTCAAGCAGACATGCCGCAGAAGTTCAACTACTTCACGCAGTGCGAAAAACAGCATGTCAAAAAATAGCATGTCAAAAACAGAGTGAAGTTCAAACAGACATGCCCGAGAAGTTCAACTACTTCACGCAGTGCATTTCCATTCACGATGAAGGCAGAAATCATGATCTTGTCATTTTCTAATTTACTTTAAAATGACAGGAATATCATTTGTGTAAGTTCAAGTCCTCGGTCGGAGAAAGCTAAAAAAATTGTGAGAGAGGTTTGTACAAAAAGAATATCATTTGTGTAACACTAACGAAAATGGATGGGAAAATTACAAACAAAAAATATGTCACAGAAGTCCAACGTGAAAACAGCAGGAAGTTCAACTACTACACTGAATGAATTTCACAAGAAAAACTTTTAAAACCGTCGCGAGTATGAAAAAATGATCAACACGAAAAAGTTGCATGTTTATAGCAGCTTTCCATCGGTATATCACTTGCTTAATTCTGGTGAGTGAACGAAGAGATACGAGCAAAAAAAAGCACATGAAAAACAGAGTGAAGTTCAGGCAGAACTGCCACCGAAATTCAAGTACTTCACGCAATGCATTTTCGACGAATCTGTTTCGCGATAAAGGCAGAACAAGTGATCTCGCCATTTCTGAAATTACTTGAAAATGGCTGGGATTGAGAGAAAACCACCAACATGAAAAAGTTTTTCATTTTTTGTAGCTTTTCAACAGTACATTATTTGCCCTATTCCGATGAAGTTTGTAGAAATTACGGCGAAAATACGTTTTTAGCCATTTTCAAATTCAACATAAAACCGTAATGAATTTGGAGAAACAATATATACCAAAAAGTTTCGCATTTGTTCAGGCTTTCCAACGCCATATCATTTTCTATGTTCGGACGTATGATTAAAAATATATATCGAAAATACAAACTTGGTAGAACTTGTACGATTTTCTAAATTACTCTTAAACCATTCAAAATTAGAAAAAACTTTCAACATGAGAAAAAAGCGCATTTTCATAAGCTTTCCAACGCGATATCATTTGTCTCAATTGGATTAAGCATTTAGAAATGGCAATGAAAATACGAAGTCGGTTGTTCGGTTTGTGAAATTTTACGATTTTCCACATTTCTGTTTAACCATAGGGAATTCGAAAAAAGTTTCATCATGTGGAAGGAGCAGTTTTACAGCAGTTTTCCAACGCCATATTATTTGCCTCATTTCGATAAACGGTTTAGAAATGCGATCGAAAATATGATTCATGTTTTTTGTATGAAGAAAAAACGGTTTTCAAAACTGCTCTTAAACTATTTACATTTTGCCAAAATTTTAAGTTGGGTCATGATACTGGTGTCCATAGCTTTCCTATGGTATATCTCAAGCCCCATTTGGGCAATGTTGATGGATGTTCAACCTAGCACTAGGGGAAGTCCAGGTCGAACAAATCAAGCAGTAAAATTGCAAAAAACGCAATTTCATCACGACCCGAGAGCAAAATCCGCCAGTGAGCGAGATTTCTATTTAAAACCGGTATTTAGTTGCTAAAAAAACCTTTCTAGATTACACTAACATTATATAGAACACTACTAACCAGAATAATTCGCGGGGGAAGCCGCGGTTGCAAAGATAGCCCGAAGGTCGGGTTCGTACACAGGGAAGTTCAGACGTGTGTACAAACAAAAATACGTCATAGAAGTTCAACGTGAAAATAGCATGAAGTTCAACTACTATGCTAAATGAATTCCGGATAAAAAACTTTTAAAATCGTTGCGAGTATGAAAAAATGATCAACATGAGAAAGTTGCGTGTTTACAGCAGCTTTCCATCGGTATATCACTTGCCCAATTCCGGTGAGTGGATGTAGAGCTAGGAGTAGTGGATAGAGATATACGAGGAAAAAAAGCACGTGAAAAACATAGTGAAGTTAAAGGTTTCATAGGGAGAAGTTCAGGTACTTCACGTGATGCATTTTTGGCGAATCTGTTTCACGATAAAGGCAGAACGAATGATCTCGCGTTTTTGAAATTAATTCAAAACGGCTAGGAATCATAGAAAACTGTCAACCTCCTCCAGCCTCCACGAGCTACTGTTCATCCACCGTCGACCTCCTCCAGCCTCCACCAGCGACTGTTCATCCACGGGCTCCTGTTCATCCAGCCTCCACCGCGCGCTACTCCACCGGCTACTGTTCAACCACCCCTCCACGGGAACCCCTCCACCGTCTACTGTTCATCCAGCCCTCCACATCACGGGGTCCTGTTCAACCACCCCTCCACGGGCACCCTCCACCGTCTACTATTCATCCAGCCCTCCACACCACGGGGGTCCTGTTCATCCAGAGGCAACGCCACCGCTCACTGTTCATCCACCCCTCCCCCTCCGCAACACTCACTGTTCATCCAATCGATCGGCTTCAGTTAGCAGCAGTAGCAAAGGAATTGCTCGATCGGGTTCAGTTAACAGCCATCGATCGATCGCTCGGGTTCAGTAACGCGTAGCCTGCAGTGCAATCGCTCGGGTTTACTTAGAGCCCAACGCCTCGCTCGAGTTCAGTTAGAGCCAACGCCTCGCACACACGCGCGTACGTGTACGAGAGAAACGTGCATTACTCAGGCCTCGACCACCCACCATAACCGGGAACTCCCCGAAATTTTCCTCGCCCTCGCTTCTACCATGGTTTTTTCCGTCATGGACGGCCCAAAGAATTTCATGCAGCTGCGTCTCCGGCCCGCCCAGGACGAAAAGCCCATTTTTTGTCATGATTTTTTGTCATAGAAGTAGGAGCCCACCACATCTATGATGATACCGGGTTTTGTCACAATTATCGTCATAGAAGTGTCATATGTATGACATAATTTTTTTTTGTTCGACCCAAAATGTCACGGATGTGTCTTTTTTTGTAGTGCACTAGGGGGCTTCTTGATCGTATTCGAATCATAGCCTAACCCCTTTCTGGGTCCGACTTTGATCGTATTCGAATCAGAGTCGTTAAAAAACTCTCAAGGTCATTTGGGGGCTTCCTATTCAAACATAGGTAATATTCGAACCAAAGAGAACATAGCTGTCGGTACCCTCTTGATTGGCGCAATGCCAAACCCACTAGGGGGCTTCTTGATCGTATTTGAATCATAGCTTAACCCCCTTATGGGTCCGACTTTGATCGTATTCAAATCAGAGTCATTAAAAAACTCTCAAGGTCACAAGGGGGCTTCCTGTTCAAACATAGGTTGTATTCGAACCAAAGAGAACATAGCTGTCGGTACCCTCTTGATCGGTGCAATGCCAAACCCACTAGGGGGCTTCACTGTTCGTATTCAAATCATAGCTTAACCCCTTTTGGTCTGGCTTATTGGTCATATTCGAATCAAAAGCCTCGCTTTTTTCTCTCTGTTTTACTTAAGTTTCTGAAAATACTCTTTTGGGTTTGTCTTGAGACTTTTTGTTCATATCTGAGGCATATATATGTGTGGTTTCTATTTAACCCGGCTTAACTTTGGACAGTAAGTCGCCATCATATGACAATCATCAAACATTTGGAAGTCTTGACTTCAAAAGACTAGGTTATCACCCTTACTGCACAGGTCACATAAATCGGCAGTGACAATTCAATATCACAGGTATGATATTATTTTTATAGTTATGTTTCAACGATATGACTCATAAACAAAGGCTTATCCGTGACTCCTTTTTACATATTAGTGGTTATATGTGGGATATTATGACCCGCCCTGCAGTAAACCGCCAAGGGTTCTTGTGATCTATCTCTGTGTGCTGGATATTTTAAGGACTTTCTTTTGCACAAGGAACATAGATGATAAGTATAACAAGGGTGAACATGAAGGAGGCGGCTTAACAGTTATTTCTACCCTATTACATGGCTCCCTAAGTCCAAATGATTGAACTATTTTTTCAGAAGGCTCCTAATATGAGCCGCCTGGTAGATTAATTCTCTTGTTGGCCTGATGCTTTCTGGTCAACCCTCTCCACGTCTTTGTCTTGTCTGGCGTCCTGGAAGGTTGATGATGATCAGTAAATTCCATTCAAAGATTCAAATTTAGTTTCATCATCAATTATCCTGACTGGGTCAACTTCATGGGCAAAGGTGTGCTTATGGATTGGAGGGATCAGTCTTGTCACTTTATAAGTCGGGGTTGGCTGCCTCTGATTTACTGTGTTGTAAGCCGGATGATACTTGGTGAGGTCTGTTTCATTGGCAATCATGCTGGCCACGGGACGTATCTCCTTCAAGCAAGCAGTAAAGTCCGTCTGTTCAAACGGAGTGCCATGCTCCTTAAGGATGGGGTAGCCCAATGGCGATGTCAGCCGGGTCTAATTGTGGCAGCCATGCTTTGGCCCGGCTTAAGGTAGATACGGCTTCGGCTCTCGTAGATGACCGATTTATTCATTGAACCGCTGGGGCAGCACAGAGAGCTTCTTCAGCACATCAACCAGGATTGTGGGGGCTTCATTTGACAGGGCAACTGTGGCTAAGGCACACTGAGCTCTAGTGTAAAGTTGTTCCACAAGCATGTAAACCGCCTTCAGCTTCACCAACATGTCCTGTTTGAGGTTGGTGCTCCTGGGGCCTGCATAGCAATAACAGGTGAGTTAACAACAATTCATATGATCACCAGAAAGATTCAATACTTGACACTTGTAGGGCGGCTTACCAAAGATTGTTGAGACCATCTGAGACACATGGCATTTTAAACCGGACAATTCAGTGGTGACCTCTTCAAGAGCCGCCTCTACTTTCTCAGCTCGATGGGTTAAGGCAATCTTTTCCTCAGCCCAGGCCTTTTTCTCAACTTCAAACTCGGCCCTCAATTTTTCTTGTTCAAACACGCTGAATTCAAATTTGGAGTTTGCTCCTTGAGTCTCCGTCTCTTGCAGCTCCAAGCGGTTCTTCAATTCAGACAGCTCTGATTGAAGTTGAGCAGTGGTAGTCTATACTTGTACCGGTTCAAAAATCATAAACATTAGTGTGCAATATTAAGTCCCAAGCCTTTTGCAAGCAACAACACTTGGCACTTGGGGGCTAATGTCTACCGAAAGATTTGTCAAAGTGGCGGCTTATGAGAGTAAAGTCCCAAGCACTTTGCAAGCAAGTGTACTTGACACTTGGGGACTAATGCATATCGTTGTTCAAAGTTACACAAGTAATATCTTCTACACAAGCATATGAAGGACCGGCTCATTCATAGTAGCTAAACCGGCCCTTGGGGACTACAGATTAAGTTGGATTTTAAGGTTTTACCAAAGGATATTACTAATGCTCATAAATTTGTTCTAAGTATACAACATATTCATTATAAGCAGTAGACTTGGGGGCTAGTATAGTAAGGTTAATTCAATGAAGGGAAGATTTTATACCTCAAATTTCTGGTGCATTTGTTTTACCATGTCAACTTCAAGATCACAGCTGTTTTGCACTTGGCTAAGATAACCAGAAAAAACTTCGCCAATGCTCAAGTGAGTATAGTCAGCAATGTCAAATCTGACTTTATGGCGTTCAATGTGCTCCTCTTTGGCAGAACACTTGGCTAGCACAGTAGGTCTCCCCGTCTCATTATAGTCGGTCTTGGTAATTTCCACATCAGCATCTTGTTGGTTGGCTGTCTTAGCTGGGCTTGAAGCTTCAGGGTTTACAGAGTCGTCGGCGGTTTGATTGACAAGTGGACCAACAGTCATTGTTGGCATGTCATGAACCGGCTTAGGTGGCGGCTCAGGAACAGAGGCCTCAGGCGCTGCGGGTTGAAGCTCCAGCTCATTGACGGTCGGTTCTTCGGCCGGTTTGTTTTTCTTCACCCTCTTACTGGGCTTTGCTTTTCAACTGCATAAAATCAAAGAGGTTAGTACAGATATAAAGGTTTATAATGGGTACATGATAAGTAAATCGTCATTACCCTGGAGCGGTCTTAAAAGTCGGCATGTTGGACTGAATTGAGTCGCTGGCAGAATGTGAAGTCTCCTGATAATTTGAATCAGAAGAGTGAGCGGTTGATGAGTGAGACCCGCCAAAGGATAAAAAGAATTTAAGTCGGAGGTGACCTCATTCCGGCGCTTCCTTGGCGTATTTGGTAAGCCGGAGGAGAGTTCCTCATCCTTACTGGTCCGGGTATTCCTCCGGCTCTCATGAATCTGCCGCTTCAAAAGAAAGTGAGGATCCTTGTAAGCTAAGGGATATGAAAATCTTACTTTCCCGGTTACTCTTCGGATTTTTTGTCTTGGCAAAGGCTCGGAGTCGAAGGAAATAATAGTTACATCATCAGCCACTCCCTGACTCGTTCCCGTGTCATCCTGCTGATAATTAGTATCAATAAGACGGTTAAAAAATGAGCCAAGGGAGTCAAGGGCTACCTCTGACTCAGAGGAGTCATCTAGTTGAATCAGATTAGAAGCGCTGGGCTTCTTTCCTCTTTTCTTGCCGGCGGCTTTCCTGGCGGCTTTTTTGGCCTTCCTCGCTCTCTTTGCAGCCTCATGGTCATATTTTTTCTTCCAAAACTTATCATGAGCCTGTGAAAATCAGCAAGAGTTTGAGTTAAGACAAAACATCAAAGATAAAGGTGAAATACCTAAGCTTGGAGGATTACCCCTGGAGCCGGGTTAGCTTTGCAGAAAGGGCTTAGGCACACCTTGCCACAATCGGCTAGGCTTTCATTCAAAAGTGACTTTGTGATTTCATCGACAATATCATTAGGTATATCGTTAGGGTTGTGGCGCAGAGGATCCTTTTTGTCTCCTGTATAAGTACACGTTAACCTGGAGCGGCGACTCAGTGGGATGACCCGCCATGCGACCCAGCACCGGACCAAATCAATGCCATTTAAGCTGTTCCCCAGTAGAGCTTTGATCTTTGCAAGGGTAGGGGCGAGCTTCTGGTGTTCTGCAGCTGACAACTTGTCGAGAAGCGGGTGATTGGATTCGAGCCGTAGGGCGCGGAAGCCGGGAAGACGGTTCTCATCAGCCGGAGAAGTATCTTGGCAGTAGAACCATGTCTGGTTCCAGTCCTTGGGGTGACTCGGCGGTTGTGCATAAGGATAAATGGCGTCTCTCCGTCGTTGGATTGAGACTCCGCCAAGTTCCAAACTAGGTATGTTGGAGTACTCATTCTCGCGGTTCAAGTAAAACAATTCTCTGAAAAGAAGTAAACTGGGTTCTTCTCCAAGGTATACCTCACAGAACACTTGAAAGTTGCAAATATTAGACACGGAATTGGGTCCGATGTCTTGAGGATGGAGGCCAAAAAAGTGCATAACGTCTCTAATTTTTTTTTGGGCCGGGCGGTGAGAAGCTCCGGATCATGTGATCAGTGAAAATGATGACCTCCCCGTCTTTGGGTTCAGGCTTCTCCTCTGTCGGTTTGGGAGGGCGATAAGACATGACATCCTTTTCGGGCAGATATCCGGTTTTCACAAAGTCATCAAGTGTACTTTCCGTGACAATGGATTTGACCCAGTTACAAGAAGTGGTTGTTTGGGGCGGCATTGTGATGGAAGCCTAAAAAAGAGTAAATTGGCCGGTTCAGTTTTAAGCCGGGGGAAAAAACATTACAAGCGCACATTCAGACCGATGGCTTATGAAGGGGCCTAATGGTATATGACTAATTGCATCAGGTTATTTAAGCCTCCATGAGCAATTTCATGTTATCTATTGAGCATTACCATTGAAAGCCGGTGGTATGAACTGCCATGGCTAGGTGGATCTATCAAGGTGCAATTTTTGGCTAAGTGCTACACAAACAGATTTCATAGATTGCAGTCATTATTCTGGATCAGTGGATGTTCAGAAAAAGGAAATAAATCTGGACCTAAAAACCAGTACAAATGAGTTCATAAGCTCTCAAAGGGATCTTTTCTAACAGGAAAGGGGATCTGCCGGTATGAAAGGTAAAAGTAAAACAACCCCCGCATACATTTTGTACCATTTTAGATCAAAAGGTGCTGCGTTGGATAGGCTAAGAAGAACACTACGAAGAACACGATGAACAAGTCAAAGCCCTAATGCAGATCTGAGATACAGGGAAGAAAGTACTTGCAGATGCAGATTGACTATGGAGGGGCGTCGCTGTTTCTCTGGTTCGGTCAGGGTGATGCAGTAGCCAAGATGAGGTTGACGGTGCACTTCACTGTGGCGGCGGAGCTCTAGCGGCAGAAGGTTGCTTGAGGAGGAAGACAATGGAAAGGAGGAGAATGAGAAGAAGACCGGTCGCGAGTATTTATAAGGAAAGACTCATAAGTGGGCGTGAAAAACGAGTAGGCTGAAAACATGGTTATCCAGCTGCCCAGAAGCCTCGATTTTTGGGCGGTTATTAAGAAAAGGATCCGTTGAGATATGTTGGACAATGTGTGAATTAATGGGAAATGACGTCATGGCGGGTTATTACAGATCTAGAAGATGACATCATGGCGGGTTATAAGCTGTCGCACAAATGAAGATCAGAAGATTTTTCCTAAGCATTGAAGATTGACATGAACTAGTTCAAATCAATCTGGGGCCTAATGTTGGGGATATAACTATTAGGTGTTACCCGTCCAGGAGGGGCCGGGTCATACCTAAGGCGATTCATCAATATGAAGCCCACAAAGATATTTGAAGATGGCGGTTCAACTAAGGGCCCAAGGCCCAAAGGCGACTTAAGGCCCGTAGAGATAAACCACCATATATGTATGACATGTATTGTAAGGTAAGAATAGATAGTCACCGAGCCGGACACTCTTTATGGTCCGGCCGGGACTCTATGAGCCACTGTGTCGTGGATTTGTCATGGCAGATGTCCTAGTGAAGGGACTTAGTCGTGGAGCCATCGCTACGGGTTTACTTGAAGGGGTTAAAGCGGACACAAAGACACGAGGGTTTTATACTAGTTCGGCCCCTTCGATGAAGGTAAAAGCCTACGTCTAGTTGTGATGGAATTGATGTGGTATCGATGGCTAGGGAGCAAACAAGCTTCGCCTAGGCTCGAGTTGTTGGTTGTCTGTCTTGAACCGCCGCCGGGTCGTCCCCTTATATACACGGGTGACGCCCGTCGGTCCATAGAGTCCCAACCGGTTCATACTCGTATTCCGGTTGGTATCTCTCTATTCCTAACATACAATACAAGTCATACATCAGGCCGGTTTACGGCTACATGTTCTAAACCGACTACAGGCCTTGGGCCTTTATCTGCTTATACCACTAATGAAGTTAACCCGGCCCAAGTAGGCCGGTTTACGCCTAGTGGTAATATCCCCAACATTAGGCCCCAGATTGATTTGAACTGGTTCATGTCAATCCTTCACACAATCTTGCGTCTTGGACATCTTCTGGTAATTGGTAAACCTCCATGTCGTCATTATTTTTGGTTGCTGTAAACCGGCATGACGCCATCAGTTTTGGTTACTGTAAACCGGCATGACGTCATCATGAAATTTATAACGCCCTCTTAATAACAGCTCCTGGATCCGCGCGCTTGACCTAGCTCGGTTGCCTTATAAATAAGACCGAAGGGTCATTTCTTTTCTTTCCCCTTCGTCCCTTCTTCTTCTTCTTCTTCCTCACGTCACCGGCTTTGGAGCTCCGCCACCGCCGTCGACCTCTGCCTCGTCTCAGGCCGCTACATCAACCTGAACGTACCAGAGTATTGCGGCATCTCTCCGCGCCTTCTCCGTTCCCGGTAAGCTTTCTCCCCTCCTTAACCTAGATCTGTTCTTTAGGGTTCCATGTTCATGCTGTGTTCATCGCGCGTCCATATCTGTTCTCTGACCTTGAATGAATCCACGAACTCCTGCTGTGCTTAGCAGTGATCCCTAAGCCTTCGCTTGCCATTTTTCATCTAAGCCCATAGATCTCCCGCACATATCCGCTCAATGGTTTACTTCTGTTTCCGCCTTAATCTTCGAAATATTTTCTGTTTTTGCGAGCTTGCTGTAGATCCGCGGTTGTAACAAGGTTTTGTGAAACTTGTTTCTGCATACCTAGTTATCCATAGCTTCAACTGCTTCCGATGCTTAGGCCAGGCGGTTTAACTTTACCATAGAGAGAATTGCTAAACTGGTATATATCATTAGTCCCCTGGTTGAACCGCCAGAATCCACATGGTGTCGTGTTGTAGAAAACTGGTTTATAGGTAATGCCTCCGGTTTATCGTAGTTAGATCAACACCTTCTTTTATCCAGCATGTTCTTGAACCGGATCGCCTATTTCTTGTAGATCTCGCCATGGCCAAACAGGTGTATGAGTGCAACTGGGTTCCCTCTCGTGTCACCGAATCACAGCTAGACAATCTAGTCCTGATCGGCGCTTTGGATGGTAAAGATACGATCCACTGGCGGGTTCCCAGAGATGAATGTCCTCCCATGCCCCAGGAAGGAGAGGTCGTGGTCTTTGCAGATCACATGGCCCGGGGCTTCAAACCGCCCGGCTCTAAATTTTATCGGGATGTGTTAGCCAACTTTCAGCTCCGTCCACATGATATTGGCCCCAACTCGGTCACCAATCTATGTCACTTTCAAGTACTTTCTGAGGCATACCTTCAAGAGGAACCTTCAGTCGAGCTGTTTAGAGATCTCTTTCATCTGAACCGCCGCACTGAATTCACCGACGGTCCTAATACCGAACTGGGCGGTATGGCCATTCAGAAAAGGAAGGAAATCACCTATCCCCATGTCAAACTTCATACTCACCCCAAGGAGTGGAACGCAACTTGGTTTTATTGCAAGGATACCTCCCCTGACAATGAAAATCCCTTTCCTGGCTTCCGTCCGGAATGGCTCAGCAACACTCACCCTTTTCCACAAAGGCTAAGCGCCAAGGAGAGAATTAAATACGCTCCTCAACTGTCCAAGCTCCGGGCCTTCATGGCCAACGGTTTAACAGGAATAGACCTTGCACGCTGCTGGATACAATGGAGCATTCTGCCTCTGAGCCGGCGCCCCGGTTTGATGTGCACGTACACTGGTAGCATCGATGACCCACTCCGACATATCAAAATTCAAGTCTCCGACGACGAAGTTACAGAATCTGTAAAGAAGATGTTGAATGAACCGGAGCACCTCTGTGCTCAAACCGGTCTGCTTCCTTACTACACCACCAACGAACCGCCAGCGGTAAGATTTTAATTGCTCTATTATTGAACCTGTTACTACTTTATCTGCCTGACCTTTCATTATTGCTGACCCAGAGTGATAATCTGTTTTGGAGCAAGAAGCTTTCACAAGATAAAACGGAGAAGGCAGGGCGGCCAACCCGGCATAACACCAAGGTTATCAAGAATCTAGCTCGGAAGAGTAAAACCACCGCTTCATCTGACCCAGCCATTGATGATGATGTGGGTAATCCGGATCTTGAGGTAGAACTTGATTCACTTGGCTTGCTTTTTACATGCCTTATTGATGATGATGCTTGTCAGGATGACGCTGAAGCCAGCAATGCGGGATTCGTTGAGGTAACTATTCTCTCTTCTGATTCAGAAATCTTGCCTTTGCCAAAATCTCGCCGGGCAAACCGGAGAGTTAAATTTTCTCATCCTCTTGCTTATTTGGATCCCAACTTTCTTATGAAGACCCAGCAACACGAAGCTCGCCGCACAACCCGGCACAGCGGCCAGGTAGTTACTTCTACCGGTTTACCGAACAGTCCGGTTCGAAAACGCCGCTCCGAGGTCTCCGACCTTTTTATTGATTTAAATCCTAAAGCGGGTTTCTTCCGTCAACCTCTTAATCCATCCGACTCTTGTTATCAGGTCACTTCTCATTCATCGTCTGGTGAATCGTCGGCCACTCAGCTACCACCATTGAAAACAGTTGCTTGGTAAGTTAAACTGAACATATGCTTCTAGTATACTGCATAATGGCTTATGCTTTTCCTTGACTTTTTGTTTTTCTTTCAGGGCTACACCGAAACCAAGCAAGAAGGCCCACCTGGATAAAGCGGCTGAAGAAGATGTGGCCCCAGAACATGACCAAGCGCCGGATCGTGAAATGTTTACTTCTGAAGATATCCCCAATGATCCTCCTTTGCAAGACGACGTTATTCCCGAAGAAAGGCTTATTAATACTCCAGCCTCTGCTAATCCGCCTGTCGGCTCCGTCCAGACTGAGAAATCCCACACTCCTGCTGACAAACCAGCTGCGCCAACACAAACCGGCGAGTCCAAAGATGATGATGTTGTGATTACCGGTGTGGGCCGCTCTGAACCCGGGAATCCTGTCACCCTTAGCAAGCATACCGTCAAAGAGGATTTTTCCGCTTTGAACAAAGGAAAATGGGATGTTGAACTAGAGACATATGCTGCTCTGAGTGCCCAAGATCTTCACTCCGGCTATTTAAACCAGCTTTACACTAGCCGTGACTACGAAGCTGGCCTGGTCAAAATGATGAGGGATAAATTTGAGGTAACTTACTTCTTTCCTTGCTACCATTGCCTTCATCCTTGTAGCCCCCAAGGGCCGGTTTGGAACCTTGGTCAAACCGGGACTTGATCCTGAACATTTTTGAAACCCGTCGGCATAACCCTCAAGGGCCGGTCTAACTTAGCATAAGTAAACCGGGGCTCCAATAGAAAACTATCCTTAGAACATAACTTGATCAAATAGCCATTAGCCCCCAAGTGCCAAGTTGAATACTTGTATTGAGCTTGGGACTTTGTAATCTAGTAATATATAAAAATTGAAGGTGCATTAGCCCCCAAGTATCAGGCATATAACTTTGTTATGTGGTTGATACTTCAATTTCTTGGATCGCCTGTGCAAAGCCTAAACGCTATCTGTATGCAGGCTGAGGTGAAAATCAAGGAGGACCGGATTGCCGATTTGCAGGAGGCCTTAAAAACCCAGCAAGCTGAAACAGATAAATCAAAGCAAGAATTAACCAGTGCCTTGAGTACTGCTGAACGGCTGAAAGACAGCTTCAAGAAAGAGCCGGCTGACTGGACCACTGAGAAGGCCGGTTTAACCAAAAGAGCGAAAAATGCTGAAGCTGCCCTTAAACCGGTGGTGGATGAACTGATGGCCGTACAGCGGCAAATACACTCCATGACTGCTGCAATCTTTGGTAAGCTCCTTTTAACTTCTGTGATAATTTGAACCTGCTGTAGCGTAAATCTAGTTTGAGACCATTCCAATCTTGTTGTAGGCACACGTATTGGGCACTTAGGAAATGATGTGCGGAAGAAACTGAAAGCTGCCTACACCTTGGTGGAACAATTATATACCGGAGCCCAACGGATCATCACCACAGCTTCTCATAACAACCCGGCACCCTCTTTAATCCAGGACACTCTTAGCAGGTTGTCAATGCTTCCAGCCCGGATTGAAGAGCTGAAAAAATCCGCTGCCCGAACCGGAGCCATCAATGCCTTGATCCGGGCAAAGGCATGGGTGCCAGATTTTGATCCTGTGGAAGCAGCTCAAGGCTATCCCAGCCTGAAAGAAGATGGCTCTGAGTTCAACGAAGAGGATTTAAGGGCAATAAACCGTGCAGTGCGCCCTCTGGCTTGCCAGCTAGCTGAAGAGGCAGATTTGACGCATTATCAAGCGCAATATAACGAGCAAAACAAGCGAGTGCCTGCCCCAACTGTTGAAGCGGAGAATCTGATCCCTCCAATCCGTAAGCACACTTATGCTCCTGATATTGAACCGTCTTCCCTGATCCATGAAGAGGCTGTTTTCCAAG
The DNA here is from genome assembly GCA_963921465.1 of Triticum timopheevii. Classification (NCBI taxonomy): domain Eukaryota; kingdom Viridiplantae; phylum Streptophyta; class Magnoliopsida; order Poales; family Poaceae; genus Triticum; species Triticum timopheevii. The sequence goes on along the minus strand of OY997266.1, from coordinate 498,075,924 downwards.
CATTAATGGGAATCGACTGGACCACTGTTGATTTCCAGCCAATGGGTAGAGACGAGGAAGCTGAAGCGGCGGAGGATGAGGAGCAGGCTTGAACCGGAAGCCGGTTTGGAGAGCTATTTGTGACATCTTTCCAAAAGAACAATGACTTTGTTTGGGCACCGTGCTGCCTTGTAATAGGATAGTTAAAACTTCTGCCTGGAATATGCCTTCGTGCATAAGTACTGAAGCTTTTGTTTGAACTTCCTGCAATCAGAAGAATTTGAACTTCGGTGGCGGTTATACCGCCAGCCGGTTTATGATCTTGATATGTGTATCAGCAATATAACAAATAGATGATACATAAATACCTGCCATGTGTGGGCATGAACCTCGCTTAGCCAAGCCTGAAGCGGCGGTTTTATAAACCAGTACCATCAAAAAGGGGGAGAAAATAGCTCCCGTTTAAACCGTACTAAATCAATACGAGCCCCCTTGTTACTCCATGATGTTAACAGGGAAAAGGTAAACCGGGATACTCCTCCGGATTAAAGGGGAATCAAAACCATCGGCTGAACCGGAAAAAAGGTGTTTGTCATCATAAAAGAAATCCGACAAAAGCAAAGAACAAACAAACCATGAAAATAACATGGAAGCAAAGGCAATGATAAAAACCGTTTGCAAAAATATGCTATACTGAGCTGATCAGATGGTATTACCATGGTCAGACAGGATCAAGGCCCCCAATAGGAGTGACAATGATTCAAGTCAGCCAGGTCCCCAAATGATTCGTGGCATATATGCCAGATCAAGAGGCGTGGCAATGGTTCGGGTTTGACCATGCCCCCAAGTGATTTTGTGGCCTTAGGCCGACCAAGAGGCGTGACTGGTTCAGACTTGACCATGTCCCCAAATGATCTGGTGGCCGTCGCCTATCAAAGGGTGTCGCGTTGGTTCGGACACGACCAAGGCCCCCAGTGATATATAAAAAGCAAATGTCAAGGGGTAAACCGGAGGCCGCTTTAAATAGAACCACTCCGTGTAACCTCGCATGATGAGAAAGACATAGACCCCGCTTTAGCTGAGGCTCCGGTTTAATATATCAAAGATAATATATACATTGTCATGATATGTACATAGATAGAGCCGATGGCTCAAGTATAGTAAGGCCGAAGATGAGCTATGTTCCACGGCCTGTTGGTCTCCTCCTCTGATGTACGTGATTCTTGATGCTCTCGAATATCAAACAGATAGTACGACCCGTTGTGCAGATTCTTGCTGACCACGAAAGGTCCTTCCCAAGGTGGGGATAACTTGTGCATATCTGTCTGGTCCTGGATTAGTCAAAGCACCAAATATCCTTCTTGAAAAGTTCTGGTTCTAACCCGGCGACTGTGATAGCGACGAAGATCTTGTTGGTAAATCCCCGACCGGGCAGCCGCTAGATCACGCGCTTCGTCCAGTAGGTCCAAAACGTCTTGCCGTGCCATCTCATTACCCGCTTCAACATAAGCTGCCACACGAGGCGAATCGTGCCGAATATCACTAGGGAGAACTGCCTCTGCTCCATAGACCATAAAAAACAGTGTGTATCCTGTGGACCGCTTTGGCGTAGTATTGATACTCCAGAGCACAGATGGTAGCTCTTCAACCCAACATCCTGGTGTCCTTTGCAATGGGACCATAAGACAGGGTTTGATGCCTCGCAAGATCTCTTGATTAGCTCGTTCCGCCTGTCCATTGGACTGGGGGTGCGCCACTGATGACACGTCAAGTCGGATGTGCTCATGTTCACAGAACTCCTTCATAGCCTCCTTGGATAAATTGGTACCATTGTCAGTAATGATACTGTGCGGAAAGCCAAACCGGAAAATCACCTTTTTGATAAACTGCACCGCTGTTGCTGCATCGCACTTGCTGACAGGCTCCGCTTCAACCCACTTGGTAAATTTATCAACTGCTACCAAAAGGTGGATTTTCTTATCCTTGGATCTTTTAAAAGGTCCGACCATATCCAGCCCCCAAGTTGCAAATGGCCACGTTATTGGAATCATCCTCAATTCTTGAGCCGGCACATGCGCACACCTTGAAAATTTCTGACACCCATCGCACTGTTTACCCAAGTCCTCTGCATCAGCATGTGCTGTTAACCAGTAAAAACCGTGACGAAACGCCTTTGCCACCAGAGACTTTGAACCGGCGTGGTGTCCACAATCCCCTTCATGGATTTCCCTTAAGATTTCACAGCCTTCCTCAGGAGAAACACAACGTTGAAACGCTCCTGATACACTGCAACGATGCAATTCACCATTGAGAATTGTCATGGACTTGGATCGCCGGACTATCTGCCTTGCTAGAATTTCAGCCACTGGCAACTCCCCCCGGGTCATGTATGCAATATAAGGAACCGTCCATTCCGGAATAGCATGTAATGCCGCCACCAATTGAGCCTCCGGGTCAGGAATAGCCAAATCCGCTTCACCTGGGAGCTGGACTGACGGATTGTGCAACACGTCCAAAAAGACATTAGGCGGGACCGGTTTGCGCTGAGAACCCAACTGGCTTAAAGCATCCGCCGCTTCATTCTTTCGACGGTCCACATGATCCACTTGGTAACCCTTGAAGCAACCTGCAATATTATCCACTTCCCGACGATATGCAGCCATGAGCGGGTCCTTAGAATCCCAAGTGCCAGACACCTATTGAGCCACAAGGTCCGAGTCACCGAAACACTTAACCCGGCTTAAGTTCATCTCTTTAGCCATCCGGAGACCATGGAGCAAGGCTTCATACTCAGCTGCATTGTTAGTACAAGGTAACACTAAGCGGAGAACATAACAGAACTTATCACCTCGTGGGGAAGTTAATACAACTCCAGCCCCCGAGCCTTCCAATTGCCTGGATCCATCAAAATGGATGGTCCAATATGTGTGATCCGGCTTCTCCTCTGGCGCTTGTAACTCCGTCCAGTCATTGATGAAATCAACAAGTGCTTGAGACTTCACTGCCGTCCGAGGTACATACTTCAGCCCGTGTGGCCCAAGATCTATAGCCCACTTGGCAATCCGGCCAGTCGCCTCCCGGTTCTGTATGATATCACCCAAGGGAGCTGAACTGACCACCGTGATGGGGTGCCCTTGAAAATACTGCTTCAACTTCCGGCTGGCCATAAAGACACCATAGACCAACTTCTGCAAATGCGGATACCTTTGCTTGGATTCAATAAGCACCTCGCTGATATAATAAACCGGCCGCTGAACCGGATATTCCTTGCCTGCCTCTTTGGGTTCCACCACAATAGCCCCACTAACTGCCCGAGCATTAGCTGCTACGTATAATAACAGTGGCTCCTTGTCAACCGGAGCTGCAAGAACCGGCGGATTGGCTAACTGCCGCTTCAAGTCCTCAAATGCTTCACCAGCAGCCGGACTCCAGACGAAATTGTCTGTCTTCCTCAACATTTGGTATAAAGGGATGGCCTTCTCTCCGAGGCGGCTGATAAACCGGCTCAGTGCAGATATTCGGCCCACCAAACGCTGAACATCGTTGATACATTTCGGTTTAGCTAGGGATGTAATAGCCGTAATCTTCTCCGGGTTAGCCTCAATTCCTCTGTTAGACACCAGGAAACCCAGTAACTTGCCTGCCGGAACACCAAAGACAAACTTGGCCGGATTAAGCATCATCTTGTAAACTCGCAAGTTGTCAAAGGTCTCCTTCAAATCATCCACCAGCGTCTCCTTCTGTCTTGACTTTACTACAATATCATCCACATAGGCGTGCACATTGCGGCCGATCTGTTTATGCAGGAAATTCTGTACACACCGTTGATAGGTGGCTTGGGCACTCTTGAGCCCGAAGGGCATAGATACATAGCAGAAGGCTCCATAGGGAGTAATAAATTCTGTTTTCTCCTAGTCCTTAACCGCCATCTTGATCTGATGATATCCAGAGTATGCATCCAAAAAACTCAAACGCTCACAACCTGCCGTGGCATCAATGATCTGGTCAATGCAGGGGAGGGCAAAAGGATCTGCCGGACAGGCCTTGTTAAGATCTGTGTAATCCACACACATACGCCAAGTGCCATTTTTCTTAAGAACCAACACCGGATTAGCAAGCCACTCTGGATGGAACACCTCAACGATAAAGCCAACTGCTAAAAGCCTGGCCACTTCCTCTTCAATGGCCTTGCGCCTTTCTTCCTTAAACCGGTGGAGGAATTGTTTCACCGGTTTGTACTTAGGATCCACATTAAGAGTGTGCTCAGCGAGTTCCCTCGGTACACCTGGCATGTCAGACGGTTTCTATGAGCGCGCTTTCCTATTTGGGATCCAGGTTGGCACTGATAGTGAACTGCTTGGACGAATCGCCGGGCACGAAGTCAACAAGCTTGGTCTCAGCTGCCGATTTGAATTTCAGATCTGAATCATGCTCTGTAGTTGGCTTCTTCAAAGGGGTCATATCCGCCGGATCAACATTGTCCTTATAATACTTCAACTCTTCAGTGGCACAGACCGACTCTGCATAAGCCGCATCACCTTCCTCACATTCCAAAGCGACCCTACGGCTCCCATGAACCGTTATCATCCCCTTGTAACCCGGCATCTTGAGCTGTAAATAGACATAACAAGGCCGCGCCATAAACTTGGCATAAGCCGGCCGCCCAAACAAGGCGTGATACGGGCTCCGGATCTTCACCACCTCAAAGGTTAATTTTTCCTACCGAGAATCGTGCTCGTCCCCAAAAGCCACATCTAGGGCTATCTTACCAACAGGATATGCAGATTTGCATGGCACAACACCATGGAACACCGTATTCGATGGTCTGAGATCCTTGTCTGTTAGTCCCATGCGCCGGAATGTCTCATAGTATAGTATGTTAATACTGCTTCCTCCATCCATGAGTACCTTGGTGAACTTATAGCCCCCCACTTGAGGGTCTACCACTAATGCTAGCTGGCCCGGATTATCAACCCGGGGCGGGTGATCCTCTCTGCTCCACACGATAGGCTGCTCTGACCAGCGTAAGTAACGTGGCAGGGCCGGTTCAACAGCATTCACCGCTCGCTTGTGGAGTTTCCGGTCACACTTATCCAAGCTAGTTGTGAAAACATGGTATTGCCCATTGCTCAACTGCTTTGGCTGGCTCTGATAACCCGACTGCTGTTGCTGCTGCTGCTGCTGGCCGTTATGATTATTCTGGTTGTTGTGACCGCCCTGATTGAAACCTCAACCGGAAGCTCCATCGTCACCCGGTCCGTGGAAACCGGATCCTGAACTGCCACCTGACCCATGGTCATACCGGAAGGCATTAGAGTTTTTAAACTCCTGCATAATATAACAATCCTTACAAAGGTGGTTAGCCGGCGACTCCTTCGTCCCGTGCTTTGGGCAAGGCTGATTCAACAAATAATTCAAACGGCTTGCGTTAGGATTGGGAGCCCCATTACGGTTCGCCGCTTTACCTCTGCGCCGCTGCCCCCTGTCCTGTGCACTAGTGTTGGCCACAAAATCCATGCTGCTATCCGCCTTGCGTTTGCCTCCGTTTCCATGACCCGCCGGTTTGTACTGCTGCTGTTTGGAGTTGCTATTCTTCTTTCCCTTCCCTGCTTCATCATCATCAGGCTCGGGATCCTTGGTACTGTCCGAATCAGCATACTTTACCAAAGCAGCCATGAGGGTTCCCATGTCATTACAGAACTGCTTCATGCATCCCAATTTCAATTTTAAAGGCTCAAACCGGCAGTTGCCTTCCAGGGTTAAGATCGCAGAGTCAGCATTAATCCTGTCAGACGAGTGCAAAATTTCCGAAACGCGGCGCACCCAACGGGTCGTTGATTCTCCTTTCTCCTGAACACAAGCCGCCAGGTCTACTATGGACTTGGGCTGTTTACATGTATCCTTAAAATTCTGTATAAACCGGGCCCGCAACTGGGCCCATGAGCTGATAGAATTGGGTGGTAGGCTCTTCAACCAAGTACGAGCCGTACCCTCAAGCATCATTGTGAAGTATTTTGCACACACGGCCTCATCCACGTCTAGCATCTCCATGGCCATCTCATAACTTTCTACCCACGCTTCAGGGGATAAATCAGCGGTGTAATTCGGCACCTTGCGTGGACCCTTGAAATCTTTGGGCAGGCGCACATTGCGTAAAGCGGGAATTAAGCAAGGCACTCCCAAAGCGGATGTGACTCCTGGTCCGGCGAAGGTGGTAGAGCGAACCGGTGTAAGTTGACCTGCATTATCCTATGCTGCTAACTCGGCCTCCCTTCGTGCCCGGGCCCGGTCCACCACATCCTGAGCATCGCAGACACCACCTGCCGGGTTATTGCCACGGGCCGCTTCACGGCCTCGCGCATTGCTTGATATGGCCGGTTGATCCATGCGCCTGCTAAAGCTCCGGCTTGGACGGGGCGTAGAATGAATCCGATCACGGCTGTATGAGTATGCTTCCTGCTGAATCAGCGCAGTCCGGAGAAGCTCCTTAACCCGGCGCGTCTCTATCGCTTGCGGGGAGTCTCCTTCGATCGGGATAGCCTCGAATCGCGCGGCGGCTGCAACCAGGTTGTCCATAGGATTCGAATAATGACCCGGGGGTGTCTGGACCGGCAGAGGGGCCACAACGTTCTGCTGAGGAGGTTCCATCAGGCGGGGCTGGACTGTCGCTCCTGGCCCCGGTGCTTCAATCTGGTTTGTCTCCAGGTACTGCGGCGGATTACTGGGCCCCGCTCCCGGAGTGTGAAAGAGATTTCGGGGGTCAAACCCTAACGGCAGGCGTGATCTGTGCTTCCGCTTCAAGACCTCCTGTGATGCATTCTGGTCAAGCATGAGCTTATAGGCCTTGGAATCCAAAGCGGCCCGCTCTACAGCCATCCTATCCTTCTCTGCTGCCAAATCCGCTTTGGCTTGCACGATCTGCTCTTTCACCTTTGCAATTTCTGTATCATGAGCCCCCTGATCCGCCGGATTAGCCTCTGCCATAAGCGCGGCCAGTGCATCAAATAGATCGGATAGGACTTGAACCGGCGGGCGCACAAGGCCTCCTGCCCCTGCAGCCATTGCCGCTGCTGATCCGGAGAGCATTGCTGTGGCGGTCGAAGAATGATTTGCCGCCTGGGTGCCGGCCATGAATATTCCAACCCGGTTGACCTGGCCCGGGGGGTCCGGAATACAATCGCCATCGGAACAGCCCCTAACCTGGTCGTCTTGCAACTGGTATAGCGATTCGGTCTCTCCGGTCGAGGACTCATCGCCGGAATAAACGACGGTCTCGCTACCGTGTTCTGATTCGTCCTCACGCTCTCCTCCGTGGATGACTCCAACGAAGGCACGCCTCATGGCCGGTTTGGCCTGGGTAAATCTCGCACGCTGAGCCGTCTCGACGAGGTCGGTGCAGATGTCCGGCTCAGGCCTAGGCTTACCGATCTTGCCAATGAAAACGTGTATGCCGCCGAAGGGGACCCGGTACCCGTACTCGATCGAATCGGCCTCGGGACCCCATCCTGCGTTGTCGATGTAGATCCTGCCGCGACGATTCCTGGTCATCCGGCCCACAACATAGCCTTCGAGTCCCTTGAGCTTGCCCTCCAAGATCGTCAAACCATCGTGCGATAGCCCCATGGTGGGCGCCAACTGTCATGGATTTGTCACGGCAGATGTCCTAGTGAAGGGACTTAGTCGTGGAGCCATCGCTACGGGTTTACTTGAAGGGGTTAAAGCGGACACAAAGACACGAGGGTTTTATACTAGTTCGGCCCCTTCGATGAAGGTAAAAGCCTACGTCTAGTTGTGATGGAATTGATGTGGTATCGATGGCTAGGGAGCAAACAAGCTTCGCCTAGGCTCGAGTTGTTGGTTGTCTGTCTTGAACCGCCGCCGGGTCGTCCCCTTATATACACGGGTGACGCCCGTCGGTCCATAGAGTCCCAACCGGTTCATACTCGTATTCCGGTTGGTATCTCTCTATTCCTAACTTACAATACAAGTCATACATCAGGACGGTTTACGGCTACATGTTCTAAACCGACTACAGGCCTTGGGCCTTTATTTTCTTATACCACTAATGAAGTTAACCCGGCCCAAGTAGGCCGGTTTACGCCTAGTGGTAATATCCCCAACACACTGGGTGTCGACCTCTGTATATAAAGGGACGACCCGGCGGCGGTTTAGGACAAGAGACAATAGATCGAAAGCTAGGTCAAGCAGATTCGCTCCCTGGTAATCGAGACATAAGCAATACCTTGCAAAACTGGATCGTAGGCTTTTACCTTCACCGCAACAAGGGGCCGAACCAGTATAAACCCCATGTCCTTTGTCCCGCTTAACCCCTTTAAGCTTCCTAGTTGTGATGGCTCCATGACTAAGTCCTTTTGCTAGGATGTCTGCCGGGACCTTTCCACGCAACATAGGGAATCGCAAACCCTAACACCAATATTCTTACTAAAGCATAATTACTACATCGGACAAAGGCTTATCTGTGACTCCTTTTTACATATTAGTGGTTATATGTGGGATATTATGACCCGCCCTGCAGTAAACCGCCATGGGTTCTTGTGATCTATCTCTGTGTGCTGGATATTTTAAGGACTTTCTTTTGCACAAGGAACATAGATGATAAGTATAACAAGGGTGAACATGAAGGAGGCGGCTTAATAGTTATTTCTACCCTATTACATGGCTCCCTAAGTCCAAATGATTGAACTGTTTTTTCAGAAGGCTCCTAATATGAGCCACCTGGCAGATTAATTCTCTTGTTGGCCTGATGCTTTCTGGTCAACCCTCTCCGCGTCTTTGTCTTGTCCGGCGTCCTGGAAGGTTGATGATGATCAGTAAATTCCATTCAAAGCTTCAAATTTAGTTTCATCATCAATTAGCCCGACTGGGTCAACTTCATGGGCAAAGGTGTGATTATGGATTGGAGGGATCAGCCTTGTCACTTTATAAGTCGGGGTTGGCTGCCTCTTATTTACTGTGTTGTAAGCCGGATGATACTTGGTGAGGTCTGTTTCATTGGCAATCATGCTGGCCACGGGACGTATCTCCTTCAAGCAAGCAGTAAAGTCCGTCTGTTCAAACGGAGTGCCATGCTCCTTAAGGCTGGGGTACCCCAATGGCGATGTCAGCCGGGTCTAATTGTGGCAGCCATGCTTTGGCCCGGCTTAAGGTAGATACAGCTTCGGCTCTCGTAGATGACCGATTTATTCATTGAACCGCCGGGGCAGCATAGAGAGCTTCTTCAGCACATCAACCAGGAGTGTGGGGGCTTCAGTTGACAGGGCAACTGTGGCTAAGGCACGCTGAGCTCTAGTGTAAAGTTGTTCCACAAGCATGTAAACCGCCTTCAGCTTCACCAGCATGTCCTGCTTGAGGTTGGTGCTCCTGGGGCCTGCATAGCAATAACAGGTGAGTTAACAACAATTCATATGATCACCAGAAAGATTCAATACTTGACACTTGTAGGGCGGCTTACCAAAGATTGTTGAGACCATCTGAGACACATGGCATTTTAAACCGGACAATTCAGTGGTGACATCTTCAAGAGCCGCCTCTACTTTCTCAGCTCGATGGGTTAAGGCAATCTTTTCCTCAGCCCAGGCCTTTTTCTCAACTTCAAACTAGGCCCTCAATTTTTCTTGTTCAAACACGCTGAATTCAAATTTGGAGTTTGCTCCTTGAGTCTCCGTCTCTTGCAGCTCCAAGCGGTTCTTCAATTCAGACAGCTCTGATTGAAGTTGAGCAGTGGTAGTCTGTACTTGTACCGGTTCAAAAATCATAAACATTAGTCAGCAATATTAAGTCCCAAGCCTTTTGCAAGCAACAACACTTGGCACTTGGGGGCTAATGTCTACCGAAAGATTTGTCAAAGTGGCGGCTTATGAGAGTAAAGTCCCAAGCACTTTGCAAGCAAGAGTACTTGACACTTGGGGACTAATGCATATCGTTGTTCAAAGTTACACAAGTAATATCTTCTACACAAGCATATGAAGGACCGGCTCATTCATAGTAGCTAAACCGGCCCTTGGGGACTACAGATTAAGTTGGATTTTAAGGTTTTACCAAAGGATATTACTAATGCTCATAAATTTGTTCTAAGTCTACAACATATTCATTATAAGCAGTAGACTTGGGGGCTGGTATAGTAAGGTTAATTCAATGAAGGGAAGAGTTTATACCTCAAATTTCTGGTGCATTTGTTTTACCATGTCAACTTCAAGATCACAGCTGTTTTGCACTTGGCTAAGATAACCAGAAAAAACTTCGCCAATGCTCAAGTGAGTATAGTCAGCAATGTCAAAATCTGACTTTATGGCGTTCAATGTGCTCCTCTTTGGCAGAACACTTGGCTAGCACAGTAGGTCTCCCCGTCTCATTATAGTCGGTCTTGGTAATTTCCACATCAGCATCTTGTTGGTTGGCTGTCTTAGCTGGGCTTGAAGCTTCAAGGTTTACTGAGTCGTCGGCGGTTTGATCGACAAGCGGACCAACAGTCATTGTTGGCATGTCGTGAACCGGCTTAGGTGGCGGCTCAGGAACAGAGGCCTCAGGCGCTGCGGGTTGAAGCTCCAGCTCATTGACGGTCGGTTCTTCGGCCGGTTTGTTTTTCTTCACCCTCTTATTGGGCTTTGCTTTTCCACTGCATAAAATCAAAGAGGTTAGTACAGATATAAAGGTTTATAATGGGTACAGGATAAGTAAATCGTCATTACCCTGGAGCGGTCTTAAAAGTAGGCATGTTGGACTGAATTGAGTCGCTGGCAGAATGTGAAGTATCCTGATAATTTGAATAAGAAGAGTGAGCGGTTGATGAGTGAGACCCGCCAAAGGATAAAAAGAATTTAAGTTGGAGGTGACCTCATTCCGGCGCTTCCTTGGCGTATTTGGTAAGCCGGAGGAGAGTTCCTCATCCTTACTGGTCCGGGTATTCCTCCGGCTCTCATGAATCTGCCGCTTCAAAAGAAAGTGAGGATCCTTGTAAGCTAAGGGATATGAAAATCTTACTTTCCCGGTTACTCTTCGGATTTTTTGTCTTGGCAAAGGCTCGGAGTCGAAGGAAATAATAGTTACATCATCAGCCACTCCCTGACTCGTTCCCGTGTCATCCTGCTGATAATTAGTATCAATAAGACGGTTAAAAAATGAGCCAAGGGAGTCAAGGGCTACCTCTGACTCAGAGGAGTCATCTAGTTGAATCAGATTAGAAGCGCTGGGCTTCTTTCCTCTTTTCTTGCCGGCGGCTTTCCTGGCGGCTTTTTTGGCCTTCCTCGCTCTCTTTGCAGCCTCATGGTCATATTTTTTCTTCCAAAACTTATCATGAGCCTGTGAAAATCAGCAAGAGTTTGAGTTAAGACAAAACATCAAAGATAAAGGTGAAATACCTAAGCTTGGAGGCTTACCCCTGGAGTCGGGTTAGCTTTGCAGAAAGGGATTAGGCACACCTTGCCACAATCGGCTAGGCTTTCATTCAAAAGTGACTTTGTCATTTCATCGACAACATCATTAGGTATATCGTTAGGGTTGTGGCGTAGAGGATCCTTTTTGTCTCCTGTATAAGTACACGTTAACCTGGAGCGGCGACTCATTGGGATGACCCGCCATGCGACCCAGCACCGGACCAAATCAATGCCATTTAAGCTGTTCCCCAGTAGAGCTTTGATCTTTGCAAGGGTAGGGCGAGCTTCTGGTGTTCTGCAGCTGACAACTTGTATAGAAGCGGGTGATTGGATTCGAGCCGTAGGGCGCGGAAGCCGGGCAGACGGTTCTCATCAGCCGGAGAAGTATCTTGGCAGTAGAACCATGTCTGGTTCCAGTCCTTGGGGTGACTCGGCGGTTGTGCATAAGGATAAATGGCGTCTCTCCATCGTTGGATTGAGACTCCGCCAAGCTCCAAACTAGGTATGTTGGAGTACTCATTCTCGCGGTTCAAGTAAAACAATTCTCTGAAAAGAAGTAAACTGGGTTCTTCTCCAAGGTATACCTCACAGAACACTTGAAAGTTGCAAATATTAGACACGGAATTGGGTCCGATGTCTTGAGGATGGAGGCCAAAAAAGTGCATAACGTCTCTCATTTTTTTTTGGCCGGGCGGTGAGAAGCTCCGGATCATGTGATCAGTGAAAACGTTGACCTCCCCATCTTTGGGTTCAGGCTTCTCCTCTGTCGGTTTGGGAGGGCGATAAGACATGACATCCTTTTCGGGCAGATATCCGGTTTTCACAAAGTCATCAAGTGTACTTTCCGTGACAATGGATTTGACCCAGTTACAAGAAGTGGTTGTTTTGGGCGGCATTGTGATGGAAGCCTAAAAAAGAGTAAATTGGCCGGTTCAGTTTTAAGCCGGGGGAAAAAACATTACAAGCGCACATTCAGACTGGCGGCTTATGAAGGGGCCTAATGGTATATGACTAATTACATCAGGTTATTTAAGCCTCCGTGAGCAATTTCATGTTATCTATTGAGCATTACCATTGAAAGCCGGTGGTATGAACTGCCATGGCTAGGTGGATCTATCAAAGTGCAATTTTTGGCTAAGTGCTACACAAACAGATTTCATAGATTGCAGTCATTATTTTGGATCAGTGGATGTTCAGAAAAAGGAAATAAATCTGGACCTAAAAACCAGTACAAATGAGTTCATAAGCTCTAAAAGGGATCTTTTCTAACAGGAAAGGGGATCTGCCGGTATGAAAGGTAAAATTAAAACAACCCCCGCATACATTTTGTACCATTTTAGATCAAAAGGTGCTGCGGTGGATAGGCTAAGAAGAACACTACGAAGAACACGACGAACAAGTCAAAGCCCTAATGCAGATCTGAGATACAGGGAAGAAAGTACTTACAGATGCAGATTGACTACGGAGGGGCGTCGCTGTTTCTCTGGTTCGGTCAGGGTGATGCAGCGGCCAAGATGAGGTTGACGGTGCGCTTCACGGTGGCGGCGGAGCTCTAGCGGCAGAAGTTTGCTTGAGGAGGAATACAATGGAAAGGAGGATAATGAGAAGAAGACCGGTCGCGAGTATTTATAAGGAAAGACTCATAAGTGGGCGTGAAAAACGAGTAGGCTGAAAACATGGTTATCCAGCTGCCTAGAAGCCTCGATTTTTGGGCGGTTATTAAGAAAAAGGATCCGTTGAGATATGTTGGACAATGTGTGAATTAATGGGAAATGACATCATGGCGGGTTATTACAGATCTAGAAGATGACATCATGGCGGGTTATAAGCTGTCGCACAAATGAAGATCAGAAGATTTTTCCTAAGCATTGAAGATTGACATGAACTAGTTCAAATCAATATGGGGCCTAATGTTGGGGATATAACTATTAGGTGTGACCCGTCCAGGAGGGGCCGGGTCATACCTAAGGCGATTCATCAATATGAAGCCCACGAAGATATTTGAAGATGGCGGTTCAACTAAGGGCCCAAGGCCCAAAGGCGACTTAAGGCCCGTAGAGATAAACCACCATATATGTATGACTTGTATTGTAAGGTAAGAATAGATAGTCACCGAGCCGGACACTCTTTATGAGCCGGCCGGGACTCTATGAGCCACTGGGTGTCGACCTCTATATATAAAGGGACGACCCGACGGCGGTTTAGGACAAGAGACAACAGATCGAAAGCTAGGTCAAGCAGATTCGCTCCCTGGTAATCGAGACATAAGCAATACCATGCAAAACTGGATCGTAGGCTTTTACCTTCACCGCAACAAGGGGCCGAACCAGTATAAACCCCATGTCCTTTGTCCCGCTTAACCCCTTTAAGCTTCCTAGTTGTGATGGCTCCACGACTAAGTCCTTTTGCTAGGACGTCTGCCGGGACCTTTCCACGCAACATAGGGAATCACAAACCCTAACACCAATATTTTTTATTATATCCCTCTTGAATATTCATCACTTTGGGACCGAATTCATATCTCGTGCAAATTGCCATTCCTATTATAAACTCTCAAAAAGTTCTAAGTGAAGCACTAGAGCACAAATATTTCTTCAAAAAGAATCATATCAACTGTCAAAATAATATAAGTGAAGCATGAGAGTGCGTTTCTTTAAAACATAATCATATCAACTCTCAAAATAATATAACTGAAGCATGAGAGTGTATTTATTTAAAATATAATCATATCAACTCTCTAAAATATTTAAGTGAAGCATGAGAGTTCAAGTATTTCTTAAAAATTTAATCACCACTGTACTCTAAAAGATTTAAGTGAAGCGCACAGAGCAATTGCCTAGCTCAAAAAATGTAACTGAAGCACATAGAGCAATTCTATCATATCATGATAACATATGGCTCTCTCAAATAGGTTTGTTCAGTAAGGATGAATGTGACAAACTAAAAAGCAAACAAAGCAACGACTCATATCATACATGACGCTCCAAGCAAAACTCATCATATGCCATGAATAACAATATAGCTCCAAGTAGAATTACCGATGGTCGTTAGAAGAAAGAAGGGATGCCTTCCGGGGCATCCCCAAGCTTAGTTTCTTGGGAGTCCTTTAATATTTCTTTGGGGTGCCTTGAGCATCCCCAAGCTTAGTTTCTGGCCACTCCTTATTCCTTCATCCATCGTGATCTCACCCAAAACTTGAAAACTTAAATCACACAAAACATAACAAAACCTTCGTGAGATCCGTTAGTATAAGAAAACAAATCACTACTGTATTCTAACTTTACCATGGCTTATACCCCCCGATACAATCCATAGATTCATCAAAATAAGCACATAATGCAATGAAAATAGAATCTGTCGAAAACAGAACAGTCTGTAGAAACATGAATTATGCTCATACTTAAGTAACTCTAAATATTCTGAAAAATTGGGACGATGCGGGGAATTTGTATAAAAATTATGTGGAAAACTATAAGAGAAAAAACATTTTTTTGTGAATTTAAAAAATTCTAGAACTAGGTGCAAAATTTTCTGTTTTTTCACAGAATCAAGTCAACTATCAACCAGCATCATCCCAAAGGATTTACATGGCACAAACACTAACTAAAACATAAAAACACAATCATAACAGGAGCATAATTGTGTGAACACAAGAAAATAGAAAATAAACAAGAAAAATTAAAATAACTATTGGGTTGCCACCCAACAAGCGCTATGTTTTGTGCCCCTAGCTAGGCATAATGCATAGTTTCAATTATTGTCATCTTTGGTTTTAGTTCCATAAGTGGACCTTATGGTTGACTCATATGTTGGCTTAATTCTAGTTCTAGGGAAGTGTTCCATAGCCTTCTTTAATGGAAAATGAAATTTATTATTCCCTTCTTTCATGTGAATCACGACACCTATAGTTCATAAGAATGGTCTACCAAGTATTATGGGACAAGACGGATTGCAATCAATATCTAGTATAATAAAATCTATTGGCACATAATTACTATTTGTAAGAATAAGAACATCATTAATTCTTCCCAAAGGCTTTTTAATAGTATAATCCACCAAGTACAAATTAAGACAACATTCTTCCAAATTGGTAAAACCTAGCACATCACATAAATATTTTGGAATTGTGGAAACACCGGCACCTAAATCACATAAAGATTGCACTCATAATTTTTGGTTTTAACTTTAATGGTATAGATTCCCATTCATCATATAATTTTCTAGGAATTGAAATCTCTAATTCCATCTTTCTTCTAAAGCTTTCATCATCGCTTCTACGATATGTTTAGTAAAGGACTTATTTTGTTCATAAGCATTGGGTGAATTTAGCAAGGATTGTAACAAAGAAATACACTCAATCAAATAATAATTATCATAATTAAAGTCCTTGTGATCCAAGAGAGTGGGCACATCACTAGTTAAAATTTTTACCTCTCCAAACCCACTTTTAGCAAATGTTTCATCAAGATTTTCACCCTCTGAACTATGGGGACGCCTTCTAGCTAAAGTTGACTCTTCTTCAATCCCCTTATCATCAATTTTTATATTAATCAATAATGAATAAATAGATTAAACACCATTCTTTTTAATATCCTCATCATTACTATGAAAGAAATCTGGAGGAATTGCTTTTTCTAATAATTCTCATTTAGCTCTTAGCATATCCGTTCTTTTCTTATTCTCATCCATGGAGACATATAAAGACTTAATTGATTCATTAATATCAATCTTGGGTGGCAAAACCCAGGTCTTAAGATTTTCCACAATATGAGTAATTCTATCAATAATCCTAGACATATCATCGATACTCAATTTTCTTTTATCATAGTGTTGAAAACATTTGGAGCATTAATAAATTATTTAATATTATTCTCAAGATCAGAGGGCATCCTATTATTATTATTATTATTATTATTATTATTATTATTATTATTATTATTATTATTATTATTATTATTATTACCATAGGAATTGCCATGATTATTAGAGGAATTTCCACGGAATGGCCTAGGATTCAAATTACCTCTATAAGCATTATTATCAAAGTTCTTCCATGAGAAAAAATTCACATCTACGGGATAATTATTTTTCTCAATCAATGTAGACAAAGGAACATCATTAAGATCAATAGGAGTATTTTTACTAGTAACTAATTTCATAAGTGTATCAACTTTATCACTCAAAGTACTAGTTTCTTCAACATAATTTACCTTTGTACTAATTGGAGCTCTTTCAGTATGCCATTGTGAATAATTTGCCATGTGATACGTCTCCAATGTATCAATAATTTTTTATTGTTCCATGCTATTATGTAATCAATCTTGGATATTTATATGCATTTATATGCTATTTTATATGATTTTTGGGACTACCCTATTAACCTAGAGCCCAGTGCCAGTTTCTGTTTTTTTCTTGTTTTTGAGTTTTACAAAAAAAGAATACCAAATGGAGTCCAAATGACCTAAAAATTTATTGTGATTTTTTATGGACCAGAAGAAGCCCCAGAAGCAAAAGAGTTCGGCCAGAAGAGTCCCGAGGCCACCACAAGGATGGATGGTGCGGCCCCCCTAGGGCGCACCCCCTGTCTTGTCATTGACTCGTGGACCCCCTGACTTGTTCTCGGCGCCAAAAATTCCTATAAATATAGAAACCCCTAGAAATAAACCTAGGTCGGGAGTTACGCTGCCGCAAGCCTCTATAGCCACGAAAAACCAATTGGGACCCTGTTCCTGCACCTTGCCGGAGGGGGGAATCATCACCGGTAGCCATCTTCATCATCCCTACGCTCTCCATGACGAGGAGGGAGTAGTTCACCCTCAAGGCTGAGGGTATGTACCAGTAGCTATGTGTTTGATCTCTCTCTCTCTCTCTCTCTCTCTCTCTCTCTCTCTTGTTCTTGATATGGCACGATCTTGATGTACCGCGAACTTTTCTATTATAGGTGGATCTTATGATGTTTCTCCCCTCTACCTTCTTGTAATGGATTGAGTTTTCCCTTTGATGTTATCTTATCGGATTGAGTCTTTAAGGATTTGAGAACACTTGATGTATGTCTTGCATGTGCTTATCTATGGTGAACAATGGGATATTCACGTGATCCACTTGATGTATGTTTTGGTGATCAACTTGCGGGTTCTATGACCTAGTGAACTTATGCATAGGGGTTGGCACACTTTTTCGTCTTGACTCTCCGGTAGAAACTTTGGGGCACTTTTTGAAGTTCTTTATGTTGGTTTGAATAGATGAATCTGAGATTGTGTGATGCATATCGTATAATCAAACCCGCGGATACTTGTCGTGACATGGGAGTATCTAGGTGACATTAGGGTTTTGGTTGATGTGTGTATTAAGGTGTTATTTTAGTATGAACTCTGGGGTTGTTTGTGACCCTTATAGGAATGGCCCAATGGATCAATCAGAAATAATAACTTTGAGGTGGTTTAGTACCCTACAATAATCTCTTCGTTTGTTCTCCGCTACTATGACTTTGGAGTGACTCTTTGTTGCACGTTGAGGGATTTTAATATGATCTAATTATGTTATCATTGTTGAGAGAATTTGCACTAGTGAAAGTATGAACCCTAGGCCTTGTTTTAAAGCATTGCAATACTATTTTTGCTCACTTTTTGTAACATCCCATATTTTCAATTTGGAATGTTATATATTATATCATCATTGCATATCAATATTTAATGCATTTTTGGTTGATCCTATAAATTATAAGCAACTCAAGGACCCGCGGAGAGAGTTGGGGATTTCATTATTTTCATATTTGAGTTTTCTCAAATTTTGAAAAGAGGATCATTTGGTTTTAGTTATTTTTCTCTTCGAATATTTCCTATATGAAAATAAAAGAGACGAGATAAAATGACTTCTCCAAAATAAAGAAATATGGGAGGAAAATATTAAAATCAAATAAGAGTTTTATTTGAAGTTTTATTGCTATTTTACTTGAATTAGGAAAAAAATGCGTTTTTCAAAATTGCATTAGAGTCCCAAATAAAGTTCACTTTGTCTGTTATATTTTTAGAGGACGGCGAAAATCTATTTCAGGATATTTGGAGTCTATTTAGTATTTATTTTAATTGTTTTTCTGTGCGTCGGAATTATAAAAAAAGAAACCGACCTACCGGGTCGTGTCCTCCTCGGACTCCTGTCCCGGCCGGCCTTTAAAGTCGGGAGGCCTGACCCCCCTAAAACCTAGCCAGCCCTGCCTCGACCCCTGCAACGCCGCCTGCCGCCGCCCAGTCGGAGCCACCGCCGCTCGCCTCCACCGACGCTGCCGGCCGACGAGGTAGCCGCCAATTTTCGTTAGAAAACCAATGGTTTTATTTAAACCCTAGATGCGTTCTTTTTTATTAGTTCCGGTTCAGTTTTTTTTTGGTTTAGTTAAATAGCGGACGTTCATCCATACGTTCGTTTTAACGAATGTTGTTCGTCAGTTAGCCGCAGACAGCGAAGGTTCGTTCATTAACTTGTTCGTCAGTTTTCTTTTTCCAGGGTTTTTCCGTGGTTATTTTCGATCGCGATTTCAGCCCAGATCTTTGTTTTAGTTTATCTTTTTGCTCGTTTATCGGAATCAGGCGATTCGAGCACCTAGATCTTCGTCTCGAAACCCTCTTTCCGTTTAGCCAACTTGAACTAGATGTTGTTACTATAAAATTTGACGTTAGTCCAGATTAGTAATTGGATCTTGTTTCTATCATAGTTTTAGTTTCGTTTCTCCGTTTGATTTGATTCTTTTTGCAAACCGGAGTTCTTCAGTTGAACTTTCTGGTTAGATCTTATTATTTAGTTGAGTTCTTATGTATGCTATTGTTGGATTGTGATAGAATTCCCAGAGCGCGAAGCGTGCTACTACGAGTCTCTAGGTTTTGCGGATCATCAGCAAGGCAAGTAACACTTTGATCATATTCCTTATTACCCAGTTTTTATGCATTAGTCTACATCCTCAAACATTGCATGGTTAGGATCTGAATAACATGTGGGTTTGGGAAGTAGGTGATGAGGTAGAACCTATTACCCTGTTTATTATCAAACCATTGGGAGTTACATCTATGTTATGCTTAGGATTGCTATGCTATGCTCGTAGACGTGGATTGGGTGAGCGTATCCATGACAGATGTGAGTATTGTTAATTAATGGTTAATTTAAGTTGGCTACTTAAATTCACATCCGGGTGGATTGCTTGTGGGCACCTGGAGAATCCAGTGTTGTCCTAGGATATCCCGGGGTACCGTGTGATCATCCTAAGGTCCGCCACCCAGGCTCAAAGGGATCATAAGATTATTCATGCTAGAAACTTCCGTGTGCAGCCACAAGCTATTATGGGCTCTAGCATAGTTGAGTATGTTGCATAACCTCTTTCAGTGGTGGGCTAGCAGATGTAGGGGAAAGTAGGTGTAACTGTCCATCCAGAGTAAAGAGTTAATGTTTCTGAAAGACCGTGTCTCAGTCATTCGTTTCTCAAACACCATGTAGTGCGAGAAATCAGACGCAGGAGATCGAGTCTTGTGGGGAAAAGTGCGCAAACCTCTGCAAAGTGTACAAACTAATCATGGTTAGTTGTGTCCCCGGTTATGGACTTCTTGAGTATCTGATTTTTGGATTATCATGTTGGTCTCATCACTCTAAAATTAACTTTGTTGGGTAATTGTTGATGCTTAATTGGGATTGAGTTGGAGGAACCTTCTCAATTTTTAACAACCACCATGATAGTTAAATGAAATTTACTCCTTTGTTGTAGGGAAAACTGACTTTATGCAAAAACTGTAACCATAGAGCTTTCCACCAGCCTTATATTGCACGTAGTGATAGCATTTATCTGTTGATTACACTATGTGTTACATTGCCAGCATATTCCATGTGCTAACCTGTTTCGAGTTGCAACATATCATGTTGCATACTTTTCAGACGATGAGTAAGGAGCCATAGGTCATTGTCGTTCACTCAGCTATCCCGTTGGAGTTGATGGACTCACTTTATCTTCCAAGCCTTCCGCTGTTATCGTATTTAGATGGCCTTAAGCCATATTATTGTAATAAGTTCTCTTTTGGAGACATTCATTTTAATAAGTATGTGATTGCCGGTACTGTGTGTGTCAGTATTACCGGTCCAGGGATGACACTGATGCACGGAGACTTGATCCATTCGGCTCAAGTTTATACATTTTGTTACTTGCTACCTTGTTGTTTTTATATTCTCATATTACAAAAATCTATATATACTGTCCATATTACGCTTGTATCACTATCTCTTTGCCGATATAGTGCACCTATACAATTTACCATTGTATTGGGTGTGTTGGGGGACACAAGAGACTCTTTGTTATTTGGTTGAAGGGTTGCTTGAGATAGACCATCTTCATCCTATGCCTCCCATAGATTGATAAACCTTAGGTCATCCACTTGAGGGAAATTTGCTACTGTCCTACAAAACTCTGCGCTTGGAGGCCCAACACGAGTCTACAAGAAGAAGGTTGCATAGTAGATATCACCATGATACTATCAAGTAATTTAGTAGCTTCACCCAATGTAATATCCATAAAAGTATCACCCACAGCAGAATCTAAAAGATTTCTAGACACAAAATTTAACCCCTCATAAAATTTTTGTATAATCATCCATAAATTTAAACCATGGGTAAGGCAATTCTTAGCATTAATTTCATCCTCTCCCAAGATTGTGCAACATGTTAATGATCAAGTTGCTTGAAATTCATAATTTGGTTTCTAAGGGAAATAATTTTTCGCAGGAGGAAAATACTTAGTGATGAAAGCATCTTTACACCTATCCCAAGAATCGATACTATTTCATGGTAAATATGAAAACCAAAATTTATACGATCCCGTAATGAGAACGGGAATAATTTTAATTTCACAATATCATTATCCACATTGTTTTTCTTTTGCATGTCACACAATTCTACACAAGTATTAAGACGGGATGCAACATCTTCATTAGGACTACCAGATTTTTTTTCATGACAAGATTTAATAAAGCACAATTCTCTGCACTAGCCGCGGGAGGAGCAATCAGAGTACTAATAAAATCATTATTGTTAGTACTGAAAAAATCACACAATTTCGTATTTTCTTGATACATCATGACTACACAAACAAGATAACAAGCAAGCAAAAGATCAAACAAGAAAAAGGCTAATGGAAATAATTTTTGTAATTTTGTAAAAACATTTTAGAAGTGGGGGAGATGGAAACGAGAGGCAAATGGCCAATAAAGTAAATGCAAGGAGATGAAAGTTTATGCATAGGTACTTGATAGATGTTGATGATGTGTCCCCGGCAACGGCGCCAGAAATTCTTCTTGCTACCTGTGTGCTGCGCTGGGATTTCTCTAAAAAGGAGGGGATGATGTAGTACATTAAAGACAAGTATTTCCCTCAATTATGAAACCAAGGTTATCAATCTAGTAGGAGGACCAAGCAACACTATGTAAATAGTACCTGCACACAAGATAAAAAATCCTTGCACCCAACGTGAATAAGGGGTTGTCAATCCCTTGACGGTCAATTGCAAGATTAAATTGCATGGTGATAGATAAATAGATTACAGAAAATATAAAATTAAATAAAATAAAGTAAAATTGTAGCAAGTATGTTCAGGGTTTTTTATACGATAAAAGATAGACACGGGGCCGTAGTTTTCACTAGAGGCTTCACTTGATAAATAGCATAAGGTGGGTAGAAAAATTACTATTGGGCAATTGATAGAAAAGAAAATAATTATGATGATATCCAAGGCAAAGATCCTGTATATAGGCATCACGTCCAAGATTAGTAGACCGAATCGATTCTGCATCTACTACTATTACTCTACACATGGACCGCTATCGAGGATGCATCTAGTATATTAAGTTCACAACAAACGAAGTAATGCCTTATGCAAGATGACATGATGTAGACAAGATAAACTCATGCATGAATAAACCCCATCTTTTTACCTTAATAGCAATGATACATATGTGTCATGTCCCTTTCTGTCATTGGGATTGAGCACCGCAAGATCGAACCCATTACAAAGCACGTCTTCCCATGAAAAGATAAATCAATCTAGTGTGCCAAACAAAATCAATAGATCGGAGAAGAAATACGAAGCTATAACAATCATGCATACAAGAGTTCAGAGAAAACTCAAAAAATATTCATGGATAGATCTGATCATAAACTCACAATTTATCGGATCTCAACAAACAGACCGCAAAAAAGAATTACATCAGGTAAACTCCAAGAACATCAAGGAGAACATTGTATTCAAGAATATCAAGGGAGAGGAAGCCATCTAGCTACTAACTATAGACCTGTGGTAAATACTCGCACATCATAGGAGGGGTGGCAAGGTTGATGTAGAGCCCCTCTGTGATTGATTCCCCCTCCCGTAGAGTGCCAGAAATGGTCCCCGGATGGGATCTCTCGAGAACAGAGGCTTGCAGCGGTGGAAAAAGTATTTCGTGGACTCCCTGGTAGTTTTTCTGATTTTTGGGAATTTATAAAGGTGGAGTTAGGTCAAACGGGGGCTTGTGGGCCCCACTATGTGTTAGGGCGCGCCCTAGGCCCCTGGCACACCCTGGTGCCTAGTGGGCCACTACTTCGTCTTCTCGTCCCCTCTCGAAGCTTGCAGGGTCTCTTATCGCAAAAAAAATCTCCAAAAAGTTTTGTAGCATTTGGACTTCATTTGGTATTGATATTCTCCAAAGTAAAAGAACAAGCAAAAAAATAGAAACTCGCACAGCGCACTAAGTTAGTAGGTTAATCCCCAAAAATGAAATGAAGTTTCTTGTAAATGTATATAAAACATCCACGATTGATACTATAATAGCATGGAACAATAATAAATTATAGATACATTGGTGAGACGTATTAATGGGGAGAAGGTAGTAGTGGGGCAAGAGGAGACCCGATGGCGACTGGCGAGAGAAGCAGGAGGCAGCGACCGGCGGGAGAAGCAGGCGGCGGAGGGATGGAGAGACATGAGGAAGAAAGGGAGCGTGTGATTTGACCGAGTTTAATCTTCGGCTACCCATCGAACCAATTTGACCGACTCCTCCCATTTATTCTCAGGACCCACCCAATGCTTGACCAATTCAAAATAGGAGGTAACGCAATCGATAACCTGGATCGCACGTGGGCTTTTACATTAGGGAGCTTAGTGATTTAAGGGAAGTGGTCGGGCATTGTGTTAAATACACTATTGTTTGGGCCAAAGCTTGACGGTATACACACATTCATTTTGCTTGGAATAGTATTTTATACACTACTAGGGAAAACCCTAGTAGTGGCACGGGTTTTAATGCCATCCGTAGTGCGGGTAGCCGAGCTACTACTACGGTGCTACAGCTAACTAGTAGTTGATACGTCTCCAATGTATCTATAATTTTTAATTGTTCCATGCTGTTATATTATCATTCTTGGATGTTTTACAATCATTTTATAGTAATTTTATATCATTTTTTGGTACTAACCTATTGACATAGTGCCCTGTGCCAATTGTTGTTTTCTGCTTGTTTTTTACATCACTGGAAATCAATACTAAACGGAGTCCAAACGCATCAAAACTTTTGAGGATTTTTTTGGGCTAGAAGACATCCAGTGGGCCAGTAACGCACCTGGGGTTGCTCCGAGGGGAGCACAACCCATTGGGGCGCGCCTGGGGGCCCAGGTGCGCCCCATTGGGTTGTGCCCACCTCGGGTGGCCCCCCGAACCACCTCTTTGCTCTATAAATACCCCAATATTCCAGAAATCCTAGGGGAGTCGACAAAAATCAATTCCAGCCGCCGTAGAGTCTTTTAACAAAAGATACAATCTATACACCAATTTGGAGGGGTTCATCATGTCCATTGGTGCCTCTTCGAAGATGCGTGAGTAGTTCTTTATCAACCTACGGGTCCGTAGTTAGTAGCTAGATGGCTTCCTCTCTCTCTCTCTCTCTCTCTTGATTATAAATACAATGGTCTCTTGGAGATCCATATCATGTAAGTCTTTTGCGGTTTGTTTGTTGGGATTCGATGAACTATGAGTTTATGATTAGATCTATGTTTTTCTCCACGAAAGTTATTTGAGTCTTCTTTGATCTCTTATATGCATGATTGCTTATAGCCTCGTATTTCTTCTTTGATATTTGGGTTTTTTTTGGCCAAGTTGATCTATTTATCTTGCAATGGGAAGAGGTGCTTTGTGATGGGTTCGATCTTACGGTGCTTGATCCCAGTGACGGAAGGGGAAACGACACGTATGTATCGCTGCTATTAAGGATAACAAGATGGGGTCTTTTTCTACATAAATAGATCTTGTCTACATCATTTCATCGTTCTTATTGCATTACTCCGGTTCTCCTAACATTTGCTATCTTTCTCGAGAGAAGCCACTAGTGAAACCAACGGCCCCCAGGTCTCTTTTCATCATATTTGCCTTTACGATCTATTTTCCTTTGCATTTCTGTTCAGATCTATTAAACCAAAATTACAAAAATACCTTGCTGCAATTTATTTGTTCCGCGATCTATTTATCCTATCTACCATTTTTACCTCACGTTACTTGCCTATCTTGAGGCATCGTACCCGAAAGGGATTGACAACCCCTTTTACAAGTCGGGTTGCGAGTATTTGTTTTTCGTGTGCAGATGTTGTTTACATGGTGTGAGGAGGTTCTCCTACTGGTTTGATAACCTTGGTCTCATAACTGAGGGAAATACCTGCCGTAGCTATATTGCATCATCCCTACATCTTTTGGGAAATACCGACGTAGTTCTAGCAGACATCAAAAGGAATTTCTGGCGCCATTGTCGGGGAGGATCTTCAAAATTAACCAGGTTCCTAATCACAAATCTCATCTCCTTGCAATTTACATTGTGTTGCCATTTGCCTCTGATTTTCCACTCCCCCACTTCACAAAAATTTGCCGTTTATTTGCCCGTTTTCATTCGTTGTTTTCTCGTCAAATCAGTTTTTGAGTGCAATTTTGTTGTGAAGTCATCATGACTCAAGAGAACACCAAGTTGCTGATTTCTCAAATACCAACAACAATGATTTTATTAGCACTTCGATTGCTCCTCCCGCCACTAGTGCGGAGTCTTGTGATATTAATTCTGCTTTGCTAAATATTGTCATGAAAGATCAATTTGCCGGTACTCCTAATGAGGATGTCGCGTCCCATCTTAACACATTCGTTGAATTATGTGATATGCAAAAGAAAAAAGATGTGGACAATGATGTTGTGAAGTTGAAACTACTTCCATTTTCTTTGCGAGATCGTGCAAAAATTTGGTTTTCTTCTTTGCCTCGCAATAGTATCGATTCTTGGAACAAGTGCAAAGATGCTTTTATTACTAAGTATATTTCGCCCGCAAAATTATTTCCCTTAGAACCCAGATCATGAATTTCAAGCAACTTGAACATGAGCATGTTGCACAGTCTTGGGAAAGGATGAAATTGATGCTAAGGAATTGCCCAACTCATGGGTTAAATCTTTGGATGATCATACAATTTTTTTATGCGGGATTGAATTTTTTTTCTCGTAATCTTTTAGATTCCGCCGCGGGGGTTACTTTTATGGAAATTACTTTGGGTGAAGCTACTAAATTGCTAGATAATATTATGGAAAACTACTCACAATGGCATACCGAAATTGCTCCTACTAGTAAAAAAGTCAATTCGGTAGAAGAAATAAATTCTTTGAGTGAAAAATTTGATGCTCTTATGAAGTTGGTTGCTAATAGAAGTGTTCCTATTGATTTTAATGATGTGCCTTTGTCAACTTTGATTGAGCAAAATAGTGATGCCATAGATGTGTATTTTGTCTCGCAAAACAATTTCAATAACAATGCTTATAGAGGTAATTTTAATCCTAGGCCTTTTCCTAGTAATTCCTCTAATAATTATGGTAATTCCTACGGTAATCCTACTTATAGTAGCTAGTCATCAACCCGTGCGTCTGCACGGGCTAGCTTAATCCTGAGTAACATATAAATTGCACAACTTTTATAATTTTTCCATCACTGAGAGGTATTATTTCTAATTTATGATTTTGCATAGTTAGCCACTTATATCAATATAAAAAAGGGATTTACATCTTATAAATTTGGAAGTTCATAACTTTATATTAGATTTGGAACTATGTAACAACCACGTGATTTTTTATTGTAAGAAGCTTGTTAGTTTCCAACTATATATTTATTTTTTAGTTCTATTTGGGATTTGTTGTTGGATAGCTGCACCAACTGTTGTAACCTTTAACGAAGATGTATTCTTTATGGAATCGGTTAATTTTTTAGAATGGACTTTTTTGTAGTTTTGCGCTCGTGGTTTATGCATAACATAAGTATTTTTGTTACAACACACTTACATGTATAGGTTTAAGTGAAGTACATGGCACACACATTCACATGGAGATCAAACTTGCATGCATGGTTCTAGTTCTGTTTTTTTGCGAATGATGCATGGTTCTAGTTCTAACAAGAAAAGAGAACATATTTATGCAATTCTACCATCTCATAGCTAACTAAATTATAATTTACAATACAATATTCATGACATTTAAAACATGATGAGATGTTTGATCACGTCGATAGAAGTACTTCATGCTAGTGAATCTCTTGTTGCTATAAGGGCCAAGAAATATGATCATTGACATGCGTATTTCCCATCTATGTTTCTACATTTTTAGTACTTCCCATTCGAGTGATGGAAGTAAGGGGCTTAGATAGAAGAGACAAATTTGATACTTTTGGAGTGGACTACCTCTCGCAGAATACTATAGGGTGATAATATTGACACAATCTAGAGGAAAAAATGTAGTCAATTAAACATGAGAAATTGTATGTAGGTTTTGTTATTGGCGAAGCTATCAGAAAAGGTCATTGGGTTCATACTGTAACACGGTGAGTTGATAATTTTAGAATTTTCTGATGTGAAGGGGTCAAAATATTCATACACATGAACTTTCACACGCTTTGGCAGAACCCATTGGTGTCACCTCACACCAACGACTGTACTACACCTTGGTTTTGTGGGTACTAATATTTCTCTAGAAAGTACTACAATATATTATAGTGGGAAAGAAGTGTGTACAACAGTCAAAAGACCCAGAATACACATTAGTAAAGAAATATATATCTTGCAGGTTCAGGACTACAACAATATGGACTCAGTATGGAAATAGCGAAAAGCACTTAGTATATCCTAGTAGATGTAGCAACACCATCCTGTATTATTATTGTCATTTGAAACTTTTTTCTCAATTAAGAAATGAAATCAACTCATGGAGCAACATCGAGGGGAAGCACATGTTACTTTAAGACCTTAGGGTTGTATTTGTCGTATTGATGTAGCGCTGCGAAAAATTAATGGATTATAATAGAGAAAAACAACGTCATATCTACTTTTTTCATGCAAAAGGATTGAAACAAACAAAATGCAACAAGATTGTTATGGAATCGTGCAGTATCAAAAGCATATATTAAATGGTTGAAGGATGTAACCTTGATAAATTAAACTTGCAGCAGTAGTGCGTATTTCTTATTAGATGTGTTGAAGAAGTGCAGGATCACATAACTGAAAATAATTTACAGAAGTCCTTCAGTGTGCACTCATTTTATATACTTTTTCTTTCTTTCTTCAATAAAAAATAGGTGGTGTAGAACTCTTTCTTGCATTTTCATGGAAGATATAACTGAAGAAACATATGCAAGAAATAACTGATATAAAAATTTATGACATTTTTACCCTAGCTATTATGAGAGTTTACTATCACAGTTGTATAACCAAATGTTAAGATGCCATCTTATCTGTTGATCCATATACTGAATTTCCATTACACAATTTCGAAAATAAGTTGAAAAAATTAGATGAAGAATCAACGTGTATACGTAAATTAAACAATAACTACCATGTCATCTCTTTTTCTATCCGTGTAGACACCCACTCAAGCTTCACCAAGCTGAGAAACAGCAACACACATCAGTTTACATGCCAAGAAAATAGAAGATCATTTATGTTTCTGCTAGAACACTTCTAAAAGCATCTCATAAAATCTTTGTAATACAAAATTATTAAAAAAAGATCTAGAGCATGTACGCTTGCACACACAGGATATATGAAAGTAATTATTTTGCATCTTCTTGTAAAAAATTGTCACTATGCACAGTTAGGAAACTATAGGATCATATGTAGGTAACACACGACATATGCCTTGAATCTTCCATGAATCCGAGCGACATATGCTGTAGCATGTTTCCGTGATAGTGGGCATCATTGTGTCGACAGTATAGCCCATGGAGAGTTGGTGATAGCCTACTGAATTGCTTTAAATCACCATCAGTATGGCTCTCCCATAAAATCCCCCATTAGGTATATTCATATGAGATCAAAAAGAGATGCTCCATTGCAGCATACTGAGAACTTTGAAGCTAAGGTTTGAATCTGAATTTCCAATCTGGATATTAAGGAGAGAGCTGGAGAGACATGATTCAGTTAATCTAGGTTTCCAGTTTGGATATCATACCTTTATTGAATCTGTTCCAGTATGTATGACATGGAGATGAGGAAGAGAGGTAGCTGGATTGCTTGACGATGCACCGGTGATGCCAGATTGCGAACAAAGGTTGTTCCAATCTGGACGGAGAGTACGTAATGTTTAGAGGAACCTGTTCTCTGCCAACGCCATGGTGCTTGAGTGTTGGATCAAGTAGAGGATGATTCATGAGGAGTGCATGCTTTTCTGCCATATTGAACTCGCCGCCACTACATTGTTTGAGGGTAGGGAGGAGGAACGGGTGAGGAGGAGCACCGCTAGGTTTGGTGCATGCAAATTTTTTTAGGTGGCGTGTTGGAGGGGATTGGTCGGAAAGGAAAGGAAACTACCGGAGATTTTTTTAAGATGTCTTAAGGTGGGGTGGATGCCAAGTAGTCTTTAGGCATGCATCCGACAACAGACCATAACTAATTCAAAGATCGGACGGCTAATTTTCTTAGTTTTCAAATATTAACGTGGTGCCTCACATGGTGCTTCCAATTAGTAAATATAAGATAATAGAAGCAGCTCTGATCTTGAGAACAATATTAAAGAATTTATCAATACTCAAAAGGCTTTCAATACTTTGATAGAAGAAAAGTTGAATAAAGTTGATGATTTGTCTAGAAGTATTGATAGAATCTCTCATGATGTAGAGACTCTCAAGATGAAATTTTTTGTGCCTAAAGTTGAAGAATCTATTAAATCTCTTTATGTTTCTATGGATGAAAGTAAGAAAAGAACAACTATGCTTAGAGCTAAAATAGAATTTTTAGAAAGTGTGTTTTCTAGTGATTATTTTCATTAAAGTGATGAAGATCTAAAAATGATTGCTGTTTCTTCTATTGATTCTTTGTTTAGTAAAATTAAGATTGATGAAAAATGGACTGGGGAAGAGTTAACTTTAGTTAGAAGGCGTCCCTATGATTTGGAGGTTGAAAATCTTCTCAAATAAATCATAAAAGTGGGTTTGAAGAGGTCAAGACTTTAACTAGTGATGTGCCCACTATTTTGGATTACAAAGACTTTAATTATGATAGTTGCTCTTTGGTTGATTGTATTTCTTTATTGCAATCCATGATAAATTCACCCGATGCTTATGAACAAAGTAAGGCTTTTACTAAACATATTGTTGATGCCATGATGAAAGCTTTTGAAAAAAAGTTGGAATTAGAAGTTTCAATTCCTAGAAAATTGCATGATGAGTGGGAGCCTACTATCAAATTAAAGATTAAAAATTCTGAGTGTTTTTCTTTATGTGACTTTGGTGCTAGTGTTTCTACAATTCTGAAATCTTTATGTGATGTGCTTGGTCTTACCAATATTGAAGAATGTTCTTTAAATTTGCACTTGGCGGATTCTACTATTAAAAAGCCTATGGGAAGAATTAATGATGTTTTTATTCTTGCAAATAGGAATTATGTGCCCATAGATTTTATTGTTCTTAATATTGATTGCAATCCGTCTTGCCCAATTATTCTTGGTAGACCATTTTTACATACTATTGGTGCCGTGATTGACATGAAAGAATGAAATATTAAATTTCAATTTCCACTAACGAAGGGAATGGAACACTTCCCTAGAACAAGAATTAGGCCACCATATGAATCAATCATGAGGGAATCTTATGGATCTACAACCAAAGATGACAAAACTTAGATCCTACGCGTTATGCCTAGCTAGGGGCGTAAACGATAGCGCTTGTTGGGAGGCAACCCAACTTGTATCTTTTTGCTTTTTGGTTTTCTTGTTGTTTTGAATAAAATACCCAATTATACCTCTCGTTAGATATGTTTTTCTGGTTTAAATTAGTGTTTGTGCCAAGCAAGGCCTTTGGGTTGATTTGGGTGAAAGTTTATTTGATCTTGCTGAAAAACAGAAAATTATGCACTCACGAAAATAGTTTTCATAAATCATACAAACATGGTTTTGAGATCATTCTTTTTTCATAAGATTAATATACAAATTACTCAGGTTTTCCTAATTTCTCAAGATTTTTGGAGTTACAGACATATTTGAAATATCCAGATTGCTACAGACTGTTCTTTTTTTGATAGATTCGGTTTTCTTTGTGTTGTGTGCTTGTTTTGATGATTCTATGGTTTTCTTTGATGAGTTTTTGCCACAGAAAAGTTGGGAATAGATATAATGCAAAAACAAAATATGAATAGGTATGCAACAATACTTATAGTAGTGGTTTTCTTTCTTATACTAGCGGATCTCACGAAGGTTTTGTTGAGTTTTTTGTGATTGAATTTTTCAAGTTTTGGGTGATCTTACGATGGATGAAGGAATAAGGGTTAGAAAAAGGCTAAGCTTGGGGATGCCCGAGGCACCCCAAGATAATATTCAAGAATTAGCAAGCAACTAAGCTTGGGGATGCCCTGAGTGGCATCCCTTCTTTCTTCTAACAACCATCGGTATTTTACTTGAAGCTATATTTTTATTCGTCACATATAATGAGTTTTGCTTGTAGCGTCTTGTATCATATGAGTCTTTGCTTGTTTTGCTTTGTGTTTTAAATGTTTAATCCTTGCTTAACACACCTTTTTGAGAGAGCCAAAAATTATGTTATGCTTGCTCCTATGCTTCACTTAAATTTTTGGAGCCATGGATTTGCTCTAGTGCTTCACTTATATCATTTTGAGCATGGTGTTCTTTGTTATTTTTGAAGAAATGCTCTCATGCTTCACTTAAATTTATTTGGGAGTTAGTAAAATTTTCAGAAATTCTCTCTTGCTTCAGTTAGATTATTTTGAGAGAAAGAAAAATTATGCTCATGTTCTTCACTTAAATTTGTTTGAGCTTATCAAAAGCAACATATGAAAATAGTCCCAAAGTAATAGATATCCAAGGAGGATTTAATAAAAACTTTCATGAAGATCATTGGACAAAATAAACTTGATTCTTAGTAATGGTTTTGAGATATGACAATATGATATGTGAGTCATGTTGATGAGTAATTTTGCTTTAGTAAGAATATTGATGTTAAGGTTTGTGATTCCCTATGCAAGCACGAAAGTCAACAGTTATGCAGTTAAATTTATATATTACTTATGGTGCATTATTCAGTGTTACTTATGCTTAATGCTTGGGTATTAAATTTTTTGCTTTTTGGTTGGTCGCTTCTCAATCTTTTTGTTAGCCTTCATTTTGCACTAAGTATGAGCACTACTTGTGCATCCAAGACCGTTTGAACCAGTTTTGCCTTATGAGTCCACTATACCTACCATATGCGGCCGTTCTAAGAAAATTTCCATGCGCCATCTCTAATTTTCAAAATAAATTTCTCTTTTGTGTGCTCTATCGCTCGCAAGGCGGTGAAGGGTGGCCAATATTTTCCATGCTAGATGTGTTATTCTCACGATGAGTGTTTATTCACTTATCATTGCACGAGAATATGACAAAGGTATTAGGGATGCCCAGTCCCAAAATGAAAAATGAATTTACTTTATGTTGTCAAATAATAAATTCCTTGGAAAGTGTTGGTATGGAAGGCAACCGTGGATTCGGCTAGCCATGGAAAGTGAAAGTTATGGTGGAAATAGGAACAAACTTTATTTTCTGTTTGGGAACCGCCTATGATGTATCTAGCACAGAAAGTGTTGGGAGCTCTATGTCATTTTCGTTGGTGGGAAAAGTATGCCTCTCAAAAATGTTTTTATCTCTCAATTTAAGCTTTGAGCTCTGGCACCTCTACAAATCCCTACTTCCCTCCGTGAAGGGCCTTTCTTGTACTTATGCAAATTGTATTTTGAATTTGAGTTTCCATCTTCTCTTATAAAGTACCAACTAAGGGGCACTATGATCGTATTTGAGCATTGGGTGTAGCTAATATTCGAGTGTGTTTCGTGAATGTATCAATGATTGAGCATAATGGGTTAGGGATAACTTGCTTTA
Organism: Triticum timopheevii; assembly: GCA_963921465.1. Classification (NCBI taxonomy): domain Eukaryota; kingdom Viridiplantae; phylum Streptophyta; class Magnoliopsida; order Poales; family Poaceae; genus Triticum; species Triticum timopheevii. The sequence continues at coordinate 498,043,131 of OY997266.1, read as the reverse complement.
GTGTTGATATTTGAAAGACATGGTTGCTTGTTGGTATGCTTGAGTATTAAAGTCTTCATGTCAAAACTAGACTATTGCTTTGAATCATATAAAAGTCCAAATGTCCATGCTATAAAGAAAAAAATGTGATGAACAAGTTAGGCAGCATTCCACATCAAAAATTTTGTTTTAATCATTTACCTACTCAAGGATGAGCAGGAATATAGCTGGGGGATGTTGATACGTCTCCAACGCATCTATATTTTTTTATTATTCCATGCTGTTATATTATCATTCTTGGATGTTCTACAATCATTTTATAGTCATTTTATACCATTCTTTGGTACTAACCTATTGACATAGTGCCTAGCGCCAGTTGTTGTTTTCTGCTTGTTTTTTACATTGCTGGAAATCAATACCAAATGGAGTCCAAACACAGCGAAACCTTTTGAGGATTTTTTTGGGCCAGAAGACATCAAGTGGGCCAGGAAAGCACCTGGGGGGGGGTGCTATGAGGGGAGCACAACCCACCAGGGCGCACTTGGGGGCCCAGGCGCGCCCGGTGGGTTGTGCCCACCTCGGGTACCCAGTGAACCGCCTCTTTGCTCTATAAATACCCCAATATTCCAGAAATCCTAGGGGAGTCGACAAAAATCAATTCCCGCCGCCGCAGAGTCCAGAAACACAAGATCCAATCTAGACACCATCTCGGAGGGGTTCATCATGTCCATTGGTGCCTCTCCGATGATGCATGAGTAGTTCTTTATGGACCTACAGGTCTGTAGTTATTAGCTAGATGGCTTCCTCTCTCTCTCTCTCTTGATTATCAATACAATGGTCTCTTGGATATCCATATGATGTAAGTCTTTTTGCATTGTGTTTGTTGGGATCCGATGTACTTTGAGTTTATGATCAGATCTATGTTTTTATCCATGAAAGTTATTTGAGTCTTCTATGATCTCTTATATGCATGATTGCTTATAGCCTCGTATTTCTTCTCCGACATTTGGGCTTTGTTTGGCCAACTTGATCTATTTATCTTGCAATGGGAAGAGGTGCTTTGTGATGGGTTCGATCTTAAGGTGCTTGATCCCAGTGACAGAAGGGGAAACAACACGTATGTATCGTTGCTATTAAGGATGACAAGATGGTTCTCCTTAATAAGCAAAAAAAAACAGCAACTGGCACTAGGCACTAAGTTAGTAGGTCAGTCCCCAAAAATGATATGAAGTTGCTTGTCAATGTATATAAAACATCTAAGATTGATACTATAATAGCATGAAACAATAATAAATTATAGATACGTTGGTGAGAAGTATTAATGGGGAGAAGGTAGTAGTGGGGCAAGAGGAGACCCGATGGCGAATGGTGAGAGAAGCAGGAGGCACCGACCGGCAGGAGAAGCAGGCGGCGGGATGGAGAGACATGAGGAAGAAAGGGAGCGTGTGATCTGACCGAGTGTAATCTTTGGCTGCCCACCGAACAATTTTGACTGACTCCTCCCGTTTATTATCAGGACCCACCCAATGCTTGACCAATTCAAAATAGCAGGTAACGCAATCGATAACTTGGATCGCTCGTGGGCTTTTACACCAGGGAGCTTAGTGGTTTAAGGGATGTGGTCGGGCATTGTGTTAAATACACTGTTGTTTGGGCCAAAGCTCGACGGTATACACACATTCATTTTGCTTGGAATAGTAGTTTATACACTACTAAGGAAAACCCTAGTAGTGGTGCGGGTTTTAATGCTATCAGTAGTGCGGGTAGCCGCGCTACTACTACATCGATATAGCTAACTCGTAGTTAATACGTCTCCAACGTATCTATAATTTTTAATTGTTCCATGCTGTTATATTATCATTCGTGGATGTTTTACAATCATTTTATAGTTATTTTATATCATTTTTGGGTACTAACCTATTGACATAGTGCCTTGTGCCAATTGCTGTTTTCTGCTTGTTTTTTACATCGCAGGAAATCAATACCAAATGGAGTCCAAACGCATCGAAACCTTTTGAGGATTTTTTTGGGCTAGAAGACATCTGGTGGGCCAGGAAAGCACCTGGGGGTGCTCCAAGGGGTGCACAACCCACCGGGGTGCGCCTGGGGGACCAGGCGCGCCCCGGTGGGTTGTGCCCACCTCGGGTGCCCCCTGAACCACTTCTTTGCTCTATAAATTCCCCAATATTCTAGAAATCCTAGGGGAGTCGGCCAAAATCAATTCCAGCCAACGCATAGTCCTTTAACACAAGATCCAATCTAGACACCATCTCGGAGGGGTTCATCATGTTGATTGGTGCCTCTCCGATGATGCATGAGTATTTCTTTATAGACCTATGGGTCTGTAGTTAGTAGCTAGATGTCTTCCTCTCTCTCTCTTGATTATCAATACAATGGTCTCTTCGAGATCCATATGATGTAAGTCTTTTTGCGGTGTGTTTGTTGGCATCCGATGAACTTTGAGTGTATGATCAGATCTATGTTTTTATCCATGAAAGTTATTTGAGCCTTCTTTGATCTCTCATATTCATGATTGCTTATAGCCTCACATTTGTGCTCCGATATTTGGGTTTTGTTTTGCCAACTTGATCTATTTATCTTGCAATGGAAAGAGGTGCTTTGTGATGGGTTCAATCTTACGGTGTTCGATCCCAGTGATAGAAGGGGAAATGACACGTATGTATCATTGCTACTAAGGATAACAAGATGTGGTCTATTTCTACATAAATAGTTCTTGTCTACATCATGTCATCGTTCTTATTGCATTACTTCGTTTCTCCATGAACATAATACACTAGATGCATGCTGGTAGCGGTCGATGTGTGGAGTAATAGTAGTATATGCAGGCAGTAGTCGGTCAACTAATCTTGGACGTGATGCCTATATAATGATCATTCCCTAGATATCGTCATGATTATTTGAAGGGCTATCAATTTCCCAACAGTAATTGTTCTCCCACCGTTTGCTATTTTTTGCAAGAGAAGCCACTAATGAAACTTGGGTCTCTTTTCATCATATTTGCCTTTGCGATCTATTTTCCTTTGCATTTATTTTCGGATCTATTAAAAAAAATACAAAAATACCTTGCTGCAATTTATTTGTTCCGCAATCTATTTATCCTATCTACCTCTTTTACCTCACGTTATTTGCCTACCTTTAGCCGCCGTACCCGAAAGCGATTGACAACCCCTTTTACACGTTGGGTTGCGAGTAGTTGTTATTTGTGTGCAGGTGCTGTTTACGTGGTGTGAGGAGGTTCGCCTACTGGTTCGATAACCTTGGTCTCATCATTGAGGGAAATACCTACCGTTGATATACTGCATCATCCCTTCCTCTTTGGGGAAATACTGACGTAGTTCTAGCAGACATCAGTAGTAGTAGCACGGTCTAACCCAGCGCTACTACTAGTAACTTATCAGTAGCGCTCTCCTGTCACGTGCTAGTATTAAGTAGTTGTAGCGCTTTTCCTGTCCCCGCACTGCTGCTGTATCTTTCAACTTTTTTCTGCTTTCTATTGTTGTAGAATAGTACCCATTTCAATAAACTTCGATTTCACATATACCAGATAACAATATCATTAAACACAATACCATATAGTCATACATTAGTCATACAATATCATTAAACATTATAGGTACTCATATATATATAGTTAACATGCATCCTCACAAAAATATATGGTTCATACAGTAGCATATAATAATAGTTGATAAGCAGTCTACTAGGTAGTCATACAACCACACATATATAGCAGCCTACTAGGTAGTCATATAACCACACACATATATAGTTCTAGATGATATAGATGACGATCATCATCCTCAAGCCTGATAGTAATTAGGATGGTCTGTCCAACATGAAGATTCTTGCCAACAAGGAAGCTCATCCACCCTACCGAGCTTAAGTGTGTGCGACCGTCTGTGTCCACGCCATACGCACAGGTGGTGACGGAGCCCCTTACGGTAAGGCGTATTCCAGCAGAGCCTTCTTCATCAGGCTTGATACCACAACTAACAAATAGGCTATTTGGTAATTTCTGGATAGGAAAAACATATCAATTAATAAGTAACATCACACATACTCTTGCAAATATATTTCTACTAAGTATAAATTTCTACACTATCAAAAGAGACAGTACTATATTTGTACTAAGCATGAATCCTACTAATATGTATGGATTATCTACACCATTAACAGTTCCTTGGATTCTACACTAATGAAGCATATATATTATAGGACTCTAGCTGCAGTAAAGCATATATATTATTGTACTCTAGCTATAGTAAAGCATATCGGTGATCAGAGTATTCTATAGTAAGCATATATATCATTGGACTCTAGCTACACACTAAAGCATATATATCATCGATCGGACAGTAAGCATGTCATTGGACTTTACACTTATTAAGCATGTCATCAGACTCTACACTAATGCATATCATCGGCTAGCTTCTACACAACATATCATTGGACTCTACACTAAGCATATCATCGAATTCACTAAGCATATCATCAGATTCACTAAGTGAAAGAACATGTGGTGCCCCCATGTGTGGTTTTGGTAATTGAAGGCATTCTCTATGGACTAATGGTCACATTGAGTTATATTTAAAGGATTTGTCCATAGGCATTTCTTGAAGTCCATGTGTTGGTTTCAAGGAGTTTATGAGTTGACCAAGGAAGATTGGTCATGTGCGTGTTGAGCTTATTGCAAGCATGTCTTGAAGAATAAGATTGTGTGATCATTCATGTTTGCCTTGAAGACATCATCCAAATGAAGAGAGTTGGAAAGATTCAAGGTTTATCAAGACTAAGTACAGAGAGTGATTCAAGTTGATCAACACACAAAGCGTAGAAGATGTGTCGAGAGGGATCAAGTGATCCCATGGTATGGTAAGCATTGTCCATTATGCTTTGTGTACTAACCCATGATCTATGTGAGAGTTCTTTGTGGGGTTAGGTATGTTTCCATGGGCTTGCGTCAATATCATACAACCCATGGAGAGGATGACATCAAGTGGTGCGGTGTGCAAGGTCAAGTGGAGCATCACGAAGAGATCAAGTGCTTGAAGCTTACCGCCCATTGTGGTGTCAATGGACTTGTGAAGATGTGCCAAAGAGTGGCTCACCCATAGTGGAGTATGGAGGAGTAATCAACTAGTCTTCATCGAGCCAACGCAATCAAGAAAGGTGGTCCAACTTGAGGGAGTCAAGATCATCATCATCTAGCTCAAGTGGACTATGTGCACGGCAAAGGTTTGCCCTTGAGAGGTTTTCTATTTTACCGGTCATCATCTAGTTGGGAGACCGGGTTATAGGATCAATTGTCGTACTATCAAGCGGGCTCTCAATGAGTAACTTGATCTTTTCGTTCTTAGAGAGCTCAAACCATTGCATCCTTGCATCATATTTATTGGTTCTTGTTTGGTTCTTCTCCTTGTGAGATTTAGAGCTTATGTTCATCTTGATGACAAGCTCGAGTTCATCAAAAACGGAGTTCACATGCATCTTCTATGATGTTTTCGATGTTCGAGGTTATGCCGGTTCTTCTCTTTTGGAGGTTTCTCTCCTCTATATCTTAGGCACACCTCCCCTGCCTGTTCTTCTTATATCCAAGAAGCTTGAGTTTGCTCAATTCGGAGCTCATATGCAAATGTTGTGATTGTTTCGGTCCAACCTAATTCTTCTGTTGTGCCTCTTGTGCACGACCAGTGGGCATAACGGTTGGATTAGGGGGAGCCTATTTAAGGGGGCCTTCTTCCCCAATGTAACCTATCTTTTGAGCTTGCATTTCCCCCCATTATTGACCTTCCTCGAGCTTGCTATCTCTCAATCCCTCCATAGAGTCTTGCTAGTTTTGGGGGGGAAGGAGAGAGGAGATATAGATCTACGTTTCCACCAATCACTTTATCCTCCATCTGAGGGGAACCCTTTGGATCTAGATCTTGGAGTTCTTCGTGATCTCTTTTTCATTCTTCCTCTCATTTCCTCCCTAGCATTTGTTGCTTTGGTGGGATTTGGGAGAGAAGGACTTGGGCAGTCCATGTGTCCTTACCATTGCATTTGGTGCATCGGTTTGAGTTCTCCACGGTGATACGTGGAAGTTTCAAGTTGAGAAGCTTATATCTCTTGGGTGCTTGGTACCCTTGAGCTTGTTCCTCTTGGGTGCCTTGGTGCCCTAGACGGTTGGTGGTGTTCGAAGCTCAATCATTGTGGTGTAAAGCTCCGGTCAAGCGTCGGGGTCTCCAATTAGGTCGTGGAGATTACCCTGAGCAATTTGACGGGTTCCGGTGACCGCCCCAAGGGTTGCCAAAGTGCACGGGTTCCAGTGACCGCCCCAAGGGTTGCCAAAGTGCACTGGTTCCGTGACCGCCCCAAGGGTTCCTTAGTGGAATCATGAAATCTTGCAATGTGCAAGGGCGTGAGGAGATTACGGTGGCCCTAGTGACTTCTTGGAGAGCATTGTGCCTCAACACCGCTCCAAATGGAAATTAGCATCTGCAAGTGTGTGAACTTCGGGATACATTGTCATCTCCGCGTGCCTCGGTTATCTCTTACCCGAGCCCTTTACTTATGCACTTTACTTTGTGATGGCAATTTTTTTCTTGTCATATATCTTGCTATCACCTAGTTGTCTATCTTGCTTAGCATAAGTTGTTGGTGCACATAAGTGAGCCTAGTTGTTGTAGGTTATGTGCTTGACAAATTAACCGCTAGGTTTATTCCTCTTTTGTTCAAGCCTAAACTGTAATTATTTTAAAGTGCTTATTAACCCCCCCTCTAGGCGACATCCACGATATTTCACTAAGCATATCATCAGATAATTTGCATTTGTAAGTATAACAATAAAGCATATCATCAAATTACTACAGTAAGTATAACATACCATGACATGCCGATCAACCATGGTACTTGTCGGGCAGGTCACGAATCGCACCCCGACAAAGTCAGCACATGGCGGAATTATGTTCCATAGGTTGCACACCTCGTCCTCACTCAACCTCATTCTTTGAGCATAGATGGCTTCATCAAGTGGGTACTCATAATCTTTATTATCTTCCTCCATGTTGACATAAATTAAAGCCATCTTGGGTCTTTTAGCTTTGAAGGAGAAGCTGATCAACTCACCACAAGTTATACCCATGTGGGTGAGGAAACAGACCCATCCATCTCCTCCAATCTGCGACATATTTCGTCCTTTCTCGACCTCCATGGTGTGGGGCCCCCTGTCGGTGTCAAAACCGGAAGTTCTCAGGGAGGGGGGCCCAAGCTGTGCGTCTAAGGATCAAAGGTAACAAGGGACAAAGGGACACAATGTCTACCCAGGTTCGAGCCCTCTTAAAGGAGGTACAACCCTGCGTCCTGCTTGATTGTATTCGATGAGTATAGCGGTCACAAGAGTTGATCTACATCGAGATCTTAATGGCTAAACCATAGTTGTCTAGCCTATGAATATTCTAATAGCCTCTACGAACTAAACCCCCCGATATATATACACACCGGAGGGGTCTAGGGTTGTACAGAGTCGGTTTACAGGGGAAGGAAATACTATATCCGGACACCAATCTTGTCCTCCACGCACACAGGAGTCCTACCCGGACACGGGGGATGGTCTTCTACTTCATCTTCATGGCCCACCAGTCCGGACCACATTGGACAGGTCGGACACCTAAGGACCCCCGAATCTAGTACTCCCTCAGTAGCCCCCGAACTTGCCTTCAATGACGATGTAGTATCTAGCTTATGTCTTCGGCTTTGCAAGGCGGGTTCTTTAACGTACTTCGGATCGATGGTAGTCCATTTTCTGCCTTTATGATCCCTTCCTGTTGTCGCCTCGATTTCCAAGCGTTAGGTGAATGCGAACGACCCATTATTTTATGACCAATAAGCCCCTTGCCTCGCACAGGCGGCATCTATATAAAGAGGTCAAATCCCCAAATGCTATCCCTCATCGCGCAAAGACCCACTACTAGGGAAAAGCCTAGTAGTAGCGCTGGTTTTTGGCCTATCAGTAGCGCGGGTAGCCGCGCTACTGATACAGTGCTGCAGCTAAAGCTAAGCAGTAGCTTCTACTGGCACGCGCTACTGCTGTATCTACTTAGTAGTAGCGCTTTCCCAAACAACCGCTACTGGTAATTACTAGTAGCGCTTCTCTCCGCCCACGCTACTACTATTTTTCCGTATTATATTTCTTTTAAATTTTAGGTCGTATTCATACACCTTTATACAATTTTTCATATAGTAGCAATTTAGAGATTGTTTTTACATTATAATGAGTTATTAAATCACTCGGTGAAAGAACTGCAGATTAGTTTCAAATGGATGGATCCTAAGTGACCAAGTCATGGATTATCACGATAATCCATGACCTGATCACTCAAGATCCATCCACTTAAAACTAATCCGCGGTTCTTGCACTCAATGATATAATAACGTACTCATCATCATCATCATCATCATCATCATATTAATATAAAAACTCTTGCATCATATCATCACGAACAACACTAGCTAATAATCATCATAGTTATTACCACCAACACTATTTAATCATCATAGTCATAGCTAATCACCACCAACACTAGCTATTATTAATCATCATAGTCATCACCATCAACGCTCATTCTAGCTAGCTAATCACTCCTACTGATCTCTCTCAGGTAAAATAGCATAGAACATGTGGAGTGCTCCTGGTTCATATTTAAGCATGCAAATGAACATGTCTCCTAATTGTGGGCTGCGCTTCTAGTTGCTGCCCCCAGGTACTTCTCTGCGATCCTTCACAATTTTGTTCCAGTCTTTGACTATTAAGACTTGCTCGCTTCTAGAAATCCTGAATGCAGTCATGTGCAATGTAGGAAGTCTTGGCCGTATGCTAACCATGGACATGCGACCTTTAGCTTCGATCCACTGAGGCACAACTATCATCGGGAGTCCCTATTGAAGAACATCGTATTAACATACTTAGCAATGAAGTTTAGCTTAAAAAAATAATGTATGCAAAAGATGCACTGAGGACAAATAGTAAAAATCTTACCATCTTTCCTAAATAGATGTGAATGTAGTACAGTACGAATACTATTGGTCGCACGTTTTGAGTACTAAGATTTCTAAGTCCAGGAAAATAATTTGTCTTACTGTATGAAGATGCTGAAGCCATGAAACATAATGACTTGTCTCCTCATAGTTTAGTTCAGCCTCAGGAGAGTAGTAGGTCCTGTCTACCAAGCACTGGACATGTTTGCTTGAATGGAAATAAACTGTCAATAGAAATTAGTTGTCAAATATTCTTGAATAAACAATATCCAAGACATAAATATGGTTGAGAAACTTACATAATGGTAGAACTAGAGGCATCTGCACATCGACCCAGATGTCGATATTATCTTCAATATCATCTTCCGGACGAATATCAAAGGTGATAAGCATATCATGCTCAAATGCATAAGCCTTGCATAGTGCTCTCCATTGTTTGCATTCAAAATGGGTGTAGGTGTCTATATTGTATAATTTTGCAGGAAGACTATAACCATGCTCGGTCCTCAAGTAAACTATTTTTACTTCCATAGTTTCCATAGTACCGAAACCAACCTTATCCAAGTCATATATTCTTGCATGGCAGGGGATAAGCTAGTAGTATGGTAAAAAAATTAAATCATAAGTTGAAGAAAAATAAGCAGAAGTCATGCTTAATTACGAAAAAATACTTGTCATTGTGAGTAACTGTATGCACTTTGAAGGTGTCATCTAGCTTGATGCTGAAGCGCCTACCACCAACTAGGTGAGGCCTGTCGCACAGGGCGTGCTTGTCTTTGCAGTATTCGCACATACAGAATTCCTTTTCGTCATCAAACATTTTCATAGTTGAAACATTAATTAAAAATCGACCAAAGGCAACTACCAGGGAACTCAACACATAGATCACTATTACTCAATATGCAACAGGTTGACTTTATGTATGTCGAGTCTTCCTTCCTAAACTCTCATCTCATATATATGGTGGGCACTCCCTCTCTGATATTTGCGACCGTTGGTGATGGTCCCTACTCCTCCTTTCCCTAGTGCATTACAAATATCTAGCACAAGGAAAAGAAAGAGAAGCGACCCCCACAACAATAGTCGGCATTCTTCTTCTCTCATATATGGTGGACACTCCATCACCGATTTTTCGACCGTCGGTGATGGTTGCTAATCCTTCTTCCCCTAGTGCATAACAAAGGTCTAGCACAAAGAGAAGTAGGAAAAGCGACCCCCACGACAACAGTCGGCATTCTTCTCTCATATATGGTGGAGACTCTCCCTCACCAATTTTGGGGCAGTCATGTATGGAGCCCCGACAGACTTAAAGTCAACTTGAAATGTTGTTTAATTCTCTTTCTAGCAAATTCGGGGCACTAGATATTTCATACATATTCTAGAACAAGTCATGCTTAAATTCATAGAAATATCCGGCATGCCCTTTGCTAAAATAGGACATATCGAGAGCCTGAAATATGCTGGAACAGAAATGAATCAACACTCTGGCAAAACATAGATCACTCGGAAATGAATGAACACTTTGCACATGAGCATAAACTGGTGCTCATTGCATTTCAATGGATCAATATTGACAAAAACATTTCAATATATCTTATAATCCAAACATTTCATTTGATTAAGAAGCATAACTAAATACCCTAGTTCAGATGTAGAGGAAGGTGGAGAAGGAGGAGGTGGACTTTTAGCTCACCGACTCGGGTGTAGAGGAAGTGGAGGTAGCTCGGATGACGATCACTCCAAGGAGACACGACTAAGCCTGCATATTTCACCGAGTAAAATTTTAATTAGATCATCAAATCTCATATAGAATTCTTTGATGACAAAGTGATAATGACATAAAAAATAAACTAGTTTTATTAATTTTCTTACTAAAAATAAACTAGTTCTATAGTAAAATTTTAATTAGATCAGCAAATCTCATATACATAAATTTTCTTACTAAAAATAAACTAGTTATATTAATTAAACTAGTTCAACTTAACACTTACTATAAATAAAAATAAAGTAGTTCTTACTAAAAATAAATTAGTTCTTACTAAAAATAAACTAGTTCTATTAATTTAACTTGTTCAACTAAGCACTTACTATAAATAAAAATAAAATAATTCTTACTAAAAAAACTAGTTCAACTAGTTATATTAATTTTCTTACTAATTCTATTAAACACTTACTAAAAACAGTAAAAACAATACATTATACAAGAACAGTGGGCGGCCGGAGGAGGAGGGAGGACTGGGCGGCCGGAGGAGGAGGGAGGATGGGGCGGTCGATGGAGGAGGGAGGAGGGGCACCCGATGGAGGAGGGATGAGGGGGTGGACGGAGAAGACGGGAGGAGGGGAGTAGGGAGGAGGAGGGACTACCTCAATGGAGGAGGAACGACGGCTGCGGGCGATGGCGGTCGTCGGGGAACAGCGGCGAGGGGGGCGCGGGGGAGAGAGTGAGTGAGAGGGAGAGTGAGGGGGTCTCAGTCACGCGGGGACGATAAGGTAGGGTTAGTAGTAGCGCATGTCGAAGAAAAGCGCTACTACTACGGAGCATAGCAGTAGTGAGGTATCTGGATACACGCTCCTACTAAGTGGGGCTAGCCATTATACCCTAGTTCAAACATAGCAGCAGCACATTTCGCTAAAATGCGCTACTGCTAAAAGGATAGTGGTAGCGCATCTTACTGACACACGCTACTACCAAGTAGTAGCAGCGCCTCATTTTACCCAGCGCTATTGCTAAGATTCGGTGTATAAGCTTTTCCCTAGTAGTGTGCATCGGAGCAAAAACCACGAAAAACTCCAAAACATGACCCCTAACTCTTCCTCGCGCCCCCATGGCCCTTAAGAGGGTGATTGGCGAAGCTATTCAGTGTCTCATCTGCAGCTAAGTCGACTTCAGACAGAGGGATATCTCCCTCCTAAAGATCTAGTCTCCGTATGGGCAGGTTTGACCTCGATGGGCAACGACGCGCTAGTAGAGAATTTCACAAACCCTGGCAGGGAGGAGAGGGTGTGCTTTGTTTCGTTTCTTCTGAGGGGATTAGGATTCCCAATTCATTCCTTTCTCAGGGGTCTATTGGAATTATATGGGATCCAGCTCCACAACCTCACACCAGGTTCAATCCTACGTATTTCGGGTTTTGTTCCTCTCGGCAAGCTGTTCCTAGGTTGCGAGGCTCATTTCGAACTGTGGAGAAAGTTCTTATGCCTCGTCCCCCGCCATCAAGGTGGTTCTATATTTGAAGTGGGCAACACAAAAGTTTGGCGCATAGCCGGATTAGGCTACCCCACTGGAACTCCCAAGAAGGGGTCAGAAGAATGGTCTTTGGAATGGTTCTACATTGAAGATGTTCCCCTTCTAGACACAGTTCAGCATGGGCTTCCTGAATTCTCCAGTGCTCCTCCGAAGAAGCTACTTAATTGGCGTACCCGGAGGCCAAGCAAGAAGATAGTACAGAAGTAATGAGGTTAGTTAGCAAGGTTAGATTATTTGCTCACTCCGGACTCTCAATAATCGAAGTCATGGCTATAGCGATAAAGCGATGCATCCAAGCCCCTTTAGTCCAGAGTGACCCCTTTATGGTCTTACAACAGGGATGAAGACTCATCTCTCTATAAGCGTGAGGGACCGAATACCTCAGCCGCTCTGGCCGCCATTCTGGGAGATCTTTATAAGGGGGAGGAAGAAGAATTTCTCTGCTTAAATTGTTGGGAAGGTTTTTCCATGTATAACCCCATTGACTGGGTAAGTTTATTGTTTATCAACATTGATCTACCTCATTATCGAGGGGTGCTAACCATTCTAACTATCTTTTAAAGCAGACATGGAGGAAGGTAGTCAAAAACATTCACTACCCCTCCCCTCAACCAGAGGAGCATGCTCACAATGAAGACCACGACTTCCGCGAGGATCTGGATATATTTGTGGAGTTTGATGATGGGTCTATTATCAAGCGAGCCTTGACAGCTCAGAGGTAGCTATTGTGGCCAACTACCCCGGCATTCTCCCTTTTGTTAAGGTAAGTGCTCAGAAGTCATTCTGAAAAAGAAAAAAAACACTCGCGTCTCACACATCACACTGAATCGTGCTTTTATAGGATCGGCGCTTAGCAAGCCGCACCCAATCTAGGGCGGCCCCAAGGAAGGAAGCATCTTCACAGGGGGAGCGTTCAAAATGAAAGGAGACCGGGAGCGCCGCTGAACCCCCTCCGTCATCAGAGAGGTATAACCTTTAATGTGTGCCTAGGCACAAGACCAAATTGTCATATTTCTCCCCCTTCTATTATCCCAAGAGGAGCACATGGCCAACCGTATCCAAATTCTCGGCTAGTCGAGCTTCAGCCAATCCGGTGCTGGACTAGTCGACCAGGACGAGGGCCCATACGAAAGCGGCACCGACTCATCCGCCTCATGAGGATTCAGATGACGTATCCGTCACCAATTCTGAAGCGGATAGCGCGATGAATCATCAACACCTAAAAGAGACCTTGCGTGCTCCGTCTTTTAATGAGAAGGAATTTACCGCCCTTAGCACCATGGACGAATATATCTGGGCCGGCCGGGATGGACTCACTGGGGTTGCTCACCTGTATTCGAAAGATATGTAGCTGACAAATTTTGCAAATTTAATAGATATGTGCCAGTAGCCCCCGAGGCTTGAAGCGGTATAGATTAACCGATTTAAGGATCGTTATGACCGCATGTTCTCAAAGAAAAGAACAACACGCTGTCCTAGGAGCTTGAAACAAGCTGAACACAGCTTAATGCCACCACCTCAGAACTAGAGGAAATGAAGAAAAGCCCAATGAACACTGGCGAACAGAAAAAACTGGAGGATGAAATAAACAAGCAAGCCGAAGAGATAAGGAGCTTAAAGGCTCAACTATTGGATTGACAAAAGGAGAATAAAAGATTAAAAGGCGGCATATTCGGTATGACCTTTGAACAATCCGAGTGACGAATATAATCCCATAATGCGGAATGTTATAATGTTGTTTTTTGCAGGTCTGTTAACCGGACGTCCCGAAGAAGAACTGTCCGGGTTCCAAGGCGGCATTCTAAAAGAACTTTCTAGGGTGCACAAGCGGGCCCGGAAAGCCATGAAGAGTATGGTCAAAGCCTTATGGCCATCCGACACCCCTCCAGAGAGTATGGAGGGGTTGGCAAACATGTTCAAAGGTGTCTGACGCCTTTTCGAGCTATGGAAGGCGTCAGCATGCCGGGAAGGTGCATGAGAGGCATGGGCAATGGTGAAAACACGCTATACCGCACTTGATACAAATCATATGGCCCGAGTTGGGCCTCATGGACCGGACCGAAAAGAGATTCCCGTGAACTTGGTATATGACCAAGTGATGATAGCTGCAAAATATTCGCAAGAAGACTATAGGTTAGATAGTCTTATAGATGGCATAGAGAAAGAGTAGGTGTTCGATTCTATGTAACAATGTACTTTACCATCAAACTTTATCTCCGGGCGAACTCGTCAAAATTGTCAATGCAGGACTTCGGCTTCAACCTACCAACCAAGAAGTTGGAGTGTTTCCGAATGCCATGTTTAATAAGAAACATTCAATATGTCCGGAAACCAGGCAATCCGGTCATATTGCTCAAACAGACGAAATTTGTTCAGGGAGGTATGTTATATTACTATTTAACATAAGAAACATCTTCCAAGGAAAATAGTTCTGTTAGGGGTTCCTTTCCTTGGGTCGACATGCTGAATTATGCATGCCTAGGCTTGAATCTGAATTACGAGCAACCTATCCCATATTTGCTTAGAAGAATTACGTAAACGTAAAATAGTCTGCCGTTGCTTGCCGACCAATTATTCCCTTAAGAACGCTAGCTTTCGGCTTCACCCATCTGATGTACAGATCTGGATAACCCGATTGTAGCAATCGCAGAGGTACCCCCCTTTACACCCTAGCCGAACAATCGAGAATGTAGGGTATAAGCACAGGAGCGAGGCAATCCAGCTTGGCAAAACATTAAGTCATATAAGTGCATATAATGGCGAAAGATGTATAAAACAAACGACATAGACAATGTAAGCTATAAGGTTTTAATAATAAGCTTCGTTAAAGAAGCCCCCAGTTATTGTGGGGTGTATACATTTAAAGATGTCTACCCCTAACAGTTCGGTAGATCCGAACATAGCCTAGGATATAAAAAGAAAAGAAACAAGAAGGAGAGGAGAAGGAGGAATCTAGTCGAAGTAAAAAATAAAGAGAGTGCGACCGAACTATCTGTAGAATCTTCGGAGCTGAGCGAGGTTCCATGGATTCGGCTCATGGAGATTATCCGATGCATTACGAAGGCGATAGGCTCCTCATGTAAGAACTTCATCTATGATGAAGGGGCCCTCCTATTTTGGTTTGAGCTTATCCTTTTTCTTCTCCGGGAGGCATAAGACAAGGTCACCGACATTATATGTCTTGGCCCACACTTCTCTGCTTTGGTATCGCCTGGCCTGTTGTTGATAAAATGGAGAATGAGACTTTGCAATATCGCGCTCCTCTTCGAGTCCGTCTAGGTCGTCCTGCCGATCGAGCTCGGCTTCTTGCTCTTTGTACATGCGCACTCGAGGTGAGTCATGAATAATGTCCTAGGGCAGGACAGCTTTTGCACCGTACACCATAAAGAAAGGTGTGTATCCGGTTGTTCGATTAGGCGTGGTCCAAAGCCCCCAGAGTACAGAATCGAGTTCCTCGGCCCAGGGCTTGTCTGATTCTCGTAAGGAGTACACCAGTCTGGTCATAATGCCGCCCATTATCAGGCCATTGGCCTGTTCAACTTGACCAGCTCTTTGAGGGTGATATACGGATGCATATTCGAGTTTAATGCCCAACTTAGCACACCAGTTTTTCAGCTCATCAGCTATAAAATTGGAGCCATTATCAGTAATGATGTTGTGCGCGACACCATAACAGTGTACCATGCTGGATATAAAGTCAATCACTGGCCCTGCTTCAGCTGTTTTTATTGGTTTGGCTTCTATCCACTTAGGTGAATTAGTCTACCATCACCGGTAAATATTTCTTTTTGAGGCTTCCCCTTTTAAGGGGTCCGACCATATCAAGCCCCCAGACTGCGAAGGGCTGGTAATGGGGATTGATCTTAAGGTAGTGGGAGGTATATGATTTTGGTCGGGAAAAAGCTGACAACCGACACAACGTTGGACAAGGGCTTGTGCGTCTGCTCGGGCCATTGGCAAAAAAAACCCTGCCCTAAAAGCTTTGCTTACGAGGGCCCAAGCTGTGGCATGATGACCGCCAAGACCAGCATGTATTTCCGCCAAGAGCTACCATCCCTCCTCTTCGGAGATGCACCTTTGGAGAACTCCGGTAGTGCTCTTCTTGTACAATTCACCCTCATGAACTTTGTATGCTTTAGAACGTGGAACTATGCGAGGGGCCTCATTTTGATCATTGGGAATCTCCTGCCTATTAAGGTAGGCTAGGAAAGGCTTGATCCATGGAGCAACAACAGCTATGATCTCATGAGCAGAGGGTGTTACTTTGGTATCTGAACCCCCGATGGTATCTGCATTGTGTTCGGCTGCTGGGGTATGTCCAGGTCCGTACTAGCGTCTCCGCTATCACCCTGCCACACTACAGATGGCTTAAAGAGCCTTTCCACAAAGGTGCTAGGTGGGTCGGGGTCGCGCTTGGCGCCCATGCAAGCTAGGATGTCGGCTACCTGGTTACTGCCTCGAGCGACATGATGGAACTGAAGTCCCTCGAACTGAGCCAATATTTTTAATACGGCGTTTTGATATGTCGCCATTTTTGGATCTTTTGCATCGAACTCTCCATTGACATGAGATATTGTGAGGTTTGAATGCTCGCGCACCTCTAGGCATTGTACACCCATGGAGACAACCATGCGGACACCGTGCAGAAGCGCCTCGTATTCGGCTGCACTATTGGAGTCCGTATACATGATTTGTAAGACACAGAGGATTGTGTCCCTGTTGGGGGATGTGAAGATGACGCTAGCCCCCAGTCTGGCTAGCATTTTAGAGCCGTCGAAGTACATAATCCAGTTGGAGTATGAACTATACTCTTTAGGGAGTTCGGCTTCCGTCCATTCGGCGACAAAGTCGGCCACCACCTGAGACTTAATAGCCCGATGTGGCTTGTATGTTATTTCTAACGGTAGGAATTCGATGGCCCATTTAGTGATGCAGCCAGTGGCGTCCCTGTTGTTGATAATGTCGTTAAGTGGTACTTTAGATGCCACTGTGATCGAACACTCTTGAAAATAGTGTCGTAGTTTTTGGGACACCATATAGACCGTATAAGCTATCTTTTGGTAGTGAGGATATCGAGATTTTCATGGTGTGAGGACCTCTGATACATAATAGACTGGCTTTTAGATGGGGAATTTATGTCCCTCCACCCCTCGCTCAACGATGAGTACAACACTTACTACTTGGTGGGTTGCGGAGATATAGAGCAACATAGGCTCGCCAACACCTGTGGCAGCTAGGATTTGGTTCCCTGCTAGTAAGGTTTTTATTTCTTCTAATCCATCCGTGGCAGCGTCCGTCCATTCCAAGCTATCGGTGCGTCTAAGTAGCCTGTAAAGTGGCAATGCTTTCTCTCCTAATCTGGAGATAAAGCGGCTCAAAGACGTCAGGCACCGTGCGAGTTTTGGACCTGCTTTAGGTCTATTGGTATAACCAATTGTGACAAGGCTCGGATCTTAGCTGGGTTTGCTTCAATTCCTCTATGGGAAACAATGAACCCTAGCAGCTTTCCGGCTGGAACTACGAAGACACATTTTTCTGGATTGTGCCGTATGTCGTATGTTCGGAGGTTGTCGAAGGTGAGGCGAATATTGTCCACCAGTGTTTCTACATGTTTGGTTTTGATGACCACGTCGTCCACATATGCTTCAACTGTCTTCCTGATTTGTTTTTCCAAGTATGTTTGAATCATACGTTGGTAAGTGGCACCAGCGTTTTTAAGCCCAAAAGGCATAGTGTTGAAACAGAAAGGGCCATATGGGGTGATAAACGCCGTTGCAGCCTTGTCAGATTCCTTCATTTTGATCTGATGGTATCCGGAATAAGCGTTGACGAAACACAGTGAGTCGTGTCCTGCGGTCACATCGATGATCTGGTCAATGCGGGGCAACGAGAAAGGATCTTTAGGGAAAGCTTTATTGAGGTTTTTGAAATCAACACAAAGTTACCAGAATTTATACTTCTTTGGCACCATGACCAAGTTAGCTAGCCAATCCGGATGTGTGATTTCCCTAATGAACCTGGCCTCTAGCAGTTTGGCTAGCTCTTCCCCCATAGCTTGACGCTTGGGTTCGGAAAATCGCCGCATCATCTGCTTGATAGGTTTAAACCCTTTAATTATGTTGAGGCTGTGTTTGGCCAGCCTTCGTGGGAACCCGGTCATGTCCAAAGGGTGCCAGGTGAATATATCCCAATTTTTGAGTAGGAATGCGTGTAAGGCGGCGTCTACGGCCGGATCCAGCTGTGCTCCAATGGATTCTGTTTTATTGGGGTCCGTCGGGTGCACTTGAAATTTAACTATTTCATGTGCTGGCTTGATATAGGTGGATATAGGTATCTTATCGAGAATCACATCGTATTTGTCCACCGTGGATCGTAGGGTGGTTAGTTCTTCTTCTTGATTGTATTCGATGAGTATAGGGGTTACAAGGGTTGATCTCCCTCGAGATCGTAATGGCTACACCCTAGCTATCTAGCCTATGAATATTCTGATAGCCTCTACGGACTAAACCCCCCAGTTTATATACACACAGGAGGGGCCTAGGGTTGTACAGAGTCGGTTTACAAGGGAAGGAATGAGTATAACCGGACACCAATCTTGCTGCCACGCACACAGGAGTCCTACTCGGACACGGGGGATGGTCTTCTGCTTCATCTTCACGGACCACCAGTCCGGACCATATTGGACAGGTCGGGCACCTAAGGACCCCCGAATCTAGGACTCCCTCACGCGCCGGAGCCTCAAAGGTCACAGTGTCTCCGGTCATCTTGTTGAATTTCAACCTGACATTGCATGGGACGATCTGTGTAAAAAAAGCAAAATGATATATACACAATGCATTAATGCCAATAACACTAAAAACAAAATAGTTGTTACAAGTTTCATATAATTTGTAACCACCACATGAAGAAAACTCGGTTGGAAGTAGATGTTGAACATCGTGCCAGTTGCAAGGCTGCTGGCGCACCTTTACTTGCACAATCGACATGGTGGTGGTGGTGGTGGCACCATTTTGCTAAAGCAATATGAGCAAGGATGAATGATCCACTTCACAGGAAAGAAAAACAGTAACATAAAGTTCTCAATGCATCGATCTTAATCGAAAAACAGAATATTTAGGTTTATCTTGTGCATATAAAAAACAGTCACAAAGGCTAACGAGAACTACAGTATGAGGCATTACTTATAACAAGAACTGCCATGCTACTATTTTCAATGTTTGTTGTTTATCTTGTGCACATAAAAAACAAAACAAGATTTCAAATCTTATTAGATTCTGCAGTGTGAGGACATTATGTATAACAAGAACTGCCATATGATCAACAATTATAATCCTAAGATCTAGTAACAGATAAGATGATATGAGGTTAGCAATAGATTCCATGAGGTTCCTATGTGATTAAATTTTGCAATGGTTGGGTAACTTAACCATACCCAACCTGTACCCCCGTGACAAATTTAAGAAAACTAAACCAGACCAAACCACACAAATGTGTTATGCCACCTAACCTAAACTGGACCACAAGATATCTTAACCCAAGCCAAACTGAATATATCCAGGTATATATGTGATACTAATAGTAGGATCTAGAGATGCTAGAATTAACCCAGACAAAAAAAAGTGGTACACCAACTTCAATATAGCATCAATAAACAACTACTGTGAGGAACACAAAAACCACAACCGAAGCAGAGCATCAGTAGGAGGAGCCACCGAGAGTGCGACCTTCTAAAATTTGTAGTATTCCGGTGAGAACATCTCGCTATAATCCCTAAAAACTTGGATCGGTCAACAAACTTCTAAACCATCGGCCTCGTTGTTGTCTTCCGCGGTTAGGATTCCTCTTTAACTTCTGTGAGCATCGGTAGCCTACACTATACTACACTAGAGCAGTGGGGCTCTCAACCTCTATCTCGTCCTCGGACAGTGAGGACCCGAGTCAGCCGGAGTGGGGACGACGTCGGAGTTTGGGGGGCGGCTGGGATAGTGGGGCAGCAGGGGGGTGGGTAGGCGGCCGGTGAGAGCGCGCGGGCGGCGATAGATCGGGGCAGCGAGAGGGGTGATACGTCTCCAACGTATCTATAATTTTTGATTGTTACATGCTATTATGTTACTTGTTTTGGATGTTTATGGGCTTTACTCTACACTTCTATATCATTTTTGGGACTAACCTACTAACCTAAGGCCCAGCCCAAATTGCTCTTTTTTTTGCCTATTTCAGTGTTTCGAAGGAAAGGAATATCAAACGGAGTCCAAACGGAATGAAACCTTTGGGAGCTATCTTTTTGGAACAAACGCAATCCAGGAGACTTGGAGTGGACATCAAGAAGCGAACGAGGCGGCCACGAGGGTACCCGGCGCGCCCTATAAGGGTGGGCGCGCCCCCACCCTCTTGGGCCCCTCGAGCGTCCACCGACCTACTTCTTCCTCCTATATATATCCATGGACCTCGAAAACTTCCAGGAGCACCACGAAAACTATTTCCACCACCGCAAGCTTTTGCATCCGCGAGATCCCATCCTGGAGCCTTCGCCGACGCTCCGCCGGAGGGGGAATCGACCACGGAGGGCCTATCCATCATCACCAAGGCTTCTTCGATGAGTTTTGAGTAGTTTACTACAGACCTTGTCCATAGTTATTAGCTAGATGGCTTCTTCTCTCTCTTTGATTCTCAATACAAAGTTCTCCTTCCTCTTCTTGATATCTATTCGATGTAACTCTATTTGCGGTGTGTTTGTCGAGATCCGATGAATTTTGGGTTTATGATCAAGTTTATCTATGAGAAATATTTGAATCTCCTCTGAATTCTTTTATGTATGATTGGTTATCTATATCATAAAAATACCGAAAATATAAGTTTTATATTTGAATCATATAAGTTTGAATCATATAAGTTTTCCATCTACTTTTATTTGCATCTTTTATTTTCCAATCTATATCATAAAAATACCGAAAATATTTATCTTATCATATTATCTCTATCAGACCTCACTTTCGCAAGTTTCCTAGAAGGGATTGACAACCCCTTTATCGGGTTGGTTGCAAGGTTCTTGTTTGTTTGTGTAGGAGCGTGGGACTTGGGAGGAGCCTCCTACTGGATTGATACCTTGGTTCTCAAAACTGAGGGAAATACTTACGCTACTTTGTTGCATCACCCTTTCCTCTTCAAGGGAAAAACCAACGCATGCTCAAGAGGTACCAAGAAGGATTTCTGGCGCTGTTGCCGGGGAGGTCTTCGCTCAAGTCAAGACATACCAAGTACCCATCACAAACTCATCTCCCTCGCATTACATTATTTTCCATTTGCCTCTCATTTTCCTCTCCCCCACTTCACCCTTGCCGTTTTATTCGCCCTCTCCTTCCCATTCTCCTCTCTCTTTCGCTTGCCTTTTTTGTGTGCTTGTGTGTTGGATTGCTTGTCACGATGGCGCAAGATAATACTAAATTGTGTGATTTTTCCAATACCAATAATAATGATTTCCTTAGCACTCTAATTGCTCCTCTTAATGGTGTTGAAACTTGTGAAATCAATGCTGCTTTGTTGAATCTTGTTATGAAAGATCAATTCTCCGGCCTTCCTAGTGAAGATGCCGCTACTCATCTAAACAACTTTGTTGATTTGTGTGATATGAAAAAGAAGAAAGATACGGATAATGATATTGTTAAATTGAAGTTATTTACTTTTTCACTTAGAGATCATGCTAAAACTTGGTTTTCGTCTTTGCCTAAAAATAGTATTGATTCTTGGAATAAGTGCAAAGATGCTTTTATCTCTAAATATTTTCCTCCCGCTAAGATCATCTCTCTTAGAAACGATATTATGAATTTTAAACAACTTGATCATGAGCATGTTGGCCAATCTTGGGAAAGAATGAAATTAATGATTCACAATTGCCCTGCTCATGGTTTGAATTTATGGATGATCATACAAAATGTTTATGCCAGATTGAATTTTGCTTCTAGAAATCTTTTAGATTCAGTTGTGGGAGGCACTTTTATGGAAATCACTTTAGGAGATGCTACAAAACTCCTTGATGATATTATGGTTAATTATTCTCAATGGCACACCGAAAGATCTAATAGTAAAAAAGTTCATGCTATAGAAGAAATTAATGTTTTGAGTGGAAAGATGGATGAACTTATGAAATTGTTTGCTACTAAGAGTACTCCTATTGATCTCAATGATATGCCTTTGTCTACTTTGATTGAGAATAATAATGAATCTATGGATGTGAATTTTGTTGGTAGGAATAATTTTGGTAACAACGCTTATAGAGGAAACATTAATCCTAGGTTGTTTCCTAGTAATTCCTCTAATAATTATGGTAATTCCTACAACAACCCTTATGGAAATTTTAAAAGATGCCCTCTGATTTTGAGAACAGTGTTAAAAAAATTATGAATTCTCAAAAGGATTTCAATGCTTTCCTTGAAGAAAAATTGCTTAAAGTTGATGAATTGGCTAGGTACGTTGATAGACTTTCTCTTGATGTTGATTCTTTGACACTTAGATCTATTCCTCGTAAGCATGATATCAATGAGTCTCTCAAAGCCATGAGAATTTCCATTGATGAGTGCAAAGAAAGAACCGCTAGGTTGCGTGCTAAGAAAGATTGCTTTGTTAGAGCGTGTTCTTCTAGTTTTCGTGAAAATAATGATGAAGATCTAAAAGTTATTGATGTGTCTCCTATTAAATCCCTGTTTTGCAATATGAATCTTAATAATGATGGAACTGGAGATGAAACAACTTTAGTTAAAAAGCATTCCGATGATTTGGAGTATTTTGATCTTGATGCTAAAATTGGTAAAAGTGGGATTGGAGAGAATAAAAATTTACATAGTAATGAACCTACTACTTTGGATTTCAAGGAATTTAATTATGATAATTGTTCTTTAATAGACTGTATTTCCTAGTTGCAATCCGTGTTGAATTCTCCTCATGCTTATAGCCAAAATAAAGCTTTTACTAAACATATCGTTGATGCTTTGATGCAATCTTATGAGGAAAAAATTAATTTGGAAGTTTCTATACCTAGAAAACTTTATGATGAGTGGGAACCTACAATAAAAAATAAAATAAAAGATCATGAATATTATGCTTTGTGTGATTTGGGTGCTAGTGTTTCCACGATTCCAAAAACTTTATGTGATATACTTGGTTTCCGTGAATTTGATGATTGCTCTTTAAATTTGCACCTTGAGGGTTCCACAATTAAGAAACCTATGGGAAGGATTAATGATGTTCTAATTGTTGCAAATAGGAATTATGTGATCATAGATTTTATCGTTCTTGATATTGATTGCAATCTTTTGTGTCCTATTATTCTTGGTAGGCCTTTCCTTAGAACGATTGGTGCAATTATTGATATGAAGGAAGGAAATATTATATTCCAATTTCTGTTAAGGAAAGGCATGGAACACTTCCCTAGAAAAAAGTCAAATTACTTTATGAATCTATTATGCGAGCCACTTATGAATTGAATGCCAAAGATGACAAAGATTAGATCTATTCTCGCTTTTATGCCTAGCTAGGGGCGTTAAACGATAGCACTTGTTGGGAGGCAGCCCAATTTTATTTTTGTTTTTTGCTTTTTGCTTATGTTTAGTAATAAATAACTAATCTAGATTCTGGTTAGATGTATTTTTATGTTTTAATTAGTGTTTGTGCCAAGTAGAACCTATAGGATAACTTGCGGTGATAGTTAATTTGATTTTGCTGAAAAACAGAAACTTTGCGCGCACGAGAAAAAAATCAATAGATCACAGAAACGTGCTTTTGTGGTGATTATTTTTACTGTAGATCAATAGACAAATTACCTAGGACTTCCTATTTTGGTAGGATTTTTAAGGTTCCAGAAGTATTCGAAAGTTACAGATTTCTACAAACTGTTCTGTTTTTGATAGATTCTGTTTTTTGTGTGTTGTTTGCTTTTTTTTGATGCATTTATGTCTAGGTTCGGGGGGTATGAACCATAGATAAGTTGGAATACAGTAGGTTTAACACCAATATAAATAAATAATGAGTTCATTACAGTACCTTATGTGGTGGTCTTTCTTCTGCACTAACGGAGCTTATGAGATTTCCTGTTGAGTTTTGTGTTGTGAAGTTTTCAAGTTTTGGGTAAAGATTTAATGGACTATGGAATAATGAGTGGCAAAAGACTAAGCTTGGGTATGCCAATGGCACCCCAAGATATTCAAGGACAACCAAAAGCCTAAGCTTGGGGATGCCCCGGAAGGCATCCCCTCTTTCATCCTCATCTATCGGTAACTTTACTTGGAGCTATATTTTTATTTACCACATGATATGTGTTTTTCTTGGAGCGTCTTGTATGATACGAGTCTCTGCTTTTTAGTTTACCACAATCATCCTTTCTGTACACACCTTTTGGGAGAGACCCACATGATTTAGAATTTATTAGAATACTCTATGTGCTTCACTTATATCTTTTGAGCTAGATACTTTTGCTCTACGTGCTTCACTTATATTTTCTAGAGCACGACGGTGGCATTATTTTGAAGAAATTGTTGATCTCTCATGCTTCACT
The DNA here is from genome assembly GCA_963921465.1 of Triticum timopheevii. NCBI lineage: Eukaryota > Viridiplantae > Streptophyta > Magnoliopsida > Poales > Poaceae > Triticum > Triticum timopheevii. The sequence goes on along the minus strand of OY997266.1, from coordinate 498,018,322 downwards.
TATATTATTCTGAGAGTCTTTTAGGACAGCATGGTATTTGCCATGGTTTTAAATTTGGTCCTAGAATGATGAGCATCCAAGTTGGGTATAAGAAAAACTATCATAGAAAGTGCATTAAAAACTATGATCAATTTGATGCTTGATAATTGTTTTGAGATATAAAGGTGGTAACGTTAGAGTCATGCTAGTTGGGTAATTATGAAATTGAGAAATACTTGTGTTGAAGTTGGCAAGTCCCGCAGCATGCACGTATGGTAAATGTTATGTAACAAATTTGTAGCATGGGGTACTCTTTGAGCGCTTTCCTTATGAGTGGCAGTCGGGGACGAGCGATGGTCTTTTCCTACCAATCTATCCCTCTAGGGGCATGCGTAGTAGTACTTTGCTTCCAGGGCTAATAAATTTATGCAATAAGTATATGAGTTCTTTATGACTAATGTGAGTCCATGGATATACGGACACTTACCCTTCAACTTTGCTAGCCTCTATTATACCGCGCAACCTTCGCCGATATCATGAACCCATTATTTACCTTCCTCAAAACAGCCACCATACCTACCTATTATGGCATTTCCATAGCCATTCCGAGATATATTGCCATGCAACTTTCCACCGTTCCATTTATTATGACACGCTCCATCATTGTCATATTGCTCTTTGCATGATCATGTAGTTGACATCGTATTTCTGGAAAGGCCACCTTCATAATTTTTCATACATGTCACTCTTGATTCATTGCATATCCCGGTACACCGCTGGAGGCGTTCACATAGAGTCATGTTTTGTTCTAAGTATTGAGTTGTAATTCTTGAGTTGTAAGTAAATAAAAGTGTGATGATCTTCATTATTAGAGCAATATCCCAAGTGAGGAAAGGATGATGAAGACTATGATTCCCCCACAAGTCGGGATGAGACTGCGGACTTTATAAAAATAATAGAGGCCAAAGAAGCCCATAAAAAAGGCCAAAGAAGCCCACCAAAAAAAGAGAGAAAAAGAGAGAAGGGACAATGTTACTATCCTTTTACCACACTTGTGCTTCAAAGTAGCACCATGATCTTCATCATAGAGAGTCTCCTATGTTGTCACTTTCATATACTATTGGGAATTTTTCATTATAGAACTTGGCTTGTATATTCCAATGATGGGCTTCCTCAAAATGCCCTAGGTCTTCGTGAGCAAGCAAGTTGGATGCACACCCGCTTAGTTTCTTTTGTTGAGCGTTCATATATTTATAGCTCTAGTCCATCCGTTGCATGGCAATCCCTACTCACTCACATTTATATCTATTAATGGGCATCTCCATAGCTCGTTGATATGCCTAGTTGATGTGAGACTATCGTCTCCCTCTTTGTCTTTGTAACCACCAACATATACCACATATATTGCTATGTCCATGGCTTGCGCTCATGTATTGTGTAAGAGTTGAAAAGGCTGGAGCGTGTTAAAAAGTATGAACCAATTGCTCGGCTCGTCATCGGGGTTATGCATAAGGGGAGTATTTTGTGTTACGAAAATGAAGCATAGCCTAACTATATGATTTTGTAGGGATAAGCTTTCCTTGGCTATGCTATTTTGATAAGACATGATTATTTGTTAGTATGCTTCAAGTATTACTATTTTTATGTTTTATAAGCTTTTGTCTTGAATCATTTGGATCTGAACAATCATGCCACAATAAAGAGAATTACATTGAGAACTATGCTAGGTAGCATTCCACATCAAAAATTCTGATTTTATCATTTACCTACTCGAGAACGAGCAGGAATTAAGCTTGGGGATGCTTGATACGTCTCCAACGTATCTATAATTTTTGATTGTTCCATGCTATTATATTACTTGTTTTGGATGTTTATGGGCTTTACTCTACACTTTTATATCATTTTTGGGACTAACCTACTAACCGGAGGCCCAGCCCGAATTGCTATTTTTTTTGCCTATTTCAGTGTTTCGAAGGAAAGGAATATCAAACCGAGTCCAAACGGAATGAAACCTTCAGGAGCGATCTTTTTTGAAAAAACGCAATGCAGGAGACTTGGAGTGGACGTCAAGAGCGATCGAGGCGATCACGAGGGTGCCCGGCGCGCCCCCACCCTCGTGGGTCCCTTGAGCGTCCACCGACCTACTTCTTCCTCCTAGATATATCCACGGACCCTGAAAACATCCAGGAGCACCACGAAAAACTATTTCCACCGCCGCAATCTTCTATATCCATGAGATCCCATCTTGGAGCCTTCGTCGGCGCTCCGCCAGAGGGGGAATCGACCACTGAGGGCCTCTCCATCATCGCCAAGGCCTCTCCGATGAGTTGTGAGTAGTTTACCACAGACCTTTGGGTCCATAGTTATTAGCTAGATGGCTTCTTCTCTCTCTTTGATTCTCAATACAAAGTTCTCCTTCCTCTTCTTGGATATCTATTCGATGTAACTCTTTTTGCTGTGTGTTTGTCGAGATCCGATGAATTGTGGGTTTATGATCAAGTTTATCTATGAGAAATATTTGAATCTCCTCTGAATTCTTTTATGTATGATTGGTTATCTTTGCAAGTCTCTTCGAATTATCAGTTTGGTTTGGCCTACTAGATTGATCTTTCTTGCAATGGGAGAAGTGCTTAGCTTTGGATTCAATCTTGCGGTGTCCTTTCCCAGTGACAGCAGGGGAAGCAAGGCACATATTGTATTGGTGTCCTTTCCTAGTGACAGCAGGGGAAGCAAGGCACATATTGTATTGTTGCCATAAAATGATGGGATTTATATCATATTACATGAGTTTATCCCTCTAAATCATGTCATCTTGCTTAATGCGTTACTCTGTTCTTATGAACTTAATACTCTAGATGCATGCTGGATAGCGGTCGGTGTGTGGAGTAATAGTAGTATATGCAGGCAGGAGTCGGTCTACTAATCTTGGACGTGATGCCTATATACATAATCATGCTTAGATATTCTCATAACTATGCACTTTTCTATCAATTGCTCGACAGTAATTTTTGCACCCATCGTAATACTTATGCCATCTTGAGAGAAGCCACTAGTGAAACCTATGCCCACCCGGGTCTATTTTCCATCATCTAAGTTTTCAATCTATTTTATTTTGCAATCTTTACTTTCCAATCTACATCATAAAAATACCAAAAATATTTATCTTATCTTATTATCTCTATCAGATCTCACTTTCGCAAGTGGCCATAAAGGGATTGACAACCCCTTTATCGCGTTGGTTGTGAGGTTCTTGTTTTTTATGTAGGTACGAGGGACTTGGAGTGTAGTCTCCTACTGGATTGATACCTTGGTTCTCAAAACTGAGGGAAATACTTACGCTACTTTGCTGCATCACCCTTTCCTCTTCAAGGGAAAAACCAACGCATGCTCAAGAGGTAGCAAGGGGGGAGAGCATTACCTGCGGCGGGAGGAGGTGGTGTGCGATGGCGGCATCGGGCGGAGGGGATCGATCAAAGTGAGGCTGCGGGGGGCCGCGCACGGTTTTATTTTGGTGTAGTAGTAGCGCTGTGTATGGGCCGACGCTACTACTAAGCCCACTAGTTGTAGCGCTAGTGGACAGCCAATGCTACAACTAAGTGGGTTTCTGTTTTGGCCCTGCAGCTGACGTAAGAGCTGCGAGGCCCATGCTAAGAAATGCTACTACTAAGTCATACCAGTAGCACGCTTTGAACCCAACGCTACTACAAATTACCAGTAGCGTGGTGGCCCAAACAAACGCTACTACTAAACTTCTAGTAGTGATAGTGTTTTCTTATACTATTGTTTTGGTCTAACTAGCTATTTTTTATTTAGCTCTATAATTCCAAATGGGCTCACACGCATTTCCATTAATTGCTTAACAGGAATATTTAGTACATACGACCCAAAAAACACGGGCCGAGCTAGAAGGGGGTGGGTGAAGGGAGAGAGCGAGTTGGAGCATCAGTAAGAAATCCATCATGGAGGCTCGCCAAACGAGACATCTATTACGGGGCAAAAATCTAGTAACACCACTAACATTTACTATACCATAAGAATAGATGGTCGCAAGAGGCGAAAGACCATACAAAAGCATCTCAGCTAGCATCAAACCTCTGTGACGAACCTAAACCAAAATGCGTGCAAAAAGGAAACATAAAGCAAGGTGTGACAACAACACCCATGTTGCGCTCCAGAGGCCTCAGCAATTGATGAGTGATATTTTTACACTCATTTCACCTTTGTTTAAACAAAAATATTTCATTTAAAAAGAGATATTCGCTCCGATATTGGTACTAATGACTAATGAATGCAAAGGATTCCACAAATCCTCTCTTTGATGTATTTCCACAAGTAATGAGATAAAAAGGGAAGAAATCACATGTGGAAATGGAATGGAAGGAGAATGGAGGAAGAAGGAATGAACAGAAGGCATTTCTGCGAAGATAGAGAAAAGACAGCGTTCCATACGGGCGCATGCGCCCGTATGAGTGCCCGTACAGTGTGGATTTCGAGGCAGATCATCCACCTAAACAACTTTCATTAAATGGACCACGTCAAAGTGTCAACAGAACACGAACACAAAAGTTAGAACCTCTTCATCATCATCTTCACCACTTTGACATAATGTCTCATATGTGTGAAATAAAATTGTCCCATGAAGATGTTTCTTGTCTTGTCTGTGATCTTCATCCCTGCAAGTACCCAAGAACATGGAGATTGAGCACTTGTTAGGCTAGGAGCAAGGATACTGTGAAGTGTTATACCGAATATGTTGAAAGTAAGGGTCAGTAGGGTAACATGGATCATATCCTTGAGGATAAATGAGGTGTAGTCATTAAACGCCCAAATCTCTTGTCTTATTTTATTATCTTAATTATCGAGGCAACTCCACGTGACGAATAGGGCCTACGGTAGGACAACTGATTCTTGATGCAGGACTCATGCCGATCAGGATATTATTTGGACACATCCCCCAATTTGATCCATAACAAGCACATCTTGATGGTTGACTTCTAGCGCACAAATTAATATCCTTTTTGATCCCAACACAAATACAAGGTTGTAAGAATAAGACCTCATACATGCATATCTCTTTATTATAAGTGTTTGAGTCACTATTTGCTTGCCGATCTGGTCAAAAGCTGGATTTGACACTTTGACAAAATCTTGCTAGAGATCATCGCTTCGAGGGAATCTTCCTCTCCTGGGTTTGATAACCCAGAGTCACCTCTGGGGAAAATACGCGCAGGATAGTCATTTTTGTTCCAATACCGGATCAATAAAGGAGGTATCAAGCCCTTTTTCCGGCGCCATTGCCAGGGTGGAGTTCAGTATTCCTAATCTTTGTGTTTAAAGTTTTTGTTAAAGTTAAATTTTCAAATTTTGTTTTCAATTTTTTGTTTTTAGTTTAAGTTTTATTCTTGTTGCAAGTCTTGTCAGTTAAAAAACCAAAATATTACTATGGCTCTTAATCTTGGGAGTTTTGCTACTCCCAGCAACAACTTTGTGTGTGAACCTATAGCACAACCTGAGGTAGCATCCGATGAGTATGAGATTAAACCGAGCTTAGTTTCCAGGGTTCAACATGACCAATTTTCTCTGCTTCTGTGGATGCATGCCAGTATGCACTTACACAATTTTACTCAATTGTGCAACATGACACACATAAAGGATTATGATCCTGACACTCTGAAATTGCATCTATTTCCTTTATCTTTGAGAGAAAAATTTAAGGAATGGCTTCTTGGACTACCTAAGGGTAGTATTACTTCTTGGACAGATTGTTGTAGTAAATTATTATCTAAGTTTTGTCCACCTGCAAAGATTATGCAATTACGTTCTCAGATTACAGGTTTCAAGAAAGAGGAATGTGAGCCACTAGCGCTTGCGTGTGATAGAATGAAGGAAGCTATAATAAACTATCTGAATTTGGGAATGGTGGAATCGTTAATACTTGATAATCCACAAGTGTAGGGGATCGCAATAGTTTTTGAGGGTAGAGTATTCAACCCAAATTTATTGATTCGACACAAGCGGAGCCAAAGAATATTCACGAGTATTGGCAGTTGAGTTGTCAATTCAACCACACCTGAAAGACTTAATATCTGCAGGAAAGATTTTAGTAGCAAAGTAGTATGGATGTAACGGTAACAGTGGTAATAGTAGCAATAGCAATTTTGTAGTTATAGTAACAGCAGCACGGAAAAAGTAACTTAGGAAAGATCAATATGTGAAAAGCTCGTAGGCATTGGATCAGTGATGGATAATTATGTTGGATAATATTCATCATGTAGCAGTTATAACATAGGGCAACACAGAACTAGCTCCAATTCATCAATCTAATGTCGGCATGTATTCCGTATATAGTCATACGTGCTTATGGAAAAGAACATGCATGAAATCTTTTGTCCTACCCTCCCGTGGCAGCGGGGTCCATAAGAAAACTATGGGATATTAAGGCCTCCTTTTAATAGAGAACCGAAACAAAGCATTAGCACCTAGTGAATACATGAACTCCTCAAACTACGGTAATAACCAGAATAAATCCCAATTATTGTCACCTTGGGGTATGTGGATCATAACACGTAATAGGTGTCTACAACTTGCAAGATAGGATCAAGAACACATATATATCCATGAAAACATAATAGGTTCAGATCTGAATTCATGGCACTCAGGCCCTACTGAGATGCATTAAGCATAGCAAAGTCATAGCAACATCAATCTCAGAACATAGTGGATACTAGGCATCAAACCCAAACAAAACTAACTTGATTACATGATAAATCTCATCCAACCCATCACCGTCTAGCAAGCCTACAAAGGAATTACTCACTCCCGACGGTGAGCATCATGAAATTGGTGATGCACTACAAGCATCAGGCACTTTGCCGCCCGCCATGGATGACGGCAAAGGCATGGATGGTGGACGGCAAAGACCTTTTCCGTCAGCCAGCAGACGTCACCACGTCCGGCTGAATGAACTATGGCAAAAGGCTGTTTTGTCATCTGTTTTGTAAAGCGAACGGCAAAGAAGTTTGCTGTCAGCCATCCAGGGCAAGCAGACGGCAAAGGGCATGGATGACAGAGGGTAGGTTTAGGTATGTTAAGGGGTTAACGGCGTGCTTTGCCGTCTGCTGGCAGACGACAAAGACCTTTGCATCTTTGTTGTCTGCCAGCAGACGGCAAAGTGCCCAAATAGGCCAGCCCCCACGTGCCCCAGGTAGCTGCCATGCGGCTTGCTATGTCGTCTGTTGGCCGACGACAAAGGTGCAAAGGTATTTGCCGTCTGAACCAAACAGGCCATCCCAGTACCCCCCAGGTTGCACACGTAGCTGCCACATGGCAGCTTTGCCGTCTGCCAACAAACGACAAAGTGCCTATATTGCCCCTGTTTATTCTGTTTTTTCTTAAGATATATATATACATTTGAAAAGACTTTCAACAAGCATACATATCCCTGCCATATGGATATGATGATCTAACACATATACCTACCAAATCAAAAGTCCATAGCCAACATATCCAACAACAAGCATACAATGGTTTCATCCATTCATACATATATAGGTAGCAAGTTTCACATTGTTCATCCTGCAAAATCAAAACAAAAAGAAAGGACAAGGAGAAGAGTAGACTCCATCAACGCAAGCTTCCGTGATCTATAGCAAATCTGCAAATTGGGAAAGAAAAAAGTTAGAAGAAGAAGAAGAAGAACAAGACTAGCTAGAAGAAGAAGAAGAAGAAGAAGAATTTTTCTTCTCTTTCTTTTTCTCCTCTTATTTATCTTCTTCTTCTACTTAAGGTAACCTAGGTAATTATGCCATTTTTAGCTAACTAAGTATATTAAGTCATTTTGGAGGAAAAAATGCGAAGTGTAGGTCATATTAGAGCTAACCTAGGTAAATAGGTCATTTCGGAGCTAAGTAAGGTCATTATGTCATTTTCGAGGAAAATAAGCTAAGTACATGTCATTTTGGAGGTAACCAAGATTATTATGCCATTTTCAACCTAAGTATGCTAAGTACGTCATAAATGAACTAAATGAGCTAAGTATAGGTCATTTTTGAGCTAACCTAGGTTGTTATGCCATTTTTAGCTAACTAAGCGTATTCATTCATTTTGGAGGAAAAAATGGTAAGTGTAGGTCATTTTAGAGCTATCCTAGTTAAAATCGGTCATTTTGGAGCTAGGTAAGGTTATTATGTCATTTTCAAGGAAAATAAGCGAAGTATATGACAGTTTGGAGCTAAAACCAAGGTTATTATGCCATTTTTTTACCTAAGTAAGCTAATTATGTCATAAATGAACTATCCTCGGCAGTTATGTCATTTTTAGCTAAATAAGCATAGTAAGTCATTTTGGAGGGAAAAATGCCAAGTACAAGTCATTTTATAGCTATCCTAGGTAAAATATGGCATTTTGGAGCTAAGTAAGGTTATTATGTCATTTTTGAGGAAAATAAGCTAAGTATAGGTCATTTTGGAGCATTATTATGTCATTTTCGACGAAAATAAGCTAAGTATTGATCATTTTGGGGCTAAATAGGTTATTTCTTAAGCTAAGTATGCATTTGTTAACGAAAACACTAGGGAAAACTTACCATCATCATGGAGGTGAAGGACCGGTCGGGGTTGCGCCAGTCACAGACGGATAAGGATCGGTCGATGCTTGTCGGGAGGCATGTTGCACCAAAGATCATTTGCAATGCCTCCTTAGCATGATGCAACTCAAATGTGAATACTAGTAACTAATGACCATTCAAATGAAACTCACCGTGGGCACTAATACCAATCTGGGGCATCGGCGGAGGGGTCTGGCCGTGGCTCTGGCACACGGACTGCACATTTGGTTTTCACGAGTCATTCGTATTAGTTAGTAATCAAATGAACATTACATGCATGATTTGGCTAATATGCAGGAGAAACTTACCACGACGAGCTCATATAGAGCATGGTGAGACATGTCATTCTGGTTCCTCTCCTCCTCGAACAGCCTAGCCGTCCTCTCCTCCATGTCTATCTCCCTCTCCGCCACCTCCCTGTTTGCCTCCGCTAGAAGCTCCTGGGCCCTAGCCTCAATGGCGAGCTCCATTCGCCGTGGACAAGGCCTTATCTCAGGATCGGAGCTTGTTTGACACTTCTTGATCCCCGGGAGTGTTCTAGGACAACCTATCAGTCCATACCCAATGGCTACCGAGCAATGGGAACTCCCGCCACCAGATATCATCACCAGCTTTGGATCAAAAGGACTCTGGCTCGGGTTAAAGTCCTCCCCTTTCCTCGTCTTCCCCTCGTCTACCTCACGAGCTTGTGGTTGGAGGAGATGTTGGTGAAGCTCTCTAGATGATCGAGGTCAGACTGAGAGAATGCCTTGGCCTTCTTGTATGGGGCAGTATGGGCCATGGCACAGAGGTCACACTACAAAAAAAATACACTTCTGTGATGATACGTGTTTGTCACAGTAGGTCATGTTTTATGTCATGCATGTACATCCATGACGATTTTATGACAGAATCAAGATAGTCATACATGTGCTATCGTAGAAGTGTTCCATGACATTACCAAAATTGTCATCACGGAAGTGTTCACTTCCATGACGATAAATCGCGTGTCGCAGAAGTGCTTTCGTCAAGGGTGACCGACAAGTGGCATCCACCGTAACGGAACACCGTTAAGCTATTGGGTACGGTTTTGGATCCGATAACCCGTTAACAGCTCGGACCAATGGAGATTTTCCACCTGTAAAATCATCATTGGCTAGAGGAAACAAGTGTCAGCACCGCGTTGGCACAGGTGTCACTCATCCAATGGCCGAGATGCGCCTATGATATGTTGACACATGGACCGGCCCAAAAGTGGCCCATAAAGTTTAAATGGGTTGTCCCAACTAAAGGCCCACAAGATTTTGCGGTCCATAATGGACCGGCCCAGCTAAAGGCCCATGAGATTTTGCGGACCATAAGGGCCGGCCCAGCTAAAGGCCCACAAGATTTTGCAAGCCATAATGGGCCGACCGAGCTAAAGGCACGCGAGATTTTGCGGACCATAATGGGCCGGTCCAGCTAAAGGCCCACAAGATTTTGCCGACCATAATGGGACGGCCCAGCTAAAGGCCCACGAGATTTCGCCAACCATAATGGGCCGGCCCAGCTGAAGGCCCACAAGATTTTGAGGACACTCGTAGGCCGGCCCATTAACAGGCTGCTATCATTTGCGACAAATGCTGGCCCATATTTGATCCGGTCCATTCACAGCCTGCCACATTCCGGGCCTAATAAAGGCCCATATGAGATCCGACCCATTAAAAGCCTACCACGTTCTGGGCCAAATTACGGCCCACACCAAGTCTGACCCTTCAAGAGGCTTTGGGTTAAATTATGGCCCATATCAGATTCGGCCCATCAACTAGACGCTATGCTTTTGAGCCCACTTGCTAAAGGCGCATTTAGTGATTCAGCCTGATATTAGTTTCGGCCTATTAAAGGCACATTTAACAGTTCAACACTCTATTTATTTCGGCCTGTTAAAAGCCCGTCCTATAGTTGGGCCTAACTACGGCCCGGTTTGCATCCGGCCTGCTCACAGCCGATAATCCGATTGCGCCAAACAAGGATCGAGACAATTTTGGCCTGTTAAAAGCCCGTGATTTGATTGGCACAAACATGGGCCAGGGTCTATTTCTGCCTGCTGCCGGCCCTTGAGCTGTTAGGCACGTTTCAGGCCCAACCTACTTTTAGCGTCCTAAAAGCCCATTGAGTTTTCTTGCGAAAATAGGGCCGGCGGTTTACTCGGCCTATTAAAGGCCCGAATCTACTAGTGGGCCAGTTTACATTTAGGCTTGTTAACAGACCAAGATGACGGGGCCCATGATGGGGATCATACATAGTGATTTGCATGACGGCCCGATTATGTACCGTAATTTTACGGTTCGGCCGGTTTACTGCGAAGACATGATATATATATATATATATATATATATATATATATATATATATATATACAGTAAAATAACTGTAACATCGTGAATAAGAAAAAACCTAGACTATACAATAAAGAAATAATGACATATTGCATCCACTGGGCAAAGTTCGCAACAACGATAATAAAGCACAAGTAGACAAGAGATTACATACACTAGGCATCAAAGATCGCCACCAGTGCAAATAAACACGCCAAAAAAATAATATACAAAATCGATAACACTTCAATAGAGTTCAAGAAAGGTTAGCCCTGCTCGGGAGCTGCAGTGCAAGTAGCTGAGCAAGGTGATGAGACTGTGCTTGTTTGACACTTATATCCTCTTCACTCTGAAAGATAAACAAGGAGACAGATGACAGGTTTTGCACATATAAGTATCAGTGATGACAACTCATCACATTTCTTACTGACGAATAAAGTGACACAGTTTAAAATAGCACTAACACAATATGGTATTGTTCAAGTCAAGACATTGCAGGAAATGACATTGTGAAGGAGTTGGCAGCTTCACGACACCACTGGATTACAGATCAAGAACTCATAAGTATCAATGGTTACTGTGCTATCAATTTATCCCATTTCAGATTGGCAAATAAATAGTCTGTTAAAATAATAGTAGAATGATATGACATTGTTCATTGTTAAGACATTGCAGAATATGACATTGTGTTGTAGTGGGTAGGTTCACCACACCACTGGATTATGGATCAAGAACAGAAGCACACATCCAGTGTAAAAGAAGGTCACTTGATCTGTATAGTTTAATACATGGTATGAAGAAGGAACTTGGTTGTACAACTGAAAACTTAAATTGAGAAGGACAAACTTTTGTCTATGAACTACATAATAAACTTTAAACATGCAATTTGATGCAAACACCAAAAATAAACTGTTGTTGCAGTCATGCCTAACCAAATATACAAAACAAAGTTTGAAGGCTTGAGAAGAACAAACCTACATTATTGGTGAAGACATGCTCTATAAAGCCCTTGTCCATGCTGATGGGGGGGGGGGGGCAATTCAAGAAGTTTACCACAGAATCTTCTTCGTAAGCATTGCCTTTATTCTACATTTTGTTAGGAGTAAATATAGATGTGATAATATAAGAAAAAATGGAGAATATTTAAGATAATATGAAGAGTGATGCTACATAACCAAGTAGCTATAAATGTAAGTACAGCGATACAGGCAAAAGGTACAGCCAAAAGCAATGCAGAGCTAAACTTCTTCAGTACCATCGGTGTTATCCAACCTTATTGTAAGAGTAAATATAGATTTGATGTGTAGAAAATGGAGGGCAAAGGAAAATAAGGTGCAGAGTGATGGTGCATGAACAACTACCTATCAATATAAGTACACTGATAAAGGACAACAGGTACTTACAAGAACAATGCAGAGCTAAAAAGTTTCATTGGCATTGGATATATTCTACACTAATGTAACCATTCATACAGATCCGATAATTTTGAGCGAACAATTGATAAGCAAGCTATCATGCATACTGCTGTCACATAATGAACCAGGTATGTATGCAAGTACAATGATACAGGACAATATGTACTAACAAGAGCAAAGCAGCGGGCAGCATATTTGCGATATCTTGTCATTCTTTTCAAATCGGAATTCTTCGTCGAGCAGATTTCCTGCAAAAAACATATGTAAGGCACATGCGGAAAACTAGAAGTTCAAATTGTCATGCGATATCATAGACAGTATCTCATCCTGGGAAGGAGACCAATGCATAACTAGCTTTTTCCATTCAATGTCTTCTAAATTTAGCACAGGAGACTTCACCGGAAATTCCTTTTTAGACTTGCCATCAAAGTGTGATTTCCTCAGGTAACACCAATACTGCTGCAATGCTTCCTTGAAAAGCGCAAGCAAACTTTTCTCGTCATGACTATCCAGATTGACCCTCGCCTACTTAGAACAATGTAATGTAAATCATTGATGTGTTCAATCACCAGAAAATAGGAAAATAATCACCATGAATAATAGCACTTACACGTAAGTGGGACAGGAAGATGTGAAAATGGTGTTTGTCTTCACTATAATCTTCCCATGATGGGAATATATGCATGTAGTCCCTAACAACATTGAAAGCATTGTCTTTTAAACTGGGAATAACTAGAATGGGGTTCCAATCTGCAGGAATTGGCCGTCTCTGCAGTTGGGATAGGTCTTTGGCCGGTGGACTTGATGTACTTTTTGCTGGAGTGGGATTTTTCTATGGTACGGCTGGTGCTATGGCAACTGAAATCGGCATACCTTTTGCTGGAGTGCAGGTCGTATGTGGTGGGGCTAGTGGTGTGGCCAGTGAAGTATGGGTATTGTCTGTTGGAGTCGGTGCTACATTTTGTGTCACTCGTTGTACATCCAATATAAGTGGGGTGCTGTCAAATTTCTCTGGCACCACCATGTTTTTCAAGGACTTTGCTGGTGCTCCTTCAGGTTCAGCAATCACCCTCTTCCTTTTTGATGTCTGATGCACAAGAACAACATTTGAGTGGGAAAACATGGTATGATGACAAATGGAATATTTATTGATAATGGATGGGCATGGCATATCGACATATATGATGAGTAAACTAAGCAGATGGCGGTGAAACAAAGTAGAAGAAATGCAAGACAACATATGCAAGATACGCGCAATCAATAAAACTTTGCCAAATTAGAATAGGCACCTTGATGGGCGAACAAGACAGGCCATCTGCCTTTGACTCCTCGAGGTTAGAATAGGCATTAGGATCATATTCTGAACAAGAATCTACAGGTGGGGAGCATATGATTTTCATTGCATCCAGAATGGCACTCAATGCCTTGGTGCCAATTTTGTAAGTCAATGCAGTGTTCCACAATATTCTTCTGATGCGCGGATTCTAATATTCACTGTAATTACGTATAATATCTCAGAACCATGAAAACATAAATAGTAGTGAGATTATCTTTATAATGGAGAGGATATTCTAATATAGGGGCGCCCCTGTAAACACTTGTGTGCTATCACTAGATTCTGATGAGAGAGCTCATGTGTGCTGTAATATGGTGCGTGCATTAATATAATCTGGCACAAGTACACTCAAAAATAGGCTCCAGAAGTAAGGATAGTTGGCAGATGATAGGTTCATAATATATTGTAAAGAGAGTTTATTGCCAAACCATGATAACAAGAGCACACAACAACTAGGCAGATCATAGTGTACATAAAAGGGGTACACCATAACCACGATATATAAATCGGGAAAGTGGAACTGGCTTGAAAATACGGTGGTGTATTGCCGCTAGTAATTGAAAGCTTATCGATCATGTACATGCCAACTCTATCAGTTGTTGACTGCAGATGTCCCTGCTCCCCTTCCTAACAAGGAACATACTGTATGTACTAAATACAGAATAACAAAAGAGGAACATGTTAAAGAACAGAAGAAGCATATTCTTGAGGTTCCGCTTCATTGCATACAATGTTGGTTGCCCACTCATGATGAATCACAATGCCCAAAGAAATGCAATTCCATGTTGTCTCTCTATATGTGGCAATTTTGAACAAGAGTCATTAGGATCATATTCTGAATAAGAGTCAACATGTGGGGAGTGTCGGTGTCAAAACCGGCGGATCTCAGGTAGGGGGTCCCAAACTGTGCGTCTAAGGATAATGGTAATAGGAGACAGGGGACACGATGTTACCCAGATTCGGGCCCTCTCGATGGAGGTAATACCCTACTTCCTGCTTGATTGATCTTGATGATATGAGTATTACAAGAGTTGATCATCAAGATCAATCAAGCAGGAAGTAGGGTATTACCTCCATCGAGAGGGCCCGATCCTGGGTAAACATCGTGTCCCCAGTCTCCTATTACCATTAGCCTTAGACGCACAGTTCGTGACCCCCTACCCGAGATCCGCCGGTTTTGACACCGACATTAGTGCTTTCATTGAGAGTTCCTCTGTATCGTCGCTCCAAGGCTAGATGGCTCCTCCATCCTTCAACCACGCTGTCCTGGGTGAGACTTTTCTCCCCGGACAGATCTTCATGTTCGGTGGCTTTGCACTGCTGGCCAATTCGCTTGGCCGTCTGGAGCGGATCGATAGCTACGCCCCGGGCCGTCAGGTCAGGTTTGGAAACCTAAACTACACCACCGACATCCGCGGAGATTTGATCTTTGACAGATTCGGTCCTGTGTCAGGAGCACCGAACAATCGCGACATGCACGACCTAGATCGGTAGTCGGGTAGTATTCGGAACATCGCACCTGCTACCGCTCCGGACTTTGCTCCAGAGCGGGTCATGCCTTCCAAGGACGGTTGGATGGACCCCGCCCTGGAGGCCGCACACTCCTCGGCATTGGAGCCGAACACAGACTCCTCTCCTAAAGGGATCTGTGTCTCCAGACCTTCGGACTAACCTCCAGTCGTATGTTCCGGGCCGCGCGAGTCCATTCCCATTGAATCCAACTAGGCTCCAGTCATGGAGTTCACCGCCGCAGATATCTTTCAGCACTCACCCTTAGGAGATGTGCTAGATTCTTTAAGGTCTCTCTCTCTCTGTCAGGAGACTCCTGGCCGAACTATGTCCGGCTCGAGTGGGAAGCTAGCGACAAAGAAATTCGTTTCCCACCCACCACCCACTTAATAGCCACGGCCGATGACTTGACCGACGTGCTTAACTTCGACTCCGAAGACATCGACGGTATAGACGACAATGTGGGAGCAGAACAGGAACCACCTCCCACAGGGCGCTGGACTGCCACCTCCTCATATGATATATATATGGTGGATACTCCCAAAGAAACCAATGGCAATGAGGCAACGGGAGAAAACCCCTCGGGGAAGAAAGGAAAACACGGGCGTCATCCGCGCCGCTCCAAGCGTCGCCACAACAATACCGGCACTGGAGAAGAAAAACCAGATGGTGCCGAAGAGGAATACGATCCTGATGAACCCACCATCGAGCAAGCTGAACAGAAGCAGCAGCAGCTCCAAGCTGACCAAGATCTGCTCGCGGACAAACGAACTAAGGCCTAGGCAGCCGGAGAATACGGACTCACGAGCCGAACAAAATACTACCCAAAGCGCAGGTTACTACCTCAATTCGAGGAGGCGGCACTAAAAATCAAACGCAGGCCTATACCCGGCCGACAGCACACTACGGCAAGGGGCTGCGCACAAGCCCAGCGTTACATACCAAACAGCAACATAGAAAGTACCCCGGACACATCAGCGGACAGAAACAGATTCTACAAACCTCGGTGCAACAAATATAAGCTTCCCAAGACAAAGAATGGCGCCCGGGGAATGACAATCAACACAGGAGCCCGTAACCCTCAAACTGTTGAGAGGAAGAAGAGACTTCAACATCTTAATCCGGGCCCCTCCAGCTTGAACCGCATACTTGACCGACCATGTCAAATCCATGGTACCCCAGGAGCAGCAGCCAATCATACAAATAGAGAGTGCTGGGTCTTTAAACAAATCGGCAAGCTGACGCCAGAAGGAGAATGAATAGGTGCCAGGGCAAGCAGCCCAGATTATCAAGTCCAGGGACCGACCGCTCAAGGATCAGGCCCCACCAAGCAACTCATTTTAGAGTGTCACACATAGGCGTTAGGGTAACCCAGGCCCCGCCACCCCGGAGATGGTCTCCGGATAGACAAAAATGTCATACCAACTTTCGGTCTTATACTTCCAGGCAGTAGCTATTCAGCACCGCCAGGGCACACTGTGACTCAACGCATTATCACCCAAGACCCACATGATGACGTCACAATTGCGGTCAAGACCGAGCTTCGCCTCGGCACCGAAGAATATTCGGCTACTTTATTCACTAAAGCAGCGAGTCACGGTTTCTTCAATCGAACCCAAATTCGACAGCCGAACTCCTGGACACCGACAAGGGAGTCCGAACTACTTCAGGATACCCCAACCTAATCATAGCTCATACAGACCCTTCAGCATAAGCGGGACGGATCACATCCACGGCTCAGCCGATGCTCACACATGCCTCATAAAGCACTATTTGCAGGTTCACCCTCGCGCACAACTGGACCGGCGGCTTGGAATCAGCTCGGACGCATATAGGGGGGATGTCCACCCCACCTGAACACAATCTGGATATTCCTTCGGACCCGCGCACAACCAACCACCTCCCGGCCGCAACAGGTTTTGCCGTCATGCCTCTCTTTCATAACATGCACTGTACCCATACACATAGACGTATTACTTAAATACAGCATGTGGAGTCATTTGACGCTTATCTGCTATTTTTCAACGACATTTTGTCATAACGGCATCCGAACATCTTGTTATGCCTTCGAACGTCAGGGGCTTCCTCGCACCCGTACTACGGCGTCTAAAGTCTGAACACCTTCTCGGTCGTTCGGCACCCCAAACTTATAGCATTATATGCATCAGCTCTGAATCATGTCTTGGGTCATTGGTTGGGTTTGCCCGGCTCCCATGTTTTGGTACCTTGCGTTCCGCAATATTGGCTAAGGTAGCACTGGGAGAACTACTGCGATTGGGTCCCGGTTCTGCTGGACGAACACCTCAGTAGAGAAAGCCGAAAACCGACTGTCATGATAAGGCAAGAGCTGGTCAGCTGTTCGAGAGGTTGTCAAATCTTTAAGGATTTATTCCGCGTAATGCCATCATAAAATGCAGCGTGCGAAGGATCGGTATTTGCACGGGCAAATGCCATTCATGCCCGTTCTATGCACACTGACCGCTTAATGACCTCAAGCCGAGGGCAAGCCCTCCCAATCTGCTTCACGAGAGCAAAGAAACTGCTATGTATGGGCTCAGCGGGCCACAACCGGATAACCAAATCCTTCATGGCTAGTTTGGACGCCTGATGCAACTCGATCAGATGTTTTAGCTGGTCGACAAATGGCACCGGATAGTTCGGCGCCAAATACTGCGACCAAAAGAGCTTCTCCGAAGTTTCCTTCTTCTCAGCTCGGCAGAATTGGGCAGCATCAGATATGCTGCATGGCAAATCCGCGAATGCTCCTGGAATAATTAGAATTCAATGGGTCACCATGAATCTTCCCTGCTAAAGCGTAAGGCACCTTGAAAACAAAAAACCCCCCTTACCAGCCGCAATCTTCCACGCCTCCTGAATATCCTTCAGCGCGGCCTGGGCTTCCTCTCGAGCCTCATTCGCGGTCCAGAGAGCTTGGGCAAGTTCGGATTCTTTCAATGATAGACTCTGCTCCAAACTCTCGTTTCTCCCTACGGCCTCCTGAAGCTCTCGTTCAGTTTCCACGACCCTCACCTCGTGTTTCTCAAGGAGAGTCCGCTCCGCGGCAGCATTCTTCTCGGCCAAGGCAACAACCTTTTTGAGCGCCTCAATTTCGGCATCTGCCCCTGGAGCGCGCAATATATATACTTTAAGATAGTCACAACTACTTACTTGTAGCAAAACTCACTAAAAGTGTTCCAAACATACCCTGTTTCTCCTCCAGCCGCTTCTTCACTCGGCCGAGTTCTTCTTTGGCTTGCGCCAGACTCTGCTTGAGTCTGGACACTTCCTCAGTATGAGAAGAGGCAGTTGCTGCAGGCAGCTGATTCACAAATATATATATATATATATATATATGTATATATATATATATATATATATATATATATATATATATATATATATATATATGTCATTAGCTAAGTCTCCTGCGGACGGGAAGTTGATCCCTTGTACGGTTCCTGTCCTCTCCAAACAGTGTATCAGGGGCTACTATCTATACTATGACAGTCTTTTACACATGCCTCCAAGCCTTTTATAAGGCTGACGCAAGATTCATTCAGTCCGCTCTCGGCGGCCTGAATCTTTTCTATCACTATGCCCATAAGGGCGCGGCGTTCATCAATAATGGATGCAGTCTCCAGTGTTGTCGACAGGCCGCCTGACGCCTTTGGTTGGACGGAGGTCACAGGCAGAGTAGGATCGCCCCCTCCAATCAAAGGGGGCTGCTTGCCTGATCTCGGAGCCGTCAGGGCCTCCGGGATCTTGTCTGGTTGTGGGCCGGATCCATGATCACCCCCGCCGTCGATATTCATGGGAACCGCCGCTCCCGGGCGTCCGGCCTCCAAGGTGCGTCCCCTGGCTCAGGTCCTTTTTTGACGACACCTCGGTGTCACAGCCAAGCTTCGGGGAAGGAGCCCTAGGAGGGGTCTCACTCTGCAAAGCATCGGAACTCAATGAGTCCTCTGATGAGTCCTGTTGGGCCGGAGACCTCGCCAGACTGTAAAAAGGACGATGCGAATCAAAAATACCACATCCTAGTAAATTCTGGATGCATGAACGTGTCCGGATTTTGAGCACTTACGATTTTACCAGGGGCTGGACCCTGGGATCCCACTCCTGACTGCTGGCGGTAGCCATGGTGGACGCCTCGGGGACGGATGTTCTTCCCCTCTTAGGCAAATCTGCCTCTAAGGATGAGGAGGCTTCCCTCTTCTTCCTCCCCCTCGTAAGGGATTCGGGCTCTTCTTCTTCCTCCTCCTCCTCCTCATCCTCTTCCTCCTCCTCATTCTCTCTGGAGGAGGGAGGGTCGCTGGAGTCTTCGGACTTTGTGTCCAAAGCGCCCCGATGACGGAGACCGCTCCTGGTCTCCTTGGCCTTCTTGTTGGCCTCTTTCTTCGGCGCCTCGTAAGGCGTTGGGACCAGCATCTTCGTTAGAAGAGGTTTCGCCGGTTCTTCCGGCAACGGGGCCGGGCAACGAATCCGCCCCGCCACCTTCGTCCATTCCTGGGGCAACCATGGAAAGACATGTTAGAAAACATCTTCTTCAAGGCATAGCAATGGCACATGCGAATAACCAAGCTATGATGACGACTTACCGGACTAGCGGGGTGGGACAACTAGTACACGCGGTCTGCGGCAGAGTTCGGCCATGGTTTGCCGAACTTAAAGAGCACCTTCCAGATGTCCTTGTGCGTGGAGCTGAAAAGCTCACGCTAGGTTTGGTGCTCAGCCGGGTCGTACTCCCACACATCACAGCCTTTGTGTTGGCAAGGAAGGATCAGGCGGACCAGCATCACCTGGACCACGTCAACGAGCCTGATGGCCTTGTCCTCCATAACTTTGACGCGCGCTTGGATCACTAACAGTTCGTCGGACAACGACCAGTCTATGCCCTTCTTGGGCCAGGATGTGAGCCACAAAGGGGCTCCAGATCGAAACTCAGGAGCAGCGGCCCACTTTTTACCGCGCGGCTCAATGATATAGAACCACTGTTGCTGCCACTCCTTGACGGAGTCGTTGAAAGTACCCGTCGGCCATGTGACCTTGGTCAGCCTGCTCACCATGGCGCCTCTGCACTCGGCGTGCTCGCCACTCACTACTTTGGGCTTCACGTTGAAGGTCTTGAGCCATAGCCCGAAGTGCAGTGAGATATGGAGAAAGGCCTCACACACGACAATAAATGTCGAGATGTTGAGGAAATAATTGGGGGATAGATCGTGGAAATCAATCCCATCGTAATACATGATGCCGCGGACAAAAGGGTGGAGGGGAATGCCGAGCCCGTAGATGAAATGGGGGAGGAAAACAACTCTCTCATGGGGCTCCGGAGTAGGGACAATCTGTCCCGCCATTGGAAGACGGTGGCCGATTTTCTTGGCCAGATATCCGGCCACCCGTAGCTTTTTGATATCCTTCTCCTGGACGGAGGAGGCCATCCACTTGCCTCCTGCACCAGATCCGGACATTTTCGGAGGGCCTTTTTTGGTGGGGAGGATGAATGATTGGGTGCTAGGGCTTAGACAAAAGGAAGAGGGCGAGCAGAAGCAGAAGAAGGCGTGGGTAGAAAGGAGGAGGCTTTTCCCCTTTATAAAGGCGATAAAACTTTATGCCTCCCCGCTTGCCTAATGGAGCCAGCTCATTCCCCACTTACCGCAATTGATGGTATGGTTAGGCTACCCACACCCGTATTGAAGAGGATCCCGCGATAAGGGGACACGATCTCTGCTTTGACAAGACATGCTAAAAGAACCGCCTCGCGATGTGTGCGGAAGTAGGTTGAAGAAAACGGTTCGAATAAAAACCGGACCGTGGCGTGGTGTCACTTTTCAAAGAATTGTCAGTAGATTAGATTCATCGGTTATTATTATTCTCTCTATGGTGGTATATGGAAGGATTATCTTGCAGAGCCGGACACGGTCCTTGTGTTCGGAATTTATTTTGTAGTATTCGGAGACGGAACCCACCTCACAATGCCGAAGACAATCTATGCGCCGGACTCATCATCATTGAAGCCTGGTTCAGGGGCTACTGAGGGAGTGCTGGATAAGGGGGTATCCGGACTGCCGGACAATATGCGTTGGCCGGACTATTGGACTATGAAGATACAAGATAGAAGACTTCGTCCCGTGTCCACATGGGACTCTCCTTGGCGTGGAAGGCAAGCTTGGCGATCCGGATGTAGATCTCCTCCTCTGTAAACCAACTCTGTGTAACCCTAGCCCCCTCTGGTGTCTATATAAACTGGAGGGTTTAGTCCGTAGGGATCATCATTATCATCAACAATCATACCATAGGCTAGCTTCTAGGGTTTAGCCTCTCAGATCTCGTGGTAGATCATCTCTTGTAATACTCATATCATCAAGATCAATCAAGCAGGAAGTAGGGTATTACCTCCATTGAGAGGGCCCGAATCTGGGTACACATCATGTCCCCAGTCTCCTGTTACGATTAGTCTTAGACGCATAGTTTGGGACCCCCTACCCGAGATCTGCCGATTTTGACACCGACACGCGCCTCTACATCGACCAGTATATATGTACCTACACGTTCGCGACCAGAATGACAACACTACGTATGCTTCGACCAGTTGGGTCCCGACTGTCAGGCAGTTCCTTGCATGCAAAGATGTAGCTGGTGGGTCCCAACAGTCAGGGGGAAACATTTTTTCACGAAATACGGTGGCCCGTCCAGTGGGTCCCCGCTGTCAGGTGGAGGAATAATTATTTTGCACATAATACGGAGGCACTTCCTTGCTGCGGCCGTGGACCCAGCTGTCAGCCTCTCCACGTACAGTCCACATCTGATGGAAGCCGTTCCTTGACCACGTTGACCATGCCGCGTCGAGAGCACCAGGGCGGTGGACAACGGCGAGGCCTAGGAAGGGGACGACACGGAGCCGGGGAAGACATGGCAGTGGATGCCCACGTGTACATGATTACGAGGGTTCACTGGTTCGCTGCGGTGTGACGCTGCCGTCGCTGCAGAATAACAAGGGGTGTAGATGAGTAGAGGGATGGCCTGGCCAGCGGTGGGAGTAGTAGGCGGCGGTGAGGCCTCCGCCGCATCGCATCCGGCCACTGGAGGCAGGAGCACGAGGCATGACCGACACTGGTTTGGGCGGCTGGAGCAAGAAGACCAGAGGTTGAAGAAGCACTATGGCCGTTGGATGGACATCATACGGTCACTGAGCTAGAATCATGCATATTGACTAAGTTAACAAAGCCCTCCGTCCCCGTCAACTTAGTAGGCCCACAAGTCAGCCTGCCACTATACTGGGTCCCAGCTAACAGGGGGAGTAATCATTTTTTTTGTGCGTAATAAGGAGGCACTTCCTTACGTGCGAAGATATAGCTGGTGGGTCCGAGCTGTGAGCAGCGGTAACATTTTTTTCGTGAAATACAGAGGCCCTTTCGGTGGGTCCCTGGTGTTAGGTGGAGGAATCATTATTTTGCGCGTAATAAGGAGGCATTCCCTTGCGTGCGGCCATGGACCCAGCTGTCGGCCTCTCCCCATACAGTCCACTTCAGATGCATGTCAGTCGTTGACCATGTTAACCAGGCCGCGCCGAGATCACCAGGGCGGTGGACGATGGTGAGGCCTAGGAAGGGAACGACATGGAGGCAGGGAAGACTCGGCAGTTGTTTCCCACGCGGAGGGGAGTATGACTGTAGGAGGTTCTACTGGTTCGTCTGCCGTTGCCGGAGAATAACAGCGGGTGTGGGTGAGTAGAGGGATGGCTAGACCAGCGATGGGAGTACGATGGGGGCGGTGAGGCCTGCGCGGTAGCACAGCCGGCCGCAGGGAGGAGGGAGCAAGCAGTCTCGTCGGTGCTTGTTTGAGCGGCTGGAGCAGGAAGAGCAGAGATTGAAAAAGCACGACGGCCGTTCGATGGACATCCAATAGTCACTGCTTGTGCGTCAACCTTTTTTTAGGAAAGCCTCAAATCTGTGCAAAACAGCATACAGCCCATCTGCCATTATTTCTAATAATTTACATCCCATTTTCTAATTCTTAAGGTTTTTTTGGAGCCCATATTCTTTTTGTTAGCATTACAGCCCATATTGTGGCCACGGTTAAAAAATTATACAAAATTTTCCATATTTCGGTGTGGTCTGAAATGTTTTTAATCCCAAAATTTTGACTCACATTCAAACTGATTTTAAAATAAATGTATATCAATATAAAATCCAACAAATTCTCCAGGCATAAAAAATAATGTAATTTAAAATCTTGAAATGAAAAAAAGATATTTGAAACTAATTGCCGGTTTGATGTGTTTTAAAAATGTACAACCCATTTCTCATTACTAATAGGTCATTTTCTCCGCCAGCCGAATGAAGCTCTCCTCGCCTTGAAAGATTTGCAGCCCAACAGGCCTGACAAAGCGACTTACTTGGCAAATCACAAAAAAATTGGGCTGTGGCCGTGGACCCAGCTGTCAGCCTCTCCATGTACAGTACTCTTCCGATGGAAGTCAGTCGTTGACCACATTGACCACGCGCGCTGAGAGCACCAAGGCGGTCGATGACAGCGAGGCCTAGGAAGGGGACGACATGGAGCCGGGGAAGACGCGGCAGTGGATGCCCACGCGGAGAGGAGTACGAGGGTTCACTGGTTCGGCTACGGCGTGAGGCTGCCGTCGCCGTAGAATAACAGGGGGTGTGGGTGAGTAGAGGGATACCCTGGGCCAGCGGTGGGAGTAGTAGGGGGCGGTGAGGCCTCCGCGGCATCGCAGCTAGCCACGAGAGGCAGGAGCATGCGGCACGACCGGCGCTGCTTTGGGCGGCTCGAGTAAGAAGACCAGAGGTTGAAGAAGCACTATGGCCGTTGGATGGACATCGTACGGTCACTGGAGCTAGAAACGTTCATATTGACTAAGTTGACAAAGCCCTCCGTCCTCGTCAACTTAGTAGGCCCACAAGTCAGCCAGCCACTATGGGGGGTCCCAGCTAGCAGGGGTATTCATTTTTTGGTGCGTAATAAGGGGGCACTTCCTTGCATGCGAAGATATAGCTAGTGGGTCCGACCTGTCAGCGGGGGGAATGTTTTTTTCGCGAAATACAGAAGCCCTTCCCACGTACAGTGCGTAATAAGGAGGAACTTTCCTTGGGTGTGACCATGGACCTCGTGGGTCCCAGCCGTCAGGCTCTCAACGTACAATCCTCTTCCGATGACTCTCGTATGTTGACCATGCCACACCGAGTGCACCGAGGCGGTGGACGACGGAGAGGCCCCAGACTGGAATGACTCGGAGATGGCGAAGACGCGGCAGTGGAGTCGCAGACGGAGAGGAGTGGGAAACTTGACTGGTTCGGGTGCGGGGTGGGCCTACACTCGGCAGAGAATAACAGGAGGTGCGGAGTGGAGGGATGGCCTAGCCGTCGGCGGGGTAGCGTTTTGCTGAGGAGCGCAAAACAACGCCACTGGACGTCGAAGGCTAGAGCAGGCGGTTCCGGCAGCGCTGGGGGAAGAAGACAAGAGATTGAAGAAGAATGACGGCCGTTGGATGTAAATCCAACGCCTTCTTAGGCTTTGACCTACTGGCCCACATGTCAGCTAGTCCATTTGTTTTTTAGTCCATTTGGTGGGCTGGGTGAAACAATGATGTAGCATCTATGCAGCCCGTTTAAATCCCGTTTGCATTTTTCTCGAAATCCACAGACTTGCTGGGCTGGGTGAAAATATCATGTTGGGCTAGACAGAGAAATGTTATAAAAACATAACCACATGATTGCACGTTAGTAAAATCTTTGCAAGCTTATGTGCGCAATCACAAGGAGTTAACTTGCCAAGTTATATATAAACAATTATTATTATTATTTTGTAAGAACTTTCAACTTACGGAATAAAATATCATTTTAATTTGATGAGTTAATTATACGTGGGGTATTATTATTTTTTAGGCTAGACGTGGGACATTTGAGTTGGTTCTAGGGGAAAGTACTGGGAGAAAACTCAGTTTACATCGAAAAAGAGAGTGGGAGAAAATTCAGAGACCTGCTGGGT
This sequence comes from Triticum timopheevii, assembly GCA_963921465.1. Classification (NCBI taxonomy): domain Eukaryota; kingdom Viridiplantae; phylum Streptophyta; class Magnoliopsida; order Poales; family Poaceae; genus Triticum; species Triticum timopheevii. Next base: position 497,993,137 of record OY997266.1, on the reverse strand, counting down.
CCACCTGAGGAGGGGAATATGTTGGGAGGAAGGTGATTCAAAGCACGACAGCTGAGTAAACTAGTTTTTTTTACGGACAAGTGAACTAGTTTACATACATAAGCAAATAGCCACTTAAAAAAGCAATCAGGTTAATGGGTTCTTAAAAGAAATACTTTGTACAAAACAGATAATTACGATGCATAGGCTAATGCATGAAACACTCAGATGATAAAGGTGCTTATAAACAGATAAAGTACAACATCTAGACCTTCCAGGCACGCTTGATCATGACGCTGCGGCTATCCGTGTACTCGTCGGTTACGGGAAGCAGACACACCCTCATGTCCAAGATCTGCCTGTACATGTCGTAGCATGCGTATGCGTCCTTGGCCGCATAGGTTATGTAGGCTAGATTCAGAGGTACCTCCCACGTGTTCAGGTCATCTTCTTTCATGTTGGTGTATGAGGGGTCGATGATGGTCTCAGCAAGGTCAACCACGGAGTCCTTCTCCTGCCCGTTGCTGATGATATTGTATTGCTTCTGGATGTCGACAAGCTTGTTGCAACAGATGGCCGAATCGTCGCGTTCTTCCTTCTCTCCATCGTAGCCTAGGTGTAGTCGGCGATACCGATGTAATGGGAGAATGCTCCAGAACCTGGTGCAGCCATAGGACTGAGGCGAGGCAGAGCTTCACCGAGTACATATCGTTGGTGTACATCACATTCAACTTGGTGCAGCCATAGGACTGAACGGTGAACTCAAAGGGGAACTCCTTGCTGAAGTCCATATCCGGCAGGCTCACCCCTCGGATCACCATTGGAGTCTCTTTGAGTGAATGAGTGTGTAGGCGGCGGCAACAGTTTGTTTTTCAACTCTTGGGGAACTGGATTCGATAGTAAGCTGAGTGTGTATACGCGATAACAGTTACTACCCCTCCCTCGTCTGTTGCACGCCCGGCAGAAGATGCACCCTCAACGCATTGAAACGCCTCCATTAAGAAACCTACTCCGGCCAGATGTCGGTTCACGAGCGGGTCTTTATTGGTACTGTAATAATAGGAGTTAGTGGTCACTTTACTTAAATTTAATTAACTTTAATTGAAATTTATACTTAAAACAAGCAATGCATTCGCTCGTTCTATCAGTGCCATAGGATCAACATGCACAACAATTAGAATTATTATTCTCAGGACGCACACGATCAGCACATTTGTCGCACTTTCACAAAGATAGTACTACCAAGTTTGAACTATTTGTTATGGTTGTTGTCCTCTGCATCATCATGCCGTGTTTCCCAGCTTGCAAGATTCAGAACCAACAAATAAGATCCAAATAATAAGTACAACAAAGATGCCTACACATCTCATTGATTCCCAGCTTGCAAGATTCAGAACCAACAAATAAGATCCAAATAATAAGTACAACAAAGATGCCAACACATCTCATTGATTCCCAGCTTGCAAGATTCAGAACCAACAAATAAGATCCAAATAATAAGTACAACAAAGATGCCTACACATCTCATTGATTCGCATCTTGCAAGATTCAGAACCAACAAATAAGATTCAAATAATAAGTACAATAAAGATGCCTACACATCTCACTGATTCCCAGCTTGCATGATTCAGAACCAACCCATTAGAGCCTTTTGATAAAGTGAATATCGGGATTAAATCCATCTTGGCTATCCATGTCATACAATCCAAGAACTTGGCGAATGCTCTTGACCGTCACAACATCTGTAGTTGAGTATTCCTGTTTGCACATCATGTTTGCACAGCACAAACAAGGTGACAGGAGAGCATGATTTCGCTTTAATAGAGGCCTCCTTGAACTCAACCTTCAGCTCTACTTGGATGAGGTCTGCCTGGAGTTCCATGATTCAATTCATGCACCTTTTTCTGCAGTTCACCTGAAATGAAGCAAAGATTACATCATTCTGCTAGCAAGAAGTACTTGCTCTTATGAGCTAGCAGGTTCTTCTTTAGTAGTAGCACTAAAATTGAGGAACATTAAGGTTGGCTGTCCAGCTCATGTAAGGTGCAACTATAATTTTCTTATCCTTTTGTGCAGTTCCACTAAAAGAAAGTGCCATTGTGGTGACAGTGACGGCTCCATCTTGCAAAGGCTAATAAAATGTTGCACGAGAATACCGGAAGAACTTGACGGAGATTTTGGAAACTCCAATCACCATTTTGTGCAGTTCCACCAAAATTGAGAGATGTTGCCCACGTGACATTTTAGTTGAACTGCACAAGACACTCATTCCAAAAAAAGTGTTTTGTGCAGTTCACCAAAAGGTCACAATAGCAACAAGGTGAAATGGATATCCCTATCTGCACAAAAATATAGAAATTAAACAGTTGCTGGTCAATAAGAATATACGAAACATATACAAAATGAAAAGAAGCATCTTAATTATGTTCATGGCAATCACGCAAGGACAGTAGAAATTTTAAAACGTCAGCAATGCTTCATGTTACCAGAAGCATTACGATCAATAATGAGATTCCTCAAATATGGGATTACTCTAATGGTGGCATTGCTTGTTTACCAGACACAGTAAATCAACAATAGCTAAAGAGTTGGTTTAAGGGCATGAGACCGTGGGGACATCAGGACACTCTGCAGTGTAAAGGAGCAACTTACTTATCATACTGGGGAAAATAGCAGGAGTGCCATTTGTAACACAGTTTAATTGTGTCTTATCACTTGAGGCATTAGATTAACAATAACACTGGTTTTAGACATGTCCCTAAGGTAACAGTGTGATTGTTTCATTTTACATGCGCCCTTACATTAACAACAGCAAAAGGTTGGTATAAGGACATGCGACAGTGGACGCATCAGCACAATGTACCTACAAGGAGGCATAAAGCGGTGATGCCGAGTTTGTTCATGCTATGTGAGGGCAGCAAACCTAATCCTGGAGACCTTGTACTATGTGAGGGCAGCAAATCTAATCCTGGAGACCTTTTACTATGTGGGGGCAGCAAATCTAATCCTGGATACCTTTTAGTATGTGCGGGCAGCAAATCTAATCCTGGAGACTTTTTACTATGTGAGGGCAGCAAATCTAATCCTGAGACCTTTTACTATGTGAGGGCAGCAAATCTAATCCTAAGACTTTTACTATGCGAGGGCAGCAAATCTAATCCTAGAGACTTTTTACTATGTGATGGCAGCTAATCTAATCCTGGACATACTCTGTTGACTTGTCCACCAGCCGCCACTTTCTATCCCTTTTCAACCAATAATAGATCTGTTCCTTATCCAGTTTGTACTGCGTTTTCCCATTATTTCCCTTTTCAACCAAGAGACCGGTTGGGTATCCGGTCTCTACTACTTTCACCATATTATTTCCTGTTTGAATCAAGTCCTAGATTCATGCTACAACTTTCCCCCTTTCTTCGTTGTTTGAACAAAGCCCTAGATTCAAATGCATGAAGTAGCTTTACCTCTAATAATACTAAAAATTTAGGTGGCTTTGGAAGAGCTGATGGGAGTAGAAAAATATGCACATGCAGACACGTGGGGAGCTGGGGCAGTAGAGCAAGGCCGCTTTCGAAGAACTTATACCTAAGGGTCGTCGGGATGTCAGTGGTGGCAGGTTGAATCTGCGGACAATACGCGGCAGGGAGGAAGAAGGGTCGGAGGACCTCCCGAGCCGGCGCGGTGTCGGAGAGAACGGCACGGGCAGAGGATCGGGCCCCTCCGGCAGCTGTGGGTTTCCTCCCTCGGCGGCGATGACCGCGTGAAGATGCACCTTTTAGTCCACTACACACACTGACCGAAGGATCCGACCGGATCTGTGACCAGCGGTGAGCAGAGAGAAAATGTCACTACCGCTGTCTTGTTTATATCTGAGAGGATGAGAGAATGAAGAGAGCAACCCTAGTAAAGCAAGCGCTCAGGCCCTTGCGTCCATATATAGTGAAGTGATTATCTTTTTTCTCTCCACAACAAGCGTTTCAATTTGTGTACGTGGCATTAAAGAAAAGAAACTCTCTATTTAAAGGGACTACTATACGACTCCTACTTACTACTAGTAGTACTACAGTATTGTTCACTTGTGCTCCCTGCCCCTCCATTCATTGAACAACCCCACGGGTGAATACAGTAAGTACTGTATTTATATAGAACGAACAAGCTCAAACTATTTTCAAGTAGTTAAAAGTTGAGGGCGGGGCTTTTCCCGGGCAGTACGCGCGGCAGTTTTCGGGTAGGCGGTTTGACAAAGAGGCGAGGAGGGTGAGTGAGTGAGGCTGTGTGATTTGACGGCGCGTTACTGCTGGAAAGACTTGTGATATGACCACTCACTATAGTCATGAATTACTGGCGCTCCGACCGGGGTGATGCCCCCCTTCCGTTCCGCGCTCTGATCTGGTGCATGACACGTCGACCCGGATGCTGGCTCTCCCACATGTCGGAGTAGTTAGAAGGAGAAAAGAATGATGCGGTATATACTAGTACTATACTATGTACTACTCAGGTCGGAGGAGTGCGAACCACGGCAGTCCAGTGAACCAGCAGTGCGAACCACGGTAGCCCAGTGAACCAGCAGTAGAAAACAATGTGGTGATATGGCCATAAAAAACAATGTGCTACGGTCCACACTGTAGCATGTACATTAACACTCCTCTTTGTTTGGATCCCTGAGTTAGAGCTAGTTTGGGTTGAAATAGCCTCAAATTATCGAAACAAGAGGGGTTAGTTTGAGCTAGTTTGCTCTAACCCAGCTAAAAAAACTAGCCCGGTGGAGAGGTTCTAATTGGGTTAGTTATCCTCGGGCCCACTAAAAGAGAACTAAAAAAAATTATCCCCTGTCCGCACCAGATCGCTCCCCCCCTCTCGCACGACTCCTCTCTGTTCCCCATAGGGCTGCCCGCCCAAGCGCCATTTGCCCTCTCTCTCCTCCGGCCACCCTCTCCTTCCGGCCTCCGTCGCCCTACTCTGGCCGCCCTCTCCCTCCAGCCTTCGAAGGTCGTCCCGCTCCCCCTTCACCAGTCATTTTTCTCCCTCTGTCATGGGCGGCGGCGGTGCATCCACCAGGGAGGTCGTGAGAGGGGTGAGTTTGTTCATTTCTTCTCTGTCTCACAACCATATCATTGATCTTGCTTGCTCTAGCGCTAATTCTGATTTGGAAAAGTAGATTCTGATCAAACTTGGTATAGATTTGTGGTGCACGCATGGAATTGTTTGATGCTGCTTGAGGAGGTAATAAATCTTTCTAGAGGCCCAAAGATTCAGGTCACCTTTCTAGGTATTTCAATTTCAGGCTTGCATTATTTCTGCTTCTCCAATTAATTCCCACTGCATGTAATTGAGGATGCATCATTGACCGTTCAACATCTCGGGAACCGCTACCCTCTCCCTCCTTGGCATTCAAGCACCTATGGACCCGTCGACGATGAGGTGCCTATGGTGACTTTGTAAATTTCAAGATGATAGTGTCGTGCGTGTGTGCGTTCATAGGGGTGAGTGTATGCGCGTGTATATGAGCGCTTGCGTCTGTACTGTGTCAAAAAAAACGTAAATGCGTGTCAAAAAGAGACTAGTCAGTATACTCAATATTGCGCACCTCGGAGAGGAAAATGATAGAACTAGTACGTATTTATTTACGGTGCAGATTCACTCATTTTGCTCCATATGTACTCCATATCGGTGTAGTCTAGTCACTTGTTGAAATCTCTAGAAGGGCAAATACTCCTTTCTGGTTTACAGGGCTATACTAGCAAGTAGTTGTAGTACAATAGTGGGCTCACATAGCAATTTTGTCTCATGCAACATTCGGTTTGCGCTTGGCTCTTTGCCTCTTCGAGAAGACGAACAATGATGTTACTACTACTACTTCTACAGTGTTGAATCCACTACTGCATGTCCGTCCACCGCGAGCGGGACGGATAGCTTGTTGTAGAAGTACAACTAAGCAAAAGCCTGTCCTCGTTTGCGAGCAACCGCGCACATGGGCGAGGGAGAAGGCATGTAGTAAAATCAAGCTTCTCCTCATTGTATGAGTTGACGCGACACATCATAGCACTGGCCCCATATGCTTGCCTCTAAACTTGGCTGAAAGAACCGCAGTGTACAATATATTTGCTGCAACCTCCAACATTTACCCACCACAAATTAAAATATATGTGGCCGTATGCGTCGTTCCGATGCAGAGGCCGGGGAGTCCCCCCTTTTCGAAAAAAAACAAATTAAAATATATATTCCTGTCTTGACTAGATGAGCGTGCAAACTACAATCACCAGGGTGACAGGTAGGGCCAGAAGACTATTTTATTTTTTAAAAAAAACTTCGAGACGGCCACATAGCATGGAGCCGACCCGAACGATTTTATAAGATTACAGGCACGGTACATGCTATCCTAGACTACTCTACACATGAAACTGCCACACGAGCGTTCGGGCTGCGCTTGGATCTTCGCCTCTTCGGGAAGTCAAACAATGATGGAGTACTACTGCACTGGAGGAGTACTACAGTATGCTTCTGGCCATCTGACACTGATTGAACTGCTGCATGTCCACCACGTGTGGGAGGGAGAGCGTGTAGCGATAGCTTCTCCTAATCTTGCCAGCCACCACGCTAATGGGCGAGGGAGGGATGCTCCTACCTTTGCGTGTATGACATGTGGGACCGACGGGTGGGTGGCCAACCTGTCATATAGGCAAAGGCAGGTGCAGTTAAGTCCGCGAGGGAGAGGATAATCAAACTTCTCATTGATGTACGAGTTGACACGACACATCAAAGCACTGCACTCGATATATTTCAGTAATTTGTGGTTACCGATGCATTAATTACAACGCATGCATGCATGTCGTGACTCTCCTTTTGATACTTGCATGTGTTGATTTAATGCACTTTGCATATAACTTTTTCTTGTTTTTCCCAGATTTGTCTACGCGTCCGCGTTGGTTTCCATCTGTGCCCCTGCTCGATTAGTTCTGCCCCCATTAATCGCGCCAGTTTCCAAAGCAGAAAATGGCTACAGGCAAACGCATGCAGCACCGGATGCGGCTTGACCGCCTGGGGAAGCCAACTCAAGCGAAAAGGAAGGAGGACCAGCCAACCATTGCATGCGCATTTACTGTCGATATTTATGCAGCTTACTCATGCACAGGGGCAAAATTTGTCCAGAAAACTCAAATTACTGCCTTCCTTGGTATGTCGGAGGGGAATTATGCATAGAGTATAAAATATGGGACGGTAAAGCTTTGTAATGCCCCGGCCCAAGCGAGAGATGGTTGTGTACGAGGAGGGCGAGGTCATGCAGACGGAACAGGAACCGACGAGGGAGCTCACTAAGGTCTCCATGGACCTCACCGTGCTCCACTTCACCTTGTGCCTCTGCCCCTTGACGCCTCCAGTGTATGAGGTTCGAATACACCTTATCCGTTCGGCTAATTGAGCAAAGTGCAGGTTTCTTGATTGATGTGATGTTTGATTGATTTCTGCAGTGCAAGGAGGGCACCTGGCCTGCGCCGACTGCCGCATCAAGCGCCCCGAGAACTAGCAGCAGTGCCAGAAGTGCGAGCGCGGCGGTGGCTTCGACGTGTGGAGCACGGCGGTGGAAGCCATCGTTTTGTCGCTGACGGTGGTGTGCCCGCACGAAGGCTGTGGGCTCTATGTCACTTACCACAAGCTCGCCCATCACCAGAGCATGTGTCCGCTCGCACCCTGCAAATGCCCGGTGCCCGTCTGTGGCTACGAAGGCCTGCCGCCGGCGCTCTACCACCACATCAGCAATGCGCATCCCATGCCCATGCATAGGATCCAGTACGGCATGGTGCTCCAGCTGCAAGTGCCACTGTCGGAGCCACGGCTCTTGCTGCTCGCGGAGGAGGATGGTCGCGCGTTTTTCTTGGTCGGCAGCATGCTCGACATCGGCACGCCTATCGCCGTGTCGGTAATCTGCATCAGAGCGGGGCCGTCCCCACTGCCGCACTACGTGGCCAAGCTGTGGGGGAACGGCCCACCGGGGGAGCCCAAAGGCACGACCGACGCCCTCAAGGTGGAAATGGAGGTGACAAGCAGCAAGGATCCCGGCGACGTCAATGTGCAGGAGCTAGCCTTCTTCACAGTTCCGCCCAAGCTGCTGGCGGGGGCTAAGCTGGTGTCCCTCCACATTCATATTGACAAGCTCATGTCCTAAATGTTTCTAAAGTGCCTTCTGTTTATCTTAGTAATATGCTAATATAGGGATTACCTCGGTCTACTTTAGCTTAAGAAATGGTGGGTGAGGGAGTCCTGGATTAGGAGGTGTCCGGATGGCCGGACTATGACCTTTGGCCGGACTCCTGGACTATGAAGATACAAGATTGAAGACTCTGTCCCGTGTCCGGATGGGACTTTCCTTGGCGTGGAAGGCAAGCTTGGCGATACGATATGAAGATCTCCTCCCATTGTAACCAACTCTGTGTAACCCTAGCCCTCTCCGGTGCCTATATAAACCGGAGAGTTTTAGTCCGTAGGACGAACAACAATCATACCATAGGCTAGATTCTAGGGTTTAGCCACTCCGATCTCGTGGTAGATCTACTCTTGTACTACCCATATCATCAATATTAATCAATCAGGAGTAGGGTTTTACCTCCATGGAGAGGGCCTGAACCTGGGTAAAAACATCGTGTCCCTTGTCTCCTGTTACCATCCGCCTAGACGCACAGTTCGGGACCCCCTACCCGAGATCCGCCGGTTTTGACACTGATATTGGTGCTTTCATTGAGAGTTCCTCTGTGTCGTCGCCTTTTAGGCCCGATGGCTTCTTCGCTCGTCAACCTTGACGCAGTCCAGGATGAGACTTTTCTCCCTGGACAGATCTTCGTATTCGGCGGCTTCGCACTGCGGGCTGACTCATTCGGCTATCTGGAGCAGATCGAGAGCTACGCCCCTAGCCATCAGGTCAGGTTTGGAAGCTTGAACTACACGGCCGACATCCGCGGGGACTTGATCTTCGACAGATTTGAGCCATAACCGGCCGCGCCGCACTGTCATGATTTAGCTCTGTCATCGGAAAACGCCCAGAGCGTTGCTCAGGTGTCCGCTCCGACCATTAGCTCGGAGCCCACTACGCCAGTCGGGGATGGACGGTTAGACGCCACCCCGGAAACTGCAATCTCTACGGCGATAGAGCCGGATACCATCCTAGTCCCTCGCAAGGCCCATGACTCCGAGGTGCCGGACTCCGATCCGGACTCCGTAAATCCCGCACCTCTCCTGGTTAAGCCTGATTGGGCTCCGGTCATGGAGTTCACCGCCGCGGATGTTTTTCAGCACTCACCTTTCGGCAACATCTTGAATTCGTTAAAGTCTCTCTCTTTGTAAGGAGAGCCCTGGCTGGACTACGGCCAACACGGTTGGGACACGGACGACGAAGAAATTTGTAGCCCACCCACCACCCACTTTGTAGCCACTATCGACAATTTAACCGACATGCTCGACTTCGACTCCGAAGACATCGACGGCATGGACGCCGATGAAGGAGACGAACAAGAACCAGTGCCTATAGGGAACTGGAAAGCCCCTCGTGATATGAGCCGACGTGAGTGGCACCGCTCTAAGTCCCGCCAAAGCAAAAATGGCGATTCCGGCACCGGAGATAACAATACGCCGGACAGTGCTGAAGACAACCCCCTCCAGCAGGATTCAGTGCAGGAGAACGAAGGAGCCAGCCCTCGTGAGAGAGCGGCCGACAAAGAGGATGAGGACGACAATTACATGCCTCCCTCCGAAGACGAGGCAAGCCTCGACGACGATGAATTCGTCATGCTAGAGGATCCCGTCGAGCAAGAGCGTTTCAAACGGAGACTCGTAGCCACGGCAAGCAGCCTCAAGAAGAAACAGCAGCAGCTTAGAGCTGACCAACACTTGCTAGCCGACAGATGGACCGAAGTCCTGACGGCCGAAGAGTATAAACTAGAATGCCCATCCAAGAGCTACCCAAAGCGCAGGCTGCTTCCCCAACTTGAGGAGGAAGCAACTAAACCTACATCACCAGCGTATGATGCGCCCGACCGGCCACCCCATGGCCGCGATAGAGAGGCCTTCAGGCCCTCGACCCAAACCACACCCCGACACCGCTCAAAGCATACCAGAGTACGGGGAGACGCAACAGACCAGCGAGACACCTTGGAGAATAAGGAAAGGCAAACAAGATCGATCTACGGATCGCATGGGCGCCCCGCGTCACGTGACGCTAGCCGTCACGCCAGACATAATAAGTATGGCCCGGCCGAATACAACAGACCAAGCTCGTCCGAGCTGCATCGCGATATAGCTCAGTTCAGGGGCGCCGCACACCCACTATGCTTCATAGACGAAGTAATGGATCATCAAATCCCCGAGGGCTTCAAACCCGTAAACATCGAATCATACGATGGCACAACAGACCCTGCGGTATGGATCGAGGATTATCTCCTTCACATCCACATGGCCCGTGGCGATGATCTACACGCCATCAAATACCTCCCGCTCAAGCTTAAAGGACCAGCTCGACATTGGCTTAAGAGCCTGCCAGCAGAGTTAATCAGTTGTTGGGAGGACCTGAAATCCGCATTCCTTGACAACTTCCAGGGCACGTATGTGCGACCACCAGACGCCGATGACCTAAGCCACATAATCCAGCAACCAGAGGAATCGACCAGACAATTCTGGACACAGTTCCTGACAAAGAAAAACCAAATAGTCGATTGGCCGGACGCCAAGGCCCTTGCAGCCTTCAGGCACAACATCCTAGACGAATGGCTTGCCCGGCACCTAGGACAGAAAAAGCCGAAGTCTATGGCAGCCCTCACGACACTCATGACCCGCTTCTGCGTGGGAGAAGACAGCTGGCTGGCTCATAGCAATAACATAAGCAAGAGCCCCAGCAATTCGGATAACAAGGATAACAACGGCAGGTCACGTCGCAACAAGCATAAGCGCCGCATTAACGGTGACAATACTGAAGATACTGCAGTCCATGCCGGATTCAGAGGCTCTAAACCGGGTCAGCGGATGAAGCCATTCAAACGAAACCCTCAGGGCCCATCCAGCTTAGACCGGATACTTGATCGCTCATGCCAGATACATGGCACCCCCGAACAGCCAGCCAATCACACCAACAGGGATTGTTGGGTGTTCAAGCAGGCAGGCAAGATAAGTGCCGAGACCAGAGACAAGGGGCTACATAGCGATGACGAGGAGGGGCCCCGGCCGCCGAACAATGAAGGAGAGAAGGGATTTCCCCCACAAGTTCAGACGGTGAACATGATATACGCAACCCACATCCCCAAAAGGGAGCGGAAGCATGCTCTCAAGGACGTCTATGCGCTGGAGCCAGTCGCCCCAAAGTTCAACCCATGGTCCTCCTGCCCGATCACTTCCGATCGACGGGACCATCCCACCAGCATCCGTCACGGCGGATTCGTCGCACTGGTCCTCGACCCAATTATCGACGGATTTCACCTTACCAGAGTCCTAATGGACGACGGCAGTAGCCTGAACCTGCTTTACCAGGACACAGTGCGAAAAATGGGCATCGATCCTTCAAGGATTAAACCCACAAAGACAACCTTCAAAGGTGTCATACCAGGGGTCGAAGCCAGCTGTACAGGCTCGGTCACACTCGAGGTGGTCTTCGGATCACCGGATAACTTCCGGAGCGAGGACTTAATCTTCGACATAGTCCCATTCCGCAACGGCTATCATGCCCTGCTCGGACGAACCGCATTTGCAAAATTCAATGCGGTGCCGCACTACGCATATCTCAAGCTCAAGATGCCAGGACCTCGCGGAGTCATCACGGTAAATGGAAACACAAAATGCTCTCTCCGAACGGAGGAGCACACGGCAGCCCTGGCGGTGGAAGTATAGAGTAGCCTCTCAAGGCAGTCCTCCAATCCAGGCGCCAAACGTCCGGACAACGTCAAGCGAGCCCGAAGTAACCTACAACAAATCCGGCTGGCACGTTCCGAGCAAGCATAGCAGTGCGGCCCCGACCCCAGCCCCCGCCAAACGGCAATGCTGGTACCACGCGTACATAATTACGCCTTAGAGATACCATGGGCATAAGGGGAGGGGCACAACAACGGCACGCCCAGAATGCGGCTTAACCACACCAGGGGGCTCCCTATTTTGCCGTTTCCCTTTTTTACAAACTTTCAGGACCCAACTATTCGGAAGGCCTGTCCGGCAATACTATCGCCAAACAAATGATGCAATAGCCAGTGATGCAGCAAGCTACGTCAAAAGTGAAGGTGGTCTCTATAACGAGTTTAATACCTGTTTTTCTTACAATCCTGCAGCTTGCCCCTGAAGGGGAATATGTCAAATACTCCCATCTCTTGCTTACCGCACTTTTTGTACCGTTCTGCTTTCGCAGCAGCCCTTTTTTAATAAACAATACATAGCTCTTACCTATTATTGTACTTATCTATTTTTATATGCAAACATGCTCACTCATGACACTATGCAACCGTACACTTTGGCACGGATAATACACCAGGGGCTTACAACACCCCATAACGTGGTGTGAGAAGACCGAACACTCTAACAAGTGCGGCACCCCGAACTTATAGCACTATATGCATCGGCTCTGAATCATGTCTTTGGTCAATAGTTGGGTTTGCCCGGCTCCCATGTTTTGGTACCTTACGTTCCGCATTGTTGGCTAAGGTAGCGCTGGGAGAACTACTGCGATTGTGCCCTAGTTGAGCTGGGTTAACACCTCAGTAAAGAAAGCTAAAACTGACTGTCATGATAGTGCGAGAGACCGGTCGCTGTTCGCGAGGTTTTTTCGAGTCCTTAAAGACTTATGCCGCTTCAAGCGAGGAACCGGACTTATTCGGCCTAGGCGTGGATAGCGCCCCGAACTCGGTCTTCCGAATACTAGGGGCTTCGCCGAAATTTAAAATTATAGAATTCTATGGCTAAGTGAGAGTGATAAAGCATTATAAGTCCGACGGCCTGGTTCGCTGTGCTGAACGCCTCCCTAGATGGACCCAAGAATGGGAACAAGAGCGCTCAGGTTTATCTCGAACACCCCAGCACTCGTGGCATGGGGGTCGAAGCCGACGACTTGCATCTCTCAGATTTGATAAACGGCCGCACAGAAGGTAATATTTTAAATTAACAAGTGTTGCTTAACGCATATGAACAAAGCTTCAGCGTACAGGATAACAAATGCGAGTTTACTCAAAAATTACATCTTTGGAGCACTCATCCGCTATGCGGCGGGCACCCTTCAGAACGCCATTGTAATACATCTCGGGCGTACGATACTCCTTGCCCGGCGGCGGCGCGTCCGTCAACAGCTTCTTCGCGTCTAGCTTGCCCCATTGCACCTTAGCACGGGCAAGGGCCCGACGGGCACCTTCGATACAAGTGGAGCGCTTGACGACCTCAATCCACGGACACGCGTCCACCAGCCGCCGCACCAGACTGAAGTAGCTCCCAGGCATGGCTTCTCCAGGCCACAGCCGAGCTATGAGGCCCTTCATGGCCTGTTCGGCCACCTTGTGCAGCTCAACCAGCTGCTTCAGTTGGTCGCTCAGGGGCACCGGATGTCCGGCCTCAGCATACTGAAACCAGAACACTTTTTCCGTCGAGCTCCCCTCTTTGGCTCGGTAGTATGCTGCGGCATCAGACACACTACGGGGCAGATCGGCGAACGCTCCCGGAGAGCTCCGGATTCGGGTAAGTAGCAGATAATTAACTTTTATATTTTTGCTTTGCATAAAGAATGCCTTACCCGCCGCTATCTTCTTCATCGCCTCAATCTCCTGAAGGGTCTTCTAGGCTTCGGCCTTAGCGGTCTTGGCACTCTCAAGAGCCAAGGCAAGATCGAACTCTCGAGTCTTCGAGTCATGCTCCAAACTCTCATGTTTTTCCACGAGTGCCTAGAGCTCTTGCGGCACCTCCGTCACCCGCGCCTCCTGCTTCTCTCGCTCAGTGCGCTCCAAGGCCGCACTCTTTTCGGCCTTCGAAACCGCCTCTTTCAGGGTCTCCACCTCGGTCGCGGCTCCTGCAACATTAACGTTGGTCCTGTTATTATTATGCAACCAAGTATTTCTATATACATTTACAGGAGGTGCTACATACCCTCTTTATCCTCGAGCTGCTTCTTGGCACGGCCGAGTTCGCTCTCGGACCGCTCGAGGCTTTCCTTCAAGGCATTGACCTCCGCAGTCAGTGCGGCAGAGGTCAGCAGCGCAGCCTGCATTCCCATATTGACATATTTCTATTAGACTCCTGCATATATCTTTTAAGATCCTCAATTCGGCTTTTCTTTCCGAACACCGAACTAAGCATCAGGGGCTACTGTCTATGCGGTAACATTTTTTATATATGTTTTTGAACACATACCTCAAAGCCCGTTAACAGGCTTGTGCAGGCTTCCGTCAGCCCGCTCTTGGCAGGCTGAACCTTCTGAATCACCGCACTCATAACAGTGCGGTGTTCTTCGTCGATAGAGGCGCCGTTGAGCGCCTCCAGCAAATTGTCCGGCACCTCCGGGTGGACGGAAGTCGCGGGCGTCGCGGACTTGCCCTTCTTGTGAAGGCGCCGCCTATTGGGCTCTGGAACCACTGATGGTTCCGGAGCAGTGTCCGGCCTAGGGCCGGACATAGATCCCTCCGGGGTTTTACCCCCTTTGGGTTGGGAGTCCGGAAGGTCGCCTTGTGGCGCTTCTAGGACCACCTAGTCTTGGTTTTGTCCCCTACGGGACTCCACCTCTGCGCCATCTATAGGAAGAGGGGAGGAGGCCGTCGGAAGTGAAGCGCTATATACATTCGACGAATTCAGAGATCCGCTCGACGAATTGCCAAGCTGAGCTCCGGGCGGACTGTATGATTAGCTTCGTTAGAAGCTATCAAATAATAAAGGAGTGCAATAAGTCATTCGGTTAGCCGGACACTTACGATTTTGCCAGGGGCTTGACCCTGGAGGGCCAGTCCTCCTCGCCGTCTTCGGCGTCGGTGGCGTAGTTCCGCAGAAGGGGCTTCCCCTTCTTGGACCCTCCGGCTTCCCTAGTTGGGGCGGCCTTTCTCTTCTTTCCTCCCCTCGTTGGAGGGGGAGAGGCATCTTCTTCTTCATCCTCCTCATCTTCGGAGGTGGAGGGCGCGCTGGAGCCGTCGGGCAAATCCGATGACACCGGGCGCCGGGAACTCTTTCGGGTCCCCGTGGCCTTCTCCTTGGCCTTCTTCTCCGGCACCACATGGGGTGCCAGAACCAGTAGCTTCGCTAAGTGTGCGTCTACTAGGCCTTCGGGCAAAGGGGCCGGACAGTCAAACTTTCCGGATGTCCTCTTCCAATCATGTCAAAGGAACGGGAGTTTAGATCCTACATAAGGTCACACTATGAAATGTGGATATCCCTTAAGGGGCTAAAGCTAAGCTTACTTCGGAGGCTTGACGTTTGGCGCAGAACCCGCGATCCTTGGTGACGGGAGGGGAGACCTCGGAGCTTTTGAAAAGCACCTTACAAGCGTCCTCGTGCTTCGTTTCGAAGAGCCGGGATAGAGTCTGGTGCCGGGACGGGTCGAACTCCCACAAATAGAAGTCCCATCGTTGACACGGGAGGATCCGGTGGAAGAGCATGACCTGGACCACATTGACAAGTTTGACCTTCTTGGCAACCAGGTCTTGGACGCAGGTTTGGAGTCCGGTCACCTCTTCCGGATTGCCCCACGACAGGCCCGTCTCTTTCCAAGATGTGAGCCGGGTGGGGATGCCGGATCGAAATTCAGGGGCCGATGCCCATTTAGGGTCACGCGGCCCGGTAATATAAAACCACCCAGATTGCCACCCTTTGATGGTTTCCACGAAGGCACCCTCGAGCCAGGTGACGTTGGCTATCTTGCCCACCATGGCGCCTCCGCATTCCGCCTGTCGGCCTTGCACGACCTTCGGCTTGACGCTGAAGATCGCTGAAGATCTTCAGCCATAGGCCAAAGTGGGGCTGGATGCGGAAGAAGGCCTCGCACACGACGATAAACATCGAGATATTGAGGATGAAGTTCGGGGCCAGGTCGTGGAAGTCCAGGCCGTAGTAGAACATGAGCCCCCGGACAAACGGGTGAAGAGTCCGCGGAGGAATTGGGGAAGAAAAACAACCCTCTCATGGGGCCAGGGGGTGGGGATGAGTTGCCCCGCATCTGGGAGCCGGTGCGCGATGTCGTTAGACAAGTATCTGGCCTTCCTCAGGTTTTTGATTTGTCCCTCCGTGACGGAGGAGGCCATCCATCTACCTCCCGCTCCTGACATGGTTGGAGAAGGTTGAGGTGGGAAGTGCGGGCTTGGGCGCTGGAGCTCAAGCGCGCAGGGACGGATAAGCAGAGGAGGAAGAGGGCGTGAATGGAAAGGGCGGATTCTTATCCCCTTATATGGGCGGCCAAAACTACGAGCTCCCCACCGGCCTAATAAAACTCGCTTATCCCCCAAGCGCCGCGGTTAATGGTGCGGTTGGGTTACCCACACCCGTATTGATGAGAATCCCAGAATAAGGGGACACAATCTCTGCTTTGACAAGACGTGCCAGGGAAACCGCCTCACTAAACGCGTTGAGGTGGAACAATAAAATGAATAAAGAGCCTGGCTGTGGCATGATGCCACGCCACGGAATACGTCAGCAGATCCGATTTATGCAAATATTATTCTCTCTACGAAGGAATGTGGAACTTATTTTGCAGAGTCGGACACTACCCTGGTGTTCAACATCTTCTATGAAATATTCGGAGGAGGAACCCGACTTGCAATGCCGAAGACAACCTGCGTGTCGGACTCGTCGTCATTGAAGCCTGGTTCAGGGGCTACTGAGGGAGTCCTGGATTAGGGGGTGTCCGGATGGCCGGACTATGACCTTTGGCCGGACTCCTGGACTATAAAGATACAAGATTGAAGACTCCGTCTCGTGTCCTGATGGGACTTTCCTTGGCGTGGAAGGGAAGCTTGGCGATACGATATGAAGATCTCCTCCCATTGTAACCGACTCTGTGTAACCCTAGCCCTCTCCGGTGCCTATATAAACCGGAGAGTTTTAGTCCATAGGACGAACAACAATCATACCATAGGCTAGATTCTAGGGTTTAGCCACTCCGATCTCGTGGTAGATCTACTCTTGTACTACCCATATCATCAATATTAATCAAGAAGGAGTAGGGTTTTACCTCCATCTAGAGGGCCCGAACCTGGGTAAAAACATCGTGTCCCTTGTCTCCTGTTACCATCCGCCTAGATGCACAGTTCGGGACCCCCTACCCGAGATCCGCCGGTTTTGACACCGACAGTGGGTTTTGGTGGCGATGCAGCAATTACTTCGACATCAGATCAGTAATTTCCAACAGTTGAATGAATATTTTGTGTCTGTTGGATATAAAGTTCCTTTGGGTAAGAAGTACTAGATAAAAGTAGATGTATGTAGACATATTTTAGTTACGGATTCACTTTTTATCCATTTTGATGATAAGCACTCCCTACGTTCCACAATACATGCCTTCCATTTGTCAAAATATAGATATATCTAGACATGTTTTAGTATATAGGTACATCCATGATAGAGCCAGTCGGATGGTTGAGAACACTACAATTCGTAGCTACACATGCGTGTGTGACTCCCAGATGCAGAATCCGGGGGTCATCATCCTCCTTTTCGAGAAAAACAGACGCGTGTGTGAGAGGACGAGTGCGTGCGTGCACCTCTTCTCTTCTTGTATAACGTACTAAACTCAGAGTACAAGTTTTTGTGGGTGGCACGATGGTTCGTGTGAGAAGTCCAGAGAGATAGGTTTAATGCGTCTAAAAAAGACTAGCCTATAGCTCGCCACGCGGCTATTCTTGTCGAACGCCCCATTAACCATAAGATATGTATACGACGGTGCCAGTTATTGCACGTACACAGTAGAAAAAGTACATCGCGGCTAAGAACACATGCCCACGTAACACCATCCGGGAATAGTGCCGCACTTCGAAACTAGAACTGTCAATAAATTTTAAGATTGCGTCTCGTCACATTCCAAATTTCTCCATGCTATATTGAATTGCAAACCTGTTCACATTGATCACAACCTAAACGGTTTCCCACGTAGAAGTTAATGCACTGCGCCTAAGTGTTTTGGGATTATTTGGTTTTCATAATATGACTTACACACCTAGACGGAGGGAGTAGTACTATGTTATAAATACTAGTATGCCAAGATGACTGCACATTCCTCCTCAACTCCTCATCCACAAAAACAAACAAGTCATTCAGCATCCTTCCCTTGCGTCCGCCATGGCAAGCGTGAGTTCTGGGTAGAGAGATTGCCACCAGGGAGAGGCGAGTATGGATGCGGAAGGACGAGAGATGTCCCGCCTCGCTGCAAAAGCAGCCGACATGTCCCACCGCGCGGAAGTAGCAGCACAGAGGTCCCGCCGCGCCGCTGAAGCAGCACGGAGGTCCCGCCGCACCGTCGATGCAGCAGATTGGTCTGGCCGCACCGCGGAAGCAGCAGAGATGTCCCGCCGCGCCGCGAGTGCAGCAGAGATGTCCTGCCGCGCTGCGGCGGCCTCGGAAAATTTCTCGTGGGCAGGCGATGACTGTTACAGGCGCATGCATGCGATCGTCCATAGCCAGATGGATCGGATCTCCGGTTGGGCGAGGTTGTAGGACAGCATGAAAGCCTCGTTTGAACAGGCTACCGACGTCATCCGGCAACTAAGGGAGGGCAATGAGAGGCTCTTGGCCGAGCGCCACCTGCTGAGGGCACCAGTGCCTTGTTGAAGAGGACCGGCGTCATTGTCAAGAAACTTATGGATGAGAATGACATGCTCCGCATCGAGTTCCAAAGGCTGGCGGAGGAATCCGCGGATGCTCTCAACCAGCGTCTTGAGGACACAAAAGAGCTCATCGCCGCTCGCCGAGAAGACTAGTTGCCCCGGCCTGCAGGAACCATCAAGAAAGTAGAGATCAGCGAGCTAGATCCTTGTCTTCCTTCTTCTTTTTCCCTTGTGGCTTTTTTAATTTCGGGCATAGCCGCATGTGGCTTTTTTAATTATCTTTCTAATTATGTAAGACAATTAATCGTCTTTATATATTCATCAGTCTTGCTATAAGTCGCAGTAGATGCTATATAGGTCCGTCGGATCTTACATCAAGATCCGTGCTTTCAGATTTTCTTTTTTCTCTCTTAAATCTCAGTCGAGTGAGACATAGCCACGCCATTAAACAGAGGTTCGGGCGCCATTAATGGAGACCTAGGGAGAGAGGTAGATGGCAAATGGAGGTCAAAGGGCTCTCCTCCCGATAAGCACGCGCAGGGGTCTGATCGCACGCCTCTCGTACTCAAATAGCTACCCTGCATGGTGCCTCCTAGCTAATAAAAAATGGGGACGTGTGGCGGCATGTAAATGGCAGTAAATAGAACGCCCACGGTTTCAATAATACTTATGTTTCCGATTGCAACGTGACAACACTTGTTCCAAAATGACTTTGTTGATTGTTAATGTGTGCGCCTTCGCAAATCGGACATGGCACCAAGCCAAGTTTCATTATTTTCATGCGTGTTTTGGATTTATAGGAATTAAAAAACTAAGTTTCTCAATGTTTCTAGCCCAGCCATGACGCCCAGAATTTTGAATTTCATTCCCATTTCTTGCATGGAACCTAGAAATTTACCCAAGGACACACATGTGATTTTTCAACCAACTTTGGTGCATTGGAACATGTGCTTATATTTCAAATTTGAATTATGCACACAAAGGTGACATATTCCCTCTCAGAACCACGAGCCTTCTTGAGAGAAGCTCCGATTTGCAAGAAGCTTATACCCAAATTTGTTCCTATTCAGCCAAATTTTTTTACCAAGGCATGGTACTACCATGACATGACACCATGCCAAGTATCATGCTTTTAAAACCAAGTTTCTCAATGTTCTCGACCGAGCCACAATGCCAGATGTTTGAATTTTATTCTCATTTTTTGCATGAGACCTATAAATTCACCCGAGGACACAAATGTGATTTTTCAACCAACTTTGGTGCACGGGAGCATGTGCTTGTAGTTCAAAATTGAATTATGCACATTAAATGACCAAAAACTCAATTAATGAGTAAAAAAGGCAAAACGAAGCCGGAATGATTTCCAAAATTTAACAGGGCACTCATGTAGTTCTATGTTGCCTTTGTAAATAAACTCAAGGGTGACAACGCATATCATTTCGCACTCAAAGGTGGAACGTTCCCTCTCAAAACCACGAGCCTTCTTGAGAGAAGCTTTGGATTGCAAGAAGCTTATACCAAAATCTGTTCCTATTCGGCCAATTCTTTTACCACAGCATGGTAGTACCATGACATGACACCCATGCCAAGTTTCATGATTTTCAGACGTGTTTTGGATTTACAAGAATTTAAAAACCAAGTTTCTCAATGTTCTCGGCCGAGCCACGATGCCCAAATATTTGAATTTTATTCTCATTTCTTGTATGGTACCTAGAAATTCTCCCGAGGACACAAATGTGATTTTTCAACCAACTTTGGTGCACGAGAGCATGTGCTTGTAGTTCAAATTGGACTTATGCACATTAAATGACCAGAAACTCAATTAATGTATAAAAACGACAAACGAAGCTGGAATAATTCCAAAATTTAACAGGGCACTCATGCAGTTCTATGTTGCCTTTGTTAAGAAACTCAAGGGTGGGGGGGGGGGGGCAGTGTATATCGTTTCACACTCAAAGGTGGCACGTTCCCTCTGTAATGCCCCAGATTCGATGCGCCAGGTGTCTGCCTGTTATTCATCGTTGTTGCCATGTCATTTGCTTGCGTGTTGCATTTCGTTATGTCATCATGTGCATTTCATTTTGCATACGTGTTCGTCTCATGCATCCAAGCATTTTCCCCGTTGTTTGTTTCGCCATCCGGCACTCCTATGCCCTCCGGCGTTCCCCTTTTCGTCTCCTGTTGTGAGTGGGTGTTGAACTTTCTCGGAATGGCCCGAGGCTTGCCAAGTGGCCTTGGTACAGCACCGGTAGACCGCCTGTCAAGTTTCGTGCCATTTGGAGGTCGTTTGGTAATCCAACGGTTAACCGGGTAACCGTAAAGGCCAATTTTGTCTTGCAGCCCAACACCCTTCCAAAGTGACCCAAAACCCATCTAACTCCCCTCCATGCTCTCGGTCGTTCGATCACGATCGTGTGGGCGAAAACCGCTCCCCATTTGGACTCTCCTAGCTCCCAGAATCTATAAATTAGTCCCTCCCCTGAAATTTCCGCACATCAAACCCTAGCCTCGCTCTCTCTCCGCCGCCGGACACGTTCGCCCGCCGACGGACATGTCCGCCGCCGCCCCCTCAGCCAATCGCCTCCCGCCACGTGGCACCCCCGTGCCCACCTCACCGCCGGCCCGTGGAGCCCAACGCAGGCCCGCGCGGGCCCTCGCGCCGTCGCCCCCCGGCCCGGCTTCCGCCGCCGCCCGTCCGCCCCGCCGCCGGCCTCCCGCGCCGCCCGGCCGCGCCCAGCCGCCTCCCGCGTCGGCGCGTGCCACGCCCCCGCCCGGTCGCGCCCTCCTCTGCCGCTCGCCGCCTCCTCCTCGGCCCCGAGCAGCGCCACCCCGCACCTCCTCCGCCGACTGCCGCCGTCCCTAGCAGGCCGGAGCCGAGCTCCGCCGCCCGCGCTCGCCGGCTGCCGCCCTGGCCTCTTCGTCGGCCGAGCTCGCCGCGCCAGCGCCGCCCTGGCCTCCTCCGCCCCTCTCCGACTCCTCCGGCCGCCTCCCCTTCGTCTTCTCCGGCCAACTCCGGCGGAATCCCCGGCGAACCTCGGGTTCCGCGCCCCGGATCTGGATCTGAGAAATTTGAGGTTGAACCCGATATTCTCTTTAAGTCCTAGATTTTTGACATTATCTTGCCATGTTCATCACATCGTATCTCTGCATCCGTAGCTCCGTTTTGTGCGTGTAATATGTCAAATTGTTCGTCTCAACGAGCACTTCATTTCATTCCATTGCATCATATTCATTTGAGGTCATATAGATGCATGAATCATCGTTGCAAGAGTGCTTCATAATGTTTTCTGCTGTCTGTTAACAGAACTTGCTTTTTTGGCATTTTTGCGATGATTGATATGTGCATCCTATGAGGTTGATGTCTACATGTGTTTTGATCTATGCCATGTCTTATTTACAGTGTTGTATGACATGCATTTTTGTGATCAATGTGGTGACTAGCACAAGCATGCAAACTAGTCATCGTGATGTTGCTGATTTTAGTCCCTGTTCTGCTGTTACTTTGATGCCATGTAAACTTGATGCTACAGAGAGATCCATGCATATTTTGAGATACTTCAGTAAGGGTGTTTTGAACATTTGGTTATTGTCTATCCATTCCTGCGCTGGGTTGCAATTATGGAGTAGTATAGCATGTCATTTTCGTGCTCTAATTTTGCTTCAAAATGTTTCCTGGCAGATTGTTTATATGTTATTCAATTTTGCCAAGGTTGTTGTAGTTGATCCTTGCATGCTATGAACTTGTTCTTGCATTGGTTTGTTTCATAAACATGTATTGTTGCTGATGCTATGCTTATCTTCTCATGCAATGACTTGTGGTGAGTGAATCGAGCTTGTTAAGTAGTGTACTTATTGTTGCTGTTTTGCTAGGCTGAATCTGTTATTTCGTGATGCTATGTAAACCTGCTGCTACAAATCATTCTATGCATAATCTGGAGATATTCACTAAATGTGTTTTGTTCTACATGTTATGCTCTATCCATTCATGCCCCTGGTTGCATTTATAGCTTGCTGTAACTTGTTGTAATCTTACTCCAAAGTTGGTTGATAATGTTGTTGTCAGCCTGTTAACATTAAGTTCAGTTGTTGCCATGTGCTTTCCTAGTGTTACATGCACCCTATGAACTTGCTCTTGCCATGCTTAGATTCACAAACATGTCTTCTTACTGTTGGTTGCCTTGTCATGCCATATTTTGCTCTGTAGTGAGTTGCACAAGCTCATCTACATGCCTTCATAATTCTGTTCCTGCCATGTTTGAATCTATAATATAACTTGCCATGTTTACATGGGTGCCATCATATTTTCTGCTCCTTTTTGGCTCGTGGTCAGCAAAGGACTTTTGATCTATGCAATTAGTAGATTCATGCCATGCCTTTGTTTCCCATGATAAGTTCATGTAACATGTTGTTTGATAGCCCTAAACATTGCAACCTGATGTTATTTTCTGCAAAGTCTGAATTGTTATTATTTGCAATCTTGCCATGTGTGTTTGAGCATGTTCTAGTGATTTCTAGAGATAGCTCAGTGTTCATGTTTTGTAATGCCTTACTTGTACATCATGTCCATGTATTTTGTTTTCATTCTGGGTTGCTGTAGCATATAGTTTTGATGCTTGCAATATGCCTAGTTGCTGTTTTGGACAGCTTGTCCTTAAACTTGTATAGAGTGCATGTGTTGAACCGTTGCTCCGTTTTGAGTGTGCTCTATATGAAACTTGCTTGATTTTGCATATAGTTTCATGTTATCATGTTGCATCCTTGTTTTGAGGTGTTTGCTTGACGTTTGAGTGCATTTTGCATCAATGCCATGTTTAACTTGTTTTGCTCATATCTTCTAGGCCGTAGCTCCGAATCTAATGAACTTTATATGTAACTTGACTAGAATCTCGTGTAGATCATCTTGGTGAATTTTAACTTGCTGTTTAACAACTTGAACATAAGGTTTATTCAGATCTGGACCAACTTCGAAATATGCATATGAGGACTTACCGGAATTGTTATATGTTGTTCCCGGCCTCATTTAAACTTGCCTTGATGTGTTGTTCTTATTTGCATCATCTCTTTCCATGAGTAGCTTCATGTAGCCTTGTCGTGCATCATTCTTGTTGTGCATCATGCTTTGTTGATGTGTGGTTTGTTTACCTTGTTGTGTGCTTCTTCTCGATAGTTCCTGTTCCGTTGCGATCGTGAGGATTCGTTTGTCTACGCTTGGTTCGTCTTCGTGGCTTCATATTCTTCAAGGACTCGTTCTTATTCCTAGCGGGATTTCAAGCAAGATGACCGCTACCCTGGATCTCACTACTGTCATTGCTATGCTAGTTGCTTCGTTCTATCGCTATGCTGCGTTACCTATCTTTTGCTCTTCAAGCCACCCAATTTGCCATGAACCTCTAACCTTTGACACCCTTCCTAGCAAACTGTTGCTTGGCTATGTTACCGCTTTTGCTCAGCCCCCTCTTATAGCGTTGCTAGTTGCAGGTGAAGTTGAAGATTTCTCCATGGTGGACAGGATTTTGGTTGGGATATCACAATATCTCTTATATTATTAATGCATCTATATACTTGGTAAAGGGTGGAAGACTCGGCCTTATTCCTGGTGTTTTGTTCCACTCTTGCCGCCCTAGTTTCCGTCATACCGGTGTTATGTTCCCGGATTTTGCGTTCCTTACTCGGTCGGGTGATTTATGGGACCCCCTTGATAGTTCGCTTTGAATAAAACTCCTCCAGCAAGGCCCAACATTGGTTTTACCATTTGCCTCACCACCACCTACTTTTCCCTTGGGAGTCGCTCTCTCGAGGGTCATCTTTATTTTAGCCCCCCCGGGCCAGTGCTTGTCTAAGTGTTGGTCCGAACCAGAGCCACTTGCAGCGCCACCTCGGGGAAACTCGAGGTCTGGTTTTAGTTGTACGTAGTGTTCATCTGGTGTTGCCCTGAGAACGAGATATGTGCAGCTCCTATCGGGATTGTCGGCGCATCGGGCGGTCTTGCTGGTCTTGTTTTACCATTGTCGAAATGTCTTGTAAACCGGGATTCCGAGTCTGATCGGGTCTTCCTGGGAGAAGGTATATCCTTCGTTGATCGCGAGAGCTTATCATGGGCTAAGTTGGGACACCCATCTAGGGTATAATCTTTCGAAACCTGTGCCTGCGGTTATAGGCAGATGGAAATTTGTTAATGTCCCTTTGTAGATAACTTGACACCAGATCTGGATTAAAACGCATCAACCATGTGTGTAGCCATGATGGTCTCTTCTCGGCGGAGTCCGGGAAGTGAACACGGTTTTTGGGTTATGTTTGACGTAAGTAGGAGTTCAGGATCACTTCTTGATCATTGCTAGCTTCACGACCATTCCTTTTGCTCTCTTCTCGCTCTTATTTGCGTATGTTAGCCACCATATCATGCTTAGTCGCTGCTGCAACCTCACCACTTTACCCCTTCCTTTCCCTTTAAGCTTTGCTAGTCTTGATACCCATGGTAATGGGATTGCTGAGTCCTCGTGGCTCACAGATTACTACAACAACAGTTGCAAGTACAGGTTTTGCGATGATCATGATGCGAGAGCGATGTTTGCTTGTATTGGAGTTCTTCTTCTGCTTCTTCGATTAGGGGATAGGTTCCAGGTCGGCAGCCTGGGCTAGCAGGGTGGATGTCGTTTGAGTTTCTGTTTGTGTTCCATCCGTAGCCGGATGATGCTCTTATGTATTGTGATGTTGTATTCGTGTGGCATTGTATGCCTTATGTATGTATCCCCATCTATTATGTAATGTTGATGTAATGATATCCACCTTGCAAAAGCGTTTCAGTATGCGGGTCTATCCTTGATGGGACCTTCGAGTTCCTTTTGGATAGGGTCGCATATTGGGTGTGACACCCTCTTAGAACCACGAGCTTCCAAATCGGACCAATTTTTTACCACAACATGTTAGTGCCATGACATGACCCCATGCCAAGTTTCTTGATTTCCAGACGAGTTTTGAATTTACATGAATTTAAAATCTAAGTTTCTTGATGTTCTTGGCCAAGTCACGACGCCTAGATGTTTGAATTTCATTCTCATTTCTTCCATGGGACCTAGAATTCAACCAAGGACACCCATGTGAATTTTCAACCAACTTTGGTGCACCTGAGCATGTGCATGCAATTCATATTTAGATTATGCACTTTAAAAGTCCAGAAACTCAATTAATGTATAAAAAGGCCAAACGAACCCGGAATAATTCCAAAATTTAACAGGGCGCTCATATAGTTCTATGTTGCCTCTGTAAAGAAAATCAGGGGGGCAGGCAGTGTATATCATTTCGCACACAAAGGTGACACGTTCCCTCTCGGAACCATGAGGCTTGTTGAGAGAATTTCCGGTTTTGGAAGAAGCTTATACCAAAACTTGTCCCAATTCAGCCAAAAAATATACATATGAAAACAGGGTTTAGATTATCCCGAACATCTCGCTACCTAGACCAATAATGTACTATGATTTGAATTCAACATAAAATGGATACAAATATTTGAATTGGAGAGCGTATGGTACATGTAGTTCATAGTGAAATATGATTACTGCTATATGCATGTTTTTTGTTATCAAGATAATATTTAAATTATTGTATAACTTGACAACAATCGTATTCAAATAAGGAAAATTGATTCAAATTTAGTCCATATGGTAGACAACAATATATATGTTCACATGGTGGAGTAAAATGTTCATATATGATGTAAGATCAAAATGTACGACTACATCAATTATAAACCGCAAGGTCACCTAACGATATATTCGAATTCAACATAACATGGATTCAAAAATTGAAATTCGAGATCATGGCATCTGTAATCATATAAAAAGGGACATTACTCTTTCTTTTGTGGGAATTGATTTGTTTTTTGTTGTTGTTGAGGGAAGTGGAATCGATTTGGTACTGTGCAGGGTAATCTTGTTCTCCCATTTTTTTTACATTTTTCTTGTAGTTTTTTCAATGGCATCTATAGCAATATAGTAAAAGGGGACATGACTCTCTTGTGTCTTGTATGAATTGTTTTTATACACGTTAAATTTGTTTTGCCGAACAAGGAATCTGCACCTTGTTATCCCGAAATTTTCAAGCTCGAGTATGTTTTGTCTCACCTGCTTTGAAACTCCCGCTTCTTCAACCCGCGCCGCGCCTTGTTATCCCGAAATTTGGATGCACGCGAGAACTCCCTCCTCATTCGAAATCGCTCACGCAGCCCAGACACACGAAATCCCCCTTCTACCCCTCAGCCGGAAATGAAGCTCCACGTCGTGGTGTCAAAACCGGTGGGGGTACGCTGGTAACTTACCCTACATTTCGGACAAGCGTGTCCCTAAGCTTGGTTCCCCCCTCCCCCTTTGCCCCCCGCCATTCGTACACCAAGGCCGCCAAAACCCGCGAAACCCAACGCTCCTCCGTCTGCCTTCCGACCGCTGCCCAGCCGGAGACTCTTCCCCGACTACGTCGTCCATTGCAACAACTCACCGTCCCTCATCCACCACACTGGATGAGGATCCATTGTCGATCTCGTCGTCCCACAGGATCAGCCGCCCCGTCCTCCACCTCCAAGGAGCTGCCCCGATGTTTGCCTCGTCTATCGCGCCACCTCAATCACCACAGCGCTGTCTTGACCTGCCCCACCGGAACTGCAGCACCCTCACCAATTCCTCCGATGAAGTCGAGGCCAACTCGGCACCACCAAGGAGGTTCTGCACTCACCACTGCATTTTATCTTTTATTCGATCTCATGGGGCTGCCAGTGTTCGATACCAAGCAGACATGGCGGGTCTCCATCGACGACACTGTCGCCGACCACATCATCTATCCCCCATGTCGTTGCTTCCTCGGCGGCGACTTCCACAACGGCACTAGCTGCAGCTGCTCCGGCTCTCGCTCGTGTTGCAGCTCTGTTCTTGCTGTTGGTCGCGCTGCTGCACTACTCCTGCTTTCATTCGTGTTGCTGCTCTGCTCTTGCTCTCGCTTGCGCTGCTGCTGCTGCATGACCTCCGCCAGCTACAGGAGTTGCTGCTTTAGCCCTCGCTCGCGATGCTACTGCACGACTTGCTCTCTACTAGTGCGTTCCCTGCTCGAGCGTCTGCTGATTTAGATCACTGCTTCTCTGCTACTAGTGCTCGAACGCCCTAAACATCAATTGCAATGCTCTATTACTAGTTCAATCAGTTTCGACAGTAAAATTCAGTTTCGACTGTGAAGTTCATTTTCTTCAGTTATGTTCAGAGTGAACAGTACTTACAGCGTCTGTTGGAGCGGACGTGGCGTGGCTGATGCGTTTTACATCTAGCACTTTTTGGTGATGTATTTTACATCATCTATTGCAGATGATATTAGGGTCCCACTTCAGATTAACGTTGTCTGTCTTGTCATGCTTCAGCCTCGTCACCGTACACCTTAGCGGAGTTGCTCCAACGATGGAATCGTCCATCACAGCGGAGCAGTACCCTCGGTGCAGTTTGTAGAGGCCTCGGATCTTCTTCCCCGCCTCCGACAGTCACACCAGCATCATCACCATCCTCCACATCCAACCCAATGATGCTAAGGTCCACAAGGCTATGCCAAAGTGGTTGTACACTCGTCGCATCACTTTGTTTCTCCATTCCTCTGTTCTTCCAATTCATGTGAGCCAAACACCCAGGTTGACTGAAATCCTATGTTTCCAAATGCTCTGTTTTGCACGTGCATTCCTATCATATTCCTGTGTTTTTCCTGTCCCTGCGTTTATAGAATCCTCCAATTCTAAGGAGCCCTTACAGGTTTACTTCATTTTCAGGTAGGTGTCAAAGAAAACTTTGTGTGTTATGTCCTGCTCCTACCGTGCCGTCATCCATCCCACCTGAGGTGCACTATCGACAAAAGCGTTCACTGCAGTAGAGATCCCCCCTGCAGACTTTCTTTCGCTGCCTCAAATCATCTTCCCTGCTGCCGGCAGCCACGCCAACTGCATTACCATCATCGACTGAGCAGATGAACCTGAGGACTACACAGTTCCAGAAGAGAGGTCAAAGTCTTTCGTGTTTGCTTACGTTATACATCGGTTATTATTACCTGCTACTTTATCATTCTATCTTGAGTTTTGAATTGCCCATGGGTCTCATATCGAGCCAGCAACAAATAGTATCTATCTACTATCTGGTTCATCTAGGGTCTTCTGTGTGGTTCATGTTGGGTGGGCAACAAAAAATAGATGATCCATTGTCTATCTTTTTAAACTAAAGCTATAATCTACCTGCTATCATTAGTTTTGGATCCATCCACTCGATTGCTACCATCAGTCTTGATTTTTGCATGCACCCCTTAGGCCTTACAAAATATAACTATTTTTTATTATGCATGTCAGATATTGTACACAATCGTACTAAACATGTACAGAAAAATAGAAGACCGTTGCGTGCGAATATAATGTCATGCAGACGCCGCTACATGGTGGGCGAAGTGCCCCCCCTCCTGCATTTCCAGATTGTATTACAGAGGAAGATAACTGTTCACATGGAGATTCAGAAGGAGCCGACCACTCCTGTTTACCACCTGAGGTGTTTGCTCTAACCTGGCATGCTGATGTTGGTCATATCATGCATATGGCGCCTTGCATTGCTTGCATTATACATCTTATATGTCATCAGCTTAGTTTAGATTTGCTTCGTGTGAATGCCACCTGTTTGGTTTCTATATCATACTCCCACCATTCCTAAATATTTGTCTTTTTAGAGATTGCAACAAGTGACCAGCTTTTTAGTCATCGTATATGTGAATTGTATCGTGCCATATTTTTTCCATAATGTATTCCATTTGTCAACAATGTTTATGCATTCATCTACTCTTCCTGTGCATCAGCCATTTGAGTCGGTCATGGGAAAATCTGGAGAGAAAACAAGGTCTTCTGAGCTGTCAGTGCTACCTGCCGATGCAGATTTCTTGCTGGTTACAGATAGCTCCTCAGAGGAGGATTCAGAGAGAGATGACTAGTCGTATCCCCCCCGAGGTGCATGCTCTAACTTGGCTGGGTTATATTGCTCATATCATGCATATGGTGTCTTGCATTGCCATGCCATCTGCTTAGATTAGACATGCTTTGTGTGAGTGCCTCCTTTTGCTCTCTATCAGATATGTGAATTATGCAATGCCATGTTTTTCAACCAGTTATCATATATGTGAACTATGCACTGCCATGGGGCCAGGCATCATATATGTGAATTATCTCATGCCATATATTTTTTTCATTACGTATTCCATTTGTCGACAATCTGTGTATATTGAACTACTCTTCATGTGTATCAGCCATTTGAGCCGGTTATGGAAAAATCTGGAGTGAAAACAAGGTCTTCAGAGCAGGCAATGGTACCTGTTGAAGCATATATCTCGATGGTTACAGGGAGCTCCTCAGAGGAGGATTCAGAGACAGATGACTAGTCCTATATCCCACCTAAGGTGTATGCTCTAAGTTGCAATGTTTATATTTCTCATATGATGCATATGGTGTCTTGCATTGCTTAGTTTAGACATCATATGCACAATATTGAATTATATCTGCTTAGTTTAGAGACCATACATGCGAGTACCAGCTGCTTAGTATATGAATCAATTATGTCAATTATATCATGCCATCCTGTATACTTAGACAACATGTATGTGAATTATTTCATCCCAACCTATTTTAGAAAGACATCATATAGTTTTGTCATGTCATCCTGTTTAGGTACTCATCATATGTTGATTTATGCCATTATATCCTGTTAAGTTATCCATCATATATCTGAAACTGTGTCATGCTATCCTGTTTAGTTAGGCATCATATATGTGAAATTGTGTCATGTTGTCCTGTTTGGTTAGACAACATATATGTGAATTACCACATCTGTCTATCATACAATGTCTGTATGTTCAATTTCTTTTCTTGTTTATCAGCCATTTGAATTGGAGGGGGTGATGGCAGTATCTAATGGAGCAAAAACCCGTTCTTCACAAAAGACAGTGCTACCCGTCGATGCAGATAGAACCATGGTTGTACTGGCCCAGAAACTAGCCCCACCACCCATAATCGAGACTCTTCCAGATTGCACACTTACACCGTTGGGCAGAGAACCAGCTACAACCCATCTAACCGCAACCCCAGCGGATAGTAACCCACTTATAGTTGACAAAGCACCATGTCCACCATAGAGTACCCCCACATGAGCAGTTTGTAAAGCTACTGCAGTGCCCAAAGCATGAAGACCACCACAGCTATCCCAAACTCCATGTTTAAAGCAGAAGAGCAACTTTTCTTAGGTCAGATTCCGTAGCTATGGTCCATACTCCTTTGCTGTTGCATCACTGT
Source organism: Triticum timopheevii (assembly GCA_963921465.1). Classification (NCBI taxonomy): domain Eukaryota; kingdom Viridiplantae; phylum Streptophyta; class Magnoliopsida; order Poales; family Poaceae; genus Triticum; species Triticum timopheevii. The sequence goes on along the minus strand of OY997266.1, from coordinate 497,962,081 downwards.
GTTTACTCATACCAATTACTTTCGAATTTGAAGGATCCAGTTGAAACTCCAATGGCGCAACAGGTATGTTTTAAACCTATTTCTTTAACTGGATTATTGTTCTAACTTCTTGCTCTATGTTGATTTCAGTTTAAGTTGTATAAACAGTTATGTTCTCATGTGATGCACATTACAAGTGCTGCCAATGCTGTGTAGTTTCTCACACTTATATTCTGTCTATGCTGCTGTGTCTTAAAAATATATGAGTTGAACTGTGTCTCTATCTTGATTAGGGAACATAAACTAGAATGATATCGACAATACAGTGACCATAGTACATAGATATATGTTTGTTTCATGATGTTATCCTGTCCACCTTACTACTGAACCGGTTTACCAAAATGAGTTTCGTATACTACAAGCTAAACCTGTGATGTGTCTGCTTGTTTCTCTTGTAGTATGCAAACACAATATTGGAGAAGAGCACCCCACTATGCAGTGGTAGAGAAAGTAATGCAGATAAGGTTCAAGATAGTGAGACAACCCTGTTGGTCTCCAATAAAGGTGATAAAAATGATCTTGAAGACAGTGAGAAAACCCCATAGTCCTGCGTTGATGTAGTGTTCGAGTTACTGGCCAGTACCACTGGCACAAGCTCTTCGAACTCGCTGCCTAAATCACTTCGGCTTCTTCAGTCTCAGCTACAAGCTGAAAGGCACCAGTCAGCTGTGCTACGACAAGAAGCCGAAGGACTGAGGAAGTCCCTGCAGAATTCAGATGCGTACTTTCTTGTGCAACAGCAAGCGCTGGAGGATTTAAGCGCCAAACAAGAGAAAGTTAATAAGCTTGCTAAGTATCTTGCCAGCATTATGGGTACCCAGGATATTGTTTCTTGAACTCTTCTGAAGTGGTTTCAGTTCTGGACTTGTTTTGCTGCAACGTTTAATGCTGCTTTGTTCCCTATATTTGCACTGGTGGCAAATTTTGATGCCTAGTGGATGTAATATGTGTAATAGCCATGATAGCCTAGCATAAGTTGCTTGCTTATTTATTTCCTTGTTGTCTTGTTTATTTGTTTGCTTCTAGTCAGTGCATTTCTTTTTCCGCGGTTTGCTAGTGGCTGCAATGACCTATTTTTTAAAACTAGGCCATAATAACCATGGGCTAATATTTACTGTAGTGACACTGGGCCTCCTACGGGCCATAGAAATAGTGGGCCTTTTACGGGCCATAGAAATAGTAGGCCTTCTATGGGCCATAGAAACAATGGGCCTTCTACGGGTCGTAGAAACAATGGGCCTTCTACGGGCCGTAGAAACAATGGGCCTTCTACGGGTTGTATCATCAATGGGCCTTATACGGGCCGTATGATCGATTGGCCAAACATGGGCCAATAACAGGCCCCATTATGGCCGTAAACGGGCTAGAGTTGGAATTGTCCGTTCATGGGCCGACCATAATAGGCCATCGTTAATAGGCCGTATTTGATGATGCTATGAAATCGGCCCAACGTATTAACGGACCACAAACGAGCCAACTGTAACCACGGGCTGAATTTGGCAAACAAGCAAAAAATGACAGTAACGGGCCGTAAGTAAACGAATGCTGGAAATGAGCCCAAGAATAAATGGGCTCTGAGAAGGACGAAAGATAACATGGGCTGGAAACGGACCCAACGGAATAACGGGCCGTTAATGGGTATAAAGTGATACACTGTTCATTACGGGCCAGTTTCACCATGGGCCGTTAATGGGTGTAAAGTGATACAATGTTCATTACGGGCCAGTTTCACCACGGGCCGTTAATAGGCCAAGAGTTACATAGGGCCTCATATGGTCCGAAAGACGTCATGGGCCATACATGGGCCAGAAGTGAAAACGGCCTGGAATCATATTGGATGGCCCAGATCACGCTACTGGGCCTAATTTGGATAGGGCATAACGGGCCTTGGGTTAGCGGGTTGTAAATGGGCTATATGCAAACAGGCCGTTAACAGGCTTTCCATGGGCCGGCCCGCCGCCTTTTGGCCAAGTCAAACGGGCCGGCCTTTTCACAGGAATGGGCCTCTGTTGGGCCGTGCCACGTGTCGACGTATCATAGGCGCCTTCTGTCCAATGAGTGGATGACATCTGTCCCAACGATGAGCCGACACGTGTTTCCTTCAGCCAATGATGATTTTACACATGGAAAATCCCCATTTCTCGGGTCTATTAACGGGTTATCGGATCCAAAACCCGACCTGATAGCTTAACGGCGTTCCGTTACGGTGGATGCCACGTGTCGGTCACCGTTGACGAAAGCACTTCTGTGGCGCGATTTATCGTCATGGAAGTGGACACTTCCGTGATGATAATTTTGGTAATGTCATGGAACACTTCTATGACAGCACAGGTATGACTATCTTGATTCTTTCATAAATTTGTCATGGATGTACATGCATGACAGAAAATGCGACATACTATGACAAACACGTATCATCACGGAAGTGTATTTTTTTGTAGTGTTAGCCATAGGAGTTTGACAAAAGGAAGGTAGGCGCAGCCCCTAGTGTTCGGAAGACCGCACGAGGGGCTCTATAAGCACCTGATCGGAACAAAAGCCGATCCATCGCACACTGCATTAGTTATGGAATTATGAAGAATAAATCCTTAAAGATTTTACAACCGCTCGAACATCCAACCAGCTCTTGGCATATCATGACAGTCAGTTTTCGACTTTCTCTACTGAGGCGCTCGTCTAGAAGAACCGGGACACAATCGCAGTAGTTCTCCCTGTGCTACCTTAGCCGATATAGCGGAACGTAAGGTACCAAAACATGGGAGCCGGGCAAACCCAACTATTGACCCAAGACATGATTTGGAGCTGATGCATATAATGCTATAGTTCGGGGTTCCGAACGACCGTGAAGGTGGTCGGACTTTATTGTCGTGTTATGGGTACAATGAAGCCCCTTGCGTATTAAGGCATATCATGATGTACGGATGTTGTTATGACGAAAGGTGTCAATAAGAAATGATAGCAGATAAGCGTCATATAAATCTATATGTTGTATTCGAGGAATACGTCGATGTGCATGAGTACAGGTAATGTGATGAAAAATAAACATGATTTCGAAACCTGCTGAGGCCAGGCGGGAGGAGGCTGTGCGCGGATCTGGAGTATGTTCGGATGGTCATTGAGGGGAATATCTAAATATTCCCTTGTGCGTTCAAGCTGTTTCCATGTCACTAGTCCTGGCCTACGCAAAACTGAACCTGCAAAGAAAAGGAAAGAAACGTTTGTGTTTCACGTAGCGGTTGAGCCGTAGTGTGTGGCCTACTCAGGCTGTGCCTCATTTTTACTGCCAGAGTGTTTTAATTAAGCTCTAGACGAGCCGGGCTAACCCGCCGTGAAGTAGTTCGTACTCCCTTGATGGTGTCCAGGAGTTTGGCCATCGCCTTGAGGCTCGATTGAAAGATGCCACTCGTTGCTTCTTCTGCTAAGGCGGTGGTATACTCTTGTGCACAGAGGGGAGGTTCAGCCATGCCATTAACTGTTATGACGCCACGCGGACCAGGCATCTTGAGTTTTCGTTAGGCATAATGTGGCACAGCGTTGAATCGAGCAAATGCGGTTCGTCCGAGCAGTGCATGATAATTACTGCAAAAAGGCACGATGTCGAAGATTAACTCTTCGGTACAGTAATTGTTCGGTGATCCAAAGACTACCTCCAGAGTGATGGAGCCTCTACAACAGGCCTCCACACCTGGTATGACACCTTTAAAGGTGATTTTAGTGGGCTTGAATATCGAATGATCAATACCCATCTTGCACACTGTGTCCTGATAGAGCAGGTTCGAACTTCTGCCTCGGTCCATAAGGACTCATGTGCGGTGGAATCCGTAAATTGTTGGGTCAAGGACGAGTGCGACTCAATTGCTCTGATTGGTATTGGCCGGGCGATCCGTACGATCGAAAGTGATCGGCCATAGTACATGTTGTGGGGCGACTGGCTCCGTTAAGTCAACATCCCTAAGAGTACACGTCCGTTCCATTTTGGGAATGTGGATGGCATTTATCATATTCACAGTTTTGATTTGCGGGGGAAATTTCTTTTGCCCTCCTTTGTTTGGTGATCGGGGCTCCTCGTCGTCTTCATCCCTTTGAGACCCCTTCTCCTTGTTTTCGGCACCTGACCTGCCGGCTTGTTTGAAGACCCAGCATTCTCGGTTGGTATGATTGGCTGCCGTTCCTGGGGTGCTGTGAATTTGGCATGGACGATCGAGTATGTGGTCCAGACCGGACGGGCCCAAATTGTTCTTTTGGAATGGCTTTTTCGTTGACGGGACTTAGAGCCATGAAATCTCGCATTGACTGCCGTGTCTTCGGTGTTATCACCATTTTTGTGACGCTTGTCTTTGTTGCGTCGAGGCTTGCCGTTGCTATCTCTGGCCTCTGATGTGCCAAGATTGCTTGATGTGTTGTTGCTACGAGCCAACCAGCTATCTTCGCCCACACAAAAGCGGGTCATGAGTGTCGTGAGGGCTGCCATGGACTTCGGCTTTTCTTGGACGAGATGTCGGGCCAGCCACTCGTCACAGATATTATGCTTAAAGGCCGCTAGGGCTTCGGCATCCGGACAGTCGACAATTTGGTTCTTTTTAGTTAGGAACTGAGTCTAGAATTTCTTGGCTGACTCTCTGGGCTGTTGGGTTATGTGACTTAAATCGTCAGCATCCGGTGGTCGCACATACGTGCCCTGGAAGTTGTCAAGCAATGCATCTTCCAGGTTCTGCCAACTGTCAATGGAGTTTCCCGGCAGGCTATTCAGCCAATGCAGAGCCGGTCCCTTGAGTTTTAGTGGGAGATACTTGATCCATCGGTCAAAGAGCTTCCTCTTCTTGGCATAACAATAGAGTATAGTACTATTTTTTTAGAATGCTCTTGGCATGTCGCTAACATGTGATAGTTAACCGACCTCAATAGACGGCAGAAACGCCAGCCCGCCGCACTTTGATAGAGACGAGGAGGGAGAAGCGATACAGGCTGCTGGATTACTAGAGATAGGTGTCGCACGGAAGCCAAGAAATTTGGTGATAGCATGGGTTAGCCATGTACTAGTATGATGTAACTACATTGGGCTGCCGTGTTTCGTACTCTTCCAGTCCACTGTGGAGATGATTGGTTGATTTTATATTGCTGAAAAATATAAAATATTACGAGTGCAGATGCCCCACCACGAGGTTCCTTGCTCCTTATCGGTCGTCAGGAATCTATGTTCTTCCATTCTTTTTTTATGTGAGCTTTGTTCATCCTTTTGCCAACACGCAAGACATCTAGCATCAAGGTGCACGTGTCATGCAAGGATCATTCCATCTATATGAAGAACACGTGAGACTGGAACTATGAGACGAACATGTACCGAGGAGTGGACGTACGAACCTTTGTAATGTAGTGCAGTAAGTGAAGTCGAAAGGCACAAATAGTATGAACATGTGTGGCATATAGGCATTTATCTCTTACTAGGTACCACTAAATGTTGTACGTGCAATGCACAGTGATGTTATGGAGTACGTGTGTCGGTGTACTAGAGTAGGGGTACCCTAGTATCCCGAACTTGTGCACGGGCAGTTGCAGCACCCCGCGGCAAGGCTTGCCGGGCGACCGCCAAGATCCTCCGTGGCTCCTTTGGAGCCGTTCAAGAACAAAGTATTCGAGCCAAGAGACAAGACCCCGGCAAGAGGAGCTTGCCGGGAAGGCCAACCAAGGCATCCCAAGGAACTTGCCGCGACGCGCCACGCGTCCCGGCAAGGCCTGGTGAGCGACAAACTTCTGGGCGCGACAAGACAGCAACCGCGGCAAGGCGCTTGCCGCGGAAAGTAACCACCCTGTACCCATGCTCCAGCGCATCCACCAACGTGTCGCCCTGGGGCTTTTCCAGGCGCGCGTGGCGGGACGCTGTGCAGCCAGCGGTGCGCGGTGGCATGCGACGCTGACAAGATCGCCATCATGGTGAGCGGTGGCGTCCCTGACGGTCCCTTTCTGCACTGTTTGGGCGACGCAGACGGGCATTTAATGCCCTTGTCGCCTGCCGTCAGGGTTAGGTAGGATACACTGTACAGGTAGCTGTACCAACCGCAACTCCTTTTATGTTTTTACCCTCGTCTGCATTGCCACCTCTCGGTGACCCCTTGAGCTTATAAAAGGAGGCCCATGCGCAAAGTAGAGGAGGTTCGAAGGCTCGGCTCATCTCGAAGCCAGAAGAACACTCACGCTCGATCTTGTAGCACCCAGCGCTCCCGAGCAAGAACACAATACAATCAGACAAGCAGCAGTAGGAGTGTTATCTCTCCGGAGAGCTCCGAAGCTGGGTAAACTGCTCGTGTGCTTTGCCTCGATTCCGCTCTTCGTGCGATCTCCGCCCCCGCCGAACCGAAAGGGGCTCGGTCCGCCGGTCCCATAGGTGTTCGTGGATCAGTTTCCCCGACATCTTGTCAGAGTCCATCCCAATGTCGCCCTCTTCCGCCACTTGTTTATCCCCCGAGTCGAGAGAGGAGAGCCCCTTGCCGGCGGAATCGCCTGGATCTCGAGGGTCGGCAAGAAGGAAGCCTATCTGGAGGGAGTGCTCCGCAGCAAGTGGGAGGAGTGGAGAGCAGATTGGTGCTGGATCGTCGAGGAGAACCCGCAGCCATTCACCGCCCGGCGCCAAACCCCAATAGTACGCGGCAACGATTGGAGCAACGTGGCCCCGGAAGATGACAGGCTGAAGATTGCCGTCACCCGAATCCTGCGCCTTAGGCTTGCCGGGCTCACCGTAGGCGTCGTTGGCGCAGATTTTCTCCGCCGCCGCATCGCCCCCCTTCAGGAGAGGAGGAGACCCGCCTGGGAGTTCCAGAACTCGGCGGATATCATGAGGCTGTGCCCTGGCCTCAATTTCAACTTCACTATCTTGGAGCTTGACGCGATGCTTCTGGAGCTATTCAAGCGCGATCCCCAACACCCGTTCATGCTGCCGAGCGTCGTTCTGTTGTGCAACAATTCCTCGCTCGACCGCATCCGCGCAATGATGCCGCTGTGCGATTAGCATGGGATTGTTCCAACTTGGCAAGAGCCTGCGGACGATGTCATGTAGGAGTTCTTCGACAGCTTGGTCGAAGTGCCGGTCCGCCCCGACGAGCAGAAGAGCCTCACCCACGACACCACCGCCGCGGAGATGCAGCGCATCGCCACTAGGCTGGAGGAGGCGGCGGCAGCAGCTGCCGCGGGTGAATTTGGATTCACCTTGGAGGAGGCGGAGGCAGCAGAGGCGGCAAGCCTTGCCGAGCGAGAAGAGCTTGTCGGCGAGGAAGAACTTGTCGGGCCTGAGTCTGAGTCGAGCGAGACCGCCGAGGGCGCGGGCGACCCGTTGCAGATCGGCTCCTCCTCCTCCCCACCTTCAGCCAGCTCGCCGCAAGCGGAGCCCCCGGCTCCACCAAGAAGGCGTCTCCGCAGGGCCGGGGACGTGGCGGGGGAGATCGGCGGCGTCGGTGGCGCTGGTGGCGATGGGGGGCGGAGCGCTGCTCTCTTTCGACTTTGGGAAGAAGGGGGGAGCAGCGGAGATTTCTGAAGATTGGAGCAGTAACCGGCAAGGAGGACGAACTGCCCCTGTTTCCCCTGCTTATAAAGAGGGAGGGGGCGGACATTTTGCCCTTCCGAATAAAGAAACCACCCACGATCTCTCCCACGACGCCGCATTCGACGCGTGCCGTTAGGGAGGGCGTGGTGGATACGGAGCAAGATTCGGCGTAACCCAGGTCGCGCGTGCCCGTGCCCTGTTTTGGGCCTGGCCCAATAGCGCTCGGCACCGTGTGTGGCCAAGGCCCGGGGGCTCCTGTCGGTGCACTAGAGTAGGGGTACCCTAGTATCCCGGACTTGTGCACGGGCAGTTGCAGCACCCGCGGCAAGGCTTGCCGGGCGACCGCCAAGATGCTCCGTGGCTCCTTTGGAGCCGTTCAAGAACAAAGTATTCGAGCCAAGAGACAAGACCACGGCAAGAGGAGCATGCCAGGAAGGCCAACCAAGGCATCCCAAGGAACTTGCCGCGACGCGCCATGCGTCCCGGCAAGGCCTGGTGAGCGACAAGCTTCCGGGCGCGACAAGACAGCAACCGCGGCAAGGCGCTTGCCGCGGCAAGTAACCACCCTGTACCCACGCTCCAGCGCATCCACCAACGTGTCGCCCTGGGGCTTTTCCCGACGCGCGTGGCGGGAGGCTGTGCAGCCAGCGGTGCGCGGTGGCATGCGATGCTGACAAGATCGCCATCGTGGCGAGCGGTGGCGTCCCTGACGGTCCCTTTCTGCACTGTTTGGGCGACACAGACGGGCATTTAATGCCCTTGTCCCCTGCCGTCAGGGTTAGGTAGGATACAATGTACAGGTAGCTGTACCAACCGCAACTCCTTTTACGTTTTTACCCTCGTCTGCGTTGCCACCTGTCGGTGACCCCTTGAGCATATAAAAGGAGGCCCATGCGCAACGTAGAGGAGGTTCGAAGGCTCGGCTCATCTCGAAGCCAGAAGAACACTCACGCTCGGTCTTGTATCACCCAGCGCTCCCGAGCAAGAACACAATACAATCAGACAAGCAGCAGTAGGAGTGTTATCTCTCCGGAGAGCTCCGAAGCTGGGTAAACTGCTCGTGTGCTTCGCCTCGATCCGCTCTTCGTGCGATCTCCGCCCCCCGCCGAACCGAAAGGGGCTCGGTCCGCCGGTCCCATACGTGTTCGTGGATCAGTTTCCCCGACAACGTGCCTAAGTACTCTACTACTACTATATTAATTGGAGGCACATATTAGCTTTTCTATTTCTTTACGTGTCTTTCTCTCCGGGTCGCACTTTGTATCATTCATACCACTAGTACTACTACGTGTGGTCTCCAACCCAAAAGTGGAAGAAGTGGAGACGCTCTACCACGTTGTTTTTTTTGCGCTGGGATCTACCATGCTGTTTTTTTTGTGGGACAACCAGCATGTGTCGTGTTTGGCACTCTTCGTCATAATAGTTGAAACCCTAGCATTCATTAGAAATAAAAAATAAATATAAATCAGCAGTGATACTATACCACGCGGTTTCCTTGCTCCTCGATATCGGAAAGAGTACTTCCGTTCGCCAACATGTGGGACGTCAACCATCCTGGTCCACTTGCCATGCACGCAGAACTCCAAGGGAGAGTCACCCCGGTCGTCGCACCGCAGTAATAATGACTAATGAGTCGTCAAATCACAGGCCTAACCTTTCCCACTGTGAAGTTGCTCGGACGAAGGAACCATCATGACTTTGTTGAATTCCGCTTCTTGAAGAAAACAACTATACCAGCAGTACTGCTAGCTAAAGTAGTTACTCCAACAGAGGCCTCCTTTCGTTCGTAGGATAGGAATTTTATAGGAATATGAAAATCATAGGAAGTGAGATGACATGCATCTCAATTCCTATAGAGAAAGAGATGCCATTTGACGCATATGATAGGAATTTTTCCATTGAGTCTAGGCTAATGTACTGGTAATTTGCTCTGAAAACTACAGTAGTAACTAGTAGTATTGGTACATGCTCGTACTCAGACACATATACACACACTAACTACTAGTACTACTACTTCTCGCATGATGGCCATACGCCATCGTTCTCCTTCCCGACTTTTTCGGCGACACCCCACCATGCTTGGATCTCCGTCGACCTCTCCGCAGCAGCGCGTGCGTCCTCTTCATTCTTGTGGTGGCGGGCCTCTCTTTTCTTGAGTGCTTTCTGACTTTTCTGCTCCCTCTGTGCGGCTTTGGCCACCTCTTGCTCTACCGCCCATTCGGCCTTGGCAGCTTCAAATTCCGCCCACATAGGTGTGAGGCCGTGAGCGGTGATGAACTCGGCACGGCGGGATGCCATCGCTTCCCTACCATTTTGTGTGCGATCGTGGGTGGCGAGGAACTTGGCTCGGTGGGATGCCATCGCTTCCTTACCGGTTAGTGTGCGGCGCGGTGGCATGAACAATGCTTGGTGAGAGCTCTAGGGTGGAGTGGCCGGACAACCGTGTAGTGCATTGGTTTGCCAAGAGCTCAAGGACAGAAGACGAAGGAAATTTGAATTTGCCTTCAATCCTGGTCATTTATTACCCAGTAAAATGCATTGGCGGTCATCGAACTTGTCTTGATAGCTCACTTTGATCATTGTATACGAGATATGGTGATTATACGGTCACTGGTTCAGCGTATAGCTCCGTATTTGTCTAGTTGACCAGTCAAACAGTCCTCATGCGCCTCATCAGCTCGAGTTCTTTATCTATCTATGCGGGCCTATCTGTTAATGGAGAAAGAAGTAAAAACCAAAATTATGTGTATGTGGAGAATCAAACCACTGACTCGTTGCTGTAACGCACACTCGTCAGCCAAATGAAAATGAAATATTTTGCATCAGACACTCACACTCACGTTGTCAAACCATGCTAATGCATGCACGTCGCCCTCTCAATCAAAGTCCTGCTCATGGAGCAACGCAAACGGCGAGCCCATCACCTGTGTGACCCGACGGTGCCTGACATTACTGTTTAGACGTTTGATGGAGGCTTACGTGAACTCCAAGCATGTATTCACCTAGCTCAACACCAATGGTCATACTCGGGAGCGCCTTGCTCATGTATATTGTCCATCACAACGACAATCCATAAAACAACCTAGCTAGAGAGGGTACTATGATACGGAGTATGTACTATCGTGAGCGACCGATCATAGTCAATGTTGGGGATATCGCTTATCGGGAACTTATCGGCCAACCCATGATAAGGGGTAAATCAGCCAGTTTATTGGCATATCAGCCAATTTATCGCCATATCGGCTGATTTATCGGCCAATTTATCTTATCGGTCAGACAACAGTAAGCGATAAATCGGCTGATTTATCGGAATATGGAAAGATATCTTGAACAGTGATCATAGTACCATTGCACACGAGTGTGTGTCTAATCGATTGGTCCATTATTCTTAAGTTATGCATGGTTGTGTGGTGTCTAATGGTGGTCGTCGAAGGCTAGCTGGCAACAAGAGTGGTTGCATGGACGCCTAGTTGTCAATATGTGTCGCATATGCTTCAAAGGCTCATCATCCATGAGTTCACATTTTACCACCACGCCAGCGTCTTACCGCCCTGGCCTACCGAAACCCCTTCCATCACTAGCACGCGCTTCCCTCCTGAACAGGGCACCGTCTCTCTAGAACGTCAATGCCGCATTCGCCAGACTTAACTGCAGGTGCACTTGTGTGTCACTGACATGCGGGCTAGATGCCCGCTGGGCCCACATGTCAATAACACAATGCACCTGCAGTTATGTCACTAAAGCAGCGTCCGCATTCATGCCCGACTAACCTACTCCGGCGCCAGCCGTCCATCCGTCTGCCGCGGGTCATTGCCATTCGCCCGCGGGCCACAGCCAAAGACCCACACTCATTCTCCTTCGGTTCCTTCCTTCTGCCGGCACTACTCCAACCATGGCCTCCTGGCGCTCCAAAGCTCTCTTGGATGTACTATCGCAGGAGCAGACGAAGGACATCGGCGGCTCCACTCCGGGCGCGCTCCAAAGCTCTCTTCGATGTACTGTCACAGGAGCAGACGAAGGAGATCGCAGCTGGAAGCGAGGAAGAGTAGTACACGGTAGTTCGCCGCCGCTCTGGTCCCAGGAAGGCCACCGCTACTCCACTCAGTCGACGCCAAGCTTGGTGGGGTAAACATCGGCGACCGATTAGCCGCTTGACGGTGACATGGAGGCGGAAATCTTCAGAACCTTGTGCTCCGGAGGAGGAGGTTATCGAGGGGGATGAGGAGGAGGCAAAGGCAATGGTCGGATTTCTTGGGTTCATGGCCGGACATGGTGGTCGGGTGCCAGCGATCGTTTAGATTAGGTTTACAGTAGGTTTTAGTATGGTTTGTGCAAAATATGTAATGAATTTCGTCCAGTTTGTAGGAAAAGTTTTCGAAATGTAATGAATTTCATCCGGTTAATTTGAAATTTTCTTTGTTTGCACGAATTTCGTCCGATTGGTTCATATAGTTGTCGAAAGGTATGCGGGCAGCATCGGATGACATCCATCAGTGTCCTCGGACAGATGCCGGTGTAAATTTGTGGGCCAGCACTGGAGATGCCCTAACTATCATGCTATAATCGCTAACAGTCCTCCATTATTTGGCAGGGAACAATTATCCCTCGATCAAAATCAGATCCGCCGTGTTCACTCCTCCCATGTAAGAGTGTAAACTCTTGTTTACATAAAAATGGAGCAAGTGGATGGCACTGTAGCACGTCATATCACTCAAACTAGCCCGCCTAACGCGCGTGAAAGCACCGCCCTCATCATTTTGTTCTGGATTTCTATCGATCGATCACACGAAAATGTTACGCTTTGCAAGTTCTAAAGGAAAAGGCGGCACACTTACGACTCGTACACGTCACACCCCCGATAGTCCGGCTCGCACACCGCTCACCAGAGGGGACACGCGTTGTCTTGCAATTTCACTTACATGTGGGACTGCAATTGAATAAACCGTTGATAGCCGAAATCTAATCACTCGGCGGGCGGCTGAGAAGAGAGAGACGGGGGAGGGAGAGGAAATCGCACGCCTGCCGCGCACAGACTCCACGAAATATATGGTGATAATGTGAGGTGGGCCATGCGGGAGTCCGGACCGCTTCCAAGCCCGCTTCTGACCGCCCTGGCCCACCAGAGCCCCCCCCTCCCCGTGCGTACTCCCCCCTCAGATGCCAGCTGCCCACCACATGCATGCATAGCAAGTAGTACCAGTAAAATATTGGGCTATAAGCCCGCTTATGTGGAGGAGAGAGAGGCATTAACAAAGTCAAGGAGTGCGCTCTGCAAGAGCCCGTCTCCACACGTGCTCCTAGGTATAAAAAACCTAATTCTAAAAAAGAGAGGCATAAAAAACAATTGTGTATAAAAAGAAGAAAGTTAAAAAAGCATTTGAGAGGAAATAGATAGAGAGAAAGTGAGAAAAGGTTGTAACCTTATACCCAACCTCATAGTCAACAGTATGGTAGTATTACATGAGGAAGGAGGGATTGGTGCACATGCCAAGTTCATTGGGCTGCCATGTTTCAGACTCCTCCATCATAACAGTGGAGACAATAGCTTCCATCAAAAATAAACTAAGAATACTCGTTGCTCGTCCTGTATATCAGAAAGAATACATTCATTCGCCGACATGTGCGACGTCGACCATCCTGGTCCACTTGCCATGTGATACGTCTCCAACGTATCTATAATTTTTTATTGTTCCATGCTATTATATTATCTGTTTTGAATGATTGTGGGCTTTATTATACACTTTTATATTACTTTTGGGACTAACCTATTAACCAGAGGCCCAGCCCATATTGCTGTTTTATTGCCTGTTTCAGTATTTCGAAGAAAAGGAATATCGAACGGAGTCCAGACGGAATGAAACCTTCGGCAGCATTATTTTTGGGAAGAATATCACCCAGGAGACTTGGAGTTCATGTCAGAAGACCCTCGAGGAGGCCACGATATAGGAGGGCACCCCCCCTACTGGGCACGCCCCCTTGTCTCGTGGACCCCTCGAGCACCCCCCGACCGACTTCTTTCGCCTATATAAGCCTACGTACCCTAAAACCATCGAATATCAAGATAGATCGGGAGTTCCGCCACCGCAAGCCTCTGTAGCCACCAAAAAACCTCTCGGGAGACCTTCCCTGCGCCCTGTCGGAGGGGGGATCCATCACCGGAGGCCATCTTCATCATCCCGGCGCTCTCCATGATGAGGAGGGAGTAGTTCACCCTCGAGGCTGAGGGTATGTACCAGTAGCTATGTGTTTGATCTCTCTCTCTCTCATGTTCTCTCTCATGTTCCCTCTATGGCATGATCTTGATGTATCCCGAGCTTTGCTATTGTAGTTGGATCTTATGATGTTTCTCCCACTCTACTCTCTTGTGATGAATTGAGTTTTCCCCTTTGAAGTTATCTTATTGGATTGAGCCTTTTATGAGAACACTTGATGTATGTCTTGCCGTGCTTATCTGTGGTGACAATGGGATATCATGTGCCTCTTGATGTATGTTTTGGTGACCAACTTGCGGGTTCCGCCCATGAACCTATGCATAAGGGTTGGCACACGTTCTTGACACTCCGGTATAAACTTTGGGACACTCTTTGAAGTACTTTGTGTTGGTTGAATAGATGAATCTAAGATTGTGTGATGCATATCGTATAATCATGCCCACAGATACTTGAGGTGACAATGGAGTATCTAGGTGACATTAGGGTTTTGGTTGATTTGTGTCTTAAGGTGTTATTCTAGTACGAACTCTTGAATAGATTGATCCGAAAGAATAACTTTGAGGTGGTTTCGTACCCTACCATAATCTCTTCGTTCATTCTCCGCTATTAGTGTCTTTGGAGTGACTCTTTGTTGCATGTTGAGGGATTGTTATGTGATCTATCTATGTTATTATTGTTGAGAGAACTTGCACTAGTGAAAGTATGAACCCTAGGCCTTGTTTCCTATCATTGCAATACCGTTTACGCTCACTTTTTCCACTTGTTACCTTGCTATTTTTATAATTTCAGATAACAATTACCTTTATCTACTATCTATATTGCACTTGTATAACCATCTGTTCGTTGAACTAGTGCACCTATACAATCTACCATTTTATTGGGTGTGTTGGGGACACAAGAGACTCTTTGTTATTTGGTAGCAGGGTTGTTTGAGAGAGACCATCTTCATCCTACGCCTCCTACAGATTGATAAACCTTAGTTCATCTACTTGAGGGAAATTTGCTACTGTCCTACAAACCTGTGCACTTGCAGGCCCAACAACATCTACAAGAAGAAGGTTGCGTAGTAGACATCAAGCTCTTTTCTGGCGTCGTTGTCGGGGAGGCTAGGTAAAGGGCACTCACCCACACCCCGTCAACTAAGCTCTTTTCTGGCGCCGTTGCTGGGGAGGTGAGTGCTTGAAGGTATATCTTTAGATCTTGCAATCGAATCTTTTTGTTTTATGTTTTATCACTAGTTTAGTTTATAGAAGAAAACTACAAAAAAGGGAGTTCAGTTTGTCTTGTACGCTTCGTCTTTTTAATATCTTTCGTGAGTTTGATGGAAAGGAAAATTGTGCTCAAGTGCTAGAAGAAGAATGCATTAGAATGTTTGGTACTATATCTTTGAATGATGAGCATGATTGCAATGTTGTTAGTATGAATTCTTGGAATATCCATGATGCTAATGATATGCAAAGCCACAAGCTTGGAGATTCTATGTTTAATGAAGATGATATTTTTAGCATCCCAAGTTTTGATATGCAAAGTTGTTATGATGATAGCATGCCTCCTACCTATGATGATTATATTGATGAAAGTGGGTTCGGAAGAGTGTCAACTTTAGGAAGTAGTGATCCCATTATTTTGGAGGATGTTGAATCTATTTGTGATGAATATGAAAGTGGATTTGGAAGAGTGTCAACTTTATTTAGTGATTCCACTATCTTGGGAGAGGTTTCAATCGATTATGATGAGAACGAAGTTGCTACTTATGATGATTATTGTGATGAAACTTATGGTATAAAAAGTAGTGATGATTATATTTACAAAACTTGTCAAGATTATGATTACCCTTTTTCTGAACATTACTCTTTTAATGTGGAAACAATTTTTAGTGTTCAAATCTTTTATGATGCTCCCACTACTATTCATGAGAAGAAATCTGCTGATGTGGAGAGTAATAAAATTTCTATGATTGTAGATCATGAAAAGAATTATTTAGGTGCTGGTTATATATTTGAATTTATTCATCATGCTACTGAACATTATTATGAGGGAGTAATATATGCTTGTAGGAATTGCAATAATATCAAGTTTCCTCTCTATGTGCTTAAAATTTTGAAGTTATGCTTGTTTTATCTTCCTATGCTAGTTGATTATTGCTCCCATAAGTTGTTTGCTCAAAAAATCCCTATTCATAGGAAGTGGGTTAGACTTAAATGTGCTAGTCATATTCTTCATGTTGCTCTCTTTATGTTTCAATTCTTATCTTTTATGTGAGCATCATTGAAATCATCATGCCTAGATAGAAAGGCGTTAAAGAAAAGCGCTTGTTGGGAGACAACCCAATATTTATCCTTACTGTTTTTGTGTGTCCACATGATTATGCTACTGTAGTAATCATGTTTTATAGCTTTTGTTTCAATAAAGTGCCAAGTAGAACATTTGGGAAGACTTGGGTGAAGTTTATGTGATCTTGCTGTAAAAAACAGAAACTTTTGCGCTCACGAGAATAGCTGCCATGTTTTACTGAAGAGCGATTTTAGGTTGATTCGTTTTGCAGATGATTAATAGACAAATTCCTCAGGTCCAGAAATTTATTTCATAATTTTTGGGGTTCCAGAGGTATACGTTTGATACAGATTACTTCAGACTGTTCTGTTTTTGACAGATTCTTCTTTTCTTTGTGTTGTTTGCTTATTTTGATGAATCTATGGCTAGTATTAAATGGTATGAACCATAGAGAAGTTGGAATACAGTAGGTTTAACACCAATATGAATTTAGAATGAGTTCGTTATAGTACCTAAGTGGTGATTTATTTTCTTATACTAACGGAGCTTACGAGTTTTGTTTTGAGTTTTGTGTGGTTGAAGTTTTCAAGTATTGGGTAAAGATTCGATGGACTATGTAATAAGGATTGGAAAGAGACTAAGCTTGGGGATGCCCAAGGCAACCCAAGGTACTATTCAAGGACAACCAAGCAACTAAGCTTGGGGATGCCCCAGATGGCATCCCCTCTTTCGTCTTCGTTCATCGGTAACTTTACTTGGAGCTATATTTTTATTCACCACATGATATGTGTTTTGCTTGGAGCTTAATTTTATTTTGTTAGTTTTTTCTTGCTGTTAGTTAGAATAATGTTTTGCATCTTTAGTTTCAATAAAAAAAAGTCAAGGATAGCCTTTGCCATGCTTATTTTGCTAGTATACATGTTGCTGTTTAAAAAAAAGAAAGTTTACCGCTGTTGCAAAAATTCCCTAGAAAAGTAAGAGAATGGTATAATGTTAAATCTTTCTGCATATTAAGCTCTGACAAATTTATTACAATGGGAATTTTATTTCATAATTTTTGGAGTCAGGGAAGTATTGTTACTCTTGCATTCTTTACAGAATCTACTGTTTTGACATATTGCTGTTATGTTTGCATTGTTTGCGTATGTTTGCTTGTTTAATTTTCTATTTGAGGATAGGGGTATTAAATATGCAGAGGCATTTAGTATGCAATGTTGAATAATAATTTTAGTAATTTGTTACAGTAGAAAGTGATAAGGTTTTGCATTGGTTTATACTAACCGATCTCACGAGTTCTTGTTGAGTTTGTTTTGAATGAAGCTTTAGATAAAATGAGAAACCATGATATGAGAGGAATTAAGGAGTCATAAAAGCTCAAGCTTGGGGATTCCCAATGTACCCAAATATTATATTCCAAGAAGTCTCAAGCATCTAAGCTTGGGGATGCCCCGGTAGGCATCCCACCTTTCTTCTTCAACAACTATCGGTTAGTATCGGTTGAGCCTAAGTTTTTGCTTCTTCACTTGAGTCGTGCTATCCTTGCAATGCTATGTTATTTTGCTTTGATTGATGCTTGAATAAAATACCAAGATCTGAAATTCTTTAATGAGATAGAGTCTTTGCATAGATGCATAATTATTTAGTTACTCTTTGATCTTCACTTATATCTTTCGGAGTAGTTTGTCGTTTGCTCTAGTACTTCACTTATATATTTTAGAGCACGACGGTGGTTATATTTTGAAGAAATTGCTAGTCTCTCATGCTTCATTTATATTATTTTGAGAGTCTTAAATAGCATGGTAATTTGAATGAAAACTATCATAGGAAGTGAATTGAATGATACGATCAATATGTTGCTTGATAATTGTTTTGAGATATAAAGGTAGTAATATTAGAGTCATGCTAGTGGGTAATTATGAAATTGAGAAATAATTTTGTTGAAGTTGGCAAGTCCCATAGCATGCACGTATGGTAAAAGTTGTGTGACAAATTTGTTGCATGAGGTGCTCTTTTGATTGTCTTCCTTATGAGTGGCAGTCGGGGACGAGCGATGGTCTTTTCCTACCAATCTATCCCTCTTGGGGCATGCGTAGTAGTACTTTGCTTCGAGGGCTAAGTAGACTTTTGAAATAAGTATATGAGTTCTTTATGACTAATGTGAGTCCATGGATATATGCACACTCATCCTTCCACTTTGCTAGCCTCTCTTATTACCGCGCAACTTTCGCCGGTATTGAAGCCATTATTTACCTTCCTAAAAACAGCCACCATACCTACCTATTATGGCATTTCCATAGCCAGTTCGAGATATATTGCCATGCAACTTTCCACCGTTCTGTTATTATGACACGCATCATCATTTTCATATTTATTTTTGCATGATCATGTAGTTGACATCGTATTTGTGGCAAAGCCACCTTCATAATCTTCACACATGTCGCTCTTGATTCATTGCATATCCCGGTACACCGCCGGAGGCATTCATATAGTGTCACATCTTGTTCTAGCTTTGGGTTGTAATTCTTGAGTTGTAAATCCATATAAGTGTGATGATCTTCATTATTAGAGCATTGTCCCAGTGAGGAAAGAATGATGAAGACTATGATTCCCCCACAAGTCGGGATGAGACTTCATACTTTATAAAAATAAAAGAGGCCAAAGAAGCCCGCCAAAAAGAAAGAAAAAAAAGAGAAAAGAAAAAAAAGAGGAAAAATAAAAAAATAAAGAAAGAAAAAGAAAGAAAAAAATGAGAGAAAAAGAGAGAAGGGACAATTGCTACTATCTCTTTTTCCACACTTGTGCTTCAAAATAGCACCATGATCTTCTTGATAGAGAGTCTCATATGTTGTCACTTTCATATACTAGTGGGAATTTTTCATTATAGAACATGGCTTGTATATTCCAATGATGGGCTTCCTCAAAGTACCCTAGGTCTTCATGAGCAAGCAAGTTGGATGCACACCCACTTAGTCTTTTTTGTTGAGCTTTCATATATTTATAGCTCTAGTGCATTCGTTGCATGGCAATCCCTACTCACTCACATTGATATCTATTGATGGGCATCTCCATAGCCCGTTGATACGCCTAGTTGATGTGAGACTATCTTCTCCCTCTTTTTGTCCTCACAACCACCACCATATACCACCATAGTGCTATGTCCATGGCTTGCGCTCATGTATTGCGTAAGAGTTGAAAAAGCTAAAGCGCGTTAAAAAGTATGAAACAATTGCTCGGCTCATCATCGGGGTTGTGCATGATGGGAGTATTTTGTGTAATGAAAATGAAGCATGGCCTAACTATATGATTTTGTAGGGATAAGCTTTCTTTGGCTATGCTATTTTGATAGGACATCATTATTTGTTAGTATGCTTTGAAGCATTACTATTTTTATGTTTTATAAGCTTTTATCTTGAATCATTTGGATCTGAACATTCATGCCACAATAAAGAGAAATTACACTGAGAATCATGCTAGGTAGCATTCCACATAAAAAATTCTGTTTTTATCATTTACCTACTCGAGGACGAGCAGGAATTAAGCTTGGGGA
The DNA here is from genome assembly GCA_963921465.1 of Triticum timopheevii. Lineage (NCBI taxonomy): Eukaryota > Viridiplantae > Streptophyta > Magnoliopsida > Poales > Poaceae > Triticum > Triticum timopheevii. The sequence goes on along the minus strand of OY997266.1, from coordinate 497,942,475 downwards.
TGCTTGATACGTCTCCAACGTATCTATAATTTTTGATTGTTCCATGCTATTATATTATCTGTTTTGAATGATTATGGGCTTTATTATACACTTTTATATTACTTTTTGGACTAACCTATTAACCGGAGGCCCAACCCATATTGTTGTTTTATTACCTGTTTCAGTATTTCGAAGAAAAGGAGTATCAAACGGAGTCCAAATGAATGAAACCTTCGGCAGCGTTATTTTTGGGAAGAATATCACCCATGAGACTTGGAGTTCATGTCAGAAGACCCTCGAGGAGGCCACGAGATAGGAGGGCCCCCCCTACTAGGCGCGCCACCTGACTCGTGGACCCCTCGAGCACCCCTCCGACCGACTTCTTTCGCCTATATAAGCCTACGTACCCTAAAACCATCGAATATCAAGATAGATCGGGAGTTCCACCGTCGCAAGCCTCTGTAGCCACCAAAAACCTCTCGGGAGCCCTTCCCGGCGCCCTGCCAGAGGGGGGATCCATCACCGGTGGCCATATTCATCATCCCGGCGCTCTCCATGATGAGGAGGGAGTAGTTCACCCTCGAGGCTGAGGGTATGTACCAGTAGCTATGTGTTTGATCTCTCTCTCTCTCTCGTCTTCTCTCTCGTGTTCCCTCTATGGAACGATCTTGATGTATCCCAAGCTTTGCTATTGTAGTTGGATCTTATGATGTTTCTCCCCCTCTACTCTCTTGTGATGAATTGAGTTTTCCCCTTTGAAGTTATATTATCGGATTGAGTCTTTTATGAGAACACTTGATGTATGTCTTGTCGTGCTTATCTGTGGTGACAATGGGATATCATGTGCCTCTTGATGTATGTTTTGGTGACCAACTTGCGGGTTCCGCCCATGAACCTATGCATAAGGGTTGGCACACGTTCTTGACTCTCCGGTAGAAACTTTGGGACACTCTTTGAAGTACTTTGTGTTGGTTGAATAGATGAATCTGAGATTGTGTGATGCATATCGTATAATCATGCCCACGGATACTTGAGGTGACAATGGAGTATCTAGGTGACATTAGGGTTTTGGTTGATTTGTGTCTTAAGGTGTTATTCTAGGACGAACTCTTGAATAGATTGATCGAAAAGAATAACTTTGACGTGGTTTCGTACCCTACCATAACCTCTTTGTTCGTTCTCCGCTATTAGTGTCTTTGGAGTGACTCTTTGTTGCATGTTGAGGGATTGTTATATGATCTATCTATGTTATTATTGTTGAGAGAACTTGCACTAGTGAAAGTATGAACCCTAGGCCTTGTTTCCTATCATTGGAATGCCGTTTACGCTCACTTTCTCCATTTGTTACCTTGTTGTTTTTATAATTTCAGATTACAATTAACTTTATCTACTATCTATATTGCACTTGTATCACCATCTCTTCGCCGAACTAGTGCACCTATACAATCTACCATTGTATTCGGTGTGTTGGGGACACAAGAGACTCTTTGTTATTTGGTTGCAGGGTTGTTCGAGAGAGACCATCTTCATCCTATGCCTCCTACGGATTGATAAACCTTAGGTCATCCACTTGAGGGAAATTTTCTACTGTCCTACAAACCCTGTGCACTTGCAGGCCCAACAACGTCTACAAGAAGCAGTTTGCATAGTAGACATCACCATGCACAAAATTATCCTGGTCTACACCAGTCGTATCGCAGACCCAACCTTTCCCACTGTAAGATGGTCAAACAAAGGAACCATCATGACTTCGTTGAATTCCGCTTCTTCAAGAAAACTTACTGTACCCACCGAAGACTGGACGACATATTACCACGTCATATCACTTAAACCTAAAACTGGACGGCATTGTACCACGTCATATCACTAAAACCCACTAGGCCAAACTAGCCCGCCTAGGTCATCTATTTTGGAACAGAGGGAGTACGTTTCTGTATCGCTATGATTTTGTGTTGTACGTCTCTGTACTTTTGCTACGTTTTTCCTACCCTATGAACAAAATGAGGCTTGAATGTATCCGTGTCGACTGAGCCTACAAATTTAGGAGCTTGGGCTATTGGCCGATCGACGACGGATAAGTATAAGCGTACCACGAGCTCATCAACCCCAACGTTTCTCTTCGATGAGTGTTTTGCAAGTACTATAGCTCGCATAGTAGCTAGCCTACTAACACCAAGAATCATCAAACAAGCCCTACTGATATGATAAACAGTTCAAGTTTACATCTAAGCATGCCATATACTACATCAAAAGCTGGTGAGGATACATCTATTTCCATAACTCAGAGAGGGTTCGCATGATTCACTATCAAACAAAAGTAGCAAGTACCGCCCACACAAGACAATGCACTTGCCCTAAGATGGTTTGATAACACGCATCATTTTGGTAATTAAACACAGGGCAATGCAAACTACCCTGAAGGATTAGCGCGACCAACTATTTCTTGACATCGATCTCTCGGGCAATGACCACAACACGGACAACAGCATGGGAATCGATCTCTGGGGCGATGTCCATAGGACTGACCGTGACATCGGAATCGATCTCTGGGGCAATGTCCACATGATGGATAGCGGTATAAAAATTGATCTCTGGGGCGACGTCAACAGGACGGACCGTGACATCGAAAATGATCTCTGGGGCGTTGTCCATAGGACGGGATGCGACATCGGAATCATCAAGGACATCCATCGGCACCTGCACAACCCTAACGTATTAGCAAGCACATTGCAAATAATCAAAAACCACAACTATGTAAGCCATTATTTTTACCTTGAGCAGCACATTGGGGGATTCCATCCCTCCGGGGGCCATCTCCTCGTCCTCGATGGGGGCCATCACCTTGCCAGGGGAACACTGCTTCTCAACAGTGACTATCTCCTCAAACTCAGCCTTGAGCCTCGCATAGGCAGGCACGATGGGGCCCTTATTGTTCTTCCAACTTTCTTTGAGGAGTTCATCCGCCAACGTCGTCAACTCTTTGGCCAGTGCTTGTTTCTTGGAGTTCTTCGTCTCCATGGGTTGGCCCACCAACATGGTCAACTCGTTGGTCGGTGCTCGCTTCCTGGAGATCGCTATCTCCAGTGGGTTGTCCGCCGGCAACTCTTTGCCTAGTGCTCCAGGATCCATCAATGAACTGACAAACAAAAATCAATCGAAAGGAAACCACAATCGCAATGAAAACGGGAAAAGAATAGGCTGTGAGAATCAGTCGGTGCTTCACAAAAAGAAGATTCTTAGAATGAAAATATAGAAATATAATGTGATTCGCCCACCTTTCCTTCGTCGGTACAGAATAAAAATGGCAGAAGTGAGTAGCCTGGAGTGAGGTTTTCTTCAAGAAAGGGGAGAAAGGGCTTCAACAAGCATTCCAGTGACATGATGGTTGCTTAGTCCAGTCCAACTTCGAGGCCACTTTACCACTGCTGGAAAAGGTGTGGGTTTTATGATATGACGGGTCATGACGGCCACACCGGGGTGACCGACGAGTCTCGAGTGTAGCACCTAGCTGTGATTTGGTGGATGGCGCGCGGGCCCGGATGCTTTGATGTCCCGCATGTAGATAGAACGGCTAGTCATACAGGAGGGCTCAGTATTGTGCACTGCGACCAAGGCAGAGAGGAAAATGAGAGAACTACGTAATTAATGCATGAGTTTAATTAGGGTAGTTTTGTAAAGTACGAGATACATTCCTCCAATCACAAAATGCCTTGGTTGATGAGATTTGAGATTTGAGCCCTATAAACCGCAAGGGAGGGAGTACTGCACGCGGTGTAGTCTAGTCACTTGTTGAAATCTCTAGAAAGGCAAATACTCCTTTCTGATTTACAGGGCTATACTAGCAAGTACTAGTACTACAATAGTGGGCTCAAATAGCAATTTTGTCTCATGCAAGAGCCTGGCTATATGCGTGCTCTAAGTCACCGCACCATGCCCCACCCCTACACAAAGACTGCCACACGAGCGTTTGCAACTACCACGTTCGGGTTGTGCTTGGCTCTTCGCCTCTTCGAGAAGACGAACAATGATGTTACTACTACTTCTACAATATTGAATCCGCTGCTGCATGTTCGTCCACCTCGTACGGGAGGGATAGCATGTAGGGAAAGCTTCAACTAGTCCTGCCAGCCACCACGCTCATGCGCGAGGGAGGGACGCAGCTTCATTGACTTACTGCTCCTGCCTTTGCGTCTATGACAGGCGGGCCCAACAGGCGGGTTTCCCACCTGTCATGCAGCCAAAGGCAGGTGTAGTTAAGGCAACGGAGCTCAGTCCGCGAGGGAGAGGGCGTTGTAGTAATCAAACTTCTTCGTCTTGTACGAGTTGACGCGACACATCAAAGCACTGCACTCGATATATTTCAATAATTTGCGTTTACCAATGCATTAATTATGTAACACATCAAAGCACTGCACTCGATAGTCTTTTTAGACATTTCAAATGGACTATAACATACGGATGTATGTAGATGTATTTCAGGGTGTAGATTCACTCATTTTGCTTCGTATGTAGTCACTTGTTGCAATCTCTAAAAAGACTTATATTTGGAAACGGAGGGATTACAACGCATGCATGCATGGCATGACTTTCCTTTTGATACTTGCATGTGTTGATTTGATGCACCTTGCCAAATTTTGACTATAAATTTAACTAACCAAATGTTCATGCATGTCACAAAAATTATAGGGTTGTTTGGATTGTGACTATGTTTGTCTTATGTTGCCACATTATTTTTCCCACACTTGCCACACTTGCCTAGCTTGAGTTGCTAAAATTGTTAGACACACTTTGGCTAGCCTAAGGGAATCTTGCCACACTTTTTGTGTCTATGACATGTGGGGTTCACTGCTAATAAAAACAATTCTTGTCTTAGGTGTGGCTAATAAAAAAGACTTATATTTAGGAACGGAGGGAGTAGAAAATATAAATAATAATGCATGTTGGGGCAACCCACGTTTCCTATAATTTTAGCAGTGGGCTTGTTCACAATTTTTACGAGCGGGTGGTTGTTCATTTAATGGAGGGACTTGTACCAGACTTGAACGATACAAAGTGCGACCTGGCACACCGTAACACCACTTGGAATAAGCATGTAGCTATCTCAAAAAACAATCGACAACTAAAAAAACGGCGACATGGACGTAGTAGTACACAATTTTAAACGGTTATTTTGATGGAGTGAAAAAGGAAAACTACCCCACTACGTATATATAGGCCGAAGCCTCCGCTCTTGCTTGCTGGGGTTGCTCTATTGACACACTCTCATCCTCTCCAGATCTAAACAAGATAGCAGTGGTAACACTGTCTTTCTCCCTTCAAAAAACAATGTCTTTCTATCCTCACCGCTGGTTACAGATCCGGACGTATCCCCCTTCGCCGGTGAAGGGGAGGAGGGGCGGCGTTTTAGGCCGTCGTTGACAGCGAGGGAGGAGACCCACTGCCGTCCGCACCGTTATCTCTGGCCGAGCGCCGGTGCGGGAGGTCCTCCGATCCCTTCGTCGTTACCCTAGTGTGGGCAGATCCAACCTCCTGCCGCCCACCTATCCACATCCCGACGACCTTCAGGTATATCTTCCTTCAAAACCGCCTTAGCTCTACTTCCCCAGCTCGCTACGTTGCTGCATGTGCATCATTTTCTACCTCTCAGCCCCTCTCGACCGGATGGTCCAACGTCACCTATTTTTCTTCTTCTATTGTTAGAAGTAAATCTACTTCATGGAGTCGAATCTTGTACTTGGTTAAAACAAGAAATAAAGTGGGGGTGGGGGAATTTAGTATGTACATCGGACTTGGTACAAACAGGAAGGAAAGGGGGTGAAAGTAGTACAGACTGGTCATCCAACCAGTCTCTTGGTCGAAAAGGAAATATAGGGGTAACGCTGTACACAGTGGTATGACCAGGACTAGATTTGCTATCCACACATAGGAGTAGGTGGCCAGAGTGAACAAAAATCGGACCAACCCAGATCTGTTTCCTGGATGTTTATTTCTCGGGGCAACAAACTATGAATCACCACTTTATGCCCCTGTTTAGGTACATGGTGCTGGACTGCTGGTGCACCCACTGTCCCATGCCCTTATACGAAATATTTAGCGGTTCTTAATCTAATGCCCCTGGTAAAATGAAGCCATGGCACTTTTATAAGCCATGACAAGTTTAGCCAAATGTTTTTGCCTGTAATTGTTTGAGACTCTGATTATTTCCTCTATAGCTTTTTGTGCAAATAGGGATATCCATTTCACCTGGTTGCTGCGACCTTTTGGTGCACTGCACAAAACACTTCTTAAAAGAAGTGACTTTTGTGATGTTTAACTGGAATGTCAAAATGGAACAGTTGGTTCATTTCGGTGGAACTGCACAAAGAGAGATCTGTGTTCCAATCCTCATCATCCATATTGGCACCATAAACTTCCTTTAGGTAAGAATGATATTTAATGCATGTGTTCATCACTGAGAAAAACCAATTCTGAAATAGAAGGCCAATCATGTACTTGGTTTCACCAACTGGTGAGGAGAAAGAGAAATAGAGCATGAAGAGGAAGAAGAAGAAGAATAAAGAGTGCCGAGGTAATCTTGCTGAAGCCAGAGGCCTCAGTCAAGGCCATTCAAGGGCTCCAGAAACGACTACCTTAAAGAAGCCCAGCGAAAAGATCTTCTCTAACTTGCAGATCAACTCCAGCACCAACTCTTCCATTTCTTCTAGCAGGCCAGGCAATAGTTCTTTCGCACAAACAACACGGAAGAAATAGCTCAGCTCTGCTATTACTAGCCATTCATCCTCAGGGATGAAGCCATGCAACATCACCAGCATTACCCGCTCAATCCATATGTGCCAATCATGACTCGTGAGACCAAATATTTTCAATTTTTCAAGACTCGCTCCCCTCTTTAGATTCGCTGCATACCCATCGGGGAACATCAACTGCATTTTCACCCACAAGAAAATTTCCCTCATAGCTGGCCTTCCAAGATTGAACCATGCCTTTGGCTTTTTCAAGTTATGCTTTCCTTTTGGTGGTTGCATGTTTTGTAATGGTCTATCACATAGCGCCTCCTGATCGACTCTAGACTTAGTATTATCCTTTGACTTCCCCTCTATGACGAACAATGTACCAAAAAGTGCCTCGGCGATATTCTTTTCAGTGTGCATCACGTTTATGTTGTGTGGGCAAAGGAGGTCTTTGAAGTAAGGCAGATCTCACAAGCATGTCTTGTGAGTCCCGGCGTGTTTCGAATTATACCCCTTGAAATACCCTAGACGCTCTGGATCTTGCTCGAGAGTGTTTAACTTATCCAGGGTATCTTGTCCTATCAACACAGGTGGTGCAGAGTTTTTGACAACTCTACCTTTGATGAAGTTCTTCTTGTCTTTCCTGAAATTATGGCATGGATCCAGGAACTGTCTATGCAAGTGGAAGCAAGAAAACTTGCGACCGACCTGAAGCCAATGAAACTCAAGAGCTCCCTTGCATGTGGGGAACGGGAACCTTCCATGCACACACTAGCCAGCGAATAGCACATACGTTGGAAAGTCATGCATCGAGTACATGTACCAGACACGCATTATGAAGTTCTGTTTGCTAAAGGCATCGTATGTCTTGAACCCATTATCCCAAGCTTCTTGCAATTCGTCCTTAAGCGGCTGCATGTGCACATTCATATTCTTCCCCGGATAGTTGGGCCCTGGAATTATCAATGTCGGGAATATGTTCTTTCTTTGCATAATTTGTCCGGGGGAGGGGGGGATTGAGTGGAATGACAAATACGGGCCAACAACTGTATTGGGCTGCCATTATACCAAACACACTGAACCCATCTGTGCTGATGGCGACTCGCGGATGCCTTGGATCTGCCGCTTTTGCCGCATGTAATGCATGGAAGTGCTTCCACGCTTCACCATCCGATGTGTGCACCATCATCAGCTTACCATCTGCATCTAGTTGGGTTCTTTTGCCCATTTTGTGCCATGTCATCTATCTAGCCGTCTCTTCGACCATGAAAAGACGTTGAAGTCTTGGTACGATTGGCATATATCGAAGAACATTAACGGGGATTTTGGTCTGCATCTTCTCACCCATACTGTTGTCTACCACGACATACCTGGATGACTTGCAAATGGGACAATAGTTCAAATCCGCATATTGAAGCATAAATAAGGCACATCCTTTCTCACAGGCATGTATCTTCTCATAGGGCATCTTAAGAGCATTGAGGATTTTGTCTGACTGGTACAGGTTTGCAGGTAGTACATGGCCTTTGGGTAGAAAACATCCAAATACTGTCATCATCGCGTCGTAGCATTCTCTGCCCAAGTTGAATTGAGCCTTCAGAGCCATTATTTGTGAGATGGCATCCAGCTAACAAAGCTCACTGTGCTCATGGAGAGGACGTTTTGAATACTCCAACATTTCATTGAAGGCATTTGCAGATTTCTCCATCTCATCGTCTGAGTCCCAAGCATCATCAAAGTTTTGCACCATGTCTTCCATCCCGGTACCATGCTCGTCGGTGCGAAGATGAACCACCTCGGCTCTGGCACGTTGGGCATACTCACCATGAAATGTCCAGACAGTATAACCAGGCGTAAAACCAAACTTCTGTAGGTATTTACTCATTTTAAACTCGTTCCTCATATGATAGTTGTCGCACCGGACATAGGGGCACCAGATTTTTCTCTGGCCATTTGCAAGTGAGGCTCTCACAAACCCCTTGGTTTTTGTTAACCATAAATCGGTCATGTCTTCTTAACTAGTGTGACCGGTGTACATCCATGCACGATCACTCATATTGCTTTGCTACTAGACACACAAGAAATATATACATAATTCAGCAAACCATATCCATCAGTTAATGGAGTTTGTCAGTTCTATTACGTCCATGCAACCTAGATGCTAATAGGTAAAGATAGGTCCTAATCCCACCCGAGTATGTGTAGATGGGTTTGTTTTCCCATGCTCTGCTCCGGATCCGACGCAAAATTTCAAGAGCACCTCCCTCTTGTTCTCCTGATACAAGTCTCGGCAACAAGCAGAGAAGATGTGTACCCGGAGAACAACAGGGAGGCACTCACGAAATTCTGCATCGGATCCAGAGCAGAGCATATGGGAAAACGAACCCAATCTACACATACTTGGGCTATCCATGGATAATGTTGGACAATTTGTAAGAATCACAGTTATAAATATGCAAATGCATGCATATTTATAGATGTAACCCTTTTGAGTGGGAGACGCATACTGATGATTGAAGACACCTATAGCTAGCAAGTTTCATCGGCACAAAGACCAGAATAGAGAAAATGAAGGGGGGAGGAGGAGATGTCATTTGTATCACCCACGAACGCAGGGGCAGAGTGATGTCTGCTAGAACTACGTCGGTATTTCCCCAAAGAGGAAGGGATGATGCAGTATAGCGATGGTAGGCATTTCTCTCAGTGATGAGACCAAGGTTATCGAACTAGTAGGAGAACCTCCTCACACCACGTAAACAGCACCTGCACACAAATAACAACTACTCGCAACCCGACGGGTTAAAGGGGTTGTCAATCCCTTTCGGGTACGGCGCCTCAAGATAGGCAAATAACATGAGGTAAAAGCGGTAGATAGGATAAATAGATCGCGGAACAAATAAATTGCAGAAAGGTATTTTTTTTGTTTTTGGTTTAATAGATCTGAAAATAAATGCAAAGGAAAATAAATCGCAAAGGCAAATATGATGAAAAGAGACCCGGGGGCCTTAGGTTTTCACTAGTGGCTTCTCTCGAGAAAAATAACAAACGGTGGGAAAACAATTATTGTTGGGCAATTGCTAGAACTTCAAATAATCATGACAATATCGAGGCAATGATCATTATATAGGCATCACATCCAACATTAGTAGACCGACTCTTGCCTGCATCTACTACTATTACTCCACACATCAACCGCTATCCAACACGCATCTAGTGTAGTAAGTTAATGGGAAAATGGAGCAATGCAATAAGAATGATGACATGATGTAGACAAGATCAATTTATCTATTTATTTAGATATAGACCCCATCTTGTTATCCTTAGTAGCAATGATACATACATGTTGGTTCCCCTTCTATCACTGCGATCAAGCATCGTAAGATCGAACCCACTACAAAGCACCTCTTCCCATTGCAAGATAAATAGATCAAGTTGGCCAAACAAAACCCAAATACCGGAGAAGAAATACGAGGCTATAAGTAATCATTCATATAAGAGATCAAAGAAGACTCAAATAACTTTCATGGATAAAAACATAGATCTTATCATAAACACAAAGTTCATCGGATCCCAACAAACACACCGCAAAAAGACTTACATCATATGGATCTCCAAGAGGCCATTGTATTGATAATCAAGAGAGAGAGAGGGGAAGCCATCTAGATACTAACTACGGACTTGTAGGTCTACAAAGAAATACTCACGCATCATTGGAGAGGCACCAATGGAAGTGGTGAACCCCTCCGTGATGGTGTCTAGATTGGATCTGGTGGTTCTGGACTCTGCGGCAGATGGAATTGATTTTCGTCGACTCCCCTAGGGTTTCTAGAATATTGGGGTATTTATAGAGCAAAGAGGCGGTTCAGGGAGCACCCGAGGTGGGCACAACCTACCAGGACATGCATGGGCCTCCTAGCACGCCCTGGTGGGTGCTGCTCCCCTCGAGGCACCCCTAGGTGCTTTCCTTGGCCCACTGGATGTCTTCTAGCCCAAAAAAATTCTCAAGAAGTTTCACTCCATTTGGACTCCATTTAATATTGATTTCCTACGGTGTAAAAAACATGCAGAAAATAGCAACTGGCACTGGGCACTATTGTCGGTGTACTAGAGTAGGGGTACCCTAGTATCCCGAACTTGTGCACGGGCAGTTGCAGCGCCCCGCGGCAAGGCTTGCCGGGCGACCGCCAGGGTCCTCCGCTGGTCCCTTGGAGCCATTCAAGAACAAAGTGTTCAAGACGAGAAGACAAGGCCCCGGCAAGAGGAGCTTGCCGGGAAGAGACAAGGCCCCGGCAAGAGGAGCTTGCCGGGAAGGCCAACCTCGGCACCTCAAGAAACTTGCCGCGACACACCGCGCATCCCGGCAAGGTCCAGCGAGCGACAAGCTTCCGGACGCGACAAGACGACGACCCCGACAAGGTACTTGCCGGGGGCCAGCTGCCACTCTATACCCGCGCTCCAGCGCATCCACCCGCGTGTCGCCCTGAAGCTTTCTCAGGGGCGCGTGGCGGGAGCCTGTGCAGCCAGGGGTACGCGGTGGCAAGCGGAGATGAAGAGGAGGCCATCGTGGCAAACGGTGGCGCTCCTAACTATCACTTTTTGCACTGTTTAGGCGACTCAGACGGGCATTCAATGCCCTTGTCCCCTGCCGTCAGAGTTAGGTAGGATACACTGTGCCCACAGTAGTGGTAGCTGTACCTACCGCATTCTTTTTCCATTTTACCCCTCTAGTCTACGTTGCCACCTGTCGGTGACCCCTTGAGCATATAAAAGGAGGCCCATGCGCAACGTAGAAGAGGTTCGGCTCATTCGAAACACCAAGAACACTCTCACGCTCGGTCTGGTAGCGTTCATCGCTCCTGAGCCAGAACTCAATACAATCAAGCAAGCAGGAGTAGGGTTTTACGCATCCGTGCGGCCCGAACCTGGGTAAACCGCTCGTGTGCTTCGCCTCGATCCGCTCTTTGTGCGACCTCCGCCCTCACCGAATCGAAAGGGACTCGGCCCGCCGGTCCCATAGGTGTTCGAGGATCAGCCCCCGACATCTTTGGCGCGCCAGGTAGGGGGCGTCGAGATCGTGTGAACCCGATTGGCGTGCACGCGAGCTAAATCTTCATCGTCTTCATCGACATGCCACCGAAGAAGAAGGCTTCGGAGGCAGCTGTTCCGTCTGCGTCGCTTCCACCGCCTCCGGAGCAAACGGGTGGTGGAGTGGACGCTGGCGGAAGAACGGGCGTCGACGAGGGAGCTCACAGTGCGGCCAAGTCCAAGGACAAGGCAGCACAGACCTCGGCGTCTGTACGCACACCGCGCCCGTCTCAGGAGGCGCGGGACCAGCAGCGTCATGGCTTTCGCAGCGCCATACGTCCGCTGGGCCAAGATCAAGCTGGTGGTTCTCATGGCGTCCAAGACCAGCATGCACGTCAACATACTGGCCCGAGCGAAGTACGGTTGCCTGGACGGGACACTGCTCCTTCTAACGTGGTTAGGAGTCCGAGCATGTCCCGTTCCTCGCACCATTCACCTCTGCCGCCCACCACTCCAGCGGAAGCCTTGGCGCGAGCTCAACTGCTCCTAGATTACCCTCCGACGGTGGACAAGACCGACGAGTGGAGGGCCACTATCTAGAGCCTCATCGGCTTCGCCAACTCCGACACTGCGCGGCAACCAAGCACCTCACTGCCGCGGCAGGACTGCCGGACGCTAGCCGATGGCAACAAGACCGAGGGAGGTGCGACTTCCATGCACTCTCCACCACGAAGGCCAAGATCGCCGACTCGCCGGATCCACCCCGACAGCGGCTCCACTGCGTCGTCGGACCCACGAGCTCGTCGCGACCAGCGCCAAGTTCTCCACGAACGGCAACAAGAGGATGCTCGTACTCGCATTGAGCGCCGAAGGGAAGCGCGGCATCGATCTGACCAGCGCGCTGGGCCCTCTATCGACATGCACGTGCCGAGGGAGCTACGCGACCTGCCGTACGCGGTAGGTTGCCCTGCGTTCACCCATGAGCTGCGGCAGGTCTAGTGGCCCAGCAAGAAAAACTTCAAACCAGACGTACCAGAGAAGTACGACGGCAAGTCGCATCCGTCGGAGTTCCTCAGCATCTACACCATCGCGGTGCAGGCTGCCGGGGGACGGGACGACAAGATCCTTGCCAACTACTTCCCGCTGGTGCTCAAGCCCAACGTCAGGTCCTGGCTCATGCACTTGCCGGACAACTCCATCTCCTCTTGGGCAGATCTATGCCATCAGTTTGTCGGCGCCTTTACAGGCGGCCACAAGCCACATGGCCAAGAGAGCGATCTTCATCTGCTCGCCCAGAAGGAAGGAGAGTCACTGCGCAAGTACATTCAGAGATTCAGCCGTGTACAGCACAACATCCCAGACGTCCACCCTGCCGATCATCAGCGCGTTCCATCAGAATGTGCGAAATCGCAGGATGAGGGAGGTGATGGCGATGTGTAAGATCAGGGACGTCAGTGAGCTTTATGCCCTGGCCGACAAGTGTGCGCGCGCTGAAGAGGGGAGGAGGCTCCCCGGAGAGAATACAGGAGCAGGAGGATCCGACAGTGAGGATGCCGCCCCGGCAAGGAAAGGCCGACGGGGGAACAACAGAAGGAAGAAGGGCAAGGAAGTGCTAGCTGTCGAGCAGACCGGCAACGGAGGTGGCGCCAAGGAAGCTAAAGCTGGTGGCTCCGGCAAGGAGGCCCAGCCTGTGGCAGCCGCCGACAAGCAGGACAGCTCCGGCAAGCAGTATTGCAAGATCCACCGCACCAAGGGTCATGATCTCCAGAGCTGCAAGAAGGTCAAGCAGCTTGTTGAGCTGCAAAAAGCTGAGTACGAGCGATGCGACAAGGAGAAGGCCCAGGAAGGTGCTGGAGGAGCCGGCAAGAAACGCCCCGGCCGGGGAGGACGCCGCGGCAAGGCCAAGCAGCGGCATGGAGACAGACCACCCCGCGGCCACGACAAGGATGAAGACGACGACGACGACGAAGACATGGATGATGACGAGGCCGACGAGCAGGAGTTTCAGAAAGCCACAGAGGTCCTGTGCGTTGACGGTGGCACCTCTCTGCATACTTCGCACCGCCAACTCAAGCAGTGGATGCGGGAAGTAAATGCAGCAGAGCCATCCGTAGAGTCACGCAAGCCCCTGAAATGGTCCAGCACGCCTATCATCTTTGATATTGAGGACCACCCTGATCGCGTAACTGCGGTCGGGTGCTTGCCGATGTTGGTTTCTCCAACTATCCGCAACCTCAAGGTCACGAAGATGCTAGTTGACGGCGGGGCCGGCTTGAACCTGATATCCTCCGCGGTCCTCCAGAAACTCCAGATCCCCGACAGCGAGCTCGAAGAGACCGGCACGTTCCAAGGAATCAACCCGGGAAGGAGCAAGCCGAAGGGAAAGATCACGCTGCCGGTCACATTTGGCAGCGAGCTGAACTTTAGAACTGAGAGGGTCACTTTTGACGTTGCCGACTTTCCATTACCCTACAATGGGATCCTTGGCCGTCCAACACTCGCCAAGTTCATGGCAGCCTCTCACTATGCATACAACCTGCTCAAGATGCCAGGCCCGATAAGTGTCATTTCTGTCCCTGGCGACAAGAAAGATGCCCTTATCTGCGCCGACAAGATTTACCGGGAGGCAGCAGCCGCAGCCGATCGCAAGTCACTTGCCGCTGAAGCTCCCGTGGGAAAAAGAAGACCAAGTCTGGCAAGAGCTCTGATGCCCACTCTGGCAAGCGCACCTGTTTGGAGTGCTGCGCTACCGTCGAGGACGCACCATCGAGCTCCACCGGCAAGTTTAAGAAGACGATGGCAGCTCCGCCAGAGACCAAGAAGGTGTCGGCCAAGGAGGACGGCACTGGTGGTACCTTCACCATCAGTGCCACTCTCGACCCCAAATAGGAAAGCGCGCTCGTTGCTTTCCTGCGGGCGAATGTCGACGTGTTTGCATGGCAACCGTCTGACATCCCCGGTGTTCCCAGGAAAGTGATTGAGCACCACCTAGCCGTTTGTCCTCATGCGCGGCCCGTCAAGCAGAAAGTCAGGAAGCAAGCAGTGGAGCGCCAAGAGTTTATTGCAGAAGAAATCAAGAAGCTGGAAGCAGAAGGCCTTGTCAGAGGAGTGCTCCATCCCACGTGGTTGGCCAATCCTGTAGTCGTGCGCAAGGCCAACGGGAAATGGAGGCTTTGTATAGACTTCACTGATGTCAATAAAGCTTGTCCCAAAGAACCATTTCCCTTGCCGCGCATTGACCAAATTGTTGACTCCACAGCCGGATGTGATTTTCTTTCATTTCTTGATGCATACTCAGGATACCATCAGATCTTCATGGCAGAAGAAGATGAGGATAAAACCGCGTTCATCACCCCATGTGGCACATACTGTTTCGTACGGATGCCCTTCGGGTTGAAGAATGCTGGATCAACATTTGCAAGGGTAGTCCACGTCGCTTTTGAGCCCCAGATACACAGAAATGTGGAAGCCTACATGGATGATATAGTGGTCAAGAGCAAGGACAAGGCTACTCTAATTCAAGATTTAGATGAAACTTTTGCAAATCTGCGCAAGATCAACCTCAAGCTCAATCCCGAGAAGTGCGTGTTTGGAGTACCTTCCGGCAAGCTTCTCGGGTTCTTTGTGTCACAGCGGGGGATCGAAGCCAATCCCGATAAGATCAAAGCCATCGAGCAGATTGAAGCACCAAAGCGCGTCAAGGATGTACGAAGGCTTGCCGGTTGCATGGCTGCTCTCAGCAGGTTTATCTCTAAGTCCACAGAGCGTGCCTTGCCGTTTTTCAAAATATTGAAAAAGGCAGGTCCGATGAAATGGACTCCGGAAGCGGAGGCTGCGCTGCAGGACTTGAAGAGGTACCTGTCCTCCACTCCAATACTTGTCGCACCTAAGCCACAAGAGAAGTTGCTGCTGTATCTAGCGGCAACCAATCAAGTGGTTAGTGCTGCGTTAGTAGCGGAGAGGGAGGCGGACAATGAGCCAGCAACCGCAGCAAGTGGATCCAGCGACAAGCAGGGGGCTTCTCCGACAAGCTCTGGTCCTGACAAAGATGGATCTGCGCAGGCATGCAAGGAGGTGCAGAAGAAAATGGTGCAGCACCCACTTTACTCTGTCCGTTCCCTTCTGCAAGGGGCTAGGTCGAGGTACTCTGGCGTGCAGAAATTGCTTTTCGGCCTTCTCATGGCCTCGAGAAAGCTGCGCCATTACTTCCAGGCACATGAGATAACAGTTGTCACTCGCTTTCCGTTGAAGAGGATATTGCAGAATCCAGAAGCAACAGGCAGGATTGTCGAGTGGGCACTGGAACTGTCAAGCTTTGGACTCAAGTTTGAGAGCACTTCAACTATACAGAGCAGAGCATTGGCAGAATTCATAGCGGAGTGGACGCCAACACCAGATGAAGAAACTCCAGAAACGAGCATCCCCGTCAAAGAGGCAAGCAAAGAATGGTTGATGTACTTTGATGGTGCCTTCTCGCTGCAAGGCACCGGTGCTGGCGTGCTGCTTATCGCACCCACCGGAGAGCACCTCAAGTACGTAGTCCATATGCACTTTCCCAAGGAGCAAGCAACGAACAATACCGCAGAGTATGAGGGTTTACTTGCCGGCCTCAGAATCGCAGCAGACCTTGGGATCAACAAGCTCATTGTCAGGGGTGACTCGCAGTTGGTCGTCCACCAAGTAAACAAAAACTATCAGAGTCCGTTGATGGAAGCATATGTTGATGAAGTGAGGAAGCTAGAAGAACACTTTGACGGCCTGCAAATGGAGCATGTTCCACGAGCTCAGAACGATATTGCTGATGGCCTGTCAAAGTGCGCCGCACTAAAGTTACCTGTGGAACCAGGGATCTTTGTGCTCAAGCTGACTCAACCATCCGTAACACCATCGACTGGACAGAGTAAGAAGAGAAAGTTGGTTTCTGGTGACTACTTTCCGGCAGAGCTTCTCGAAGCCGCCGCCAAGAAGGTCACCAAGATCGACGCCAAGAGTGCTGAGGAGCAGTCTGCTCCGGCGAACCTCTCGGTTTGTTCCGTTGAAGCAGACACTCCCGACAAGTTTTGCTCCGGCAAGCTTGCCGGGGAACATCACGCTCCGGCCGAACCACAGGTTCTTGCCGTAGAAGCGGATGTTCCCACAGTAACAGATATGCCGTTAGTCCTTGTTGTCGAGCCGCAAGCTCCAGCATGGGCGCAACAGATTATCCGTTTCCTTCAGACAGGAGAGCTTCCCGAAGAGCAAGAAGAAGCGGAAAGAGTAGCCCGGCAGTCAAGTATGTACAAGTTTGTCGACAACACACTGTACAGAATAAGACTCAACGGTGTGAAATTGAAGTGCATTCGCCGGGAAGATGGACAACAGCTGTTGGCAGAGATACATGGAGGCATATGTAGTCACCACATTGGCGCAAGAGCACTTGCCGGCAAAGCGTTCCGACAAGGTTTCTTCTGGCCGACAGCCCTCTAGGATGCGACTGCAGAAGTAACCAAGTGTGAAGCGTGCCAGTTCCATTCCAAACAGATACACCAGCCAGCTCAAGCTCTCCAGACGATCCCTTTATCCTGGCCATTTTCGGTCTGGGGGCTCGACATCCTCGGCCCCTTTCCCCGAGCTGTCGGGGGCTTTGAGTTCTTGTACGTCGCCATCGAGAAGTTCACAAAGTGGCCGGAAGTGGAACCAGTGAGGAAGGTGACAGCACAGTCAGCAGTCAAGTTCTTCAGGTCGATTGTTTGCCGTTTCGGGATCCCTAACAGGATCATCACCGACAACGGCACGCAATTTACGAGCCACACCTTCATGCAGTACGTCCAAGATCTTGGCGCCAAGGTCTGCTTCGCTTCTGTTGCTCATCCGAGAAGCAACGGTCAAGCGGAGAGGGCAAATGCTGAAGTGCTGCGAGGCCTCAAGACCAGAACTTTCGACAGGCTGCACAAGTGCGGAAGAAACTGGATCGAGGAGCTGCCGGTGGTTCTTTGGTCGATCAGGACGACGCCAAATCGAGCCACTGGCCAGACACCTTTCGCTCTAGTCTACGGAGCAGAGGCAGTTCTCCCCACGGAACTCATTTACGGGTCGCCTCGAGCGCTCGCTTATGATGAGCTCGAGCAAGAGCAGCTGTGGCAAGATGACGCGCTGCTCCTTGAGGAAGACCGTCTTCAGGCTGCTGTGCGAGTCGCTCGCTACCAGCAAGCTTTGCGTCGCTACCATAGCCGCAAAGTTAAAGCCAGAAGCTTCGAGGAAGGCGACCTTGTTCTTCGGTGTGTTCAGTCCGCCAAGAATTCCAACAAGTTGAAGCCGAAGTGGGAAGGCCCTTATCGGGTGAAACAAGTCACTAGGCCCGGCGCTGTCCGCCTTGAGACCGAAGATGGCATTCCGGTGAGCAACTCCTGGAACATTGAACATCTTCGTAAGTTTTACCCGTAGGGCGCGGTTGCCGGAAGCTTTTCCGGCAACCACCTTTTGTACAAGTCTTGCCGCTGTTGCATGTAATCCTTTGTACAAAGCCGGGCGCAGACCCCGTGCACAAGTAAAGCTCATGTGCCCCGCACATCTTGTCAATTTCATGCTGTAATCCTTTTTTGCATATATTATCTGACACTTTGTGCAGCACCAGACCCCGGTAAGCAATAACGAGCCATAAGGCTCCATGTCATTACTTTCTTGCTCTGTCTCTTTCTAAAAAGAAGGAAGGTTCCCTCGCCCACAAGGTTTGCCGGGGGGGGGGGGGGGAAGGAGAAGATAATGGTGTGGACCGGGCCGTTCAAGAGAGTTTCTCCTTGCCGGGAAGCAGACGATAGAAAAGCTAAGTTGCTAAAGTTTGAGCAATCAGTTTTTAAGTTTTTGAGTTATTTTCCTTGAACGACCGTGCTTTGTATGGAAAACCTGTGCGCGGATGAACCAACTTGTAGCTAGTTGCGCCCTTACTTTGTTTCGAGTCCGCTCAACAACTTAAGTGAGCTGCGACTAGTTGCGACAAGGTTGCTTGTCGGTAGCGACCCCGCCAGCAGGCTGCTGAAGTTCCGCACTCGGCGCTCGCGGCAAGGGTGCCTGCGCCGGCAAGTTTCCCTAGAAAGCGTAGGGCAGAAACATACAAAGCCAAGAGTCGAGTAAAGGAAGTAACACAGCAATTTTTTACCTAAGATAGAGTTATATTACAAAAATAACTTGTCGCGCCTCTAATAAAGTGTTCCCATGACATGACTGGTAGCGGCAAGAAAAGCAGAAAACGGACGGCCTAATCTACGCGACCGCCGTCAACCCTTTTTACCTCGTTCACCCTGTCCACAATGGGTGCGACGAGGGCCTTGAGTGCGTCAAGATCAGCGTCCGCCGGCAGCCTCTTGAGGACGTTGCTGAGGTTGAGGCCTGGGTTGCGGAAGGCCACCTTCACCAGCACCTTCTCCAGAACTCCGGCACAAATCGTGCGCGACTCGTCGGCCAGCTGCTTTGGGATCCGTTCCCGGAGTTGCTGGAGGGCCGTCACCACGCCTTTAAAGAACAGAGTGAGCTTGGCGCTAGGTTGGAGGTTCTCGTCGGAGGAGTACCCGAGGCCCTCCACCCCCAATTGCACCAGCTCCTCTTTGATGACTGCAGCAATGTTCACGAGGCCCTCCGTCCAGAGCTCCACAGTATCTCTGAGGAGATTCTGGGTTTCGGCGGCCCTCGCCAGCAGCGCCTCGTTGGCCTTGATATCCTTCTTCAAGTCTGCCTCCCATTTCTTGGCGCCGTCCAGCGTCTCCGTCAAGGTGGCCAGCTTCAGCTTTAGATCGGCGTTGGAATCCTTGGCGGCTCTCAGCTCTTTGCCCTTCTCGGCGAGTTGGCCCTGCAGCTCACCGTGGGCAAGGGCGTCCTTCTCGCGCTCCAGCTTGAGTGCGGCGAGCTCTTCACCACCCACCTTCAGATCAGCCTCCAGTTGCACCACCTTTACCTCCAATTCCATCTTGGCGGTCTCGGCAGCCGCAGCCGCATCCTTTGCTTCCTGGAGCATCCCGCCAAGTGCCTGTTCGCACGCGGCAAGGTCCTCCTCATGGCTGTCGAGGTTCACATTCTGTTGAGCCAGCTCGCCTTCTTGCGCGTACAGCTTCTCGCCGGTGAGCTGCTGCTGCTCTTCAGCTTCGGTCTTCTCGAGGAGGAAGGCCTTCCGCTCCTTAGCAAGCTGCTCCCGCTCCTCCGCCAAGGCCCGGAGAGCTTCCTGGTGAAGACCCCGGAGCTCCTCCGCGCGCTTCTCTATATCCACGCTCGCCTTAGGAACGAGCGCTTCCCGGGACTCCAACTTGGCTTGGCGGGCGCGGTAGAGCGCCAGCAGCCTCCATAGGAGCCGCTCCTCCTCAGGCTCGTCGCTGCTGCTTCCCGGCACCTCCCCATCCAGAGCTTCTCCTTCCACCGGCGCCCTGGAGCTTGACGCCCAGGGAGCTTGATGAAGATGCCCTCGCCGGCCTTCAGATAGGCGCCGGGCTGGGACTCCTCGGAGCCTAGCACTGCGGCAGCGGCGAAGGGATCGGCGGTCGGTGCAGCGCCTGGCGCTCCTGCGGCCTCAGGGCCGTCAGTGCGATCGCCAGATCCCTCGCCAGCTTCTTCGGCGGCAGCCTTGGCGGCCTCTTCGCCGGCGGGCACATCAGCACCGGCTCCTTCTTCGGTGGCCGCGGCATCATCAGTGTTGCCGCGCGTGTTCTCCTCGCCGCCCGCCTCGGTCTCCATCGGATCCGCGGAGGGTGGATTTGACGACCGGAGAAGAAGGAGAAATCAAACAAGCACTCGAGAAGAAAAATCAGCAGAAGAACACAAAGAAAGTTTCGGGCAAGAAGGACTACCTGTGCTGGGATCCGCTGTCATGGGCTCCACCACCGGGAGATCGTTGGCGCTGTCCCTTGCCGGAGACTCCTCCCTTGCCGGAGATTTCTCCCTTGCCGGAGAACGCTTCCTTGCCGGGGAGTCCGCCCTTGGCGGCGTAGTCGAAGCAGACGACGAGTCGGAGGTGATCACCACGCCCTCGTGATGAAGCTGTTCTGCTCCTGCACAAACAAACCAGCGATCAGATGTCAACAAAGGAAAAGAGAGACCGTGCGCGCCCAGAAGCAGAAAGTAGACCATGTACTTACGCTGGGGGCTGTGCTGGGGGCTGCTCTGTGGAGTAGTGGCCGGATCCGCCAAGGTGGTCTCGGGTGCGCCTCCTGCCGTCGCAGTGGGCTCGTCCTCGATGATAACCACCGGAGCCTTGGCCCTCTTCGCTGCCCTCTGGGCCAGAGTCCTGAAAAGGGAGAGTCCAGGGTGGATCAGATCAGATGCAAGACAAGAATAGCAAGTTGAAGAACTACAAGAACAACAAGGGAATCTTACTCTTCTTCTTCCTCCTCGTCGGAGCTGAGCGCGGAGAGGTCGAAGTTCGGCCCACCTCCGGCGTGGCGAGGTGGAGGGGTGGGATCCCTTGGCCGCTTGGCGGGGACTCCGGCGCTAGCCCGAGACGACCCCGCTCCAGTTGCCACCGCGGCGGGAGGCGCTCCCGCAGCAACCGTACTTGCCGCGGCGGAGCGCGTCGCGCGGCGCTGCAGCTCTTAGCCCACTTGCTGCCCTGCTGCGTCCCCGGCCCTGCGGAGGCGCCTTCTTGGCTGTGCTGGGGGCTGCGCTGCGGGCCCTGCTCGCGGCAAGCTCCTCGGAGATGGCGGGCCGCTCGCACCCTCGACGGGCTCGCTCGACTCGGCGTCGGGCGCAGCAAGCTCTTCTTCGTCTTCAGGCCACTCCCGTTCGGCAAGGCTCATCGCCAATGCCACGTCTGCTTCCTCCGCTGTGAACCCGAATTCACCCGCGGCTGCGGCTGCCGCCGCCTCTTCCGCCCTGGTGGCGATGCGTTCCATCTCTTGATCGGTGGTGTCACGGGTGAGGAGCCTCTTTTCGTCAGCATTGACCGCCGTTTCCACTAGGCCGTCAAAGAACTGCTGCACGACGTCGTCGGCAGGTTCTTGCCAAGTTGGAACGAACCCGTGCGAATCGCACAACGGCATCATTGCGCAGATGCGGTCACGCGAGGAGTTGTTGCACAGAGGAACGACGCCTGCCGGCAACCTGAACCACTCGGGATGCTGTGGGTCGTGCTTGAATATATCCTTGAGTATCCCGTCCAACTCTAGGATGGTGAAATTGAAGTTGAGGCCCAGGCGCAACCTCATGATATCTGCCGGGCCTCCAAATTCCCAGGCAAGTCTCCCCCTCGCCTGCAGAGGGGCGATGCGGCGGCGAAGGAAATCTGCACCGACAGCGCCAACAGTCAGCCCGGCAAGCCTGAGACGTAAGATCCGGGTGGTGGCGATCTTCAGCTTCTCGTCGTCCATGGACAGGGCGTTCCAATCATTGCCACGCATTGCTGGGGTTTGGCGCAGGGCGGTGAACGGCTGCGGGTTCTCCTCTACAACCCAGCACCAATCTGCTCTCCACTCATCCCACTTGCTGCGGAGCTCCCCCTCCAGATAGGTCTCCTTCTTGCCAGCCCGCGAGATCCAGGCGATCCCACCGGCAAGAGTTTCCCCTCTCTCGACACGAGGCATAAAGAAGTGGTGGAAGAGGGCTACGTTGGGGTGGACTCCGACAAAATTTTCGCATAGATGGGCGAAAACTGCCATGGTCAGAACGGCGTTGGGGTGAAATCAAGGAGGTGGAACCCGTAGGTGTTCATGATGTCGCAGAAGAAATCAGAGAAGGGCGGGCAGAGCCCGCAGTAGAAGAACAAGGCAAAGAAAGGGTACCCGCCAGCTGGAGCTTCTTGCGAGGCAACGGCGGAGAGTACCTTCGTGCGCGTATGCGCCCGCGTCTCCGTCAACCAGAAGAGATAGTACCACTCCCTCAGCTCCTTTGCGGAGAGCTCGGGGGGGGGGGGGGGGGGGGGGGAAGTGGCCCGCTCCTTCCGCAGCGCCTCAAGCCGCTGCGCTTTGGTCGACTTCACAGCTTTCGTGGCCGCAGTCTTCGCGGCCTTCCCCTTCCCGGCCTTCAGAGCCATGGCGGAGGCGGTGGGGGAGATCGACGGTGCTGGTGGTGGCAGCGGCGACGGGGGCGGAGCGCTGCTCTCTTTCGACTTTGGAAGCGGAGGGGGGCGGCGGAGATTTTTGAGATTACAGCAGCAAATGGCGAAGGTGGGGGAACTGCCCCTGTTTCCCCTACTTATAAAGAGGTGGAGGCGAACGTTGCGCTTTTTCTGAATAAAGAACCACCCACGATCTCTCCCACGACGCCGCGATCGACGCGTGCCGTTACGGGGGGCGCGGTGGATACGGAGTTAGATTCGGCATAACCTAGGCCCGCGCGTGCCCATGCCCTGTTTCGGGCCTGGCCCAACAGCTCTCGGCACCGTGTGTGGCCCAGGCCCGGGGGCTCCTATCGGTGTACTAGAGTAGGGATACCCTAGTATCCCGAACTTGTGCACGGGCAGTTGCAGCACCCCGCGGCAAGGCTTGCCGGGCGACCGCCAGGGTCCTCCGCTGGTCCCTTTGGAGCCATTCAAGAACAAAGTGTTCAAGACGAGAAGACAAGGCCCCGGCAAGAGGAGCTTGCCGGTAAGAGACAAGGCTCCGGCAAGAGGAGCTTGCCGGGAAGAGACAAGGCCCCGGCAAGAGGAGCTTGCCGGGAAGGCCAACCTCGGCACCTCAAGAAACTTGCCACGACACACCGCGCATCCCGACAAGGTCCGGCGAGCAACAAGCTTCCGGACGCGACAAGACGACGACCCCGACAAGGTACTTGCCGGGGGCCAGCTGCCACTCTATACCCGTGCTCCAGCGCATCCACCCGCGTGTCGCCCTGAAGCTTTCTCAGGGGCGCGTGGCGGGAGCCTGTGCAGCCAGGGGTACGCGGTGGCAAGCGGAGATGAAGAGGAGGCCATCGTGGCAAACGGTGGCGCTCCTAACGGTCACTTTTTGCACTGTTTAGGCGACTCAGACGGGCATTCAATGCCCTTGTCCCCTGCCGTCAGAGTTAGGTAGGATACACTGTGCCCACAGTAGCGGTAGCTGTACCTACCGCATTCTTTTTCCATTTTTACCCCTCTAGTCTACGTTGCCACCTGTCGGTGACCCCTTGAGCGTATAAAAGGAGGCCCATGCGCAACGTAGAAGAGGTTCGGCTCATTCGAAACACCAAGAACACTCTCACGCTCGGTCTGGTAGCGTTCATCGCTCCTGAGCAAGAACTCAATACAATCAAGCAAGCAGCAGTAGGGTTTTACGCATCCGTGCGGCCCGAACCTGGGTAAACCGCTCGTGTGCTTCGCCTCGATCCGCTCTTCGTGCGACCTCCGCCCTCACCGAATCGAAAGGGACTCGGCCCGCCGGTCCCATAGGTGTTCGAGGATCAGCCCCCCGACAACTATGTCAATAGGTTAGTACCAAAAAATGATATAAAATGACTATAAAATGATTGTAAAACATCCAAGAATGATAATATGACAGCATGGGACAAACAAAAATTATAGATACTTTGGAGACGTATCACGGAGCTCGTTGAACGCAACGGGAGGTCGTCGAACACCAGACCCTCGCAGCGACGAAACAACTGCACATTTAAAACTACCAGATCAACACAAATATGATGTTTTTATAACAAAATCGAATAATCTATGACCTAACTCATAATTCAAAAATATATGACCCCGTCGGCCTCTGGAAGGCCGAAGAGCAGCTTCTCAGGAGGTGTCTAGTGTCAGGGTGTCGGGGGTGTTGTGTCGGGGTTGGGGTGCTGTGTCGGGGTCGGGGGTGTTGTGTCGGTGTCTGGGTGCTGTGTCGGGGTCGGGGTGTCAGGGTGTCATGTCGGGGTCGGGGTGGCGGGGTCGGGGGTGCCTTGTCGGGGTCGGGGTGCTGTGTTGGGGTCGGGGTATTGGGGTGTCATGTCGGGGTCGGTGTCGGGGTGTCATGGTCAGGGGGTCGGGGTGTCGGGGTCGGGATGGCAATTCCTCGACCCCTCGGCAACCCTCGATCATCGACCCCTCGACCATCGTCCCCTTTTCCCCTCGACACCTCGATCCTCGACCCCTTGACCCTCGAGTCCTTTTCCCCTTCATCCTCGACCCCTTGGCGACCCTCGACCGCTCGACGACCCTCGACTCCTTTTCCCCTCGATCCTCGACCCCTCGACCCCTTGGCGGCCCTCGACCCTCGGCGACCCTCTTTTTCTACTTTCCTACTTCTTTTTTTCATCTTCATTTTCTTCTACTTCTTTTTTTCATCTTCATTTTCTTCTACTTCTTTTTTTCATCTTCTTCTTCTTCTTCCTCTTCTTCTTTTACTTCTTTTTTTGATATTTCTTGTTTATTCTTAAAAAACAGGAAAAAAAATACTTAACTAAACCTAAACTAAAATAAATCTAATCCTAAACCTAAACTAAACTAAATTAAACTAAACTAAACTAACCTAAACTAAATCTAAGAAAGCAGAAAAGAAACACAAGAACTCACCTCCTGCGAGGTCGGCCCGTGGAGGCACGCCACGGGGAGGGGCGCGGGTTGAGGAAGGCTGCGAGGAAGGGCGCCAGGGCGTGCTGCAGCTCCGGCGACGGGGCAGGGCGGGGCGGCGCGGTCCCGCGATGGGGTGGGGCAGGGCGGCCGCCGTGGCCTGGGTCCGCTGGGTAGGGCGGGCAGGCAGGTGACAGGGCGGGCTTTCGGGGTCGGGGCTGGCCGGCGGTGCCTCGTGCTCCGAGGGTGGCGCCGTCCAGCGGCGGCACGGGTGAGGTGAGGGGAGAGAGAGGGGTGGGGCGGGGCGCTGACCATTTTAGTTAGGTCAATTTTTTTGCTGTCTGCAAGCGGACAACATAGAAGCTTTGTCGTCTGCTAGCAGACGGCAAGGATCCTAGCTAGTGGGGTAGGGACGGGGTGAACGGTCATTAGCTTGGTCTTTGTTGTCTGCTAGTAGACGATAACTGCAAAGAAATGGCTAACGACAAATATGTTCTTTGCCATCAACCTGTTCTTTGCGTTAGTTTTCTGTAAGCTGACAGCAAAGACCTTCTTTGTCGTCAGCTAGCAGACGGCAAAGAACTGGCTGACGGCAAAGATCTTGATCCCAGTAGTGATGGAGGAAGGTTGATGATGACGATGGCGACGGATTCCACCCTCCGGAGCCCAAAACACACTCCAGATCAGCCCTCCCGAGGAAGAACAGGAGGTGGCGGCGGCACCGTATCGTGAAACGCAATGAATCATGATCTCTGATTTTTTTGCTCCCCGAATAGGAATATATGGAGCTAGAGTTAGGGTTGTAGCTGGTCCAGGGGCCCCACAAGCCTGGGAGGCATTCCCTAGGGGGTAGGCGCACCCCCAGGGCTTATGGCCTCTGGGTAAATTTCCAAGTCATTCTGAGAACTTTGATTTCTGCACAAAAATAACACCAAGGCAATTCTGCTGAAAACAGCGTCAGTCCGAGTTAGTTCCATTCAAATCATGCAAATTAGATTCCCAAATAAGGGCAAAAGAGTTTGGAAAAGTAGATACGATGGAGACGTATCAACTCCCCCAAGCTTAACCCATTGCTTGTCCTCAAGCAATTCAGTTGACAAACTGAAAGTGACAAAGAAAAACTTTTACAAACTCTGTTTGATCTTGTTGTTGCAAATATGTCTATCTGATGTTCAGGTTTTCAACAAAGATTATGAACTAACCATATTCACAATTACATTTAGGTATCACATTTACTCATATCAATGACATAACCAAATAGTGAGCAATAATAAGATATCTTAGATGACAACACTTTTTCAAAACAATCATGATATAATATGACATAGTGGTACCTCACTAGCCCTTTCTGAGACCACAAAACATAAATGCAGAGCACCTCAGAAGGTCAAGCACTAACTAGACATTGTAATTCATGGCAAACAAGATCCAGTCACACCGATACTAAACATCAACTAAAAACAAAGCATATAAATGACAACGGTGCTGTCCATCTGGGCTTTTTAATAAGAGCATGATGACTCAACAATAAAAGTAAATAGATAGGCCCTTCGTAGAGGGAAGCAGGGATTTGTAGAGGTACAAGAGCTCGAAGCTTTTAAAACTGAGATGAATATAATTTTGAGAGGTATGCTTTCCTTGTCAACATAACAACCAAGAGATCTCACTATCTTCCATGCTAGACACATCATAGGCAGTTCCCAAATGGAATGGTAAAGTTTTTACTCCCCCTCCACCAACAAACAGACTCCACGGCTAGCCGAATCCACGGGTATCATCCATGCCAACAACAGTCCTGGGGGAGTTTTGTTTCATTATAATATTTTGAGTTTGATTTTGATCATAGGACTGGTGATACGTCTCCAACATATCTATAATTTATCAAGCATTCATGCTATTTTATTATCTGTTTCGAATGATTATGGGCTTTATTATACACTTTTATATTACTTTTGGGACTAACCTATAAACCGGAGGCCCAGCCCATATTGCTGTTTTATTGCATGTTTCAGTATTTCGAAGAAAAGGAATATCAAACAAAGTCCAAACAGAATGAAACCCTCTGCAACCCTACTAGGCGTGCCCCCCTGTCTCGTGGGCCCCTCGAGCACCTCCCGACCGAATTCTTTTGCCTATATATTCCCTCATACCCTAAAAACATCGAATATCAAGATAGATCAGGAGTTCCGCCGCCGCAAGCCTCTGTAGCCACAAAAAACCTCTCGGGAGCCCTTCCCGGCACCTGCCGGAGGGGGGATCCTTCACCAGTGGCCATCTTCATCATCCTGGCGCTATCCATGACAAGGAGGGAGTAGTTCACCCTCGAGGCTGAGGGTATGTACCTGTAGCTATGTGTTTGATCTCTCTCTCTCTCTCGTGTTCCCTCTATGGCACGATTTTGATGTATCCCGAGCTTTGCTATTGTAGTTGGATCTTATGATGTTTCTCCCCCTCTACTCTCTTGTGATGAATTGATTTTTCCCTTTGAAGTTATCTTATCGGATTGAGTCTTTTATGAGAACACTTGATGTATGTCTTGCCGTGATTATCTGTGGTGACAATGGGATATCATGTGCCACTTGATGTATGTTTTGGTGACCAACTTGCGGGTTCCACCCATGAACCTATGCATAGGGGTTGGCACACGTTCTTGACTCTCCGGTAGAAACTTTGGGGAACTCTTTGAAGTACTTTGTGTTGGTTGAATAGATGAATCAGAGATTGTGTAATGCATATCATATAATCATGCCCACGGATACTTGAGGTGACAATGGAGTATCTAGGTGACATTAGGGTTTTGGTTGATTTGTGTCTTAAGGTGTTATTCTAGTACGAACTCTTGAATAGATTAATCTGAAAGAATAACTTTGAGGTGGTTTCGTACCCTACCATAATCTCTTTGTTTGTTCTCCGCTATTAGTGTCTTTGGAGTGACTCTTTGTTGCATGTTGAGGGATTGTTATATGATCTATCTATGTTATTATTGTTGAGAGAACTTGCACTAGTGAAAGTACGAACCATAGGCCTTGTTTCCTATCATTGCAATACCATTTACGCTCACTTTTATCATTAGTTACCTTGCTATTCTTATATTTTCAGATTACAAAAACCTTTATTTACCATCCATATTGCACTTGTATCACCATCTCTTCGCCGAACTAGTGCACCTATACAAATTACCATTGTATTGGGTGTGTTGGGGACACAAGAGACTCTTTGTTATTTGGTTGCAGGGTTTTTTGAGAGATACCATCTTCATCCTACGCCTCCTATGGATTGATAAACCTTAGGTCATCCACTTGAGGGAAATTTGCTACTGTCCTACTAGCCTGTGCACTTGCAGGCCCAACAACGTCTACAAGAAGAAGGTTGTGTAGTATACATCAAGCTCTTTTCTGGCGCCGTTGCCGGGGAGGCTAGGTAAGCGGCACGCACACCCCGTCAACTAAGATCTTTTCTGGCGCCATTGCTGGGGAGGTGAGTACTTGAAGGTATATCTTTATATCTTTCAATCAAATATTTTTGTTTCTTGTTTTATCTCTAGTTTAGTCTATAAAAGAAAACAAAAAATGGAATTGAGTTTTTCTCATACGCTTCATCTTTTTAATATCTTTCGTGAGAATGATGGAAAGGAAAATTGTGCTCAAGTGCTAGAAGAAGAAATTTATAAAATGTTTGGCACTTAATCTTTGAATGATGAGCATGAATGCAATGTTGTTAGTATGAATTCCTTGAATACCCATGATTCTAATGATATGCAAAGCCACAAGCTTGGGGATGCTATGTTTGATGAATATGATATTTTTGTCCCCCAAGTTTTGATGAGAAAATTTATTATGATGAAAGCATGCCTCCTATTTATGATGATTATATTGATGAAAGTGGGTTTGGAAGAGTGTCAACTTTAGGTAGTATTGATCCCACTATTTTGGAGGATGTTGAATCTTGTTGTGATGAATATGAAAGTGGATTTGGAAGAGTGTCAACTTTATTTAGTGATGATTCCACTATTTCGGAAGCGGTTCCAATTGATTATGAGAATAAAGTTGCTATTTATAATGATTATTGTGATGACTTGTATTCTATTAAGAATAATGATAAACATGAAACTTGTCATCATGATTTTAGTTTTCAATTGGATTATGCCTCACGTGATAATTATTTTGTTGAGTTTGCTCCCACTATTATTCATGAGAAGAATTTTGCTTATGTGGAGAGTAGTAAATTTTCTATGCTTGTAGATCATGAAAAGAATGCTTTAGGTGATGGTTATATTGTTGAATTCATTCATGATGCTACTGAAAATTATTATGAGAGAGGAACATATGCTTGTAGGAATTGCAATAATATCAAGTTTCCTCTCTATGTGTTGAAAATTTTAAAGTTATGCTCGTTTTCCCTTCCTATGCTAGTTGATTATTGTTCCCATAAGTTGTTTGCTCACAAAATCCCTAGGCATAGGAAGTGGGTTAGACTTAAATATGTTAGTCATATTCTTCATGATGCTCCCGTTATGTTTCAACTCTTATCCTTTATGTGAGCATCATTTCCATCATCATGCCTAGCTAAAAAGGCATGAAAGAAAAGCGCTTGTTGGGAGACAACCCAATATTTATCCTTACTGTTTTTGTGTGTACACATGATTATGCTACTGTAGTAATCATGTTTTATAGCTTTTGTTTCAATAAAGTGCCAAGTAGAACCTTTGGGAAGACTTGAGTGAAGTCTTTATGATCATGCTGTAAAAAAACAGAAACTTTAGCGCTCACAAGAATAGCTGCCATTTTTTACCAGAGAGTGGTTTTAGGTTTATTCTTTTTGAATATGATTAATAGAAAAATTCCTCAGGTCCACAAATTTAAGTCATAATTTGTGGAGTTCCAGAAGTATACGTTTGATTCAGATTACTACAGACTGTTCTGTTTTTGACAGATTCTGTTTTCATTGTGTTGTTTGCTTATTTTGATCCATCTATGGCTAGTATATAAGGGTATGAACCATAGAGAAGTTAGAATACAGTATATATTACACCAATATGAATTTACAATGAGTTTATTACAGTACCTAAGTGGTGATTTATTTTCTTATACTAACGGAGCTTACGAGTTTTGTGTTGAGTTTTGTGTGGTTGAAGTTTTCAAGTTTTGGGTAATGATTTGATGGACTATGGAATAAGGAGTGGTAAGAGCCTAAGCTTGGGGATGCCCAAGGCATCCCAAGGTAATATCCAAGGACAACCAAGAGCCTAAGCTTGGGGATGCCCCGGAAGGCATCCCCTCTTTCGTCTTCGTTCATCGGTAACTTTACTTGGAGCTATATTTTTATTCACCACATGATATGTGTTTTGCTTGGAGCGTCAATTTTATTTAGTTAGTATTTGCTTGCTGTTATTTAGAATAATGTTTTGCGTCTTTAGTTTCAATAAAAATGTCAAGGATAGCCTTTACCATGCTTATTTTGCATGTATACATGTTGCTGTTTCAAAACAGAAAGTTTACCGCTGTTGCAAAAATTCCCTAGAAAAGTCAGAGAGTGATATAATGTTGAATATTTTTGCATAATGATCTCTGATAAATCTTTTACAGCATAGTATTTTTCTTATAATTTTGGGAGATAGGGAAGTATGATGAATCTTGCATTCTTTACAGACTATACTATTTTGGCAGATTGCTGTTATGTTTGCATATGTTTGCTTGTTTATTGATTCTATTTGAGGATAGGAGTATTAAATATGCAGAGACATTTAGTATTAAATGTTGAATAATAATGTCAGTTATTTGTTATAGTAGAAGATGATATGGTTTTGCATTGGTTTATACTAACCTATCTCACGAGTTCTTGTTGAGTTTGTTGTGAATGAAGCTTTTGATAAAAAGAGAAACCGTGACATGAAAGGAATTAAGGAGACACAAAAGCTCAAGCTTGGGGATGCCCAAGGCACCCCAAGATAATATTTCAAGAAGTCTCAAGCATCTAAGCTTGGGGATGCCCCGGTAGGCATCCCACCTTTCTTCTTCAACAACTATCGGTTAGTATCGGTTGAGCCTAAGTTTTTGCTTCTTCACATGAGTTGTGCTATCCTTGCAAAGTCATTTTTGTTTTGCTTTGATTACTGTTTGAATACAATACCAAGATTTGAAATTCTTAAATGAGAGAGAGTCTTCACATAGTTACATAATTATTTTACTACTCATTGATCTTCATGTATATCTTGTTGGAGTACTTTTTCATTTACTCGTGTGCTTCACTTATATCCTATGAGTAAATGGTTGAATTAGTTGAATGTCATAAATCTGAAATTATATATGTTTCATTTTCTTATCCCATGGGGAGTAATGACTTCACGTCTAAGAAGTAGAGGTTGTAAATTTGTTGACGATTAGCAAGCATTGTATTGCTCATTTGAACAATTCATGAAAGAATATTGAAGGAAGAGAGATTTCACATATAAATATATTATCATAGACATCTTTTATAATTGTGAGCACTCATTAAGTATGACATGCTAAAGAGTTTATGTTGGACAAGGAAGACAACGTAATGGGTTACGTTTTCTCGCATCTTAGTTAAAGTATATTGTCATGGATCATTCAAACATGTTGAGTTTGCCTTTCCCCCTCATGCTAGCCAAAATTCCTAGCACCTAGTAGAGATACTACTTGTGCTTCCAAATATCCTTAAACCCAGTTTTGCCATGAGAGTCCACCATACCTACCTATGGATTGAGTAAGATCCTTCAAGTAAGTTGTCATCGGTGCAAGCAATAAAAATTGATCTCTAAATATGCATGACTTATTAGTGCAGAGAAACTAAGCTTTGTATGATCTTGTTATGGAAGTAATAAAAGCGATGGACTTCATAATAAAGGTCCATATACAAAGGGCAATATAAAGTGACATTCTTTCGGATTAAGATTTTGTGTATCCAACCCTAAAAGCGCATGACAAGCTCTGCTTCCCTCTGCGAAGGGCCTATCTTTTACTTTATGCAAGAGTCAAGGTGATCTTCACCTTTCCCTTTTTCATTTTATCCTTTGGCAAGCACTTTGTGTTGGGGTGATCCTGATATATATATATCCAATTGGATGTACGTTAGCATGAACTATTATTGTTGACATCACCCACAGGTGATACGTTTGGAGGCAACATTATAAGCCCCTATCTTTCTCTGTGTCTGATTAAACCTTCATAACCACAAGTATTGCGTGAGTGTTAGCAATTGTAGAAGACTATATGATAGTTGAGTATGTGAAGTTTGCTAAATCAAAGCTCTGACGTAGACCCTTCCTGAAAATAGGATGAATTACAATTGTTTGATGACTAAGAATGAAGTTTTCTAGTTTTCAAGAAAGTTTATGGTCTATGCTTTAACATGTGAATAGCTTGATACTTGATTATGAAAAGTTTTATGAGATGAACTACTGTTATGACATATAATGATGCTAGAAAAGGTGATTGAAATTATCATTGATCAAACTTGTGCACCTCTAGCATTCACACTTCATAAATTCTTTCTTTTATCATTTACCTACTCGAGGACGAGCAGGAATTAAGCTTGGGGATGCTGATACGTCTCCAACGTATCTATAATTTATGAAGCATTCATGCTATTTTATTATCTGTTTTGAATGATTATGGGCTTTATTATACACTTTTATATTACTTTTGGGACTAACCTATTAACCGGAGGCCCATCCCATATTGTTGTTTTATTGCCTGTTTCAGTATTTCGAAGAAAAGGAATATCAAACGGAGTCCAAATGGAACGAAACCCTCGGCAGCATTATTTTTGGGAAGAATATCATCCTAGAGACTTGGAGTTTACGTCAGAAGATCCTCGAGGAGGCCAAGAGATAGGGGGCGCCCCCCCCTACTGGGCATGCCCCCCTGTCTCGTGGGCCCCTCGAGAACCTCCCGACAGAATTCTTTCGCCTATGTATTCCCTCGTACCATAAAAACATCGAATATCAAGATAGATCGGAAGTTCCGCCGCCGCAAGCCTGTGTAGCCACCAAAAACCTCTCGGGAGCCCTTCCCGGCACTTGCCGGAGGGGGGATCCTTCACCAGTTGCCATCTTCATCATCCTGGCACTATCCATGACGAGGAGGGAGTAGTTCACCCTCGAGGCTGAGGGTATGTACCAGTAGCTATGTGTTTGATCTCTCTCTCTCGTGTTCTCTCTCGTGTTCCCTCTATCGCACGATCTTGATGTATCCAGAGCTTTGCTATTGTAGTTGGATCTTATGATGTTTCTCCCCCTCTACTCTCTTGTGATGAATTGAGTTTTCCCTTTGAAGTTATCTTATCGGATTGAGCCTTTTATGAGAACACTTGATGTATGTCTTGCCGTGATTATCTGTCGTGACAATGGGATATCATGTGCCACTTGATGTATGTTTTGGTGACCAACTTCGGGGCACTCTTTGAAGTACTTTGTGTTGGTTGAATAGATGAATCTGAGATTGTGTGATGCATATCGTATAATCATGCCCACGGATACTTGAGGTGACAATGGAGTATCTAGGTGACATTAGGGTTTTGGTTGATTTGTGTCTTACGGTGTTATTCTAGTACGAACTCTTGAATAGATTGATCCGAAAGAATAACTTTGAGGTGGTTTCGTACCCTACAATAATCTCTTCGTTTGTTCTCCGCTATTAGTGGCTTTGGAGTGACTCTTTGTTGCATGTTGAGGGATTGTTATATGATCTATCTATGTTATTATTGTTGAGAGAACTTGCACTAGTGAAAGTATGAATCCAAGGCCTTGTTTCCTATCATTGCAATACCGTTTACGCTTACTTTTATCATTAGTTACCTTGCTGTTTTTATATTTTCAGATTACAAAAACCTTTATCTACCATCCATATTGCACTTGTATCACCATCTCTTCGTCTAACTAGTGCACCTATACAAATTACCATTGTATTGGGTGTGTTGGGGAAACAAGAGACTCTTTGTTATTTGGTTGCAGGGTTGTTTGAGAGAGACCATCTTCATCCTACGCCTCCTACGGATTTATAAACCTTAGGTCATCCACTTGAGGGAAATTTGCTACTGTCCTACAAACCTGTACACTTGCAGGCCCAACAACGTCTACAAGAAGAAGGTTGTGTAGTAGACATCAACTGGGCATTCCAATTACCAGCCACTCTCTCGTGAATGAAAAGTGAATGAACACTCATTGTGAGAATAACCCACCTAGCATGGCAGACACTTACAACCCCTAGTCACTACATGAGCGATTCAGGCATATAAAATAGATTATCATTTGAAGGTTTAGAGTTTGGCACATGCAAATTTACTTGGAATGGCAGGTAAATACCGCATATAGGTAGGTATGGTGGACTCATATGGAACAACTTTGGGTTTAAGGAAATGGATGCACAAGCAGTATTCCCGCTTAGTACAAGTGAAGGCTAGCAAATAGATTGAGAAGTGACCAACTAGAGAGCGACAATAGTCATAAACATGCATTGAGGTTAATTAACATTAAATACAGACATGAGTAGGATATAAATCACCATGAACATACATATCATGGCGGCTATGTTGGTTTTGATTCAACTACATGCGTGAACATGTGCCAAGTCAAGCCACTTGAATCATCCAGGGGAGGATACCATCCTATCATACTACATCATAACCATTTTAAAATGCATGTTCGCACAAAAGAAAAACCATTAATTCACTCCTAGCTAATTAAGAATGGCATGAGTAACTATAATCTATAATTTTCATTACAAAGATGTTTCATTCATAATAGGCTGAATCAAGAACGATGAGCTAATCATATAAAAAAACAAAATAGGTCGAGTTTGTACCAGCTTTTCTTCATCTCGATCATTTCATCAAATTTCTTCATTATTGCCTTTCACTTGCACAGCCGAACAATGTGAATAATAATAAGAGTGCACGTGCCTTGGACTAAGCTGGAATCTGCAAACATTTATTCAAAAGAGAAGACAAGGTAACGTGGGATCTTTGTTAGATCAACAATGATGCATATGAGAGCCATTCAACATTTTCATCGTGGTCTTCTCCTTACAACCCAAAGAAAAGAAAATAATTTCAAAGAAACAAATTGAAATATTTATGGAGTTTTTGTTTTTCTAAAGAAAGCAAATTAACAAAAAGAAAACAAAAACAAGAAAAGCTATTTACACAGAAAATCTCTCAACAAGCATAAGAAGAACGAGAAAACTTTTTGGATTTTCTTTTAATACTACAACTAATTAAACTAGAAAGAAAAGCTAAAAATATAGTGAGAAATATTTTTGTTTTTTTCTAAAAATTTTCAAATGCACAAGAAGAGCAAGAAAAATAAACTAACATGGTTTATACAATGCAAAAGTATGAACACGGACAACTAGAATGAATGTGTGATACATGAATGTAATGTCGATGGGAAATATGTACTCCCCCAAGCTTAGGCTTTTGGCCTAAGTCGGTTTGTGGCCTCAGCTAGCTTGGATAATATCCAGAGTTGTAGTTGGGGTTGTACTCAATTGCAGTTGGCGGGCGGCCCCATGGAGATGGGCGGTCTCGCTCACCCTCTCATACTCATCTGCCTCCTCTCTTAGTATAAAATATCTTTGTTTTTTCTAAAATTCAAAGAAAGTAGGAGCAGGAAGAGCAACATAGACGACGCGCTGCCTGTCAAAGATTAGTCTATGCTGAAAAGGCAAGTCGCCCCTCTCAAGAAATTAGAAACGCTCCATAGCATCATAATCAAGAAAAGCAGGAGGCAACTAAGTATAATTTTCTCTTATGGGAACACCAAGACATGTGGCTAAGAGAGTGGCATAAATTTCTCCAAAGAAATCTCCATCTTTAGCATTATTATGTAATCGGCGTGTAATGATAGCCCCCAAGTTAAATTGATTATCATTCATTGTCGCGCTCTTGAGGACAATAAGATCGGATGCGCAAAGGTGGCAATGGTCATGTTTTCCGTTGATGCATCTACCTATGAAGAGAGCAAAATAATGTAACACAGGAAATTGAATGCTCCCTATAGTAGCTTGTGTTATGGTTCTACTTTCACCTACAGTAATGCTAGCAAGGAACTCAGAGCAATTAGATTTACGAGGTTCAGTATATATTCCCCATTGCGGAACTTTGTGTGCATCATTAAATTCTTCAAGGTCCATGCTAAATGATTTATCATATAGATCAAATAAAACAGAGTGCGTATTGCGATGGACCGAATACTTAAATCTCCGCACAAAGGAATTAATTAGGTTGTAGTACTGCAAACACTTATCTGACATGAAGTCCATCAGGTCGGTGTTATGCACGTACATATCAAATTCTTCCTTGAAACCTGCATGAGTCATGAAGTAATCCGACGACCATTCACAAGGCCACACTAGAGCTACCCATGGTGGTTCGAGGCCCGGCTCATGTATAGCGAGCCTTGGGGATTTCTTATTCAAGGAACCACCTTAGAACATTTTCTTAAACATATTCTTCCTCCGAAAAATTTCTAAAATTTTTAGTGACTCAAAATAGAAGTGAACCAAACTCAGCAAAATTGATAGCAGCTACTCCCACAAGTGTCTAGAGGCTATATCATGCAAGAAAACTACTTTGGACCATATAAACTTGACATGCAAACTCAAGAACATGGTCAACACAATAGAATTTTTTTGCCATATATAAAGCACTAGGGCAAAAACTAATTGGACCATTGGAGGAGTCACATACTGATGATCAATCCCCCAAAATGGGTTTGCAAATGGAGCTACGAGCAAGGAGATAGAAAATGGCAGCAAGATGAGCAAGAACACGGGTTTGAGTAATGGTGTTATTTTTTCTGGAGGAAGACGAAGTGGATGGGTGGCTGGAATAAGTGAGGGGGCCAACGAGGGGCCCACAGGCCACCTAGGCACGCCCAGGGGGTGGGCGCGCCCTGTTGGCTTGTGGCTCACAGGTGCACCCCCCCCTAGGGTGTATTCAGTGCCAAAAATTCTTAAATATTGTATAAAAATCATACTAAATTTTTAGGACATTTGGGAAACTTTTATTTTCTGGTCAGTTTTTATTGCGTGGATAATTCAAAAAACAGTAAAATAATGGTATTTCTACTTTATTTATTCTAAATAACAGAAAGTTGTGTTTTCTAAATTCATCCATCACATGCTCATCAAAAGGAATCCATTAATAAGGTTGATCAAGTCTTATTAACAAACTTCTTCCGAATAACATGAAACTGGAGAATTTCGAATAACACTAGGTTACCTCAATAGGGATATGCATGTCCCCAACAATAAGAATATCATATTTCTTTTTGACAGTAGGAATAGGGAATTTGAAACCTCCAATAACAATTGTTGGAATTTCTCCAATGGAGTTGATACTATTCACTTGAAGTTGTTTCTTCAGAAAGTGTACCATATGTTCATTATCATTGACATGAAAAGCGACATTGGCCTTACTGCAATCAATAACAGTCCCTGTAGTATTCAAAAAGGTCTACCAAGGATGATCGACAAACTGTCGTCCTCGGGTATATCAAGAATAACAAAGTTCGTTAAGTTAGTAATATTTGCAACTACAACAGGTACATCCTCACAAACACCGATGGGTATAGCAGTGAATTTATCGGCCATTTGCAAAGAGATTTCAGTTCGTATCAACTTATTCAAATCAATTCTTTGGTACAAAGAGAAAGGTAAAACACTAACACCGGCTGAAAGATCACATAAAGCAGTCTTAACATAGTTTCTTTTAATGGAGCATGGTATAGTTGGTCTTCCTGGGTCTCCTAGTTTCTTAGGTATCCCACCCTTAAATGTCTAATTGGCAAGGATGGTGGAAATTTCAGCTTTCAGTATCTTTCTTTTATTTGTCACAATATCTTTCATACACTTAGCATAGGGGACATTTTCAGAATATCAGTCAAACGTAAGCGCAAAAAGATAGGTCTAAGCATTTCAACAAAGCGCTCAAATTCTTCATCATCCTTTTTCTTGGATGGTTTAGGAGGAAAGGGCATGGGTTTCTGAGCCCATGATTCTCTTTCTTTACCATGTTTCCTTGCAATGAAGTCTCTCTTATCATATCTTTTATTCTTAGGTTGTGGGTTATCAAGATCAATAGCAGGTTCTATCTCCACATCATTATCATTACTAGGGTGAGCATCAACATGAGCATCATCATTATCACTATTATTAGGTTCATGTTCATCGCTAGATTGTGTCTCAGCATCAAAAATAGAAATATCATTTGGATTCTCAGGCGTGTCTATAGTAGGTTCACTAGAAGCACGCAAAGTCCTGTTATCTTTCTTTTCTTTTTAGATGAACTAGGTGCATCGGTATTAATTCTTTGAGAATCTTGCTCAATTCTCGTAGGGTGGCCTTCAGGATACAAGGGTTCCTAAGTCATTCTACCTCCCCTAGTCACAACTTTGACAACATGATCATTCATTTTATTATTCATGTCATTAAGCAAATCATTTTTTGCCTTGAGAACTAGTTCTACTTGAGTTTTT
Source organism: Triticum timopheevii (assembly GCA_963921465.1). Lineage (NCBI taxonomy): Eukaryota > Viridiplantae > Streptophyta > Magnoliopsida > Poales > Poaceae > Triticum > Triticum timopheevii. The sequence continues at coordinate 497,903,813 of OY997266.1, read as the reverse complement.
ACCATGGAAGCATGTTTACTAACAACCTTGAGATCATTAACAGTTCTGAACATATAGTCACTCGAGCGTTCAATCATATAAGAATTTCGTTTCAATTGTCTACTAACATATGCATTTAAGTTTTCTTGTTTAACAATAAAGTTATCAAATTTATCCAAGTATTAACTAACAGATTTAGTATAAGGAACATCATCTTCATCAAATCTATAGAGATAATTTACCTCCACTACCTGCGTCGGGGTGTTAAGACCATGTATTTCCTCAATAGGCGGTAAATTCTTAGCATATTGAACATTAATACCTTTTTCTTTCATAGATTTATTTGCCTCTTGCATATCGCCAGGATTGAGAAATAGAATACCTCTCTTCTTCGGAGTTGGATTAGGCGGTGGCCTAGGAAGAGTCCAATCATTATCATTACTCAATATATCATTCAATAATTCTTCAGCTTGTTCAACAGTTTGTTCCCTGAAAACACAACCAGCACAACTATCTAGGTGGTCCCTAGAAGCATCGGTTAGTCCATTATAAAAGATATCAAGTATTTCATTTTTCTTGAGAGGATGATCAGGCAAAGCATTAATTAATTGGATAAGCCTCCCCAAGCTTGTGGGAGACTCTCTTCTTCAATTTGCATAAAGTTAAATATTTCCCGAAGAGCAGCTTGTTTCTTATGAGCGGGAAAATATTTTTCAGATAAGTAATAAAACATATCCTGGGGACTACGCACACAACTAGGAGCAAGAGAATTAAACCATATCTTAGCATCACCCTTTAATGAGAAAGGAAACAACTTAAGAATATAGTAATAGAAAAAAATTTCCTCATGAGCAAATAGGGTGGCTATATCATTCAATTTAGTAAGATGTGCCACAACAGTTTTAGATTCATAACCATAGGAAGGATCAGATTCAACCAAAGTAATTAACCCAGGATCGACAGAGAATTCATAATCCTTATTAGTAACAAAGATAGGTGAAGTAACAAACTTAGGATCATATTTCATTCTAGCATTCAAAGAATTTTCTTTCAACTTGACTAGTAATTTCTTACGATCATCTCTATCCTTACAAGCGAGAAAGTCCCTAGCTACCTCTTCATCCATAACACAACCCTCAGGTATATCAGGCAATTCATATCTAGGACATAATCTTCAGTTTCAATAATTTTATCAGTTTTAGTAATTTCATTTTCTTTAGCTCTAGCAAGTTGGTCATCAAGCAATTCTCCTAGTGGCACAGTCTTATTAAGCAAAGTACTAGCATCTTTCATAGAAAAAGCATCATCATCAATTACTTGCGACATATCAGGATTAATAGTAGGTGGTGGTGTCGCAAGCTTACTCAAAATAGAAGGTGAATCAAGTGCATAGCTAGATGGTAGTTGCTTACCCCGGCTCGTCTTAGAGGGAACGATCTTGGTTCTTTCATCTTTAAGATTCCTCATAGTGATCAACAGATATAAATCCCAAGTGACTCAGCAAATAGAGCTATGCTCCCCGCGAACGGTGCCAGAAAAAGGTCTTGATAACCCACAAGTATAGGTGATCGCAAAAGTTTTCGTGGGTAGAGTATTCAAGCCAAATTTATTGATTTGACACAAGGGGAGCCAAAGAATATTCACGAGTATTGGCAGTTGAGTTGTCAATTCAATGACACCTGGAAGACTTAATATCTGCAATAAAGTTCTTAATAGCAAAGTAGTATGGAAGTACGATAATTGTGGTAACAGTAGCAATAGCAATTTTGTAGTGATTGTAACAGCAACACGACAAAAGTAACTTAGGAAAGGATGTGAAAAGCTTGTAGGCATTGGATTAGTGATGGATAATTATGTTGGATAATATTCATCATGTAGAAATTATAACCTAGGGCGCACATAACTAGCTCCAATTCATCAATGTAATGTAGGCATGTATTCCGTATATAGTCATACATGCTTATGGAAAAGAACTTGCATGACATCTTTTGTCCTACCCTCCCGTGGCAACAGGGTCCATAAGGAAACTAAGGGATATTAAGGCCTCATTTTAATAGAGAACCAGAACAAAGCATTAGCATTAGTGAATACATGAACTCCTCAAACTACAGTAATCACCGGAAAGAATCCCAATTGTTGTCACCTTGGGGTATGCGGATCATAACACATAATAGGTGTCTACAACTTGCAAGATCGGATCAAGAACACATATATATTCATGAGAACATAATAGGTTCAAATCTGAATTCATGGCACTCGGGCCCTAGTGACAAGCATTAAGCATAGCAAAGTCATAGCAACATCAATCTCGGAACGTAGTGGATACTAGGCATCAAGCCCTAACAAAACTAACGCGATTACATGATAAATCTCATCCAACTCATCACCGTCCAGCAAGCCCACAAAAGAATTACTCACTCCTGTCTGTGAGAATCATGAAATTGGTGATGGAGGAAGGCTGATGATGACGATGGCGTCAGGTTCCACCCTCCGGAGCCCAAAATAGACTCCGGATCAGCCGTCCCGAGGAAGAACAAGAGGTGGCAGCGGCTTCATATCGTGAAACGCGATGAATCCTTCTCTCTGGTTTTTTGCTCCCCGAATAGGAATATATGGAGTTGGAGTTAGGGTTGTAGGCGGTCCAGGGGCCCCACAAGCCCGGGAGGTGTGTCCTGGGGGGTAGGCTCGACCCAAGGGCTAGTGTACTCTGGGTGGCCCCCTCGGGTATCTTTCTCCACCAATATTTTTTATTTATTCCACAAAAATTCTCCATAAATTTTTAGGTCAATCTGAGAACTTTGATTTCTGCACAAAAATAGCACCAAGGCAATTCCACTTAAAGCAACGTCAGTCTGGGTTAGTTTCATTCAAATCATGCAAATTAGAGTCCAAAACAACGGTAAAAAGTTTGGAAAGTAGATACGATGGAGACGTATCAATGCTTCATGCGTTTTATAATGGTCTAAATCATATGTCAAAAACTATAATTGATATAGCTGCCGGAGGAACAATTATGGGAAATCCTATAAAAGATGTCAAGAGACTACTAGATGATATGCAAGAGAACCATGAACAATGGCATGTTGTAAAAACCACCACAAAAAGGGTGAATGCCATGGAAGAAAATAACATTGAGTTGATAGCCAAGCTTGAGGAACTTATCTCCGTGATAAAAGGTAAAGAAGAGGTAAACCTAAATGCCATCACTAATGAAGAAACTAGTGATGTGAATTTTATTGCTCGTAATGGCTACAATCCTAATTGGAAAAATAATAACTGTGCTCCTGGACTTCCTTACCCTAGTAATGGTGGAGCATCCAACAATTTTAATGGAGCTAATGGTAGCTATAGAAATACTCTTGAAGAAAATCTTAGTACTTTTATTGCTAGCCAGACTAAGCAAAATGAAAAATTCAAGAATGTAAGAATCATGATAACTTACTTTGTCAATTGACCAGTAAGGTTGTTGGATTGACAAATGATGTGCATGTACTTGAAGGAAGATCCAAGAATATGGAAGCACAAGTGGCTAAAATAGCAGAGAGCCAAACGCTATTTTTGGCTAAGTTTGCAGGTAAATCTGAGTCTAACCCGGTAGAAGAAATTAAAATGGTGAGAAGCAACAAAGAGAAGGCTGAAGTGTTTGACACAAGCCATGTTCCAGAGTACAATCATACCATTGCAGATTTTGTGAAAATGATATCCATGAAGTATCCACTATTGGAGGTAACTAATAATGAAGCATATAATGTCTTCATTAAACAAGTTGCATCCAAGGTACGTGAGCTTGATGATGAAAGGAAAAAGCTCTATAGCAAGTTACCATCTAGAGAGGATGCTTTTGAACCTAAATTACCAGCTAAGTGAGAGGATGCTTTTGAACCTACTATAGAGATTGAGATAGTATTTAATAAATTCAGTGCCTTATGTGATCTAGGGGCAAGTGGTTCCACTATCCCCAAATCTGTTTATGATAGTATCAATCGCGGTCCTTATGCTAATACCCAGATCATTTTGAATATGGCTAAATCTACTTTTACTCAGGCAATAGGCATTAGGCATGGTACTATAGCTCAAAATAATGATTGCCCTGTCATGATTGATCTTGTCATAGTATATATGCCTGAAGATCCAATTGCTCCTGGAATTCTCGGTAGACCTTTTCTAAGGACTATCAAAGTTGTGATAGATGTGTTTGTGGGAAATATGAGATTTGATTTACTAGTTGAAGATCCTTTTGTGAGACATTTCTCCAGGAAAAAGAAAATGAAGACCTGCACAGGAGTGTGCATCATTGTGAATGCCAAAAGCTATGGTCTCACTGTGTTTTCACAACCTTGATCACCACTATGGTCGAGCTAACTGACCTAATACAAGCTCTTCTGGGAGGCAACCCACTCGAAAAAAGTAGACAAGTAATTTTTTATTTTTTGTTTCGATAAAAGAGTGGTTGAAGTTCTATATGAAGAAGTTTGGAAGAGTTGTTCTAATCAAGGCTTTAGTGATGTGCAAGTTGCATTATCTGTTGTATCGATGTTTGGGTGCCTGGAAATATGTCTATGTATTATTTTGGAACTAACCCCGCGGGAGAGCAAAGAAAAAGAGAAGTTTCGCAAGAAACATATCAAAAGACAGTGTTTAAAACGACTGTAGCTGTCGTATGGGCGGTCACATAGCCTACTGGAGCTTCCAATGCAAAACAACCGGATACAATAGGGAGAAAGGCGACATTTCAAATGTGCACAAGCGCCCGTTTTAGCGGTCGTTTAACTCCTTTGCAGAAAATGGAGAAAATTCCAGAGCATTCGATGACGTTCCAAACGGGACATGCGCCTGTCCGAGCGGTCATATGTGCACAAACGCAGGCAAGTTATCAGGGAGAGCGACGGTGTTCCATGCGGGCGCTTGTGCCCATATGAGCTGTTGTTTCAAACCCTAGCGGCCATAATTAGCCCGAGGAAGAAGGTAAATCTCCCTCATCTCTCTTGTTTCTTCTTCTTCCTCCTCAAAACCTCTCCAAACCCTAGCAAAACTTCACCCGATATCTCTACTCACTCGATTTCAGTTCACATCCTTCCTTGTGATCGGTCTACAATATGTTCCTCCTCCGATGCCCAAGTTATTTTTCGTGAATCTATGTTCTACATGCCTAGTAGTGCCATGACCAGGAGATGCATATTTTCGAAATTTGAGAATAGCTTGGATTCGTTGATGTTTTTTGAGGAGTATGATGTTTTGACTACCGTAGGATCAATATTGTTTAATTTCATTGGATCGAGAAATTGCTTTGTAGATGTTTACATGGAGGTCTTCTCGCGTACACGGCGCTTCGAGTTCATCCACCGCGCCGCCACAACAAGTTTTCACTCAGGAATTGTCTTAACCGACCGTCAAGCAAGAAAAAAGTCTAGGCAACTAATCTAAAGGAAGATCAAAGCAACCAAGTGGGCTTGTGCGATAACACTCGCAAGCTAGGAATTACTAATGATTTCAATTTGCTTTATCATAATGCTGGGTTGCACCAATTTGTTTATCAGGGATGTGAGACATATGAACACATGACGCTCGAGTTTCTCGGTACTCTCTCACACAATGTTGGTTTGGTGAGAAATGCCAATAATGAGGAGAAGAGGATCAATTTCCATCTCCTAGATGAATACTTCAACATCACTTTTGATCAGTGGTGTAATTATTTTGACTTCACCAACAATGATGATGATTTTAGATATGTTTATGATTTCACTAACCCGCATCAAAGGCAATCCTTCTCCGCATGAGTCATGATGGCTTTAGGCAAAGATCTAGTTGCATTGAAAGTCATGCTATACGTTATTTCTATTATGTTATCCCTGACTCGTTGCAGGCACGAGGATAAGTTTCTAAGGTGAATGATGAGAACATGCTACTTCTTGGGAAAGCAACAAACCTTGATGTCGCTTTTCCACCCAACCTAGGGGTAATACTGTATCTACACCTCGCGCATCAAACAAATCATGCACAAGGAGATATTGTTTGTAGAGGAGTGATTACCATGTTGGTCGACTCCCTTGGTCTCAACTTCAATTACCTTTGCCCCATTGTCGGTAACACCCTTGTTAATATTTTTATTCTTACTAGCACTGGAATGGTAATAGTTGGATATGGCCATCATTGCATTAGAATTCCTGAAGTGGCACACTTGTTCCCTACTCCTATGCCTAACTGTTTCTCCATCGAGCATGGACAATTGCATTATATTGCATAGGAAGGAGATGTAGCCTTTGACAAAGAAGGCCCAGAACCAGAACAAGTAGATGAAGAAGAACTCACCATCGACGAAGAAGAGGAGCAGCCACAACAAGGAGACTACACCACCTATGAGGACATCAACAGCCTCTAGGGCTCTATCAAGATATGAGAAACCTTACCGAGTCAATTCGAGGCACGTCTACCTATATGAACATGAACTTCACCAACTGGAGCCAAGGATGGGCTCACATTGGAGAGACATATTTTTATTTTCTTGTGTGGGTTGGTCTTACATGTAAGTGAGAAAGAGAGAGGATACTTATTCTTGTTTTAGAAGGGTCCCACATGTAAGTGGCATCACCCATCTCACAATTCCTAGGGGTAGTTTAGTCCAAGATGATGGTCAAATGCCTTTGATCAGACGACATGGTGACAGAAGGGTATTCGAGCGATCTCGGAGACAAATGTAAAGGCAAAATCCTCTAGTAGCTTCCAACTAGTGGCAAAAAATACGATTGTTCCATTTTATATATCAAAAAGCGGAAAGCAGGAGATAGAAAGTTAAAATTGATAAAATATAGGCCATAACTTGTTTGGGAACCAAAATTTCTGTTTTTATTACTTGCTGGTGGTATGTCATGAGCAAACACTCGGTTCCCTCGCTTGCTGGATCACGAGAGCAAATGCTCGGTGATTGATTGACAATGGACCATGGATCGATGACATTACAACGAATTTGAATTTCTTTTTCAAAAAATTCTTGAATTTGAGAAGAAGTTCATGAATTTGAAAAAGTTCAAGAATTTGAAAATATTCGTGAATTTGAAAGAGTTCATGAATTTGAGAAAAGTTCAATAATATGAAAAAAAACTAAAGTTCAAAAAGTTCAATAATTTGGAAAAACTTCATGATAAAAAAAAAAGTTTAAGGATTTTAAAAAATCATGAAAATACATAAATTTTGGAACCTTTTCCAACTTTAGGAATATTTTTAAAATCGGTGACCTTTTCCAAATTCACGTTAATTTTACTTTTTTAAATTGTTTTCAAAATTAGGAACTTTTTTTTTCATTTTGAAAAAAAATGAGAACCTTTTTGAAATCCATGAACAATTTTTCAAAGCCTTAAACCTTTTTGAAACCCACGTTTTTTCAATTGCTTATCCCGAAAAATATTGTTTTTCTTCAAAACTTCATTAAAAATTACTCCGTTCCTAAAATTGCAAAATTATTGTATTGGGAAGAGTAAAATGTACATGTATTTAGGACAGAATGTTTTTCTCGCCTTTTAAAATTAGTTATAATGTGTTTTGAAAATGTCAATCACATATATTTTTTTAAGTACTCATGTAGTTGGAAAATGTTTATCATGTATCTAGAAAGAAAAACATCTCATTTTTTTAAAATGTCCATTCTGTATCTAGAAAAAAACATCATTTATTTAAAATATGTTCATTGCGTATTTGTAAAATAGGCAACGCTTACTGCAAAAGTATTCATGATGTCATTGTGAAATTGAACATGTCCTTAGAAAATGTTCATTGGGTTTTTAGAATGTTCATGGAAAATACTCTTCATGTATTTAAAAAGTGTTCACCGCCTGTCTGTAAATATTTATCGTGTACTTGAAAATGTAATTAGGAAAAAAGTTTTCATTCCATGCTTGAAGATGTCCATCATGTAAAAAAATATGGTCAACAAGTAATTTGAAAAACGACAATCAGGAATTCAGAATATATTCTACATGCATTGTAGAAAAAACGTGCCTTGTATTTAATTTAAATTAGTCACATATTTATAAATATTCATCATGCATTGAGATGTTCATCGTGTATTTATAAAATATTCATAGCCTATTCTGAAAGAATTCATGAACATTTTTGAATTCACTAACATTTATCAAATTTAGGAGCATTTTTAAAAATCACTATCATTTGTAAAATTAATGAAAGTTTTTGTAATTCTTAAACTTCTTTCAAATTTGTGAACATTTCTTGAATTCCCGAATATTTTTTCAATCGTGCTATTTTTTTATTTGAGAGGATTTTTTTCAAATTCACGAACATTTTTCAAGTTCCTGCATTTTTTTACTTTGAAATCTCATTTATAATTAAAATATCGACAAATGCTCTTTTTTTAGAGTATACCTGGAATAGAAAAACCAAAAATAAATATGTGAAAAAAGATATATATCACCGCACAGGAAAAAAGATATATAGCAATGAGAGGTTTTTGCACACGCTTAAAGCGATATATAGCACCATCAATAAAACCAAACAAAAAAATCATATGTGCTAGTTAATGGGCCGACCCATTAGCCACAAGTGGCCGTCTATTACACGCCATATGCGCTAAATAGGGTTTAACAAAAGCGGGCGACCTGCAGACGGAGACATCAACTGCTTGGGGTAGGTGTCTAGCATGATTAGGCCAACATGGTGTGGTCCAAGTGAACAGGATTTTGTATAGCTAAGTATATAGATAATTTGGAGTGGCTTTCGCCTTAAAGGTGAATTATGCCAAATCATCGGCCATCATGATCCGATCGGAGGCAGCGGATGAGGAGCTCGTCAAAAGTCCATTACCTTGAAGATTGGAGCCTTCCCTTGCAAGTATCTTGGCCTACAACTAAGTATCAAACAATTAGAAGATCCGAATGGCAGCCCATTGTGGATATGGCATTGCACATCCTAGCCGGCTGGCAAAGAGGTTTAGTTACTAGGCCTGGACGTCTCGTTCTCATGAACCAAGTCATGAGAGCGCGTGCTACCCATCATCTGATGACTGCGGAGGCCCGTAAATGGGTCTTGGAGCGTATTGATAAGGTTTGTTCAGCATTTTTTGGGCTGGTTCTGAAGAGGTACATGGTGGGAAGTGTGTGGTATCTTGGAGTCGGGTATGTCGCCCGAAGCAGCTAGGACGGCAGGGCATTATCGACCTATACAAACACGAGATTGCTTTAAGGTTGCTGTGGGAGTGGCTAAGGTGCACGGATAAGACGAGGCCTTGGCAGGGACTAAATCTAGTTATGGACAAAAATGTGGCTCTAGCATTTGCGAGTCTTGTAAGTGGAAGATTGGTGCGGGCGAGCAAATCCTGTTCTAGAAGGACAGAGGGATTAACGATGCCACCATAAAATACATTGCTCCTTTGGTGGTGGCCTGGGTAAGGACGCAAGTTCTCAATAGGGGAATGGACAAATGACATCATTGGCGAGCTATGTATGGAGGGGCTCACCCAATTCATCACTCTCTCGGAGATTCTCATGGACGTACACCTCGACCCGGATATGGAAGATAAACCAATCTGGGCATGGAACAACATTGGAGTATACACAGCGTCCTCTCTGTATAAGATACTATGTGAAGGTAGGGTCAGGTTCCACTCCTTTGCAGACATATGGAAATGCTGGAAACCTCTGGCGTGCAAGATCTTCATGTGGTTTGCTTTATAGTACCGTTTGTGGACCGCAGACATGAGAGTTCGCCATCGACTGCAAGACGAAACCTCTACATGCAATTTGTGTGACCAGCAGGAAGACACGGTTGATCATATCTTGTTGCAATGTGTGTTTGCACGACAAGTCTGGTACCTTTGCGTGTCCAAGATGGGGATGGATCCATAGGTCTGCCCTGATGCCCAGGCTAAATTGGTGCCATGGTGGTCGGCGACTAGGAAGCATATCACCAAGAGGACCCGAAAAGGCTTCGAAGCCTTTGTCATGCTCATCTGCTGGTGTTTATGGAAGCAACGCAATGGTAGAGAGTTCGGGAATCATACCATCTTGAACGAGTGGGGAACGACCGAGTTGATCTTTGATGATTTTAGAAACTAGACCACACTAGGAGCTTTCGGAGATCAAGTAGTTAACGAGTAATAGTTTTAGGTCATGGGAGTGGATGTCTGGCTGTGTTAGGATCGACGTGTGATGCCTAACTAGCACTGGTACAACAAGGTGCTATACAAACGGCTTTTAACCCCCTTCCACGACAACGTTCTGAATCGTCACCTAGTGAGTGACTGCGATAGGCGGTCCTTCCCACACGACCCAGAAACCGTTGGGGATATGCCCTCCTGGCACACACGCTCGGCAAATTGAGGTCGTGTGCGACCGGAGAGCGAGAAAATACGGTTATACAAAAAGTAGTGCTAAAAATACAATTATACATGCGAAATCGTTTTCGGTCGTAAGTACATCCCACACAGTCAGTCCTCGCTAAACGTTTCCATTTGTATATACATCCCACATAGTCGCTCCAAGGAAAACGTTTCCGTTCGTAGGTACATCACACACAATTTCCCTCGTTAAATCATTTGTGATAGCGTTACCATCACACACGATATCAACAATTTTATCGTTTGTGTTATTGAATGCATCACACAAGGTGCATAGAAGAAACTGTGTGGCAAAGGCTGTCCATCACACACAGTTCTTATATGGTAAACGTTTGCGCAAGGTGGCCTAATGCAAACAGTTTTGAAGAGAATGTTGTGTGTGATTGTTCATTTATCCAACACGGTTTATTCCTAGAAACTATGTGTGTTGCCTGAGGCCATCGCCCACGGTATTTTCTCAATAGCCATTTGCAATAGCAACACTCAATTAGCAAGCTAATTGCCCTATTATTAAAAATCCATTTATTAATCTAATTGACATTCATATTAAGCACATAATATATTTCCTTTCCATATTAAGGAAGCATGATTTCATAATTGAAATACATCAGAGTACAACATGATATAGCTTCGGCACTCAGCTACCCCATTACACAACTGCACCAGCACCAAGTGTCAGATGGAACATCTAAAACCTTTCGAAATTAGCATCATAGGCGGTACATAGACAGATGCATCTCATCTAGAAAATTGCTGAAGCGGAAGGCGGATATTGAGCCTTCATTCATGTTGAAGGTCTTTGCAACTTTAGGCCAATGCCTGTGGATGATTGACCGTCCATCGTTCGTCCTCTTCAGGAACACTTCAATATTGAACTGTGGGTGTTGTATGAAAACATTCCTTGCCTTCTGACCATAGAGGTGGTTTGAGAGGTAATCATCAGTGAACTGCTTTGGAAAGGCCTGAAAACAAGGATGTGCATAAATATTTTTTCTATATTTGAAATGGGGCAAAGGAATAAAAAAAGGCAAGGTATAATAGTTAGTACCATCTTGTAGTGAACTGATGTCTTCTTCATTGTGTAGACAAAGATCGTGTTGTTTTTTGTCGCTAATTTCTTTAGCCTAACAATCTTTCTGAGTTTCTTGACTTGATTGATATTCATGGATAACTCATTTTCCCTTATGCAAAAAGGGCCGAACAGTGGGTCAAAACCTCTAATAGCAGGACCTACATGTGCAAGACCAAATTGTTAAAAAACTAAATATTAGAATGGTTCCTGCAATTGCACAATAATGTGCTATTAGAAAATGGACCATGCACGTGCTAACCTCGATTGTAAACCTTAGTGCTTCCCATTGTTTCTCTCCAACACATATAAGGCAGTTAGTCATCAGGTTAAGTAAGGGTTTGCATGCTATAAGTAAAATATGTTGATGAAAAATAAGCACATTGCAGATTCATCAGATTAATTCAAGCCACATGGAAACCCCATTTATCCAAACCAAGCATGATTAAGAACTAGGAAATATAGCACTTGTATATGTTTCTCATGTATGAAGTGCAGCCAAATTCGATTTGTTACTCACATGCACAACAATACAAAATTTTACCCACGACAATTGGACATTGCATTGCAGAATCGAACCAAGCAGTTAACAAAACACCACAACAAATGAAGCAAACGTTAACTGAGCACCACATTACACAATATAACATACTCCTAATAGAAGATCAGACGGTTAACCAAACCAAGCATGCTTAACAACTTGGAAATATAGCAATTGTATTTGTTTCTCATGTATTTAGTACAGCCAAATTCGATTTACTTCTCGCATGGTATACAATAACAGAATGCACCCACAACTATTGAACATCACATTGCAGAATGGAACCAAACAGTTAACTAAACACCACAACACAAATGAACCAAACATTAACTAAGCACCACATTTCACAATGTATAACCAAACAAAGCATGCATGAAAACTTGGAAATATAACAATTGTATTCGTTTCTCATGTATTTTGTAAAGATATATTTGATTTATTTCTAACATGGAAGACAATACAAAATTGTAGCCTGATACGTCTTAAACGTATCTATAATTTTTGATTGTTCCATGCTATTATATTATCTGTTTTGGATGTTTAATGGGCTTTAATATGCTCTTTTATATTATTTTTGGGACTAACCTATTAACCGGAGGCCCAGTAGCAGTTTCTGTATTTTTTTGCCTATTTTAGTGTTTTACAAAAAAGGAATATCAAACGGAGTCCAAACGGAATGAAACCTTCGCGAGGATCTTTCCTAGACCAAAAGCAATCCATAAGACTTGGATTTGAAGTCTGGGACTCTACAAGGAGGCCACGAGGTAGGAGGGCGCGCCCAAGGGGTAGGTGCGCCCCCACCATCGTGGCCCCCTCGTAGCTCCACCGATGTACTTCTTTCGCCTATATATACTCTTATACCCTAGAAACATCAAGGGGAGCCACGAAACCACTTTTCCACTGCCGCAACCTTCTGTACCCATGAGATCCCATTTTGGGGCCTTTTCCGGCGATCTGTCGGAGGGGGAATCGATCACGGAGGGTTTCTACATCAACATCATTGCCTCTCCGATGAAGCGTGAGTAGTTTACCATAGACCTTCGGGTCCATAGTTATTAGCTAGGTGACTTCTTCTCTCTCTTTGATTCCCAATACCAAGTTCTCCTTGATGTTCTTGGAGATCTATTTGATGTTATATTATTTTGCGGTGTGTTTGCCGAGATCCAATGAATTGTGGATTTATGAACTTGATTATCTATGAATATTATTTGGTTCTTCCCTGAATTCTTATATGCATGATTGGATATCTTTGCAAGTCTCTTCGAATTATCGATTTAGTTTGGCCCACTAGATTGATCTTTCTTGCAATTGGAGAAGTGCTTAGCTTTGGGTTCAATCTTGCGGTGTCCTTTCCCAGTGACAGTAGGGGCAGCAAGGCACGTATTGTATTGTTGCCATCGAGGATAAAAAGACAGGGTTTATACCATATTGCTTGAGTTTATCCCTCTACATCTTGTCATCTTGCTTAATGCGCTACTCCGTTCTTATGAACATAATACTCTAGATGCATGCTGGATAGCGGTCGATGTGTGGAGTAATAGTAGTAGATGCAGAATCATTTCGGTCTACTTGACACGGACGTGATGCCTATGTTCATGATCATTGCCTTAGATGTCTTCATAATTATGCGCTTTTCTATCAATTGCTTGGCAGTAATTTGTTCACCCACCGTAATACATGCTATCTCGAGAGAAGCCACTAGTGAAACTTATGGCCCCTGGGTCTCTTTTCCATTATATTGAATCTATTAGTTTCCCGTCAACTAGCCCATTCTGTCGCCGTTCCTTTTTGAGTGCAATCTTTACTCTTCAATCTATACAACAAAAATACCAAAAATATTTACTTTACTATATCTATTAGATCTCACTTTTGCGATTAGCCATGAAGGGATTGATAACCCCTTTATCACGTTGGTTGCAAGGTTCTTGATTGTTTGTGCAGGTACTAGGTGACTTGTGTGTCGTCTCCTATTGGATTGATACCTTGGTTCTCAAAACTGAGGGAAATACTTACGCTACTTTGCTGCATCACCCTTTCCTCTTCAAGGGAAAACCAACGCATGCTCAAGAGGTAGCACAGCCTGAAGAATTGAACATCACATTTGCAGAATTGAACCAAACAGTTAACTGAATACGACAACTAATTAACCAAATAGTTAATAAGTGAGCACCACACTGCATGACATATAGAACATATACACAGGATCAACAGATTTCATGGTAAAATTAGATAGCACAATTCACTAGAATTTCTGAAGGAAAGGTAGGAGCAGCACACGCAGCGGGTAAACCGAGCATGCTTAACCGGCGTACCTAGTAAATGGCAAGGTGCTCCTCCAAGATCTGGGGGTCGGCACGAATGGCAGCCATCGCGACCTCATCTCCGCGTGCAGCCGCGATTTCCTTCTCCGCTTCCAAATTCTCCTTGAGCTCCTGGCTATACTGCATGCACCATGGCTTAGGGCAACTCTTATTTGATGGAGGGGGGCGGTGATTTGGGTGGAAGGTGTCGCGCCGGTGGTCGGGGCATGTGGGATGTGGAAAGAGGAGAAGGATGGGGGTCGGGTGTGGATTACCTGCCTGGATAGACGAGGTCGAGCAGCATGAAGGAGGGTCGCCGGCGAGGAGGCAGCGCTGTAGGCAAGGAGTGAAGGTTTAAACTTGGAAAGGAAGGCAGAAACAGGGGAAATGTGGCTTTTGGTATGGGTGGGTGGGAAGGTAGATATTTCCGCGGAAGCCGAAAATTTTGAATCGGTTCAGCGAAAAAACTGGCGCGCAAAGTGTCATCAGACACGGTCCCTTATTCAGAACTGTGTATGATATGTGAACATCACAAATGATTCAGAAAGCTTAACCCGTGTGTGATGAGTTTGAACGTCAAAAATTTGGTTCCAATTTCCCTTGTTATAGTGGTCATCCACGTCATTGCATAATTTGGGTACACAAAGGAGACTACAGCACACCCACACTTCCTAATCGAGCAAGTTCAGCAATTAAATAGAGCTAGCTGGCCTAAACATTACTCTAAGAAATTAAAGACCGGCGCTCTTAATTAAACAAAACAAATAGTACTACTATGGTTGGTGCTCATGGATCTCTACCGCCTCCTCCATGTCCAGCTTGCGCCGGACGGTCTCCTTGGGAAGGGGCTCCATGGCATCCATCGCACCATACTCGGCAAGCATCTCACCATCCGCGTCCGCCATCTCTTTGGAAAAGGCCGCCATGAGTTGGGCGTGGGCGGCCGCGATCTGGGCTTGGACGGGCTCCGTCGTCAATAGGTATGCAGCGGAGGAATGAAAGGCTGCTCGAATGCTATCGGCGATTGCCGATCATTGTCGGAGAAGCTTTGTTTGATTTATGTGGTGACCGCCACAAGCTGGGCGTGGGCGGCCTCGACATGGTCATGGGCGGCCTCAATCAGGGCTAAGGCCGCCGCTACGGAACGGGCAGCTGTTGTGCCGCTCTCGCCAGTTGCTATCCCAGAGGCAGATGTTGCTGCCGTCACCTGAGAAGCAACAACGGTCGTTTGGGCCACCTTGGCCGGTTGCGGCCGCGCTCATGCAACTTGTTAGCACACGCATGGCGGCTGCGGCCACGCTCTCACCGGAGTGGGCCGCCGAAGTTGCCCTCACGATGCGGGTCCACGTCCCCATCTTTCCTCGGAGACGATGGAATAGTGAAATGCTATTTGGGGAGCGAGCTAGTGTGCTTGACACGCCGGGTGTGGACTGTAGCCGACACACCTTCCCGCGTAAGCCATAGGAATACTATACACCGACGGTGCTCCAGGATATTTTATACTGCATCTCACACGGTTGGTGATAATAAACTGTGTGGGATCTACTTGATTTTTCATCTTGATTTGAATTACATAATGGGGTCACAACAGCAATGGACGGTGCTTGAATTGCTAGACCTTTTATCCTATGTGAACATGGAACTATATGTGTGTCGTAAAAAATGAAATTATTCAGGGTACATTTGGAAATTTTATACATTAAATTGGTTTTCTAGCCATTTCAGGTGCACAATTCAAAACTAAGGCACATGCACATGCTACGGTGCACCAACATGGGTTGTAAAATCATATATGTATCCACGGGTTTATGCTTATGTCCCATGCAAAAAATGGGGAAGAATTTCGAACACCACGGCACCGTGGCTTTCCGGCAAATGTTGAGGTACTTGCTTTTGTAAATCTAGTAAATCCAAAAATCGTCTGAAATTCATGAACCTTGGCATGCTATCATGGAATGGCATCAATATGTTAGGGTAAAAAATATTGTCCCATGGGGCAGGTTATAGTATAAGCTTCTCACAAGAAGCGTCATGGTTCCGTTAGGGAAAGATGTCACCTTTGTGGACAAAACGATATTCGTCGCCTCTTCTTCCTTTCAATTTTTTTCCTGATGTCAACATAGAACAACAGGAGTGTCTTGTTAAATTTTGGATTTTTTCGTGGATCGTTTGGACATTTTTATATGTTAGTTGAGTTTTCTAGGCATTTATGTGCATAAGTCAAAATTGAACTACATGCACATGCTCGAGTCCATAAAACAGGTTGCAAAATCAAAAGTTTGTCCTTGGTTGCAAGCTTAGGTCACATGCAAAAAATGATAATGCATGACAAACACCTTGACACTACCGCTCGGCCGCAAACATTGAGATACCTAGTTTTTAAATTCTAGTAAATCCAAAACTCGTCTGAAATTCATTAAACTTGGCATTCTATCATGGAGCGGCATCAACATGCCGTGGTAATTTTTTTGTCCCATTTGGGCCTGGTTTAGGGATATGCTTCTCACAAACCAGAGCTTCTCACAACAAGCCTGATGGTTCCGGTAGGGAACATCCCACCTTTGGGGACGAAACGATATCAATTGTCTCTTATTGCTTTCAAAAAAAATCTCGTGTCAACATCGAACAACAAGAGTGTTGTGTCTATTTTTGGGATTTTCAGGGTTCATTTGGACAATTTTATGCATTAACTGAGTTTTCAATGCATTTATGTGCATAAGATAAAATTGAACTACATGCACATACTCCAGTCCATAAAAATGGGTTGCAAAATCAAATTTTGTCCTTGTTTGCATGCTTAGGTCCCATGCAAGAAATGTGAATGAATGACAAACACCTTGACACCGTCGCTCGGCCGTAAACAATGAGATGCCTGGTTTTCAAATTCTAGTAAATCCAAAACTCGTCTGAAATTCATGAAACTTGGCATGCTATCATGGAGCGGCATCAACATGACGTGGTAATATTTTTGTCCCATTTGGGGCAGGTATGGGGATATGTTTTTCACAAACTAGAGCTTCTCACAACAGTCCTGATAGTTTCAGTAGGGAACGTCCCACCTTTGGGGACGAAACGATATCCACTGCCTCTTATTGCTTTCAAAAAAATTCTCGTGTCAACATAGAACAACATGAGTGTTGTGTCAATTTTTGGGATTTTTCGGGGTTCGTTTGGACATTTTTATGCATTAACTGAGTTTTCAATGCATTTATGTGCACAATTAAAATTTGAACTACAAGCACATGCTCTAATGCATATAAATTGGTTGAAAATTAAAATATGTATCCTTGGTTGCACTTAGGCACCATTTCGAGACTCCTCGTCATGTCCCCGATCTCATCCGGGACTCCAAACTCCTTCGGTACATCAAAACTCATAAACTCATAATATAACTGTCATCGAAACCTTAAGCGTGCGGACCCTACGGGTTCGAGAACTATGTAGACATGACCGAAACACGTTTCCGGTCAATAACCAATAGCGGGACCTGGATGCCCATATTGGCTCCCACATATTCTACGAAGATCTTTATCGGTCAAACCGCATAACAACATACATTGTTCCCTTTGTCATCGGTATGTTACTTGCCCGAGATTCGATCGTCGGTATCCAATACCTAGTTCAATCTCGTTACCGGCAAGTCTCTTTTCTCGTTACATAATGCATCATCCCGCAACTAACTCATTAGTCACATTGCTTGCAAGGCTTATAGTGATGTGCATTACCGAGAGGGCCCAGAGATACCTCTCCGATAATCAGAGTGACAAAACCTAATCTCGAAATACGCCAACCCAACATGTACCTTCGGAGACACCTGTAGTACTCCTTTATAATCACCCAGTTACGTTGTGATATTTGGTAGCACCCAAAGTGTTCCTCCAGTAAACGGGAGTTGCATAATCTCATAGTTACAGGAACATGTATAAGTCATGAAGAAAGCAATAGCAACATACTAAACGATCAAGTGTTAGGCTAACGGAATGGGTCATGTCAATCACATTATTCTCCTAATGATGTGATCCCATTAATCAAATGACAACGCATGTCTATGGTTAGGAAACATAACCATCTTTGATTAATGAGCTAGTCAAGTAGAGGCATACTAGTGACTATATGTTTGTCTACGTATTCACACATGTATCATGTTTCCGGTTAATACAATTCTAGCATGAATAATAAACATTTATCATGAAATAAGGAAATAAAAAATAACTTTATTATTGCCTCTAGGGCATATTTCCTTCAGTCTCCCACTTGCACTAGAGTCAATAATCTAGTTCACATCGCCATGTGATTTAACACCAATATTCATATTTATATATGATTAACACCCATAGTTCACATCGTCATGTGACCAACACCCAAAAGGTTTACTAGAGTCAATAGTCTAGTTCACATCGCTTATGTGATTAACACCCAAAGAGTACTAAGGTGTGATCATGTTTTGCTCGTGAGAGAAGCTTAGTCAACGGGTCTGTCATATTCAGAGCCATATGTATTTTGCAAATATTCTATGTCTACAATGCTCTGCACGAAGCTACACTAGCTAATTGCCCCCACTTTCAATATGTATCCAGATTGAGACTTAGAGTCATCTGGATCGGTGTAAAAGCTTGCATCGTTGTAACTTTAACGACGGGCTCTTTTATCACCTCCATAATCGAGAAACATCTCCTTAGTCCTCACTAAGGATATTCTTGACCCATGTCCAGTGATCTACTTATTAGATCAAAATTGTATTCCTTTGCCAAACACAGAGCAAGGTATACAATAGGTCTGGTTCACAGCATAGCATACTTTATAGAACCTATGACTGAGGCATAGGGAATGACTTTTCATTCTCTTTCTATTTTCTGCAATGGTCGGGTCTTGAGTCTTACTCAACTTCACACCTTATAACACAGGCAAGAACTCCTTCTTTGACTGTTCCATTTTGAACTATTTCAAAAATTTATCAAGGTATGTACTCATTGAAAATTTTTATCAAGCGTCTTGATCTATCTATATAGATCTTGATGCTCAATGTGTAAGCAGCTTCACCGAGGTCTTGCTTTGAAAAACTCTTATTCAAGTATCCTTTCATGCTATCCAGAATTTCCATATCATTTCCAATTAACAATGTGTCATCCACATATAATATTAGAAATGCTACAGAGCTCCCACTCACTTTCTTGTAAATACGAGCTTCTTCAAAAATCTGTATAAAACCATATGCTTTGATCAACTCATCAAAGCGTATATTCCAACTCCGAGATGCTTGCACCAGTCCATTGATGGATTGCTGGAGCTTGCACACTTTGTTAGAACCTTTGGGATTGACAAAACCTTCTGGTTGCATCATATACAACTCTTCTTTAAGAAAACCATTAATAAATGCAGTTTTGTTTCTCCATTTGCCAGATTTCATAAAATGCGGCAATTGCTAACATGATTCAGACAGACTTAAGCATAGATACGAGTGAAAAACTCTCATCGTAGTCAACACCTTGAACTTGTCGAAAACCTTTTGCGACAATTCTAGCTTTGTAGATAGTAACACTATCAGCGTCCGTCTTCCTCTTGAAGATCCATTTATTTAACATGGCTTGCTGCTCATCGAGCAAGTCAATCAAAGTCCATACTTTGTTCTCATACATGGATCCTATCTCAGATTTCATGGCCTCAAGCCATTTCGCGGAATCTGGGCTCATCATCGCTTCCTCCTAGTTCGTAGGTTCATCATGGTCTAGTAACATGACTTCTAGAACATTATTACCGTACCACTTTGGTGCGGATCTTATTCTGGAAGACCTACGAGGTTCGGTAGTAACTTGATCTGAAGCTTCATGATCATCATCATTAACTTCCTCACTAATCGGTGGGGGCATCACTGGAACTGATTTCTGTGATGAACTACTTTCCAATTTGGGAGAAGGTACAATTACCTTATCAAGTTCTACTTTCCTCCCACTCACTTCTTTCGAGAGAAACTCCTTCTCTAGAAAGGATCCATTTTGAGCAACGAATATCTTGCCTTCGGATCTGTGATAGAAGGTGTACCCAACAGTTTCCTTTGGGTATTCTATGAAGACGCACTTCTCCGATTTGAGTTCGAGCTTATCAAGTTGAAAACCTTTTTCATATAAGCATCGCAACTCCAAACTTTAAGAAACAACAACTTAGGTTTACTGCTAAACCATAGTTCATACGGTGTCGTCTCAACGGATTTAGATGGTGCCCTATTAAACGTGAATGCAGTTATATCTAATGCATGACCCCAAAACAATAGTGGTAAACCGATAAGAGACATCATAGATCGCACCATATCTAGTAAAGTACGATTACAACGTTCGGACACACCATTACATTGTGGTGTTCCATATGGCGTGAGTTGTGAAACTATTCCACATTTGTTTAATTTGAAGACCAAACTCGTAACTCAAATATTCATCTCCGCGATCAGATCGCAGAAACTTTATTTTCTTGTTACGATGATTTTTCCACTTCACTCTGAAATTCTTTGAACTTTTCAACTATTTCAGACTTATGTTTCATCAAGTAGATATACCCATATCTGCTCAAATCATCTTGTGAAGGTCAGAAAATAACGATACTTGCCACGAGCATCAACACTCATTGGATCGCATACATCGGTATGTATTATTTCCAATAAGTCAGTAGCTTGTTCCATTGTTCCGGAGAACGGAGTTTTAGTCATCTTGCACAAAAGGCATGGTTCGCAAGCATCAAATGATTCATAACTAAGTGATTCCGAAAATCCATCTTTATGGAGTTTCTTCATGCGCTTTACACCGATATGACCAAACGGCAGTGCCACAAATAAGTTGCACTATCATTATTAACTTTGCATCTTTTGGCATCAATATTATGAATATGTGTATCACTATGATCGAGATCCAACAAACTATTTTCATTGGGTGTATAACCATCGAAGGTCTTATTCATGTAAACAGAATAACAATTATTCTCTAACTTTAAATGAATAACCGTATCGCAATAAACACGATCAAATCATGTTCATGCTCAACGCAAATGCCAAATAACATTTATTTAGGTTTAACACTAATCCCGAAAGTATAGGGAGTGTGCGATGATGATCATATCAATCTTGGAACTACTTCCAACACTCATCGTCACTTCCCCTTCAGCTAGTCTCTGTTTATTCTGTAACTCCTGTTTCGAGTTACTAATCTTAGCAACCGAACAAGTATCAAATACTCAGGAGCTACTATAAACACTAGCCAGGCACACATCAATAACCTGTATATCAAATATACCCTTGTTCACTTTGCCATCCTTCTTATCCACCAAATATTCAGGGCATTTCCGCTTCCAGTGACCATTTCCTTTGCAGTGTAAGCACTCAGTTTTAGGCTTTGGTTCAGCTTTGGGCTTCTTCGTGGGAGTGACAACTTGTTTGCCATTCTACTTGAAGTTTCCCTTTCTTTCCCTTTGCCCTTTTCTTGACACTAGTGGTCTTGTCAATCATCAACACTTGATGCTCTTTCTTGATTTCTACCTTCGTCGATTTCAACATCACGAAGAGCTCGGGAATTGTTTTCGTCATCCCTTGCATACTATAGTTCATCACGAAGTTCTACTAACTTGGTGATGGTGACTAGAGAATTCTGTCAATCACTATTTTATCTGGAAGATTAACTCCCACTTGATTCAAGCGATTGTAGTACCCAGACAATCTGAGCACATGCTCACTAGTTGAGCGATTCTCCTCCATCTTTTAGCTATAGAACTTGTTGGAGACTTCATATCTCTCAACTCGGGTATTTGCTTGAAATATTAACTTCAACTCCTGGAACATCTCATGACGTTCAAAATGGTTTTGAAGTCCCGATTCTAAGTCGTTAAGCATGGTGCACTAAACTATCAAGTAGTCATCATATTGAGCTAGCCAGACGTTCATAACATCTGCATCTGCTCCTGCAATAGGTCTGTCACCTAGCGGTGCATTAAGGACATAATTCTTCTATGCAGCAATGAGGATAAACCTCAGATCACGGATCAAATCCGCATCATTGCTACTAACATCTTTCAACAAAATTTTCTCTAGGAACATATCAAAATAAACATATGAAAGCAACAACGCGAGCTATTGATCTACAACATAATTTGCAAAATACTACCAGGACTAAGTTCATGATAAATTTAAGTTCAACAGAATAAGATGTATAAAAGATAAACATCATATGCAATCAAAATATGTGACATGATATGGCCATGATCATCTTGCGCCTTTGATCTCCATCTCCAAAGTACTTTCATGATCTCTATTGTTACCGGCATGACACCATGATCTTCATCATCTTGATCTATATCAATGTGTCGTCACATGGTCGTCTCGCCAACTATTGCTCTTGCAACTATTTCTATTGCATAGCGATAAAGTAAAGCAATTATTTGGCACTTGCATCTTATGCAACAAAGAGACAACCATAGGGCTTCTGCCAGTTGCCGATAACTTCAACAAAACATCATCATATCATACAACAACTTATATCTCATCACATCTTGACCATATCACATCACAACATGCCCTGCAAAAACAAGTTAGACGTCCTCTACTTTGTTGTTGCAAATTTTACGTGGCTGCTACGGGCTGAGCAAGAACCGTTCTTACCTACGCATCAAAACCACAACGATAGTTCGTCAAGTTGGTGCTGTTTTAACCTTCGCAAGGACCGGGCGTAGCCACACTCGATTCAGCTAAAGTGAGAGAGACAGACACCCGCCAGCCACCTTTTAGCACGAGTGCTCGTAACGGTGAAACCAGTCTCGCGTAAGCGTACGCGTAATGTCGGTCCGGGCCGCTTCATCTCACAATACCGCCGAACCAAAGTATGACATGCTGGTAAGCAGTATGACTTGTATCGCCCACAACTCACTTGTGTTCTACTCGTGCATATAACATCAACGCATAAAACCTAGGCTCGGATGCCACTGTTGGGGAACGTAGTAATTTCAAAAAATTTCCTACGTACATGCAAGATCATGGTGATGGCATAGCAACAAGAGGGGAGAGTGTTGTCCACGTACCCTCGTAGACCGTAAGCGGAAGCGTTATGACAACGCGGTTGATGTAGTCGTACGTCTTCACGATCCGACCGATCCAAGTACCGAACGTACGGCACCTCCGAGTTCAGCACACATTCAGCTCGATGACGATCCCCGGGCTCCGATCCAGCAAAGCTTTGGGGATGAGTTCCGTCAGCATGATGGCGTGGTGACGATGATGATGCTCTACCGGCGCAGGGCTTCACCTAAACTCCGCGACGATATGACCGAGGTGGAATATGATGGAGGGGGGCACCGCACACGGCTAAGGAACGATCCGTAGATCAACTTGTGTTGTTGTTGTTCCTAGAGGTGCCCCCCTACCCCCGTATATAAAGGAGCAAGGGGGAGGGGGCGGCCGGCCTAGGAGGGGGCGCGCCAAGAGGAGTCCTACTCCCACCGGCAGTAGGACTCCCTCCTTCCTTGTTGGAGTAGGAGAAGGGGAAAGAGGGGGAGAGGAAGAAGGAAAAGGGGGCTGTGCCCCTTGTCCAATTCGGACCAGAGGGGGGGCGCATGCCTCCTTCCTTTTGGTCTCTCTCCTCTATTCCCGTATGGCCCAATAAGGCCCATATACTCCCCGGCGAATTCCCGTAACTCTCCGGTACTCCGAAAAATACCCGAATCACTTGGAACCTTTCCGAAATCCGAATATAGTCGTCCAATATATCGATCTTTACATCTCGACCATTTCGAGACTCCTCGTCATGTCCCCGATCTCATCCGGCACTCCAAACTCCTTCGGTACATCAAAACTCATAAACTCATAATATAACTGTCATCGAAACCTTAAGCGTGCGGACCCTACGGGTTCGAGAACTATGTAGACATGACCGAAACACGTTTCCGGTCAATAACCAATAGCGGGACCTGGATGCCCATATTGGCTCCCACATATTCTACGAAGATCTTTATCGGTCAAACCGCATAACAACATACGTTGTTCCCTATGTCATCGGTATGTTACTTGCCCGAGATTCGATCGTCGGTATCCAATACCTAGTTCAATCTCATTACCGGCAAGTCTCTTTTCTCGTTACATAATGCATCATCCCGCAACTAACTCATTAGTCACATTGCTTGCAAGGCTTATAGTGATGTGCATTACCGAGAGGGCCCAAAGATACCTCTCCGACAATCGGAGTGACAAAACCTAATCTCGAAATACGCCAACCCAACATGTACCTTCGGAGACACCTGTGGTACTCCTTTATAATCACCCAGTTACGTTGTGACGTTTGGTAGCACCCAAAGTGTTCCTCCGGTAAACGGGAGTTGCATGATCTCATAGTTACAGGAACATGTATAAGTCATGAAGAAAGCAATAGCAACATACTAAACAATCAAGTGCTAGGCTAACGGAATGGGTCATGTCAATCACATTATTCTCCTAATGATGTGATCCCATTAATCAAATGACAACACATGTCTATGGTTAGGAAACATAACCATCTTTGATTAATGAGCTAGTCAAGTAGAGGCATACTAGTGACTATATGTTTGTCTATGTATTCACACATGTATCATGTTTCCGGTTAATACAATTCTAGCATGAATAATAAACATTTATCATGAAATAAGGAAATAAATAATAACTTTATTATTGCCTCTAGGGCATATTTCCTTCATTGAGATACCTGGTTTTAAAATTCTAGTAGATCCAAAACTCGTCTGAAATTCATTAAACTTGGCATGCTATCATGGAGCGGCATCAACATGTCGTGGTAAATTTGTTGTCCCAATTGGGGCTGATTTGGGGATATGCTTCTCACAAACCAGAGCTTCTCACAACAAGCCTAATGGTTTCGGTAGGGAACGTCCCACCTTTGGGGACGAAACGATATCAATTGCCTCTTATTGCTTTAAAAAAATTTGTCGTGTCAACTAGAACAACGGGAGTGTTGTGTCAATTTTTGGGATGATTCGGGGTTTGTTTGGACATTTTTATGAATTATTTGAGTTTTCCTCCCTCCCTCCCTCCCTCCCTCCCCCTCTCTCTCCCCCCTCTCTCCCCCCTCTCTGCCCAGTATGTGAGAGAGCGCCCCCTCTCTCTCTCTCTCTCATCTCTCTCTCTCTACTCTCTCTCTCTCTCTCTCTCTCTCTCTCTCTCTCTCTCTCTCTCTCTCTCCTCTCTCTCTCTCTCTCTCTCTCTCTCTCTCTCTCTCTCTCTCTCGCCCTCTCGCCCTCTCCCTCGCCCTCTCCCTCTCCCTCGCCCTCGCCCTCTCCCTCTCCCTCTCCCCTCTCCCTCTCCCTCTCCCTCTCTCTCTCTCTCTCTAGTATGTGAGAGAGC